>OX422216.1:329624174-334424174 GCA_949130495.1 Sambucus nigra
TGACGCCCCGCCTAATAAAATACCGCGCAATCACTCTTGTACCAAATTAAAATAGGAGTCGCATATGGTTCATTAACTACCCTCCATGTATTTGGATCTTCTCTTACAAGAACAATATCGAAATGTTGGAAAAACTCCAAACACGGGGGATTAGGCGGAAAAGAAAAGCCACATTCAGCTATGAAAAGTGAGGGAAACCAGTGTCCCTCAGCCAGAGAAAATAAATCAAATGGAGAAGAAGGTTCTTCTAAAATAACCCAAGAGGGAATTGCAAACTCGACTTGAAATTTATCCAAAGATTCGACAAGGTAAACCATGATGACTAAGGCAAAGAAAGATGAAGGAAGAAATTATTACAGAGAATTTAGAAATCTGCTAAGGTGGGCGAAGGGAAGAACGATAGTATAAAAACGGAGTGAGAAAACACAGAGTTTAGAAATTTGGAGATAAAAAGTAGATGATGATCTTTTTCTATTGATTTTAAATTCCTTGCATCGGGAAGAAGGAAAATAAATGATTACTAGAAAAGATGATTGCATTTTCGGCGGTTAAAAGATGAAAAAGACGCAAATACCCAAGCGTCTATCGCACATTCAAAATATTTACAAATTGCCATTTCACGCTCAAACGAAGAAACTAAAGGAAAAATTCCTAAGTGTTGGACATCTGTAAGTAATCAATACGTACAAAGTTACTCGAGCAATGTTCGAGTAAAATATTCCACACTTTCATATCAAAACTCAATTGTGAAATATTGGGGGCTTCTGTTGATACAAAAATTAGGCAGCTCACGTGGACCAATTATATGAAGACACTTGCCATCTTACGTGGCAAATACGTATGCTCATCGAGCTACCTATCATGTCGAGCTACTCAGCATCCCAAGCTACATAGCATGCTGACCTACTCAACATGCAGAGCATCTAACCAAGAAGACCAAGTGACAATTGTACATTCAATGAACATCGAATTTAATGAACATGCCCACTGTATAGATGTATATGTATATTAAATAATGGCATATCACCTATTCATACTGATATCCCCAAGGCTATAAATACATTGTAACACCCTCCACAAAAGGGTGGATCAATCTCTTGTAATCACCATCGAGATTAAGGCAAAAATCGTTAATACAAATAGTGGACGTAGGGCATTTTCATAAGGCTGAACCACTTTAAAAATCTTTCGTCCTATTTTTTATTTCATATTTATCTGTGATTAATTAATTAGATCAAATCTAGTTTTTCACATCAACAGTAAGTACATTATTTCTAAAATGCCAATAGGAATCATGATGTGCTAACTGAATATTTCTCAAACTCTCCTTGGTTACATAAATTCTTTCACTCCAATATTGCCACCAATATTTTTGTTTAACTTTAATTGATACAGAGATCCATACTTTTTTTATTCTTATTTTTAGTTTACATTTAGAAGTAGCTTAACTCACTTGGAAATTCTAATGTGCATCTTTGAACTTGTATAGAACCCCATACATCACTTGGAAACAATTAAACATATTTTTATAGTTTCAAATCCCTACATTCATTATAAAACCCACCAAATCATTGGTATTTTACGACAATCGATATGTATTTTATGATAGAATACGATATAGTAAAATGACAAGTATCGCGTGGCTAAATCGCAAACAACACAATATCAAAGGCATATCGATTTGTATTGTAGTCATGACAGTACCATAGTCATATTGGTCCATATAATCATGTCTTGAGATTTTTATCGTAGTCGTGACAATATCGAAGGCTATTTCAATTAACTAACTATATTTTTTGTTTTGAATAAGGTCGCATTTTGAAAACTACGGAAAATCATTATAGTGGAACACGTGGGACAACCTCAATTGATATTTATGTGATTTTTTTAAATAATTTTATTTCAAGTATTTGTATGATGAATTTGGACTGTTTGAATATTGTATGATTAGTTGCTACTCCTTGAGCATGGTGGATAATCTAATAAACAAAGGACACCATGTGCATTTTTTTAAATTGACACTTTGTTAATTTGATTTAGAATGTGAATTCGATTGATGAACATTGTGAGTTTTATGTTATATGTGAGTTTATTTGATGAATTTAGACTATTTGAATGTCATTGGACTATTTGTTATTTGTTAAGAAGTGTGGGTATATTTATAAACAAAGGAGATTATGGCATTTTTTTTAAAAATTACATTTTGTTTTGTTGGGGAATGGAATTTTTGCATTTTCGCAAATACGTACCTTGAAAATCTTCGCTGCTTTGCACTTATCATCGTGCCTTCAGGCACAGACATACCCTACTGTGTGTGTGTGTATATATATATATATATATATATCAGTGTTCTAAAAATCTTGTCGAGGCACGCCTAGGGTTGAGGCTTGGGAGAAAAGCCCTGGCTTAATCCTTTTACGCCTTATTCTTGGTAAAAGGCTCGAGGCGCACTTTTTTTAAAAAAATAAACGCTTTAGTGAAATAATATTGCCTTTTAAAGACTTTATTTTTAAAATTGAACCAATATCTCATTCAAAAAAATCAAACGACAAATGGTATCCCAAACTTCTCTGCCTCTCATCCAAAAAAATGCGTGTTTTTTCTTCTTCTTTTTTTCTTAGTATTTAAAAAAAATGTATTTTAGTTTGCATATATTCAGACATATTTTATGGTATGTACCATTTTATTATTTGTAATAGCCTTGTTATAGTAAAAAATGTTAAAATATATTTAAAGAGGCCAAATGCCTTTTCACGCCTTTTTATGCCTAAGGCCCGCCTAGGATTCTAAGGCTTAAGGCTTGGCATCGACGCCTCAGTCATGCCTCGCATTTTTTAGAACCTTGATATATATATATATATATATATATATCAGCAGTGTAGATATACACACAATCTATAATATATCCTTTACACAGTATATAACTCTCGAATATCCCACGTATTATCAATTTACCAATATACTTCTCATCGTATATATATATATATATCAGCAGTGTAGATATACACACAATCTATAATATATCCTTTACACAGTATATAACTCTCGAATATCCCACGTATTATCAATTTACCAATATACTTCTCATCGTATATTCTAGAATATTTTTCCACTACTCGAAGGGTCCTAACTACCCCTTAGATTATTTCAGTAGTTATAATATCTCTCTACTATTGGTCTTGTCTTAGGTTCACTCATGTTATCCGTGACCCGTTCGAATTCTCGTGAATTCAACTAATATCAAAATATGCCCAATAATTCCTAGCCTTAATTCTCCTCAATTAGGGAAACCTTGACCCTAACCTCTTAAAAATTTAAACAAACAAATTCCTGGGCAAACATGTCACCGAAACCAGTTCTAGTGTACAGGTGAACTGGTTTGTGTGTACAACCGAACTGGTTTGAGGTGTGGGACAAACCGGTTCTATGTACATGACATCCCATCTTCTTCACTGTTACGATTTTTCACCATTTGTAACCCTCTAAAATTTTATTATACATTCCCAGACTCCCAAACAAGTATACCAAACCTTATAATAACATGTATAAATGATTTCTAACGTGACCAAATCATTAAATTATCAAGGAGAATCATTTAAAACAGATTAATCCCACACTTTAATCCCCAAACCCTAAATTATTCTTTCTTCGTTCAAGGACATCAACGAACCTAGATTTACTCACATTCTCATGTTATAACTTATCAGATTTGTGCTACATACATGGGTGTATTACATCTATCATGATTTCTACCTAAGAACATGAATTTATTCTCTAATCTAACACCAATAATCATTTATTCATGAACATATTCCATCCTACACTAACATGGATAATATATATAATCAAAAAATTTCAAGATAAACACTTGCCAAGACTTTTCAGGTCTAATTTTTGTTGAAAAGTGGTGGAGTTGTCTTCCTCTCCTTCTGATCTAAACTTTGATGGCGGTGGTGGTGTAAAGTGGTGTGGGGAGCCTTGGAAGCCATCACCTTCCTCCTCTAATGGCATCTCTCAGTTTTTCTAACTGCTAATCCTAGCATCCTCCGCCCACATGCTTATATAACCTTATTAAATTCGTTGGTCCCTTTACTCTAAAAAGGCAAAATACCCCTTTTCGGGTGTCGGTATGGCCTAAAAATTCCCCGAGACCCAATCCAAACACTCGAGTACACTTTTTTGACTATTTCAATGCTTCCGAAAATACTAGCGCACTCATAATGACCATTTGGATGACTCATAATTAAATCACATTCTATTTCACAAATTAGAGTCATGACATGGCTTACATGTGCGTCCCGACTAAATTACCATAAGTGTCGTATTTATCACTCACGACAATCATATTGTACTCTTACTGATTTATTACTCGTTCCCTAAGTAATAGTCAATATAAGTCATGAAAATAAATATTAACCCTTGTCTCGCTAATTAATATTTATTTTAATTTCAAATTTATTTCCTATTAATTTCCATTTTAATCAAATTAATCCCAATATAAAAAATAATTAAAAATACGGGGTGTTACAATAGTCTCTCAACATTACCCAAAGCGGGATCAATGAGCATATGTACATCCTTCTTAAATGTGTCCTCTAAAGTAACCTTAACCTCCCAGGCACATTCGATATCTCTCTCGAGTTGGGATACACGGGCTTCAAGTTTCTCACGAGTCTACAATGAAGATTGAAGATCTCTCGTAAGATCACGACGCCTCACACATCCTCAAAACTTTCACCTATCTCTCCAAATCTAACATCCTAAGACTCAGATATTTATTCAAATTTTCAATTTTCAACATTTCAGTGTATAAATCACTAACCGCATTTTGTAGATCCCATTCTCCCTCACTTGAAATATCATCCTCACACTCAATTGAATGGCTCAAAATATCATCGGGGCTCTCACGTTTACATTTTTCCTCATCGTTGTGGGACAAACTAGATGTTCTCACATGACTATCCATGAAAGCAATGCACTTTTCATGTAGTGATTGTCCTCTGGAATCCACTGACTCGATGTCACTATCTCTAAGAGTGGCTTTGTTAGCAATCTATTTGCCCTATCTCTTTAGCATAGTGGGACACTCAAATGCCTTATTCCCTTTACCCTCTCACTCAAAACATCTTACATCTTCCTTTTTCTCACCTCTATCCTTGACCTCATCTTTCCTTTTAGTTTTCTCAAAAATCTTTTTATTGGAAGAATTATTTTTGAAAATTTTGAGAAAGTTTTTAAAAAAATTCGCAAACATGGCCAAGTCATCAACATCAAACTCTCCCTCATATTCTAAATAGACTTTCTCCTTTTATTTTATAATTTGAGTCTTCAAAGTTAATCCTCTATCCTTAGGATTAATGGTTTTGAGAAACACGTCAATCTCATAATTTTGATGGCCTTCTATGAGTTACTAACCTAAGAGAGTCCAAGACCCCTGAAGAGTTAAGCACGGTGACCTTAGGAATAAATAGGGAAATGAGTGACCTCAAAATCTTTTCACGACTCTCGAAATCTTAATTTTCTCACCCAAATTAAAATTGGTGTTAACAATGTCTGATAATTTAGCATAAAATTCATCAAACCTCTCGGACTCTAACATAGTGATGGTCTCAAAAAAGGTGGTCAAATTTTGAAGCTTAGATGCCTTGACAGCGTTGGTACCCTCTTGTGTTAACTGAAGAATATCCCATGCTTCCTTAGACGTAGTGCACATCATAATGCAGTGGAACTCTCAGGGGTGACAGCTCCAGAAATAACACTAAGGCCTCAGGAGTTGTAGGTACTCCACTTAAACTTATCATCAGTTCAGGAAGAAACGGGTTTGGGATTTGCGACATTATCAACAGTGACAGTGGGAGGAGTCCACCATGTTTCACAAATAAGCCAGAATCTTTCATCAAGTGTCTTTAAAGTGGATCTCATATGGGATTTGTAATAGGCATAATTAGATCCATCAAAAATTGGCATTCGATTATATAAGTTCTCCATCAAAAAAATTGCGATTTTTCAAAACAATTGATATCTCCGAAAAATTTTACGAAAAAAAGGATCTCATGAAAACCTGCTCTGATACCAATTTCAGAGTGTGCAATTCTCTATTGGAGTAAACGTATTTAATTAGATGTCAATCCCACAAACAAATTGTAATTCTTATTAACCTTAGAACATACAACTATGTGGATTTACGTCTACTTCAGCAATGGTCCCCATAAGAATCACAAAGATTGCAATCTTCCTTCAATAATGAATTCTTGTAAGAACTCAAAAAGAACGCAGTTGTTGACAATGATTCCCACAAGAATCACAAGAGCAGTAGTAAATACTCCTTCTTCACAAAAGTAACTTCAATATAGAAGTGATTTGGGTTTCAACGAGATGGAAAAAACTAAGATAGTAAGACCTCCTTTGATAAGTGCTTCAAATGATCTTCTAACAAGATCCAGTTCATTCTAACGAGATGGCAATCTCGATTGAACAAAATTGTCAAAAAGTAAAATTATTTTTAAGCTTCAAAACTGCTTGAAAACTTCCTCATTTTGTAAAAAATCATCAAATAAAAATATCCCAAAACCATCTAAAAATCCACGAAATCCAAAATAATAATTATACCGAATATACATGATGTCGTGGAGCATGTTGAAGTTGTTTGATAATCGGATCCGTCTTCTTGAATGTGTGAACATGAAATGCCATGGCGAAAGTAACGGGATATACGAAACTTGATGTATACTAGATTCTATAGACAAGTATTAGATATTAACGGCAATGATAGATAATTTTCCCTTACACATTACTTTAGGTATGCGCAGTGGTGCTTGATGCCATGTTCATCAAGGAAACCTTGAAAGAAGGTACTTTTAAATTGGGTGTCGTTATCGGTAATAATAGTCCTTTGTATCCCAAAGTGTGTCATGATGCTTTTCCAGATGAACCTAATCATGTCGGCGTTATGAAGACTCGTGAATGTTTGCCAGTGGTTCTGTCTCTACCCACCTGGTGAAGTAATGTGTTCCAAACAGCAGATATTTGCGATTTATAGGTTCACTAGGTAGTGATCCCACAATATCTAGTTCTCATTGCACAAATGGCCACGAACTTGTCAGAGATTTTAGGTTGCTAGCTGACTAGTGGACCATAGGAGAGAATTTATAGAACTTCCCACATCTGCGAACATAGGTACTTGTGTCCTTACGCATGTGAGGCCACCAATAACCTTTCTTAAATTCTCGAAAGGCCAATGACCTCCCTCTTACATGACTTCCATAAATATCATCATGAAGTTCATTAAGAACTTGCTCGGTGTCATGTGGGTAGACGCATTGGAGGTAAAGGCTTGAGAATGATCTCTTATAGAGATTTACTCCTAAGGCAAGGTAAAAACATGCTGCTTTCACCTTGACTTGTTGAGACAACCTCTTATCATTAGGCAGTATGTCACTCCGTAGATAGGTAATGATGGGATTGATCCAACTGGGGCCCTTCTCTATGAGGAGGACTTATTCGGTGACCACTGTCTGGTCGATGCTTGACCAGGTGAGGAACTCTATTTGGAGATTTCTTCTGAGATCAGAGTACATTGCTGAGTTTAACACTAAGGCATCAACGTGATTATTCTTCCCTCGAGAGAACTGTTGAATGTAAATATTCTTAAATTCTCCCCCAAGTTCTCTTACTATGGCGAGATAGGCTGCCATCCGATCATCTTTTGCATTAAAATCTCCACTCACGTTCTTAGAGACTGGTTTGGAATCTATGAATACATTGAGGCACCTTGCCCCCAATATTTGGGGATTGCAAAAGCCAACAATCAGTTCTTCGTATTCAACTTTGTTATTGGAGGCTTCAAATTTCATCTTGATTACTTGCTCGATGAGAGAATCTTCTGATGTGATGAGGACAATTCCTACTCCTAACCCCTTAGAATTGGAGGCTCCATTAATATATAAGGTCCAGTCCTTTTATTGTTCTTCCTCGTCAGTTGACTGCTTCATTTCCTATTGGTCGATGGGATGTTCCCCGGTAAATTCGGTGATAAAATCAACCAGGACTTGTCCTTTAATTATTATTCTTGGTTAAAAGTTGATATCAAACCTCCTGAGCTAGACCAAACACTTCTAGAGTCGTCTAGAGTCATTGGCTTTCCGAAGAACAACTTTTAGGGGATAGGAAGTGATCACTGTTATTGAGTGAGATTCGAAGTAGTGCTTGAGCTTTCTTGAGGCAACCATTAGGGCATAGGCAAGATTGTCTAGGGCCAAGTAGCATTATTTTGTATTTAAAAGTGTTTTCCTGATGTAATACACTGAATACTATCCTCCGTCCTTCTCACATACCAGAGCCAAGCTCACAGTGTGATCTGATACTGCGAGATAGAGATATAGTGGATTTTCATCATTAGGAATAACCCATAAGGGTGATTTTCTGAGGTAGGATTTAATATCCACCCAAGATATTGAACAATTATCATTCCAAATAAGGACTTTGTCCTTCTTTATAAGATCAAAGAATGGTCAGCAGCGCTCCATGGACTTGGAGATAAATCGGTTGAGTCTTGTGAGTATACCACTGAGTTTTGGAACATCTCGTAATGTCTGTGGAGGTTAGATCTTGAGGATCACGTTAATCAGATCTGGATTGGCTCGCCTCAATTCCCTTTTTACTGACTAAATAGCCCATAATTTTACCTGACTGGACACCAAATGAACACTTACTTGCGTTAAGTTTCATTTGTTATTTCCTGAGGATCTCAAAGGTTCTAGCTGAATCTATGACTCTTGCCCTTGACTAACATGTCATCGATGTAGACCTCCATTGTGTCTCGCATCTACCGCTTAAACATCTTTATGACCAACCTCTGATAAGTTTCCCCTGCATTATTTAGGCCAAACGGCATGACCTTGTAGCAGTATAACCCAATAGGGGTTATAAAGGATGTTTTATCCTGATCGGGGCCGAACAATAGAATTTGATGGTACCCTGAATAAGTGTCCAGAAAACTCATCCTTTCGTTTGCTACCATAGTGTCAACTAGATGATCAATCTTAGGTAGTGGGAAGCTAGATTTGGGATATGCCTTGTTTAGACCTGTGAAGTCAATACTGACCCTCAAACTTCCATTGCTTTGCCGTGCCACCACTAGGTTGGATAACCACTTGGGGAACTAAACTTCCCTAATAGATCATGCATCCAGAAGATTCCTTACTTTGTTCTCAACAACTTTATCCTTTTCAAGGGATGTTCAACGAGCCTTCTGAGTGATTGGCTTGAAGGTCAGGTCAACATCCAGACAATGGCAGGCTACGTCGGGATCAATTCCAGGAAGATAATACGAATCCCAAGAAAAAACATCCAAATTTCTTCTCAAGAAGCCAATCAATTCTTTATTTGTATGATCAACGAGTGCAATTTTGATCAAAAACTTTATTTTTTACAAGTTCTCATCAACTCCAACTTCCTCCAGGCAGTGAGTGGACCCTGGTCTCTTCCACCCTCGGTTGGTCTTACTTTAATTCCATTCTAGGCTTCCTTCAGAGCATCTTTTGCTTCCTTTTATTTTCCTTCCAAGGATGGATGGCCGCGATGAAGAATTTCTTGGCAGTGACCTATTCTCCACGAATCTTGAACACACCTCGATCGATGATACACTTCAGCTTCTAGTGGTAGATAGACGATATGACCCTCATGGCGTGAAACTAAACTTTGCCTAGAATGGCATGATATGGAGACTCTCTGTCTACCACCAAGAACTCGATGAGCTTAGAGATGTTTCTTGCTCTAATTGGTAGGACTATCTTTCCCAGTGGCATTTTAATTCTTCATGAGAAGCCAACCAATGTAACTGTAGCCTCCTTAAGGTCGGAGAGGTTGAGCTTCGGCTTGTGGAACAACTCTAGGTACATCACCTCTGATGAGCTTCCCTGATCCACCAGTAGCTTGTCGACATCCCAATTTGTAATTCTGAGAGATATGACGAGTGCATCGTGATGTGGAATCCTCACTCCAATCATATCTTCTTCAGTGAAGATGATGTTTTTAGTGTAGTCGACGTCCTCTGGTCAACTGTGATTTCTATCTTAGCTTTTTAAAGGATCAATCTAGAATTCCTCCATGATAGCAGTGACCTTTGTAGCTCCATTTGAACATTATTCTCTTGGATATTCTTTAAGTCGGATGTTCTATGGATCATCGTGAATTCTTATCCCATTTCGTCATCAAGGACATTGTCCGCTTTCTGGTCACCATTAGCTACGAACTTGTCAACTTTTTTTTCAATGTACTCATTAAGATGCCCTACTTGGGACAACTCTTCCAAATGTGACTTTAAATCCTTGCAATTATTAGTTCTATGGATGTCCTCCTTATGGCATGCACATCTCATTGCGTTGTTCCTTTTAGTTGGGTCACCACCCATCTTCTTGAGCCACTTGATGAACGATTGATCCTTGATATTTATTAAGATCTTGTAGATTATTTCCTTAAAGACTGTGTTAATAGCCTGAAACACTTTTGAGGGATCAACCTTACTCCCATTCTCAGAGTCATTTTTTCCCCGATCTTGTTCCTTTTCTTTGGAGTGTCACTTTTACTTCCTCATTTGGTTACCTTTTCTCGACCGTTATCTCTTGCATTAGAGTGAACCACATCCTCAACCTTAGCATATTTCTCAATATGGGACATGAGGTCATCTATGGTGTTGGCTTTTTTTTGTCAGGGACTGGTGCAATAGAGATGTGGTCGACAGACAAATCTTAAAAGATATAATGGCAACCTGCTTTGAACAGTCCCCCACTTTATTAAAAACTTACCAATACCTCTTGGCATAATTATGAAGGTTCTCTTGTAATTTTTTCTTCGTCGTGAGCAGTGCATCCATCCTCTTGGGGTGGGAGCTGCTAGTTTTGAAGCGAGAAGTAAAAGCCTCTGCTAGGGCCTTGAAGCTCTTGATCAACCTATGGGAAGCTTTTCAAGCCACTTTGGTGCAACATCGTGCAGTTTAGAAGGAAAAATTTGACACATCAAGGCATTATTGTATCTCCATAGGATCATCGTCTGCCTGTACTACCGAACGTGGTTTACGGGATCCACCTTCCCATTATAGATGTTGAACCTAGGAACAACAACTCTTCTTCTTTAGTTTATCTTGAAAAGGGGATTTCATCTAGGTGTTGACAGCTCTCCTTACTACTTCCCTGGTAGACCTGTCTCCTCAATGGATTGGATGTTGGTCCATCTCTCTATGAATTAAAATTATGATGTCCTCATCTTGATGATCGGTGTTTTTGTGGCGCCTCTTTGATAGGCCATGTTCTAGTCGATCTGTCTTTTTCGTGCCTAGATCTCCTCCCTCGGCTATGAGTATTACTCTCCTGAGGAATAAAAGTCCTATCGCAATACTTCCTGGTATCTCTATGGATATCTCTCTCCATTATTCCCAGTCGCCTTTGTAGGCGAGCATTTTCTGCCATGTGGAGGCGTCTGGCCTCCTCTTATTCTCAAAGCCTAGCGTCGTAAGCGTCGACTAACCTGGAGATCTATGTAGACCTAGGTGGTCCTTAGCTTCTTCAGAAGGTTGTCTTTCTTAGCAAAACCTAGGATTTGGTTGCTGGAAATCTATGCCTTGACCCTAGGTGGGACTAGGTCATCTTGCACATCATTAACCTGAGGAATGTTACTGTTGTGGTGAGACATTATGGGCTTTTTGTTGATGAATGCTTTCGTAGAAATATAAATCGATTCCCACAGATGTCACCAATTATGAGTAGATTAAATATCACAATAAAGATCCATGAAATAATTATGAATGCAAAAAGTAAAGATCACACACACACAACAATTATATAAGTGGTTCGACAACTTGCTTACATCCACGAAGAGGTTACTATGTTCTTATTATTGTCTCTCAATGCTCGAGGTTACATCCCATTGCCCAGTACCAGGGTTTATAATTTATAGATTTCCAAAATAAGAGATTGAGTTATACAAGTAACTCAATTTGATTATGCATAACTAGTGGTGCTCCTGAATATCTCCTCCGATATGGTTGGTAACAAATTTGAGTATATCCGTAAGTATTTCAGCGTATGTAAAATACACAAGTCTTTGTTAAATAGTTGATTTGGGTTGGGCAATCCACCTTGCATGCTAGGTTGGTCTTCTACTTTCTTGGGTCAAGATAAATAGGTCCCCATAAGAACATTGTGGCCAACCACTTATCTCGATTGACATTTGAAGTACCTAGAGATATATTGCCCATTGACGAGTTTTTCTCGGATGAATAATTATTCTCCAAATTGTCCCGTATTTATTTTGCAGACATCGTGAACTATCTTTTTAAGGTATCCATCCCTTCATAATAGATGCCTCAAGAGAAGAGGAAGTTTCTAACTTGGGTGTTCACATTTTCTTCTTTGATGATCCATACTTATTTATGTATTGTGTGGACTAAATAATTTTGAAGTGCGTCCCCATGTCAAAATAAAAAGCGCTATCCAATTCTTTGATTCAAAAGCGTGTGGAGCCATTTTTCCCCAAGAAAACTTCCGCAAAGATTATTTAGTGCAGATTTTATTATGTGCATGAATTATGTAAGTCATGCGAGTGTTGCCAAAAATTTCATGCTATTACTCATCAAAATATGATTCTTAAGTCTCCCATACTTGAAATTAAGGTTTTCAATTACTGGGGCATCAACTTCGTGGGCCCATTTCCCCAATAATTTGGCAAACTCTACATCCTTGTCACTGTAGATTAAGTTTCCAAGTAGGTGGAAGTGATAGATTTACGAACAAATGATCATAAGGTAGTCTTGAAGTTCCTAAAAGAACACATACTTCCTCGCATCATCACTCTGAAGGCGATCATTAGCGACAAGGTAAGCCATTTTAGCAATGGTCCATTTTCCAACCTTATGAGAAAGCACGGGGTGGTTCATAAGGATGGAACGACCTACCACCCTCAAATGAGCAGCCAAGATGCGTTAGCCAACGGATAGGTCAAACACATCCTTAAGAAAATGGTCAATCTTGGCCAAATGGATGGCAAAGCCACACTTTGTGGGACTAGCACATGGAATACAAAACCCTTCTTGTCATGCCCCTATAAGTTTATATATTGCAAACCTTTCTATCTCCCCATGGAGCTTGAACACAATGGCTATTGGGAAATTAGAAAACTAATTTATACTTGGACAAATTCGGGAAGAAGAGATTGCTCCAACTCCATTAGTTCAAAAAAATTCGAAACGATGCATACAAATTGCACGAATTTATAAAGCATGGGTGAAGAACAAGCATCACAACAACATTTCTTAAAAGTCATTTCACCCTTCCTAAAAGGTGATCTTATATAATTCCATTTTGCATCCTTTTTTGGGTAAATTGAGGTCGAGATGGACAAAACTACACGTTATTAGGACCATATTCCCACACTACGCGATCAAAATTGAAAACTCGAAGGATAAGAAAAACGTTCAAAGTGAATGGCCAATGCCTAAAACCATTTCTAGGGGAATTTTACCCGTGTATAGAATCTCTTCCGATTGAAGACCCTATTTATGGGGTCATTTAGGTTCACCCGAACCTAAATTTTTGTGTCGATCAAACCCCCGACATTTATTAAGGCTGGTTGTATGTTTTTTATAGCTTTATCACTAAGGAAGGAGAAAAAAAGGAGAAGTTTTCATGTTTTCTCCCCTTATTGTTGTTCATGAATGAACTGCCCAAGTCCCAGGGGAAGAATCGATTCGCCCAGCTTGAATTGATTCGGATGTAGGCATTTGTAAAAACAATTGTGACCAAATCGATTAAGACCTACCCAAAATTGATTCGTGACCCGTGTGTTCAAAATCCAGGTGTTTTACAATACATTTGTTGTATTATTATTTTTAGTCTTTCACTTTAACTCTCCTAAGCACACCCTTAAACCCTAGCTTCCCAAACCCCACTTTCCGTCTCAAATCCTTCCAAAAGCCCAAATTTCTCACTTCTAGGTGTGAATTATCTTCCTCTTTTGGATTTCATTATGTGATTTGTGGTGTGTATGTTCATAAAATAGGGTTTGACGATTATTTGGTTTTCAATTTTTCAAGTTGCTTGTATGGCTTACAATTTCATATATCATGCTATCACTACACCAAAAGAGCAGAATTATCACCCATTTCCAGCAAGGTGTTGTCACGGTCCTTGATTGTGATAAAAAGACATGCCCATTTTCACGGTTAAGGACTATGAAAAGGCTTATCACAAACTTGTCACGGTCCTTGACCATGACAACGGCGAGGTAATTTTTTTTTATCATGGACCTTGTCTCAGCTGAGGACCGTGACAAGGTCTGTAATAAAAAATATCGGGGTTGCACCCAGTAAAAGCCATTTTTTTCACCAAAACATTACACTTTTCCTCCTCTCTCCCATCAACCCGGCTCCTTCTCTCTTCTACGTAAAAAATCTTCCATTTTCTTTAACCCAAAGATATGAGTTACACACACACACACACACACACACACACACACACACACACACATATATATATATATATATATATATATATATATATATATATATATATATATATATATATATATATATATATATATATATATATATATGTAGTTATAGTTCTTAAATATATGTGTTTATTTATCGTATAATAGTTGTATTCACATGTATGGCTTTGATATTGTTAGAAATAATTTGTGCATAACCTAGGTTTGAACATTCGAGCCAATATTTATTACAATGTGAATATTTGACTTTGATATTTGTTTGGGCTTGACTATATGTGTTATTTTGTTGTAAAATTGTTGTATTTGCATATATGGATTTGATATTGCTAGAAATAATTTGTCCAGAATCTAGGTTTGATTATTCAAATCAATCTTTATTACAATGTGAATATTGAACTTTGATATTTTTTTGGGCTTGAATATATTTGTTTGTTTTTGGTAAATGTAATCCTATTGGTTAAAAACTAATTGTGGGTTTATTTAAAATTGTTAAGGATTTAGAAATTTTGGGTGATAATGGTAAAGAACAAAATGGACGTTCTACCATAATTTCTAATTTGGTATGTATATGTGGCTTAAGGTTTCAACCATAGTTTTCAAATTAGGATATGTATCATAATATACTAATAACAACCAAGGTTTACAAACACTTAACAAATAATTACACAACATTGTATGGTTTTGAAGCAATTTTATGACATGATTAAATTGTCTCATGGTAAAAAAATTCCTTTCGAGGTAACGAGATTCAGAAAAGTGAAAAAAGGGGTGGAGTGGGGGAGGTTTCACACAAAGAGGTTTTGAAAATTGGATTCATGTTGTATCAGGATATGTATCGCTTTTCATAAGATACTAATAACAAATGTTTTAACATATGTTTTGAAAATTGGATTTGATTATGTAATTAAGTATAATTAAAACTAATATGGTATGTACATAGGTTTTGAAAATTGTTTCAAGTAGATTATGAAGTATAATTAAAACCAATTTGGTATGTATATACGTCTTAGGGTTTCAATATTATAGTGTTTTAATAATATTATTTGGTATATATCCACGGGGATAAACTAGCTTGTAAAAACACCGTGAGTGACACGACTACACCAGTTATTTTTACAAGTTAGTTTATTACCATGGGGTATAGAACTATTATTGTCCTATATGTACACACATGGTAGGTAATGATTCCTACAACTTATTATGTTGTATCCTCTATATAAAAAGTGGTCGTGTTAGACAAATAGACTTCGGGATGTATACCGTAGAGGTTCTAAGGAGTTTGTAAAATTCGTAAAGAGGGGTCTCAATGATGAAGAGTTATCCTGTACTTGATCAGGGTGTAGAAGTGGTAAAGTTTTTAAGTGTAAAATAGTTAAATTACAACTTCTTAGATAGGGTATGTAAGACAATTATCAGGTGTGGTTTTTTCTTAGGGAAATACATTGTTCATTTGTTCCTGAACAACCTCCACAACAACTGTCAAGTAGGACAACAGTGGAAGGACATGATGATCCTGTAGAGCATAATATGTTATATAATCTAATAGGCTATGCTTACAGAGTTCATGTGGTGGAAGACAATGGGAATTCTGATAATGAAGACAATGAATCTTGTGGCAACAATTCTAGTGCTCATGACGGTGTTAGGATAAACCTTGATGATGACTACCAAAGTTTGAAAGTTAAATTAACCCAACCTTTATATCCTAACTATGGCAAATAATAGATAACTTTGCATACCATAGTTGGTTTACATATTTTGAAGAGCTATTTTTGTTTGTCAGGAAATAGCGTGACTGGAAATTCTGAATTGGGTGAGGGGTTTACTCCGAAAATAGAATACGAATCGAAATAACTATCCAATTATGAAGAACGGTTTGAAAGGTTTAGGAATGAAGTGTAAATCAATTCATGCTTTCAATTATGATTGTATACTATGCTGGAAGAAGTATAAAAATCTTGATCATTGTTCGGTATGCAGGGAACCTAGATATGTGCCCGATCATATATCTAATGATAAGAGAGGCGTCCCTTTCAAAAGTGCTTAAAAGTATTAAAATATTTCCCCATTGGCACACTAGAGAAGAAGTAGGGGATAATCTCATGCGTCATCCTATTGAATCAAGCGTTTGGAAAAGGATAAATTTTATCCAAATTCACTACACCAAAAACAGTCATTTGGCACACCCTGATATTAAAAATTTGGCACTGTTTTAAATTGTGCCAAATTCTGGCACGGTTTAATGATAATTTGGAACACTTTAAAACAGTGCCAAATTTTGGCACTGTTTTAAAGTGTGCCAAAATTAAGAACACTTGACTACAATATAAAATACCTTAAAATTTTGGCACACTTTAGTTTCCCTTTTCTCTCTCATCCCTCATCTTTCCCCCGCTCCCCCCCTCCCCCTCTCTCTCGACCAAAAACCCAAGCGCTACCCCTCTTATTCTCTCTGCCGTTGTGTCACCTCTCCTCCTCTCCTCCATACTCCCCTCCTTTATTGCAGCCTCTCCGTCGTACTCCCCTCCTTTGTCGCATCCTCTCCGCCATACTCACCTCCTTTGCTGCAGGAGGTTTGGTGTTAGCACTGAGGTTGTCTTCCTATAAGGTATTTATATTATATGTTATATATCTTCTTGTTTGCATCAAAATCACCTATATGTTCATGTTATTATCGATTTACTAAGTAATCTTCTTTTGGGTCGTTCTACTTTAGTTTGCTATCTGTAATATTTGATGCATGTATTCTACCGTAAAAATCTTCTTTGGGTTTTGATTCTGGTTTATGATTTTGTCGCAAAGTTCCTGTTCTTTATCTGGGAATCATAGATAATAAAGTATTTTTAAGGCTAAAATGCCAGAATAAATAAATAAATAAATAACCTGAAATATTATTATGGCAAACTCTCAAAAGTATGCATTTCTTTGAAAATCATGTTTTTTCTTTTGCAACAAAAAACATGGACGAGGGGATTTTTAGTAATAGAAGTAGTTTAAGTTCTTTCTTGTAAACTGCATAGTTTTAAGATTTTTATTTGTATATTTATTTTTTTCACGCGTTCAGCTATTTTTAAATTAAAATTACACACTGCAAGTTTCCTTCTGAACACCGGAGGGTGGAATTTCGACAATATTCATTAATGTTCACTTAGATTTGAGTTTGTATGATTTGAGCTTTTAGGCATTTCTAATTCTTAAATTCACCTCATTTATAGCTTGATAAGGATTGAAAAATTACATTAAATTATCAAATTTATTTTCTACTGAATTGTCATTCCATCCAGTGCTACTGGAATTTGCCTATACCTCTAAGGTACACTACAATTTTATTTTCCTACAATTCCTAATATTTATTTAAAAAAATGGAACAACCTATAAAGGTTGGAGTAAACAAATTCTTGAGGTGATGTTTAGATTGATGGGTTTTAACTTTAAGCATTTGGGGGTTTTTATTTCTGATAGTTTTCTTTATCTCATAAGAAACTGATTGGTAAATGATTGATATATATTTTT
Source organism: Sambucus nigra (assembly GCA_949130495.1). NCBI lineage: Eukaryota > Viridiplantae > Streptophyta > Magnoliopsida > Dipsacales > Adoxaceae > Sambucus > Sambucus nigra. The sequence continues at coordinate 329,642,190 of OX422216.1, forward strand.
ATTAATTTTTTGGATAGGTTTAGTTAATTCCTCATTTAATACAGTTTCATTTTGTTTTTTTTTCATTGGTCCTAAACGTCTTATTTTTTCTATAATCTATTTTTTCAAATTGTTTCCTAGAAAGAGTATCCCGAAAAATAATTTTAGTTGAAAACATTACCCACTGATATTAACATAAACCTAAAATTTAACCTATCAATTAAAATATCACATTACTAAGTTGAATAATATATTCCAATATGCAGTCACAATTGTTACAAAAGGTTTCTTAAATTAATTCACCCTCCTATAAAATGAGGTAGGAGGTTTGGGGTTAGAACCTTAGGGTGTTAACGTGAAAGAAATTCCACTCAGGACACACTCCCTCCAAGGCTGTTGTCGCCCCTCTGAGGTATTTCTCATATTAATTTTTGGAATGGGTTTTTTGTTTTGTGCTTAACAATGGGGGGTATTTCTCTCACCTCTCATATAAATCTATATATTCATTATCTTCCCATTTTTTATCTTTACATTCTCTCTCTATATATATACACTCACATACACACGCAGGACTTGCGTTGCAATAGTAGGTGCAGATTATTGTGTAATTGCATCCGACACCCGAATGTCCACTGGATACAGTATTCTCACCCGGGATTACTCCAAAATCTATAAACTGTAAGCTAAATTGAATCTTCTCTTCTTATTTGCTGTTTAAATTATTTACTTGTTGGTATAAATTAGTGGGTTGTTGGGTCTCTAGGTTAGTCATTAGTCATTGTGTCAACTTCTTGATTTGGTATTTCATATATTGGTTTTCACATGATCTGACCCAATTTAAGTGTTTAAATATTGATTGTGCCTGTTCATGTTTGTGACATTATTAATGTGCACATAGAGGGGCAAAGATTGGACACTAGTAACAAAAATGGAGGAGATTGAAGTGCCTCCCATTGTTGATTTACAGGTGAGAGAAAAATTAATGTGAATATTTTTTTATTTCATTATATATTGAACCATTTTCCTTTCTGATATGTTATTATATGTAATGCACATATGGATTTTTGTGAGTAAGTAGGATATCCCAAGTTTTTATTTGAAGGAAAAACCATACAAAGAATGAAGCTTCTTGTTTGGAGCACCTTGAAGTGGAGGATGCAAGCTTGCGCTCCTTGTTCTTTCATAGACTAATTTTTTAAAAATATTGACCATGATAATCTTCCATCACACTCTTTGATCTCTAGATCAATTCAATTCATCTTAAGGACAATCAAAGGTAGATTATTCACTATATGTACAAATGTGTTAATTTATATCGATACATATCCATATAATAAAGCACAATATAATGCGTGTCCTAATGGCATGTAATGATACCCAATTATACTCATAAAAGGGACATGTTATCAATTGCACACACTTGTGTGTATAATCATAGATGGGTACTAAAATATTAAAGAGTCTAATCCAGTGTTGGGTGGGAATTGAATGCAGGTATTTGGGAGGTTTGGAGATCAAAAGGCCAGCGTAGGCGGCCAGTGATTTGCTTGGTTTAGTTTTACAAAGGTTCAACTCACGCCAGTTCCATCCAATGTTAATCAAGTTACTACAGGTAACTATTATTTAGTACCCATTTATTAACCTTTTAAAATGCAATGAATTATTTCTACTCAGCATTTATAGTTTGTCTTTTTCATTATATATCTGATCATTCCTTTTAAACTTTGAAAATCACTTCATGGACACAATAATTAATAGTATTTGTGTTCAATGTATCTATTCTTTTCTTCTTCCACTGCTTCAAGGTTCTACTCAAGAAGCATTAAAATTGGTAAGGTAACATGTGTGTAAGGTTTGCTTTGGAATGTAGGAGGACCGATTATTGGGGGTTGGGGTTGCATTGCGTGTATATTTAGTTTATGTGTGTGTGTATATATATGTATGTAGTATCATGTTCATATCAACATATTTAGGTCACCCAACCCACCAAGGGTTGAAAGTAGTAATACAAATGTAAAAATATCAACATATTTAGGTAATGTGTGTGTATATATATCTATAACGTCTTTTAGGTTAGTTGCAACCTAAAAAACTTTCACTAAATTAATTTGTAGGAACTTACTATACCTGCTCCCTAACTCACTAACAACCATCGGTATCTAATTAACTTGTAGGAACTGACCATGTAGTCACGGGCCTCCCGGTTTGAGAATATGACGATAATTAGAAAAAATATCGATTAAGCTTAAAAACAAGGCCTTAAAGGGTGAAAACCCAAACCAGCCCCCAAATGGCCCTGTAAGAGGCACGAACACCTCGCACGGGATAAATGTAACTTGTAGGAACTGACTGTGTAGTCACGGGCCTCCCGATTTGAGAATATGACGATAATATGAAAAATATATCGATTAAGCTTAAAAAAAGCCTTTAAAGGGTGAAAACCCAAACCAGCCCCCAAAGGGCCCCGTAAGAGGCACGAACACCTCGCACGGGACCAATGTAACTTGTAGGAACTGACCGCATAGTACCGAGTCTCCCGATTTGAGAATATGATGATAATTTCAAAATATGTAGATTAGGCTTGAAAACAAGTTGTTTGAGGGTGAAAACCCAAACCAGCCCACAAACAGCCCCGTACGAGGCACGAACACCTCGCAGGGACCAATATAACTGATCGCATAGTTGCGGGTCTCCCGCTTTGAGAATATGATGATAATTTGAAAATATATCGATTAAGCTTAAAAATAAGCCATTTGAGGGTGAAAACCCAAACGTTCCCCAAACGGCCCCGTAAGAGGCATGAACACCTCGCACGGGACCAATATAACTTGTACAAACTGACCGCATAGTCACGGGTCTCCCGGTTTGAGAATATGATGATCATTTCAAACTATGTAGATTAGGCTTAAAAACAAGCCGTTTGAGGGTGAAAACCCAAACTAGCCCCCAAACGGCCCCGTAAGAGGCATGAACACCTCGCACGGGACCAATGTAACTTATACAAACTGACCGCGTAGTCACGGGTCTGCCAATTTAAGAATATGACTATAATTTCAAAATATGTATATTAGGATTGAAAACAAGCCATTTGAGGGTGAAAATCCAAACCAGCCCCTAAACGGCCTCGTAAGAGGTACGAATACATCACATGGGACCAATGTAACTTGTACGAACTGACAGCGTAGTCACGGGCAACCCGGTTTGAGAATATAATGATAATTTGATAATATATCGCTTAAGCTTAAAAATAAGCCCTTAAATGGTGAAAACCCAAACCAGCCCCCAAACGGCCCTGTAAGAGGCACGAACACCTCACAGAGGACCAATGTAACTTGCAAGAATTGATTGTGTAGTCACGGGTATCTCGGTTTGAGAATATGATGATAATTTCAAAATATGTAGATTAGGTTTGAAAACAAGTCATTTGAGGGTGAAAACTCAAACCAGCCCCCAAACGGTCCCGTAAGAGGCACGAACACCTCGCATGGGACCAATGTAACTTGTACGAACTGGCCGCGTAGTTGTGGGTCTCTCAGTTTGAGAATATGATGATAATTTCAAAATATGTAGATTAGGCTTAAAAAAAGCCATTTGAGGGTGAAAACCCAAACCAACCCCCAAACGGCATCGTAAGAGGCACAAACACCTCGCACGGGACCAATGTAACTTTTACAAACTGATAGCGTAGTCATGGGACTCCTGGTTTGAGAATATGACGATAATTTGATAATATATGGATTACATTTAGAAATAAGCGATTGAAGGGTGAAAACCCAAACTAGCCCCCAATGATCCCGTAAAAAGCACTAACACCTCACACGGTACCAATGTAACTCGTAGAAACTGATCGCGTAGTCGTGGGTCTCTCGATTTGAGAATATGATGATAATTTTAAGACATGTATATTAGGCTTGAAAATAAACCGTTTGAGAGTGAAGACCCAAATTAGGCCCCAAACAGCCCCGTAAGAGGTACGAACACCTCGCACGGGACCAATGTAACTTGTATAAACTGATCGTGTAGTCACGGATCTTTCGGTTTGAGAATATGATGATAATTTCAAAATATGTAGATTAGGCTTAAAAATAAGGCGTTTGAGGGTGAAAAACCAAACTAGCCCCCAAATGGCACTGTCAGAGGCACGAACACCTCGCACGGGATCAATGTAACTTGTATGAACTGACAGCGTAGTCACGGGCCTCTCGGTTTGAGAATATGATGATAATTTGATACTATATGGATTAGGCTTAGAAATAAGCGGTTGAAGGGTGAAAACCCAAACCATCCCCCAAACAATCCCGTAAGAAGCACTAACACCTCACACGAGACCAATGTAACTCGTAGGAACTGATCAGGTAGTTATAAAGATTTTCAATTTTAGAATATAATAATTGCAAATCCTATATGTAATTTTTTATAGCTTGAGTAAGCTTTTTTTTTATAAATTACGTGGTTACTAATATCGTATATTTTTTGTATCTTATTTTTTTTTGCAGGATAACATTTTCTCGTTAGCATTTATTCACATGGAACACACGGAGAACTCAACGGTTTACAAAAATGGGCTTATTCATGACTCTATTTTTTGTGTTATGGTCGTGCGGGATTTTGTAGTTTTATTGTTAATTTTTATGGCCGTGCGGGCTTTTGTAAGTTTATTGTTATATTTTGTTGTCGTGCGGGCTTTATGTTACGCAGGTTTTATATTAACAGGTTTTAGAATGTCCAGAAAATAGAGGAAACTCTGCCCAATTTTTTTTGGTCTGTGAACTATTAAAGACTTGTAATATTTTAAAGTTTGTATGTACATTAGTTTATCAACAACGTGCAAGATTTCAAATCTGTGAATTTTCTTGTTTTCAAACAATTAATTTTTTTTCTTTTATCCAAAAATTTGGCATAGTTCAAAACCGTGGCCAAAGAGTATCAAATTTTGGCACGGTTTTTAACTATGCCAAAAGTTTATCAAAATGTGCTCAATCTGGCACAGTTCAAAACTGTGCTAAAAGTGTGCCAGAAATATCAAATTCTGGCACGGTTTAAAAGTGTGCCTGAAGTGTTCCTATTTGGTCAAATCTGGCACACTTTTAAACCGTGCTAGAAAAAATGGCCATTTTGGAACACCTGATTCTGGCACAGTCCAAAACCATGCCAGATTTGATCTGGCACAGTTTTAAATCGTTCCAGATTCGTGTTTTTGGTGTAGTGATTTCTCTAATAAACGACGTAATATTTATTTGGAAATATCAATATATGGGTTCAATCCATTCAACTATCTAAGTATCAATCAAAGTGTATGGCTAGTGATCTTAGCACCCCTAAGTCTCCCTCCTGTATCGTGAATCAGACCAAAAAAATTTATGTTGTCTTTGTTGATACCTCAGCCAAAGGAACTAAGTCACAACATTGATGTCTACTTGGCACTGTTAGTAGAAAAAATGAATAAGTTGTGGGTAGAGGCTGTGAAAGAATTTAACTCTAACAAACATGAAGAGTTCAAGTTAAAAGTTATGTTGATTTGGGCAATTCATAATTTCCCAGTTTATGTGACTTTATTGAGATGTAATGTTCATGGTTATTTTGGGCGTTCCAATTGTGGAGAGGAAACTAGATCTCCATATCTCAAGGATAGTGGAAAGATTATATATCATTCTCATAGGATATTCTTACCTTCCGGTCACAATTTAGATTTTATAAAGGCTCTAATTCTTCTACTGGGTCGAACACAGTCTACTTCTGAGAAAGCTTTCAGGTTCAGAAATTAAAAGGAGGTCTTCCAAATCTGGAGCTAATGTACTATGGAAGAATCATAAATTCAATAATGTTAATCATAAAAGACCCTTGTTGAGAATGAAGCTAAGAAAAGGAAGTCATGGTTTAGGAGTTCAATATTATCTGGCTTTTCGTATCGGAAGGGTAACCTCATGCGCCATGTATTAGATATCATCTATGTCTAGAAGAACACCATCGAACATCTTGTCATCACAAGACTAGGTGAAAGTCATTCGAACGATGGAGAAAATGCACAACGTGATCTTAAAGTATTGAAAGTTAAGCCGCAATTATGGTTGAAAGAAGTCAATAGAGGGATTAATATAATTACCCCTAGACATAGAGCTTAAAGAGCAAAGAAAGAAAGTTTCACTTATACACACTGCATAATTTGAAAGTTTCCAATAATTTTTCATCAAATTAGTAGAGGATTGTGAGTTATGCCACACATAATCTATAAACGTCCAAATCTTACGATTGGAATATGTTATGCAACTAGTCCCCTATTATCAAGCATTGTTTCTCTAATAATAAGGATGTGTGTAGGGCTATTATGAAAATTAGTTTTTATGCACACTTTTGTGTGCAAAAGTAGTCAACCGAAAGCACAACGTGGCTGCAAAAGCAACTCTAGCTGAAGCAACTTGTGTTTTGGAGAATCACTTCCCACCATAATTCTTTGACATAATTACCCATTTGAAAGGATGATGAATGTTTTTAAAGAGTACGTTAAGAATACGAGGTACACTGAAGGATCCATCAGGAACACATTACTGTGAAGACATCCATGTTCGCTAGGAAATATATGCCCAACCTTAAAATTGTATGTGATGGAGATGAGTTAAATGATAAGGATGGTTAGGTCAAGGGAAAATGAGGTGAACTAACAAGTTTACAACATGACAAGTGGCACGTTATATGTTTAAAAATTGAGAAGACGTCGACGAATATAGAGAGTAAGTTCGTGTTGTAATTTTACTTCGTGTTGTTATCTTATATACTTGATCACCTTCTTGATAAATTTTTTCATTCAATGTAAAAAAAATATAATGTGTTATTACAGAATAAAAACGAAGGATGATTTCACATTCAGACAGTGAATTTCGACTTTGGGTGTCACAGGAGGTAATTATTATATCAAACCCCCCTCATTAAATGATAAATAATTGAATTTTTAAAACTTATCTAATTGACTTATGTAATCCATAATTTTAGTTTTTGAAAATGGGTGATTCCACATCAAGGCTTGCTCGTCTCGCCATCGGACCTAATTTTATGGAACGCGTGTATAAGAAATAAACGTTGAGCGATCATATATTCTTATTGAGTTGTACGAGAAAAATACTTTGTTATAAAACAACAACATTTCATATAAGGCTCATATGTATTTTAGGGCAAGTGCCAAAGATAAAAACCCCGTTAAAGCAGAAATGACTCACTATGCTGTAATTAAAAAACATTTTTAAATTAGACTATATATATTAAAGAGGTTGTGTTTGGTTGTGATTGGGTAGGAGTTGAGGACAAAAATGCTTGTAAAGTCTATTCGGGTACTAATTTTATAATGGTAGAATAGTCTAAGATGAAGAGCAAGGATCATGTGAATGATGAGTCATTAGTTTCTGCATTTAAAAATCTCAATAAAATGTTGTACTCGAAGTATATCAACAACGAAACGTGGTTAGTTATCTTACATGCGCCAAAGCGTCTAACCAGTATTAGGGATGACCTGGATGCTTCTGTTGAATATTAATCCATTTTGGATGACAATGCGAAATTGAAATAATTTCTAGATAATTTACATAAGTTGAGTTATCTGGGTTGTAAAATGTGTTGAGGATTCCAATTTGTAATTTATAATATGTAGTTTGCTAAAATTAATGTTAATCTCAATCATTAATTTATTATTCGTTAACTCTAATATTGGTTGTTATATAAAAACTTCCCAAAAGCATAAATTTACATCAAGCTGCCTGAAAAGAGACATGATCATGTCACGCGATACTAAACTAACTTATAGAAACAACTGTTACAGTCGTGTGAGTATTTTCATTTGATTCTTATATCCCGATCGAGTATTTCCCTTTAATTCACTAGTGAAATCAAATAGGAGGAATACTTTTCTGTTATTTAAATTCTTATATACCTAACTTGAGTATTTCCATTTCATTTATGTTATATACTATGCTAATAAAGCCTATTTTTGCATAATACGTCTACATCAGGCAATCTAACCTCGAGAAAAAGCGAGGGAGATGAGGGATCATCTAACAATAATCCCCTCAAGTTCGATTAGTATAGGAACATAGTTAAAAACAAGAATATTCTACAAATGAGGGCTTTATAGTTGTTAAAATTACTAATTGGTCCTAGGTACGATGGTTGGACGATCGTGACCATAGAGATGAAGATGGCCATTTGGGGGGCCTTAGAGGTATGAAAATCTCAGTATTTATGTTAAATATTTGACTTTCATATAAGATTTTTTTAAGATTTTATTATTATTATTATTATTATTATTATTATTATTATTATATTTTATTTTAACTTTCTTACATTATATGTTTGTTGGGCAATAAAAAATCAACTTGCCCTTGGAATCGAGGGACAGTGCATTGGTTAGTGTAGGCGACCAATGGAAGACATGAAAGAAAAATCTGTGCGTTCGCTGTTTATGGAAGGACCGAGAGTTTGTGTTGTAGTGTGGGGACACCATCCCTAAGAATGAGCCGATCACATTGGCCAACTAGGAGAAGTTTGTGCTCAATGAAATGTTTAAGAGACAGTTTTTCATTTGTGGCTCGACGAGGACTAATCGGTGAAAGAAGGTGGATGTCTATTAATTCAGACGGACATCTTACGCGGAGGTGGAGCATAGGATGGTAAGTAAATTACTTTAAATTATATTTTGTTTCGTGGTAAGTAAATTACTTTAATTTGATCACATTTTGATTTAATTTGGTCACCTTTTCTTTTAATTTGGTCACATTTTACAGGAGTTTAGGAGTGAACCAGGGAAAAGCCAAATAGGATCGACTCCTATATATTTATTCAGACGAAGAAGGACAAATATGATCGAATCCTATATAAATATTAGGACGAAGAAGGGCGAGGCTGCTAATCTGCAGGTCACGAGACCATCGTAAGTTATAATTGAAATTATATTATCACTTTAATACTATTTGTTAATATTATTTTTCAAAGTTAATAAAGTGTTTTCATATTGTTTCAGAAGATGCTAAAGGCGGTACACAACACCCAGAGTGATGCCGAAAATGCATCTATGAGTACAAATACACTGAGCTAAGTGCTAGGATAAGATAAAAAAAATGTCGTAATCAGGGTCTCAACTCCCAAATTGGAAAATCAAAGTTGTGGGGCATTACTTCTAGTCACAGTCGATTGTCCTCCATGGTTGACCATAAAAAAGTAAACATAGACTCAAAATTGGAAAATATCCAATAAGCAATGAGCCACATGTTCAAATGGGTCAAATGCGCAATCATGTATATAAGGAAGGGGAAGGCGCGTGATGAAGGAAATGTGAAGGAGAAGTTGGGTGAGGGGACTACTACTCCATCCCCTCACCAAATTCGATCGACTCATCATCCCTATATATCATGTAATCTACCCCAACCTAACCATACATACTTCATTTCATCTATCTAGGGAGAGAGTATATATTCCTGACACACGTGGAGGCGATCGAATTGCTAAGGGTGCGATGGACATGAGCCTCACTCTAGAGTACCATAGTGCACAATCGCCCACTTCAATTTTGAGTCCTGAGTTCAAATTACTTAGTTTTTTGGGAAGGGAAAGGATGACGTATTGTGGTTGGATAGTTTTTTACGAGGAAAAAGGATGACATATTTTTTTTGTACCAACAAGCAGGTGTTCAACATAGTGACGGCATGTTGGGGGCGTTTAATTTTCTCCTAGAGCCTTATTAAGCTTCTGTAGGATTTTACATTTGATAAAACTTGGTTGATGTCATTAAACATGTGATGTTTTGATGTAATTAATTTAGAATATATTAGTTTGGTTCGATATATGGAATTGGTGTACTGTTGGACCGTAGCTACTTCCCAATAATATTTGTTTTTTCATTTCTACATATTTTCATGACCGTAATTTAGATCATATGCATGGCTTCACATAAATTTCAGTGCTAAATAAAATCGTGTGCACAATAAAAGTAAACCGAGTGCACAATTAAGTTTGGTCTTGTCATGGTCCTTGGTTGTAATAAGACCGTGAATACCAATGTCTCGTCATAGTTAAGGACCATGATAGGATCTCGACAAGTATAGTGTTGTCATGGTACTTAACCGTGACAAGTCTTGGTCACTCCAGTTTGTGGGTGATATCTATTGTATATATGCCCAAAAATCAATCTTTTATTGTGTATTTTGGAAATATATATAAATATATTATTATTAATCGATCAATTTTTATTTAAATACAAATACAGGGAATGTTTTATATAATCACAATTGATAAATAATAAATATGATATTTATGATTATGTCCATTAGAACATTATAGAGTTTGATGAATCATAATGACTGTATTATGATCGGGAGATGTTCACCTTAAAAAGTTGTTCCTATCTAGAAACATAATTGGACATTGTGTTTTGGATTAAAGCTCAATATGCTTTCCATTCTTAAAGGAGTTGCACAGTCTCAAACAATTTATTGGATTCTAACAACATCAAATGTATGGGTGCATATTGTATAGTATAGCATTGAATGTAACCACATAGAATTATCCAATGGAGCTTTTGCTAATATGTTAATGGATATATTTTATAGTTATAGTTGTATATATAATCCTTAGACCTGAGACATCATGTATACTTTCTATGTATTAGGTAGTCATTTGATTCTACTTAACGAACTATGATCTTTTTATACAATTATGGCAAGTGTAGAGTTGGGTCTATCCTTATATTATATAAAGGCTCTTGGATGGTCAATATGGAATCAATTGCTCTTAGCAAAGAGAGAATTTATTCTACATTGGTTACTTTAATTAATACTCTAATTAAATCCTTGGCCAAGGTATCGACAATTATTAGAATAATTATTTTTTAATCGGATATTGTCAAAAGAGTATGAATTAAAGATATTTGACATCTGGATTGACAGTTTACCATTCCGAATATAAAACAAATATGAATATTGGGATGATAGAAGGATTGGAGTGTATAAAAGCTTCTAATGGTCAAGGTTCAGAATAGATGAAGAATTTATTCACTCTATCTTAGCATTAATCATAATATACACCGATATGTTATTAATGATTATTGGTTTAACTCTTTACTGAAGTAATAGATGAGTTACCATGAACTAAGAAGAATGAACCTTTAAGGTTACAAACATATCGGGTTGAAAGTAAATATTCTACTTGAGAAATTTTGTGGAAATTGAATTCTCATACTCATTAAGGATTAGGATGCAATTCAAGGATAAGTAAAATTTTTTGTTTTATCTTATTACTATTTATCAAAGTTAGGTACACTTTTGCTAGTTTGCCTTGGTAAGTCGGTTTTACCAAAGTTAGGTAAGTGATTAAGACATTAATGGGGTGTGTAGGACTTCACCACTTCCCGTTTCTTTAATGGAGTGGGATTCCACCATAACCATTAATTAATCATTTTTTGGAATTAAATTTAATTTGGAATTAAATTAAATTTCCAAAACTATGGGTATAAGTACAAGGCTTTGGAAGTCTTGTACAAAAATGAGAATAAGAACTAGAATAAAAATTCTATAAGCCTTTGGTTCAGAGAAATTCACAAAGTATGAAAATACTTATGAGATCATTTTTAGACTACAATTGCCCTGAGATCTTTTAGTAAAATTTGGAAACTAAGCTTTTGGAATTTTATTCCGTTTCACCAACGCATACGTAGGAAACTTGGATCATCAAGTTCAACTCGTTACCCGAATCTAACCCGGTGCGTCCTTGATTGAGAATCGAAAAGACGCTACAATGGGTTAGTTTTGTATTTACTATTTTGTGTGCTATATACATACGTAAGATTTAACCTAGATACATATGAATATGGTTAATCAAAAAATACCACATTATTAACTGGACGTATTCTAACATTGGTATCAGAGCCCTGCTCACGAATTATATAGTCACGAGTTACAATTTAAAATATAGCCAAGATACTGAAACTGTAATTAACTTTGTTTAGTAAATTAATCGAAACATTTGGATTCATGTTTGAACATCATTGAACATTTAGAATTTAATATTAATGTAATGATAAGATCATACTTGAACGAATCCCAAAATGACAATGTTTATACTCGTATATACGGAACACGCGTAATATTTGGTTATTTATCAAAGCCTGCTGGTTTGGTTTTTTTATTGATCAAATGGGAAATCTAAATTGTTAGATGGATAGATCTCGTTAAGACGATCGAATTCATATGTGGATCTCCCCATTAAGGCTTATTATGAGCCTTTATGGAAGCTCTGAAATTGATAAAAAAAATTGTGGCTATGATGCAAAGTTGTAGCGAATTCACTACAGCTGCACATGCACTGGATCAGAACTCTGGTGATATCAACATGATGTAGTAAATGTTATTTTCCTGATTGAAAATTATTTACTGCTATTAGACTCCAAATAAAATCACAGAAAAAATCTGAAAATTATTTTTTAATATTCTCAATTTTATGATGCAATCAAAAAGCAATTTTAAAATTTCTAAAAATATGTTTATTTGGTATTGTACTTAATGGAATAATGTATTTCATAATTTAAAAATATTTTTAATATAAAAAAAGTTTTAGAAAAATTACAGTAAGCATTATATATGTTTATACATGTAATGATGTAGAAAAACATCATTTGAAATTTTATGATTATCTATTTTTGCATAATGTCGCATTAAGAAATACATTTTTTATTATTTAATTTTAGCAAATTCTAAAAAATTATAAGATTGCAATTTTAATCAAATTAATTTTATGGTTGAATAAAATTTGGATTTTGATTAACGGGGACGCCTATTTTAATGGTTGAATAGATTTTTTTTTAAAAGACTTGGGCAATTAACTTGTACGCGCACATCACCATTTTCGGCAAAGTTATTCTCGTAATTCAATTATGAGTAATATGGTATCCTTCAGTTGGCTAAATTTTAATATTGTGATGATTTAATACAACTTTTAATGATATCATTTAATGTTAGTATTAAATTTAAAGTAAACTATGGACTATGCACCAATTTATATGAGCTTTAAAATTGGGTTATTCATTTGGAATGATAGGTAATGTTTTTAGACTATGGATGATTAATTTTTTATAAACAATTTAATGTTATCACCATATAAAACATTTTCTAGAAAAATTTTGGGGGTTCATATTTATCAAACTAAAGTCCATAATTATACAAATATATTTTAAGATATGTTGTACATGTGATTGTACTATGATGAGATCAAACTGCTAGGTAATATTACTTATTGTGGTCAAATTAGTAATATTTAGATTCCCCGTTAAATATTTAAATTAGTTATTGGCATACCTCTGAGGTTATTAGCATGACCTTCCACTCTGGACTATCCTTGGGCATATAACTTTTTAAGATGTGGATCATGATCACATGTTGCTTCCAAAATTATTATATTCTTTTGAGGTCTAGTTCCAAAATTTTAGTTTACCGTGATACAGCAAACTAGTTGGATAGGTCATGGTCATATTTTCCCCAGAGAGTTCAAATGTGAACCTCAAACCTAAGGGACGTGTAAATAAGAAGAAGGCTAGAGGTGGAAAATGTTTCCATTGCAATGATCAAGGGAACTAGAAGAAAAACTGTAAAAGGTTCCTCTAACCCAAGAAAGAAAAATCCTTTCAGGTATGTTTGACATTTTCTATATTGAGACTAATCTTATGATTATCCAAACTCTATTTTAGTGCTTAGATTCAAATTCAAGCTCACATATGTGTATAAATTTGTAGAATCTTAAGATAAGTAAGAAACTGAGTAGAGGGGAGGTCTCCTTCACAATGGCCTATGAATAACGAGTTATTGCATCAAATACGGGGACCATTTATTTGAATTTTCCTTCCAATAAATGTATTGTCTTAGAGAAATGCGATTATGTACCAATGTCACCCAAGAACATTATATCGCTATCTAGTCTTTCTCGAAGTGGATATACATTTGAAATAAATGATCATCTTTGTTTTGTTAAACAAAATTATTTGTTGGTGTGTGCTAGATGTGTTTTTAATGGACTCTAGTATTTGGATTTAACTGGTAAAATCAATAATATATTAATAACAAATAATGCATGTAAATTCACTAGAACTAGAGATGAGATCAATCCAATGTACAAATGGCATCTTAAGTATGGACATATTAGTGTAAAAAGAATTAATGAGTTGAAGAAAGATGGGCCTTTAGGTTTTCTCTCACCCGAACCCATACCAACTTGTGAATCCTTTTTACATGGCAAGATGACTAAATTACCTTTTGTTGGACAAGGGGAAAGATCCGGGGATTTGTTGGGATTGATACACATCGTTGTGTGTGGACCATTAAATGTCAGTGCTAAGGGTGTTTTTTCTTACTTCATCACTTTTACCGATTATCAATTAAGGTTTGGTTATACTTACCTAATGAGTTAAAAATATGAATCATTTCAAAAGTTTCAAGATTTTAAAAACAAAGTAGAAAAAAATACTGCTAAAAGTACTAAGACACTTCGATCTGATAGAGGTGGTGAATACTTAAGCAATGAATTTTTGGATTATCTCAAAGAGAGTGGCATTATTTCATAGTGGACTCCTGCTAGAGCATCACAACATAATGGTGTTTCAAAAATGAGAGATCGTACTTTGTTGGACATGGTTAGATCAATGATGAGTTTCACTGATTTACTCATTTACCTATGGGGTTATGCCCTGGAAACTGTAATATACATTTTAAATAGAGTTCCTTCTAAATCCGTCCCTAAGACGCCATATGAACTATGGAATGGGAAGAAGCCGAATATTAGTCACCATAAGAAATGGGGTTGTCCGACATATGTGAAGAAAAACATAGTGTATAACAAGTTGGAAATAAGGACTATAAGATGTAGGTTCGCAGGATATCCTAAAAAAACCATTAGTTATTACTTATACCATCCCGATGATTTAAAAGTTTTCGTTAGTAGGAATGCCAGATTCCTTGAGGATAAATTTATTAATGATGAAAGCAAAAATAAAATTATTATTGATGAACAATTAGGAGATACAAAAACCATTACATCTTTGTCATAAAATTCTACACCACCTAAAACTTTTAATACACAAAGTCTTCATAAAAATAGTAGGATCCCTATACTTCCAGAAATATATGGTTATGCCATTGAGGAAGTACACCTTATAGGTGATGACGATCCAACTAATTACAAAGAGGCGATATCATATATCGACGCGAAACGATGGCGTGAAACCATGAAAGCTGAAATGGATTCTATGTATTCGAACCAGGTCTGGAGTTTGGTTCATCCAATAATAAATGTCATTCTTATTGGTTGCAAATGGCACTTAAAAAGAAATATTGGATCATATGGAAATATATAAACATGTAGAGCAAGGTTAGTTGTAAAAGGTTATCGACAACGTCAAGGAATTAACTACAAGGAAACTTTTTCATCGATATCCATGATTAAATCCATTAGGTTCTTGCTTGCAGTTGATGCACACCATAATTATGAAATCTGGTAAATGCATGTTAAAACTGCATTTAGGAAACCATTTACATGGAGTAAACTAGAGGGTTTTTGTAACACCCCGTGTTTTTATTAATTAATTAATTGGAATATTCAAGAAAAATAAAATTTTATGATTTAATGGTTTTCAAAAATTAAACATGTGGGCTTTTATATTTGAGAAGTACATTTTAAACCAAAAATTTAAATCGGAGTTATAATAAAATGTTAGAAAAAAAAATTATTTACATTTTATCGAGCATGTACATTTTTGTTGAGTTAATGAAAATCCTTCTAAGTGTAAAGGCGGTGATTTAAAGCTTTTGTTTCTATGTTGGGGTCGTTCAAACGACAGCATATGTAGTTCGAATGACTTAGCATCTCGTTCGAACGACATCTGTTAGTAGTTCTAACCAGAGGTAAGGCGGTGGGTTAATTAGAGTCCTAATCATTTTCTAACTCTTAAACCCTTTAAATACCGAAAGTGATACGGGGCTGGGATTTTGAAAACACTTTTCTCTCAAACTTTTCTCCAGTAAGGTTCTCCCAACATATTTCCTCTCATCTTCAACCCCTATCCCCAACTTTTAACAAGTTTTAACTCAAGAATTGAAGACTTAATTGGTGTTTTCCCAAGAGGTGTCCAACCGTTTACTCAGATTTTTATCCGACTAATTTTAGACATGAATACTCTATTCCTTTCCTTTAGTATTATGCGTTTTAAGTGTCGCCTAAACCATAATTGCATGTTTTTCTTAAAATCAATTAGTAACTCAATTAGAGAAAGTGGCACTAAATTTTAGGGCTTCTTTGATAAAACTTTTTTATATGATTTAATTCTTGAAAACCTTGGGTGCGTAAGTTAGATTATTGGGTTTTTATGATTTTTGGGTTGTAGGTTCGCATGTAGATGTTATGGGATTATTTATATGTTATATGGGATGCGAACACACTTATAAAAATTAGACGAGTTATAAAGGAGAACGATTATGTCATATTGAATATCACCGCGTGTTAAATAATTTCATATTATTGAATAGAATGAATTATGTTGAAAACAACGACGATGTTATTAATTGAATTAAATTAAATTGGGACCTTTATGATTATATTGTCATATTGTGTTAATAATTTATGATATTGTGTGGATTATTATTATTATTCACTTTTGCCATCGTGGGTACGAGGGGCTTTTGGGTGATATATTGCTCACCTTGATTATAGGATGCTTACTAGGTATGAGACTAGTGGGTAGGCCTTGGTTAAAATTTATGCTTGCTAGGTGTGGGACTAGTTAGTGTAAATTCGTGAGGATTTTATATTCCGGGGGTTGGCTGATTTTTATATTTTATTAATGTCATGTTAGCCTATGCATGAGACTAGGATGTATTTTATGTTGGAAATTCATCATATATGTAGGATAGGATGCACGTGTACTTGGGGACCCTTAGGTATGGGACTAAGGGATATTTTGAGGATCTCGCATCGATTAAAAAGGGTGGGGTAATTTGTAAAGTGTGAAATTGAGAAAATGAGAATTAATGCCTAAGATAAAAATGGGTATTAAAATTGGTGGCGACATAATGTGTCAGTGACCGATAGTTTAAATGGGTTAGCTTGGGCGATTTATATCGTTTCGTGTGTGGAACCTTGTCATACTATGGAGGATCAACAGTTTAAACTGATTCGGCTAGCCATTGACAAGGGAAAGTGTGACACTTTGGTAGATTACCACCCGGGGTGGAAGGACCGCCATAATAAAAAGTGAGAGCAATAATAATTTTGGATTAATTTCATTAAATTAACGCTTTGTGGTTGTGGGATAATTAAAATGATATTGGTGTGTTTTTATCAGAATCTTTGGGGGCATTAAGTAATTTAAATTTCGCCCATTTAATTATATTCGTAATTAAAATACTCTATTGTGATATTTACTGCATATTGTTGACCAGATTTCTAAATTGAGTCCATGCATAGTTTTGACTGATTCTCAGAACAAAACACGTTTCAGTCGTAGGTAGATTTTTATTGTTCGATCACTACGAGACTATGACGTGTCGAAGTTTAATTGAAGACGTTGCGGCAAAGCTTTAAGGAATTAATTATACCGATGTTTGACTGGTGCAAATTTATTATCTTCAAAGTTTAATTGCATTTCCGAGATCACTCGGGTATGAATGCATAATGTTAATGAAACTCAAAATTTTATTTTACAAAAATAAGGATGTTATTTTAAAGAAAATATTTTTTAAATATTTTATTAGTTTACACTTCGTGTTTATCGGATATGGACGGATTAGAGTTGGATAAGAGTTGGTTTTAAGTAAAACTCGATTTTCAAAGTTGGATTCATCAAAACTCTAATCTCGACGACGTCGTTCAAACGACAAACATTGTCGTTCGAACGAGTGATGTTGTGGTTCAAACAACGCAGTATCTTGCTCGAACGAGATCTGCCACCGCCTCAAAATTATTATAAATAGAGGTGTGTTGCAGTTTTCTCGAAGTGTGTGCAAAACGTAAACAGTGTTCAAACAGTACATGATTCCGCAATTTTTTATAAGGTTTCAAAGCTTAAACACATCCTTAGAGTTTACCAAGATTTGAGTTATCATTATCATATATTTATGTGATCTTTGTTGCACCAAGTTGGGGCTTTTCATCACTTGAACATTGTTGGTTTTGCGGTGGAGAAGAGAAGAAGGTTACTTCCGTGTTTAACATCATAGATGACAAAAGGCCGTATCGGTGGATACCGAGGCATTCGTGGAGGTGACTGTTGTGGACGAGCATCATAGATGAAGGTTATTTTCTGCATGGGCACTGTGAAGATTGGTAGAAGATCAGAGGAGCATCAAGCCTCATGGGGATCGAGTCATTGTATAAGACTATCGTTTCACTTTGTAAAACCTTTGTCTTAGTGATTGTCTGGCCTTGGCCGTCCGAAGTTTTTCCCCGATTGGGTTTTTCCTCGTACATCGGTGTTGTGATTGATTTATTTTATTTTACTTTCTTTAATCACTAGTTGCATGCTTAGGGTTAAAAAAGATAAAATCTGCTTAAGTTAATTTGTGTCACAACTTGGTTTGATAAAATTGAAAAAGCGTTTTTAAAAAGAGAAAGTTGATTTTCATTCATCCTTAACTTAATTTCTCTCAAAAAAAAAGTTGTTGAAAGTTATATAAGGGGACGTACAAATTGGTATCAGAGGTAATACATTTTTATTGTGTTTGATCCCTCGTTGTTTGTAAGGATGAATTTTGGTGGTTATGATAATTTTCACACTCTTGTTTTTTATGGCACTAATTATGCTTATTGGAAAATGCGAATGAGAAGAGATTTAAAATCAATTGATGAGCATGTTTGGTTAGCGATTGAAAAATTTGTACACCACCTATCACACGAGAGGGTGAGGTCACTAGTTTGAAACCCGTTGATTCATGGACTGAGACTGAACGTAGGCTTGCAAAGTATAACTCTAAAGGTATGCACGTTATTTCCTCACATGTCACACTTGAAGAATGTAATCGTATCATGACTTGTGAAACTTCTAAAGAAGCTTGGGATACTCTTGCACTCACTCATGAGGGCACGATCACGGTTAGGGAGTCTAAGTTGTAAAAGTTCACTACAAAGTTTGAGACGATTAAGATGTTAGAGAGTGAGATGTTTGATGAGTTTTACACTATATTGTCCACTATTATTAATGCGGCGTTTAACCTAGGTGAGAATACTCTTGATAACCGAGTGATTAAGAAATTTTGAGATCGTTACCGAGTAGGTTTGATGCGAAAATGATCGTTATGAATTCCCTTGGTTTGCTTAACTCGGCAAAACTGGAAGAGATCGTAGGTGACTTGCAAACCTATGAACTCGATATGTTTACGTCATAGAAAGTGCCAAAAAAATAAAAGGTCTTTACTTTGAAGGCCCTGAAGGAGGAAAGTAAAGTTTCGAATGACGATTCCGACTTTGAGGATGTCTACTTGTTGGCAAGAAAGTTTAAGAAGTTTCTTCAAATTCAAAAGCAATCGAAAGATGCCAAAAAATTTGAGAAATTTAAGAACAAGGGAGACTCCACCTCTAAGGATAAGAGTGATAAACCTAAGAGAGATGACTCTGATAGGTGTTTCGGGTGTGAGGGTTATGGCCACAAAGTAGCTGAGTGTCCCACTTGACTTAAGAAAGAGAGAAAGAGACTGATAGCATACAATGCCACCTTAAGTGATAGTGAACCGAAAGAGGGAGAGGATTTCACCAGTGAGCGTAACTTTGTTGCATTTATGGCATGTCATGTGAGCGACGACGATATATCTTCCACAGAGGATACTCATGTGCATGACACTTCCAAGGCTGTTGAGAGTACTTCCCGAGAGGGTGAGGGTGATGAGAGCGAGGATGAGGAGATCGACGTAGGAGAATTGTAATTTTCATTTCGAGAGTTGTTTGAGGAGACAGTGAAGGTGAAAGGGCTAACTTAAAACTACAAGCTAAGTTGAAAGAGCGTGCCGTAGAAAATAATGATGCATTTATTGAGGATCTTAGGGAACGGGAGAAGACGCTTATGGAGAAGCTAGAGTACGTCAAGAAAGAGAGAGACGCCCCTAAAGGTTTGATAAAGGCCTTAAAAAAGGAGTTGCTAGAGTATGAGGATTGTAAGTGTCTACTCGAGTCTAGGATTAAGGAGTTGGAAGAGAGTTTGATAGACTCGTCTAGAGTTAAGTTTCACTTGGAGTCTAGGCCGGAGAAATTGGATAGGATGTTAGGCACCATCCAAGTCAAGAAAGATAGGTTTGATATAGACTACGACGAGAGAGTTCCCAACCCAAAAGCCAATACCATCCGTGTGAGAGAGCCCACTAGGAAAGCGAGGAGAGGTCGATATTTTGGTAATGATTCTCACCATGTTTACACGTGTTCCCATTGTGGTAGGAAATATCACCTTAGACGTTTTTTCTATGACCTTAGGAATGCTCCTAGGAAGTTTAGGAATAAAGTCATGTCGGTTCTCAAAACCCCCATCTGTTATGTTACACCTACCTGGGTTAGGAAATTGGACTTAGAGGCTTTAGGAACAAAACTTCATGGTTCTTATTTTGTTGCACTTGATTCTTCCCATGCTAAATCTAAAGGTTGAGTGTGTTACCATGTTTATCATTTTGTATTATATTTTTCTTTTATTGCATCTTATTTGGAAAAATACAAAAATATTTTGTTTTTATAATAATTTTTGAAAAATACAAAAAGATTTTTGGTTTTGATAAATTTTGAGAAAAACACAAAAAGATTTTGCCTTTATTTGAGTCAAAATATTTCAAACCAAAATATTTTCGATTTTGTTTTTGTCATGAGTTAACATGTTGGATGTGGCATATTGGTGTGCTTAGACCCCCTTCCTTCCATTATCCATGTGGCTAGGACATTTGGTCATTATTATCAATGCTTATATTGATCTTAACCATTGTATTATAGGGTTGTTTCAAATTTGATATGCGTTTTGATTCGACTTTGTATGTATGTCATCTTTGCACACATGCACGAGTTTATATGGATGTTTGACTACTCTTTCATATTTGAGTTTGGTGAGACGATCTTATCTCAATTTTGTCATCTATACATAAATAAACAAAAGGAGGAGGTGTGCATGTGATAATCGTCTACCAGGAGGATTAAATTGGAAAAATGATGAGTGTTCACGAGAAAGGGCTATGAGAGTGTAAAATTGACTCATCATGAAAGCCACCGTTTAAAAGAGCCCGAAAAAATCATAAGGCAATAAAAAGAATCATATGCCAAAAATTGGCCAAATTAGTTTAGTTCATTCAAAAGAAAATACGATATATTTTTTAGGGTGTTTGGATGGATTAAAAATTTAAATGGGTTTGCACAATATATCCTAACGTTGAAAATTCGTGTCATGATGATATTGTTTGTAGAATCGTCAAAATTTTGGATTCGTGTGCCTGATGTTTGTTTAGTTCATTAAGTTCACACTTTTTAATTGTCACATATGGGTCGGATAAAGTTTGATGATAAATTCCTATCAATTATAGCTTCTTGATCGTTTCGATGTATTGGAATTGTGATTCATTTGTTGTAGTTCACGCACATACATTCCATGTTCATGTTTAGGCACACCGAATCTATGTTAGCATGTAACTCGTATTTGTTTGTTTTGAGTTTAGCTACTGTTTCGAAGTTTTGAGCCCCTTCCAGTTAGAATTTTCATGAAAGTTTTTCATTGGGCAACTCTGTTTAATTTTCTGGGGTTACTGTGAGGGTTTGTTTATGTCGTTCAAAAGATACACTATTTCGTTCGAGCGATGTCGCATCTCGTTCAAGCGACATCCCTGGATCGTTCGAACGACAGTCTATTTGACCAGTTTTGACTTTTTTGGTTGATTTCTGTTTCAGTACCTTGTTGTTTTGGTTATATATTTGGGCACTGAGTTTCTGTTTATGCAGTCATCTTTTCGAGATTTGATCTTCTACTACATTGGTTTAGTTTTATCACACCTTCGTTGATAGGTATATTCTTTGTGTGATTTCATGTTTTCTAGCTACGGATTTTACATTAATTGATCATATTTAGCTACTTATTCCTTGTTTATCTAGCTATTCTTCTAGGATTGATTTAATCATAGTGGTATAACTTTTGCTAGATTTTTTTATTTGTTCACGGGATTGTCTATTCGAAATAAAAAGGGGGAGAGATGTTTGTGGTGTAGGGGGAGTTTTTTATGAGTTTTTGTGAGGGATATCCTGGTCTATATATTTTAGTTACACATATTGGTATCAAGTTTACTTACATAACAAATGATTCTGATTTGAGTTTTCATATTGATTTATATCATTTGTTCCTCCATACTTCACTTAGTATTTGTCAGTTTCATGTGAGTAGGTATGCTTAAAGATATTCGATACTTCAAGCCTACATCACATTCAGACATTCAGACACTGTTTCATGCTTTTCGATCCTCTGTTTATGAATCTTATCCTTCACTGATGATGTAATTATTCTTTTGGGTTTTATGGGATGGGATTTAGGCGTCATACGACTTGACGGCCCGACTTAGGCATTTCACTGTTGGTTTTGTCCCAGAATAGTCAAAGAGGGAGATTTATAAGGAACGAATTTCCAAATTGAGTCCATGTATAGTTTTGACTGATTCTCGGAACAAAACACGTTTGAGTCATAGGTAGATTTGTAGTGCCGATCACTACGAGACTATGATATGGCGAACTTTAATTGAAGACATTATGACATAGCTTCAAGGAATTAATTATGCCGAACATTAATTGGTGTAAATTTATCGTCTTCAAAATTTAATTTCATTTCCAAGATCACTCGGGTATGAATGCATAATGTTAATGAAACTCAAAATTTTATTTTACAAAATTAAGGATGTTATTTTTAAGAAAATGTTTTTAAAATGTCTTATTGGTTTACACTTCGTGTTTATCAGATATGGACATATTAGAGTTGGATAAGAGTTGATTTTAAGTAAAACTCTGTTTTCAAATTTCGATTCATCAAAACTCTAATCTGGGCAACGTCGTTCATACGACAAACATTGTCGTTCGAACAAGTGATGTTATCGTTCAAACGACGCAGTATCTTACTTGAACGAGTTCTGCCACCGCCTCAAAATTGTTATAAATAAAAGTGTGTTCTAATTTTCTCGAAGTGTGTGCAGAACGTAAATATTGTTCAAACAGTACGTGATTCTGCAATTGTTTTCTAAGGTTTCAAAGCTTAAACGCATCCTTAGAGTTTACAAAGATCTGAGTTATCATTATCATATGTTTATGTGATCTTTGTTGCACCAAGTTGGGTTTTTTCAACACTTGAACATTGCTAGTTTTGCGGTGGAGAAGTGAAGAAGGTTACTTTCATGTTCAACATCGTAGACAACACAAGGCCGTATCGGTGGATACCGAGGCATTCGTTGACACGATTGTTGTGGACGAGCATCGTAGAAGAAGGTTATTTTCTGCGTGGGCACTGTGAAGATTGGTAAAATATTAGAGGAGCATCAAGTCTAATGGGGATCGAGTCATTGTATAAGACTACCGTCTGACTTTGTAAAACCTTTGTCATAGTGATTGCTTATCCTTTGCCATCTAAGGTTTTTTCCCGATTGGGTTTTTCCTCGTACATCGGCGTTGTGAGTATTGCTTTACTTTATTTTACTTGGTTTAATCACTAGTTTCATGCTTAGGGTTAAACAAGATAAAATATGGTTAAGTTAATTTGTGTCACAACTTGGTTTGATAAAATTGAGAAAGAGTTTTCAAAAAGAGAAAGTTGATTTGCATTCATCCTTAACTTAATTCCGCTCAAGCAAAAGTCTTTTGTTAAAAGTTATATGCCCTATCAAAGAGTGTTTCAGCTCATATGGAAGCAGACTATATATCATTATGGAATGCCCTATGATTTTATCACTAATCATGGAACCCAATTTGATAATTAAGAGTTTAAGGAGTATTGAATAAGGTTCAAAATACAAAAGCTGCATTCAGCACCGGGACATCCGCAATGCAATGGTCAAACAGAAATCACTAACAAAACATTACTTGATGGATTGAAGAAGTGCTTGGATGAAGGCAAGGGAAATTGGATTAATGAATAGCACAACATTCTTTGGGCTTACAGAACTACACCAAGAACTGCAATAAGAGAAACTCTATATATGCTGGCTTCTGGTAGTGAGGTGGTAGTACCAACTAATATAGGTCTACCAACACACAGGGTGATGAATTTGGATTCCCCAAAAAGTGATCTCATGAGGATATTAGATTTGGATGTGGTTGAAGAAGTCAGAGAAGATTCTACAATTCATATAGTTGCCTACCAACAAAGGACTGCTAGGTTTTATGATTAGTGATAAAATCATAAAAACAACAAGTTGGAGTCCAACTAGAATTGTCCGTATCGTATCTCGATGAAATTCAACTCGAAACATATCACGTAGAAACATTGGAAGGCCTTGAATAATGACCCCAGGAATGCCACTCATCTTCGCAGATATTATCAATAATTTTGTTTTTGATGTAATCTTTTATTTAAGTTAATAAAACTGCATGTTTCATAGCATTGTACTTCTTATTTATGTTTTGTTTTTCGGACCTTAAATTAAAAGCTAAAAAAGATAAATTTTAATTTTAAACTTTTCCAACATCAAAAAAGTTCTTTGTCAAACTTTTCCAACTTCAGAAAAGTTCCTCATCTTTATAAAACTTTTCCAACTTCGGAAAACTTCTTTGCCAAATATTCCAACTTCAGAAAAGTTCTTCGTACGAATTTTCCAACTTTAGAAAATTTTATCATTAACAACTTCATGTATGATTTCGTCTTCGATAAATCACGAACTAGAAGTTAGTTAAATCTCCTATAAGACTCAAAGTTAAACACAAGAGGTTTTACCCCACTAAGTTAAAATATAGGGATAATTATACATTCCTAATACACTTGGTCGCCACTGATAACTAATGCTAAAACTTAGTTCAACAAAACTATGTACAGTTTTATCTAAGAACAACATTAGTAGAAACTAAGGCATTACAATCAGATTCAATTATGAATCAAACGTCAAACGTTTAAGCATGACATTTAATTAATAGGTTGATTAATTAGTTAACATGCAGATTATCTAGTCGGTAACAAGATTAATAGCAACCACGGGCTTAAATAAAAAGCATAAAAATGTCTCAAAGAATTTAATTTCAATCCCATGAACATGAATTACAAAACAAAGATCAATTAGGTACAGATACAAGTTATTCTATTGGACGCTTTTCATCAGCCTTGCTCATCCCAATAGGAGGTTCATCAAGGGTGCTCGGATGATTGATAGACCTGAAATCCCTCCTCCTGGTATGCCTCCTGCTTCTCGATCGGTCAAGCAAATATTGAGGATAAACATACTCCACTTCTCCTTCCAGACCATAACAAGGTATTTTCTAATCAGGCTCTAAGGGATGATATAAGGAGGAATCCAATAGACATTAATAGAAAAAGTAATCCCTCGTAATGATGTGTTAGATGTCTTTAAGCAAGTTAAGCTGAATTTACCTTTTCTCGATGCTATATAGCAAATTCCCACCTATGCTAAAGTCCTTAAGGACTTATTGACAGTGAAAAATAAAGCTAAAGGTGAAAAAAATGTATTCCTAACATAGAATGTGAGTTCTATTCTACTATACGACCTCCCACCTGTTTAAAGATCTGGGTTCGCCTACCATTTCATGCATTATTGGGGAAAATTGAATAGAAAAGGCCTTACCTGATTTAGGGGAGACTGTCAACATTCTTCCCTACTCCATATATAGGCAACTCGACTTGGGGGACCTCAAACCCACAAAAATCACTCTCCAACTCGCGGATCATACCGTGAAGATACCATGAGCCATTATTAATGACGTGATAGTCAAAGTTGACACCTCTACTTCCTGGTAGATTTTGTCATTTGGGACACGAAATCGTTCATCACCTCCAGTAATCATTTTCCCATCATTCTTGGCCACCCATTCTTAGCTACGGCTAACGCCTTGATTAACACTCAAAATGGTCAAATGCAACTCACTTTTGGGAATATGACCTTGGAAACAAATATCTTCAATATCGCGAATCATGTGGGTGATGGGGACAATTTTCACTCAGTGGATCTTATTGAGGAGCACGTAGAGCAAACTTTTAGTGGCAGTGACTTAGGATTATGCCTTATTTCGAGTGGTGAAAGAGACGGGACGTACATTAAATTTAAGAGAGAGGTAGGAGAGTGTAGAGAGGAATTAGACGAGAGAGCGTCAGATTAGGACATGAGAGATATGAGTTGGGTTTCTAGATTCGAGGAATTACCACATAGTGAGTCGCGCATGGTTCTCTCCAATGAAATATTTCCCACCATTGAATTAAAGAAACTACCCTCCAACGTTAAATATGATTATTTGGGAGAGGATGAGACATTTCTTGTTGTTGTCTCCTCTAGCCTAAATAAAGAGCAAGAGGGTAAACTTTTAAAAATTTTAAGGAAGCATCGAAGTTCTTTTGGTTAGTGCATAGCGGATTTAAAAGGTATAAGTCCCTTGATTTTTACCCATAAAATCCACCTCGAGGAGGACGTGAAGCCCTCGAGGGAAATGCAAAGGTGATTGAACCCCACAATGAAAGAGGTAGTACGAGAAGAAATCATTAAATAATTGGACGCCGGCATCATTTACCCATTCTCTAATAACAAATGAGTGAGTCCTATCCAAGTCATCCCGGAGAAGTCGAGAATGACTATGGTCGAGAATGCCAAGGGTGAGTTAATTCCCTAGCGTACCACCACCGGGTGGTGCTTTTGCATTGATTAGCAAAAACACATTGTGGACACTAGAAGAGATCATTTCCCCTTACCATTCATCGACCGAAGGCTAGAGAGAGTAGCGCGAAACCCACATTATTACTTCCTTGACGGTTATTCTGAATATAACCAAATATAAGTAGATGTTCTTGATCAAGAGAAGACGACTTTCACATGTCCCTTTGGCACGTTTTCCTACAAACGTATGCCATTTGGATTGTATAATGTGCATGTGACCTTTCAAAGGTTCCTGTTAGTCTCTATAGAGACATGGTCGAAAGAGGCCTTGAGGTATTTACAGATGACTTTAGCATTTTCGGCCCCTATTTTGACCTTCTTCTTGCAAATATTGAAAAAGTACTTTCCTGGTGTGTGGAAAAGAACTTGATTTTAAATTGGGAAAAATGCCATTTCATGGTAGCCAAAGTAACAGTTCTTGACCACATTCTGTCGTCCACAGGAATTGAAGTCGATAGGGAAAAAATAGATGTCATAGTCGAGCTTCCCCCACCTAAATCACTAAAGGATTTGTTCCCTTTCTTGGTCCATTCGGGCTTTTAAAGAAGGTTCATTAAGGATTTTAGTGCCATTGCTAGACCTTTGAGCAACCTTCTCATGAAGGATTCCCCCTTTGAGTGGAATGAAGCATGCCAAAGTGCTTTTGACAAATTGAAAAGCATGCTTGTTGCCTCCCCCATCATGCAAGCTCCAGATTGGTCCCTTCCAGTCGAGCTTATGTGTGATGCAAGTGACTACGCTATAGGGGCTATTTTGGGCCAAAGAAAAGTCAAGAAGGCTCATGTCATCTATTATTATAATCGAACTCTAACCAGACCATAAATTAATTCCTCCACCATGGAGAAAGAATTTCTAGAAGTAGTTATTGCCCTAGATAAGTTTCGCTCATACCTCATCGGTTTTCCCATCACATGCTTTACCGATCACGCGGCGCTTAAATATCTCCTTTCCAAGAAGGATTCTAAGTCGCGCCTCATAAGGTGGATCATACTCCTACCGGAGTTCAATCTCTCTATCAAAGACAAAAAAGGAGTAGAAAACATCGTTGTCGACCATTTGTCCCGACATTCGTCCAACGTGCCTAGTGATCTCATACCAATAGATGAATATTTTTGAATGAGCAATTATTCGCCACTTCTTCTCTCCCCTGGTTTGCAGACATAGTTAATTATCTTGATACAGGAGTCAACCCTCCCGATTGGACACCGCAAGAAAAGAAGAAGTTCATTTCTTGGTCACGCATGTTTTTCTACAATGATCTATTCCGATTTCAATATCATGCACACTAGATCATCTGATGTTGTGTACAGGATGATGAGATTCCAAGTGTCATCCACTTTTGTCATATGGGAGTATATGGAGGCT
This sequence comes from Sambucus nigra, assembly GCA_949130495.1. Taxonomy (NCBI): domain Eukaryota; kingdom Viridiplantae; phylum Streptophyta; class Magnoliopsida; order Dipsacales; family Adoxaceae; genus Sambucus; species Sambucus nigra. Next base: position 329,670,404 of record OX422216.1, read on the forward strand.
AATTTTTTATGAAAAAGATGGCCGCTAAGATTTCCAAAACGGTCTCTATTGGCCCATAATTTTCTGGGATTAAATTCGTATTGCAAATATTATGATAGATGTGAAAGGATGGGAGACATCACCCGAAGAGACATGATGCTTTAACCCTCATACTCATCATTGAGATTTTTAATTGTTGGGGTATTGACTTCATGGGCCCTTTACCTCCTTCCTTTGGCTTCTTATACATTCTCGTTGTGCTAGATTACGTGTCAAAATGGGTAAAGGCCATAACTATGAAAATGAATGACAACAAAGTGGTGATTAAGTTCTTGCAAGAACACATATTATCTCGCTTCGGTTCTCTGAAGGCAATTATTAGTGATAATGGTAAGCACTTTTACAATCGGCTGTTTCAAAAACTAATGAGAAAGTAGTGGGAAATCCAAGCTAGCAAATCATGAAATCAAGAACATTCTCGAAAAAACCATCGATTCTAATCGGAAAGATTGGTCCCTTCGATTGAATGATGCGTCATGGACTTATATAACTGCATACAAGAACCGCCTTGGGATGTCCCCATTTCTCTTTGTCTATGGAAAACCTTGCCATCTACCCATGGATATTGAACACAAAGCTTATTGGGCAATAAAGAGGTTGTACTATAATTTAGAAAAAGCCGGTGAAGCTCGCACACTTTAATTAAATGAGTTGGAAGAGATGCGCAACGATATGTATTAGAATTCCAATATATCCAAAAAGAGTATGAAAAAAGTGATTCTCTACAACTCTCGTCTCCACTTGTTTCCCGGTAAATTAAGTTCGCGGTGGACAGGCCCATTCGTCGTTAAAGAAGTGTTCCCCCACGGTGCCGTTGAATTGGAAGATCCATAGGGGGAATACACATTCAACGTCAACGGACAATGCCTGAAGCCATACTTAGAGGCGTCTATTGAAAAAGCAGACACCATTTGGTTGTCGGACCATGTATAAGGGATTGATTCAGATCGAATTGAGAGGTTTTCGCACCCCGAGTGGGTTATTAGAGGTCACTAGGATGCGATTTATTAGAGGGAGATTCATGCAAGGAATTACACGGACAGGTTTATAGATTTTGTGGAGAGTGGTCGACATATTTCGGGATTATACCCGAGTGGGAACAATTTGGGAGTATCCCAGAAAAAAATTGAGAGTTTCAACACTTATAATTTTTTTAAGGAAGCAAAATTGAGGTGAAGAAAACAGTGGACCGAACCAGTTCGCCCAGAAGGACCAAACCGGGTCGCTGAACTAGTCGAATAAAAAAATAATAAAGGGAGAATCGGTTCACCCCATAATCGAACCAGTTCGATTCTCTTGAAGTCTTTTCGAACCCACTAATGGTTCATCCCCCTTCTCTTCCCCAATCCATTCCCTTCCTTTTGATTTTTCCCTTTCCTACCCTTTTCCCTCCATTCTTCTTCCCTCTATCTATCCAAAATTATTTCTCTCCAAATTCACCCCCCACACCACACCTCACCTATAAATACACACTTCCTCTTCACCATTTTCACACCTATCACTTTCTTCCTCTTACTCTCTAAAATTCCAGCACTCCCAACCCCTCTCCAAATGGCCATCAACCAGCACCCTACTAAGTATAATAGCACCGCTATTTTTCCCGATGGCGACGGTGAATTCCACTCCCGTCAAGAGTGGCAATGGTGGGATACATTCTTTTCCACCTCCCGCAGGATGCACATCGAGAGGCGGGTCAATTGGGACCAAATTCCCTAAGCAGTCACTACGCTATTCTGATCCCATGGGTGGTGCCAATTCTTCCAAAAACTCGGGCCCTCGGTATGGGAAGAGGAGGTTCACATGTTCTACAACACACTCGTCGCGTATGTGAATCAAACCCCCCATCCCATTTTCTCTCAAAATTTTGACCCAAAACATATGAACCAAGGGCATCCCAAGCCCAACCCATTTTGGTTACCCCGCTATGAACCCCATCGGTCGAAAAACATACTTGCATTGAGCGCATCATCCACGGTACCATTTGGGATTCCCACACTTACCCGTGGGGAGCCGAAATGAATGTTCCCGAGTTTTCTTCCTCATCATTTGTGGGTGTATTTTGCAAACATCTAATGACTCGACGATTCGACTTTGCTAAGATAACTTTCTTTGTCACCTTCTTGATGCAGGCACCCATATCCACCTCACTCGCACATTGGACGCTAACATTCTCAATTTTGCCATTCCTGTACCCCTGTCTCATCACGTCCTTTCTCAAAGATGCATGAATTGCACCACCACGCGTCGTCCCCCGCATCCCAAAACCCATTGTAGGGGAGTCGCGAACTACGAGTGCTAGGAAATTGCGATTTGTCCAACAACAACCGGCGAACAAGGATGAGGATGTTGAGATGGGAGAAGAGGAGAATACCGTGGATGAGGAATACGAGGAGGAGGAGGAGGAGGAGGAGGATTTAGATTATGAGCCGGTGGGAGCGGACATCACTCGTCGCATTGAGAACTTGGAGACGAGTTTCAATGATTTTGTAAGTGATTATAAGGTGAACCAAGAGGCATACCGACATGACACTAGCATGATGGTCCGCCTCCAAGCGAAAATGTACAAGATCTATGTAATTGAGAGGGTACCACTCCCTATGTACTTCTACGGCCCCTATGATCCCAATACACTCGGCCACTCTCACACACCTCCAAAGTAGGCCATGTTTTGTTGATGATGTATTGCCTTGGTTTTATTTATGTAGTTCATGGTTTGTTTGGAATTTTATTGATTTGTCACAACGAGCTATGTATCTCTCTTTCAAGTTCATGTAATCATTGTTTAGTAATACAAAAAAATTTACATTTTGCCTTTGTTTTTTTTTTACGGACTTTCCTTTATTTAAGATTTTATTCCTTTTGCATAGGGACTTTGCAAAAGTCTAAGTTGGGCGGGGGGGGGGGGGGGGGGGGGGGGGTACGTAAGCGCTTTAAAATTTCACAAAGTCCAAAATGCCCAAAATTTTGAAAAAGTCAAAAATATTTTTCTTCAAAATAAATAAAATCTGGAATTTAAAATTTTCAAAAGTGTCACTAAAATTTTGTTTGAAGTCTAAAATTATAAAGCTATCAAATTCAGTAAGTCAAAATTAACCAAAGATGGAAAATGAATGAAAATTGACGACTGAATGAACAAATGTGGAGATTAACCAACCCGGTGAGATTTTGAGCCTATCACTTTTTACGTGTAATTAAATCAATCCGAGTTAATGGTTAAATCAAAGTTCTTTTCAGCAGTTAAATAAGTCATTGAAGATCTCAATACCTTTGTTTTGAACGATTACGGGAAACGTGTAAGATGTTGTCTTGAAAAACATGCTAAAATATCTCTAAACTAAATTATTCTCGAGACGAATATGGTAGATTAATAAGTGATTCAGACAATGAAGTGGGCCCTCATTTGTGTAACCAAAAAAAAATATTATTCATAAAAATTTGAGAAAAACTTTCCCTTTTGCCAACCCAACTTGAGTCGAATAAAGTTTTCCATGTCCGTTTGATAACTCGAAAAAAACAATCCATGAAGCCCGAAATTATGAAAATTGAAAATTCAGAAATTTAGCCCAAAAAGTGCCTAAAACGACAAGAAAAAAATAGAATAATGCTCACAGAAAAAATAGTAAGAAAATAAAAGTGTGAAAAATAGAGAAAAAGACGAGAAAAATGAGCAAAGGCCCAAAAAAGCACTAAAGGACATCATAAGAACATTTTTCCAATTTCGACTTTCCCAACCAATCGTAATTTTATCCAATACACCTTACAACCTGAAAAAATCCTAACCGAGTTCGAATTGTGCAATTGAATACCAAGTCGAGAGATAAAATACGAAAACACAATAAGAGAGATCAATTAGTGTGAATAAGAGGCGATGTTTCCTATTTTCCAATAACCGTATTATGATGAAGAGATCTTTTCACCATAAAAATTTCCGTCTTTCAAATTGGTGTGCATGAATTTGCATTTCATCATATTTACTCTTTATATCATGCATACCGAGAGAAAATAGATACATTCCGAGTGATTTGTTTGTGAGTGCATCCGTGACAAATTGAATCAAAACGAACTTTCAAAAAGTAACGTAATATCAATCAGTGGAAATTGGTGGTTTAATTTTCGGCATCGCACACACACTACGAATTGAGACTTGTGAACAAAAATTTATGGTGAATATTTTTAGAAAGGTTTAAATTGTACAATTTTTAGGTATTTTGAATTTTTTTTGAGTAAAAAATGAATTTTGTGGGTATATTCACTACAAACCCTCACGAGATACAACTCGTCCAATTAGGGTAACCTAGAGGTTTAAAGGCTTGTTGAATACACTAAATGAAAATCGCTTGCTTGCAAAAGAGGTATTCTATCCCAATAACACATTTTTTGAGTATCAGTACATGTTTTGATTCTTTTACATTGCTCCGGATGATCAAAGTTCTAAGTTAGGGGGATTTGATTAGGCATAAATTCTTTGTATTTATCCCCTTAATTTATAGGCTGTTATCATCTTGTGCAGTGTTAATCGAGTTGATTTATCTCATATTATTGCTACTGACCCTTTTTATGTAGTGCATCGAGTTTCATGTATTTCTTGTACATTTTTTAGGTATTTTACACGAGTGAAGAAAAGAGAAAACTCAAACTCAAGAAAGACACAAGTGAAGGAAAGCCAAGGGCAAAATAGTAATTTTGCACCAGAAATACGGATGAGGCACCTAAGGAAAGTTGAAGACCTTGAGCCCACAAGAATCTAGGAAGAAATGATATCCAAATCCGAGACCCGGTTACGAAATTATGAACCTTCAAAATTGAGAAGAAATCAATTAGAAAAAGTGAAAAAAATAGAATGGCAGCGAACCGGACTCATGAAACCATCATAGAACTGGTTCGCCACTCTGTCAGTATGAACCGAATTGATGAAGGCAAGGTCTAACCAGTTCACCCGGGTGCCAAATCCAAATCGAACCGATAAAAAAGAAGTAGAACCGGTTCACCCTACTCGTAAATATCGAACCGGTTCGCCCAACAAAGAAAGAAGAACCGAATCGGCTCGCTTGGACGAATTTTGTTTTTTTATTTCTCCAAAAAAAAAAGTTTTTCATGGTTCAAACACTTAAAATAATGTGGTGTATTTATTCTTTTATGATACCATACATTAGGAGGCTTCTCTTTTGTTAGTTTGGAGAAGGTTTTGAAGCCAAGAAGTGTAGGATTGATATTGTTTAATAATTTCTTCTTGAATTTGGATTAATTCAAGGCTTTTATTCATTCCAAGTAATCTTTTCTTTATTGATAACACCAAATAGTACCTCAAAATAATTGATAATCACCAAATATTTTGCTAACACCTAAAGAACTCACCTATATAAAACCTTCCTATGCTAGGTCCACGACCTATGTTTCCTCAAGAAACCTTATATCATGCCCAATATAGGCTAACACATTCTCAACATCACGAGCCATTACATTATTAATCATGATATGGTCATCTAGTCCTATTGCTCTACCCAATCGTCATATCCTATGAGATCCTTATGCTAACTTAGGGTCTTCCTAAGCATCGTAACTTCCATACACGCGAGCGAGTTCATCCTCAATTCGTACACTTCCAAACAAATTAAAATCCTAACATCTACACTGTCCCAAGTTCTAATAATCACCACATTCTCAAGTCACAACCTTGGGACATAAAATCCAGTCGTAACTAGATATACTGAAATGTATTGCTCTAAAGAAAAACAATCAGGCAACACATGCAACTACGTGCAAAGAGGACACTATAACACGACTAGTGTAGAATAAAGGTTCTTTCAAAGAAGAGCGCACTTATATACCGTGACTCATTAGCCACAATCGGCCTATCCCACATAATTACTGACCTTATTCAGTGCTACAACTAAACCAATTAATCAACAACTTCCCATTATCGGGATTAAAGGAGACAAAAGGAATGCAATGAATTAGGCGACTATCATGCCAAAGAAAAGAATCAATTTCTGATAACGAATTATGCCACACGAAGTTCGAACCAACAGCGTGCCTTTGAAGTTTATAACCCTCACCGACATTCGCTAGAGTCTTAGCGTTGCCACATACCCTGACTTGACCCTTAAATCCTGACTATTCCTAACGATGAGTCACCAGTTATTGGTAGACGAACGAAACACAATCGATTCCCTCGGGAAGCTGAGACACTAAGCTTCCCTCCTTATGATCAATACTACTCGTTCTATCATCGATAAGTGTAACCATCCCAAACCAAAGAGAAGTTAATCTAGTGGGTTTATATCCAATCACTAAAACCCTTGTACCCAGACCTTCATAATTTCAACACGTGATAGTTAACCCTAGTTTTTTAGATCACTCTCGTTAACTGAAATACGATGCCCACAAGGTTTCAAACATTCAATTTATGGACCACTTCTACTAATCCAAGAAATTATCCTACATGATCCCGAATTATAACTATTTAAGGACATCTCAAACTTTTGAGCATTATCCATGCCTAAGACTCAACGATTTCCTTCACTAGTGTCACACCAAATCACTCAGGTGGCACACGCATATGCTATAATCAATCTCAACACTTCACTCCAAGTGTTATCTCCAAAACCATGATGAACATCATCGTGTTCTAAATCTCCTAGGTGTATTATCGAGCACTTTTCAACCTATTTTCAACATTATTCTCAAAGTCGTATCATAATACAAGTTTACAAACAAAGCCATGGTACTACCCTGAAGTATTCCCACAAATGATATGACTAAACCGTATCACAATCATCAGTAGCTTATCATATCTACATAAACATCAACATAATAAATTTTCCAACTCAATCATCTCCAAGGTACATACACTTCCTAGTCTAGTTGTTACCACAGCGAGCTCCCATCAAATATCACAACTGATTATGGCCACTATTTTATTTCCTCAATGGGCCAAACACTAATCCCAATACTATATGTTCCACCATCCGTAAGTCTACATCCTTGGCGTAATAAGAAATACAATTAGCATCAATGAGAGACACCCACACTACCATACTACGCAGTACACAACCTTAAATTTACCATTACTAGGGATTGAGCCTACTACTTGTGCTAATAACTCATTATCTAATCCTTAGCATATATCTCCAAGGAATTATCAGCACAGATTCACATGCATGTCCATAACTATAACCTGAGATCAAACTCACTATGGCGTATAACTTTACCTTGTTGAACACTCATCTATGAAAACTAACTTGTCTCGCCACATAGCCATCACGCTCATTTGCTAGATCACAAACTATCACCACCATAAAACTTTGGTAGGATACGGGGCATCAGGTACTACCTATAAAAATTTGGGCCAATACAATTGACGCCACGAGAGATCATATTCCTCAATACCACTTCATTTTTCTAAAACCATAATTCAATGCCACCATTTCTAACACTAAGTCCCAAAGACTATATATAGATTCATTCTTAAATTATCCAGAATGAATATGATTATCCAAACCCAAACCATAATCAAGTCACTTACGCCTTATAATTTCCACATAATTAATTATTCACAAGCCACGCCACTTAGTCACCTAATCCTGTAGATGAAACCATAAGCATACCAGTTAAGATGCAACTGAAATCATTAATACTTTCGAATCATCAAACTACCACATAATACATTGTGACACCCCGTCTAATTAAATACCGGGTAGATACTCCTTTATTAAATTAATACAGAATATTAAGTTGGTTCAGTCTTAGCATCATTGTCGAAGAATATTTAATTAATTACTAGCCACCTAATATTTAAAAAGAGAGGTGTAAAATTGTATTAATTAAGTTATCAAATAACCAAGAATTAAATCATTAACCATCAATCGCATAAACAATCTCATCTGAATAACCATCGAAATGAAATCAACGGAGTCTGGAGTAAACACTCTAATAATAATAATGTCAGAGTAAATAAAATCCCAATACAAGAGTTTGAATAAATAAACCAGTAATCAAAATAATGATAGTCTGTAACTACAACCTCTAAATAAAAATGGGCGACATGCCCTAACTGATACAAATGACTATGAAGGAAGCAAGGATAAATATGAAGGCGTCTAATACAAAGATCATGTAGCTTCCACAGCAGCTACAGCACGTCATCAGAATGGAACTCCTATGCTTGGTGTCCCTGTGACTGGGCACGTAAAAATGTTTTTTACAAAATAAAATAGATTTGGTGGAAAACGGATCAGAGCCCGAGGTGAAAATAGTTTAAAATTTTAGCAAGTGTTTAAATTACAATTAAACAACACATATTATAAACACGTTAGTTGCGTACTCTCACATGAGTTTCTCACCTCTCAACTAATGTGCACTCCTATCGTATGCCCTTAACCCATCCTAGTTATGTTGCTAACTAACTAGTCTGTACCACTTCCTCTTTCGCATTCTACCATAGGGTGTCTACACTTAATATTCAGATAAGTTATATTCATAATCCATATTCGCATTCATTAAATTTCTTATCTCAAGTGTTGATTAATTTCTCGTTCTTAACCCATTCAAATATCTTAGTTATTTACATTTACTAAGCAATAATGAACTAGTCACAAGTACATAAGTACAACACTCTCAGTACATAAATACATGTATGGCACCTCTAGGCTAAGATACGGTGCTCCCATACTCTGCTATCGAATCCGGGTACATCATGTATATAAGGACTACGAGTTTCGAATCTCTCAAGAACCGTTTCAATAAGAAAAATCACACATATTGGAGGCGAACATAGTTCACATACCCATGGGTCATGCACATACCTACGCTCCCATGGTCAGCTGACTTATCAACTCAGAAATAAGTCATTCACAGTCCTATGTCCTTAAGGTACCAATCTAAATCCCCCCCCCCCCCCCCCCCCGAAGGAACAAAAAGATAATATGGCCCTTTTCCAAAAACTAACCTCCCGTGATAACAAGTATGGTAGGTATGTCATACACATAAGAAATCCATACACTAGGCATTCACACAACCTAAGTAATCATATATAAATATAGGTATTCACACATTCCTTATAGTAAGTCTCGTACGTAGCAAGTTTATCCCGAATATCACACGTAACATATATATAGCTTGATAACTCTCTCGTCGAATCAATTTGAATACTTAAACCTATCCTAAAAGGCTACTAAGTCTCCAATTAGTTTCTAATGTTATCTCAGTAACTTAAAGTCCCACCGTTACTATTCTTATTCTTACATCATCCTTTATTCCCATTATAATTTCCATTCGAACGATTTCTAACTGTACCTCTCTCAGTAACCCTCATAAGCAATAGCATTTATTTTCATATGATAAAGCATTTTTCCTGGCATCAACTAAGACCCTACTGACCTTAACTAAGTCCCACAACATCAATTTAAACATCCTAAGAATCATCATCGCCCTTGGGACTTTTATTTAGCCTTAAGGGAAAATAATTGCCAAAAATCAGAAGGGGTCGATCGATCGAAGAAAATAGGTCAATCGATCGACATTCTTGAGTCGATCGATCGATCAAGCAGGTATCAGCCTAGATTTTCTTAAACAGTTACGGGTTTTCCTCTTTTCACACCTTTAATTGTTCATTACAATGTCCTAAACTCCCAAACAAGTAAAGTAATTATCATACCAACATGTTTGCATCATTTCACACATTTTAGAATCATCAAATCAAAGTAGGACATCAAATTTTTGGATCAATTTACCTAATCTTCATATAAAAACTTAGTTCTTCTATTTCTTCCAGAACACTATATAATTCAATACATTTTCATAATTCTCTACCCATAAATCATAATTTCGTGGCTACTATTATCTCCAACATTAAACTGCATGCAAGACCGACCCAGATTTTGATTTAAATTCTTCAAATCCATTCAATTTTCATTATTTAAGGTTATTCTTTAATTCTAACCTAACATGAATGATATATGCGCTAAATTATTGCAAGTTAAATCACTTGCCTAGTAATGAAGATTCTGATCCGATGAAGTAGACGGTATGGGGATGATCCTTGCTTTCCGATCTATCCGGTGGTGGTGACGGTGGTGCAAAAGTCTCTAAGTGGTGGTTCTCCATTGAAAACTTTCTTCTCTTCCACTCTAATAGCCGTTTATAATTTTTGGTTAAGAAACCCTAAGGGACTCAAGTATTGGCTGATATTAACTGTCTAAAATTGGTGGGTCACTATTCACCCAAAAATAGGAATGACTAAAATACCCTCTCGGGTTGCCGGTTATGCCTAAAAATGTCCCGGGACCCAAAATAAACCCCCGGCTAGTGTTTTCTGACTATATCAAACCTTCCAGACATGTAGGCGCACTCAAAATGTTCATACGAATGACATAAAAAAATAAAATACTTTTAAATTCATTAAATTGGGTCCTGACACGACTGACACGCGCATCCCAACTTAATTATCGAAACTGCCGTATTTTCAACTCACGATAATTTTAAAACTTCAATAATCACATATTACCATAATCACTCAGTAATATTCAACGACATTATAATAATCAAATACTAGCTCTCGTCTCGCTAGCATTTAAATCCGGATTGATAATCTAATTAGTTATCCCAAATTAATTTAATAAATCTCATAATTAAAAGGTATAAAACTACGGGGTGTTACATACTTCTCCCCTAATAACGGAATTTCGTCCCGAAATTCAAAAAATTAAGGCATACTTGGAAAAATTTGGTATCCTCCAGCACTCAAAACAAAATTCAAAAGAAGGCTCAATCACTTCAACCCCCATTTCGTAACAAGTTTGTTGAACAGTCTCAAAAATTTATCAGTTATAGGGTTACACCTCAATAAATGCACCTCACGTTGTGTTCTTACTAAACAACATTCGAATAAGAATAGCCTATATATCATTGACCGCATTATCTCAATATTATTGTGAGCCCGCACCTCACTACGTATCAACCCTCATGTTTATCTAGACACAAAACTCCCATCTTGTGAGAAACCATAGAACATCTGACTACTCTTATCCGTAATTTGAATCTCTGTTCCCGGTGTTATGACTTTTACACAAGGGAACGCCACTCACGACTGTTGATGGTAATCTCATTTTAGTCATCAGACTCTAACTCCTGACTGATCTAAAACTCTAATAATCCGCTCACCTCTAAACATCTAGAGAAAGAATGATAAGGTTTATCCACACAAACCTCAATAAGCACCTTGTCCACTATGAATAGGTACGGGCATTTTCACCCAACTCTACCATTAGGTAATATCTTTTCCCTATTACCACAATATACCTCACTTACTAGCTATACCCGTTTTGGAAATGAAATGATCGCAATGGATCTAAAATTGCTTTCATACAGTTCCACCAGTCGGTAATCACCTTGCACCTACTCCTCGGGCTATCGGTGATACAACCTTCTTAGAATGAAATGTTATCTCCACTACTTCCTGATACCCCACGTTGAATGTGGATTTTGGGGATCTCATCCTAGTTCTGAATAATACTGCGTAGGACCACGTACCAGCGTGTTCACTATCTAATAGTGTAATTTACCCAAGGATATAAGAATTACTTTCCTTCTGAACAACCTATCCCACATATTCGAAGGAATTCATTACTTATCTATAATTTGGAAACCCCTCAAGGAAATTTATCAACTTGACTCTTCCATCACTGGAACGTAGGCTTAATACAAAATTATCTGCTTGATCATCTTACCCCAACCGACATACTACTTACTATACCCCTTTCAATGACGACTTTCACGTATAATTCTTCCCGTTAAGTGATACTTACTAACCCTCTTCTTCCCTCGACGTATACCAAAATTTTGACACGTGCACCTTTCACCACGTTGTACACATCTGGACTTTTATACCTTATCAACATCCTCACTCTATTTACGCGTAAGCCACTCTCAACATTCGATTGGGTGGAACTCTGCTCCAATATTGTCCATAATAGTTAACTATTTTCCTTCTCAATAGACACTACCTTTTTAAATGGCTTCCCACTGCCTTTCAACCAATTTTGGACGTGTTATTCTGATTGCCCAAGAATCAATAGATTTTCGTTCTTCTCACGATGCTTAATCCACTCTGCCACTTCCATTTTGTCATATTAGTCTCACAAATAATAATTTCACCCATCTATGTCCCTTCTTTCGGCGATTAACACATAAACAAACTAGGGTGTGTACACCCCTTATAACCCATGCATACGGGTTTAAACATCATATACGCTCCATACGTACTCCAAACTCTTTATTGCCCCTGCATTTGTAACGTGGCTATACCACTTGGGTGTTCTCAATCACCCCTGAATTTTAAATCATACATCCTCCTTAACCTCAGTGCATCCTTCAACCCGCCGAAATAAAAACCCAAAATTTTTCAGTACTTCCTCACCACACCACTGGCTCTACTGGCCTTGTATCATAATTTACCCTTTAACTTCCAGTTATAACTACATACTTTCATAACGATTGAGGTATCCAAATCATGAACGAATGGCCACACATCTCCTTACTACCAACCTTACGCTAAGTTTCATGCGTGAGCTGTCTCGTAAAGAGAATTCCAAACAAGGAACCCCCCGATACACTATTTCCTAGCATTGTCAGTCATAGGAATATGTTAGGCCCTCGGTCCATAACATGTACCCCTATATTCTTGCTTCTTGACAATAAAGTTACATCTCCTCCCGCAATTTCAGTTAAACAAGGAACTCCTTTTGAAAGACACTGTCTCATAACATTGATGGAAATCACCTTCCATAAACATCAATCAAATATAATCGGGGTTCTCAAAATTCTCGTCCCCAGACATACAACTATGGGTATTAACTCCTGCATCTCTAAAGGGTGATAAAACAATGCACTCTTCTTATTACTACATACTGAGCGTTAATTATAATAATCAGTTAACTCTTTTCGCTGAATAGTAAACTAAATACACTCCGCATCATATCAATAAAGTCCCTACACATAGCGGGAACGAATATCCGAGACCATTATATTTTTCAAAGTCTCAACAATATATATATATATATATATATATATATATATATATATATATATATATATTTATTTATTTATTTATAAAAATGTACAATCGCGAGCCCGACCCTCTCGCAGATGGGGCCTTGCCAAAACAAAGCGCTCTACGCCAAGGTAGTAACCCTGATAAACTTGCAATAATCGCACACTATCGATTTAAACATTATAATAATACTATAATTAGGATAATATCATACTCTTATAACACAACACTAAAATGAGTGATTTCAATAAGTATATACCACTATCAATATACCTTTTCATCTTTCGCGGGTAACACTAAAGGTAACCCCCTTATACCAAGGAAAAATATCCACATAACTAATAACATTGCCGAGATACTCACTAAACTCGACTCTCATGCGTATATAACAGTAATAAAAATGTAGTAACTCGTTCCTGACACATACAACATGCAACATCATCTGAGGATATAACTCATACTTTTATCTTGTCAATTGCCCTGGCTGCTCAAATGGTTCCTGGACTTAACACACTTGTCCGTACCAAATCAAAAATTTTCAATAACTATTTCACTTGCTAGGAACCATACCCTTATCCCTATACTTTCTTCGGAAAACATTTATAACAAACGGGTTTTACTCCCCACAAAATACCTCTACACATACTCCACTTATTTCCAATCACACTGACCATGTTAAGGTGGTCTTTCTCTCAAACATTGGTAGTCTCGACTCTGATGACTACCTTCGTTGTTCCCTTAGCTTGGATGGCCCTAAGGAACATTCTACTATTTTCCACATCTCTTACTAAAATTACCATCGTTTGGTAATAATTTGACTACCCAAATCATTTTAACGGGTCCCCCGATGGGTCCTCCCCTTGTGGCGCTTCTCCAACACCGTTTCCCCCAGTCTTACTCTATATAAATTCTTTGATTCTTGTATCTCCCCACATAAGGAATCGTTTTCCCCATATTAACAAAATGCGACTTTATTTCCATCTTCATTGGCCGTCCAAGCAGAATTTCCCGAAAGTGCTAACAATTCTTCTTGTATACAAATTCTCCCTTTAATGTCCTCTTCTCCATTTCATCTACTTCACCCGGTGTAAGGTTTGCTAAATAATGAAATTTCTACTCACAAAGTGACCTCTGTCTGACCCTCTGGTATGAGTTTAGAATGACATTCGCATCTCACTTTGAACATCTAATGAAGGAACTTATGGTCAAACCATACTTATGCGCCTTCTCTTGACCACACATTCCACTTCTAAGTGTGGTAGTTGCCTCTCATCACTGTAACTCCGCTCTTACGAGCCAATAAAAAAACTCCCCAAATTTTCACTCCCGATTAGCCATACCCCGTCATATGTCCAAGCCTTTGGATATTTTACGTTAGTTGGCTAGTACACACCATCTCCACATTTCTAGTATTTCCACTGCTGGTTCTTTTCAATGTTTCATCTGACTTTCTCCCAATCCAACCTTGTTGGGTGATTCTAATTTGACCCCACTTTCTATTAAATTGTACCTGGAAGTCACAAGTCGCGCCTTAGCCCTCTTTACCATCCTGGACTTCCGTGCCATAATATGGGTGACTTCAACTACTGCCATCCTTCTTTCATAAATCAAGTAACCTGAACTGATCTTTGCCTCCTGCTGTCCACCCAACTGTCTTCGCCTGACGTACTGCATTGTTCGGCACATGAACACACTCGAATGCAAATAAGATTCACAATCATATACATCATAGTAGGAGAATGAAATCACACTAAAGAAATACACAAGCCTAAACATAGGGCTCTATATCAAAGAAAGCTACGCTGGAAGCATAATAAGCAGCACAGATCCTAAAGGACACTAGAACCTGATGCTCTGATACCACATGTGACACCCCGTCTAATTAAATACCGGGAAGCTACTCCTTTATTAAATTAATATAGAATATCAAGTTGGTTCAGTCTTAGCATCACTGTCGAAGAATATTTAATTAATTACTAGCCACCTAATATTTAAAAATAGAGATGTCAAATTTTATTAATTAAGTTATCAAATAACCAAGAATTAAATCATTAACCATCAATCGCGTAAACAATCTCATATGAATAACTAACGAAATGAAATCAACTGAGCCTGGAGTAAACACTCCAATAATAATGTCAGAGTAAATAAAGTCCCAATACAAGAGTTTGAATAAATAAACCAATAACCAAAATAATGATAGTCTGTAACTACAACCTCTAAATAAGAATGGGCGACATGCCCTAACTGATACAAATGACTATGAAGGAACCAAGGATAAATATGAAGGCGTCTAATACCAACATCCTGTAGCTTCCACAACAGCTACAACACGTCATCAGAATGGAACTCCTATGCTTGGAGTCACTGTGGCTAGGCACCTAAAAATGTTTTTACAAAACAAAATAGATTTAGAGGAAAACGGGTTAGAGCCCGAGGTGAAACCAGTTTAAAAGTTTAGAAAGTGTTTAAATTATAAGTAAACAACACATATTATAAACACGTTAGTTGCGTACTCTCACATGAGTTTCTCACCTCTCAACTAATGTGCACTCATATCGTATGCCCTTAACCCATCCTAGTTATGTTGCCAACTAACAAGTATGTACCACTTCCTCTTTTGCATTCTACCATAGGGTGTCTACTCTTAATATTCAGATAAGTTATATTCATAACCCATATTTGCTTTCATTAAATTTCTTATCTCAAGTGTTGAATAATTTCTCATTCTTAACCCATTCAAATATCTTAGTTATTCACATTTACTAAGAAACAATGAACCAGTCACAAGTACATAAGTATAAAACTCTCAGTACATAAATACATATATGGCACCCCTAGGCTAAGTTATGGTGCTCGCATACTCTGCTATCGAATCCCGGTACATCACGTACATAAGGACTACGAGTTTCGAATCTCTCAAGAACCGTTTCAATAGGCAAAATCACACATATTGGAGACGAACATAGTTCACATACCCATGGGTCATGCACATACCTACGCTCCCATGGTCAACTGACTTATCAACTCATAAATAAGTCATTCACAGTCCTATGTCCTTAAGGTACCAATCTAAATCCCCCCCCCCCCCCCGAAGGCACACAAAGATAAGATGGCCCCTTTCCGAAAACTAACCTCCCATAATAGCAAGTATGGTAGGTTTGTCATACACATAAGAAATCCATACACTAGGCATTCACACAACCTAAGTAATCATATATAAATATAGGTATTCACACATTCCTTATAGTAAGTCTCGTACGTAGCAAGTTTATCCTGAATATCACACGTAACATATATATAGCTTGATAACTCTCTCGTCGAATCAATTTGAATACTTAAACCTATCTCAAAAGGTTACTAAGTCTCCTATTAGTTTTTAATGTTATCTCAATAACTTAAAGTCCCACCATTACTGTTCTTATTCTTACATCATCATTCATTCCCATTATAATTTCAATTCGA
This sequence comes from Sambucus nigra, assembly GCA_949130495.1. NCBI lineage: Eukaryota > Viridiplantae > Streptophyta > Magnoliopsida > Dipsacales > Adoxaceae > Sambucus > Sambucus nigra. Next base: position 329,686,956 of record OX422216.1, read on the forward strand.
ACGATTTCTAACCGTACCTCTCTCAGTAACCTCATAAGCAATATCATTTATTTTCATATGATAAAGCATTTTTCCCGGCAACAACTAAGACCCTAGTGACCTTAACCAAGTCCCACAATATCAATTTAAACATCCTAAGAATCATCATCGGCCTTGGGATTTTTATTAAGCCTTAAGGGGAAATAATTGCCAAAAATCAGAAGGGGTCGATCAATCGATCGTCGATCGATCGACATTCTTGAGTCGATCGATCGATCAAGCAGGTATCAGCCCAGATTTTCTTAAACAGTTACGAGTTTTCCTCTTTTTACACCTCTAATTCTTCATTATAATGTCTTAAACTCCCAACCAAGTATACTAATTATCATACCAACATGTTTGCATCATTTCACACGTTTTAGAATCATCAAATCAAAGTAGGACATCAAATTCTTGGATCAATTTACCTAATCTTCATATAAAACCTTAGTTCTTCTATTTCTTCAAGAACACTATATAATTCAATACATTTTCATAATTCTCTACCCATAAATCATAATTTCGTGGCTACTATTATCTCCAACATTAAACTACATGCAAGACCTACCTAGATTTTGATTTAAATTCTTCAAATCCATTCAATTTTCATTATTTAAGGTTATTCTTCAATTCTAACCTAACATGAATGATATATGCGCTAAATTATTTCATGTTAAATCACTTGCCTGGTAATGGTGATTCTTATCCGATGAAGTAGACGGTATGGGGATTATCCTTGCTTTCCGATCTATCCGGTGGTGGTGACGGTGGTGCAAAAGTCTCTAAGTGGTGGTTCTCCATTGGAAACTTCCTTCTCTTCCACTCTAATGGCCGTTTATAATATTTGGTTTAGAAACCCTAAGGGACTCAAGTATTGGCTGATATTAACTGTCTAAAATTCGTGAGTCACTATTCACCCAAAAATAAGAATGACTAAAATACCCCCCCGAATTGCCGGTTATGCCTAAAAATGCCCCGTGACCCAAACTAAACCCCCGGCTAGTGTTTTCTGACTATCTCGAATCTTTCGAAAACGTTGACGCACTCAAAATGTTCATACGGATGACATAAAAAAATAAAATACTTTTAAATCCATTAAATTGGGTCCTGACACGACTGACACGCGCATCCCAACTTAATTACAGAAACTATCGTATTTTTAACTCATGAAAATTTTAATAAATTCAATAATCACATATTACCATAATCACTCAGTAATATTCAACAATATTATAATAATCAAATACTAACTCTCGTCTCGCTAGCATTTAAATCCAGATTAATTTTCCAATTAATTATCCCAAATTAATTTAATAATCTCATAATTAAAAGGCATAAAAATACGGGGTATTACATACATCTCACACAAGCCTAAGGTGCCACCACCTAACGGCCTACACGAAAACCCAATACTTGCTAGCAAACACTACCAGAACAAATGCAGCGGAATAAGAATGGCTACTAACTTAGTCGATCACCAACTCAAAGAGAATGGCACAGCGTGCCCAAGACTTCAACTTTACAATAAAGGTACAAATCGAAACCATCACCAGGCAAGCGTAATCGGCTCCAACCAACAATGACGCCAAAAGATTCTCTAGCGACCTCACCACGTCACACCCGAAAGGAACATAAACCTAAAGCTCTCATACCAAGTTATAACACTCCCACCCGAATTTAAGGGTTAATAAGGTATCAACTCGATCCGGTTCGTACATTAATTGTAAAGTGCAGTGAAACAACCTAAATAATATTTCTAATTCAATTTTATTATTATTTAATATTACTCTTGTAGCATGCAATCCCAATTATTATCAACTATGTGATAGGACCCAAGGGAAGTGCCCTCAAGGCCAAGTAAACAGAGCTACTAATCAAAAATTCAAGTAACTACTTACATGTATAGTGCTCTCAAAGTATGGAACAACATGCAACCTGCCGTAGCAAAAGGAGGGATGTGAGCCGAATGCTCAGTGGTAAAATATACAAATGCAATATAGAAACGGATGACAGAAAGAGCACTCACACGCTACAATCACATGCATGTGAAAATACGTATATATCTACATATATACTTTTTGGAAATACATGTCCCAATGTATTTAGCTGTTTTATTTCGAAAACGTTATTTGATGCCTCCTGTCCTCCCTATCTTTCCAAAATAATCATTTTGTGTTCTACGCTTAAAACTTAGTATATTCTTCTCGTTATCTCAAATAGTTAAACAATTTACAATCGTTAGGAAAAACCTTTCATTCACTTTTAAACGTTTATTACTCAATGTCCATTAACTCGTGTCGAGTTATTAATCGTTACTTAAGACTTTCTTCCAATACACACACACACACACACACACACCGTGTTTAGAAAATTACTCATTTTCCCTTGAAAGTCTCATATAACACATGTTTGTGCTCATTATGATTCAAATCTCATTAGGTAGCTTAGGTATCATTAAGTCACCTGTTATTCTTGCATTAATAAATCAATGAATTAATGCCATTCATTTATACCTCTTTCATGAATATTCAATTCATTACTTAGCATTATCTTTAGAGATTTCGCCAACACACCCACCCATCACAACACATGCAGACCCACGATTTCACAAAATTTCACCGTCCGATACCAAGGGCTAGTAAACTTTTGTTGCTTTGGAGGGTTTCACCCGAGGGACAGCATAGCCCTGCTTAATTATTTAAACCAGCATCATCCAGTATCATTATCTTCCACATGTGATCAACGTTTTCATATTGTTCACATTTTTCCACTTTTTCTTTTATCCGTTAGAAGCAAAAACTCGAGACTCTACCGCGCCATCTTGTGTCACACTTTGAAAATTTACTATTTCATGTCCTTTGCGCATTAACCTCGCTTTTCATTTCAAAAATCTTTTTCATCTAGGACCACTTTGTGTAACATCCTTTCCAATATTTTTATTCCATAAAAATATTCCGCTTTAAGTAAAATTACCATTTTACCCATTTGTTTCCAAAATCACCTTTACTCCTTATTCACAAGTGTCAATTTCATCCAAAACACTATTAAGTTATATGCATCATCTCTTTAAGTGTTTTAACCCCTTTAACACTTAGTTACACAGTATATTCATCTTCATTGGAAACACCTTTAATCCTTTTAGAATCTCATAAGTGTTAATGCTTAGCATTATTAGTAAGTTATACTCACTAACCATTCCATGTTTACCCATTAACACTTAACTAATACTTTTTGTCAACGTTCATATTTATTTACTTCTTTATTCAAGAAATACATTTGTGCTTAAGACCATTTTTATAAGAAAATACCATTTCTATCATTTACACGTAGTCTTTTAAATTTATACCCATTATGACCTTTATCCCCAATTACACATACTTTAAAGACTAAAATTTCAACTTTTATTATCTCTTGTTTGAACCCAACAAAATCTTCTCCAAACGTGTTTATACATTTTATGTCAAAATACTACATGTTTATATACAAGAGAGGGTGGATTTTAAACCCAAAAATCCTACTACATGGTTTAAACACATTTTTCATTTAAACGCATTTTTCATTTAACACCATTATTTCTAAAATGCTCATTTTCACAAAATATATCATCTTCAAAATTCCAAAACCTTGAGATATTTACTTATTCTTTATTTTAAACAAAAATATAATTTTCCAACATCTTTATTCCATAAAAATGTTTATTATTTATTTTTGACTAAATATGCCAAAATGGCATTCTTACATTTTAATTCCATAAAAATGCCGATTTTCAGATTTAATAGGACACGTGCAACAATAACATTTCCTAGAATTTTTATTTAATAAAAATGTTTGTTTTCAAATTACTAGGAAACACGCTAAAATATATTGAACTAACATTTTCTACATTTTTATTCTATAAAAATGTCCAATATTTCTTTTACTACAAATACACTCAAATACCGCTTTCTTGCATTTTTATTCCATAAAAAAATTTCATATCTCAAATAGTATTTTTCTAGATTTTTATCTCCCATAAAATGCATATTTCAGTTGTACCAGAAAAACTACACAAATAATAACTTCTTACATGCATATTTTCTATTTATAATTTTATTCATAGAAATTCTACTCTCAAAACCCAACAATACTAAGACTATTATATACACCAATTAGAGTCTCAAATATGAAGAGTAGATTATCCCATCTCAAACACTCTGAAAATGGTGGTGGTGTTGAAGAAGATGGGTAACTCCCTCACCTCCAAAGGTGGCTTTAAAGGGAGTCGCAAAATCCCTTCTTCCAAGCTCCCATGAAAGCTCCAAAATAGTCCATAAAATGCATATCATAACCCTTATCTTCCCTTAAGAATACTCTCCTCAAATACCCAAACCTCCTAACAGACTTTAGTATTTCGTAGCTCTATTCTAATAGTGGAGATATAAATGTTCTGGTGTTAAGGTATTTACTATGGCCTTTAATGGTTGAAGGCAGCGAACTCTTGAGAGGAAAATGAGAATAATCTTTTTATGTTCTAATACCCCTCATCTCTCTTTAATATAAACAATAATTATGGTCCTAATAGTTTATCCATTAAGTGTTGGTCAATGGTGGCAACAATTGGAGAACCTGTGATTTTGTAGGTTTAAATTTCCAAGATCCTTTCCTCCAAACTGAAGGCAAGACCCGCAGCCCTGGTAAGTTTATTTCATCTGCAAAGTCAGTCCCATGTAAAAAACGTGTATAAGTGTTCTCCTATAATACACCACAATACCAAAGGCTTCCAAACATTATCTCTGTTTTCAATCAAATGGTCAGGCACAAGGCTGACCCAAGTTTGAACCCACGAATGAGAAATCGACAGAGCACAAAGGGAACAAGTCTGTCAGACGTCGTTCGAATGATGCTACTCGTCATTCAAGCGACCTTAACTCTCGTTCGAGCGACACACTGCGTTGTTCGAACGACTAACTCTAAAACTGGGTCGTTTTGCTCCCAATCAGTTATAACGGAAGTCCTTTAATCCATATATAACCCATGATTTAATAATTCTCTTCAATTCATTCTAATCCCAAATTTTCAATACTTATCCTCAACCCTCCAAGTTAGTTTTAAATTGGAATACAAACTAGTCATAATCATCTGAGTCTTCATGTTTTTCATTTTATCATAACTTCATGCGGGGATTAAATAAAATATTTAGGACGAGGTATTACCATTAATGTTACCAGGTAAATTAACTAATATATGTTACGTAATTAGTTTAGATGGATATGTTATTGCCTTACCATTTTGAAGCTTTGTCAACTAAAAATAACTTCAATTGATTATTTTGTAGGCTTATGGCATACGACAGATGCAAGTGAAAAACATTTGTTTAGTGTTTAATTAATTTCATATTTACTTTATATTTATTGATTGTATATATTGTCAGTTTGATTTATGGATCAAATACCAAAAAGTCCCTCAAACATTTTTTAATACACATTTAGTCCAAGCCTTTTATTTTGTACCAAAAAGTTCCTTATTCTCTTATCATTAATGGTCCTCGCCAGCGGCGTGGTAAAACATTTTTAGCATGGTGAAGGACTTTTTGGTGCAAAATAAAAAGACTTGGACAATACATGAATTAAAAAAAGTTCGAGGGACTATTTGGTATATGCTCCTTGATTTATACCATTTCTTTAGTACTTCGCAACTGATTGCAAGTGTGATAGTTCCACCTTTTTTATTTCAACTACTTATGTATGATATATATTTTCCTTATGATTGAATGATTTTAAAATTTGACAATTACAACGCGCCGCAACTGGTACACATCAATAGAGATAAGAGTCCGTGTAGTTTATTTCAAGAATGTAGCTCTCAGTTTCAATGTATAATTTTGATCTCTATTATTCTAGTTCCTGCAGCTTTAAATTCCACATTTATTTCCATTAGAGCTAGTTTTGTTTTTCACTTTAACACTTAGTATAAAGTCATTTTAATTGAGGCATTTAAATTGTTGACACAACACCTAACTATCTAATTGATTTTGGCACTTTAATTCATAAAACAAATTTTTCGTGGAATGCAATCCTTTGAGTGGTTGTTAAACAATGTTTTCCGCGAAAGATAAGGAAAATATGGAGCACATGTCACACTAAAGACGGTTGTTCTGGTAAAATATACTCGGTTAACTATTTGGATGGAAATTGTGACGTGCAGGGTTTTGGGATAGTGTGTTGTGGAACGATTTAAAAAAGTAGGAGTTTTGTTTGCAAAATGCAAATACAAATGGTGAATGGTGAAGTGCTAGTAGAATTAAGCCTAGGAAGAAGATAGCCGGTACAAAGTAAGATTGACCCTTAAGAGAGAGATGAGTTGTACAACTTTGCTAGTTGATGCGTCTCTATAGTTTTTAAATTATGCCTTGTGAGAGTAAAAAGCAAGCTCTGGTTGAAGAATAGTCTCTGTTTGATCACAGCACGAGGGGGAAAAAAGAAAAGAAAACGATTAAAAACTAAGCAAATCTATGGCCACTAGTAAAACACCTAGACCATCTGAATAAATCTATTTGGACATTTCATTTGGGTATCAATGTCATACAATTGTAATCAAAATCATACCTATGATACATAAATATTACAAATAATTTTTTCGTTAGCTCACTTTTTTTTCTGCTAATACCTGACCTAAAAGAATGTCACAAAGAGGACAAAAGACTCTCCAAGTAATCACTTCCAAGATCCTCAAACTCCAATATGTCAATATTGGCATCCGCACATGTCCCCTCCAAGCTTCCCATTGATCTCTTTGAAGCAGGCTGTCCACTCATAACCAAATCTTCATTTTCCTTCCACCCTCTCGATACTCTTTTCCGAGTATTAGAAATCTCATCACCCCAGCTGAGAAATGTGGGAGAAGAATAAGTAGATTGACGTGTTGTAAGTGAACAATTATAATCAGCCTTAGGCACTACAGTTTCTGGTGGAAAATTGAGATTTGCCTTGTGGCCTCTAATTCTAAGTGCAGCTTTGTCATAAGCCAAAGCAGCCTCTTCAGCTGTTTCAAAAGTCCCTAGCCAAATGCGGGCCCCTTTCCTTGACGAATCCCTAATTTCCGCCGCGTATTTTCCCCACGGCCGCCTTCTCACTCCCCGGTAATGTTTGGCAATCCCCCTATCAACTTTTGCAACATTCGGTTTGTTTGGGGAGTTAACCAAATCAGTACCACTCTTAGTGGTTTCAACATTATTTTCCTGTTCTAAATTCGCTGGAGGAATCACAATTCCATTGAGAATTTCCTCCCATATCTCGGCTCCCATAGAAATCCACCTACCTAGACTCGGTAGCCGTTGTAAAATCTCAATTGAGCTGTCTCTTCCATCAAGGCTAGGCAGTTCATCCCATGCTTTTGATGTTTCGGCTTCGTTTTTGGCAATGAAATTCGCCCACACGTTTTCTAGAATTGCTTCGGGTGCTGGATTTTCCTCCCTTTCCACAGCCATGTTAGCTTCTTGCATGCAAAATTCAAAGCGGCTTGATATAAACATTCACATGCACTATAGAATTGGTGTGGTTGGTTCTATTAGAAATATATAGATGAAGATCGGCTATGGCTTATCATAGTTGATGAATAGGAATCCAGTAAGAAACTTGTGATGCAAACTATGATTAGCTAAATTCAAGGTTGATATTAGGCTTAGACAGTAAGGAAAGTGGTTGGCTTGTTTTTTTGTATTCCTGTGTTGAAATGTGCGGTTGTATCCTTGTACTCATCATTTTTGGGTATAGGTTTAGCAATGTATTCAGAGAATTGCTATGTTCTTTGTATATTATAATTGAAATCCTTCCCGTACTTCATGGTTAATAATTTAAAAAGAGATCAAATATAGTATTAGTCAACTTTTGATTATAATTGCCATGTTATTAGTTTAGTGTTATTGTCCTACTCATTTATTATGCCCTGTACTATTGCACAATTCAAGCCGTTTTTCTTATTTTTCTCCTCATTCTATGGTAAAAATTTAAGGCAAGTATACTCTTTTAATGTTTTGGAACATACTTGACCAGAAACAAAACTTGCATGGAATAGGCGGTTTAATTCTCAAATGACATGAATTAAACCGTCTTTGTTCAAAACGATGAGTATGGGGGTATCTTTTACACAAAAATAGATAAAATAAGTTGGTTCACACCCACAGCCTGTCATTTCAACCATGATATGGCACACTTAGCAAGAGTAATGTTAAGACATAAAATATACATAAAAAGTAGCACACAAAATGATGTGGCAACTCACAGAATACATCAGCTGGTTGTTTAAGCTGCTCAACTTTGTTCGAGTGGTCACGGATTCGTGTTTTAGGATCAGCTCCTAGTAGCGTAGATATGGTAAGGGGGTCATCCTCAAGTGTTGAAAAAATTAAGGTTTTGGTGTGGGATTAAAACTCATAGCCTGCATCAAGTCCCTAACTTAAACTCATTGGAACACGCGGGAGCGAGTGCAAAATCCGACCTACAGGTTGACTACCCGGGGGGTCACAAAGTGCCCCGTTCTTTGAAAGATCCTGTAATACCCAAAAAAAATGATGTGGCAACAATTATAGATAAAGCTGATAGAATAAATTGCTATTCCAATCACGATCATTTTGTGTACAGGTTTTTACGTGTCTAAATTTTTTGGGATATTTACTCATTGGGGTACACTAATTTCACTCGAGTATCCTAATTTTTGTATTTACTCATTGGGAACCGTTTTCACTTTTAGCAACGGTTAATAAGACTTTTAGCGATGATTGTTTTTTAAAAAATCGTCGCTAAAGGCGAACATGGACCGCAATGAGTAAATATGAAAATTAGTGTATCCCAATGAGAAAATAAGAAGAAGTATTGTACCTCAAAGTGTAAATATCCAAATTTTTTTTCTTTTTTGGCTTAGTTACACTCAGGCCTCATGAACTTTACCCTCTCATCACTTCACCACACGAACTTTTAATTTTTGTATTTAACCTCGTAAACTTTTAAAATGATTTCAAGTAACCCCCTATTGTTAACACCGTTAACTTTTTGAACGGAACGTTTATTCATGTGCACCGCACATGATCCCTTTTGAGATTATATTGGTCCAAACCAATATAAAACTACAAATAAATGAAAATTACCGATTAATTCATTTAAAAAATATTTAAAATTTTAAAACTTATAGAAAAATATTTAAAAAAAGATTTTCAATTTAAAAAAAAGATCAAATACTAAAAAGTCCCTCAAACATTTTTTAATACTCATTTAGTCCAAGTCTTTTATTTTGTACCAAAAAGTCATTTATTCTCTTATCTTTAAAGGTCCGCGTCAATGGCATGGTAAAGCCCTTTTGGAAGTGCAAAATAAAAAGGCTTGGACTATACATGTATTAAAAAAAGTTCAAGGGACTGCTTGATATATGCCCATAAAAAAATATCTTCAATAAAAAAATTAAAAATTAAAAAATTAGATTGATAATAGTTTTAAAAAAAATCGAATAACAAAAAAAAACAGATTTCTGAAAAAATATGGAAATTGAAAAAAATACGTAAAATATTTTAAAAACTGATTAAATACATATGGGAAAAGTGAATAAATAATTTCAAAAATTTTGCAAATAAATTGAACAATATATTTTTAAAAATGTGCAAAAAAATAGTTTAAAAGAGTGAAAATAAAAAAAATACATTGAAAAACACAAAAATATTTTTAAAAATCTGGGAAATCGAAAAAACTGTTACAAAATTAAAAATGAAAAAAAATATACTTAAACATTTAAAAAATTAGAAAAATTATTAAAAAAATAAAAATTATTTTAAATTACAGAAAATTAAGAAAATGAAAAATGGAGAAAAACTAAAAATTACAGAAAACTAGAAAAAAAATTACAGAAAATACTGAAAAAAGTTTTTAAAAATTTTGGAAATAATAAAAAATTAAAAGCATTTTGAAGGTTCAAATAGTGAGAAATACTCAAAACATTTAAAGATATATATATATATATATATTCAAAAACAACATTTCCCCCCAAAAAAATATATTCCCAATAACAAAACAGATTTCTAATAAAAATTGCTTTCCAATAATAAAATTCTAATAAAAACAGAAAAAAGATTCAATAATTTTAGATATTATTTTTAATATATTTTCAAATACAAAACTGAAAATTATTAAAAATAAATTAAAAATATGGAAAATACATATAAAAAAAACCTCAAACGTTGAAAATTAACCAAAAATTAGTTTTAACCATTACAAATCTATATCAAACTTGAGATCCAACCATTACAAAATCAAATCAAATTTTAGATCCAATCATTACAAATCCAAATCAAACTTAGATCCAACAAAAACTTTCACAAATCTAAATCAAATCTTTACAAAGGTATGTCTGTGAAGATAGGCATGTCAATGGATCGAATTTTATCTGAATCCGAATCCGATCCATTTAAACGGATATGAATCATGCCTAAAATCCGATTACGCGTTTATTAAATGAAGCGGATTTGAATTCCTATACTCCGATCCATTAATAATCCGATCCGATTAATATTTTTAATATATATATAAAAATTATATATAATATATTTTTAATTAATATATATTGTATTTAATAATATTTTAAATATATATTTTAAATTATATATAATATATTTTAAATTATATATAACATATTTTCAACTCATAAGAGTTGAAAATTAAAATGTAGCAAATCAAATGGTCAAAAGTATATGTTTTGACATATCATTATTTATTTTGTTAATGAAAATTATTATAAAAATAAATAAAAAAATAATATGTCGGATAATCGGATCGAATCCGAATCCGTTTAACATAAATAAATATGAATTTGGAACCCTAACAGATTATCCAATGGATAATCGGATCGAATCTAAATCCGTTTAACATAAACGGATATGAATTTGGATGTGCATGATCCGATCCGAATTCGATCCGTTTACAGGCCTATGTGAAGACAGACGTGGGGAGATAAGAGGGTGAGGGTGGTGGAGAGGGTGGGGGTAGAGGCTTGTAGAGTAGTAAGCAGGGATGGAACCAAGAATTATCATTAAGTGAGGGCTAATTTAATGGTAATTTTCGAGGGTTCGGTGGCGGGAGCCTCCGAACTGAAATTTTTGAGGTTATTTTTTACTATTTGACAAAAATAACGTAATTTATTTAATCTAATGGAAAGAGAAAGAAATATTTAAACCAACATTTCGGCCCCAAATTTAAACCAATAATATCCCTAATTTTCTCCTAAAATTAGCCCTAAAATAAAATCCAATAACAATATTTAAGAGTAAAACTAGGGAGACCCACAAAAAAACTCATTTGGTAAACCCAGTGAATAAGACAAAAATGGGTGCAAATTTTTAATGCAATCCTGGTGGGACCCACAACAATAAGGTATAAGCTTTTAATGCAGTGGGTTTACGAAATGGTTTTTTTTATGGGTCTCCCTAGATTTATTCAATATTTAAACAAACTTTAACAAGCATTAACATTATAACCTTAAAATAAATCCCAAATTTAATCCTACAACATCAAATTTAAAGTATCAATTTCAATCCCAAATTATATCTATAACATCAAACTTAAACCAATCATTAATCTTGAAAAAATTAACCAACTAACATTAATATTGTTGATTATCCAATTATTTTGTCTTAAGTCAGTTCTATTTCGTGTCTATAAAAGAAAGTTTCTTCTAGTGTTGATTCGTCAATTTATTTGTTTTTATTTCAGATTATTACGCATGTATTAATTATTGTTTATTCTTTCTATAAATTAATTAAAAATTATTTTGGATAAAAGAATATCACTAAACATGAGCACGGATTTTGTATGCGTTTTTCACTGTAAAATGTTCGTTCTCACGCGTTTTTTTTTTTTTTAAATTGAACACTAGCTAGACTCTATTTATTTGGGTCCGAAAAGTTTTAGATTTAGCCGAAGAGTAAATTCAAGATAAATATTTTCTGTACTCGAAATAAATATATTGTTGGTATAAAATTGTAATCAAGTATAAGACCAATAATACGACAGGATTGGAAGAAATAGATATATTCCTATCATATAAAGTCAGTGCCGAAGCCCTTTCACCTTTTATTCAAGTTGCGGCATATCGAAGACTACGGCTAGTGTACAGGAAAAATAAAGGGAGAGTTGCCAGCTACTTTAGTCATTTCTTGGGATATACTAATCAAATGAACTTCTTCTGCTGATTCGTATTCCAACGAGCTGTGATTTTAAAATTTTAAACTAGTTTTCTTTCAGACATTCCATTCGTTCTAATTTTATATCATTTGAAAATTTTCAGGCTTTGCATATTTAATACAACACATTGCTGTCATGACATTGTCATTAAGAAAAATCTCATAGACTAATGTATGGTTCAGTGAATGTACCAAACCTGGCTCTCCATTCATTATAATTAACAACTGGATGCCACATATATGCTGCTCAAACCTATCGATTTTTATTGGAAAAAATCTCAAACACTATGGTTCAGTGAATGTACGAAACCTGGCTCTCCATTCATTATAATTAACAACTGGATGCCGCATATATGGTGCTTAAACCTATCGATTTTTATTTGATTATTGACATGCATGCCATGTGATGCGCAATTGAATTTAGTAAAATTTTATTTTTGTATTATTGTGTCTTTTTTTACATGATATATATCACGAATGAAAGGAGATAAAATTTTAAATTAATATTAAAAGTCATATGATTGACATAATTTTTTTAAAATATTACACTGAAATGTTCAATAAAAAACCGGGAAAAAAATTTAAATGTTGCGATATTGATAATTGTAACATGTGTATATCAAAGATCAAAACAACCAACAAAAAAATAAAGTAACTTTCTATTAAGAGCACATTTTTTCCTCCTTTACATTTTGTCAAATAGGTTGTGTTTATAATATAAAGATTAGACAACATGTTTAGCTTTAAACCCCAAAAATGTAAGCATATATAGATTAGTCTTACAAAAGTGGGTTTTGTAAAAACAATATTATTGAGATTTCTAGCATTTTAAAGATGTACTCATAACAAAAGAAAAGAAGATGTTACTCCTACTATTTTAAACAATTTAAATTCCATAGCTAATGTCTACCATTTTAAAGATCTTCTCCAAAAAAGATATGTCCAAAAAAATTATTTGTATCTATACAATTCTTTCGACTTCTGCCATTTAAATACCTTCATTTGTTCCTCACCACCAGGATACAAAAAAAACAATATCATTCATTCAATCACCTACTTTATTATGACTATTTAACCCAACCATGTACTATCTCAACCTATCTTCAAACTTTATTATGAGTTGATCAAACATTAAGAAATAAGAGTAAGTGAATAAATATTAAGACGTTAAAACATAATGGAAAAGGTGGGAGGTGCGGAGAAGTATCTAACAATATGAAATTTATAAGTACACAAAAGAGAGAGAGAGAACTCACAAATCAAATCTTTAAATAGATTACTCTACGGGTAGAAGTCTTTGTATCAAATAAATAAATATAATAAACAAAACAAAAATAACTTTTCACCACCCATAATTATTCGATATTTGGAATCTTGAAAAAGAAAAGATTCAAAAATAAAATTTAAAAATTAACTTGTAGTTGTAATGGAGATTGACAAATTCAGTTGTTGCTGGGACCCATTAATCAGAAGCATTGCTAAGTTGAATTGTTCACCATACAACAAAACACAATTAAAATTCTAATAACCTATTTGATATAAAGACCAATTCAATTTCAAATCTTGATCGTGTAATAAAAAACCCACATTTAATAAGTTTGCAAATTATTGAAAGAAGATTTAAAAAATCTAGAACAATATACGAAAAATATTTTAGAAGTCTTATTAATATTGAATAAAACATTTGAAAATAGTAAAATGCAAAAAACATATTCCATCCAATAAAAGTTCTAACCTTGATTTAAAAAAAATCCCCAACGCACAAAAAATCCAATAGAAAAACCTTCAAAACGACGCCCAATCACCCCTTAACATTAACTACGTTAACTTTTTGCTTGGAAAATGGGTCAGGAGTCATGCATATGAGGATACTTTTGTCCAAACCAGTATAAAAGTTAAGAATAAAATATAAACAACAAAATAAATTATTTAAAAAATATTTTAGAACTTAAAAATTATAGAAAAATATTTAAAACTTTTGAAAATTAGAGAAAATATTTTAAAATAGTTCAAAGTTTTAATGATCAGACTACTCATTACCATTTAAGTTGATTGCGATTCTTTATTGGGTATACCAATAGTTCGAAGTTTTTATGGCTTCAGTCAAAATCCAAACTCCTTCTCCCCTCTCACGATCGATGTGGAAGTATCCTTGGTGATATTGGTGGAAGTATATTAGTGGGTATAGAGAGGAACAATGCGTGTATATCAAAATATGAGTGGAAGTATATTGGTGAGTATAGAGAGGAACAATGCGTGTATATCAAAATATGGGTTGAATGTTCATTAATATATCCACGTGTCATACTGTGGTGAAAGCCTACAACTTTAGTTAGATACTAAAGATCAACATATCTCTCGAACTTTGTGCACATTAACCATCTCTTGACTATTATATCACCACTCTTATTTTTTATAATGTTATCTCTATCAAATTTGGTTTTTCATGGCCATTAGAATATATTTTTTTGATAGCATATCATGAGGTGTTCGGACCAACTTACGCGCACCTCGACTAATCCTCATTCGCGATTCATGGCTTCCGCTAGCCATGCATTATTTTGACAGTATCGGGGATCGAATTGGGGACCAAACCCAATCCACCCCAAGACTGTTCCAGTGACAGCCTTATACTATCGAAACAAGAGGCTTGGTTGCCATTAGAATATCACAACAACAAATTAGATAGGTTTATGATTGAATTTTGGATGACATGAACACAGATTTTAGACTTCTAAGTAACAAGAATAAAGAGGAGGAAGACAACTATAAAGCCACAAAGGATTTGACTTGTGCTTATCCCATGCATGAAAATCTATGCGGTAGTGATTGTATGTAAAAAAATTATTATTACTATTCGCATATCTTAACTTGTGTTATTCATCATGGGTGGTTCAAGTGGTAAGGGTGGCTCATTTAGGTCAAAAAATTTGAATTCGAAACCTTCCGCATATATTAGACTTTAAGCGGGACTTTAATAGAGTGTCGCCACTATTTAAATCGCATCAGGAATTTAAAGGGCTTTGTCGTATGAATGTTCAAAGTTATAAAAAAAAATGTCTTAACTCTTGTCTTTAATAGAAGAAAATTCATAATTTCCTTGACCTTACATTCCCTTATACATGTATCACTTTCTAACAAACTAAATATAGAGTTTTTTGGGCTTTTGCATCCAAAATCTATGTTGGTTGGATATTAACACCTAGTGATTTTTATATTTGGACATTAAAATTCATTTTAGTGTAAACAGTTCTATCAAATTAATAAGATTAATCATTTGGTCAATGTATTTTTAATATATATATGTATACACACACACACACACATATATATATAGGGAAAGGATTTTCCACATCATACTTTACACATCATACCATACATCACACTTATTTTTATGACCTAAGAAACTTTTTTTTTCATTTTTTTATTTTTCTATTGAAATTTACCTTTCAATCAACACAAGTTCAAAAAATTAGGTCAAAATATATTTTCTATATAGTTTAAAAAATTCACAAAATTCTGGTGGCGCAGACCCTTATAAATAAAATATTTTCAATAATTTTTTATTAAATTTTTATAAAATAGCTAGAAATTGTATTTTGACCTAATTTTTTGAACATATGTTGATTGGAATGTTAACTCTATGGTAAAATAAAAAAAATTGAAAAAAAATAGGCGTACAACTAGATGTGATGTATATGTAATGTAGAAAGCACGATGTATAGGGGCCTTACTTTCTGTGTGTGTGTGTGTGTGTGTGTGTGTGTGTGTGTGTGTGTGTGTGTGTGTGTGAGAGAGAGAGAGAGAGAGAGAGAGAGAGAGAGAGTATGTGTAAGGACCTCTTATATACATGGGTGAAGCTATGGGTTGGCTAGACTGGGCTTCAGCCCATGTTTAAATAAGTCAATAAAATAAACAACACTAATATATTTCAAACCAACCCAACTTAATATATAATAGCTCAACCACCCATAATAACAGTCCACTGTAACCATGCCCATTTAAGATTGTAGCCCCACTTTTACTCAATCTTCTTATATCACACGCACACCCCTTCCTCCCTGTTTTGGTGTAATGCCGACAGTAGGAGCATAGCAACACTGAGTGAGTGACGGTAATTTCAGATATAGATCATTTTATCTACTTGATCTACTCAAATCTATAATGGTATTACATTTTCTTAATATGAAGTTTAAAAGGCCATAATTTTTGTAAAATCTAAATTTTATAATGCCTAGTTTTTATTCTCATTTTCTACAGTCTTATTTGTTTTTGGTTAGAGATTATATTTTAAACATATTCATCATCATACAGCTATGTTAATTTTCAAAACCCTAAGTTGTAGTTTTTATTCCATTCATTATTTTTTATTCTTGATTAGTATTGTATTAGGGCTGACTTTCAGTCAGTTTGGTTAGTAAGTAGAACATACCAATATCGAACCAATTTTAATATGCTAAAACCCATATTACCATTTATATCACTCAACACAATCTGGCTTAAACCAAAACCACACAATTTGCAATAAACCACGGTAAAATCAGTTTCTTGGGGTATAACTTCAAAAAATTTAAAATAACACTAAATTTTGAATTTCCACCATTAGGCCTTCTCTTTACGGCTAGTGCAACTCAAAAGATTACATTTAAAAAAAAGGTTACAACACTTTTTGTTTAGTCAAAAAAATTGACCAAAATAATGTTCACCAAACAAAATGCAAGCTAAAACCCTACAAAATGTTATAACTTTAGAAAGGTCAAAATGCAAGCTGCAAGCTTAAACTTGAAATACTCAAAGAGTTTCCTCTTATTTATAGACCTTAACTCCCAACCATTTTAGTCTCTTTTTCAGTGTGGGGCTCTATTGATTTTAAAATGCATACAATTATGCTAGTATTCCATCTTAAGAAGAATTCTCTAAAAAAGTTTAACGAATAATTTTTATTTTAAATAGTAAAAAAAATGAACTGAATTTTTTTGTATGGGTTGTTAACATATTAGGGTACCCTTCAAAAATATTCCAACTACAAAATGTATTGTTTTTCTATTTTAAAATAATAGGTAAAAAACTGTCAGTTTATAACCTCTTATAAACTAATAGTTGTTTCACCTGTTTTTTTAAAATAGTAGCCTCTTATAAACTGATAATTGTTTTACCTATTTTTTTTTAAAATAGCAAAAAGTATCATTTTGAGGTTATATTTTTTTTATAGGATACATTTGAATGTTAAGAACCCATAAAGAAAATTCACTCAAAAATTATCTTTTTTACTATTTTAACAAAATTTGTCGTTTAATCCGTTTTATCATAAAAGCATCACACACCCAACTATATCAAAGTCATATTGAGTTGTAACCTAAATAAAAAGATAAATAATGTGGTAGTTTTGAAGTCAAATATGATAATACAGTAGAACAAAATAAAATTAGCATGTCATTACAAATGTAATAAGCATCCATTGTTTGATTGTAGGGTTAACAACACATAAATTTCAAAATTAGAAATATTGTATGAAATAATAAATGTATTAGCAAGCCTTAAAAATTATACCCCTAGAAAAATAATCTTTTGGCCCATATATTGAACTGTACCGTACAAATCTGTCGAGTATCCTTTAAAGATCTTTTTACATCATTTAAAAAAAATCAATACATAGAAAAATTTGAAGTGTCAGGTAGAAATTACTCTATGAGATTTTGTCCATTTAGGCTTTAGCTCAGAAGCCTACAAGCTAATTTAAGGCACGGATTACATATTACCAAAAAGGGGACGTTTGGAACCATTCGATATATCTTCTAGCACTTAATTGGGATTGATAATTGAGAAAGACCAAAAACATTCCAGATCAACCCTTAATGTTCCTTATTATACGCCACCACCTCTCTTCCCCCTTTTTTTCCTTTTAGAATCTAAATGTAACATTTAAGATTTTTCTCTTTGGGATTAAAAAGTGAAAACACACATCTTACTCACCCCTTCACAAACCCACAAATAAAAACACATGCCACACATACTTCAAAATTATTTGGAAGAAAAAATTAACTGATGTTTTAATATTAATTCAAACAAAAACACATGCCACACACATTTCCAACATAAATACTTTTTATTGGATTAAAATGATCCAACCATAAATCAGAGTTAATACATCTGTGAAGGATCAATATTATAAAATTGTAAGAACATGATGAATTCAAGATGACACTGTGAATATATAACCATGTGCATGTACTCTCAGCCTTTCTCTTAACAAAATCTATGTTAATCTTCACAACAATCACTCTATAGTCTATACCCTATAATCGTTTTTCTCCTTTTCATTTTGAACCCGAACATTTGAAGTGGATATATAACACCACTTTAACTAATATAAGAAGCTACCCAACTATTTCAGTTGAAAATAGAAAGACAAAAAGATGAATCGCTTCAATAGTTTCACTTAAAAATACAAAATTATCCAACTATTTCACCTGAAAATACATAGAAAAAAATAAAATGAATATAATACGAGTTTAATGTAAAGAGATTTGTAGATCAATGATCTGTTTTCATTTCTTATTTCTTGAATGACTTGATTACATGGACATGACTGATATTTATAGATACAAGAGGGAACAACTAACTGACTAACAAACTTTACAGCTCACTGACTGAATAAACTAACTTCCTAACTTTCTAACTAACTGATACTTTGTCAGCCCCCTTCAAACTAATGGGGAAGGAAGTCACCGTGAGTTTGGATGTTAAGAACTCAATGCGATGAGAGGGTAGTGCTTTAGTGAAAATGTCAGCTAGCTGTTCATGTGTGGGAACATGATTAATAATGACCTTTTTGGCAAGAACCTGCTCTGTGATGTAATGATAATCAACCTCAATGTGTTTGGTTCTTGCATGAAATATAGGGTTGGAAGCTAGTGACATAGCAGATAGGTTGTCACACCATAATATTGGTTGTTGAGGAGTAGCGACGTGAAGATCGTGAAGTAACATTTTGACCCAAGATAGTTCAGCAGTAGCTTGTGCAAGAGCTCTATACTCGGCTTCTGTAGATGATCTGGCTACAGTAGCTTGTTTCTTTGCAGACCATGAAATGAGGTTTGAACCAAGAAATACACAATAGCCTGTAGTGGATCTTTTATCAAGAGAATCACCAGCCCAATCTGAGTCAGAAAAAGCATGTAGATGAAAGGAGCTAGGAGTGAAGTTGAGACAGTGAGCAAGTGTGCCTTTCAGATATCTGAGAATTCTTTTAAGGCTGCAAAAATCTGCAATTTTGGGATTTTGCATATGCTGGCATGCTTTATTAACTGAAAGGGACAAATCTGGTCTAGTGATGGTTAAGTATTGTAAAGCTCCTACCAAACTTCTATAGAGAGAAGGTTGATCAAAAGGAAGAGAAGTTTGAAGGGTGTTAGAAGATTTGGTAGGTAGAGGAGAAGAGGTTGGTTTGCAGTTTGTCATGCCTGCTTTGGTGAGAATATCAAGAGCATAATGTTGTTGGGATAGGGAGTAGACAGTAGAGGTCTGAGTAACAGAAATACCCAAAAAATAAGAGACATTCCCCAATTCTTTCATAGAGAAGTGAGTATGCATTTGGGAAATCAGAGATTGGATGTGTTGTGGATTATTTCCTGTTAACAGGATGTCATCCACATAGACTAGAAGAATGGTGATAGTATGATCAGTTTTCTGAATAAAAAGAGAATTATCACAATGGCTAGATTTGAATCCACTGGCTATAAGGAAGGAGGAGAAAGTGGAGTACCAAGCTCTGGGAGCTTGTTTGAGACCATATAGAGCTTTTTGTAGTTTACAAACATGTGTAGGATTAGATGTGTCAATGAACCCTGGAGGTTGATCAAGAAAAACCTCTTCTTCAAGTTTGCCATGAAGAAAAGCATTAGAGATATCCATTTACTTGATGGGCCAATTGAAATGAAGAGCCATACTTAAGACAATTCTAATTGTAGGTTGTTTGGCAACAGGGCTAAAAGTTTCTTGAAAATCCACTCATTCTTCTTGTAAGTATCCTTTTGCCACTAGTCTGGCTTTATATTTTGCTATTGAACCATCAGAATTTCTTTTGATTTTAAAAATCCATTTGCAGCCAATGGACTTCTTCCCTGGGGGTAATGAAACAAGAGTCCATGTTTGTTGATGCTGAAGAGCTTGGTATTCTTCTTGCATTGCTTTGTGCCAGTGAGAAGATTACAACGCAGCTTTAACAGGTGGAGGTTCAGATTGGGATAAGTCTGATTTAAAGGTGATACTGGATAGACAAGTGGGAATTTTGGGTTTCACAATACCAGCTTTGGATCTAGTAATCATATGATGGTCATTTGGGTGATGAGTGATGGGAGTGGGAGAAGGAGAGGTAGACATATGATTGTAAAAGGGAGAAGATGAAATGATAGGTTGTACTTCAGGAATAGGAATATGAGAGGGAGAGGGAGAAGATAAAATGTGTGGTTGAACATCAGGATAAGGAATATGAGTGAGAGAGGGAGAGGTAGACAAATGAGTTTGGAATTCATGAGTAGAAGAAATAGAATTATTGGTGTCGGGAATAGGAGAAGTGACCACTGAGTTAGTATTGGTAGAAGGGGAGGGTGACCAAAAGAAATTTTAAAGAGATATCAAAGAGAGATATGTGGTATCTGTGGTAAGATTAGAATTGTTTGTGATAGTATGATAAGGAAATGTAGTCTCATCAAAGACTACATATCTTGACAAATATATTTTCCCTGTGGTGGGATCCAAACATCTGTATCCTTTTATAGTAGGATGATAGCCAATAAAAATAGAAGGAATAGATCTTGGTTCAAGTTTGTGATGAATGTATGGTCTAAGCCATGGGAAGCATCTACACCCAAAGACTTTCATGAATAAGAAATCAGGAGATTTCTGAAATAATTTTTCAAATGGTGTTTGATGATTCAATTTAGAACTAAGTAGTCTATTAATGAGAAAAACAGAAGTAGCAATTGCATCAAACCAGTAATTCAAAGGGACTTTGGCTTGATGAATTATTATGATGGTAGTCTCTACAACATGTCTATGTTTCCTTTCAGCGACTCCATTTTGGGATGGGGTATGTGGACAAAACAACTGATGAATGATGCCATGAGTTTGTAGAAATTGTTCAAAAACCTTTCCATTAAACTCACCACCACCATCTATTCGAAGGGTTTTCAAAGAAATGGAGAATTGATTTGCAGCATAAGCTTTGAATTCAAGAAAATTTTCAAATACTTCAGCTTTGTACTGTAAAGGATGGATCCAAGCAAATCTACTATAGTCATCTACAAACAAAACATAGTATTTAATCTTGGATTTAGAATGAAGGAATGGACCCCAAACATCACTATGAATTAGAGACAAGGGAGAATTCACAGAAGAATTGGACAGATATAAAGGAAACTTGTGTATTTTAGCAACTGCACAATCTGTACACAAGGATTTATTCTTAGTCTTGACAACTGAAAGTTGAAATTTATTTACAATGTGAGAAAATTTGGACTGAGATGGATGCCCCAATCTTTTATGCCAAAGATCATCAGTGATCTGTGCTGCACAACAAACTTTGTTTGAAGATTCTGAGGGAACTGGTGGAGTGCATAAAGGGAGTTGATATAGACCTTGTGAGTGCTTGCCTTGACACAAGACTTCATTAGTGATTTTGTCCTGAACCACAAAGGATTTAGAATCAAAAGTTACAGTGCAATTGTTATCAGAAGTAAGTTTATGAACTGAAACAAGGTTTGAGTGAATTTTTGGAACATGAAGGACATTATGGGGTTTGAGACAAGAGTGAGGAGTTGGGAGAATACCATCACCAATGTTGTGAATTGGAAGCATGTTTCAATTTCCAATAATTACTTGATTGTTACCTTGATAAGGTTGGTGAATTTGCAGATTATTAAGATCTTTAGTCATGTGGTCTGTTGCAGCTGAGTAAATGTACCATGGAGATGAACTAGGATTTGAAGATGAGGATGAGTAATAAGCTTTTGCAGTTTCTTTTGGATAGTTTGATGACTGTCCTTGATAATTGGTATCCAATCTATACCAACAGTCCACAGCTGAGTGATTTGGCTTGTGACAAATTTTACACACAATTGAATTTGAATTTGAATTTGTGATTGTGTTTCCTTGTTGATCTTTGAAATTAGAGTAGTAGTTGCTACTACCGCCTCCTCTTCTTCCTATGTATCCAGTACTTTTTCCATTTCCTCTAAAACTTCCTCGGACCTGAGATCTTCCTGTTCCTCTGACAAACTGATGACTCCTATTCATGGTGAATGCTACTGTCAAATCAGAGTTAGTGTTATTTGTATTCTTTTTGTGTTCAACATGTATTGCTTCTGAGCATAAGAGAGATGATAATTCCTCCATTGAAATTACTGAAGCTCTGGTTCTAATTGAAGTTTTAAAAGCATCATATTCACTTGGTAACCCATTCAGTGTTTGAAGAATCAGATCTTCATCTTCAATTTTAGATCCAGCTAGTGCTAATTGATCTGAGATACTCTTGATTTGTGCCAGATATTCTTCAATTGAAAGTTCTTTCTCAGAATTTTTCTTTGAGACTCCTAACAACTTGTTTTTCAACTGATGAATATGAGATCTAGATAAAGAAGTAAATCTTTTCTCTAACAAATCCAAAACTTCCTTACTTCGTGTGCAATGAAGCGTAGTTGTATAGATTTCATATGAAATCGTAGCAGTCATACAACTAAAGATATGTGCATCAATCTTTTCCCATTTTGAAAAACTAGGGTTTCGTACCTGTTGTTCTTGAGCATTTAGAATTAATTCTGGTGGAAGTGGAGTAAATCCAGTGATGTAATCAAGTAATCCAGCTGCTCTCATCAAGTTTTGGAATTGGCTCTTCCAAATGATGTAATTTGTATGATCAAGTTTCACTGTTACAAGTGAACTGAGATGCGAGATTAGAAATGACAGAGATGTTTCTTGAGAAGAAGAATCGATGGAGATTTGAGAATTGGTTGAAGAGGAAGATGTATTTTCTGCCATTTGTTTGGAGAATTGGTTAAGAAGAAGGGTAAAGAGAGATCTGATGGAGATTTGGATCAAGCTAGCTCGTTGGAGCTTTTCAATGCTCTGATACCATAAAGAGATTTGTAGATCAATGATCTGTTTTCATTTCTTATTTCTTGAATGACTTGATTACATGGACACGACTGATATTTATAGATACAAGAGGGAACAACTAACTGACTAACAAACTTTACAGCTCACTGACTAAACAAACTAACTTTCTAACTAACTGATACTTTGTCATAATGAAAATGAATACACAGTTGTTTACAAACTTGGAGTGTAAACACACAAAACTATACATCAAAAAAGTAAAAGAAACATTTAGTTATAAAACATAGCCTTACATTTTTCCAAATTAAAAAAAAAGACACATCTTGAACACAATCTAAAAATTCTTATTTAAAGTAGTTGTGAAGTAGCATCAACAAAATGGTGCAACTATGCATGTTACTTTGGCATTCCACATACATATTTAGTTTCTTCTGTGTAGCTAATTCCTTTGTGTATTACCCATTGATAGAATCTTAAATAAACTCACTTCTTGTTTTGAAACCAAAATTCATTTTTGTATAACTTGTTGTGACTACTAAAGTTAGAGTAAACCACCACTAGTGAGGCCGAGCAATCCAATAGACATATTTTGATTTTTGTCCTTGCATCCTAATGGTTTAGCCCCCATGATTTTTAAAACTGAATATCCAATTTGACATTACATGATTGTTGTATTATCTTTAGTGTAGATAAAGGGTATTGACAATTAGCCCTCATATTTATTAAAAAACTATTTTACTGAACCACTTTTCATTAAGCCCTAAACCACATTTGCATATAAAACCTTCCACTTAAAATAAAAAGTCACTAAAAAAATATCCCACCTTCTAAATTGATTTTGGCTTAACATATACATTTGACATAAGCAAACAAAGCTAAGTAGTCTTATCCTAATAAATAATATGACATGAGCAACAACAAAGGAGCCAATAACAAAAATCAGGAGAAAAAATTCAATCTCTTTATAATGAATATGCATGAAAAGTATAAATGTATGAGAACAATTTAAGAACTCAATTATGTTTCTTTGTATGACTTGTGAACTGCAGCAGCAACACCTCCTTCCCCTGAGTAGTAACTATGAATTCGATGAAAAATAACATTACCAAAAAATTATGTATTTTTAACATAGGAAAATATAGTATGAGTTTAGGTGTCTAAATCTTTTTTTTTTTAACCCAAAGAACAATTTTAACAAAATCTGATGTGCATAAAGAAATCAATAACCAAGACAAATAATTTGTAATAAGATACCCACTCATGACTTTCACATCACCTTGATATAAAAGATGAAAACACTTCTCAAACACATTAAGAAGCATACATTATATTAGGAGATTTTTTGTTATTTTTTCAGTTTCTTCCTTACTTTTAAGCCATCGAATTTTTGGAGTTTGAGTGTCGAAAAGAAAAAATCTAGTGCTAATCATAGAATAACATAAACATAAATGAAATCAAAATAAATGAAATAATTATTTTTAAGGAAATCAATTGTGATGGGTGGATAAACATTGAGAATAGTTTACTTTGTCATCTTTAAACTTACAATAATTAAAAATACCACTCTCTAATATGGGGAACAAATGATGGGTGGATATATCTCCTCTGCCCTCGCCAGCAACGTAACACACTCGTCGGAGTTCCCTGAATTCTTCTCCTTGAGCACAATCTGTTGAACCCAGTTATAATATATTAAAGAGTGGGCCTAAATCCTTGAGTACTTTTGAAATGGTCTTACACACTACATCTTTGTGCAGAGAGAAATTATCATCGTAGCTCTTGCAAACTTTATCTTCGTGTCGAGAAATGTACCATCAACTTTTTTAAAAAATGTACCACAAAGTTTAGTTTGAATTTGAAACAAAGTGATTCATATGAATTGGGCGACCATTCAAAATTTTAGAAAAAGAAAAAAAATCTCCACGTGGCATATTATTGAACCATTAGATATAAACCCCCCGTATTTAATATGAACCTTTAGTTAGGGAACACCAAAAAACCTTCCTCCTTTATTATATATAGATATAGTCTTCTCTCTCTCTCTCCACCGTAATATTAAATTATTTAAAAATTTGTGTACATTATAAAATTCCACGTATAAATTATATATATTTCCCAAAAAATAACAAAAAAATACATTTATACATTACAAAATTTTATTATATATCATGCAAAATTTGAATATACAATAATACTGTCATTGACCCCCCCCCCCCCCCCCATTACAAATAAGTGCGTAGTGTTGTCACACCTTGATTTTTGGTATGAATGCAAAAGAGAGTATACATAAAGCAATGAATTAAAGTTAAGGTAAAATAACATAACTTTATTCATTATTAAAATAGTATATGTATGGTGATACTACCGCAAAGGTGAATTATATTTATTTAACACATACTATAAAGTAGAATATTGAAAAGTGTCACTCCTGCTCCCATCTGGTTTATTCTCTGTCCACACAGTCACATATGCAAACAGGTAATCGATAATTGTCTCTAAAGAGGAAGAGATATTATCCTCTTTTTCCTCGTTAATCTGGAGGAAAAAGGAATTAGCACAAATATGCTAAGTAGGCTTTACCAGTTCTATAACAAGTATATTTATAGATCAGAGTTGGAGTGTGTATAGAATTCAGTTTTTGTAAAGCAACGCTAAAGCATTAAAGATGATAATTCCATACTTGTCAGTTTATTTAAGGGTTACATAAAGAAAATCAAGGATCTTTGAACTAATAATCCCATACTTTGAATTAGAGCAGGGTTGGTTAGTTTATACAAAAAAAACTGTACCTTTTAAAGTTTCGGGGGTTGAATTATAAATAATTTGGGACTTTAAAATCTTGGACTTAAGGTCATATTTGAACTTTGGTGTCGGATACTTTTTGTCTTAAAGTATTTTGAAGTATTTATAGACAAAGGTTGGAATTTAAATTCATAAGTTGAAAAGTCAGGAGGGGTCCAATTGCAATTTAAAAAAAATATTTCAAAGTTAAAATCTCATTTTTTTTCATAATTTAGACTAGGCTTAACCAAACATGGCATTACCTTATACCATTTTTACCAAAAAAATAAAATAATAATATTGGAAAAAATTTAAGAAATTTTTCATTGTCTATGTGCCATCACGCACGTGGTCAAAGTTTCTGGTCAAAAACTTCATCTTCTTCCCCTCGACAGTTGATTTTAGGGATCCTGATTTTTAACTTAAATATCTCCTTCATTTCTACACTATTTTAGATGATTTCTTTACAAACTTAACCTAAAATTTTATAAGGAATCCAAACATATAGGCTTGGTGGATTGAGATGCAGTATATCATAAGTTTTATAACTGTGTGTTTTACCAAAATTTTGACATAATATTCGTGGCTTTCAAGGATATGGCAGGGATTCTTATGAACATAGTTTGGTTTTTGTAAAAGTGGTGATCGCTTAAATAAGCTCTAATACCAATTTGTAAATACGTGACTGTGTGATAATTGATTTAAATTGTTTCGCAACTTTTCAATCAAACCTAATTTAATTCAGCCCCTAAACAAGCATCTAAAGTGCATGTGTCAACCCATAAATAAATATAAAGCATGCTACACAATAAATATGCTGAGACACAGATTTCAGGAACAAAAACTTTTCGGGTAAAACCTTTATTTCACTATAAATTAATAAATCGCAACTTACAATTACATAGAGAAATCTTCAATGGATCAACAGGCAGCCAACCAACAAAGACTCAT
Source organism: Sambucus nigra (assembly GCA_949130495.1). Lineage (NCBI taxonomy): Eukaryota > Viridiplantae > Streptophyta > Magnoliopsida > Dipsacales > Adoxaceae > Sambucus > Sambucus nigra. Next base: position 329,714,020 of record OX422216.1, read on the forward strand.
AGTCTTGAACTCAACAAAGAATACACGCAGCACCGTCCAAGGACTCGTAACCCAATCTTCCACAAAGAATCTTCACGCAGCAAGATCCTCAACGACACGCAGTCATACAGTGTAGAGATGCACTCCACGAAAGATGAACAAAAACAAAGTGTTCTTGAAAACCAAATCAATTCACTAAAGCATATGGGAGTTTTGTGAATTGAAAACCAAAAAGGGATTAAACCCTAAAAGAAGAAGCCTAAATGAATTATGCTATCGTTGTTTTTCTGTTCGTCAAAACGCTGTGACTTCTTAAGAAAAACGGAACTAGAGAATGAGATTTTATAGAAAATTGTGTCGCCTCGAAAACAGAGCTCGTTCGAACGAGATCATCATGTTGCTCGAACGAAGGACAGTTGTCGTTCGAACGAGATCGCGCGAGATGTTATCTCGCGCAAACGAGATGCTATCTCGCGCGAACGACTGTTGCGAAAAAAAATATTATTTTATTGTCCGCTTCAACACTTAGAAAAAATACTCATTCTCAAATTTTGACGAAAAAGTCCGCTCCAACACTTGGAAAATATTTTATAAAAATATCCCAAAAGCTCTAAGTGAAAAGTTAAGGTATTAAAAAATAACCTTACCAAAGTAAACTTCACGGAGTCTTGAATGATGAAGAACTTGAGTAATTTGGATCCGTCTTTAATGTAGATGTATCTTGAATGGTCTTCGACGGTGTAGCGATATATGACATAATAAATTGATAGAGGACCTATGAAAATATGTCCTTACAAATCTCCCCCTATGTCTATGCCGGTACATACATAAAAAATCCGAATTATAAAAAACCAAAATGCCTATACAAATCTACCCTCCCATGAATAAATTTGCAAGACCTCAAAACTGTTCTTCAATCATCTTCGTCAAATATCAAAGATTTTCTCATTAGGGTGTGCAACATCATGATCTTCAATCTTTGTACCTACACACATGAGATAAAGCAAAATACCTTCATGACGCATCGAGTTTGAAATGATATAAGAATAAAGCATTAATAATCAAATCTCCCCCATAATGCAAAAAACTCCCTCCCCCATAATATGATAATTCTTTCTCCCCCTTTTTATAATGTCCCCAAATAAACGGATAAGAAGAAGCAATCAACACATCGAGTGTCACAACAAAAAGCATAGAAAACAAAGATCAAGCTACGCGCATGCAAAGGTATGTCCCAAAAACTTCACAAACTATTTTTGGATTTTTCAATTTTTTATACAAAAACAGGATACAAAATAAATCACACCATGGATTTAAGCTCAAACAACCAAGTCATGGACGCGTAATGTATGGGTGTGAACACATTCGATAGGTAAATTAACTCAATCAATCATATGTGCACGATGCATATGTATACTCCTAACGAATGAGCATCAAAAGTATCCTTAGGTGTAAAAATTTGTTGAATTTAAATGACATCATCTTATGCAAATTAACAAATCAAAGTCAAAGTGATTTCCACACCAATAACGTCCAAAACTATTTAGCATTTTTTCAAGATTTTCAAGGACGTGCAAACCCGCTTAAATTCTCCAACCAAACACCCTCAGATTTATATTTTGAATAGAGGTGATCTAAATTCTCAAACTTTGGAAAATTGGTGCAAAAAAACTAAATGGCCCATATTTAGCATGAATTTCTTTTTATCGCTTTTGATTTTTTTGGGCTCTTTTAAACCTCTTTGGACCTCGGATAATAAAATTTCTCAATTTTCTAGGTCCAATTTAAACGGCGGCTTAATCGCAAAGGATAAAAAAATCTTTCTTAGCCCTTCACCGTTTTCAAACAAAGCACACAAACAAATAGCTCTTGCATGCACAACTTTCTTATCAAGTTTTATTGCGCTTGGTTCGTTTTAAGGACAGGATTGAAGTGAAAACACCCAACCAACATGTGATAAGACAAGCCTAATAATGAAACAAATCCGTGCATGTGTGCAATAAAGGAAATCATGAGTCAAACATGTAGGAAGTAACACTTAATTACATCTTAATGACTCCAAACATTATAAAGCACATGGATGAATTGACCTATTGTCTCGACACACTATCAAATAGTCTCATAAAAAATGGAATGATGTTGTAACTTGGTCATCCTAAGTGTCCATCTATAAACGGTGCAAACAAAGTACAAAAATATTTTTGAATTTTTCAAAAATTTTATCACAATAAAATCTTTTTGTATTTTTCATAATTTTTCCAAAAACAAAAATTTATACAAAAAGTACAAATGTCATAACACTAGCAAACAAGTATAAATCATGAAACCACAACTAGTATATGACAAATATGCAAACACACTCATTTATATGATATGGCAAGAGAAGAATCATGTGCAAGCAAACGAGAATCAACTATTCTAAAATCTAGCGTATCCAAAAGTGATTTCCTAACCCAAGAAGATGTAACACATAGACACGGAGTTTTGGGAACCAACAAAATACTAAACTTTGAATTCCTAGGACCTCTTCCAAGATCAAAATAAAATCTCCTAAGATGACCTTTCCTAGCACAATATGGACATGTGTAAACGGGTGGAACGACACCTAAAGTGTGATCTTTTCTAACATCCTTGGAATTCGTTGACCCTCTAAAACAAATAATGGTTTTGGCTTTAGCATTAGCATTAGAAACATGAGAACATGATGAGCCATTACCATCACTATCAAACTTACTTGAATCATTTAAATTATTTTTCAACTTCAAAATATTTGATTCAAGCAACGAATTAGACTCTTCCAAAGATAGGGATTTCTTTTTTAAATTTTCAATTAAACTTAACAGTTTATCACGCTCACCCTCAATTAAAACAAACTTATCCCTAGGAGTTTTTTCACGTGCCATAAAATCATCGATTAATTTTTTATCCTCGGCGGGACAAACGGGAACCCTAGAATTTTTTAAGTCCTCTAATTCCTTTTCTAAAACAAGGACTCTCTCATCACTCTTCTTTTTGGAAATTTTCAAATAATCAAAATCAATACACAAATTACCAAAGTGCTCAAGATAAATATCACTTTGAGTTTGAAACGCTTGCAAATATTCAATCTTACTTTTAAAGAGAGAATTTTCTTTTTCCAAAACTTTAATTCTTTTGCAAAGTTTCAAATTCAAACTTTTTAATTTTTCAGCACGGTCGTGAACTTTTTCAAAAATAGGGTCCTCATTAAATGGGTGTTCCATTGGAAAAATTATGATTTTTCACAAAAATTGATTTTTCAAAAAAATATCACACAATTTTGCGGAAAATAGGAATACGCGATAAATTAGTGTAACCCGCTCTGATACCAATTTGTAAAAATGTGACTATGTGATAATTGATTTAAACTGTTCGCAACTTTTCAATCAAACTTTATTTAATTCAGCCCCTAAACAAGCATCTAAAGTGCGTGTGTCAACCCATAAATAAATATAAAGCATGCAACACAATAAATATGCTGAGACACAGATTTCAGGAAAAAAAATCTTTCGGGTAAAACCTTTATTTCACTATGAATTAATAAATCACAACTTACAATTACATAGAGAAATCTGCAATGGATCAACACGCAGCCAACCCCCAAAGACTCGCAGTCTTGAACTCAACAAGAGCCAAGGACTCGCAGCCCAATCTTCAGCAAAGAATCTTCACGCAGCAAGATCTTCAATGACATGCAGTCATACGGTGTAGAGACACACTCTACCAAAGATGAACAAAAGCAAAGTGTTATTGAACATAAAATCAATTCACTAAAGCATATGGGAGTTTTGTGAATTGAAAACCAAAAAGGGATTAAACCCTAAAAGAATAAGCTTAAATGAATTCTTCTTTCGCAGTTTTTCTATTTGTGAAAACGTTGTCACTTCTTAAGAAAAATGAAACCAGAGAATGGGATTTTATAGAAAATCGTGTCGCCTCGAAAACAGAGCTCGTTCGAATGAGATCATCATGTCGCTCGAACGAAGGACAACTGTCGTTCGAACGAGATCGCACGACATGCTTTCTCGCGCGAATGAGATGTTGTGTCGCTCGAACGACTGTTGCGGAAAAAAATATTATTTTAATGTCCACTCCAACACTTAGAAAAAATACTCATTCTCAAATTTTGACGAAAAAGTCTGCTCCAACACTTCGAAAATATTTTATAAAAATATCCCAAAAGTTCTAAGTGAAAAGTTAAGGTATTAAAAACATATCCTTACCAAAGTAAACTTCGCGGAGTCTTGAATGATGAAGAACTTGAGTAATTTGGATCCGTCTTTGATGTATATGTCTCTTGAATGCTCTTCGACGGTGTAGCGGTATATAACATAATAAATTGATAGCGAACCTATGAAAATATGTCCTTACAGTTTTTTCTATGTTAAGGAGTAGTTTGTTTTTTATGTCAAGGTTTGAAATGGATTATACAGGGAGAATTTAATATTTTCAGTTTTCAGGTTCAAAATACACTTTCATTCGATTAAAGCTTATTATGCACATTCATGGGATTTGATCATTACACTCGAGTTTCTAAAGTTCTAGTGAAGATATTCAAAGTTTTAAACCTGTGTTTTGAACATTATTTCGAAGTCAAGCTTTAATGGTGGAAATTTCATATTTTTCACCTAAGGCCTATTTTCTACGTAAGATTTCGACTCTTTTGATGTATTCTATCATTATAACGACCCAGAAAATGATTGAAACTCAAAGAACTGAATATCATACACATTACAAAAAGTAACTTTTCAGATAGTGGCCTAACAGTCACAAAAGATGGTTTATCCGTCTCAAATACTTTTTGTGGCCGTATTTGGGATGGCTATGAAGGGTCTTTTTTATAGGGGGTTATAGACACTTTTTGTGATGCCATAGCCGTTTCAAAAGAGTTTTTTTAGATGAGAATAGATCCATCTTAAAATCTAATCATTTTATATGATCCTCTTGAGACCATAAGATAGTTGTCCCAAAAGAGTTCTTTTGAGATGGGAATTAGTCCGTCTCAAAGGGTTATTATTTTGAAGACCTTTTTGAGATGGAAAGATAGCCGTCTTTAATATATTTTAGGGGCAATTTTAACCATCCCAAAAGAAGCAAAAGGATATTATAATCTTTGAGCCAATACATTAAGGACAGTAAAATCTATCGCCAAAGTTAACATATAATTCAATAACATTTGAGACAATTTATTAAAGTGTCACCCAATGATAAAAAAATACATAAGATAATTTTCAACCAACACAACAAAACATTTTCATTCAACAATAGTAAGAGTTCCTACAAGCATATATTCATCAAAACAAAAATTATAACACTTGTGAGTGCAGAAAATATCACAATAAAAGATTCTACGAAAATAATCATAAATGGCAACAAGTAAATGGAATCACGCATAAAATAATGATGTATATGGTTCCGTAACTTGCGTACGTCCACAGAGAGGTTACTTTCTCTTATTAAGTGTCTCTCAAAATCTACAGTTTCAATCCCCATTGCCCCGGGTCAGGGTGTACAATTTATAGATATCTTGTTACAGAGTTTGAGTTCTTTAAGGAACTAAAAGTAGTGTGCGTATTTTCCATGAGGTACTTGAATATCTCATCCGAGATTTTTGGTACCTGATTTGACAATATCCATAAGTATTATTGTTCCACTGAAATACTCGTGTGGAAAATGACTTATGATTTGTGTCGGGACAAGTGTTTAATTAATCAGGACTTGGTCAGTTACTCTCATAGTTGACTTAATAGGCTCCCACAATTTCCCCTAAAAAATTTGATCCAACAGTTTTGGGCCAATATATTTTAATTGACCTAATAGGCCCAAGGCCTGAAATAGCAAATGGGATTTTTGTTATTTATGAGAGCTGGTGAGGACGGGCGTGTCTTTGAGGAGAAATTTGACGAGTTAGGATCTTCTTAGGGAAGAACGACTCATGATTTGAGATACTTTAAAAACCGTTCATGTGTAACTTAACCGTCAGTTCTGTGTCTTTATTTATTTTTCGCTTGTATTTAGTCTCTAAGCTTCTTCTCTTTGTCTTCTACTTCAAAATTAGAGCTTCCTTTATTCAGTGATTTCTCAAGGCCTCATCAACATTAGTAAGTTTTAGCTCTAACTCTTCTCTGGTTCTTCTCTTCTGCATAGGTTTTGTAGTTGTAGCTAGTTTTTTTTTTAAATTGGCGATGCTTGATAATAAATCTTTTTCTGACTTTAGAAAGTGTTATAATATCCCTGATTGGGTGAATATTGAGTGTGTCCCTATTCCTCGGAACATTCATACCATAGACGATGGCCATTGGATCAAAACTTTATTGGTCTCTCAAGGAAGTTTGACATTTTCCCCAAATCCTCTGTTTTTACATTTCTTCAAAAAATTTGACATTGTTCCTACTCAATGTACTCCAAATGTTTGGAAAATTGTGAATGGAGTACATAGGATAAACAAGTTGTATGGTACCAACTTGGGGCTTACAGAAATTTGTTTCTGATATGTTTTTATTATACCAATTGTGGACTCCTGTACTTTAAGGATATGAGTTTTGATCGAGTTCTAGCTGTAAACTTGCCTGATTCTCATTAAGATTACTGGAATGAAGGCTTTATTGCTAGGAATTGGCAATATACTCCCCAACTAAAGGGCGTAAGGTACAAGGGATATCATATCCCTACCTTTGGGGAGGAGTATATAGGTTGCTGGCACTGTCCTTCTTTTATGTTCCTTGCTCGTTGTTTCCTCTTCATGCTTATTCTAATGTGTTTTATTTTTCTGCTGTGGTTGTTTTTGAAACTAAGGAAAAGAACCAAGAACCTGGTCCTAGTGAGTTTAGTGCCACTAAATTTACAAAGGCTTGGAATATTAGGGATACTTTTATTGACGACGAGCATCCTCAGTCGGTCATTTATCTGCTCAAGTACAAGAATACTACCTCCAGTCGACTCCATCCCTAACTTGGAGGTTCCGGTGGAGGAGGTTGGTGGCCTTATGAACCCATTCTATTAAAAGAATAAGAGGAAGAAGAGAGTGAAGAGGAGTAAAATGGAGAGGGTGAATAAGAAGACATCGAAGAGGGAACTAGTGAAGAATAAAAGGAAGAAAATAGAATGGCGCCACCAAAGAAAAGGTGTCTAATTCTCCCTGATGATGATGATGATGAGTAATTATCTTATCGGATGAAGTCTGTGAAAAGAAAAAATGGGGACTCTCCCACCAGGACTGGTAGCTCTATTTCTGAAACTAGGGAGAGCAACGTAGAGAGAGATAAGAGAGAGAGAAGAAAATAGAGGAGGAGATAAAGAAAAAAGTAAGAGGGTACAGTCCCTAAAGTCCTGTAATATGCCTTACCCTATTCTCGTTGCTAGGGGAAGAGTGCGGATGACTCCCCCCATCTTGCCCCCGCACTTTTATAAGCGGTTGTACTTGCTGCCGACCGTGATCGGTCGATGAAGATAAGTGGTGACCAGTTAGCCCTGAAATCATTCCAAGGGCTTGCTTTGGTACGTCACGTTTCTCTGGAATTTCCTAATTCTTTCTTTTTTAGCAATTTGATTTATGTTTCCTTTCTTTTTGTAGTTTGTTTATGATTTTACCATGTTGCTCCGTGGTCGAGCTAATCATTCTAAGAAGAACACCGAGATGGAGGAGTCCCTGAGGAGCCCAGGATACCTTAGATAATGCTAATTCCACCTTTGACTAAGAGAAGCAGAGGGAATTGGACACCCTTAAATATTAGTTGGCAAAAGTGCTCGCCGACCTCCGAGAGGCTTATTATCAAGTGGTCACTGAGAATTTGAAGGTGGAAAAGGCCAATAAGGAGCTGTCTACTAAGGTGGACAAGTCGGAGGGATAGGTTACTACTTCCGAGATTACCTATGTTCGGTACTTGGGCTTCAAAAAGGACTGGGACCATTCTTCGGTCGTAACTAAAGTTCCAACTGACTCCCTTTTATTTTCTCAACACGAGCCAAGTCCAAACTCAATGGAAATTCTGGAGACTTTGATCGACCAGCCTCCAATTCAAGCTAGGATAGAACCAGTTGGTCTTAGTGTTGAAGACCTTACTGTTGACCATGTTACAGGTAGTCCTAGTGCGATCATGGTTGTTGGCAATCAAACTACCTCAGCTACTAACAAGTGGAAGGGGCCAGCATAATCTGACCAGGTGTAAACCTTTACCGCTGGTCCAGGGTTTCTGCTTCTTTATTCTCTGTTTGTTGTATTTTATAATTTTCAAACTTTATAGTTGATATTTGCCCCCACTAATATTTGAATGACAAGAGACTTCTCATTGTTGATATTGTGTTGGTACTGATGCTCATTAAATCTATTGCTTGTTTATTATTTGTAGCCCATTGATATAGATGAATATATAGCTGTAAACTCTCCATTGGGACAAATTCTTGGGACAATTATCGATCTGAAAGTTCGCAATGTCTTTGTAAAGATCTACAAATCTCTGAGAGCGAGAAACTAATAGTATAAGGACTAATCTGAGTTGGTCGTAAAGCTAAAAGATAATCTCAAAGAGATAGAAAAAGTTGGGGCTTCAGTCCAAGAGGAGGTAAATGACCTGAATGCCAAAATCCTGGATGCCAACGAAGTAAACTAAGTAAGTGAGCTCATCTAGAAGGAGAATGATGATTTTAAGAGGAAGATTAATTATTTGAAGGAAAACACCCCATTAGGGTCCTCCTTAGTGCTCCGAGGATCATCGTCCATAGGCGTCGCTCGAGCTGAGAGCCAAACTCTGCAAAGGGAGGTTGTTGAGATAAAAGGGGATGTTTAACAGTCATATGTAATTATTGTTGGGCTTCAGAAGGATGTGACGAGGTTGAGGTAGTACTTCAAAAGGGGCCCTAGACAGGCCTGGACAGATAGTTATGACCAAGGATAGACTAATGCCCCAACGAAGCTAAAGGAGGTACAAGACCTTGCCTTTACCCGAGGGTGGTTCAGTGCCCTTAGAGAGCTAAAAATGCCTAAGGACTCTCCCTTATGGTACAAATATTAGATTAATTGTCCGGTCTATCGCCATAATCCCTTTTCAAGGGATGATCGGTGGATCCTAATTGATGTTATTCTTGCTCAGCTTTTGGAACATCACTTAGAAGATGCAGGTGAAGAGCTCGTGCCTCACCCAGATGATGATCGAAGAGCACGTGAAGCAAATTACCTTGCTCGCCATCCTAGGTCTTTATAAATTCCTTACATATTTAGGTTTTTATTGTAAATGTAATTTTTCATTCTAATGAAAAATTATTTCTCACTGTTTATATTTCGAGCTCGTGCTGACTAAATATTTGATTTTCTACATAATTATCCAACCAAGCATCTCTTTGACTCTAACTTTATCAATTTGAGCTTCACGTCTGACTAAATAATATTAAGAGATATTGATGGTTACATGTTATTTGTGTTTATCCATTCCCCCAGTCCAACAAGCCTTAGCTATGTCGTTCCATCCACTTTACCTTATAGGTTGTATCATCACACTCCCTTAGGCCAAGGTAAGATGATGGAGAGAATGCACTTGGTTAATGGTCCATCCGCCCAAGAAGGATTTTTGCGACCAATAATATTAGCAACCAACATAATTTGGATTTTATTACCAAAGGATCCCCTGTAGAGATTTTTATGGTTTCCGGGGAAACCCATGAGGTTCCTTATATTCGTAATAAGACCCGAGGGACGTATTAATTGAGACGAATCTACTGACTCGCTGCAATTGCTATGAACTATAATTGACCTGTTAAGTTTCTTGATTTTATAAATAAATTGAGCAACTTGCAGTAATCTTAGGAGTTTGGTCATGTATATGGAGACATCGTTGGAAAGGGTGCATGTTAATGGGATATTACTGATAAGATTTAAGCAGCCATTGTAAAAATATAAAAGCAAAGGGGACAATCCGGCCTTTATTCATTAAATACTATCTGAGTAGCATAATGTTTGAAAAATAAAAATTGGCATAAGCTAGCTAAAAGATAAATAAGAAGATCTAAAAGTATAACTTCTTGATATTGGCTACGTTCCACACTCTTGGTATCTCCCTGTCCTCGAGGATTTCCAAGTGATATGCTCCTTGAAGATCGTCCCTGATTATTCTGAAGGGTCCTTCCCAATTTGGTCCCAGTTTTTTGTCTGATAGTTTTACAGCACTATTGAGAACTTTTCTTAGGACATAGTCCTCTATTAAAAACTTCCTCGAATTGACCTTCTTGTTTCACTACTTACCCAGTTGCTTCTAGTAGGAAGCCAACTTATTAAAGCCAACCCTCCTTTCTCATCTGATAGGTCAAGATCAGTACGTAGTTCTTTATCATTGAGGCCTTGGTCGACCAAAGTGGTTCTTATAATGGAGAGACCTGTTTCCAAATAGATGACAACCTCCATTTCATAGGTGATTTCGAAGGTTGTTTCCTCAGTTGGTTTCCTGGGTATGGTATGATAAGCCCATAGAACATGAGGGAGTCCATCCACCCAAGCACCTTTGGCACTTTCCAACCATTTTTTTAGTTCATCTATCATGGATTTATTGGAAGATTTTTCTTGCCCATTGCTTTGGAGATACGCCACAGAGCTTAAATGATGCTTGATGTTGTGCTCGTCATAAAAATCCTAAAATATTCCACTTTTAAATTGTGCACTGTTATCAGTGATGATAGCCCATGGAATCCCAAAGCGATTTATGATTTTCCTTCATATGAACCTTCTCATGTCAAAATCTTGAATGTTTACCAATGGTTCTAACTCCACTCCTTAGGTGAAGCAATCTATGGCGACCAACAGATACTTTTGATTTCTAAGCGCAACGGGTAGTGGTCCCATAATGTCTAGTCCCCATTGAGTGAAAGGCCATGGGTTAGTGAGTGATTTTAGGTCGTTGGCGGGCTTTTGAATCATAGTTGAGTGCTTTTGGAACTTTTCGCATTTACGTACATAGGTACTAGAGGCTTTTTGCATGTGAGGCCACCAATACCCTTCCTTGATCGTGCGAAAGGCTAATGATCTTCCACCTGCATGAATCCCACAAATTCCCTCATGGAGTTCACTATGTACTTGATTTACATCTGAGGGGTGAAAGCACTGGAGGTAAGGTCATGTAAATGATTTCTTATAAAGTTTCTTTTCAAGGTTGAGGTAGAACCGAGCAGCCTTGACCCTAATTTGATGGGCCGACCTCCTATCGCCATGCACCTTATCTGTAAGGAGGACTTGCTTGGATACAACTGCCTGGTTGATACTGGGTTATGCGAGGAACTCTATTAAAATTATTCTCCTTATGTCAGAGTCAATAGTCGAGCTCAGTGTTGCTAAAACGTCAACGTGGTTGTTCTGTCCTCGAGGGAAATATTGAATTTCCACCTCTTCAAAGTCTGCCATGAGTCCTCTTACTACGTTGAGGTATGCTACCATTCAATCATCGTTGGCATTGAACTCCCCATTTACCTGCTGGGAGACCATTTTGGAATCACCGAAAATGTGGAGGCATTTTTTCTCCAGTAATTTAACTTTTTGTAAATCGGCGATCAGTGCTTCATTCTCATCTTCGTTGTCCCAATCTAATTCTTTACTCAATTAAAATACCTTAGGGGTGATAAGAGCAATCCCTAGTCATGCCCCCTTAAAATTTTTGGCTCTATAAACATGCAAGGTCCAACCTTTGGAGTGTGCTTCTTGTGCCACCGAGTGCTCACTATTCAGTTGGTCTACTAATCGATCTCTTGTGAACTCAGTAAATAAATCTACTAGGATATGTCCCTTGATCATCATTCTAGGCAGGAAGTGGATATCAAATCTCCAAAGTTCGATCGACCACTTTGAGAGTCGTTCAGAGAGGTCGGCCTTTAGTGGGTAAGAAGTTATTACGATTATAGAGTGGGCTTCGAAGTAATGCTTCAACTTCCTTGAAGCAAACATTAGTGTATAGACAATCTTTTACAGAGGCAAGTATCATTGTACAACATCCATAAGTGTCTTATTGTCATATTAAACCGTATGTTTTCCCCCTTCCTTTTCACATACTAAGGCAGAGCTCACAACGTGGTCTGATACTGCTAGGTTAAGATACAGTTGGTCTCCATTATTTGGAATTACCAGTAATGGTAGATTGCTAAGGTAAGACTTGATTTCTTCCAAAGCTTTAGAATAATCGTCATCTTATATGAGTCATTTGACCTTTTTTAAGAGCTGGAAGAACGGTCGGCAGCGTTCTGAAGACTAGGAGATGAAGCAATTGAGCGTCGCGATTATCTCACTAAGCTTCTGAACTTCTATCAATGTCTAAGGAGGCCAGACTCTAGTGATAGCATTGATTTGGTATGGGTTGTCCTTGATTACCCTCTTACTTACTGGATAACCTAAGAATTTTCCTGACTGGATGCCAAATGAGCACTTACTTGCATTAAGCTTCATCTAATACTTCCTGAGGATCTCAAATGTTGTTATCAAATCTGAGAGGTGATCGTCCTTGTCCTTGGTTTAATAAGCATATCATCGATGTACACTTCCATCATTCTTCCCATCTGGTTGCTGAACATTTTGGTTAACAATCTTTGGTAAGTTGCCCCTGCATTCTTAAGGTCAAATGGCATGATCGTGTAGTCGTACAACTCAATTGAGGTTATAAAGGATGCCTTATTCTGGTCAGATCCATATAGGGTATATAATGATAGCCAAAGTAGGCGTCTAGGAAGCTCATCCTCTCATATGTCGTTGTGGCATCAACCAACTAATCTATTTTTGGGCGAGGGAAACTATCTTTAGGGCATGCCCGGTTGAGGTCGGTTAAATCATTGTAAACCCTCTAGCTGTCATTTCTTTTGGGTACCACCGCAGGGTTGGATAACCATAGAACTTCTCTGATGGATCCTACATTCAGTAGATTCCCTACTTCCTTCTCCACTACCTTAGCCTTCTCAGGGGATGTTCGACGAGCCTTTTGAGTGATAGGCTTGAAGGTGGGATCTAAGTGCATGCGGTGGCAGTCCACACTAGGGTCAACCCCCAGTAACTCATAAGTCTCCCAAGCGAAAGCATCTATGTTACTTTTGAGAAGTGCAACTAACTCCTTTTTCTCTTGATCGGTGAGAGAAACTCCGATAAGAAATTTCCTCTCTGTCAAGTTTTCATCGACTATAACTTCTTCCAGGCATTTTTTTGACCCCATCGGCCGACTGGACCCTGGTCTCTTCCACCCCTAGTCGACCATACCGCAGTTGCTATTTGGAAAGTTCAACCCCCTCCTAGGATTTCTCCTGAGCATTCTCTGATTCCTTCTTTTTTCCCTTTTTGGGCTGATAGATACAATAAAGAAATTTATGGTTATAACCTGGTCTCCACGAATCTAGACCACTCCTCAATCTGTAATGCACTTTAGCTTATGATGATAGGTGGATGACACGGCTTTCATGGCGTGGATCCATCATCTGCCCAAAATAGCATGGTATGGGGACTGGATGTTCACCACTAAAAACTCAATTAGTTTTGGGATGTTTCCTTCCTTGATCGATAAGATTATCTTCCCTAAGGGTATCGTGATCCTTCATGCAAAGCCAACCAGTGGAACGGTGCCTTCTTTGAGGTCGGTGACATTCAACTTCAGTTTATGGAATAGTTCTAAGTACATCACTTAATACGAACTTCCATGGTCTATAACTATCTTATCAACATCCCAGTTAAAAATTCTGAGTGTGATCACCAGCGCGTCATGATGTGGGGTTCTTATCCCAACCAAGTCTTCTTCGATGAACACAATGTTCTTGGTGTAATCAATGCCTTTTGGTCACCGTTGATTTCCTGCCTGGGATCTAGCAGGTTTAATTTGAAAAGATTCCATTACGACAGTCACCTTCTTGAGTTCCATTCAAATGATATTTCCATGGATCAGATTGAGGTCTGATGCCCCATAGATTACTGTGAACTCATGTCATGTATCAACGTTGAGGACTTTATCTGGATTCTGGTATCCATTGGTTGCGTTCTTATCCGCTTTATTCTCGATATACTCGTTGAGGTGCCCTTCTTTAACTAGCACTTCCAAGTGTGACTTCAGAGGTTTGTAATTCTCGGTTCGATGACCGCCCTCCTTGATGAATGTGCATCTCAATATGTTATTCCTTTGGGTTGGGTCGCCACCTATCTTCTTGGGCCATTTGATGAAAGGATCATCCTTGATCTTGCTGAGAATTTTATAAATAGGTTCTTTAATGACCGTGTTAATAGCCTGGAATGCTTCGGAGGGATCAGCCTTATTTTCATTCTTGGAACCATTCTGACCCCCATTCTTGCTTCCTTTCTTCTGGGTATCGTTCTTCTTCATTCCCTTGTTCGCCTTTGGTCGACCATTGTCTCCCCCACTAGAATGAACCACATCATCCACCTTAGCGTACTTCTCAATACGAGCCATAAGATCATCGATGGTGATGGATTCCTTCTTGGTGAAGGATCGGTGCAACAAAGAGGTGGTCGACAAGATGATTTTAAAGGATGCTACGGCAACCTGCTTCGAACAATCCTCAATATCATTAAAAACATCCCAATATCTTTTGGCGTAGTCTCGGAGGTTCTCATATGGCTTCTTATTCATGGTGAGCAGTGCATCCATCTACTTAGGATGGGAGATGCTCGTTATGAATCGCATCGTGAAAGCCTCTGCCAGTGCTGCAAAATTCTTGATCGGCCTGTGGAGAAGACTCTCAAACCACTTATGTTATCATGTAATATAGAAGGTAAGATTCTGCATATAAGTGCGTCATTATGGCTCCATAAGGTCATTGTTTATCGATATTGCCTGACATGGTCTATAGGGTATGTTTTCCCATTTTAGACCTTGAAATTGGGGACAACGAATTTTTTTAGGGGTTCCTCCTGCTCAATATCCCTTGAAAAAGGGGACTTAGTCTAAGTGTTGAGAGCTCTTATGGATAGCTCTCTGTTTGATGTTACTCCTCGGTGAGTTGGGTGTTGATCCATCTCCCTACGTACTAGTATCCTTAAATCTACGTTTTGTCAATCATTGCTTCCATGGAACCTCTCTTGCGGGACACGCTATGATCATTTTCGCTCTGACCTGTCATGTTTAATCCTTTTCTGGTCACTCCTAGAGCTCCTTCCTCGACTGCGAGTGTTGCTATCCTGTGGGCTAGGAGTCATCGCACGACGTTTCCCAGTGGCCCTTTGGAGGTCTCTCTCCATTACTTTGAGTCGCCTTTGTAGGCGAGAATTTTCTTACACTTGGAGCCTTGCAGCCTCCTCTTATTCGTGAAGCCTGGCTTCATAAGAACTAACCAACCTATACATATGAGTAGAGCTAGGTGTCCTACGTCTTTCTTCAGAGGGTTGCCTATCCTGGAAAAACCTAGGGTTCGTATGTTGGCAAATTTCAGACCTGCCCCTACGAGGAGTTGGGTCTTCTTGAACGTCGTCGGCTTAGGGGATGTTGCTATTTTGGTGAGACATTGAGGACTTTCTGGTAATAAATTCTTTCGTAGGAATACAAGTCGGTTCCCACAGATGACAACAATTGTGGGTGCAGAAAATATCACAATAAAAGATTCAATGAAAACAAACGCAAATGGCAAAAAGTAAATAGAATCACGCACATAAAAATAATGTACGTGGTTCGACAAGTTTCCTACGTCCACAGAGAGGTTACTTGTTCTTATTAAGTGTCTCTCAAAATCTCCAGTTTCAATCCCCATTGCCCCGAGTCAGGGTGTACAATTTATAGATATGTTGTTATGGAGTTTGAGTTCTTTAAGGAACTCAAAGTAGCGTGAAGATTTTCTATGAGGTACTTGAATATCTCATTCGAGATTTTTGGTACTTGATTTGACCATATCCGCGAGCGTTATTATTCCACTGAAACACTCGTGTGGAAATTGAGTTATGATTTGGGCCGGGCCAAGTGTTTAATTAATCAGGACTTGGTCGACTACTCTCATGGGCTTATATAAAAAAAAATGGGCTCCCACAACACTAAATTCAAATATTTGACATGATAGCAAAGATACATTAAATTCTTATACTCCAAAATAAGAACTACTTTTATCAAAGTAATCCCACAATCTTGAAGCTTTATGACCTTTAAAATCACTGATTAGCATTGCATGTTCTACAAAAGTTGCCACCTGCAAAAATAAATAATGTCAATTGCGTCAACATTATTATCCCACTCATCAACAATACAAGGTGCAATCAATCAATATAGTATATTATCATCGCAAATAATATAAATTTTAAGTAACGACATATTTTAAATAAATATCTAACTACTATTATTTTTTAAAATCAGTAGAGTCTCCTTCATTTATTCATGAAATTCACAGGTAGCCAGCCTATTTTAACATTAAAATTGATTCCAAGAATACTATAAACCAACCAAAAGCAAATTCCCACCCCCACCATGACAAATTTTCACCATACACATCATTAACAAAAATCTGAATCCAAATCATTTTTCTAATCATGGACATACAATTGGGACTTTAATAAAGAAAAAAACACAGTTTTTTAATGGCATAAGCAATAAATTTAATGATTTGTTTATATTTGGCCCCTGAGATAACAGTATTGTAAGGACACAAGTCTTCAATTGAGTCTTAATTTAGTATTGGCTCAATTCTAGACAAAAACATTTGACTCATAGGATAGTGTTCAAGTGTATCCATCCAAGCCTATGACGTGTGAGTTGAAGATGTAGCGGCTAAGATTGTAAAGCTCAATCATATGTCGGGTTTAGTGTGCCTCGTTTCTACGTCAACAACATTGTTCCAATGCTCCTAAGGTATGAATGCATTTTTATATATATATAGGAAGACTTGGAATAATTTTATAAAGGGTGTAATTTTATTTCAAACTGAGGTTTATTTTCAGAAGGTTTCTTTAGAACTTTAAAATAAAGTTTCTGGGCTTAAAATCGAATTTTGACCATTCAGGGACTTCGTTCGATATTGTCGTTCGAATGAGTTTTTCGTTCGAACGGGTTTGCCAATAAATTTTTTCCATTGGCATCTGGAACTTCGTTAGAAGTGTCATTCGAACGAGACTTCGTTCGAACGAAAATCTCGTTCATACGAGATTTCTGACGGGAAATTTTTTGGCAAGTTTTTTGGCAGTTTTCTCCGCTACTCCACTCTTTTGTTCCCTCTGATTTTTTCAGAATTACTAATGTGCGGGAACCAACTCTTTGTAACCAACTTTTTCATATTCTTCTATCTCCTAGAGAGAGTTTTTAGAGTTTAATTTTTCAATAAAAAGGTTCAAGGTTTGAGTGTTTTGTTTTTTCAAGAAAATCATCCTTAAACACTTTTGGTTTACACCCATAATAGTTTATTCCAAGTTCCTTAATATATACATCCTTGCTTGGAGTGTTTGGCACTGGTTTTTTCTCTACAACTCAAATAAGAGAATTTTGGGTTTGCTTCTACATCCCACAAAGAAGAATATTGTTTGTTGTGACATACCCACTTGGAGAAAGGCTCCTTGTTAGGGTGGCGGTGATCGAAAAAATCCGGTCGGTGGATTTCGAGACCACGGTGGACCTCGCTGATTATTCGCTAGGCAGAGGTGTGTACAAGAAGGAGGGTCGGGGTTTGGACGGAGTTAAGTCGGGTGTTTGTAAGTCTTTTGTCGTGTACTTCAAAAACCGTACTTAGTAGATTTGAGGCTAGGGTCGTTCGAGATTTTTTTCCCATTGTGGGTTTTTTCTCGTACATCGCGGCGTAGTGGTTTTTTACTTATTTTATCTTTTGCATATCTCCTTAGATGCATGATTAGCTTAAAAAGATAAATTTGGTATATTTAATTTGGGTAAAATTTAATTTAATACAAGTCATCAATTTTATTGGATAAAATTTGGTTTGGCTTAATTTACAAAAATGGATTAATTATTTTGTTAGGCAAATTTCTAGGACTTCAATTGAATTAATTTGTTTAAGTGAAAATTAATTTGTTTTTTAATTTAAAGTCACTTTGAGTTTTGTTTAATTTTTATTTGAAAGAAATTAAAATTTGGTTTATGTAATTATTTTGTTGAGCCATCTTTATTCCGCATCTAAAAGGAAATTGATTTTTGTCAAATTTAAAAATTGGGGGTCCTATCATCCAACAAGTGGTATCAGAGCGGGATCGCTAAATTTCTGCGTTTAAGATCCTATTAAATATTTTTGACTAAAATGGAATTTTTTCCATTTTTAAAATTTCCTATTTTCGATGGATCTAATTACGCACATTGGAAAGCACGTATGCATTCGGCACTTAGGTCTCTAGATGAGAGGGTTTGGTTATCAGTCGTTAATGGGTGGTCCCCACCTACATATTTAGTTGAAAATGAACGTGTTCCCAAACCTACCGATAGATGGAGTGAGAATGAATTTAAACTTGTAAATTTTAGTTCTCGAGGTTTAAATGCCTTGTTTAGCGCGGTCACACCGGATGAAATCTAACGCATTATGACGTGTGAAACCGCTAAAGAAGCTTGGGATATTTTACAACTCACTCATGAAGGAACTAGTGTCATAAAATCTTCCAAACTCCAAAACCTCACCACTCAATTTAAAACCATCAAACTGAATGAAAAAGAAACTTTTGATGAATTTTACGCTAGACTTTTCGATATAGTTAATTTATCTTTTAATTTGGGAGAGAAAATACCCGACAGCCGAGTAGTAAAGAAAATCCTAAGGTCCCTACCCGATAGATTTATTCCTGAGGTGACCGTGTTAAATTATTTACCCACTTTAGCCTCTACGAAATTAGAATAGCTCGTACGTGATTTACAAACCTATGAACTAGACATGTTTCCCTCTAAAACTGAAAAAGAAAATAGATAAGGGCATTTATTTAAAAGCTCGAAAGGAGGAAAAACAAGTAGTTGAGAGTGAAAGTGAGAGTGACTCGGAAGATATGGCTATGTTTTCTAGGAAGTTTCAAAAATTTCTTAAATTTAACAAAGATAAATTTAAAAATGATTTTAAGAAATTTTAAAATCCTAAGCATGACAAAGCCGAGAAGATCCCTCAAACTTTTAATGAAAATTTAAATAGGGACGAGTCAAATAGGTGTTATGGTTGTGAAGGGTATGGCCATAGGGCAAAATAGTGCCCCACTAAACTAAAGAGAGAGGGTAAGCAACAAATTTCTTATAATGCAACCCTTAGTGATAGTGATAAGGTAGAGGTACCTGATTCCCCCACTAAGCCCAACTTTGTGGATTTTATGGAAAGTCATGTGAGTGAAAGTGAGCATTCCTTTATTGATAAAATTTTAACACATGACACTTCCCAGGCCTTTGTTTGTGAATCTTAAAGAGATGATGATAGTGAGAGTGGAGAAGAGAGAGAGAAAGTGAAAGTGATGAGGAGGTTGATGTGAGTGAACTTCAAATTGCATTTCAAGAATTATTTGAAGAATCTATTAAATTAAAAAGAACAAATTTGAAGTTAGAAGCTAGTTTAAGAGAGCATGTCAAGGGCATTGATGAGAGTGCGTTAGTGGAAGACCTTAGGACATGTGAGAGAGCTCTTCGTGAGATGCTTGAATATGTAGAAGGCGAGAGAGATTGGAGTAAAGGTTTAATAGAATCCTTGAAAAAGGAGCTTCTTGTTTTTTAAGAGCGGAATGTTTTATTAGTGTTTAACAATTTAGATTTAAAAAATAAATTAAAAGACTCTAGTAAAGTCAAAATTGATTTGGAGTGTCGTTCGGAGAAATTAGATAAAATATTAGGAACGCTTCAAATTAAAAATGACACTTGTGGTTTAGGCTTCAATTCTTGTAAAGATTCCTCTATTAAAGCCAAAACCAATGTTCTAGGAGAATCCTCTAGGAACAATTTTATAGATCATTCCTTAGGTAAGTATTTTCGCCGAGTCTTTAGTTGCTCACATTGTGGTCGAAAAGGTCATCTTAGGAAATTTTGTTTTGATTTTAAACGATCCCTTAAAAAATCCCAACGTAAGGCAATCGAGGTAACCAATATTCCTACACCCCGTGATCTTCATTCTTTATTAGTTTGGGTTAGGAGATCCGACTTTGTAGCATTACAAGATAGGATTTTTTATTCTCATTTATTTTCACATGCTTACTCCCTTACAAAATCTAAAGGTTGAATGTGTTAAGTTGTTTGCATACTTTAGCTTTTGTTCTTCATGCTAAATTATCATGATATTGTATGCTTCTTAATAATTTTCTAGTCACTGCTTTATCACATATCACATGCTAGAATTATGATGTTTGTTTATCTTTTGTATTATAGTTCTTTCATTTTAGTTTGCATTAAATGAAAAATACAAAAATATTTTTGTTTATCATTTGTGTTTCACCTTTTAGTAATTTAGGGTTAATGAAAAATACAAATGATATTTGTTTGTTTTTTTTAGTACATATTTTTTAATTTTGGTTAAAAATTTTCAAAAACTCAAAAAGATTTTTGTTTGTGTGTAGTTTAGTTTGACACACTCTATGTGGCATATACTTGTGTTTGAATCCCTTCTTTTTCTCTTCCATGTGGCTAGAACTTTTGGTTTAGATTATCAATCCTTAAAATGTTCTTTACCGTGCTTACATAGAGTAGTTGGATTTTGGGTTGATATAATGGATTCTATTTTTATATGCCTCAATTCACACATGCACGAGCTCACTTGAAATTATAACTTCACATGTATATTTGAGCTTTGTGAGGTGTTGTCCTACCAATCTTGTCATTCACATGTTATGTGACCTAGGATGACTAGTGTATGTTAAAATCCGTTGCACGCGAGAATTGAGCGATAAAAGAATATATATCATGTGCACGGGGAAGGGCACCGAAAGGAAATACCATCCTTTGCAAGTAAGCCACCGTTTGCTTGGACCTAAAAGAAATACGTGGTCCAAAGGCCTAAAAGAATAATGGCATTAGAAGAAAATCTTTTCCATGGCCTATTTATTTAGTTTGATATAGTCATTCAAAAATTAATATGCTTAAATTGAGGCAATTTGGATGGTTTATCAACGATTTGCACAATGACCGTTTGTCCTAGATGTACTTTCAATGTCATGACTCTATTGGTTTGTAGAATCATCAAAATTCTAGGCTTGTATGCATTGTGTATGTTTGTTCATTGAGTTCAATTTATATTGTCACATGAGGTTATATTTAAATGTAATAAAGTTTGCAATCAAATGATAACTCCGTGAACATGTTTTACGTGATTGGGTCTAAATTTAATTGTTGCTAGTTCACATCCCTAAACTTTCGTTTCCATATGACACATTTTTGCCATACGAGTGTGAAAATCTTATCGTAATTTGTGTCATGTGTGGTGTCTATACCAATTTATATGTGCGTGTGAGTTAGTGATATTCATTATGTCTTCATATAAATGGTATTTTATCTTTGCTTTGCTTTCTAGTCCATCTATACTTCAAACTCATAATTGGTATCTATCGTGTTGCATATTGTTGTTGATATCACATGCTTAATATCTTATGTATCATATTAGTATCATTTTTTTTGCATCTTCGTTGTATCCGTTATTATTTGTATGGATTAATTATGATTTTTGTTTCCCATATGCTTTCATATTCTTATCACTCTAAGCTTCATCGTGTTTAATTAGTTTTATCCTTTGTCTATTCCTGAACAAAAAGGGGGAGAATGATAGGGGGAGAAATGTTATCTAATCCTATTATAATTGTATCTTAGTTTAGGAGATTTATCTTAGGGAGAGACATCTTTCTAAGTAGGTCATTTATTTTAATGGTATTTAATATTATTATAATCGTATCTTAGTTTAGGAGACTTATCTTGGGGGAGACGTCTTTCTAAGTAGGTCATTTATTTGATAAAGGGGAGAATTAATTTAGGGAGAGTATTTATTTTACATGCATTTAATATTCTAGATATTCCCTATGCGTTTGATAGTTTACTTAAGTGTGCAGGAATTCTAAATGGCAACTTTCATCGGCAAAGATATTGATCCTTGCGTTTTTTTAGTCAAGCGATGTAATTTTATTTTGGGTGGGATATTTTTTTTATGTCCAGTAGAGCTTGACGGCACTTTAGGATTTTTGGTTGATTTTTGTCCCGAAATAGCCAAAGGGGGAGATTTGTAAGGACACAAGTCTCCGATTGAGTCTTAAAATAAAGTTTCTAAGCTTAAAATCATTATGGGACTTCGCTCGATATTATCGTTTCGAACGAGTTTCTCGTTCGAACAAGAATGTCGTTCGAACGAGTTTGCCAACGAATTTTCCCATTGGCCTCTAGAACTTCATTAGAAGGGTTGTTCGAACGAGAGTTCGTTCGAACAAAAATCTCGTTCAAACGATATTTCCAGCGAAAAATTTTTTAGGCAGTTTTTTGGTAGTCTTCTCCATTACTCCCCGCTTTTGTTCCCTCTAATTTTTCATGAATTACTAATGTACGGGAACCAACTCTTTGTAACCAACTTTTTCATATTCTTCCATCTCCTAGACAGAGTTTTTGAAAGTTTAATTTTTCAATGAAAAGATTCAAGGTTTGAGTGTTTTGTTTTTTCAAGAGAATCATCTTTAAACACTTTTGGTTTACACCCATAATAGTTTATTCCATGTTCCTTAATATATATCCTTGATTGGAGTGTTTGGTACCGGGTTTTTCTCTACACCTCAAATAAGATAAGTTTAGGTTTTCTTCTACATCCCATAAAGAAGAAGATTGTTTGTTGTGGCATACCCACTTAGAAAGGCTCCTTGTTCGGGTGGAGGTAATTGAAAAGGTCCGATCAGTGGATTCCGAGACCGCGGAGGACCTCCGTGGTTATTCGCTAGGCAGAGGTGTGTACAAGAAGGAGCGTCGGGGCTTGGATGGAGTCAAGTCGGGTGTTTGTAAGTCTTTTGTCTTGTACTTGTAAAATCGTACTTAGTGGATTTGAGGCTATGGTCGTTCAAGTTTTTTTTCCCATTGTGGGTTTTTCCTCATACATTGCGGCGTAGTGGTTATTTACTTATTTTATCTTTTGCATGTCTCATTAGATGCATGCTTAGCTTAAAATGATAAAATTGGTATATTTATTTTGGTGCTATTTAATTTGGGTAAAAATTAATTTAATACGAGTCATTAATTTTATTGGATAAAATTTGATTTGGCCTAATGTACAAAAATGGATTAATTATTTTGTTAGGCAAATTTCTAGGACTTGGATTGAATTAATTTATTTGAGTGAAATAATTTGTTGTTTAATTTAATGTCACTTTGAGTTTTGTTTAATTTTAATTTGAAAGAAATTAAAATTTGGTTCATGTAATTGTTTTGTTGAGCCATATTTATTCTGCATCTTAAAGGAAATTGATTTTTGTCAAAATTAAAAATTGGGGGTCCTATTGTCCAACAATTATAATCAAACTTACATCGATATGTTGCCTTGTCGGCAACTTCACAATCTTTCTTACACATTTATTATAACTTAATTGAACCGAAGTTGAATCTCTTGCAAATCAAATTTTAGTTTTGCATTTTCAATACTTTCACATCAACCGACAAATAGATAATGTAGGGTCAATCCGCATTACAACTTAAATCATTTTATGCAGACTAGGATTTGGATGCAACATCATAAGTATTTGATAATGAATGATATCTTGTAAAAATAACGAACCAACACAAAGTATATGTTGTCAAAAACATAAAGTAATCTTATCTTTTACACACATAACATAGATGACTCTGTAAATGATTTTCTACTAACATTCATTAGGTAGGGGAGCATAAATATAGATATCATGGATTAACATTTTTTTACTATTTCCGTACGATCTTAGTGGTTTCTTACAGAAAAAATGAGTGCGTGTGTGCGTAGCTTGAGCTTTTTGAGAATTTTCTTTGGATAGCTTCACCACTATATATATATATATATATATACTAGCGGATACCCGTGCCTGAAGGCACGGCAAAATTTCAAAAGTATGTAATCGCGAAACGGCGACAATTTTTCAAAGTACGTAATAGCGAAGTGCAAAAATTTCCAAGTGTAATATTAAAACAATTGACCATAATATTTCACATTTATAGGACTATTCATCATGCTTAACAAACAAGAAATAGTCCAATAACATTCAAATAGTCTAAATTCATCAAATAAATTCACATATAATACGAAATATACAATATTCATCCATCGAATTCACATTGTGTCTAAAAAAATAAAGTGTCAAATTTAAAACAAAAATTGCATAGTCTCCTTTGTTTATGGAACTATTCACCCTGCTTAACAAATAAAAAATAGTCCAACATCCAAATTGTCTAAATTCATCAAACAAATTCACATATAAAATGAAATATACATTATTCATCAATTAAATTCACCGTGTCTTAAAAAAACAAAGTGTCAATTTTTAAAAAAAATTGGGCATAATCTCCTTTCTTTATTGGACTATCCACCCTATTTAAGGGGTAACAACAAATCCAACAATATAAAAAAAAATATCAAATTCGGAGATGGGAGCTAGAAGGTCAGGAAAGGAGAATATGAATTTATTCTTTCTGTGGGACTTCCTCAAAATGTCTGTGCCGTGGTATTTGACCACCATCTTTTGGACTTCCTCAACGCATAGTGCGGGCATGTTCCTGTGGCAGTAGGCAGGTAAGAAAGGCAGGTAAGAAAGGGCGTTGTCATAACATAAGGCCAACAAATGTTTAATATCCATTATGCCAAACTTAATAAAGAACATTATTGAACATTATTGAACATTACTGAATTTCAACTTAATTGAACATTATTGGACCAAGCATAGATTTGCCTTCAAATAAAGCTTTAATGTTGGAACAAATTACCAATTACCTTTTGTTGGTTTACATGTAAGAAGTATCTCAATAACTCTTATGTCTCTCCACCAGAGAAGGACCTTAGTCTTAAAGTTCATATACAACCCAATGTATACTTATAGAGAAGGTTGAAAGTCAGGGCTACATAGGAGGGGCCGCATTGTCGGATCATAAGAATCATAAGTACCACCAATTATCGGATTCAACAAAGCATATATTGTTTTGAAACAGTTTTAACAGTAAAAAAACTTTTAACTAAGCACACATGAGAATTAGTAACAGTGTTAACAATAAGTACCACCAATTAGAAAATCACAAAGAACTCGAAATAAAACAATTGAGATTTATAAGTACCAAATTTACAAAGAAACCTTAAATTCAGATATGCAAAACCAAAAAAAATCAAAATCAGGACTAAAGAACAAAAATTGCACTTGAAACCTAAAATCAAGAGAAAAAACAACTTAAAGTACACCATTATGTTTGTTTTCGTAGTAGACTGGGTCCAAAAAGAACCACTTAAGGTGGATGAATCTCCATCAATTGTAGAATAGATGCATGAGTTATATGCATCAATGGAGGCGCGGTGTGATGCTTTGCAGAAGCAAGTTAGAGAACTCAATGTGGGAAGTCAACATGACAAAGGCAGGGATCCACCGCACGCTGTAAAGGGCATAAAATCCTTGTACAGTAGCTTCAGGCCCTCACCAAGGCAATGACACAACCACAGTCCCGCCGCAACTCGTGACTGGGCAATTCTACCTGTTCGAGGGGCTTGGGCCCACCAGGAGTCCCTTCGGGACTGCAATCCTACAATGTCTTCAACAGAATAAACTGGAAAATCGTCAACATAGGCAGGCCTGCATATGCATATATGCAGTGCGCGCGCGCGTGTGTGTGTGTGTGTGTGTGTGTGTGTGCGTGCGTGTGCGCGTGTGTGAGTGGGGAAGGGGGGAGGGGACGGGGCAGGCGACGCGTGTGTGCGTGTGTGTTTATGTGTGTGTTTGTACAACGTAAACAATGGCACGAAACATTATACTACTAAAAGAAAGACGTGTCCAAACCAAAAGAAAAAAAATATCACGAATACCTTCTTGAACATAAACAAATAAACAATCACCCCCCTTATAGTTAAGTATACATTCTTCCTTTTCCAATTACAATAAAGCACCTGCCCAAAATACATGGGACTTGGAATAGATCTAATCCAATTATGGAAGACGTTACCTCAGTTCCCATTTTTAACACACTCAACCCTTCGATTCAAGATTCAATAACCGGATTGCCTAAATTAGTTCAACATGTAAGCAAACATGATAAAAATAATAAAAATTAGGCAATTTGCCACTAATTATAAAGACCCGATGAGATACGGCATACATGAGAATAAGAAAACATGACATTGCCAAAGTTTCTATTGGAATTCCAAGCAGGGGTAACTATGAATTCCTAATATATGGGAGTGTTATTTATGATCTATTAGTACCTACACTTACATAAAAAATACTCTAATACAACATATATATATAAATCATTAATACGGAGGAAGGAATAGTTTGATTCCAATGAGAGGTCCACAAAATCAGTACCTACTCTTACATAGTCAGAACGTGTGAATATTTTTAGAAGTAACAGAGTTTAGATGGTGCAAAAAATAGAAACCAATCAAAAATGAAATCCAACAAATTTACAGAAATCAATAGATCTCTTTACCTGTTTCGTGCCTCATGGAAAGAAAGGGTAGGGAAGGCACTACCTGAGATATCCAAACTTTAATTTGGAACCCCACATGTATCTTCTGAACACCAACACCAAAATGAAAGACCCAATTAAGAGTATAGATGCAACAACCAACTCAAAGATCATAGAAAATGTAGTTTGAACTAAAAACCCTGCATATCAAACCTTTCAGAAATCTAAATTTAAACTAAAAAAATTATTTTGAGGTAAAGCCCCCACAAATCAAATCCAAACACCCCAAGAAAGAGAGAAATCATACCTATAAAATGGAAATAAAAATTGTTATACCTATAAAATAGAGTTCAGACCAACAGTAACACTAAAACTAAAACCGAACCAAATCATAAAAAGTTAGCACCAAAAAACCCCATTTAGGTTATAGCTACTAATGGGGATTGATGTTAAAAAAAACCTAAGTCTTGGCATCAAATCTGCAAAATAAAACCAAATACATAAGAAATTAAACATGCAAGACGAAAAATACCATTGTTGTTGGAGAGTTAGTGCGCGATGCTCAGACAGAAAGTGGAGAGAGTAGAGAGAGAGATAGCTCATGCAATGAGGTGTGTATATCTTTGGGATGTGTGTAAAAGTTTGAGCAGCAAATTACTACCTGCAAATAGGGCATGCAAATAGGGCATGCAAATGATACTCGAGCACTCCAAGAATCCTGCTCAGAAAAAGTTTGTTTGATTAAATATAATTAGTAACAATAACTGATCATCTATCAAATACTCCAATTTTCATTCAATTATTTTACAAAAAAAAAAATCTTAGTTATCTCAAAGTAACCATCAATAGGCACTTCAAATCAAGAGTGAATTAACCACCCCGTATCCTGTTTTGATGGGTGTTTTAATGAGATTGTAGCTTCTGCCCCTGTGAAGAATTTGACATAATGTTAAGAAATGTATAGTTTACACGTGGGATGACTAAAGTATGGGATTCAAAAGAAGCATTGAAAATGTAAGAATAAATATTGACTATGAATGCGGGAAGTCTCTTCAACTCCTACCAATCGCGTTGAAGGATTTTTGGGTACATCCGTTGCTCCATTGAAAGATCACCTCTGCAAAACTTGAAAAAATTTAAAACCTTAAAGACCAAGAGGTGCAAGGAGCTAATCGACATTCAAGGACTCGATAGATCGAAATATTTAGAAGTTTTAAATGTGAGTTTTTGTGAATCCCTAGACAGATTATTATCAAACATGAAAAATTGAAAAAAAATTAAATATTTTTGCATTAACTGAGATACTTGAGATTCAAGAGCTAGGCAAATTATAATCCTTAGAACTTTTATGCATGAGTTATTGCCTATCCATAGAGAGATTACCCGACCTATTGAACTTGATAATGCTAAAAGACCTTCACCAACGTGATTGTTTGAAGTTAACTAAGGTTGAGGGCTATTAAAGATAAACAACTCACATATTAAAAAACTTATCGAGATTGGTTAGACACTTTGGAGCTGCAAAAATTAAACTAAGAAAAGTTAAACAAATATAATGCTTTAGAATTTATACCTACCAAATGTCAAAAGATGTGTACATAAGAGTGAAAATCTTGAAAAAATGACTACCAAGCATAAGACCATAATCAACAACACCATCTGTGGTGAATACTAAGCTTCAAAAGATAAATACCAAGCTCTAATTACCAACAAATATAAAAAATGAGCAGGCTTGACTCAATGAATCTAATAGAGAAAGAAAAGTGTGAAACTATTGATCACCCAACCAAGTGATCCTCATTCCTCCTGTCATATTTTCTTTCTCCGTTACATGCCTTCAAACTCAAAACAATCCTAGAAAATATGTATGATCAAGTATGAAATTATAAAAAATATCATGTTGCTTGATAAAACCATTAAGAATTTGTTATCAAATAGAAAAGAAAAGGAAAAAACCTGACGATGCTTATAAAAGAAGACAATTCGAAACAAAGATATGGTTGTAAAATAATCTCTTCTAGGAATTTTATCAAACACCAATCCTTATTCAAACACCAATCCTGGTTATAGAATTTTATCAAATAGAAATAACTCTTACAACTTATTCATTCATTACGATGTTATAGAAATTGCAATCAAATCAACCAATAAACATCAAAATAAAGTGAAGGGGGAAATGAGAGGAACATATAAGCATAAACTACCAATAATAATATTAAACATCCAATAAAAACAGTTTTAGGTTTGGATTTTACTCTAATAAAAAAGAAAAATATAAATTTGGGGCAAATCAAGTATTGTCCAGAATTTTAGTAACTAAAAACAATTAAATTGAAATTATTTGGTTGGATTACTCTTATGACTATATATGTGCAACAAGTGAGGTGTTTATCTCATTCAAAAAAGAAGAATGAAAGACAGTTTACTCTTTGTTGAAGCCTTACCTCTTTTCATCCATGTCGAATAGTAGGTTCAGTGGTGGAAACACTATGAACATGTGAATTAATGATGAACAATCAAATATATTTTCTTCAAAACAACAACATAAAGATAAAAACTCATGAATTAATCCTAAATATTTCACCAATAACTAAAAATGTACTTTATATCTTTCCTTCTTTTGGTGTAAAACAAACACTAATTTCTTGTCGAGCCACTGGTTGAAGCACTGAATAATCAAACTTTTGATCACCCTTATTAATAAAACACCATGAATCACTGAGTAATAAATAAAAATATAATTCTTCATTAAAAAAAAAATAGGAAGCACCGAAAAGATAATTCAAACCCCACCCACCAAAATTTCAAGTCAAAACCATATACTCAAATTCATATTTCAAAAATCGTAAGAGTTACAAAAAATTACAAAATGGTTACCAAAATCCCTAAAATCAATACATACAAAAGACCCTCATGTTATATAATAATACCCAAAACCCTAGAATCAAATCCATGTTCCAAAAACTATAAAAGTTACCGAAATTTACAAAATGGTTATCAAAACCCTAAAATCAAAATTAAATGTGTGTGCGCGTTCGTGTGTATGAGAGTTCGGGTAAAGAAATGAATCCGAGAGAGAGAGAGAGAGAGAGAGAGAGAGAGAGAGAGAGAGAGAGAGAGTACCTCTTCGTGACAGAAGTGGAGAGAAGCGGTGAGAGGGAGTGAGGTGAGAGAACAGAGAAGAGAGATATTTTTGTCTTAGGAATTAAAAGGGGGAAAATGAAATTTGGGGGAAAATTATAATTTTTAAATTTGAAAGAAAGTTGAAAATTTAATCTTAGCCCTTCATTTTTAGTGGGAGATGTGGCAAGATCTAGACCGTTATTGTGCTTAGACAATTCAAAATCCATGCCATCTTATTATATGGATATATATATATATATATATATATATATATATATATAGGGGGGGACCTCCACTCCAATTTCATTTACCTACTCTTGCATGATCATTGCATTCAAAGGTAAAATATACCATTTTCTTATATTCGCTTGTGGGACTTTATTAGTCAGCATAAAAACTGCCTTGGATGAAGTCCAAAAGCCTTTCAAATTTCAAAATTTGAAGAAGATTAAGGAGTTCTAAGACGATGGAATATAGATTCATTTGAAATAGTAGAGATTGAAGATATTGTTATACAAGGAGCTTAATTTAGAGAGGGATGATTATGCAGTTAACAAAGACAATCTCCATAAATCTAGATCTATGACCAATCTTCTTTTAACAAGAGAGGAAGATTGTTAAAGCAAAAATTGAATTTAAAATGGATGTTACACGTTTTTTACAACACTAACAAAACATATCAGATAAAGTTAAACATGTTATTCAGTTCAACACTGTATCAGAGAAACTTACAGATTAATGCAAGACTTACCAATTCATTATTCCTCACTTGTCTAATTCTTGTCACAAAATACAAATTTTTGGGCCAAAGAATATGTTCAGATTTGAAGACACCAAGTCATCATCTATATCATTATCATCATCATCATCATCAATTTCTTCCTTCTTACGAACTCAAGAGTATCCCCAGTAGCCTTTTGAAAATTAACCATGAAGAGGGATGGTGAAACCTAAAAATGCTTAAGACAAGATAAATAATCAATTAAAGTTAGTCTTCAAATCGAAACAAGGTGTAAGAGGGTAGTGAGACTGGGGTCTATGAAGAACCAGAAAGGGTGAGGCGCGACCCACTCCAATGGACGTTGCCTTCAAGGTTCTCAGGAACTTCTAGAACGTCCTCCGATAAAACCTTCCTTATCTGGTAACAATGGAACTCAGAATATAGCCCACTCCCTACAAGGAGATGATCTTCACCACAATAATGGTAACTTTTTCGAAGAGAAACTTCTGAGAGTGGTGGCTATCAGGGTAGAGTGAAGGAACAAAACACTAAAAACTTAGAGAGAAAGAGCAGGGAGAGAACACTAGTGGTCTGGGATGATTTTGACAGAGTAACGATATGACTTGAGTTATAATTCTTACTTGACCTTGCCCAGGGGTCCTATTTATACTTGGGTACTGGGGCTGAGTTAACACTTTTGGGGCCACCAAAACTGAGGGGTTTAGTGAGAGACAAGGTCTGCAATGTACCTTTTGTCCCTACCTGTGTGTAACCACCTGTCTCCTCTGACAGGTGCCACTTGGTGCAAACCAAAGTCAAAAATCAAATGCGTCTGCGCTTGGGGACAAAATATGTGATTTAGTGAATATCATTTTAAAATGGTAACTTATTGTACAAACTTTATAAACTTGAGGAGGGGCCTCTAGGACCACCTCCTCTAAAATCTTTGTAAATTTGAGGAGGAAGGTCTCAAGGACTATCTCCTCTAAAATCTTTGTAACCTTGAGGAGGGAGGTCTCAAGGATCACCTACTCTAAAATCATTTTTTAAACTGTTCATTTCTTGTGAGAAACCCCATGGATGCTCACTTCGATTGTGATTAAGTGTGAACTGTGTGAGGATTGGGTGACTTCTAGGGTCTGTTTACTAGTGTTCTCTCAATATTAAATTGTTAAGTGGTGATCTTGCTCAATAAACCTTGTTCCTCAGCCACCAAGCCAAAACTCCCAAGAGATTCCAGCTTGCCTAGTTGAGACATGCGTGCTCAACTAGGCTACCTGTATAATAAAGTAACATGATTGTACTCTAATACATATGTGAGTAATAAATCTTGGGGGGGAGGTCACTCTAGGTATACCTCCTTACCCACTGGTTCTTTTTTAAAAGATCATTCAGATTTCTGGGGGTGAGGAGCTTCTCATGGTGGGCCTCCTCGCCCCCAAATTCTATCTTTTTGAGTTTTGGGTTATTTTGGGACGAGGATCCCCTCATGGTGGTCCTCCTCATCCAAATTATATATTTTGTGTAATTTTATTTGTGTTGTCACTAGGATTCACTCATGGTGGGCCTTCTCGCCCAAATTCCATTCTTGTGAACTTTTGAACAATTTGGGACGAGGAGCTCCTCATGATGAGCCTCATCGCCCAACTCCTATTTATGTGGAGTTTGAGCAACTTGGTATGAGGAACTCCTCTTTGAGAGCATCCTCACTCAACTCCTATTTCTTTAGATTTTGGACAAGTTGAGGTGAAGAGCCCTTCCTAGGCCTTCCTCACCTATCTTTCAGCTTTGGGACGAGGAGCCCTTCCTAGGGCCCTCCTAGCAAATTTTTTATTTTTTATGGTTCTTGAGGAATTTGAGGCGAGGAGACCTTCTTGGGGCCCTACTCTCCCAAGCTCTAATTCTTTGAGCTTTAGGACATTTGGGGAGAGGAGCCCTTTCTGGGGCCCTCCTCACCCATTGTTCATTTATGTGAGCTTTAGGGAACTTGGGGTCAGGAGCCCTTCCTGGGGCCCTCCTTGCCCAAGATCTATTTCTGTGAGCTTTGGGGAACTTAGGGCGAGAAGCCCTTCTTGGGGACCTACTCACCCAAACTCTATTTCTGTGAGCTTTGGAGAACTTGGGGGGGGGGGGGGGGGGGAGCCCTTCCTGGGGCCCTCCTCACCCAAGCTCTATTTTTGTCAGTTATCAAGTGTGTACCCCTCTATATTAATCCCCTCGTACAAAAATATGCATATTGGGCATACCAAAGGTTTTTGTACGCAATGATTCATTTATGTCTTAGAATACGAAGCATAACTATTGCATTAATTAGGCATGTCACTTCAACCTACTTTTAGGGTCTCGAGGTGGCACGTGTCTCTTGAGGAACGCACATCTCATCATGGAAAATATTCAGTCCCCTTTTTTATTGGCAGTCTGCGCGTGTCATAATAGGTTTAAAAGGGCCCCTTTTAACTCTCCTTTTTTACCTTGTAATTTGTTTTCAAACTCAAGTTCTTTACTGAGAGAGAAAAAAAGAGATTAAAATCCTCCATATCCATTTTCATTTTTCTCCTTCTTTTATTCACTTAAATGGCTTCTTCACCTTCTCAAAACCCCACCTCCACCATCGCTACTTCCACCCGCGAGGTATTGGTGGGCGCAGTGCCCATTTTGGTCACCATTTCAACTGTTTTGGCCACCAGAGCCACCGTCATGACATCGGAGGTTTGTCATTCTGTACCTGAGGCTTTTCGAGCTTCGCCTGTTGAGGTGTCCCCTTTGGGGGTCTCCTCATTTACTGTTGTGTTGGCGACAGGGGCCTCCTCGCCTATGGGCATTCCTGTAACCATTGGGGCATCCTCGCCCATGGGGGTTTCTACGAGGAGGGCTTCCTCTTCTGCCAGAGTCACAGCAGCTTCCTCGTCCATAGGAACCCTCACTACTAGGACCTCCTTACCTGACGGGGTGTCTGCAACCACTGGGTCCTCCTCGTCTATGGGCATCCTTGCCACTAGGACCACTTGGTCCTCCTCGCCTGTTGTTTATTCCAAATCTCAAAGGGAATATCTTGCTGCTCGTCAATAGAGAAATTTTGGGCTTTATCGTCTAGTGACATATTTTGGCGAGGAGGACATCTTTATGACTTCTCTTGCAAATTTTGAGTAGGAGTTTGTGGCTAAGATCAACGAGCGACCCCAGGTGGGTCTAGGTAAGTCCTCTGACCTTCCCATTCCTCTTACTGATTCAATACTTAGGGTGTGAGTAGACATAGGTGATTTTCACCATTCCAATATTAAGGTCAAGGCATGCGGGGGGGGGGGGGGGGGGGGGGGAGGGGGGCACGGAAGAATGAGGCCTCTAGGTGGATCATGTCTTGTCCACCCTCGCACATAGAGTTACTATTGAGAGTCTTGGTCTTCTGACCACTTTTAATAGTCTCAAAGCTTGCTCAGTTGCCAAATAAGAGCGAGCTTTTACTTTGTTGACATCTCGTTAGAGCAAGGATTCTCACACCTTTATTACTGGTTGGGGTGAGTTTACTATTACTTTGGAAGATATTTGTGATCTACTCGCTCTGCCCTACTTAGACAGTTTTATCCTTACTGATGGCTTTGAGGATGAGGTTGAGGAGCATATGGTGGGAAACCTCCACTCTACTTTGGGTGAGTGATCGAAGTATGTAACTATCAATTTGACTGCGACCACCAAACACTCTTTCACTAAATGGCAAAGATATTGTTTTAAGGATTTTGAGCAGCTGCCAAAGGGGGAGAGCTCGAGTAGGGACTTGAAGGGTCATAAGGGCCCAAAAATTAACTCCCCTAAAACTTGGCAGCATTTTTTCATCACTTTTCTGAGTAGATTTCTTCTCCCTGGGAAGCCAGATGACTCTCCCAGTGAGCTTTTTTAAGCTTTCTGTAAGGCTTTCTCGAGGGAGGTTAGTCCCCCTCGCAGCTTTGACTCTGGGGTCTTTGATAGAAAACATTGATGAATTTTCTTTCAGGCCCTACTACAATACTATTGGAGGTATTTTTTCTTGGCATTCTTTATCAACTACTGGGGAACTTTCTATTTCCCTATTGATGCGGAGTCTGTTCCTAACTTCCCCCATATTTCTGTGGTCATTATGCTTCTTCCTTCCACTTTGCCTTCCCTCACTGACTTGGGTCAAGGTATGGAGTTCTACCACTCTGAGAGAGTGAGGAGGCAATTTTGTTATGACTAGGGGGTTCATACCCCTTTTTATCCTTCGAGCACCTCCCCTTATAAGCTATACCTTGAGACTTTTTTTAACTTCACATTTGAGGGGGTGGTTAATAGGGTTGTTCATCTGGGCAATTTATTTATACCTTCGCGGGATTACCTGCCCTCCTTCACTCGCTCATGGTTCACCCTTTGGAAGAAGCAGGTTCTATTGATCCAGAACTGTGTGAGGGATGTCCCTCGTGAGACTATTTATACAAAGATTCCTAACAATGATAGGTATTTGGGTAAGAGGATCCAAAGTTCAGTCAGTGTGGCACCGGAGTACCATCCCTAAGACTCCTACGAGCGATCCTTCTTCTACTGAGGGAGAAGCACCATCCTGAGGAGGCACTACTCCCAGTATATTTCTTTCATGGAGGATTCCTATCTCCCAAGTTTTTATGCCCATGGACCATAGGCTTCCCGTCCTGCCTATACCTTTCGAGCCCATTTTCACTATTGCGTCTAGCGAACCTGTCATACAGGTTAGCTCCACCTCTCAGGATAAGAATTCATTTTTTATCTTTATTGATGTTTAGCTTCCTGAGATTTCTATAACCAGGTCGTTGCACTCGGCTCGACTGTCCCACCGATCGTCTTCCCTCCTTCCTTTTTAGATGGGCTTCAGGTGCTCCTATATTGAGTCTTTCATTGTCTTCAATTCATGCCCTTGAACCATTGGGATTTCATTTTCATATTATGTTTTCTATTCATTTTATTTTATATGCTAGTTGGTTTATGGCACCACCTCCCCACCTGTTTCTTTGGTTCTCCCTTTAGTAGTCCATACTACTTTCAGGGAAGCTCCTGAGGTTGCACCCTCTTCAGCTAACATGTCCAGAGTCCCTTTATCTGAGGGGCTTGTCCCTAGTTCCATGGGACTAGTCTTAAAGGTATGCTCAATCTTTGCAAACTCCACTTGCTATCTTTATTAAACATCTGTGCATGCTACATTTTTTTAACATATTTGTAGATGTGGTCCTTTCACTTGTGGGATTTATATTTGAACTCCCAGGTGAGTAGTCCACCAGTTTCCATGCCTGAGGAGACATTGGTCACCCCTCCAGCTAGTTCCACTTTGCTTGTCCCTTTGGCTGCGAAACAACCCGGGGGAACTACTATGAGTCATGTATTATACTAGCATACCTTACTCTGCCTTTGTTCCCCTTTGTCTTCTTGATTCTACTATGCAAGTAAGCACACCTTCACATTCTTGTTTCCTTATCTTCAGGATAGCGAGGCGACCATCCCTAGTACTGTGGGACTTGTTGTGATTGTTGTACTGCGCATCCCCAGGTATTAAATTGTCATACCTGAGTTTTTTTATCTATTTAAGTTTGCATATTTCTCTTTCTTCTTTTTTTTAGGAAAAGAGGATGCTAACATTTGCTTATTCTTTGTTAGGTTGGTGCCCAAGGCCGTGCGGTGACCTTTCGCCTTGGTGACAACATATTGACTCCCCTAGGCTTTAGGGTAAACTTTCAATGATCTTTGTTTCAATTCGAATGTGAATAACCACCTCCTTCTACTTTCTTCTATACTACTTATCCCATTTTACTTTTCATTCTGCAGGATCCAGTTGAAGAAACTACTGAGGCCACTAGGGAGGCCGACCAGAGTTTTGAGGTGACAGGTGATGTTGACTCCGACGACAATCACTAAGCTAGACAAGTTAGAGGTTGGTTTTACTGAGCACGAGGTTTGAATAGCCAGGTTAGAGGAGCAGCTCATTGAAGAGGTTGGTCCTACTTACACAGACTTGCGCTCCTGCCAGCATCTATTTTTAATGTTATCTAGTGGATCGATAGTTTGGTCATTTAGACTTCTTTTTGTATACTTTTTCATAAGTAAATAACTTCATCATTATTAATGAAAAAGTATTTTGTTGATTTCCATCACCTTACTCATTTACTTCTATCTCAACCTAGGTATCTTCTTACTATGGCCTGTGCTAATATTTCCTCTAACTGTGTTGTAATTACTTTTTTTTTCATAACCAAGTAACATTTTTAGAACTATCCCCTCTAACTGTGGGGTACTTGTATTTTATCTAGGCAAGTAAATTTTTTAGACTTGTCCTCTCTAACCATGGGATACTTGCATTATATCTGGGCAACTAACATTTTTAGAATTAACCCCCTCTAACTGCAGGGTACTTGCATTTTATCTGGGCAAGTAATATTTTTATAACTATCCCCTCTAACTGTGGATTACTTGCATTTTATCTGGGCAAGTAACATTTTTAGAACTGTCCCCTCTAACTGTGGGGTACTTGCATTTTATCTGGGCAAATAATATTTTTAGAATTGTCCCCTCTAACTGTGGGGTACTTGCATTTAATCTGGGCAAGTAACATTTTAGAACTTTCCCCTCTAACTGTGGGGTACTTGCATTTTATATGGGCAAGTAACATTTTAGAACTTTTCTTAGAATTGTCCCCTCTAACTGTGGGGTACGTTCTTATGGTTATCATTTCTTAGGGAATGGCTGGGAGATAAACGGTTAGCTCTTCTCTTTCCCTTAAACTCCTTCTTTTTTTGAGAAATTAGAGCATGGGAATATGAGTCCCCTTTTTTTTATATTCATTATAGGAGCTAGTGAAATAAGGTTTTTTTCTTTGAGAACAAAAGCTAAAACTTGTTCTCTAAAAAATGTTTACTATGTATTTTTTTATTATGTCTTGGTGGACATCCTCCTGTTGGTCTGGTGATAAGATTAAAATCATTTGTCTAACATGCTTGGAAAGACTTTGCTCAGTATACTTTGCTATCAGGATGGATGTAACCCCCACCCCCACCCCAAGTGCAGTGAGCAAAGTTCTCTTTATTTGGGACTCTCTTCTAGTCTAGTAGAGAGAGTTAGAATATATATATATATATATATATATATATATATATATATATATATATATATATATATATATATATATATATATATATATATATATATATATATATATATATATATATATATATTGATGCAAAAAACTAGACTAGGCTAATTAATTAATCACAGATAAAATAGAAATAAAAGAGACAAGAGATTTTTAAAGTGGTTCGGCTTATGGGAAGAACCTGCGTCCACTGTTATGTATTCCTTTGGGATTGTTCAATTGCCTCTCTTTTCGTGTCGCTTGGATGTAGAGTTTACAATGTATTTATAGCCCCCAGGGGGTGTACAAAGGCTGGAATATCAAAGGATGGACTATCTTTATATCGTAGACATTTACATCCGTACGATCATTTATGTATACATTTGTTGGTGTTTTCCTATCATTGTTGGTCGGTCTTCCTGGCGTTGATTGGCATCCCTGAAGTTGGTCGGGAATTCATCCTTGTTGACTAGGATTAATCTTCCACTATACACAACGTGTCAGTATTCGAATGGTTCACGTAGATGAATAAGTTTTGGTATCAACATAAGCCCCTAATGTTTCATGCTTTGAATTTTTTACAAGAGTATGGAGCATTTAGATCTTAAAGTTGCTTGAGAAACAATTTCAGGTTTGGTCGGTTGCAGACATCCCATACTTGTAAAAATTATGGTTTAATTATGGAAATATGCGCGTGGAATTTTTGAAATTATCCATAACTTTAACGAATCCTTTTTGGGCAAATTCATTTTTTCTGCCTTTTGATGCCATCAGTTCAATCGACGCTGCCTTTTAATCATTATTTTTCCAATTTTTGAGGCAACCTATAAAGAGCGGTAAAAGCCACGATCTTTCCTTACCTCAAATTTTTTGAGTGTTTTTGGCTACAACGTCTTCAAGCTTTCTTTTTCTCTCTTGTGCGATCGTTTTCTGTTCTTCAGTTCTGCTGAATCCTTAATTCCTGTAAGAACTCTTTATCTTCTCTTATATTATTCATCATGGTTTACTCTATTAATTCTCTTGATGAATTCATAAATGAATTTAAGATTCCCTCTTGGGTTGTTTTAGAACACACTACTTTACCAACTGATTTTTTCTCACTTGCTGAGGGTCACTGGCTTCCCTCTATATTTATAGTTGAGTGTGGATTTACATTTCCTCCCAACCCCTTATGCCTTAAATTTTTTCAATACTTTGATGTTGTCCCAGCTAGGGTAGCCTCCAACACTTGGAGGGTCATAAATGGAGTGTATAGGTTTAATCAAATTTATAGAACCCATCTAGGGATTCGATAAATAATGTTTTATTATAAGTGTGTGACTAGTGACACCACTTTTTATTTAAAGACTTGGGTTGTAAACAAAATGTTAGTAGTTAATCTTCTAGACTCCAATAAAGATTATTTTGAGCACGGAGTTTTTATAAAAATTTGGCAGTACGCCCCTTTAACTAGAAATGTTGAGTACCAGGGGCCTAGATGCCCTCCTTTTGGAAATGGGATAAGTTATTCCTCATTTAACTGTTTTTCCCTGTACATATCTGTTTAAATATAACACTAATTATGGCATTTATAAATTTTGATTGCAGTTGATCAAAAGAGAAGGTGCCCAAAGGAAAGTGAAGTGAATCTTAGGGAGTTGAAATTTATTTGGGGACTTCATTAGAGGATTGGCGAGGAGCATGTCAGGTCTGCATCTTATTTGTTGTAGTAAAAGAATACAATTTACTTCTTTGTAGCTCATCCAATTCCTTCCTATGTAATTGAACACGAGCATGAACTTCTTTCTACTTCCTCAGCTACTGCATCTGGCAGTGGTGATATTTCTGCCATTTCCCCTTCTTCATTAGATTCAAATTGGCCCCTTGTCGTAGCTATGGGAAAGAGAAAGTTTCCTAACATTTTGGGAGACATAGCTGCCAATATCCCTTCCAAAAAAGCTGATGAAGGGGTGAAAAATAAAGATGAGACTGGGAAGAAACCCCCAGCCAGGAAAGTTGATGAGATCCCCCTAAAAAGAATAAAGAAAGGGCTTCCTTCTAAGTTAGCAGAGGGTTCTTCTACTCTTCCTGACCAGTGTGAGTTGGTCCATATATCTTCTTCTGCCTCTCCAGTGGTCCTTGGACCTGGATTGGCAAGACAACTAATAAAGTATGGGACTTTGCCAGACCACAGGGGTGCTACAGCTAGATTACCTTATTTTGAATTTTTTG
This sequence comes from Sambucus nigra, assembly GCA_949130495.1. Taxonomy (NCBI): domain Eukaryota; kingdom Viridiplantae; phylum Streptophyta; class Magnoliopsida; order Dipsacales; family Adoxaceae; genus Sambucus; species Sambucus nigra. Next base: position 329,753,654 of record OX422216.1, read on the forward strand.
ACAGGGCTACTCAAAGCCTTGCTCTGGTATATTCTTTTTCCTTCTTTAATTTTATGTCTCTTTGTTTGTTTTACATAATACTGATTGTCCTTGTTGTTATTGTGCAGTTCCTCATTGACTTCAATAACATTTGTGAGAAAGATGAGGGTTTGAGTGCTTCTTCTGGTGAAGTTGAAGAAGCTTTTAATGAGCTAAAAAAGTAGGGCTTGATTTCCAACAATCATTGACCAATGAACAGAAGAAATAGGAGGAGATGGTGAAAATTTCTGAAGGAGCTGCTAAAACTTCTCGGGGTCTGGCTGATAAGTTGCAGAAAGGCTTAAATGCTGAGAAAGTCAAAACCGACCAGCTACAGAAGGATTTGGTTCTTGAGAAGGCGAAGAGGACTAAGACTAGGGAGGTTGGCTTTAATATAGGCTGAGATAAAGACATTGGAGAAGCTTCTTTGTAAATTGGGTTTGCAAAGAAGTTGTTCTTTAAGGATGGTTGGTCTGATGCCCTAGTAGAGGTCGGTACTCAAAAAGATTCCAAGTTATTCTTGTGATATGATCCCGGGTCCCCTCCAAAACTTGATGAGGAAGTTAATGATGATGGGGGTTCTTGTGAATCTTTGATAGCAGTGGAGTCTACCGATCAACTCTAGGATGTTGATTCTTCTGCCCCCTCTATAGTTAATCCTCTTCATCTTTCTGCTCCTTCTTCTACTTTATTTAATCCTGAAGAAAATAAGAAGAAGGTGTAGAACTAAGAAGCTTTTTGTTTTCCTTTTTCCGTAGTTGTATTTTTTCTTTTTCTTTTTAAAGATGTATCTTCTACTTTCCCCTTTTTATTAATGAAAACATAAATGATTTTTTTCCTCTGATTATGCTCTACACCTTGTTGATTGATGACTTTCTTCTTCTTAATGGTTTATGCATAAATTGGAATACTTCTCATCTACTGACTCCGAGCTACTCTAGAGGTGTAATGAGCTTTTCAAATCTGGTCACTTATCTCTATTGATGCCAACCTACTAAAGTTGCTTGGGGAAGGGGTATCCGAGTAAGCCAAAGAAGCCTATGTTCATTTGAAGTGTCTTCTTGATCGGGTAGTGGACAACAACGTTGCCTAATATGAATTGATTGAACAGATGCACGAATACCATAATGAAGCTAAGGCACGTTTTCATAAGTATTATGAGAAGAAATTCCAGTTCCTCAGTGAAGGTTGGGGCTTTGAGCAAAAGTTGGATAAATTTGCTTCTCATTTTTTAAGACAATAATTGCTTCTTAAACATGAAGTGGATGAAGTAAGGGACATTACCAAGCTTCTAGAGGAAGAGAACAATAATTTGAGAGATTAACTTGATCCCCTGAATTCATCCACTACTGTTATTATTATTACAGATGAGGGTCATTCATTCTTGAAGGCTAAGAACGCAAGGTTGAGTGAGGAGTTGAAGGCTCTGAAGAAAATAAAACTTGTTTCTTCATATTCTCGAGCTAGAAATAAACCTGGATGAGGTACTATAGAGGAATTCAGGACCCAACAGACCCTTACCAATCAAGTTGCACAATTAAAAGCCAAAAATTAAGCCATTGCTGAGATGTCCTAGAAGCTATAAGCCTTGTCCGAGCAAATAACCACTCAATCTTCTTAGTTATAAGCTAAGGATGGAGTATTAAAGAAATTGCATTACCAAGTTGACAGATTGACCTTTCAATTCCACAAATAACCAAGGGAAGTCTGGATGGATGGATACAATGAAGCTCTGGGTCACTTTCATGATAAACTTCAACAAGCTAAGAATGAAAGCTATAAATGGGGTTGGAAGAATGCTTTGACATTGATGGAGGTGGAATAAACAACCAATTATTGGACTAGTATGATCTAGGATTTATTGACCTTGATAATCCCACATTTAAATTATATGTAAATTGGATTCCAGTCCATCGTATTTCTCAATGCTTGATTTTAAAATACTTGGGAGATTATGAGCTTCATGATGAATTATAAATCATCCGACCTCCTCACCTGCTTGATCGTCCTAGTAGCAATTCCAAAATGCTTCAGGATTTTAACTTCATTAATTCTCCTTACACTTTAGATGATCCTCCTGCTGGAATGGATCATGTTTCAAAAGCTGAAGGGAAACGTCTTGTAGAATGAAACTTTGTACTTTGTTTTGTTAACATAGGATTGAGTGAAATGGAAATTTGATCAATTTATCTTATGTTCAGTGTTAATCCTTTCTTTATCATTAGTTCTATTGATACAGTTAGATTAAAATCTAAATTTAGTATCAATTACGAGTGAGTGCAGATGTTCTACTAGCATACTTAGATTAAAATCTAAATTCAGAGCTAATCAGGTGAATACATAGGTTCTACTAACAAACTTAGATTAAAATCTAAATTTAGAGCTAGTTACCCATGTGTCTCCAAAGGTTTTATTAATGCACCCAAATTTTAGGTTTTTACATTAGATACCAGTGGTGTGACTAGGCGTTTATGGAATATGTGCTTACATTCCTCTTGAGAAATCTTTCCAGCGTTCTTCCTGTACTTTGCCCAATAGGATAAAGATCTTGTTTTATCCTTATGTTTGTGGACCAAGTTTCTTGAGGATTTAGTATCTTGTTGATTTGGACTTTGTGTCTTATCGATTAAGTTTGTGGCTTCTTCGAGCAATTTATTGCTTCGTTGAGCAACTCGCTTGTATTCTTGTGTTCTTCCGAGCATCTTTCAGGGCAATATTTACTGAGTCGAGCAACAATTTGAGGAAGTTATAACTTTTATCTATAGCACTAGTACTTCCAAAAAAATTAAAAACAAAAATTGAAAGAACTGATGATTTTATTAATACTGAAAGTTTATTTCAAACTGATTACAACATCATTGGTAATATTTTTTTAGATGCTCTGTATGCCATGGGTTTTTGAATTCTTCACCTTCTAAGGTTTTAATTCGATAGGTTCCAGGTCGGATCAATGCTGAAATACGATATGGGCCATGCTAATTGACCTGAAGCTTGTTATTTTTCTGCAGCACTTTCTTCAGCACATAATCTCCTTCCTTCAAGTTGATCGGTTTCATCCTTTTATTGTAAAAATGGGTTGTTCTCTGTTTGTAGGCTGCATTTCTTAGGGAAGAATCTTTTCTTACTTCTTTCAGCATATCTAGATCCAACCTTCTCATTAGGTCACTTACAGCAGAGTTAAAATTTAAAACTCTATGGGATGGTAAACCTAGCTGCTAATATATATGGGGATTCTCCAGTTACTATTCTCGATGTTATTCGGTATGCCCACAAGACAGAATGTAGCTCGTTTATTCAATTTCCCTTAGCATCATCAAGCCTTTTCTTCAACCCGTTAAGTAAAGTTTTGTTCGTAACTTCAGTTTGTCAATTACTCTGAGGATGTCCTGGAGCAGAATGTAATTTTTGAATATTGGACTGAGCACAGTAAGTTACGAATTCATCATTATCAAACTATATTCCATGATAAGTAATGAAAACATAGGGTAACTCATACCTACATGATGCTTTTCCATATGAACTGATAGACCTTTTAATAAGGCATCTATCAAGGGCTCTGCCTCAACCCATTTTGTAAAATAATCCACGGCGATAACCAAGTATTTAAATCTTCCTTGGGTGGTTGGCAGTGGTCCGACCAAGTCTATACCCTACATGAAAAATGGCCATGGTGAAGTGATTGGAGTGAGAGAAGCCTGTGGAGTTTTTCGAATGGTGGTGAATCTTTGACATTTATCACACTTCTTGGAAAAAGTTGCACAGTCTGCTCGCATTATTGGACAGTAATACCCTTACGTACTGATTCTTTACAGAAGTGTTCACCCTACTATGTGAGCTCCACATGATCCTTCATGCACGTCCTAAATTAGATCTTGGACCTATGATGGATGCACATAGTGTTATAAATTTACCGTTAGTCCTCTCTTGTACAAAACACCTTTATCTAATACATACTGAGTTGCTTTGTACTTCAACTTCTTTGCGTCCACCATATTTGTTGGTAGAGTTCCTTCTTCAATGTATACTCTGATGGGGTTCATCCATGATGGCCCCATATCTATGGCAATAAAATTGATCATCAAATCTTCATCTATATTCCTATTGGCCAAAATATCAATAGGGATAGTTCATCGGAGTTCAATTCTGGTAGTTGAGGCTAGTCGAGCAAGGGCATCAGATTTGGCATTTTCCAACCTTGGGATTCTGTTCATCTAAACAGCTGGTAATTTTGTAATGATTTCCATCGCCTTGGATAAATAGTTGGTTGTTAATTCTCTTTTAGCTCTATATAAACCCAGTGTTTAGTTCACCAATAGCTGAGAGTAACTGTAAGCCACAACTTGCTCGGCACTCAATGATTGGGCTAAACTTAGGCCCACAATAGGAGTTGCATAATCTGCTTCATTGTTTGAAGCCTGGAATTGAAAATGTAGTGCATAATCAATATCAATGCCATTAGGAGTGTTAAGTATTATACCTGCTCCACTGCCGGTTGAACAAGATGATCCATCAACATATGAGTTCCATATTGGGGCGTTGTTATCAAACGCTTGGTCTATCAAACTCCCATAGTGTAATGTTTTTCCCTTTGTTTCTTCATACTTCATGGTCATCTCTGTGACACCCCGACTAATTAAATACCGGGTAGCTACTCCTTTATTAAATTAATTCAAAATGCCAAGTTGGCTCAGTTAATAGCATCATTGTCGAAAACATTTTTATTATTACTAACCACCTAGTATTTAAAAAGTAAGTGCCAAATTTTATTTAAAGTCCGATTAACATGCAACAAGTGTAATGAAGAATAATAACACCATTCATCATAATGAAGTAAATAGAATAACCATCTCATAATGTAAATAAAGTCTGTAGGAAATATCCTCACTACAAATCCCACAACTGAAATAAATAAACCGAATACTAAAACAATACATGCCAAAGTCTGAAAACTGTAATGGAAATGTAACTCTAATAGAAATGGGCAACATGCCCTACAACTGATGGATAATGAATCTGGAATCCAAGTGAAAGAAGCGTCTACAAGCAAATCCCTGTAGCTTCCACAAACAGCTACAGCTCGTTACCAGAATGAGTATCCTATGCATGGTGTCCTTGTGGTTGGGCACCTAAAATGGTTTTACAAAAAAAAATTTGAAAGCAAACTGGTCAGAGCCCGAATGTGGAGTTATATTTTAAAAACCTGCAAGTGCTTTAAAAACATTTAAAATATTAAATGCAAAATACATGTTAGGACGTGCACTCACATGATATTCTCACCTCTCGTCTAACTGTGCACTCCTAACGTAAGTACCCATCTACAACGACACAAACCACTAGCTAAGTGACATCATATCTAGCTAGACTGTCATGGGTCCTACCCTTATTACCCGGTTCAATTAACATTATAACGCTCGAAATTAAATAGGGATTTAAGGTAAACTCAGATGTTCAATATGCAATATATTTCACTATCAGCTAACCCGTTATGTTTCTCGAAACAATACCGTAATTATATTCACAACATTAACATGAAGATTCCCATTAATTAAGTGTATATTAATCACAACATAAATATACAATACAAGCACCCCGAGAACTAAGCTGTGGTACACACATACTCTGCTATCCATCCCGGTACATCACGTACATAAGGATTACATATTCCGAATCTCTCAGGAATAGTTCACAGATAACAACATCACAAATAATGGAGGCGAACACAGTCACATCACATGGGTCACGCACATACCTACGCTCCCACGATCAGCGGACTTATTAATATCCCAATAAGTCTTTCTATGACCTATGTTCATCAAGGTAACCAGTCTAAATCCGGGCAACACAAGGATTAGAGGCCCTAAGCGATCGCAAACCTCCCGTGATAGCAAGTATGGTAGGTATGTCATACACACAATTCATATACCAATACTAAGTAAACACACGTCTTAGTAATTCCGTAGTTTAAACGTTGTACTATTATCATTCTAGTACCAATATATAATTTACACACTTTATACGATTCCGGTTTACACTCAAACGCGCCCTAATTTATTCCCACGTCGTAGTAGACACTCACGTCTCAACCCAAACGGTTCATTTAATTTAACTCACTTGTATATAATTTCCTTCTCATAAATACCCAAATGTCCCAAATCTATCATTACATCATCATCGGAAATGTTATCTATCTCCTCGAACAAGTTTACGGGACTCCAAAAATCAAAACAGTCTAAAAAGGCCCAGACTGCCAACTCGTTAGAAGTCTCGTTCGAACGAGACTATTCGAACGAGATTCCACTGTCAGCTCGTTAGAAGTCTCGTTCGAACGAGACTGTTCGAACGAGATCCAGTTCGTTCAAACGAACTGTACCTTCTAACGATATCTCGTTCGAACGAGATTATCGAACGAAACTTCCCCTCGTTAGAAGCGACTGGTCAACTCGTTAGAAGCTCGTTCGAACGACCTGGGTTGGTTTCTAACGAGCTACCAGCTGCGAGCCCAGAAATTCCAAAATCGTTTTTCACCCAATTTCTACTCCTCAAATCTCCTCTAAACTTCGTCCCAACTATGTTTTAAGGTCTCTAATCAATCCTAAACATATATAGTCACATCCTAACATGTTTTAAGGAATTAATTCGTCCTAAACATCATTAAATCACAAATCTCTACACTTTTCCCCAATTTCTCAAGAATATGAACCCTAAAATTAGTAATCATGAATTAACCCAATATAAATTCGTTTTAATTTATTCCAATCTCAAATATCATGAGAATAATAATCTACCTATCATTCTACATGCAATTCTCCTCAAGATTTTCAAGTTCTAAGTTCCAAACTACATGGGTTTTCATATTTCACCAAGAACAAACATAAAATTTGAATTATCTAACATGGAAAGAAAATTCTCTGAAATTACATGGAATTAAGTCACTTGCCTCGAGTTTATCTCTGATTTAGATGTTGGTTTGATGGAGCTTTTCTGTAAAATTTCCTTTCTCTCTCTTTCCCCAAGCTTTTTCTCCAATGGTGGCTATGGTGGCTTTGGGAAGGTATTAGAAAACCTAATTCTAATAACCAACGTAGCTTGTTGGGTTAATATGGGTTGGTTAGTGGCTTAGTGGGTCAATTCCCAATCAGATTAAAACTCCCAATTTTCGTCACTTTTAATTCTCCAAAAATACAAAATTACTAAAATGCCCTTTATGTTGCCGGTATGGCCTAAAAATACCCCGGGACCCAAACTAAACCCCCGACTAGTGTTTTCTGACTATCTCGACCCTTCCGGACGCGTTGGCACACTCGAAATGACCATACGGTTTAAATAATTTAAATTCACTTTTATAATCAAAATATTACACCGTGACGCGGCGGTCACACGCGTCTCAACAAAATTTCTAAAATGCCGTATATAAATCTCACGACAAATTTTTCACAATTCAATATTCATATAAAAACATGAATGCACATAATCAAATACCAACTCGCATCTCGTTAGTATTTTATTCGGATTATTTCAATTAATACTCATTTAATTAATTAATCCCAAAATTAAATATAGCCAAAAGTACGGGGTATTACAATCTTCTATGTTCGGAAAGAGGAATCTGGTAGGTCGACAATCGCTTCTTTTAAAGAAAGTTCTTCAGGAGCTTTCTTGTTAACATCACTTCCTCCTGATTCTTGTTCTGCCTGTTTACTTTGTTGCTCGGGGACCTCAGAAAAACGAACTCCACTATGAAATCTGCCACTGCTTGGCCTTTCAAAGAATACCTTGGCTCATGTATGATATCATACTCCCCTAATTACACAATCCAGTACATTAATCTATCATATTTCTCTAGTTTATGTAAAGCCTGCCTTAGAGGCATGTCAGTGTAAACTAGGATTATATGGGTATGGAAATAAGGTTTCATACATCTAGATGCTTCAATTAATGATAAATTCAATTTCTCCAAATGAGGGTACCTGATTTCTGCTCCACGGAAAGCCTTACTGGTATAGTAGATGGGTCTTTGAACTCCATTCTCTTCTCGGATCAATGCAGAAAAAAACTCCCGATTCAGAAATAGCTAAGTACAGGTACAATTTTTCACTTTTGATTGGTCTGGAGAGTAATGGAGGTAAACCCAAATTCTTTTTAATTACACAAAAGCCTTTTTTCATTCTTCATTCCATTCAAATCTCTTTCTGATTACCTTGAAGAACGGCAGGCACCTATCTATAGCTCGGGACACGAATTTGTTCAACGTTGCTACTCGTCCAGTCAGTCTTTGCATGTCCTTCTTGTTGGTTGGGGATTTCATTTCACTTATGTAAGGACATTTTTATCCATTAACAATTTGTTATGTCGCACGCCTTTACACCGTTGAAGAAATTCAAGATTCATACAGTCATCAACGGATCCGAATATCAAAAGAAGAAGAGGAATCAAAGTCTGACAGGCCGGACCGGTCTGCCCAGAATAAAAGAACCGATCCGCCTACGGACCGATCCGCCTGCTGATAGCTAGTATATCCTGGACCGATTACGAACCGAAGATGCCAAATATAAAAAGTACCGGTCTGCCTACCCGGACCGATCCGCCTGGGATAAACACAAACTGATCGTGCAGAGATTTTTTAGGCCCAGGACTTCTTTTATAAACCCACTACTGAAAGTGGTTTTAGAAGACTTCCATACACGATTTTCAGAGTACAAAAAACTCTAAGTCTTCACCTATTGAGCCCTAGACTCTAGGTTTTTGATTCACACAAATTTCCAAACATTTGTGAATCTCTTTGCAACCCAGGAACGCACATTTGCTGTTCATATCATTGTGGAGAAGACCGTTCTTCTTCTTCATTGCAGCCCTACTGGAAAGGGATAACTCCAGCCGCCGACTACAGAATCCGACACCTGAGGGTAATTCTTAGTCACTTGTATTTTCATTGTAATCCAAAAATTGTACAGTTACAATATTATAATGGAAATAAATGGTTTTGCCCCTTTGGGGGATTTTTCCTCACAAGCATGTGTTTGAATGTTCTTGCTTAGTTCATTATCTTATGCAATCACATACCGCTGCATGTTTGGGGTTTGTTTGAGTTAAAAGGTGTTTAATATATAATTTGTACATTTGAACGCAAGCACATACGTTCTTAAATTGGTATCAGAGCAGGTTACGCTAATCTATCGCGTATTCCTATTTTGCACAAAAAATTTCTAAGATATCAATTTTCTGAAAAAAATGATTTTTGAAAAAGTGCGTGTTCAAATGGAGAAGTTATATAATAAAATGCCAGTTTTGACGGGACAAACTATGCCTATTGGAAAGCCCGTATGAGGTCTGCATTAAAAGCCATTGATGAGCGTGTCTGGATTTTGGTTGAAAGAGGGTGGACACCTCCCTCCGTGACTGTTGATAATGTGATCAACTTGAAACCTGTCACTTCTTGGACTGAAGAAGAATTTAAATGGTCATCTTTTAATTCTAAGGGTCTAAGTGCTATTTCTGGGTCTGTCACACCTGATGAGTTCAAACGAATAATGACGTGCACCACGTCAAAAGAGGCATGGAATGTTTTACAACTCACCCATGAAGGAACAAATGCTGTGAAAGAGTCTAAATTGCAAAATTTAACAACTCAATTTGAAACCATCACCATGCATGAATCTGAATGCTTTGATGAATTTTATGCTAGACTTTCTGACATTGTGAATACTAGCTTTAATCTTGGTGAACATATTCCTAATGCTAGAGTTGTTAAAAAGATTCTTCATTCTTTGCCTAAGCGTTTTATCCCTAAAGTCACTGTGCTAAATTCTATGGGTAATTTAAATACGCTAAAATTGGAAGAACTTGTAGGAGATTTCCAAACATATGAAATTGATATGTTCCTTAAAACTGCTAAATCTAAAGATAAGGGAATTGCACTTAATGCCCAAGAGAGAAGGAGTGAGGGGTCGGCTAGAAAGAGGGTAGAGTCATCTAGAAAGAGAGAGACTGACACGTCAGATTCTGAGTGTGATTTTGACTTAGATGATTTGGCTCTTTTTGCAAAAAAATTCAAGAGGATTCTCAAATTTAAGAAAAATGGCAATTTTAAAGATAAAAAGAAATTTGAGAAAAATCAGTTTGAAAAGAAAAATGAAAAAAAACTTCAAGATCCTCCTAAGAAAGATAGTGAGAGATACTTTGAGTGCGATGGTAGGGGTCATAGAGCCTTTGAGTGTGCCACTCGTCTTAACAGAGAGAAAGGGAAAGTTGTCCTTAATGCTACCCTTAGCGACGACAGTGAGGTCGAGACGGTGGATTCAGGAGATGAGTCACCGCATGAGTGTAACTTCACCGCATTCATGGTCAGTCAAGTGAGCACTCCTTGTTCTCTTCACGACGATAAGGATGATGCTTCACAGGGACACCTCGATAGTGAGATCGATGTAAGTGAGGGGGAGGATGACTCAAGTGAGAGCGAGTGTGATATTCAACGCGCCTACGCTGAGTTATATTCTGAGTCTTTTAAAACTAAAAAACGTAACAAAGCGCTAGTTCTTAAGATCACCGTCTTAGAGGAAGATTTAAGAAAGGCAAGAGAGAGAGAGTCTTCCACCTTCACCACCCTGAGAGAGAGAGAATCTGCCTGTGTCGAGAAATAGAGTTTGTTTAGAGAGAGAGAGCGTGTTTTTTGACAAAGAGAGAGGGGACTTGACTAAACAAGTGGCTAGCCTTACGAGTTAGCTCCAGTCCTCCGTGGAGACTCTGAAGAAACTTGAAGCCCTTGTTGCCCAGCTGAATCATGATCTTGAGAAAGCACGGGAAGTCAAGGTACAAATCGAGGACAGATCTGGGAAAATGGGAAAGATGCTCCTCGACCCCGCTTTAGGTTTTGGTGATCGGCAAGGAATTGGTTATGATGGTGCCTCCACGTCCCAAATTTCCCCTGGACCAGCTCCTGAGTTTACTACGACTCCTTATGGCCATCGTCAAAAACCTCGAAGGAGAGTTCAACCAAGAAAGGAAAACCAAGGTCCGCCTTTGACTGTGTTCTTTTGTACTTATTGCAAAAGAAAAGGCCACCTTAGGGAGTTTTGCTATAGCATGGGTCGGACACGACGTACTACTGCTCCACCACGTCATAATGATGAGTTTTCTAGTCTGAGAGAACGAGTTGAGTTCTTAGCTGCCACATCTCAGAGTTTTATGGAGGAATTCCGACGGATGTCTTTACCGTCAGTGAATGATTCTCACATTCTGGCCAAAACCAACAACAACAAAGGCAAACAAAAGGTCATCTCTTCTTGGGTACCTAAGAAAGATAAAAAGGCCTTCGTTGTTCATGTTGCTCTCAAAGCACACAATACCTCACAGTGGTATTTTGATAGTGAGTGCTCCAGACATATGACAGGTGATGCCTCTTTTTTTACGACTCTTGAGGATTATTAGGATGGCAGAGTCACCTTTGGAGATGGGAGCAAGTCTAGCATTATAGGGCATGGTACTGTCGAGTTACCTGGTTTCCCTAAGCTAGAAAATGTTTTATACATCAAAGGTTTGAAAGCAAACCTTCTCAGCATTAGCTAGTTGTGCGACACTGACTTTGCAGTAAAGTTTGACCGGGACGCGTGTAAAGTCTACAATTAAGCCGGTAAACTTTTGATGCAAGGGGTGAGGACCGAGGATAATTGCTATGGGACTGAGCCCACGTCCTCACTTGTCTGCAACAGCGCCACGATCACTCCTATGGATCTGTGGCACCAACGTATAGGTCACGTGAACGTTAGAGATCTCAACCGCTTAGCTAAAAATGACCTAGTACGTGGCTTACCATCTCTTGGAAAGTCAACTTCGACCGTTTATGGACCCTATCAGATGGGAAAATAAATTCGTAGTCCCCATAGGAAGTTTCATTCCATTACCACCTCTCGTGTTCTTGAGTTGATTCACATGGATCTTATGGGTCCCACTCGCACTGAGAGTCTAGGTGGTAAGAGGTACATCCTCGTGATGGTAGATGATTTCTCCAGGTACTCCATTGTAGGTTTTCTGAGAGAGAAATCTGATGCTGTAGACTTTTTAACGACCAAGTGTCGTGTCCTGCAAAATCAACATGGTGTCACTATTAATAGGATGCGTAGTGACAATGGCACTGAATTCACAGAAGCAAAGGTAGATCTTTACTGTGATAGCCTCGGGATCAAACATGAGTTTTCTGTTGTGAGAACTCCTCACCAAAATGGGATTGTTGAGAGAAAGAATACAACGATCCAAGAAATGGCAAGATCTATGCTTCTAGGTCGTAAAGTTTCTAGGAGATTTTGGGCAGAGGCAGTGTCTACTGCATGCCACAAGGTGAACAGGGTTTATTTGCGTCCACACACACTTCAGACTCCTTATGAGTTGTGGACTGGCAAGAATCCCAACCTGGCATATTTCCGTATTTTTGGGAGTAAATGCTACATCCTATGGGATAGAGAGCAATTAGAAAAGTTCGACTCCCAGAGCGACGAGGGAATATTTCTAGGATATTCATCGAATAGCAGAGCGTACTGGGTTTTTAACCTAAAGAGCTCTAAGGTTATGGAATCAATAAATGTCACCGTGTAAGATGATGAACCTCCGACGGTTATTGATCCTAACCTTCAGTGTGAGGATGAGAATTGTTCTGACAGCGATTTACCTGTTTCTCTCTCACACTCTGTGGACCCCACTCCTGCGCTAGGGGACACACCTGCTTGGGTTTGCAAGAGTCATGACCCTTCTTCCATTGTTGCTGATCCCACTCTAGGGGTCAAGACTCGTGCTCAGCTAGAGAACGTTGTTATCCATCTTTGCTACACGTCCAAAGTCGAGCCCAAGAACCATAAAGAAGCACTGAAGGATGAACACTGGATATCTGCTATGCAGGATAAGTTGCTTCGGTTTAAAAAGAATAATGTCTGGGAACTAGTCCCCCGACCTAGTGAGACTAATGTGATAGGTACCCGGTGGATTTGTATGAATAAAATGGATGAAAATGGTACCATAATCAGAAATAAGGGTAGGTTGGTCTCAAGGCTACACACAGATAGAGGGTGTAGACTTTGGGGAGACATTTGCTCCTGTTGCGAGGCTTGAGTCCGTCCGTCTTTTTCTCGCCATCGCATGTCATCTGCGCTTCAAGTTATATTAGATGGATGTTAAGAGTCTTTCTGAATGGCATTCTACAGGAGGAGGTTTATGTGGAACAACCAAAAGGGTTTGAAGACCCTCAGCACCCAGAGCACGTCTACTATCTGAGGAAATCCTTGTATGGCTTGAAGCAAGCACCCCGTGCTTGGTACGAGAGGCTTACTTCCTATCTCTTAGCTCCTGGCTTCAAGAGAGGGGGAGTAGATATGACGTTGTTCATCAGGAGAGATTATGGTGCTATTTTGGTTGCCCAGGTCTATGTGGACGACATAGTATTTGGATCCACATGCTCCCAGCATGCTCACCACTTTGAGGAGGAGATGAAAAGTGAGTTTGAGATGAGCATGGTTGGTGAGCTTACATTCTTCCTTGGTCTCCAGGTTTGTCAGCTAGAGGATGGGATGTTCATCTCCCAATCCAAGTATGCTAGAGACCTAGTGAAGAAATTTGGTTTAGACTCCGCTAAGCATGCACGTACACCTATGAGTACCACTACCAAGCTTAATAAGGACACTTCAGGCAAGGACGTAGAGTAAACCATTTATCGGAGTATGATCGGTAGTCTTCTCTACTTGACTGCCAGTCGTCCCGACATCGCCTTTAGTGTTGGAGTCTGTGCGCGATATCAGGCATCCCCGAAAGAGTCACATTTACTTGCTCTAAAACCTATTATTAAATATGTGAGTGGGACTCTCTCCTACAGTATTTGGTATTCCTTTGATACCAATGACCGTTTGTCCATCTATTCGGATGCCGATTGGGCCGGGGATGTAGATGGTTGTAGGAGCACTTCTGGTGGGTGTTTCTATTTTGGTTCTGCTCTTGTCTCCTGGCTGAGCAAGAAGCAAAATTCTATCTCTTTGTCCACTGCGAAGGCTGAGTACATAGCCGCCGGGAGTTGTTGCACACAACTCTTGTGGATGAAGCAAATGCTGGAGGATTATGGGATTTCACAGGACATCGTGACCATTTCCTGTGATAACACGAGCGTGATACACATATCCCGTAATCCAGTTCAGCATTCGCGCACCAAGCACATCAGGATACGTGAGCACTTTATTCGTCAGTTAGTTGAGGAGAACACTGTATCCCTGAGTTTTGTTCCCACCGACCGTCAGTTAGCCGACATTTTCATGAAACCTTTAGATGCCCTTAGATTTGAGAGTCTTAGGAAGTCTTTGGGGATTTTCACAGTTGACTGAGGGGTTGTTCTATGTCTAGAATAGGATGTTTCTTCATGTTAATATCATATGCTTCCTATTGCTAGTCTGTTTTATATGTACCATTGCTTAGTTGTACAGCTATTTATTTATTCTTTTTGCTTTTTATATTCCTTTTAAAAAAAATACAAAAATATTTTCCTTTAAGAAAATTTTTAAGATAAGCACAAAAAGATTTTATTTTACTAAAATTTAAAAAAAAAATCCAAAAACATTTATGTTTTTGCTCCTTTTATGGATGAGCATTTAAGATAGCCAAGTCACAACTTCATTTCATATATCCATGTGACTGTTTGATAGAGATTTGAGAGGCTACATCATTTCATCCATGTGCTTTACAATGTTTGGAGTCTTTGAGATGTAATTAGTGATATCTTCCTACATGTTTGACTCCTATATCCTTTATTGCACACATGCACGGCTATATTGGATTATTGCACTTGTCTATCTCGTATTGGCTTGAGTGTTTCCATCTCAATCCTGTCTATACAATGTACAATATGCGATAAAACTTGACAAGATTGGAATGCATGTAAAAATCATTTTGGTGAGACTGTGTGTTTTTATATAACGGGGAGGGGCTGCGAAAGGTAATCATCTATCCTTTGCGCAAAAGCCACCGTTAAAAAGGACCTAAAAATGGTGGAATTTTAATATCCGAGGTCCAAAGAGGTTAAAAGAGCCCGACAAAATTTACAGGAAATAAAAAGCACTTCATGCCAAATGTGGGCCGCTTAGGTTTCACCATCAATTCTCCAAATTTTGAGAATTTAGAATGCCTCTATTCAAAATTATATCTGAGGGAGTTTGGTTGGAGAATCGTTAAACGGGTTTTCCCTTCCTTGAAAGTCCTGAAAAAGCATAAAATCGTTTTGGACGTTATTGGTGTGAAAATCACTTTGATCTTTGATTTGTTGATTTGATTGAGTCAATTTCTTATATTGTCATTCTTTTACACCAAAGGACACATTTGAGTTCATTCGCTAGGCGTATCCAATACTCATCGTGCACATATGTCATGTTTGTATGCATTGATTTTCCTATCGAATTTGATCACACCACTTCATTTACGCTATCATCGACTTGGTTGTTTTTGTGATCATTCATGGTGTGATTTTATCCTAGTGACACTCCACACTTGCTTATTTGATTTATTTCTCTCATTTGTCTATTTGGGGACATCATAAAAAGGGGGGTAATGAATTATCTTATTATGGGGGAGATTTGAAAGTTTGAGTGTATATGTCTATCTCATTTCAAATCGATCCGTCACTTGGTATTTTGTCTTTTCTCATGTGTGTAGGTACTACATGGATTATCATTGGATTGCACACCCTGATGAGAAAAGTGATGAGATTCCTGAAGAGTTGAAGAGCAAACGTTGAAGTCTTATTCAATTGTATCTTTCTAGTTTTGGGTTCATGGAAGGGTAGATTTGTATAGGCATTTTTAGTTGTTTGATAATTCGGATGTTTATTTTTATGTATGTACCGACATAGACATAGGGGGAGATTTGTAAGGATATTTTTGTCCATTAACAATTTGTTATGTCACACACCGTTACACCGTTGAAGAAATTTAAGATTCATACAGTCATCAACGGATCCGAATATCAAAAGAAGAAGAGAAATCAAAGTCTGACAGGCCGGACCGGTCCGCCCAGAATAAAAGAACCGATCCGCCTGCGGACCGGTCCGCCTCAGACCCGGACCGGTCCGCCTGCTGAAAACCAATATACCCCAGACCGATTGCGAATCGAAGATGCCAAATATAAAAAGAACCGGTCCGCCTACCAGGACCGGTCCTCCTGGGATAAACACAAACTGATCGTGCAGAGATTTTTTAGACCCAGGACTTCTTTTATAAACCCACTACTGAAAGTGGTTTTAGAAGACTTCCATACACGATTTTCAGAGTACAAAAAACATTAAGTCTTCACCTATTGAGCCCTAGACTCTAGGTTTTTGATTCACACAAATTTCCAAACATTTGTGAATCTATTTGCAACCCAGGAATGCACTTTTGCTGTTCATGTCATTGTGGAGAAGACCGTTCTTCTTCTTCATTGCAGCCCTACTGGAAAGGGATAACTCCAGCCGCCGACTACAGAATCCGACACCTGAGGGTAATTCTTAGTCACTTGTATTTTCATTGTAATTCGAAAATTATACAGTTACAATATTATAATGGAAATAAATGGTTTTGCCCCTTTGGGGGATTTTTCCTCACAATCATGTGTTTGAATGTTCTTGCTTAGTTCATTATCCTATTCAATCACATACTGTTGCATGTTTGGGGTTTGTTTGAGTTAAAAGGTGTTAATTATATAATTTGCCCATTTGAACGCAAGCACATAAGTTCTCAAATTAATGCTTTGATCTTATCTGGATTTGATTTAATTCCTCTTTGATTTACTATGTACTTGAGGAACATTCCCTCTTGCACTCCAAAAATGCACTTGGTCGGATTCAGCATCATCTGGTGCTTCTCAAGTTGAACAAAAGTCTGGCTGAGGTCGACAATGTGATCGGATGCCTTTTTGCTTTTTGTAAGCACATAATTCATGTAAGCTTCCATATTCTTGCCTATTTTCTCCTCGAACACTTTATTGACCAGCCTTTGATATGTAGAACCTACATTTTTCAAACCCAAAAGCATAACATTATAATAGTATGTTCCTCGGGGAGTGATGAAAGAAGTACTTTCCATATCCTCAGGTTTTATTTTTACCTGGTTATAATTAGAATAAGCATACATAAAGCTGAGTAACTCATGTCCTGATGTTTCATCCATGAGCTAATCTATTCGGGGCAAAGGAAAGTGATCCTTTGGGCATACTTCATTTAAATCTATGAAATCTACACACATTCTCCACTTATTATTTTTCTTTTTTACCATAACTACATTGGCCTGCCAGTCTGGATATTTTACTTCATTAATAAAGGCTTCTTTCAGAAGCTTTTCGACTTCTTCCTGTATGGCTTGGTTCTTCTCAAGGTTGAACACTCTTTATCTTTCCTTTACTGGTTTAACTTCTTTATTTATGTTGAGCTCGTGGAAAAGGAAATTGGGATCTATCCCAGGCATATCTTCTTGACTCTAGGCAAACACGTGCTTTTTCTGTTTAAGGAAGCTCACCAGTTCCCGTTTAAGAACAGGATCCAATATTGTCCCTATTTGAGTGATGCGCTCCGATTGGTCATCGTCTAACACAATGCTTTCAATTGCTTCCATAATCCATCCCTGTACCAGCTCTGTTTCATCCCTTGGGTCTAAGGTTTCAACCTCAGATTCTTCATCAAGCTCAGGCATATCCACTTTGTAGGTAGTGGTTTTCTTCTTTATTTCTTCGAAGTCTTCTTGCTCAGTAGAAGAGTAGTAACATTCCTGAGCTACTTTCTGATCACCATTCATAATTCCCACACCAAAATTAGTAGGGAATTTTAGACATTGATGAATAGTGGATGGTATTGACTCGAACTTCTTTAGCCTACTCTTCCCATAATTATATTGTAAGTTGAATGTACGTTTCTATTGATTATAAAGAAATGGATCTTCTCTGTTCGGCTAGCTGGCCCGGTGCCTATCATCACCTCCATTTTAATGGTTCTCAAAGGAAAGACTTTCTCACCTGCAAATCCTATTAGTGGTTAATGATTGGGATCTAATTGGCTGAGTTTAAAATCCAAGCTGTTAAAACAAGGATAGAATATGATATCCATCGAGCTACAATTATCTACTATTACTATAGAGATAATGATTTCTTCCTTTCCGACTTTGATTACTAATGGGTCGTTATGAGGATACAGTACTCCTAAAAGGTTATTTTTAGAGAACCCAATTACTAGTTTATCTTTATTAACCTTCCTTGGTCGTTCTTTCTCTATAAGGTTGATCCTCTGTATGTACGAGAAAACTTGTGCCTCATTGAGGCAAGATTTTTGATCTGCTGTGTGATCTCCTCCTCTTGCATCTCCAGTTGTAATCATTTGGAAATCAAAAGAACCAAAATTGATATAGAATACATCGCGTTCTAGTTATCGGGGTTTTTTAGGAAACTTGAGATCATCATCCTGGTCATTTTCATGAGTTCTTTTCTTCTCATCTCAGGGCTTGCAAGGAGATTTTGATCTTCTTCGAATTCCCTCGTTGTTCTAGCGATCAACATATTGATTCATCTTTCCTCATCGAATGAGAGTCCAATCTCATTTTGAAGAGCTATGCAACATTCCGTAGTGTGATCGTGATCCCTGTGGAATTCGCAATACTTCATTTTATCTCTCTTGGTCGAGGAACTTCTCAACTTATCAGGCCAACGCATATCTTTATTATGTTTGATTTCTTCCAAAACATGGTGAATTCCCATGGTTAACGGAGTATAGTCGTTGTACTTCTTGAGTCACTCCAAAACACCTTTCTGTTTTGATTCCCTGTGTTCTTTGGGGTATTTATGATCCTTCTTATCATTTTTACCATCAATTTTTGTGCTCGATCTACGCTGGCTGCCATTGCTTCCTCGGCATTTATGATCTTTTCTACTTTAGCCATCAATTTTGCCATTGTCTTCACAGGATCCTTGGCAAGAGTGTAATACAATTTTTCTGGGAGCAATCCACTCATGAGGGAGGTTATTGGAGTCTTATCCTCATAATCTACAACTTCTAGTTTCTCATTAATAAAATGAGTGATGTTATCTCTGGTGATCTCTCCTTATTTCTATCTCACACTAAGTGTGCCACCCTTTTCACAGGCTTTGCTCCAAAGCAAAAGTTGTAAATGAATAACTCAGCCAGTTGGTTGAAGCTAGAAATTTATTTTCGAGGAAGGCCGTTGTACCAGATTTGGGCGGATCCAGTAATGGTTCCATAAAATGCTCTACTTCTCATTTCGTCAGGGACGACATAAATATCAATAGCTGCTTGATATTGTTCTATGTGGAGAACTGGATCAGTTTTTCCATCATATTTAGGTGTTACTACTGGTGCCTATAACTTTGCTGGAGTAGGGAAATCCCCAATTGCCTGCACAAACGAGGGCTATTTTATAGAACTTCTTTGTAATAGGTTTCTTATCTTCGTTATTTCCCATAATTTTTCTTCCAATCTCTATATGGATCCTTTCTAGGCATTATTGGCAGCATCGGATTTATGTATTTTAACTTTATTGATTCTTGATCTTTCTTCGTGAAGCCATTGCTCGGTCCAAGTAGTAGTTCGTCGGGGATTTGACCTAGATTGAGTTGTGTTTTCCCTTTGATCAGATAGTCGTCGGGTGTTACTTGAAATTGACCTAGGATTTTTTGTTCCCCCTAGGTCCCAAACGATCAAAGGGAGAAGCACGACTTAATCTTTTCAAGGCACTTGGCCTCTCTGGAGAATAAAATTGTGTGTGGAAAGAATCCAACGTCCTGAGCAATGAATTGGACCTTAGATGGTAGGAGACATCTCTTATTGTCATTGAGTGGATGCTCCAACCACCTCTTGGTGGGGGTGGTGGCATATTTCCTTGAGAAGATAGAGCAGGTGCCCTAACTTGAAGAGTTTGTGAAAGTTTCCAGATAGTATCTTGCATGGCTTCTTGGCCTCTTTCAAGACTCGCTCCCAGTTAAATTATTTGTCAATGGAGGACCAGAAGGAGCAGGAGGAATACCTTCGTTCCTGAGACTTGATTCAGGAATATCATCCATTTAGATATTTTATTGAGTAAGATCGATTAGAAATATCATTCCCACAGACTGTGTCAATCTGTTGATGCAAAAAATTAGACTGGAGTAATTAATTGATCACAGATAAAAGAGAAATAAAAGAGAGATGAGATTTTTAAAGTGGTTCGGCTTATAGAAAGAGCCTACATCCACTGTTGTGTATTCCTTTGGGATTGTTCAATTGCCTCTCTTTTCATGTTGCTTGGATGTAGGGTTTACGATGTATTTATAGCCCCCAAGGGGTGTACAAATGCTAGAATATCAAATGATGGAATGTCTTTATATCCTAGACATTTACATATGTACAATCATTTATGTATACAACTGTTGGTGTTTTCCTATCATCATTGGTCATTTTTCCTAGCGTTGGTCAGAATTTCATCCTTGTTGACTAGGATTAATCTTCCATTGTACACCACGTTTCAGTTTTCGAATGGTCCACGTAAATGAATAATTTTTTGTATCAACAATATATATTATTGCTTATCTATCTTATACCATAATAAAAAAATGAGAATCACTGTATAATGCTCAAAATGAGTTTATATTCATCTCTATTCATTGTCTGTGTCATTAATGTATTGCTCTTATCATTTTATAAAAAAAAAGAACTTGTCTTGGCACTAGAGCGAACCTCTCGATCTTTTTAATATAAATGAAAATTTTTCTTTTATAATACTAAGTATAATACCTCTTCATCCACTTTCAGTTGACGGACTGGAGGCAATCACTCTCTGGCTCTAAAATCTGGCAATAACCCAACTTGCCTACCCCTATGACGACAAAGGGGCCTTCCCAGTTGGGTTTTAACTTTGATGCCGACATGTTGCGGAGATGGTGAGTGGATGCTCACAGGGCTAAGTCTCCCATTTGGAACTCCCTAGTATTGACCAAATTTTCGTAGGCTCTGGATAGTTGCTAGGTGTAGACTTTGAAGTTCTCCTTCGCCCTGTCTCTATGCTCGTCTAGTGCCTCCAGCTGCACATACCTTGGGTCAGGGATGAGTCTGTTGATTAGATCAACCATGGCTGAGGGCACCACTAACTCCATTGGTAAGACAGCTTCAGTCCTATATACTAGGGAGAACGGGGTGAACCCTGTCGGTTTTCTTTTGGAAGTACAATAACCCATAGCACCATGGGTAACTTCTCATCCCATACCCCTGGCATGTCCTCTAGCATCTTCTTCAAGATATTGATCAGAGTCTTATTGGTGGCTTCCGCTTGACCGTTACCATTAGAGTAGGAGATGGTTGAGCTATTGTGCACAATTTTGTACTTGTCTGTGAGGAGGTTCATCTCCTTGAATACGAAATGCTTGTCATCATCTATTAAGATAGCCTTAGGTATACCAAACCTTCATATGATATACTCTTTTATAAACTGAATTACACTTGGGCATTCACCCGCCTTAGGGGGATGGCTTCTGCCCATTTGGTGTACAATTCAGTAGCCACAATGATAAAAGCTTTGCCATGAGAAGCTGGGCTAATTTTTCTAACTAGGCCAAATGTCCATGTGTAGAAAGGGTAGGGAGTTTCTAGGCTTTGTAAGCTGACTGAAGGAGCATGTATCATGTTGCCATGTACTTGACAGGCTTTGCACTTCTTCACATATCCAATGGAGTCAGCCTCTATAGTCGGCTAATAGTATCCTAGCATCATCAGCTGATCATACAGTTTAGCACCCCCATATGGGAGGGCTCATGAGCTTCTTTTAGCACCCTCTCTATGTCTTCTTTAGCTATGCATCTCAAGGCCTTCTCATTGTACCCTTTTTCTGTAAATATTTCCACCAAGTAAAAATGGGCTATCATTTTTCGCAGATAAATTTCATCCTCCCTCTCTAAAGGCAATTCCCCATCTCTCAGATGTGCTATATATGACTGTCTCCAATCTTTGAAGGCTTCCACAAAGTTAGCTTCCACTGGCTGATCAAAATTGGCTTGGCATTTTAGACAGCTTTATTGTAGGCGAGCAGCTTCTGCGCTCATGGTGGGTCAACAGTATCACCCCGCTGCAACCATCGATAGAAGGGAATATCAGTGTCTCCATAATTCTTTTGGTGTATTTATGCTAACCTTTCCTTAGCTTCTTGCTCTCCGACACACCTTTCCAGAAACGTTCTGGGACTCTTGAAATAGAGTGTCCCCTGCAGCATGTGGTAGTTAGCTAACTCCAACATCTTTATTATCCCTTCTCTGGTTTTGAGCTGCTTCACCACTAGGTGCCTCCAATCTTCTGGCTCACTGCTTGGGAATAAGGATTTTACTGTAGTGGGCATTGTTCTTCACCGTATTGTGATTATTGCTTCCAACTCATCTATTTCTAGTTTCTACGCTATCATGGCTAGTGCGTCGGGATGCATGTTCATTGTTCTTGCATGTCTCTCCATGGTTACTTCCAAGAATTGTCCCAGCAACCTCTAGATGATGTACCTGTAGAGTGCTAAATTGGCATGCTTGAGGGAGAACTCACTATTGACCTATTTTACTGCCAGGTTGGAGTCCCCTCATATGCACAACACCCTGATCCCTCTTCTGAGTGCCTCCAACATCCCCAAAATGAAGGCCTCATACTCAGCCTCGTTATTTAAGCATTTAAAATCCAACGTGAAAGAGAGAGTGATCTTCTCCTTCCTATTTGGCAATATAATACCAGCACCTCATGTTCCTTGAGCACTGGAGCCATCAAACTCCATCGTCTATTTCTTCCACCATGCATGCTTGAAAATTCTCCCCAGGTAGCTCTTCACTAGGTGGCTCGAAATTCCCACTTGGAAAATGAGCAAGTAGATATGCTACTATTTGGCTTTTATTGGCCTTGGGCACTATGCGTTTCAAATCTAACTCTGATAAGATCAAAAACCACATTACTGTTATTCTTAGATATACTGTCCATGCGAGGAGGTACTTGATGGGGTCACACTTAGTGACTATGTTAACTGTGAAAGCTAGAAAATAGTGTCTCAACTTCTGGGCAACAAAACTAAAGCCAGGCAATGCCTCTCTATGTTAGTGTACCTACATTCGATACTTGAGATCACTCTTGAGAGGTAGTACATCGACTTTTCTACTCCTTCTGTTTCTTGGGCCAGCAATGCTCCTATGGACCTCTCTGTTGAAATAAGGTTGAGCATCAGCAGTGCCCCCGCTTCTAGTGGGATCATTATGGATGGGGGGGGAATAGATCTCTTTGATATTTTCAAAGGCCTTCTTCTACTCATCTCCCTGAATCCATCTGGCTTTGTCTTTCAGAATGGGTGTAAATCGGTGAGTCACTTCTGCCAGCACAGGTATGAACCTCCTCAAGTAAGATACCTTTTCCATCAAGCTCTTAAATTTAGAATTTTTACCTCCAACACCATAATAAATTGTCCACTTGCGTGTGCAGATATCCCTTCAAGTCTTGTCTATAGAACATGATTATTGGAAGGAATCAAAAATTAAACTATGATGCCTTAACTGAAGTAATCATAATTATAACTTGCTTTTTCAAACATGTAATACTCTTTGACAACTTCAATAATGAACTCACATCTTCATAAATGTTCGCACAACTAAGTTGGACCTTATACACGCACAATTGAAGCTTTACAAAAATAAGAAAGCTACACTTCCTGGAAAACTGGTTACAACTTAAATTCAAAGTACTCATTAACTCTATAAACAGATTAGGTTCAGAATACAGAATAATCAAAACCTAAATAATCAACTAGTAAGCAACTAGAGATAATTGGCTTAAGGATAGATATAAGTCACAATATTTAATATTGGATGGCATGATAACTTCTAAAAACTAAATTAGTTTTATTACAAAAAATGTGAAGGGACATATAAACAGCAAGTGATACAACCTTAATGAATTACAACTAGGAAAACATTTGGCCATTTGGATATATGAAAATGATTATAATCCATAGATAAAATATCAGAGGAGTAAATATTTTAAGAAGGTTGTTGGGGTTAAATAAATAACATAAAAATGGAGTTCCAGCAATGAGGATGAATTGATGAAAAGGACGTCATTGGATTTGAGATGCATAAGAGATCAATCTTAAGAGAGATAAAGGTTGTTTAAATCTAATTGAGAAGGGTAATGAGATAAACCCATAATATTCCAATAGATAAATAACATTAACAAACTAGGTTGTTACTTCTAATATTGTATCCATTTGTTCCAGCGACAACATTTATGTTTGTAGCTTATTTTGTTTACTGCGTTTGATTTGTCATTTAGGTAAGAACACTTAAAATACCTAATATTATGATAGCATGGAGGAGCCCTCCAAATTATATCCAGTAGCAGTAGCAGTAGCAGTAGCAGTAGCAGTAGCAGTAGCAGTAGGAGAATTGACTATGGCTGCGAAAATTGTGAGGACATGGGAAACTTCTCGAAGCATTTTTTCCTTAATGATCTGTTTTCCCATATAAGTAGTGCACAAATCATCATTTTTCTCCTCATCAAAAAATTTTGCCGAAAGACTGAGTAAAAGTGATGTTGGTGGTAGGAGTAGTGAACTGAGTAGGATAAATAACCACCATATGATCAGTCCATCCAAAAGAATAACTGGGAGCAATACTGTGACATGAGCAGTCACTGTCTTATCAAGATAGGGTATTTCTATCACCTCGGTTGATAATATTTGTATGAGTATCAATTATTATGTTATAAACATGAGAGGATGCATTAATCTTAACAATAGCATTATCACACATTAGTTGTGTTTGAACTTCTTAGGAGTTGACCATATTAAAACTTTATTATGGTCTTCAGTAGGTTCTCACATGATATATTTTCAGCTATTTTTTTCCTTTTTTATTTTGTAAATATATGATATGACATTGAAGGTAATATATGAAATAATCTTATAGGTATGTGGTTTTTATTTGGATTGAAATAGTAATTTTAAAGTATGTATATCGTTATATTAAGTTAATGCAGTCTTACGTGTGTAGTTGTTTTAGGATCTATATTGTTATATTAATTTAATGTATATCATTATATTAACTTCAAGAAAACTAAATTTTCTTGAAGTGTTTTAGGATCTATATCTACTGACCCATTGTTGTGTGTTGACATTGGGGCTTAGTGTTGAGGATACCATGATAATTACTATACCAATGGTAAAATTAAGATAGTGAAATCAACACACGCATACACTATTATATATATAAATTATTAGTGAGGCTTGCCAAAAATTCGCTACCACTTGTACACGGGAATGGAGTTATAGATTGGAATTTTTCTTAAGGTGGAGGTGGAGAGTAAGAATCAGGTATTGCATCCTTATCCAGCCCCATGTTGTTATCATACATAGCTTTATTCCATATGGTTAATGTAAATCTCTTATATAGACTTATAAACTCTAATTCATCTAGAACAAAACTAAGCAATAAAAATGCCAATAACACCGACTTACAAGACAAAACACCCTAAACCCTACATAATAATAAATTATCATAAAGGAAAACAAAGATAGATTTCACGACCTAAAATTCCAAATCTTCTTTGGAATACTGATGTCTTGACTTCTTGTGTACAAGATAAGTGGATTAACACATAAAAGATAGCATAATTTAGGTCAAATTGAGTGTTTAAACAACCTAATTTTGCCTCAAGGATGAGACGAATAGTCACGTCATGAGCCCAATGAAATTGGTTTTCTAATAGGTATTCTCAAAGTAAAGATGTAGGATTCGTATACATCATTCATGTATTAGTTATGACGATCTGATATGAGATCACGAAACGTGTACGGGTATTCTTATTCCAACTAGTCGGTCTGTTATCTAGCATGGATGGACATAACAAAATCCAACCAGGGTGGCTTACAATGTTGATGGACATACTCATTAAAATGATTTGAAAATTGTAGTGCCATACTATCCCACATGTATACATGACTAGACATTGTAGTTCGCTTAGATTCCATCGTTATTCATGTTCATAGTTTCTCATTGATATTTTGGGTAACATTTAATAACAATTATTGTAAATTTGACTGTATAATTTTCATACATCTCTATACATGTTTGTAAATTGATAATATTTATGTTAGATCCCAAATTCATTATCCGTTAACAATAAGTGTACATAATTCTCACGAGATTGTATGTCATTGATATCATAGTTTGCCGAATGATTTACAATATATAAACATCCATGGAAACTAAGTTATTACTTAATGCAAGTTGGTAGATGGCCCTTAGTGGCCACCGTGTCCCTATGGAACAATAGGACACTCTTAACAGTTATAGTACACTTGTTAATCCATGTATCCTAAATTTTTCCCACTAACAAAAGCACCTATACAAGGGCATAAGTAGTTTGTTTCCCATTGATCAATGGCATAGTTAACCATGACCTTGTGATATTATCACATGACCCAATAGCACGATCCATCTCAACTATATGTCAAATGACCTCCTCATATTTAAATGTATGCACCACATGCATTTATTAGCAATAATGGATGAGGGATGAAAATGTCAGCTAGCATCCCCTAACTAATTAAGAATTTTAGTTGTAGGATATGTAAACTAAGGGTCCTCTATGACATAGTTTCTCTCACAAATATATGATTTGGTTGGGAAGAACACGTCAAAAGGGCAACGAATATGGGATGATAAGAAAAATCATAGGAATGTTACCAATAATGTTATTTAATATATATGTTGACATATTTTTATTAGAGGGTGTAGAAACACTATTATTGTGCCCCTCAAACTCCCTACAGGTGCCCACGGTGGATCTTCCTCTACATGAGCCTTATATTCTAACGTTTTAAAAATGCCAAATCAGTTTGACATGCTACGTGGTTGCAACGTCCTGACGCAGATTTATGAGTTACCCATAGTCAATCCGGTATGACCCGAGAATTATGTGTGAAGTGAAATGAAACAACCTATATAATGTTGCTAGTCTAGTTTTATTTTAATTAACATTTCACTTGTTTAGCATGTGATTCCAGTTTTAAAATAAACTACGTGAGGGACCTATGGGGAACGCCCCGAAGTCCAAGTATACATAGCTACTAACGTAAAATAAAGAAAGTACTTACTTGTATAATGCTCTTAAAATATGAAATCGCTCCCAACCTACCGTAACAAAGCGAGGGTGTGAGCCGATGCTTAGTGAAAAATATATAAATGCAGTATAGAATCGAACGGCAGAAAGGAGACTTAAACACGTTGTGCCTACATGCACAAGCAACTAAATTGTATACATATATATACATATACTCAATGCATGAAACGGTTTTTACTTCCGAAAAACTTATTTTTTTTCCAGATTAATTTACCTTAGTCTTATAAAAGACTTCATTTTTTACTCATTTTAGCATTTCTCGCTTTATTTAACACACACGGTTCAACATTTAAAACCACTGCATTTGATTTAATCAGAACCATTTCTTTACCGAGACCACCCTTTTTATTTTATCCAACACATATTAGTATTCTCATTGAAACACATCCTTTCAACACACGCGAACACTGTGTTAGAAAATACTCATTTAATCTTTTAGAACCTTTTACAATACATTCTCATGTAAATTATGGGTTTAATGTCTTAGGTTGCTTAATCACTCATTTACCTACTACTTTACCTTTTTTCTTACTTTATGGACATTAACCAATTACACATTTACTTATTCATTTTAATATTTACTGGAATAATTATTAATTCATTCAAGTTAGGTTGTATTAACACACTTAACCACACAACCTATTTCTTTACATGTTCCTTATTTCTTTTATCTTTTCTCGGAATCTTCCAATACTGCATACTTTAACAGGCTCCACACTGCCGGCTATGCGCACTATATGCTTTGGCTAGTGGTTTTGGATTTTACATCCTAGGGCTCCAGGCCCTTCTTAATTATCCCAGTGTCATCCGAGATCCTTTTAATATATTTTAACATTTTATAAACGTTCACATTACCCTCTTTTCCTTTTTACCCAGCCGAAGTCAAAACTTGGGGTTACACCCCAACTTGTGTTACACTTTGAAATACTATCATTTCATGTCCTTCACACCTTAACCTTAATTTTATTCCAAAAATCATATTCATTTAGGACCACTTTATGTAACACCTTTTCTAACATTTTTATTTCATAAAAAGTTTTCCCTTTAATTAAAATTATCATTTTACCCATTTGTTTCCAAAATCACATTTTACTCTATTTCCACAAGAGTTAGTTGCTTACAAAACACTATTAAGTTACCCATCCTAAATTCTTAAGTGTTTATTTACCTTAACACCCTTTTTAACCTTGGATTAATATTATTCTTAATCGAAAGCATCTTTACCTCTTTAATTCCTTTTCAAATTCATAAGTGTTAATCACTTATAATATTACTAAGTTGTGCACACTATTTTTTTCATGTTCACCCATAATACTTATTCAATACCTTTATTAATAATTATCAAACCACACATTTCTTTACTTTCTTTATTCAAGAAATCCATTTATACTTAAGACTACTTTTATAAGAAAATGCTATTTATTTTATTTTACATGTAGTCTTAGACTTTATCCTTATCACATTTTTAACCCTTATTTCACACACTTGAAAACTAGAATTTTTGTTTTTTATAATTCCATGTTTAAACCCAACTAATTCTTCTTTAAACATGTTTTTATACTTAGTGCCAAGTTACTACATGTTTATATGCAAGGGAAGATGGATTTTAAACCTTAAAATCCTACTAAATGGTTTAAACATATTTTTCATTATAGAATTTCATCATACTTGCAAAAATACATTTGTGATACATAAAAAGACATTTAATTTCTTCAAACTCACAAAATGTCCATTTTTCATAAAATCTTCATTTTTGCAAGAATCTTTATAACATTATTTTACCGATATTTAACAAGGCAAATCATCATTTCCAAATATTTTATTTCATAAAATGTTTAACATCAATCTTTCTAGAAAATACACCATTTACATAAAAAAGACCAACTTTTAATATATCAAAACCTTGAAATATGTACTCATTCTTTATTTTCAACAAAATATCATTTTTCCAACATTTTTAGTTCATAAAATGGTTTGTTAATTCTAGAGATTAATTTCATCATTTATTCATATCCACCCTACTCACGTAATCTAATTACAAGACTAAAAATATGCAGATATAGAGTCTTATACTAAGAGTAAGGTTTTCCCACCTCTAATGGCTCTACTAGTGGTAAAAATGTTGGTGTAAGAGAATCAACCCCCACCTCTAAAGCTGGGCTGAGGAGGTTACCAAATGCACTCTCCAAAATGTTTCATTTGTGCTCCAAGCTAAGAACCCCTTCAAAACCCACTTCAAATCCATGAAAACCCATCTTCATCTTCTCCAAAAATCCCCCAACACTTCTCTAAAATTTGTAACTCTTATCCAACAATAGTGAAAATAGGTGTTGTAGGCTTGAACACGGTGGAATATCATGTAAAATGGTGGTGGAAGACCTCTCCACTTTCTCTCTCCCTCTTCCATCTTATCCTAACTCAAAATAATCCCAAATAAACCAAACAACCCTTTATAAAAACCCTTTCAAAGGCCAAAAATCTCATTTTCCCCCCCTTATAGGCTGATCTGAGCTCGACACCTCAAAGATCCAATGGCCAAAATCGTGACAATGCATAAGGGAAAACTGGATTAAACATTTTCGATTTATGTCATTCCAATGACAAGCCTAAGTCATTCGAACGACTTCTCCATCACGTTCGATGTTTGTATCGAGCGACCCTTCGCGCAACCTACCACTGCAAAGAAGTGGCATGTCGTTCGATGCCCTATTTATCGTGACTCCATCTTGCTTCTAATGACACAAGGATGTCGTTAGAATGACCCATAATAGACATTCAAATGACCATATTTCCATAATTTAATTTATTAAATTCTAGGCCCACAACTCTCTCCTAATCACCATTAACTCCCCCTCATTTATAATTCATATATAAATTAATTAAATTATTGGAATGCGTTATTACAAACTTCCCTCCGTGGGGAATTTCGTCCCCAAAATTCTCTATCCATCAATCTTCAAGCTTATGGGGTCCACCAATTTCTATTCTAAGTCCTAAAAATCCTCCAAGACAAATCATCGAAGTCCTCAACACTAAGGTCACCAAATACTTAATATGTGGCATGCTCTAACACTTACCATTTCGCTAACCATGACATTACATAATCGAATACGAGTCTTCGCTCGCCTTATGATCAAGTCCAAACCATTTCTAGGACCGCTTATACCAGTACCTAAGGTGTATAAGTGCCTCTATGGGCAAACCTTTTTTCTAGCGGTCGACATTCATCCAATGTGAATCATAACACAACAAACTATCGCATTCATCATCAAAATAAATTCTAGCTTAGGACCGTACATCCTACGTTCCACAAATTTCCATGATATCCTAACTGCACAACCGGCATGAGCTTCTAGATAACCATCCTATGTTATTCCCTCATTCTAAGGAGGAATATTCTCATGAAGTCATCTCCGTATGCCCGGTTTACACCTTCCGCAGAGTCACTCTGATGAACATAATATTATCCTAGGTGTCTCATCCTTGAGTACTCGCTAAATTCTAACTCCAATCCACTCATCATGGCAAAGAAACATCATATGCTAAGTTTCTCCTATTTTTGACACTATACCATATCCTCAAGACATTATCTTGCTCTTCATAATTCGAGCCATTGACTGTCGAGTCGTCCAGTCGAAAATCCACTAGCCTAAAAAAGATCGATACTACAAGCAAGCCCAGTGGCCGAGAGCGCAGCCACCCATACACAAAACTTTATGTAATAACAAGAATACCCCATATATGGTGCACCCATTTATTGAGTTGCATCTACCATACTCGGTCCACCGTGCTCGACTTGTCCCAACCGTATTGTACCATGACATAGCACCAATTCGAGTCACCTCATTTGAGAGAATACCGATTCACGATTACCGAAACCGAAAGGAACACAGTGGAGTCAGAAGGAACAAGCAACTGTCCCAAGGAACTTTACCTATAAGCGTCAAACTCTGACTTACGGAACCGAACATATTTCGTATACTTGAAGTCATGACATTCATTCCTATAGTTCTCACCGATCTCAAATCCTAGCCACTTTCCCCAGCTTGGGTCACTAGCCATGGCAAATCAAATCACAATCATTCATTCTCGCAACACGAAAGCAATATACGAATAGGTAGTCCTTTAGGAAGTCAACGCCTGACTTCCCTCATTGGGAGCAAGGCCTTACCTTTAACATCCTTGGTGTATATGAATCATTCTAATTTTCGGATACTTTATGCCCTAGTCTATATCGACCTTGTCCAATTAATAGTGGCGATGTTACCAATCTACTACACCTAGGTTATTATTTGATTTAACATATCATGATCGAATTCCAAACCCCCATCGACATTACTTAGTCCAAGAGAGGCACTCACCTAATTGTGTTCTTTGCCCACACAAGATAGTTACCAAACTTACCTTCGGGTTCCACTCGCACAAAGGTTATGTGGCGACCACGACCTCCACCATTGGCATTCTAAGGGTAATAAATATCACACTAGGCTACATCTCCTAACTCGTACCAGCTTGGCAAGACACGCCAAAAACTATTCCTTACATTGCTAAGGCTACCCTACCATATACTATCGATATGTCTATATAATAACCATATTTCAATGTTACCCCATCTCGATTGCCATTTTTAAATCTCCATGTGGCATCATCACTTTAAGTATCGAATACATTTCCTAATACATCCCAGAATTGAGTATCACTCATGTAATGACATGACTACCACCCTACCTTAGGGATTATGCCACCCATCTGTGTCAATTTGAGATGCCACACCCTGCACATACACTATACGACCAGTAATCTGGGATCATCACCTGACCCTCAACACAATAATTACTAGAATGCTAAAGCTCCTTCATACCGGACTATCTGGTCTCCTAAGGACTCTAAATGCGTTTCATAAGATCATCCTCAAGACCCGATAAGATTTCATCATACATACCTTTATCATTGTAGGTGCATTGTACAAACCTTCAAGACACACATCACGGTTAATCGGTGCTTGTAAAGACATCAGTCTATGAGCTCCTACCTATGGTTCACCTTAACTACCAAACACCTCCAGGCATTCCAACGTTCGATATTTATCCTCAATGACGCCACACAATTTGTCTTATGGGCACCTCAAATGCCTACGATCTACTCTCTCACTGGGATTACCTCACACCTAGCCATTACCTTGGCGACTAAAATGAATCTCAACACTTAGATACTAATATTATATTTCTCTTAAACAGCTGTGACCATAAGCCACGTACAGACCACAACTAATGCTATTAAGGATTTTGACAGGATACGGGATGTCGCGTATAACCTATAAACCTCAAGTTTTCCTCACCCCATCTTTAATGATTGATTAACTATGGAAACTAATTTGACTCACTATTTAAACATCATATAATGTGTTAATATACCTAGTAGCACGACTATATAGATTTTAATAGGATATGGGACGTCGAGTATTGCCTATAAATACCGAGGCCCACACCACAGATGCCACACAAGATCCTATTCCTCAATACAATATTATGATAAAGATACACTACACCCAAGTTCTCAACAAAGAAACTCAAATACTTTCTCACTGTAGAATCAATACGTATAACGCCATTCGGTTATCTAGTCTCCATACATGAGATACACAATCTTTATGGCTAGGTCTCCAAGAGCATTCTCATTGTTGCCACTTGTCGGGGCTACTCTCACCATCAAAGTTATCATATAATACATCTCACACGAATGGTCATGGTGTTGCTTCTATTAGCTTACACAACTCCATATGTTCACCGGACTACCATCAATTATGATTTCACCCCAAGGATAATTTGTCTAATTACATCACCGGTATTAATTACCCGTACGCGTTGCACCTAAGGGTTATATACCTTTCAACCACCAATCATTATTGGCTAGTCGAGACACCCTAACCATCAACCTCTACCGTTGATTATATGCAACTCGTGCCACTTGCCCAATGGGCGTCGTTCCATTCTATTTGCATCTCAAATGATCCTATATAAATAAAATTCAACACAAGAACCTCATACTAATAACCATGGTGTCACCAATATAGGCTTTCATGGACACCCATAAATTATTACAATTATAATCAGAAGTGCGAAAGTAGTTAATAACTATCAACTTGATCGCATGCCACTTGGCACTAGCTCACTTATCGTGCTAACCTCTTTGACCTTACCATCGAGGACACGAACTAAACCATAACCAAACTAGCATGACTAGCCCAAACCAACACTGATGTCGAAAGATCCAATACCGACCTCACTACGCACTCCCGAAAGTAACCTTCAACTTAGAGCTATGATACCATTTGTAACGTCCCAACTCGGATTTATGGGTTACCCGTAATCAATCAAGTTTGACCCGAGTGTTAGGTGTGAAGTGAAATGAAACAACTTATATAATATTTCTAGTTCAGTTTTATTTTAATTAATGTTTCACTTGTTTAGCATGCGATTCCAGTTTCAAAATAAACTACGTGAGGGACCCATAGGGAACGCCTCGAAGTCCAAGTATATAGAGCTACTAATATAAAATAAAGAAAGTAATTATATGTATAATGCTCTCAAAATACGAAACCACTCCCCGCTCTCAACCTACCGTAACAAAGCGAGGGTGTGAGCCGATGATCAGTGGGAAATATACAAATGCAATATAGAATCGAACGGCAGAAAGGAGACTGAAACACGTTATGCCTATGTGCACATGCCACTACATTGTACACACACACACACACACACACAGATATATATATATATATATATATATATATATGCATGAAACTGTTTTTACTTCCAAAAACCTTTTTTCCAGATTAATTTACCTTAATCTTATAAAATACTTCATTTTTACTCATTTTAGCATTTCTCACTTTATTTAATACACACGATTCAACATTTAAAACCACTGCATTTGATTTAACTGGAACCATTTCTTTACCGAAACCACCCTTTTTATTTTATCTAACACATATTAGTATTTTTGTTGAAACCCGCCCTTTCAACACACGCGAACACCGTATTAGAAAATACTCATTTAATCTCTTAGAACCTTTTACAACACATTCTTGTGTTAATTATGGGTTTAACCGCTTCGGTTACTTAATCACCCATTTCTCCACTTACTTTACCTTTTTTCTTACTTTATGGACATTAACCAATTCATTTACTTGTCCATTTTAACCTTTACCGGAACAATTATTAATACATTCAAGTTAGGTTGTATTAAGACACTTCACCGCACAATACATTTCCTGACAAGTTCCTAATTTCTTTTATCTTTTCTCGAAATCTTCCAATACTGCATACTTTAACGAGCTCCACATCGTCGGCTATGCACACCATATGCTATGGCTAGTGGTTTGGGGGTTTTCACCTTAAGTCCCCAGGACATTCTTAATTATTTCGATGTCATGCTAGTTCCTTTTAATGTGTTTTAATATTTAATAAATATTCACATTATCCACTTTTTCTTTTTACCCGGTCGAAGTCAAAATCCTAGGTTACACCCCAACTTGTGTTACACTTCGAAATATTACCATTTCATGTCCTTTAAACCTTAACCTTAATTTTATTCCTAAAATCGTATTCATTTAGGACCACTTTGTGTAACACCTTTTTCAATATTTTTATTTCATAAAAATGTTCCATTTTAAGAAAAATTACCATTCTACCCATTTGTTTCCAAAATCACCTTTTACTCAATTTTCACAGGTGTTAATTTCTTACAAAACACTATTAAGTTAACTGTAACACCCCGCCCGCCCGGGGAGAGCGAACGGAGCGCTAATGCGATAAAATAAATCCAAATCCACAAGTGACAAGGTATAGATCATCTAAATAAATCCACAATAATATAAATCCACTAATCTCAATCTCTTCAATTACAACAAGTCTCTCGAATTAAATATAACATCTAACTCGAAATAAAATAAATCCCAATGCTCTATACATCAAAATAAATAAATATAAGTCTTCTCAAATGTATTAAAAATTCTTCCCAAAATATCCAAGATAAAATCAATCTCCAATAATCCATAGCGCCCAAATCCACGCTAACCTGCCACTAAAAGAAAATATGGGGAAGTACACAATACGACAGGAATTATGCTCAACAAATACGGATTAGCAACGACTAAAACGTAACAACACGAGTACGAATATTCAAATCAAAATGCAAATCTCAAAGCATTTATCAATATAATTTCTCAACAACACTTTAACCGGGTCACCAGTCCTCACCACATCCGTATATGCTTTATCAAGCCATAGCCCGGGAAACAGGAATTTTGGCGGGTGACCAACATCCATGCCATATTAAAATCTCATGACAACGTGCTCATCAACAATATAATGATACCACATGAATCAAAATAATTTCAACAATTATTTTCCAGATTTCAATGAATTTAACAATTCAAATATGAGTTCAATTAAACAAGAAATCAAAGAGAATGACACTCGCTAGATTTAAGGAGCATATTGTGTAAAACCCCATACCTCAAACCATGATGAGAAACCAACTATCACATCCTCAAGATCAACACAAAAGATCTACAAAATCTCCTCCAAGAACCGCCAACAAAATAGCCCTAAGAACACCTCTAATCTAAGGTTGGAACTCACAAATTTCAAGGGTCAATGTGTAAATAAAAAGAAGAGGAATATAAAATATATTTGCAACCAAAATTTGTGCCAAAAGTATGTTAAAAGGGTTGCCCACGACTTCCTTTTATAATGCAAAGAAATGAAGAGTTAGAATCCAAAAGACTCATTTAAATAAGGCAAATAAATGAACAGTTGGAAGTCAAAACAACTCCAAGAGTTAAAAACATTTAAAAATCATTTTAAAATCCGTTTTAACTCCGTTTTCGAAACCGTTTCAAATTCTCGCCTTTAAAAATAATAACCAACATATTTGAGCAATAAAAATAATTTTATCAAAAACTTTATTTTCCTCCATTTTTCCTAAATTAATTAAAATAGCCCAAAATTACGCGGGTTGTTACATTAACCATCCCAACTCCTTAAGTGTTTTAACTCATTAACATCATTTTTAACCATGTAGTAATATTCTTATTAATTGAAAGCACCTTTACCTATTTAATTCCTTTTTAATTTCATAAGTGTATATCTTTTACAACATTACTAAGTTATGCACACTAATTTGTCCATGTTCACCCATTAACACTTAATCAATACATTTACTAATAATTCCAAAACCACACCTTTCTTTATTTTCTTTATTCAAGTAATCAATTTACACTTAATACTTCTTTTATAGGAAAATACAATTTCTTTCATTTTTCATATAGTCTTACATTTTATCCTTATTACATTTTTTACCCTTGTTTCACCCACTTGAAAACTACAATTTTCTCTTTTAATCATTATGTGCTTAAACTAAACTAATTCTTCTTTAAACTTATTTATACACTTATTGCCAAGTTACTATGAGTTTATATGCATGAGAAGATTGATTTGAAACCTTAAAATCCTACTAAATGGTTTAAACATATTTTTCATTCTACAATTTCATCATACTTGCAAAAATACATTTTTGATACACAAAAGACATTTAATTCTTCAAACTCGCAAAATGTCCATTTTTCTTAAAATCTTCATTTTTGCTAGAAACTTTCTAACATAATTTCACCAATATTTAACAAGACAAATCATATTTTTCAAAAAATTTATTTCATAAAATGTTTAACACCAATCTTTCAAGAAAATACACCATTTACATAAAAGACCAACTTTTAATATTCCAAAACCTTGAAATAATTACTCATTCTTTATATTCAACACAATATCATTTTTCCAATATTTTTATTTCATAAAAATATTTATTAACTCTACACATTAATTTCATCATTTATTCATATGCACCCTACTCGTGTAATATAATAACAAGACTACAAATATACAAATATAGAGTCTTAAACTAAGAGTAAGGTTTTTCAACCTATAATGGCTGCAATGATGGTAGAAATGTTGATGTAGGAGGAGCAACCCCCACCTCCAAAGGGGGCCTCAGGGGGTTACCAAATGAACGCTCCAAAATGCTCCATTTGTGCTCTAAGCTAAGAACCCCTTCAAAATCCACTCCAAATCCATCAAAACCCATTTTCATCTTCTCCAAAAATCCCCCAATACTTCTCCAAAATTCATAGCTCTTCTCTAATGATGGTGGAAATAGGTGTTGTAGGCTTGAACATTGTGGAATATCATGTAAAATGGTGGTGGAAGACATGAAAATGGTGGAAGACCTCTCCAATTTATCTCACCCTCTTCCATCTTCTCCCAACTTAAAATAATCCCAAATATACCAAGAAACCTCTTATAAAACCCTTCTAAAGGCCAAAAATTCCATTTTCCCCTTCTATACTGATATGAGCTCGACAAAATCTAGTAAACAAATATATTTATATGTTAATCTAATAACTGTACTAAAACAACCAATTCACAATTTGGATTTTAATTGGCTCACCCCCAACATCCTATCACCACTACAAATCAATCTAGACTTTGAATTGGATCACCCTCCACTTCATATCATCGCTACAAATCATATGTAAAAAAATAATGATATAAATCAATAACTAAGAATTATTACCTGCATCAATTCAGTGTTGTAACTTGAATGTCTGGGATTAGCGAATTCATATCACACATGAAGTATCTCCCTATCAAATACCCTTAAATGAAAAATATGTATATCAAGGGAAAATTGATACAATTTAACATATAAGTAGTTATTTATACATACAATCATCAATTTCAAAGAATAAATGAATGTTAGCGTTTAAACATGTTACAATAATTATAATTGTACGTGTATAAGTTCAAACCTTAGAACTAATAGGTAATTTGATAAATTATATATATATATATAGAGAGAGAGAGAGAGAGAGGGGGAGATATGTTAATAAATATACCTTGATCATGTTCAAAAGGATCGTGTAGGAACAAACCATTTATCAAAGCAAATACATAAATAAAATAGGGTGAGGGTGAGGGCGGAGCGAGGGAAGCTAGGTATGAGTAGGAAGGGGGAGGGGGTGGTTTTTCCGGGTTTTGGGGTTCTTTTTTCATTATCTTAATCTCAAAACAGATGGGCGAGAGAATAAATAAGAATGAACCCAATTTTTTAGCCGTCTCATAAAGTCTATTATTTGAGACGATTAATAATACGTTGTCTCATTAGTATCATTTTTTTAGACGGCTAATAATATGTTATTCCATTAGTATCTTTTTCGAGATGGATAACAAAAGGGGTATTAAATACAAATAGTATCCAGGTCGCTAGTTTAACCTGTCTCAAAAGGTGGGGTTTAGGGGCTCAAATCTAGTTGTCTCAAAAGGTATAGTCTTAAAAAGTACTTTTTTTAGTGACATAAAATTATAGTGTGCCCATTTGGAGGAAAAAAATCGAGTTTTGAAACTGTTGTTAAGGTGAGTTTGTATTGATGAAATCATGGGGTATTTATATTGTTTGATTCGAAGAGTTCATTGGTTAATATGGGTGGTGGGTTTAAACTGAATATAGGAATTTTTCTAACTTAATTTGTGCGCCTCACATGTGTGTATGGTGTAAACATGTTATTTTTGTCTTTTAGTTCTGATGTGCAGGCTTATTTGGATAGGGGTAATGTGAAATTATTCAAACTTTGGTGTTTGGTCCTTGTTTGGTAAGATAATAAGTATATAGCCTTAAAAGTCTAGGTTTAAAGAAAGTCTAGGGGTATTTTTGTAATTTCAAAAGGTTTCAAGGGTTTAGATTATAATTTTATTTTAGATGAAGTCTAGAGGATTAATTTGATATATTCAGGGACTAGTTTATAATTTGATATATTCAGGGATTAATTTCATATATTCAGGGACTAATTTTACTTTAGACAAAGTTAAGTATAAGCCAAGTTATGTTTGTTTGAAATATTCAGGGACTAGTTTATCATTATTAAAACTTTAGGGTGCCTAGGTTAATTTAGTAAAGTTATAGGGCATAAAGGATAGTTTCATTATTCTTTTGGAGACTTTTGTATTTGAATACCTTATGAGGGCTGAAATAATGAATATATGCGATTTGGGTTGGTTGATAGATTTGATTCAAAAGTCCGATTATTACAGTCTACCTACCTAAAAAGAAGGTCCTCGAATTTACCTTTAAATAAGTCGGGATATTGACCTTTCATAACCCGTTCTAGTTCCCATGTGTCTTCTTCCTGACTTTGATTTTCCCAAGGTACTTTAATTAAGGGAATTTTCATGTTTCTGAGATGCTTCACTTGGAAATCCAGAATTTGAATAGGGCGTACTTCAAATTCATGGTTTGGCTTGATAGAG
Source organism: Sambucus nigra (assembly GCA_949130495.1). Lineage (NCBI taxonomy): Eukaryota > Viridiplantae > Streptophyta > Magnoliopsida > Dipsacales > Adoxaceae > Sambucus > Sambucus nigra. The sequence continues at coordinate 329,793,197 of OX422216.1, forward strand.
ATGTCTTGCCACATAATGGTATAAGAGAGATCATAAATATATTGGCGTACCTAAGACAAGTGAAATATATTATAAATATTGGATGATTCCACAGGTAATTCTAATTGGTAGGCTACAGAGCCAACTTGTTTAATAATTGTGAAAGGTTCAATATATCTGGGGCCTAATTTTCCTTTCTTTCCAAAGCGTTAGATTCATTTTCGAGGAGAAACTTTTAGAAATACTTGGTCATTAACATGAAATTCCAAGGAATTTCGGCGCTGGTCTGCCTAACTTTTGTGACGATCATGGTTATCTTCAATCTTGCTTGAACTTTTATTATTCTCTCAGTGGTTTCTTAAATTATCTCGGGACCAAATTATGTACTAGTTCTGAATTCTATCCCACATACAGGTGATCTACATAGCCTTCCATGTAAAGCTTTAAACGAAACGTCTTTAAACTGATCTGATAACTATTATTATATGAAAATTCAACAAGGGGTAAATGTAAATTCCAGTTGTCGGGCATATCTAACATACAATCTCGTAGCATATCTTCTAATGTTTGGATAATACATTCTGATTGTCCATCTACTTATGGGAGCAATGTGGTACTTAAATGAAGTTTAGTACCCATTATGATATGCAATGATTTCCAAAAGTTTCCTACAAAATGGGAATCTTTGTCTGATATGATCGATAAAGGAATTTCATGTAATTGAATAATTTCTCGAATGTGCAGCTTGTTGCGTTTTGAAATGAGTCGGTGGTCTTCATTGGTAGAGAATGAGCAGATTTGATGATTCAGTCTACTATTACCCAAATGGAATTATATCCTTATGACTTACGAGCTAGTTCGCAGACAAAATCCATGGTAATATGATCCCATATCCACTAAAGAATTAGTTAGGATTAGAGGAGTGCACCAGGGTGTCGGTATTCTATCTTTACTTGTTGACAAGTAAGACATTTCCTTACAAAATTCTAGATATCATTTCTCATATTTGGACACCAATATTTTTTCTTTAGGATGTGGTAATTTTTTTAACTTCCGGGGTGAATCATAAATTTAGAACGATGGGCTTCTTGCAATACTTCTTCTCACAGAGATGAATCATCAGGTACATACAATCTATTTCTAAATCATAAACATATTTCCTTATCGTATGAGAAGTCAGGATTTTTATCTCAAAATCTTTGTACAAAAGAATCTTGGGTTTTTTGAACTAAGATTTTCTCTCTCGATTTAGGATATATGATGATGTTGGAAAATTTTTTGAAAGGGATATCAATCGAAGGTCATATTGTTCTATGGTTGCACCAATATAATAAGAAATTAAAGTGTGTAGTCTTTATACTGGATTTTGACTTAAAGCATCGGCTACTAAATTGCCTTTGCTTGGATGATAATTTAATTTCAATCGATAATATTCCAAAAATTCCATCTAGTGTCGTTGTCTTAAATTCAAGTCCTTTTAAGTAAAAATATATTTCAAACTCTTGTGATCAGAAAAGACTTCAAAATTTTCACCGTAAAGGTAAAAACGCCAAATTTTCAACGTAAAAACTACAGTTGTTAACCCAAGATGGACAAAGTAATTACGTTCTTGAGTTTTGAGTTGTCGTGACCCATACTCTATAACTTTCTCATTCGACATTAACACACATCCTAATCCTTGCAATGAGGCATCGGTATATACATCGTAGCTTAAATCAGTAGAAGGAATGGTGAGGAAAGGAGAAGTGGTTAATTTGTCCTTCAAAATTTAGAATGATTGATTACATTCATCAGTCCATAGAAATGGAACTTCCTTCCTAGTTAGCTTTAAAAGGGGGAGATCAATGCGAGAAAATCCTTCTATAAAATGACGGTAATATCCAGCTAATCCTGGAAAACCCTTTATCTCAGTAATATTGGTAGGAATTTTCCATTCTAAAATGGTTAAAATTTTTGATGGATCGACTTTGATTCAATTTTCGAAAATCACATATCCTAAAAATTATATTTCCTTTATTACAAAATCACATTCGTTGTTTTTATCATATAACCGATGGTTTCTGAGAGTACCTAAGACTGTTTCTAAATGTTGGGCATGTTCTACTGGATTTTGAGAATAAACAAGAATATCGCCAATAAAAATAATAATGAAAGGTCTAAAGATTATATGTTTTAGATCCACAAAAGCTGTGGGTGCATTGATTAATCCAAATGACATTACAGTAAATTTGAAATGTCCATAATGAGTTCGAAAAGCAATTTTCAAAATATCTTCTTCTCTAACTCGCAATTGATGGTTATCGGATCATAAGTCTATTTTATCAAAGACCCTTGCTCCTCAAAGTTGATCAAATAGATCTCTTATTCGGGGAAAAGGACACTTATTGTTAATAGTTACTCAGTTCAGTTTACAATAGTCTATGTATAATATAAAGCTTTCATCTTGTTTCTTGACAAATAATACCGGAGCTCCCCAAGGAGATGAACTAAGTCAAATAAAACCTTTTTCACAAAAGTTATCTAATTGGGTAAGGAATTATCAAAGTTCTAAAGGATCCATTCGATATGGAGGTATCAAAATAGGAAATGTATTAGGATAAAGATTGATACTAAACTCAATTTCTCGGGAAGGGGATAATTCTGGTAATCCTTCGGGAAAAACATCTTTGAATTGTTCCAAAAGGTTTGGAATTAAAGAAGAGATCTGAATTTGTAAACTTGGTGGTTCAGACAGACATGGTCCTTGAAATACAAAAGAACAATTATCTTCGTTTCGAAAATAAATTTTCTTGGCATGACAATCGATATAAGCATGACATTTTAACAAAACATCCATTCTGATAATAATATCTAAACCACAAATATCTAAATTTATCAAATTAACAAGGAGTGTTCCTAAACCAAGTTGAATTCTACAATTGTTATAACCTTGTATTGGTGTATTGATTTCACCTGCTGGTAATTCAATATCCAATTGAACAATTAAAGATGTAGGTAGTAATTAAAATAATTTAGCTAGTCTAAAACTGATAAAAGAATGTGTTGAACCTGAATCAAATAAAACATGTGAAGGAAGATGTTGAAAAAATATCATACCTTCTATCACGTCATGGGAGTTTCGTGTAGGCAGTATTGCATAATTATTTCCCCGACTTGAGATTGGCATAATTTCCTTAATAGGATTTGGCTTAGGTTGATTTTGGATAGGACGAGATTTTGGATTTTGTGAGAGATTATTTGACTGACGACAGATTGGAACAGATATTAACTTAGGATACTATGGTCGGATATGTCCTCCATCGTGACATTCATGATAACGAATCATTAAAAGCGTTGTGTTTTGACGCATCTGAGAGTAAGCTTGTCCACTAGAATTTCGATATGGTTGAGGTCGAGATTGATGTGGGGTTATAATAACATAATTATTTCTAGTAACGAGGGGAGAAGATCGTAGTACGATGAAAGAATTTCATTCTACAATTGTCGTAATGTCGATAAGTTGAGAATACTCACGAATTTGTAAAGGAGAGATTGAATTCTTAATTCGTGGATGTAGTCCTCTTTCAAACTTCTTGTATCTATATATTCATGGGTGTAACGAGATAACTCAATAAATTTGGCTTCGTATTAGGCTATAGATAGATTGACTTGTTGTAATTTTAAGAAATCAATGTTTCGTTGATCTCATTCAGCCTCGGGAAAATACTTTTTGAAGAAAATCTCTTAAAATTGCTCCAAAGTAAAATTAATAACGTTCTGCTTACGTGATACTGCTTGCCACCAGAAATCAGCTTCATCTTCAAACATATAGGCTGCTAAAGTTACTCGGAGATTAATAGTTATACCTACTCCATTTAAAATTTTCATAATCAGACGTATTAATTTCCCAGCTTCACTGGCATATGTCTTTCCATGAAAAAACGGAGGTCATTATCTCAAAAATTCTTTAAGGGAATTCATCCTACGAATTTCTTCGGAGATTTCCTCTAGAGTGGAATGAAAAGTTTATTATCGAGCTAAAGAAGTGAGTTCCTGAAGACATCACATTATTCCTTCAGTTTGAGTCTATTCAGTTTCAGTTCCAGGGGAGGGAATTCGAGTTCTAACCATATTAAAATATAATAAAACAATAAGAATCATAAAATAAGGATATGTCATAAGCCTATTACATTATACAAGATAAGTTGTATGATACATTAAAGTTACATATCACAGAATAATTGTATATTAGTGCTTAACTATAGCAGTTAGTTAATCTATTAAGGCTTAGTATGACGCGTTATATAAAGTACTTTATTATGCTATATACAGTAGGAGATAATTTTAACTTTGGATTTTTCTTAAGTAGGAACAACACCATCGTCCTCAGAGTTGGATTCTGGACTAACTAGGTAACCTTTTTGGACTAGGGAATCATCATTCGAGTCATTACTGGTGTCAGGAGAATAATAACTATGCACTTCGCCATTTGACGTCGCATCTGGATACATAGGTGGGGTCGGTGGGGCATCTGTGAGTGCAAGATTAATAGCTTCCTAGAAATATCACTGGATCGTTTATGTAGTCATCCATTTTTCCCATAACTTGCATTTCACCTAAAACTTTATTATTCAGTACTAACCGCTTGACATCGCTACTGGCACCTGCCCAATCTTCTTCTACTGAATGAATCATTTCCCGTAGCTTTACTAACACTTTTCCCAGAATCCAGATTCCAGTTTCCCAACGGTTAATCGGCCCAATCTCCACATTGAATATAAACGTATCCCAAGTATTCATACTGCAAAATGAAATTTGATAAGCACCCAAAACTGTACATTTTATACCCCGAATAGACGTACTTTAGTTGCTAATTCTCGGTAATATGAGTCTTATGTGCTTTACTGTTTATCTTGTAGGTCAAATGTCCGTTTGCAGTATCAAAAGCTATATATCAAGCCAAATGCACGTTTTATGGAGCTAAATACCCAATCCCCTGATCCTAACCTAGCCCATCCTAGCCTAAACCTACCCCGAAACCCGTGTGTGTTAGTTTGTGCCCTTTTATTATTTTTTAGATTTTTAGTTTGAGTCATTTTTATTTTAGATTTATTTAGTATTTTCTAGGTTTTATTTTCTATTTTTCTATTTTATTTTATTAGTATAATTTTATTTTATTTTGATTTTTCTTAGTTTTATTAGGATTAGTTTTAGGAGTTTATTTTTAGTTTATAATATTTTATAATTTTTTAGGACTTTAGTTTTCATTTAGATTTTAAGTTTTTATTTCTTTTGTTTTATTATAGTTTTTATAAGTTTAGGATTTTATTTTTTTAGTTTTAATATTTTTATTTTTACTGTTTTTAGTTTGTTTTATTTTTAAGTTAGATTTTATTTTTTTATTTTTAGTTTTATTAATTTTAGTTGAGTCTTTTTATTATTTTAGTTGGGTCCAAATTAAACACACACACACACATACCCAATACACACACACAAACTTAACCTACACCTAAACACACCCAACCAACACTCACCCTCACCCACCATATTTTCCTACACCCTACTACATCTAATCCTCACCACACTCATCTTCAACCTCACTCCCCCATCTCTTTCTCTCTCCTCTAAACCACCATAACCCACTTTCCTCTCTATCCTAAAACCCCCAGGCAGCCCCCCATATCCCTTTACCCGACCTCCCCTGCCGGCGACCTGCCTTCGGCGCAACAACTAACCAATCCTGCCACCGGCGACAAGCACGGCCCCCAACCGAAACCCCAGGCCACTTCCGACCTATGTCCTACCCCTGCCCATTTCGGTCACCTTATACCCCCTCGAATCCTAATCTCTACACCCTGCCGGAAACCCAGCGACTAACCCTTCGAACCTATCTCTCCCTCCGGTCGCAACCCCCTACGTCGGAGCTCCAGCCACATGCAAAGTCGCTCAGACCGGACCTCCCTTGTACCCATACCCGCTGGTGAGAGCCCCTGCCGGTCAGAACCCGGTATACAACCCTCTGCCACCATCCCAACCCTTGCCCCCTATCAGCATCCCACGACTACCTCCTGAATCAAAACTAGCTGCCTCACTCCAACTCCGTTGATAACCCACATCCCCGCCGAAACTGCAACTCACCATCCACCTGCTGTCCAAATCTGAAACCAAAAAAAAACCAAAACCCATTTCATATTTAACACACCAAAGACCCATTTCCCCTCTTCTCCAAAAGCCACGACCTGCCAATACCAAAGCCAAATAAGCCAAAACTAACTTAATTCCCACATGTGCAACTTAAACCCCCTTTTACCCCTTATACCCCCAACTACCAGCTTTAACCTCAAAACCCCAAAATACCCAATAACTAAATCAGATTTTTATTCCTATCCACTCACCCACTTATTCTCTCTACCACTTAACCCCACACCTCATGTGCACACACCCCATTTTCATGCACATTAAACTTTCCCAAAAAGCCCCCTTAGCCCCATGTGTGCCATGCTTCTACTATAAAAGAAGACTCAAGACCCCATTTGAGGGACTCATCATCAAATAGAGAGAGAAAATTCTAGAGAAAAGTAGAGAGTTAGGTTAGAATAAATTAGGTAGAAATATTTGTAAATAGTTTTATTTTCATTTTTTTTAGATATTTGTGAGTGATAAATGTGTGAAATTCAATTGAGTTGATTATTGTTGGATGCTCATATTGGATGGATTGTGCTTAATTTCAAAGGAATAGAAGTTCAATTTCACTTCAAGAGATTGGGGTTTGATGGCTCTCTTCTCTTCTCATTTATTTTATGTCTTTGATTATTAATTTGTCATATTTCATATCATGTTAGGCTAAAACCCCTTTCAAGGGGTGGGGTAAAACCCTTATTTGATGTTATTTTATTTTAATTAGTTTAATTACTTGAAAAGTCCCTTTGAATGTTAATTTTAATCCCTCGCCCTTAAATTTACGCCTCGAGAGAGGATAAATGATTTTCGAGAGAAAATCGAAATTCTAATTATAATACCCATTTTAGATTCGAACTAGAGATAGGGGTTTCTTAAGTGGGGTATTATAACTTGAATTTCAACTCTAAAATTATTTTCTAAGACTTACATGAATTTTAATCTATCAATCCTAGCAGGTGATTAATTAAAAGTAGTGTAGATCTATTTTCTAAAGTTGTGAGGTGTTAAACTTAATTTTCTAAAAGATTAAATTATAATTACACTTGCAACGAGAGTTGGTTTGTAATTTTGATATTAATTTGTGAGAATTCAAATAATTAAATTAATTAATTAGAATAACTAAAATTTGTGGTGTAATCCCATTCCTTGATTGTTCTCACAATTATTTACCTCACTTTATCTATTATTTTAGTGTTAGACTTTGTTTTTCATTTTAGTCATTTTCTAGTTAGTTATTATCATATTACATTTAGTTTAGTTTAGTTTAAATCATCACCTCGCCCAATTGTTTTAATATTTGAAAAAGCTAAAAAAATATAAAAGTGAAAAAGAACAAAAAGAAAATAAAAAGTGAATTACAATTGAATTTGTCTCTTGCTTACCCCCTTGAAAGTGGATTGATACCCTTACTTACCTCTACACTTTAGATTGTTATATTTTGTAGGTATTTTAAGGTTTTGACTAACTTGGCTTTCAACAACAACGACATACACCCAAAAGTCAGGTTATCAAATGGCGTTGTTGCCGATATTTGGAGCTTGACGTGCTTGAGAGGATTTCCAAATTTTGAGATTCACTTGTATTTCATTTTTCAATTTTAGTACCATTTTATTTTTAATTTTAGAAGGCTTGTATTTAGGATTTTATTACCTTGCTTGTATTGCGGTGCATAGAGACACCATTTCATTTTCATTTAAAATTTGTAATAATTGAAGAAAGCGTGATAGGAAAACCGAACAAGGTAGAGAGAGGGCGTCCATTAGCGAGGATTTAGAAGCCTCTCTACCTTGGGTCGGTCGGACTCCCAGGGCCGACTCAGATTGGCGTATTCTTCCCCCGGTCGACTCAACATTTTCGGCACCCCACGGCCTAAAACCCGTGGGAGGTACATTTCTAAACCCTCGCGCCTTCTTGTTAGCGAGTTCATATCTTGTGTGCTCCTCCGTGCTCTTTTGTGATTTAATTCTTGCATTTAATTTTTAATGGAATGATGAATTAAATTGACTAAGACCTACGCCCGGTCACTCACGAGAAGGGATTTCTTCACCTAACTCAATCACTTATCCTTTATGTGATACCCTAGCCATCACTAATTTAAAATCAATCAACTAGATATCCCCATAGGATACGGTGTTCGTAGGCCCCTTTTTGATCATTTTGACTTGTAGGATAACCCGTAGATTCCTCTCCACTGGGTAAACCCTTGAACGGTTCGCTTTGCGGAACAGAAGTGTCCAGGGAAACTGGGTTTTAAGTGTCGTCGTCCAGTAAAACGGGTTTGTGTTGTCCCCAGCGTTGTATCGGCCGATCGTTTCGTCGTAGTAGCTTTGTGGAGAATCCGCGCCAATGGAATTACACAATCTCGACACACCACGTAAGCATGTTGTTTCAATGGTGTCTCAAAATGCATTGCGTGTAGAATTTTATATGGTTAAGATTAATTATAGGTTTACTTAATTTTGAGTTGGCATTGAAACAACATTCCTATGTTGTGTGTTAAGATTGGTTAAATCACTTATGGATATGGGTCCTGAAAAGTGTGTATTTTAAACCCCGAATGGACTTTTTTTGTTCCTAATTCTCGACAATTTGGGTCTTATGCGTAAATGTTACTGTGATGGCTTTATTACAGTAGTGGGTTAAAAAAGTGTTGTTTCGAGGCAATTTGCATCAAGATATGGCTAATTCACAAGTCCTGTAACCTTAATCGAGCCTAAACTTAGCCCAAACCTTCACTCGAGCCCGTGTGTGTTTACTTTGTGCTTTTTAGATTTTTAGTTTGAGTTGTTTTTTTTTAGGATTTATGTTCATTTAGAATTTTCTAGAATTTATTTATATTTCTTTTTATTTTAGTCTTTATTTTTAGTTTTGCTAGATTTTATATTTTTAGGACATTAGGTTTCATTTTTACTTCTTTTGTTGTTTTTATTTTTATTATTTGAGTTTTATTTTTAGAGGATTTATGTTTTATTTTAGTGCGTCGAGTATTTGTTTTCCTTTATTTTTGTTTGTTTTTAGTTTTTAGTTAGTTTATTATTATTATTTTTTGTTTTGTTTTATTTTATTAGTTTTTATTTGAGTCGTGTTTAGTTTTTAGAGTTTGTATTGTATGTCATGTTATTTTCATTTTTTTTAGTTTTTTAGTGAGTTTTATTTTTTAGTTGATTTTTATTTTTAGTTTAGTTTAATTTTTTTTTTAATTTTACTTGTTTTTTTATTTTATTAGATTTTTTTTCGGGTCACAAATTAATTACGCACATCTACCCTACACCACAAAACACCCTAACACCCACACCCACACCCACCTATCCATACACCTAACTCACACACAATCAACCCCCTCCATTATTCACCTTCTTCTCCATCCTACACACCCTCTCTCCTCTCTCCCCCATTAACAACCCCACTTCCTTAACCCATCACTCACTCTACCCTTAAACCCAACAATGGAACCCACGAAATTTCAACTCTAGACTTATTTTTATGATTTAAACTAGTTTAATCGATCAATCCTAGCGGGTGATTTGTTAGATGATGTTTGGATCTACATTTCAAGAGTTGTAGGAGTGTTAAATTTATTTTTCTGAAATGTTATTGTCAAAATTACATTTGCAACGAGAGTTGATTTGTGATTTTGATATTAACTTAGGATAATTAATTTTAATGAATTAATTAATTTTAATTAACTAAAATATATGGTGTCCCTTGTTAGTCCTCACTTTTATTTTCCCACCCATCTTATATTTTAGATTTTTATTTAGTTAAATTTAATTAGTATCTTCACTTATTCTTTTTAGTTAGTTATTTACATCCTACCTTTATCTCAAAATTGTTTTAATATTGAAAAAGCTGAAAAAAATAGAAAAAGCAAAAATCGACAAAAGAGAATAATAAACAAATGAATTGCATGCTTTTCTTCTATGTTTCACCCTTATATTCGGATTGATTCCCTTACTTACTGCTATACTCTAGTTTGTTGTATATTTTGTACGTATGAAAGGTTTTGATTAGAGAACTTTCAAACAACGACATCCATACAAAAAGTCATCTCTATTAGGTCCGCGCCAGCGGAATCGACCAATCTCGACATGCCATGTAATTGTTCACAATTGTTTTCTATCTCGATCAATTACAACAGTTAATGTATGTATTTCATTTCGAGTGAAAGTCATCATTGTAATTTCTAGATGTATACTCTAGATGAACTTCAATATTCTCTGAATGATTTGATTATGTGTGTTTTTATGTAATTATGTAAAATATTGTGTGTTTTGATGTATAACCAGATGAATTCAAAAAATTGTGATGATATAGTGGACATGTTTTAAGACTAATTTTATGCGTGACACATTTTGAGACAGCATTGAAACCGCATGCCTACGTTGTTGTTGAAATTGTTTAGTTCCCTTATGAACGTTAGTCCGCGCCAGCGGAATTACACAATCTAGACACTCCACATAAGCAAGGTTATTCAACGGTGTCTCAAAATGCATTGCGTGTAGAATTTTTTATTATCAAGACTAATTTTTGGTGTAATTAATTTACAGTTGGCAATTAAACAACATTCCTATGTTTTGTATGAAAATTAGTTAAATCACATATGGATATGGGTCTCCGCAAGCGGAATTAACCCATCTTGACATGCCATGTAATTTTTAACAATTATTTTGTATCTCGATCAATTATAATATTTTAATGTATATATATTTTATTTTGAGTGAATGACATCATTGTAATTGTTAGTTGTATGCGCTGGATGAACTTCAATATTTTCTAAATGATCTGATTTTGTCTTTTTTTTTTTTATGTGTTTATGTAAAATGTTATGTCTTTTGATGTGTAAACATATATGATCAAAATATTGTGCTAATACAATGGACATATTTTAAGACTAATTTTATCTATGACACATTTTGACATGGCATTGAAACTGCATGCCTACGTAGTTGGTGAAATTGTTTAGGTACCTTATGGACCTTGATCCGAGCCAGCGGAATTACCCAATCTCGACACACCACATAAGCATGATGTTTCAATGGTGTCTCAAAATGCATTTGATGCGGAATCATTGAGATTTAAGACTAATTCTTGGTGTATACATTTTGAGTTGGCATTAAAATCGCATTCCTATGTTGTGTGTGAAGATTACTTAAATCACTTATGGATATGTGCCAGCGGATATAACCAATCTTGAGATGCCATGTTATTGTTAACAATTGTTTTCTATCTCGGTCAATTACAATAGTTTAATGTATGTATTTCATTTCGAGTGAATGACATCGTTGTATATGTTAGTTGTATACGTTGGATGAACTTCAATATTCTTTGAATGATTTGATTTTTTTTTTATGTATTTATGTAAAATGTTGTGTGTTTTAATGTAAAACATATGAAATCAAAAAATTATGCTAATACACAGGACATGTTTTAAGACTAATTTCATGTGTGACACATTTTGAGATGGTATTAAAACCTCATGCTCAAGTGGTTATTGAAATTGTTTAATTCCCTTATAGACGTTGGTCCGCACCAGCGAAATTACATAATCTCGAGACACCACGTAAGCATGTTGTTTCAATGGTGTCTCAAAATGCATTGCATGTAGAAATTTTGATGTTTAAGACTAATTCCACGTGTACTTAATTTTGAGTTGGAATTGAAATAACATTCATATGTTGTGTGAAGATTAGTTAAATCACACATGGATACAGGTTCGCACAAGCGGAATTAACAAATCTTGACATGCCATGTAATTGTTAATAGTTTTTTTGCATCTCGATCAATTACAGTAGTTTAATGTATGTATTTCATTTCGAGTGAATGACATCATTGTATATGTTAGTTGTATTCACTGGATGAGATTCAATATTCTCTTAATGATTTGATTTTCTGTTTTTATGTATTTATTTAAAATATTGTGTGTTTTAATGTTTAAACAGATATGATAAAAACATTGTGCTAATATACTTGAAACGTGTTAAGAATTATTTTATGGGTGACACATTTTGAGACGACAATGAAAACGCATGCCTACATAGTTGTTGAAATTGTTTAGTTCCCTTATGGATGTTGATCCGTGCTAGCGGAATTACACAATCTCGACTCACCACACAAGCATGTTGTTTCAATGCTGCCTCAAAATGCATTACGTGTAAAATAATTGATGTTTAAGACTAATTCCTGGTGTACTTAATTTTTAGTTGCATTGAAATAACATTCCCATGTTGTGTGTGAAGACTAGTTAAATCACTTACGGATATGGGTCCACACCAGCAAAATTAACAATCTTGACATGGCATGAAATTGTTAAGAATTGTTTTGTATCTCGATCAATTACAGTATTTTAATGTATGTATTTCATTTCGAGTGAATGATATTATTGTAAATGTCAGTTGTATGCGCTGCAAGAACTTTAACATTCTCTTAATGATTTGATTTTGTATTTTCTATGTATTTATGTAAAATATTGTGTGTTTTGATGTATAAACTGATAAATTAAAAAATTGTTTTAATTTATGTGACAACTCGAGATCCGAAATATGGGGTGGCCAGCCCGATACTCCAATATAATAGGAATCATGGATGGAATCATTCTCAGCATCACAACAATATACAAAGTATACGGGATAACCACTCCATATTTCAGAAAAACGGGTTGCCAAAATTTTTGATTTTAAAGTTAAAGAAAGAATTGAAACAACCCAATTTAAAAAGAAAGTGGAAACCCAGAAGAAATTATACTACATACACATTAAGTATACAATATGGGACCGAATATGCTGTCGGTTAACAGACTCTTACAATAATACTAAATAAGTTCAGTAAAGTACATCATACATTACATTAGACAATTACAAAAGCTGGGGCCTCACGTCCGAGTAAAAGACCCGATCATAACTAGAATACAAGAAACAAAATGTCTATACCAAGTATCCCGTAATATTCGCAAAGTATCACGGCTCCCCAAAGACATCGGAATAGGAAGGTCAGATCAGGCGTCCTTGCGACGGAGCACCTGAGCGGATACAAGATGCATGCACAACAAGAAATATGAACGGGTCAGGGCCCGATTTTATATGATCACCAGATGAATAAAAAGTATGACATTTATGAACAGTAAATCATGACTAATAGAAATAAGAATCTACCTACACAATTTAAAGCATAAGCTAAGATATTTTAAATAATCATGAATCAAATTTAATTATGTAGGAAAAAGAATAATTTATATAAATTTAAAAGCCTTCATCATGAACACTAATCCATTTCATAGTTCCGTTCCTTATCAGGAAACATAATCATAATTTTAAGCTCTTTATGGCTTTTATCTCAATCATATGATCTTTATGGCATTCCATTCCTTATCATAAATATCATCATTATCATATGCTCTTTATGGCATTTATCATACATCAAGTCCCACTTGATTAAGAATTGTTATATTTATATACATATAACGATTCTAAGACCGCCCCTCTGAGTTTCCCCACTGGGCGCGCCCCTAAATTACTATCATCTTCAGGGCCTATCAAACAAGACAACCTGGGCACCAAACGCAAGACGTCGGGAAGCGGCAATATTCCTGGGGGAGAGTTATGACCACACTCAGAATCACCTCACCAGCGTAGAAACATACAATAATCTCTCATATGGCCTAGGACTATATCCACCCTACATTCATTAGCCAGGGGGCATCACCTCACGCGCGAACTTCCCTTATGATAGAATTTAGAGATGTGTGTTTAAGTAAATTATCATTTACCATGTCTATGATTAAGTAAATTATCATTTACCGTAATCGTTACCATTTCCATTTCCATTTCATTTTCATTTACTCATTTTCATATATATGTTTCATTTTATCCGAAACCATAATCATTTACTTTTTGTAAATAATTCACATTTTATCCGGAGCCATACGTAATTCATATCGACATTACAACCTCAAAGAATACGTGAACTCCAATTTAATTCTCCCAACACCCTTTTGTGGTGCTATACTATTAACCATCAAGACTAACATATCTCAATTGAGCTCCTAAAGTCTCCCAAACATAACACTACAACTCCTAGTTTCATAATAATCAACTAGAAGAAAAGAATGTCCTAACATCAATTGGCATATCCCCGGAATAACCCCCCACATAACCCATTTCTAATGTAGGGTAGTCAACTAACTCATCTAGAACTCTAGGACTCTAAGTTTACTTCATACAAGAAGGTTCCTAGGTCCTAAACCTAAAGAAAAAGGTTAAAAAAATTGAGTTATAAAACTAACTCAAAAACAACAGGAAATCGAATCGATTCGCCCAAGAAACCTGGGATTCTATAAACTGCCGAATCAATTCGGCTTGGCCGAATCGATTCGGTCCAAGCAGACCTGGAAACTGACCCAAGCGAATCGATTCGCCAAGGGGCCGAATGTAATCGCCCCTGCGATTTGGCCAAGTTTGGCTTACGGGTCATAAACCCTAGTTTTTCCCCAAAACTCTATCTCTTCCATTTTTACACACATCCAACATCATTAATCTACCCCAAATCATCCTACATGATTATTAACTACTATAACCCACAATTGCATCATCATAAACTAAAATTAGGATTAAAACACCATAAAATCCACAAAACCCATATTTGTTCATTTGATCCCATTACACAACTATCAATACAATTTATGCATCTAATATCATACATTAGCAAGTAGAAAACTTACCTTAAGGTTGAAATCTCAGATTTCTTTGTGGTAGATGCAATCGCAATCTTCAATCTCCAAATCTATCTTCTTTCTCCTCTTTTCTCTTCCTCTCTCTTTTTCTCTATGTTTGGTAGCACACAAATGAGAAATGAAACAAGGGGCGGGACTTAAAATCGTGGCTTAAGTCCAAAATTCCCAACTTGAATGGTTTATACCACATTAAAATAACTCCCAAATACGCATTTAAGTTAAAACCAGTCAAAAGTGCCCGAAACCTAAAAATACATTATGGCACTTATTTTGACTGTCTCGCACATTTCGGGACTAACTACGCCCTCTAAAATGCCATTCGATAATTTAATAAATTATTTCAAATTCCGATTTCATTTAAACCATAATGTCATTTAAAACACATGACACTATAAAAACATGTAACATGATGATATTTACTTACACATACAGTAAATATGCAACGATCTAGTAAGTATTAACTTTCAGCTCATTCAATTAATATTTACTCTGGTTCCAACATTTTATATAATTACTTCATGCGGTGAATTAATATAAAATGAGTCTCCTAAAAGTGAGGGTTGTTACATACTCCCCCCCTTATGAGATTATTTTTCCCTCAAAATTCGGGAGTACCCTAATCGCATAAAAGGTATATTATCCTAAAGCATCATGATATAACCCTTAACAATCCCCTCGTTATTGTGGCATCCCAAATGGACTCGGACTAAGGTCGTCACTATCGATCTCAGTTTACATTCTTCGTGCTCTAACATAGCACAAAGTGTTCCTCAAGAACTATCGATCATATCTTCTTACAGCAGAAGACGATACCCACATGACTCGGTGCAAATAGCCTTTCTTCCCGAATCATTTTACATCCCTCCTCGGGGATACCTACACCAACGATAATGGCTTAACCCCAACACTGCACAACTACGCTTCGTATCAACGGAGCCCTTTAAAAGTATACGGCTCGATAAGCCCAATCATTAAATAAATGCTCCAGGACCACTCCAAGTACAAGGAACATATCGTCTGCTGGTCTCATCCAACGAGTATGCAAATTTTTCAACCGGCTACAAAAGGCCACTCACAGTGCCATACCTTAGAAAATGATCTGAATTCTTGTACGGGAAATTCCATCCATACTATGCTACTGCTCTCATCCATCCATTTATCTTAAGGCGCACATTCAAGATATGCCCTTAGACATTAGGTTAACTTTCTCTATTCGTGCACCCTTTTTTAGGGTGGTAAAATATACACTATTTCCATACGGTTCCCACTACTTCCTGGAAACTTTACCCAACCTTTGACACGAATGTCAAATCTTGGTCCACCACTATTTTGATAGGCACTTCATATTGTTTTATCACTCCTCCATAAAGAGTGGGGCGTACTCTTCTACGTATAGTCTTCCCATAATGGCCGAAAAAGCAACGACTTGGTCGAGCGATCAGCAATTTTCTCAAATGGAATCATAACCAGTTCGGTGCCGAAAATTTAATGAAGACGTCTATGACTATAACCTTCTTCATTCCACCACTACTCTCTTCACACGATTGGGTGAAATGGTCAGTCACCGACATGAATGCTCTTACCCCAAAGTTTTCCTAGTTATGCTCGTTCTATTTGCCTTTCCATGCCATCACAAATTTTTTGACGGGTTTTCTACTTGACGCACCTACTACCCCAATCGCATTCCCTTAGCGAAAAGGGACTGTCCAATTTATAGTCCTTTATGAACCTCAAACACCCATTCTACTCCTCCCACAACATATTATAACAACTTGTTGCTCGCGAGAAAGACCAAATTTCCTGCCCAGGAAGTAGTGCCTCCAATACTTTAAGGCGATTGCTACCGCAATGAATTCTGAATCAAGCATGGGATAATACTTCCCACAAAGTTTAAGTTTGTGAGACGCATAAACAATAGGTCCATGATCCAGTATTATTACTTCCCGTTCTCGGCGGAAACTTGTTCGCTAAATCCACCCTCGAGCTCAACAACATGGGCTCAGGAGTGAAAGTTAACCCATCCTTTTAACTCCCCAAAAGTTAAGTTACCAACATAACATTCTATCTAAGAGAGGCCTCATCTCCTTCGGCCTAACCTTCCAAACCTCTCGAGAATCCATACTTATCGTTTCTAGGGACCTAATCCCCCTTAGAGTTAACCTACAACCTATTCGTTGTCAACTCCATATAGCCTTCCTAAATCAACATCACATGCCCTAAAGGCCTTACGTCCTAAAAATTCTAAGGTCGATCTATATATCCTATTTAAGTCGTAGACGTATTATACTAAGTATATCCTTAGTGTCCAAGACCTTTCTCAACTTCCGACATTCGCTCGGTTTCATGCGTGGGACGTCTCGCCAAAGCAAAATCTAAACAAGGAACCCTCCCGTTACACTACTACCTCGCATCGTCGGTCATCAAGATATAACGGTCTACGACACATGATCGGGACCGATAAAATTCTAACTCGTAACCCTACTAATAAGATTATATTCTTATGTCTTACCATATCCACTAATTGAAGGTTTCAACTAATCGGACGTTTACTTTCTCTAAAGTGTCACAAATATTATCCCACTATATACACATGGCCTTCTTAATAAGGCATAGCCAGAAGTCCCAATTCGACTTCATATCTCAATCTCCCTCACATCGATCAGAGGAGAGAACTATATTGGTGCTTCTATCTCACACTATAGTAGCCCTTTAATCACTCAATCACGTGATTCTCGGCTAAATCTTCCAACCCAACTTCTAACAACAAAATAAAATAAAATAAAGAAAAGAAGAAAGAGTATCATCTCTCCACTCCCAACGTCGTTAAGTGTTCATGCGCGGAGTATCTCGCAAAGCGAAATGTAAACAAGGAACCCCTCCGACACATGCCTACTTAACTTGTTGGTCGTGGAGATAAGGCATAAGAAACACAACAAAGCAAACAAACAATCAAACACTCAAGCAAGATAACACAACAAGTAATGAAAACCTCCTACCTTCCTCAAACCACCCCTATAAAGTATCAACCAGTATCCAGGAGAGATATTATAGGACAACTAGTTCCATCCTGAAACTAGAAGATGGACAGCCTCGCGATTTATTCTATTGCTATCACCCCAATCAAACCAAAATATCTTTACTCGTATAATACACATCATACAAGTAGCACATAGCGCACATAATACTTTTTAAAAAAAATATCATCACTCGCTTTATAACGAGTGAAGGAAAATATAAAACTTCCCTAGCACGGAAGTCATATAGTTACCCTATTTATAGCGTCAATACCACCACAAGCTCGATATGCACACCCAAATTTAGAGTAAACATAATACGACCCTATCTTATCCTAAGGAATGCACCACCCACTACTAAGGCGAAATTCCTGCCAACATTCTTGCCAATCACCCCGGGTCAATACTGATGGTTCTCAGACACCGTACTCAAGTATTATCCGAACCAATGTTACTTCCATCAACTCCCCAACTAGGCACCTTATCCTTGCCTTTGTTCTACAATCAACATAACCAAAATACGTGGTTATACATTCCACGTTATAGCCATTGTTTCGCCCCTAACTGCTAAACAATTTGCCCACGTAATCCCTTTTACTTTCTCAATAAAAGAGAGCACGCTACCGACCTCCCCTTCCTTAGTTCAATGAATCCTCCCCAGGCGGATATCCACCAATGGGGTTTCATGAACACTGTTCCTTCAGAAGTGTTAACGACACTTATTCTGGAGCCTATCGTTCCACTGAAGGGCTCTTTCTTCCTTGTACCTACCTTACGTTGGTGTACGGCCTCCCTAACCGTATAACACTTTATTCACTATCGGCCTCAGACCGAACCTCAAGTGAACATTTGAGAATCCATCTTCTCCTCAGTCCAGTTATCCCAGAGAAACTCGCTGTTGAAAATGTCCACTGAGTTTATCCATAGGCAAAACTTCCTGGACCCACAAATATGGTGACTACATTCTCACCGTTTCAACACTACTACTATGGGTGAAGGATCTTCCTCCATCCTTTTCATCTGGGCACTTCTATACCCCTCTCTAGGCCAAAGCTCCTGGACCTTATGCATCCACCGAATTAGGATGCATCTCCTCCATCTTACTTCAACATGTGGCCCTTATCATGGGATCTTCTCTACTTCGATTTAACGTTGCTTGAAATCCCAAGCTTAGTACCACTCTCTGCTTCTATCGGTACTTGGAAAACTATATCTACTGTAATTAGTAGTCGCAGTAACAAGATAAGAAAATGCTACAAAAGGGAGAGACCTCTAAAGCGGTCCTCATCCTCGACCACAACTTACAGTTCCCAGTAATTCCATCTCGCGACACCTTTACAACAACCTTCCCTGGCGCCCTTCTTCAATTGACCTACTAATCTCACACGAACGCACAACAGATTATATAGGTTCTATCTCATGGCAGGAGAACGAAATCTCACAAGAGAAATCAACGATCTTAATCCTAAGGCTCTATGTCCAATCAAAAGCAACGTTGAAAGCGTAAAGCGTTCACACAGACCCCTAAGGACTCCAGAACCTGATGCTCTGATACCATCTGTGACAACTCGAGATCCGAAATATGGGATGGCTAGCCCGATACTCCAATATAACAGGAATCATGGATGGAATCATTCTCAGCATCACAACAATATACAAAGTATATAGGATAACCACTCCATATTTCAGAAAAACGGGTTGCCAAAAATTTTGATTTTAAAGTTAAAGAAAGAATTCAAATAACCCAATTTAAAAAGAAAGTTGAAACCCACAAGAAATTATACTACATACACATTAAGTATACAATAAGGGACCGAATATGTTGTCGGTCAACAGACTCTTACAATAATACTAAACAAGTTCAGTAAAGTATATCATACATTACATTAGACAATTACAAAAGCTGGGGCCTCACACCCGAGTAAAAGACCCAATCATAACTAGAATACAAGAAACAAAATGTCTATACCAAGTATCCCGTAATATCCACAAAGTATCACGGCTCCCCAAAGACATCGGAATAGGAAGGTCACATCATACATCCTTGCGGCGGAGTACCTGAGCGGATACAAGATGCATGCACAACAAGAAATATGAACGGGTCAGGGCCCGATTTTATATGATCACCAGATGAATAAAAAAGTATGACAGTTATGAACAGTAAATCATGACTAATAGAAATAAGAATTTACCTACACAATTTAAAGCATAAGCTAAGACATTTTAAATAATCATTAATCAAATTTAATTATGCGGGAAAAAGAATAATTTATATAAATTTAAAAGCCTTCATCATGAACACTAATCCATTTCATAGTTCCGTTCCTTATCAGGAAACATAATCATAATTTTAAGCTCTTTATGGCTTTTATCTCAATCATATGATCTTTATGGCATTCCATTCCTTATTAGGAATATCATCATTATCATATGCTCTTTATGGCATTTATCATACATCAAGTCCCACTTGATTAAGAATTGTTATATTCATATACATATAACGATTCTAAGACCGCCCCTCCGAGTTTCCCCACTGGACGTGCCCCTAAATGACTATCATCTTCCAGGGCCTATCAAACAAGACAACCTGGGCACCAAATGCAAGACGTCGAGAAGTGGCCATAGACATGCGGGAGAGTCATGACCACACCCGGAATCACCTCACCAGCGCAGAAACATAAAATAATCGCTCATATGTCCTAGGACTATATCCACCTTGCATTCATTAGCCATGGGCATCACCTCACGCGTGAACTTCCCTTATGATAGCATTTAGAGAGGTGTGTTTAAGTAAATTATCATATACCATGTCCATGATTAAGTAAATTATCATTTACCGTAATCGTTACCATTTCCTTTTCATTTTCATTTACTCTTTTTCATATGTATGTTTCATTTTATCCGAAACCATAATCATTTACTTTTTGTAAATAACTCACATTTTATCCGGATCCATACGTAATTCATATCGACATTACAACCTCAAAGAATACGTGAACTCCCAATTTAATTCTCTCAACACCCTTTTATGGTGCTATACTATTAACCATAAAGACTAACATTGCTTAATTGAGCTCCTAAAATCTCCCAAACATAACACTACAACTCCTAGTTTCATAATAATCAACCAGAAGAAAAGAATGCCCTAACATCAATTGGCATATCCTCGAAATAACCCCCACATAACCCATTTCTAATGTAGGGTAGTCAACTAACTCATCTAGAACTCTAGGACTCTAAGTTTACTTCATACAAGAAGGTTCCTAGGTCCTAAACCTAAAGAAAAAGGTTAAAAGAAATTGAGTTATAAAACTAACTCAAAAATAGCAGGAAATCGAATCGATTCGCCCAAGAAACCTGGGATTCTGTAAACTGCCGAATCGATTCAGTCCAAGAAGACCTGGAAACTGACCCTAAGCGAATCGATTCGCCCAGGGGCCGAATCGATCCGCCCCTGCGAATTGGCCAAGTTTGGCTTACGGGTCATAAACCCTAGTTTTTCCCCAAAACTCAATCTCTTCCATTTTTACACACATCCAACATCATTAATCTACCCCAAATCATCCTACATGATTATTAACTACTATAACCCACAATTTCATCATCATAAACTAAAATTAGGGTTAAAACACCATAAAATCCACAAAACCCATATTTGTCAATTTGATCCCATTACACAACTATCAATACAATTTATGCATCTTAAATCATATATTAGCAAGTAGAAAACCTACCTTAAGGTTGAAATCTCAGATTTCTTTGTGGTAGATGCAATCCCAATCTTCAATCTTCAATCTCGAAATCTCTCTTCTTTCTCCTCTTTTCTCTTCCTCTCTCTTTCTCTCTATGTTTGGTAACACACAAATGAGAAATGAAACAAGGGGCAAGACTTAAAATCATGGCTTAAGTCCAAAATTCCCAACTTAAATGGTTAATACCACATTAAAATGACTCCCAAATACGCATTTAAGTTAAAACCAGTCAAAAGTGCCCGAAACCTAAAAATACAATATGGCACTTATTTTGACTGTCTCGCACATTCCGGGACTAACTACGCCTTTAAATTGGCATCCGACAATTTTATAAATTATTTCAAATTTTGGTTTCATTTAAACCATAATGTCATTTAAAACACATGACACTATAAAAACATGTAACATGATGATATTTACTTACACATACACTAAATATGCAATGATCCAGTAAGTATTAACTTTCATCTCATTCAATTAATATTTACTCCGGTTCCAACATTTTATATAATTACTTCATGCGGTGAATTAATATAAAATGAGTCTCCTAAAAGCGAGGGTTGTTACAATTTACTGGACATGTTTTACAACTAATTTTATGTATGGCGCATTTTGATTCGACATTGAAACCGCATTCCTAAGTGCTTGCTGAAATTGTGTAATTTCCTTATAGACGTTGGTTTGCGCCGACAGAATTACACAATCTCGACACACCACGTAAGCATGTTGTTTCAATGGTGTCTCAAAATGTATTGCGTGTAGAATTTTTTATGTTTAAGACTAATTATATGTGTACTTAATTTTAAGTTGGCATTGAAACAACATTCCGATGTTGTGTGTGAAGATTATTTAAATCACTTATGAATATGGGTCCGCGCCAGCAGAATTAACCAATCTTGACATGCCATGTAATTGTTAACAACTTTCTTGTGTCTCGATCAATTACAATAGTTTAATGTATGTATTTCATTTTGAGTGAATGACGTCATTGTAATTATTAATTGTATGCTCTGGATGAACTTCAATATTCTCTCAATGATTTGATTTTATGTTTTTATGTAAAATGTTGTGTGTTTTGATAAATAAACTAGTAAAATAAAAACATTATGCGAATATACTAGAATTCTTTTAAGACAAATTTTATGTGTGACACATTTTGAAAGGAGATTTAAACCGCATGTCTACGTAATTAGCGAAATTATTTGGGTCCCTTATGAACGTTGGTCCGCTCCAGCGGAATTACACAATCTCGATACAGCACGTAAGCATGATGTTTTAAGGTTGTCTCAAAATGCATTACGTGTTGAATTATTGATGTTTAAGACTAATTCTAGGTGTACTTCATTTTGAGATGGGATTAAAATAACTTTCCTATGTTGTGTGTGAAGATTAGTTAAATCACTTATGGATATGTGCGAGCCGATATAACCAATCTTGACATGCCATGCTATTGTTAACAATTGTTTTCTATCTCGGTCAATTACAATAGTTTAATGTATGTATTTCATTTCGAGTGAATGACATCGTTGTATATGTTAGTTGTATACGTTGGATGAACTTCAATATTATTTGAATGATTTGATTTTGTTTTTTTATGCATTTATGTAAAATGTTGTGTGTTTTAATGTAAAAACATATGAAATCAAAAAATTATGCTAATACACAGGACATGTTTTAAGACTAATTTCATGTGTGACACATTTTGAGATGGTATTAAAACCTCATGCTCAAGTGGTTGTTGAAAGTGTTTAATTCCCTTATAGACGTTGGTTCTCGCTAACGGAATTACAAAATCTCGACACACCATGTACGCAGGCTGTTTCAATGGTGTCTCAATATGCACTGCGTATAGAATTTTTTATGTTTAAGACTAATTTTAGGTGTACTTATTTTTGAGTTCGCATTGAAACAACAATCCTATGTTCTGTGTGAAGATTAGTTAAATCACTTATGGATATGGGTTCGCGCCAGGGGAATTGACCAATCTTGACATGCCATGTAATTGTTAAGAATTATTTTGTATCTCGATCAATTACAATAGTTTATTGTATGTATTTCATTTCGAGTGAATGACATCATGTTAATTGTTAGTTGTATGCGTTGGATAAACTTCAAAATTCTCTGAATGATTTGATTTTGTATTCTTTTATAAATTTAAATAAAATGTTGTGTGTTTTGATGTATAAACGGATATGATAAAAAAAATTGTGCTAATATACTGGACATGTTTTAAGACTAATTATATGTGTGACACATTTTGAGACGGCATTGAAAACATATGCTTACGTGGTTATTGAAATTGTTTAGTTCTCTTATGGACGTTGGTCCATGCCAACAGAATTACACAACCTCGACATACCATGTAAGCATGTTATTTCAATGGTGTCTCAAAATGCATTGCGTGTAGAATTTTGTATGTTTAAGACTAATTCTAGGTGTACTTAATTTTGAGTTTCCATTGAAACAACATTCCTATGTTATGTGTAGTTAAATCATATATGAATATGGGTTCGCGCCATCGGAAATGACCAATCTTGACATGCTACAATAGTTTAATGTATGTATTTCATTTCGAGTGAATGACATCATTGTAATTGTTAGTTGTATGCGCCGGATGAACTTCAATATTCTCTTTTGATTTTATTTTGTATTTTTTATGTATTTATGTACAATGTTGTTTGATGTATAAATTGATAAAATCAAAACATTGTGCTAATATACTGGACATATTTTTAGACTAATTTTATGTGTGATATATTTTGAGACGACATTGAAACCGAATGCATACGTGGTTGTTGAAATTGTTTAGTTCCCTTATGGACGTTGGTCCGTGCAAGCGGAATAACATAATCTCGACACACCACGTAAGCTTGTTGTTTATATGTTACCTCAAAATGCATTACGTGTGAATTATTGATGTTTAAAACTAATTCTAGGCGTACTTAATTTTGAGTTGGCATTTGAATAACATTCCTATGTTGTCTGTGAAGATTAGTTACATCACTTATGGATACGGGTCCGCGCTAGCGAAATTGACCGATCTTGACATGCCACATAAGCATGCATTTTCAATCGGGTCTCAAAATGTGGTGCGTGGAATTACTGATGCTTTAATTGTGGATACGTTCGCGCGAGCGACATTTACAACTCTTTTATTTTTCATTTTTATTTTCTTTTTGTGCTTGGTAGTTTGTAGAGTACACGTGAACGTTTTTTAATAAATTGTATGTATACTTTAAATTTACTCTCAAGTATATGTAAATATTTTTATATTTCATGCATTAAATTACTACTATTGTTCAACTATTACTCACATTTTTACATTTCTTGACCTCGAACTAAATGATTTTCATTTTTCTTTTAATGTCGGCCATTATGGTAAGTTGTAAAATAGCAAGGTGTTGTTATTTGGATAATATGGCTTGTATTGAAATATTCAAAGATAACTTATTAGATTTCATATGCAATGAGTTGTGTACTAGGTTTACTAATTTGAATATTGGGAGTTTTTCTTTAAGGTTTTCATTTGGTGATGAATGTTGGTTCATATTGGTTTATGACAATGATGTTCGTTGTATGTTGCGGTCCCTATTGATCGTTAAAGCTGATTTCATTTGGATATATGTCATTGATTCATTAGCATTTCCAAGTAATACATGTCGTTAACGGGTTGAATGCACTAATCGAATTTGTGAAGGGGTTGACTAAAATAATACATGTTCCGAGAGGGTTGACAGTGGTGATATAAATAGAGAGAGGTTAGAGTCTTTATCATCAGTCACTGCAAATGATTTTAACAGTGGTATTGAAAATGACGTTTATTATGGAGATATGGAGCCAAGTAAGTTGAAAGTCTATATTTCCAATGATTCGAAGACATATAGAAGTCATGAGCAGCAGTGTTTTTAAGGAGGTGTAGTGGACTTTTGAGATAAATTTCATTAAATAGACTCTTCAATTTTATTTTCCGCAGCTTTTTTGAGGTATTTGTATGCATTGACTACTTCAAGCTTGAAGTGAATTTCTTTATATTGTTAGGCTATTGTTAGCTTGCCGGTTGTTGGCTTTCTTATCTTCTGTTTTTTAATTGGGAGATTCTTCTGGGTTTCATCGAAATATTTTTTATTCTTCTATCCTCTAGTAACAACTCCTTTTATTTCAGGTAGTTATCTATATACAAGACCTTTGTGGGTGGCATGTAGTGTCTTTATTTAATCCTTATAAATTCTCTTGTACATTGATGCTTGTATAGTCTTCAACTCCGAAATTTCATCCATGAGTTCTTTATTAGTGTTTTCCTGATATATATATATATATATAAGGAATGTTAGATTGCATTTTTTTATAAATATTGTCAAAGAACATGAATAAATGCCTATACTTTATAAAACTACGTGTATTTTCTTAAAACATCATTATTCTACAATATAAAACGTGTGTACTTTCATTTAAATACTACATGTATTTTGATAAAACGCGTGTACTTTTATCAAATACTGCATGTATTTTAATAAAAACATGCGTACTTTATAAAATTATAGCTTCTACTTTATAAAACAGATCATGTCCTTTA
Source organism: Sambucus nigra (assembly GCA_949130495.1). Lineage (NCBI taxonomy): Eukaryota > Viridiplantae > Streptophyta > Magnoliopsida > Dipsacales > Adoxaceae > Sambucus > Sambucus nigra. Next base: position 329,819,399 of record OX422216.1, read on the forward strand.
AAAACGCGTGTACTTTATAAAATAACTACTTGTATTTTATAGAATAATGATGTTTTCCATTTGAAAATTAATCAAAAGTACATATTCAGTTTTTTTCACTTGTGATTCTTCAAGAATTTTCCTCAACGCTAAAATTTTATCCCTGAGAGCTTTATTATTGCTTTCCTTATATGTAAAAAAAATGTTAGATTGTAAGCATTATTTGATAAACATAATATCAAGCAACATGGAATACAAATACATATAAATGAAACAAATGATCAAGAATAACATGAATAACTACCTATACTTTATAAAAACTACATGTATTTTCTTAAAAGATCATTATTCTATAATATAAAATGCGTGTACTTTTATCAAAATACTGTACGTATTTTGATAAAAAGCTTGTACTTTATAAAATAACTGCTTATACTTTATAGAATAATGATATTTTTCATTTGAAAATTAATCATAAGTACCTATTCAGTTTTTTTTCACTTGTGATTCTTCAAGATTTAGCCTCAACGTCACCATTTCTAGCTCACCACCTCTCAATTTTTGCAGTATAACTTCATGCATTTTTTGAGATTTTTATTACTCTCAGATAGATAGGCATTCATTTGCTCCAACATTTTTTATGATTCAGCCTGTTGTTTCAATGATTCATCCAGATGTTTTATTCTTTTCGAGTCACTCATTTTTGTTTAAACAAGTTTTTCGTTCAAATAATTGTTTATGACAACAACTTGGGAATTTTCCACCTCCAACTTATTCAATAACTATTATTCTTTCAAATGTTGAGAATTTTCCACCTCTAACTTATTCATTTCATGTAGTGCTTCCACAAGTTTGGAATTTTCCACCTCCAAAATCTTCACCTTCTCTAGTGCACAATCATGTTCTTTAATTACTGTAGATTGTTGGGATTCCAGCAACTCCATTTTCAAAGCAATATTTTCTTCATCCAAATTCACCTACTTGACATTATTAGAATCTCTTTTTTCAAAATTTTGAGCATCTGTTGGTTCATAATTCCCAATATTCTCAAACTTTTCATAATCCCTGGATTCAAAATTTTCAGTATTTGTTGATCACTTCCCTTATTTTTTGAAGGAATCACAAAGTCTTTAAGTGGAATATTCAAACCTGATGAAAAAGCATTATCATCACGTTCTTCAGCAGCTTCTTCGGATGATGAATCAGTATGTATAGGACTTGCTTCAGAAATTTTTAAAGGGGAACTGTGCCATTCACATAAAGTTTTACTCTTTTTGATGCCCTTGTTGAGATCAACTTCACTTTTCACTGCACTATCCTTACTGACTGCTTTATTTGTAGTCTCCTTTTTCAAATTTACTGAAGCTATCAGATAACCAATATTTTAAAGATGACAAGTTCCATCTAAAGAGATTTTGGTGTCTTCTCTTCTGTCCCTTCAATACATGGAATGATATTCTCACACAATATTGTGATCATGCAAAAACACATGTGATATTAATTATTGTATTATCTAATTTTCATAATTAGAATAACGCATGTAATCTATAAAGTTTACATGTACCTTCAAAATACACATGATATTTATAAAGTACACGTGTGTAATCTATAAATATCACGTGTACTTTCAAAATACACGTGATATCTAGTTATTCCATACACGTGATATCTAGTTATTCCAATGATCATGATCATTGGAATAACTAGATATCACGTGTATGTATAGATTACAATTCCAATGATCATGATCATTGGAATAATTAGATATCAGGTATATTTTGAAAGTACACGTGATATTCCAATGACAATAGTCATGAAATTACGCGTGTAATTTATAAATATCACGTGTATTTTCAACATACACATGATATTTATAGATTACACGTGTTTTTATTAGCCTAAAATTTATTTAAAATGTAAAAATATGTATGACCCCAAATTTTCCAATTTGTTTGTTAGGCTAATTGCATTAGTAAGTTTTGCTCACCAATAGTGAAATGACACATCCACTTATTGTGATAGGCTTTGAACTTGTTGTTTTATCGAGTGAATTGGTGAGAAACCCATATATAGCAGAAGCCCAATCATATGTAATCAGGTCATTAATGTTGCAGATGTATGGTGTGAAAAATTCTCCAAATGTGAAGTTTGAGTTGGAGAAAAGCAACATCGTCATGAAGTAGAGAGAAACAACTCTTACAAAATCAGTTATGCCCTCATCTGTGTAACTCTACTTATTTCTTCAAACCCTTACTTATGTCTGATTTTTAGATTTTTTAATTGGTTTTGAAGTATTGGGCAAGGAATTCAGGTTTTAGAGCAGACGCATCCAATCTCTTTTTCAGATTTATTAATTTTTGCCCCTCTACCATTGGGATCCTATATATTTCACTTACATCTTTTGGGCTTATATGGGCATTGCTCTATATGTCAAAACTCTTCCTTTCCTTTTTGTAGAACTTGATAATGGATAGAATATTTTTATCAATTTTTTTGTGCTGAATCTCTACTACTTCTATGTTGTAGTAGGCATTGAAAAGCTCCCAAAATAGAGTCTTCTTAAGCAGTTCAATATGCCTAGGATTTACTTTGCTTCGAATTTTAGACATATCATGATGAAAGCTAACAACATTCGACCTATACTCGTCGAATTTATTCACATCACATGTAGATTTCACATCACATATCGAAGAATATTCTTCAGCACTACTCTTCTTGTTGTTCTTTCCTTTTCTTGCCCTCATTTTCATCCCCATTCTAATAATCTAAACACATAAAATTTAAATTAAAAACTTATAATGATAAATTACATGCACAAAAGATCAAATACACGCGAATTGGAATAAAATAGAGGCTCAAACAATAAAGTACATGTGTATTTACAAAGTACAGGCGGTCCAAAATAAAAAGTACATGCGGCCTAAAATATAAAGTATATGTGAATTGGAATAAATACAAGCTTTAAAACATAAATTACACACGGTATAATGGAAATACACGCATGAAAATATAAAGTACACTTGACATTATATTGATAAAGTAACACATTCCAATAAAATACGTATATATTTAACAAATTACATTGAATTTTTATTTACTACATACACGATTCTATTAAAGTACAACATTTCAAAAATAATTTGTTTCATGATATCTAATAGACGTCAAAACACAGGACCAAAACCACGAACCACGATCGTTAACATAGTGAGTAAAATAATACTACAAAAGGTTCATGCTAAACGTACCGACATTTTCAAAACCTTTTTGGCAATAACCCTCGGTTCGTGTGACTAAATTCTTAGCTTTAGCCTCAGTCACTTGAAATTTTGTCACATTAAATGTGCATTTGATTTCTTCATAGTAGCGGTAGAAGCCATTTTACTTTCTAGCTCTCTCGTTGAGGCGAAGCACAAAAAAATAGTGTCATCATATGCCTTATCGACTATCAAAGTGAATGGTTTCGTATTGTTAAGATCTTCATAGAAGCAACATGCAATTTTGTAGTCGATTATGGGTGTGGTAGGTATTCCTAAATAATAAGACAACTTCAAAACATTATAAAAACATTGCGATGTGATTCAAATGTGCATACACATTAAAAAGGCCGCTGGCGCGGACCATAATAAGCATAGGATTTGTTCAACATAAAAAGCACACCTATACAATCAATTTCAAAATGTGTTTGTTTTTAAAACCAAAGCATAAAATGTAGAATATACACGCATGAAATACTCAACAAAATATGTTCAAAGTAAATACAGAAACTAAAGATAGGAGAAATATAAACCTAATAACAGAAAATATACGATTATATGAAATTTTAGTTATAACTCAATTAATGGTGCAATATACAATAATTTATGAAAATAAAATCATTAATCATGTCAGCATGTTTGTAATTTTCATTCATTTATTGAAAAATCAATTCAAAACATTGATCGAATTAGGGTTTTGACATGAAGAGTAAGGTTTAGAAAAAATGGTGATCTATTTAAGGTTTACAAGACCGAAAAGCTTAAAAATACATTTTAATAGATTATACCTGATGAATAAGAATGGAAAGAGACTGATCGAATATGAACAGGGTTTACTAGATGAAGAGTTTTTTTGCGGTTTGATTTTAAAAGCATGCGTTTGGAATGGAGTTTGGGTGTATTTATATGTGGACCTGATCGTTTAAAATTTGTTAGGCTCAATTTTTTTGTCCAAAATTTTTAGTCAAAGGACTAGACGGTAAAAGGCCCTATATTTTATGGGGTGGTAAAAATGGTTTGTACGTCAAATTTTCTTGTGGTTCAATTGCAGGTCGCTTACAAATCATTTCGGGTCATTTAAATGGGTTGTTATGGTGCCCCAATTGTAAATTCTTCTCACAAAAATTGTCAATCCTCTTCTTTCTCTATCTCTCTCTTTGATTTACGATTTATTAATTCCATTCAAGATGGTGTGACTGTCACTATCTTAAATTAGCACGTGCCCCACACGATTCGCAGGTGAAAATATATATTACGAATTTTATTGAATGAAATATATTATTTAAATATATTTTCAAAATTATATTATTTCATTATATATAACTGACATGTATTGAAAAACTATTGATATACCAAACAGTATGTGTAAAAAAGTTTATACCCATACATATATTTTATTAAGGAAACGCCAAAACATAATAAAACTTCATTTATAAAATTGAAAATGTCATTAAAATTCCAAGCGTCATTATGGTCACTCAATCCTTGATCTCTATTCCTTTGGTCTTGCAAATTAATGACATTTTGTTTTAAAATATAAACACGTTTTAGAAAAATTTGTAGAAAATTATCAATGAAATTTAGAAATAAAATACAATGCAAACTTCTTAAACAAAATTCTTTAAGATGTAGTCACTTAAGACACAATTTACCGCTGATGATCCCTTGGATGTGTGGAATTCGAGATAATCAAAATAAATTCCTCATTCATGGTCTAATCTCTCTGACAACTTCGAGACTATTTCAGGAAAGAAAATATAAAATATTTGTATGTATGGATTTAAACAAAATATATCAATCTGGTCATTACCAATCCAGAGAAATGGTTGTTTACCAGTGCAAGGAAGTCCAATTTCTGCATAACTACCAACTGCTTAACTGTCAAATATTGATCCATTTTAAAACTATCAAAAAAATCATTTTGAGATGACTTTTTAGGGGTACTCTGAAATGTTTAGATAAAAAAGCATATTCTTTCGAAAAAAGAATCATCGGTGCACGTATATGAGCCTCCCATATGTGTATATATATATATATATATATCATGTGTGGACTGACCCGCACGTTAACAGTTTGGGTTGGACATGTGGTACCTGACGATGAGCCTCCAAAAGAGAGAGAGAGAGAGAGAGGACAGATAATTTCAGTGGGGTGAAGAAATGGGTATAATTTGGAGGGTTTGTATTATACCTATGTGGGCCAGTCCGCACATGATCTCTATCTCTCTCTCTATATATATATATGAGCGGGCCTAGATCATAAATTTTCTAAATATTTCTTTTTTTAAAATAGTATATGTTTGAACCAAAAGAGGTGGCCATTAAACAAATTTTAATTTGAACAATAACTGAAGAGACCCAACCAACATTTCGATCAATGTTTGATAGTGGTTAGTGAGCGAGTATATAAATATATTTTTGTAATTTTCTTTCATACATAAGATTTAAGAAGATCCATGTAACTAGTTGAGCTTTGTTACTTTGTTTGGATAGATTCGTGTTTCTCTTCTCGATTTTGATGTAGTTATAATCTTCTCATTTGTGCGGTGAAGAGTATTGTCAGAGAACATTTCATATTTCAGATCTTTTGACTACCAAAAGATAGTTATTCTTTCCCTTTTCTTTGTAACTGTAAACTTTGTGTAAATTAAGCACACTTATTTTAGTCTTTAACTGATTGTCGTGAGTGGACTATGATAACAAATAAAATTGTACAACCATTTCATGGTAAAATAAATAAAACATAAAAAGAACTCAAAATCACGGTTGTTTAACTTCAACCGCTCTAACAACTATTTTCTTGTAAAATGACTATATTATTTAATGTATACTTGATAACTTGCAGAAATAGTCAATCTCAAAGAGCGCCTTCGATTCTATATGTAGTCAGACATAATACATATTGTATATATAACTTTGACATCAGGAACTTTTTTCTTTTTGAAACATGCATCGCACTAAGACAAAAATGGGACTATTAATCCAAATAAAGGCAAATGATATTAACAATGTTCAAAAAGATGAAAAGGTACATATGGTGTCATCTAAAAGCATAGTAATTTGTTAATTAAAAAGAGACTCATAGACACTAACTAACATAGAAACAAACTTCAATTGAACCTCGTATTTTTCCTTCTAAAGCCTTTGCCTTGTCATCATTCGAATATGACATTCAATTAGCACTCTACACCAAAAACAGGAAACTGACACGGTTTAAAACAGTGCCAGACGCAATCTGGCACGGTTCAAAATTTTGCCAGAATGAGGGGTGCCAGAATTTCTGGCGCGGTTTAAAACCGTGCCAGATTTCCCAAATTGGCACGCTTTTAAACTGTGCCAGTTTTTTTATCTGGCACGCTTTTGACACACTTTTAAACCGTGCTATATGTTAAATCTGGCACGCTTTTGGCACATGCCGAAACCGTGCCAAATTGTCCATTTTCTGGCACGCTTTGGGCACGGTTATAAAGCGTGCCAGATTATTTTATAAGCGCTCTCATTTTTATACATTGGCACGGTTTAAAACCGTGCCAGATTTTTCGGTTGATTAAAAAAATAATAATAGGAAACAAATCTGGAAAATCTGCAAATTCCAAATCCGATAGGAAAAATATTTATTATTTGCAAAAAAAAAATCAAGAAAATTCACAAATTATGAATATCGCAGGTTGTTGATAAACTAATGTGCATACAAACTTCAAAAAATTACAAGAGTTAATACCAATATAAAGCCGCACATGACCATAAAAGTCGACAATAACTTCAAAAAATTACAAGAGTTAATAGTTCCCATATCAAAAAAAAATTGGGCAGAGTTTCCTCTATTTTTTTAGCATTCCAAAACTTGCTAACATAAAATCTGCCCATATAAAGCCCGCACGGCCATAAAAGTCAACAATAAAACTACTACAGCCAGCACGGCTATAAAATTAAACCATAAAACTACTGAAGCCTGCTCGGCCATAACACAAAAAATAGAATCCTGAATATTAACGACACTAAATAAACAATCCCCCTGTTGTAAAGCATTGACTTCTTCGTACGTTCCAAGTGAATAAAAGCTAGAAATTGAATGTCATCCTACAAAAAAATAAGACAGAAAAAAGACATAATATTAGTAACCAAGTCATTTTTAAAAAAATCGTATTCAAGCAGAAAAATTGCATATACGACTACGCGGTTAGTGCGTACAAGTTACAATGGTCTCGTGCGAGGTGTTCGTGCCTCTTACGGGACCGTTTGGGAGCTGGTTTGGATTTTCACCCTCAAACGGCCTGTTTTTAAGTGTTATTTTTGCAAATTATCGTCACATTCTCAAACCGGGAGATCCGTGACGACGCGGTTAGTTCCTATAAGCTACATTGGTCCCGTGCGAGGTGTTCGTGCCTCTTACGGGTCCGTTTGGAGGCTGGTTTAGGTTTTTACCATTTAACGACTTGTTTTTAAGTCTAAGTGTTGATTTTTGCAAATTATCATCATACTCTCAAACCGGGAGACTCGGGACAACGCAGTCAGTTCTTATAAGTTACATTGGTCCCGTGCGAGGTGTTCGTGCCTCCTACGGGGTCGTTTGGGGGCTGGTTTGGGTTTTCACCCTTTAATGGCCTGTTTTTAAGTCAAAGTGTTGATTTTTGCAAATTATCGTCATACTCTCAAACTGGGAGACCTGGGACTACGCGGTCAGTTCCTACAAGTTACATTGGTCACGTGTGAGGTGTTCGTGCCTCCTACGGGGTCGTTTGGGGGCTAGTTTGGGTTTTCACCCTTTAATGGCCTGTTTTCAAGTCAAATTGTGATTTTTGAAAATTAGCGTCATACTTTCAAACCGGGAGACCTGGGACTACGCGATCAAATCCTATAAGTTACATTGGTCCCGTGCGAGGTGTTCGTGCCTCCTACGGGGTCTTTTGGGGGCTGGTTTGGGTTTGCACCCTTTAACGGCCTGTTTTCAAGTCAAAGTGTGATTTTTGCAAATTATCGTCATACTTTCAAACCGAGAGACCCGGGACTACGCGGTCAGTTCCTACAAGTTACATTGGTCATGTGCGAGGTGTTCGTGCCTCCTACGGGGTCATTTGGGGGTTGGTTTGGGTTTTCACCCTTTAACGGCCTGTTTTTAAGTCTAAGTGTTATTTTTGCAAATTATCGTCATACTCTCAAACCGGGAGACCCGGGACTACACGGTCAGTTTCTACAAGTTACATTGGTCCCATACGAGGTGTGCGTGCCTCCTACGGGGTGGTTTAGGGGTTGGTTTGGGTTTTCACCCTTTAACGGCTTGTTTTTAAGAAGGTGTGATTTTTGCAAATTATCACCATACTCTCAAACCGGGAGACCCGGGACTACACGGTTAGTTCCTATAAGTTACATTGGTCTCGTGCGAGGTGTTCGTGCCTCCTACGGGGTTGTTTGGGGTCTAGTTTGGGTTTTCACCCTTTAACGACTTGTTTTTAAGTCAAAGTGTGATTTTTGTAAATTATCGTCATACTCTCAAACCGGGAGACCCGGGACTACGCGATCAGTTCCTACAAGTTACATTGGTCCCGTGCGAGGTGTTCGTGCCTCCTACGGGGTCGTTTGGGGGCTGGTTTGGGTTTTCACCCTTTAACGGCTAATTTTTAAGTCAAAGTGTGATTTTTGCAAATTATCATCATACTCTCAAACCGAGAGGCCCGGGACTACGCGGTCAGTTCCTACGAGTTACATTGGTCCCGTGCGAGGTGTTCGTGCCTCCTACGGGGTCGTTTGGGGGCTGATTTGGATTTTCACCCTTTAACGGCTTGTTTTCAATTCAAAGTGTGATTTTTGCAAATTATCGTCATACTCTCAAACCAGGAGACCCGGGACTATGCGGTCAGTTCCTACAAGTTACATTGGTCCCGTGCGAGATGTTCGTGCCTCCTACGGGGTCGTTTGGGGGCTGGTTTGGGTTTTCACCCTTTAACGGTTTGTTTTTAGGTTTAATCCAAATGTTTTCAAATTAACAATAGGGAACTAAAATATATTTTAAGCATCAAATAAAGAGGAATCTAAAATATGTATTAAGAATGAGAGAGCATGAAAACTCAAATAAATATTACCTTTATCATTCGTTGGTGTCATCAATGGGAGGGAGAAAGTCATTGTGCCAATACAAAAATTTGTTGTTACCCACATCTCCCAGCGTCTCACAAGATCCTTGTTTTCCACCCCAAACTAGATATTCAGGCACTTTTTTGAGGTCGAGTACGATCTTCACTTCTCTCTTTCCTAACTCATGGAAGTGAACTGAAGATACAGCTCCTGGCGGCAATTTCCTACCATAACCGATAACTTGACCAGTGTGAGATAGTATTTTGCATTCCACCATCGAGCTAAAACTTGAAACTTGGGATGTGGGGGGAGTAAAAGGATTAGAAGGAGTTGTAGTGTTTGGAGATGGTAATGCATGAGAATTATGTCCAACACATATGAACTTTCCACTCTCAAAATTCTTTACAAAATCTGAGAGTGTAGACTTCACACCCTCTACTTCTTCTCTGAGGTTATCCACATGATCCTTCCAACTTTCGTTGTCCGCATTTACCTCTTGAAGCATTTCTCGAGCAAATGCAGACTCCAATATAGCTGTTCTAGAAATCGTGGACCCAACGCAACGAACACGTCCTCGCGTGTCTTTCCCAAATACATCAAAAATTGGCCCAGCATCCAAGGTCTCCACTTGACCACTCGCTTAGTATACATCTACAAGCATTTTAACCTTATCCTGTACATAAAGACATTAAAGTTATCATTTAAATTACATATTGGGTAAAAGAAGGAAAAAGAAAAACAATAAAGCTAAATTACCGCAAATGCTTCATCATGAGGCGCATAATCTCCGCCTTTTACTTTATGAGCTCACAACCACAATTCAGCACTAGTTGGTTCACGTCCATGCTCCTTTTTCCAATTCTCTGCAGCTCGGGCATAACCATAACGACCCGTGTTATGAGTAGTCGTTTTCGCACAATTTTGTTTTATCTCTTTATTTTTTCTTCGCAAATCCCTTTGGGCCTGTGCAGCTTCATTGTCACAAAATACCTCCCAATCCTCAGGTTTAACATTTTTAGGAACATTCTCCCTCCACTTTGCAACATCGTCACCCTTTAAATTTACCCTTATCTTGGCCTTGAACTTCTTCCAAGACTCGTTAGCTTTTTTCATAAACATGCTTTTTTGATTATCTTTCACATCGGGAAAATCTTTCTACAATATATAAAAGAAACAAAATTTATCATTATGTAATTAAATTTAGTAACAATTACAATTGTAGCCAAAGAGAAAAAATAGTATACCTTGAACATTGTCCAAATTTGATTCTTATATCGCACTTCTACATGTCTCCATGTTGTATAAGAAATCGGTATATGCGTCCTAGTGAGGTCTCCCCATCTAGTAGAGGGTGTAGCTGAATTACCCCCCACCGGAAGGCCATGCTCGTTAAATTTTAATCTGTTTGTGGAAAGTGCATCACCAGTTGTCGAAGAACCCGAAACAACCTTCGAGCGGGAGTTTGATCCTGGTGTCGCACCACTTGGTGACGGATTTGAAGTGTCACCCACTTGAGACATTATTTATCTAACAAGAGATTGTTTGGCACATAAATAATTAGAATAAACAACAACAAATGAGAATATACTTATTTTGTTTAAAACAGAACATATATATATATATATATATATATATATATATATATATGAACAGGTATATATACTGTTTAGATATATATATATAAACCACTGTTCTAAAAAACCCGCCTAAGCTCCGCCTAGGCACGCCTAGGCTTAAGGCTTGGGAGAAACGCCTCGCCTTACGCTTTTCACGCCTTATTCTTGGTAAAACCCTTAAGACGCATTTTTTTTCTAAAAACAACAATGATTTAGTAAAACGATGTCGCTTTTTAAAGAATTTGTTTACAAACCGAACCATTATCTCATCCAAAATAATCAAATAGTATTTTAATTTGCATATATTCAGACATATTTTTATGATCTGTGCAATTTTTGTATTTTAATAGCCTTGTTATGGTTAAAAAATATTAAAATATATTAAGAAGGCCTAAACGTCTTTTCACGCATTTTTACGCCTAGGCCCGCCTAGGCTTCTAAGGCTTAAGGCTTGGCCTCCACGCCTCAATCACGCCTCGCGTTTTTTAGAACCTTGATATAAACAGTATATATGAACAGGTATCTAAACAGTATATATATATATATATATATATATATATATGAACAGGTATATATACTGTTTATATATACAATTTGTATATATAAACAGTTTATATATATATATATATACACACAGACTGTTTATATATATGTATATACAAACTGTTTCCACTCGATGTTCCCGAGGAAACTTTGCCATTTATGTTGGAGAAAACAAAAGTGAATGCAGAAAAGCAGTTACTATGATTATTTGCTTCGTTCTCGATCGTTGACTGCTCCTTTTGTATTACGGACCATATATTTTTTCATTCTCATACTATGATTAATTGACACTTACAATAGGTGCAGGTTTCATCTAGGCATGTTATACATCGACTATTTACACTGGTGGGTTAGACAGTACATTGTTCCTGATAATAGTAATAACCAAACTAATGAGTCACCAAGCAGGTCATGTTGAAGTTAGGAACAGTTTGGGCAGTTATGTAGGAGTTAATGTCAGTTTTGTAGTTTTATATCATCCGTAGTGCATGATAGTGGGTCAGTTCTTTTTCATAAACACGGGTCACTGTGAAGAAGAGTTTGGTTTCAATCACGACATGGGATTAACCATTCCCTGTGAAGAAGCAGTTTTTCAATCTCTCACTTCCATGCTCAGATGAGTGAATCATGTTGAGGTTTGTTTGGAGAAAGATGAACAACATTGATGTTTGCTTCTCTTTTTTTATATATATCTTCCTAGCAGTCTCATCTTCAATTTTTTTGGGGGTGGAGCCCCATCTTTACTAAATGAATGAATAGGTACTGCAGTTGCGATACCCGTACAACTGCGATAAGATTTGAAGACAGTACTAACACTGCCCCAATAACTAAATACCCAAGTTCAGGAGTTATTCAACACATAGCAGGCATGAAAGATTCAATAGTTTCAATAGATTAACAATGACTAAATACCCAAGTCCAATAGATTCATTAGATTGACAATAACTAAATACCAAAGTTTAAATAGTAAAAAAGTGATATCAGGTTCGAACATGAAGCCATTACATTATATGAATTCGGTGTCTAAAAGTTCCAACAACTTCTCATTTTCCTCGAGAATGGAGTCATACATCGTACGATCAATCTCAATCGCATCTATTTCTTTTGTCAATCTCTTGGGAGAGTGCAAAACAATCGAACACCCCTTGAACTTGGTGTCTTTACAATAAAACACTTGAATTGCTTGAGATGCAATGATGAACGGATCGTCGTGTATTGAATTTTTACTCGTGAGCTTACTAAGGTTCACCATCACCAATTTTGAGGTTGGGTCAACTTTGCAAGCATTCTTATCATCTACGTCCACCCAATCACAATAAAAGACTGTATGTGTGAACTCAATATAATTCAAGTCGAGTATTTGTCTAATAACTCCATAAAAAGTTGTGAGGACCCCCTTCTTATTAAATGACTTCATGGATACACCACTACTCTGAAAGCTGCGATTCTCTTCATATGCAGAAGTAGAAAAGGTATAGCCATTGCATTGGAACTTGTCATAGCTAGTAACCCTATGGAGTGGGCCATCGGCATAGGGCAAAATTTCGATATCATTAGATCTTAAGGCCTACAATGAAATGAATATTTTTTTAATATTTTTATAGAAATAAGGTTATGATAAAAAAAACAAGTACCCAGATAAAAAAGACTTGCCTCGTTCCTTAGCCAAGGGATGAAATCATCAATTGTATGCATCGATGTAGTCCCAGTTAACCCAAATTTGCTACAAGTAACAAATTTCGACATTAAGAAATTTTCAATTACAATAAAATAATATGAATTAGTAATGGGTTACATGTTTACCTTCTGCACTCATTAACGCCATGGTATTTAAATAGGACCCATCTTCGTACTTATTCATACTGGACGGTATTTAGGGTCAACTCCTTACCTTTACCCAATGCTTATTGACACATTGAGTCATCAAACTCATCATCGAGAAAATCCTCAAAGTTCCTCTTATGAGTTCCTTCACCTCTAATAGACACATGTTCCATGGCATATAAATAAGCTTCATGTAATAAATATGCATTAGAAATGCTCCCTTCGACCACCTTTTGTATCTTCCCATTTCTCTTTCAAACAACCACATTGCACGATATCTAGGTGGCCCAGCCGTCAATGCTTTATCGGCTAAATGGTGCATGAGGTGGATCATGACAACAAAAAAGGCAGGTGGAAAGTAAATTTTGAGGACATAAAGAGCCTCTACTAATGCTTGTTTTGCCTTCAAAATATGTTCCCTGAAAATCACTTTTTCACAAACAACATCAAAGAATATGCTTATCCGTTGTATAGCTTTAAACAAAGACTTATGATCTGGAAATGAATGCATAAGCAACGCAGGAAGAAATCGTTGCATAATGACGTGATAATCATGAGACTTGAGATTGGTTAATCCGGGAAGGTCAAGATTAACATTATTGCTGAAATTTGATGAAAATTGAATCGGTACCTTCAATGTTTTCAAGGTGAGATAAAAGTCTTCTTTCTCTTCCTTTCCTAATGCAAAAGGTGCTGATGGCATTCGCCTTTTATTACTACCTTCAACATCTTGCATCCATAATTTTCTCTTAAGATTCAATGGGACCTTCAACTCTTCCCCGGCTCTAACTGTATCTTTATTTGACGATCCTTTCACTGAGAGAATGGTACCTAAAAGAGTCGTTGTTACGTTCTTTTCAACATGCATAATGTCTAAATTATGTCGAATATCATGATCCTTCCAGTACTCCAAGTCAAACAAAATGGATCTCCTCGAAAAACTCGCAGTACCTGTGAGATCCTCGTCGTCACCTTCACTTGGATGATCATCATTATCTACATCATCTTCCAATACTATTGACTCTTTTTCTTTCCCCTTCCCCTTCCTCTTTCCCTTCCCTTTAGCCTTCCCCTTCCCCACTCCCTCTCCCTCTCCCTCTTTTCGGTCACCTTCTCGAGCGATAACAGACACAATTTGCTCAACCTCTACACTTGTTAACTTTCATGGAGCCATAGCAGACTCTATTTTACCATTAAATGTTTGCTTTGATGTGTCGTACCTGTAAGGATAGTTTTCGGGAAGGACCATACGAGATCGTTGATAGTAACATTTCGTTGACTTGCAAAGATATTCAGAAGGTGTGTTTGTAGAGCAAACATGACCCCCATAATAACCTTGAGTTGAACAACATGCTAACATACCATAAGCAGGAAAATCATGAATACCCCACATCAACATGGATTTTAACTGAAAATGTTCATTTTTATTTGCATCCCAAGCCTCGACTCCAGACCATAAGATCTTCAGCTCGCCGACTAAGGGTTGGAGGAAGACATCAATATTACTTAATGGTGACTTTGGCCCGGGAATCAATACAGTCAACATTGAAAACTCACTCTTCATACACATTGATGGGGGAGGATTTAGAGGTTGAATAATCACTGGCCAACAACTATAGTTACGGCCAAACATGTTATTAGGGTTAAAACCGTCAGTTGCTATTGCAAGTCGAACATAATGTTTGCATTTACCCACTCTGCTGAATCTCGGGGATGACGCATAAATTCCATACAAGAGCTTTCTCGAGCATGCCAAGTCATTTTCTCAGCTATCCATTTAATGGTATACAACCTCTTTAGTCTAGGGATTAACGAAAAATATCGCATTACCTTCTTAGGAACCTTATGAAACTTCTTTTTGCCCTTAGGATATATAATTTCCTCCACATCATCTCCTCTTGAAGTATACTTGTATCGCAAAGCACCACATTTTAGACATTTATTTTAGTTTCATGCTCTTTCCAAAATAACATGTAATTGTTAATGCACACGTCATACTTAACATAGTCCATACCAAGATCTCTAATTGTGTTCTTCATTTCGGTATAACTAGTTGTCAAGTTGTTCCCTTCAGGGAGTAACTCATTCAACAATCTAAGAATTCCACCTGTGGTGCCATTTGACAAATTAAATTGCATTTTTATATCATTTAACTTCACAAGAGCATACATGGTCATATGGCGTGACGAACCAGTAGGAGGGTGCAGTGGCTCCATTGCGAGTTGATGTAAACCCTCATACTTCTTGCCTTTGCCTGTATGTGGGTGAGAATCCTTCGGAACATCAAAATTTTGGGGCCCTTCATCACCACCTACACAATTAGGTGCACTAGGACACGCTTCAGTCCTAAACATCTCACAAGAATCATTCACAAGGTCATCCAAAGTCGGAATATTAGACACATCAATGTGTTCTCCAACATTAGTCTGAGCAGCAGGTTGTGCTGATCGTTGGACTGGATTAAGAATTGACGTCTCCCCATGAAAATTCCATAAGGTGTAATTCATATCCATACCATAGTCCATCAAATGGACAAAGATTTCATCTAAAGTAACATGTCCTTTCCCATTACGATAACGCCTATACGGACATGAATGTATATCCTTAGGAATAGTGTTACACACATACTGCAGAAACTCTAACACCCCATCTCTATACGAATCGGTCTCAAAGTTTTTCTCCTTTATCCACTCTTTATTGATCATCGATGACATCCTGATATACATGTGGATGCAGAATGTGTTAATAAGATCACATCACATAAAATAGCATTTCAAAATTTCGACAAGAGGAACTATGGAGAATTACTAAATTACAGCAATCATATATAATACATTCTAATTATCCAAATTGTCCCATATGTATTCTTTAACCCCTCATTTGATAGCTATTGGTGGGATCTCTCTCCAATAGGAGTAATAGTTTCGAGGAACTGTAGATCCTTTCTGCATCTTGACACAGTGAGTAAATCAGAGAAACCTAAAGCAATATAAGGGTGGACTAAGATGTAACATCCAATCTTACGTTTTAGTTATTAGATAGAAACAAAACCTCCAAACCTTAGGTTTTTAATCAAGAACACATCACGGTCAACAATTCTTGTTCTTGGACAAAACCAACCTAAATCGCTTTAAAAACTTCATATTTTAGCCTAAAAACACAACCAAACATTCTACCCTGCGGTTGCCAATGATAATCAAGCCACGTGACCTCATCAAACAATAATTTTTTGACCCAAGAAATTAAAAAACCGAAGATGTTCTTCACCGTCCAAATAGCATATCAAAAGAAACCCAAAACCCATAATCAAGATCAATTTTCATGGTTATAAATCAACGATTTATCATTTCATGGTCACACTATGGTTACGATTTGCATTTACATGTTGATTAATTCAAGTTAACAGGCGAGTGTATTACCAATATAACACATAATCAGCACCAATAAAAACTAAACTAACATCTAAAATTATGACACGATTGGAAAAATAATAACCACCAATTTTTAGTTCAATGGGGTATTGTAATCCCAATATACCACATCCCAACAGGTATGAACCAAGACACGGTAACAAGAAACCAGGTGAACCCAACACCTGTACAATCGCCCCGAATACATCCCAAAATAGAAACTGTTCACCTACACCCAAATCCCGAACTCATTGACTAATAACAACTAATTTGGAACCAAAAGAACCCAAAATCGCAACTGTTTGGGTACATTCAACGGTTCAGGTACCCGAAATCGCAACTGTTCATATATATATATATATATCAGGTACCCGAAATCGGTACCCCTGAAATCGAATCAGGTACCCGAAATCGGTACCCCTGATATCGCACCCCTGAAATCCAACTGATATATATATACCCTCGAATATATATATATATATATATATATATATATATATATATATACGATGATGAAGCGTGGGGAGGGAGCAGTAGCAGCGACGCAGAGCAACGATGATGAGGAGAAGCCGGTAGCGTGGGGAGGGAGAGAGAGAGTGAGTTAGGTTTAGAATGTCTTGAAAATTTAGTCCCCGCTCCAAATTTTGGGGGGTTATTTTTTTAACAAAGCGTACCCATATTTGGCACAATTAAAACCCCTGCCCAATGTTTGCACTATTTCAAGCCGTTCCAGATTATGATAAAACTGTACCAGAATCTGGCACGATTTTAAACAGTGTCAGAATCTCCTTGCCTAAGCGTGCCAGATTAGCATTTTTGGTGTAGTGTTAGTGTCCAACTTCGTTAATTTATGCATTGGGCAATGCACATGATCACATTTGAAGGTATTTTGGTCAAAATTACTATAAAACTTTAAATAAATGAACATTGCATAATAATTATTTTAAAAGTATTTAAAAATCTGAAAAAAAAAAAAAAACATGTAAAAAAATATTCCTAATTTAAAAAAATATATTTGTAATAAAAATAAATAAAAAACAGATTTCTAATATATAAATAAACAAATTTCCAACACAAAACACATTTTCAATGAAAAAAATCATATTAATATTAGGAAAATACTAAAAAATCTACATATAAATCTCGATAATATTTTTAAAAAGTCTGTAAAAACTAGGTAAATATTTAAAGAGTTTAAAAAAAATATTGCGAAAAAATTATTTCCAATAATAAAGTAAATTTTCAATTAAAAACAAATTTCTAATAAAAAGAGAAAAAATATTCAATAATTACTGAAAATCTAGGAAATACATAAAAAACAGAAAACATAAATAAAAATATGGAAAATACGTAGAAAAAAAATATTCAATAAACCAAAAAAAAATATTTTTAAATAAATTTGCAAACTGAATAAATATTCTAAACAATTGAAAAATACTGCAAAAAATGAATTTCTAATAAAAAAATAGATTTCCAATAAAAAACCTAATTTTTTAATAATAACCAGAAAAAATTCAATATTTATAGAAAATTTAGAATATACAGAAAAAATAGAAAAAATAATTAAAAAAAAACACAATTTCCAAAAATAAAAATTCTAACAATGATTAAAAAAACATAAGAAATAATATTAATAAAAGATTTCCAGCAAAAAAAATATTTTCATATAAAAAAAATAATTTCTAGCAAAATAAAATAAATATCCAGAAAAAATAATATATATCCAAAAAACTATTTTTTAATAGATAAAAAAACAGTTGTGTGAGTCACGTGATTTGGTATCCCACTATAACATCACATATAATTAGAGCTTAAGAATAGTTCAACTAATTAGGTATCCCACCATAACTATTTGTGTTAATCAACAAATTAATTAGACTAAATTATAACACGAACTCATGATGAAAGTTGAGTTGTAACTTTGATGGCATAAATAAAACAAAACAAAAAACAAAAAAAAGAAGGCCTTAATAATTCTGCAACAAACTGAGAAAACTCTGGACATAATGAATGAAAAAGAAGAATTATTAAAGTAAAACGATACCTATACATGAAGACCTCATCATCATGATGGATCTTGTTGTGGCAAAAGTAACATTTTTCAAGAAATCCTTCAATCCGATCTTTATCAATGACATCAACAATGTTGTCTTGAACGGGAGAAGAGAACATTAAAAGCATTGGCCGTGATTGATCGGTGGTGTCTAAAACAGATGGTTTTAGAAATTTGTTGGGAGAATCAAGTGGTGGTGGCCTGTGTATTTGACGACGTTGATCCGGTGATTGAATCGCAGAGTTGAGGAATTCAAAAAGGTATGTTAGGTGTTTGAATAGAGATGATTAAGCGGTAAAAATGAATGAAGAATTGGTGTATTTATTAGGTGTCATTAACCTCTAATATTATCGTATTAGAGGTATAATATAAATGAGTTTCTTTTTTATTTTAAAAATTATGAAAAGTTATATAAATGCTATAATGCACGATTACTACAGAGTTAAGAAAAGTACTAAAAGACTCACTACATCGGGTAAATGAAAAAACTCAATAGTCGACACATAGAAGGTAACGAATGATAGGGGTTGGGCCTAATTTGGGCAGGTCAAATATGGGTTGGGCTAATATGAATTGGGTTAAATGTGGGTTGGGTCAAATATGGGTGGACCAAATATGGATTGCACCAACCCATTGTTTTTCTAGTAAAGTACGTAGTAAAATTCGAGGTATATGTAAAAAAGACTCATATTTTACTCACAACTTTCAAAAATGAGTATTATATTTGATTCGTATATTTTAAAATTGGGAGCCATATTTGATTCCTCGTTTTCAAATATGGGCCCCATATTTGACTCATAGCTTTTAAATCGCTCCATATTTAACTCATAGTTTTTAAATATGGGCTCCATATTTAGATGACTGGGCTAATATGAGTTGTTTTATTATTTGGGCACATTTTGCCACTACTAGTCACGCACGTTCATGATAATAACAAAAAACGATAGAAAACAGATCGTAATAAATAAAAGGGGCATATACTAAATAGTCCCTTGAACTTTTTTTAATACACGTTTAGTTCAAGTCTTTTTATTTTGAAAGATAAGAGAATAAGGTACATTTTGGTACAAAATAAAATACTTAGACTAAATGTGTATTAAAAAATATTTGAAGAACTTTTTTATATTTAATCATAAATAAAAATATGATGCATCCGAGTTTCTATGAGTTATTTTCAATTAATTGTGGCCAAAATACAATTGGGATAATGAGCGACGAAGAAAATAACATTTTCACTCGTTTGTTAAGAGGAGAAGAAACACGATAATTTGCTTTTTAATGCAACCATCACAACATAAAACAAATATTATATACAAAATCTTTACACACCATCAGGTCCCAAATTACTAAAATAATCACATGATATCAATAAAATCTTCAAAGATCATTAAAGTACAGACTAAACATAAGAGCCAAGTCATCAAAAGCCAACGTGTGCTTATTTTCCCCCCAAATTCAATGTATCATAATCTTTAGAATCAAATCAACTATAATCAACAAAAACAAAATGCAGACTATACAACACCTTCCTTCAAAAGCTTCAAAATAAACCTCAAAATCTAGCGATTACAGTAGTTCTAAAAAATATAAACCGGCATAGATTTGAAAAATAACAATTAACAATCTGATTCAATATATAAAACAAATTTACATACATGAACATGTATAAAATATAATCATGATCGAGATTTTGTGGGTCAAAACCTTAAAGACGAGAGACAAATTTAAGAGAGAAAGATGGGTAGGTTAACATGCGTCGGTAATATATAGAATGGAAATCCGAGAAGAGTTCAATGTTAGGTCTCTAAATCAGATTGAGTGTGTCGGGTTTGATGTTAATCAATTCTATTTTATTTTTTTTTATCAATTACTTTAGTTTATTAAGGATGTAGTTCAATAGGGTATTAATTTTTTTTTGTCCAACAGGTCCCATGAAAAAAAAAAACTTTATCCAATAAGTCATATTTATGATAAGACCTACTAGGATATGACTCATATAATTATGACTTATTTGACAAATAAGTTCGGCTTACATGAGACATTTTCTAATAGTGTCTATCGCAATATTTTTTTCTTAATAGGTTCTATTTGTACATATAGTGAATATTCACTGTACGTTTACAAATAGGACTTATTGGAAAAAAAATCTTTTTTCATAGGATCTAATGGAATAAAAAAAAGATGTTAGGAACTATTAAACTACATATTTAATATACGGAACTAATTGGTAAAAAAATGAATTATATCTTTCCAAGCCCGAGCTCGATTCAAAATAGAATTAAAATGTGTGGCTTAAGCTCGGTGTAATACCCTGTATTTTTATGACTTTTAATTATGAGATTAATTAAATGAAATTGCTTTTAATTATGGGATTAATTAAATTAATTTGGGATAATTAATTGAAACTTAATTCGAATTTAAATAACTAGCGAGACGAGAATTAGTATTTGATTATGATGATAATGTTGAATATTACTGAGTGAATATGGTAATATATGATTATTAAATTTATTAAAATTGTCGTGAGTTGAAAATACGGCAGTTTCGGTAATTAAGTTGGAACGCGCGTGTCAGGACCCAATTTAATGGATTTAAAAGTAATTTATTTTTATGTCATCCGTATGATCATTTTGAGTGTGCCAACGTGTCCGGAAGGGTCGAGATAGTCAGAAAAGTCTACCCAGGGGTTTAATTTGGGTTCCGGAGTAGTTTTAGGCCAAACCGACAACTTGGAAGGGTATATTAGTCATTTCTATTTTTAGTGAATAGTAACCTACGAAAATTAAGTTTTGTATATCAGCAAACCCTTAGGGTTATTAGGGCCATTGACTGTTAAACACAAGAGAGAACAACGTGAGAAGAAAGGAAGGGTTTCAAGATAGTTCAAAGGTCAAATAACCACCATGCACCACCACAATTGCCGGATTTGTGACCGGAAAGAGAGGGAGGACCAACCATTATCATCATCAAAGGATCAGAAACTTCTAATCAGAGGCAAGTGATTTATCTTGCAATAATTTATGGCATATACTTTACATGATAGTTTAGGTTTGATGTCAATTTATAAATAATGACAAAAATATGAATTTGGAGACTTAATAATTGATTTTGGGTAGGTTTGCATGTAGTGGTTCTTCTGGAAATATTTGATGAACGAAATTATAAATTAAGGGTTAAGAATCACGAATTTAATTGAGGATTATGATGATTATGGAAGAAATAGTGAAGTATTAGGGTTGTAGTAAAATTCATGACTTTTGATCCAAGAAAACGATGTTTTATGATAGTTTGATGATTCTTGAACGTTAAAACTTGTGTAGATATGTTGGTTTAATGATTACTAAACTTACTTGGAAGATTGGGACGTTGTAATGGAGGATTTGGAGTGTAAAATTTGAAGAACCCGTAACTGTTAAATGAATTCTGGGCAAATACCTGACCGATCGATCGATCGATTGAAGAATGTCGATAGATCGACCATTTTCCTCGATCGATCGAACCCTCCTGATTTTTGTAGATTGTTTCTCTTTCAGGTTTGATATATCCCAAGCCTGTAAGAACTCGTATGGGATTTAATAGAATGTTGCGGGACATGGTTAAGTTCAGTAGGATTGTAGTTTATGCCCGAAAAATGTTATAACAATTGGGATTGAATGGGATACCTACGGGTGTTTGCCGAGTGAGATACCGTTAGAAAATTTATAAATTGGGATTGAAATTTTGGTGAATGATAACTTAAGGTTAGGAACAGTAGAAGAGGGACTTTGAATTACTGAGATAACCTTAGAGACTAGTGGGTGACTTAGTAACCTTATGAGGTAGGTTTTAGTATTCAAACTTATACGACGAGAGTTGTAGCGCTAAACATATTACGTGGAATATTCGGGATGACACTATAATACGTTTGAAACTTAAGATATAGGGCTGGTGTATACCTATATAAATATGATGACTACCTAAGTTGAGTGATTACTTAGTATCTGGATTATTGTGTGTATGACATACCTAGCATACTTGCTATCACGGGAGGTTGATTTTCGAAAAAATGACCATCTTATCTTTGTGTGCCTTCGGGGGATTTAGATTGGTACCTTAAGGACATAGAACTGTGAATGACTTATTTATGAGTTGATAAATTAGTTGACTATGGGAGCATAGGTATGTGCATGACCCATGGGTATGTGAACTATGTTCGCCTCCAATATGTGTGATTTGTATTGAGACGGTTCCGAGTGATTCGGAACACGTGATCCTTACGTACGTGATGTACATGGATATGATAGCAGAGTATGCATGCACCGCAGCTTAGCCTAGGGGTGCCGTATATTTATATATGTACTTGTGACCGGTTCACTGTTGCTTAGTAGATGTGAATAACTAAGAAATTTGAATGGGCTAAGAATGTGAGAATTTAAGTAACACTTGATATAAGTAATTTAATGAATGTGAAAATGGATATAAATATGACTTGTTTGGGTAATACGTGTAGATACCCTATGTTAGAATGTGAAAGTAGGAGTTAGTACGGACTAGTTAGATAGTGGCATAACTAGGATGGAATTTAGAGGATGTGTTAGACGTGAACAATAGTTGAGGGGTGAGGATCTCAGGTGAAGGCACGTGACTAACATGTTTTATATATGTGTTGTTTAATATTGTGATTTAAAAACTTGTTGTTTTTAAAATATTTTCACCTCGGGCTCTGACTCATTTGCTTTCAAATCTATCTCTTTTTGTAAAAATATTTAGGTGCCCAGTCACAGGGACGCCAAACATAGGAGTTCCATTCTGATGACATGTTGTAGCTGTTGTGGAAGCTACAGGATCTCGGTATTAGAAGCCTCCACATTTATCTTTGGTTCCTTCAGAGTCATTCATATCAGTTAGGGCATGTTGCCCATTCTTATCTAGAGATTGTATATACAGACTTTCATTATTTCAGATGTTGGTTTATTCATTCAGACTCTTGTATTGGAATTTTATTTACTCTCGTATTATTATTATTAGAGTGTTTACTCCAGACTCAGTTTATTTCATTTTGCTGGTTATTCATATGAGATTGATTATGCGATTGATAGATGATGATTTAATTACTTGGTTAATTGTTAATTTAATTGTTAAAATTTGGCATCTCTCCATTTAAGTAATTAATTAAATATTTTCGACAGTGATGCTAAGACTGAACCAACTTGATATTCTGTATTAATCTAATAAAGGAGTAGCTACACGGTATTTAATTAGTCGGGATGTCACACTCGGCTCACACTCTATTACGAGTTTTGGGGCAACCCCGAACTCGATATGAGTGGGCATTTAAAAAAATATATTATTTCATTTATGGCCTAAATAATCATAATAATTAAATAAAACTAAAGGAAAATAGTAAATAAATATGTCTACAACCCTTATATAAACATTACAAATTTTAAAAGTTTTAGTATAAAAGAATAAAACACGAAAACTATTTTTTAAATCTATTGCCTAAATTCATAACACATTACATTCATTTGCAAATAAATGTAATGTGTTATGAATTTAGGCAATAGATTTAAAAAATAGTTTTCGTGTTTTATTCTTTTATACTAAAACTTTTAAAATTTGTAATGTTTATATAAGGGTTGTAGACATATTTATTTACTATTTTCCTTTAGTTTTATTTAATTATTATGATTATTTAGGCCATAAATGGTGTGTGTGTGTGTGTGAAATAATTTTTGGGTTCGGGCCTAATTGTGGCTCTAAGACATGTAGCTCAAGTTCGGTGCAAATAGAGTTCGGGCTTGAAATTTTGGCTCAAGCTCAACTCGGAACAAACTTACTTAAATCTTGGCGAGAATATAGCAGGCCGAATGGCCAGGCTTCGGGCTTGCCTCCCTCAACTCACAGGCATATTCATTATAATAAATATTGAAATCATATAAGAGCTCAATGTAATATTTTGAGGGAAAAACACTTTTAACTTGTCATCATGCAGCACAAATACAAACACAAAATAAAAATGATTTTTTTGCTTTTGGTGCAAATAATTAGAATGATTCATTTTTCAATTCAAAATTACCCCCAACCAGACTGGTAAGTTGAATAATTCCAGAGATTATATGTGACACCAAACTAAATCAAAGATGACGTGACTCAAATCCTTAATCCCCACATTAAAAACAACAAAATTTTAAGGGAAATACTTTAAAAAAGTTCCCGGGGGGGGGGGGGGGAGGACGTGCCGATGATGATTGAGATTGGCGAGAGAGAGTACTATAACGATTTAGGTTTTGAGGGAATATGGTACATATAGATTTTGAGAGTTTGACATATTTGGGGGGGAAATAAAATGAAAAATGCTATGAAAATCCAATTTTTCGACTCATTTTTAGAACCTAGTAGTGTGTCATCGCCGCATTGGGTGATGTTTTTAGTGGAACTCATGTGACCCACAAACACCACCCAATGTGATGATGACACGTCACTTCGTTTAAAATTTGAGTCCAAAAACTAAGTCTCCCTAACATTGCTCAAATAAAATTGGCAGAGGAAACTAAAATTAAAAGGCAAATGAGACAATTTTGTAGCTTATGTTAGGTCCTAAAGGTTCAGCTACTAGTTACCGGGGTATATACTATTATTAATTATATCAACCCTTACTATTTGAGACATATTATGTTATCCGTACAAAAAGGGAAAACGTTTTTTTAAAATCCATCTCAAATACAAATTTCTAGGGACGAAATGACACATGAATCCCTAATACAGTAGGTGTAGTGTATTCACAAAATTATCCATCTTTTCAATAAGTTGGGGGTTAAGTCCAAAAAATGAAAGTTGAGATTCAGGATGGGAAAATGTAAATAATCAATATTAAAATAAGGTGGAAGTATTCATTTTTTTTGTAAGCTTAAATTTAAATGACTAAAGTACATTTGATATTTATCATGTTCCGTCTTAAATCTCTAAAAATTATATTAAGTAATTTTTGGAATTGCTCATTTCTAAATTTTAGGATGTGTTTGATTGCAAAATTGGAAAATGAAATGAAAATAATTGATTTTCATGGATAATAATTATAGATAACTCGTTGTTTGATTACATTTATTTTCTCACCAGAAAATTAGGTATTTTTTTTTACCTCTTGTTATTTGATTGCCACTATTTTTCAACTAGACAATTTTGAGCCTTATTACAACAATTTAAGTAAAAATTCATTTTTTGTGAAGATTCAAATTTAAAACGTGTTCAGAAAATTAATTCATCATTTATATCAGAATGGACTACATAAAAAATGGTCATAAAATAAACTCATACTTAAAAATTCTTCAAACCTTCATCCATAGCTGAAAATCAAGAATTCCAAAAATAAATAAATAAAAGTAAAAATAAAAAAGCTAAGTTTAAGCCATATCAATTAACCTAAAAAATCGAGAGGTCCCAAACCTCATATATCATATGACTGTAATTTTTTTATATACTATAGTCTAACCAGAAAGTGAAGCAAGAATAAAATCAGAATGGGTAAAACATGTGTGACCATTGAGTTACAAACCCAAACAGCCATCATATCAAAGCAAAAAGAAACAGAAACAGAATATTGAACCAACAGAATGGCTTATGAATTTACCAATAGATACAGACTCTTGGCAATTGAGAATATCGGAGATGTAAACAAAAACAGGTAAATAAAAAAAAGAAAATATATATATATAAAACAAAGGATCAAGGTTTTGGCAAAATATCTCCATTTTTGTATGCATGACATTTTCTCATTTCATGCCCATGCATGAAATGTCATGCTAAATATTTTTTTTTAAAATTTATTAAATATATATATTTTTTTATTATGGGCTGGATTTTATACGGAGGCAAATTTATCACCGTGCCATCGGCACCGGCATCCACTAGTATATATATATATATATATATAAAATAAGAAGTAGAATAGTTGACACTATTCCATAAGTTGATAACTTAATCAGAGGCTAAGATTGAGCCACCAAGGCAAAAAATGGAGGGTGAGATCACAATTCACACCATAAGCCCTACATCTCACCACACCTTATTTTATACTCTATTTGTAATTACAATTTTATCCCACTAGAATTTACTTTCCCCCTCTTTTTACTCCTAAAAATTTACTTTAATTCAAATATAAGGGTTACTTTTGTAATATAACAAAAAGGTATCTCACCCTGACACGATCTCACTCCTCCTTTCTGAAATAACCAAATGTCTCTCCTAATATCCACTGACCCCCACTTCCTCATCGTCGTCTTCTTCATGGTTTTTTATCTTGAGTTTCTAGTTTTTTTTTTTTGTTGTTGATAACGTGTTTAGAGATGTTTTTCTCCTAACTTGCCTAATGATTATCTCTACAATGTTTACATGTAATCACAAAAATGGTTATAGTTTCCAACTGAAATTTGTTATTCTTCTTGATAATCATATGTGTAAAGTCTAATCTATGTATTTTCTTCTTATCTTCCAACACATATATAGCTATATAGATTTTCGACTGAAATTTGACTGTTTCAATGGAGTACCTGGAGGTTATTTAAATGGACTTTTCTTTTCTAGCACTTTACACACATTTGTTTATGATGTTGTTTGTTAATTCAAACTTTAGTCTCTATTAGATTTTAGTACCTCTTTGTAACAGTTATTTTATTTCAGGTAAGTTGAACACTAGGTGTTTGACAAAATGTGCAAGTGAGTACTCTAACTTCTTTATTTTTTTACATAAAGTTTGTATTTAACTATTATGATTAATTAAAAGGTCCAATAATTAGTTTGTACTGATTTTGTTTGTTTAAAGATCTTTCCTTCTCATTTTGACATTTATTAATTTTTAAAGTGGAAACCTTTATTTCCTTTGTAACATAGTTGTATTATGGCTATTATAATGTTGAACATATTTATATATGTATTAAATTACAGTGGTTTGGAATAAATGGATGAATTGATAGTCTTGAGCCTTTTGTTGTTATTTAAATTTTTGACTCAATCCTAAGAAATGTTAAATTAAGTTATACCCAATTTGCTACTTTTGCCATGGTTGTTTGGGTTTTATTGTGTGGTGAATTATGAAAATAATGGTCCAGCTTCATTTTTTCTTATAGATCCAATCCATGTTTATTATACTTATTCTTTTGAATAATTCACGGGTGTAATTACACGCTATATTGATGAATGAATTACATGTTATTTCTTTCTATTTTTATCAGTCTATGTAGGTCAATTTTAATTGGTTTAAATTTCTCCAATAATTTTACGACACAATAGAAGTTTATCTTACTTTGAAAACAGCATTCCTTTGGTCCTCTCACCACCTTCATCCCACCCATTTTCATGAGTACCGTTACGTCGATTATAGGTTTTTTCATTTTGAAATCAATAATTATTGTTTTAGATTTCTTTTATCATTAATCCTCCTGATCTAAAGTTAAGCTATATTATATTATCCTTTGATATAGGAATTTTTTTTAGATTCTTTTAGATTATTGGTTGCTAATTTTAAATTTTATTAATAATAGATTTTATTACAAAGATTTGTCGTGTTATGAACAATCATATTAAATTCAAAGTATTAGAAATGGATTTTTGATTTGTGATTGTTTCTGTTGGTGCCTCTGTGCAGGTACAAGGCTTCCAAGATACTTTTTTTCTTAAATAAAATTTTAGGTGTAAAAAGATAGGTGAAATGGTTAATTTTATTAAATTACAGCACGATTAGTTACAATTTTGTATTTGAATCAAATGAAGATTGTTATTGTTGGGATAATCTGTCAAACAAAGTGCACCGTTTCTTTTAATAAACCTATCATGCCCTCATCGTTGATTTGTGTTTCTAGAGGTAAATTCCATTCACTCACACGATCAAAGCTATTGGTGTTTTTTTTATAGGAATTGAATATGTTAAGTGTAATTACTTGAAATTAATTATGTTCAAATACCAAAAAGAGGTGTGACTAAGTCTTAGCATTATTCCTGTTATTTAGCTCCATTTTTCTTCTTACTGACTTATTAGTATTGTTAATTGTTCTGTTCGAATACCCACCTCAACGTTGCTACACCAGATCCGAATAGAACTCTCCCACTACCACAACCATTCCTAGGGGGAGACATACTGGCCGTAAAGAAGACATACTGCCTTGAACAAACTATTACCTTGAATTTTAATAGGAAGACATACTAGTAGTTCAAACTGCTGCTGAACAACTGACTTTTAACTTGAAAATCAAGCCCAAACCAACACTCAGGTATGTGTAAGAGTCCATGGCATTAGTCAAGAACACTAGTCTCTCATATGCACTTTTTGTCATTTTTAATTAGGTTTTCCCTTTTCGGGTATTATTCAAAAAAATAATACGTACTTCTTTTGTCTTTTGATTAATGTAGTATATAGTTTTTTCTTTCAC
Organism: Sambucus nigra; assembly: GCA_949130495.1. Classification (NCBI taxonomy): domain Eukaryota; kingdom Viridiplantae; phylum Streptophyta; class Magnoliopsida; order Dipsacales; family Adoxaceae; genus Sambucus; species Sambucus nigra. The sequence continues at coordinate 329,848,555 of OX422216.1, forward strand.
TACGTTTTTTCAGACTTTATTTGTGTGTTTGCAAAGAACAACCAACTATATTTCAAATATTATTATTTGGGACATGTAAAGAATGTGAATGATGCTAAATTTTTTTGGGGGGATTGATATGTTTAGAAATTAGTGACGTCCAGTATTTGGAGTACCTAATGACAATTTGTAACAGATTTTGAGAGGCATCGAAGATACGACGTAATATCGACTAATTTTCAAACCTTGGTGACTAGATATTATTTGTATTAAATGTAAACCGTGGCTACTCATATTTTCTTCAATATGTATGATTTGATTATCTTATGCATATATGTTTACACGTGTTTGCGTTTTATTATCCTATCCGTGTTACTCATAGAATTGGTGTATATGATTCATTTATTAGGTGCATATGAATTGTGTTGTGTATGCATAATAGGGTATTTATTTGGGATATGTAAGAGTGGAAAGTAATAGTATGTCACTCTACCTTTTGGTGGGAATACGGTCTCCGTTTTCATTATTTGTAAATTTACGTTTATCATTTTAGTCTTTGAATATTTTATACTCTTATTCTCTGTTTCTTGGTTCTTTTTTGGGATTTTAAAGAAAACATTCCTAATATTTGGGGTTTATACTTACATGAGGACTTTGGGTGGGGAAATCAATAAGTAATAGTATATACAATGGACTAATGGATGTAATACTACAGAACAATGACACAAAGATGCATATTTGTGACTCAGGTATTGGTGTCTAAATTGGTCTTAGGACATATTGGTGTTAATATTTCTATTAATTTTTTCTTGCAGGTCACCTGTTTGACTCACCCATGCTCCCAATTATCTCGCATAATTGGTTTGGGATGTTCGGGTGTTCCCTATCTGTTGATAATCTGATCTAAGATTTGTTTTATTTCTATTCATTGACTGAGTTTTGATGACAACAACATGGTAGTCAATAAAAAAATTGGCAGTGGACATCTAACTTCCAAATAGTGGTTCTTATTCCACTTCTAATAAGCACTGTCTCAGCATATGTAACTGGAAAACTTGTTGTCTCAAAGGGTTTCGATGCACAACTACGGGAGGTACGTGGTTATCTTGATCATGTTGATGGAAAGCTTCCATTAAGTTATATTTTTTCAAAGCATAAAATGATTACTAGTATCCATACAAAGTGAGATAATATCCAAGTATGAATTGTTCGTAGAGCCTGACCCAGATCTAACTTTAGCACTTTTGGATCACAAGGAGGTATGCTTATTGATTTCATAATAATTATACAACATTTATCAGTTTTCTTCAAAGGTCAAAATTATGGTAGTAATTCAGACTTTCTGAGTTTATTTCCATCAGCTGGTAAAAGGCTATTGATTATCACCAACTCAAACTATCACTACACGGGCAAAATGATGCAACATTCTTTTAATAGATTTCTCCCCAATGATATGGGTTGGTGAGATCTATTTGGTATGGTTAGTAGCATCATGACATGTATATTTTTAAACTATGAACTGTGTTAACATTTTTTTCTGTTTGGTTCACTAAGTACATGTATGTCCACCTGAAAACTATATTATGTTTGCTAGATTTATGATGTTAGAAGGCCTTTTCAAAAATGGGCTTTCGGGAATGGGATTCGTGCGTCTGCATTGTTTTCAATTTTGTGATTCAGAGATCCTAAGGAGTAGGAAAAAGAAGGCATCAAGCCCTTTGCTTAGGACATGCAACTAAAGGCATCAAAAACCATACTAAGTACAAGAAGATGAGGGGGTAAGGAGCTTCAGGGGATGAGTATTGAAGAACTGCAGCAGCTCGAGAGGTCCCTTGAAGTTATATTGGGCTGCGTGACAGAGAAAAAGGTCAATATTTTTCCACTTTGTATCAATATTTTTCATAATCAATAACTTTTTTGAACTTCGCATTCAAATGCAAAATTAATTAAAGTTCATTATTAACAGAATTTGGTTTGTTTCAGAGTGAAAGAATTGTGATGGAGATTACTCGCCTTCAACAAAAGGACAGTAATAAAACTTCACATTTAAAATACAAAACACATGAAAAGCTGTTAAAATATTATTTTGTCAAAATAAAATTTATTCTATTTGGCTAGAAGCATTATTGTTAACATAGTAATGACTTAACTGAGCTATGTTTTCTCTCTCTTTAGTCAAGAGAAACAATTTGCATGCAAACTTCAAGTTTGAATTTAGTTTGTTTAGTTCCTACATATGCAAATGAGCTACTCACATGGCCTTTGGAGCAAAGATATGCAAGGAAATATGGTATCCTATTAGTACACAAAAGTAATACTTTAAATACTTTAATTTATACTTTGCTTGAGATTTTGAACCGGAAAAGTCAGGTGATTCAGAAGAAAGGCCCTATGTTACATTTGGTTTTACACGCATACAAACACTTTTCTTACTCGAATTTCAAATAAGCATTACTCATTAGGATCGAGGATTCTCTTACTATGTAGGAATTTTTATTTTGCTTCAATATTGAATCTATTGTAGCTTGACTAAATCGCAATGGTATGATGGGTGGTTATATTGTTACATATTACATTTATCCTTTGAAAGAAATAATATATATACTGGAATTATTTTGATTTCTTCTTTCTATGTCGATAGGAGAATGTGGTACATACATCAGCGTGTACCGTGCACGTGATGTTGAAACTAGTAAGATGGTCATCTTAAAGAAGTTGTCGTTTGATAATTTTCGACGAGAGAGTGTCAGGTTTATGTCACGAGAAATATCGATCCTCCGCAGGCTTGACCATCCAAACATCATGAAACGGGAGGGGATAATTACTTCCTATTTGTCATGTAGCATATACTTTATCTTTGAGTACATGGAACATGATCTCTCAGGGCTGTTATCATGTCCTGGCATCAAGTTAACCGATGCATAGGTTTGTTCGCATTTTATTTGTGTTTAAGTTGAGTAATTTTATGATGACTCAAAGAAAGGGACTTGCTGGTGTGGTATTAAAACATTAATTGGTGTGGGCGATCAATTGTCTATTATTTTAAATGACTCAGAAGGAACAAGTTGCTGTTGTAAATAAAGTCGACGCTAAATCTCAATTACACAAGAATTTATGACGAGGAAGAAAATGAAGAGCATGTTAAACATCTTGCACTACCTCCTCATGGTTCTAAAGTATACATTGGTAACATTCCTCAATATGTTTCTGAGAAATATTTGATGGGATTTTGTGAAATTCTCGGGGAAGTGACTGTGGTTATCTGTATATGTATATAAAATTTATCTTAGTTATGAGTTATTTGTGATGACTATTAGTGTTATATTTTTGTTCCATCAGGTTCGAATAATTAAAGACAGATTCAAATGAGAACAGGAGATTTTCTTTTGTGACTTTTAGGAGTGTTTAATTGGTATCCAAAGCCATTGAGAAGTTGAACAATTTTGAATTCAAGGTAACAATATCTCCCCAAAATATTATATCTCTGGTATAATGTTGTTTATATTTCCTATGACCTGTCATTGTAAATGTTTATCCATGTCTATAACCCCTTGAACATAAACAATTATATAATTCAAAAGTGAATAAGTTGAAAGAATATGAATTACCAAAATTCATTGGAGGACAATAATGATTCTAGACTCTCGCTCATACAGCCATCTAGAGTGGACTCACACTCATATATCCATCTAGAGTATCATTAGAGAGAGCTCTATACCATTAATATTTGATATATCTATGATGCCATTATAGTTATGATTTTTGTATTGATACAAATGACGTCTCATATGTTATAAGAACCCATTTATGTTATCATCACACAAGCACGCATAATCACGTACACTAATGCTCACTAATGTTCACATACACTAATGGTTTCTATAATATGACTAGTTATTTCAATTGACTAACTATATTTTCATTTTGTATTAGGTCGCATTTTGAAAACTACGGGCAATCATTATAGTAAAACATGTAGGACGACCTCAATTGATACAATTCTCACTGTGTGTTGCCTTAAAGCCTTGGGCACCCCGTATCGTTATTAGCATGTAAACTTCCCATGGAGTAGTCTTCAATTTCCAAAATTATCCAGTTTGGACCTACATTAGTTGCTTATTTATGTCATTTTATTTGTTTCTTTCATTTGTAAAAAAAAAAATTGGGGCAACAAGTATTAAACATTTGAGTCTTTATTATGGACAAGTTTGAGCAAATTATCCTGAATATTTGAGTTTCTTGAAGTGTATTGTAGATTCTGAGGAACGTCCCTTAAACATATCGAGGGGGACATTAGAGCAGAACAAAATCCTCAAGGTCATTATAAATAATTGGTAAAGAAGTGCGTTGAGCCCTTCTTTTGAGATTGCTGAGAACAAAGAAGACTATAACAAATTCTACGAGGTGTTCCCGAATAACCTCAATCTTGGCATCTACAAAGATTCCCAAAACAGGACCAAGTTTGTTGAACTTCTTATTGGGTCACTCTGTTTTATATAGTATTTCTACACGGTAGAATACCACTCTTCAAATTGGGGAAAAAATAAGATGATATCTCTTTCATTTTGTTAACTATCTTTTAAATTGTAATTTCATTTTTGTGAGTTGAATTATGTGCAATAAATGTTTCTAACCTTATTTTCTATGTATCGTATCAGTAGTACCATACAGGTTATAAATTTTGTTATTTTGTTCTAATTTGTTTCCTCTTATATTGTACAGGTCATAATGAACAAAAAATGGTTAATGACTTTGAGAGATGGTAGTAAAAAGTCATCACACAACTAGCACCAAGATAATTATGTAAATACCTTGTTTTAGTGCCTGTTGTCATAATTATTTTGAGTCTGCTATCGAGTTCACATTTAATAGCCGGTTATTGAGTTCACATTACAGCTCTTTGGGTTTATAAGTATGTTAGTTTTTCAAATAAGTTATTCCTTCCATCAACAATTTTTCTAATATATATTCCTTTTTTATTTCCACCAGTTAAAACGCGCAATTCACCTTTTGGACAAGTGAAAGAGGAAAAGGAAAGAGACCCCAGCGTGATTCTTCTTTATAAGTAGTTCTGAGGTATTCCTAATTCCTAATACTTGGATAAGAATTGGAAGTTACCATTGAAAGTTATTTGCTTAACATATTACTCGAATCACTTAATTCACATTGATGTTTTCTCATATGTATTATTTGTTAATCAGATAACCGGGCAACTACATTGGTAGGTTATGTACGGTTCACGAGACCATCTTCAGGAACTGACCAGATTGTTATGCTAGCCAGATGCATTCCTTTGCCCGATTAACGATGTGAAAGTCAGCAATACAGTTGATCTGAGGGCACGTAATGTAAGCAATAATTAATGTACAGAAAAATCTCGAGGTAGGTGAAGTTTTCTCGGTTAACATTTCTAACATTGTTGAATGTAAGCAACAATTAATGTACAAGTCAAATATAATACTCCCATAAGAAAGGTGGTATTTGGGGTGAAAATATGGTAACAGCAGTCCTAACAGGACCGGGTATCATCTTTATTCAGATTATGCCATTCCATCGTCTTTCTCAACGCGTTGCTAGGGCGGTTACATCAACAAACATGAGGGAAAATCCAAATTCAAATTGCAATTTTCTTCTTTCCAGCATAGGTTATGGTGGTGTCATCATTAATTTTGATTGATATATGATCTTTTCTTTCCTCCTTCAGAATAATCTTATAGAGCTTATCATATTTATTCAAACGTATTAAATATCCTTTTTTGGGTTTCAAGTCTTTCTTTCATTTTTTTCTCTTCAAATGGTATTTTTTTTCTTGCAGAGCATCCATCACTACCATTTCCTTATATATCTGTCATCTCGAGGACATGACCAAGGGTAAGAAATTGTGTTTTTTTGGACATGAAACCGAGTGGTTTTTGGATATGAAACTAAGTTTTTTTTAGATTAGAGCATGGGTAAGATCTGATGTTTTTTTTACATCAAACTGAGTTTTTTTGGACTTGACCATGGGTTAGATCTTATTTTTTTTAACATGAAACTGAGTTTTTTTATTGTGTTTTAGTTTAAAAAATGCACATAATGGGTCTCCATGTATGTTTTTTTCTTCAGATACTAAAGGTGCCAAAGTATTTTAATGGTATGGCTTATACCACACTTTTTTTTCCAGATACTGACTACTATTCTTGAAATGATTGACTGTTTGTTCACCTATTGTAATAATTTTGAATTTTCTCTTCTATTTTAATAATTTGGATTAAACAACTATGTAAATTAAACTATTTAGATATGTAACTCCGACATAAATGTTTCATCACAACTTTATTCAAATGCGTCATAGATATCCCTGATGATGTAACTCCTAATTATTTTTGCTTTAATTTAAAAAATATTATGATTTTGTTCATTATGATGCCTTTTTGCACACCTAATTGCTTAGCTGACACAAACTTGACATTGGGCGCACATTTTGAAGGTTGATCATTGTGAATCTCATCCAACTCTCTTGCTTTGTAATGTGCGAAGAATGAAACGAAGGTGACATCGGTGAATAATGTTGATCATTGCATTGAATGTCTTCACCCCCGAGATATGGCATTATGTACAAGTAGTCAGTGGTGAACTCAACTTTATGATTTATTATAGTCAATCTAACTTGAGGAGGGACAAAACAAGGATATGATGGATAATTTATTTCTTTCATTCAATATTTTTGTTTGCTTTCCCTTAAATGATTGTAGGTTTACTTTCTTTTAATTCTTAATATTGTTTATTTATTTTTAAATGTATTAGTTTTAATTTCACGAATTGAAATAAATCGATGATGTTTATGTGAGGTCCAAGACGAATTATTAGTATTGTTCTTGGAGTATTTTTTTATTTTTAAACAGGGTGGATGATCCTATAAACGAAGGGAATTCTGCCCAAATTTTCTAAATTCTTTACACTTATTTATGTTGTAAAAAAAATGTGCATTCAATTTTACATGATTCAATTCTCTTCAAAATTTTCTCCGTGCCTTTAGGCACGGGCATTCCGCTAGTATATATAATATAGTAACATGGTTTTTGAAAGTATTTTACTTTTCACCTGATGTATGATATTTTCCCCTTTCATGCCCATGCATTAAATATCATGGTAAAAGTGTTTTTTTTTTCTTTGTTAAAGGGTTTTAAAAAGTTTTTTTTATTTTGGGGGGGGGGGGGGGGGAGGAGGGGGTGTCTTTTTTTTATTAAATTTTTTTTTAAAAAATTATTTTTTTTAAAAGCGGGTTATTGTGGCATGGGTTTATCACGGGGGCAAAGTTATCGTCGTGCACTCAACGCGGGCATCCGCTAGTGTGTGTGTGTGTATATATATATATATATATATATATATATATATATATATATATATATATATAATAAAATAAAAAAAGCATTGCATTCCAGGAACAAGAAAAAAGTTGAGCTCAACTTTATATATATACAATGAATATATTTTCACCAAAAAAAAATATACAATGAATATATGTCGTGAACATTCGACTTTTGTTTCAATTTTCCATGAACAAATCCTATGAGAGAGAGAGAGAGAGGGGGAGAGAGAGAGAGGGAGAGAGAGAGAGGACCTGTTTACCAAATTTGTGGAAGAGATAATGAACGAAAAGTTTTTTACATGGAAATCAATTCTTTGGGGTAGTGAGCAATTGGTTTCTAGATTTTTTTAGGAAAAATGAGTCTCGTGGCTTGATCTTATGGAATACAAAAGGGTAAGTTTATTTATACTTTGAAAACCCGTGTTCATAAAGAGAGAAATCTAAAAAATCAACAAATGCATCCAACTTTGTTTGGCATATTTTATGGGTAGGATGAATGGTTCATTTTTGAACCTCAATCGATTATGCAGAATAGAGAAGCATGGCGTTTTATGCATTGCGGATTAATTGATTAGGTGAAGAATATGACATTTCCTCCTCCCTCTTCAAAGGCATATTTTTAAAAAAGAACATAAATTATGACTATTCATTAATCGTCTATTATACCCCGTAATTTTAATGATTTTGATATCATAAGTAATGGAGATTAATTAAATTTAAAATGGAGAGAGACACCATGACCGTTCAGGAGTTCTAGTAGTGATTCGACCGTAAATACTTCCCATTCGTCGTTCAGACTGAGATGAGGCGAAAATTCTTAGATGTGTCATATGAGGGGAGGACTGTAGCAGAGTATGAGGAGGAATTTGCAAGGCTGATAAACTTTGTCCCCAAGGAGGTGAGTACAGAAGAGAAGAAGATACAAAAGTTGTTTATGGATGGTATTACCTGGAGGATCCGAAAGCATTTGTTGGGCAATCCAGCTTTGAAGACATATATGGATGTGTAGAATGTTATTCTCCTACACTGTCATGACCATCGCTGTGGCACCCCGCCTAATTAAACCCCGGGTGATCAGTCCTAAATTAAATTGGAACAGGTTTCTCAGTTAGTTCATTCTTTGCATCACTGTCGAAACTTTTTAATTACTAACCACCTAAGTGAAATTAGACTGGGGCGAAGTTTTATCTTTCATTAATTGAATGAAATATTCATGCGAAAATAAATAACTAACAATCACAAGCTAACTGAATTCAACCATCACATATAAATAATAATCTGGCCGAATAAATAATCGGCTAAAATCCAACACGAGAGTAAAGACGGATAACAGTAAATCTCAAAGTATCTGAAATAAATACTAAATAAAACCGTGAGCAACATGCTCGAATATCTGATAGAAAATCTCTATACTAGGAATAGAAGGAAATAGAGGCGCCTATCCAAATCCTACAACGTCCATATATTATGCAGCAGTGAATCCCTGGAATGAATCAAGCCTGACGTCCCTATGGCTGGACACCTAAAAGATTTTGAAAATAATTTATAGTAGGGGTTAGAACCCAAAACATTTTGAAAACATTTAGCAAATGATTCACTTGCAGTAATAAAATATGCATGAATGCGCTTCATATTTTAGTTAGTGTCGCACTCCCTTGAGGACGGACTCACCCCTCAACTAATGTGCACACCTAACGCCTTCTTCATATCCCATCTAATCCTCTACCACGGAACTAGATACTTGATATAACTTTTGTCAACCGCCCTACTCAATCCCGAGTATTTTAAAAGCATGATTTATAAGTTATTTATCACCTTAACTTAATTAATCATCTTCCTTGAAATCCATATAAAATTCACTAGTTATATAAATAATACACTTTCCTCCATGTATTTAAATTTTCCGTATATAATTATTCACCCCATTATGTACGTACAGTTATCTTACAACAATCACACATGTTGAGTGTGAATATAACCCATATAGAAAATAATACAATTCACTTTATGTATTTAATGACCCGTATATAACTATTTATCCCATTTTATACGTAGAACCATATTACAACATTCACACATACGTTGAATATAAATATTACCCATCCTCCCGAGTGATAACTCACTGAATGTATTCTCTAAAGTGCTATCACACTAGGTGTACTCGCATAACCTAGTTACCCCAAGTTAGAATCGATCACTAACTTGGCCAAAAATTTAAACATAATGGAGGCGGTCATATTCCTTCCCTAAAAGTGAGATAAGCCCCTCACCCATATAACGGACGCTATGACCTGGGGATATACTCGCCCTACTCCTCAAGCTAGGGGATTCACCAACTACGTGCAACCTCCCTTGATAGCACTAGAGGATATGTATTAATAATATCTAACCACTGATATTTATAAGCACACACCATATAGATACTATCACACACCGTACATATATATATAAATATAAAATATCTCGGCTTTATCGTGTACTGAGTCCGTAACACTACCTTATACTTAGTATCTTGAGTTTATGGTCCAACTCTGATTATTAATTAATTTGTACATTAACTAATTAAATTACTTTTGGTGTCGCCCAACCAATATACTCGGACTCGCTCTCGTGGTCCAAAATAAATATAATGCCCGAGTCTAATCCCCAACTCCGAATTAATTATTTTTCATCCATAATTAATTTAAGGGATTAGTGTCGCCCTACTACTATACCCAAATTTACCGTTACATTTCTTTTCATAATTTATTCTCCAAATTTACATTCGTGTGTGGCACTAAATTTTCCCCCACCCCTCCCAATTATTATTCCCTAATAATTGTGGGGATATAAATTTTCCTAATTAATTTTCTCCTTTAATTAGACTTGGTGGCAATTAAACTAAAAAGGAAATTCCACCTAACTCCCAAGGCCGAATTGCCAAAAATCCCCAGCCATCGATCGATCGATCCCCAACCATCGATCCATCGATCAAACAGGTCCTCTTCTTCTCCGACCTCCTATTTTTGCCATTAACGAAAACCTTCATTCTCTAAGCTTGTCTTTGGTTCATCTCAAGTACACACAACATTATAACTATATGGGAACGTGATCAGGACCTCCCCTAGAACCTTAAACACAAATTAAATTTTACAAATCTCTACTTTTTCCGAATTTGGGGAATTTTCGGGTCTTTACTCGTACAGTCCCAATTTCATCTGTTTATCCAAAATTCATTCATAAATTTCTACTGGATTTTCACATATGAATAAATTATCTATGAACTATGTAACACAATGAATTCCCATATTAATTTCTCATTAATTTCATTCAAGTGTTCTATATACAACCCCCCCCCCCTTTTGTACCCTTTTACACCCAAAATGAATTTTGATTTACACATCACAACAAGTTAACCACTTATCTTTTGGGTTCGTAGAGTCTAATCCGAGGTGAAATTTGCAAGGTTGACGATGAACTTCCAATAGTTTCCTTGCCTTGTCTCCAAAAACTCCAATTTTGCAGCGAAATCAATCCCTATGGCTTCTTCTCCAAACCCTAGGTTATTCCTTGTGTTTTCTGTCATTTTCCTTTTCTCCCAATTAGGTATTAAAGCTAAATCCCATTTTTAGCCTAATGGGCCAAGCCTAAGTGACCCAAATAGCCCCGCATCGTGACCCGATTACGCCTAAAAATGCCTCGAGACCCGTTTACTATCCCTGGGTACACTTTTTTTACTATCTCGGCCCATCCGGACTCAACCGTGTACTCAGAATCGACATTCAAATTAATTAATAAAAATTTTTATCTCACACCCAAATTAGTCTATACCGACTCTCGACTGGGATAAATAAATGCTACGTCACTAATACATATTATGACGTAAATAAATTATTACTATTCACTTAGTAATTAGATTTCCCTAAATATTAATCATTAACTCTACGATTAATATTTAAATAAATATTACCATAACTAATTCAATTAAATTACAACATACAGGTAATTTAAATTTTTTTCGAATTAATTTTTTTAAATGCACAGAAATACGGGGTGTTACATACTCCCCCCCCCCCCCCCCCCCAAAGGAATTCCGTCCCCGAAATTTGGTCATTAATGAGGCGAATAACTCTGGATACTGCTCTCACATATCCTCCTCCCTCTCCCACGTATGATCATCAATACTGTGATGACCCCACTCCACTACACACTAACTGGTGGTACTACCTTAAACTGCAGCTTGTGCTCACATAGCTACCAGTCTCTCCTCATATGAGGTATCTTATTGCAAGTCATTCTCCTCGAGTGGAACGTGCCCAAAAAGCCCTATCGCTCCTCATGTATCCCTCCAGCTATGCCACGTGGAACACATCTCGTATCTGCTGAAGATGTTCTGGCAAACCCAGTCGATAAACTACCGGTCCCACCCTCTCAAAGATAGGGAAAGGACCCATGTACCTCGATGCTATCTCCCCTTTCTTGTCGAACTTCGTCACTCCTTTCATAGGAGACACCCGAACCAATACCTCTTCACAAATATATAACTTGATGGCCCTTGACAACATAATGCCCCAGAAGATGAGCCTATACTCCACCGGCTCCACTATCTCTTAGTTAGGAAATTCCCCTCCTATATGGGTGTCAAATTCCTTGTTGCCAAAACGCGTGACTATCTTCCAGGTAATTACCCGCATCATCCCTGATTAATCATGTCAGACTTGAATCTTTAACTCACGGTGACGTACCCCTCCTTACGTCCCTGAACTATACGAAAGTTTACAACTTACTTAATTTCCGCTGATGGACCATAACCCGTTTCGGGTCCTAGAAGCTTGTTATATCCTCACCTTTTATCTACCAAATGTGCATAATAAAAGTTTTTCCATAAAGTTTCACAAGGTGTCACGCAGACTAAACCGTTATGAGGCATCACCCGTAACTCTACCTGTGGTAATTACTACTCCTGAATTACCCAAAAATCTAGAATGCACAATCCTCGCTTCTTGTCTACCCATTGGCTTATGGGAGACATGTTCAATCCAATATGTAACTCTGTCTCTATCACCTCCTCATACTTTTTACCAGAGGTGGGACGGAAGGTCTCACCCAAATTTCCAACAATATTGGACGATACCTTGTTTTGTTTCACTCATTCCCGTTAATAGTAAAGTTGGGTATACTACTCGATAGTATAACCCATTCCAAGATAACAATTCATGTTTATGTCAATCCATACAACAACGCGATGTAAACCTTGACCCCTCCACGATTTTTCCAACCTGAGCATTAATTCCTTCACTGGAACCATAAAATTTCAAAAAAAAAATCCAGGTTGATACCCTCAAATAAATCTTTTTCCATCCTTAAATGGACTACCCGGCGATAAATTCACTATGTCCCATTCAACACCAATTCCCACGCTCAAGAACTCTATTCCTTGTGCAGTTTTCGTCAGGCAGAAATCTATGCCTTGTCTATGCATTAAACCACTCTAGGTATATGACTAAGTGGTACTCTTTTCTATCTTCCCAAAAATGTGGGTTTCTCCCTTGCCTAAGGATAACTTATTACATAGGTCTCCCCCACCTTTCCACTCCCTACGGTGGAGGTAGTTCTCCTTGATATACATATAGTCAGACCGTTTCCTTTATCAAACGGATTTCAGTTCACTAAACTTTTCTACTTATTTTCTTACAGCCCCGCAGGCGTACATTCAATATGTTTATTTACACATCCCTTTTATTTAAGACGACTCTGAAATCATACTAACCAGGGCACCCATACACCCTATATCCCGTGCTTAACCGCACAAAAGTTACCCTAATTAACCAGGGTGCCCATGGACCCTGTCCCCGTGCTTAACCGCACGAAAGTTACCCGACTATGCTAGCTGTAACCCGTAATATAACTTCCAACCCGTAGTCATATCACATACCTTAATAATAACCGGGGTACCTAACCTAGGTACTAATGACCAAACGTCTCCCCACTTCAATTGTTGCATTAAATTTCATGCGTGGGACGTCTCGCAAAGCGAAATCCAAACAAAGAACCCCCCCCCCCCCGATACACTACTACCTAACATTATCGGTTGATGATATCTGCCAGGTCCTCAGTCCATAGCACGTACCCCTAAATACCTATTTCTTAACACAAAAGCATACACGCCTACTCTTATGCTACAAAAGACAACATAAAATACCGTGACCCTACTATCACTAGTTCTTTCACAAAATAAATCTAGAGCCATCTCTCCCCGCTCAAAAATAATTTTAACTGCCTTTATTTGCTTCAGTATACATCCCTTCTTACTGGGAAAAATTATAATAACACAAGACATTCTTATATGTGTATCGTACCACACAATACAAGATCTATACACGTATATATATAGGCTAGGCTTCCTCTCAAGTGACACCTACCATAAGTCATTCATAACCTGGTGTCACGAACACCCAAAACTTACTATCGCTATCCATAATAGTTTACACCCATCGCTAATCAATCCATACCCAGTAAAGATCATGCTTTCATAACACTCCTCAAAATGAGTAAATCTCATAAAATATACCCTCTCAGTTTTCACACATGCTCCCCTGCAGATAAGATAAAAGAGAGCCATGTTACCCCGTGGTAACCATATACTTAATAGTAACACTACTATACACCCACTAAACTCGTCCCCCACGTGAATATAGTGCTAACAAGAATATTTTGATCACTCGTGTCACAAAATTCACTCCATCTATCCGAGGAAAAAATTCATACTTCCACTCGCCAATACACCGGCCGCCCAAATGGTTTCAGGACATAATATTCTCATCCGATCGAACCAAAACTTCGCAATTGTTGTCCCTACTGGGCATCCCACTTTTATCCTGTGACTCACTGTGGACATAATCAATTGTTGTGGTTCCACTTCCACACATAAGACACCTTTCTGTGTCAATCCCTTGGCTCTGGCCCAAATGGCCATGTTGGGGTTGTCCTTCTCGCGTACTTGGTAGTCTTGACCCTAAGTGCTACCCCCGTTTTCCCTTTGGCTTCCCTAACCCTATGGGACTCGTTATTGGCCTCGATGACCCAGATCAAATCCACCGTCAATAGGTAGAAATTTACTTAATTTAAAACGTCAAGATGGGTCCCTTACTAGGTATACCCTTCCGTCGTGCTTCACTAGCACCATTAAATCTCATTTTGTTCTTAGGTTAAACTCTCAAACCTTATTGGCTCCTGCATCTTAGAAGCGTTAATGTAAGTTGGAAAATAAAAGATATTAACGACCTCAACACTAGTCATCCTAGTTGGATTTCCCATTCATTGTTGTGTATTCTCACACGGTTCATTATCCATTTGTGGGATCCTTTATCGTTCTCCGTATCCCCTTTGTCGATTATGAAGTTCGCTTATACAATTTATCGTCTCTCTCATGATCAGTTACAATCTTACCCATTTCATAAACTCTGAAATTTCACTCGCATCCCTATTTGAATAGCGGATGGACGTTCTTATGGTCACACCGTACCCAAAATTTCTCGTTTGACTCCATATATTCTCTTTCATACGTGGTGACTGACTCTCATCCCCCAACGTTGCTCCCATGAGCTAACAATTTGTCCCCAATTGAATTATGGTGTTGTTGCACTCTACCCCACACATTTGCCTTGGGTTACCTTCATCTATGGATCCATCACACTTCCTTTCTTTCCAGGACTCCTTCAGGTGACTCTCGAAAATAATTCTCCCCAACTCTCTCTCCTTGCCAACGATGCTGAGTGAGTCCAAAATTGCATCATCGTTCTCTACAACAGTGCTTGGGTAAATTACTTCCCCCAAGTGATTATCCTATTCCACAAATACTCTACATTTTTCGTCTTTCCTCTCCTCCTCCGTACTTCTTATGGCCCTCGCTGGTCGTTCGAATTTGTTCGATGTACAATGCCCAATCGAACTCGTATATGAATCACATCAACTATACTTGATAGCAGGAGAATGTAAGTCGCATACGTAGAGGAATACATCAATCCTATCATAAGGCTCTACATCAAAGAAGGCTAAGCTGAAGCATGAAAATCCGCACAGATCCTAAGGACACTAGAACCTGATGCTCTGATACCATTTGTGACACCCCACCTAATTAAACCTCGGGTAATCAGTCCTAAATTAAATTAGAACTGGTTTCTCAGTTGGTTCATTCTTAGCATCTTTTTAATTACTAACCAGCTAAGTGAAATTAGACCGGTGCCAAGTTTTATCTTTCATTAACTCAATGAAATATTCCTGCGGAAATTAATGACTAACAATCACAAGCTAACTGAATTCAACCATCATATATAAATAAGAATCTAGACGAATAAACAATCGGCTAAAATTCAACACGAAAGTAAAGACAGATAACAGTAAATCTCAAAGTATCTGAAATAAATACTAAATAAAACCATGAGCAACATGCTCGAATATCTGATAGAAAATCCCTATACTAGGAATATAAGGAAATAGAGGCGCCTATCCAAATCCTGAAACATCCACATATGTTGTAGCAGCGAATCCCTCGAATGAATCAAGCATGGCGTCCCTGTGGCTGGAAAACTAAAAGATTTTCCAAATAATTTATAGCAAGGGTTATAACCCAAAACATTTTGAAAATATTTAGCAAATGATTAACTTGCAGTAATAAAATATGCATGAATGTGCTTCATATTTTAGTTAGTGTCGCACTCCATTGAGGACGGACTCACCCCTTAACTAATGTGCACACCTAACGCCTTCTTCATATCCCACCTAGTCCTCTACCCCGAAACTAGATACCTGATATAACTTTTGTCAACCTCCCTAATAATCCCGAGTATTTTAAAAGCATGATTTATAAGTTATTTATCACCATAACATAGTTAATCATCTTCCTTGAAAGCCATGTAACATTCACTAGTTGTGGTCATCCCTGATCCTCGCGACGGGGGGGCGGCGTGATGGAGGATCCTAGGTCCCGCCCATCCCTCTCGGGAGCACTTCGATCGGCGTCTTTTGGGTGTGGTGAAAAATGTAGAGAGATAGAGTCGCCGGTCTATTTTACTCAAAACAGACAAAAGAAGGGAAGCCATCCCGAAGGACAGCATCCAAAGACATACTAATGCATACGAAACCAAAATGATTCGAAAAGGGTCCGGAGGCTAAGTTACGAAATGGGAAGGTGTTAGGCACCCATTCCGCCCTTACAGTCTCTCATGGGTTTTTGTTATTTTCCTTTATTTTCCCCGTGATATGTGTGCATGTGTATATATATAGTGGAGATAGGAATTATCGACTTGTACCATGGAAGAGTTAAAGTGAGTCATCCGTAGGAAGGTATAAAAATATTAGAAAATAGGATTTACGCGATTATCCTTACGTTGATCATTACGACGGAACGATAATGCACATGGGATAATACGCCACTAAGAACAAATTTATGTATATATATGTAACCTAGGAAAATTGAATTTAGAGAAAATAGGAGATTGAAAGAAAAAGTAAAAATAGGACTCGAATCTTGGATTTTACCCCGAGATGCCTACGTAGCCTATAGAGGCATCAAAGTCCACGTAGTTCGCATGCAAAACGAGGGGTGGGGTTTATCCCATAAATCCAACTGGGGACTTATCTTCTTTGTGTGTGTGTGAGTGTGTAGAAAAAAGTGTTTTAATTGTGAGATAAGTGTAAGAAAAGTGTGAGAATTTCCGTTTTGGAATTTATGAGCAAACCCTCTTTTTCTTATTTTTTGGTTTTTTATTCGTCTGAAAATAAGAGATGTGTAATAATACTAAATAAAAAAGTATATTAGGATATGTGAGATGAGAGAATAAAAGTGCTAAGTAATAAAACAAGTTAATGCGAATTTATGAGAATTTGAGAGAGTTGAGGAAATTGGACCTTCTTGAATGTTGGAGAGCAGCCCTTGCACTTAGATGATGATGGAGAGTGATTAATTCACCAATTTTGATGAAAAGGATGAGGAAAAGTGAAGGTTGGAAAGGGATTTGGATGTGGAAATCGCGCTGACTTCGAGAGAGGTTTTCTGGATTTGCTGAGAGTGATATGTTTCTGCTATAGGCTCCTCTTGCAATGAGGTCAAGGCCTTCTTTTTATAGGCCTAGGTCATTTTCGATCGGCATATCCCTGTTCCTGCCAATCGAAAGGTGCGTTTAGGCACACTGCCAATAGGCAGGGACCTGCCGATAGGCAGGGTATTTCAGGCCTTTTCGAAAAATCGGTCGTAGAGCGCAAATCGTTGATCCGAATCGCACACGGGGAGGACCGTTGGAAATTTAATTCAGAGACCTTCGAAAGTCCTTTGGACCGCTCCCGAGTTTGGGAGTTGACTTTGGGTCAAATATGGCTCGGAAGCATTCGTCGGTCCATTAGACGGGGAATCGTCAGACGCAAACGGATCGTTCGTCCGCATGGTAAGTCCGAATCACCCACGGAGTGGACCGTTGGAAAGGTTAGGAGATATACTTCGACATTCCAAAGAGTTTGATCTAGTTAGGGGAGTTAACTTTGGTCAATCGGGCCTGGAAGCATTTGGTGACCACTCGGAGTAAAACGGATCGTTCATTCGTACCGTAAGTCAGAATCGTGCACTGGACGGATCGTTGGAAAGGGTTTTCAATCTTAGTCGAGCTGAAGAGTTGAATTAGGTCAAATGGAACCTGGGAGCATTCGGTGGCCTTTAGATCAGGTTTTGAGGGAAAATGGGTCATTCGTCCGCATGATAAGTCGGAATCACGCACGGGACGGACCGTTAGAAAGGGGATTCAGGGCCTTTTGAAGATTCAATCAGCCTCGGTCGAGCTGATGACTTTGACTTTTGGTCAAACGGAGCTTGGGGGTGCCCGATGGCTTCTAGGTCAGTACTCGGGGTATGACCTAGGTTTATAGTGATGAAGGGAGGTGCTAGGGACCTAGGGAGAGTTTAGGGGGGGTAATATAATGGGGTGTCTACATATCCCTTCGACGAGTGAGTTTGGAACAAACAATAGCCGTTGAATAGACACCGCATGATGATTTTGAGGGAGGATGACGAATTCAGAGGGTCGAGGTCGGTTCTGAGGACCTGGGGGAGCGAGGATGATCAATTCGGGGGGTCAAGGTCAATTTTGAAGACTTACGGGATGGTGTGGAGGAAAGGTTTAGGCCAATTCCTGAGGAGGTGCTGGGGATGACCGATTTCGCGGGTCGAAGCTAATTCTGAGGGCTTAAAGATGAGGGTAACCGATTCTGCGGGTCGAAGACAATTCTGAGGGCTTGAAGATGAGGGTGACCAATTCTGCGAGTCGAAGACAATTCTGAGGGCTTGAAGATGAGGGTGACCAATTTTGCGGGTCGAAGCCAATTTTACGGGCTTAAGTAGAGATGACCATTTCTGCGGGTCGAAGCCAATTATGCGGGCTTAAGTAGAGATGACCAATTCTGCGGGCTTAAGGTGAGATGACAAATTCTGTGGGTCGAAGCCAATTCTTCGAGCTTAAGTAGACATAACCATTCTGCGGGTCGATGCCAATTCTGCGGGCTTGTGTAGAGATGACCAATTCTGTGGGCTTAAGTTGAGATGACCAATTCTGCAGGTCGAATACAATTCTACGGGCTTCAGGTGAGATGACCAATTCTGCAAGTCGAAGCCAATTCTGTGGGCTTAAGTTGAGATGACCAATTCTGCGGGTCGAAGCCAATTCTGTGGGCTTAAGTTGAGATGACCAATTCTACGGGTCGAAGCCACTTATGCGGGCTTAAGTAGAGATGACCAATTTTGCGGGTCGAAGCCAATTCTTAGGTCTTGAAGATGAGGGTGACCGATTCTGTGGGTCGAAGCCAATTCTGCGGGCTTAAGTAGAGATGACCATTTCTGCGGGTTGAAGCCAATTCTACGGGCTTAAGTAGAGATGACCAATTCTGTGGGTCAAAGCCAGTTCTACGGGCTTAAGTATAGATGACCAATTCTACGGGTCAAAGCCAATTCTCCGAGCTTAAGTTGAGATGACCAATTCTGCGGGTCGAAGCTAATTCTGCAGGCTTATGTAGAGATGACCAATTCTACGAGTCGAAGCCAATTCTGTGAGCTTAAGTTGAGATGTTCTTGGGGAAATCTGCCGGGGAGATTTATCTTGTGGTTTTGTTTTGGGCTGGGGAGCCGATTGCTTGGGGAAATCTTTTGCATCCTCTGAAGGAATAGCCAAAATTCCACTAGGGAGGTAATTTTTAGAGATCCTCCAGGGATGTTGTCGGGAGGAGTTTTACTTGGTCTTTGAGAGTTCTAGTGGGAAAATAGGGGTTTCGCTTGACGGAGTGCAAAATTTTCTTGGTGAAAATGTTCTAAATCCTTCCTGGAATTTTTAAAAATTTTCTGAGAATTTTTTAGGGCTTTTTGGTATTTTCTGGGAATTTTTGTACGAAATTTTAGGGGGGTACCGGTCGTCATGGTACAGAGGGTGCCATTCGGCAGTGGCACGAACTTTTGGACTGCCTCGGGAAGGTAAGGGGTCAGTGCCGATCGGTGGGTGGGGGGTCAATGCCAATCGACATGACCCTTGGCATCCTATTTAAAGGGGCAAATTCCCTTCATTTTTCACAGCTTCTTGCTTTCTTTCTTTCTGTGATTTTCCTCTGCAAATTGTTCTAGCATTCCGATCTCTAAGAAATGGCTGCCTTTGTGAGCACTGCAGTGCATAGGGAATGGTTGACTGTTGATGACTGGGCGAACGTGGAGTGGAGGGACAGGGAGCCTCTTGCTTTGGGGAGTGAGAACTCCTTTGACGCATTCGAGCCCGTTGCAGATGAGCGGACCTTACTGCGAGAGACGTCGCATCATCGCTCCTCGAGGGTGGTGAACCCTGGCGGTTATGTAAGTAAAGACTTTTGGCATTCTTCTCTTTTTGGTATTTTTTTTCTTTTCTTCTCGAATTTTGACAAGGTTTCTTCTTTTGACAGTCTGACATTTCTTTGAAGAGCTTGCGTGCCCGCGGGACGACGGGGATTAAGGATGTCTGGGAGCATATTCCACCTGTGGTGCATTGGGTGGTATCATCAGCGGGTTTGGGGAGGTTGGCGTCTGCGCTCGATGAGATGCCTCATTCGACAGCGGTCCTGTGCACTTTGGGGGAGAGGTGGTGGGATACTACCCACACCTTCCATTTTGGCTTTGGGGAGATGACCGTGACTCCCATAGATGTGCAGAAGCTGCTAGGGCTGGATTGCAATGGGGAACAGATAGAGGTGGATCGCTCTCTGCGGGAGAGGCCGGAGGCGGTGAGGGCGGCGCTTGGCGATGTAGGGAGGATAGTCTCCGAGGATTCCATCTGGCTGCCCTTACTGAAGGATATTTTACTGAGTAGGGTGGTTGATTTGGAGGATGGGCTGCAGGTGAGGCAGATAGCCCGGTTGTTCATATTGTTGGTGTTGGGAGGTTTCATGGTGGCGTCGAGCGGCGACGTCGTCCATTTGTGGTTCTTGCTGTATTTGAGGATATTTTCGAACATCCCTCTCTATGATTGGGGGAGCCTGACTTTGGAGACCCTCTATTTTTCTTTGGATGCATTCAGCCGGTGCTACCGGCAAACTTTTACTGGAGCCACGTATCTCCTTGAGGTATTCTTTAATTTGCGCATTTTCTTTTCATGCATTGGCATTTTCCTTATGCATCTCTTTTTTATTGTGAATTCTCGTCTTTGGCAGACGTGGTTCTATGAGGTTATTGGGTGCTATACCCCGCTGATTGCCTTGAAGGACGAGACTGTTGGGGACTTTTGTCGATTGTATCGATGGCGCAAGGCCAATCGGCAGTTGAAGGGATCTCTTTCTCTGGAGGCGGTGCGTTAGGTCTTGAATGGCCTGACCAGTGGTAGGGTAAGACTCTTTCCTTTCAGCCTTGATTTTTGCACATTCTGATTTTGTATTGACTTATGCCTGCTGGGGGGTTTCAGGTGACTTTTTACCCATGGGAGACATCCATTCAGGATACGGGGGTGACCGGGGTGAACGCGAAGATGAGGCATTTACTGGTGCATGAGTTTGACCATTCTTGGTATCTCGGGGAGCGAGTGGTTCGACAGATTGCGGAGGAGGAGGTGGTGGTGCCACCTGCGCGGCCCCCTATGTCTATGAGGCGGGAACGGATATTTTCGGAGGATGCGAGGATCGGCGATTCCTACTATGTGTACACTGATACGACCACGCCGTATAACTATATGGACTTTGTGATGAGCTGGTTGATGGCGCCTAGCATATATGAAGCCTTGCCTTTCCCTCCTGCGGGTTTGAGTCAGGCGGTGGGGTCTTCCCATAGCGGCGGTGGTCCGTCGACGTCTGCGGCAGCAGCGACTTCAGAGGTCCCCTTTTGTGCAGTTGCACACTCCTTCCTACAATATACGACGGGATGATGGAAGTATGGTCCCCATGTTGCACTGTACACATGCGGTGGATTCGGAGGAGCTGGGTTTGACATAGGAGGTTCTTTATCTTGCGATCTACCTTTCTGTTCTTTTCTATTTTGATCCCTCTTTGATACTAATTTTTCCTTCTTCTTGCAGCAAGTCCAGGTGTCGACCACTGGGCTGAGGGACATTAGGGACTGGATATCTTCGGTGACTACCCATATTCAGGATGCGGTCCCGGTTCCTTCTTGCTTGGTGTCGTCTGTTTCGTTCGAGAAGGACTCTGGCTCGGGTAGTGGTGGTGGGTCGTCTCGCCATAGGGGAAAGAGAGCGCGTCGCATGGTTAGAAGCTCTTAGAGAATGAGGTGAAGGGTAGGTGAGAGAGAGAGAATGTGGGTTCGGGCTGAGTCCCGTTATTTTTTTCTTTTTTCTATTTTCTACAAAATTGATGTAATACAGAGAACAAATATATATTCAATACAATGGAGTTTTTTATTATCTTTGTTAATGATGAATGAATGCATGCACATGCGCTTTTTACTTTGCTGTTGAGACCGTAAAAAGATTTTTTTTTCTTTTTGGTATTTTGAAGGAAGGTTTTAGAAATGAGAAATTAGAAAGAGGTGGAAGAGGATTTTCGAAATTCTGTTGAGAATATCAATTGAGCTTCTGATTTTGGTAAAAGAGGAAAAAAGGAAAATTTCCAAAAATAGGGGGTTGCCGATAGGCAAGACCCTTGTCCTGCCTATCGGCAGTCAAGTCCAGTCCCATCAATTCAAAGCTTTGATTAGTGCCCTCTTCAGCCTCTTGTACTTTGTGGTTGTCTGAAAGACTCCGCCTGGTGACTCCTCCAGAATATCCTTTGTCGGCTATACCCAACTTCTTTTCACGCCACCTCGTCAGCGTTGGCTTGGATATTGAAAGCTGGGAGAACTGGTTTGTGGAGCAAGGGGCTCTAAATTTGTGTTGGTCAGTACCTTGGTGGGGACAGTTGCTGCCTATTCTGGAGTTGGGGGAATACCCGTATTTTCGGCTCGTTGGTCTCAGACAGACCTCTTTCTATTTCCCTTGGCGGATTATGGGTCAATTTGGCTGGGAGAAGGTCGTGCCACCTCGGACACTAGACTTCTTTCCTGTAGAAGATTTGACTGAGCGCATGCGGCTTGGATCTTTGTGAGAGAATCGGCGTCCGTCGACCCGTCCTTCTTAGTCTGTTGGGAGAGTTTGGCAAATCCCTGGGGATTATATGAAGTGGTTGTGGAGGAGGGTGATCAGCAAGATATTGGTAGTGGATCCTGAACAAAGGTGGCTTATTTTATCTGATACCATGGAGGGAGGTGTGGTAGTTTTTCCGAAGCTGGTTCGAGCTTATCGGTCTATGGAGCGTTTGTGACACACTGTTCAGGCGGGGGACGATTGGGGACCCCAGGATGTAGATGATGATGACGAAGCGGGCTCCTCTGGTAGTTGAAGATAGAACTCTTGAAGGGTTTATAATGGGGAATAAATGTGGGGATTTTATTTTGGATTTTTTTAGGAAGGTAGGGGAAAGGGAGTTATCCATTCCTTTATGTAATCTGTACCGAAAATTCTTATTAGTGAAATAAATAAGTTTTTAATCATCCAGCTGTGCCTTTTGATGAGTTTTGTATTTTTGAGCTATCTATACCGATCGCTAAGGCATACATAATCCTTTTATTCAAGTATATGTTAGAATGGACTGTTGTTCTCGGAGATAAGAAAAGAATAGTATTTTGTGAAAAAGAAGGGGTCGTGCTCATGTAAAGTGTATGAGCTGCCTACGTACCTCTAGGGTTTTTGAAAAGTTCTAATTTGTTTGAAAATGATTTTTTCAGAGGATCAGGTCCACGTAGTTCTGGGTAGAGGAAAATGAAGAGATTTTTTTTATTTTTTATTTTTTTAGAATAGAAGAAAGATGAGAAGAGTCATAGCACGCTGAGATTTCGGACTAGGGGTAAAACTTCTTGAGATGGCCCAGGTTGACTGGACGAGCCATCTCTTCCCCATCTAAATCAGTGAGCATGGAAGCACCGCCAGATAAGATCGTCTTAACAATGTAGGGGCCTCTCCAATTGGGCTTAAATTTACCTCTGGGGTCCCAGATGGGTTCTATCAAAGTTCCTTTTGAGCAGTGCTTTGTGACAGAGGATGTACTGGGCAGCCAATTTTTGAAGGGTTGCTCGATCTTTCTTGTTGGAACCCTCGGGATACCTACCATGCTTGAGGAGATGCCAAATATCATAATACTAATAATTGGCTAGTTCAGGATCTTCTGTGGTGATGAGCTCAATGTGGTAGTAATGGATTGGTTTGTCTTGCTTTTGAACAAGAAAGGGGGTCATTGTTATTCCTTCGGGAATGTCGACCATGGAGGCCAAGGTAGCAAGGGCATCGGCTAGGTTATTTTTTACTCGAGGTAGGTAATGGAAAGTGATGTCTTGGAATTGGGAGGCTAGCTTTTGTAAGTGGGCATGGAAGGGTTGGAGTTTCTCGTCCTTAACTCTCTATTTTATGAGCACTTGACCGATGATGAGGGAAGAATCTCCGTAGACGTTTAGGCATTGAATACCTTTTTTAGAGCAACTTTGAGGCCTACCGTGCATGCCTCGTACTCAGACACGTTATTGGTGCAAGGGAAATCCAATTTGATGGCGATAGGAGTGTGGGAGTCATCTGGGACGATCAGAAGTATCCCAATGCCATATCCCTTTTTGTTGGCAGCGCCGTCAAAGAACATTTTCCACCGGAGACTTTCCCGGGAAGTGCAGAGGATATTTTCGTCTGGGAATTCGTAGATCCAGACATCGACCTCATCCATGGGGTAATCAGCGAGGTAGTCAGAGATGGTTCTTCCTTTCATGGATTTCTACGTGATGTACATGATATCAAACTCGGCTAGGAGCATCAACCATCGGGTCATTCAGCTAGATAAAGAGGCTTTTTTAAGTAAGTACTTGATGGGGTCCATTCGGGATACAAGTTTGATGGGGAAGGCGAGCATATATTGCCGTAACTTTTGGGTGACCCAGTCAAGCGTGACACATGCCTTTTCCAAAGTAGTGTAGTTGACCTCGTATCTGATCAATTTGCGACTAGCATAATATATGGCTCTTTCTTTGTGGGAATCTTCATGGTATTGGGCTAGCAAAGCCCCAGCTCTAGTGTCGGTTATGGTTAGGTATAGGAGCAAAGGGAGACCAGGCTGTGGTGGAATGAGTACCGGAGGTTGAGTCGGGTATTATTTGATTTGGTCAAAAGCTTCTTGGCAGGCCTCGTTCCAAACCTTAGTTGAATCCTTTCATAGGAGTTTGAAAATAGGTTCGCAGATGGAAGTTAACTGGATGATGTACCGGCTAATGTATTGTAATTTTTTTAGGAAACCTCGGACTTCTTTCTCTATTCGGGGAGGTGGCATCTTAAGTATGGCTTTCAGCTTGGCAGGATCTACTTCTATACCTTTCTCACTGACCATGAATCCCAAGAGTTTTCCCTTTGTAACGCCGAAGACGCATTTTTGCGGATTGAGTCTCATCTGATACTGTCGCAGTTTTTTGAAGAACTTTCGAAGAGCAGGAACATGACCTTCTCTAGTCTTGGATTTGATAATCATATCATCCACATAGACCTCAACTTCTTTGTGAATCAAATCGTGCAGGATGGTTGTGGCAACCCTCTGGTAGGTAGCCCCAGTGTTCTGAGACCAAATGGCATAACTGTGTAGCAAAAGGTCCCCCATGGTGTGATGAATGAGATTTTTTCTTGGTGGTCTGGGTGCATTTTGATTTTGTTGTATCCTGCAAACCCGTCGACGAATGACTTGAGAGCATGACTGGCTGTGTTGTCCATGACCATATCGATATTGGGTAACGGATAATCATCCTTTGGAGAGGCTTTGTTTAAATCCCGATAGTCTACACACATCCAAACTTTTCCTCCGGATTTCGGCATGGGCACTATGTTGGCTAGCCATGTGGGATATTCGATCACACGAATGAAACCTACATTCAACTGTTTGACCACTTCTTCTTTGACCTTGAACGACCATTCGGTGTGGAGATTTCTAAACTTTTGTTTGACCGGCTTGTAATCTGGGAGAGTGGGAATTTCATGCTGAGCTATTTTAGGATCAATGTCGGGCATTTCGTCATAGGACCATGCGAAGATATCCACGAATTCCTTTAGAAATTCTTCGAGTTGTGCACACTCATGCTCATCGAGGGTAGCCCCTATCCTAATCTTGCATCATTGACTACTATAACTGAGGTTAACAACAACAGTCTCTTCTTCATTAACTTGAACGCGGTTATATTCTTTATTATTAACCTTATTTAGATCAGTTAATAATTATTCATTTGCAAGATCATCATCATCAAAAGTTTTATTAGAATCGAAATAGTTAATGTAAGGCACAGGAAGATACTTAAAATCTTCGTTTATTTCATTGATAGTAAAAACAGCATTAAGAACCTCTTCAAAGGAGTTCTCGATTACATTTGAGCGAGGATAAACAACAGAAGAAGAAATGGGGTAAACATTGGGATTAGGGGAGGTTTTAGCAGGTAGAACTGGCGCAGTATGCCAGTTGAGGAGAGGTATATCAGCAGCTTTAATCAGTTGGGACAGATCCGGTGATGTAGTGCCTAAGTGAACTATGCAGAGTGTTAGCCCCAGTGTCTGTAAGTTGAAGGAATCTTCGGAGTCACTTTCCTCAGTCTCTTCGTTATCTTTAATGAGCGGTTGTACATGGTGTTGGGAACTTTCGGCCCATGGGTAGTTGTCTTGGAAGAATATCTCCATTCCAGGCTTCATCTTCTTGTCTGTATGGTCATACCATGTTTCTGGAAAGCCGCAAAAGGGGAAGTCTTCGCCTGTTTGATGAATCGTCCATTCAAGGAATCACCTCGAATAGTCTGGACGCAGTCTAGTCCTCTCTTTGGTCGAGACTGGCGGATCATTCTGAGCTCTTGTTCTGATGGTTGATATCCCAACCCACAAGGAGGAAAAGCTTTCTTCAGTTCGATCGGCTCAAGTATACCTTGTTGTCTTTGTCCTAGCCCCAGTACGGGCATGAAGTGCATGTTTCTGAACATCTGAATCACATTGACGTTGCCATGAGGGTCGTATTCTGGACAAACCCTTTCTTTAAAGTCGTCCCCTGTCGGTAGTAGGAGTGGTTCAACCCAGAATCCTGATAGGATCATATCATTTGACTTGCGCTATATCTCAAGAATTGGACTGCTGGTACTGGCACCCTCGGCATTGTCGTCGTCGCACAAAATGGTGATGACTTGTCCGTTAGCGAAGAACTTCAATTTCTGATGGAGTGATAAAGACACACCCTTGATATTGTAGATCCAAGGTCGTCCTAGCAACAGATTAAAATAGGCAGGGATGTCAATAACTTGGAATTCAACGACAGGGTTTATAGGGCCAGCCCCTATTACAAGCTTTATGGATCCCATCACCTCCCGATTGGTATTATCGTAGGCACGCACAATAGAGAAGGTTAGAGCGAGGTCGCTTTCTTTCAGTCCTAAACATTTAAAGGTTCTCAGTGGGAAGACATTCAAGGCGGATCCATTATCGACAAGAGAGAGTGGTACAACCTTTTCCATAACTTCGACGGAGATGTTGAGTCCATGATTGTGTTTTGGCCCAATCTTGGGGATTTTTTCTTCGGAAAAGGATAACATTCAGGTAGAGGTCAAGGATTCGACCAAATTTACCGCTTCATCTGGTGTGGTAGAAGGAGGAACTGTGGGTCCAATGAGAAACTTGATCAGAGCATTTTTGTGCAGTTGAGAAGACATGAAAAGCCCCCATAGAGTGATGTTAGCTTGAGTTTTATTTTGGTCGAGGATTTTTCTCTCCTTGAGGGTCATCTCTGGAATAGGAAGGTTTTCCACGCCCTTCCCCTTGTCATTGGATGGTAGCGAGCTTGGGATATGGTAATGCCTCCCTCATCTGGTCATGTGATTTACTGAAGAAGGGAAGAACATGAATCCCGTTTCCTTGTCAACCTCGGGTTGTTCCACCACCTTATTTATTTCTCCAAGAAGTTCTTTAAATGATATCATCCCACACATGTCGGCTACCGGGCCAGTTTTCTCTGAAGCTTACTCTTCATTCAAATCTTCGAACTCTTCCCCCCATCCGGTGGCAACAAATCTGCCTTTCCATGTAAAGTCGATACATTCCACAACTTCAACGGCTTCTTCATATAGGTCTTCCCAATCGGGGAAGATGTGTAAGGGTGAAGGGACCAGGCGCCCTTGTAGCTTCAAAGCATCGAATAACTTGGTGATACTGCAAATGTTATTGGTTTGTCTGAATAATTCTACCATAATCTGGAAAATATCATCCAGGCTGACTTCATCGGTCGGTACTACCCAACTATCTGACTCTCGGGCCCATTTTCGTGCTTCCAAGAACAACGTACTAAACCTTTGCTAATCAATGATCATCTGTGAGGGCAATTTCAGCCCTAACTCTAGGAGTTGGTTTAAGACTTCTGATAATTCCATACTTCCATTTTAGGAATGGGTACGGACGGTCATGCATGCTATGGTAAGGAGTGACAGTGCCTGATCAGCGAGGCTAGCAGGTGTAGGAGGAAATATGGGCGAATTTAGAGAGGTTTAGGAGAGTATATGGGTGCGATTTGAGTTGAGGGATCGAATTTTGGGTTCTCTTCTAGAAAGATGGTATTGGCATGATTTGGGAGTGGGTTGTGAGTAGTGTTTGACTTAGGATTGGCTGGTGGGGCGATGGTACCCCGATCAATTAGACCTTGGATTATGTTTTGGAGGTGAAAGCATTGGTCAGTGGTATGGCCAGCTATTTGGTTAAAAGCGTAATGGGCATCTTCCTTGAATTTTCTTGGGAGTGGAGTTAGCAATAGACGAGGATCTAAGGATTTGATAAGGTTTCGGCTCAACAAGGCTTGAGAAACTTTGGAGAGGGGAGCATGGAGCTCGGTGTATTCCTTTCGAACTGAGACATGGCGACTTTCTGGTGCCCATAATGTGGTTGGTTGAGAGATGTTATTGATGGTTGAGACTAGGGGTGTAAACGGGTCGGGTCTGGATCGGGTCTGGGTATATCCAGATCCGATCCGGGTATATTTTTAACGGATCGGGTCTTACCCGATTACCCGACGGGTCTCAGAAAATGGATCCAGACCCGGATCCGTTAAGGACCCGGAGACCCGACCCGAATACCCGACCCGATTATATATATATATATATATATATATATATATATATAAATAAAACTGTTTTTATATAAATATAACTTATATTTATATAAAAACAGTTTTATATAAAAACAATATAAAAACTGTTTTTATATATATATATATATAAAAAAACAGTTTTACTTTATATAAAAACTGTTTTTTATATAAAACTGTTTTTATATAAATGTTTTTATATAAAATAAAACTGTTTTTATATATATATAAAAACAGTTTTTTATAAAATATAACTTATATATATATATATATATATATATATATATATATATTATATTATATATATACACATTCGGGTCGGGTCCTTATCGGATCGGAGTCATGTATATCCAGATCCGATCCATTAACTAATCGGGTAATCGGGTAATCGGATAATCGGGTCTATAAAATTTGCTCAGATCCGTTAATTTAGGTCGGGTCCGGATCGGGTCCGGGTCCAGACCCGGTCCATTGACAGCCCTAGTTGAGACTGCAGCACTGACAGGCTTATCATATCTCCTGGAGGTGAACTGTCTGGACACCTTCTTTGGTTCGACATCTGTTTTAGCAAGACCTTCCTCGATTTCTACTCCTGCTTCTCTAAGAGCTCAGAAGTGGGGATAGTATTGTCCTCCCATCGTACATGGGGTAAGAAGTTCTTCTTCACTATGATGACTTGTTCTTTCTTGGAAGGCCGATTGGTCATGGTTGCTGCTTTTTCCCTCTATCGGGCTATGAAGTTACTGACTGATTCCCCAGAGTTCTGTTTGAGCAACTCTAAATCACGGCGGGTGACCTCAAGCTCTTCATTGTATTTGTACTGCGACATGAATTCTCGAGCCACATCCTCCCAGCTACAAATTATGGACTCTTCGAGAGACCAAAACCATCAGATGGCGTTATCCTTCAGAGTTTATTGAAATAATTGGGCCATCACTTCTTCAGAAGCCCCTAGTAGAGTCATGGAATGATGATAATCGTGAAGATGGACAATCGGGGGTCCACTTCCTCCGAATTTCTCGATATTTAGCATCTTGAACTTCTCGGGTAACCTCGCTTTAGGATAAGGAGACATGTGGGTGTAGTCCATGTAATTCCCTGAGATTCTGACTTGGTCAAACTTCTTTGTGAGCATCTTGAGGTCCTCTTTGACTTTGTTCAACTCTTCTTCCTTTGGATCAATGATCATAGGCAAGTTAGCCCCATACTGGGCAAGATTCGGCATCAAAAGCTCGGCAGGTGGCGGCCCATTAACAGGAGGGGCACGTGGAGCGTTTTGATACTCTTTGGGAACCCAGCTAGGCTCGGGTGGATCCATAGCACTAGGGAATAGGGCCTCGGGCTCTTGAGGAATAGGAACCTGGTTTCGTTGCATTTCTCGAACCTCGATTTGGAGGTTACCAATCTTGGACACGAGCTGAGCTAGGACGACCGTCAGATTCGGCTGAACAATGGGGACTTGATCTGTGTTCTCCATGGAAAGAGGATGGATACCGAACTCAAAAGAAGTAACAGGGGAACGAACAGAACTCCGGGGTGATTTGACTGAAGACTGAAGCCAATAAGGAGTTAGGCCAAGGGTTTACGACCGACCTGAGAAGGAGCGAAAATGGGATTTATTTTGAGAAAAAATGGATGAAAATATTTTTGATATTTTTTTTCTTTTTTTCTTTTTGAAATTGGAAGACAAAATATTTTTGGCTTTTTGAAAAAAAAATTATTTTCTGGATAAAGAAAGGAGAGACGGTCTCAGCATGATTATTACAATTATTATGTTTTCACTTGTATTAATTCTCCTAAATGCAAAATGAAATGCCGGATGAGACTAGAGCCTGGAAAAATTGGGTTTGTAATATATGCAAAACTATGGTTGGACTTGTGACCAAACTCACGGACAGGGTCCCATTTTAAAAATGCGCAAAAATTTGAGCGGCAGGCCAACCCGAAATTTTGGCAGAGTTTCGAGTTGAATTGGAAATCTTATATGTGTGTCCTAGGCTTGACACCTATATGCGTGTATGAAGTTTGGTTGGGTGAATCGGAAAGGGTTCCCCCCTTTGGCATGACTTCCACGATATACGTCTTGCTCTTGCGGGCAATCGGTACGTGTGGACAAGCAATTTGATATACCCGAGTGTACATGAATTGCCTCACTATATACCTCTTGGGGACGGTACGTGTGAGAGAGAATTCGATATACTCGGCGTATGTGAACGAATTCCCTGCGATATACCTCCCGTTATGACTATGGTCAAGCGGTACGATGAGGGGGGACCGTTAGATATACATCGAAGGTACTTGGCCAATGGAAGGTGAGAGTCATATCGCTTAGGCTGACTGCGCCCTGCCAGACCAGCGCCCATCACGAAGTGACACTCCAGTTACTGGGTAAAATTTGATCACAATGCTCTTTGGTGATGTCGTGTGAATCATGCATGATCCTCTTATTAGTATCTTATGAGAATGTCTTTCTTGATTATGTCAAACAGGGAGCAAAGTACAAGTATAAATGGTACACCAAGTATGGATGGGTGATGCGTGCAACATGTGGATATATGTGACCCTAGGTGCACATGGTGCGAAGTGTACATGGAGAATTTTCTACAAGTGTGTGAATAAAAGCATAAGCATGGGGTACACATGAGTAATAAAGGGGGAACAGGCAAATAGGGGGAAATATAAACAAACATAACACCCATGTAAATAGAGTCTAGCCCTCATGAGTACCCAGCAGAGTCGCCACTGTGGCGATCCCCGATCCTCACGGCGAGCGGGCGGCGTGATGGAGGATCCTAGGTCCCGCGCGTCCCTTTCTGGAGCACTTTGGCCGGCATCATTTGGGTGAGGTAAAAAATGTAGAGAGATAGAGTCGCCAGTCTATTTTACTCAAAACAGACAAAAGAAGGGGAGCCATACCGAAGGACAACATCCAAAGACATACGGATGCATACGAAACCAAAATGATTCAAAAAGGGTCCGGAGGCTAAGTTACGAAATGGGAAGGTGTTAGGCACCCACTCCGCCCTTACGGTCTCTCATGGGTTTTTGCTATTTTCCTTTATTTTCCCCGTGATATGTGTGCATGTGTATATATATAGTGGAGATAGGAATTATCGACTTGTACCATGGAAGGGGTAAAGTGAGTCATCCGTAGGAAGGTATAAAAATATTAGAAAATAGGATTTACGCGATTATCCTTACGTTGATCATTACGACAGAACGATAACACGGGTGGGATAATACGCCACTAAGAACAAATATATGTATATATATGTAACCTAGAAAAATTGAATTTAGAGAAAACAGAAATTGAAAGAAAAAGTAAAAATAGGACTCGAATCTCGAATTTTACCCCGAGACGCCTACGTAGCCTATATAGGCATCAAAGTCCACGTAGTTCGCATGCAAAACGAGGGGTGGGGTTTATCCCATAAATCCAATCGGGGACTTCTCTTATTTGTGTGTGTGTGAGTGTGTAGAAAAAAGTGCTTTAGTTGTGAGAAAAGTGTAAGAAAAGTGTGAGAATTCCCATTTTGAAATTTATGAGCAAACCCTCTTTTTCTTGTTTTTTGGTTTTTTATTTGTCTGAAAATAAGAGATGTGCAATAATACTAAATAAAAAGTATATTAGGATATGTGAGATGAGAGATGAGAGAATAAAAGTGGTAAGTAATAAAACAAGTTAATGCGAATTTATGAGAATTTAAGGAGAGAATTGAGGAAATTGGACCTTCTTGAAGATCTTGAGCTTGATCTTGATTGTTGGAGAGCAACCCTTGCACTTGGATGATGATGGAGAGTGATTAATTCACCAAGTTTGATGAAAAGGATGAGGAAAAGTGAAGGTTGTAAAGGGATTTGGATGTGAAAATCGCGCTCACTTCGAGAGAGGTTTTATGGATTTGCTGAGAGTGATATGTTTCTGATCTGGGCTCCTCTTGCAATAAGGTCAAGGCCTACTTTTTATAGGCCCGGGGCATTTTTAATCGGCATAGACCTGTTCTTGCCAATTGGCAGGTGCGTTTAGGCACACGGCCGATAGGCAGGGTCTGGGACCTGCGTTTGGCAGTGTCTTTCAGGACTTTTTGGAAAATCGGCCGCAGAGCGCAAACCGTTGATCTGAATAGTGCACGGGGTGGACTGTTGGAAAGGTAATTCAGATACCTTTGAAATTACTTTGGACCACTCTCGGGTTTGAGAGTTGACTTTGGGTCAAATGTGGCTCGAAAGCATTCGTCGGTCCATTGGACGGGGAATCGTCGGACGCAAACGGATCGTTCGTTCGCATGGTAAGTTCGAATCGCGCACGGGGTAGACTGTTAGAAAGGTTACGAGATATAATTAGACATTCCAAATAGTTTGATCTGGTTCGAGGAGTTGACTATGGTCAATCGATTCCTGGAAGCATTTGGTGACCTCTTGGAGTAAAACAGATCGTTCGTCCATACCGTAAGTCAGAATCGCGCACAAGGCGGACTTTTGAAAAGGCGTTTCAGTGGTCTTTGAAGATTCATTCAGTCTCAGTCGAGCTGAAGAGTTGAATTAGGTCAAACATAGCCTGGGAGCGTCCGGTGGCCTCTAGGTCAGGTTTCGGGGGAAAACGGGTCGTTCGTCCGCATGGTAAGTCAGAATCATGCACGGGATGGACCGTTGGAAAGGGGATTCAGGGCCCTTTGAAGATTCACTCAGCCTCGATCGAGCTGAAGACTTTGAATTTTGGTCAAACAGAGCCTGGGCATTCCCGGTGGCTTCTAGGTCAGTACTCGGGGTATGACCTGGGTTTATAGTGATGAAGGGAGGTGATAGGGACCTAGGGAGAGTTTAGGGGTAACAGAATGGGGTGTCTACACTAGTTATATAAATAATTCACTTTCCTCCATGTATTTAAACTTCTCGTATATAATTATTCACCCCATTATGTACGTACAGTTATCTTACAACAATCACACATGTTGAGTGTGAATATAACCCATATATAATTAATACAATTCACTTTATGTATTTAATGACCCGTATATAACTATTTATCCCATTATATACGTAAAACCATATTACAACATTCACACAAATGTTGAATATAAATATAACCCATCCTCCCGAGTAATAACTCACCGGATGTATTATCTAAAGTGCTATCATACAAGGTTTACTCGCATAACCTAGTTACCCCAAGTCAGAATCTCTCACTAACTGGGCCAATTATATAAATATAATGGAGGCGGTCATATTCCTTCCCTGAAAGTGAGATAAGCCCCTCGCCCATATAACGGACGCTATGACTTGGGGATATACTCACCCTACTCCTCAAGCTAGGGGATTCACCCACTACGTGCAAGCTCCATTGATAGCACTAGAGTATATGTATTAATAATATCTAACCACTAATATTTATAAGCACACACAATATATATACTGTCACACACCGTATATATATATATATATATATATAAAATATCCCGACTTTACCGTGTACTGAGTCCGTAACACTAGCCTATACTTAGTATCTCGAGTTTATGGACCAACTATGATTATTAATTAATTTTCTCATTAACTAATTAAATTACTTTTGGTGTCGCCCAACCAATACACTCGGACTCGTTCTCGTGGTCCAAAATAAATATAATACGCGAGTCTAATCCCCGACTCCGAATTAATTATTTTTCATACATAATTAATTTAAGGGAGTAGTGTCGTCCTACTACTATACCTACATTTCTTTTCATAATTTATTCTCCAAATTTACATTCGTGTGTCGCACTAAATTTTCCCCCACCCCTCCCAATTATTATTCCCTAATAATTGTGGGGATATAAATTTTCCTAATTAATTTTCTCCTTAAATTAGACTTAGTGGAAATTAAACTAAGGAGGAAATTCCACCTAAAACTCCCAAGGCCTAACTGCCAAAAATTCCCAGCCATCGATCAATCGATCCCCAACCATCGATCGATCGATCGAACATGTCATCTTCTTCTCCGACCTCCTGTTTCTGCCATTAACGAAAACCTTCATTCTCTAAGCTTGTCTTTGGTTCATCTTAAGCACACACAACATTATAACTATATGGGAACGTGATCAGGACCTCCCCTAGAACCTTAAACGCAAATTAAATTTCACAAATCTCTATTTTTTTCGAATTTGGGGAATTTCTGGGTCTTTACTCGTTCAGTCCCAATTTCATCTGTTTATCCCAAATTTGTTCATAAATTTCTACTAGATTTTCACATATGAATAAATTATCTCAGAACTATGTAACACAATGAATTCCCACATTAATTTCCAATTAATTTCATTCAAGTGTTTTATATTCAAAACCCCCCTTTTTGTACCCTTTTACACCCAAAATGAATTTTGATTTACACATCAAAAAAATATGAATTCGATATCATAAATAAACATCACAGCAAGTTAACCACTTGACTTTTGGGTTCGTAGAGTCTGATCCGAGGTGAAATTTGCAAGGTTGACGATGAACTTCCAATAGGTTCCTTGCCTTGTCTCCAAAAGACTCCAATTTTGCAGCGAAATCACTCCCTGTGGCTTCTTCTCCAAACCCTAGGTTCTTCCTTGTGTTTTATGTCGTTTCTCTTTTCTCCCAATTAGGAATTAAAGCTAAATCCCGTTTTTAGCCTAATGGGCCAAGCCCAAGTGACCCAAATAGCCCCGTGTGGGCTCGGTTATGCCTAAAAATGCCTCATGATCCATTTACTACCCCCGGGTACACTTTTTCGACTATCTCGGCCCATCCGGACTCAACCGTGCACTCAGAATCGACATTCAAATTAATTTATAAAAATCCTTATCTCACACCCAAATTAGTCTATACCGACTCCCGGATGAGATAAATAAATGCCATGTCATTAATACACGTTATAATGTAAATAAATTATTACTATTCACTTAGTAATTAGATTTCCCTAAATATTAACTATTCACTCTCCGATTAATATTTAAATAAATATTACCATAACTAATTCAATTAAATTATGACACACAAGTAATTTATATTTTTTCCGAATTAATTATTTTTTTTAAATGCACAGAATTACGGGGTGTTACAACCGCTTCAATGTTAAGGGAAGTAAGCGCTCAGGAGAGTCCAGCCAGCAGGGTAGGACTGGGGTAGCAGTGCCAATGAGGCACAATCGACTCGGAGTTAGATGAGACGAAGTGAGCAGAGCTCCCACCAAGGGGATGCTGCTAAGCGTTTCCATTCGGGTGATTTCAGGCAGGGACATGGTGGATTTAGGCAAGGCCAGCTGGGCCAATAACGTTTTTAGCAGGGCCAGGGGAGAGGTGGTAATAGCCAGCATAGTTGAGGTCACCAGGGCCAGTGGGGAGGAAATTTCATAGGCAGGTATTTCATATGTGGCAAGAATGGCCACAAGCATTAGGATTGACCTGATAAGGGCAAAGTTCAGCAGCAGCAGCTGGGCTCTCGTCAAGAACCCTAAAGGCTTATTTTCCTCGTCAGCCTCCTAGTACCAACACCATGCCAGCATTTCCTGCAACACCAGTCATTCCATCAACCCCACCTCAGCAGGGCCAGTTACAGTACGAGAATGTATATAACGTCCACCAGGCCTCAGTTCCACAAGCTCCACCTGTAGTAGTGGGTATGTTTTTTATGGTCAGTTGCAGTACGGGCATGTATATAACGTCCACTAGGACGCAGTTCCACATGATCCACCTGCTGTAGAGGTATGTTTCTTATACATAGGACTTCAGGGCGCATTTTATTTGACATTGGGGCTTCACACTCGTTCATATCCACTAGATTTGCACGAGCCCCGGCGTTGTTAGACACGGTCGATAGTACAGTCATATGTGTAGACTCGCTACTGGGTAGCGGGACACTTATATTCTTTATCTGTGGGGGATAAGTATAGATATTGGGAGACTTATTTTGATCATCGATATGCTCGTGTTAGATATGTCAGAGTATGATGCCATTATTGGTATGGATTGGCTAGCAGCGTATAGGTCCATGATTGACTGTCATAGTAGGAGCATAATTATTGATACAAAAATTAGTGAGTTGACCTGGACTAATTATATGAAGACACATATCATCTAACGTGGAAAAACATATATTCACCGAATAACTCAGCGTATCGAGCTACTCAGCGTATTGAGCTACCCAACTTGACGAGCTACTCAACGTACAGAGCATCTAGTCAAGAAGATCAAGCGACAATTACAAATTCAATGAACATTCTTATTATGTACAGATGTATGTGTCTATTAAATAACGACGTATTGTCTATTCATATTGACATCCCAAAAGCTATAAATACATTATAACCAACTCCATAACGGGGCAATTGATCATTTGCGATCATAATTGAGATCAAGGCAAAACACCCAGCAATACAAGACAGTGGATGTAGGCCATTTTCATTGAGATTGAACCATTTTAAAAATATTTTGTCTTATTTCATTATTCATACTTATCTGTGATTAATTAATTAGATCAAGTCTAGTTTTTTACATCAACAAATTGGCGCCGTCTGTGAGAACGACTATACGTAGTGTTTTTCACTAAAAATTCATTATACATAGTTGAGCTCCTAGAATCTAGCAATGGGAATAATGACGGAGTTCCCCCTAACCCGTATGTTCCTCCAACTGTTAATAAACTCACTGGAATAGTGGCTAGCTTAGCCAGGGGACAAATAGCTATACAGGATACCATGCGACAACTCATTCAAATTGTTCAAAATGCAACGCCTGCACAGTCAGGCCAGCGAAGCGTTCATAGAAACACTCACCTACCGTATACGAGATCCATATGTACTATGTTCCCTCATGCTTCCTTATCCCGGCATATTGAATCTTATCATACTGAGAGGTCCAGCGATCCCTCTTATCAACATGGTCGGACATCTCCCATAAGAGTCATGGACTCTCAAGAAAATGTTACTCTAACTCCAGAACGAACAAATGCTTTGGAAAGGTTGAGTAGAGTCTCCCCCTTTGACCGTTTGGTCCCTAGGAGGAATAGAAATCCTCCTAGGATTGCGTCGAGAAATTATCAAAGACCAAATGATCTAAGGGAAGATTATGCCCAATCACGCCCTGCAGCTCGTACAGAAAAATCCCAAGAGTAGAATTCAGTGCGATCTGTTGCTCGGGAAAATAGATCGGACGCTGGTAATGATGCATGGAAGGGATCCATTCAGAGGTTGGAAGATAGGTTAGGGTAAATGGCAAAGGCCGAAAATCCTCTCCAAAGAACCTTTGTCAAAGGATCACCCTTTGTACAAGCAATTGTGGACTTTCCCACACCTTCAAAGTTTAAGGCTCCTGTAGTTATGCCGAAGTACGATGGAAAGACTGATCCTGTTCTCCACATAGAGCAGTACCAAGCTGTTGTTGATATCTATGCAGTTCCTGATGAGATGAGGTGCAGGGCATTATCAGAAACTATCACTGGGTCAGCTCAAATATGGTAATGACCTTCCTCGGGGACAGATTGCTACTTTTCATCAACTAGCAGAGCTCTTTATAGGAAATTTATGTTTTGGTGCGAAGCCAGTTAAGAGGGTAGCACACCTGTTGAGTGTACGGCAGAAAACAAGAGAAAGCACCAGGGATTACATCACTCGTTTTAACAATGAGAAACTGGAGGTAATCGATTACGAAGAAAAGACAGTCATTACAGCTCTGATGAGTGGTCTATTACCGAACAAGTTGTATTATACTTTGGCCAAAGATCCCCCCAAATCCATGGCGGAATTAATGGCTAAAGAAACCAAAATAATGAATGTCGAAGAAGCTATGGCTGCAAAGAAGAATAGTGAGACCAAAGCAGAGACTAAAGCTGAGGGCATGTCGGAGAGGAAAGATCAAAAGCATAATGGGGGTAGCAAGCAATCAAAAGCCAAGGAAAGTATAGAGAACTTGAGGAAGTATGCAAATTATACCCCCTTAAAGGTGGATATAAACCATGTTCTGGAGGAAATCAAAAACAGCGAAGGACTAAATTGGCCGGAGAAATTGAGGAAAGCCCCCGAAAGGAGGGATAAGTCCAAGTATTACAAGTTCCACAAAGACCATGGCCATACGACCCAACGGTGCATAGCTCTCTAGAATGAGATTGAGGCACTCATTAGATGAGGAAAATTATGCAGGTTTGTCAATCGCCAAAATAATGGGAAGACCAACGACAGAGCAAGGCAAAGGTCTAAATCTGCTCGTCAAGCAAAAGATGACAAGAAAAGGGACCATGAAAATGACCCGGAAGATGACCCCGATCTCCCCAAGAAGCCAAGGCAGCCAGAGCGCGAGGTATTTTCAATCCATTTTGGTTCATTCGAATGTAATATGATTACAGGTGGAAATGCAGGAGGAGGGGATCATACTGATGAAATGAAAACCTACCTCAATGAGGCCCAAGCCTGTTCCTATATACAGCGAATAAATCTGGCAGAAGAAGATCGCCCGATGAAGGCCAACAAAGACAAACTAGTCATTGGTTTTTCCAAAAGTGATCTGGAAGGTGTCTTGTATCCTCACAATGACCCCTTGGTGATCAAGATGAGGATGAAGGATGCACTCATTTCAAGAGTATTGGTAAATAATGGTAGCTCAGCGGACATCATGTTCTACCCTTGCTTTGACAGTTTAAACTTGAAGCTAGCCTAGTTGGAGTCATATCACGGGCCCCTACTCGATTTCTTTGGCGAAAAAGTCTTTCCACCTGGGACGATCAAGTTGGAGATGCTTATCGGTACCTGGCCTGCCTGCAGAACATAAAAAGTATGCTTTTTTGTAATGGATAAAAACGTCCAATCAGCTTATAATATAATCATGGGAAGCGTCTGTCTAAAAAAGTTCGAAGCAGTGCCATATATGGTACATCAATGCTTAAAATTCCCAACCAACTTTGGTGTGGGACTTGTGAAGGGCGATCAGAAAGTAGCTCGGGAATGTTACTATTCATCTACCAAATAAGAAGAGCTGGAGGATGCTAGGAAGGAGACCACCACTTACCAAGTAGATGAGTCTGAAGATTCAGAGATTGAGACACTAGACCCTAGAGATGAATTAGAGCTCGTGAAGGGTCAGGTCATGGAAGCAACGGAGAATATTATTCTGGACAATGAACAATCAGAGAGAACAACTCAAATTGGTGCCTCACTGGATCCGGCAATAAAGAAAAAGTTTGTGGCATTTTTTAGGCATAGGAAGCAAGCTTTTGAGAGGAGTCATGAAGATATGCCGGGGATAGACCCAGCCTTCCTGTGCCACCAACTCAGTGTTAATAAAGAGATCGAATCGGTGAAAGAAAGGAGAAAGGACTTCAGTCCAGAGAAGAACCAAGCTATTCAGGAGGAAGTTGAGAAACTGCAAAAGGCCTCATTTATTGAGTATGTTAAATATCCTTAGTGGTTGTCCAATGTGGTGATGGTTAAAAAGAAGAACAATAAATGGAGGATGTGTGTTAATTTCACAGATTTAAACAAATCTTATCCAAAAGATAACTTCCCATTGCCCCGAATAGACCAGCTAGTAGATGCCACCTCGGGGCATGAATTATTGAGCTTCATGGATGCTTATTCCGATAATAATCAGATTAAGATAAAACCAGAAGACAGGGAGAGTACCTCTTTTATTACCCCAAGGGTAACGTACTACTACAACGTTATGCCTTTTGGTCTTAAAAATACGGGTGCTACGTACCAGCGGCTAATGAACAAGGTGTTCACAGAGAAAATTAGCAGAAACATGGACGTTTACGTCGATGACATACTGACTAAGAGCAAGAAAGCTGCTGACCACATAGCAGACCTAGGCCAAACATTTGACCAGCTGGAGAAATATCAGATGAAGCTGAACCCGCCCAAGTGCGTATTTGGCGTACAAGAAGGCATATTCCTCGAGTATATTGTGAATCAGCGGGCATTGAAGCGAATACTGACAAAATCAAATCTTTGCTAGTACTACAATCTCCAACTACGAAGAAGGAAGTACAAAGCCTCACGGGGCGTGTTGCAGCTCTCAATAGGTTTATCTCACGAGCAACTGACAGATGTCTTCCATTCTTTAAAACACTCAGAAAAACTTTCGAGTGGAATGATGAGTGTGAGAAGGCATTCCAAGAGTTGAAAAGATATTTGGGGACACCTCCATTGTTGTCTAGGCCGATAGTGGGAGAAAAGTTATACTTGTATCTAGCTGTCTCAGAAAGCGCAGTCAGTTCAGCGTTGATGAGAGTAGAGGACGGAGTGCAAAGACTGGTGTATTATACAAGCAAAGCATTCTGAGGAGCGGAGATTAGATATCCAAGATTGGAGAAGCTGACATTAGCATTGATCGAAGTAAGGAAGAGGATGAAATCGTACTTCCAGGCCCATTCTATAGTGGTATACACAAATATGCCACTCAGACAGGCTTTGCACAAATCGGAAAAATCCAAAAAATTGATGTATTAGGCGGTGGAACTAGGCGAGTATGATATTATTTACGAACCAAGGTCTTCGCTCAAAGGGCAGGCAGTGGTAGAATTGTGGAGTTCACTTACCCAGATATCTCCGACCAACAGGGGTCTAATGAAGAACAACACACGAATGTTAGAGGATCATCAAAGACTGACTCTGATCAATGTTTATCAGCAGATTTATTGGAGGGGATAGTAACCGAGCAACAAGAATCCTCTAATAAAATCCTAGAGTTAAGGGATGGTCAAAGGAAGTACCAAATATTCCATCATGGTAATTTGTCAGATCAAGGGTTTGATAACTATATCCTTGTATGGAGTTTGTATGTTGATGGATCTTTGTGTGCCACAAGCAGCGGAACCGGAATAATTCTTCACAGTTCAGATGGATTGGATATAGAATATGCTCTACGTTTCCAATTCAAGGCTTCCAACAATGAAAATGAATATGAAGCTATGATTGTGGGCCTCAATTTAGCCAAAACATTGAATGCAGAGCAAGTTACGGTGTTTAGTGATTCACAATTAATCGTAAATCAGATTCTCGGGTTGTACGCGATGAAGGGGGACTTTATGTATCATACCAAAGCTATGGAGATTGTGTCCAATTTTACAGCAGTCCAAGTGATCAGAATAGTAAGACTGAAAAACGCGAGGGTTGACGCATTAAGCTCGGTTAGCCTCAGCTACTCGCACCGAGCTGCGAAGAACGATTCATATCGAAATACTAGCGGATGGAAGCATTGATGAAGTTTTGATGGTGAGGTTCATCACGTTGGACATGGGACCTTCCTGGATTGATCCCATTAGAGAGTACATCGAAGAAGGAATTTTACCAACTGAATAACTTGTAACCAAAAGGCTAAAGTTCAAAGTTGCTCGGTATGTGGTGAGCAATGGAATTTTGTATAGAAGAGGAATGATAGCAAGCCTACAGAGATGTGTTAATCCATTGAAAGTTAAAGATTTGATAGAAGAAATTAACGAAGGCTCTTGTGGAGATCATGTAGCGGATTGGACCCTCCTGCAGAGAATGATGACGCAGGGATACTATTAGCTAATGATGCGAGCTCACTATAAAGGTTATGCCAAGAAATGAGATAAGTGTCAACGGTCCTCTACCATACGAAAAAGTACACAGGCATTATTAACCCCAGTTACTTCCCCTTGGCCATTTGCCATGTGGGGAATAGACTTGGTTGGGCCTCTGCTAACTACTAAAGGACGATTTAAATACGTGTTAGTCGCTGTTGATTATTTCACAAAATGGCTGGAAGCTGAACATCTCACTGACATGGCCTATGAAAGGGTTTATCAGTTCATCTGGAAGAACATTATTTTCAGGTATGGTCTGCCACATGCCTTCATCACTAACCATGGTACCCAATTCGATAATGAGGAATTTGATGCGTACTGTCACCAATCCAATGTCCAGAGGATCCATTCTGCACCAGGACATCCCCAGAGCAATGGGAAAACAGAGGTGACGAACCGAACTCTACTCAATGGGTTGAAGAAATGATTGGATGATGCAAAAGGGAACTGGATTAACGAACTGCATTATGTATTATGGGCTTAACGAACAACTCCCCGAACAGCAACTGGGGAATCTAATTACATGTTAACCTTTGGAAGTGAAGCAGTCATACCAGTTGAATTGGGCCTACCTACTTACCCGGTGCTTA
The DNA here is from genome assembly GCA_949130495.1 of Sambucus nigra. Lineage (NCBI taxonomy): Eukaryota > Viridiplantae > Streptophyta > Magnoliopsida > Dipsacales > Adoxaceae > Sambucus > Sambucus nigra. The sequence goes on from OX422216.1 coordinate 329,891,647, forward strand.
ATTTAAACTCTCCAGTAAGCGATTTGATGAGACGCTTAGACCTGGACCTGCTCGAGGAAGTGAGAGAAGATGTGGTTATCCGGAATGCAACTTATCAATAAAGAACTGCCATATTCTACAATAAAAGAGTTAAGAAATGTGATCTTAAGGAGGGAGATTATTTACTAAATAAATTCATTCAAAAGCATAATAGCTGGAGGCCAAATGGCATGGGCCTTATCGTGTAACAACGATTGTTCAACCTGGAACCTACAAAATAGAAACTTTAAAAGGGGGAGAATTCAAAAATGCATGGAATGCAGAGCATCTGCTTAAATATTATCAGTAGTGTAGATTCACATGTATGCAGTTCTTTCTATATGAATAAAAATGATATTTTCCCCATTCAATTTTTTTTGGAGTACTAGTGCTACACACTACACTGGAATTTTGCAAGAAGCCATCAACAATCACCAACTACGGTTGGTCGGCACATCAGTAACCACCAACTACGGTTGGTCGGATATCAGCAACCACCAACTAAGGTTGGTCGGCATCAATAAACTTAGCCAACAATGTTGGCATACCAAATCACACAAGGCAAGGCCTATTTGATTATGGGTGACCTCAAGGGGCATCTAAAACTGGGCAAGAGGATGGGTGACCTCAAGGAGCATCCACTGCCTAGGCACCAAGGTAATCTAGATAAGATTGCTATAACTAAGCAGGACTATGGGATAAAAACAATTCCATTGCTTAGGCACTTATGGGTGATAAGTCACTACAACTAGGCAACAAATGGGGCATAGTTCCATTATCTATGAATTGTCCCTTTATAAATATATATACTCATCAAAAGGAAATTACAATTTATTTCCAAGGAAAGACAAATACAAAAAAATGAACTTTTCTTCATTAAATACAAATCTCCTATTCTATTGGCCTTTTTCCTTTCGATTTTTGTACAGGTTCCATTCCAGCGGGCAGATCATCTAAAGCATAAGGAGAGTTGATAAAATTCTTATCTCATAGCATTCTGATGTTGCTCGAACTCGGTCGATCAAGCAAATATTGAGGTCTAGATATCTCAAAGTCTTCATAAAAATGGTAGTCGCCAAGATACTTGGAGATCAAACATTGAGGAATGGCATGAGCTGGAATCCAATTGACCTCTAGCTTAAAGGGAGGAATGGGCAGATCAAGTAATCCAGGATCATACTAATCCCATAAGGAATTTCCTTTCTCAATTTTCATCACAATCAAGGCGTTCAGCCATCCTTATTTGTATCCCTCATTATTTGATTGTTTCAATCGGGCATCGAGATGGCATAGAGCTTCATTAACTCTGATTGGAAAGTTTCTCGGTAAGACTTTGAATTTTCTGGGACATCTCAACCAAAGCCTGATTTTTGACTTTCATCTTAACAGCCTGATTTGCTAAGGCTTGTTAAGTCCTAGTTTCTTCAATGTTGCTCCGACCAGCTCTAGCTCTACCCCGCCAGGAAGATGTAGGTTTGACTCATTTCAAAGCCTCCAATTCTTCCCTCAATACAGCATTTTCAGTTTCCAAAAAAGAGATGTCATCATCACTTATTGGGACCAGAGCTCCAGTAGAAGAAGAAGATTTTAATTGTCTTATTTCTTCTCGCAAGGCAATATTTTCTTCTTCCAACAATTTGGCAATGTTTATGTGCTCCTTAACCTCAAGTTTTAGCACGCTCTCTCTCTCTTTATGGGCTGAAATGAACTTGTCATAGACCCCATCATCACTCAACTGTTAGTACTTCTTCTCATAACCCTCATGCAGAAGTGAAGTGGTTTCTTTATGTTAAAGTTGAAGTTCCTCGATCGTTCCTTGAAGATCTTCAATCATTTTATAGTAAACAGCATTATTGGCCACAACCCGATCAAGCAGACATTTTAAATATTGGTAAACCTCAATTGCTCGCTCAGAAGCATCAGATCCAAGGATATTAATTATTTTTGCCTTAGTGAAGTCTATATGACCAGCCTTGAAGTAATCATTGCGTTTCTTCATCAACTCTATATCATGAGCTGACAAGAGTTCCATCTTGGTAACAAACTAGCAAGGAAAAGTAAAAATAGATCAACAAAAATACATATCGATCAAGTAAAGGAGAAAATTCAAAATAAATAACAACGTCCATTTTATTGATCACAGTAGGAGAAAGTACAACCAAGGTTACAATGAAAGGAAAAAAATAGAAAAACAACATAATTGAAGAGCCGAAAAACTCTACACGTTCTCCTTATTTCCTACAACATCTTCAGTTGATTTGGATGAAGGAATTGGTTGCTCGGTTGGCGTTGCTCGGTAGAAGTTGTTACCTGCTGAACTTACTCGGAGGATTGAAGAAGGGTAGCAGCAGTTGTTTGTTCTATTATCGCTATAGAAGATTCATCAGATGCAGCTTCATCTTCTTTGTCTTCTTCAATAGTACGAGGAGGGCCATGAGTGTGTTTCTAAAACAGTTCAGAATCACCAGTAACATTCAACTCTTTCAAAGATGCAACCCATCCATTTCTGAAGTATTTCAAACTTTCATAATCCATCTGGGAAGAGACAGCAACCAAATCTCTATTCCATCCTTTGTCCCAGCTAGAGCTAAAAGACTTCTTCACAGTAGATTTCCTCTTCTCTCTTTCGAAGAAGTTTTCTCCCTGAGAATCTCTTCAATAGATTTCACCTTCTCATCAATCTCTTTCTTACATCGTTCAGCCTCTTTGAGCTTGCCATCAGTTTCCACTTGGCTGGAAAGAGCAACCTTCAATTTTTCCTCCAACTCCTTGAAGGCATTTACAGCTTGTTAACGAGCTGACTCAGTTGATTGGATTTTATTCTCCCAAGCAGCTTTATCCTCATCATACTTTTGTCGGGACTACCCCAAAGATTTTGATAACCCAAATAGGTCTTTCTCTACCCCTATTTTTATAATTGGGTGTGGGTTTACCTTTCCTCCCAGCCCATTGTGCCTTGAATTTTGTCAATACTTTGGCGTTGTCCCAGCTAAGGTATCCCCCAATACTTGAAGGGTCATAAATAGAGTGTATAGGTTGAATCAAATTCATGGAATCCATCTGAGGATTTAACAAATAATATTTTGTTATAAGTGGGTGACTAGTGACACCACTCTTTATTTTAAAGAATATGGATGTAAACAAAGCGTTAGTAGTTAATCTTCCAGACTCCAATAGGGATTATTTTGAGCATGGAGTTATTAAAAAAAATTGGCAATACGCCCCTTTAACTGGAAATGCTGAGTACTAGGGGCCTAGATGCACTCCTTTTGGCAATGGGATATGTTATTCTTCATTTAACTATTTTGCCCTATACATATCTATTTGAATATAACACTAATTGTTGCCCTGTAAATTTTGATTGCATTTGATCAGAAGAGAAGGCGTCCCAAGGAAAGTGAAGTGAATCTTAGGGAGTTGAAATTCATTTGGGGACTTCATCAGAGGATTAGCGAGGAGCATGTCAGGTCTGCATCTTATTTGCTACAGTACAAGAACACAATTTCTTTATTTGTTGCTCGTCCTTCTCCTTCCCCTATAATTGACCTTGAACAAGAACCTCCTTCTACTTTTTTAGCTGCTGCACCTGGAAGTGGTGATGTTGCTGCCCTTTCCCATTCTTCCTTAGATTCAAATTTGCCTCTTGCCGTATTTATGGGAAAGAGGAAGTTTGCTAACATTTTGGGAGACATAGCTGCCAATCCCCCTTCCAAACAAGCTGACGAATGGGTGAAAAATAAAGATGAGACTAGGAAGAAGCCCCCAGCCAAGAAAATTAAAGAGAGCCCTCTAAAAAGAATAAAGAAAGGGTTGTCTTCTAAGTTAGCATAAGGTTCTTCTACTCTTCCTGACTAGCGTGAGTTGGTTGATATATGTTCTTCTACCTCTCCAGTGGTCCTTGGCCCTGGATTGGCAAGACAACTAATAAAGTTAAAGACTTTGACAGACCACAGGGGTACTTCAACTGCATTACCTCATTCCAACAGTTCTGACAGGGCTACTCAAAGCCTTTCTTTGGCCAAGCCAGGGATAACGACAGCTAGAGAACTAGCCCTCAAAGAAGAAATCCCAACTCCAGTAAGTTGGGCAACAGCATCCACCGGTCTTTCAGCAAGACCCTTCATTAACTTTCTCAAAGGAGCACCTTCAATCAAAGGTGATGTCTCTTCTTCAATCAAAGGTGCTGCCTCTTTTGGGTCAACAGCTTCAATCAAAGGTGTTGCCTCTTTAGGGGGGCAGGGGGCTTCTTGCTGATATCTTTAGCAGGAGAAACAGCATCATTTTTCTTAGTTCCGTCAGCTGGAACATCGCTCTTGTTCTTCTTCGCCCCTTCAGTACCAGGAGCAGACTTGGCGAAGAACTCAGGTACCTTCCTCTTTTTCATCATCAGATCAGAAATAGAGGTACCCAAATTAGAAAAAGATTCTCCTACAGTTGCTGGAGATGCCGGTACTTGGTTAAGATTAATTACCACAGGAGAAATGAGAGGTCGGGCAATAAAAGATGAGGTGGCGTTCTTGTATCTCAACAAATAAGAAGCAGACCTCACGTGCTCCCCATCAATGGATTTATGCAAACCCCAGATAAGTGTCAAATTTTTTATATTTATGTCACTCTCTTTTGGAGGTTTCTTTTTTCTATCAACTGCAAAATAAAAATGTACATGTCAGTGACGCATTTTATCAAACAAAAACAGAGCTAAATTAAAAAATTAAAAACAACTTATCCCATTGCCATAAAGTGGGCATCTGGGACCTTGGTTTACATATTTTCCTTTTAACGGGGGGTGTTGTCAATTTTTCATCACAACCCCATGATCAAAATAGTCCTTATTAGCATCAGGAAGATTGACCACTAAAGCTCTATTTGAAAACCTAGTTTTTAAATAAAAAGTAGTGTCACTGGTAATCCATTTATAACAATACATAATTTCAGGAATTTCTAAGCAAGTTCCATGTATTTGGTTCAACTTATGTACACCATTAACTACCCTCCATGTATTTGGAGCTACTCTTGCAGGAACAATATCGAAATATTGGCAAAACTCCAAACACAGGGGATTAGGCGGGAAAGAAAAACCGCATTCCGCTGTAAAAATGGAGGGAAACTAGTGTCTCTCAGCTAAAGAAAATAAATCAGAAGGGCAAGGAGGTTCCTCTAGAATAACCCAAGAGGGAATTGTAAAATCAATCCGGAATTTATCTAATGATTCGATAAGATAAACCATGGTGAATAACGCAAAAAAAGAAGAAGGAAGAAGTTATTACAGAAAAATGAGAAATCTTTTAAGGTGGGTGACAGAAAGAACGATCGTAAGAAGACAAAGTGAGAAGATAAAGAGTTTGGAAGTCTAAAAAGTGAAAGGTGGAAGATGATTTGATTCTATCGCTTTTAAATGCCCTGCGTCGGGAAGCGAGAAAAGAAATGGTTACTAGAAAAGACGATTGTGTTTCCGGCGGCTAAATGATGAAAAACACGCAAATACCCAAGCGTCTGTTGAAAATTCAAAATATTTACGAGTTAGACATTTCGCACTCAAAATCATTAAATGTCAAGTGTTGGAGATCTATAATCTAATAAGACTGGGTAAAGGTGCCCAAGCAACTTCTGGACATAATATTCCACACTCTCATATTCAACCTCAACTGTAAAACATTGGGGGCTTCTGTTGATACAAAAATTAGTCAGTTGACGTGGACTAATTATATGAAGACACGTATCATCTAACGTGGAAAAATATATATTCACCGAACAACTCAATGTATCGAGCTACTCAGCGTACCGAGCTACTCAATGTACAGAGCATCTAGTCAAGAAGATTAAGCGATAATTACAAATTCAATGAACATTCTTATTATGTACAGATGTATATCTCTATTAAATAATGGCGTATTGTCTATTCATATTGACATCCCAAAAGCTATAAATACATTGTAACCCCCTCCATAAAGGGACAATTGATCATTTGCGATCATAATTGAGATCAGGGCAAAACACCCAGCAATACAAGACAGTGGACGTAGGCCATTTTCATTGAGGTTGAACCACTTTAAAAATATTTTGTCTTATTTCATTATTCATACTTATCTAGTGATTAATTAATTAGATCAAGTCTAGTTTTTTACATCAACAATAGTGTTTGTGATTCCGGGTCAGGAGATGTTCTTAGTGGCGATGCCTCATCCCGAAAAAGGATCATCGACTCATTTTATTATATAAAGGAGGAGACCTCTCAGGGAGTAGCTATTTCCCTAGATTCGATCCCAGTTGTGTGTGAGTTCGTAAACATATTTCAGGAGATACCAAAATTGCCACATAGCAAAGAGATAGAGTTTGCTATTGATTTAGTGTCGGGAACTTGATCGATATCTCAAACGCCTTATTGAATGGATCCTATGGAGATGAGGGAGCTAGGGGATCAAATTGAGAAGTTATTGGGGCAGGGCTTTATTCGTAGGAGTACTTCATCTTGGGGTGTTTCAGTACTGTTTGTGAAGAAGAGGGATGGATCTTTACGACTAAGTGTGGATTATCGAGAGTTGAATAAAGTCACGATACGTAATAAGTATTCATTGCCCATAATCGATGACTTATTTAACCAGTTGAAAGGAGTCGCCTACTTCTCTAAGATAAACTTGAGGTCGAGATACCACTAGTTGCGCATCCGGGAGTAGGATGTATCTAAGACTGCCTTTCCGACAAGATATGGGTCTTACGAGTTTTGAGTTATGCCATTTGGTCTAACGAACGCGCCCATTGTGTTTATGGACTTGATGAATAGGGTGTTCAAAGAGTTCTTGGATCAGTTTGTCATTATCTTTATTGATGACATCCTAGTTCATTCTCAGACTGAGGAGGAGCATGCCTAGCATATGCATCGTGTTTTACAGACATTGAGCGAACACCAGTTGTACGCTAAATTAGAGAAATGCGGGTTTTGGCTGCGTGAGGTTCAATTTTTGTATCATATCGTGTCTGCTAGGGGGATATCAGTGGATCTTAATATTTTTTTAGCGGTGAGGGAATAGGGGCAGCCCGCGACACTGATAGAGGTGTGTAGTTTCTTGGGATTAGTCGAGTACTACAAATGATTTATTCGGTGTTTTTCGAGGATCGCGGGTCCGTTGACTAACTTTGACTCGCAAAGGCGTACCGTTTATCTGGGATGACGCTTTTCAGTTAACATTTGACGAACTGAAGGACAAGTTGACTTAAGCACCCGTACTCTCACTTCCCAGGGTAAGGGTGGGGCATCTTATTTTTACTGATGCGTCCTTACAAGGACTTGGGGGTGTGCTAAAGCAGGAGGATAAGGATATATATATAATGCTTCTCGCAAGTTTAAGCCTCACGAGAGGAATTACCCCACCCACGACTTAGAGTTGGCGGCAGTCATGTTTGCGTTGCGAATTTGGAGACATTATCTATTGGAGGAGAGGTTTCGCCTATTCATAGATCATAAGTCATTACAGTACTTGTTCACTCAGAGAGAGTTGAATATGGATCAGCGTAGGTGGCTTGAATTTATAAAAGATTATCAGTTTGATATCCAGTATCACCCGAGAAAGGCTAACGTGGTGGCAGATGTGTAAAGCCGCAGGCCAGTGGGGGATGTAACTGAAGTTTGGAAGGTAAAATGAAAGGAGCTAGGACATGAGGATTCGGTTGCCAAATTATTTATGTCGGTTATGATCGTCACCCACCAGATTGTCACGAGGGTGGTACAGGCCCAAGCAGCAGATCCATTTTGTCAGGAAAGCAATCGACAGCTTCTAGCAGGAGGAGCAGAGTCGTACTCCATGAGTTCAGAGGGAGGTTTACGCTTCAATGTAAGATTGATTGTCCCGGAGGGGGAGGACTTGCGATACGTGGTGATGGAAGAGTCACATAGTTCACGATTTGTGGTACATCGTCGAGGGGATAAGATGTACCAGGATATGAGACGGTAATATTGGCGGAGTGGGATGAAGAGAGACGTTGCAGAGTTTGTCTTGAGATGTACCACTTTCCAGCTGGTGAAGGTAGACCATCAGAAGCCACCAATGGTTCTGCAGTAGTTAAAGATTCCAATGTGAAAATTGGAAAGCATTTCCATGAATTTTATTACTAGGTTGCCTACTTCACAAAGGCGTCACGATTCCATTTGGGTGATAATGGATCGGTTGACTAAGGTAGCTCACTTTCTGCCAGTCCGGACAGATTATACTACGGGATAGTATGCCCAGATTTTTATCATTGAGATAATGAGATTGCATGTAGTGCCACTAGATATTTTGTTCGAGAGGGACAAGATCTTCGTGTCTCATTTTTATGAGAGTTTTTAGGAGGCCATGGGTACCGAGTTGCGGTTGAGTATGGTCGATCACCCAGGACGGACACAAGAGTTATCCTGATGCCAAGCGATTCTTCCTGGAGTTTAATGTGGGGGACCAGGTGTTACTACGTGTATCTTCTATGAAGGGGATAATGAGGTTCGAGAAGAAAGGGAAGTTGGAACCAAGGTATATGGGGCCATTCCCTATCATTGAGAAGCTTGGACCAGTAGCATATAAACTCGGGTCGTCAGGGAATTTGTATCGGATTCATGATGTATTTCACATTTCTTCACTGAGGCGATATCTCCAGGACGACTTAGCTCACACTCACATTGCATTGGAGGAGATCGATTTGTAGCTCGATATTTCATATCAGGAGAGGCCAGTATCTATCCTAGACCATAGTGAGAGGACATTGAGGTCAAAGGTGGTTCCCCTTGTACATGTTCAGTGGGGGCATCATAATGCCGACAAGTTTACTTGGGAGCGTGAGGATGAGATGCGCGAGAAATATTCGGAGTTATTCATACCAGGTATTCCTTTTTTTAATTTTGAGACGAAATTCCGTTATTAGGGGGAAGTATGCAACACCCTGTAATTTTAATGATTTTTATATTGGGATTAATTGGGAATAATTAAATTTAAAATGGAAAATTAACCCTGATTAAAATAAATATTAATTAGCGAGACAAGGGTTAATATTTATTTTTATTGAATATTAACTCAGTGAATGAGTAATAAATTGATAAGAAAGCGATTATCGTGAGTGAGAAGTACGACAGTTACGAAAAATTTAGCCGTATCGGAACTTAATTTTAGGAAATAAAATATAATCTCATTTTGGATAATTCAAATGATCATTTCGAGTGCGCCAAATGTGCTTAAAGGGTTGAAATAGTCAGAAAAGTGTACTTGGGAGTTTAGTTTGGGTTCGGGGGCATTTTTAGGCCAAACCAGCACTCCGGAGGGGTATTTTAGTCTTTTGAAATTTTGGGGAAAAGAAACCTACGAATTTTATGAGTGTATATCAGAATATGTGTTGGGGAAGTTAGGGTTATCAGTACAAAAACCTAAAAGAGGCCATCAAAGAAGGAAGGAGGAGAGTTTTAAGGCTTTATACACCGTTTTGCACCACAACCACCATCGAAACATAGATCGGGAGGAAAGGAAACCAACCATATCATTCTTTTGCAGAGATTTATACCTACTAATTGAGGCAAGTATTTATCTTGCTAAATTCTGAGCATATATACCATCCATGTTAGTGTAGGTGAACAAATTCATGAATACAGATTTGATGTTAATTGGAAAGGTTTAATTCATGTTCTTGGGTAGGAACCATGATAGGTTGAATCTCTTTATGCATGTAGAACGAATTTGATGAATTAGTAACATTAACATTTGGGTTTTATTGAGGATCTTAAATAGATATGATAAACTAGGGTTTTTAAGGATAAATCTTAAATTAATTTGATTTAAAGGTGTTCTTTGACAATTTGATGATTCCATTACGTTGTAAATCATGTATATATGTTGGTATAACGTTTAGAATACTTGGTTGGAAGTTTGGGATTGTGTAATGGATGTTTTGGGCTTTAAAAATGGTGAAACCCGTAGCTATGGAAAAGATGAACTGTTAAACATCCCGAACCAGTTCGGCCTACCCCTCAAACCGGTTCGGATGACCTATTATTCCGGGCTTTGGTCTGTCTGAATTTTTTTTAGGATTTGAACTTTCCCCTAATGATGAGAATTAATATTAGAAATTATTGGACATAGTTTGATGTTAAATAATTTTTCGAGAATTAAATGGGTCACGGGAAATACGAGTGAACCTAATACCGGGCTAGTAAAAATGGAATATTATAATTACTGAGAAAATATAATGGGCAGATAGGAAGCTTCGAGTAGTGGGGGACACTCGGGAATATACGATGAGAAGTATAATCGAAATTTAAAAATACGTAGGATATTCGAGAGTTGTATATGTTGTGTATAGAGCATATATTATGGATTACGTGTATACCTATACTGATTAAATATATATATATACCTATTGCTTGATTTATTGTGTGTGAACAAACCTAGGTTACTTGCTATCACGGGAGGTTTCGAGTCGTGGACAGTCTTATCCTGGTGTGCCTATTGGGAGGATTCTGACTTGTAGCTTAGAACATAGAACATAGGGATTGAGCACCACTTGTGTGAATAAGGGTGTGACCAGTCATTTAGGTGCATTAGGTGTGTACGTAACCCAAAGGCTTAGAACTATGTTCACTTCCAACTTTATGTGAATATTTGAATGTATGTTTCGAGAGTGATTCTGAACCCGATGTCCTTAATTAGTACGTGATGTACCAGGACTTGATAACTGAGTATGTCCGCATCACAGGTTTCCACCTAGGATTACCGTATACATATATATTATAAGAGTGATGTAAATTTATATACGTGTGATTTATTCTACTACGGGTGTATTAGTAGATAAGGTAAATAGTGAATATGTAAGAACTTAATCATTAACTCGTGACTCTAAATAAATAAAAGGGAATGGAAATTTAGTAATGTATTGTATGGGAAATATATGTGGGCATAGTAAATTAATAGACAGGAAAAAGGCTTTAGTCAAACTAGTTAGGCGGGGTAGCATAACTAGGTGGGTTTAGTAGAGTACGTTAGGCGTGCACAATAGTTGAGAGTTGAGAATCTCAAGCGAGAGCACGTGAAGCTAACGTGTATTTAATATATACTCTTTAATGTACTTTAAATACTTGTTAAAATGTCTTCAAACTATTTTACTTGGACTCTGACCCATTTAAAATCCATTTTTTGTTAAAACATTTTGGTGCCCAGCCACAGGGAAGCCAAACTTAGGAGTTCTTTCATCTTTGACGTATTGCAACTGCTGTGCAAGTTACATGATCTTGGTTGTAGATGCCTCCACATTTATCAGTTCCTATTTATTCTTTTATCTATCTCAGTCGAGCATGTCACCCATTCCTAGTTGGTGATTACTACAGAGACATTGTACTTCCATTTTATTTTCAGTATTGAATTTGGTTTATTTTATAGATGATTGTAGTTGGATTTTAGTCTAGAGTATTTATTCCAGTCACTATTATTTATTCAGATGTTCTAGTATTTATTATGTTGTTATTTGGAATGGTGAATGTGAAATATTTATTTGCATGTTAATTACAAGAATTAAAATTTTGACATCAGGTCATTATGGTATTAGTAAATTAATTGGATTTCAACAGTGATGCTAAGAATGAAATCATTAATGATTCCTATTTAATTTAATAATGGACTGATCACCATGGATTAGAATAGGCGGGGTATCATATCGTCCAACACAACTAACTATTCATATAAGATAAATTAATTACAAAAATTAGTGAGGGACTATACATCAATCATCCAACTGTAACACCCTGTATTTCTGAGTAATTATAATTTAATTAATTTAGTTATTTTTAAATTACACATGTACCATAATTTAACTGAATTAAATATTATGTGTTGATTAAAATATTAATCGGGAGAGAAATGATTAATGTTTATTGAATATAGTTCCTAAGATAGTGATTAAGTATTTTACGGCATAGTGAGTGATAGTGACGTGATTGTGTTAGAGTCAGCTGGGAGTCACATGTAGATTATTTGAGGTTGAGATAGGACATTATTGTAGTGTAACTCGGATGATGATTTCGAGATGACCGTTGATTCTGAATGGATCGAAATAGTCAGGATAGTATACATGAGTGTAATTTTTGGGTCCCTGGGCAATTTTAGACCAACCCAGCACCATATGAGGGAGTTTCGGTCATTTGGTGGACTAAGATAGAGGGACCAAAAATTAAAAGGTTATATCAACCCCATTTGTGTTAGAGGCTAGGATTACAACAATCTTGAGAGGGGAGAGGCCATTAGAGAGGAAGAAGAGAGAGTTCTTGGAGATTCAACACCATTCTCGTGTCGCCTTAACCACCGGAGTGCAAATCGGAAGGAGATGAAGGCATCTGCATCACACAAAAATAAAATCAGACCTGCTATTGCAAAGGCAAGTGTTTATATTGCATGTTTTTAAAGAAGTTATAATATCCATGGTAGGACTTTATGAAATCTAGTATGATCACATAATTTTGAGATAAAACCATGTGTTGAATTCATGTTAATGATTAGGATTCATTTTAGATTTTGATTTTTGAGACTAATAAAATGAAATCTGAATTTTTTGCAGATTTTGAGAGATTAAAATATGGGTTTCTTGAAGAACATGAATGAAAAAGTGAAACTAGGGTTTTGTAGAATAAACCATTAATGAACTCTTGATTATTATGAATTTAATGGTGTTTGGGTATCAGAAATTCATTAGAAATCATTCATATACTCTTGTTTGATGATGGGTTGAATTATGTTGGAGTTTGGGTTCGATGCATGAAGGTTATGTTGGATAAAAATGGAGGAAAACGTAAGAAAATGAAGAAGATGAATTGTCAGGGGACTCGAACCGGTTTGGACCTTCTCTTCAACCGGTTCGACAGCGAACCGGTTTGCCTGTATAGCAGAACTGATTCGGATCACCTGTTATTGCTAGAATTTTTATTGTCTAATTTTTCAAGAAATTAATTATGAAAAAACTTTGGGATGAGTTTAATATTTGTACAAGGACTTAAGGAAGGTCAATGGGAGTTTAATATGAGTTTAATATTCTTAATGAGGGCAAATTGGGACTTCGAGCGATGATGCTTAAGCGATTGAGGGACGTATCGGGAATTTACGATTTGGGATTACGGAAAGAGTGAACGATAACCTAAGACTTAAAATGGTATTATAGTGATGTATAAACTACTGAATTAACGTAAGGGATAGATGGGACCCTTCGGGTAGTGAGTGATGCGCGGATAATATGAAATAAACATTATGTGAGAATTAGTAGTACGTTGAGTATTCAAGAGAGATAAATACTACGTACTGGTTTATATGTTAGGTTGTGTGTATATTTACTGAATATATGTATATAGGTTGTGTGAATACCTATTATGTGATTGGTCATGTGTAAGAACATACATACGCTGCCTGCTATCACGGGAGGTTCCGCGCAGAGGGCGATCCCACCTTGACGATTCCAGTAGCGTATTGTATGGGCAGTACGGGAGCGCTGAACCTTTTATGGTTAGTTAGATACGGAAGTCTAGTCAGACTGAGTAGCATTGCTAGGTAGGATACGTTAGGTTTGCACTATAGTTGAGAGGTGAGGAACTCAAAGAAGTGTACGTGGAACTAACGTGAATAATAATTATTTTTGTCTGACCCTTATCAAACCTATTTTTCAAAACATTTTAGGTGTCCAGACACATGAACGCCAAGCTTGATGATTATTTTCAGGGGTGTGGAGTTGTAGCACTTGTGGAGGCTTACAGGATTGATTTAAACGCTTTAGTCATTCATTTCTAAATTAGGAGTTTCATTTCAGTATTCCAGTTGGGCATGTTACCCCTTAAGACTATTCAGTATTTTAGTTATTCAGTATTTATCGAACTTGATTTTATTTTACTTTAGACTTGTAGTTGAATTTTGTTGTGGGAACCGATGGTTTATTCGGTATTGTTTTATTTAGTTATTTATCATGTGATTGGTTCAGACTATTACATTGTGTGAATGGTTTGGTTATTGTTTTTATTTCGCATGTTGTTATAATAAAAGATAAATTTTGGTAACTGCTTAATTTGACACAGGTGATTAGTAATTTAGAAAATTTTCGACATTAATGCAAAGAATGAACCAAATGAGATTCCTGATTATTTTGATGATTATTTTGATGAACTAATCACCCATGGTTAAAATAGGTGGGGTGTCACACCAACACAGCCAACTATTCATAAAAGATAAATGAATTATGGAAATCAGCGAGTGAAGAAGGCAATAAAAGGCATCTTATGCAAGTAAATTTCTATTCTATTTTAAGTAAACCCTTTATGTTAGTAAATCTATAGGCAACGTGTTCCATAAACAGTTCTAGAAGAGTTTATGGTGATAGTCCAACGTTTAAAACCTCAAAAACTCCCAACCGGGCTCTGTTGGGATGGGTAAAAAAACGCCCAAGAATAAAGAAAGGTAGACATAGATAAACCTACTCAATGGAGAGGACCCAGAGTGGCGGAGGGAACAGTGGGCGGCAAAGAAGACGAACACGAGAGGGGATGGTGTTCAGTACTTTATCATTTTAACTACGGGTTATTAAATGGGTTAATATTGTCATTCTACAGTTATTGATCAAAAGAAGTTTAAATTTGTTGATAGGGTATATAGAAGTAAATATGAGTTCAAACAATTGTAATCCAACACTCTAAAAGATGGGAAATAGGTAAAAAAAATTATTATATTCCATGAAAAATATTGTCAATTAAATACGCCTTTACTAGAAAAAATAAATAAGCAATTGGTATTAAACAAAAATTTAAGGATAAGAAATAAAAATTCAAAAACAATCCTCCTCTTTCCCAACAGAAATTTCAAAAACCTCCTGTTTCTGAACCTAATGGTTAAAAAAAAACACTTGGGGAGGAAACTCCCTTGTGGACTGGCTCTCTATCACCACCAGGCGCACGCTCTTATTTCTGCTTTAATCATCAAATCATTTTCTTCCCACCACTCTCGATCCGTATTATCCTAAATCTGAGAAGAACTACAAGATGGGCATATCCAATGCTTGTAAAACGTTTTTGAACTCAAATTCATGTGTTTCTTTGTTGAACCGTTCGACCAGCTTGTACCGCACATCATTCAAATAAAAAGATTGTGTCGTCTCCAAAAGCCATTTTGCCTCAGAGTCACTGAGCTTGCTGGTGAACACAATGTCCCCACGAATAAGCACCAAATCTTTGGTTTCTGCAAATTCAGTGTAATAAGAAAGAGTAAAGTAAGGGGCAGCTTGAGTTCCTCTTGCCTTGTAATCTTCGAGGCCAGTGAAAAGCACGTGCGGCATCTGCACTGCATGAAGGTTAAAAAAAATATTAGTTAACATCGACATCTATACTAAAGGCCAAAGAGTAGATTTAATATGTGAAAACAGATTTAGCTCGACTCAGAATTATTAGAGCGATCTTGAGAGTCTTCACAAACAACTTCAGAAATATCAACCCGATATGTACTTTAAAACTTTATATCCATCATTTTTGGGTAGGATAGATATAGCAAAGTACAAAGTGGCTCCCAATCCTCAAAAAATTGACCTAACTGCTTGGATTGTTACATAAATGTCATTCTCATTTTGTCTATTTTATCATTTAACCGTGAATTTATCTTTAGCATCCGCATTCCCGTCAAACTCGTGTTATTAAAATGGTCCTTAATTTCTAAACCTCCTACAAAGAGGGAATTGTCTTATATACCATTCTATAAAAAAATTCCTTTGTAACATAATATGCCTAGTAACACTCTCGTCTTGACCTAATATGTTTTAATTGAGCAAAATCATCACCAGTATCTCCATTCCAAAAAATAACTGTTCACCATGAGTTAACTCTTATTATGCTCCCTTCATGTGTTTCCTACTTTAGTATATAAAAAGTAGTTGAGAATAATGCAACTCTCCATTTGTGTTCCTAGTTTAGTAAATAAAAAGTAGTTAGTTCAGAATAAATAGTTTAGTAAATAAAAAGTAATTAGTTCAGAATAAATAGAACACTTGGATTGTTGAGATATATGCTGTCTCAACCTAATACCAAGATGGAGGTGTAGACTCGCCCTTACAATATTTGATTCGGTATCAGTTTCAGGCGAGTCAAAACAATACATTATTAAAAAACTAATAGGGCTCGATGACTTTGGGAATTGACTCGGCAACGCGTCTTGGCAAATCAACAATACCTCGATTGTTTTCAGTATCAAAATCAACAAATCAAGCTAAGTCGAGTTGATTTCGCTAATCTATAGTTAGGGGTAACAGTTTCGCATGAATGGGTACAAAAACCAAGTCAACTCTGCAGTATCAAATGCATACACGGAGTCTGGGAAATTAGTTGTATTTTTTATTTTTACTTGTACTGCTATATCAGTGTTAGAATAGAGAAATGTTTTAAAATACGCTAGGTCTAGTGTAGTCATGGCTAAGGTGAAATCACCGCTTACATCACTTTTAGCTTTGCCTCCCAAGTATTGGGGGCTTGTAGAATACCTTTTGTATCTCCTCATTTAGGAACACAATTATTATCAAATATATGAAAATGACTGAGCTATCTTTGATCATTTCCAGTTGTGTATAAATATTCCATTACGTTAACATCAAATTTGTATCAAAGCAACGTTTCCTCCTGATGTGGTTGACGCTAGCTCGTAGAACTATGAGGGTAGGGATCAGAGGAACTGCCGCCAAACCGCGCCTCCAATGTGAATCCCCGCTGCTCGCGGTCACACGGCGCCACCTCTACAGCTGCCTCTTGCTTCACAACCACACCCAAACTACCCCTCTGCACGTCCCTGTCCTATCCCAAACCCTAAAACCACCAGCCCCAAAAAGTCCACATTCCGTTTTAAAAGTTCAAACTGAATGGAGGCCGATTTTGGGAAGAGACTTGTTTTTGCCCCAAACAAAGCTTCCCCATATACCATCTCTTACGTCACTGCCCCAACTCATCTTAGAGTCAGCACAACCCATTCAGTTGATAAAAAGGACCAAACAAGTGCATACCCCAACTTCTTTCAGCTTTCAAATCATGGCCCAACCCAAACCCTCTAGGCTCTGAACCCAGCAATATTTCATTACCCAAAGCAGGTTCCGGCCCTCTTTGGACCCCCCCCCCCCCCCCCACCACAGACATCCCTCCTACCCTCCATTGTTACTCTTCCGGGTTCGATCAGAAGGTGTCCTCTCTTTCAGGTGATCCTAACGAAAGGGAGATCAATGGTTGAAGTATCTTCCTCTTCTCTCTCTCTCACCTGTTCCTATGGCTCAACGCCTATGGAGTCATGAACCCCAACTATAGCTGCCTCGACGTCGCTATCCTCATTCTCAGCTGCGATTCAGCCGTCACTGGTGACCTCTCATGGTATGGCGCCTGAAAGAAACTCCCTCTCTGCTTCAACGAAAGAAACGACTCCACCGGCTAACCGGTTAATGCTCCCCTCCTCTCTAGTCTCCTCCCCCGCTTGGAGCCTCCGATTCATCATTGCTCTCGTCAATGTCACTCCATTCATTGTCTTCGTGGTTGATGACGATCAGATCAGGCCCAAGGGTGACGAAGCTCGCTGAGTGGATAGTGCCGGGGTATCCCGAGGGTTAAACCAATCCGAATCCCAGTCGTCATTATAGTCATCAATGGAGGCGGAGGAGGGGCTTGGTAGTGGCCAAAGGTGGTGGTGGTGGTGAATATAGAGGATAATGGTGGCTGGGAATGTGCCAAAGGGGTACTCGCCGTAGCGGTGGTATAGGGGATGTGATAGGGATCCCAACTCGGCTTCCAATCATACCGTATCGAATTCATAAACAAACACACACATCAGAGAATGTCGAATGTCGCTCTGACTCCAAATTTGATGTGATGCGAAAGCATAAAATACGACAAATTAATAATAAGCAATACTTAACTCCAATCTCATTTCTCTAGAATACGTGGAAATTGAATCAATGTATAAACAATATGGAGAAAGGTCCTAACGATAACTACCCTACCATATTGGGAATATTTAAACATCCAAGTGATATCATGGGTGACATAACTAAAGGATGGTGACAAAACATGGTCTAGAATATTACTGTTTACAAGGAGCCCTAAAATACACCTCAAATCTCCTTACTATTAAAATTCCAGTAAATAATAGTGGCGATAATCTTTATAGGAATATTTAATTTATTACAACATTAAAATAAAAAATAAAATACTTTTTGACCTCTGCTTGATCCCACGTGCTCCCCCTTTTCCAGTATACATCACTAACAGCCTCCACAAACCTGGCAGATCCTCTTCATCACCAACGAACAGCGACTGAGGCCAGCATCGTTCGAAGACTGGAGAAGCGCTGGCGAGACCGTACAGGTGCCGCACCTACTCGCAGTTCTCCTTTCTCGAACTCTTGTAGCCTTATATGAAAAACCCTACCCTTGTCACCTGAACCCATCAAGGATCCCTAATCCAGACACCCTATAAGATCGCCAGCAACTTGAGACCTTTGTCGTCATCGCGAGATGGCAGAAGAACCTCCGACAGACCCCATTCCCCTCCAACCATGTTACACTATGGAGGCTAGGGCACAAATCATGGGTCTAGATGAGAACCAATGTGTGTTGGGTAATGTTTCAGCCCAAGTTTGATCCGGACCTTACCCACCATACCCACCAGAACCAACCCACCCATTTTGAAAATACATGTTAAACCCCCTGAAATCTTCCCCAAAGCACAATTCGATTTCCAAAATTACAATTAATTTCCAGGGCCTGCATAAAGATTAGTATCAGTTCGATTTTGGCCTTTACTTTATACCATGATGGGTAGCAATTGATGTAGTGTAGAAATAAAAAAATAAATTAAATTAAACTGAAGCAAAGTCCTAATATAAGACACTTTTGGTATTTTAGTCAAAAATGCAATTTGATAAAAAGAAACAAAGTTTTTCTAAGAAAATGGTTGTAGCTGTTTCCCAAAAAGATCCTTTTGAGTTTCATCACCACAAGCAAATACGGTCTTCACAAAAATGGGTGAGACTCCAATGTATTTGTAAACGGTTCTATCCATAGCCCAAGAGAATTTGTTTCTCAAAATTGAACATTCTTTCTTAAGACACTCCCGGTTTATTGAGAGGAACGGAGACCAACAAAATTCGCCTCAAGGAAGATAAATGGTTAAGGAGTTATTCTTTGCAACCCTCATTTCAGATTGTTTTTTAAATTTTTACTTAAATACCTCCATAATTGTCTTATTTTGACTTTAGTACCTTTTACTAATTGAATTTGGATTTGGTACTTTTTCCATTATGGTACCTGTTAAAAAAATAAACTATTTAAAAATTTAGAAAAATAATTATAAGTTTAAAACAAAAAAGAAAAAAAGAGGATTGAAAATAAAAAGAAAGTCTCACCCCAACCCCCAAAAAAACTCTCAAGAAAGTCTCCCCCCCCCCCCCCCCCCGACACACACACACACCCAACACCCAAACCCTATAACAGATCAAATAGATGAAGCGTCCTAGTGAGGTCTCCCTATCTAGTAGAGGGTGTAGCTGAATTACCCCCCACCGGAAGGCCATGCTCGTTAAATTTTAATCTGTTTGTGGAAAGTGCATCACCCGTTGTCGAAGAACCCGAAACAACCTTCGAGCGGGAGTTTGATCCTGGTGTCGCACCACTTGGTGACGGATTTGAAGTGTCACCCACTTGAGACATTATTTATCTAACAAGAGATTGTTTGGCACATAAATAATTAGAATAAACAACAACAAATGAGAATATACTTATTTTGTTTAAAACAGAACATATATATATATATGAACAGGTATATATACTGTTTAGATATATATATATAAAGTATAAACAGTATATATGAACAAGTATCTAAACAGTATATATATATATATATATATATATATATGAACAGGTATATATACTGTTTATATATACAATTTGTATATATAAACAGTTTATATATATATATATATACACACAGACTGTTTATATATATGTATATACAAACTGTTTCCACTCGATGTTCCCGAGGAAACTTTGCCATTTATGTTGGAGAAAACAAAAGTGAATGCAGAAAAGCAGTTACTATGATTATTTGCTTCGTTCTCGATCGTTGACTGCTCCTTTTGTATTACGGACCATATATTTTTTCATTCTCATACTATGATTAATTGACACTTACAATAGGTGCAGGTTTCATCTAGGCATGTTATACATCGACTATTTACACTGGTGGGTTAGACAGTACATTGTTCCTGATAATAGTAATAACCAAACTAATGAGTCACCAAGCAGGTCATGTTGAAGTTAGGAACAGTTTGGGCAGTTATGTAGGAGTTAATGTCAGTTTTGTAGTTTTATATCATCCGTAGTGCATGATAGTGGGTCAGTTCTTTTTCATAAACACGGGTCACTGTGAAGAAGAGTTTGGTTTCAATCACGACATGGGATTAACCATTCCCTGTGAAGAAGCAGTTTTTCAATCTCTCACTTCCATGCTCAGATGAGTGAATCATGTTGAGGTTTGTTTGGAGAAAGATGAACAACATTGATGTTTGCTTCTCTTTTTTATATATATCTTCCTAGCAGTCTCATCTTCAATTTTTTTGGGGGTGGAGCCCCATCTTTACTAAATGAATGAACAGGTACTGCAGTTGCGATACCCGTACAACTGCGATAAGATTTGAAGACAGTACTAACACTGCCCCAATAACTAAATACCCAAGTTCAGGAGTTATTCAACACATA
The DNA here is from genome assembly GCA_949130495.1 of Sambucus nigra. Classification (NCBI taxonomy): domain Eukaryota; kingdom Viridiplantae; phylum Streptophyta; class Magnoliopsida; order Dipsacales; family Adoxaceae; genus Sambucus; species Sambucus nigra. The sequence goes on from OX422216.1 coordinate 329,912,410, forward strand.
GCAGGCATGAAAGATTCAATAGTTTCAATAGATTAACAATGACTAAATACCCAAGTCCAATAGATTCATTAGATTGACAATAACTAAATACCAAAGTTTAAATAGTAAAAAAGTGATATCAGGTTCGAACATGAAGCCATTACATTATATGAATTCGGTGTCTAAAAGTTCCAACAACTTCTCATTTTCCTCGAGAATGGAGTCATACATCGTACGATCAATCTCAATCGCATCTATTTCTTTTGTCAATCTCTTGGGAGAGTGCAAAACAATCGAACACCCCTTGAACTTGGTGTCTTTACAATAAAACACTTGAATTGCTTGAGATGCAATGATGAACGGATCGTCGTGTATTGAATTTTTACTCGTGAGCTTACTAAGGTTCACCATCACCAATTTTGAGGTTGGGTCAACTTTGCAAGCATTCTTATCATCTACGTCCACCCAATCACAATAAAAGACTGTATGTGTGAACTCAATATAATTCAAGTCGAGTATTTGTCTAATAACTCCATAAAAAGTTGTGAGGACCCCCTTCTTATTAAATGACTTCATGGATACACCACTACTCTGAAAGCTGCGATTCTCTTCATATGCAGAAGTAGAAAAGGTATAGCCATTGCATTGGAACTTGTCATAGCTAGTAACCCTATGGAGTGGGCCATCGGCATAGGGAAAAATTTCGATATCATTAGATCTTAAGGCCTACAATGAAATGAATATTTTTTTAATATTTTTATAGAAATAAGGTTATGATAAAAAAAACAAGTACCCAGATAAAAAAGACTTGCCTCGTTCCTTAGCCAAGGGATGAAATCATCAATTGTATGCATCGATGTAGTCCCAGTTAACCCAAATTTGCTACAAGTAACAAATTTCGACATTAAGAAATTTTCAATTACAATAAAATAATATGAATTAGTAATGGGTTACATGTTTACCTTCTGCACTCATCAACGCCATGGTATTGAAATAGGACCCATCTTCGTACTTATTCATACTGGACGGTATTTAGGGTCAACTCCTTACCTTTACCCAATGCTTATTGACACATTGAGTCATCAAACTCATCATCGAGAAAATCCTCAAAGTTCCTCTGATGAGTTCCTTCACCTCTAATAGACACATGTTCCATGGAATATAAATAAGCTTCATGTAATAAATATGCATTAGAAATGCTCCCTTCGACCACCTTTTGTATCTTCCCATTTCTCTTTCAAACAACCACATTGCACGATATCTAGGTGGCCCAGCCGTCAATGCTTTATCGGCTAAATGGTGCATGAGGTGGATCATGACAACAAAAAAGGCAGGTGGAAAGTAAATTTTGAGGACATAAAGAGCCTCTACTAATGCTTGTTTTGCCTTCAAAATATGTTCCCTGAAAATCACTTTTTCACAAACAACATTAAAGAATATGCTTATCCGTTGTATAGCTTTAAACAAAGGCTTATGATCTGGAAATGAATGCATAAGCAACGCAGGAAGAAATCGTTGCATAATGACGTGATAATCATGAGACTTGAGATTGGTTAATCCGGGAAGGTCAAGATTAACATTATTGCTGAAATTTGATGAAAATTGAATCGGTACCTTCAATGTTTTCAAGGTGAGATAAAAGGCTTCTTTCTCTTCCTTTCCTAATGCAAAAGGTGCTGATGGCATTCGCCTTTTATTACTACCTTCAACATCTTGCATCCATAATTTTCTCTTAAGATTCAATGGGACCTTCAACTCTTCCCCGGCTCTAACTGTATCTTTATTTGACGATCCTTTCACTGAGAGAATGGTACCTAAAAGAGTCGTTGTTACGTTCTTTTCAACATGCATAATGTCTAAATTATGTCGAATATCATGATCCTTCCAGTACTCCAAGTCAAACAAAATGGATCTCCTCGAAAAACTCGCAATACTTGTGAGATCCTCGTTGTCACCTTCACTTGGATGATCATCATTATCTACATCATCTTCCAATACTATTGACTCTTTTTCTTTCCCCTTCCCCTTCCTCTTTCCCTTCCCTTTAGCCTTCCCCTTCCCCACTCCCTCTCCCTCTCCCTCTTTTCGGTCACCTTCTCGAGCGATAACAGGCCATATTTGCTCAACCTCTACACTTGTTAACTTTCATGGAGCCATAGCAGACTCTATTTTACCATTAAATGTTTGCTTTGATGTGTCGTACCTGTAAGGATAGTTTTCGGGAAGGACCATGCGAGATCGTTGATAGTAACATTTCGTTGACTTGCAAAGATATATAGAAGGTGTGTTTGTAGAGCAAACATGACCCCCATAATAACCTTGAGTTGAACAACATGCTAACATACCATAAACAGGAAAATCATGAATACCCCACATCAACATGGATTTTAACTGAAAATGTTCATTTTTATTTGCATCCCAAGCCTCGACTCCAGACCATAAGATCTTCAGCTCGCCGACTAAGGGTTGGAGGAAGACATCAATATTACTTAATGGTGACTTTGGCCCGGGAATCAATACAGTCAACATTGAAAACTCACTCTTCATACACATTGATGGGGGAGGGTTGAGAGGTTGAATAATCACTGGCCAACAACTATAGTTACGGCCAAACATGTTATTAAGGTTAAAACCGTCAGTTGCTATTGCAAGTCGAACATAATGTTTGCATTTACCCACTCTGCTGAATCTCGGGGATGACGCATAAATTCCATACAAGAGCTTTCTCGAGCATGCCAAGTCATTTTCTCAGCTATCCATTTAATGGTATACAACCTCTTTAGTCTAGGGATTAACGAAAAATGTCGCATTACCTTCTTAGGAACCTTATGAAACTTCTTTGTACCCTTAGGATATATAATTTCCTCCTCATCATCTCCTCTTGAAGTATACTTGTATCGCAAAGCACCACATTTTAGACATTTATTTTAGTTTCATACTCTTTCCAAAATAACATGTAATTGTTAATGCACACGTCATACTTAACATAGTCCATACCAAGATCTCTAATTGTGTTCTTCATTTCGGTATAACTAGTTGTCAAGTTGTTCCCTTCAGGGAGTAACTCATTCAACAATCTAAGAATTCCACCTGTGGCGCCATCTGACAAATTAAATTGCATTTTTATATCATTTAACTTCACAAGAGCATACATGGTCATATGGCGTGACGAAACAAGTAGGAGGGTGCAGTGGCTCCATTGCGAGTTGATGTAAACGCTCATACTTCTTGCCTTTGCCTGTATGTGGGTGAGAATCCTTCGAAACATCAAAAGTTTGGGGCCCTTCATCACCACCTACACAATTAGGTGCACTAGGACACGCTTCAGTCCTAAACATCTCACAATAATCATTCACAAGGTCATCCAAAGTCGGAATATTAGACACATCAATGTGTTCTCCAACATTAGTCTGAGCAGCAGGTTGTGCTGATCGTTGGACTGGATTAAGAATTGACGTCTCCCCATGAAAATTCCATAAGGTGTAATTCATATCCATACCATAGTCCATCAAATGGACAAAGATTTCATCTAAAGTAACATGTCCTTTCCCATTACGATAACGCCTATACGGACATGAATGTATATCCTTGGGAATAGTGTTACACACATACTGCAGAAACTCTAACACCCCATCTCTATACGAATCGGTCTCAAAGTTTTTCTCCTTTATCCACTCTTTATTGATCATCGATGACATCCTGATATACATGTGGATGCAGAATGTGTTAATAAGATCACATCACATAAAATAGCATTTCAAAATTTCGACAAGAGGAACTATGGAGAATTACTAAACTACAGCAATCATATATAATACATTCTAATTATCCAAATTGTCCCATATGTATTCTTTAACCCCTCATTTGATAGCTATTGGTGGGATCTCTCTCCAATAGGAGTAATAGTTTCGAGGAACTGTAGATCCTTTCTGCATCTTGACACAGTGAGTAAATCAGAGAAACCTAAAGCAATATAAGGGTGGACTAAGATGTAACATCCAATCTTACGTTTTAGTTATTAGATAGAAACAAAACCTCCAAACCTTAGGTTTTTAATCAAGAACACATCACGGTCAACAATTCGTGTTCTTGGACAAAACCAACCTAAATCGCTTTAAAAACTTCATATTTTAGCCTAAAAACACAACCAAACATTCTACCCTGCTTCTATAAACCCACGCCAATGATAATCAAGCCACATGACCTCATCAAACAATAATTTTTTGACCCAAGAAATTAAAAAACCGAAGATGTTCTTCACCGTCCAAATAGCATATCAAAAGAAACCCAAAACCCATAATCAAGATCAATTTTCATGGTTATAAATCAACGATTTATCATTTCATGGTCACACTATGGTTACGATTTGCATTTACATGTTGATTAATTCAAGTTAACAGGCGAGTGTATTACCAATATAACACATAATCAGCACCAATAAAAACTAAACTAACATCTAAAATTATGACACGATTGGAAAAATAATAACCACCAATTTTTAGTTCAATGGGGTATTGTAATCCCAATATACCACATCCCAACAGGTATGAACCAAGACACGGTAACAAGAAACCAGGTGAACCCAACACCTGTACAATCGCCCCGAATACATCCCAAAATAGAAACTGTTCAGCTACACCCAAATCCCGAACTCATTGACTAATAACAACTAATTTGGAACCAAAAGAACCCAAAATCGCAACTGTTTGGGTACATTCAACAGTTCAGGTACCCGAAATCGCAACTGTTCATATATATATATATATATATATATCAGGTACCCGAAATCGGTACCCCTGAAATCGAATCAGGTACCCGAAATCGGTACCCCTGATATCGCACCCCTGAAATCCAACTGATATATATATACACTCGAATATATATATATATATATATACGATGATGAAGCGTGGGGAGGGAGCAGTAGCAGCGACGCAGAGCAACGATGATGAGGAGAAGCCGGTAGCGTGGGGAGGGAGAGAGAGAGTGACTTAGGTTTAGAATGTCTTGAAAATTTAGTCCCCGCTCCAAATTTTGGGGGGTTATTTTTTTAACAAAGCGTACCCATATTTGGCACAATTAAAACCCCTGCCCAATGTTTGCACTATTTCAAGCCGTTCCAGATTATGATAAAACTGTACCAGAATCTGGCACGATTTTAAACAGTGTCAGAATCTCCTTGCCTAAGCGTGCTAGATTAGCATTTTTGGTGTAGTGTTAGTGTCCAACTTCGTTAATTTATGCATTGGGCAATGCACATGATCACATTTGAAGGTATTTTGGTCAAAAAAACTATAAAACTTTAAATAAATGAACATTGCATAATAATTATTTTAAAAGTATTTAAAAATCTGAAAATAAAAAAAACATGTAAAAAAATATTCCTAATTTAAAAAAATATATTTGTAATAAAAATAAATAAAAAACAGATTTCTAATATATAAATAAACAAATTTCCAACACAAAACACATTTTCAATGAAAAAAATCATATTAATATTAGGAAAATACTAAAAAATCTACATATAAATCTCGATAATATTTTTAAAAAGTCTGTAAAAACTAGGTAAATATTTAAAGAGTTTAAAAAAAATATTGCGAAAAAATTATTTCCAATAATAAAGTAAATTTTCAATTAAAAACAAATTTCTAATAAAAAGAGAAAAAATATTCAATAATTACTGAAAATCTAGGAAATACATAAAAAACATAAAACATAAATAAAAATATCGAAAATACGTAGAAAAAAAATATTCAATAAACCAAAAAAAAATATTTTTAAATAAATTTGCAAACTGAATAAATATTCTAAACAATTGAAAAATACTGCAAAAAATGAATTTCTAATAAAAAAATAGATTTCCAATAAAAAACCTAATTTTTTAATAATAACCAGAAAAAATTCAATATTTATAGAAAATTTAGAATATACAGAAAAAATAGAAAAAATAATTAAAAGAAAACACAATTTCCAAAAATAAAAATTCTAACAATGATTAAAAAAACATAAGAAATAATATTAATAAAAGATTTCCAGCAAAAAAAATATTTTCATATAAAAAAAATAATTTTTAGCAAAATAAAATAAATATCCAGAAAAAATAATATATATCCAAAAAACTATTTTTTAATAGATAAAAAAACAGTTGTGTGAGTCACGTGATTTGGTATCCCACTATAACATCACATATAATTAGAGCTTAAGAATAGTTCAACTAATTAGGTATCCCACCATAACTATTTGTGTTAATCAACAAATTAATTAGACTAAATTATAACACGAACTCATGATGAAAGTTGAGTTGTAACTTTGATGGCATAAATAAAACAAAACAAAAAACAGAAAAAAGAAGGCCTTAATAATTCTGCAACAAACTGAGAAAACTCTGGACATAATGAATGAAAAAGAAGAATTATTAAAGTAAAACGATACCTATACATGAAGACCTCATCATCATGATGGATCTTGTTGTGGCAAAAGTAACATTTTTCAAGAAATCCTTCAATCCGATCTTTATCAATGACATCAACAATGTTGTCTTGAACGGGAGAAGAGAACATTAAAAGCATTGGCCGTGATTGATCGGTGGTGTCTAAAACAGATGGTTTTAGAAATTTGTTGGGAGAATCAGGTGGTGGTGGCCTGTGTATTTGACGACGTTGATCCGGTGATTGAATCGCAGAGTTGAGGAATCCAAAAAGGTATGTCAGATGTTTGAATAGAGATGATTAAGCGGTAAAAATGAATGAAGAATTGGTGTATTTATTAGGTGTCATTAACCTCTAATATTATCGTATTAGAGGTATAATATAAATGAGTTTCTTTTTTATTTTAAAAATTATGAAAAGTTATATAAATGCTATAATGCACGATTACTACAGAGTTAAGAAAAGTACTAAAAGACTCACTACATCGGGTAAATGAAAAAACTCAATAGTCGACACATAGAAGGTAACGAATGATAGGGGTTGGGCCTAATTTGGGCAGGTCAAATATGGGTTGGGCTAATATGAATTGGGTTAAATGTGGGTTGGGTCAAATATGGGTGGACCAAATATGGATTGCACCAACCCATTGTTTTTCTAGTAAAGTACGTATTAAAATTCGAGGTATATGTAAAAAAGACTCATATTTTACTCACAACTTTCAAAAATGAGTATTATATTTGATTCATATATTTTAAAATTGGGAGCCATATTTGATTCCTCGTTTTCAAATATGGGCCCCATATTTGACTCATAGCTTTTAAATCGCTCCATATTTAACTCATAGTTTTTAAATATGGGCTCCATATTTAGATGACTGGGCTAATATGAGTTGTTTTATTATTTGGGCACATTTTGCCACTACTAGTCACGCACGTTCATGATAATAACAAAAAACGATAGAAAACAGATCGTAATAAATAAATGGGGCATATACTAAATAGTCCCTTGAACTTTTTTTAATACACGTTTAGTTCAAGCCTTTTTATTTTGAAAGATAAGAGAATAAGGTACATTTTGGTACAAAATAAAATACTTAGACTAAATGTGTATTAAAAAATATTTGAAGAACTTTTTTATATTTAATCATAAATAAAAATATGATGCATCCGAGTTTCTATGAGTTATTTTCAATTAATTGTGGCCAAAATACAATTGGGATAATGAGCGACGAAGAAAATAACATTTTCACTCGTTTGTTAAGAGGAGAAGAAACACGATAATTTGCTTTTTAATGCAACCATCACAACATAAAACAAATATTATATACAAAATCTTTACACACCATCAGGTCCCAAATTACTAAAATAATCACATGATATCAATAAAATCTTCAAAGATCATTAAAGTACAGACTAAACATAAGAGCCAAGTCATCAAAAGCCAACGTGTGCTTATTTTCCCCCCAAATTCAATGTATCATAATCTTTAGAATCAAATCAACTATAATCAACAAAAACAAAATGCAGACTATACAACACCTTCCTTCAAAAGCTTCAAAATAAACCTCAAAATCTAGCGATTACAGTAGTTCTAAAAAATATAAACCGGCATAGATTTGAAAAATAACAATTAACAATCTGATTCAATATATAAAACAAATTTACATACATGAACATGTATAAAATATAATCATGATCGAGATTTTGTGGGTCAAAACCTTAAAGACGAGAGACAAATTTAAGAGAGAAAGATGGGTAGGTTAACATGCGTCGGTAATATATAGAATGGAAATCCGAGAAGAGTTCAATGTTAGGTCTCTAAATCAGATTGAGTGTGTCGGGTTTGATGTTAATCAATTCTATTTTATTTTTTTTTATCAATTACTTTAGTTTATTAAGGATGTAGTTCAATAGGGTATTAATTTTTTTTTGTCCAACAGGTCCCATGAAAAAAAAAAACTTTATCCAATAAGTCATATTTATGATAAGACCTACTAGGATATGACTCATATAATTATGACTTATTTGACAAATAAGTTCGGCTTACATGAGACATTTTCTAATAGTGTCTATCGCAATATTTTTTTCTTAATAGGTTCTATTTGTACATATAGTGAATATTCACTGTACGTTTACAAATAGGACTTATTGGAAAAAAAATCTTTTTTCATAGGATCTAATGGAATAAAAAAAAGATGTTAGGAACTATTAAACTACATATTTAATATACGGAACTAATTGGTAAAAAAATGAATTATATCTTTCCAAGCCCGAGCTCGATTCAAAATAGAATTAAAATGTGTGGCTTAAGCTCGGTGTAATACCCTGTATTTTTATGACTTTTAATTATGAGATTAATTAAATGAAATTGCTTTTAATTATGGGATTAATTAAATTAATTTGGGATAATTAATTGAAACTTAATTCGAATTTAAATAACTAGCGAGACGAGAATTAGTATTTGATTATGATGATAATGTCGAATATTACTGAGTGAATATGGTAATATATGATTATTAAATTTATTAAAATTGTCGTGAGTTGAAAATACGGCAGTTTCGGTAATTAAGTTGGAACGCGCGTGTCAGGACCCAATTTAATGGATTTAAAAGTAATTTATTTTTATGTCATCCGTATGATCATTTTGAGTGTGCCAACGTGTCCGGAAGGGTCGAGATAGTCAGAAAAGTCTACCCAGGGGTTTAATTTGGGTTCCGGAGTAGTTTTAGGCCAAACCGACAACTTGGAAGGGTATATTAGTCATTTCTATTTTTAGTGAATAGTAACCTACGAAAATTAAGTTTTGTATATCAGCAAACCCTTAGGGTTATTAGGGCCATTGACTGTTAAACACAAGAGAGAACAACGTGAGAAGAAAGGAAGGGTTTCAAGATAGTTCAAAGGTCAAATAACCACCATGCACCACCACAATTGCCGGATTTGTGACCGGAAAGAGAGGGAGGACCAACCATTATCATCATCAAAGGATCAGAAACTTCTAATCAGAGGCAAGTGATTTATCTTGCAATAATTTATGGCATATACTTTACATGATAGTTTAGGTTTGATGTCAATTTATAAATAATGACAAAAATATGAATTTGGAGACTTAATAATTGATTTTGGGTAGGTTTGCATGTAGTGGTTCTTCTGGAAATATTTGATGAACGAAATTATAAATTAAGGGTTAAGAATCACGAATTTAATTGAGGATTATGATGATTATGGAAGAAATAGTGAAGTATTAGGGTTGTAGTAAAATTCATGACTTTTGATCCAAGAAAACGATGTTCTATGATAGTTTGATGATTCTTGAACGTTAAAACTTGTGTAGATATGTTGGTTTAATGATTACTAAACTTACTTGGAAGATTGGGACGTTGTAATGGAGGATTTGGAGTGTAAAATTTGAAGAACCCGTAACTGTTAAATGAATTCTGGGCAAATCCTGATCGATCGATCGATCGATTGAAGAATGTCGATAAATCGACCATTTTCCTCGATCGATCGAACCCTCCTGATTTTTGTAGATTGTTTCTCTTTCAGGTTTGATATATCCCAAGCCTGTAAGAACTCGTATGGGATTTAATAGAATGTTGCGGGACATGGTTAAGTTCAGTAGGATTGTAGTTTATGCCCGAAAAATGTTATAACAATTGGGATTGAATGGGATACCTACGGGTGTTTGCCGAGTGAGATACCGTTAGAAAATTTATAAATTGGGATTGAAATTTTGGTGAATGATAACTTAAGGTTAGGAACAGTAGAAGAGGGACTTTGAATTACTGAGATAACCTTAGAGACTAGTGGGTGACTTAGTAACCTTATGAGGTAGGTTTTAGTATTCAGACTTATACGACGAGAGTTGTAGCGCTAAACATATTACGTGGAATGTTCGGGATGACACTATAATACGTTTGAAACTTAAGATATAGGGCTGGTGTATACCTATATAAATATGATGACTACCTAAGTTGAGTGATTACTTAGTATCTGGATTATTGTGTGTATGACATACCTAGCATACTTGCTATCACGGGAGGTTGATTTTCGAAAAAATGACCATCTTATCTTTGTGTGCCTTCGGGGGATTTAGATTGGTACCTTAAGGACATAGAACTGTGAATGACTTATTTATGAATTGATAATTTAGTTGACTATGGGAGCATAGGTATGTGCATGACCCATGGGTATGTGAACTATGTTCGCCTCCAATATGTGTGATTTGTATTGAGACGGTTCCGAGTGATTCGGAACACGTGATCCTTACGTACGTGATGTACATGGATATGATAGCAGAGTATGCATGCACCGCAGCTTAGCCTAGGGGTGCCGTATATTTATATATGTACTTGTGACCGATTCACTGTTGCTTAGTAGATGTGAATAACTAAGAAATTTGAATGGGCTAAGAATGTGAGAATTTAAGTAACACTTGATATAAGTAATTTAATGAATGTGAAAATGGATATAAATATGACTTGTTTGGGTAATACGTGTAGATACCCTATGTTAGAATGTGAAAGTAGGAGTTAGTACGGACTAGTTAGATAGTGGCATAACTAGGATGGAATTTAGAGGATGTGTTAGACGTGAACAATAGTTGAGGGGTGAGGATCTCAGGTGAAGGCACGTGACTAACATGTTTTATATATGTGTTGTTTAATATTGTGATTTAAAAACTTGTTGTTTTTAAAATATTTTCACCTCGGGCTCTGACTCATTTGCTTTCAAATCTATCTCTTTTTGTAAAAATATTTAGGTGCCCAGTCACAGGGACGCCAAACATAGGAGTTCCATTCTGATGACATGTTGTAGCTGTTGTGGAAGCTACAGGATCTCGGTATTAGAAGCCTCCACATTTATCTTTGGTTCCTTCAGAGTCATTCATATCAGTTAGGGCATGTTGCCCATTCTTATCTAGAGATTGTATATACAGACTTTCATTATTTCAGATGTTGGTTTATTCATTCAGACTCTTGTATTGGAATTTTATTTACTCTGGTATTATTATTATTAGAGTGTTTACTCCAGACTCAGTTTATTTCATTTTGCTGGTTATTCATATGAGATTGATTATGCGATTGATAGATGATGATTTAATTACTTGGTTAATTGTTAATTTAATTATTAAAATTTGGCATCTCTCCATTTAAGTAATTAATTAAATATTTTCGACAGTGATGCTAAGACTGAACCAACTTGATATTCTGTATTAATCTAATAAAGGAGTAGCTACACGGTATTTAATTAGTCGGGATGTCACACTCGGCTCACACTCTATTACGAGTTTTGGGGCAACCCCGAACTCGATATGAGTGGGCATTTAAAAAAATATATTATTTCATTTATGGCCTAAATAATCATAATAATTAAATAAAACTAAAGGAAAATAGTAAATAAATATGTCTACAACCCTTATATAAACATTACAAATTTTAAAAGTTTTAGTATAAAAGAATAAAACACGAAAACTATTTTTTAAATCTATTGCCTAAATTCATAACACATTACATTCATTTGCAAATAAATGTAATGTGTTATGAATTTAGGCAATAGATTTAAAAAATAGTTTTCGTGTTTTATTCTTTTATACTAAAACTTTTAAAATTTGTAATGTTTATATAAGGGTTGTAGACATATTCATTTACTATTTTCCTTTAGTTTTATTTAATTATTATGATTATTTAGGCCATAAATGGTGTGTGTGTGTGTGAAATAATTTTTGGGTTCGGGCCTAATTGTGGCTCTAAGACATGTAGCTCAAGTTCGGTGAAAATAGAGTTCGGGCTTGAAATTTTGGCTCAAGCTCAACTCGGAACAAACTTACTTAAATCTTGGCGAGAATATAGCAGGCCGAATGGCCAGGCTTCGGGCTTGCCTCCCTCAACTCACAGGCATATTCATTATAATAAATATTGAAATCATATAAGAGCTCAATGTAATATTTTGAGGGAAAAACACTTTTAACTTGTCATCATGCAGCACAAATACAAACACAAAATAAAAATGATTTTTTTGCTTTTGGTGCAAATAATTAGAATGATTCATTTTTCAATTCAAAATTACCCCCAACCAGACTGGTAAGTTGAATAATTCCAGAGATTATATGTGACACCAAACTAAATCAAAGATGACGTGACTCAAATCCTTAATCCCCACATTAAAAACAACAAAATTTTAAGGGAAATACTTTTAAAAAGTTCCCGGGGGGGAGGGGGGGGGAGGACGTGCCGATGATGATTGAGATTGGCGAGAGAGAGTACTATAACGATTTAGGTTTTGAGGGAATATGGTACATATAGATTTTGAGAGTTTGACATATTTGGGGGGGAAATAAAATGAAAAATGCTATGAAAATCCAATTTTTCGACTCATTTTTAGAACCTAGTAGTGTGTCATCGCCGCATTGGGTGATGTTTTTAGTGGAACTCATGTGACCCACAAACACCACCCAATGTGATGATGACACGTCATTTCGTTTAAATTTTGAGTCCAAAAACTAAGTCTCCCTAACATTGCTCAAATAAAATTGGCCGAGGAAACTAAAATTAAAAGGCAAATGAGACAATTTTGTAGCTTATGTTAGGTCCTAAAGGTTCAGCTACTAGTTACCGGGGTATATACTATTATTAATTATATCAACCCTTACTATTTGAGACATATTATGTTATCCGTACAAAAAGGGAAAACGTTTTTTTAAAATCCATCTCAAATACAAATTTCTAGGGACGAAATGACACATGAATCCCTAATACAGTAGGTGTAGTGTATTCACAAAATTATCCATCTTTTCAATAAGTTGGGGGTTAAGTCCAAAAAATGAAAGTTGAGATTCAGGATGGGAAAATGTAAATAATCAATATTAAAATAAGGTGGAAGTATTCATTTTTTTGGTAAGCTTAAATTTAAATGACTAAAGTACATTTGATATTTATCATGTTCCGTCTTAAATCTCTAAAAATTATATTAAGTAATTTTTGGAATTGCTCATTTCTAAATTTTAGGATGTGTTTGATTGCAAAATTGGAAAATGAAATGAAAATAATTGATTTTCATGGATAATAATTATAGATAACTCGTTGTTTGATTACATTTATTTTCTCACCAGAAAATTAGGTATTTTTTTTTTACCTTTTGTTATTTGATTGCCACTATTTTTCAACTAGACAATTTTGAGCCTTATTACAACAATTTAAGTAAAAATTCATTTTTTGTGAAGATTCAAATTTAAAACGTGTGTTCAGAAAATTAATTCATCATTTATATCAGAATGGACTACATAAAAAATGGTCATAAAATAAACTCATACTTAAAAATTCTTCAAACCTTCATCCATAGCTGAAAATCAAGAATTCCAAAAATAAATAAATAAAAGTAAAAATAAAAAAGCTAAGTTTAAGCCATATCAATTAACCTAAAAAATCGAGAGGTCCCAAACCTCATATATCATATGACTGTAATTTTTTTATATACTATAGTCTAACGAGAAAGTGAAGCAAGAATAAAATCAGAATGGGTAAAACATGTGTGACCATTGAGTTACAAACCCAAACAGCCATCATATCAAAGCAAAAAGAAACAGAATATTGAACCAACAGAATGGCTTATGAATTTACCAATAGATACAGACTCTTGGCAATTGAGAATATCGGAGATGTAAACAAAAACAGGTAAATAAAAAAATATATATATATATATATAAAACAAAGGAGCAGGTTTTGGCAAAATATCTCCATTTTTGTATGCATGACATTTTCTCATTTCATGTCCATGCATGAAATGTCATGCTAAATGTTTTTTTTTAAAATTTATTAAATATATATATTTTTTTATTATGGGCTGGATTTTATACGGAGGCAAATTTATCACCGTGCCATCGGCACCGGCATCCGCTAGTATATATATATATAAAATAAGAAGTAGAATAGTTGACACTATTCCATAAGTTGATAACTTAATCAGAGGTTAAGATTGAGCCACCAAGGCAAAAAATGGAGGGTGAGATCACAATTCACACCATAAGCGCTACATCTCACCACACCTTATTTTATACTCTATTTGTAATTACAATTTTATCCCACTAGAATTTACTTTCCCCCTCTTTTTACTCCTAAAAATTTACTTTAATTCAAATATAAGGGTTACTTTTGTAATATAACAAAAAGGTATCTCACCCTGACACAATCTCACTCCTCCTTTCTGAAATAACCAAATGTCTCTCCTAATATCCACTGACCCCCACTTCCTCATCGTCGTCTTCTTCATGGTTTTTTATCTTGAGTTTCTAGTTTTTTTTTTTTGTTGTTGATAACGTGTTTAGAGATGTTTTTCTCCTAACTTGCCTAATGATTATCTCTACAATGTTTACATGTAATCACAAAAATGGTTATAGTTTCCAACTGAAATTTGTTATTCTTCTTGATAATCATATGTGTAAAGTCTAATCTATGTATTTTCTTCTTATCTTCCAACACATATATAGCTATATAGATTTTCGACTGAAATTTGACTGTTTCAATGGAGTACCTGGAGGTTATTTAAATGGACTTTTCTTTTCTAGCACTTTACACACATTTGTTTATGATGTTGTTTGTTAATTCAAACTTTAGTCTCTATTAGATTTTAGTACCTCTTTGTAACAGTTATTTTATTTCAGGTAAGTTGAACACTAGGTGTTTGACAAAATGTGCAAGTGAGTACTCTAACTTCTTTATTTTTTTACATAAAGTTTGTATTTAACTATTATGATTAATTAAAAGGTCCAATAATTAGTTTGTACTGATTTTGTTTGTTTAAAGATCTTTCCTTCTCATTTTGACATTTATTAATTTTTAAAGTGGAAACCTTTATTTCCTTTGTAACATAGTTGTATTATGGCTATTATAATGTTGAACATATTTATATATGTATTAAATTACAGTGGTTTGGAATAAATGGATGAATTGATAGTCTTGAGCCTTTTGTTGTTATTTAAATTTTTGACTCAATCCTAAGAAATGTTAAATTAAGTTATACCCAATTTGCTACTTTTGCCATGGTTGTTTGGGTTTTATTGTGTGGTGAATTATGAAAATAATGGTCCAGCTTCATTTTTTCTTATAGATCCAATCCATGTTTATTATACTTATTCTTTTGAATAATTCACGGGTGTACTTACACGCTATATTGATGAATGAATTACATGTTATTTCTTTCTATTTTTATCAGTCTATGTAGGTCAATTTTAATTGGTTTAAATTTCTCCAATAATTTTACGACACAATAGAAGTTTATCTTACTTTGAAAACAGCATTCCTTTGGTCCTCTCACCACCTTCATCCCACCCATTTTCATGAGTACCGTTACGTCGATTATAGGTTTTTTCATTTTGAAATCAATAATTATTGTTTTAGATTTCTTTTATCATTAATCCTCCTGATCTAAAGTTAAGCTATATTATATTATCCTTTGATATAGGAATTTTTTTTAGATTCTTTTAGATTATTGGTTGCTAATTTTAAATTTTATTAATAATAGATTTTATTACAAAGATTTGTCGTGTTATGAACAATCATATTAAATTCAAAGTATTAGAAATGGATTTTTGATTTGTGATTGTTTCTGTTGGTGCCTCTGTGCAGGTACAAGGCTTCCAAGATACTTTTTTTCTTAAATAAAATTTTAGGTGTAAAAAGATAGGTGAAATGGTTAATTTTATTAAATTACAGCACGATTAGTTACAATTTTGTATTTGAATCAAATGAAGATTGTTATTGTTGGGATAATCTGTCAAACAAAGTGCACCGTTTCTTTTAATAAACCTATCATGCCCTCATCGTTGATTTGTGTTTCTAGAGGTAAATTCCATTCACTCACACGATCAAAGCTATTGGTGTTTTTTTTATAGGAATTGAATATGTTAAGTGTAATTACTTGAAATTAATTATGTTCAAATACCAAAAAGAGGTGTGACTAAGTCTTAGCATTATTCCTGTTATTTAGCTCCATTTTTCTTCTTACTGACTTATTAGTATTGTTAATTGTTCTGTTCGAATACCCACCTCAACGTTGCTACACCAGATCCGAATAGAACTCTCCCACTACCACAACCATTCCTAGGGGGAGACATACTGGCCGTAAAGAAGACATACTGCCTTGAACAAACTATTACCTTGAATTTTAATAGGAAGACATACTAGTAGTTCAAACTGCTGCTGAACAACTGACTTTTAACTTGAAAATCAAGCCCAAACCAACACTCAGGTATGTGTAAGAGTCCATGGCATTAGTCAAGAACACTAGTCTCTCATATGCACTTTTTGTCATTTTTAATTAGGTTTTCCCTTTTCGGGTATTATTCAAAAAAATAATACGTACTTCTTTTGTCTTTTGATTAATGTAGTATATAGTTTTTTCTTTCACTACGTTTTTTCAGACTTTATTTGTGTGTTTGCAAAGAACAACCAACTATATTTCAAATATTATTATTTGGGACATGTAAAGAATGTGAATGATGCTAAATTTTTTTGGGGGGATTGATATGTTTAGAAATTAGTGACGTCCAGTATTTGGAGTACCTAATGACAATTTGTAACAGATTTTGAGAGGCATCGAAGATACGACGTAATATCGACTAATTTTCAAACCTTGGTGACTAGATATTATTTGTATTAAATGTAAACCGTGGCTACTCATATTTTCTTCAATATGTATGATTTGATTATCTTATGCATATATGTTTACACGTGTTTGCGTTTTATTATCCTATCCGTGTTACTCATAGAATTGGTGTATATGATTCATTTATTAGGTGCATATGAATTGTGTTGTGTATGCATAATAGGGTATTTATTTGGGATATGTAAGAGTGGAAAGTAATAGTATGTCACTCTACCTTTTGGTGGGAATACGGTCTCCGTTTTCATTATTTGTAAATTTACGTTTATCATTTTAGTCTTTGAATATTTTATACTCTTATTCTCTGTTTCTTGGTTCTTTTTTGGGATTTTAAAGAAAACATTCCTAATATTTGGGGTTTATACTTACATGAGGACTTTGGGTGGGGAAATCAATAAGTAATAGTATATACAATGGACTAATGGATGTAATACTACAGAACAATGACACAAAGATGCATATTTGTGACTCAGGTATTGGTGTCTAAATTGGTCTTAGGACATATTGGTGTTAATATTTCTATTAATTTTTTCTTGCAGGTCACCTGTTTGACTCACCCATGCTCCCAATTATCTCGCATAATTGGTTTGGGATGTTCGGGTGTTCCCTATCTGTTGATAATCTGATCTAAGATTTGTTTTATTTCTATTCATTGACTGAGTTTTGATGACAACAACATGGTAGTCAATAAAAAAATTGGCAGTGGACATCTAACTTCCAAATAGTGGTTCTTATTCCACTTCTAATAAGCACTGTCTCAGCATATGTAACTGGAAAACTTGTTGTCTCAAAGGGTTTCGATGCACAACTACGGGAGGTACGTGGTTATCTTGATCATGTTGATGGAAAGCTTCCATTAAGTTATATTTTTTCAAAGCATAAAATGATTACTAGTATCCATACAAAGTGAGATAATATCCAAGTATGAATTGTTCGTAGAGCCTGACCCAGATCTAACTTTAGCACTTTTGGATCACAAGGAGGTATGCTTATTGATTTCATAATAATTATACAACATTTATCAGTTTTCTTCAAAGGTCAAAATTATGGTAGTAATTCAGACTTTCTGAGTTTATTTCCATCAGCTGGTAAAAGGCTATTGATTATCACCAACTCAAACTATCACTACACGGGAAAAATGATGCAACATTCTTTTAATAGATTTCTCCCCAATGATATGGGTTGGTGAGATCTATTTGGTATGGTTAGTAGCATCATGACATGTATATTTTTAAACTATGAACTGTGTTAACATTTTTTTCTGTTTGGTTCACTAAGTACATGTATGTCCACCTGAAAACTATATTATGTTTGCTAGATTTATGATGTTAGAAGGCCTTTTCAAAAATGGGCTTTCGGGAATGGGATTCGTGCGTCTGCATTGTTTTCAATTTTGTGATTCAGAGATCCTAAGGAGTAGGAAAAAGAAGGCATCAAGCCCTTTGCTTAGGACATGCAACTAAAGGCATCAAAAACCATACTAAGTACAAGAAGATGAGGGGGTAAGGAGCTTCAGGGGATGAGTATTGAAGAACTGCAGCAGCTCGAGAGGTCCCTTGAAGTTATATTGGGCTGCGTGACAGAGAAAAAGGTCAATATTTTTCCACTTTGTATCAATATTTTTCATAATCAATAACTTTTTTGAACTTCGCATTCAAATGCAAAATTAATTAAAGTTCATTATTAACAGAATTTGGTTTGTTTCAGAGTGAAAGAATTGTGATGGAGATTACTCGCCTTCAACAAAAGGACAGTAATAAAACTTCACATTTAAAATACAAAACACATGAAAAGCTGTTAAAATATTATTTTGTCAAAATAAAATTTATTCTATTTGGCTAGAAGCATTATTGTTAACATAGTAATGACTTAACTGAGCTATGTTTTCTCTCTCTTTAGTCAAGAGAAACAATTTGCATGCAAACTTCAAGTTTGAATTTAGTTTGTTTAGTTCCTACATATGCAAATGAGCTACTCACATGGCCTTTGGAGCAAAGATATGCAAGGAAATATGGTATCCTATTAGTACACAAAAGTAATACTTTAAATACTTTAATTTATACTTTGCTTGAGATTTTGAACCGGAAAAGTCAGGTGATTCAGAAGAAAGGCCCTATGTTACATTTGGTTTTACACGCATACAAACACTTTTCTTACTCGAATTTCAAATAAGCATTACTCATTAGGATCGAGGATTCTCTTACTATGTAGGAATTTTTATTTTGCTTCAATATTGAATCTATTGTAGCTTGACTAAATCGCAATGGTATGATGGGTGGTTATATTGTTACATATTACATTTATCCTTTGAAAGAAATAATATATATACTGGAATTATTTTGATTTCTTCTTTCTATGTCGATAGGAGAATGTGGTACATACATCAGCGTGTACCGTGCACGTGATGTTGAAACTAGTAAGATGGTCATCTTAAAGAAGTTGTCGTTTGATAATTTTCGACGAGAGAGTGTCAGGTTTATGTCACGAGAAATATCGATCCTCCGCAGGCTTGACCATCCAAACATCATGAAATGGGAGGGGATAATTACTTCCTATTTGTCATGTAGCATATACTTTATCTTTGAGTACATGGAACATGATCTCTCAGGGCTGTTATCATGTCCTGGCATCAAGTTAACCGATGCATAGGTTTGTTCGCATTTTATTTGTGTTTAAGTTGAGTAATTTTATGATGACTCAAAGAAAGGGACTTGCTGGTGTGGCATTAAAACATTAATTGGTGTGGGCGATCAATTGTCTATTATTTTAAATGACTCAGAAGGAACAAGTTGCTGTTGTAAATAAAGTCGACGCTAAATCTCAATTACACAAGAATTTATGACGAGGAAGAAAATGAAGAGCATGTTAAACATCTTGCACTACCTCCTCATGGTTCTAAAGTATACATTGGTAACATTCCTCAATATGTTTCTGAGAAATATTTGATGGGATTTTGTGAAATTCTCGGGGAAGTGACTGTGGTTATCTGTATATGTATATAAAATTTATCTTAGTTATGAGTTATTTGTGATGACTATTAGTGTTATATTTTTGTTCCATCAGGTTCGAATAATTAAAGACAGATTCAAATGAGAACAGGAGATTTTCTTTTGTGACTTTTAGGAGTGTTTAATTGGTATCCAAAGCCATTGAGAAGTTGAACAATTTTGAATTCAAGGTAACAATATCTCCCCAAAATATTATATCTCTGGTATAATGTTGTTTATATTTCCTATGACCTGTCATTGTAAATGTTTATCCATGTCTATAACCCCTTGAACATAAACAATTATATAATTCAAAAGTGAATAAGTTGAAAGAATATGAATTACCAAAATTCATTGGAGGACAATAATGATTCTAGACTCTCGCTCATACAGCCATCTAGAGTGGACTCACACTCATATATCCATCTAGAGTATCATTAGAGAGAGCTCTATACCATTAATATTTGATATATCTATGATGCCATTATGGTTATGATTTTTGTATTGATACAAATGACGTCTCATATGTTATAAGAACCCATTTATGTTATCATCACACAAGCACGCATAATCACGTACACTAATGCTCACTAATGTTCACATACACTAATGGTTTCTATAATATGACTAGTTATTTCAATTGACTAACTATATTTTCATTTTGTATTAGGTCGCATTTTGAAAACTACGGGCAATCATTATAGTAAAACATGTAGGACGACCTCAATTGATACAATTCTCACTGTGTGTTGCCTTAAAGCCTTGGGCACCCCGTATCGTTATTAGCATGTAAACTTCCCATGGAGTAGTCTTCAATTTCCAAAATTATCCAGTTTGGACCTACATTAGTTGCTTATTTATGTCATTTTATTTGTTTCTTTCATTTGTAAAAAAAAAAAATTGGGGCAACAAGTATTAAACATTTGAGTCTTTATTATGGACAAGTTTGAGCAAATTATCCTGAATATTTGAGTTTCTTGAAGTGTATTGTAGATTCTGAGGAACGTCCCTTAAACATATCGAGGGGGACATTAGAGCAGAACAAAATCCTCAAGGTCATTATAAATAATTGGTAAAGAAGTGCGTTGAGCCCTTCTTTTGAGATTGCTGAGAACAAAGAAGACTATAACAAATTCTACGAGGTGTTCCCGAATAACCTCAATCTTGGCATCTACAAAGATTCCCAAAACAGGACCAAGTTTGTTGAACTTCTTATTGGGTCACTCTGTTTTATATAGTATTTCTACACGGTAGAATACCACTCTTCAAATTGGGGAAAAAATAAGATGATATCTCTTTCGTTTTGTTAACTATCTTTTAAATTGTAATTTCATTTTTGTGAGTTGAATTATGTGCAATAAATGTTTCTAACCTTATTTTCTATGTATCGTATCAGTAGTACCATACAGGTTATAAATTTTGTTATTTTGTTCTAATTTGTTTCCTCTTATATTGTACAGGTCATAATGAACAAAAAATGGTTAATGACTTTGAGAGATGGTAGTAAAAAGTCATCACACAACTAGCACCAAGATAATTATGTAAATACCTTGTTTTAGTGCCTGTTGTCATAATTATTTTGAGTCTGCTATCGAGTTCACATTTAATAGCCGGTTATTGAGTTCACATTACAGCTCTTTGGGTTTATAAGTATGTTAGTTTTTCAAATAAGTTATTCCTTCCATCAACAATTTTTCTAATATATATTCCTTTTTTATTTCCACCAGTTAAAACGCGCAATTCACCTTTTGGACAAGTGAAAGAGGAAAAGGAAAGAGACCCCAGCGTGATTCTTCTTTATAAGTAGTTCTGAGGTATTCCTAATTCCTAATACTTGGATAAGAATTGGAAGTTACCATTGAAAGTTATTTGCTTAACATATTACTCGAATCACTTAATTCACATTGATGTTTTCTCATATGTATTATTTGTTAATCAGATAACCGGGCAACTACATTGGTAGGTTATGTACGGTTCACGAGACCATCTTCAGGAACTGACCAGATTGTTATGCTAGCCAGATGCATTCCTTTGCCCGATTAACGATGTGAAAGTCAGCAATACAGTTGATCTGAGGGCACGTAATGTAAGCAATAATTAATGTACAGAAAAATCTCGAGGTAGGTGAAGTTTTCTCGGTTAACATTTCTAACATTGTTGAATGTAAGCAACAATTAATGTACAAGTCAAATATAATACTCCCATAAGAAAGGTGGTATTTGGGGTGAAAATATGGTAACAGCAGTCCTAACAGGACCGGGTATCATCTTTATTCAGATTATGCCATTCCATCGTCTTTCTCAACGCGTTGCTAGGGCGGTTACATCAACAAACATGAGGGAAAATCCAAATTCAAATTGCAATTTTCTTCTTTCCAGCATAGGTTATGGTGGTGTCATCATTAATTTTGATTGATATATGATCTTTTCTTTCCTCCTTCAGAATAATCTTATAGAGCTTATCATATTTATTCAAACGTATTAAATATCCTTTTTTGGGTTTCAAGTCTTTCTTTCATTTTTTTCTCTTCAAATGGTATTTTTTTTCTTGCAGAGCATCCATCACTACCATTTCCTTATATATCTGTCATCTCGAGGACATGACCAAGGGTAAGAAATTGTGTTTTTTTGGACATGAAACCGAGTGGTTTTTGGATATGAAACTAAGTTTTTTTTAGATTAGAGCATGGGTAAGATCTGATGTTTTTTTTACATCAAACTGAGTTTTTTTGGACTTGACCATGGGTTAGATCTTATTTTTTTTAACATGAAACTGAGTTTTTTTATTGTGTTTTAGTTTAAAAAATGCACATAATGGGTCTCCATGTATGTTTTTTTCTTCAGATACTAAAGGTGCCAAAGTATTTTAATGGTATGGCTTATACCACACTTTTTTTTCCAGATACTGACTACTATTCTTGAAATGATTGACTGTTTGTTCACCTATTGTAATAATTTTGAATTTTCTCTTCTATTTTAATAATTTGGATTAAACAACTATGTAAATTAAACTATTTAGATATGTAACTCCGACATAAATGTTTCATCACAACTTTATTCAAATGCGTCATAGATATCCCTGATGATGTAACTCCTAATTATTTTTGCTTTAATTTAAAAAATATTATGATTTTGTTCATTATGATGCCTTTTTGCACACCTAATTGCTTAGCTGACACAAACTTGACATTGGGCGCACATTTTGAAGGTTGATCATTGTGAATCTCATCCAACTCTCTTGCTTTGTAATGTGCGAAGAATGAAACGAAGGTGACATCGGTGAATAATGTTGATCATTGCATTGAATGTCTTCACCCCCGAGATATGGCATTATGTACAAGTAGTCAGTGGTGAACTCAACTTTATGATTTATTATAGTCAATCTAACTTGAGGAGGGACAAAACAAGGATATGATGGATAATTTATTTCTTTCATTCAATATTTTTGTTTGCTTTCCCTTAAATGATTGTAGGTTTACTTTCTTTTAATTCTTAATATTGTTTATTTATTTTTAAATGTATTAGTTTTAATTTCACGAATTGAAATAAATCGATGATGTTTATGTGAGGTCCAAGACGAATTATTAGTATTGTTCTTGGAGTATTTTTTTATTTTTAAACAGGGTGGATGATCCTATAAACGAAGGGAATTCTGCCCAAATTTTCTAAATTCTTTACACTTATTTATGTTGTAAAAAAAATGTGCATTCAATTTTACATGATTCAATTCTCTTCAAAATTTTCTCCGTGCCTTTAGGCACGGGCATTCCGCTAGTATATATAATATAGTAACATGGTTTTTGAAAGTATTTTACTTTTCACCTGATGTATGATATTTTCCCCTTTCATGCCCATGCATTAAATATCATGGTAAAAGTGTTTTTTTTTTCTTTGTTAAAGGGTTTTAAAAAGTTTTTTTTATTTTGGGGGGGGGGGGGGAGGAGGGGGTGTCTTTTTTTTATTAAATTTTTTTTTTAAAAAATTTTTTTTTTAAAAGCGGGTTATTGTGGCATGGGTTTATCACGGGGGCAAAGTTATCGTCGTGCACTCAACGCGGGCATCCGCTAGTGTGTGTGTGTGTATATATATATATATATATATATATATATATAATAAAATAAAAAAAGCATTGCATTCCAGGAACAAGAAAAAAGTTGAGCTCAACTTTATATATATACAATGAATATATTTTCACCAAAAAAAAATATACAATGAATATATGTCGTGAACATTCGACTTTTGTTTCAATTTTCCATGAACAAATCCTATGAGAGAGAGAGAGAGAGGGAGAGAGAGAGAGAGGGAGAGAGAGAGAGGACCTGTTTACCAAATTTGTGGAAGAGATAATGAACGAAAAGTTTTTTACATGGAAATCAATTCTTTGGGGTAGTGAGCAATTGGTTTCTAGATTTTTTTAGGAAAAATGAGTCTCGTGGCTTGATCTTATGGAATACAAAAGGGTAAGTTTATTTATACTTTGAAAACCCGTGTTCATAAAGAGAGAAATCTAAAAAATCAACAAATGCATCCAACTTTGTTTGGCATATTTTATGGGTAGGATGAATGGTTCATTTTTGAACCTCAATCGATTATGCAGAATAGAGAAGCATGGCGTTTTATGCATTGCGGATTAATTGATTAGGTGAAGAATATGACATTTCCTCCTCCCTCTTCAAAGGCATATTTTTAAAAAAGAACATAAATTATGACTATTCATTAATCGTCTATTATACCCCGTAATTTTAATGATTTTGATATCATAAGTAATGGAGATTAATTAAATTTAAAATGGAGAGAGACACCATGACCGTTCAGGAGTTCTAGTAGTGATTCGACCGTAAATACTTCCCATTCGTCGTTCAGACTGAGATGAGGCGAAAATTCTTAGATGTGTCATATGAGGG
Organism: Sambucus nigra; assembly: GCA_949130495.1. Taxonomy (NCBI): domain Eukaryota; kingdom Viridiplantae; phylum Streptophyta; class Magnoliopsida; order Dipsacales; family Adoxaceae; genus Sambucus; species Sambucus nigra. Next base: position 329,937,365 of record OX422216.1, read on the forward strand.
GAGGACTGTAGCAGAGTATGAGGAGGAATTTGCAAGGCTGATAAACTTTGTCCCCAAGGAGGTGAGTACAGAAGAGAAGAAGATACAAAAGTTGTTTATGGATGGTATTACCTGGAGGATCCGAAAGCATTTGTTGGGCAATCCAGCTTTGAAGACATATATGGATGTGTAGAATGTTATTCTCCTACACTGTCATGACCATCGCTGTGGCACCCCGCCTAATTAAACCCCGGGTGATCAGTCCTAAATTAAATTGGAACAGGTTTCTCAGTTAGTTCATTCTTTGCATCACTGTCGAAACTTTTTAATTACTAACCACCTAAGTGAAATTAGACTGGGGCGAAGTTTTATCTTTCATTAATTGAATGAAATATTCATGCGAAAATAAATAACTAACAATCACAAGCTAACTGAATTCAACCATCACATATAAATAATAATCTGGCCGAATAAATAATCGGCTAAAATCCAACACGAGAGTAAAGACGGATAACAGTAAATCTCAAAGTATCTGAAATAAATACTAAATAAAACCGTGAGCAACATGCTCGAATATCTGATAGAAAATCTCTATACTAGGAATAGAAGGAAATAGAGGCGCCTATCCAAATCCTACAACATCCATATATTATGCAGCAGTGAATCCCTGGAATGAATCAAGCCTGACGTCCCTATGGCTGGACACCTAAAAGATTTTGAAAATAATTTATAGTAGGGGTTAGAACCCAAAACATTTTGAAAACATTTAGCAAATGATTCACTTGCAGTAATAAAATATGCATGAATGCGCTTCATATTTTAGTTAGTGTCGCACTCCCTTGAGGACGGACTCACCCCTCAACTAATGTGCACACCTAACGCCTTCTTCATATCCCATCTAATCCTCTACCACGGAACTAGATACTTGATATAACTTTTGTCAACCGCCCTACTCAATCCCGAGTATTTTAAAAGCATGATTTATAAGTTATTTATCACCTTAACTTAATTAATCATCTTCCTTGAAATCCATATAAAATTCACTAGTTATATAAATAATACACTTTCCTCCATGTATTTAAATTTTCCGTATATAATTATTCACCCCATTATGTACGTACAGTTATCTTACAACAATCACACATGTTGAGTGTGAATATAACCCATATAGAAAATAATACAATTCACTTTATGTATTTAATGACCCGTATATAACTATTTATCCCATTTTATACGTAGAACCATATTACAACATTCACACATACGTTGAATATAAATATTACCCATCCTCCCGAGTGATAACTCACTGAATGTATTCTCTAAAGTGCTATCACACTAGGTGTACTCGCATAACCTAGTTACCCCAAGTTAGAATCGATCACTAACTTGGCCAAAAATATAAACATAATGGAGGCGGTCATATTCCTTCCCTAAAAGTGAGATAAGCCCCTCACCCATATAACGGACGCTATGACCTGGGGATATACTCGCCCTACTCCTCAAGCTAGGGGATTCACCAACTACGTGCAACCTCCCTTGATAGCACTAGAGGATATGTATTAATAATATCTAACCACTGATATTTATAAGCACACACCATATAGATACTATCACACACCGTACATATATATATAAATATAAAATATCTCGGCTTTATCGTGTACTGAGTCCGTAACACTACCTTATACTTAGTATCTTGAGTTTATGGTCCAACTCTGATTATTAATTAATTTGTACATTAACTAATTAAATTACTTTTGGTGTCGCCCAACCAATATACTCGGACTCGCTCTCGTGGTCCAAAATAAATATAATGCCCGAGTCTAATCCCCAACTCCGAATTAATTATTTTTCATCCATAATTAATTTAAGGGATTAGTGTCGCCCTACTACTATACCCAAATTTACCGTTACATTTCTTTTCATAATTTATTCTCCAAATTTACATTCGTGTGTGGCACTAAATTTTCCCCCACCCCTCCCAATTATTATTCCCTAATAATTGTGGGGATATAAATTTTCCTAATTAATTTTCTCCTTTAATTAGACTTGGTGGCAATTAAACTAAAAAGGAAATTCCACCTAACTCCCAAGGCCGAATTGCCAAAAATCCCCAGCCATCGATCGATCGATCCCCAACCATCGATCCATCGATCAAACAGGTCCTCTTCTTCTCCGACCTCCTATTTTTGCCATTAACGAAAACCTTCATTCTCTAAGCTTGTCTTTGGTTCATCTCAAGTACACACAACATTATAACTATATGGGAACGTGATCAGGACCTCCCCTAGAACCTTAAACACAAATTAAATTTTACAAATCTCTACTTTTTCCGAATTTGGGGAATTTTCGGGTCTTTACTCGTACAGTCCCAATTTCATCTGTTTATCCAAAATTCATTCATAAATTTCTACTGGATTTTCACATATGAATAAATTATCTATGAACTATGTAACACAATGAATTCCCATATTAATTTCTCATTAATTTCATTCAAGTGTTCTATATACAACCCCCCCCCCCCCCTTTTGTACCCTTTTACACCCAAAATGAATTTTGATTTACACATCACAACAAGTTAACCACTTATCTTTTGGGTTCGTAGAGTCTAATCCGAGGTGAAATTTGCAAGGTTGACGATGAACTTCCAATAGTTTCCTTGCCTTGTCTCCAAAAACTCCAATTTTGCAGCGAAATCAATCCCTATGGCTTCTTCTCCAAACCCTAGGTTATTCCTTGTGTTTTCTGTCATTTTCCTTTTCTCCCAATTAGGTATTAAAGCTAAATCCCATTTTTAGCCTAATGGGCCAAGCCTAAGTGACCCAAATAGCCCCGCATCGTGACCCGATTACGCCTAAAAATGCCTCGAGACCCGTTTACTATCCCTGGGTACACTTTTTTTACTATCTCGGCCCATCCGGACTCAACCGTGTACTCAGAATCGACATTCAAATTAATTAATAAAAAAATTTATCTCACACCCAAATTAGTCTATACCGACTCTCGACTGGGATAAATAAATGCTACGTCACTAATACATATTATGACGTAAATAAATTATTACTATTCACTTAGTAATTAGATTTCCCTAAATATTAATCATTAACTCTACGATTAATATTTAAATAAATATTACCATAACTAATTCAATTAAATTACAACATACAGGTAATTTAAATTTTTTTCGAATTAATTTTTTTAAATGCACAGAAATACGGGGTGTTACATACTCCCCCCCCCCCCCCCCCAAAGGAATTCCATCCCCGAAATTTGGTCATTAATGAGGCGAATAACTCTGGATACTGCTCTCACATATCCTCCTCCCTCTCCCACGTATGCTCATCAATACTGTGATGACCCCACTCCACTACACACTAACTGGTGGTACTACCTTAAACTGCAGCTTGTGCTCACATAGCTACCAGTCTCTCCTCATATGAGGTATCTTATTGCAAGTCATTCTCCTCGAGTGGAACGTGCCCAAAAAGCCCTATCGCTCCTCATGTATCCCTCCAGCTATGCCACGTGGAACACATCTCGTATCTGCTGAAGATGTTCTGGCAAACCCAGTCGATAAACTACCGGTCCCACCCTCTCAAAGATAGGGAAAGGACCCATGTACCTCGATGCTATCTCCCCTTTCTTGTCGAACTTCGTCACTCCTTTCATAGGAGACACCCGAACCAATACCTCTTCACAAATATATAACTTGATGGCCCTTGACAACATAATGCCCCAGAAGATGAGCCTATACTCCACCGGCTCCACTATCTCTTAGTTAGGAAATTCCCCTCCTATATGGGTGTCAAATTCCTTGTTGCCAAAACGCGTGACTATCTTCCAGGTAATTACCCGCATCATCCCTGATTAATCATGTCAGACTTGAATCTTTAACTCACGGTGACGTACCCCTCCTTACGTCCCTGAACTATACGAAAGTTTACAACTTACTTAATTTCCGCTGATGGACCATAACCCGTTTCGGGTCCTAGAAGCTTGTTATATCCTCACCTTTTATCTACCAAATGTGCATAATAAAAGTTTTTCCATAAAGTTTCACAAGGTGTCACGCAGACTAAACCGTTATGAGGCATCACCCGTAACTCTACCTGTGGTAATTACTACTCCTGAATTACCCAAAAATCTAGAATGCACAATCCTCGCTTCTTGTCTACCCATTGGCTTATGGGAGACATGTTCAATCCAATATGTAACTCTGTCTCTATCACCTCCTCATACTTTTTACCAGAGGTGGGACGGAAGGTCTCACCCAAATTTCCAACAATATTGGACGATACCTTGTTTTGTTTCACTCATTCCCGTTAATAGTAAAGTTGGGTATACTACTCGATAGTATAACCCATTCCAAGATAACAATTCATGTTTATGTCAATCCATACAACAACGCGATGTAAACCTTGACCCCTCCACGATTTTTCCAACCTGAGCATTAATTCCTTCACTGGAACCATAAAATTTCAAAAAAAAAATCCAGGTTGATACCCTCAAATAAATCTTTTTCCATCCTTAAATGGACTACCCGGCGATAAATTCACTATGTCCCATTCAACACCAATTCCCACGCTCAAGAACTCTATTCCTTGTGCAGTTTTCGTCAGGCAGAAATCTATGCCTTGTCTATGCATTAAACCACTCTAGGTATATGACTAAGTGGTACTCTTTTCTATCTTCCCAAAAATGTGGGTTTCTCCCTTGCCTAAGGATAACTTATTACATAGGTCTCCCCCACCTTTCCACTCCCTACGGTGGAGGTAGTTCTCCTTGATATACATATAGTCAGACCGTTTCCTTTATCAAACGGATTTCAGTTCACTAAACTTTTCTACTTATTTTCTTACAGCCCCGCAGGCGTACATTCAATATGTTTATTTACACATCCCTTTTATTTAAGACGACTCTGAAATCATACTAACCAGGGCACCCATACACCCTATATCCCGTGCTTAACCGCACAAAAGTTACCCTAATTAACCAGGGTGCCCATGGACCCTGTCCCCGTGCTTAACCGCACGAAAGTTACCCGACTATGCTAGCTGTAACCCGTAATATAACTTCCAACCCGTAGTCATATCACATACCTTAATAATAACCGGGGTACCTAACCTAGGTACTAATGACCAAACGTCTCCCCACTTCAATTGTTGCATTAAATTTCATGCGTGGGACGTCTCGCAAAGCGAAATCCAAACAAAGAACCCCCCCCCCCCCGATACACTACTACCTAACATTATCGGTTGATGATATCTGCCAGGTCCTCAGTCCATAGCACGTACCCCTAAATACCTATTTCTTAACACAAAAGCATACACGCCTACTCTTATGCTACAAAAGACAACATAAAATACCGTGACCCTACTATCACTAGTTCTTTCACAAAATAAATCTAGAGCCATCTCTCCCCGCTCAAAAATAATTTTAACTGCCTTTATTTGCTTCAGTATACATCCCTTCTTACTGGGAAAAATTATAATAACACAAGACATTCTTATATGTGTATCGTACCACACAATACAAGATCTATACACGTATATATATAGGCTAGGCTTCCTCTCAAGTGACACCTACCATAAGTCATTCATAACCTGGTGTCACGAACACCCAAAACTTACTATCGCTATCCATAATAGTTTACACCCATTGCTAATCAATCCATACCCAGTAAAGATCATGCTTTCATAACACTCCTCAAAATGAGTAAATCTCATAAAATATACCCTCTCAGTTTTCACACATGCTCCCCTGCAGATAAGATAAAAGAGAGCCATGTTACCCCGTGGTAACCATATACTTAATAGTAACACTACTATGCACCCACTAAACTCGTCCCCCACGTGAATATAGTGCTAACAAGAATATTTTGATCACTCGTGTCACAAAATTCACTCCATCTATCCGAGGAAAAAATTCATACTTCCACTCGCCAATACACCGGCCGCCCAAATGGTTTCAGGACATAATATTCTCATCCGATCGAACCAAAACTTCGCAATTGTTGTCCCTACTGGGCATCCCACTTTTATCCTGTGACTCACTGTGGACATAATCAATTGTTGTGGTTCCACTTCCACACATAAGACACCTTTCTGTGTCAATCCCTTGGCTCTGGCCCAAATGGCCATGTTGGGGTTGTCCTTCTCGCGTACTTGGTAGTCTTGACCCTAAGTGCTACCCCCGTTTTCCCTTTGGCTTCCCTAACCCTATGGGACTCGTTATTGGCCTCGATGACCCAGATCAAATCCACCGTCAATAGGTAGAAATTTACTTAATTTAAAACGTCAAGATGGGTCCCTTACTAGGTATACCCTTCCGTCGTGCTTCACTAGCACCATTAAATCTCATTTTGTTCTTAGGTTAAACTCTCAAACCTTATTGGCTCCTGCATCTTAGAAGCGTTAATGTAAGTTGGAAAATAAAAGATATTAACGACCTCAACACTAGTCATCCTAGTTGGATTTCCCATTCATTGTTGTGTATTCTCACACGGTTCATTATCCATTTGTGGGATCCTTTATCGTTCTCCGTATCCCCTTTGTCGATTATGAAGTTCGCTTATACAATTTATCGTCTCTCTCATGATCAGTTACAATCTTACCCATTTCATAAACTCTGAAATTTCACTCGCATCCCTATTTGAATAGCGGATGGACGTTCTTATGGTCACACCGTACCCAAAATTTCTCGTTTGACTCCATATATTCTCTTTCATACGTGGTGACTGACTCTCATCCCCCAACGTTGCTCCCATGAGCTAACAATTTGTCCCCAATTGAATTATGGTGTTGTTGCACTCTACCCCACACATTTGCCTTGGGTTACCTTCATCTATGGATCCATCACACTTCCTTTCTTTCCAGGACTCCTTCAGGTGACTCTCGAAAATAATTCTCCCCAACTCTCTCTCCTTGCCAACGATGCTGAGTGAGTCCAAAATTGCATCATCGTTCTCTACAACAGTGCTTGGGTAAATTACTTCCCCCAAGTGATTATCCTATTCCACAAATACTCTACATTTTTCGTCTTTCCTCTCCTCCTCCGTACTTCTTATGGCCCTCGCTGGTCGTTCGAATTTGTTCGATGTACAATGCCCAATCGAACTCGTATATGAATCACATCAACTATACTTGATAGCAGGAGAATGTAAGTCGCATACGTAGAGGAATACATCAATCCTATCATAAGGCTCTACATCAAAGAAGGCTAAGCTGAAGCATGAAAATCCGCACAGATCCTAAGGACACTAGAACCTGATGCTCTGATACCATTTGTGACACCCCACCTAATTAAACCTCGGGTAATCAGTCCTAAATTAAATTAGAACTGGTTTCTCAGTTGGTTCATTCTTAGCATCTTTTTAATTACTAACCAGCTAAGTGAAATTAGACCGGTGCCAAGTTTTATCTTTCATTAACTCAATGAAATATTCCTGCGGAAATTAATGACTAACAATCACAAGCTAACTGAATTCAACCATCATATATAAATAAGAATCTAGACGAATAAACAATCGGCTAAAATTCAACACGAAAGTAAAGACAGATAACAGTAAATCTCAAAGTATCTGAAATAAATACTAAATAAAACCATGAGCAACATGCTCGAATATCTGATAGAAAATCCCTATACTAGGAATATAAGGAAATAGAGGCGCCTATCCAAATCCTGAAACATCCACATATGTTGTAGCAGCGAATCCCTCGAATGAATCAAGCATGGCGTCCCTGTGGCTGGAAAACTAAAAGATTTTCCAAATAATTTATAGCAAGGGTTATAACCCAAAACATTTTGAAAATATTTAGCAAATGATTAACTTGCAGTAATAAAATATGCATGAATGTGCTTCATATTTTAGTTAGTGTCGCACTCCATTGAGGACGGACTCACCCCTCAACTAATGTGCACACCTAACGCCTTCTTCATATCCCACCTAGTCCTCTACCCCGAAACTAGATACCTGATATAACTTTTGTCAACCTCCCTAATAATCCCGAGTATTTTAAAAGCATGATTTATAAGTTATTTATCACCATAACATAGTTAATCATCTTCCTTGAAAGCCATGTAACATTCACTAGTTGTGGTCATCCCTGATCCTCGCGACGGGGGGGCGGCGTGATGGAGGATCCTAGGTCCCGCCCATCCCTCTCGGGAGCACTTCGATCGGCGTCTTTTGGGTGTGGTGAAAAATGTAGAGAGATAGAGTCGCCGGTCTATTTTACTCAAAACAGACAAAAGAAGGGAAGCCATCCCGAAGGACAGCATCCAAAGACATACTAATGCATACGAAACCAAAATGATTCGAAAAGGGTCCGGAGGCTAAGTTACGAAATGGGAAGGTGTTAGGCACCCATTCCGCCCTTACAGTCTCTCATGGGTTTTTGTTATTTTCCTTTATTTTCCCCGTGATATGTGTGCATGTGTATATATATAGTGGAGATAGGAATTATCGACTTGTACCATGAAAGAGATAAAGTGAGTCATCCGTAGGAAGGTATAAAAATATTAAAAAATAGGATTTACGCGATTATCCTTACGTTGATCATTACGACGGAACGATAATGCACATGGGATAATACGCCACTAAGAACAAATTTATGTATATATATGTAACCTAGGAAAATTGAATTTAGAGAAAATAGGAGATTGAAAGAAAAAGTAAAAATAGGACTCGAATCTTGGATTTTACCCCGAGATGCCTACGTAGCCTATAGAGGCATCAAAGTCCACGTAGTTCGCATGCAAAACGAGGGGTGGGGTTTATCCCATAAATCCAACTGGGGACTTATCTTCTTTGTGTGTGTGTGAGTGTGTAGAAAAAAGTGTTTTAATTGTGAGATAAGTGTAAGAAAAGTGTGAGAATTTCCGTTTTGGAATTTATGAGCAAACCCTCTTTTTCTTATTTTTTGGTTTTTTATTCGTCTGAAAATAAGAGATGTGTAATAATACTAAATAAAAAAGTATATTAGGATATGTGAGATGAGAGAATAAAAGTGCTAAGTAATAAAACAAGTTAATGCGAATTTATGAGAATTTGAGAGAGTTGAGGAAATTGGACCTTCTTGAATGTTGGAGAGCAGCCCTTGCACTTAGATGATGATGGAGAGTGATTAATTCACCAATTTTGATGAAAAGGATGAGGAAAAGTGAAGGTTGGAAAGGGATTTGGATGTGGAAATCGCGCTGACTTCGAGAGAGGTTTTCTGGATTTGCTGAGAGTGATATGTTTCTGCTATAGGCTCCTCTTGCAATGAGGTCAAGGCCTTCTTTTTATAGGCCTAGGTCATTTTCGATCGGCATATCCCTGTTCCTGCCAATCGAAAGGTGCGTTTAGGCACACTGCCAATAGGCAGGGACCTGCCGATAGGCAGGGTATTTCAGGCCTTTTCGAAAAATCGGTCGTAGAGCGCAAATCGTTGATCCGAATCGCACACGGGGAGGACCGTTGGAAATTTAATTCAGAGACCTTCGAAAGTCCTTTGGACCGCTCCCGAGTTTGGGAGTTGACTTTGGGTCAAATATGGCTCGGAAGCATTCGTCGGTCCATTAGACGGGGAATCGTCAGACGCAAACGGATCGTTCGTCCGCATGGTAAGTCCGAATCACCCACGGAGTGGACCGTTGGAAAGGTTAGGAGATATACTTCGACATTCCAAAGAGTTTGATCTAGTTAGGGGAGTTAACTTTGGTCAATCGGGCCTGGAAGCATTTGGTGACCACTCGGAGTAAAACGGATCGTTCATTCGTACCGTAAGTCAGAATCGTGCACTGGACGGATCGTTGGAAAGGGTTTTCAATCTTAGTCGAGCTGAAGAGTTGAATTAGGTCAAATGGAACCTGGGAGCATTCGGTGGCCTTTAGATCAGGTTTTGAGGGAAAATGGGTCATTCGTCCGCATGATAAGTCGGAATCACGCACGGGACGGACCGTTAGAAAGGGGATTCAGGGCCTTTTGAAGATTCAATCAGCCTCGGTCGAGCTGATGACTTTGACTTTTGGTCAAACGGAGCTTGGGGGTGCCCGATGGCTTCTAGGTCAGTACTCGGGGTATGACCTAGGTTTATAGTGATGAAGGGAGGTGCTAGGGACCTAGGGAGAGTTTAGGGGGGGTAATATAATGGGGTGTCTACATATCCCTTCGACGAGTGAGTTTGGAACAAACAATAGCCGTTAAATAGACACCGCATGATGATTTTGAGGGAGGATGACGAATTCAGAGGGTCGAGGTCGGTTCTGAGGACCTGGGGGAGCGAGGATGATCAATTCGGGGGGTCAAGGTCAATTTTGAGGACTTACGGGATGGTGTGGAGGAAAGGTTTAGGCCAATTCCTGAGGAGGTGCTGGGGATGACCGATTTCGCGGGTCGAAGCTAATTCTGAGGGCTTAAAGATGAGGGTAACCGATTCTGCGGGTCGAAGACAATTCTGAGGGCTTGAAGATGAGGGTGACCAATTCTGCGAGTCGAAGACAATTCTGAGGGCTTGAAGATGAGGGTGACCAATTTTGCGGGTCGAAGCCAATTTTACGGGCTTAAGTAGAGATGACCATTTCTGCGGGTCGAAGCCAATTATGCGGGCTTAAGTAGAGATGACCAATTCTGCGGGCTTAAGGTGAGATGACAAATTCTGTGGGTTGAAGCCAATTCTTCGAGCTTAAGTAGACATAACCATTCTGCGGGTCGATGCCAATTCTGCGGGCTTGTGTAGAGATGACCAATTCTGTGGGCTTAAGTTGAGATGACCAATTCTGCAGGTCGAATACAATTCTACGGGCTTCAGGTGAGATGACCAATTCTGCAAGTCGAAGCCAATTCTGTGGGCTTAAGTTGAGATGACCAATTCTGCGGGTCGAAGCCAATTCTGTGGGCTTAAGTTGAGATGACCAATTCTACGGGTCGAAGCCACTTATGCGGGCTTAAGTAGAGATGACCAATTTTGCGGGTCGAAGCCAATTCTTAGGTCTTGAAGATGAGGGTGACCGATTCTGTGGGTCGAAGCCAATTCTGCGGGCTTAAGTAGAGATGACCATTTCTGCGGGTTGAAGCCAATTCTACGGGCTTAAGTAGAGATGACCAATTCTGTGGGTCAAAGCCAGTTCTACGGGCTTAAGTATAGATGACCAATTCTACGGGTCAAAGCCAATTCTCCGAGCTTAAGTTGAGATGACCAATTCTGCGGGTCGAAGCTAATTCTGCAGGCTTATGTAGAGATGACCAATTCTACGAGTCGAAGCCAATTCTGTGAGCTTAAGTTGAGATGTTCTTGGGGAAATCTGCCGGGGAGATTTATCTTGTGGTTTTGTTTTGGGCTGGGGAGCCGATTGCTTGGGGAAATCTTTTGCATCCTCTGAAGGAATAGCCAAAATTCCACTAGGGAGGTAATTTTTAGAGATCCTCCAGGCATGTTGTCGGGAGGAGTTTTACTTGGTCTTTGAGAGTTCTAGTGGGAAAATAGGGGTTTCGCTTGACGGAGTGCAAAATTTTCTTGGTGAAAATGTTCTAAATCCTTCCTGGAATTTTTAAAAATTTTCTGAGAATTTTTTAGGGCTTTTTGGTATTTTCTGGGAATTTTCGTACGAAATTTTAGGGGGGTACCGGTCGTCATGGTACAGAGGGTGCCATTCGGCAGTGGCACGAACTTTTGGACTGCCTCGGGAAGGTAAGGGGTCAGTGCCGATCGGTGGGTGGGGGGTCAATGCCAATCGACATGACCCTTGGCATCCTATTTAAAGGGGCAAATTCCCTTCATTTTTCACAGCTTCTTGCTTTCTTTCTTTCTGTGATTTTCCTCTGCAAATTGTTCTAGCATTCCGATCTCTAAGAAATGGCTGCCTTTGTGAGCACTGCAGCGCATAGGGAATGGTTGACTGTTGATGACTGGGCGAACGTGGAGTGGAGGGACAGGGAGCCTCTTGCTTTGGGGAGTGAGAACTCCTTTGACGCATTCGAGCCCGTTGCGGATGAGCGGACCTTACTGCGAGAGACGTCGCATCATCGCTCCTCGAGGGTGGTGAACCCTGGCGGTTATGTAAGTAAAGACTTTTGGCATTCTTCTCTTTTTGGTATTTTTTTTCTTTTCTTCTCGAATTTTGACAAGGTTTCTTCTTTTGACAGTCTGACATTTCTTTGAAGAGCTTGCGTGCCCGCGGGACGACGGGGATTAAGGATGTCTGGGAGCATATTCCACCTGTGGTGCATTGGGTGGTATCATCAGCGGGTTTGGGGAGGTTGGCGTCTGCGCTCGATGAGATGCCTCATTCGACAGCGGTCCTGTGCACTTTGGGGGAGAGGTGGTGGGATACTACCCACACCTTCCATTTTGGCTTTGGGGAGATGACCGTGACTCCCATAGATGTGCAGAAGCTGCTAGGGCTGGATTGCAATGGGGAACAGATAGAGGTGGATCGCTCTCTGCGGGAGAGGCCGGAGGCGGTGAGGGCGGCGCTTGGCGATGTAAGGAGGATAGTCTCCGAGGATTCCATCTGGCTGGCCTTACTGAAGGATATTTTACTGAGTAGGGTGGTTGATTTGGAGGATGGGCTGCAGGTGAGGCAGATAGCCCGGTTGTTCATATTGTTGGTGTTGGGAGGTTTCATGGTGGCGTCGAGCGGCGACGTCGTCCATTTGTGGTTCTTGCTGTATTTGAGGATATTTTCGAACATCCCTCTCTATGATTGGGGGAGCCTGACTTTGGAGACCCTCTATTTTTCTTTGGATGCATTCAGCCGGTGCTACCGGCAAACTTTTACTGGAGCCACGTATCTCCTTGAGGTATTCTTTAATTTGCGCATTTTCTTTTCATGCATTGGCATTTTCCTTATGCATCTCTTTTTTATTGTGAATTCTCGTCTTTGGCAGACGTGGTTCTATGAGGTTATTGGGTGCTATACCCCGCTGATTGCCTTGAAGGACGAGACTGTTGGGGACTTTTGTCGATTGTATCGATGGCGCAAGGCCAATCGGCAGTTGAAGGGATCTCTTTCTCTGGAGGCGGTGCGTTAGGTCTTGAATGGCCTAACCAGTGGTAGGGTAAGACTCTTTCCTTTCAGCCTTGATTTTTGCACATTCTGATTTTGTATTGACTTATGCCTGCTGGGGGGTTTCAGGTGACTTTTTACCCATGGGAGACATCCATTCAGGATACGGGGGTGACCGGGGTGAACGCGAAGATGAGGCATTTACTGGTGCATGAGTTTGACCATTCTTGGTATCTCGGGGAGCGAGTGGTTCGACAGATTGCGGAGGAGGAGGTGGTGGTGCCACCTGCGCGGCCCCCTATGTCTATGAGGCGGGAACGGATATTTTCGGAGGATGCGAGGATCGGCGATTCCTACTATGTGTACACTGATACGACCACGCCGTATAACTATATGGACTTTGTGATGAGCTGGTTGATGGCGCCTAGCATATATGAAGCCTTGCCTTTCCCTCCTGCGGGTTTGAGTCAAGCGGTGGGGTCTTCCCATAGCGGCGGTGGTCCGTCGACGTCTGCGGCAGCAGCGACTTCAGAGGTCCCCTTTTGTGCAGTTGCACACTCCTTCCTACAATATACGACGAGATGATGGAAGTATGGTCCCCATGTTGCACTGTACACATGCGGTGGATTCGGAGGAGCTGGGTTTGACATAGGAGGTTCTTTATCTTGCGGTCTACCTTTCTGTTCTTTTCTATTTTGATCCCTCTTTGATACTAATTTTTCCTTCTTCTTGCAGCAAGTCCAGGTGTCGACCACTGGGCTGAGGGACATTAGGGACTGGATATCTTCGGTGACTACCCATATTCAGGATGCGGTCCCGGTTCCTTCTTGCTTGGTGTCGTCTGTTTCGTTCGAGAAGGACTCTGGCTCGGGTAGTGGTGGTGGGTCGTCTCGCCATAGGGGAAAGAGAGCGCGTCGCATGGTTAGAAGCTCTTAGAGAATGAGGTGAAGGGTAGGTGAGAGAGAGAGAATGTGGGTTCGGGCTGAGTCCCGTTATTTTTTTCTTTTTTCTATTTTCTACAAAATTGATGTAATACAGAGAACAAATATATATTCAATACAATGGAGTTTTTTATTATCTTTGTTAATGATGAATGAATGCATGCACATGCGCTTTTTACTTTGCTGTTGAGACCGTAAAAAGATTTTTTTTTTCTTTTTGGTATTTTGAAGGAAGGTTTTAGAAATGAGAAATTAGAAAGAGGTGGAAGAGGATTTTCGAAATTCTGTTGAGAATATCAATTGAGCTTCTGATTTTGGTAAAAGAGGAAAAAAGGAAAATTTCCAAAAATAGGGGGTTGCCGATAGGCAAGACCCTTGTCCTGCCTATCGGCAGTCAAGTCCAGTCCCATCAATTCAAAGCTTTGATTAGTGCCCTCTTCAGCCTCTTGTACTTTGTGGTTGTCTGAAAGACTCCGCCTGGTGACTCCTCCAGAATATCCTTTGTCGGCTATACCCAACTTCTTTTCACGCCACCTCGTCAGCGTTGGCTTGGATATTGAAAGCTGGGAGAACTGGTTTGTGGAGCATGGGGCTCTAAATTTGTGTTGGTCAGTACCTTGGTGGGGACAGTTGCTGCCTATTCTGGAGTTGGGGGAATACCCGTATTTTCGGCTCGTTGGTCTCAGACAGACCTCTTTCTATTTCCCTTGGCGGATTATGGGTCAATTTGGCTGGGAGAAGGTCGTGCCACCTCGGACACTAGACTTCTTTCCTGTAGAAGATTTGACTGAGCGCATGCGGCTTGGATCTTTGTGAGAGAATCGGCGTCCGTCGACCCGTCCTTCTTAGTCTGTTGGGAGAGTTTGGCAAATCCCTGGGGATTATATGAAGTGGTTGTGGAGGAGGGTGATCAGCAAGATATTGGTAGTGGATCCTGAACAAAGGTGGCTTATTTTATCTGATACCATGGAGGGAGGTGTGGTAGTTTTTCCGAAGCTGGTTCGAGCTTATCGGTCTATGGAGCGTTTGTGACACACTGTTCAGGCGGGGGACGATTGGGGACCCCAGGATGTAGATGATGATGACGAAGCGGGCTCCTCTGGTAGTTGAAGATAGAACTCTTGAAGGGTTTATAATGGGGAATAAATGTGGGGATTTTATTTTGGATTTTTTTAGGAAGGTAGGGGAAAGGGAGTTATCCATTCCTTTATGTAATCTGTACCGAAAATTCTTATTAGTGAAATAAATAAGTTTTTAATCATCCAGCTGTGCCTTTTGATGAGTTTTGTATTTTTGAGCTATCTATACCGATCGCTAAGGCATACATAATCCTTTTATTCAAGTATATGTTAGAATGGACTGTTGTTCTCGGAGATAAGAAAAGAATAGTATTTTGTGAAAAAGAAGGGGTCGTGCTCATGTAAAGTGTATGAGCTGCCTACGTACCTCTAGGGTTTTTGAAAAGTTCTAATTTGTTTGAAAATGATTTTTTCAGAGGATCAGGTCCACGTAGTTCTGGGTAGAGGAAAATGAAGAGATTTTTTTTATTTTTTATTTTTTTAGAATAGAAGAAAGATGAGAAGAGTCATAGCACGCTGAGATTTCGGACTAGGGGTAAAACTTCTTGAGATGGCCCAGGTTGACTGGACGAGCCATCTCTTCCCCATCTAAATCAGTGAGCATGGAAGCACCGCCAGATAAGATCGTCTTAACAATGTAGGGGCCTCTCCAATTGGGCTTAAATTTACCTCTGGGGTCCCAGATGGGTTCTATCAAAGTTCCTTTTGAGCAGTGCTTTGTGACAGAGGATGTACTGGGCAGCCAATTTTTGAAGGGTTGCTCGATCTTTCTTGTTGGAACCCTCGGGATACCTACCATGCTTGAGGAGATGCCAAATATCATAATACTAATAATTGGCTAGTTCAGGATCTTCTGTGGTGATGAGCTCAATGTGGTAGTAATGGATTGGTTTGTCTTGCTTTTGAACAAGAAAGGGGGTCATTGTTATTCCTTCGGGAATGTCGACCATGGAGGCCAAGGTAGCAAGGGCATCGGCTAGGTTATTTTTTACTCGAGGTAGGTAATGGAAAGTGATGTCTTGGAATTGGGAGGCTAGCTTTTGTAAGTGGGCATGGAAGGGTTGGAGTTTCTCGTCCTTAACTCTCTATTTTATGAGCACTTGACCGATGATGAGGGAAGAATCTCCGTAGACGTCTAGGCATTGAATACCTTTTTTAGAGCAACTTTGAGGCCTACCGTGCATGCCTCGTACTCAGACACGTTATTGGTGCAAGGGAAATCCAATTTGATGGCGATAGGAGTGTGGGAGTCATCTGGGACGATCAGAAGTATCCCAATGCCATATCCCTTTTTGTTGGCAGCGCCGTCAAAGAACATTTTCCACCGGAGACTTTCCCGGGAAGTGCAGAGGATATTTTCGTCTGGGAATTCGTAGATCCAGACATCGACCTCATCCATGGGGTAATCAGCGAGGTAGTCAGAGATGGTTCTTCCTTTCATGGATTTCTACGTGATGTACATGATATCAAACTCGGCTAGGAGCATCAACCATCGGGTCATTCAGCTAGATAAAGAGGCTTTTTTAAGTAAGTACTTGATGGGGTCCATTCGGGATACAAGTTTGATGGGGAAGGCGAGCATATATTGCCGTAACTTTTGGGTGACCCAGTCAAGCGTGACACATGCCTTTTCCAAAGTAGTGTAGTTGACCTCGTATCTGATCAATTTGCGACTGGCATAATATATGGCTCTTTCTTTGTGGGAATCTTCATGGTATTGGGCTAGCAAAGCCCCAGCTCTAGTGTCGGTTATGGTTAGGTATAGGAGCAAAGGGAGACCAGGCTGTGGTGGAATGAGTACCGGAGGTTGAGTCGGGTATTATTTGATTTGGTCAAAAGCTTCTTGGCAGGCCTCGTTCCAAACCTTAGTTGAATCCTTTCATAGGAGTTTGAAAATAGGTTCGCAGATGGAAGTTAACTGGATGATGTACCGGCTAATGTATTGTAATTTTTTGAGGAAACCTCGGACTTCTTTCTCTATTCGGGGAGGTGGCATCTTAAGTATGGCTTTCAGCTTGGCAGGATCTACTTCTATACCTTTCTCACTGACCATGAATCCCAAGAGTTTTCCCTTTGTAACGCCGAAGACGCATTTTTGCGGATTGAGTCTCATCTGATACTGTCGCAGTTTTTTGAAGAACTTTCGAAGAGCAGGAACATGACCTTCTCTAGTCTTGGATTTGATAATCATATCATCCACATAGACCTCAACTTCTTTGTGAATCAAATCGTGCAGGATGGTTGTGGCAACCCTCTGGTAGGTAGCCCCAGTGTTCTGAGACCAAATGGCATAACTGTGTAGCAAAAGGTCCCCCATGGTGTGATGAATGAGATTTTTTCTTGGTGGTCTGGGTGCATTTTGATTTTGTTGTATCCTGCAAACCCGTCGACGAATGACTTGAGAGCATGACTGGCTGTGTTGTCCATGACCATATCGATATTGGGTAACGGATAATCATCCTTTGGAGAGGCTTTGTTTAAATCCCGATAGTCTACACACATCCAAACTTTTCCTCCGGATTTCGGCATGGGCACTATGTTGGCTAGCCATGTGGGATATTCGATCACACGAATGAAACCTACATTCAACTGTTTGACCACTTCTTCTTTGACCTTGAACGACCATTCGGTGTGGAGATTTCTAAACTTTTGTTTGACCGGCTTGTAATCTGGGAGAGTGGGAATTTCATGCTGAGCTATTTTAGGATCAATGTCGGGCATTTCGTCATAGGACCATGCGAAGATATCCACGAATTCCTTTAGAAATTCTTCGAGTTGTGCACACTCATGCTCATCGAGGGTAGCCCCTATCCTAATCTTGCATCATTGACTACTATAACTGAGGTTAACAACAACAGTCTCTTCTTCATTAACTTGAACGCGGTTATATTCTTTATTATTAACCTTATTTAGATCAGTTAATAATTATTCATTTGCAAGATCATCATCATCAAAAGTTTTATTAGAATCGAAATAGTTAATGTAAGGCACAGGAAGATACTTAAAATCTTCGTTTATTTCATTGATAGTAAAAACAGCATTAAGAACCTCTTCAAAGGAGTTCTCGATTACATTTGAGCGAGGATAAACAACAGAAGAAGAAATGGGGTAAACATTGGGATTAGGGGAGGTTTTAGCAGGTAGAACTGGCGCAGTATGCCAGTTGAGGAGAGGTATATCAGCAGCTTTAATCAGTTGGGACAGATCCGGTGATGTAGTGCCTAAGTGAACTATGCAGAGTGTTAGCCCCAGTGTCTGTAAGTTGAAGGAATCTTCGGAGTCACTTTCCTCAGTCTCTTCGTTATCTTTAATGAGCGGTTGTACATGGTGTTGGGAACTTTCGACCCATGGGTAGTTGTCTTGGAAGAATATCTCCATTCCAGTCTTCATCTTCTTGTCTGTATGGTCATACCATGTTTCTGGAAAGCCGCAAAAGGGGAAGTCTTCGCCTGTTTGATGAATCGTCCATTCAAGGAATCACCTCGAATAGTCTGGACGCAGTCTAGTCCTCTCTTTGGTCGAGACTGGCGGATCATTCTGAGCTCTTGTTCTGATGGTTGATATCCCAACCCACAAGGAGGAAAAGCTTTCTTCAGTTCGATCGGCTCAAGTATACCTTGTTGTCTTTGTCCTAGCCCCAGTACGGGCATGAAGTGCATGTTTCTGAACATCTAAATCACATTGACGTTGCCATGAGGGTCGTATTCTGGACAAACCCTTTCTTTAAAGTCGTCCCCTGTCGGTAGTAGGAGTGGTTCAACCCAGAATCCTGATAGGATCATATCATTTGACTTGCGCTATATCTCAAGAATTGGACTGCTGGTACTGGCACCCTCGGCATTGTCGTCGTCGCACAAAATGGTGATGACTTGTCCGTTAGCGAAGAACTTCAATTTCTGATGGAGTGATAAAGACACACCCTTGATATTGTAGATCCAAGGTCGTCCTAGCAACAGATTAAAATAGGCAGGGATGTCAATAACTTGGAATTCAACGACAGGGTTTATAGGGCCAGCCCCTATTACAAGCTTTATGGATCCCATCACCTCCCGATTGGTATTATCGTAGGCACGCACAATAGAGAAGGTTAGAGCGAGGTCGCTTTCTTTCAGTCCTAAACATTTAAAGGTTCTCAGTGGGAAGACATTCAAGGCGGATCCATTATCGACAAGAGAGAGTGGTACAACCTTTTCCATAACTTCGACGGAGATGTTGAGTCCATGATTGTGTTTTGGCCCAATCTTGGGGATTTTTTCTTCGGAAAAGGATAACATTCAGGTAGAGGTCAAGGATTCGACCAAATTTACCGCTTCATCTGGTGTGGTAGAAGGAGGAACTGTGGGTCCAATGAGAAACTTGATCAGAGCATTTTTGTGCAGTTGAGAAGACATGAAAAGCCCCCATAGAGTGATGTTAGCTTGAGTTTTATTTTGGTCGAGGATTTTTCTCTCCTTGAGGGTCATCTCTGGAATAGGAAGGTTTTCCACGCCCTTCCCCTTGTCATTGGATGGTAGCGAGCTTGGGATATGGTAATGCCTCCCTCATCTGGTCATGTGATTTACTGAAGAAGGGAAGAACATGAATCCCGTTTCCTTGTCAACCTCGGGTTGTTCCACCACCTTATTTATTTCTCCAAGAAGTTCTTTAAATGATATCATCCCACACATGTCGGCTACCGGGCCAGTTTTCTCTGAAGCTTACTCTTCATTCAAATCTTCGAACTCTTCCCCCCATCCGGTGGCAACAAATCTGCCTTTCCATGTAAAGTCGATACATTCCACAACTTCAACGGCTTCTTCATATAGGTCTTCCCAATCGGGGAAGATGTGTAAGGGTGAAGGGACCAGGCGCCCTTGTAGCTTCAAAGCATCGAATAACTTGGTGATACTGCAAATGTTATTGGTTTGTCTGAATAATTCTACCATAATCTGGAAAATATCATCCAGGCTGACTTCATCGGTCGGTACTACCCAACTATCTGACTCTCGGGCCCATTTTCGTGCTTCCAAGAACAACGTACTAAACCTTTGCTAATCAATGATCATCTGTGAGGGCAATTTCAGCCCTAACTCTAGGAGTTGGTTTAAGACTTCTGATAATTCCATACTTCCATTTTAGGAATGGGTACGGACGGTCATGCATGCTATGGTAAGGAGTGACAGTGCCTGATCAGCGAGGCTAGCAGGTGTAGGAGGAAATATGGGCGAATTTAGAGAGGTTTAGGAGAGTATATGGGTGCGATTTGAGTTGAGGGATCGAATTTTGGGTTCTCTTCTAGAAAGATGGTATTGGCATGATTTGGGAGTGGGTTGTGAGTAGTGTTTGACTTAGGATTGGCTGGTGGGGCGATGGTACCCCGATCAATTAGACCTTGGATTATGTTTTGGAGGTGAAAGCATTGGTCAGTGGTATGGCCAGCTATTTGGTTAAAAGCGTAATGGGCATCTTCCTTGAATTTTCTTGGGAGTGGAGTTAGCAATAGACGAGGATCTAAGGATTTGATAAGGTTTCGGCTCAACAAGGCTTGAGAAACTTTGGAGAGGGGAGCATGGAGCTCGGTGTATTCCTTTCGAACTGAGACATGGCGACTTTCTGGTGCCCATAATGTGGTTGGTTGAGAGATGTTATTGATGGTTGAGACTAGGGGTGTAAACGGGTCGGGTCTGGATCGGGTCTGGGTATATCCAGATCCGATCCGGGTATATTTTTAACGGATCGGGTCTTACCCGATTACCCGACGGGTCTCAGAAAATGGATCCAGACCCGGATCCGTTAAGGACCCGGAGACCCGACCCGAATACCCGACCCGATTATATATATATATATATATATATATATATATATATATATATATATATATATATAAATAAAACTGTTTTTATATAAATATAACTTATATTTATATAAAAACAGTTTTATATAAAAACAATATAAAAACTGTTTTTATATATATATATATATAAAAAAACAGTTTTACTTTATATAAAAACTGTTTTTTATATAAAACTGTTTTTATATAAATGTTTTTATATAAAATAAAACTGTTTTTATATATATATATATATATTATATTATATATATACACATTCGGGTCGTGTCCTTATCGGATCGGAGTCATGTATATCCAGATCCGATCCATTAACTAATCGGGTAATCGGGTAATCGGATAATCGGGTCTATAAAATTTGCTCAGATCCGTTAATTTAGGTCGGGTCCGGATCGGGTCCGGGTCCAGACCCGGTCCATTGACAGCCCTAGTTGAGACTGCAGCACTGACAGGCTTATCATATCTCCTGGAGGTGAACTGTCTGGACACCTTCTTTGGTTCGACATCTGTTTTAGCAAGACCTTCCTCGATTTCTACTCCTGCTTCTCTAAGAGCTCAGAAGTGGGGATAGTATTGTCCTCCCATCGTACATGGGGTAAGAAGTTCTTCTTCACTATGATGACTTGTTCTTTCTTGGAAGGCCGATTGGTCATGGTTGCTGCTTTTTCCCTCTATCGGGCTATGAAGTTACTGACTGATTCCCCAGAGTTCTGTTTGAGCAACTCTAAATCACGGCGGGTGACCTCAAGCTCTTCATTGTATTTGTACTGCGACATGAATTCTCGAGCCACATCCTCCCAGCTACAAATTATGGACTCTTCGAGAGACCAAAACCATCAGATGGCGTTATCCTTCAGAGTTTATTGAAATAATTGGGCCATCACTTCTTCAGAAGCCCCTAGTAGAGTCATGGAATGATGATAATCGTGAAGATGGACAATCGGGGGTCCACTTCCTCCGAATTTCTCGATATTTAGCATCTTGAACTTCTCGGGTAACCTCGCTTTAGGATAAGGAGACATGTGGGTGTAGTCCATGTAATTCCCTGAGATTCTGACTTGGTCAAACTTCTTTGTGAGCATCTTGAGGTCCTCTTTGACTTTGTTCAACTCTTCTTCCTTTGGATCAATGATCATAGGCAAGTTAGCCCCATACTGGGCAAGATTCGGCATCAAAAGCTCGGCAGGTGGCGGCCCATTAACAGGAGGGGCACGTGGAGCGTTTTGATACTCTTTGGGAACCCAGCTAGGCTCGGGTGGATCCATAGCACTAGGGAATAGGGCCTCGGGCTCTTGAGGAATAGGAACCTGGTTTCGTTGCATTTCTCGAACCTCGATTTGGAGGTTACCAATCTTGGACACGAGCTGAGCTAGGACGACCGTCAGATTCGGCTGAACAATGGGGACTTGATCTGTGTTCTCCATGGAAAGAGGATGGATACCGAACTCAAAAGAAGTAACAGGGGAACGAACAGAACTCCGGGGTGATTTGACTGAAGACTGAAGCCAATAAGGAGTTAGGCCAAGGGTTTACGACCGACCTGAGAAGGAGCGAAAATGGGATTTATTTTGAGAAAAAATGGATGAAAATATTTTTGATATTTTTTTTCTTTTTTTCTTTTTGAAATTGGAAGACAAAATATTTTTGGCTTTTTGAAAAAAAAATTATTTTCTGGATAAAGAAAGGAGAGACGGTCTCAGCATGATTATTACAATTATTATGTTTTCACTTGTATTAATTCTCCTAAATGCAAAATGAAATGCCGGATGAGACTAGAGCCTGGAAAAATTGGGTTTGTAATATATGCAAAACTATGGTTGGACTTGTGACCAAACTCACGGACAGGGTCCCATTTTAAAAATGCGCAAAAATTTGAGCGGCAGGCCAACCCGAAATTTTGGCAGAGTTTCGAGTTGAATTGGAAATCTTATATGTGTGTCCTAGGCTTGACACCTATATGCGTGTATGAAGTTTGGTTGGGTGAATCGGAAAGGGTTCCCCCCTTTGGCATGACTTCCACGATATACGTCTTGCTCTTGCGGGCAATCGGTACGTGTGGACAAGCAATTTGATATACCCGAGTGTACATGAATTGCCTCACTATATACCTCTTGGGGACGGTACGTGTGAGAGAGAATTCGATATACTCGGCGTATGTGAACGAATTCCCTGCGATATACCTCCCGTTATGACTATGGTCAAGCGGTACGATGAGGGGGAACCGTTAGATATACGTCGAAGGTACTTGGCCAATGGAAGGTGAGAGTCATATCGCTTAGGCTGACTGCGCCCTGCCAGACCAGCGCCCATCACGAAGTGACACTCCAGTTACTGGGTAAAATTTGATCACAATGCTCTTTGGTGATGTCGTGTGAATCATGCATGATCCTCTTATTAGTATCTTATGAGAATGTCTTTCTTGATTATGTCAAACAGGGAGCAAAGTACAAGTATAAATGGTACACCAAGTATGGATGGGTGATGCGTGCAACATGTGGATATATGTGACCCTAGGTGCACATGGTGCGAAGTGTACATGGAGAATTTTCTACAAGTGTGTGAATAAAAGCATAAGCATGGGGTACACATGAGTAATAAAGGGGGAACAGGCAAATAGGGGGAAATATAAACAAACATAACACCCATGTAAATAGAGTCTAGCCCTCATGAGTACCCAGCAGAGTCGCCACTGTGGCGATCCCCGATCCTCACGGCGAGCGGGCGGCGTGATGGAGGATCCTAGGTCCCGCGCGTCCCTTTCTGGAGCACTTTGGCCGGCATCATTTGGGTGAGGTAAAAAATGTAGAGAGATAGAGTCGCCAGTCTATTTTACTCAAAACAGACAAAAGAAGGGGAGCCATACCGAAGGACAACATCCAAAGACATACGGATGCATACGAAACCAAAATGATTCAAAAAGGGTCCGGAGGCTAAGTTACGAAATGGGAAGGTGTTAGGCACCCACTCCGCCCTTACGGTCTCTCATGGGTTTTTGCTATTTTCCTTTATTTTCCCCGTGATATGTGTGCATGTGTATATATATAGTGGAGATAGGAATTATCGACTTGTACCATGGAAGGGGTAAAGTGAGTCATCCGTAGGAAGGTATAAAAATATTAGAAAATAGGATTTACGCGATTATCCTTACGTTGATCATTACGACAGAACGATAACACGGGTGGGATAATACGCCACTAAGAACAAATATATGTATATATATGTAACCTAGAAAAATTGAATTTAGAGAAAACAGAAATTGAAAGAAAAAGTAAAAATAGGACTCGAATCTCGAATTTTACCCCGAGACGCCTACGTAGCCTATATAGGCATCAAAGTCCACGTAGTTCGCATGCAAAACGAGGGGTGGGGTTTATCCCATAAATCCAATCGGGGACTTCTCTTATTTGTGTGTGTGTGAGTGTGTAGAAAAAAGTGCTTTAGTTGTGAGAAAAGTGTAAGAAAAGTGTGAGAATTCCCATTTTGAAATTTATGAGCAAACCCTCTTTTTCTTGTTTTTTGGTTTTTTATTTGTCTGAAAATAAGAGATGTGCAATAATACTAAATAAAAAGTATATTAGGATATGTGAGATGAGAGATGAGAGAATAAAAGTGGTAAGTAATAAAACAAGTTAATGCGAATTTATGAGAATTTAAGGAGAGAATTGAGGAAATTGGACCTTCTTGAAGATCTTGAGCTTGATCTTGATTGTTGGAGAGCAACCCTTGCACTTGGATGATGATGGAGAGTGATTAATTCACCAAGTTTGATGAAAAGGATGAGGAAAAGTGAAGGTTGTAAAGGGATTTGGATGTGAAAATCGCGCTCACTTCGAGAGAGGTTTTATGGATTTGCTGAGAGTGATATGTTTCTGATCTGGGCTCCTCTTGCAATAAGGTCAAGGCCTACTTTTTATAGGCCCGGGGCATTTTTAATCGGCATAGACCTGTTCTTGCCAATTGGCAGGTGCGTTTAGGCACACGGCCGATAGGCAGGGTCTGGGACCTGCGTTTGGCAGTGTCTTTCAGGACTTTTTGGAAAATCGGCCGCAGAGCGCAAACCGTTGATCTGAATAGTGCACGGGGTGGACTGTTGGAAAGGTAATTCAGATACCTTTGAAATTACTTTGGACCACTCTCGGGTTTGAGAGTTGACTTTGGGTCAAATGTGGCTCGAAAGCATTCGTCGGTCCATTGGACGGGGAATCGTCGGACGCAAACGGATCGTTCGTTCGCATGGTAAGTTCGAATCGCGCACGGGGTAGACTGTTAGAAAGGTTACGAGATATAATTAGACATTCCAAATAGTTTGATCTGGTTCGAGGAGTTGACTATGGTCAATCGATTCCTGGAAGCATTTGGTGACCTCTTGGAGTAAAACAGATCGTTCGTCCATACCGTAAGTCAGAATCGCGCACAAGGCGGACTTTTGAAAAGGAGTTTCAGTGGTCTTTGAAGATTCATTCAGTCTCAGTCGAGCTGAAGAGTTGAATTAGGTCAAACATAGCCTGGGAGCGTCCGGTGGCCTCTAGGTCAGGTTTCGGGGGAAAACGGGTCGTTCGTCCGCATGGTAAGTCAGAATCATGCACGGGATGGACCGTTGGAAAGGGGATTCAGGGCCCTTTGAAGATTCACTCAGCCTCGATCGAGCTGAAGACTTTGAATTTTGGTCAAACAGAGCCTGGGCATTCCCGGTGGCTTCTAGGTCAGTACTCGGGGTATGACCTGGGTTTATAGTGATGAAGGGAGGTGATAGGGACCTAGGGAGAGTTTAGGGGTAACAGAATGGGGTGTCTACACTAGTTATATAAATAATTCACTTTCCTCCATGTATTTAAACTTCTCGTATATAATTATTCACCCCATTATGTACGTACAGTTATCTTACAACAATCACACATGTTGAGTGTGAATATAACCCATATATAATTAATACAATTCACTTTATGTATTTAATGACCCGTATATAACTATTTATCCCATTATATACGTAAAACCATATTACAACATTCACACAAATGTTGAATATAAATATAACCCATCCTCCCGAGTAATAACTCACCGGATGTATTATCTAAAGTGCTATCATACAAGGTTTACTCGCATAACCTAGTTACCCCAAGTCAGAATCTCTCACTAACTGGGCCAATTATATAAATATAATGGAGGCGGTCATATTCCTTCCCTGAAAGTGAGATAAGCCCCTCGCCCATATAACGGACGCTATGACTTGGGGATATACTCACCCTACTCCTCAAGCTAGGGGATTCACCCACTACGTGCAAGCTCCATTGATAGCACTAGAGTATATGTATTAATAATATCTAACCACTAATATTTATAAGCACACACAATATATATATTGTCACACACCGTATATATATATATATATATATATATATAAAATATCCCGACTTTACCGTGTACTGAGTCCGTAACACTAGCCTATACTTAGTATCTCGAGTTTATGGACCAACTATGATTATTAATTAATTTTCTCATTAACTAATTAAATTACTTTTGGTGTCGCCCAACCAATATACTCGGACTCGTTCTCGTGGTCCAAAATAAATATAATACGCGAGTCTAATCCCCGACTCCGAATTAATTATTTTTCATACATAATTAATTTAAGGGAGTAGTGTCGTCCTACTACTATACCTACATTTCTTTTCATAATTTATTCTCCAAATTTACATTCGTGTGTCGCACTAAATTTTCCCCCACCCCTCCCAATTATTATTCCCTAATAATTGTGGGGATATAAATTTTCCTAATTAATTTTCTCCTTAAATTAGACTTAGTGGAAATTAAACTAAGGAGGAAATTCCACCTAAAACTCCCAAGGCCTAACTGCCAAAAATTCCCAGCCATCGATCAATCGATCCCCAACCATCGATCGATCGATCGAACATGTCATCTTCTTCTCCGACCTCCTGTTTCTGCCATTAACGAAAACCTTCATTCTCTAAGCTTGTCTTTGGTTCATCTTAAGCACACACAACATTATAACTATATGGGAACGTGATCAGGACCTCCCCTAGAACCTTAAACGCAAATTAAATTTCACAAATCTCTATTTTTTTCGAATTTGGGGAATTTCTGGGTCTTTACTCGTTCAGTCCCAATTTCATCTGTTTATCCCAAATTTGTTCATAAATTTCTACTAGATTTTCACATATGAATAAATTATCTCAGAACTATGTAACACAATGAATTCCCACATTAATTTCCAATTAATTTCATTCAAGTGTTTTATATTCAAAACCCCCCTTTTTTTACCCTTTTACACCCAAAATGAATTTTGATTTACACATCAAAAAAATATGAATTCGATATCATAAATAAACATCACAGCAAGTTAACCACTTGACTTTTGGGTTCGTAGAGTCTGATCCGAGGTGAAATTTGCAAGGTTGACGATGAACTTCCAATAGGTTCCTTGCCTTATCTCCAAAAGACTCCAATTTTGCAGCGAAATCACTCCCTGTGGCTTCTTCTCCAAACCCTAGGTTCTTCCTTGTGTTTTATGTCGTTTCTCTTTTCTCCCAATTAGGAATTAAAGCTAAATCCCGTTTTTAGCCTAATGGGCCAAGCCCAAGTGACCCAAATAGCCCCGTGTGGGCTCGGTTATGCCTAAAAATGCCTCATGATCCATTTACTACCCCCGGGTACACTTTTTCGACTATCTCGGCCCATCCGGACTCAACCGTGCACTCAGAATCGACATTCAAATTAATTTATAAAAATCCTTATCTCACACCCAAATTAGTCTATACCGACTCCCGGATGAGATAAATAAATGCCATGTCATTAATACACGTTATAATGTAAATAAATTATTACTATTCACTTAGTAATTAGATTTCCCTAAATATTAACTATTCACTCTCCGATTAATATTTAAATAAATATTACCATAACTAATTCAATTAAATTATGACACACAAGTAATTTATATTTTTTCCGAATTAATTATTTTTTTTAAATGCACAGAATTACGGGGTGTTACAACCGCTTCAATGTTAAGGGAAGTAAGCGCTCAGGAGAGTCCAGCCAGCAGGGTAGGACTGGGGTAGCAGTGCCAATGAGGCACAATCGACTCGGAGTTAGATGAGACGAAGTGAGCAGAGCTCCCACCAAGGGGATGCTGCTAAGCGTTTCCATTCGGGTGATTTCAGGCAGGGACATGGTGGATTTAGGCAAGGCCAGCTGGGCCAATAACGTTTTTAGCAGGGCCAGGGGAGAGGTGGTAATAGCCAGCATAGTTGAGGTCACCAGGGCCAGTGGGGAGGAAATTTCATAGGCAGGTATTTCATATGTGGCAAGAATGGCCACAAGCATTAGGATTGACCTGATAAGGGCAAAGTTCAGCAGCAGCAGCTGGGCTCTCGTCAAGAACCCTAAAGGCTTATTTTCCTCGTCAGCCTCCTAGTACCAACACCATGCCAGCATTTCCTGCAACACCAGTCATTCCATCAACCCCACCTCAGCAGGGCCAGTTACAGTACGAGAATGTATATAACGTCCACCAGGCCTCAGTTCCACAAGCTCCACTTGTAGTAGTGGGTATGTTTTTTATGGTCAGTTGCAGTACGGGCATGTATATAACGTCCACTAGGACGCAGTTCCACATGATCCACCTGCTGTAGAGGTATGTTTCTTATACATAGGACTTCAGGGCGCATTTTATTTGACATTGGGGCTTCACACTCGTTCATATCCACTAGATTTGCACGAGCCCCGGCGTTGTTAGACACGGTCGATAGTACAGTCATATGTGTAGACTCGCTACTGGGTAGCGGGACACTTATATTCTTTATCTGTGGGGGATAAGTATAGATATTGGGAGACTTATTTTGATCATCGATATGCTCGTGTTAGATATGTCAGAGTATGATGCCATTATTGGTATGGGTTGGCTAGCAGCGTATAGGTCCATGATTGACTGTCATAGTAGGAGCATAATTATTGATACAAAAATTAGTGAGTTGACCTGGACTAATTATATGAAGACACATATCATCTAACGTGGAAAAACATATATTCACCGAATAACTCAGCGTATCGAGCTACTCAGCGTATTGAGCTACCCAACTTGACGAGCTACTCAACGTACAGAGCATCTAGTCAAGAAGATCAAGCGACAATTACAAATTCAATGAACATTCTTATTATGTACAGATGTATGTGTCTATTAAATAACGACGTATTGTCTATTCATATTGACATCCCAAAAGCTATAAATACATTATAACCAACTCCATAACGGGGCAATTGATCATTTGCGATCATAATTGAGATCAAGGCAAAACACCCAGCAATACAAGACAGTGGATGTAGGCCATTTTCATTGAGATTGAACCATTTTAAAAATATTTTGTCTTATTTCATTATTCATACTTATCTGTGATTAATTAATTAGATCAAGTCTAGTTTTTTACATCAACAAATTGGCGCCGTCTGTGAGAACGACTATACGTAGTGTTTTTCACTAAAAATTCATTATACATGGTTGAGCTCCTAGAATCTAGCAATGGGAATAATGACGGAGTTCCCCCTAACCCGTATGTTCCTCCAACTGTTAATAAACTCACTGGAATAGTGGCTAGCTTAGCCAGGGGACAAATAGCTATACAGGATACCATGCGACAACTCATTCAAATTGTTCAAAATGCAACGCCTGCACAGTCAGGCCAGCGAAGCGTTCATAGAAACACTCACCTACCGTATACGAGATCCATATGTACTATGTTCCCTCATGCTTCCTTATCCCGGCATATTGAATCTTATCAATTGGAGAGGTCCAGCGATCCCTCTTATCAACATGGTCGGACATCTCCCATAAGAGTCATGGACTCTCAAGAAAATGTTACTCTAACTCCAGAACGAACAAATGCTTTGGAAAGGTTGAGTAGAGTCTCCCCCTTTGACCGTTTGGTCCCTAGGAGGAATAGAAATCCTCCTAGGATTGCGTCGAGAAATTATCAAAGACCAAATGATCTAAGGGAAGATTATGCCCAATCACGCCCTGCAGCTCGTACAGAAAAATCCCAAGAGTAGAATTCAGTGCGATCTGTTGCTCGGGAAAATAGATCGGACGCTGGTAATGATGCATGGAAGGGATCCATTCAGAGGTTGGAAGATAGGTTAGGGTAAATGGCAAAGGCCGAAAATCCTCTCCAAAGAACCTTTGTCAAAGGATCACCCTTTGTACAAGCAATTGTGGACTTTCCCACACCTTCAAAGTTTAAGGCTCCTGTAGTTATGCCGAAGTACGATGGAAAGACTGATCCTGTTCTCCACATAGAGCAGTACCAAGCTGTTGTTGATATCTATGCAGTTCCTGATGAGATGAGGTGCAGGGCATTATCAGAAACTATCACTGGGTCAGCTCAAATATGGTAATGACCTTCCTCGGGGACAGATTGCTACTTTTCATCAACTAGCAGAGCTCTTTATAGGAAATTTATGTTTTGGTGCGAAGCCAGTTAAGAGGGTAGCACACATGTTGAGTGTACGGCAGAAAACAAGAGAAAGCACCAGGGATTACATCACTCGTTTTAACAATGAGAAACTGGAGGTAATCGATTACGAAGAAAAGACATTCATTACAGCTCTGATGAGTGGTCTATTACCGAACAAGTTGTATTATACTTTGGCCAAAGATCCCCCCAAATCCATGGCGGAATTAATGGCTAAAGAAACCAAAATAATGAATGTCGAAGAAGCTATGGCTGCAAAGAAGAATAGTGAGACCAAAGCAGAGACTAAAGCTGAGGGCATGTCGGAGAGGAAAGATCAAAAGCATAATGGGGGTAGCAAGCAATCAAAAGCCAAGGAAAGTATAGAGAACTTGAGGAAGTATGCAAATTATACCCCCTTAAAGGTGGATATAAACCATGTTCTGGAGGAAATCAAAAACAGCGAAGGACTAAATTGGCCGGAGAAATTGAGGAAAGCCCCCGAAAGGAGGGATAAGTCCAAGTATTACAAGTTCCACAAAGACCATGGCCATACGACCCAACGGTGCATAGCTCTCTAGAATGAGATTGAGGCACTCATTAGACGAGGAAAATTATGCAGGTTTGTCAATCGCCAAAATAATGGGAAGACCAACGACAGAGCAAGGCAAAGGTCTAAATCTGCTCGTCAAGCAAAAGATGACAAGAAAAGGGACCATGAAAATGACCCGGAAGATGACCCCGATCTCCCCAAGAAGCCAAGGCAGCCAGAGCGCGAGGTATTTTCAATCCATTTTGGTTCATTCGAATGTAATATGATTACAGGTGGAAATGCAGGAGGAGGGGATCATACTGATGAAATGAAAACCTACCTCAATGAGGCCCAAGCCTGTTCCTATATACAGCGAATAAATCTGGCAGAAGAAGATCGCCCGATGAAGGCCAACAAAGACAAACTAGTCATTGGTTTTTCCAAAAGTGATCTGGAAGGTGTCTTGTATCCTCACAATGACCCCTTGGTGATCAAGATGAGGATGAAGGATGCACTCATTTCAAGAGTATTGGTAAATAATGGTAGCTCAGCGGACATCATGTTCTACCCTTGCTTTGACAGTTTAAACTTGAAGCTAGCCTAGTTGGAGTCATATCACGGGCCCCTACTCGATTTCTTTGGCGAAAAAGTCTTTCCACCTGGGACGATCAAGTTGGAGATGCTTATCGGTACCTGGCCTGCCTGCAGAACAGAAAAAGTATGCTTTTTTGTAATGGATAAAAACGTCCAATCAGCTTATAATATAATCATGGGAAGCGTCTGTCTAAAAAAGTTCGAAGCAGTGCCATATATGGTACATCAATGCTTAAAATTCCCAACCAACTTTGGTGTGGGACTTGTGAAGGGCGATCAGAAAGTAGCTCGGGAATGTTACTATTCATCTACCAAATAAGAAGAGCTGGAGGATGCTAGGAAGGAGACCACCACTTACCAAGTAGATGAGTCTGAAGATTCAGAGATTGAGACACTAGACCCTAGAGATGAATTAGAGCTCGTGAAGGGTCAGGTCATGGAAGCAACGGAGAATATTATTCTGGACAATGAACAATCAGAGAGAACAACTCAAATTGGTGCCTCACTGGATCCGGCAATAAAGAAAAAGTTTGTGGCATTTTTTAGGCATAGGAAGCAAGCTTTTGAGAGGAGTCATGAAGATATGCCGGGGATAGACCCAGCCTTCCTGTGCCACCAACTCAGTGTTAATAAAGAGATCGAATCGGTGAAAGAAAGGAGAAAGGACTTCAGTCCAGAGAAGAACCAAGCTATTCAGGAGGAAGTTGAGAAACTGCAAAAGGCCTCATTTATTGAGTATGTTAAATATCCTTAGTGGTTGTCCAATGTGGTGATGGTTAAAAAGAAGAACAATAAATGGAGGATGTGTGTTAATTTCACAGATTTAAACAAATCTTATCCAAAAGATAACTTCCCATTGCCCCGAATAGACCAGCTAGTAGATGCCACCTCGGGGCATGAATTATTGAGCTTCATGGATGCTTATTCCGATAATAATCAGATTAAGATAAAACCAGAAGACAGGGAGAGTACCTCTTTTATTACCCCAAGGGTAACGTACTACTACAACGTTATGCCTTTTGGTCTTAAAAATACGGGTGCTACGTACCAGCGGCTAATGAACAAGGTGTTCACAGAGAAAATTAGCAGAAACATGGACGTTTACGTCGATGACATACTGACTAAGAGCAAGAAAGCTGCTGACCACATAGCAGACCTAGGCCAAACATTTGACCAGCTGGAGAAATATCAGATGAAGCTGAACCCGCCCAAGTGCGTATTTGGCGTACAAGAAGGCATATTCCTCGAGTATATTGTGAATCAGCGGGCATTGAAGCGAATACTGACAAAATCAAATCTTTGCTAGTACTACAATCTCCAACTACGAAGAAGGAAGTACAAAGCCTCACGGGGCGTGTTGCAGCTCTCAATAGGTTTATCTCACGAGCAACTGACAGATGTCTTCCATTCTTTAAAACACTCAGAAAAACTTTCGAGTGGAATGATGAGTGTGAGAAGGCATTCCAAGAGTTGAAAAGATATTTGGGGACACCTCCATTGTTGTCTAGGCCGATAGTGGGAGAAAAGTTATACTTGTATCTAGCTGTCTCAGAAAGCGCAGTCAGTTCAGCGTTGATGAGAGTAGAGGACGGAGTGCAAAGACTGGTGTATTATACAAGCAAAGCATTCTGAGGAGCGGAGATTAGATATCCAAGATTGGAGAAGCTGACATTAGCATTGATCGAAGTAAGGAAGAGGATGAAATCGTACTTCCAGGCCCATTCTATAGTGGTATACACAAATATGCCACTCAGACAGGCTTTGCACAAATCGGAAAAATCCAAAAAATTGATGTATTAGGCGGTGGAACTAGGCGAGTATGATATTATTTACGAACCAAGGTCTTCGCTCAAAGGGCAGGCAGTGGTAGAATTGTGGAGTTCACTTACCCAGATATCTCCGACCAACAGGGGTCTAATGAAGAACAACACACGAATGTTAGAGGATCATCAAAGACTGACTCTGATCAATGTTTATCAGCAGATTTATTGGAGGGGATAGTAACCGAGCAACAAGAATCCTCTAATAAAATCCTAGAGTTAAGGGATGGTCAAAGGAAGTACCAAATATTCCATCATGGTAATTTGTCAGATCAAGGGTTTGATAACTATATCCTTGTATGGAGTTTGTATGTTGATGGATCTTCGTGTGCCACAAGCAGCGGAACCGGAATAATTCTTCACAGTTCAGATGGATTGGATATAGAATATGCTCTACGTTTCCAATTCAAGGCTTCCAACAATGAAAATGAATATGAAGCTATGATTGTGGGCCTCAATTTAGCCAAAACATTGAATGCAGAGCAAGTTACGGTGTTTAGTGATTCACAATTAATCGTAAATCAGATTCTCGGGTTGTACGCGATGAAGGGGGACTTTATGTATCATACCAAAGCTATGGAGATTGTGTCCAATTTTACAGCAGTCCAAGTGATCAGAATAGTAAGACTGAAAAACGCGAGGGTTGACGCATTAAGCTCGGTTAGCCTCAGCTACTCGCACCGAGCTGCGAAGAACGATTCATATCGAAATACTAGCGGATGGAAGCATTGATGAAGTTTTGATGGTGAGGTTCATCACGTTGGACATGGGACCTTCCTGGATTGATCCCATTAGAGAGTACATCGAAGAAGGAATTTTACCAACTGAATAACTTGTAACCAAAAGGCTAAAGTTCAAAGTTGCTCGGTATGTGGTGAGCAATGGAATTTTGTATAGAAGAGGAATGATAGCAAGCCTACAGAGATGTGTTAATCCATTGAAAGTTAAAGATTTGATAGAAGAAATTAACGAAGGCTCTTGTGGAGATCATGTAGCGGATTGGACCCTCCTGCAGAGAATGATGACGCAGGGATACTATTAGCTAATGATGCGAGCTCACTATAAAGGTTATGCCAAGAAATGAGATAAGTGTCAACGGTCCTCTACCATACGAAAAAGTACACAGGCATTATTAACCCCAGTTACTTCCCCTTGGCCATTTGCCATGTGGGGAATAGACTTGGTTGGGCCTCTGCTAACTACTAAAGGACGATTTAAATACGTGTTAGTCGCTGTTGATTATTTCACAAAATGGCTGGAAGCTGAACATCTCACTAACATGGCCTATGAAAGGGTTTATCAGTTCATCTGGAAGAACATTATTTTCAGGTATGGTCTGCCACATGCCTTCATCACTAACCATGGTACCCAATTCGATAATGAGGAATTTGATGCGTACTGTCACCAATCCAATGTCCAGAGGATCCATTCTGCACCAGGACATCCCCAGAGCAATGGGAAAACAGAGGTGACGAACCGAACTCTACTCAATGGGTTGAAGAAATGATTGGATGATGCAAAAGGGAACTGGATTAACGAACTGCATTATGTATTATGGGCTTAACGAACAACTCCCCGAACAGCAACTGGGGAATCTAATTACATGTTAACCTTTGGAAGTGAAGCAGTCATACCAGTTGAATTGGGCCTACCTACTCACCCGGTGCTTAATTTAAACTCTCCAGTAAGCGATTTGATGAGACGCTTAGACCTGGACCTGCTCGAGGAAGTGAGAGAAGATGTGGTTATCCGGAATGCAACTTATCAATAAAGAACTGCCATATTCTACAATAAAAGAGTTAAGAAATGTGATCTTAAGGAGGGAGATTATTTACTAAATAAATTCATTCAAAAGCATAATAGCTGGAGGCCAAATGGCATGGGCCTTATCGTGTAACAACGATTGTTCAACCTGGAACCTACAAAATAGAAACTTTAAAGGGGGGAGAATTCAAAAATGCATGGAATGCAGAGCATCTGCTTAAATATTATCAGTAGTGTAGATTCACATGTATGCAGTTCTTTCTATATGAATAAAAATGATATTTTCCCCATTCAATTTTTTTTGGAGTACTAGTGCTACACACTACACTGGAATTTTGCAAGAAGCCATCAACAATCACCAACTACGGTTGGTCGGCACATCAGTAACCACCAACTACGGTTGGTCGGATATCAGCAACCACCAACTAAGGTTGGTCGGCATCAATAAACTTAGCCAACAATGTTGGCATACCAAATCACACAAGGCAAGGCCTATTTGATTATGGGTGACCTCAAGGGGCATCTAAAACTGGGCAAGAGGATGGGTGACCTCAAGGAGCATCCACTGCCTAGGCACCAAGGTAATCTAGATAAGATTGCTATAACTAAGCAGGACTATGGGATAAAAACAATTCCATTGCTTAGGCACTTATGGGTGATAAGTCACTACAACTAGGCAACAAATGGGGCATAGTTCCATTATCTATGAATTGTCCCTTTATAAATATATATACTCATCAAAAGGAAATTACAATTTATTTCCAAGGAAAGACAAATACAAAAAAATGAACTTTTCTTCATTAAATACAAATCTCCTATTCTATTGGCCTTTTTCCTTTCGATTTTTGTACAGGTTCCATTCCAGCGGGCAGATCATCTAAAGCATAAGGAGAGTTGATAAAATTCTTATCTCATAGCATTCTGATGTTGCTCGAACTCGGTCGATCAAGCAAATATTGAGGTCTAGATATCTCAAAGTCTTCATAAAAATGGTAGTCGCCAAGATACTTGGAGATCAAACATTGAGGAATGACATGAGCTGGAATCCAATTGACCTCTAGCTTAAAGGGAGGAATGGGCAGATCAAGTAATCCAGGATCATACTAATCCCATAAGGAATTTCCTTTCTTAATTTTCATCACAATCAAGGCGTTCAGCCATCCTTATTTGTATCCCTCATTATTTGATTGTTTCAATCGGGCATCGAGATGGCATAGAGCTTCATTAACTCTGATTGGAAAGTTTCTCGGTAAGACTTTGAATTTTCTGGGACATCTCAACCAAAGCCTGATTTTTGACTTTCATCTTAACAGCCTGATTTGCTAAGGCTTGTTAAGTCCTAGTTTCTTCAATGTTGCTCCGACCAGCTCTAGCTCTACCCCGCCAGGAAGATGTAGGTTTGACTCATTTCAAAGCCTCCAATTCTTCCCTCAATACAGCATTTTCAGTTTCTAAAAAAGAGATGTCATCATCACTTATTGGGACCAGAGCTCCAGTAGAAGAAGAAGATTTTAATTGTCTTATTTCTTCTCGCAAGGCAATATTTTCTTCTTCCAACAATTTGGCAATGTTTATGTGCTCCTTAACCTCAAGTTTTAGCACGCTCTCTCTCTCTTTATGGGCTGAAATGAACTTGTCATAGACCCCATCATCACTCAACTGTTAGTACTTCTTCTCATAACCCTCATGCAGAAGTGAAGTGGTTTCTTTATGTTAAAGTTGAAGTTCCTCGATCGTTCCTTGAAGATCTTCAATCATTTTATAGTAAACAGCATTATTGGCCACAACCCGATCAAGCAGACATTTTAAATATTGGTAAGCCTCAATTGCTCGCTCAGAAGCATCAGATCCAAGGATATTAATTATTTTTGCCTTAGTGAAGTCTATATGACCAGCCTTGAAGTAATCATTGCGTTTCTTCATCAACTCTATATCATGAGCTGACAAGAGTTCCATCTTGGTAACAAACTAGCAAGGAAAAGTAAAAATAGATCAACAAAAATACATATCGATCAAGTAAAGGAGAAAATTCAAAATAAATAACAACGTCCATTTTATTGATCACAGTAGGAGAAAGTACAACCAAGGTTACAATGAAAGGAAAAAAATAGAAAAACAACATAATTGAAGAGCCGAAAAACTCTACACGTTCTCCTTATTTCCTACAACATCTTCAGTTGATTTGGATGAAGGAATTGGTTGCTCGGTTGGCGTTGCTCGGTAGAAGTTGTTACCTGCTGAACTTACTCGGAGGATTGAAGAAGGGTAGCAGCAGTTGTTTGTTCTATTATCGCTATAGAAGATTCATCAGATGCAGCTTCATCTTCTTTGTCTTCTTCAATAGTACGAGGAGGGCCATGAGTGTGTTTCTAAAACAGTTCAGAATCACCAGTAACATTCAACTCTTTCAAAGATGCAACCCATCCATTTCTGAAGTATTTCAAACTTTCATAATCCATCTGGGAAGAGACAGCAACCAAATCTCTATTCCATCCTTTGTCCCAGCTAGAGCTAAAAGACTTCTTCACAGTAGATTTCCTCTTCTCTCTTTCGAAGAAGTTTTCTCCCTGAGAATCTCTTCAATAGATTTCACCTTCTCATCAAGCTCTTTCTTACATCGTTCAGCCTCTTTGAGCTTGCCATCAGTTTCCACTTGGCTGGAAAGAGCAACCTTCAATTTTTCCTCCAACTCCTTGAAGGCATTTACAGCTTGTTAACGAGCTGACTCAGTTGATTGGATTTTATTCTCCCAAGCAGCTTTATCCTCATCATACTTTTGTCGGGACTACCCCAAAGATTTTGATAACCCAAATAGGTCTTTCTCTACCCCTATTTTTATAATTGGGTGTGGGTTTACCTTTCCTCCCAGCCCATTGTGCCTTGAATTTTGTCAATACTTTGGCGTTGTCCCAGCTAAGGTATCCCCCAATACTTGAAGGGTCATAAATAGAGTGTATAGGTTGAATCAAATTCATGGAATCCATCTGAGGATTTAACAAATAATATTTTGTTATAAGTGGGTGACTAGTGACACCACTCTTTATTTTAAAGAATATGGATGTAAACAAAGCGTTAGTAGTTAATCTTCTAGACTCCAATAGGGATTATTTTGAGCATGGAGTTATTAAAAAAAATTGGCAATACGCCCCTTTAACTGGAAATGCTGAGTACTAGGGGCCTAGATGCACTCCTTTTGGCAATGGGATAGGTTATTCTTCATTTAACTA
This sequence comes from Sambucus nigra, assembly GCA_949130495.1. NCBI lineage: Eukaryota > Viridiplantae > Streptophyta > Magnoliopsida > Dipsacales > Adoxaceae > Sambucus > Sambucus nigra. Next base: position 329,975,579 of record OX422216.1, read on the forward strand.
TTTTGCCCTATACATATCTATTTGAATATAACACTAATTGTTGCCCTGTAAATTTTGATTGCATTTGATCAGAAGAGAAGGCGTCCCAAGGAAAGTGAAGTGAATCTTAGGGAGTTGAAATTCATTTGGGGACTTCATCAGAGGATTAGCGAGGAGCATGTCAGGTCTGCATCTTATTTGCTACAGTACAAGAACACAATTTCTTTATTTGTTGCTCGTCCTTCTCCTTCCCCTATAATTGACCTTGAACAAGAACCTCCTTCTACTTTTTTAGCTGCTGCACCTGGAAGTGGTGATGTTGCTGCCCTTTCCCATTCTTCCTTAGATTCAAATTTGCCTCTTGCCGTATTTATGGGAAAGAGGAAGTTTGCTAACATTTTGGGAGACATAGCTGCCAATCCCCCTTCCAAACAAGCTGACGAATGGGTGAAAAATAAAGATGAGACTAGGAAGAAGCCCCCAGCCAAGAAAATTAAAGAGAGCCCTCTAAAAAGAATAAAGAAAGGGTTGTCTTCTAAGTTAGCATAAGGTTCTTCTACTCTTCCTGACTAGCGTGAGTTGGTTGATATATGTTCTTCTACCTCTCCAGTGGTCCTTGGCCCTGGATTGGCAAGACAACTAATAAAGTTAAAGACTTTGACAGACCACAGGGGTACTTCAACTGCATTACCTCATTCCAACAGTTCTGACAGGGCTACTCAAAGCCTTTCTTTGGCCAAGCCAGGGATAACGACAGCTAGAGAACTAGCCCTCAAAGAAGAAATCCCAACTCCAGTAAGTTGGGCAACAGCATCCACCGGTCTTTCAGCAAGACCCTTCATTAACTTTCTCAAAGGAGCACCTTCAATCAAAGGTGATGTCTCTTCTTCAATCAAAGGTGCTGCCTCTTTTGGGTCAACAGCTTCAATCAAAGGTGTTGCCTCTTTAGGGGGGCAGGGGGCTTCTTGCTGATATCTTTAGCAGGAGAAACAGCATCATTTTTCTTAGTTCCGTCAGCTGGAACATCGCTCTTGTTCTTCTTCGCCCCTTCAGTACCAGGAGCAGACTTGGCGAAGAACTCAGGTACCTTCCTCTTTTTCATCATCAGATCAGAAATAGAGGTACCCAAATTAGAAAAAGATTCTCCTACAGTTGCTGGAGATGCCGGTACTTGGTTAAGATCAATTACCACAGGAGAAACGAGAGGTCGGGCAATAAAAGATGAGGTGGCGTTCTTGTATCTCAACAAATAAGAAGCAGACCTCACGTGCTCCCCATCAATGGATTTATGCAAACCCCAGATAAGTGTCAAATTTTTTATATTTATGTCACTCTCTTTTGGAGGTTTCTTTTTTCTATCAACTGCAAAATAAAAATGTACATGTCAGTGACGCATTTTATCAAACAAAAACAGAGCTAAATTAAAAAATTAAAAACAACTTATCCCATTGCCATAAAGTGGGCATCTGGGACCTTGGTTTACATATTTTCCTTTTAACGGGGGGTGTTGTCAATTTTTCATCACAACCCCATGATCAAAATAGTCCTTATTAGCATCAGGAAGATTGACCACTAAAGCTCTATTTGAAAACCTAGTTTTTAAATAAAAAGTAGTGTCACTGGTAATCCATTTATAACAATACATAATTTCAGGAATTTCTAAGCAAGTTCCATGTATTTGGTTCAACTTATGTACACCATTAACTACCCTCCATGTATTTGGAGCTACTCTTGCAGGAACAATATCGAAATATTGGCAAAACTCCAAACACAGGGGATTAGGCGGGAAAGAAAAACCGCATTCCGCTGTAAAAATGGAGGGAAACTAGTGTCTCTCAGCTAAAGAAAATAAATCAGAAGGGCAAGGAGGTTCCTCTAGAATAACCCAAGAGGGAATTGTAAAATCAATCCGGAATTTATCTAATGATTCGATAAGATAAACCATGGTGAATAACGCAAAAAAAGAAGAAGGAAGAAGTTATTACAGAAAAATGAGAAATCTTTTAAGGTGGGTGACAGAAAGAACGATCGTAAGAAGACAAAGTGAGAAGATAAAGAGTTTGGAAGTCTAAAAAGCGAAAGGTGGAAGATGATTTGATTCTATCGCTTTTAAATGCCCTGCGTCGGGAAGCGAGAAAAGAAATGGTTACTAGAAAAGACGATTGTGTTTCCGGCGGCTAAATGATGAAAAACACGCAAATACCCAAGCGTCTGTTGAAAATTCAAAATATTTACGAGTTAGACATTTCGCACTCAAAATCATTAAATGTCAAGTGTTGGAGATCTATAATCTAATAAGACTGGGTAAAGGTGCCCAAGCAACTTCTGGACATAATATTCCACACTCTCATATTCAACCTCAACTGTAAAACATTGGGGGCTTCTGTTGATACAAAAATTAGTCAGTTGACGTGGACTAATTATATGAAGACACGTATCATCTAACGTGGAAAAATATATATTCACCGAACAACTCAATGTATCGAGCTACTCAGCGTACCGAGCTACTCAATGTACAGAGCATCTAGTCAAGAAGATTAAGCGATAATTACAAATTCAATGAACATTCTTATTATGTACAGATGTATATCTCTATTAAATAATGGCGTATTGTCTATTCATATTGACATCCCAAAAGCTATAAATACATTGTAACCCCCTCCATAAAGGGACAATTGATCATTTGCGATCATAATTGAGATCAGGGCAAAACACCCAGCAATACAAGACAGTGGACGTAGGCCATTTTCATTGAGGTTGAACCACTTTAAAAATATTTTGTCTTATTTCATTATTCATACTTATCTAGTGATTAATTAATTAGATCAAGTCTAGTTTTTTACATCAACAATAGTGTTTGTGATTCCGGGTCAGGAGATGTTCTTAGTGGCGATGCCTCATCCCGAAAAAGGATCATCGACTCATTTTATTATATAAAGGAGGAGACCTCTCAGGGAGTAGCTATTTCCCTAGATTCGATCCCAGTTGTGTGTGAGTTCGTAAACATATTTCAGGAGATACCAAAATTGCCACATAGCAAAGAGATAGAGTTTGCTATTGATTTAGTGTCGGGAACTTGATCGATATCTCAAACGCCTTATTGAATGGATCCTATGGAGATGAGGGAGCTAGGGGATCAAATTGAGAAGTTATTGGGGCAGGGCTTTATTCGTAGGAGTACTTCATCTTGGGGTGTTCCAGTACTGTTTGTGAAGAAGAGGGATGGATCTTTACGACTAAGTGTGGATTATCGAGAGTTGAATAAAGTCACGATACGTAATAAGTATTCATTGCCCATAATCGATGACTTATTTAACCAGTTGAAAGGAGTCGCCTACTTCTCTAAGATAAACTTGAGGTCGAGATACCACTAGTTGCGCATCCGGGAGTAGGATGTATCTAAGACTGCCTTTCCGACAAGATATGGGTCTTACGAGTTTTGAGTTATGCCATTTGGTCTAACGAACGCGCCCATTGTGTTTATGGACTTGATGAATAGGGTGTTCAAAGAGTTCTTGGATCAGTTTGTCATTATCTTTATTGATGACATCCTAGTTCATTCTCAGACTGAGGAGGAGCATGCCTAGCATATGCATCGTGTTTTACAGACATTGAGCGAACACCAGTTGTACGCTAAATTAGAGAAATGCGGGTTTTGGCTGCGTGAGGTTCAATTTTTGTATCATATCGTGTCTGCTAGGGGGATATCAGTGGATCTTAATATTTTTTTAGCGGTGAGGGAATAGGGGCAGCCCGCGACACTGATAGAGGTGTGTAGTTTCTTGGGATTAGTCGAGTACTACAAATGATTTATTCGGTGTTTTTCGAGGATCGCGGGTCCGTTGACTAACTTTGACTCGCAAAGGCGTACCGTTTATCTGGGATGACGCTTTTCAGTTAACATTTGACGAACTGAAGGACAAGTTGACTTAAGCACCCGTACTCTCACTTCCCAGGGTAAGGGTGGGGCATCTTATTTTTACTGATGCGTCCTTACAAGGACTTGGGGGTGTGCTAAAGCAGGAGGATAAGGATATATATATAATGCTTCTCGCAAGTTTAAGCCTCACGAGAGGAATTACCCCACCCACGACTTAGAGTTGGCGGCAGTCATGTTTGCGTTGCGAATTTGGAGACATTATCTATTGGAGGAGAGGTTTCGCCTATTCATAGATCATAAGTCATTACAGTACTTGTTCACTCAGAGAGAGTTGAATATGGATCAGCGTAGGTGGCTTGAATTTATAAAAGATTATCAGTTTGATATCCAGTATCACCCGAGAAAGGCTAACGTGGTGGCAGATGTGTAAAGCCGCAGGCCAGTGGGGGATGTAACTGAAGTTTGGAAGGTAAAATGAAAGGAGCTAGGACATGAGGATTCGGTTGCCAAATTATTTATGTCGGTTATGATCGTCACCCACCAGATTGTCACGAGGGTGGTACAGGCCCAAGCAGCAGATCCATTTTGTCAGGAAAGCAATCGACAGCTTCTAGCAGGAGGAGCAGAGTCGTACTCCATGAGTTCAGAGGGAGGTTTACGCTTCAATGTAAGATTGATTGTCCCGGAGGGGGAGGACTTGCGATACGTGGTGATGGAAGAGTCACATAGTTCACGATTTGTGGTACATCGTCGAGGGGATAAGATGTACCAGGATATGAGACGGTAATATTGGCGGAGTGGGATGAAGAGAGACGTTGCAGAGTTTGTCTTGAGATGTACCACTTTCCAGCTGGTGAAGGTAGACCATCAGAAGCCACCAATGGTTCTGCAGTAGTTAAAGATTCCAATGTGAAAATTGGAAAGCATTTCCATGAATTTTATTACTAGGTTGCCTACTTCACAAAGGCGTCACGATTCCATTTGGGTGATAATGGATCGGTTGACTAAGGTAGCTCACTTTCTGCCAGTCCGGACGGATTATACTACGGGATAGTATGCCCAGATTTTTATCATTGAGATAATGAGATTGCATGTAGTGCCACTAGATATTTTGTTCGAGAGGGACAAGATCTTCGTGTCTCATTTTTATGAGAGTTTTTAGGAGGCCATGGGTACCGAGTTGCGGTTGAGTATGGTCGATCACCCAGGACGGACACAAGAGTTATCCTGATGCCAAGCGATTCTTCCTGGAGTTTAATGTGGGGGACCAGGTGTTACTACGTGTATCTTCTATGAAGGGGATAATGAGGTTCGAGAAGAAAGGGAAGTTGGAACCAAGGTATATGGGGCCATTCCCTATCATTGAGAAGCTTGGACCAGTAGCATATAAACTCGGGTCGTCAGGGAATTTGTATCGGATTCATGATGTATTTCACATTTCTTCACTGAGGCGATATCTCCAGGACGACTTAGCTCACACTCACATTGCATTGGAGGAGATCGATTTGTAGCTCGATATTTCATATCAGGAGAGGCCAGTATCTATCCTAGACCATAGTGAGAGGACATTGAGGTCAAAGGTGGTTCCCCTTGTACATGTTCAGTGGGGGCATCATAATGCCGACAAGTTTACTTGGGAGCGTGAGGATGAGATGCGCGAGAAATATTCGGAGTTATTCATACCAGGTATTCCTTTTTTTAATTTTGAGACGAAATTCCGTTATTAGGGGGAAGTATGCAACACCCTGTAATTTTAATGATTTTTATATTGGGATTAATTGGGAATAATTAAATTTAAAATGGAAAATTAACCCTGATTAAAATAAATATTAATTAGCGAGACAAGGGTTAATATTTATTTTTATTGAATATTAACTCAGTGAATGAGTAATAAATTGATAAGAAAGCGATTATCGTGAGTGAGAAGTACGACAGTTACGAAAAATTTAGCCGTATCGGAACTTAATTTTAGGAAATAAAATATAATCTCATTTTGGATAATTCAAATGATCATTTCGAGTGCGCCAAATGTGCTTAAAGGGTTGAAATAGTCAGAAAAGTGTACTTGGGAGTTTAGTTTGGGTTCGGGGGCATTTTTAGGCCAAACCAGCACTCCGGAGGGGTATTTTAGTCTTTTGAAATTTTGGGGAAAAGAAACCTACGAATTTTATGAGTGTATATCAGAATATGTGTTGGGGAAGTTAGGGTTATCAGTACAAAAACCTAAAAGAGGCCATCAAAGAAGGAAGGAGGAGAGTTTTAAGGCTTTATACACCGTTTTGCACCACAACCACCATCGAAACATAGATCGGGAGGAAAGGAAACCAACCATATCATTCTTTTGCAGAGATTTATACCTACTAATTGAGGCAAGTATTTATCTTGCTAAATTCTGAGCATATATACCATCCATGTTAGTGTAGGTGAACAAATTCATGAATACAGATTTGATGTTAATTGGAAAGGTTTAATTCATGTTCTTGGGTAGGAACCATGATAGGTTGAATCTCTTTATGCATGTAGAACGAATTTGATGAATTAGTAACATTAACATTTGGGTTTTATTGAGGATCTTAAATAGATATGATAAACTAGGGTTTTTAAGGATAAATCTTAAATTAATTTGATTTAAAGGTGTTCTTTGACAATTTGATGATTCCATTACGTTGTAAATCATGTATATATGTTGGTATAACGTTTAGAATACTTGGTTGGAAGTTTGGGATTGTGTAATGGATGTTTTGGGCTTTAAAAATGGTGAAACCCGTAGCTATGGAAAAGATGAACTGTTAAACATCCCGAACCAGTTCGGCCTACCCCTCAAACCGGTTCGGATGACCTATTATTCCGGGCTTTGGTCTGTCTGAATTTTTTTTAGGATTTGAACTTTCCCCTAATGATGAGAATTAATATTAGAAATTATTGGACATAGTTTGATGTTAAATAATTTTTCGAGAATTAAATGGGTCACGGGAAATACGAGTGAACCTAATACCGGGCTAGTAAAAATGGAATATTATAATTACTGAGAAAATATAATGGGCAGATAGGAAGCTTCGAGTAGTGGGGGACACTCGGGAATATACGATGAGAAGTATAATCGAAATTTAAAAATACGTAGGATATTCGAGAGTTGTATATGTTGTGTATAGAGCATATATTATGGATTACGTGTATACCTATACTGATTAAATATATATATATACCTATTGCTTGATTTATTGTGTGTGAACAAACCTAGGTTACTTGCTATCACGGGAGGTTTCGAGTCGTGGACAGTCTTATCCTGGTGTGCCTATTGGGAGGATTCTGACTTGTAGCTTAGAACATAGAACATAGGGATTGAGCACCACTTGTGTGAATAAGGGTGTGACCAGTCATTTAGGTGCATTAGGTGTGTACGTAACCCAAAGGCTTAGAACTATGTTCACTTCCAACTTTATGTGAATATTTGAATGTATGTTTCGAGAGTGATTCTGAACCCGATGTCCTTAATTAGTACGTGATGTACCAGGACTTGATAACTGAGTATGTCCGCATCACAGGTTTCCACCTAGGATTACCGTATACATATATATTATAAGAGTGATGTAAATTTATATACGTGTGATTTATTCTACTACGGGTGTATTAGTAGATAAGGTAAATAGTGAATATGTAAGAACTTAATCATTAACTCGTGACTCTAAATAAATAAAAGGGAATGGAAATTTAGTAATGTATTGTATGGGAAATATATGTGGGCATAGTAAATTAATAGACAGGAAAAAGGCTTTAGTCAAACTAGTTAGGCGGGGTAGCATAACTAGGTGGGTTTAGTAGAGTACGTTAGGCGTGCACAATAGTTGAGAGTTGAGAATCTCAAGCGAGAGCACGTGAAGCTAACGTGTATTTAATATATACTCTTTAATGTACTTTAAATACTTGTTAAAATGTCTTCAAACTATTTTACTTGGACTCTGACCCATTTAAAATCCATTTTTTGTTAAAACATTTTGGTGCCCAGCCACAGGGAAGCCAAACTTAGGAGTTCTTTCATCTTTGACGTATTGCAACTGCTGTGCAAGTTACATGATCTTGGTTGTAGATGCCTCCACATTTATCAGTTCCTATTTATTCTTTTATCTATCTCAGTCGAGCATGTCACCCATTCCTAGTTGGTGATTACTACAGAGACATTGTACTTCCATTTTATTTTCAGTATTGAATTTGGTTTATTTTATAGATGATTGTAGTTGGATTTTAGTCTAGAGTATTTATTCCAGTCACTATTATTTATTCAGATGTTCTAGTATTTATTATGTTGTTATTTGGAATGGTGAATGTGAAATATTTATTTGCATGTTAATTACAAGAATTAAAATTTTGACATCAGGTCATTATGGTATTAGTAAATTAATTGGATTTCAACAGTGATGCTAAGAATGAAATCATTAATGATTCCTATTTAATTTAATAATGGACTGATCACCATGGATTAGAATAGGCGGGGTATCATATCGTCCAACACAACTAACTATTCATATAAGATAAATTAATTACAAAAATTAGTGAGGGACTATACATCAATCATCCAACTGTAACACCCTGTATTTCTGAGTAATTATAATTTAATTAATTTAGTTATTTTTAAATTACACATGTACCATAATTTAACTGAATTAAATATTATGTGTTGATTAAAATATTAATCGGGAGAGAAATGATTAATGTTTATTGAATATAGTTCCTAAGATAGTGATTAAGTATTTTACGGCATAGTGAGTGATAGTGACGTGATTGTGTTAGAGTCAGCTGGGAGTCACATGTAGATTATTTGAGGTTGAGATAGGACATTATTGTAGTGTAACTCGGATGATGATTTCGAGATGACCGTTGATTCTGAATGGATCGAAATAGTCAGGATAGTATACATGAGTGTAATTTTTGGGTCCCTGGGCAATTTTAGACCAACCCAGCACCATATGAGGGAGTTTCGGTCATTTGGTGGACTAAGATAGAGGGACCAAAAATTAAAAGGTTATATCAACCCCATTTGTGTTAGAGGCTAGGATTACAACAATCTTGAGAGGGGAGAGGCCATTAGAGAGGAAGAAGAGAGAGTTCTTGGAGATTCAACACCATTCTCGTGTCGCCTTAACCACCGGAGTGCAAATCGGAAGGAGATGAAGGCATCTGCATCACACAAAAATAAAATCAGACCTGCTATTGCAAAGGCAAGTGTTTATATTGCATGTTTTTAAAGAAGTTATAATATCCATGGTAGGACTTTATGAAATCTAGTATGATCACATAATTTTGAGATAAAACCATGTGTTGAATTCATGTTAATGATTAGGATTCATTTTAGATTTTGATTTTTGAGACTAATAAAATGAAATCTGAATTTTTTGCAGATTTTGAGAGATTAAAATATGGGTTTCTTGAAGAACATGAATGAAAAAGTGAAACTAGGGTTTTGTAGAATAAACCATTAATGAACTCTTGATTATTATGAATTTAATGGTGTTTGGGTATCAGAAATTCATTAGAAATCATTCATATACTCTTGTTTGATGATGGGTTGAATTATGTTGGAGTTTGGGTTCGATGCATGAAGGTTATGTTGGATAAAAATGGAGGAAAACGTAAGAAAATGAAGAAGATGAATTGTCAGGGGACTCGAACCGGTTTGGACCTTCTCTTCAACCGGTTCGACAGCGAACCGGTTTGCCTGTATAGCAGAACTGATTCGGATCACCTGTTATTGCTAGAATTTTTATTGTCTAATTTTTCAAGAAATTAATTATGAAAAAACTTTGGGATGAGTTTAATATTTGTACAAGGACTTAAGGAAGGTCAATGGGAGTTTAATATGAGTTTAATATTCTTAATGAGGGCAAATTGGGACTTCGAGCGATGATGCTTAAGCGATTGAGGGACGTATCGGGAATTTACGATTTGGGATTACGGAAAGAGTGAACGATAACCTAAGACTTAAAATGGTATTATAGTGATGTATAAACTACTGAATTAACGTAAGGGATAGATGGGACCCTTCGGGTAGTGAGTGATGCGCGGATAATATGAAATAAACATTATGTGAGAATTAGTAGTACGTTGAGTATTCAAGAGAGATAAATACTACGTACTGGTTTATATGTTAGGTTGTGTGTATATTTACTGAATATATGTATATAGGTTGTGTGAATACCTATTATGTGATTGGTCATGTGTAAGAACATACATACGCTGCCTGCTATCACGGGAGGTTCCGCGCAGAGGGCGATCCCACCTTGACGATTCCAGTAGCGTATTGTATGGGCAGTACGGGAGCGCTGAACCTTTTATGGTTAGTTAGATACGGAAGTCTAGTCAGACTGAGTAGCATTGCTAGGTAGGATACGTTAGGTTTGCACTATAGTTGAGAGGTGAGGAACTCAAAGAAGTGTACGTGGAACTAACGTGAATAATAATTATTTTTGTCTGACCCTTATCAAACCTATTTTTCAAAACATTTTAGGTGTCCAGACACATGAACGCCAAGCTTGATGATTATTTTCAGGGGTGTGGAGTTGTAGCACTTGTGGAGGCTTACAGGATTGATTTAAACGCTTTAGTCATTCATTTCTAAATTAGGAGTTTCATTTCAGTATTCCAGTTGGGCATGTTACCCCTTAAGACTATTCAGTATTTTAGTTATTCAGTATTTATCGAACTTGATTTTATTTTACTTTAGACTTGTAGTTGAATTTTGTTGTGGGAACCGATGGTTTATTCGGTATTGTTTTATTTAGTTATTTATCATGTGATTGGTTCAGACTATTACATTGTGTGAATGGTTTGGTTATTGTTTTTATTTCGCATGTTGTTATAATAAAAGATAAATTTTGGTAACTGCTTAATTTGACACAGGTGATTAGTAATTTAGAAAATTTTCGACATTAATGCAAAGAATGAACCAAATGAGATTCCTGATTATTTTGATGATTATTTTGATGAACTAATCACCCATGGTTAAAATAGGTGGGGTGTCACACCAACACAGCCAACTATTCATAAAAGATAAATGAATTATGGAAATCAGCGAGTGAAGAAGGCAATAAAAGGCATCTTATGCAAGTAAATTTCTATTCTATTTTAAGTAAACCCTTTATGTTAGTAAATCTATAGGCAACGTGTTCCATAAACAGTTCTAGAAGAGTTTATGGTGATAGTCCAACGTTTAAAACCTCAAAAACTCCCAACCGGGCTCTGTTGGGATGGGTAAAAAAACGCCCAAGAATAAAGAAAGGTAGACATAGATAAACCTACTCAATGGAGAGGACCCAGAGTGGCGGAGGGAACAGTGGGCGGCAAAGAAGACGAACACGAGAGGGGATGGTGTTCAGTACTTTATCATTTTAACTACGGGTTATTAAATGGGTTAATATTGTCATTCTACAGTTATTGATCAAAAGAAGTTTAAATTTGTTGATAGGGTATATAGAAGTAAATATGAGTTCAAACAATTGTAATCCAACACTCTAAAAGATGGGAAATAGGTAAAAAAAATTATTATATTCCATGAAAAATATTGTCAATTAAATACGCCTTTACTAGAAAAAATAAATAAGCAATTGGTATTAAACAAAAATTTAAGGATAAGAAATAAAAATTCAAAAACAATCCTCCTCTTTCCCAACAGAAATTTCAAAAACCTCCTGTTTCTGAACCTAATGGTTAAAAAAAAACACTTGGGGAGGAAACTCCCTTGTGGACTGGCTCTCTATCACCACCAGGCGCACGCTCTTATTTCTGCTTTAATCATCAAATCATTTTCTTCCCACCACTCTCGATCCGTATTATCCTAAATCTGAGAAGAACTACAAGATGGGCATATCCAATGCTTGTAAAACGTTTTTGAACTCAAATTCATGTGTTTCTTTGTTGAACCGTTCGACCAGCTTGTACCGCACATCATTCAAATAAAAAGATTGTGTCGTCTCCAAAAGCCATTTTGCCTCAGAGTCACTGAGCTTGCTGGTGAACACAATGTCCCCACGAATAAGCACCAAATCTTTGGTTTCTGCAAATTCAGTGTAATAAGAAAGAGTAAAGTAAGGGGCAGCTTGAGTTCCTCTTGCCTTGTAATCTTCGAGGCCAGTGAAAAGCACGTGCGGCATCTGCACTGCATGAAGGTTAAAAAAAATATTAGTTAACATCGACATCTATACTAAAGGCCAAAGAGTAGATTTAATATGTGAAAACAGATTTAGCTCGACTCAGAATTATTAGAGCGATCTTGAGAGTCTTCACAAACAACTTCAGAAATATCAACCCGATATGTACTTTAAAACTTTATATCCATCATTTTTGGGTAGGATAGATATAGCAAAGTACAAAGTGGCTCCCAATCCTCAAAAAATTGACCTAACTGCTTGGATTGTTACATAAATGTCATTCTCATTTTGTCTATTTTATCATTTAACCGTGAATTTATCTTTAGCATCCGCATTCCCGTCAAACTCGTGTTATTAAAATGGTCCTTAATTTCTAAACCTCCTACAAAGAGGGAATTGTCTTATAAACCATTCTATAAAAAAATTCCTTTGTAACATAATATGCCTAGTAACACTCTCGTCTTGACCTAATATGTTTTAATTGAGCAAAATCATCACCAGTATCTCCATTCCAAAAAATAACTGTTCACCATGAGTTAACTCTTATTATGCTCCCTTCATGTGTTTCCTACTTTAGTATATAAAAAGTAGTTGAGAATAATGCAACTCTCCATTTGTGTTCCTAGTTTAGTAAATAAAAAGTAGTTAGTTCAGAATAAATAGTTTAGTAAATAAAAAGTAATTAGTTCAGAATAAATAGAACACTTGGATTGTTGAGATATATGCTGTCTCAACCTAATACCAAGATGGAGGTGTAGACTCGCCCTTACAATATTTGATTCGGTATCAGTTTCAGGCGAGTCAAAACAATACATTATTAAAAAACTAATAGGGCTCGATGACTTTGGGAATTGACTCGGCAACGCGTCTTGGCAAATCAACAATACCTCGATTGTTTTCAGTATCAAAATCAACAAATCAAGCTAAGTCGAGTTGATTTCGCTAATCTATAGTTAGGGGTAACAGTTTCGCATGAATGGGTACAAAAACCAAGTCAACTCTGCAGTATCAAATGCATACACGGAGTCTGGGAAATTAGTTGTATTTTTTATTTTTACTTGTACTGCTATATCAGTGTTAGAATAGAGAAATGTTTTAAAATACGCTAGGTCTAGTGTAGTCATGGCTAAGGTGAAATCACCGCTTACATCACTTTTAGCTTTGCCTCCCAAGTATTGGGGGCTTGTAGAATACCTTTTGTATCTCCTCATTTAGGAACACAATTATTATCAAATATATGAAAATGACTGAGCTATCTTTGATCATTTCCAGTTGTGTATAAATATTCCATTACGTTAACATCAAATTTGTATCAAAGCAACGTTTCCTCCTGATGTGGTTGACGCTAGCTCGTAGAACTATGAGGGTAGGGATCAGAGGAACTGCCGCCAAACCGCGCCTCCAATGTGAATCCCCGCTGCTCGCGGTCACACGGCGCCACCTCTACAGCTGCCTCTTGCTTCACAACCACACCCAAACTACCCCTCTGCACGTCCCTGTCCTATCCCAAACCCTAAAACCACCAGCCCCAAAAAGTCCACATTCCGTTTTAAAAGTTCAAACTGAATGGAGGCCGATTTTGGGAAGAGACTTGTTTTTGCCCCAAACAAAGCTTCCCCATATACCATCTCTTACGTCACTGCCCCAACTCATCTTAGAGTCAGCACAACCCATTCAGTTGATAAAAAGGACCAAACAAGTGCATACCCCAACTTCTTTCAGCTTTCAAATCATGGCCCAACCCAAACCCTCTAGGCTCTGAACCCAGCAATATTTCATTACCCAAAGCAGGTTCCGGCCCTCTTTGGACCCCCCCCCCCCCCCCCCACAGACATCCCTCCTACCCTCCATTGTTACTCTTCCGGGTTCGATCAGAAGGTGTCCTCTCTTTCAGGTGATCCTAACGAAAGGGAGATCAATGGTTGAAGTATCTTCCTCTTCTCTCTCTCTCACCTGTTCCTATGGCTCAACGCCTATGGAGTCATGAACCCCAACTATAGCTGCCTCGACGTCGCTATCCTCATTCTCAGCTGCGATTCAGCCGTCACTGGTGACCTCTCATGGTATGGCGCCTGAAAGAAACTCCCTCTCTGCTTCAACGAAAGAAACGACTCCACCGGCTAACCGGTTAATGCTCCCCTCCTCTCTAGTCTCCTCCCCCGCTTGGAGCCTCCGATTCATCATTGCTCTCGTCAATGTCACTCCATTCATTGTCTTCGTGGTTGATGACGATCAGATCAGGCCCAAGGGTGACGAAGCTCGCTGAGTGGATAGTGCCGGGGTATCCCGAGGGTTAAACCAATCCGAATCCCAGTCGTCATTATAGTCATCAATGGAGGCGGAGGAGGGGCTTGGTAGTGGCCAAAGGTGGTGGTGGTGGTGAATATAGAGGATAATGGTGGCTGGGAATGTGCCAAAGGGGTACTCGCCGTAGCGGTGGTATAGGGGATGTGATAGGGATCCCAACTCGGCTTCCAATCATACCGTATCGAATTCATAAACAAACACACACATCAGAGAATGTCGAATGTCGCTCTGACTCCAAATTTGATGTGATGCGAAAGCATAAAATACGACAAATTAATAATAAGCAATACTTAACTCCAATCTCATTTCTCTAGAATACGTGGAAATTGAATCAATGTATAAACAATATGGAGAAAGGTCCTAACGATAACTACCCTACCATATTGGGAATATTTAAACATCCAAGTGATATCATGGGTGACATAACTAAAGGATGGTGACAAAACATGGTCTAGAATATTACTGTTTACAAGGAGCCCTAAAATACACCTCAAATCTCCTTACTATTAAAATTCCAGTAAATAATAGTGGCGATAATCTTTATAGGAATATTTAATTTATTACAACATTAAAATAAAAAATAAAATACTTTTTGACCTCTGCTTGATCCCACGTGCTCCCCCTTTTCCAGTATACATCACTAACAGCCTCCACAAACCTGGCAGATCCTCTTCATCACCAACGAACAGCGACTGAGGCCAGCATCGTTCGAAGACTGGAGAAGCGCTGGCGAGACCGTACAGGTGCCGCACCTACTCGCAGTTCTCCTTTCTCGAACTCTTGTAGCCTTATATGAAAAACCCTACCCTTGTCACCTGAACCCATCAAGGATCCCTAATCCAGACACCCTATAAGATCGCCAGCAACTTGAGACCTTTGTCGTCATCGCGAGATGGCAGAAGAACCTCCGACAGACCCCATTCCCCTCCAACCATGTTACACTATGGAGGCTAGGGCACAAATCATGGGTCTAGATGAGAACCAATGTGTGTTGGGTAATGTTTCAGCCCAAGTTTGATCCGGACCTTACCCACCATACCCACCAGAACCAACCCACCCATTTTGAAAATACATGTTAAACCCCCTGAAATCTTCCCCAAAGCACAATTCGATTTCCAAAATTACAATTAATTTCCAGGGCCTGCATAAAGATTAGTATCAGTTCGATTTTGGCCTTTACTTTATACCATGATGGGTAGCAATTGATGTAGTGTAGAAATAAAAAAATAAATTAAATTAAACTGAAGCAAAGTCCTAATATAAGACACTTTTGGTATTTTAGTCAAAAATGCAATTTGATAAAAAGAAACAAAGTTTTTCTAAGAAAATGGTTGTAGCTGTTTCCCAAAAAGATCCTTTTGAGTTTCATCACCACAAGCAAATACGGTCTTCACAAAAATGGGTGAGACTCCAATGTATTTGTAAACGGTTCTATCCATAGCCCAAGAGAATTTGTTTCTCAAAATTGAACATTCTTTCTTAAGACACTCCCGGTTTATTGAGAGGAACGGAGACCAACAAAATTCGCCTCAAGGAAGATAAATGGTTAAGGAGTTATTCTTTGCAACCCTCATTTCAGATTGTTTTTTAAATTTTTACTTAAATACCTCCATAATTGTCTTATTTTGACTTTAGTACCTTTTACTAATTGAATTTGGATTTGGTACTTTTTCCATTATGGTACCTGTTAAAAAAATAAACTATTTAAAAATTTAGAAAAATAATTATAAGTTTAAAACAAAAAAGAAAAAAAGAGGATTGAAAATAAAAAGAAAGTCTCACCCCAACCCCCAAAAAAACTCTCAAGAAAGTCTCCCCCCCCCCCCCCCCCCCCCGACACACACACACACCCAACACCCAAACCCTATAACAGATCAAATAGATGAAGCTCCAATATGGTTTGAAACCCTAAATCAATTTCGGTTTTGGGTTATATATATAGCTGTAATGATGGTGGAAAAGCGTTGTGTTTGTGGTTGACTGGGTTGTGGTGATAGAGAGGAGGGGATAGGCAGGTGTTGCCAACGGTGGGGTGGGGGGATTTGGTTTTGGAGGGTTTATTTTTATTTTTCCTATTTCTCTCCTTTGTTTATTTCTTTTTACTGTCTTTTACATTTTTTTTATCACATAATTCATTAATAGGTCATGGGCAAGGCACAAGACTGTAAATCTAACATACGCTTGACGGAAAAGGTATCAAACCAAAACTCAATTAATAAAACATAATAAAGTCATAACGGGTCGATTATTAAGGTATTTAAGTAAAAAAATAAACTTTCAGATTTAATAGAATTTTGCATGATGCCAACAAGCCCATGTCTTTGTTGTTAACTTGGTTCTTTCTCATGAAGTATTTCTTATTAAAGTATTATCAATGATTCAGAATTTAACGTGTCTGTTTCTCCTTGCCTTTGTTAATGGGATCCATTTTCCATGGGACTTAAAAAGAAAAAAGAGGTTGAGCCCCAAACAAGACGAGAGAGTTCTCTTGCAAATCATTTTTTGATTTTTTGGTTGATCCTCCTCCATTTCCCATTTTGAACCTCATCACATGATTTGGGAAAAAGGTACTCCTATAAGAACTCTAAATTCTAATTTTCGCTAGGTTGACCGCTAGGGAAAGGAAGAACAGATGTTATGTTTCCAAAGGACGAGATCCTTCTCTTGTTAGTCACCGTCTTGATTCAATTTAAAACATTCTTGTTCAGGTTAATGGGTTTATCCACCACTATAATAATGTAGTTTGCATCTTTTGATGCATACTCTATATAAATCCAATTCAGGTTTGCGAGAATTTCTAGATCCGAGTCCAGAATCAGAAATGGTAGTTGGTGTAATATCGCTACAGAAGGGCCCGTCGCCTGATAATTAGACCAAGAAACGCTTGAGTGGGATGAGCAGCCTCTTTTTGGCAATAGATCGAGGGAATTATTTTGATAAGCTATTGTGGCAAGACATGGAAAAACAACCTCGAGGCTTCATGCTCAGGGTCTTTGAGGCTTGTGCCTGATTCAGTGGCTTATGCATCATAAAATCCACTTCGAAACCTATGAGGCTTAAGCCTCGAGTTTAAACCAACCTCTGCTACAACTGGCATCCGGTTATTTTCTACTCTTTCTCTAATCTTGTTTTGTTTAACCAGGTATATACCATGTTTGACGGAGTGTATATATACTTTGTTGATATATATATATATAGGGAGAGGATCCAATGCGGACTACTTACTTAAGGACCACTTAATCACCATATGTTACAATAGCCTTAATAAACATTGAAAGTTTCAATTTAAGAGAGAGAGAGAGAGAGAGAGACGTGTGGAGTGTTGCACTTCACTTTGATATGCTAGAACTCCAAAATTACTTCCTTTGACAATCAGTGGAGTTTTCTTGGGACAACTGTGAATGATGACACGTGTGGAGTGTTACCAAAGTGGAGTGTTAATAGCTATATACTCTCTGATTTTTTTTAAATCGTCAGAGTATTATATGATCCACCATAATATATATGCTTTAATCAATATATATTAATCAACATACATGTAAGACTGTGTATATGATAATATTTATATTAATGGGAATATGTTTATATATAAAGATATATATATATATATATATAGAGAGAGAGAGAGAGAGAGGCTCATATACATCATACTTCCTACGTCACCCATACATCAGACCTAATTCTACGCCCTAAAAAAGTTTTTTTTTCAATTTTTTTATTTTACCCATGGAGTTAACCTTCCAATCAACACATGTTCAAAAAATATAGGTCAAGATATAATTTCTAGCTATTTTTTAAAAATTCAATAAAAAACTGCTGAAAATACCTTATTTATAAGGGTTTGCGCCAACAGAATTTTGTGAAGTTTTAAAAATAGCTAGAAAATGCATTTTGATCTAATTTTTTGAACATGTGTTGATTGAAAGGTTAATTTTAATAGAAAAATAAAAAAATTGGAAAAAAAGTTTCTTAAGGACTAGAACTAGGTGTTAACGTAAATGACGCCAAATGAGAATTAAGAGGAAGATGTCACACGCCTTAACCCACAATCAATAAACTCTCCAAAAAGTAGAATGCCCCAAATGAGGCTACGAATGGAGTATTCATAGGTGGGAAGTAACTTAGGCTCCAAACAATGCTCTAATTACAAATATACCCCTATTAGCCTTTGTCACTTCCTTCCCTAAATACCAAGCAAACAACTACTAAAAGAAAATACAACCAAATAAAGAAAATAACAAAAATGCCATAAAGTCCTAAAATACTACAAATGGCCCATAAACTTCCAATTAACATCAGGTGTAATGTATGAGGTGTAATGTATGATGTGATGCATACAGTGTGATTTAGGAATGCATAGAGTGTGATATAGGAGAGCCTCTCTCTCCCCCCCTGTATATATATATATATATATATATATATATATATATATATATATATATATAGAGAGAGAGAGAGAGAGAGAGAGAGTAATGATCATGTGCGGGAAGCCCGCACAGAAAATGTCCGGACCAAACTTCTTTCTCCTTTTTTTAGGAGCAGTCACCCTCTCTTCTTATGATTCCTTCGTTGTTTATACCAACAAAACAAGGGATTACTATATTCCCTATAATACAGGAGAAGAAAGAGTGAGAGATTTGATGAATATCCACCTGGCGGTGAGCCTACATTACTTAAATCACAGGAATCTTGCCAATCATAAATCTCAACCCAGCAGTCCCGTATTTGCTCTTGTGCGGGAAGTATGCACAAGTGCAATTTCGTATATATATATAAGGGATTACTATATTCCCTATAATATAGGAGAAGAAAGAGTGAGAGATTTGATGAATATCCACCTGGCGGTGAGCCCACTTTACTTAAATCACGGGAATCTTGCCAATCATAAATCTCAACCCAGCAGTCCCGTATTTGCTCTTGTGCGGGAAGCATGCACAAGAGCAATTTTGTATATATATATATATATATAGGGAGAGGTTCAAAAGCGAACATTTTAGCGAACATTAACAAAAAAAACATAACAACCCATTAATTTTAATTCTTATGTTGTAATTGGTCCGCACCAGCGGCAACGAACACATGCGTGTCGACCGAACATTTTTTTTACACACCCCTATGTAATACCCCCGTACTTTTAAAGATATTTAAATTACAAAAGCGGACGTAATTTGGTAATTTGAGGAATTACTGTGAATAGTAATTTTGGAATTTATGAGTGTAATTAAATAAATTCAGAATATAAAGTGAATAGTAAAATATTAGTTTGTAAGTGTCAGATTAATATTTACATGGATTATATTTTCTTACGAGACTAAGAATATGAGTGGATTATTTTAATTACATATCGTAGTTGGGTAAAGCGACAAAGGATAATATTTTAATTGGAAAACACGTGTATTTAAATGTGTTGGGTGAAATTAGTGAAATTTAGTTAAGTGACTCGGATGAAGATTTCGAGTGCGCGGTTGGGTTTGGAATGGACGAGATAGTCAAAATAGAGTGTCCGGGGGTAGCGTTTAGGTCCCGGGTATTTTTGAACTAGTAGGGACTCGCGATTGAGTGCACGAGTCATTTTACAATTGAGTATACACCCAATTTCGGGTTTAATAAGGGGAGAGCCCTCACTTCTCCCACAAATCAGCCCTAAGAGAGAGAAAGGGAAGAGAGAAGGAAGAGAAGAAGGAAGAAGAGAAGAGAGGAAGGAAGAAAGGGGGATTTCCGGCCAAGTTCCGCGGGATTCGACTCGGTCGTCGAATTTTATCCACGAGGCAAGTGTTTACTTGCTTTATTAATTTAGTGTGTTTATTTCTCTTATTATAGTTGGTGTGTAAAACTATAAAGATTTTTGGGATGAGTTTTCGTGAATCAAAACGGGGTTTTCGAAAAATTAACGAATAAACTCCGGATAATATCAAATTTGGGAAACTTAGAAATTAATTGAAATTAAGTGTTGGATATGGGTTCTAGGATAATTAGAACCCTTTTTATGTGTGTATATATTGTTGGTTGAGGTTGGATGATGATGGGAGAGAAGATAAAAAGCTTGGAAGTGCATTAATGGAGATTTGTAATTTGGAGAAGACAGTGAATAGTAACGCAGCAGCTTGCGGGGTCGATTCGGCCAGGAAGCGAATTGATTCATCTCTTGGTCAAAACATGAAAGTTCTAGATCTTTTTGATACGGTCGCGTGGGTGCTAACCGCGTATTTTTCTGATTTTTTTTTAATTAGTTATGATTTTTCTAAGGAAGCAGTTCCGAGGTTGAAATCGTTAGCTCGGAAATCAAACCGAAAATTGGAAAAATAATGGCTAGAATTGTTTGGAGATAAATATTAGGGGTTCCTAAATAAAGTTTTTGGACTTCTAAATTACTAAGGAAAAATAAAAACCTTGGGTTCGTAGAAATAAATCCGGGCTATATTTTTAAATGATTGTTTAGGATGGATAACATTCGAGAAAAGTCTTCGGCAAGTGTGTTTATATAGTTATGCGTAGAGAATAATTATGGGCCAAGTACATTTGAGTAAACTCTAGAATGCAAGTAGGATGGAATTTAATATATGGGCTAAAGAGGTTCAAACTACTATCCGGTATGTCTTTATTGACAATTATTATTATAGGTGATGCGGTACCTATGCAAATTAAATTAAGTAGTTAGTATACTTATTTAATTATTACGAATTGGTATATTCAGGTTTATATTATAATCCTTAAAAGTGAGTAAGGTGCAAGTTATATTTTAAGTAAGAGAATACTTGTGGATTTAGTATTTTAAGTGTATGAATACTCATAATATTACGAATGGGAACATTCGAGGTTATTGGCTATCGCTATAAGAGTTTGAAAATTATAGCCATAACATATTGAGAAGTGATATAGATTATATATACGATGTCGTTAAAGTATATATATAATATGAGACGAATAAATATAACGGTGCTATTGGTATTATCATCGTGCGGTGAGAAAAGCTCGGAAATAATATATTGAGGATTGGTCATCATAATCGATAAATGCGTAGCATATTCGAGATATAAATATACTACGTATGGGATTTATTATATGGGTTGTGCGTATGCCCTGATGTTATCATATATATGGGTTAAATGGATACCTATCGGGATTAAATATAGGTGAGAGGAATACTCGTTATTATTTGTATAGGTGAGACGAATACCTATCGTTATTATATGGTTGTGTGAATACCTCACTGATGTTATATTTATATAGGTGGAATGTGTACCTATATGATTGTTTAGTATGTGTATGACACACCTACCTTGCTATCACGGAAGGTTGTAGGAAGAGGACAATCTTATCTTGTGTGCTTTCGGGAGGATTTAGATTTGGTACCTCAAGAACATAGGACTGTGAAGGACTTATTAGTGAGTTGATAAGTCTGTTGGCTATGGGAGCGTACGTATGTGCGTGACCCATAGGTACGTGAACTATGTTCGCCTCCAATATGTGTGATTTGTACTAATACGGTTCCTGAGTGATTCGAAACGCGTGATCCTTATGTACGTGATGTACTAGGATTTGATAGCAGAGTATGCATGCACCGCAGCTTAGCCTAGGGGTGCCAGATATGGATATAAGTACTGAGAATAATATACATGTATACTTGTGATGTTCCATTGTTGCTTAGTAGATGAGAATGACTAAGCTACTTATATTATAGCTCGGTGGATTGATTATTATACTTATGATTGTAATAGGTATAATTATACTTGTTGCGTATACTAAATTATTTATATATGAGATGAGATATCATATAACGTAAACTGGTATAAAGTGAAAAGAATGAATGAAGTGATATTCTCCTTCCGGTAGATTTATATCCGGATTTATATGAATATGAATCATAGGTTCTAGGGAGAACTATATATATATATATATGGGATGGTATAAGATGTGGCATGTACTGAGAGCCTAATGGATCCCGACGATCAACATTGTCACGTAGTAGTGTATCGGGGGGTTCCTTGTTTGGATTTCGCTTCGCGAGACACCCCACGCACGAATGTAACGTAATGTTGGGAATGGGGAGAAGTTTAGTCCTTAGTACTCGGATTTATGAGGATATTGGAAGATGGGTGAAATACATTAGTTAGGCAGGGTAGCTTAACTAGGTTGTTTAAAAGGTATGCGATAGTTGTGCACTATTAGAAGAGGGGAGATGTGTATCTCATGAGAGTGCGATCCCAGTTTAAATATGAGAAATATCATATTTTAAAATATGGATTTCAAGCACTTGCTAAAACATTTTCAAAACTCGGGCTCTGACCCGTTTCTCTATTTTCCCATCTTGCTATATATATATATATATATATAGGTGTCCAGACACAGGGACGCCTGGATGATGATTCCTTCGAGTCAGACGTTTGCTGCAGCAGCTGTGGATGCAAGCAGGTTTATTGTAGACGTTTCTATCATTGAGATCTCAATAGGAGGTATTGTAGAAACATTCGAACTAATGGCCCAATTGTACTCATTTATTCTTTTACAGCCTTTTAGTGCGGCATTCGATTCGGTTGTATTATTTTATACCGAGTGTTCGGTTATTTTATTTCATTTCAGTTGTTGCTTATAAAATGTTGTGATTGTTTTATTTGAATGGTTTGGTTAAAAAGATTAGTTAATTAAAATTTTGACGCCAGCCTAATATGTTATTAGTAATTAAATTGGTTTTCAACAGTGATGTTGAGAATGAATCATATGAGACTCCTGTTTTAATTTGATATAGGAGTGATCCCCGATATTTTATTAGGCGGGGTGTCACAACCTACCCCCCCCCCCCCCAATTTTGGTAGAAGGCAGCAGGTTCGGATACCCCAACCCGTCACCACTCATCCCCTGTATTCATCTATACTTCTTCATTAACGATTTAGCTTGGGGTAAGAAAATTTGGGTCTGTCCAGTTTGGTTTTTAGGTGGTGGTCAGATCTGGGTCGAAGGTTTTTGGTTCAGCGGGTGGTCGATTAGTGGATTGTGGAGGTTATGGTTGCCGGTTTTGTGGTGAGGTGCTCTTACAGGGAGTGGTTTTGTGAGGGTCGTCGGCGGCAGAGATAAGGCAGCAGCAGGTCCGTTTTATTTTTTTTGTGGGTTAAGGTATGGGTATTGGGTTATGGAGGATGGGGAGCTTCGGGTTCGGGTGGGTTTGAAGTGCTCCGGTGTGTGGGTTTTGGGTTTTGCCGGCGCAGTGGGTTGCTGGTCGGAGGTTAGGCATGTCGGGTATGGAGGAGTCCATGATGGTCGTCGGCGAGGGGGTAAAGGCCAGCGAGAGGGTAAAGGAAGGGGGTAACCAGAGCTGACAGCCCCAACTCCGACTGACCACCAAACCCGCCTACTCACCTGCTTCTGATGGCAGATTTGGGGGTAGGGGGCATAGTTGTCAAAATCGTACGATTCGCGATTCCAATCGTACGATTCGATTCGATTCTCACATAGAACGATTCGAATTGAGTTGAGAATCGCAAATGTCTAAGGAATCGGACTGAATCGGCGATTCACGATTCGAATCTTCCGGTTCAGGTCCGATTCCCGATTCTGGTCCGATTCAACTTTTTCGCGATTTTTTTTACCTTATGACCATACGTGTGTTTTAATAAAACAAATAAAAAAAGAAATAAACAACAAAGGATACCGTTAAGATACTGAGTTTTAGAGAAAAACATGTTCTCCTGGCTCTATTATTATCAGCTGGCTTTTCTTGTCTATTCTCTTGACTGGGTGTCTTCTATCTTTTGCTTTTTTTTGTTATAAAACTTTTGTAGATGTTATAAAATCTTTGAAGGTATATTTGTTTTAATGCTTTAAATTAATATGAAGGTTGTTTTAAATTAATATTGTTTTATAGTTAATCTTAGTATTTGTTTTATTGTTTTAAATTAAGGGTCCGTTTGATAGCATTATTTGCCATGGCAAATGGCAAATAAGTTGGCAAATATGACATTTGCCTACAATTTGGTGTGTTTGATAGCAAAATTTCCCTACAAGCTATTTTGCCAATGTACAACACCTCTTATGCATAACATGTTGGCAAATTTTGCTTTGCTATATGGGTGAGAAATATTTGCCAACAAATTTGCTAACTTCTTAAACGCTTTTAATATTTTAAAAAACAATTTAAAAACTATTTTAAATAATTAAAAAAAACTGTTATGAATATTTTAAAAATTGTTATGAATATTTTAAAAATTGTTTTAAATAGTTAAAAAAACTGTTTTAAATTAAAATCTGTTTTAATGTAAAAACTGTTTTTTCGTAAAAAACGTTTTAATGTAAAAACTGTTTTAACTTAAAAATTTGTTTTCTAATGTAAAAAATTAAAAATTGTTTTGATGTGAAACCTGTTTTAATATAAAAAATTGTTTTAATGTAAAAACTGTTTTAATGTAAAAAATTATTTTAATGTAAAAACTGTTTTTTCGTAAAAACTGTTTTAATGTAAAAAATTGTTTTAATGTAAAAATTGTTTTAATGTAAAAAATGTTTTAATGTAAAAACTGTTTTAATGCAAAAAATTATTTTAATATAAAAACTGTTTTAATATAAAAAAAATTAAAAACTGTTTTAACGTAAAAACTGTTTTAATGTAAAAATTAAAAACTGTTTTAATGTAAAAACTGTTTTTAATAAGTAGTTTTGGCATAAAAAACTTTTTTTTTATATATAGTTTGTTACTTTTTTAATAAATAAAAACGGGAACTAAAAAAGAAAAGAAAAAACTGTTTTTTTATTAAATAAGACTTGTGACGAAAATTAAAAAAAAAAAAAGCATATTTTATTATTATTATTATTATTATATATGTTAATATGGACGAAAAATGTGTTATTAAAATGTTTTGCCTAAAAAACTTGTTTTATCTCATTTGGTGCTTGATAGCCTAATGCGAGAAAAAAATATTTGTCTAGGCAAAATTTGCCTAGGCAAAATTTGTCTTAGCAAATTTCGCCATGCCAACACTTTTGCCCAATATGTATCAAACGGACCCTAATATTGTTTTCTGTTTTAAATTAATATTGTTGTAATTTTGTAGGTTGTTTTAAATTAATATTGTTAATCTTAGTAGGTAGGGTGTTTAAAATTTTTGGAAGTATTTGTTTTACAGTTTTACTGTTTTAAATTAACCTTAGTATTTATTTTATTGTTTTAAATTAATATGTAGGATGTTTTAAATTAATATGTAGGCCGTTTTATGATATATTTTTGTTTTTTACATTTTTAAGCTTAAAATGAATTAGAACATGTGCTACGGTTAATTTTTGTGATATATTTTGGTATATTATCATGTGCTACCAATTCTATTTCATATTACGCTTAATTACCAATTCTATAGTGTTAAATCTCATTTACGTATGTTTTACTACGTTTTTATCATTTGGTTCCGATTCGACCGATTCGATTCACGATTCACGATTCGCGATTCGGGGGTAAACGATTCACGATTTGACAACTATGGTAGGGGGTAGGTGGGTGTGTCAAAAAAATATTCGGTCGACACGCGTGTGTTCGTTGCCGCTGGCGTGGACCAATTAAGACATAGGAATTAAAATTAATGGGTTGTTAGGAGTTTTTGTTAATGTTCGCTAAAATGTTCGCTTTTTAATATTCGCTTTTGAACCTCTCTCTCTCTCTCTCTCTCTCTCTCTCTCTCTCTCTCTCTCTCTCTCTATATATATATATATATATATATATATATATATATATATATATATATAATTTTATAATAGCCTTAAGTACTAGATACGAAATAATTTTTTTAAAATAGTAAAAAAAATATTTTGGGCTGAATTTTTTATTTTTTTTTGCTGTTTAAATATTTCAGCAACCCCCCCTTCCCCCACAATATGCGGTCAATTAATGATCTGTCTAAAACTAGGGGTCAATCCCCAATATAATCGGATTATTGTTGCATGTGTTGGTGACGTTCATCATAGAATGTTTTTTAACGTGACTGGTGCTAAGCGTGTGCCTCTATTTGAAACCGACCAATTATTGAAGAATTGTATCCCATCCAATTACAATCGATTTTTCGGTTACGGAATCCAATCCAATCTAACTAAAGGTTGGATTGGATCAGGTTCTGTAATCAATTTTGATTACTTAAATTTGAGCCTTTTGATCTAAAATTGAGTCACTTGATCGAATCATATTCAATTTCATCTAACCCAACCCAATTCATTAAGAAATTCTGATATTCAAAATAAATATATATTGATACACACTTTTTATACGTTGAGTTGTTGCAACCATTGTGGTTTGCAAGGTAAGAACACAAGTATGTTAATAGCATAACGAAACAATTGAAACTTGATGAGTGGAATTTTGAAAATTATAATGAGTAGTTTATTAAATTCGGTTATAGTCAGTTTTGACATACATAAAATATATTCCGATCCAATGTAGGTCGGTTTTAACATTTTAGGAAAAAAAAAAAACAATCCAATATAAATCTGTTTTTTAGTTAGATTGCATTGGGTTTGATCGGTTTGATTTGGATTTCGCATAGCCCTAGATGGTGTACTCTATTTATTGCATTGGCAGCATTAGTTGTGGATCTTTATGTGACGAAAGACATGCTACACTCTTTATTGTACTTTATTAGTATCTTATATGATTTTTTGGTGATATTTTTCCAAGTCGAGGCTCAAACCTCGTTTCACAGATTGACTTACGCCAGGCAAAACACCTCACTCCTTTCTAAACATTGACCAGGAGACAGGTTCCAATGAGCTTCCCCCACGAGGCGAGTCTCAATTCGAGATCAAGAAAGATCTCCTATTTAAATTCTTAAGAATGTACGAATCCGTGCTCCGAATCGTGAAATGGAAATGCTAGAGGCGGTTTTTGTTCACATCGTTTTATATTTTCTTAGTTTTCGTTCCCTCTTATAGATATTAGGTAGACAAAATTGATGTGAACACTGGGCCACCTCCTATATTTTGTTCTATTGTCTTCGGATAAGAGGGTTTACACGTGCCCTTGGGTTTCAAGAACGTAGTTAAGTGTTCAAATCCCTATGAGCTTTTCATTTTTTTTCTTCTTTCCAACTTTTCATTTATTTGTTCTCTTTCCTCAATTGGTCCTGCTTCAAAATTGTTGCTACACCAAAAGTTGAATAACTATTAGAGACTCAAACCATAAGTACGTGCAAAAAATTGTGTACCATAAGCAACTGTGACATGTAAGTTCTCATTAGTTCTATGATTATTTTCCTCAACAAGGCTTATTATAATAGTAAAGAGTAGGAAATTTTCAATGACAAAAACTAGCAAGTTGCTCCTAGGGACCACCTCAAATAATTGGAGTATGTTTGAGATAGAAGTAAGCAGTAATAAACCAAACCTTGAACAAACATTGTTGTGTAACCACTTCCTTTCCACAAAGGAATGACAAAATACCGGCTGTAAGAAAAGGTACAAGAATATCAACAAATAAGGAAAGAGAACGCATATTAAATAGACAGAGCATGCAATTGGATTACCAGTCAGATGCTCTCTGCAGCAGCAGATGATACAAATTTGATTTCATCGATGCCCCGATATGACCTCTTCCCAAGTGATACTGACAAAACACAATCCCAACAATAAATACTATTAACAACAATGTATAAATACCATGAACATAAGTAAACCATATATAATGCATACCATACAATAGGAGATTGATTAAAAAATTATTTAATGAATTTCTTTTTAACACAAAATTATTGGAAAATACTTTCACATACAAAAAGAAAACTTTATTCAGTGATATAAAAGTTAATAAATTTAAAATATGCGATCAAACATCACACAACCAAAACTATTAGAGAAAGAAAAGCTCACTGGTTGGTACAGTAAACGTCCAGACCAAAGATCAAGAAATACTTGGTAGCTCATTCCTTATGTAATGAGCGTTGTCAATCACTGTTCCTATCATTATGGCTAAGGGAAAATTTTAATATGGATTATGCAGCAACAAGTTCAAAATGGTTCTACCAAAAAAATAGCATTTTCAGATTTTCAACTCCTTTTCATTAATCTACTCCCTCCCGTCCCAAATTAATAGTTCTTTCCTTTTGGGTCGTCCCAAATTAATAGTCGCTTTCTTTTTTTGGACGTAATCAACAAACCAAATTCCATGATACTAAGCAAGCCTTGATCTTGAGTCTTGACCATCGATTCAGTAAATTCTTAAAAACCGTTGTTTTCAAATGATGACTATTAATTTGGGACAGAGGTAGTAATATATAAAAGGCAAGACCCACTTTGGTGTTGCCTATTTTGAAGCAGTGTCAAAATTTTAACATTCTCACCCAATACCCTTTTTTGTACAACAAACCTACATATAAGTATGGGTATAACAGTCGAGTTAACACCCAAAACTACACCCCTATTTTCTAGAAACGGTTCCCCCTTTCCCACCACTTCCTATATGTCAACTGCATCATCTGCCAATTCAACCTGGAGAGAACACATGTATGCCTTTCTTTTTGTTGTTGAATATATCCACAGCCACCCACACTTGGCAAATTGCAACAACAGTCTTTCAATTGTATGGATCTTGGTACAAAAAATATACTCCCTCTCTGAATTTGATGTTTGTCAGCGATGAATTTTTCTTTTCAGTTTATAGGTTATCTCTGTTGATTAACTTTTGACTTTGTTCATGTGTTTCATGCAGTAATTAGTTTGGGCCAACACATTGGATGTTTTTGTTCTAAAATAACGCAGCTAAGCATTTTTCGCCATTCAAGCCTATGACGATGTATGTATTAATTTCAAGTTCAATTATCCAGTTGAAATTTCGACATAAACAATGTCAGTCCATCTCTAATGTTCTTCTGTCATTCCATTTTTCAAGTTCATATAGGTTTGAAGCCTATGGTTTCAGCATCCACAGTTGAATGCATAGGAATTTGAATGTATCAATTACGCATTGCACACGCATCGTGTGTTCACCACCTGCTAGCATTAACTAACAGCAGATCGATTTATAGCCTCTTCTCATCAGCAAGGAGCTTCCATGTAATAGAGTTCATACTTTTCGATTCCGGATAAATTATTTTGAGGGATCTACTCAACTAGTTGGGCTCTAACATCATCCTACAGATATGCAGGAATGGATATTTCTTCAGCTCGCATTCTCTGCTATTGTCAATAACAATTAAGAGATTTTTGCAGAGCTTTTATCATGTTCAGAAATATGTTTTGACATCCAACAACATATTGAGTTGCTAATAGCAATTCCCTTCTCCAACCATTCACTATACAAGAAGTTGTTACAATACATTCATCGCTGTCCATTCCAGCGTAGATTACGAAACTGGCAATTATTGAAGTAACTGAACCAAAATCAGAGAAGCGACATGTACAGATTGTATTGAGATCAGAGTTCAAGTTTTCGCCCAATTCACCAAGGAATATTTTGGTTGCTTTTGGCGGATCACTTACTACTAGGTTGGATCGGATGTCAACCTGTGGAAGCACCATTTGTGACTATTGGACAAATTCCTCATTTCGTTTTCTTCTTGTTCTTTGCCATAACGCCCATTCCGGGATGAGTTGGAAGAGGAATTCCTAATTCGTGGGTTGGCGCGAACAAGCTCTCTTTTGAATTCCACTAGTAGACGGGTCTTATGAACTTTGACCACTAGCCCAAAGTCACTTAAAAGCAAGGTACAAATGAAAGCAGTGTTGCAGAATTTTACGTATTAGCATAAAAATTGTCAATTCAAGATGTCATTAATATTATTTGAAGAAACACCCTATTCAGAGAGGTATAAGGGGAACATGATTCTCTAAAAATGATAACTGCTAAGCCTCTATGCACTAAGAATCGATTATTGTAGTTTGCAAGGTCCGAAACATAACAAATTAATGCATCCATGTAGATAACTATGTTCACTTGTTAAAATATATATAAATGATATAGCTTTAGAGAACATGAATGTGCGCATTCCTAATACCCAAATCTTCAAGAAATCATTCAGCTGCCCTAAATCCCATATAACATTGATACGACCTGAAAACAACTACTCTACTCTACTCAAATCAACTCAATAAAGCATTTTTCCAATTCTTTTGGGTCAGCTACATGAATCCTATTGTTCCATTCCATTCTGTTCAGTGCAATATTTTCGATTAAATCATATGATATCACGTCCTTTTTTACAATAACCCACCAAGTCAATTTAGCCCTACCTTTACCCCTTTCGTTACCATCAATACTAACTGAATCATTCTTCCTCACGGGATCATAACTTGAAAACGAGGAAGAATAAAAAAATAGTTGATTTTAATAATGAATAATCGATCGGATCCTAAAAACAATAACGCTTTCAAATAAACATGACTAATCAAACTTTGCTTAAGAAACAAAATGTCATTTTCTAAAAAGTATGTGTATTGGTGACTGGCAAATTCTTCTCCTAGTTTATCTATTCTAATTATTTAACAAAATGTAACTTAATGAAACAAAAGCAAATGAGAATAACAGTCTGGCAAATCACATGTTGAACAAGAATGTTTCAAGCTAAAATGCGGATCACAAACGAATTTAAAGGAAATTTCATCATCTCATAGAGTCTAAATGGAGATCACAAGCGAAGTCAAAGGAACTCACATCATCCCAAACATCAGCGATATCCTCGGGCGATCGATTCTCTACCCTCTGAATGTCAATGATTGACCCCAACGGCTTATGTTGCAAAGGCGCAAACCCAGTGGCAAAACTTGAGGTCCTACAGAATCCGAGCGAACCCCATTTCAAGAAATCGCCTGGAATGGCATGTTGTTGAAATGAGGTAGTAAAAGACTGTTTGAGGATAAATGAAGAATGTGAAGAAGTGCCAAAAAGAGTTGCCACTGTCTTGACACTCCTTGAAACTCTTGTTGCTAAGCGTTGCATAGTGTATATCTGCATTTTCATGTAAAAAATATCTAAATCTTTCAATGAAAACCATATCACTGTTTTGAGAAGGGAAACCTAAAATGTTAACAAATAATGATTAACGCATCAAACCAAACCCTAAGAATTTTAAATTCAGTTATATTATAATAACAATAAACACTCTCACTTCAATTAACATAATAAATATCCATACCAACTATATTTAGGGGTCGAAACCCTAAATATCAAGTGAATAAAAAGAACTAAAAATCATGAGAGAGAGAGAGAGAGAGAGAGACGTACCGTAAAAAATAAAATAAAATCAAATTGAAAAACTCACCGGAAAATTGGAGAGCCTTTGTTTTGTACCGTTAGCCAAAGCTCCAGCTGAGCAAACAGCAAACTAGGTGAGGTGACAAGAGTCAATTACCCTTTTATTCCCTAAACTATCACAAAAAATTTTAAATGATTCTCAATTTTTTATTTATCTCAAGTTAGTCCTTAAAATATATTATTTATTTAAAAAAAGGGACTCCGTCTATTTGAACTGTTAAATGTTAATAGAAATATATCAAATTTCTCTTTTGCCCTTATCTTCTTATTTTATCTCTAATACTTGTTATATATTAATAGTTATATAGAACATTTTTAAAAACTAATTTATTTTTTTAATTAAAAACTCTTTATAAAAATTAAAACTATTTTTTATAACTATTTAAAAAAACTTTTTAAA
The DNA here is from genome assembly GCA_949130495.1 of Sambucus nigra. Classification (NCBI taxonomy): domain Eukaryota; kingdom Viridiplantae; phylum Streptophyta; class Magnoliopsida; order Dipsacales; family Adoxaceae; genus Sambucus; species Sambucus nigra. The sequence continues at coordinate 330,007,498 of OX422216.1, forward strand.
TGATTTTTAAAAAAAGAAAATTGATTTTTTAGTTTAAAAAATTATTTCCATAAATAAAAAAATGTTTTCCACCAAATAAAATGATTTTCAATAAAATAAAAAAATTTCCACCCAAAAAAATGATTTTCAAAACAAATATATTCCAAGGAAAAAAATAATTTCTAGCAAGAATAAATATGAAAATAAAACTGATTTCAGTTTAAAAAAAATATTATTCCAGAAAAAAAATTATTGCCAGGCAAAAAAATATCAGGAAAAAAATGATTTCAGTTAAAAAAATATATTCCGAACAAAAAAATAATTTCCAGCAAAAAAAAATATGAAAATAAAATTGATTTCAGCTTTAAAAATTATTTTTTTGACAAAAAAAATTATTCCCATCTTGATTTCAGTTAAAAAAAATGGGTGCAGGTCTTTGGCTAAAAAAGAGGAGGTTTTGGCTAAAAAATCGAAGCATGTCCCCCACTAATAAAAAAATAAAATAAAAGGCCATTACTAAAAGATGTTGGTGTTTGCTTGCAAATGCGAGCAGGTGTTTGTTGCAATAAAAAAAGAAGTAGCAAGTCTTTGGCTTAACAAACTGGTTTAAACATTTTTTACAACTATATATATAAAGGATTAAAGGATATATATATATATATATATATATATATATATATATATATATATATATATATATATATATATACGGCCAGGCTCTCCGACGGGCTAATTTAACGGGCTTAAATGACGGGCTTAATATCGTCCACACGATTTTAGGACCGTTATCATCTATTGGACCACCTGTTGGGGACCGCTTTGTCTTTTTATGCCTTCGTCTTTTTCTAATGTTATAGGAATAGAATTTTCTACTCCAATAATTTCTATAGTCTTTTAAGTTTATTTTAAAGCCTAATTAATCTGGAAATCTAAGTGTAGAAGTTTCAGGGCTACTGCTACTTCTTAAGGTTCTTTCGTCACTATCGTACTGGAGTTCTGAATAGCGAGGATTATCTATATAAATAGTTTCTTCAGGAAGTCTAGAAATTGAAAAAGGTTTTGATGGAAAATATTCTAGTCTTAAATACCTTATACGGTATCGTGGGTTTATCTGTCTAGTTTATTTATATATTTGATTAATAATATCAATTATATTATTATCTATAAATTCGTCTAAATTATTATCACCATAAGATGACAAAAATCTACGGTATGTTCTATGAGCAGCTGTCTCTACGTTTTTAATAAGAGGGCGGATTCCTCCGGCTCTAATTAAAGTAGCTTTTGTTTCAGCTAACCTTTTTCTTCTAATAAATTTTAATACGTCTATATTGTCTTCAAGTATCCTAGTGTATTCTTAATATTTGTCAGGTCTTGACAATTCTTCTGCAAAATCTCCAGTTCTTATTTTTTGTCTAAAGAGATCACGGATCCATGTTCTAATTATTTCTATTCTAGCTATCTCTCTTCCTAACCATTCAATGATCTGATCTATATATTTGAAAGTACCACCTGTGTATATTAAAGCAGATTCTATAAGTTCTTTATCTTTAGTGTTTGTAAGAGTTCAATCTTGGATTTCTCTTGTTAAGTCTGAATTTGTTTGGTTGACAAATGTTAAAAAGTCTTGAGTGATTTGTAGGCTCATAAGAGATTCTTTTAAAACAATAATATGTAAAATAGTTAAGGGTTTGGTTCGAGTTATACCTTCCTTCTGGTCTGCAATATCTTTATTTTCCTTCCTTCTTCTCTTCAGCCTTGCTACTTGTTGATGTAAAAAACTAGATTTGATCTAATTATTTAATCACAGATAAAAATGAATATATAAATATGAGACAAAAGATTTTTAAAGTGGTTCAGCCTTATAAGAATGGCCTACGTCCACTGTATTTGTTATTGCTGACCGTTTGCAGAATTCTCGATAGTAGGTTTACCAAGAAATTCTGAGTCCCCTGCTAATGAGGAGGTTACAATGTATTTATAGCCTTGAGGCTGTACATGTGAAAGAATAATGCATAGCTGTCCAATAGGCATGTACATCTGTACGATAATAATGAGCATATAATGCGCAGTTATATCCTGGATTCTCTTGATTTGGATACACTGTACACTTATGTAGCTCAGACCGCCTAAGTTGCTCAGACCGCCTAAGCTGCTCGACACGCTTGAGTTGCTCGGGGATTGAGTAGATCGGTACAATAAAGTTCCTCGACACAATTCATATTGCTAGGAACGCATGTGTTGGTCGGGGAGCTTAAGCTCCTCGGAGTCAGTATGTTATTCAACAAGTGTTTGTGGGTGCCATGTAGATTGACACGTGTCTCCATGTGATTGGTCTATGTCAGTAGACTAAATTTGGTATCAACAGAAGCCCCCAATGTTTCGTAGTTTGATGTTGAAGAAAAGTATGGAACATTCTGCTGCTTAGATTTTTGGTTTGTATGGTTTTTAGGAAAGCATTCGTTATATGTAGCTCCTTTTTAAATGCACAATATCAGACCTCCTATACATTTTGAATTTCCATAAACGCTTCGTTTTTCATGCCATTTTCTACTTTTTAGCCGCCGAATACGTATTCGTCCTTCCTGGTAATCATTGTTTTTCTCCATTCCCTAGGTAAAGTATTTAAGCACTACAGAAATCCTATCGTCTTTCACTTTTCAAATTTATTTCTCTGAACTTTTGATTTTCTCTCTATTTTGTGCGTTCGTTTCTTTCCTTGTTCGTTGTCAACTGGTTCACTCTTTCCCTGTAAGATCTTCTTTCTTCTTTTTTATTTTGCTTTGATCATCATGGTTTATGTTGTTGAATCGCTTGACAAATTTCGTTCTGAATTTTCAATTCCTTCATGGATCATTTTGGAGGAACTTTCTGAACCTTCTGACTATTTTTTTTTTTTTTTGCTGAGGGACATTGGTTCCCCAGTCTCTTTGTGGCCGAATGTGGCTTTTATTTTCCTCCAAATCCCCTATGTTTGGAGTTCTGTCAATATTTTGACGTAGTACCTGCAAAAATAGCTCCCAATACCTGGAGAATAGTTAATGGAGTCCATAGGTTAAACCAAATTCATGGAACCCGTTTAGGAATTCCAGAAATTATGTTTTACTATAGATGGGTTGTTAGCGATAGTACTTTTTATTTAAAAACTAGGTTTTTAAATAGGGCTTGTTGTCAATCTCCCAGATGCCAACAGGGATTACTTCGAGCATGGGGTTGTTATGAAAAATTGGCAACATGCTCCATTAAATGGAGACAATGTATATCAGGGTCCCAGGTGTCCCCCTTATGGCAATGGAATAGGTTGTTTTTGTTTTTTGAAATATTGTTTTCTTAGTGTTTGACAAAATGTATCACTGACATTTAATTTTTACTATTTGCAGTTGATAGCAAAAGAAAAGCTCCAAAGGAGACAGAGGTTAATTTGAAGCATTTGAAACTTGTCTGGAGTTTGCACCAAACTGTGGCCGAGGAGCACATTAGATCGGCTTCTTATTTGTTGCAGTACAAGAGTTACACTTCATCATTTACTGCTCATCCAGTGGTGGTTAATCTTGACCAAATACCAGCTGTTGAGTCTAGTGTGGAGGGTTCTTCCTCAGAATCAAGTATTCCTATTAGTGACATAATGAAGAGAAGAAAGGTTCCTTCCTTTTTTGACAAGTCCGATTCTCCTGCTGTGGAGACAAAGAGAAGTAAAAAAGATGTCCCAGGAGAGGGGATAAAGACTGTAGAGGTACCCCCTTCAGATGCTACTAAGAAGTTTAGCGAGAAGCCCCCTGTGGCTCTAAGCAAGATCGTTGAAAAGCCCCATGTGGCTTCGACTAAGGCTGTTGTTGTTTCTCCTCCAAGCGAGGTCATTGGTATATCACCAACCAAAACAGCATCTTTGGTTGAGAATGTTCTTGCTCCTACGAGGAGATTAAGGAAAAGTTATTCTGATAGATCAGCAGAATCTGTCTCTCAGTCATTAAATGTTGGAGGTGGTGTTCCCACTTTTGTTCCTCCGAGCTCTGCAATGAGCTCGGTGAAGTCTTAGATTATCCCAGAAGTCCAAGGTATTGAGGACAATCTTTATCGTGACAGGGCCACTACCTTGGTTGCTCAACATATTGCCTCAGTAAGTATTACTAATCTAAACTTTCATTTTTCAATGTTATGTCCCTGGACTGACTTACAGTTATTTTCTTTTTTCAGGTGGTAACATGTTTCAGCACCATTCTGAAGAAGGATGAGGCTATCAAAGCTTCAATCTCCTCGAGAGGTGTGGAAGAAGATTTTACTGGTTTAACCTGGTCTTTGAAGGAATCTCATCAAAAGTATGAGGAGAATAAAACTACTTGGGAGAAGCAGGTTAAGTCTGTCGAGCAAGAGAGATCGTGTTTTGGAAGCCTCCAAGGATTTGGAGAAGAAAATGAGGGAGTTCGAGAAGAATAATAAAGAGCTTGAGGAGAAACTCAAGAATGCTGCAGAGCTTGAGAATAAACTCAAAGCTGCTGAAGAGGAGGTTGGTAGACTCCTTAATGTTGATCGCCAGAAGCAGGAGGTGGAGGAGAAACTAAAAACTGCCGAGAAACTTCTTACTGAGAGGACTTCCTTGGAGAAGGTTAAAAGGAAGAAAGCTGTTAAAAAATCATTCAGCGTAGGTTGGGATAAGGGCTAGAATAAGTGTTTGGCTTCTATGTCATCACAAATGGAATACGCCAGCCTAAAATATTTTAGGGATGGATGGGTGGCAGCTCTACAAGAGCTGAAGGTTACTGAAGATTCTGACTTATTTCAGCAACACACTCATGGCCCTCCTCCTTCTTCTGGAGAAGAAGAAGATGACGAAGCTGCCTCTGAAGAATCCTCCATGGTAATTGGAGATCAGGCCCTTACTGTTCCAGCTATTCAATCGTGCTCCGAGCAACCCCAACCAACCATTACTCCTACCGAGCAGCTACTCGTGTCCACCGAGCAACCAGCCTCTTCCTCAAAACCTTTTGAGGAAGTTATAGGAAATAAAGAGAAGGTGTAGAGTAGTTTGGGTGTCTATTTTGTCACTTTATTCGATGTAGCCTCAACTTTTGTATTTTCTTTTATGATGAAATTAAAATTCAAGCTTTTTGTTATTTGTCTTGACTTCTTCCTCTTCTTGCTCTATCTGCATTCTTATTAATTATTTCTATCTCTTTTCTTTACTAGTTTATGGCTAGAATGGAGCTCTTGTCAGCTCACGATACTGAACTGATGAAAAAATGCAATGACTACTTTAAGGCTAGCCATGAATGAAGCTCAAATTACTGACATCCTTGGTCCAGATACTTCTGAACGAGCAGTTGAAGCCTACCAATATTTGAAATGCTTGCTCGACCTTGCAGTTGCCAACAATGTAGCATATTACGAGATGATTGAAGATCTCCAAGGTACCATCGAGGAACTCCAACAATAATACAAGGAATCTTCTGCACTTTTGCATCAGGGGTATGAGAAAAAATATCAGCAACTAAATGCTGACAAAGGATATGATAAGTTAATCACTGCTTACGATAAAAAGGAGAAAATTCAAAGGGTTGAGGTCGAGGAGCATAGGCAAATAGCGAAACTGCTGGAGCAGAAAAATAATGTTTTGTGAGGAGAGATATCCCAATTGAAATCTGCAGCATCTACCTCGGGAGCCTTGGTCCCTGCCAATGACGAAGGTTTCTCTTTGTTGAAGGTCGAAAATGCCAATTTGAGAGATGAATTGGAAACCTTAAAGAGGACTGGACCCTCTACTTCTGCTCGCGGACGAGCAAGAGCTTCTCGAGGACGAGCAAGGGCTTCTCGGGTTACTGTTGAAGAAGCTAGAATGCAGGCAGCCTTCGAGAATCAATTATTCCAGTTGGTGGTGAAGAATCAGGCTTTGTCAGAGATGTCCAAGAAGATTCTGAACCTCAACGAGCAACTTTCCACACAAAGCTCTGCCTTGGGGAATAAAGAACTTTTAGTGATGAACCTCCACGAGCACTGGAGAGGTTAACTTACCAGTTTCACAAACAGCCCAGGGAGTTTTGGATGGCTGGATATAATGAAGCTCTTTATCATCTCGATGATCGGATCCAGAATTCAAATAACGAGAGTTACAAGCAAGGATGACTGAATGCCCTGGGGTGTTAAAGTTGGAGCAGGGCTATTATCTATGGGATTATTATGACCCTGGATTGCTCGAGTTGCCCGTGCCACCTTTCAAACTTGATATGAGTTGGATTCCTGCTCAGGCAATTCCCCAATGCTTAATTTCCAAGTATCTCGGCGACTACAGTCTTCATTCTAATTTCGAGATATCTCGCCCCGAGCACTTGCTTGACCGGCCATCTGTGATGAATGTGAGGATGCTTCGAGATCTGAACTTCATAAATTCCCCTTATGCCTTAGATGATCCTCCTGCTGAAGTAGAACCTGTTTTAAAGGCAGAGGGAAAGAAACCAGTAGAATAGGATCTTTATGTAATGTTTTTTTTCTTTTTTCAGCATATGTAATCCTTCTCGATTTGAATGAAAAGTTTTTGTCTTTTGTCATTTCATTTTCTCCTAAGTAATTTGCAGAATGTCTTTGCTCGTTGGTTGGTAGGTATATATATGTTTATGACATATTTATCTCATTGTAGTGATTTTTTAATACTAAATAATAGAACAACTTACATTCCATTTTATTGCTTAATTTAAACAACCGGAGTTGATTGAAATTCGCTTACCGACCAACCGGAGTTGGTGGATTTTTATTCTCGACCAACCGGAGTTGGTGGATTTTAATTCCCGACCAACCGGAGTTGGTGGATTTTTATTCCCGGCCAACCGGAGTTGGTGGATTTTAATTCCCGACCAATCGGAGTTGGTGGATTTTTAATTCCCGACCAACCGGAGTTGGTGGATTTTTATCTGAACTGATGCTTAATTTTTATCTGGACTGATGCTTGATTTTTATCTGGACTGATGCTTGATGCGTAGTGTGTAGCACTAGTACTCCGAAAAATTTCAACAAAAGGAGAGAATTTGGGTAAAACATCCAAAACTTTATTCATATTGAAGAAAATTGCATTACATAGGGATTTTAACTACTGATAATATTTGCGCAGATGCTCTGCATTCCATGCATTCTTAAACTCTTCTCCTTCCAAGGTTTCAATCCTATATGTCCCTGGTCAAACAACCTCTGTTACTCTGTAGGGTCCATGCCAGTTAGCTTCCAATTTGTTGTGCTTTTGAATTACTTTCTTTAGCACATAGTCCCCTTCTTTCAAACCGTACTTCTTTACTCTCTTGTTGTAGAACAGAGTTGTTCGTTATTGGTATGCAGCATTCCTGATTGCTGCTTCTTTTCTAACTTCCTCGAGCATATCCAAGTCTAATCTTCTCATCAAGTCACTGATAGGAGAATTGAAATTCAGTATTCTGTGCGTGGGCAAACCCAATTCGACTGGTATGACGGTTTCACTTCCAAATGCTAGCATGTATGGAGATTCTCCTGTTGCTGCTCTTGGTGTTGTACGATAAGCCCACAACACAGAATGTAGTTCGTTGATCCAATTTGCCTTTGCATCGTCCAGTCATTTTTTCAAACCATTTAGCAGCGTTCTATTTGTCACTTCAGTTTGTCCATTGCTCTGGGGATGGCCTGGTGCAGAGTGGGTTTTCAATATGTTTGATCGATGACAATACGCAGCAAACTCCTCATTGTCGAATTGGGTTCCATGATTAGTAATGAATGCATGGGGCAGACCATATCATATCAATAAATTGATACACCTTGTCATATGTCATATCAATAAGAGGCTCGGCTTCCACCCACTTAGTAAAGTAATCCACCGCGACTACGAGATATTTAAATCTTCCCCTAGTTGTTGAAAGTGGCCCGACCAAGTCTATTCCCTACATGGAAAATGGCCAAGGGGAAGTAATGGGCGTTAAGAATGCTTGGGGAGTTCTTCGGACAGAAGAGAAGCGTTGACATTTGTCACATTTTTTGGCATAGGCTATACAATCAGCCCTCATCATTGGCCAATAATATCCCTGCGTCATTATTCTTTGCAAAAGCGTCTGACCTGCTACATGGGCTCCACAGGACCCTTCATGGACCTCTTCAATCAAATCTTTCACCTCGGAGGGATGCACACATCTTTGAAAACCTACTATAATTCCTCGTCTATATAAAATACCATTAGTCAATACATAACGAGCAGCTTTAAACTTCAGTTTCTTGGTTGTGAGTTTATCAGTTAACAAAGCTCCTTCTTTAATATATGCCCTGATGGGATCCATCCAAGATGGTCCTAAATCAAGGGTAATAAAATTCATCATCAGATCTTCGTCTATGCTCCGACTAGCCAAGACTTCTATTGGGATTGTTCTTCTTAGCTCAGTACGAGTTGCTGAAGCTAATCGAGCTAAGGTATCTGCTCTTGCATTCTCCAATCTTGGTATTCTAATTAACTGTACTGCGATCAGGCTTGATACAATCTTCATTGCTTTTGCATGATACTTGATCATTAATTCTCATTTGGCTGCATATACCCCCCAGCATTTGATTTACGATTAATTGTGAATCACTGAATACGATAACCTGCTCAGCCTTTATGGTTTTTGCCAAACTAAGACCAACAATCATTGCTTCATATTTAGCTTCATTATTAGAAGCTTTAAATTGAAAGCGCAGAGCATATTCCACATCAATCTCATCTGGGCTGTTTAAAACAATCCCTGCTCCACTGCCTGTAGTGCACGAAAAACCATCTATATACAAATTCCACACAGGTATCTCATTATCAAACTCTTGGTCAGACAGAGTTCTTTGGTGGAATATTTGATGCTTTCTTACATCCTCCTTATGCACTTCTGGCTGCTCATCGACCAGCTTCTCTTGCTCGTCTACTGACTGAGGTTGGTCGGAGTTTAAGTTTGATGATCCCATAACATCCACAGGCTGGTCGGTATTCAACTTCTGCTCTTTGGAGGTATCTAGATAGGTGAACTCTGCGATAAAATCTGCCACTGCTTGCCCTTTAAGTGATGACCCAGGCTCATAAATTATATCGTATTCACCCAATTCTACAGCCCAATACATCAATCTTCCTAATTTCTCTGGTTTGTGCAGAGCTTGCCTTAATGGCATGTCTATATACATAATTATAGTATGAGCTTGGAAGTATGGCCTCATTTTTCTACTTGCTTCGATCAATGCCAGTGCTAACTTTTCCAGCCTTGGATATCTGATCTCTGCTCCTCGAAAGGCCTTGCTAGTGTAATAGATGAGTTTTTGCACTCCATCCTCCACTCTTACTAGCGCCGAGCTTACTGCATTTTCTGAGACTGCCAGATACAAGTATAGTCTTTCTCCCATCACTGGCCTGGATAACAATAGAGGTGCTCCCAGGGATTTCTTCAATTCTTGAAAAGCCTTTTCATATTCGTCTTTCCACTCGAAAGTCTTTCGGAGTGTTTTGAAGAATGGGAAGCATCGATCAGTTGCTCGTGACACAAATCTGTTAAGTGCTGCAACTCGCCCTGTGAGGCTTTTTACTTCCTTCTTTGTCGTTGGGGATCGTAGCTTCAATAGAGCCTTGATCTTTTCAGGTTTTGCCTTAATTTCTCGTTGATTTACGATATGTCCGAGAAACATGCCTTCTCGTACTCCGAATATGCACTTGGTGGGATTCAGCTTCATTTGATATTCCTCTAGTTGATCAAAGGTCTGGCCTAAATCAACTAGATGATCAGCAGCTTTCTTGCTCTTCGTCAGCATATTGTCAACATAAACCTCCATGTTATGACCGATTTGGTCTGCAAACACCTTTTTCATCAACTGCTGATAGGTAGCACCTGCATTTTTAAGTCCAAAAGGCATAACATTATAATAATAAGTTCCCCTTGGGGTAATAAATGAGGTACTCTCCCTATCTTCAGGCTTCATTTTAATCTGGTTATAACCAGAATAAGCATCCATGAAACTTAATAGTTCGTGCCCCGAGGTAACATCCACCAGTTGATCAATTCGGAGCAAAGAAAAATGATCCTTTGGGCATGCCCTGTTAAGGTCGGTAAAGTATACACACATCCTCCACTTATTATTTTTCTTCTTTACCATTACCACATTTGCTAGCCAGTCAGGATATTTAACATCCTTAATGAAATAGGCTTTTGCAGCTTCTCTACTTCCTCCTGTATAGCTTGATTTTTCTCAGGGCTGAACACTCTTCTTCGCTGCTTTACTGGCTTGATTTCCTTGTTCACATTGAGCTCGTGACACAAGAAATTCGGATCTATTCCTGGCATATCTTCATGACTACACGCAAAAGTTTGCTTTCTTCGTCTTAGGAATGCTATCAATTCTTATTTTATTGATTCATCCAGGGATGCACCAATTTGAGTTATTCGCTCTGGATACTCGTCGTCCAGTATGACATTCTCAGTAGCCTCCATAACTTGCCCTTTCACGAGTTGGGACTCGTCTCTAGGGTCTAATATTTCAATCTCCGCATCTTCTATTTGGTAGGTGGTAGTCTTCTTTCTAAATTCTTCATGCTCTTCCTGCTCGGTAGATGAATAGTAGCATTCTCGAGCTACTTTCTGATCGCCTTTCATAACTCCCACCCTAAAATTGGTTGGGAATTTTAGACATTGATGCACAGTAGATGGTACTACTTCAAATTTCTTCAGACCTACTCTTCCCATGATGATGTTGTAAGTTGATTGGACATTTTTATCCATTACAAAAAAGCGTACTATTTCTATTCGACAAGCAGGCCATGTACCGATAAGCATATCCAACTTGATCGTCCCAAGTGGGAAAACCTTCTCGCCAGTAAAACCAAGGAGGGGTCTATGATATGGCTCCAACTGGGCTAGCTTTAGATTTAAACTGTCAAAGCACGGATAGAACATGATATCTTCCGAGCTACCATTATCCACCAGTACTCGTGAAATCACCACTTCCCTCATTCTCATCTTGATCACCAATGGATCATCGTGAGGATATAATACACCTGCCAAGTCGTTCTTAGAGAAACCAATGACCAGCTTATCCTTATTCACCTTCCTCGGGCGATCATCTTTAGCCAGATTTATCCGCTGAATGTACGAGCAAGCCTGAGCCTCATTGAGGTAGGCTTTTCTCTCAGCAGTCATATCTTCGCCTCCTGCATCTCCACCTGTAATGACATTACATTCAAATGATCCAAAATGGATAAAAAAAAATACCTTACGTTCTGGTTGTTTTGGTCTTTTGGGGAGATCGGGGTCGTCTTGGTCATCATACGGATCCTCTTCGTGACTTCTCTCCTTATCTTTTTTTGCTCGACAAGGAGATCTAGACCTCTGTCTTGTTCGTTCGTTGCTCTTTCCATCATTTCGACGATCAACATATTTGGCTAGCTTTCCTCGTCTGATGAGTGCTTCAATTTCATTCTGAAGAGCTATGCAATTTTTGGTCGTGTGACCATGGTCTTTATAGAACTCGTAATATTTGGTCTTATTCCTCTTGTCAGGATCTGTCTTCATTTTCTCTGGCCAGTTTAGCTCCTCGCTGTTCTTGATTTCTTCCAGAACGTGGTTTATGTCTACTTTCAAAGGAGTATAATTTCCAAATTTCTTCAACAGTTCCCATGCTGGCTTCGCTTTTGACTGCTTGTTGCCACCATTATTCTTATGTTCTTTCTTTTCAGCCTTATCAACCTCCACCTTGGTCTCTTTGGTATCTATATTTTTTTTTGCAGCCATAGCCTCCTCGGCGTTCATAATCTTCGTTGCCTTTGCCATTAGTTCGGCCATAGTTCTAGGCGGATCTTTGGCGAGAGTGTAGTACAATTTATCTGGCAACAGTCCGCTCATCAGAGCAGTAATTGCTATCTTTTCCTCGTAATCAATAACTTCGAGCTTCTCGTTATTTAAACGAGTTATATAATCCCTGGTGCTCTCACCTGTTTTTTGTCTAACACTTAACAAGTGTGCTACTCATTTAACTAGTTTTTCTCCAAAATAGAAATTTCTAATAAAGAGTTCGGCCAGTTGAAAGAAAGTTGAAATCTTCCCCCGAGGAAGATTATTTTACTATATTTGAGCAGATCCGGTAAGAGTTCCCGAAAATGCCCTGCATCTCATCTCATCTGGCACAGCATAGATATCGGCAACAACTTGGTATTATTCTATATGAAGGACAGGGTCAGTTTTTCCATCATATTTAGGAGTCACAACAGGTGATTTGAACTTTGATGGTGTGGGAAAATCCATAATTGCCTGGATAAAAGGTGTCCCTTGGATAAAAGTTCTTTGTAGAGGATTCTTGGCCTTAGCCATTTCCCATAGTCTATCCTCCAACCTTCAAATAGAGCCTTTCCATGCATTATTTCCCTCCTCGGGCCTGTTGGTTCGAGCAACTGATCGTGTTGAATTTGATTCTTAGGATCTTTCATTACGAGTAGTTGGTCGTGATTGGGCAGAACCCTCCCTTAGATCGGATGGTCGTTAAAAGTTCCTTGACACCATCCTAGGAGGACTTCTATTCCTCCTAGGGCGCAGACGATCAAAAGGAGAGACCCTGCTTAACCTCTCTAATGCACTAATCCTTTCTTTAGGGAGAATGATGTTTTGTTGAGTATCTGTAGCTCGTACTGATTAAGTTCGACCAGGTTGATAAGAAAAATCATTAGATCTCTCAGTGCGATATGAATCGGTACGTCTGGATCGAGATTCTTCTAGGAATAACGTTCGCCAAGGTAAACGGGTGTTTCTTTGAACGCTTTGTTGTCCTGAATGAGTAGATACTCCACCTTGGACAGTTTGTATGAGTTGTCGCATAATTTCTTGCATGGCTGTATGGCCTTGAACATTTGGGGGAGCAGATGGATTTGGGGGGTTTTCAGCGTTTTGATTACTGGATTCAGGATTATCAGTCATTGGTGATGAATTGTTTTGGTGAAAAACGATAACTACAGTCGTTTTCCACAGACGACGCTAATCTGTTGATGTAAAAAACTAGATTTGATCTAATTATTTAATCACAGATAAAAATTAATATATAAATATGAGACAAAAGAATTTTAAAGTGGTTCAGCCTTGTAAGAATGGCCTACGTCCACTGTATTTATTATTGCTGATCGTTTGCAGAATTCTCGATAGTAGGTTTACCAAGAAATTATGAGTCCCCTGCTAATGAGGAGGCTACAATGTATTTATAGCCTTGAGGCTGTACATGTGAAAGAATAATGCATAGCTGTCCAATAGGCGTATACATCTGTACGATAATAATGAGCATTTAATGCGCAGTTATATCCTGGATTCTCTTGATTTGGATACGCTGTACACTTATGTAGCTCGGACCGCCTAAGCTGCTCGACACGCTTGAGTTGCTCGGGGATTGAGTAGATCGGTACAATAAAGTTCCTCGACACAATTTATGTTGCTAGGAACGCATGAATTGGTCGGGGAGCTTAAGCTCCTCGGAGTCAGTATGTTGTTCAACAAGTGTTTGTGGGTGCCATGTAGATTGACACGTGTTTCCATGTGATTGGTCCATTTCAGCAGACTAAATTTGGTATCAACACTACTATTCTTCTTCGGTTTTGGCCTCCTACAACTCTCTCTTTATGTGTCTCACCTCAATCCACTACTTTCGCGTTGAACCCGTTTCCTGACTGTACGCCTTCACTCCTAACGCCCACCTGGCTAATGGCTCACGGTATATCGGCACCTAACGACGGTTCACCAGTATAACACCTTGTGTGCTACACCAGAGGTTCCACACAATAGTCCTCTATGAACAGAAAGCTGGGGACAATTTGAAAAATAATAACAACTTAGCATAAGAGATTTCTGGAAAAGAAAATAATTTTATTGCATTGCATAAGTAAATACAACTCTCCCCTCTCCCCTCTCCCCTAACTATGAGAGGTTTACTCACTCATATACATATTACTTACTACAAGCATACTCTCTCTCTCTAATAACTCCTCACTCTTTAACCACTGATGTCTAAAACTCAAATAGACGCTCCCTTTTATAGGACAAGGGCACTACAAATGACTGGTAATCGGCTACCAAAAGCAATCCAGTGGAAGAATATAAATTATTAAAGTAACTTTGTCTTTAGAATCTTATCAGCTGGGTCTACAGGCCTTTAACATCTTTTGATAATTGGGGAACCTTTTTCTTTTTGAAAATAAAGGCGAGTTGATTGGGCGTACCAATTCTTCATCATGAATCTTGTCGTCTTGTAATAATGTAAGAGCATCAAACAATGTCTTCGTCTTTTTTATCAGTCTGGTGGCCCATGTGGGGCAGGCATCCTTTTGCTTTATGGAAAGAAGAGTCTAAGCAAATGAATCTTTCGTCTTCAATAATTCTTTCACTACTGAGGGGCCCTTTGTTGTATCTGTGTCTTCTTCTTCTTAGTCTTGGTTTGGTAGGGCATTATTGAAAAAATCATCAATGAGGCCTACAGTTCTAAGGCTGGCTGGCAAAGCTATCTCTACCATTTCCTTGGATTCTTTCTTAAGCCTTCCGTTGAATGGCTCATTAGCTTGGATTATCAGGTCTTCTTTGTGGTAGGCAGTGTACCACCTGTCTTCTCCTGTTAATAACTCTATGATTTCACTTGTCTCCATGGCGTGAACGATCTGGAGCTTGGACTTATCAACAATTAAATCTTTAGTCTCGTCTTCTGATAAAATCTCAGCGTCTTCGAATATATAATTGGAAAATCTAATAAGTCAAAATCCTTCAACTCTCATTCCTCTACAGGAACATGGAGCAATCTGATAGATTCTAGCAAATAGAGGAAGGAAGTCTTCTACCTTCTTAACATACTCATGGACTATTTTTTCAAGAGCAACAGAGTCTTCAATATCTTTTATCTAAACGAGTCCAATGAACCCGTGGTCTGCAAGAGTTATATGAGTTATGTCTGATTTTCCAAATAAACCTTTGATCATTAAGGAATCTCCATTTATTTATGATAATAACATATTAAAATGATCAATAATGTTATTAGTTTCTTTTTTAAAGTCTTCTACTAATGGGAGATTATTATAACTAAATGGTATAACAATCTTAGTCTTAAAAGTCTTTTTCTGATAACAGAAATCAGTAAGTCTAGTTTTGGAGGATTCTCTAAGAGTCTGAGCATAAGTCTGAGTTTGAGGTCTAAGCACAGTAGTACCACTGAGCTAGGTAACTGCAAGTCTTCGAGTCCTCATGAATCTGGCAATAGCTACTAAATTTTGTTTAAACTCGATCCATAGTCTATTCTTCACATTCCACCATATGGCGTCTATAAGAGTATTTTCGTCTTTTGAAAATTCTCGTCTAAATTTGATCAAGTCTGGGTATCTTTGATCGGGTCTATATTGGGGAAAGTACATCTTCCCAATGAGTCTATTTTGAGCAATAATCTTTTGTCTAGATTTTACTGGAGGAGCCAAAATATCATCAAAGTTCTCTAGGATTGGTCTTTCTTGAGCGTCTTAAATATGAGTATGTCTTTACATTACACCAGCATTCGGTCTTACGCGTCTAAGATAGTCTGCAACATCTTCCCTGTTCAGTCTATTCGTTCCCGAGGAACTCATGTCTTCTAGGTCTTCTGTTTGCAACATAAAATATGAAATCATAGTAGTGTTAGCAAATATTGGCTCTCTTGATATAATGTCTGGAATGGTATTTTTACTTCCTTTAATATGTATAACAGAGAAGTCATAACCATTAAGAAATTATTGCTCTCTAATTAGTCTATTAGTCCTTGATTTGGACAAGTCTAAATCTCTAAATTTTACTGCATAAGAAGAGTCAGTATAAACAGTAAAATATTTAGGTCTAAGAAATAGCATATATTTTTCTATTGCCCTTACTATGGCTAAAACTTCTTTTTCATGGGCAGTGTATCTTATTTCTGGGTCTGTAAAGGTTCCAGAACTATGTCTACACAATTTTTTCTTTTTTATCTGATGATCAATGGCAAAGTATAATGCTCCCTATTATTTATCAGAGGTATCTGTTTCTACTATAAACTGGTCTTCTGCATTAGGCAGTTTAAGTAACGGAATATTCTTGACTGCATTTTTAACTTGTCTTATGACTTCAAAATCATCTTTAGTCCAATAAAAAGTATTAGTTCTGTCTGTTCCTTTTAATTTGGATGTTAAGCTTTGTCTTTTTAAAGCAAGGTCTTTAATAAAGTCTGCAGCACAATTAAGCAATCCTAAAAATGATTGTAATTATTTTCTATCTTTGAGTTGATCTGGAAACTCAAGAATCTTCTTAGTTACGTGTTCTGCCAAGGATAATTTTCCTTTATTAATATGCATTCCCACAAAGTCTATCTCAGTCTGAAATAATTGCATTTTTCTTTCGGAAATAACAATACCATATTTGTCTAATTCTAAAATAATCTTTTTAAGATGGTCTACATGCTCTATCTCGGTCTTACTGGCTACAAGAATATCATCTATGTAAACAAGACAAAATTCTGAATATGGTCTAAATATACTATCCATTATTCTTTGGAATACTTGAGGAGCGTTCAAGTATCCAAATGACATTACTAGCCATTCGTATTTTCCTTGGGACACACTAAAGGCTGTCCAAGTAATACTGTCTGGATGCATCTTAATTTGCCAGAAGCCTGATTTGCAATCAAACTTACTGAATATAATTCTATCTTCAATCAAATTGATCAAATTATTCTTGTCTGGTATCTTATAAGAATCAAATTCATAATTCTTATTTAATTGTCTATAATCTATAACCATACGTATTTTTCCTCTTTTATGTTCAGATTCATTTTGAACATAGAAGGCTAGGCTATTATGTTCACTTTTACTTTCTCTAATAATGCTTAACTTAAGCATTTCATCCATGTCTTTCTTGAATTCTTTCCTATCTTCTTGTGAGTATCCTTTCTTATAGGTTCCACCATTAATAGTGGCATCTGGGTTAATAGGGATGATTTCACAATAACTTTGGTCTTTATCCCACTTAGCAATGGGATTTTCTCCTAAAGTAGGCTCTGCTGGTTGCCTAGTCTTTTTCCTTTCTACTTCTATATCCATTTTCTTCTGTTTGGATATAGCTTGACCCTGTAATAAGGTATGTTGGGCTTGATCTAAAATGTCTTGTTGTATAAGCTATATTTGCTTAGAAAACTTTTGGTCTGGACACTTACATTATTTTTATAAGGGATTTGTAATCTCTAAGGCTTCTTGTTGGGTTGTAGGTCTAGGTCCACCATGCTCAACTGAAGAACTCTGATGTTTTATGGGTCTATAATTGAGTTTGACCTGCATAAGGTCAAAGGCAGTCTTGTGATTTATTAGAGGGGCTTTAATATTAAATTCCTCTTTATCACTAATTAATATCTTATCGTTATACTGAGTATAAGGATTATATTTACTAATAAAGTCTTGTCCTAAAACAACGTTTCCTGTGAAACTAGGAAGAGGATCCATTATCCAAAATCGATGATTAACGGTTTTGTTGGTCTGATTTCCTAATTTAAAATAAATAGGAATAGTCTGGAAATATAAGGTAAATGGATCTCCATTATCCACTTTACCATAGATTTCTTGAGTACTTTCTAAAAAATAGTTTTCAGGGGAGGCATTAGCCTTGTAAATACTCTGATAGCATCCTGTATCTATAAAAGCTGAAAGCTTTTTAGGATAGTCTTTGTGTTGAACAAATAATTCTACAAAACAAGCATGTGGTTTAGTAGAAATTCCTAAATTGTTCTTTTCTAAAATAGATATTCCTTTCTGAGGTTTATCTATAAAATCTAAGGGTATTTTTTCTTCTGAACTACTATCAGAATGGTATTCTTCCAAATCATAGGAAATTCTCTTTCCTTTGAAGTCTTCATTTTCTTGCAATCTTTTGGCTATATTTCTATCAATGTCTTGATAATATGTTTTAATATCCAAGTCTATTTGAGAGTCATATTGGCTAGTATAAATTGCTCTAAATTTAGTTCTCCAACAGTCTTTATGGTAGTGTAATTGATAAATAACACAAACCATAAATAATTATGTTTGTATATTCTCAAAGCATTCTACGCATTTAAAGTCTTTCTTGCTACATTTCATTTCAAATGTGCAATAATGTCTTTCATCAAAGTAGCATCTAGGTATATAGGTTAGTAACTCAGGATTACTAAATGTCCATCTTTTTTTTTAAGAATGGGCTTAATATGCACTTATACCAAGCTTCTTCAAAGTCTATATATTCATTATCTAAATCGTCTTGATTAGTCAACATCATATACAAGCCTAAAGTATCCTGAGAGTCTTCGTACTCATCACTATCACTATTATAGTCTTCCGAGTCACTATCTGTATATGCACTATAGATACTAGTATTGTCATCATCTTCTATGTCTGACATTTCTATAGCATATAGAATATCTTACTCTTCTTGATCTGCATAATCTAATATTGTATTAATAATCTTAATACTTTCTTTATATTTCTTATTAAGGCAGTCTTTAGCAAAGTGTCCTTCTTTATCGCAAGTCCAACATTCTTTGGTGGCAATCTTAGATTGAGCTACATCTTTTTCTTTCCTATAATTAGGAACCTTATTATACTTACTAGTATTCTTCTTAAAATATCTTCTTTGGTTAAATTTATTTTTCTTAGTCTTAAAGTTCTTTTCCCTAAAAGTAGTAGATGGTCTAAATCTATATTTCTTTGGAAATCCTAAAGGTCTAGTCTTAAACTTCCTATGTTTCTATTATAATTTCTTTTTGAATTTCTTAGATTCACTACCACATCCCCATTGGATTGGAGCGATATCTCTTTCGTCTTTGATTGGAGGGATCTGTTTGAAAGTTTCTTCTATTAACTTTCCTTAAGTTATATCACGTCTCTTTGATATGATATAGTCTTTGGCGAAATTGATTCTTTCACCAAGGGAGTTGTTCTTAACTCCAGCTACTCCTGGCCAATTCCTATATTCATTAATTAGGATTTTTCCTATGGCTGGTATCTTTCTAAAGTATTTATTTTTTAAAGTCTCCCCAAATTCTTTAATTTGGTAATATAGTTGTTCATAATTATTGGTATATTCATTTATCTTATCTAATTTGCAAATGCTAAGGAGGGATAACTTAGTTTTTGCTAGGTCTTGTTCATTGAATTGAGCTAGATGTCCAGCTCCAGTGAATTTTGATGTGAACAATTGAATATATTCTTCGATCGATCTTTCTTCTAAGTTTTTTTTCATCTTTTCAACCTTAGCTAAGGAGTCTTCATCTGTAGCCTTTCTTAAACTATCTAAGTAGTCTTTGCAATACCTCTAATGGATTGCTCAGCGTATTTCTTACATGAACTTGCATCCCATTGTTCATTAGATGCAAAACACTTGTTCATCTGATTACGCCAATCGTCTAAGGCCTTCTTCCTATCTTGCACATTGTCTAAGTTAAGGTATATACCTACTGAATTTATGGCTTGGCTTGTCATAGTCGTAACAAGAGTGAAACTCTTGTCACTAGTTGAAAAGTCTTTTATATAATCAGGTTTAGTCTTAACTATGGTGCTTGAGTATATAGGAATGTTTATTCCTATTGGTTTACTAAAAAGTCTAGGAGCATCTTCTAGCCTACTACTACTTCTTATCTCTTATTTATGAGGTTCTACTTGTATAGCTAGCATTAGTCTTTATTTTCCTTCTTCTATTAGTCTTAAGTTTCTAAGAAGTTCTTTAGTATTCTTAGATTCTTTTAATTTTAATATGCGATCTTGGGCTATCATATTAAATCTTTCTCTTTCTTGAAATCTAATAGAATGACTTTTCTTAAGGTAATCTTTAAATGTCTTCATATCCAATTCTGAGGGTTCTTGTCCAAAGTTTTGGATCCTAGCTTTTTCTTTAATTAAGTCTTTTTGTTCAAATGATCTTCTAGGTCTAATTACCGGGGCTTGTCTTAGTAAACTAGCATTAGTCTTACTACTACATTCTCCTTCTGAAGGATCGTTGATTATGGCTTCTCCCATATTCCTAATTCTAATTTCTTCGGTCTGGATATTCTTATTGACAATCTTAGAAGAACCAAACTGGATGGTAACATTTCGAGTGATGTCATCTTGATTAATAAACAAAGGTTTATTTTGTATAGTTTTAGTTTCTTGAAATTCTGGCAATTCCCAGAGGGTCTTAGCTTTTTCTTTCATAGGTCCAGTATTCCTAATACTATAAGTATGATTATAGTCTGAAACATTGGTTCTAACTAAGATTTCTTCATTGAGTCTACTGCTAGGAATTCCCGATTGCATTCTTTCATAAGGAAATTTGTAGAACTTCACATAACTTTGCAATTCTATATTTATATTAGCGTCTGGGATAATATAGTCTTCATAGCCACTAGCATATAAGATTAACTTAAAATGTTTGGTTGTGTCTAAGATTACTGTAAATGTCGGAATGACATTAAAGTATCCTATGTTGTCTGACATTTCTAATTGGGCTATCCCAATAAGGCTTTTCTCAAAATCTTTCCATCTTTTATCTAGTAAACAACATAATATGTTGATATTATTCCGAGGTCTATGTAATCCTTAGATTATTGCTTGAAAGAGTCCAAAGGTTAGGAATTGGAACTTCCTATCAGTTCCTCTAGATCTAAGCCATTCTGAGTCAAACACTTGGAGCTCAGTATAAGATTTGTCTAACACATGATTCCTATAATGGTAAGTCATGTTATAATTAGGAGTCTTAGGAGTGACACCTTCTTTAAACAAGTCTATGTATCTAATGGCTGGAAGTTGTCCATTATGAATGGAATCTTCAATAATCTTTCAGTCAACTTCACCCCATTCTTTCCATTGGATATGATTGGTGAAATTTCTCTCTTTCCACCATGTTCTAACATTAGAGGATGAGTCCTTAAGTCTTTGGAGTATATGATTACTCTGTCCAATATTTGGGATAGAGCTAACTATCTTACTAGTCTTATCTAATCCGTCATTTATGACTTGTCTACCTATGGTATTCCTTTCTCTAGTTTCTATAGGAGGGGTTTCTCTAAATTTACAGATGGTTACCTATTTTTGTTCAAGTCCTTTTTTAATTCTTTCTAAGAAGTCTGAATAATCTTTTTATCTGATTAAGGATTTCTTCTTTAAAATTCTTATTCTCTTTTCTTGTTTTCTCAGAAATTTCTTCACCATGTCTAGCTAGATAATTAACTAGGGATTTAACAACATTTGTGATATAGTCTTTTACTTCATTATCTTTTTCTTGTCGTTGCACATATCTAGATTCTATAGATTCTACAGTCCTTTCTATTTTATCTAAACGGGTTAGAATAAAAGGAGAGTATATTTCTGCTTGAGAAGGTTTATTATATACGACCTTAATTCCATTTATAATTTCTTCGTATTTTTCTTCTACTTGGGCCATGTTTAGTCTAAGTTCATTAATAATACTATCCATTTTGGATTGGTTATGACTTTCCATATTATTAAGATAATTTGCTAAATTTTGTTGGAATTTAACAAAGTCTATGTAGAAGGTGGTTAGTCCTTTTGTCTTAGCCTTTAAATCTAAATGCAAGTCTTTAACAACGCTAATGTTATAATCTTGGGTAGCTGCTATGGATGTAGAAATTAAATTTAATCTTTCTAATATAAGTCTAATTTCTTTAGTCGCATTGGCAATCTCATTTTCATTTATCTTATAATAAAATCTATCATCATTTATCTTTTCTAAAATTCTTTGATAAAAGTCTGAATGGAGAGGTCTCTTGGTACCTCATTCCAGACTGGTCTAACTATCTCCATTAGGAAGATAACTATCTAATCTAGGGATAAGCTTAGCTTGTTCTTTAGTAAGTTTAATTAACTCACTGTATTGATTTTTAATTAAAGTCTTAATTTCCAAAATATCTTTGTTAAGGACTTTTATATGATTAGTCTGAATATTTATTTCTTGTAACACTTGTACTAGGTCTATTTGGATTTGATTATCTATTCTAATAATCTTTTAGAGATATTTTTTATCTATGTTTCTAGGGTTTGAGTGTCTTTTATTAATTGTCTTAATATAAGCAGTATACACTTATTTTGGTCTATTATGCTATTAATAGCACTAGCAGTAACTTGTCTACTGTCAGCGTGTTTAGCTGGGATATGTTCAATATGTGAATAACTGTCTATGTGTGTGATTAAACAACCTTCCGAGTCTAAATCAGTTATGGGTATAGGTTGGTAGTCTGGATTAGTTCCAAAAATATCTTGGTAAATGCGAGGGATAAATCTCAAGGGCATCAAAGTCTTTTTACTATAAGTCTAAAAGGAGCGTTTCATGGCTCTGATACTAGAATTAGGGTTTTGGTCGAAATTTGGTGAGTTTCTAAAATTCTTAAGGTCTTGATACCAATTTGGGTCTAAATTTAAATTCTTTTAAATATATAGTCTTAAAATAAGGGTTTAGTATAAGACAAGAGGGGGACTATCTAAAGAAAATAACAAAAGTATTATGGTCCATGAGGGGACCACAACCGGATAAGGACAAAAGTCCGTTAATCCGTTCTTTAAGGACGTTCGTTTAAGAGAATGTCTATATATATATATATATATGTAACATTTATCTAAAAGTTATATATAACAGTTAGATTTAACACAGTCAAAATGTAGGTTAAAATTAAAGGATTTTAACACAATCTACAAACGTAGGTTAGTATATTTGATTTTAACACAATAAAAATCAAAAGCCCTAAAATCAAAATCAAAATAAAAAATTCAAGCACTGCCTTTACAAACATACAAACTCTTAAAAAAACATAGATCATTCACCCAACAGTAATAAAGGAATCTACCTACGGATTTGGGTGTTTAAAAAATTCAGCAGTAACAAGTACGAACTTGTAGTTTCTTCAGCAGGTCTTCACCCTATGTTTCATCACCTCGGTTGCCATGTAAAGATGAGGAAAGGAGCTCGGTCAGGTGGTGAGAGGGAGATGAGGGCCGAGAGATGAGGTGTGAGAGGTTAAAAAGAGGAGGCGTAAGATGAGGGGTAAAATGGGCATTTGATAATTTTTTGTCAAAGTTTAACGATGTTTTGGACGGAGTCCCAGATTTGAAACAAGTTAAATAGTTTGAGGACTAACATGACGCAAATAAAAGTTTGGGGACCATTTAAAAACTTTTATGATAATTTAGGGACTAAAAAGGTAATTTACTCTAATTACAATTATTACAAGTTTTAATCTTATCATAAACTTTTCTATCTTACATTACTTTTTATACTTTTTTAGATGGATTAAGATTAGATTTTTTCTAAGATAGGGTCCCTAAATATGTGGGGAGTTCAAACTTTTAAAGTATAGATATTAAGGTGCGTTTGATTGTAAACATGAAAAATGCGTATATGAGAATTTGGAAAATGAATGAAAAAATATACGAGTCTTGGGTCTAACCTTTTTTATTTACCATGGAAACCAATTCTTTAGTGGGTGGATAAGAAATATTTTCCACCAAAAATGATGTTTGAGATGAAACCCTTGTCATGTGAATGAGTGTTGTTCTTATATGAAGTATTCGCAGTTAAGGTACTACAAAGGCAAAACATGAGTCGAAACAACTATTTTTCATGGAAAAAATTTCATATCAATCAAATACACCCTTAACTCGAATTTAGTAGACTTTTAATTTATGGAAAATTTGATTTTAGGTTTTTTAATTGAATTTTATTGTGTAGCTTTAGTAATTATGTGTGTGTTCTTACATATCAACTCGTTGTTGCATTGGACAATTGCTAAGTTCGTGGTTTTTCGTTGTAATTGTAGAGGGTACACGAGCAACCCATCAGCTATTTGAGGATTGTGTGAGCAATACCAAGGAAATAGGGAGGTTGCACGAGTAATCCCCCAAAGCCCTAAAGGTGAAGTCGTGCATCTCCTTAAAGAAGGGAGAAAGTACACTGACAACCAATTCTAAGGAAATAAAGGGACTCGTGAGCAATTACTTAAACAACACAGAAGCGAGTGGGCGAGCACTTTCCTCACTAATACTCATTTATTGTTATATGTGACATGTTTACTTAGCAAAAATTCTTGGTCGTACAAGCAAGGCTCGAGCAGATGGCCAAGGGACCTCTTGAGATTTTTGGTTTGGAGGCTAAGAGGTCTTGTTGAGCAAGTTAAGGCTCAACCACTTCAGTATATTGAGAAAGAAAGAATACTGATGCGCGGGACCCAAGACATCATTCACACAAGCACATTAAAGACATGAATTTTAAATAAAAACAGCGAGCAACCACCTAGGGTGATTACAGATCATTTTTAATATCACATATGGTGAGTGACCCTCAGTCACTAGCAAGTTTTCAAACTTGTCTAATAAGCAATTTTGACAAAAGACAAAATAGCACTTTTTTGACATCATGGCCGACAAGATCACATTTTTGTCCATTATCACACCTGGTGTCACGCCATAAAAGACAGATTCTGGTAGACAGTTACAAACATTAATAAGGAAAAAATATTTTCAGATATCTATCATAAATGAATATTTTTGGGCATGCAAATTTCACGTATGCCCTAAAGGTTTTACTATAAAAAGAGAACTAGGTTCACATTTATTAACAGGGACATATCAAGCACTGTTATGTTGCAAAAACTCTCATACACGAATATTCTCTCCCTACTCTCTCTCGAAGTGCTTACTTATTTGTGACACCCCGCGTATTTTAACATTGGAGGTGGCCAGCCCCCGCTGCCAAACTATGTCGGGCGTTAAAATTAAAATACCATTCTTAGCTTGTGACAAAAATATATTACACCAAAAAGGCTAAATTGGCACTCTTTAGCCGGCCAACCTTGTCATGGTCATTGATCGTGACAAAAAAATACGCATTTTTTGTCACGGTCAATGACTGTGACAAGGCCGTGACAAAGCCTTGTCAGGGTCAATGACCGTGACAATCTTATGAACTTGTCACGATCAATGACCGTGACATGTCCGTGATAATTTCTTCAGTAAAAAAACCTACGCCTTCTTTTTTTCCCTCCCTTTTGGTTTTCCCTCTCTTTCTCTCTCTAAGCAATTTCTCTCTCTCTCTCTCTCTCTCTCTCTCTCTAAGGTATGTTTTTCCTCTTTCTCTTTCATTTCTATATGTGTGTGCATGTGTGTGTATATATGTGTGTGGTGGGGGGAGGGGGCAGGGGGTGGTGGGGGGTGGGGGTGGGGTGGGGGGGGAGGGACAGGGGGCTGGGTGGGGGGCTGGGGGTGGTGGTGTGTGTGTGTGTGTGGTGGGGGTGAGGGGTGAGGGGGTGGTGGGGTTTATGTGTGTGTGTGTGCAGGTATGTGCGTGTGTGTTTGGTGGGGGGAGGGGGCAGGGGGTGGGGTGGTGGGTGTGTGGTGGGGGTGGGGTGGGGTGTGTGTGTGTGTTGGGACAATCTCAACAATTGTATATCTTTAATTAATAAATTGTATAGCTTTAATTGTAACTTTAATTGTATAGTTTTATATGAAAGTAAATTAATAATTAGTGCCCAATTCATATGAAAGTAGGATTGCCCCTTATTGTAAATTAGTATATTAATAATTGTATACTTTAATTGTTAGTTTAATTGATGAAATGAATTAATTGAGTAGATGAATTATAAGGAGTACGGGATACACATTTGTTGTTGACATTGCTGTTGGATTATAGTGGATCGATGTTGGGTTGGTTAGTTTTAAAAGTGGCATGACCACTGGATTATTGTCCATATGGGGGTGGGATTTTTCAACTTTTTTTGAAAATTACTTTGTATATCGAACAATATATATATAGTATGATAATTAAATGAAACATACTTGAAATTACATATAGTTCGCATAGATACTAGCCTTCTAGTTCTTATGCGTACGCATTCAATAGCCCTTCGACCCGTTCGAGAGTCATTACCCCTGTAATGAGATCTCTCAAATTGTCCCGTTTGGACAGTTTGGGACTGCATAATTTCTGTATAATATTCTTAGTGGCTTAAAGTTGTTACTTTTGGAGGAAGTTCTGCAGTCGTATCCTTATGTTCTCTGGGTACATACTAGATTGACAAGTATGACTGTTATTTCAATTGATCAATTGAAATAAAACTCACACTTGCCAATCTACGTTGTGTACTTGGAGAACTACGGGGATATGCTGCCAATTTTTTTTCAAATCGTAACAATGTGCATGAACTGTTAAGTATATTACAGAAAAATGCGGTCTTGAATGGGATGGGACCACTCACCCTTTAGAGGAGATGGAGGAAATAGAAATTTCTATTATAAATTGAATTTGAATATAAATAGGACATAATTAAATGAAACATACTATAAATCTAAGTTTTGTTTATACTAATCCATGAATATATGCTTCATACATTTAATAGGTGATTAGTTGTGGTAGCTGTGATGGGATATCCGAAATACAAAGAGTGGATGGGTGAGAGAAATAGAATGGGGGATGTGTTTCACAGAGGTGCTAACGAATTTGTGAAATATGCAAAGAGATGTCATAATGATGAAGAGTTTCCACGTCCGTGTATTAGGTGTGAGAATGGTAAGGTGTTTGAGTGGAAAACAATTGAACTACATTTGGTAAGATCGGGTATGTAAGATAGTTATCGATTTTGAAGTTTTCACGGTGAATTGAAAGTTCCTTTTATCCCCGACCAACCTTCACAACGACCTTCAACAAGTAGGATAGATGTAGAAGGGGACGACGTAGATCATAATATGTTATAGGATTTAGTTGATGATGCGTACGGAGTTTATGAAGCAGAAGAGAATGAGGTTACTGATGATGTAGAAGGTTCAAGTGCTCGTGAAGATATCACGATAAAACTTGACGGTGACTACCAAAGTTTAAAATTTTAGGTGACCCAACCGTTATACTATGGTTGTGAGAAAGATCAAACAACTTTACATACCATGGTTGGTTTGCACAGTTTGAAGACGCAATACGATTTGTCTGGCAATAGCATAACAGGAATTCTAAAATGGGTGAAGGGCTTATTACCCAAGGAGAATACATTTCCAAATAACTATCCTGTTATGAAGAACAGTTTGAAAGGTTTGGGAATGCAGTATAAATCAATTCATGCTTGTGTGTATGACTGCATACTATACCGAAAGGAGTATGAAAATCTTGATCGTTATTCGGTATGCGATGAACCTAGATATGTCCAATCTACTAGTAAGGAAGACATAAGCTCAAAAGTGCCTCAAAAAGTATTGAAATATTTTACCGTTGGGCCTAAATCCAAGCGATTTTTCATAGTACCATGAATAGCGGAGGCAATGACTTGGCATGCTAGGGCAGAAGTAGGGGGTAATATCATGTGTCATCCTATTGATTCTACTGCCTGGAGGAGGATGAATTATGAGTATCCCGATTTTGCTCGAGAACAACGCAACATTCGTTTGGCTATATCAACAGATGGTTTTAATCCATTTGGAAATATAAGCACCAATCAGAGTGTATGGCCAGTGATCCTAGACCCACTCAACCTCCCTCCTTCACAGTGTATGACACTTGAATTTTCGATGATGGCTTTATTGATACCTGGGCCAAAGGCACCAAGTGATGACATAGACATCTACCTGGCTCCTTTGGTAGAAGAATTAAATGAGTTGTGGGAAGATGGTGTGCAATCATTTGACTCTTTTAGAAAAGAAGAGTTTACGTTGAAAGCTATGTTGATGTGGGCAATTCATGATTTTCCAGCTTATGGGACATTATCCGGTTGTGTAGTACATGGTTATTTGGGGTGTCCTATTTGTGGAGAGGATACTGAATCTCTTCGTCTATCCTTTAGCTCAAAAAATGTATACTATTGCCGCAGGAGGTTTTTACCCCCGGCTCATAGTTTCAGATTTGATAAAGGTTCCAATTTTTTATTGGGCGGGGTTGAACATAGGCTACCGCCGAGACAACTATCGGGTTCAAAAATTAAAAGTAAATCTTCTGAATGTGACCCTAATATGCCAGGTAAGAGTCCTAAATTTAAGAATGTCAAGCATAAGAAGACCCCAACTGGGAATAAAACTGAGATAAGAAAGGCATGATCTAGGAGGTCAATTTTATTTGACTTGCCTTATTGGAAGAATAACCCGGTGCACCATGTATTGGATGTGATGCATGCAGAGAGGAACTTCACTGAACATATTGTGGGCACTTGCCTTGGGGGGAGTCATTCGAATGATGGAGAAAATGTATGAAAAGACCTTAAATCGTTGAAACTTAAGCCACAACTATGGTTGAAAGAAGATAGTAGGGGAAGGACAATAATTCCCCCTGGTGCATTTACTTTGACAAGTGGGGAAATAAAAGTGCTTTTAGACACAATATATAATTTGAAGGGCCCATCTACTTTTTCGTCCAACTTGCAAAGGATTATGAATTATGCTACTCATGATTTACATAAGTGTAAGTCCCACGATTGGCATGTGATCATGCAATTGGTTCCTCTATGGTTTAAGCATTGCTTCTCCAAGCACAAGGATTTACAGAGGGCTATTGTGCAAATTAGTATTACCTTCTCACTCTTGTGTGAGAAGGTAGTCAATCTAAAACACATAGTGGCCGCAAAATTGGCGGTGACCGAAGCGATTTGTGTGTTGGAGAAGTACTTTCCCCCAGAATTCTTTGACATAAGTGTTCACTTGTTGGTACACCTATGTGACGAGGCACTTCTTTGTGGTCTAGTTAGATATCGGTGGATGTATCCGTTTGAAAGATTGATGAAAGTTTTTAAAGATTACGCCAAGAATACGCGATACATTGCAGGATCAATTGCAGAGGAATACATAACTGTGGAGGCATCAATATATACTTGGGAATATATGCCTGACTCGACTAGCATTGATGACACTGATGAGTTCGTCGATGATGGTGGTCATGTGATGGGAAAACGAGTGAAATTAACGAGTTTACAACATGAGCAGATAACTCGTTATCTATTTGACACACATGAAGATGTCGAAGAATGGAAAAAGTAAGTTTTGATTATTATAATGTTTAACATTATTTTATACATGATTAATTTTGTAATATACAGAAAATATGAAGCCTGTGAGAACAATAAAAGACGAAAAATAATGGTACAATTAGACCGCGAATTTAGGTTGTGGTTGACACAAGAGGTAATTATAATGAAAATGGTTGTTATATAACGTTACATTACACTCAAATTTTACAACTAATATAATTAATTTATCGATATTCTCAGCTCTTAAAGACGGGTGATGCGACATCAAGGCTTGTTCGTCTAGCCACTGGACCCTTGTTCGTGACACAAGAGTACAAAAAGTATCGATTGAACGGTTACATTTTCAACGCTAAAGTGTACGAGAAAAGTACAAATATATAGAACTCGGGCATTTCATACAAGGCTCTTACTTTCTTTCGAGCGAGCGCAAAAGATAAAAATCTCATTGAAGATGAAATGACTTACTATGGTGTAATCCGAAATATATTTGAATTGGATTATATATGCTTCAAAGAGGTTGTATTTTACTGTGACTGGGTAAGAGTTGAGGATAAAAATGCTTGTAAAGTTGATCCTGTCACCAATTTGATCATGGATGACTTGTCCAAGTTGAAGAGCAACGACCACGTGAGCGATGAGTCGTTTGTTTGTGCATTTCAAAAGGTTAACCAAGTGTTTTACTCGGAGTATATCAACAACGAGCCGTGATAAATTGTCCAACACACGCCAAAACGTCTAAATAGTAGTGTGGATGACTTGGTTGCTCCTACCTAATATCAATCCATTCTTTATGATAACCCGAATTTTAAATAATTTTTCAATTTGTAATAAATACTCCAATTTGTACTGAAATATTCCAATGCATTTGGACAGTTTGGGACTGCATAATTTCTGTATAATATTCTTAGTGGCTTAAAGTTGTTACTTTTGGAGGAATTTTTTATTATAAATTGAATTTAAATTTGAATTTGAAATTTAAGTTTTGTTTATACTAATCCATGAATATACGCTTCTTACCTTTAATAGGTGATTAGTACATAGTTATTTGGGGTGTCCTATTTGTGGAGAGGACACTGAATCTATTAGTCTATCCTTTATATCTGAACACTAAGAAATGCCATAATTCTATGGAGTGATGCTCTGCAAATTCCTTCCAACTGTTGTGTAGCCAAACATCACCAGTTGAAGTTGTCAATTACACTTTCCATACCCCACCACTTGGAACCTCTAGCAAAACATAGGAAAATATGAAAAGTGGAATTGACAACTTCAACTGGTGATGTTTGACTACACAACGGTTGGAAGGAATTTGCAGAGCATAACTAAATAGAATTATGGCATTTCTTAGTGTTCAGATATGAAGGGAATTATATTTGACACGATTACCCGGGGTACATTAGTTGGAAGGAGGTGCCATATGAGCTCGAGTTAGCTGTTTGGGTGGCACTACAGGTAATGTGTTTATATTTATATTTAAATTTTAATTTCGATTTCAATGATTATTTGCTTGTTGGGTGGCACTACACTATTATTATGAATATTTGCTTGTTGGGTGGCACTACACTCTTGTGCAGTGTCTTGCACTGGCTGATTCTTATAGTGGAACTGGAATTGGAAATTGGTGCTAGATTTTCTCAAACGTTGTCCTCTTCTAGAGGTTCTTATCTTTGAGGTACTGACGCGACTAAGAATATGTCTCAGAAGTGCATACTCTCTAGGCTCAAGTGCAAGCCTATCGCGTTAGTAATAAACTCGATAAGTCGGGATCGTATCCACAGGAAAATAGGACAACAGAGTTGTAACGACATTGGATAGACGAAGAAATCCTAACTCTGACTCTAAAAATAAAGGGAAAGATGATTTGATTTGTGGAATAACTACACTAGATGCAATTGTGAAATTACGAAAAAATGCAACTATTCTAAATTACCTAAAATACTGATGAAGAATGATTTAAAACTGTAAACTATATGATGAAGAAAACAGGACGGGAATACAATCCCCCAACCCTAGTGTATTGCAGGTATAATACTAATCGTAAATTTAAATGATTAATTAGACCCATAATTTAGTACTCCCAAGCATTACGTATATGAGGTTCAAGCCCGCACCATACTTAATCAGAGGACGAGTAAATCGGTATTGCAATAGTTACACTTGAATTGTATTCTAAAGCATCCCGGTTACCCAGAAGCAAACGAGATCCAAAGATCTATAATTGTTGCGTTCCTACGCAATACGATCGTAATCAAATCATTAAATTTAGGGGATTAATTTTATGCACATACAACTACCACATCGGGTTGGGTTCATGCATCCCGACCCTTAAAAGTCTAGCCTATCATGATGAAATTAATGAAAACTATTTTGGAATTGCAGGAAGTCATGATAAACCAAGGAAAAATTGAAGAATGATGTGAACGAGAAATTAAACAAAGGAAATTACTCACTAATATTACCAAAGCACTCAAAGCATTAACTATAATTACTGGTAATCACATAAATCTGAACAATCTTCAATCTTGATATTAAAATTATAAGCTATCTCCAACTAGGGTTTTTCTGAAAAGAATGGAAAATTAGATAATTTCTCTGTACTAAGAATGATAATAGAACGGGTTTAAATACCCTACAAAACTTCAAGAGTTTTAGCTGCACTAGGACTCTCCATTAGAGAAAGTTTAGAAAATTAAAATTCGTCAGTCGGACCGACCCGGTCCTCCTGCGGTTCGGTCTGGCTGGAATCCAGATCGGTTCTTTTATTTCTTGGGTGGATAGATCCGGTGCGAAACGATTCGTTTTTTTTCTTTCAGCTTCGATCCGTCTTCGGTCCGGGGTTCTCTGGAAATTGGCATTGCGGATCGGTCCGGGCTTCCTTTGACTTTTTCTTCAAACTTTGACTGCTCATAACTTTCACACCGGGACTCCGATTGGGGTGTCATTTCTTACTATGAACTCATAATTGAAGGCTCTTCAACTTCTCTTAGATGCCTCATCCAAATTTCGGGTAAAAATTATAATTTTACCCTTTTGACTTTCCTTCTTTTCTTTCTCGATTCTTTCGATTTCTTTCTTTCTTTACTTGACATCAAATACCTGTAAAATCAATACGAAATACCAAAAACTCGGGATACTCATTAGAATAAGTCAGTAGCAAGATTATGAGATAAAATTAACTCGATTACATTGTTCGAGGTGCTAAAAGTAACTAAATTAAAGGGATAAATTGGGAAGAATTTATGCCTAATCAAATCCCCCTAACTTTGAACTTTGCGCGTCCCGAGCAATGTAAAAGAATCCTAGCACGACTTAACTCTTGAAAATCATTTTTTTGGGATAGAATACCTTTTTCGTAGGCAAGCGATTGCATTTAGCATATGCAACAAGCCTTTAAACCCCTAGGTTACCCTAGTAGGACGAGTTGTGTCTCGTGAGGGTTTGCAGAGAATATACCCACAAAATTCGACTCAAGAAAAATTCAAAATATGCAAAAATTGTATAATTCCAATTTTTCCAGAAAATAGTCATCATCAAGCCATATTTTCAAGTCTCAAATCATAGTGCGTGTGTGCGAAGCCAAAAGTTTAACCACGGATTTCCACCGATTGACCATTACGTTACTTATCCGAAAATTCATTTTGATTCAATTTCTCACGGAATGCTCTCTCAAACGAATCACTCGGAATGTGTCTATTCTCTTGGTATACGTGATATAACGAGTAAATATAGTGGAACCAAGTTCACGCACACAAGTAGAAAGACGAAAATTTTATAGTGACAGGATCTCATCAACGGATTACGGTTTTAAAAACGGGAACATTGCCTCTTAGTCACGCATTCAACCACTTTTATTATCTTTTGGTGTCTTAGCTCTCCACGCGGTAACCAATTTCGCAATTTGGAGTCGGTTAGGACTTTTTTGGGTTTTAAGGTATATTGGGTAAAATGAAAATAGTAGGGAAGGTTGGAATTGAAAAAGTCATTTATGATGTCCATTTGTGCTTTTTCCGGGCTATTGCTCATTTTTTTCTTCTTTTCACTTCTTTTATTTTCTTGCTATTTTTGTTGAGCATATCTATTTTTTTTCTTGCCCCTTTTTATGCACTTTTCGGACTTTATTGAATATTTCCTTTTCGCAATTCCAGGCTACTTGGGTTTTCGGGGTACCAAACGAAAAGGATAAATTATTTGACTCAATTGGGTTACAAAATGGATAATTTCTCACAACTTTTTCTGGCCAATATTTTTGGGTAACAGACGATGGCCTACTTCATTGTCCAAAATACTAATTAATTTACCATATGCGTTTCGAGATGAATTTAATTTAGAGATTTGCAGTGCGCTTTTCAAGGCAATATCACACACATTTTTCATAACCGATCAAAATGAAAGGATTGAGATCCACGATGAATTTTGAGGCGCTGAAAAGAACTTTGAGTTAATAATTAACTCGGATTGATTTATAAATTTTACAAAGATGAAAGGCTCGAATCTCACCGGGTTTGTTAATCTCCACACTTATTCGTTAAGTCGTCAATTTTCGCTCAATTTCCATCTTTGGTCAATTTCGGCTTTGTGTATGTTGAATTTTACAACTTGAGACTTCAATCCGACTTTTAATGATATTTTTGAAAATTTTGAATTCCAATTTTTATTTATTTTGAACAAAAATATTTTTGGATTTTTCAAAATTCTATGATTTCTTTGAAATTTCTGGGCATTTTTGAAATTTTGTGAAGTTTTAGAAATACGCACTTGTGACCCCCCCTAACTTAAACTTTTGCATTGTCCTCAAGCAAAAAGGACTAAAATCTAAACAAGGCAAAATAAGAAGTGCGATAAATAAAACAGACAAATGGAGAAAATGCAGATTTTTATAAAACAGGACTATGGTACAAAAATAGTAAGGAGCATACAGCATGTGGACAAGGGAAACAACTAAAAACTATCACAAACAACCAAGGCTTCACTGGGGTGGTGTTTGGGAAGAGCTGAGGGTCGGGGCCATAGGGTTCATAGAAGTAGGGTGGCAATGGCTCGTTGGGATCCCCTTGGCGGTGGTACAAGTCCGCTTAGAACCGAAACATCATGCTTGTATCACGACGGTGGTCGGTCAAAAAGCTGTTGAATCTCGTCTCAAGGGCCGACATATGTTTAGTGAGGTCGCTACCCGCCCATTCAAAATCAGGGTCTTCTTCTTCTTCGGCCGACTCTTCATCCACACCTACGTCACCCATCTCCACATCAGCACCTGCTTCTTCTTCTTCTTCCTCTTCCTCTTCCTCTCGTCTTCCTCACTCGAGGCAACATCGTCCTCATCATCACTTTCCCGCCCGGAGAATGGCTAGCTGTTTGACGCTCCGCGTGAGGGTTCCTTATCCAAAAGGACCGGGGAGGCGAGTACTATCAAGCGACGCCTCAATGCCAGCGTCCTTGAGGATGGAGGTAATCAAACGTGCATATGGAAGTGGTGCTGCACCTTTCTCATCCATGGATGCGACCATGATGTCGACGTATAGGGTGCGAGCCAGGTTAATGGAAGTGTTGGGATCGAAGGGGTGGTAGGTTAATGTGGCCTGACGGGCACGCATCGCTGAATCGTTGGACGTTTGCAAAATATTTGCACACATAATTTGGAAGGTGAGGCGTGCTTTCTCGTTAAGATGCCCAATAGCGACAGTCTGCCCCCTCCATGCAACATCGGGGGTAGTGCGCTCCATAATGAGTTCTTTGGCGACCGGGGCGACATTCCTTCAGTAGGTGAAATCTTGAACATCGGGAACGTCATATTCGGCCAACTTGGCCGTGAGAAGGGCCAACGAAAAAGGGATGACGATATCATCCACATATGCTTGAGACTCGAATTGGCCCGTTCGAATAAAGGAGCCATAGAAAGATTGGACCTCGATTGCCCAAACCGCTTCGTAAGGTTGATTAAGGAATCGACACCAACCCCTAGGCATGAAGAGGCCGGTGACGTAATTGGGCAGACCTGACCATTGGACAACGCGCTCCATGTGGAGTTTGGGATCCGGACTAAAGAACCGATTGCACCACCGCTCCTCTTGGCGGGAACATAATTCATCATGGCCGGAGGGAAGGATTTCGGTGGAATCGTATTTGATGGGGGCGGGTCATTGGGCCATGATAACGGGGAGAGTGTGCTGGAAAAGTAGGGAGAGAGAGAAGAGATGAGGGATGTGGTTGAAGGTGTGAAGAAAGTGGAGGCTATGGGTGGGTATTTATAGGGGATGGGTGGGTAGGGTTTTGGAAATGGAGGAAATAGGTTTGGAGGTAAAAAGGGAGTGTATTTGGGAGGGAAATTGAAGGGTTGGTTATGGGGAAATGAATTGGGAGGGAAGGGAAGGAATTGGGGAGAAGGGGGTGCACCTAAGGAATAGGGGAAATCCATTTCTGCAGAAAGCGGACCGATCCGCCTGGTGACCGGACCGGTTCGGTCCTTTAATCTTTGAGCTTTTCAATTGCCGGATCGATCCAACTGTAAAATAAAAGAACCAATTCGGGCCGGACCGGTCCGACTCAAAAAGAAAAGAATCGATCCGGTTCTTTGACTGAGCTGGATTTCCCCCTTAACTTAATTGCGATCACTCTCCTTTGACAGTTTTCAATTCTCATCGTGCTCCCTATCAGTTTGGACTCAAAATTCTCTCGATTTCTATTATCAACGCAACTTTACTCAATTTTCCGAAACCTGTGAATGCTCTGACCTTATTGTACCCTAATCCTATGGACTCTCACTACTCACACGACTCTCGTCTACTATACACAAGAATTCACCCCATACGCATCGGGGGTGCGACGACCTCAATGTAGCAGCTCACTCTACCTCATAAACGGGGTCCAACAACCAAACGATGTCGACTTCTTCCACACACGCATCTGGATATGGCTTCAGGTGTTTCCCATTTACCTTGAATGTATTTTCCCTTTCAAATCGTCTAACTTAACAGCTCCGTGAGGGAAAACATTCTTCCCAATGAACGGGCCAAACCATCGTGACCGCAACTTGCCAGAAAAGAGATGAAGCCGAGAGTTATAGAGAAGAACTTTTTGTCCAGGAAGAAACTCTTTACGACGAATGATGTTATCGTGAGCGAGTTTCATCCTTTCTTTGGAAATTTTTGCGTTCTTGTACGCATCATTGCGTATCTCTTCTAACTCATTCAATTAAAGCTTACGAGCTTCATCGGCCTTATCCACGGCAAAATTCAACTCCTTAATCCCCCAATACGCCTTGTGCTCTAATTCCACGGGAAGATGGCAAGGTTTACCATACACAAAGCGAAATGGGGACATGCCGAGCGAATTTTTGTATGCGGTACGATAGGCCCATAGCGAATCGTTCAATCTAAGTGACCAATCTTTTCGG
Organism: Sambucus nigra; assembly: GCA_949130495.1. NCBI lineage: Eukaryota > Viridiplantae > Streptophyta > Magnoliopsida > Dipsacales > Adoxaceae > Sambucus > Sambucus nigra. Next base: position 330,043,829 of record OX422216.1, read on the forward strand.
GTAGGATTGACGGTCTTTTCAAGAATATTCTTGATTTCCTGATTCGCTAGTTCGGCCTGCCCATTCGTTTGTGGGTGATAAGTTATCCCAACCTTGTGAACGACCCCATACTTTCTCATGAGCTTCGTGAATGGCCTATTGCAAAAGTGCGTGCCATTATCACTAATTATCGCTTTCGGAGCATCGAAGCGGGAAAGTATGTGTTCCTGTAGGAATTTAATCACCACTTTATTGTCATTCGTCTTGGTAGCTATAGCTTTCACCCATTTAGAAACGTAGTCTACCGCGACAAGGATGTATAGAAAACCAAAGGATGGGGGGAAAGGGCCTATGAAGTCAATACCCCAACAGTCGAAGATCTCAATAATGAGTATGGGGGTAAGAGGCATCATGTCTCATCGGGTATTAGCTCCCATCCGTTGGCACCTATTGCAAGATTTACAAGCATTGTTCACATCCCAAAATATTGTGGGCCAATAGAGGCTGCATTGCAGAATTTTAGCGGCCATCTTTTTCGTCCAAAAGTGGCCTCCACAAGCTTTTGAATGATAAAATTGGATGACTTTTGGGATCTCATCATCCGGTACGCATCGTCGGATGATTTGGTAGGCACAATATTTAAAAATGAAGGGATCGTAATAGAAAAACATGCGCGACCAAGTAGTAAACCTCTTCTTACCTTGCGATGTCCAGTCGGGAGGGATGGTTCCCGTGACAAGGTAGTTCACTATATCCGCAAACCAGAGCAAAGAAGAGCTAGCAAAGAGTTGCTCATTCGGAAAGAATTCGTCTATGGGTATTGGATCACTAGGTACGTCGGACGAAAGCTGTGATAAATGGTCGGCAACGACGTTTTCTACTCCTTTCTTATCTTTAATGGAGAGATTAAACTCTTATAGGAGTAGGATCCACCTTATGAGGCACGGCTTTGCGTCTTTCTTCGCAAGTAGGTATTTCAATGCCGCATGATCGATGAAGAAAGTAATGGGAGAACCTATAAGGTATGACCGAAATTTTTTAAGAGCAAAGACTATCGCTAGTAACTCCTTCTCGGTAGTGGAGTAATTGAGTTGTGGTCCAGTAAGAGTCCGGCTAGCGTTGTAGATGACATGAGCCTGTTTGTCTTTTCTTTGGCCCAAAACAGCCCCTATCGCATAATCGCTAGCATCACACATAAGTTCGAATGGTAAAGACCAATCTGGAACTTGTATGATGGGAGCGGACACAAGCATGGTTTTCAGTTTGTCAAAAGAGTTTTGGCACGCTTCCGTCCACTCAGATGGGTTGCCCTTCATAAGTAGGTTGCTTAAGGGTCTAGCGATGGCGCTAAAGTCCTTAATGAACCTTCGATAAAACCCCGCATAGACCAAGAAGGAGCGCACGTCTTTGAGCGATTTTGGTGGGGGTAGATCGACTATGACATCTATCTTAGCTCTATTAACTTTTATCCCCTTGGATGAAACTATGTGGTCAAGAACTATTCCCTTAGTGACCATGAAGTGGCATTTCTCCCAATTCAGCACTAAGTTCTTTTCCATACACCGAGCAAGTACCTTTTCCAGTTTTTCAAGACAAAGATCGAAAGAGGTGGCAAAAACGTTGAAATCGTCCATGAACACTTCAAGTTCTCTCTCGACCATGTCGCTAAATAAGCTCAACTTGCACCTTTGAAAGGTCACGGGTGCATTACACAAGCCAAATGGCATACGTTTGTAGGCAAACGTACCAAAAGGGCAAGTGAAAGTTATTTTCTCCTGGTCAAGTACATCTACCTCAATTTGGTTATATCCGGAATAACCATCAAGGAAGCAATAGTAAGGGTGGTCCGCTACTCTCTCAAGCATTTGATTAATAAATGGTAATGGGAAATAGTCTTTCCTAGTTCCAGCATTGAGTTTCCGGTAATCAATGCAAACGCGCTACCCGGTGGTGGTACGTTGGGGGACTAGCTCTTCTTTAGCATTCTCAATCACTGTCATGCCCGACTCTTCGGGACAACTTGAATAGGGCTCACCCATTTTCTATCCGAGATTGGGTAGATAATCCCGGCATCCAATAGCTTAATTATTTCGGTCCTCACCACTTCTTTCACATTAGGGTTTAGCCTTCTTTGTATTTCTCTCGAGGGATTGATATCCTCTTCGAGATGGATCTTTTGGGTGCAAATCAAAGGACTTATCCCTTTCAAATCAGCAATGCACCAACCAAAAACTCTTTGGTGCTTCCTTAGAATCTTTAGCAATCTATGCTCCTGCTCTTCATTTAGGCTAGAGGAGACAACAACAAGAAATGTCTCATCCTCTCCTAGGTATGCATATTTAATATGGGAGGGGAGTTTCTTCAATTCAAGGGTTGGAAATTTTTCGTTGGAGGGGACCATGCGTGTATCCCTCGGTGGTAATTCCTCAAATCTAGAAACCCAACTTACATCTCTCGCATCCTCGTTCAATGCTCTTTCATCAAATAACTCTCTCAACTCCTCAACCTCCCTCTCGAAAATGCAGTGTACGTCCCACCACTCTCGTGGCTCGACACTAAACAGGACCCTAAGGCATCTCCATAATAAGTTTCCTCGAAATAATCCTCTACGATCTCGTCTATTAGACTCACCGCGTGAAAATCATCTTCTTTCCCCGTCTGTTGGGCGATATGGAAGATGTTAGTCTCTAAATTCATGTTCCCAAAAGTGAGTTGTATATGCCCATTCCGAGTATTGATGATTGCGTTAGCCATAGCTAAGAACGGGCGACCAAGAATAATGGGAACATGGTTGCTCGAGGTGAAGGAGGGCTCCGTGTCCCAAATGACAAAGTTTACCGGGAAGTAGAAAGTGTCAACTTGGATGATCACGTCCTCAACTATGCCTCTTGGGATCTTCACGGTTCGATCCGCTAATTGGAGAGTGAACTTTGTGGCTTGAGGTCTCCCAAATCAAGTTGCCTATAGATGGCGTCAGGGAGAACATTGACACTTGCTCCCAAATTAAGTAAAGCTTTCTCAATTTTATTTTCTCCAATGATGCAGGAAATGGTGGGTGCACCGGGATCTTTGAACTTGGGTGGGAGATCATTGAGTAGGATGGAACTCACATTCTGCGCTAGGAAGATATTTTTCTTTACCTTCATCCTCCTTTTTACTGTCAACAAGTCTTTGATGACTTTTGCATAAGCTGGAATTTGCTTAATAGCATTGAGGAAAGGTAAATTTAGCTTCACTTGCTTTAGTACGTCTAGCACTTCATCACGGGGTTTCCTTTATGGGAAGGAACCAGCATTTGAGGAAATGGTGCCGCGGTGGGTGGTTTCACTACTACCTCGGGCTCACTAGTGCCTTCTTTATCACTCTCATTCAAGGGGACATCTTCGGCCTCTTTCGTGCCGGGCGAAATCTCATTGTCTTTGGTTGCATCATGTGGAGGAGGTGATAAATCAACGACTCTCCCACTACGAAGAGTGGTCACAACTTGACATTTCTCCTGATGTTATGTCGAGGTGGAGCTAACACTAGTTTGACCTTGGGGCGGTCTTTGGCCCTGGGCAGGAAACTTGCCCTTCTCTTGGATACTCAACGATGATTGCAATTGTGAGATGTTCGCATTCATGTCATTCATCATGCGCTCGTGTCTAGCATTAGTTGCAGTCTGGATATTGATAAAGTGGTTGATCGTATCCTCGAGACTTCTCCACGATGGAGGGATGTATGCTCCTTAAGGTGGTGGTGCTTGCACATGTCCTTTCATGTGTGGAGCTTGTTGAAAATGTGGTGGTGGAGGAGGGGCAACATGTGAATTAGGATTCATCGCAGCATGTTGTTGCCCATAGCTAAAACCAGGGTGGTTTTTCCATGAAGGGTTATAAGAATTCCCGTGCGGCGCACCAAAATTACCCTTAAATCCTCCTATGCCACTAACTTGCTCTTGAAGCATCACTTTGTAGGCGGGTATAGTCAGAAACTCCTCAGTTGAATGACCCACCTCACAAATCGCACACACCTTCTCGATGGGGTTTGGGATGGATCCAATTGGTCCTCTTCCATATTCCCACGTAGGTCTCGCAGTCCTTTCTCAAGAATATCGAGTCGACTGTCCGTTATAGAATTCTTTTCTACATGAAATAGGCCGGACACCGATGGGTGGTCACTTGACGATTTTGATTTTGAGCATTAGGGTCAGATGTATCCCAGGATTGGGTAGTCTCGACAACATACCTCAGGTGAAACTCAGCATTGTGGGCGTCTTAGTCGACAAACGGACCACTACCCATGGTTTCAACAAGTTGCTTGGAGTTAATGTTCAGCTCATTATGGATAAAGAAAATGATTTGTGTTTTATCAAAACCATGATGGGGACACGACGCAATTAACTCATTGAAACGCTCGTAGTATCGTTCGAATGACTCATTTTCTAATTGTCAAAAAGTTTGAATTTGAGACTTGATGGAATTCGTTCGATGTGGAGGGAAGAACTTCTTGAGAAATTTGGATTATAATTCGTTCCATGATGAAATCGAATTTGGAGGTAAAGACCATAGCCATGATTTAGCCTTATCCTTTAGCGAGAATGTGAAGAGTTTGAGGCGGAGCACATATTTTGTGCAAGTTTGATCGCTGAGAGTCTCACACGCCTCCTCAAATTCCATGATGTGGGCATATGGCTTTTCTGAATCCATTCCATGGTAAGTGGGAAGTATCTGGATCATCCCATTCCTAAAGAAAAATTATCCCGCATTGTATGGGAGTAAAATGCATCCCAGAGTGACAGTGCGCTCGGGATATAATACTTCTCTCAAAGGGCGATACGGGGCCTCTCCCTCATCGGCAGCTGCACTACCCTGTTGTGACATATCTCTCTCTCTCAAAGATTCAGTGTCCTCACTTGGTATACTAGGAGTGTGCTCTGAAGTGTGTCCTAAGAAGGAAAACGACATATTATTTGAGATTGAGTGTGATGGTGTGGGAGGTGGAACCCAGAATTGTGGAGCATTAGGAGTGTGAGGGCTATCAGGGTCGTACTCTACTATTGGATTTTCGTGAATATGGGTTGGAGTATTCTGGGGAGTTGGAGTGAGTTCAGAATTTTGCATTAATAGCTTATGATAGATGATGAATATTTTTATGCTTTTTCAAAATTTTATATGTTTTTGGATTTTTGGAATTTTTTTGTCAAAGTTTTAGGTTGACTTGATCTAATCCTAAGTCTACCTAATTCCTAGGCAATGGCGCCAAAAACTTGATGCGACTAAGAATGTGTCTCAGAAGTGCGTACTCTTTAGTCTCAAGTGTAAGCTTGTCGCGTTAGTAATAAACTCGGTAAGTCGGGATCGTATCCACAGGTAAATAGGACTACAGAGTTGTAACGACGTTGGATAGACGAAGAAATCCTAACTCTGACTCTAAAAAGAAAGGAAAAGATCATTTGATTTGTGGAATAACTACACTAGATGCGATTGTGAAATTATGAAAAAATGCAACTATTCTAAATTAGCTAAAATACTGATGAAGAATGATTTAAAACTGTAAACTATATGATGAAGAAAACAGGACGGGAATACAATCCCCCAACCCTAGTGTATTACAGGTATAATACTAATCATAAATTTAAATGATTAATTAGACCCAGAATTTAGTACTCCCAAGCATTACGTATATGAGGTTCAAGCCCGCACCATACTTAATCAGAGGATGAGTAAATCGGTATTGCAATAGTTACACTCGAATTGTATTCTAAAGCATCCCGGTTACCCGGAAGCAAACGAGATCCAAAGATCTACAATTGTCGCGTTCCTACGCAATACGGTCGTAATCAAATCATTAAATTTAGAGGATTAATTTTATGCACATACAACTACCACATAGGGTTGGGTTCATGCATCCCGACCCTTAAAATTCTAGCCTATCATGATGAAATTAATGAAAACAATTTTGGAATTGCAGGAAGTCATGATTAAACTAAGGAAAAATTGAAGAATGATGTGAATGGGAAATTAAACAGAGGAAATTACTCACTAATCTTACCAAATCACTCAAAGCATTAACTACAATTACTGGTAATCACAGAAATCTGAACAATCTTCAATCTTGATATTAAAATTATAAGCTATCTCCAACTAGGGTTTTTCTGGAAAGAATGGAGAATTAGATAAATTCTTCGTACTAAGAATGATAATAGAACGGGTTTAAATACCCTACAAAACTTCAAGAGTTTTAGCTGCACTAGGACTCTCCATTAGAGGAAGTTTAGAAAATTAAAATTCGATAGTCGGACCGGTCCGGTTCTCCTGCGATTCAGTCTGGCTGGAATTCGGATCGGTTCTTTTATTTCTTGGGCAGATCGATCCGGTGCGGATCGATTCGTTTGTTTTCTTTCAGCTTCGATCCGTCTTCGGTCCGGGGTTCTCTGGTAATTGGCATTACGGACCGGTCCGGGCTTCCTTTGACTGTTTCTTCAAACTTTTACTGCTCATAACTTTCACACCGGGACTCCGATTGAGGTGTCGTTTCTTTATATGTACTCGTAATTGAAGGCTCTTCAACTTCTCTTAGATTCCTCTTCCAAATTCTGGGTAAAAATTATAATTTTGCCCTTTTGACTTTCCTTCTTTTCTTTCTCGATTCTTCTGGTTTCTTTCTTTCTTTACTTGACATCAAATACCTGTAAAATCAATACGAAATACCAGAAACTCGGGGTACTCATTAGAATAAGTCAGTAGCAAGATTATGAGATAAAATCAACTTGATTACGTTGTTTGAGGTGCTAAAAGTAACTAAGTTAAAGGGATAAATTAGGAAGAATTTATGCCTAATCAGGTACGTCAAGGGTTCATAACATCACTTCCAGCTAAATAGTTTGTAGATTTGAGATAATTGATGGTGATGTTGTTTCTTCTTATATTTGGATTTTTCATTTTGTTGTGAACAAATCGGGAGATTGTGGTTGGAATGGTATGTACCTGATTATTTGAGATCACACCTAAAGACAATCGAAATTACGGGATTGGGGTCGAACAATGGAGTTGAACAGTTGAGGTACTTTGTGGAGAATGCCAAAGTTTTGGAGAAGACTATAATAAAGATGAAGGGTGGTGTTGAACAATTAAAGCTTCCAAGGTGTTCAAAGCACATGATTAGTAAAATAAGTAAATTAATAAGAATATTGAAACGACAAAAATATAGCATGACGCGAAGTTGTCCCGTTTGCATATTGTTTCTATTTTGAATGTATATTTGCACTATCTCTATTTTATCTGGATATATAATGTTTGAATAGGTACAACGTTGCTATAACAGGTACATATATACTGCTGGGCTGTGGCAGTAGCCATGGCCATACTGCCCAGCATATTTTTTTTCAATTCTGCCGAAAATTATCACTGTCATTGACCGTGACAAGTCCTTGACAAAGGAAGTTGTCACGAACTTATCACAGTCTTTGACCGTGACAATTTTTTAACATTGTCACAGTTTTGTCACGACCCTAAATCGTGACAAAACTTGACGGTCAGAGACCGTGACGTGACCGTGACAATTCTAACGAACTTATCACGATCAAAGACCCTGACAAAAACAGTTATCTCGCCCAGAATTGTGACGGTCATTGACCTTGACAAGTCCAACTTGTTAAGGTCAATGGCAGTGACAATTCGACAGACTTGGTGTAGTGATATGAGACATTAAAAACTTTTTTTACAAGATATAATCTGAAATTTAATCCAATGAATATAAACATCCACACAATAAAATCCATCACCATGCTAACTCCAAAATAAAATTCAGCTCCAAAAGATAAATTAATACTTAAATGAATAATCCAACTACAAGTCTCTAACTAAAAATCGCAAACAACTGTGGAACCAAATGGCCCACCAAAATCATAAATAACTGTCTCATAAATAAAATGACGGAATGAAATAAATATAAACTACTAAAGTGATTAAATAAAACTCCAGTTGCACTCCACAAATATCCAATCCATCATATGCATCTATTCCAATAACTATACCCGATATGTTAGTCAACATAATGGGTCAAAGTCCACCGCATGAATACCAGCTACTCTGCCCTATTAGGATCCGTGAATCCAGACATAAGCATTATACGTGATAAATATTACAATAGAGTATTTTAAATTATGCGATATAAGAACATACGAGTAAAGTAAAATATTACTAACTACCCACACAGCTAAGCCAGCCCATTATTGAAGTCTAATTATGTGATTATAACACTGAATTTGCTCTAAAACTTAATCTTACTCAATCTAATTATTTAATTATTCTGATTCATGCGACGCCACTATAGCCAGCCAAACATTTCTATTGGTCCTACAAATACTTTCGGCGTGCTTAAGTTACAACACATCACACTCATTCCCCTCACTATAGCCAGTCAGCCCAATTTCATTAGCTTTGCACATACTCGTGAGGTTCCACGCACGACATGTCATTATAGCCAGTCAGTCCACTTATCGTTAGCCATGCAAACGCTCGTGATGCCAACACACACCAATGTCGCTATATCCAGTCGTCCCAATTGTCGTTTACCCAACAGATACTCGCGACGAAAATTTATTTTAATACCCATTTATTATCTTAGGCATTAATTATTAATTCTTAATCAAGTTCTCTCATTCTCTATTAGCCGCACCCTTAATTCGGGTATCACAATAAAAATCATCCATAGCCCCATACTTAGAGATCACCAAACCATAAGTATTACCTTATCCATCACCTCGGAAGAATACCTACCAAAGATCACCACCTAGTCTCGCACCTACGCTAACCGAATAAAGTTATAGCATACTACCTAGCGCCAACTAGGAAAATGCCCAACTGTACGCGCACACACTCACTAATCACATACCTAAAAAGTGCCAACAACAACAAAGTCTACCTACTAGTCTCATACCTAACAAAAATCCTATAAAATAAGGGTAAAAGTATAACTACTCTCAAAGTCTCAACGTTCGCACAATGTCAAAATTAAATATGAGCAATCTCCACATGAATTATAATTTAATTTATTATTATAATTTTTCAATTAATCCTACGATTTCAATTCCATTCAATTTTATTCATCTAATCATGTAATAACTAAGTTCTACCAAATAATCGCAAAAGTTGTCAAATTTTATAATTTCAATAAAAGTGATATTTTATCAATTTAACACATATTGCAATTCAAATATGGGTATAAAAAAGGTTTTACAATAATTAATTATGTTCTACACATACACCTATAAAATCATAATTTACAAGTCAAAACGTTATTTCAATTCCATATTTTAATTATAATATGCGATTTATCCCATAAATCTACCATAACCCAAAGCACTAATCTAGACATGTGATTGTTTCATGTCTTAAATCATATTTTTAGATTTAATAAAAATAGTCCTGATTTTTACTTTCACTTTTTCTAATTAATCTTCCTAATTAATTTTAAGAAAATATTATTATTAAGGTTTAGACAACATTTAAAATATAAAATACTTAAGGTGAACAACAGATATATTCTTGCGTGATCAAAGTTGTTGTATAGGAAAATTCATTGACATGGTTGTGTTCCTCTTGAAAAGTTGACAAAAAAAGTCTCTTGGATGATCTTGAGAAAATAGGTCATTCTTCTTTAAAAATAAACTTGAAAATCTTATTTAATGGAGGTTAGGGTTTTTATGAAATAGGGGAGGTACTTTGGGAGAGAAAGTCTCCAGGAATAGGCTAATATGAGCTTAATTTTTTTCCCACGAGCTCCATTTGAATAGGTAAAAAATACAAGAGTCCTTATCTCATTAGAATTCTCAAAAATCATAAATTCGTACAAATATAATTGTGGTGACAATTAAGTTCAACACAAATTAATAAGAAAAGGCAATCACCAAAATAAATAAAGAATGCAAAGAACGCCAATCACACGACACAGTATTAACGTGGTTCAGCAAGAATGCCTACGTCCAAGGTGGTGCTCTCGATATTATTTCTCTATACTCCGGGGAGTGTTTTACAGGAAAAATAATACATGCCCTTTTGCCCCGGGCGGAGGTTTTGTTTTATACATGTTATTTCAGAGGGTAGAGGAGTGGAACTCCCCCACATTAGCCCACAATCCCTAGGGTATCTCTTAAGAGAGATTTTAGGAACTGACTGGATCAAAACTAACTTAGGTGAGGCGCGAGGCCTTTGGACTCTGGGCCGTGTTTGATTGGGCTTGTCGTCTGGGCCCAGGTGACAAATTGAGGTACCCACAATTGCCCCTAAAATTTTTGGGTCACAATTTGGGCTCAGTAATTTTAAATGATTAGTCTTAATGGCATTTCTGTGATTCGTGCCATACTTTTGAACTGAAGCGCCCTTCCCGAACTGACTTTGGCGGCAGATTGCCTCGTTTTTGGTGCATCATGATTAGAAAGGTTTAAATCCATTCAGAGAGGTCATTTCTCGAATCGTCACTTTCATATCTCTTCGCATTCTCTCAATCTCTTGAAGTTTTCTCTGCAACTCTTTTTATTCTCAGGTCTCGTCTTCTATTTCCAAGCTTTTTTCATCGTTCCTGCTTGTGGCTTTGCCTCGTCTCAAGCTGACTCTTCCATCGTAAGTTCTTCTTGCTTCTTCTATTTGCTTTTTTTGTTGAAATTCCTTCGCGTTGATAATTAGGGTTTGTATCTTTTAATGGCAAAAGTAGGCTATAAATCAATAGCTGAATTTAGGAAATACTAAAATATTCCAAACTGGGTGGACATTGAGTGTGCCTCGGTCCCTCGTATTGTTAGAGAGATTGAGGATGCTCACTGGATTTATGTTCTCCTATTGTCCCAAGGGGGTCTTACTTCCCCCCCAAGTAATTTGTTTTTGGATTTATTTGGTTATTTCAATATTGTCCCTACACAGTGTTCGCCAAATGTCTGGAAGATTGTTAATGGTGTCCATAGAATAAACCAGCTCTATGGCACCAATCTAGGGCTTGCTGAGATCTGTTTTTGTTATTATTTCTCGCGAACAAGTTCTGGTCTTCTTTACCTCAAGGCCAGGAGTCCTGATAGGGTAATAATAGTAAATCTACCAGATTCCCACAAGGAAAACTGGCAAGAGGGTTTTCTTACTAGAAATTGTCAGTTTTCTCCCCATATTGAGGGGTCGAGGTCTGACAGGTTTATGGTCCCCTTTTATGGGGAGGAGTTCATAGGTAGGCTTAGTTTTTGCTCTGCTCATCGATCTTCTTATTAATGTATGATTTCTCTGATATTCTTCTTTCTTTCTTTTCAGCGAGAGCAAAGAACTTGGAACCTGCTCCCAGTGAGGTTCGAGCTGCTGAGTTGGTCAAAGCCTGGAATATTAGGGAACTCTTGGCTGACGGTGATCATCCTCGATCAACGGATTTTCTCTTGGAGTATAAGAACTTTGGATCCAGCTTTATCACGCGCCCTATAGACAGCATCCCCGAGCTAGACATCACTGAAGAAGTTACTACAGATCCCATCCAATTGGACGAGGAAGATAGCAACTCTAGTGAGGATAGCGAAGGTGATAACGAGGGCAGTGCTGAAGGTAGTTCCAGTGAAAAGAACACTGGTAGTGAAGGTTCTTCCAGCTCGAAAGAAGTTTCAGAAGCTCGAGAGTCTTCCAGTGAATCGAGCAGTTACAGCGAAGGGGATATGGCTCCTCCCAGGAAGAATCTGATTCGGGATAATAATAATGATGATGTTCTTCTTTCTCAACGGTCGAAGAAGTAGAAGTCTGGCAGTGGGGAAGCTGCCATTGGTTCTCAGCCTACTGTCAACGAGCAGGGAGAGTAGTTGAGAGAGAGAAAAATAAATAGGGAGGAGGAGAAGAAGGTGGAAGAGAAGAAGATGGAAGACAGAAGGAGAGCCAAGAGGGAAAAGAATGAGAGATAAGAGGAGAGAGGAGATGAGGACGAAGGCAGGGCAAGCGCCGATGCCTGTGTCCGCCTTGCTCGAGGGGGACTCTATCTCTATTTCTCCTCAGTTGGCTCCTGCATTGCTCGAGAGAGCAATTTTGCCTACTGATCATCAGAAGTCAATGGGGACATACCAGTTAGCTTTGCAGGTGAGTTAGAGGCTAGCCTTGGTAAGTCTGTCTTCACTTTTCTACGCTTGAAATATTCTATTCAATGCTTCTCTTTCTTAATGTTTTATCTTTTTTGCAGTTCGTGACTGACTTCGCCGTCCTCTATCGCACCAGCGATGAGCTGGTGAAGAGGAATGATGATTTGGAGAAGTATAATATTGAGCTGAAGGGGAAAAGTGTCGAGCTGGAGGCCAATTTGAAGACTGCCAATGATGCTCAACGGTCTTTCACTCTCACCCTCATTGAAGCCAATTGGGTGAAGGTGGCGGCGGTCAAAGAGCTTAGAAAGCTTCAATAGTCCTATGACTTAGTATTCATAAGTAAGTTAGCTGTGGTGGAGGAGAATAGGGTGCTGGCAGAGAATAGGGCTACTGCGTACGAGGATGCTGAGGTTCAGATAGGATACATCAGTCGACTGAACTTTAAGAAGCGCTGGAACAAGGATCTTCTGGCTATTGGAGTGAACATTGACTCTCCACTATTTAACGAGCATGATCCAGGCCCGAAGCCTGCTGTGGATGAGGCACCTACCTCGGCCATTGACGGTGGTGTCCCTACTTCTCAAACTGTTCCTGCTAGCACCCCTTCTGAGGGAGATGTTCCTGCTTCTCAGATCATTCCTGCTGGTGCCCCTTCTGAGGGAGGTGTTCCTACTGCGGTAGACAAGGGAAAGAAATCAACGACCTCAGAGCCAACTGAGGTTGCTAGCTAGCCTGTTCTGAGGACTTCTTTTATATTTTTGTTTTGTTTATATAGTTCTTTTAATTATCGATGTACTTTGACCGCTCTATTTTGATGAAATGAAAACACTTTCCTTTCTGCATACTGATTCTTCTATTCTTTAATGCTTTTTATGGCTTGTAGTTAATTGATGTAGATGAGTCCTGCCACCTCTCAACTGGGAAGGATCCTTGGTCCTAATGCGAGCAATCAAGATCGCCAAGCCATTGTAAGGATTTGCAAGTCTCTTAGGTCAAGGAATAAGAGCTTTAAATACCAGTTTGAGCTCATCGCCAAACTAAAGGATAGACTTCAGGAGATGGAAGAGGTTGGTGCCTCTGTCCAAGAAAAAGTGAACACTCTGAGAGCTAAACTTCCGGATTCTTTCAAAATTAATCAGGTCGGAGAAGCTCTTCAACAGGAGAATGAGACTCTGAGGAGGGAAGTGTCGCGACTCAGAGAGCATGCGCCAAGCGTCACGCCTCAAGTTTTAAGGGGATCCTCTTTATCGGCTGGTCCACGAGCTGGCACAGCGCCGAGCGCCACCCCTCAAGTTCTGTGAGGTTCCACTTCATCGGCTGGTCCGTGAGCTGGCACAAATGTCGGGGGTCCAACTAGGGATATGGACAAGCTTCAAGGAGATGTTCGTCGAGCTTATGTGATAGCTGTTGGGATTCAAAGACATGTTACGCAGTTGAGGCATCTATTCAAGAAAGGACCTCGGTGAGTGTGGGCTGATGGTTATGACCAGGGTTGGGAAGATGCTTCGATAAGGTTGACAAAGGTTGAAGAGCTATCCTTTATTAGGGGATGGTTGAGTGCCCTTAGGGAGCTGCAGGTCCACAGGAACTCAGTGCTCTGGTATCGTCATGAGATCTCTCTTTCAACTCTGAGGCCTAATCCTTTCAGGAGGGACGACCAGTGGGTCCCTAAAAATGCTATCCCCAGGTAGCTATTGGAGCCAGATGCGAATGAAGTTGAGGAAGAAGTACTCCTCATCCGGACGACGGCCGAAGAGCGCAAGTGGCTGATTATCTTGCTCAGAGGCCAAATCCTCATTAAGATTTACTTAATTCATTCAATGTAACTCTGTTGTAAATGCAGTGAAGTTATAAAATATTTATGTTTTGGGTGATTTGCCGACTTAACATGCGTTGTGTATTTTTTACTCCACTGATTTTTATTTGATTATCTTGGGCTCTTCGTAGCCGACTAGATTTGATGTGGGTAGAGTTGTTTTATTGCGTGAGTATCCTCCCAGTCCAGTATGCTTATGAGATACCATTCTGTCCTACTTTACCTTTTAGGTCGAGTCGTCACACTCCCTTAGGCCTAAGTTTGGCAATGGAGAGGACACACCTGGTATTCAATGTTCTATTCGATCAGGTTTTCTGAGCCAAACATCGTTTGGCGACCAATTCAATTTGGCCGAGCGGCCTAAGGGTCCCCTGTAGGGATTCATATATTACCAGGGGCAATGCTAAGAGGTTATTCGTGTTTCATTACGAAAACTTGAGGAGGGAGGCTCCCTGCTTTTATATATTGAGTAATATGCCTGTCGCTTGAAAAAGATGTGCAAGTTATAAAGTTCATGATACACAATTAACACTTTATGTAATGCTACTGCCCAACAATCTTTTATTAATCAAACACAATAAAAATGAGTTGCCAATTCTAGTAATGTGATAAAAGATCAATAAAGAGAAACTAAAAATAGAATTTCTTCAGGTTGGTAGCGTTCCAAGCTCGGGGTATCTCTCTGCCCTCCAGCGTTTCTAAGTGATAGACTCCTTGTAGGTCGTTTTTTGTCACCCTGAATGGTTCCTCCCAGTTTGGACCCAGCTTGCCATCAGATGGTTTTACTGCGCTGCCAAGAACTTTTCTCCCCAACCTGGAATGTTTTTGCAATTGACCCTCTTGTTATAGTGCCTTTCTAGTTGTTGCTGATAACTCGCTAGTTTCACTAGAGCTAATTCTCTGCGTTCGGCAGTTAGGTCAAGTTCGGCGAGTAATGTTGCATCATTCTGGCCTTGGTCGACTGTAATACCCCATAATTTTATTGATTTTTATTTAAGGGATTAATTGAATTAAATGAGAATTAATTGGGAATTAATCCGAATATAAATACTAGCGAGATGTGAGTTAGTATTTGATTATGATGTTAAAATTGAATATTTCTGAGTATATATGGTAATATATGAGTATTGAATATATTTAAATTGTCACGAGGCAGAAATATGACAATTTGGGAAATTTAGTTGGAACGCACGTGTCAGTCACGTCAGGAATGAATTTATTTAAATTAAAAAGTAAAACACTAGCCGGGGATTTAGTTTGGGTCCCGGGGCACTTTTAGGCCAAACCGGCAACCTAGAAGGTTATTTTGGTAATTTTAAAAATTGAGAAATTAAAACCCACGAATTTTAGAGGTTAATTATATATTATTTGGGAGACCACTAAGGCCATTACCAACAAAAGATGAGAGAGTGGGCTACGGGAGTTTTGAGAGAAGTTGGAGAGAGGTTACAAGAGCCAAACCAAAGCCATCACCCATCATCACAATTGAAAAGGATTTGTGATTGGAAAGAAGAGAGAAAGCCAACCTTGAAACATCGACAATAATCTGAAGAACGAATCTACGGCAAGTGATTTGATATTTTTAGTTCATTGAATATTTCTTCCATGTTTAGTGTAGGAACTGTTTTGTCTTGAAAGTTTTGAGGAAAACCTAATGAAATTATTATAGAAACTCTAAAGTTGGGTTAGGGATTGATGTAGAATGATTATGGACAAAATTTGGTATTCAAAACTTAACTTTGAGGATTAAAAAACGGATTTGTGATGAGTAATTAGGCACAATAAAATTCTGGGTTCATGTTCATAGGGTTTGGGGTAAAGTTTGGGGATTTATGATAATTGCACGTGGATTAGGAGGATTTGACCCCAAAAATATGTTAAGAAGCGACCTAAGAGGACTTAGAGTAGTTTAAGAACATTAAAATTCTATTGAGATGATCTTAGGATGAATTTAGAGAAGAGAAAAATGAAGAAAAACGAATTGGAAAATTTCAAGGCGTTTACTGCCATCTCGTTAGAAGACCTGCCAGGTCGCTTGAATGACCTCGTTCGAACGAGAGTTCTAACGAGATGACAGTACCCCTTCTAACGAGTTGGTAGTTCGTTCGAAGCCATTCGTTCGAACGACACTCGTTCGAAGCACCTCGTTCGAACGAGATTTCTAACGAGTTGACAGAATGGCCTTTTAGGCCTGATTTTTATTTCAAACTTCCAGTAGACTTATTTAACTGAGTGATAACCTTCCATTGTTGACCAGTGGGTATAGTTGTGAGAGTTGAGTACGTTGAGGAGTAAAAGTTAGAATTTTGTAGTAAACCAGAGGACATTTATGGGTTAGGAGATAAGTATCTAAAAATTACGACATGAGAAGGGTTGATAACTTTTAATGTGTAGTATTCGGGGATTTGTAATCGTGCAACATTTAATGTCGGTATAGAAATGTAAAATATACCTCTAATGATATTGAGATATCTAAGAAGTGTGAATGATTAGTATATGTGGTTATCTGTGTATAACATACCTACCATACTTGCTATCACGGGAGGTCGGCGTTCGATCAGGGCCATCTTATCTTTGTGTGCATATGGGGGGATTTGGATTGGTATCTCGAGGACATAGGTCAGAGAAGGACTTATTGAGAAGTTAATAAGTCTGCTGATCATGGGAGCGTAGGTATGTGCGTGACCCATGTGATGTGAACTATGTTCGCCTCCATTATGTGTGATTGTTGTTTATTAAAAACGATTCCTGAGAGATTCGGAATACGTGGTCCTTATGTACGTGGTGTACCGGGATGGGATAGCAGAGTATGTAAGAACCGCAACTTAGTCTCGGGGTGCCAGTATTGTATATTTATGATGAGAATAATATACTGTTAATTTAAATGAGTTGTCATGTATAAATGTAAGTGTGAGTAATAGCAACATTGTAGTAGAATTAAAAATGGAAAATCCCTAATGATTAGTATTATTAATTTTGGGAACCAAGAAGAAAAGTAAAACTCTCTGTTTAAATTAAATTGTCGGGAATTTAATCGTGAATCGTATAGGAATGATTGATTGTGTATTGGACTACTTAGATAGTAGAATAACTAGAACGGGTACGGGTACAATAGGAGTGCACAATTAGTTGAGAGGTGAGGATATCATGTGAGTGCACGCACTATCATGTACTTTATATTCACTGTTTAATGATATTAAACACTTGCTGTATTTTAAACTGTTTTCACAATCGGGCTCTGACCCGTTTGCTTTCAAATCTATTTTCTTGTAAAAACATTTTAGGTGCCCAGCCACAAGGATACCAAGTGTAGGAGTTCCATTCCAGTGACGTGCTGTAGCTGCTGTGGAAGTTACAGGATCTCGATAGTAGACGCCTCCACTTTCGACCTTGATTCTATTTTACTCATCTGTAGGGCATGTCGCCCCCTTCTTTTAGATACATATTACTTACTCAGTTTTATTCTCAGATTTTGGGTTGTAACTAATTAGTAATTCAGACTTTGTATTTGGTTGTATTCAGCATTTAGATTATTAGAGGAGTATTCCTCCAGATTTATTATCATTTCATTATTATTCTATTGTGACTGTGTTGTGGTTGTGTTATTAATATCTCATATTTAAATGGATTGTATGTTAATCGGATTTAATTAAAATTGACAACTCACTTTTTAAATATTAGGTGGCTAGTAATTATAAAAATGTATTTCGACAGTGATGCTATGAACTGAACCAACTTGACATTTTGTATTAATTTGAATAAAGGAGTATCTACCGAGTATTTAATTAGTCGGGGTGTCACAGGTGGTATCAGAGCATCAGGTTCTAGTGTCCTTAGGATCTGTACGGCTTGTTATGTTTCCGCTGAGCTTTCTTTGATATAGAGCCCTATATTTTAGGATTGTTGTACTCTTTTGTGTATGTTTCGCTCTTCAACTATTTTGAGATAATAATTGCGAACTTATAAGACTTCTCTCATTTTAGATGCCTCCACGACGTGCACAGCGAGTTCCCAGGGATGCTCAGACTGAGCCACAGCCTGCACCAGTTCAGGGCTCCTTAAATGCCGCAGAGGTTGCCGCTATTATAGCCCAATCGATAAATGCCTCCCTAGCAGTTGTGGAGCAGGCACCACCTCAAGCGACGATAGTAGCATCATGCATTCCCGTCTGCTTGGAAACGCGTTCGTGATGCTTTTCAAAAAGCACACCCTCCGGAGTTTGCAGGCAGCTCCGATGTCGTTGTGTCCAGCCAGTGGAAGAAGGACATTCAAAGGCTTTTGAGAATGTATGAGTGCACAGAGGTACAGAAACAGATACCGAATACTTTTAAGCTAGTAGGATCAGCGTTGCAGTGGTGGGAGTCCATTACCACCCCAAAGGAGAGAGATGTCCTTTCTATATAGGAGTTTTGGGTGCGGTTCGATCGCAAGTATTTTCCATCAGCCGTTCACACTGAAATGAGGAGGAAGTTAATGAACCTCAAGCAGAAGGGAAGATCGTGGCCGAGTATGAGGCCAAATTCACTAATCTCTTGAACATCGTTCCCGATGAAATTCCAACCGAGGAGAAAAAGATTCAGAAGTTCATGGATGGGTTGACTTGGAGGATCCGTCAGCACTTATTGGGAAATCTCTCGTTGGCCACTTATTCTGATGTGGTTAACGCAGCACTGCTTCACTTCCAGGACCACCGCTTTCACATGTCAAAGAGTAAGCGATCAGGAGAGTCCAGCCATCAGGGCAGGACAGGGGGAAATGATGCCAGCGGGGCACAATCTGCTCAAGGTCAGCATAGGCAGGGAGATCAGGGTTCCCAACAGGGGAATTTTAAGAGGTTTAGATCTGGGGGGTTTCAGAAATGGTTAGGGAAGTTTTCGTCAGGGCCAGCGAGGTCAACACGGCCATCAGGGACAGCACAACCAATATGGCCAACAGCAGCAGTTTCATCAGGGCTAACACGGCCAGGGGAGGAATGGCAACGACCACCAGGGGCAGAGAGGGGGAAATTTTCTGGGGAAATGTTTCACTTATGGCAAGATTGGCCACAAGCGCGAGGAACGCCCTTATAGGGGCAGGGCCCCACAGCAGCAGCAACAACAGGTTGCTCGACATGAGCCCCAATGACCTATGTTTACCGCCTCCCTCCCAGCACCACCACAGATGCCAGCTTTGCCACCCATCCCAGCAGTCCCAGTCCAGCAGGGACAACTTCAGTACGGGTGAGTTTATCAACTCCAGCATGCCGCAGTTCCATAGGATCCACCTGCTATTGAGGGTATGTTCTCTATTCAGGGGACTATGGGGCGTATTTTATTTGATACGGGGGCCACACATTATTTCATTGCCACGAGATTTACACGCACTTTGGGATTATTAGACCTGGCAGAGAGCACAATTACTTGCGTAGATTCACCGTTGAGTAGGGGTTTTGTGATTTCTCTTTTTTGTAGAGGTGTGGGTATAGAGATCGGAAGATTTACTTTACCAGCTGATATGTTAGTATTAGAGATGACTGAGTAAGATGCGATTGTTGGTGTGGATTGTCTAGTTACGTACCGAGCCATGATTGATTGTTTCAGTAGGAGTATTATTTTTGCTATTCCCGGGCAGGAGATGTTTTTAGTGGCGATGCCTTGCCCCGAGGGAGGATCGTCCACACACTTGTATTATATAGAGGAGGAGACCTCTAAGGAAGTGGTAATACCACTCGATTCGATTCCCGTTGTTAGTGAGTTCGCTGATGTATTTCAGGATATACCTGGACTACCTCCTAGTAGAGAGATAGATTTTGTTATCGATTTGACGCCGAGCACTCGGCCAATTGCCCGCGCACCTTACCGTATGGCTCCAGCGGAAAGGAGAGAGCTAAGAGATCAGATTGAGCAGTTGTTGGGTCAGGGGTTCATCCGAAGGAGTACTTCATCGTGGGGTGCCCCTGTGTTGTTCGTAAAGAAGAGAGATGGATCGTTGAGGTTGTGTGTAGATTACCGAGAGTTGAATAAAGTCACGATACGAAATAAGTATCCCTTGCCCCGAATCGATGACTTATTCGACCAGTTGAGAGGAGCTTCCTTCTTCTCAAAGATTGAATTACTATCGGGATACCATCAGTTGCGTATCAGGGAACAGGATGTCTCTAAGACTGCTTTCTTGACGAGGTATGGTTCCTATGAATTTCGGGTTATGCCTTTTGGCTTGACCAATGCTCCAACCATGTTTATGGACTTGATGAATAGGGTGTTCAGAGAGTTCCTAGACCAGTTCGTCATCGTCTTTATTGATGACATTCTTGTTTACTCCCAGACAGAAAAGGAGCACGGCGAGCATTTGAGGCAGGTTTTGCAGACGCCGTGTCAGAACGTGCTATATGAAAAGTACGAGAAATGTGGATTTTGGCTGAAGGAGGTTCAGTTTTTGGGGCATATAATTTCAGACCGGGTGATATCTGTTGATCCGGGGAAGGTATCCGTGGTGAAGGATAGGGACAACCCACGACACTTCGTAGTTTCTTGGGCCTAGCAGGATACTACAGGAGGTTTATTCGAGGTTTCTCAAAGATAGCGGGTCCTTTGACACATCTGACTCGCAAAGGTGTGCCATTCATCTAGAGCGATGCCTGTCAGTTGGCATTTGATGAGTTGATGGACAAGTTGACCTCAGCGCCTGTGTTAGCATTTCCCAGACTGGGAGTTGAGTATCTAGTCTACACCGATGCGTCCTTACAAGGACTTGGAGGTGTGCTGCAACAGGAGAGTCAGGCCATAGCTTATGCTTCCCGTAAGCTTAAGCCTCACGAGAAAAATTACCCAACACACGACTTGGAGTTAGCGGCAGTCGTATTCGCTCTTCGAATTTGGAGACACTATCTCTTGGGGGAGAAATTTCGGTTGTTCACAGACCACAAGTCTCTATAATACCTCTTCACGCAGAAGGAACTGTATATGCGTCAATGTCGGTGGCTTGAGTTTATGAAGGATTATTAGTTTGATATCCAATATCACCCAGGGAAGGCTAACGTGGTAGTAGACGCATTGAGCCGTAGGCCAGTAAATGAGGTGGTCGAGGTGTAGAAAACTAAGTGGAAGGAGTTGGGACATCAGGATGCAGTAGCCCGATCGTTCATGTCTGTGATGATTGTTACACCTCAGATTGTTATGAGAATGATAAAGGCCCAGACAAATGACTCGTTCTGTCAAGAGCAGATAGTTCGATTACTAGCAGAGGGAGCTGAGTCCTATACCGTTAGCTCAGACGGGGGATTACGCTTCAATGGGAGACTGGTCGTTCTATAAGGGGAAGACTTTCGACACGAGGTAATGACAGAGTCGCACGGCTCATGGTTCGCCGTACACCTTGGTGCGGATAAGATGTACCAAGACATGAGACGACAGTACTGGTGGAGCGGGATGAAGTGAGATATCGCCGTGTTCGTTTTTAAATGCGCCATTTGTCAGCTAGTAAAGGTGGACCATCAGAAATCGACAGAATTTCTACAGCCGTTAGAGGTTCTGATATGGATATGGGAGAGCATATCCATGGACTTTATCACGGGGTTACCTACGTCACATAGGGGTCACGACTGCATATGGGTAATTATGGATAGGTTGACCAAAGTTGCTCATTTTCTGCCCATGAGGATAGACTACACTACGAGACAGTATACCCAGATTTTTATTGCCGAGATAGTGAGACTTCACGGGGTGCCTCTAAATATCGTGTCTGACCGAGATAAGATATTTGTTTCACGATTTTAGGAGAGTTTCCAGGAGGCCATGGGTACAGAGTTGCGGCTGAGTACGACATATCACCCGCAGACTGATGGGCAAACAGAGCGAACAAACCAGATCTTGGAGGATATGTTGCGTATGTGTATCCTAGACTTTGGAGGTGGTTGGGAACAGTACCTTCCACTGGTGGAGTTTGCTCATAATAACTCGTACCAGTTCACCATTGGCATGGATCCATTCGAGGCGTTGTATGGTAGGCCTTATCGTTCCCTAGCATGTTGGTTAGAGGTGGGGGATAACAAACTCCTTGGGCCGAAAGTGATTCAGGACACTTCGGCAAGGATAGAGATGATACGTAGTCGTATTCGGGTACCTTAGGATCGACAGAAGAGCTATGTTGATGCCAAGAGGTTCTTCAGAGAATTCAAGGTGGGGGACCAAGTGTTACTCAGAGTATCTCCTATAAACGGAATTATGCGTTTTGGAAAGAAGGGGAAATTGGAACCAAGATACGTGGGGCCATTTCCTATTATCGAGAGGATTGGGCAAGTTGCGTATAGACTTGGGTTACCGGAGCACTTGCATAGGATTCATGATGTGTTCCATATTTCATTGCTAAGGAAATATCTTAGGGACGATTTGGTCCATACTCACATTGCTTTAGAAGACATCGATCTTCATCCTGATAGTTCCTACAAGGAGGGGTCGATTGCTATTCTGGACCACAGCGAGAGGAAATTGAGGTAAAAAATAGTACCATTAGTACGCATGCAGTGGCGGCATCATAATGCCGAGGAGTCCACATGGGAGCAGCGCGAGGATGAGATGCGCGAGCGTTATCCAGAGTTATTTTTACCAGGTACTCTTTAGTTTCGAATTTCGAGAGGAAATTCTGTTATCAGGGGTGAAGTATGTAATTCCCCGTAATTTTATTGATTTTTATTTAAGGGATTAATTGAATTAAATGAGAATTAATTTGGAATTAATCCGGATATAAATACTAGCGATATGTGAGTTAGTATTTGATTATGATGTTAAAATTGAATATTTCTGAGTATATATGGTAATATATGAGTATTGAATATATTTAAATTATCACGAGGCAGAAATACGACAATTTGAAAAATTTAGTTGGAACGCGCGTGTCAGTCGCGTCAGGAATGAATTTATTTAAATTAAAAAGTAAATTATATTTGTATCAACCGAATGATCATTTTGAGTGTGCCAATGCGTCCGAAAGGGTCTAAATAGTCAGAAAACACTAGCCGGGGGTTTAGTTTGGGTCCCTGGGCACTTTTAGGCCAAACCGGCAACCTAGGAGGGTATTTTGGTAATTTTAAAAATTGAGAAATTAAAACCCACGAATTTTAGAGGTTAATTATATATTATATGGGAGACCACTAAGGCCATTACCAGCAAAAGATAAGAGAGTGGGCTACGAGAGTTTTGAGAGAAGTTGGAGAGAGGTTACAAGAGCCAAACCAAAGCCATCACCCATCATCACAATTGAAAAGGATTTGTGACCGGAAAGAAGAGAGAAAGACAACCTTGAAACATCGACAAAAATCTGAAGAACGAATCTAAGGCAATTGATTTGATATTTTTAGTTCATTGAATATTTCTTCCATGTTTAGTGTAGGAACTGTTTTGTCGTGAAAGTTTTGAGAAAAACCTAATGAAATTGTTATAGAAACTCTAAAGTTGGGTTAGGGATTGATGTAGAATAATTATGGACGAAATTTGGTATTCAAAACTTAACTTTGGATTTAAAAATGGATTTTTGATGAGTAATTAGGCACAATAAAATTCTGGGTTCATGTTCATAGGGTTTGGGATAAAGCTTGGGGATTTATGATAATTGCATGTGGATTAGGAGGATTTGACCCCAAAAATATGTTAAGAAGCGACCTAAGAGGACTTTGAGTAGTTTAAGAACATTAAAATTCTATTGAGATGATCTTAGGATGAATTTAGAGAAGAGAAAAATGAAGAAAAACGAATTGGAAAATTTCAAGGCGTTTACTGCCATCTCGTTCGAAGACCTGCCCAGGTCGCTTGAATGACCTCGTTCGAATGAGACTTCTAACGAGATAACAGTACCCCTTCTAAAGAGTTGGTAGTTCGTTCGAAGCCATTCGTTCGAACGACACTCATTCGAAGCACCTCGTTCGAACGAGATTTCTAACGAGTTGACAGAATGGCCTTTTAGGCCTGATTTTTATTTCAAACTTCCAGTAGACTTATTTAACTGAGTGATAACCTTCCCTTGTTGACCAATGGGTATAGTTGTGAGAGTTGAGTACGTTGAGGAGTAAAAGTTAGAATTTTGTAGTAAACCAGAGGACATTTATGGGTTAGGAGATAAGTATCTAAAAATTACGACATGAGAAGGGTTGATAACTTTAAATGTGTAGTATTCGGGGATTTGTAATCGTGCAACATTTAATGTCGGTATATAAATGTAAAATATACCTCTAATGATATTGACATATCTAAGAAGTGTGAATTCTTAGTATATGTGGTTATCTGTGTGTAACATACCTACCATACTTGCTATCACGGGAGGTCGGCGTTCGATCAGGGCCATCTTATCTTTGTGTGCATATGGGGGGATTTGGATTGGTATCTCGAGGACATAGGTCAGAGAAGGACTTATTGAGAAGTTAATAAGTCTGCTGATCATGGGAGCGTAGGTATGTGCGTGACCCATGTGATGTGAACTATGTTCGCCTCCATTATGTGTGATTGTTGTTTATTAAAAATGATTCCTGAGAGATTCGGAATACGTGGTCCTTATGTACGCGGTGTACCGGGATGGGATAGCAGAGTATGTAAGCACCGTAACTTAGTCTCGGGGTGCCAGTATTGTATATTTATGATGAGAATAATATACTGTTAATTTAAATGAGTTGTCATGTATAAATGTAAGTGTGAGTAATAGCAACATTGTAGTAGAATTAAAAATGGAAAATCCCTAATGATTAGTATTATTAATTTTGGGAACCAAGAAGTAAAGTAAAAATCTCTGTTTAAATTAAGTTGTCGGGAATTTAATCGTGAATCGTATAGGAATGATTGACTGTGTATTGGACTACTTAGATAGTAGAATAACTAGAACGGGTACGGGTACAATAGGAGTGCACAATTAGTTGAGAGGTGAGGATATCATGTGAGTGCACGCACTATCATGTACTTTATATTCACTGTTTAATGATATTAAACACTTGCTGTATTTTAAACTGTTTTCACAATCGGGCTCTGACCCGTTTGCTTTCAAATCTATTTTCTTGTAAAAAAATTTTAGGTGCCCAGCCACAAGGATACCAAGTGTAGGAGTTCCATTCCAGTGACGTGCTGTAGCTGCTGTGGAAGTTACAGGATCTCGATAGTAGACGCCTCCACTTTCGACCTTGATTCTATTTTACTCATCTGTAGGGCATGTCGCCCCCTTCTTTTAGATACATATTACTTACTCAGTTTTATTCTCAGATTTTGGGTTGTAACTAATTAGTAATTCAGACTTTGTATTTAGTTGTATTCAGCATTTAGATTATTAGAGGAGTATTCCTCCAGATTTATTGTCATTTCATTATTATTCTATTGTGACTGTGTTGTGGTTGTGTTATTAATATCTCATATTTAAATGAATTGTATGTTAATCGGATTTAATTAAAATTGACAACTCACTTTTTAAATATTAGGTGGCTAGTAATTATAAAAATGTATTTCGACAGTGATGCTATGAACTCAACCAACTTGACATTTTGTATTAATTTGAATAAAGGAGTAGCTACCCGGTATTTAATTAGTCGGGGTGTCAAATCGACCAAGGTGCACCTCATGGCTGAGAGGCCAACTTCTAAAGGGATGATTACCTCCATGGCATATGTTAGTGCGAATGGGGTTTCTCCGTTTGCTCGCAGTGGGGTGGTGCGGTAATCCCATAAAATATGGGGCAGCTCGCTCGCCCATGCCCCTTTGGCTCGCTCTAATCGCTTCTTCAGTCCATCGATCACTATTTTATTGGAAGCTTCAGCTTGGCCATTGCTCTGAGGGTATGCTACCGAGCTGAAATGGTGCCTAATTCCGTAGTCGTTACATAAACCCTGGAATAGGCCACTTTCGAACTGGGTTTCGTTGTCAGTGATGATTGTTTTGGGGATATCAAAATGGGTAATTATATTTTTCCATATGAATCTCATTATATCTGCGACCCTGATGTTCGTTAGGGGCTCTACCTCAATCCATTTGGTGAAGTAGTCTGTGGCGATTAACAAATACTTGCGATTGTCGGCAGCTGTAGTAAGAGGGCCGATGATGTCCATTCCCCACTTGGCGAAGGGCCAGGGGATGGTAAGTGATTTTAGGTCGCTGGCAGGTTGGTGGACCATAGGAGCATATAGTTGACATTTCTCGCATTTGCGAGCATATACTCCAGAATCTCTCTGCATGTATGGCCACTAGTAGCCTTCCTTCATTGCTCAGAAAGCTAGCGATTTCCCTCCAATATGACTTCCACAGATTCCTTTGTGAAGTTCGTGCAAAACTTACTCGACATCCTTTGGGTGAACACATTGGAGGTAAGGGCTGTTGAATGATCTCTTATACAGCTTTCCCTCGAGAGATAAGTGAAAGCAAGCAACTTTGACTCTTATCTGATGAGCGGCCTTCTTATCGTCTGGTAGTTCACCATCCTTCAAATAGTCCCTCAGGGGGTCCATCCAACTGGGTGCTGATTCAATCTGGAGAACATGGTCCATGTCTGGCAGCTCTTCGCTTTGGTTGATGCTCGGCTGGGCGAGGAAGTCTATAGGGATTGTTCTTTTTAAGTCGGAGTTGATTGTTGAACTCAAGGATGCTAGGGTGTCGGCATGACTGTTTTATCCTCTGGGAAACTATTGGACACCGACTTCCTCAAAGTTAGGAATTAATTTTTTTGCTAAGGTGAGGTAGGCTGCCATTCTTTCATTCCTCGCGTTGAAGTCCCCACTTATCTAATTAGAGACCAATTGTGAGTCGGCGAACACCTATAGCTATTTCGCACCCAACGCTTGTGCCTCCTGCAGGCCTTCTATCAAAGCCTCGTATTCTGTCTCATTATTGGAAGCTTCAAATCCAAGTCTGATCCCCTGCTCGAGAATTGTATCTTCTGGGGTAACGAGGACAATGCCTACTCCTTTGAATTGGAGGCTCCATTAAAAAATAGTCACCAGAAACCTCCTGCTGAGTGATCTTCCCTCTGATCCATGCATTAAAGTTGGTCACAAGGCTATTCGCCTATGAACTCCGCGATGAAGTCAGCGTGACTGCATTCCTTGTTTGAAATTGGATGTCAAATCGTCCGAGCTCGACTGACCACTTCGATAGTCTGCCGAATAGATCTGCTTTTCGCAGGACTGCTTTAAGGGGGTGTGACGTGAGGACGATGATAGAGTGAGTTTCGAAGTAGGTCTTCAGCTTTATCGAGGCTACCACTAGTGCAAAGGCTAGCTTCTCCAGTGGTAGGTATCGCTGCTCGACGTTCAATAGGGTCTTGCTCGCGTAGTAGACTGGGTGCTAGATTCCTATTTTTTTGCATACCAGTGCAGAACTGACAGTGTAGCTGGAAATAACAAGGTATAGGTACATGGAATCATTCTCTTGAGGTATCACGAGCAAGGGTGGTGTGCTGAGATAGGCTTTGAGCTCTTCTAATGCTTTTGAGCAATCTTGATTCCACTCCATTGTGTTGCTCTTCTTTAATTGCTGAAATAATGGCTGGTACTTTTTGGTTGACTTCGAGATGAATCGATTCAAGGTGACGAGCATGCCCGTGAGTTTCTATACGTCTCTTATCACGCGGGGAGGCTGTACGTTATTGATTGCATCAATCTGGTCCAGGTTGTCTTTAATTCCTCTCTCGCTAACCAAATACCCGAGAAATTTTCCTGACTGGACACCGAAGGAACATTTTCTCGCATTGAGTTTTATTCGGTATTTCCTAAGGATTTCGAAGGTCCTTGATAGGTCTGAGAGGTGGTCTTCTCTGTGCCTGCTTTTGACGATCTTATCGTCGATGTAGACTTCCATGGTATCTCCCATTTGGTCTTTAAACATCTCGGTGTCCAGCCGCTGGTAGGTAACTCCTGCATTTTTGAGCCCAAAAGGCATAACTTTATAACAGTATAGCCCGACGGTGGTGATGAATGCTGTCTTGTCTTGGTCTGGAACATACAGGGGAATCTGGTGACACCCTGAGTATGCGTCCAGGAAACTCATTCTTTCATGAGCTTATGTGGCGTCCACCAACTGGTCGATCTTTGGGAGGGGGGAAACTGTCCTTAGGGCATGCCCTATTAAGGTCAGTGAAGTCGATACAAACTCTCCATTTTCCATTGTTCTTTAGAACCACTACTGGGTTGGACAGCCATTTAGAGAATTGAACTTCCCGTGTGGATCCTGCATCCAGCTGCTTCTCTACTTCTTTCTCTATAGCCTTGTCCTTCTCGGGCGCAGTTCGTTGTGCCTTCTACGCGATAGGCCTGAAAGTGGGGTCAATGTACAACTGATGACAAACCACACTAGGGTTAATCCCAGGCAGCTCATATGGTTCCCACGCAAAAACATCTAGGTTTCTCCTCTATAGTACAGTCAATTCCTTCTTCTCTCGATTTATAAGAGAAGCTCCAATCAAGAACATCCTGTCTTTTTTGATACCACCAGCTGCGATCTCTTCCAGGTTCTCAATGACTCACTCAGAGTGGAGGAGCCTGGTCTCCTCCACTCCGGGTCTTCCATACTTTAGCTGCTATTTTGAAAGTATCAAACCTTCCTGTTCCTGAAGCTTCTCTTTGGTCTTCTCGGCCTTCTTCTCTGGTTTTGGGCAGATGGCTGCTTTAAAGCACCCCCTTGCCATCGCTTAATCTCCATGGATCTCCATTACTCCTCGCTAAGTCACGTATTTGAGTTTCTGGTGGTAGGTCGAGGGGACGACCTTCATTGCATGTAGCCATCCTCTAGTAAGGATAGCTTGATAGGGCGAGTCAATGTCGACTACCAGAAACTCGATTATTTTGGAGACACTTCCTGACCTCACTGGCAGTACGATCTTTCCCAAAGGGATAGTTACTTTCCCAGCGAAGCCAACTAAAGGGACAGTGGCTTCTTTCAAGTCGATAACGCTTAACTTTAATTTCCTGAATAGGTCAAGATAAATTACCTCGGATGAGCTTCCCTGGTCGACGAGCAACTTATTGACGTCGTAGTTCGCTATTCGGAGTGTAATGATCAAGGCGTCATGATGCGGGGTTCTTACTCCCACTAGGTCTTCATCCGTAAATACGATATATTTGCTGTAGTCGACGTCATATGCTCGTCGATGCTTTCCTGACTGTGTTTTTACTGGATCGATCTGGAAAGTTTGCATTACTACCGTAAGCTTTTTCACTTCCATCCGAGCTGAGTTTCCTTGAATCTGCTTTACATCAGATGCCCCATGAATCACTGCGAGCTCGTGGCCAACATCATCCTCGAGCACGTTGTCGGGCCTTGTGTCTCCGTTGCCAGCAACTTTCTCTGCCTTTTTTTCCACAAACTCGTTCTGGTGCCCGATCTGGGTCAACTCTTTAAGGTGGGACTTAAGAGCCTTACAGTGCACAG
The DNA here is from genome assembly GCA_949130495.1 of Sambucus nigra. Lineage (NCBI taxonomy): Eukaryota > Viridiplantae > Streptophyta > Magnoliopsida > Dipsacales > Adoxaceae > Sambucus > Sambucus nigra. The sequence goes on from OX422216.1 coordinate 330,073,068, forward strand.
TCTTATGTCCTCCTTCCTTATGAAAAACACATCTCAGCGCGTTGTTCCTCTTTGAGGGATCTCCTCCCATCTTTCTGGGCCATTTAACAAATGGCTCGTCCTTGATCTTCGCTAGGATCTTGTAAATTGGTTCTTTGAAGACAGTGTTTATTGCCTGAAATGCTTTTGAAACATCGTTCATATTTTCGTTCTTGGAGTTACCCTTGCCCTCATTTTTGCCCCCTTTCTTCTGGTTTTCAGCCTTGTTGTTGCCCTTGGCAGCGAACTTAGCTCGACCATTTCCCCCTGCGTTGAGGCGGGTCACATCTTCAACTTTAGCGTACTTCTCGATGCGATCCATCAGGTCATTAATGGTTGTGGCCTCTTTCTTAGTAAGGGATTGGTACTAGAGACAAGAGCTGAGTAGGCCAATCTTGAAGGATGCTACTGCTACCTGCTCCGAGCAGTCCTCGATCTCATTGAACAACTCCCAGTGCCTTTTTGCGTAGTCCCGGAGGCTCTCCTGGGGAGTCTTTTTCATTATTAGCAAGGCATCCATCCTCTTTAGATGGAAGCTGTTGGTAATGAATCGAGCCGTGAAGAGCTCAGTCAGGGACTCAAAGCTCTTGATGGATTTATGAGGGAGTCTCTCGAACCACTTCTGGGCCACATCATGCAAACTCGAGGGAAATATCCAACACATTAGTGCGTCCCTGTGGTTCCAGAGAGTCATGGCCTCCCTGTACTGACTAACATGATCGATAGGGTCAGTCTTTCCGTCATAGATCTTGAATCTTGAAATTGCGAACTTCTTGGGGGCTTCTTCTTCTTCTTCTTCTATCTCCCTTGAGAAAGGGGATTTCATCTGGGTCCTGAGAGCTCGCCGAGCCTGCTCTCTGGTCGATCTAGCACCCCGATGTGCTGGATGCTGGTCTATTTCTCTTCGGACCAAATTTCTCATGTCATTATTTCCTCGAGCCGGGCTCCTGCAATGGCGAGCTGGTCGCTGTTGCTCGAGCAAGTCATCACCTAACGAGTGTTCCTCGATCTTTTGGGATCCGCGTCTAGGGCTCCTTCCTCGACTGCGAGACTTGCTCGCCCAAGGGCTAGGAGTGCGATATTGACATTGCTTGGTTCTACGATGGAGATCTTTTTTCATCCTTTCCAATCTCCTTTTGAGGCGAGCATTCTCAGCTTCTTGCTTGCTAGCGGCCTCTTTACTGCTAGAGCCTTACCTCATAGGCATCGATCAATTTGGATATTTGTGTGAACCTAGAAGGTCCCTGACTTTCCTCTAAGGCTTGCCACTCTGGGCGAGTCCTTTGATTTGAATGTCGAACTTCAGATCTGATCCTGTAAGGGACAGGCTGCTCTTGGACATCCCCTGCTTGAGGGGCATTACTACTGTGACCAGACATTCCAAATTCTTTATTGGTGAGGGATTTCTAAAGGGAAGACGAAAGTTCCCACAGATGACGACAATTGTGGTGACAATTAAGTTCAACACAAATTAATAAGAAAATTCAATCACCAAAACAAATAAAGAATGTAAAGAACGCCAATCACACGACACAGTATTTACGTGGTTCAGCAAGAATGCCTACGTCCACGGTGGTGCTCTCGTTATTATTTCTCTATACTCCGGGGAGTGTTTTACAGGAAAAATAATACATGCCCTTTTGCCTCGGGCGAAGGGTTTGTTATATACATGTTATTTCAGAGGGTGGAGGAGTGGAACTCCCCCACGTTATCCCACAATACCTAGGATATCTCTGAAGAGAGATTTTAGGAACTAACTGGGTCAAAACTAATTTGATTGAGGCGTGAGGCCTTTGGACTCTGGGCCGTGCTTGATTGGGCTTGTCGTCTCGGCCCAGGTGACAAATAGAGGTACCCACAATAATATTCTCACATATTAAACACCTTTAACTAAAACGACTATTACCACCTCCATAAAAATCTAAGTGACATGATTCAAAGCTCATTGGAAAGTTAAGATTCTTACATTTCTTTACATCTGTGAATTATAGTCTAATTCAAAGTACAAGTAAAATGGCATACGTTTGAAGTGATGTCAAAATTTATGACAAATTGCCATCATAACTTAAGGTTATTCATCTCATAGAATCAATATTTTATTTTCATCAAAATAATTTAAATTTAATTTTAAGAATCATTATATAACCCTAATAATAAAAAATCATCTTATTAATAATTAGGTCCACATTAACATGTTTACATGATTCCACATTTTTATAAGTCCAAAAATACCCGAATTTTAAAATTTAGCAAAATTACCTATTCCATGTTATAACCATTAACTATTTTTACAATTTACGATTTATTAACCTTAAATTAATACTTCAAAACCCCGGGATATTATATTCTCCCCCACTAGTACATAAATTTTGCCCTCAAAATTTAGCCACAACATAAACATCACGATGTAAAGATGCACAATCAAACAAATAGGCTTACATATGATTATACATAGTATGCCACGATCGGGCCTTCATACACCCAATCCTCCACGCACCTACCCCATGAACAAAAATACAATATATATCTTAACAATGTATGTAAGCATAACTATGAAAATAAAACGTACCATGCTATCCCACGAATCACTATTCGATTTTATCTCCAAAATCATCACAACGCTTAAGTCCTCAAATCAAAACACATCACCACATTAATACTAGAGATACCTAACATCTATGCTAACGATCTCTAAAATAAATTTCGTCTTCAAAATCAAATCTAAGAATCTCCACATCAAGATTACTATTTCTAACCTCAATGCTTACAACGGCCTAAACACAAAACACCGTATCTCCAAGAAATACAGTTAATATGTATGCTAAACCCACTATCTTAGAGAGTACGAATCAATAAAGGGAGTCAAAGATTGATCACGCGAAAGTCAAATGGACTCAAAACCTACGATACCTAAGACCGTGCTCTGATACCAACTGTGACACCCCGCGTATTTTGACATTGGAGGTGGCCTGTCCTCGCTGTCAATCTACGCCGGGAATCAAAATTAAAATACCATTCTTAGCATATGATTGATTTATGAGACATTGAAAACTTTTTACACAATATATCATCTTAAATTTAATCCAACAAATATAAATATCCACAAAATAAAATCCATCACCATGCTAACTCCAAAATAAAACTCAACTCTAAAAGATAAATTAATATTGAAATGAATAATCCAACTATAAATCTTTAACTAAAAATCATAAACAACTGTGGAATCGAATGATCCACCAAATCCACTAAAATGTCTCATACATAAAACAACGAAATAAAATAAATAAAAAATACTAAAGCAATAAAATAAAACTCCAACTGCACTTCACAAATCTCCAATCCATCCTATGCAACTATTCCAACAACTATACCTAAAATGTTAGTCAATTCAACGGGTCAGAGCCCACCCTATAAATACCAGTTACTCCTCCCAATTAGGATTCGTGAATCTAGACATAAGCATCATATGTGATAAATATTACAATAGAGTATTTTCAATTACTCGATATAACATGTGAGTAAAGTAAAACAATACTAACTACCCACACAGCTAAGCCACCCCATTATTCAAGTCTAATTATGTGATTACAATGCTCTAAATCTTTATCTTACTCAATTTAATTATTGAATTATTTTTATTCGTGCGACGCCATTATAGTCAGTTAACCTTTCTATTAGTCATGCACATAGTCCTGGCGGGCTTAAGTTATAACACATCACACCCATTCCCCTCGTTATAACCAATCAGCCCAATTTCGTTAGCTATGCACATACTCGTGGGGGTCCACACATGACACATCACTATAACCAGTCAGCCCAATTATCGTTAGCCCAGCACATACTCGTGACGCTAACACACATACACGTCACTATAGTCAGTCAATCCAATTATCGTTAGCCTTGCACATACTCACGACGTAAATTCATTTTAGTACATGTTTATTATCTTAGGCATTAACTATTAATTATTAATCAAGTTCTCTTATTTTCTATTAGCCCCACCCTTAATTCGGGTATCACAATAAAAAGTCATCCCTAGCCCCATATCTAGAGATCACCAAATCATAAGTATTACCTAGTCCATAACCTAAGAATAATACCTACCAAAAAGGATCACCTAGTCTCGCACCTACACTAATGGAATGAAATAATAGCGTACTACATAGCCCCACCTAAGAAAATGCCCAACCATACATGCACATGCTCACTAGTCCCATACCTTAAAAGTGTCAACAACAACAAAGTCTACCTACTAGTCCCATACTTAGCAAGCAACCTATAAAATAAAGGTGAAAGTTAACTACTCCTAAAATCCCAACGTTCTCACGGTGTCAAAATATAATATGAATAATCTCCACATAAATCATATTTTAATTTATTACTACAATTTTTTCAATTAATCCTACAGTTTCAACTCCATTAAATTTCATTCATTTAATTATGTAATAACCAAGTTATACCAAATAATCACACAAGTTGTTAAATTTTATAATTTCAATACAAGTGATATTTTATCAGTTCAACACGTAATCCAATTCAAATATGCATATTAGCAACGTTTTACAATAATTAATTATGTTTTACACATACACCTATAAAATCATGATTTACAAGTCAAAATGTTATTTCAAGTTCATATTTTATTCTAACATGCGATTAGTCCCACAAATATACTTTAACCCAAAACACTAGTCTAAACAATCGATTGTTTCAAGTCTTAAATCATATTTTTAGATTTAATAAAAGCAACCTCTATTTTTACTTTCACTTTTCCTAATTAATCTTCCAATTAATTTTAAGAAAACATGATCAATTAAGGTTTAGGCAAATCTAAAACATTCATTACTCAAGGGGAACAATAGAGATATTCATACCTAATCAAATTTTTCGTATAGAAAATTCGTTGATATGGTCGTGTTCCGCTTGAAAAGTTGATAAAGAAAGGCTCTTGGATGATCTTGAGAAAATATGTCCTTCTTCTTCAAAAATAAACTGAAAAATCTTCTTTTATGGAGTTTAGGGTTTGTATTTGGGGGGAGGGGGTATTTTGTGAGAGAAAGTCTCTTGAGAATATGTTAATATGAGTTTAAAAATGTCCTCCCATGAGCTTCCTTTAAATAGGTAAAAATATAAGAGTCCTTCTCCCACTAGAATTCTTAAAAATCACAAATTCACACAAATCTAATATTGTGACATATTAAACACCTTTTACTAAAATGGATATTACTCCCTCCACAAAATTCCAAATGACCTGATTCAAACTTCATTGGAAAGCTAATATCCATACCTTTTTGTACATATATCGCTCATAGTCTAATTCAAGATATAAATAAAATGCATGCATTTGAAATGATGTCAAAATTTCTGACAGATTATCATCATCACTTAGGGATATTCATCTCATAGAATCAATATTTTATTTTCATTAAAATAATTTAAATTGAATTCTAAAAATTATTTTATAATCCTACTTAAAATTATCTTATTAATAATTAGGTCCAAATTAACGTGTTTACACGATTTCACATTTTATAAGTCTGAAAACACTCGAATTCCACATTTGAGCAAAATTACCAATTTCAAGTTATAACTATCAACTATTTTAACAATTTATGATTTATTAACCTTAAATTAATACTTAAAAAAACCCTGGGTATTACATTATTCTCTATCAAATAATAATTGCTCTCAAGAGTGTTCATTCCTTTATTTAATTGTAAAAAGTTGTATTTTATCATTAGTTATTCATTTTTGCAATGAGAACTTCATTATTATATTTAAAAAGATTTTTTTATCCCTGTTCTTACTATGAGAATATTGTTACTTTAAAGAAAGTTGTCCATTGGAAAAACTACGCACAGTGCATGAGCACACTACAGGGATATAAACATTTCCCTTTATAGGTGTTTACAACGAGGATGATACTACTGGCCCAACATGAGCCAATATGTTGCTCCTTTGCAGTAAAGTTTCTTGAAATATCATATTTAGTTTGACCAGCCACTTGAAGTAAATTTTTTAAAATCATTGGATGCTTGGAGGAATCCATAGATAGCTTATCTAAAGGATGGAGAGCTTTATGTTGGGCGAGGATATGATATCTACCTAAAGAAAAGGGTTGGTCGCTTTTACCTAGCCAAAAGAGAGTTGTATAGGAAAAGATATAACGAGAAGGTCGTGAGATGTGTGGCCAAGGAAGAAATGTAAAAAGTGTTTAAGGAAACTCATTAACCATTGCACACGGTGGAGAAAAATTGTATGATGAGTTAATGACTTTGGGTTATTATTGGCCTACAATGGAAGATGGCTTCATTAACTTCGTGAAAAGGTGTAAGGTATAACAATTGCATGGGAATATGGTACCCCATTAGTGAGTATGCAGAGTTTTGTTACTCCTTATGCATCTCACACTCGGGAATTTGATATAGTGGGAAATATCACCTTAAGTTCTTGTGGAAAAGCTTTCATCCTAGTCTCTCTAAACTCTACACCAAATGGGCAGAAGCGGTCCCTCTAAGGAGGATAACAACTCAAGTGATCACCTAGTTCATTGGCGAGTACATCATCTGCAGTATACCAAAGGTCATCCTCACATATAATAGAAGTCATTTTGTGTGCAAAGAGATGGGATTTCTGACAAACAAGTACAAAATCATCCACAATAGCTCAATTATTTCCTATCCAAAGGGGAATGCACAAGCAGGGGCAACCAATAAGACTTCGATCAGTATTTTGAAGAAAATACTGGAAGATCTCCCAGGAACTTGCGATGATAAGCTTCCTATGGTCTTGTGGGCTTATAAGACTTAGAAGAGGATATCAATTAGGTTCACTCCTTTATCTCTTGTCTATAGAACAAAATTTAGCATGCTTATGGAACTAGAATTACCCTCTACAAGAATGGATTAAATAACAATTTGCTACCAAATCGAAGGTATCTGTAGTTGGAGGACCATGAAAAGACATTTTTGTGTCGAGTAGTAAACTTGTTTCAAATAAGTCATGTTTATTTTCAAAACAACATCAACACGATTAACAATATAACATGACAATATAATACACATCAAAATAAAAATATAAAAATTCCATATATCAAAATAATTTAATTTTTTAAATTAATTGAAAATACATGAATTTCTAATACACCAATTCCTAAAAAACTTAATAATGCCCGTGGAGAAAAGTCAACAAACGATGTACGCTTCCAACGTGCCATCAATATTGTTGCCACAGATATACTCAAGAGGGGGGGGGGGGGTGAATTGAGTATTAGCAAAATTTTATTTAATATACCAAATTAAAGAACTTTTCTAAATTTATTTAATATGCTTTATCTTAAGAAATTGTCTTAGTAGTGAAATTCAGAATTTCTAATCTAAATGAAGTTAAGAACAATATAATTTCAGATTAAAACAAATATTTCTGATTAGAGATTTTAATTAAATTTTAAATCATTTTATAAACAATTAAATGGAAAATCATTTGATATAAATATATTAAAAAGTATTTTGATCTTGAGGTTTTAAGGATGTAAAGAGATCTGATTAAAAAAAATCAATCGCACATAAATTGATAAATGACATAAATTAAATAGCACCAGTTTTTAATGTTGTTCGACCAAACAGGGCCTACGTCCATGCGCTAAAATCCGCTCCCGTCTCCTGCGCTTCACTAATGTGATCCACTTGTCGGTAGGATCAAACCACCAATTTACAGCAGCACCAAGAGCTACAACTTTTTTTCGAAGCTTAAATGACCTGCTTCAATCCTTAAAAATTGAGTAGACAGAATAAATGAAATTTTACACTCTTGAAATGATACAAATTTGAGCTTGAGTGTATTTAAAGATAGCAAAAAAAAAATTAGCACGTAATCTTATTCTTGTAGTATATGCAACTGATTTTATTGAGTTCCACTCTTGTAGAATTAGATGTATCTTTTCTTTTAATATTTTTCAGTTGAGCTTCAAGAGAGAGCGTGACTGTCGTTATGGCTCCAATATATAATGTATCTCACAAATGAAATCGTTGGAAATATTTTGAATGTTGGATATTTTTCTAATCCTTCTTGAGGGCTGCATTAAATGCTCACCATTTTTTTCTTTTCAGAAGACAGATGAGAGTCATCCTTCATAAATGTTAGAGGTCTGAGAGAGAGTGAGAATTGATCTCATAGAGAGATGTTAAAAGTATAAATGAGTTACACAGTGGACCATCTTGAGTAATCAAAGAAAAGAATCAAGGCACGATTTGGTCATTATGAAAAATAAGATAGCGACTGTAAAAGCAGATTTTTAAATGCTTTTCTATAACTTGGTATCATACTGATATAAAAGAAGTAATGTTCAGTTACAAGAATAAAATGCTTATAGATATAATAATAATAATAATAATAATAATAATAATAATAATAATAATAATAATAATAATATGAAGGATAACTAAACAAATAAAATCGTCAATCAAGATTCCAAAAAAAATGATATAAATAGGTGGCTATGTGCGTTTAGTTGTCTGCACAACATTTATGAAGACCCATGCTTGTATTCGCATAAAAAAATAGGAAACCAACTGATATGGATTTGATGAGTCAGGTTTGTCATCGAGAAGTGCATGCGTACGCAAGGTTACCAGCTATATTGTATATATATATGCAACTAACAAATATCAAGCCAACTACAAAGGCTCCGTCTCTCTCTCTCTCTCTCTCTCTCTCTCTCTCTCTCTCTCTCTATATATATATATATATATATATATATATATATATATATATATATATATATATATATATATGTGTGTGTGTGTGTGGGGGGGGGGGGTTCAATATGACCTAAGGTCAAATCGAATAGCTAAGGCTCCTAACAATTTTTTTAAAAAATCGGTCCAATCGAACATCTAACAGGTATGGCCACAAAAGGACGAAATTAGTAAACTATGGCAGAGACAAATGGTAAGAACAAAAGCTTGCTAAGTCTTATGTTTAGGAACAAATATAATACCCAACAAATATTATTGCTACCTTAAGCAAAACAGGTATAAAAATCTAGCACTTACTAAATGAATTAGCACGCTGTTTCTTTCTGTTCGGATATTTTCTAATTGTGTCCATAAAGTATTTTATATTATAAAAACATATCATAATTAAGATAAATGTTTTGTTTGTAATCATCAAAAGAAATATTATATAAAATGAGCATTCAATATAAAATTGCAGAAGATTAACTTATTAAATAATTAATTAATAATTATTTACATTTTCATTTAACAAATATATCGAACATCAGCTTACTAGTCCATCCATAATACCTCGTCCTCTTTCCCCACCATAATCTCAGTGACTCGGACCCAAGACTCAAAATCTTGGAATGAATCTGCACTTTCTTGGTAATTAGGGCACCTCCACGCGTGTCAAGGATATAGAATATCTACGTATGTGGCTCAAATGAAGTCAGAATAGTTGGGTTGGGGGTAAAGTATATGTCGTAGGGGGATGATGAGTTGGTCGAAGTTGGTGAGGGGGATGGAGTAGTTGTCCCCTCACCCACCTTATCCTTGACTTTTACTTTATCCTCCACCTTACCCTTATCGTTATCCGTGATGGCACGCTTAATCTATTCGAACATATGGTTCATCGTTTGTTGGAGGCTTTCTAGTTTTGAGTTCGTGTCTGATTTGTACGTGTCGAACTTGAAGGACAACCCATTATTACTACAATCCACACCCATCAACTTCGACTTTCTTATCCAAGAGATGACACCCCGAGTATAACCTTTTTTATCTTGGTCCAATACTTAGCTTGGTGTATCCATACCCATAGATGCCTTGTCAGCATCATTTTGATGGTTGTGCACCGACTTTAGCCTTTCCTGAAATAATATAAAAACACGTTATTAACTTTAAAAAAGAATATTAATAAACCGTCTGATATTGACAATATGATTTTAATCATAACTTACAATGGTCTAGACGACTTGCGGATTAGTAGGCTCGCTCTTCTTTATTTGAATTTGGATATAGGAGTCGATCCTATTTGGGTTCCCCCTTGGGCCACTCCGAGACTCCTACAAAATGCGACCAAACTAAAGTAAGGTGTGACCAAATTAAAGTAATTTACTTAACACTAAACAAAATGTAATTTAAATTAAATTATTTACCATCCTATGCTCCACCTCCACATAATATGTTTACCCGTAGTAGTGTTCATCCATATTCTTTGACTGGTTAGTTATTCCCGAGCCACGGGAGGAAAATTATCTCTCGGATGCCTCGTTGTCCATGAACCTCTACCAGTTGACCAATGTGGGTGGATCCTTCTTTGCTGCGTGTTCCTAGATGCAAGCATGGACTCTCAATCCTTCCCGAAATAACAGACATGCAGGTTCTTCTTTTGTCTTTCATTGCCCACCTACACCCACCAGTACACTGCCCCAAGCTTTCGGGGGTAAGTTGAATTGTTATTATCCAACAAACATATAATATAAGATCGTTAGTAAATTAACATTAAAAAACATAATACTAAAATCTTATGTGAAAGTCAAATATTTGATATAAATATTGATATTTTCGTACCTCTAAGGCCCCCCTAAATGGTCATTTTCATATCCACGGGCACAATCCTCCAATATTCGAATGTGGGACCGACTACTAATTTGAACAACTCTAACTCCCTTATCTGTAGACTAGTCTTATTTTAAATTACGCTCTCATACTTGTCGAACTTGATGGGCTTATTGTTATAAGATCCCTCGTCACCTCCGTTTGTTCTCGGGGTATGATGGCCATAGGAAGTCATATTCTGTAAAAAAAAAATAGGCTTTAGTAGCATAATATATAACATAAATCAAATGAAAATACTCAATTTCGGGATATAAGAATTTCAAAAACACAAAACTATTCCACCCACTTGTTTTCATTAGTTAATTAACGAAAATCCTCAACCGGGATATAAAAATCAAATGAAAATACTCACACTACCATTTTAACATAATAAATAGCATTAGAGTTAACGAATGATAAATTAATTTTTGTAAGTGCCTTTAAACCCTCAGGTACTACCGTCTGGACCTTGGACAGGTAAAGTGAGAGAGGTACCAAGTGTGAGATAAGATTTAAACTGGATCGGACCTCAGGAGATAGTCATACGTCCACTGTACAAAGGTGTTATACGTGTTTTTTAGAATCTCGTTGGGTATTACAGTCTAGGAGACCCCTTGAGATTTGGTTAAGGGAGTTTGAGGTCTTGAAACCTTCGTCAACGGTATAGAGAACCTTAAGAAGTAACTAAATGACTTCTCTGAGGATGCTGAGGTACTATTTTAGGGCTCTTGCAAGATGTATAACTAATACAAACAATGGAATTGGTCCAAGTAATAAATATAAGCTCTCGACAGTAGTTCAAGATTATTGAATAGAGTATAAACACTTGGGAAATACTGAAACCCTTATGATTTTAATAGTTGAATGCTCTTAATCTCTTTTAATGCTAGAGATTTCTATCTTTTCACCTTTTACATCTTTTGATTTATTAGAGAACTCTTTGAGATATAATGAGTGGGTTGTCATAGCATGGCATTGACAACTCTGAGGTTCGTCAGGGTCAATAGGAAGGTAGAGTGCTGGGAAAAGTATTTGCAGGTGGAGTACCTTAGTTGCTGTGTGCATTAATATTGATATGAACATTCAATGTACATGGAACTGAGTAGTGGTGGCAGGTTAAATAGTGTTATGCTTTCTATATGCTCTACCATACATCTTATAGGAGCACGACCAATAGGTTTGAAAGGGCTAAAGAGATCGTGGAGTTACTGGGAACTGATCCTGAAGTACCACACGTCACCACATCCTAGAACTGAGGTCTAAGTGACCTTCGCAGGTCATTTTCCCCTAGTATGAGCTCGACTGAGGGCATGAATTATAATGGGATCTTGATGTTGAGGTCTCTAGGCTTGATAGATGGAGTGGATGGGACTACTAACCTTCTTTGGGAAGAGTACGTGTAACTGGGGTTCACCATAGTGCCATTGCTTACCCTTGAGGTTATTAAAGGTCTTATCAGATAAGTAGCGGTCCATATGAGGTTTGTGGATAAACTTCGGGACTCTAAACCTATCTCGTGGGTAGTTGGGGATCTGGAAAAGATTTTAAACACCAAGTGTTAAATAGGGTGTCATCAATAGCCTCTTGTTGCTTCTTGCAAAGGTTACAAAGGGTAACACTTATCCTTTATGAATGTTAGGGTAGAGTCGTAACTGACCATTAATATTTTCATCATTATTAGATTGTGCTGGGAAGGAGATTTTATGTAGATGGGGATAGGTGTTGGCAACTGAGCTTTTTAATATGATCGAGCTATCTGACTTCGAGGGATAGAAGGGATCCTTGATGGACATAAAAGAGCCCCTTGGGCTGAGCAAAACTCTTTATTGCTAACTTTCATCTTCTTTATTTATCTTTAACACTCTCTTGATCAAGTAAGCCTTAAGAGAACGATGTCTTCTGAAATATTCACGCTTTTAAAGTTTTGAACCCCAAATCTTTAATTATTGTGGGAACCTAGGGTTCTCTGTCTGCCTTGGGGAAGCTAAAAATTGAGTCCTCGACTCATCTCTTTACTGGATTGGTTCTACACGGATTGATAGTGATGAACTATGAGGGGGTATTTAATCATAACTTTGTCAGTGAGGCACAGTGCATCTCACAAGTTACGAAATAAGATTTGGAAGAGCTCTAAAAAACTTACCAAATTTCAGAAAATATTATTCTGAGGGTTACCAAACCCAACGAAAGTGCTTGCTCTATGGTGGCCAATCATGTATGCTTCCATGAGTGCTTCTTTATGGGGATCGATTTCCCTTGTCCTTGGTTGTGGTGAGAGTTTTGAAGGCTATTGGTATAGCCCATTCTTAGTTGGTGTCTAATTCATGGAGTACCTTGATGGCTACAGTCATGTCCTTTAAGAATCTGGTTGGGGAAATATAATGTCACCCCAACCTAGTTCTTTAAACTATATTGGGTTCAAGAGCAAAATAAACCTATTGGCGGAGGCATGAAGTGTCTAGCCCCTAGGCCCAATGTGGCGGGATTTGGAAGTAAGCACATTGCCTCAAAAAATTAGAGAGAGAAATTCATCTTCACGGGGAGGAGGGAGGACACCCTAGATCCTGCTGAGCCCATTGGCTACCCCTCTATCTGGTGCACTCCTCCATCATTAGGTAATTTAATGCTTTATTGTTCATTTTATTATTTGAACCTACCTCTAGTTTGAGTTTTATACCATTTATTGACCTTTTGGAGTGGTTCCTGAGCCTACCATGTTAGAGTTCAATAAGATTGTTGAGGCTCAAAAGTTAGCTTGCGCCCCTTTCAATGACATTGCTACTGTTGAAAGCCTATTTAACTGCGAATTGAGACATTATCCCACACCTCTAGAGTATATGGGAATCCTTGTGGCCCTTAAGATCACTATGGTGTCTATACTGGAGGTCGAACCTTTTGCTTTAGTTCTCCGAAAGAGATAGGTTATATCTGCAGATTTGGTTAAGGTTCCTAAGGATTCTAAGGGTAAGGATGGTCAGGTGACAAGTGGGGCTAACCTCTCAAAGATCGTAGGGGCCTCAGCCTCAGTATAGGAACCCATTATTAATTTTTATTATTCTCTTTTTTAAGTATCATGGCCTTTTGATATTTTTTTACCTTATTTATTACTTCGTTGATGTATGACTCTACCCTTTGTTCAATTCAATGGGTGAACAGGAGGAAAGGTTAATTCTTATTGAAGTCGCGCTTGAGGTTGGTACCATGGTGGACATTTCCATACAGGGGGTCAAACTGATGGAGACGACCAACTTGGGGTCTGCCTTTGTTAGAGGCTCAGGTATAGAGCTTGGTAAAAACCTACCTCTACTACAAGAAGAATTAGGGGTAGCTGGAACTCCTGGGGTAACCCAAGATCATCCTTATATTCCAAGGGACTTGTAGCCCTTAGTCTCAAAAGATAGAGCTTTAGGGAACGTGGTATGCCTTTTCATGGAAAAGGGATTTATAAGGGGCAACTGAGTTTCCCAGTACATCAGAGGTGGTTGACCCTCATACCTTGGCAATGGAGGCCCTTTTTGTGTTGGAAAAGACAAACATCTCTGACATGGTTGCCACCTTGAGGGGTATGGGTACCCCTACGAATGCTGAGGAATCAATTCATTCAATATTCAAGGTACTTTCATATTTTTTGAGTTCCTTACCTAACTTTTATTTTGTTTCTTGTCCTAATATCTTTTTCCTTTTCTAAGATAATCACTTGACGGAGGCTCTCTTGTTCGATGCTCTTAACAAAAATAGAGCACAAGAAAAGGCAAATGAGATGGATAATAATTGGGACATCACTCGTCAGCACTTGGATCAGGTAATTGATGGTTAGAAGCTACAAATAGAGGAGAGAGAGAGAGAGAGAGAGAGAGAGAGAGAGAGAGAGAGACTTTGAATACACTAGATGCCCTTATGGAATAAGAGAGTTTGTCTAATGAGAATACCCTTAGAAATAGAGTATCTTTACTCGTTATTGCTTATATCTATCCAAGGTTAAGGAGTTATGCACCCTTGGTCATGTTGAGAATATGGTGATGATAGAGGCCCTTCAGGTCCAGAAGACTGAGCTCCAGATCTTTAAGGGTAGACTCATTTAGTTGAAAATGAGGTGGAGATCTCAAATCAAATGGTTAAGGACTTGTTAGCTGAGAAGATAAAGTTGATCTCTCAAGGTCAGGAACTTCAAAGGAACTATACTAAGGTTCTAGATAAATAAAAAGTACTTCAGGGGCAAATCTGCACCGCAGTTCTGAGCTAACTGGATACCTATCAAGAATTTGAGGTCTTTAAAAGATACCTCTTTTATAACTTCAGTGTTGGCTTTGAAGCTTGCAAGGCCAATGTTGAGGTGCTATTTCTAATGGTGGACATCTTTGGCTTATTTATTCTTGCCCCTCAATCATAGGAGGATGATGGAGGTAGTGGTAGTGATTATACTGAAGATGCCTCCACTTCAAAGGCCAAACGAGAAAGAATTTAAAGGTGACCTCTACCTCTTTGCCTCTAACAAGTGAAGCCAGCGTGAAACCCTAAATATTTAAGCCTTTAAAGGCTTTTTATGTAATTTTCTTACTGCTGGCTGTGGGATGCTTTGTAATATCCCTTTTTTACTTTCAATGATGAGGTATTTTTGTGGAAGTATATTGTTATTTCAATCTTCAATTCATGCTTGCTTTATTTTATTACTTTGCTAAGGAATTATGTGTACTTCTTGAGATGTCTGAGATTTAACTCGTTTGTAGTATACCCCTACCCCCAAGATTCCTTGGTAAATCAAGATAATTAGGGAATTAATTTTACTGAAGTAGATATAAAGGACTTGAGACCCCTTCTTCACACTGGCGCAGTTTGCCGAAGTCGAGACTGTGGTTATGTAGTGGGGCATTGAGCCTTATAACTTTAGAACTTCTGATTGTTGTGCTTCTGTGAACTTGCAAGCCCATAATTTTTGTCCAGACACTTAGCCTCCCCAAAAATTTTAAGTGTAAATGTGTATAAGACCTTAGGCTTTAAACCTTGAATTTGAGCGTTTAAAATATAAAGTCATTTTAACGGTCCTAAGACCTTATGACTAAGTAAAACTAAAACTTTAAGTCCCCAGAGGGTCATGAGATCTTTGAACTTAGGAGACTTTGACTTCTGAAATCCTTTTTTTGTAACCCTGAACCTCAACGCGAATGATCCATTTGGACTCCCCTATGTAAGCTAAACAGGGGGACGATGTGCAAGAGCCACTTGCATACATGCCCCGCTTTTAATCGGGTGTCCAGGGGAATTGAATCCCGGACCATGCTCTTAACACATAATCTAGAGCTCGCCCTTATTGCTGGAGCAACCAGGGTGGACAACTTCTTCTAAAATACTTATAAAGGTTTAAGACCTCTAGATTTAGAAATAGTGCAACCTAAAGTCCCACAAGGGTCCTAAGACCTTTGAACTTAGGAGATTTTGACTTATTAAATCCTTGTAAGGGTCCTAAGACCTACAGATATAGAAAGAGTGCAATCTGATGTCCTATAAAGGGTCATAAAACCTTTGAACTTAAAAGATTTTGACTCCTAAAATCCTTATAAGGGTCCGAAGACCTCCGAGTTTAAAAAAATTGAAAATTTAAAGTCCTTATAAGGGCCTGAGACCTTTGAACTGAATTTTTTTGTGATCCGAAGTCCTTGTAAGGGTCTGAGATCTTCGAACTAACTTTTTTTTGTAATCTAAAGTCATTAGCTCTTAGCCTTTTAAGATTATGGATGGAAACTAAACAATTAATTTAGTTAGGTCTAGAGTTCTTTTGACAATAGTTTTTGGGTTATTTAGCCTAGAGGACTGTAGCCTTTTTTGGGCCCTGGACCTTTGACTGTTAGTTTTGAGCCAAGACTGAAGTCCTTACCACTTGAATGGTACTAAGACCTTAATTTTTTTAAGGGATACATCATAAATAAGAAAAACAATTCTCTTTTTTCATTGAAATAGAAGAGTACATGATTTACAATGGTCCTCTACTGCTTTTAGTGCTCAACCTTTATTTGGGATCTCGGTAGTTGTCCTAATTTTATGGGGTTGCGATTCCTATACATAGGCTCTCTAGAGGGAGCTCAGGGATCAGCGGATGTAGGTCGCAGGGATCTTTCAGAGCTTTGATGGAGCCTCTGCCAAGCCTTGTGGTGCACCGAGGAACTTCTTTTTCTCCTTCATGGACATAATGTAGCACTCCCAAGCCTTTTTGTTATCTTCGCTCACTTAGAGGTCGGGAACCTCATTACCATTCTACGGATTAACATCACAATGTCCAAGTCATTGAGAGTGGGTTTACCCAATATGAAATTATAGGGTGATGGGAGGTTCGCCACTATGAATTTATTCTAAATGATGGTGCAACAATCCTAGGAACCGAGGGAAATGGGGAGAGTGACATAACCCAATAAGTAGGTATGTTACCCATTGAATCCAATGAGGTGGTAACTGATGACTTCATGTGTTTGTTTCCTAAGCCCGTATCCTTAAAGGCGTCCAAGAGCAGGATGTCCATAAAGCTTCTTGTATTAATTAAGTTCCTTCTCTTATTGGCATTCCCCATGATTGTTATGATCACTAAAGGATCATGATGAGGTTGTTGGACCCTTCTAAGGTATGTTTTAAGGAAGACAATCACCAGGACCTCCTTGGGGACTTAATGTGGGAGAGGAACATAGTTGACATGCACCCCATCGTGCTAGAAACTTCTAAGGTTAGCCATCTGGCTTTGGCAGAGACCCCCTTCAAAAAATACTTCGGAGATACATTGGACATAAAAGAAAGGGACATCATATTTGTTCCCTTCATTGTCATTATTCTTGTGATTACCTATTCTAGTTCCTTTAATTACAAATTCTTTGAACTAGACCCTCTTGATCACTCTTTCGATGGCCTCCTTCAGTTTAAAAAAGTCATTGGTGTTGTGGCCATGATCTTCGTGGAATTGAAAGTACTTGGACTTATCTTGATTGTCATCCCTAGTTCCCACAGGCTTTGTATGAGGTAGAATATCTTGCCCTTTTATAACTATGAAGACCTATTCCACCGTGGTTGTGATGGGTGTGAATTGTTTGGTCTCTAAAGGCTCACTTTTCTTAATCATGTCCTTCTTTAGTTTGGGTTCAGTTACCCCTAGTGTTTCCCAAGGCTGGAGAAGATGTCTTCCTCTTTCTCTGCTCGGGAAAAGCTATATCTTGCCTTGCTAAGATAGTTTCCTCGACGTTCATATACTTCTAAGTTCTTTTGAGCAACTCAGTCATGGGCTAGAAAGGCTTCTTACTAAAAGACCTCAATAAATCCTCTGAGTCGAGGCCTGAGATGAAGGAGACAACACAAAATGGTTTCGTTTAGGCCACTGTAACACCCCGTATTTCTGATGATTTAGAATTTATTAATTTGGGGATAAAGGATTTAAATGTATTTGGAGGATTTAATTAAATTAGTGAATTAAGATTTAATTAATTAAGATTATATTTTTAAATTACATATATTATAATTTGAGGTTGAGATGAGATTGGAGATTTAAGTTAAGTAACTCGGATGGCGATTTTGAGTGCACGGTTGATTCCAGATAGGTCGAGATAGTTGGGTAAGTAATTGGGTCTCAGGGCATTTTTAGGCATAATCGGGCCCACACGGGGTTGTTTGGGCCATTTTAATTTAGCCCACATGCTTAATTTTGAGATTTGTGATATAAAGCCTAAGTTAGAGAGTCTGTGGTAGTCACAATGCAAATAATAAAACCCTAGTTGCAGAGGAGAAAAGAGGTATCAAGTGGGAGAGCTTTTGGGAGCCAAACAAAGAAGAAATTGGTGTGTTCTTCGTCAAATATTCGTCTTCAACAAAGGGAATCAAACTATATGAATTTATCTAGGCAAGTAGTTAAACTTGCTTTCATTTAAATTGCGGTATTAAAATTCGTATCATGGTGGGTGTAAATCATATTTATTTTTAAGATGGGTTATTACAAAAAAATGGGTTTTGAGGAAATCGAACATATTGGGTATATTACATATGAAATTGATGTTGATTATATCTGAATAATATTAGAATCCTAGTAATTGATGTTGATTAATTCGAATTGTGGGACTGAATTTAGGAGAAACGAGTATACGAAAAACCATGTAAGAGATTTTAGATTTTTATAACTTGTTGATGTTTAAAGGGTATTGTGAGGGTTAAATCCAATAGTAGGTGCATATGTTATGATTATTTTAACCGGGCTATGGTCTATGAAGATGCAAAAACTTGGTTAGGTTCGTTAATGGAGGAAAGCAAATTTCGTGTGGATATAAGAATCAAAAGGAAGAAAAAGAAGTGATCAATGCTGCGTCAAACGACTTGGCAAGTCGTTCGAACAACGTTGCAAGTCGTTCGAGCGACACTGTAAGTCGTTTGAACGACATTACTATCTTATTCGAACGAGATTGATACCTTGTTTAAACGACCCTAGGTTTTAGACATGGAGATAGATCTTTTCGTTACGAACGTGTGGCCACAAGTTTCATAATTTTTTTATTTTTTAATTAGTTATGAATTTTCTACCGAAGGGTGTCCGAGATCGAAATCTTTAGACATAAATCAAATTCGGGTATGGATGCCCGGGATTATTTTACCTAGGGGTTATAGGTGGATGTATCTGAGCCTAGAAAGGTGAGAAAAAGGAGGAACTTAAATAATGAATTAAGTGAAATAAATTCATAAAGGTTTAAATACGGACCAAGTAGGGAGTTTGAAAATTATGATTGAGTGACACCACTGGGATAAAATTAATTGTGCAGAAAATAATTTTATTCAGGGTCGTGGATTAGACTCAGATATTTATAGGCTGTGTGTTACAGGAGTTGGGCACGAGATAACCTGGTTAGTTTATTATATAGTTATGTAATAAATTGTTGGATATTAAATTTTATGAGAAGAGTTAAACTATCTAGTGGGATTTTGTGTAGCAAATACTAAGAGATAAAGATTCGGACCGAATGAGTGAGTCGGGGTATTATAATTGGGTGACCCAACTTGAATGACAAAATAACTAATGTGGGATTAATTAAATTATAAGTCAGTATATAGACTTGGGTATTTTGGGCTAGTGCTACGGGTGTTATGCACAGGTTAGCTGAACTTTTTTAAATATATGTATATGGTAGTGTGATAGTGTATATATATATATATATATATATATATATATATATATACATACATACCCCTCTATTGCTATCATAGGAGGTTGCGCGATGTGGGTGAATCCTTTGGCTTGAGGAGCAGGGATAGTATAATTCTCAGGTCATAGGCGTCCAGTATTTATATGTTGTGATTCTTTCAGAGGTGAGGCGCTTTGGGTATGGTTTGTCCTCACTCTCGGTGGGAACTATGATTGCCTCCGTTACGCTTATTTATTTTTACCTGATTCGGTGTTATTTAATCGCCTCAAGGTAACCAGGTGGATGAGTATACCTGGAGTGATAATATATTAGAGAAAACATTGGGTGAGTCCTTAGTCGAGAGGATGGTTATGATACTTGGCATGTGTGTAAATGTTATAGTATACTAGTACGTATATAATATGAGTAGATAATTATATACGGGATTTAATATATAAGTGTATATGTATTTCTTATATAATTAGTGCAAAAGTTATATGATTTAAAAAGGGATTTATTACATAACTAGTGTGATAGTTATACGATTTAAAAATGGTTTCATATATAACTAGTGTGAACGTTATATGATTTAAAATAATTAAACAGATTAATATTTAATTAGTAGATAACTTAATAATCAAAGTAAGAATACTCGGGTTAGAGTAGTGTGGTGGTAAGAGGTGTGATCCCTATAGTTAGGTGGGGTAGCTTAACTAAGAAGGTTAGCAGGCAAGCGTTATGTGTGCACATTAGATGAGGGGTGAGTTATACCTTAAGAGAGTGCGACACTAACTTAAATATGAAGAATGTGCATGCATATTTAATTATTGCAATTTAACTGCATGCTAAATATTTTCAAAAATGTTTACTTGGGCTCTGACCCGTGTCAAAATCTTTTCCAAAACCTTTTAGGTGTCCAGCTACAGGGACGCCCAGCTTGAGGATTCTATCTAGAGATGCACAGCTGCAGCTCATGTGGAAGTTGCAGGACTTTGGTATAGACGCATTATTCATTTATTCCTAGTGTAGGGACTTTATTTCAGTACTCAGTTGGGCATGTCACCCCAGATTTAGTATTCAGTTTATTTATGTTACCTTGTGTATCCAGGTTATGATTTTAGTTTACTATTGGATTTTACTGTTGAACTGATAGTTGATTTGGTCATCTTATTTATATCATTCATTTATGTTATATTCAGTTATCAGTTTATGTTGATGGTTTCATTATTATTTATTTCCGCATGTTGCTATTTAATGAAAGATAAAATTTGGCACCAGTTTAATTAAATTACTAAGTGGTTAGTAACTTTAAAAATATTTTCGACAGTGATGATAAGAATGAGCCATAGGAGACCAACGTTTTATTTTGATCACGAGCCGGCCATCCGGTATTTTAGTAGGCAGGGTGTCACAATCGCTAACCTGGGGAGCATCCTGGTTGGACCTCTTGGCATAATCCCAGAGGGATTTACCAATATTCTATCTGAAATTGAGGAGGTAAGTGATATACTTCCTCATTTTTTGAGGTTCGATGAAATGGCTAATAAAGGACATTACCAACTTTGTAAAACTTGTAATGGTTCCTCGTTTGAGCTTGGTAAACCATTTCCTAGTTATACTCCTTGAGATAGTAGGAAAGGCTCGGCATAAGACTTCATCTGGGATGTCAGGAGGAGCATTAGTGATCTATAAGTTTCTAAGTGATTGTTGGGGTCCTTGGACCCATCGAAAGGCTCAATATAAGGCATCTTCCACTTTAGGGGAAGTGCGTAATATTGGACATCATTAGAGAATAAAAATAACATCTTCTGGAAGGCCAACTCTATAGTGTTGGGAGTTTAATTTTTGTACTGGATGAGGAAATTACACAATTGATCTTGCATCTTCTTTAACTCTTCATTCTAGGGTATATCTTCCCTGGAATCTCCCTCATACTGGTCTCCAAGGAGAGATAGTCTGTCTTTAATAGGGATGCAAGTTATTGATCATTAGGGGGGTCCTGGGCATACATTCTGGATCATTTTTTCCCTCTAACTTGGGCCCGTGGTTTTCCCCAGTATCGCTATTCTTCGGTACCATAGGTTCTTATACCACCGGGGATAAATGAAGCCTATTAAGGATGGTGGTTAGTTGCTCCTATAGCATTTTTTATTGGGCCTTTATTTCCTTAAAAGAACTAGCGAAGGTAGCATTAGTCACCATTTCAAAGAAGGATAATTTGTGTTTTTAAAAGGAAGAGAACTTATCATTCCCTTGGATAAGACCAAACTGATGAGTGTTAAAATCACAAGTGACTTAAAACCCTTGGGTTCTCCCTTATAGACCTTATATGGGTGTGAAAAGAGAAATATCGAGTATGAGACAAAGGTTTAAGGTAGTTCAAATCTCTGGATATGGTCCTACGTCCACTATATAAAGGTGGTATGTATGCTCATTAGAATGTAGTTAGGTATTATAGTCTAGGAGACCCCTTAAGCTTTGGTCAAGGGAGTCTAAGGTATTGCAGCCTTCGTCAACAATATAAAGGACCTTAGGAAGTAACTGAATGACTTATATAAGTATGGCTTTTGCAAGAAGTACAACTCATATAAATAATGGAAATGGTCCAAGTAACAATTATAAGCTCTTGATAGTAGGTCGAAATTACGGAACAAAGTATAAACACTTGTGAAATGCTAGAACTCTTGTGAGGTTAATAACAAAATTCCCTTAATCTCTTTGAAAGCTATAGATCCCTCTATTTCCACCTTTTACAAGCTTCTATTTATAGTAGAACTCTTAGAGAGAGAATGAGTGGGTTTTCATAGCATGCGTTGATCGCTCTGAGGTCCACCGGGGTTAATAAAAAGGTAAAGTGTCGGGAAAAGTATTTTCAAATGGAGTAACTTGGCTATTGGGTACATTAAATACTGATGGGAACATTCAATGCGTGCGAAATTAAGTATTGTTGTCTGGTGGAACAATATTTGTCTTTCTACCTGCTATACCAGACATCTTATAGGAGCACTACTGGTAGGTTTGAAAGGGCTGAAGGGATCATGAAATTCCTGGGAACTGATCCCGAAGTACCACATGTCACTACATCCTATGACTGAGGTATGATTGAACTCCGTAGGTCATTGTCCCTCAGTCTGAGGTTGGCTAAGGGTGCAGATTATAACGGGACCTTGTTGTTGAGGCCTCTAAGATTATTGGTGCGAGTATGCTGGGATAACTAACCTTCTTTTAGGAGATTACATGTGACTTGAGTCCGCCATAGTTCCATAGCTTACCCTTAAAGGTATCATATGTCTTATCAGATAAATATCAGTCCGTTTGAAGTCTTTGGCTTGCCCTGGGAACTGTGCCCTACCTTGGGGGTACTTGGAGATTTGGAAAAGCTTTTAAACACTAGGTGTGAAATAGGGTATCATTAATTTCAAAGTATATATTAGAAATTGGAATCATCAATACATTTTACATTCCAAATAACTCTACTCATTTAAAGTATCTAGATGTTGTTTCAAGTTTGGGTTGTCATAAAAATTGATTAAAATTTAGTAGGGGTAGTTAGGTCATCCATGCTACTAGTTAGACACTTTGGTGTGTGTAAGACGACTGACCAAGACTCGTTATTTATCACTCATATGCTGCTTTCTCTTCATCTTAGATAAGTCTAACATTATCAAATCGATACTGAATCGAATTTATAAGATATTTTGTCCTCAACTCTTATCCAATCATAGCAAAACACAACCTCCTTGAAATATATATAGTTTAATTCAATTTTTTTTTAAATACACCATAATAAGTCATTTATGCTTCAACGAGGTTTTTATTTTTGGCACTCGCCTTGAAATACATACAAGCCTTATATGAAATGATGTTGTTTTGTAACAAAGTATTTTTCTCGTACAATCTCGACGAGAATACATAAACGTTTAGTAAATACTCTCTATACTCGTTTACCATGAAATTGGGTCCAGTGGCGAGAGGAGCAAGCATTGACGTGGCATCACCCATCTTTAATTACTAAAATTATGGATTGTATAAGTTAATTAGAAATTTTTTAAATCTTGTAATTATTTTTCATTTAATAAGGGACATATGATGTAATAATTACCTTGTGTGAAACTCAAAGTCTAAATTCACTGTCTGAATTAAGGTTGTGCAAAGGAAATGAAAATTCGATAAATTGAACCAAACTTATTGTATTGGGTTGGTTCAGTTTGATTTTTTTGGTTCATTGTTTGGTTCCAGATAAAAAAAATATTTTTTTGATTTGGTCCCACTTAAACGTAATAAAATATGATTCAACCAAAAAACTGATTTGATCCAAAATCGTCACTGAATTGGGACCAAACCATAATCAAACCGGATATATGCTCTCTCTCTCTCTCTCTCTCTCTATATATATATATATATATATATATATATATATATATATATATATATATATAACACATTATATACTATAATCTTATTTTTAACTATTTTGTAAATGCTATATATAATAATCTATTTTGTTACTTCTTTTTTTAGGTGTCAAGTATGGGTGATCCAAATCCAGCTCAACATGTTACACATCCATCTCAACCCTCAATCGAGCGAACAAATGCAAGACCCACTCTGTATCACAAGCACCATCAATTCAGGTAGATTTTAAAAAACTTTATAAATCTTATATTTATGACCATTTCAATAAGTTTGAAAAAGAAGATGGCATTAAACCAAACAAAATCGTATATAGTTATTGTTCATTTAAATATGCATATTCTAGTCAAAATATAACTTACACTTTGTGGAAATAATCGACAAAATATAAGGAGTATCCCTTAAATGATAAGAAACAAAAACCTCGGATTTTTAAAAGGATAAGAATGAAGGACAAGAAGAAATTTGACCAACAATTATGTCGTGATGCTTTTGCTAAAATGATTATCATAGATGAGCTACCGTTTAAATTTGTTGGGTATGAATGTTTTTAAAGTTTTATGTTTCGTAATTTTATGTCTATTTTCAACCTAAGTTTTAAAATGTGTTTAGCACTACTATAGTTAGGGATTATTTGAATTTATATGTTGCTTTAAAAATGAATATGAAAAAGGCTCTGAGCATCGCAACAAATCGAATTTGTCTCAACACTGACACATGGACTTCTTTGCAAAACATGAGATACATGGTACTTATTTCGCATTTTATTGACTTCAAATGGAAATTACATAAAAAATTCTGGATTTAATCGTTATTCATAGTCATAAGGGTATTACAATAGGATAACCTATTGCATCATGCTTTCTTCAATGGGATATATAATAGATTTTTACTATGACCATTGATATTGCCTTGTCAAATGATACCACCATTGGTCACTTGAAAAAGAAACTTTAAAAAAATGATTTTATTTTAGATGGAGAGTTTTTCACATCAGGTGTTATGCTCATAATTTAAATTTGTTTGTGAGAGATGGGTTGAAAGAGGTGGAATCATCCATCGCTAAAATTCTTGGAGTGGTGAGGTACATTAGGAGTTCACCCCGAAGAGCATAACAATTTCAAAATAGTTGTATTCGAAAAAAGTTGCCATTAAATACCACACTTTGCCTTGATTTTCCTATGAGGTGGAAATATACTCACCTCATATTGGAAACATCAATAAGTTTCTTAGGGAATTTAAAAGGATGGTGGATGATCATGAAACAACCTTTACTTTCGATCTTAAGGAAGGTGATCCTATTGATATAGATGGGAAAATGCTAGGGTTTTGGTAAAGTTTTTTATGATATTATTAAACATTTTGGGGTCCTTGTATGTTAGTGCAAATCAATATTTCCATAATATTTGTTTAATTGAAATACTTTTGTCCCAATGGAGCAGGAATATTGATTTGACATTGAGTACAATGGCAATCAGGATAGAAGGAATTTTTTTTATGAGTATTGGGGGAACATCGATAAAATTAACATGATGATATTGATTGCGGCGGTATCATATCCTCATTACAAGTTGAAATATGTTAAATCTTATTACCAAAAAATGTATCTTTTGGAAAAGGTTAATGATTTTGATATGCGAATTAAAGATCTTTTAACTAGAATGTTTTTTATTATCAAATTATTAAAAGTACGAGTTCTCACCCAACAAGAGTGATTCAGGCTCAAAGTTCAAATGAAATGAAGGTTAATTAATTTGGTGAACTTAGGGAAGATGATCGAATGAAGTCTCTTCAATCAGAGTTTTTTAATGATTAAAAAATGAAGAAAATATTGATGTAAAATTCGACGTTGAAAGATATTTAGAAGAAATAGTAGAAAAGGATGGGTCTAACTTTGATATTTTAAATTGGGGAAAACTCAATTGCACTAGGTATTCGGTTCTATCTTTAGTTGCAAGAGATGTTTTAGTTATTCCAGTATCAACGGTTTCTTCGAAATCACCCTTTAGCATGGGAGGATGTGTGCTTAATCAATTTCAAAATTTATTAACCCTACAATAACAGAATGCTTAATATGTGTACAAGATTGGTTACGCTCATCACCAATTCCTATAGATGTTGAGATGAGATTGGACGAGATGAGTGATCCTGAGTCCAGTAAGTTTATTTACATATCATATCATTGAATTTATTTCGTTGTTATTAAATATTCTCGTTAAGAATTTTCTGTTGCTAGTGTTCAGTGATTACGGAAGATACTAAACTTTCTAACGCGTTCTCAGTATTAAGGTAATTTTTTTATTTTTACCTACTTTTTTTTTCAATTTTTAGGTGTGGTTATTTATATGCTAATTTTATTTGTAGTTAAATGGTACTTTTTGGATAATATATAGATGTTGTTTGGGTGCTATTAAGTGATTGTTTGGGTGTTGTCGTCATGTTGCTGTTTTTGCTGTTTTGTAGTTGTTGGTTCTGTTTTTAAGAACTATTTATTGTTTTTGAAGTGTAATGTGAACTATTAATATTGTTTTTGTAGTGTAATGTGAAATATTAATGTTATTTTTATGAGTTTATGTGAATTATTAATATTGCTTTTTTAAGTGTAATGTGAAATATAAATGTGGAAAATAAATGGATATGTACTAAAATATGATAAAAAATTAGGGATCAACTTGAAAAATATATTTGAATAATATAATGAAACATTAAGGAAGAATAAATGTATTTTAACATTTATTAAAAAAATGTGAATAAAATTGAGAACCGATCCAAACCAACCCATGAACTATTGGTTCAGTTTGGTTCCAATAAAAATCGATCTTGGTTCCAAAATCCTGGAACCTGTCCACCCCAGTTCTGGTCCTAGTTTACTAGTGAAATCGAACTAATTTATACCGTGTGCACCACTAGTCTGAATGTGAAATCGTCCTTCGTTTTTTACTATGCCCGGACACATTATATTTTTTACATTGAATGACAAAATTTATCAATAAGGTGATCTAGTAGATAAGATTACAACACGAAGTAAAATTATAACACGAACTTACTCTCTCCATTCGTTGATATCTTCATAGGTTCCAAACATATAGAGATTCACTTGCTCATATCATAAACTTGTCAATATAACTCGTTTCCCATGACTTGACCACTTTCATCAGAGAACTCATCTCCATCATCTAAAATATTAGGGGCAGGTATATATTCCCTAGTAAACTCAAATTCCTCAAGCGTAATGTATTCCTCCGTGATGGATCCTTAAATGTACCTATTATTCTTAACATACTATTTAAAAACTTTCATCAGACTTTCAAACGGGTATATCTATTGAAATCTTACTGGTCCACAAAGAATCGCCTCAAAGCATAAGTACACTAACAAGTGAATACTTATGCCGAAGAATGTTTGTGTGGGGGGGGGGGGGGGGGGAGGGGAGTACTTCTCTAAGACATAAGTTTTTTCAACTAGAGTTTCTTTTGCAACCATGATGTGCTTTCGATTGACTACTGTTACGCAAAAGTATAAAGTAAAGGCTAATATGCATAATGGGCCTCTGCAAATCCTTATGCTTAGAGAAACAATGCTTAAACATCAAAGGGACCACTTACACGATCACATTCTAGTTGTAAGACTTGCACTTTTATCGATTACGTGTGGTATAACTCACAATCCTCTACAAATTTGATGAAAAATTAAAGGAAATTTTCAAGTTATACAGTTTGTCTAAAATAACCTTTCTTTCTTTGCTCGCCAAAGTATATGCGCCAAATGGGATTATATTCCTCCCACTATTGTCTTCTTTTAATAATAATTGTGACCTGATCACGCTGTGACTTTTCTCCATCCTTTGAATGACTTCCACCTAGGCAGGTGCTCACAATATGTTCGATGATGTTCTTCTCGGCATACATGATATTTAATACATAGCGCACGCTATTGCTAGTCAAACCAAAATGATTTTCATACTATGAAAACCAACCATAGTATGCAAATTTGTTTGATCTTTACCGCAGTTAGGGTATAAATGTTGGGTCAATTTGACTTTCAAACTTTGGTAGTCATCTTCAAGGTTTACCCTAACACCATCATGAGCATTAAAAACTCCACAACAAGATTCATTATCTTCCTTATAAGAATCCTCATTTTCTTCCACCACATGAACTTCGTAAGCATTATGTATTAGATTATATAACATATTATGCTCTATGGGGGGATCCTTATGTCTTTCCATTATGGTCTTACTTGATGGTTGTAGTGGAGGTTGTTAGGGGACAAAGGGATAATGTATATCCCCATGAAAAATCCACACTTGATAATCATCTTGCGTACCCCATCTAAGAAAATGCAATTCAACTATTGTCCACTGAAAAACTTTTCCATTTCTATAACATGTGAAAGGCAGAAGAACTCTTCATCATTAATACACCTCTTTGTGAATTTTACAAACTTGTTAGCACCTATACGGTATATATCCACGAGTATATTTTTCTCACCCATCCACTATTTGTATAGAGGATACCCCATAACAACTTGTAAAAATCATTAACTACTATGTGTGAACGAAAGGGATGTTTCTACAAGTTAGTTTATTCATGTGGGTAGTTGAATCATTAGTTAGTAACAACAATCTTGAAACACTATCATATTGAAACCTTAAATCGCATATACATAACAAATTGATTTTAATTATACATTATAACCTAATCGAATCCAATTTTCAGAGCCTAGGTCGAGACCCTAAGCCACGTATACATACCAAATTGGTTTTAATTATACTTTATAACCTAATCGAATCCAATTTTCAACACCTAGGTCGAACCCTAAGCCGCGTATACATACGAAATTGGTTTAATTATACTTTATAACCTAATCGAATCCAATTTTCAAAACCTAAGTCGAGACCCTAAGCCGCCTATACATACCAAATTGAAAATTATGGTAGAACATTCATTATGTGCTTGATTATATTTTTAAATAAACCCACAAATTATTTTTAAATAAACCCAAAAATTATTCACATTATGCATACAAATTATGCATATAAAATCCCAAAATCCTTCAAAGTTTTAAATACACACACATTTTAAAACAAAAATGATTACACTTACAACAAATAAACACACATATTCAAGCTCAAATAAATATAAAAGTCAAATTGACTTGCGAGAGTTATTTTCTAACAATATCAAGATATACATCTAAATACAACTATTTGACAACTAATAAACACATATAATCAAGCCCAAGTAAATATTAAAGTCAAATAATTCAAACCTAAGTTTTGCATAAGTTTTTTCCTAACAATATCAAAGCCATACACGTAAATACAAATCTTTTACAACAAAAAAATATATGATTTCAACAATAATAACTAAATTTACACACACACACACACACACACACACACACACACACACACACACACACACACACATATATATATATATATATATATATATATATATATATATATATATATATATATATATATATATATATATATATATATATATATATATATATATATATATTGAGAATGCGTGATTCTATGGATTGATTCGTATATTAGGCCAACCACACAAATTCAATTTTAATAGATTTTATCTTGAATTAATTTAATCTCCATGCGTAGATGTGGTCCAAATTAAATAAAGAAAGCAAAGCAGGCAATATACGTGAAGTAAGCAAAAATCCCTTTTCAAGGAAAAACGTTTTATTAAGAAATATAAAGAATTTTTACAGACACAGTCGACTCACAGACTACATAGCACAACTAAGTATAACGCGTAGAGTCTTCAGTTCTTCCACAGAATACGACTTAGTCCAGTGACGTCCATAGGAAGCGATCTTCCCTCAGTATCCACCCATCAACCTTCTTCTTCTTCTTCTTCTTCTTCTTCTTCTTCTTCTTCTTCTTCTTCTTCTTCTTCTTCTTCTTCTTCTTCTTCTTCTTCTTCTTCTTCTTCTTCTTCTTCAGTTATAGAATCTCAATTCCACGAGTCAGTAGTAGATATGGACTCTACAAGGGTTTATGTAAGGTGTATGAAAACTAGGGTTTCATACACTCACAAATAACATATGGGGATATATGATTTTGAAAACAAAAACTGATTTTGAAAAACCAAATATGAGATAACAGGTATTGGAAAATCTTTTTTGCCAAAGTTTTTGAGAAATTCAAAACAAAATAAGTTTTTATAGCAAAAACACCAATTTCGAGGCGGTGGAGTCATTCGAACGAAATCATACCTTGTAAGGACAAATTTTCAAATCGAGTTAATTTGTAATATTGGTTATTTCCATTGAAAAAAACATGTATATTGTTTAGGTGTTATATTATACCCGACATTAAAGAAATTAAGCAACCGAAATTTCATCGCATTGAAGATTTCATATCATCAATCCGAACACTCATTTTTCTAAAGGTATATGACCCGCTTTTAAAGTTTATTGGGGAATTATTTTAAAGGCTTCGTGTTTTCACAAAACATTTTTTTAAACTTTATTTTTTTTTTCATATCTTTATTATGGTGGTTCTAACGAGATCTACAATTCCGTTTGAACGAGGTGGTTTAAACGATTTCTAACGAAATCCCTTGAGGGTTTATACTGAGATCTCATTGGAAACCTCGTTCGTATCTCGTTCAAACTATATTTAGCCATTTCGTTCCAACGATCGCAACAGTTATGGAAAATTATGATTATTTTAGCAGTTTTTCTTCACAACTCCTTTCCCATACTAATTTCACTTTACACAAACATAAGGGTCTCGAGAAAAATGAGAGGAAAACCTTTTTAACTTTCGAGGAAGACAAAATTCTTTTAGCAAACATTATCCAACATTTGTATGCTATTTTTTGATCATTTTTCATGAACATAATCCCATAATCATCTTCTCCCACATTCATCACCATTGTGTGCGGTGGACCTCCGCATGGGTTGGAGGTAATATTTGTATTTCAATAGATATCGAGACATATGAGGTGTCGTGCAACGTGTTGAAGCTACACGTGCTACAGACGGAGGTGTTGAAGATAGAATCAACGGTACATGTAGGGTCAAGTCTGTAAGTCTTTTATGTCTTCTTGGAAAACCGTGTTTGTAATGGATATTGTCTTGGCCTATCCATCCAAGATTTTTTCCATCTGTATTTTCCTCATACATCGCGGTGTCGTGGTTGTATTTTTTCTATTTACATAGCAAATCCTGCATGCTCACTTAGGGTTTAGTAATCAATACTGAAATTGGAAACTTACAATATGTTGGCCTAGTTGTGATTATATCCAGTATCGTGTTTTGTGTATCTTAGAGTGTATTTCATGAATTTGAGCCTAAGCCATATAACCGAGCGATTTCAAATTGTTATTAGAGCAAGTTTCTAAAATTTATTTAGATGAATCCTGGAGGTTATATGGAAGGTTATTCGTCAAATAGACCCCCTATGTTTGATGGAACAAATTAAACCTACTGGAAAGCACATATGAGATATTCTTTAAAATTAATTGATGAATGTGTTTGGCTTGCTGTTGAAAAAGGGTGGTCCCCTCCAATCGTTGTAGTTTGCGAAGATACTATTTTAAAACTTGTAGATGAATGGAGTGAGGATGAGTTAAAATCATGAAATTTTAATTTTAAGGGTTTAAATGCTTTATTTAGTGTCGTTACTCCCAATGAGTTTTATCATATCATGACATGTGAAACTTCAAAGGAGGCATGGTACATTCTTCAAGTTACTCATGAGGGAACGGGTGCGGTTAAAGCGTCCAAACTTCAAAATTTAACCACTTACTTTGAAACTATCACCATGAAAGAGAGTGAAACTTTCGATGAGTTTCCATGCCCGTATTTTCGATATAGTTAACTCAAGTTTCAAACTAGGGGATAAGATCCCTGAAAATTGTGTACTCAGGAAGATTCTTAGATCTATCCTTAGTCAATTCAATGTTAAAGTCACTATACTTAATTCTTTAGGTGTTTTAAATTCCTTAAAACTCGAAGAGCTTGTAGATGATCTCCAAACATATGAGTTATACATATTTTTTGAAGATAACAACAAGAAAGATAAGGGAGTTATTCTAAAAGTTAAAAAGGAATAAGTTTCTGAATCCGACGAGTCTGATATAGATCTTGATGATATAGCCTTATTTGCTAAAAAAAATTAAAAATTTTCTCAAGTTTAAAAATTAAAATTCAAAATTTAATAAATCGAAATTTGATAAAAATAAAAATAAGGCAAGTAGAAGTTCTAATGATCGGGATCAAAAGAAATATGAAATTTAGAAATCTAAAAGAGATAACCTTAGAAAAGATGATTCGGAAAGATGTTATGGGTGTGAGGGACGAGGTTATAGAGCTTATGCATGTCCCACTAGCCTTAAGAGACATGACGAGGACAACCATTTATAATGCCACTCGTAGAAATAATGGCAATGAGTCTGAAGACTCCGATGACTCTGTTCCATCTGGAAATAACTTCACCGCCTTAATAGTGAGTCTTTCTAGCTCCTCAAGTATGTCACATCCTAATGTTGACATTTTCGACCATGAAAAACTTAAAGTTATATCTAGTCACTCATAAGGAAGTGATGTTGTTGATAGTGAGAGTGATATTGATGAAAGTGATTTACAGTTCGTCTATTCTGAGTTATACACCGAGTCTATGCGAATTCAAAAGAATAATAAAAAGTTCACTTTTAAGGTGTTGATATTAGAAAAAGAGTTGAAAGTCCTGAAGGAGAAGGAGGCCTTAGTTAGTAAACTCGAGGCAATTAAGATTTCTCTTTTTGAGAAGCTAATTGTAATGGGTAAAGAAAAGAATGATTTGAGTGATTCTCTAGCTAGTGTTACTAAATATCTTCATGAATCATTGACGATTCGAAGGACACTTGAAGCACTAATTTTCAAACTTTAAAAAGATATGGAGGTCTCTCGAGAAGTCAAAGTCACTATTGAGGATAACTACGGGAGAATGGGGAAGTTATTTCTCGGACTGGTCCTAGGTTATAAAGAGATAAAGGTATAGGATATGAAGTAAGTGATTAATCCAATGCTAAATTCGAACCTTTAGCCACATTTGTTACCAAAACTAACCCACCTAAGAGAAATCTAACTAAGCAACCTATAAAGGTGACACCGAATCAACCTTATGTATATACCTTTTGCAACAAAAAGGCTTATCGTAGAGACTTCTATTACAAGCTTAGGAAGAATTCTTATCTCCTTACTCATACGCCACACTATAGTCATTTGGCTAGCTTTAAAAACAAGTTCAGTATCTAGTTAATACATCCAAAGATTTAATGGAATAATTTCTAAGGTTGTCTATGCCGCAAGGAAATTATTCCAACCAAAGGACTAGAAATAATAGTGGCAAGAACACTATGAACACAACTCACGCTTGGGTTGAAAAAGGTAAGATCGATAAGGCATTATTGTTCACGTTGCGCTAAAGGCTCAAAATACCTCCCAATGGTATTTTGATAGTGGGTGCTCCAGACATATGATAGGTGATAGATATCTTTTTACCACTCTTGAGGATCACAAGAATGGTAAGGTCACATTTGGCGATGGGAGTAAATCTAGAATTATGGGAAGAGGCACCATTGAAGCTTTCAATTTTCTAAAACTAAAAAATGTTCTTTATGTTGACGACTCGAAGCTAATTTGATAAGCATTAGGCGATTATACGATGAAAAACTTGTAGTTAAGTTTAGCTAGACGAATTATACTATTTACGATAAATTTGGTGAGACTATACTATAAGGTGTGAGGACTAGTGATGATTGTTATGGGATCATTCCAAAGTCTTCATTCATTTGCAATAGTGCTAAGGTTTTCATTGTCAACCTTTGGCATCATCGTCTAGTCTTATTAATTTTAGAGATATCGATTGTCTAGTAATGAAAGACCTAGTTCGTGGTTTGCCATCATTAGGAAACCAACCTTTTCGGTTTACGATCCTTGTTAACTTGGAAAGAAAATTAAGAGTCCCCGTAAGAAGTTGAACTCTATTACCACCTCTCGTGTTTTTGAATTCATTCACATGGACCTTATGGGACCCACTCGTATCGAGAGCATATGATGAAAGAAATATATTCTAGTGATGGTAGACGACTTTTCAAGATATTTAATCATTGGCTTTCGTAGGAAAAAGTCCAATGTGGTTGATTTTTTGATGATTAAATCTCGAGTCCTACAAAATCAACATAGTGTCACCATAAACGTCTTTGAAGTGATAAAGCAACTGAATTTAAGGTATTCAGTGTGAATGCCTTTTGTGATGAAGTTAGTATTAAGCATGAGTTTTAGATCATTCAAACTCCTCAACAAAATAGGATGTCGGTGATCCACCAGCGCCACTACCCCCTGTCCTGCCCTGCTGGCCGGAATCTCCTGTTCGCTTGCTTCCCTGCAGATGGAAGCGGTGATCCTGGCAATGTAGTAAAGTAGTATTGAGTACATCTGTGAAGGTACTCAAAGACAGATTCCCTATAAGGTGCTGACGGATCCTCCAAGCTAACCCGTCCACAAACAACAATATCTTCTTACCCTAAGTAGGTGCCTCATCTGGCACTACGGTGAGGGGTCTTATGAATTCCACTTCATACTCGACAACGGTAGAATTTTCCTGCTTCAAGTTCAGTAACTTCTGCCTCATTTCAGTCTGCATGGCGGGTGGAAAATATTTGCGATCAAACCGCTCCGAGAATGACTGAATCGGGATAATATCCCTCTCCTCCAAGGTGGTGGTGGATTCCCACCACTTCAAAGCGGCCCCAACTAACTTGAAGGAAGCCAACAACTATTTTGCACGTCTGTGCACTCAGACATACGCAGATGCCGCTGGATATCTTTCTTCCATTGGCTGACGATAATGATATCTGAACTACCCGAGAACTCAGGGGGATGCACCTTATGAAAGGCATCCCTAACCCGCTCCCATGCTGATGGAAGCTGTGCAGGTACTGGCGCCACTGCCTGAATCTGGGGTGGATCCTGCTGTACTACCGCTAACGCGGCATTCACCGCCTGAGCAACAATAGCGGCTACCTCATTAGCATTCATCGTTCCCTGAGCCGGAGCTGCTGGCTGCTCGGCTTGGGCAAGCCTATCCTTTGTTTCACGTCTTGGAGGCATCTGAAACGTGAAGAAATTTATTAGTCTAGTTATCATCAAATCTCAAATAGCTGAAGACGTAATCGTAAAAGCAAGAATACAACAATCCTAAAATAGGGCTCTATAACAAAAATGCTAAGCTGAAAGCGAAATAAGACGTACAGATCCTAAGGACACTAGAACCTGATGCTCTGATACCACCTGTGACACCCCACCTAATTAAATACCGGGCGTTCACTCCTTTTTTAAATTAAAATCAAGGTGATCAGTTGGATCATTCTAAGCATCACTGTCGTAATTTTTTTTTTTTTTAATTTAAACACCCTAAATAATTAAGCTAAGTGTCAAAACCATTTTAGACATTACTTTCCAATTTTTATTTATAAAAACCAACATTTAAAACTTTACAAGATTCGTAATTTAAAGAATCACACAACAATTAACCTGGAACATATAATCCAAATAATCTAAACATTCAACAACTAGATTCCAACATTTAAACTTAAAGGAAAAACATCCTGACAACAATAAATCCCAAAGTGAAAATACTGGGAATAAATGGATCACAATGTCAAATAAAACAACTGAATAATGGAAATAAACAAGTCACAATATCCCATAGACAACTGAATAATGGAAGAGGGCGACACATGGCCAACTAAATAAATGGAACTAGGAGTGGAATCAACAAATGAAGTCGTCTAAGCAAGAGGCCTTCAACTCCCACCTAAGCTGCAGCGCGTTCCTTCCAAAGGATCCTATGCAAGGCGCCCCTGTGGCTGAGCACCTGTAATATATACATATATATACAAGAGAGAAAAGAAAATGGGAACGGGTCAAAGCCTGATTGTAGAAATGATTTAAAATTTGTTTAGCAAGTATTTAAAATATTTACTGGCCAATGCAACAACATATTAGTGCGACACTCCCTTGAGAAATTCTCACCTCTCTGCTAATGTGCACGCCTATCGCACTAACCTTCCCAACGGTATAACTTATCTTATCTTAGGTCGCTCGTAAGATTTAATACTGATAAATTCAATTTTTAAGAGGTTAATTTCTTTTAACAACAAAGTTCTCATTTAAACCTTATTTACTCATAAAGTTTCTAAGTATCACATTATACTTTTCAAACACATGTTCCCCAATCGAAAATAATAATTCATTTTCTTACTTACCATAAACACAGTAGGTAGTTCCCAAATTTCCATAATTAAATATATATATTAAATACTTCACATAATATATATATTTTAACGGCACCCCACATAATAATTATGGTGTGGGCATACTCTACTATCCAATCCTCGTCTCACTCGTACTAAGGGAAATACAAGTTTGGAATCACTCTCGAATTGTATTAACACATACACAAACAATACTGAGGCGAAGCATAGATTCTAAGTCTCTAAGAAGTCAGTACATACCCTCACGTCTCTTAGGACCGTCTGACCATCGCTCAGATAGCCTGTACCAAGGATATCTATCT
Organism: Sambucus nigra; assembly: GCA_949130495.1. Lineage (NCBI taxonomy): Eukaryota > Viridiplantae > Streptophyta > Magnoliopsida > Dipsacales > Adoxaceae > Sambucus > Sambucus nigra. The sequence continues at coordinate 330,109,832 of OX422216.1, forward strand.
TCTAGGGTACGAGTCAATATCCCCCATAAAGGCACATCGAGATAAGACTGTCCCAGCGCGGTAACCTCAGGGATAGCAAGTAGCGCGGGCATGATTTTCACACGTACATGGTATATGCAAAAACACAGTCATATAAATATACTACTATTACCATATCTCTTTAGGTACCTTTCATCACCCATAATTATAACATTTATCATTATTTCTCAATCTTTAGTTATCACGTATAACGGTTCGTCTCTTACTTTAATTGAGGGATTAATCCAACTTACTACGTAACACTCATGGACTCTATCCTCCCAAGTGTAGAATTCAGTAGGTACTCATCTAATTTTCAACGTAACTATCTTACGCGTCTCTCCCTTTAATACATAATTCCATCATCCCTTATAAGTAAACATCCCAAAAATACAACTCTCGTCTTACATTAAAGGTCTCATAATTATTAATAAGTCCTACTGGTCTCCTTTATCTCCCAAAATATTTTAATAAGGGTGTCCAAGGATTATTACTCATTTAAATTGAATTCAACTAATTTAAAAAGGGGAAATATGAGTCTGCCAGAAGGGGTCGATCGATCGATGGTAGGAGCTCGATCGATCGATGCGATGCGTCGATCGATCGACACTCCTGGTTGATCGTCGATCAAACAGGTATGGCGAATTCTGCAGATTAACAGTTACGGGTTCTATCATCCAACATCACCCAAATTCAGATTTTTAACACCCAAACTCCCATAAATTCGTACTACAAACATTAGAAACCCAAACTAACAATCTTCTACGTAAAGCATGTGAATTTTCATCAATAATCATGGATTAAAAGGGGCAAAACTTTTATTAACTTCATGAACCCTAGAAATTTCTTTAACTTTGTTCTAATAAGTATTTTTCCAGAATTTCTTCTTCTAAAACATCATAAATCCGTGGTTCAACCTCTACATATGAAGGGGATTTCCAGATTTCCATTTATATCATTACTACATGCAATTTCCTATCTCCAACATGGGTTTTCTTCTATGAAACTCATCCTAATCAATCCTAGACTAACATGAATGATGCATTAACGAATTTAAGCAAGATAAATACTTGCCTTGAAATTTTAGAGTTCTGATATGTGGACGAATTTGGTGTGGTTGCGTTCCCCGTCACGCGATCTACACGTTGGTGGTGGTGGCGGTGCAACCGGATGAATTTTCGGCCTAGAACACCTTGGCAAACTCTCTCCTTCCCTCTCCTATGGCCGTCACTTGTCTTTGGTTGTGTTAACCCTTGAAGACAACCTTAGACATCTGATATAACCCTTGAAAATTCGTGGGTTTAATTGCCCAAAATTACAAAATGTCTGAAATGCCCTCCCGGGGGCGCTAAATAAGCCTAAAAACGCCCTGAGGCCCAAACTAAACCCCTGGGTACACTTTTCTGACTATCTCGACCCTTACGGACACTTTGGCGCACTCAAAATGACCATACGAGCAAGTTATAGTTTATTCACTTTTATTAATCAATATTTAGTCCCGACGCGACACGGGCGCGTCCCGATTCAAATTTCAAAAATTGTCATTTTATTCACTCTTGACATTTAATAGAACCAATATTATATATTACTCTACTCATTAGTAATATTCAACAAGGTTCCCATAATTACTAACTCACATCACGTTAATAATTATAAAGTAATTTATTTTCGGATTTATATTAAATTAATAACTCACATTAAATTTAATAAATCCCCAAATTAATAAAGCATAAAAATACGGGGTATTACAGACTTGTGGACAGGTAAGAAACCCAATCTAATCTATTTTCTAGTCTTTGGGAGTCCATGATACATCTTTAGGGGTAGAGAGCTTCTAGGGAAACCAAAAGGGTTTGACGACCCTAAGCACCCAAACCACGTATTTTACTTGAAAAAACCCTATACGATTTAAAGCAAGCACCGCGTGCTTGGTATAAGATGCTTACTTCCTATATCCTTGCTCGTGGCTTCACAAGAGGGGAATCTACATGACGTTATTTGTTCGTCGGGATGAAATCGCTATTTTGGTTGCCCAAGTGTATGTTGACGACATAGTTTTTGAGTCCACATGTGACCAACATACTCACCTCTTTGTGGGAGAAATGCAAAGTGAGTTTGAGATGAGTATGGTCGGCGAGCTTACTTACTTCCTAGGTCTTCAAGTTCATCAAATCGGTGGTGGGATATTCTTGTCCCAATCTAAGTATGTAAAAGATCTTACAAAGAAATTTAATTTAGACACTAAGCATGCACATACACCCATGAGTTCATCCGTTAAGCTTAGGAAAGACACTGAAGGAAAGGACGTAGAGCACACTCTTTTTAGGAGTTTGATAGGTAGTTTACTCTACTTAACCTCTAGTCATCCGTATATTTCCTTTAGTGTAGGAGTTTGTGCCCATTATCAGGCCCCCCAAAAGATTCACACTTACTTTCCGTTAAATGTATTATCAAATATGTGAGTGGGACCCTATCTTTTGGGATTTGGTACTCTTTTGACACTGATGATTGTCCATCAGTGTATTAGGATGCGTATTGGGCAGGAGATGTTGGTGGGTGTAAGAGCACCTCGGGCGGATGTTTCTATTTTGGGAGTGCACTTGTCTCGTGGATGACTAAAAAGCAAAATTCCATTTCTTTGTCCACGGCGGAGGTCGAATACATAACCACCGGGAGTTATTGCACATAACTCATAAAGATGAAGCAAATGTTGGAGGATTACGATATTTCACAAGGCACAATGTCTATTTATTGCAATAACAAGAGTGCAATCCACATTTCTCGAAATCCTATCCAACATTCAAGAACAAAGCACATTAGGATTAGTGAGAAGTTTATTCGTGAATTAGTTGAAGAGAAAGTCGCTTCCTTAAGCTTTGTAGGCACCGAACGTCAATTGGTCGATATCTTTACCAAATCTCTAGATGCCGTTAGGTTCGAGGATATTATAAATCCATAATGGGTTTGCTTCATCGATTGAGTTCGGAGTCAAAAATCTAGTTTAGGGGTGAACTTTATGGTTGTCATTTTTCTATAAACTAGATTATATTTATGTACATATATCTTATAAAAGTCCAAAAATATTTTCATTTTCCTTTGTTGTATAAATTTTTTCATAAATCAAATCATTATTTTTGTCCTTTCGAGATATGTTTGTGAGATATTCGGGCACAATATCATTCCATGTGGCTTACGATGAGTATCTAGTCTTGATTTCGTCTCTCTTATACGCTTTATGCATTGCTATGACGCTTTGATGCTCAATTATAATATTTCCTTCTATGTTGGCCTCATATCATTGCCTTTTATGCACACACCTCTCTTGGAATCTTGAGGATATGAATCTTACTTTACATACGCTAGGTGAAGTAAGGTGTTGTCTTATCAATTTTGTCACCTAATCTTATAAGCAATAGACAAATAAATTGTGAATGTAAGAACCATTGCCCATTTCTATGGACTGTGTTAAAATGTGCGAGAAATGGAAAGGGGCTATGAAAAGAGCAAACTCTTTGCGTGAAAAGCCACCATTGGAAAAGATCTTAAAAGATTATATGGCATATAAAAATAAAATTGCCAAGGCCGATATTTATTCTCCATTTATATATTATGTGTTACTCAGAAATAAATGCATCCGAGGGAGACATAAGTCGAAGATCAATAGATTTTCAAAAAAATCCATCATATTGCATTTTAGATGACGCTATTGGCCGGAGAATCATCGAACTTCTTGAAATCTTTGTTAAAGTGACTGGACTCCAATTAATTTCCCATTTATTGTCATAAGGCTGATGTGAGTGCATGACATGCAGGAATATTATTAAGCATCTTCCACTCGTATGTTATCTTAAGCGATGCTCTTATTCAATTTGTTCATGCCCATACATTTCATTTCCACGATCCGAATATTTTTAGCATTTCCTAGGACAATTTTAAAACAAAAATTTATTGTTTTTCATCATTATTGATTCTTTATCTTTTTTCTATATTTTCTATTTTTTTCCAATTTTTTTGGGTCATCTGAAATCTCGTTTGAACTCTCGTTCAAACGAGATTCAATGAAACTCTCCCTAGCCAGCCTGACTTCTTGTTCGAAGTATCGTCCGAATGTTGTCCAAACGACGTTGTTCGAATGAGAAAACTTGTAGTTTGAACGATCGGACTTTTATCAGGTCGGTTGAGTTTCTTTAGATTTAGACTTTTAACTCTTTTCATTTCCCCCCTACTTTGATTTTTTCTCTCCCATTTTCTCCCACCCTCTCAAACTATAACACCCCTTACTCCACATCTCCTCAACCCCCCATCTTCCCTCTCCTCCTATATCAAACCCACACCACCTAAGGTTATCCTCCATTACTCCCACATATTTTTGAAGTTTTTGGAAGTTCTTCTTGAGGTATTATCTCATTTCATCTCTTATACTATGTATCTCCTTCATTTTGTTTGAGTTTATGTGTACTGGGTTACTAATCTTAACATGCAACATTTTTATCCTTTAATTTTTGTTCAATCATAACCCATTTCATATGAAAACTCAATAATATTTCTCTTTTTGGGGGCTATATGTGTATATCATAATTTTTTTTTGGAAAAACATACAAAGATTTTTTAAAAAAAAAAATTCTTGCCCCGATCAAATGACACTTAATGATTTTTTTGGCATTACTTTTATTTTAAAATATTTTTTTATGTCAAAAGACTCATGGAATATCATTTAATTTTTACTTTTTTAGGCCTTATGTTATATATATTTGTGTTATTATGACGGAGTTTGGGCATTGTTGTTATTGTTGTTAGTTTGGTGAATTGGTTGGTGATATTTGGGTGGGGTCTAGAAATTTTTCCATCATACTCTATGGCTCGTACTAGGCATCTAAGGCACGCGGTTCAGCCGACGAGGAACATTCCTCGGAAGAGGACGCAATCATCCCCAACCTTTGACTTCGTCGGGAACTGGCGCTAACCACACCCTATTTCACACTCTAGGTTTCCCGACTAGGTCTATAGTTTGGAGAAAATAATTAACCTAGTCTCTCTATCCGGTACCATCGTCTTTACTTGACATGTTACTCGAGGTTAGGACCCTATTTTCAGCCTTCGTGACCCCATTTACCCCGACCTTTCTAAGGTTCGTGGTAAGGAAATCGTAATTACCGCCGAATCCATTTCTCACTTAGCTAGTTTGCCTCGAGTGGCCAACCCTTCCTATCCTTAGGTCGATGATGCAAGACCCGATCACATTTTTAGACAGTTTTTGAGCTATTAGATCCAACACTTCCATTCTCAATCATAGGAACCTCAAAGCTAATTTTATGATACTTAATTGGATTGTTTGTGCGTGTCTTATTCCACCTGAAAACCATACTCAGATTATGCCCAATCACGTGCATCTGATGTATGCTATCAGCGCTGGGACTTCCATTGACCTCCTAGCACATATTTTTGGCACTCTCTGAGCTGTTAGGATTTTTCCTTCAACACCTGTCAGCCAGGCCTTACCGTTTGCCATTTTAGTCACTTGACACTATCTTGATGTTGGTTGCCCTCTCCTTCCTACTGATATTCTTGCCACCCGTTATCAGCTTATTGACACTTTGTCTATTGGCCAGTCTCGGAGTCATCTTCCCAGAGGCATAACTCATCCCACTCCATCCCATTCTGAGTCATCTCACTCAGCAGCCTCATTTGCCCCCTCTCAGTCCAGGCCATCTACCTCTTGTAATCATCCCCCATCCGAGTCAGAGGATCTTAGTTTGATGCGTTTATAAGTTAAGAAGATGCGTGAGAAACTGTGTCAAGACAAGGCCATGATGCATGAGTTCTTTGCCTCTATGCAGAGATAGATAGATAGATAGATTGAGATAGAGAGAGAGCATATGAGGCCCAGGCCCGCAGAGAGGAGACCCAGACACGTCAAGACTCAGTTATGATGCAACATTTTGAGGACCTTTATTGTACTGAGATGCGAGGTGGTGCAAGCCCTTCGGGTACCGGATCATCACTTAAAGACAATACTTTAAAGGATGCACCCGATGATCTCACCCAATGACAAATTTTTATGTTCATTTCTTTTTATGTGCTTGTGTGAGAGAGAGATTTCTAGTTTTGACTTGTTACTCTTATTTGTACCATATATTGGATATCATTTATTTTCCCCATAGTTAGCTTTGGATATTTGTTTGCGGAACACTTGGTTTTATTGGATTATTAATGTTAATTATCTTATGTTTATTTCTCTTATGTAGTGATGCAGTGGATTATTTCTATTCTATATTATGCTATGGTTTTTGTATTACTCATGTTAGTGTTTAACTTTATCTATATATTGCTTCATGATTTAATCACTAACATTTCAGGTATTTTTTTATCCCTTTGTCTTTTCGGGTCAAAAAGGGGGAGAACATGTTTAGTGGGAGGAACACTTAATTGCTATTTATATCTTATTTTCTCCACATGTGTTTATATGTTTGTTGTTTCATGTGTGTAGGCTATTTAAATTACTAGATTCTTGCTTACAAAGAACTTCAATCAGCTAGGTTGTTAGGGAGTTGAGTTTGCCAATTTTCTTTTGGGTTTTGGGGATGGACATTAGGAAAGGCTTGATGGCCTGGCTTAGCAAATTTCGAGTCTCTTTAAATTTTTATGTTTTATCCTGGAATAGCCAAAGGGGGAGATTAGTAAGGACAAATTTCCAAATTGAGTCAATTTGTAGAATTGGCTATTTCTGTTGGACAAAACATCTAGATTGTTTAGGTGTCATATTATACTCCACATTGAAGAAATTAAACAACTGTGATTTCACCGCATTGAAGAGTTCATATCATCAATCCGAATGCTCATTTTCCCCAAAGATATATGACCCGCTTTTAAATTTTGTTGGAGAATTATTTTATAGGATTCCTAATTTAAAAAAATATTTTTTTAAACTTTAATTTATTTATTAAGGTCGTTGTAACGAGATTCTGCAATCTCATTCGAATGAGGTGGTTCAAACGGTTTCTAACGAAATCCTTTAAGGCTCTATACTGAGATCTGATTTGAAACCTGATTCGTTCTGGTTCAAATGACATTTATCCACGTCGTTCAAATGAGACTACATGTCGTTTAAATGACCACAACAGTTATGGAAAATTACGATTATTTTAGCAGTTTTTCTTCATAGCTCCCTTTCCCCAATACTTCCACTTTACACAAACATAAGGGGAATAGAAAAAATGATAGTAGAACCTCTTTTAACTTTTGAGGAAAGTCAAAATTCTTTTAACAAAAGTTCTCTAACATTTGTATGATCTTTTTGGATCATTTTTCAAGAACATAAACCCAAAATCATCTTCTCCCACATTCATCACCATTGTGTGTGGTGGACCTCCACACGGGTTAGATACGACATTTGTCTTTCGATAGATACCAAGACACATGAGGTGTCGTGAAACGTGTTGAAGCTACACATACTACAGATGAAGGTGTTTAAGACGACATCAATGGTACTTATAGGGTCAAGTCTGTAAGTCTTTTGTGTCTTCTTGTAAAAATGTATTCGTAGTGGATTTTGTCTAGGACTGTCCGTCCAAGATTTTTCCCATTTGAATTTTACTCGTACGTCGCGGTGTTGTGGTTGTGTGCTATCTATTTACACATCAAATCCTGCATGCTCACTTAGGGTTTAGTAATCAAGACTAAACGTTGAAAAGTAAGAATCTGTTGGCCTAGTTGTGATGGTATCTAGTGTTATGTTTTGCGTATCTCAAAGTGTATTTCACGAATTTGGACCTAAGCCATATAATTGAGCTATTTCAGACCTTGTTCAAATGAAAATAATAGTTTAGTTCAAATGACATTTAATTTCGTTATAATGAAACCCTCTTTTTATTCAAACAACCTTCTAACAAGCTTGAAATGAGAATTCTGTTTCAAAGCAAGGATGTCTCATTTGAATGTCATTTGATGCTGGTTCAAGCGGAATCACACATCTCGTTCGAACGAGATCCAATCTCGTTTGAATGAGACTTCAAAAAATTTCTTTTTTTAAAAAGTCCTTTTATTGAAAGCCTCGATTTTAAAAGTAATCATCCCAAAATATGATTTATATTAATTTATGAAAACCACAAGTTTTATACCTCTATACAGTGGCGACGATGAATCCGAAAACGGAGCTCAGCCACTCATGTGTCTTTAAATGAGCTTGGAGATAAAATGTTCGGTTTAAGATGTCAACTTGTAATGGGATATGCTGAATGTGACACCCCGTATTTTAATGACTTTTAAAATGGGATTAATTAGAATTAATTTGTGGGTTAATTGAAAATTAATCCGAATTTGAATATTACTTGAGAATAAAGTAATATGTGAACTGTGTTGAATATTAATTTGTGATTAAAAGTAATATATATAATTATGACTTTACATATGATTATGATTTTAAAAATTATCGCGAGTGACGAATACGACAGTTATGATAATTAAGTCGGGACGCACGTATGAGTCGTGTCGGAACTATAATTGAAAGGAAAATATGTGACACCCCGCCTAATTAATTACCGTGTGATCAATCCTTAATTAATTAATTTCAGAATATCAAGTTGGTTCAAATAATGCATCACTGTCTAAAGACTCAAATTTTAATTTATTAAAAACTAACCAGCTAATATTTAAAAAGGTTGGTGTCAAAATTTTATCTTGTTATTAACTATCATAATTAAAGGGAAATATTTAATCATCACCATACATCACAATAGCAATAAGGAAAGAGTAACTGAATTTAAATAATGAACTGGAGTAAACACATTCCAGTTAAAATCCCATACAATAATCCAATAACATGAAATCACAGTCTAATGATAGAATAAAACAACTCTAAATCTCCTAATGTAAAATAGGAGAGACGACATGTCCAACTGAAATAAATAACTGATAGATAAGGAGAAATAGACTCAGAAGCATCTACTCGTAATATCCTGTAGCTTCCACAGCAGCTACAGTTCGTCAAATGAGTGGAATCTCCTAAGTCTGGTGTCCCTGTGGCTGGGCACCTAAAAATAATAAAACAAGAAAAGAGGTTGCAGAAAAAAGGGTCAGAGTCCGAGTAGAAAACAGTTTAAATATAACAAGTGCTTAAATTGAGTAATTAGCACAATATTATTCATGTTAACTTAGAGTACTCACTTGAGATGCTCACCTCCCATCTAATGTGCACATCTAGCGAGCCTAGCTACCCATAATAGTCACGATACTCTACCTGACTATACGTGGTATAATCACTATGTCGGATATAATATTTAAATACCCCGAAGATAATATATCTCTATTATTTAAGAATAGGTTTAAAGATACTATAACTCATTCTCATAGCATTCTTAATTTTCAACTGGTGACCCAATAAGTATATTCTTTAATAAAGTAGCCAATATACAACACATAATAGAAACTCAGTATACATATAAAAATCTCACTATGTATACATACTAATACATATATCAATACTGCACCCATGGTTAAGAAACCCCTGGTGCTAGGCATACTCGACTATCTAGTCCCATTACAAACGCCCACGCATGAAGGACAATAGCTTCAATCTCTCAGGAACCAATAAAATATATACACATATTGGAGGCGAACATAGTTCCAAACCGATAGGCTATGCACATACCTACTCACCCATATGACCGTCATCACTATCGTTCTCACAGATAGTTTGTACCTAGGTTCCATGCTCTAGTTGTACGACTCAAAATCCCCCGAAGGTACACCAAATATGGTCATCAATAACGCGCTAACCTCTGTTCGATAGCCAGTATCTAGGTATGTCATACACATAATATTTTAAGTAACAAGCATGCACACAACTTATACAACTTAAGAGGCATTCATGCAACCCCATTTACCATAATATTTAAGTAATATTAACGTCATTACTTTCCACGATATCCATTTATATATAACCTCTTTAGTACTTAACCTTCTCTCCTAGGTTTCCATACACGTTCGATACCTCTAGGATCATTACACCCTTAATTCCCTAAAACTTTGGATTTTACGTCAATTGTTACTCACGTAGGTTAACACACTCGCTTCGATAAACCTAGGATAATTTTTAACTCGACCGTAACCTAAAAACCCATTATAGAATCTCGTTAGAAGCCAAGGGATTCTCGTTCGAACGAGTTCATTCGAATGAAGCTCCCACTTTGAACAAACTCAACAACTCGTTAGAAGGTTCATTGGAAATCTCGTTCGAACAAGGTCATTCGAACGACCTGGGCAGGTCTTCGAACGAGATGTCCGAACTGGCCCTGTTCTTCCCCAAACTCGTTTTTCTCCAATTTTCATAGTTTAATCTCATTCCAAACTCAACCCAATCTTAATTTAATTGTTTCTAAACTATTCTAAGTTACCATAGGACACTCCCTAACACAAATTAGAGGTTAAATCCTTATGGAATCAAGAGAATCCAATAAATTACTTAATTTCTTATAAATCTCTTTGATATGAACCCAGAAACTTCTATTCCTTTAAAACCACCCAATTAATTTCGTGATTTCAACATTTATTTTACCAACATTAATAGTTCTAAGAAGGAAGTTCTTATACATGCCAACCTATCTCCAATTCATGGGATTTCTTTACAAACCAGTCTGTAAGCGTAAAATAATTTCCTTTTATGTAAAAACGATGCGGAAGCGTTAGGAAGATGATGGTTCAATAAAATTACACAATTAATATATTCACTTAAACCGAATCAATAATTCAAGCTCTAGAAATTTGCCTAAGTCATAATTTTCAATTATCCAAAGTTAGGCGAAACCAATTTTAGCAAATGACTTGAATAAACCAAATTTACCCAATATTTAATTTAGTCCCAAATTAAATGAGTGTGATAATTAAACCAAATTTTATCTTGAATTTATTCTAAACATGCGTTCTAAATTATGATGCAAGATAAAATAAACAATATCACACTACGCCGAGATGTACGAGGAAAAACCCAAGACGGGAAACAACCTCGGACGGCCCTAGCCACAAGTCCACTAGATATAGAATTACAATTACAAGACAGATAGACTTACAACGACTGACTCGATCCCTCTCAAGCCTCGACGCTTCTTCTCGTAGAAACCTCTTCCTAGCGAACAACCTCGGAACACCACCGTGGTCTCGGAATCCACCGATGGGACTTTATATGGTCACCGTCACCCAAGCATGGAGCCTTTCTCCAAGTGGGTAGAATCTCAACAAAAAGTCTTCTTTGTGATGGGGTGTAGAAGCAAACCTGAAACGTCTCTTTTTCAATTCGGTAGAGAAAACCGGTGCCAAAACTCCAAGTAAAGAATATGAATATAGAAACTTGGAATAAACAACTATTGGGTGTAAACTAGAGTGTGTATGAATTTTTCTTTAAGAACTAACACTCAAAACATGAACATTTTCCCTAAGCAATTTTGCTCTCAAACTCTCCTTTAGAGATGGAAATGAATTGGAAAAGTTGATTGGAAAAATATGTTTCCCGCACATATTAAGTCTTGAAAAAGTTGGTTAAAAACCAAGTGGGGAAAGTGGGAGAAAACTGCCAAAAACTGCTCAAAACTGTTCCCGCCCTGGCATCTCGTTCGAACGAACTTGACTCTCGTTCGAACGAGACTTCTAACGAGCGACCAGCCTGGGCTCGTTAGAATCTAGTTAGATACCTCGTTAGAACGAAAAACTCGTTCGAACGACATATCGAACGACTGATCAGTTTAGGGTCGTTAGCAAACTCGTTCGAACGAAAACTGGTTCGAACGAAAAACTCGTTCGAACGAAACCTGGTTCGAATGAAAAAACTCGTTCGAACGACATTTCTAACGAACGACCAGAAAGATTGTAAAATTCGATTTTGGCCCAGAAACTTTTATATACTTATTTTAAAGTTCTAATTGATTCTTTCTGAAAATAAAATGCAGTTTTAATTACACCTAACACCCAATAACTTTTGTTCCAAGCTCCTATATAAATATAGTTACATTCATACCTTGGGAGCATGGAACCTTAGTTGATGACGTAGAAACGAGGCACGCAAACCGGCATTTTGATGAAGCTTTATATTGTTTGCCGCTACGTCTTCAACACACACTTCATAGGCTTGAGAATATTACAATCAAATACATTCCTATGAATAAATGTTTTTGTCCGGAATTGAGCCAAAACTATATATGGACTCAATTGGAAATTTGTGTCCTTACAAATCTCCCCCTTTGGCTATTCCGGGACAAAAACCAAACAAAAATCCTAAAGGGCCGTCAAGCTCACTAGACTCAAAACATAACCCACCCAAACTTAACTCAACCCAAGGATCAAACGCTTTGCCATAGAAAGATGCCGCTTTAGACTAATTCCTGCACACTTAAGCAAACTCATCAAATGCATAGGGAATATCAAAATATTAAATGCAATTAATTAATTTATTCCCCCTAAATTAATTCTCCCCTTTATCAAATACATGACCTACTTAGAAAGACGTCTCCCCCTAAGATAAATCTCCCCCAAACGAAGATACGATAATAATAGGATTAGATTAGATACCATTTCTTCCCCTATCATCATTCTCCCCCTTTTTGTTCAGGAATAGGCAAAGGATAAAGAACTAATAAATAGCATGTGGAAGCTTAAATAAAAGACATGACAGCATATGGGCAATAAAAGCAAGGCAAAGACAAACAAATATCATATATATATATACTATAAATATACCAATAAGTACGTGCATATATAGATAGATATAAACACACACATGACATAAAATACAATAAGTTTGCACACTCGTATGAAAAAAATGTGTCATATGGAAACGGAAGTGTAGGGGTGTGAACTAGCAACAATTAAATTTAGACCCAAACACTTAAGAAACGTTCACGGAGTTCTCATTTGATTGCAAACTTCATCACAGTTAAATATAACCTCATGTGACAATATAAAGATTGAACTCAATGAACAAACATACACAATGCATACAAGCCTAGCATGATGATGATTCTACAAACCAAGTAGAGTCATGACATTAAAGACAACTAGGATAAACGGACATTGTGCAAACCGTTGATATACCATCCAATTCTCCCTCAATAAGCATATATATTCTTTTGCTTTTGAATGAATATATCAAACAAACATAGGCCTTGGCAATTGTTTCATTTTAATGCCAAATATTCTGTTTTTAGGCCTTTGGATCACGTATTTCTTTTAGATCCAATAAACGGTGGCTTACTATCGCAAAGGATCACTTAGTCCTTTCGGAGCCCTTCTCCGTGCATATTTATTTATCATGTTTTCATTTTCACACAAATCTCACATGCAACGGATTTTGACATGCACTAGTCCTCCTAGGTCATAGATATGTAGATGACTAGATTGGTAGGAGAACACCTCAAAAAGCTCAAATATAACATGTGACATTAAGATTTCAAAAGAGCTCGTGCATGTGTGAAAAGAGGCATATAGAAATAGAATCCATTTAAACAATACAAAATCCAACTACTCCATATAAAACATGGTAAAGAACATTTTAAGGATTGAAACTCTAAACCAAAAGTTCTAGCCACGTTGGAGCGTAAAAGATGGGATTCAAACACAAGTATATGCCACATAAAGTGTGTCAAACAAAAATACACACAAAACAAAATCTTTTTGAGTTTTTAACATTTTTTAATCAAAAATAAATATTTACTCAAAAGGATAAACAAAAAAATCATTTGTATTTGTCATTAAGCTTAAATGAAATAAATAAAACACAAATGATAAACAAAAATCTTTTTATATTATGCAGTCAATTTAAGCAAAAATATAATACAAAAAGATAAACAAGTCATAATTTCTAGCATGGGATATGAAATAAGGTTATGACTAGAAAATGACTAAACAAGCATACATTTAGCATATGAATATAGCATGAAGTACAAACGCTAAAGTATGCAAACACTAACACATTCATCCTTTAGATTTAGCAAGGGAGGAAGGATGTGAAAGTAAATGAGAATCAACAACCCTATTTTGTAAGGCAACCAAGTCGAATTTCCTAACCCAAATTAATGAGGAATGACTATTTTGGGGTGTAGGAACGTTAACTACCGTGGTTACTTTACTATGGGGTTTTCTAGGAATTCGTTTAAGATCTAAACAAAATTTCATAAGATGACCTTGTCGACCACAATGTGTACAAGTGAGAACATGTCGAAAAGATTTACTTAAGGAGTGATCTTTAAAAGTATTCCTAATTGATTCTCCTAAAGCATTGGTTTGGGCATTATGAGTAAATTCATTACAAGGATTGAAGCCTAAACCACAAGTGTCATTTTTAATTTGGATCGTTCCTAACATTTCATCAAGTTTTTCCGAACGACATTCCAAATCAAATTTGACATTACTAGAATCTTTTAATTTATTTTCCAATTCTAAAATGTTAGATTCTAGTAAAAAATTACGCTCTTCAAAAGCAAGAAGCTCCTTTTTCAAGGATTCCATTAAACCCCTAAGGCTATCTCTTTCGCCTTCTACATAATCAAGCTTCTCTTGGAGAGTCCTCACATGTGTCCTAAGGTCTTCTATTAAGTCACTATCATCAACGACCTTGACACTCTTTCTTAAACTAGCTTCTAACTTCAAATTAGTTCTTTTCAAATTAATAGATTCTTTATATAATTCATGAAAAGCATTTTGAAGTTCACTCACATCAACCTCTTCTTCATTTTCACTCTCTTCTCCACTCTCACTATCATTAAAAACAAGGAAATCATGAACAATGACCTTGGAAGTGGCATGTGCTATCGTTTCATCAATCGATGAGTTGTCACAATCACTCACATGACTAGCCATAAAAGCCACAAAATTTTTCTTAGTGGGGGAATCGGGCTTTTCTTCCTTATCACTATCACTAAGGGTTGCATTATATGCAGTGGGTCATTTACCCTCTTTCCTTAGTTTAGTGGGGCACTCATAAGCTCGATGGCCATAACCTTCACAACCAAAACACTTGTTAGACTCGTCCCTATCTAAATTGTCATTACTAGGTTTAGGGATCCTCTCGGCTTTAGAAATCTTCTCGCTTTTATCATTTTTAGAAGTATCAAATTTCTTGAAATCATTTTTAAATTTATCTTTGTTAAATTTAAGAAATTTTCTAAATTTGCGAGCAAACAAAGCCATATCTTCTGAGTCACTTTCACTATCGCTCTCTACTACTTGTTTGACCTCTTTTCGGGCTTTTAAAGCAACACCCTTTTCAATTTTCTTTTCAGTTTTAAAGGGAAACATATCTAGTTCATAGGTTTGTAAATCACCTACAAGCTCTTCTAATTTCGTAGAGGCTAAAGTGGGTAAAGAATTTAAAACGGTCACTTTAGGAATAAATCTATCGGGTAGGGACCTCAAAATTTTCTTTACAACACGGTCGTCAGGTATTTTCTCTCCCAAGTTAAAGGATGAATTAACAATATCAGAAAGTCTAGCATAAAATTTATCAAAAGTTTCTTTTTCATCCATTTTGATAGTTTCAAATTGAGTGGTGAGGTTTTGGAGTTTTGAAGCTTTAACGACACTAGTTCCTTCATGAGTTAATTGTAAAATATCTCAAGCTTCTTTAGCGGTTTCACACTTCATAATACGTCGGAATTCATCCGGTGCGACAGCGCTAAACAAGGCATTTAAACCACGGGAATTAAAATTAGCAAGTTTAAACTCATTTTCAGTCCATCTATCGGCGGGTTTGATAACACGTTCATTTTCAACTAAGTAAGTTGGTGGGGAGTATCCGGTAACAACATACATCCAAACTCTCTCGTCGATAGATTTTAGTGCCGATTTCATTCGCGCTTTCCAATACGCGTAGTTTGAACCATCGAAAATAGGAAATTTTGAAAATGGGGAAAAATCCATTTTGGCCAAAAATTAAAAAGATCTTAACGAAATAATTTATCGTTTTTGGCTCTGATACCAATTTGTAAGCGTAAAATAATTTCCTTTTATGTATAAACGATGAGGAAGCGTTAGGAAGATGATGGTTCAATAAAATTACACAATTAATATATTCACTTAAACCGAATCAATAATTCAAGCCCTAGAAATTTGCCTAAGTCATAATTTTCAATTATCCAAAGTTAGGCGAAACCAATTTTAGCAAATGACTTGAATAAACCAAATTTACCCAATATTTAATTTAGTCCCAAATTAAATGAGTGTGATAATTAAACCAAATTTTATCTTGAATTTATTCTAAACATGCGTTCTAAATTATGATGCAAGATAAAATAAACAATATCACACTACGCCGAGATGTACGAGGAAAAACCCAAGACGGGAAACAACCTCGGACGACCCTAGCCACAAGTCCACTAGATATGGAATTACAATTACAAGACAGATAGACTTACAACGACTGACTCGATCCCTCTCAAGCCTCGACGCTTCTTCTCGTAGAAACCTCTTCCTAGCGAACAACCTCGGAACACCACCGTGGTCTCGGAATCCACCGATGGGACTTTATATGGTCACCGTCACCCAAGCATGGAGCCTTTCTCCAAGTGGGTAGAATCTCAACAAAAAGTCTTCTTTGTGATGGGGTGTAGAAGCAAACCCGAAACGTCTCTTTTTCAATTCGGTAGAGAAAACCGGTGCCAAAACTCCAAGTAAAGAATATGAATATAGAAACTTGGAATAAACAACTATTGGGTGTAAACTAGAGTGTGTATGAATTTTTCTTTAAGAACTAACACTCAAAACATGAACATTTTCCCTAAGCAATTTTGCTCTCAAACTCTCCTTTAGAGATGGAAATGAATTGGAAAAGTTGATTGGAAAAATGTGTTTCCCGCACATATTAAGTCTTGAAAAAGTTGGTTAAAAACCAAGTGGGGAAAGTGGGAGAAAACTGCCAAAAACTGCTCAAAACTGTTCCCGCCCTGGCGTCTCGTTCGAACGAACTTGACTCTCGTTCGAACGAGACTTCTAACGAGCGACCAGCCTGGGCTCGTTAGAATCTCGTTAGATACCTCGTTAGAACGAAAAACTCGTTCGAACGACATATCGAACGACTGATCAGTTTAGGGTCGTTAGCAAACTCGTTCGAACGAAAACTGGTTCGAACGAAAAACTCGTTCGAACGAAACCTGGTTCGAACGAAAAAACTCGTTCGAACGACATTTCTAACGAACGACCAGAAAGATTGTAAAATTCGATTTTGGCCCAGAAACTTTTATATACTTATTTTAAAGTTCTAATTGATTCTTTCTGAAAATAAAATGCAGTTTTTATTACACCTAACACCCAATAACTTTTGTTCCAAGCTCCTATATAAATATAGTTACATTCATACCTTGGGAGCATGGAACCTTAGTTGATGACGTAGAAACGAGGCACGCAAACCGGCATTTTGATGAAGCTTTATATTCTTTGCCGCTACGTCTTCAACACACACTTCATAGGCTTGAGAATATTACAATCAAATACATTCCTATGAATAAATGTTTTTGTCCGAAATTGAGCCAAAACTATATATGGACTCAATTGGAAATTTGTGTCCTTTCAAAGTCTAATTAATCCCTAGTTTTCATTACAATAATTTCATATCATTTAATTTAAATCAACAGGAATAATATATGCTAAAAGAGGAGCAAGATAAACACTTTCCTTGGAATGAACTTCTGATTCTTGGACTGAAATTGGTATGTAGTTGATCCTCTCGTTATGATCTACACTTTGGCGCAACCTTTGGTGGGAATCCTTGAGTTCTTGCCCTTGTTCTCCAATGGAGTCTTCTTCCTCCTTGGTTCTCTCTCTCTCTCTCTCTCTCTCTCTCACGTAAGTTGAAATTGACAGACCTTTAACCTACGTAGCTTTTAATTAAACTTAATTTTCGTCCATCTAATTACTCAAAAATCCCAAAAGACCCCTCTGAGGTGTCGTTTTGGGCTAAAATGCTCCGGACTGCAAATAAAACACCCAAGTAGCGTTTTCTGACTATTTCGACCTTTCCGGACACACTGGCGCACTCAAAATAGTTGTTCGAGTTATATAAAAATAATTTACCTTTTTAATCCCCAAATATATAATAGTGATGCGAATCATACGCGCATCCCAAATAATTTTATCTTAACTTTCGTGTATCTCGTCCTCGACCATACTATTATTTTCGAAACCATCTATTACGTTACTCACTACGTAATGCTCAACATAGTTATTAATCAACATGATTTCATCATAATTATTTTCGATAGCTACTAACTCTCGTCACGCTAGTAATTATTACCATTAAATCGGATTAATTATAAATTAAATTTTCTCCCTTTAAATTAATTAATCCCAATTTTCATAATTTCATAAAAATAAATATGCATAAAATACGGGGTACTACAAAATAAAGGTAAAATATTTTTATAGCATCCAAATGGTGGTTTTGACTATGCTAAAGTGTCCGTAAGGGTTTAAATAGTCAAAGAAGTCTACTTGGGTGTTTGATTTGGGTCTCGGGACCCTTTGGAATCGAATAGACACCCGAAGGGGTATTTTTGTCATTTTACTTGGGAAGTGAATAGTAACCACCAAAATTAAAAAGTATTTATGAATCTAAAATGTGGCAAGATTCATTATTTATTCATCAAACTTATAGAGCAAGACTTAGGGGAGAGTGGAAGACTTCTCTGGGAAATGAAGAGATTTCTCTAGGAAGCCAAGAGGCCAAAGGTCATCCTACACCACAGCGACCAACTGAAGTTGGCCGGAGAAGGGAGAGGACCACCAATATACTATCATCCCCAAAGGTTCAAACCTACAATCTAAAGGCAAGTGATTAGTTCTTGCAAATTCTAGCAGATATATTGTCCATGTTAGGTTGTTTAGAAAATTCTGAAAAGTGATAAGAATTAAGGTGATTTTGATTGATTCCTTGGAATGAGAAATATGTAGGATTAATCTTGTTTTGATTATATGTTTTAATCCACGAAATTGGTAATCAGTTGGTGAATAAAATATGAGTTTATCAGTTGTTCTTGGAGAAATGATAAAATATGAGATTTCTGGAATTTATGAGAAATAATATGTGTTTAATCCAAACGTCTTGATGATTTTAAGTTGTGGGATAATTAGAGATAATTTATATACCTTGGTATATCATGTGATATGAATTATGAGGAGTATGGGATTAATGTAATACCTCGTATTTTCGAGGGATTTTATTTTAATTATGGAATTAGGATTAATTAATTTAAATAGAGACAATTTATTTATAATTAATTCAGATTTAAATTTAATAATTACTAGCGTGACGAGAGTTAGTATTTATTGGTGATAATTATGTTGAATATTACTTAGCGAGTAAAGTAATATATGATTACGAAAATATTATTATGGCCAGGAGTGAAAAATACGACAGTTGTAATACACTTAGTTGGGACGTGCGTGTGAGTCGTGTCGGTATTACTTTATTGGGTTCGAAGATAATTTATTTTTAAGTACTCTTATGATCACTACGAGTGTGCCGATGAGTCCGGAAGGGTCGAGATAGTAAAAAAAACTCTACCCAGGTGTCTTATTTGGATTTCGGGACAATTTAGGCCAAACCGACACCCCGGAAGGGTATTTTGATCTTTTGAAATTTTGGGGAATTAAAATGGACGAAAATAGAAAATTAAAAGGGAAGTGTACGTGGGTAAAAAAGGATCTGTCAATTTCCAAACCTACGTGAGAGAGAGAGAACCAAAGAGGGAGAAGAAGAACTCCATAGGAGCCCTGGGAAAAAGACTCAAGCTATCACACCAAAAATCACACCAATGCGTAGATCGTGAAGAGAGGATCACCCCTATAATAATTTCATTAAGCGAATCAGAAGTTAAAAAAAAAGCAAGTGTTTATCTTGCTTGATTTTAGACCATATAATGTCCATGTTAGATTAATTAACGTTTTAATCATGATAATATGAATTTGGGATTGCAGTTGGGTATTAATATTTAATTGGGATTATAGGTTTGCATGTAGTTGAATAACCATGTTATAGGTAAGATAAATCTGGGTTTTATATGTTGATTTCACAAAATTTTATCAGGGTTTAAAATGTGGTTAACGGAGGTCATATGAATTTAGGGCTTTTAAAGATTTGAGGAATTTATCTTAATCTCTATCAAAATTTTAAGGATTTGATGTTAAAAATGGGGTAAAGCGGGCCTAATCCTGTAGAGAGATGATTGAGAACCTTTAATTGGATGTTGAGATAAATTAACATGGGTGTTGAATGATGGAAAAAAGGTGAAATTTGAAGTTTGGAAGGTAGAAGACGAACCCTGAATTCTCGTTCGAAGATCTGCCCAGGTCATTCAAACGACCTCATTCGAACGAGAATTCCAATAAGAATTCCAACGAGATTACTAATGAGATTTTAAAGTTCGTTCGAAGTGATATTCTCGTTCAAACGACATCGTTCGAATGCGAATCCCCAAGTTCTAATGAGATTTCAAAAACTCCAATTTTTTCCAGGACGAGTTAAAATCCTTCTAGGTTAATTCAAGTGAGAGAATAAGACATATGCTATTCTGGAGTAGCTTCGTTTCGTGGTCTTGTAGTGAGATAAATTGTGTAACTACTAGGAGAATGTGTTGGAGTGAGAGAGCCTTAAAAATTATATACGATAGAGAGATAAGTCATACGTTTAAGTATGGTGAGTAGTAGAGATGATAATATTACATATAAATTCGGGGACTTGGGTTACGTGAATACCTAATGAATATAATAAGTTGTGTGTATACTTATTGATTGAACTATTATATGTATAACATACATACGCTGCTTACTATCGAGTGGAGGTTCCGCGTTGGGGAAGGTCATGCCTTGAGGAGGCCTCGGGTGGGATTTTGATTTGTACCACTAGAGCATAGAACCTAGGTACGGGCTATGTGTGAGAATGATAGTGATGACGATCATATGGGTGCTTAGGTATGTTCGTAGCCCATCGTCTTGGAACTATATTCGCCTCCAATATATGTGTTTTCTTTGATGGTTCGCGAGAGATTGAACCTATAGTCTTTTATGCAATGAGCGATGCACCAGGACATGATAGCAGAGTATGCATGCACCGTAGCTGTGTCTCGGGGTGCAGTATTGTATATATATATATATATATAGTTGTGATACTATCTACTGTGTGAATTAAGTAGACATGAATAATAATGAAATTTGAAATGAATTAAGTTGGTGAACACATTATTTATATTAAATTGAAAAAGCGCTTATGCATGTTAAAGAGAAATTGTTTATAGGTATTGTGTATATTGCGAGGAATTACATGGGAACGATATTGGGTTATGATTAGATGTTAGACGAGGAACATCTAGTTAGCATTAGAATCGAAACTAGTAAGTTTTGATGGTACGTTAGGCGTGCACATTAGATGAGAGGTGAGCATCTCAAGTGAGTACGATAATATAACATGACTAATATATGTGCTATTAACTCATTTTAAGTACTTGCTAATTTTTAAACTGTTTTTAACTCGGGCTCTGATCCGTTTTCTACAAACCTCTTTTCTTGTCAAATTATTTTAGGTCCCAGCCACAGGGACATCAAGCATAGGAATTCCATTCACTCAACGAGCTGTAGCTGCTGTGGAAGTTACAGGACCTTGGTAGTAGACGCCTCTATGTCCATCATTTCTTCCTCTTGAGTTATTTAAGAAGTTAGGGCATGTTGGCCCTTTTCTATTCAGATATTCAAAGATCTTGGATTTAGTTATATGCTTCATTCAGATATTGGTTTATTTCTATTGGACTATTGTATTTGATACTTGGACTAGAAGTTTTTACTTCGGTTATAATTATTATTGCAGTTATTTCCTATCATATGAGATTGGTGAATGTTTAATTATTTCGTTAACCTAGTTTTATATTAATTAAAAGATAAAATTTTGACATCAACTTTTTGAAATATTAGGTGGTTAGTATTTATTAATAAA
The DNA here is from genome assembly GCA_949130495.1 of Sambucus nigra. NCBI lineage: Eukaryota > Viridiplantae > Streptophyta > Magnoliopsida > Dipsacales > Adoxaceae > Sambucus > Sambucus nigra. Next base: position 330,131,808 of record OX422216.1, read on the forward strand.
ATCTTCGACAGTGATGCATAATCTGAACCAACTGGATATTCTTATTAAATTTTATAAAGGACCGATCACTCGGTATTTAATTAGGCAGGGTGTCACAGGTGGTATCAGAGCATCAGGTTCTAGAGTCCTTAGGATCTGTGCGGCTAATTATGCTTTCCGCGTAGCTTTCTTTGATATAAAGCCCTATATTTAGGACTATTGTATTTATGAATTGCGCATTCTACATCTTCAACTATTTGAGATATTTTATGTGGACTTATAAAGCTTCTCTCTCATTTCAGATGCCTCCCTGACGTGTACAGCGAGCCAATAGGGATGCCCAGCCTGAGCATCAACCAGTTCCGGGGCAGGACACGATGAATGCGATAGAAATGACCACTATTATAGCATAGGCGGTGAATGCAGCATTAGTCGTGGTACAATAGGCCCCACCACAGGCTCCAGTAGTGGCTCCAACACCAGTCCATGTTTTCCCTTCTGCTTGGGAGCGCATCAGAGATGCCTTTCAGAAGGCACACTCTCCAGAGTTCGCAGGGAGTTCTGATGTAGTAAAGGCGAGCCAATAGAGGAAGAATATACAGAGACACCTGAGAATGTATGAGTGCACGGAGGTGCAAAAGCAGATTTTGGCTACCTTTAAGTTGGTGGGAGCAACGTTACAATAGTGGGATTACACTACCACTATAGAGGAGAGAGACATCTTGACTTTTCGAGAGTTTTGGGTGTGGTTTGACTGCAAGTACTTCCCTTTTGCCGTACAGATCGAGATGAGGTGGAAGCTGTTGAACCTCAAACAGGAAGGGAAGACACTTGCAGAATATGAGGAAGATTTTATTGATCTTCTGTATATAATTCCAGATGAGATACCGACGGAGGAGAAGAAGATCCAGATATTTGTGGATGGATTGACTTGGATGATTCGCCAGCATCTGTTAGGGAATCTTTCATTGGCCACTTATTCTAATGTGGTTAATCCTGCCCTTTTACACTGCCAGGATCACCGCTTCCATGATCATGGAAGCAAACGAGTCAGGGAGTCCAACCAGTAGGGCCGGACATGAGGTAGTAGTGCCAGTGGGGCACCAGTAGCTCAGGGACATGTCTGTTAGGGTGAGCAGAGTTCCCATCAGGGGTACCCTGCTAAGTGATTTCGTTCTGGAGATTTCAGACAGAGACAGGGAGGTTTTAGGCAAGGCCATTAGGGCCAATAATTTCGAAAATGACACGATAACACAAAATGACACGGAATGAAATTAACATGAAATTGACACGGCTTATCGTGTTCGGGTTGTGTTTATTAGACCCGCTCTCGTGTCGTGTTCATGTTTAATTTTGGCCACAAAATTGACCCGAATTGGACCCGTTAAGGACACGCTAGGACCCGTTAACAACCCGAATTGGACCCGTTATTAACCCCTTATAAAAAATAGACTTTTATAAAAAATCCCATCCAACCCACTCAATTTAAGAGGCCCACAACCTCTTTCATAAGTTCATAAACCTTCCTTTTATAACCCTAAAAGTATAATCATAAGACATCACAAAGCAGCCGTTTTAAAAAAAAAGAGCGCTGCCTTCATTTTCGGCAAAATCGATGCCACTGTAGTACTTCCGGTGCCATCGATGCTTTCATATCAGTCCGGCTCAAATTTAAAACTCTGCGTTCATTTCCTTGGCATCGATGCTTACATTTAAGTCCAACGCCACTGTATTACTTCATTTCCGACCTTCATTTCAGTCTGCTTTTATTTCAGTCTGGCTAAAAAAAGCTCTGCCTTTATTTTTGACAAAAGCTATGCTTTCATTTTGACACAACTGTACTACTTCCGGATCATATTATTATGAATTACATTTATTCGTTGTTCTGGTCTAGATATATAATGCAATGTTTATATATTCCAGCTCAAATTTTGTTCATGTTTTCCCTATTTCTTTCATCTTGAATATCCAAATTTCATCCTGTGAATGTTTATAATAGATCTATAATTATTCCCTATCAAATTTCCCTGTTTTCCCTATCAAATGGCGCCGTTGCCATTCTTGGGATTGTGAAGCTCAGAGCGGATTCAATTTTGTGATTCACTTGTATTGCATTTTTTTTTTCATTTTTAGTACCATTTTTTTTTATGTTAGAAGGCTTGTATTTAGGATTATTTTATTCTTGACTTGTATTACGGTGCATAGGACACCATTTATTTTCCATTTAAAATTGTAATAATCAAAGACAAGCGTGATAGGGAAACCGGACAAGGTAGAGAGAGGGGGTACAAAGGCGAAGATTTAGAAGCCTCTCTACCTTGGGTCGTTAGGAATCCTGGGGACGACTGAGATAGGCGTGATCTCCCCCCGGCCGACTCAAATTTTTCGGCTCCCCACGGCATAAAAACCGTGGGAGGTACATTTTCTAAACCCTCGCGCCTCTCCTGTTAGCGAGTCAATTATTGTGCGTGATTTGTGTGCTCTTATTTTGATTTTATTCTCGCCTAATTTTTCGAATGGTGTGATGAATTAATTGATTAAGACCTACACCCGGTCACTCACGAGAAGGGATTTCATCACCCGACTCACTCGCTTATCATTGTGTCCTACCCTAGCCATCATTAAATTTAAAATCAATCAACTAGGTAGCCCAATAGGATAATATTTTGCAAAGACGATCTCTCAGAAAATTGCGTGATTTTTTATCGCCCGCGGACTTAATTAAAATTTGACTACCCTTTCAATAAATTTAAAGATAAAAATTGGCTATGTGCTAGTTAGGAAATTTTCTTGACTTGTGTGTGTGTCCAATTCATTTTTTGGTAGTCGGTTTTAGTTGGCTCGTCCAATTCAAAGAGTCCACATATCTTTCCCCACCCTTTTCTTCCAAAAAAAAAAATCAAAAAATATTTTTCTTCCTTTATTTTTTACAAAAAAATCCAAAAATATTTTTTTTATTATTTTTTACAAAAAAATCCAAAAATATATTATTCCAATATTTTTAGAAAATCCCAAAAATATTTTCTTTCCCTTTGAAAAAATTCCAAAAAATCAAAAAAATATATTTCTCTCCACATGGCCGAAGAACGTCCTTTACGGGACTACTTTGGTCATTTTCCATTGACACGTGACACGTGTGAGAGTGATCCCGAGCCGTCTCTTTATGATATTCTTAGTCGTTTCAACTCTCTCACGAGTACCGTTGGTACTCTTGACCCATATATGCACGCACCTCCTATTCCATCACTCTCGGTGTCAAGTGTCGACGTGTCTCAACCTTTGTTGTGCACCCACTGTTATTATGCCGCTCACATGTCCCATGAGTGCCCTTACATTACATATCCATACAAACCCACCATGGACCATGCGTATCCATATGACACAGTCCCGGATCCAACCTCGACCAATTATCCCGATATACCTAATTCCGAGTTGTGTGAGTACCCGAGCTATTCGTGGAGGCTTGATCACCCTTTCACGCAATACAAATCCTAACCCGATGTTGTGGATCCTCACACGTTCCAACAGTCGTCATGCCAACATTGTGCACCTATTCACGCTCAGTTCCCTCACTACGCACCCTATGCGCATCAACCAATTGTCCATCACGAAAGCGATCCTTTCGTGTATGATGAACTTGGTCCCACCCCACACACTTCATATGAGTATTCTCCATATAGTCCCGATTATAGCGAGTTGTGTCCACCTAACCCACCGCCACTCCGCCATCACTATCATCCACCTCCACTCTCGAAACCCTCTTGCAAAAGTTCATACTTGAGCAAGAGCAAGCAATTCAAACTCAAGCTCTCCAAAGGCTTGAACAAAGGTTAAATGAATTGGAGTGTGCGCGAGAGTCGGATATTCCCATGGCCCCACCCATCGTTTCCACCGAGTGTGACGCTGATGTGTCCTCTTGTGACACGAATTTTGAGTGTGACAAACCCTACCACCCAGAGAATCTCGAAGTTGAGACCATCCCATGGTCCGGGTCCCAAGTCGACAATTGTGTTGACTTACCTTTCGATAGTGAGACTGATCCAATCCCACCATGTCATCATGAACCCCACCTTGTGGTTCCCACTCACTTTCCCATCATATCCAAAATAATTCCCGAGTCTACACCTATCGAGCTTCACCCTTGTGTTCCCGAGGAGCCAATTTATCCTAGGTTAGCTCCGGCTACGAGTGCTCACCATTTTCTCGAGATAGAATTCGTGATAGTTCCTACCTATCCGGATATGGATGATGTCCCACCTTGCATGGCTCCCATTGAGCCTGATATTTCTAGTGATTCCTCTATCTCTGAGCTTGGTGCCTCGTCTTACCCACCCACCACATTCCCCCATGCTACTCTTATGGAGAAGTTTACCACTCCATCCTTAGACACCACACTCCCTTGTGAGTATTCATTTACTCCTCCCAATGAGTGTGTGTCTCCCACGCTTGAGTTGGATCATCTTCCTCCACCATTTATCCCACCCGATTCACCATTTGTCCCACCCGACCCACCCATTATCCTTTCTACCCCACCACCTAGTTTGGATCTTGATTTTGCACATTTCAAGTTTCCATCTACATATTTAGATCCTAACCTGAAACCATCCTCCATCCATGAGAGTTGTGATGATACTCTCCACTTCTGTGACACCGAGCTTGTTATTCCATGCCCGCTACTTCCTTGCGGTGTTGATTTCTCTTCTCAACAGCTCCCTGGCATGTCACGACGCGACCATTATCATCGCCCATTTATAGAATGATCATGTGATTTTTATGAGCCCCACCCCATTCCACTTACCAAACCCTTTTGCCTTCCCATACAACTTGAGCACCATGCCTATAAGTCCCTTGTTGCCATCACCTTTAAGCTCAATAAGGCCCGTGACCGATGCCTATTCACCCTCACCCTTGCCCTTATCCCCAACCACCCATGGTCCACCGATGCTTTGCATCGTGTGATGCACTTTGCCATACAGGTGCATTGACCACTTTATCCTCTATCCAACAAAACTGACGCTTCAGTCTTGTTTGGGGGTGATTCTCATCACTCAAATTTTCTGCCGCCCCGTGCTTTCATAGATCTTATCTTTAGGGTGAGAATGGTTCGGTCTGGCTAAAGACATTAAACTTAGCACTATCGGGAGGCAGCCCGCTGTTCTTGTACTAGTCTCATCCTGTTTGGAGGTGGTGTTTCACATCACCCAATGCTTTCCATGTTATAGACTTGTACACCTTTTTTTCCTCACTTTTTACTCAGGTTTATTCTTGGCTACATCTTTCCACTTCATGAGCGGTTGATTCTGGTAATCTCTTTCCTACCCTATGCTCTCAATTTTAAAAATCATTTTACTTAACATCGAGGACAATGTTCCTTTTTGTTTGGGGGTGGGGAATTTTATCAAAATCTTGCCTCTTTTGAAATTTTTTGATTTTTAAACCTGATTTTTAAAATTTCGTGCAGTTTCTTTCATCTCACTCATTGATGTGAATTTTCAATCATCCATCTTTTAAAGTCTAGGAATCAAGCTAGAGAATATTTTTTTCTAAATAGCTTATGTAATACATAACAAGGCATTTTGCACCATGAATTTCTAGACTTAACAAAATTTGCGCACTTATCACGACACTACGATTTAGAGTTGAGGAGTACTACAATTCTAAAGAGAACCAAAAGGATCACTAGTAGAGACTTTAGCTTGTGAGATTTGTGCCTTTCACCCTTTCAGAGTGTTTTACGCAATCTCCGAGTCACAAGTTGATTCAACTTCGTTTGGGTCCGCACTTTAATTGTTGTATGATCTCATTATTCTTTATTTTTGGCTTGATCACAGAGAATGACTTCTTTTTCGAGGTGTAAGAAACGCGTGTCTTGAAATTTGTCCCGATCACTAGGATTTTCATCCACACACCTACCATTTCCCCCCCATATCATATTCCCATTCATTTCACCCATTTTTACCATATTCCCATATATTCCCCTCACCATCCATTTATTTCCCTCATCATCCATACACACTCCCCACTCCATTCATATATCATCCATCATAATTTTGAGAAAAAGAGTGTGATTTCAAATGTAAATGTCTTCATTGTTGGTTTGAAAAGAGAGAGAAAAAATAAAAAAGAGAAGAAAAAGAAAAGAAAAAAGAAAAAAAGAAGGGCAAATTATAGAAAAAAGAAAAAAAAAGAAAAGAAAAAAAAAGAGAGAAAAGAAAAGAAAAAGAGAGTTGTAGTTACTTTTTATGTAATAAAGACATTTGTGCCTAAAGTGTATACACTCTTCTCAAATATCCACCATCCATGCATCATATCATTATCCCATACTATCATACCTCATACCATCCTTCTCATTTCATTTCCCCCTCACTCATATACATCCATATTTCCCCTAGGTGTTCGGGCAAATGAAAGTCAACGTGGTAAATAACTCGACGTTCTCACTATAGTGATTAGTATTCTTTCATGAGATCACTTTTCTTTCAAATTGTTCGTTCTTTCTTATGTGTGTGTAAGACGTTTGAACTTCCTTACATTTACTCACCTCCTCACACACAAGAGCGATACACTAACCCATATCTCGAGAGTTCGATTGAGAGATATATATCCGTGAGATTTGAAGTTGAAGCGTTGATTCTGATAAGGCAATCTAAGAATTACTCTTATGATACTTGACCCGTTTTGACTGATTCACACTACACACGTTGAGTTCTAGGAAGGATGTGCCTTGAGTGTTTACTTAGCTAACTTTTTATGCACTTCTAGCTTGTATTTCTCAAAATATTTCTTGTGATGGATTGTGCGATTATTCTATGTCTAATAAGAGATTGACTGCCTTTCAATAAATTTTTGCAAATAAGAATTTTGTGGGTATATTCCCTGTAAACCCTCACGAGACACAACTCGTCCTGTAGGGCAACCTATAGGTTTAAAGGCTTGTTGCACATGCTAAGTGCAATCGCAAGTGCCCGCAAAAGTGGTACACTTTTGGTTTCTTATCTTTCTCTTTCTCTCTAACTTATTTCTCGAGGACTAGCAACGCTCTGTTTGGGGGTGGTTTGATAAGCACCCAAAACTGTACAATTTATACCCCAAATAGATGTACATTAGTTGAGAATTCTCGATAATATGGGTCTTATGCGCTTAAATGTTTATCTTGCAAGCTTAATTACAGTTGCAGTATCAAAAGATATAATTCGAGGCAATTTGTAGTAAAATGGAGCTAAATACCCAATTTTCTGACCGTACCCGAGCCTAAGCCTAGCCTAAGCTTACCCTAAACCCTGTGTGTGTTTTGTTTGTCCATTTTTATTATTTTTTAGATTTTTAGTTTGAGTTATTTTATTTTTAGGATTTATTTTTGATTTATTTAGGATTTTTAGGTTTTATTTACTATTTTTATATTTTATTAGTATATTTTTATTTCATCTTTATTTTTATTAGTTATTAGTTTTATTTTTATTAGGATTAGATTTTTTTTAGGATTTCATTTATTAGTGTTATTTGATTTTACATTTAATTAGAATTTTAGTTTTAGTTTTATTAGATTTTAATTTTATTTTAATTTTATTTCTATTTTTAGTTTCAATTTTATTTGAGTCTTTGTTTTATTTTAGAATAGGATTTAATTAGGTTTTTATTTTATTAGTTTTATTTTATTAGTGTTACTTTTATGGGTCTAACTTAAACACACACACCCTAAAACCTACACACTACCAAACACACCCTAAAACCTACACACTACCAAACACACCCTAACACCTCACTCATACCCAAATAACTTATCCTACACCCTCACCCTCACCCTCACACACATTCTCATACACCCACCCACACACAATCCAACCAACACACACAACCCATCACCATCCCAAACCCTACCCCATATTCGGCATGCCCAAGCTCCGATTTCGCAACCCCGTCGTCGTCGACCGAGATCCACCTGAACCAGCCCTTACCCCCATCGCCCTGAGTGCTAATCTCCGGCGACGAAAAGACTCAAGTTATCACACCAAAAATCACACCAACGCGTAGATCGTGAAGAGAGGACCACCCCTATACAAATTTCATTAACCGAATCAGAAGTTCACAAAAAGGCAAGTGTTAATCTTACTTGATTTTAGACCATATAATGTCCATGTTAGATTAATTGATGTTTTAATCATGATAATATGAATTTGGGATTGCAATTGGGTATTAATATTTAATTGGGATTATAGGTTTGCATGTAGTTGAATAACCATGATCTGGTTATGATAAATATGGGTTTTATATGTTGATTTCACGAAATTTAATCTGGGTTTAAACTGTGGTTAATGGAGGTCATATGAATTTAGGGCTTTTAAAGATTTGAGGAATTTATCTTAATCTCTATCAAAATTTTAAGGATTTGATGTTAAAAATGGGGTAAAGAGGGTCTAATCCTGTAGAGAGATGATTGAGAACCTTTAATTTGATGTTGAGATAAATTAACATGGGTGTTGAATGATGGAAAAAAAGGTGAAATTCGAAGTTTGGAAGGTAGAAGACGAACCTTGAATTCTCGTTCGAAGATCTGCCGAGGTCGTTAGAACGAGAATTCCAACAAGAATTCCAATGAGATTACTAATGATATTTTAAAGTTCATTCGAAGTGAGATTCTCATTCGAACGACATCGTTCGAACGAGAATCCCCAGGTTCTAATGAGATTTCAAACACTCTAATTTTTGCCAGGACGAGTTAAAATCCTGCTAGGTTAATTCAAGTGAGAGAATTGGACCTACGCTACTCTGGAGTAGCTTCGTTTCGTGGTCTAGTAGTGAGATAAATTGTGTAACTACTAAGAGAATGTGTTGGAGTGATAGAGCCTTAAAGAGTATATACGATAGAGATATAAGTCATACGTTTCAGTATGGTGAGTAGTAGAGACGATAATACTACATATAAATTCGGGGACTTGGGTTGCGTGAATACCTAATGAATATAATAAGTTGTTTGTATACTTATTGATTGAACTATTATGTTTATAACATACCTACCCTTCTTGCTATCGAGTGGAGGTTCCGCGTTGGGGAAGGTCATGCCTTGAGGAGGCTTCGGGTGGGATTTTGATTTGTACCACTAGAGCATAGAACCTAGGTACGGGCTATCTGTGAGAATGATAGTGTTGACGATCATATGGGTGCGTAGGTATGTGCATAGCCTATCATCTTGGAACTATATTAGCCTCCAATATGTGTATTTATTTTGATGATTAGCGAGAGATTGAACCTATAGTCCTTTATACAATGAGATGCACCAGGACATGATAGCAGAGTTTACTTGTGATACTATCTACTGTGTGAATTAAGTAGACATGAGTAATAATGAAATCGTAAATGAATTAAGTTGGTGAACACATTATTTATATTAAATTGAAAAAGCGCTTATGCATGTTAAAGAGAAATTGTTTATAGGTATTGTGTATATTGCGAGGAATTACATGGGAACGATATTGGGTTATGATTAGATGTTAAAACGAGGAACATCTAGTTAGCATTAGAATAGAAACTAGTAAGTTTTTATGGTATGTTAGGTGTGCACATTAGATAAGAGGTGAGCATCTCATATGAGTATGATAATCTAACATGACTAATATATGTGCTATTAACTCATTTTAAGCACTTGCTGATATTTAAACTATTTTTAACTCGGGCTCTGATCCGTTTTCTACAAACCTCTTTTCTTGTCAAATTATTTTAGGTGTGATAAGCACCTAAAAGTGTATAATTTATACCCCAAATATGTGCATTTTAGTCCCTCGTTTTAATTAAAATTGGCCTTATGTTCGTATTTTATCATTTTGCAGGTCAATACACAGTTGCGGTACAAATAATGTTAAATCAGTACAATTGCAACTCAATAGTGGTCAAAAGTATGTATCGAAGAAATCCAAAGAGACCGCGAAGTCAGAGTCCATTCTGAGCTTGCCGAGACGTGATCCGATGCACCGAAACAGTCCCATAACCTTAACCTAGCCCAAATCCAACCCAGACCAGTCCTCGAGCCCCGTGTGTGTTGAGTTTGTACATTTTTAGATTTTCTTAGATTTTTATTTTGAGTCATTTTATTTTTAGGATTTATTTAGGATTTTTAAAATTTATTTGCATATTTTTATATATTTTATTTTTATTATTGTATTTTTATTTTATTTTGATTTTTATTAGTTTTTATTTTATTAGGATTAATTTTTAAGAATTTATTTTTTATTAGATTTCATTATATATATATATATATATATATATATATATATATATATATATATATATATATATATATATATATATATTTTTTTAGGTTTAATAGAGTTCTATTTTATTTTTAGTTTGAGATGTTAGTTTTTTTTTATAGTTTTATTAGATTTTTTTTTAGGTCTTTAGTTTTATTTTGATTTGATCTTTATATTTTTAGTTTTTATTTCTTTTATTATTTGAGTTTTTTTTAGGATGTTATCTTTTAGTGTTGTTAATTTTAATTTTTTTAATTAAACTGTTTTAATTTTTTTTAGGGGTACAAATTACACACACACCAAATAATCCCAAAGCTTAAACACTCACACCTAATTCGCCAACAACCTATCCTACTCCCTCGCACACCCAATTACTAACCATAACCCTATTCATCATCTTCCACCCAACAACCTTCTCTCACCTCCACCATTAACAAACCCCCATCTCCTAAAACCAAACTTCTTACCATAGCCAAACCCATATCCGAAACCATCTATCCAGCCACCTGCTTAAACCAAAAATCGGCATCCATATATACCCATTCCCAAACCTCCTCCGACCCTTGCCCGCCGGAATCGCGGCGACCCCTACTCGTGGCGCCCCAGACGCCGCTGTCCCACCGGCGTTCAACCCCAGCCCCGACCTCCTCATTCCGGCGTCGCCCCTTACCCGCTACCATAGGGGGACAGCTATTTATCTGCCCGATCCGCGGCCTTGTCAGCACCAACTCCGCCCCATACCCAGTTCGTTACCAACCCGGGTTCAACCCATCCTCCAACCATACCCGATCTCAACTCCCTGCCAGCTGCCAAACCATTTCCTAGATCCCCAAAAAATCGGAGTTGATCCAAAGCCTTAGGGGTCGTTTGTTTTTACCTCTTAAGTCTGAATCTGAACCATTCAGACTTAAGAGGTATCAAAAAGTGTTTGTTTTTTTAAATGATTAAGAGGTTAATGGTCATATTTGCCTCTTAATGATTAAGAGGTAGAGTTAGGTCTGAAGTCTGAATCTGAAGTCTGAATCAGTCTAAATACATTCATTCAGAAGTATATTCAGACGTAAAAACAAACACATTTTTCAGATTCAAATTTCAGACTTCAGATTCAGTTTTCAGATTTCAGATTCAGACTTCAGATTCAGATAAAAAAACAAACGTAACCTTAAGAGAAATAAATACAAAAAAAAAATCCCACCAAATCCTCTTCATCCAACAAAGCATCGTGGGTCAACCAAAAAAAAAGGAAAAAGTATAAGAAGACTCTCTCAACAGCAAATAAAGGGGATACCCAGATACAGACGAGAGAAAAAAAAGAAAAAAAAGAGAGACTGTAGAGAGTACAAAAAAGTTAGAAAAAAATTCCAAAAAAAATAGTTTAGGTTTAGAAAAAATTGTAGGTTCAGTTTTTGTTTTTAGTTTCGTAATCCAGTCCAGTTTTTGTGACGAGTTTGGGACACGTGTTCATGCCACAATTGACACAATAAATTAATGCGTATCGTATTTCTTTCTCTTCTTTTTAATTTCTTGTTTGTTGATTGTGTTTGTGCTAAAATTTTAATCATGTGTCGCTAAACACCTCATTCAAGGGGTGAGATGAAATACGTATGTTAATTTAATTAATTGAACAATTGTTCAATTGATGTGTTCGAGGCAAATTAAATTGGAAAAAAATCACACATTAATTTATTTAACGAGAGTTAATAAATTAATGTTAAAAATTGATATTTGATTTTTAGATTTAACTTAGAGATAGGTTTCATTCTTGAATTCAAATATTAATCTTGTGTATTCAATTCAAAGATCCGTACAATTTTTTTATGAATTGATCCTAGGGGGTAATTTGTAAAAAAGGGGTGTGAATCTAAATTTTATATTTGTAGTGACACTTTATGATTTAATTGCTAAAAAAATGATTTTGAATTTAGAATTGTAATGAGAGTTAAATTTTAAATTTCAATATTATTTTGAACGTATCAAATGAATAATTGGAAAATTAAATTAAATTAATTACGTTGAGTAATCCCATCTCTTGTTTCTTCTCATAAATTCCAAACTAGATTACTTTTCAATATTTCGTAGTTACTTTAGTTGCGTAAATTTTCATTTTCTCCATTAAAATTTGTTTTACGGAAAAATAAAAAAAAACACAAAAAGATTTTTAATAAAAATTGAAATTGCAAGTTTTCGCAATAACGGTTTCGACGCTTGAAATTGGATTGATACCCGAATTTGCCACGATACTGAATTTTTAACAAGTTTTGTAGGTAATTCCAAGAATTTTGATACTTGAAGTTTGACCGCAACGACATTCCAAATCATATCTGAAGGAAGACAAATTAAAAGCTATCAAGGTGCCCAGCCACAGGGACATCAAGCATAGGAATTCCATTCACTCAACGAGCTGTAGCTGCTGTGGAAGTTACAGGACCTTGGTAGTAGACGCCTCTATGTCTATCAGTTCTTACTCTTGAGTTATTTCAGCAGTCAGGGCATGTTGCCCCTTTTATATTCAGAGATCTTGGATTTAGTATTTTACTTCATTCAGATATTAGTTTATTTCTAGTGGACTAGTATATTTGGTACTCAGACTGAAAGTGTTTACTATGGTTACAGTTATCATTGCAGTTACTTCCTATCATATGAGATTGGAGAATGGTGAATATTTAATTATTTCGTTAACCTAGTTTTATATTAATTAAAAGATAAAATTTTGACATCAAATTTTTTAAATATTAGGTGGTTAGTATTTAATAATAAAGTTTTCGACAGTGATGCATAACCTGAACCAATTGAATATTCTGATTAAATTTAATAAATGATTGATCACTCGGTATTTAATTAGGCGGGGTGTCACAATTAATTAATAATGGTTCTGATGATGAAAAAGTGTAACTCCCGTAGGTAAAAATATGCAGAATCTGGGAAACTATCTGGTCGATCGATCGATCGACTCAACAATGTCGATTGATCGACCTGGAATAGTCAATCGACCGACTCCCCCTGGAAAGGTGATTTATTTATTTTTAAGTGTTTGTTTAAATCCCAACTTGGAGAAATATATAGTGACGATTAATTGAATAAATTGGCACTTAGAGAAGGGAAGTAGGGTATGCTTAAGACCCGAAAAATATTATTTCGTATGGATGGAATGGGGGAATTAGTGAGGGTGAAATAAATTCGTTATGATGGTAAAATATATATATTGGGATTTAAATCGAATAAAAGATGATTTAAGGTTAGGACTAGTAGTAAGGGAGTTATTATTACCGGAATAACCTTAGGTTTATGTGGGATGGACCCTAATAGGTAAAATAAAAGGGTTAAGATTGAATTGCGGATTATCAAGAAATAAACCTAGTTGAAGATGATTTTAATTCAGAGAAATTCGGGTGTTGTGATGACATGGACTTGTAGGACATGAGTGATTACCTACTGAATTTATATGAGAAAAAAACGATTACGCTTCGAGTGATGAGAGAAGCTTGAGAATATAATTTGAGAAGTAGAGTCATAATCTGTAAAATACGTAGGATATGTGAGATAAATATACTACGTATATAATTATTGTTATGGGTTGTGCGTATATATATATATATATATATATATATATATATATATATATATATATATATATATATAGGTGGGATGAATACCTATATTATGATTTATTTTGTGTATGACATACCTACGCTACTTGCTATTGGGGTGGAGGTTTCACGTTGTTCATGGTCTTATCCTGATTGGACCCATTTGGGGGGATTTAGTTTCGTACACTGAGCATAGGACATTTAACACATTCTATCAGTGTGAATGATAGTTTCGACGGTTGAATGGGAGCGTAGGTATGTGCGTGACACATTTGGCTGGGGAGTATGCTCGCCTCCAATAATTATGTTATGAGATTTATGGTTCGTGAGAGACGCCGAACCAATAGTCCTTTATACATCGAGAGATGTATCAGGACATGATAGCAGAGTATGCATGCACCGCAACTGTGTCTGGGAGGTGCCGTATTAGTATATATAATAATGTAATAAATACATATACTGTGATGTAATATACTATATGAGAATTGTAGATTAAACTATATATACTGTGATGTAATCTACTATTTGAGATTTTTAGATTAACATATATGCTATGAGATAATCTACTGTGTGAAAATTATAGATAAAAATGAATAATGAAATTTGATTGAATTAAGTAAGTGAATACTTAATCTTAAAGTTGTGGAAGCCCAGTTTATATTAAAGAGAAATGAACATGTTTAATTATCATACGTATTATGTGGGAAATACGGGAAAATAATTTGGGTTAGAATCATAATTGCAAACCTTAATTTGGAGATGAGAAGGTACATTAGGCGTGCACACTAGATGAGAGGTAAGAATTCTCAAGCGAGAGCTCGAGAATCTAACATGAACATAATACTTGCTTAATTGTACTTGTTAAGCACTTGCTATTTTTAAAATCTTTTACAATCGGGCTCTGACCAGTTTTCTTTCATATTCTCTTCTCTATTGTATATTGTACATCAGGTATCCAGTATCAGGGACGCTGGCATAGATTATGGATATCTCAATGGGTTATAGCTTCTACTGAAGAGGCAAATTTGTTTAGACGCTTCAATTCTGTTAATTCACACATCTGTAGTGTCTACTTTCATTTAGGGCATGTCACCCAGGATTCTAGTTATTTCATTTCTATTACTGAGATTGTAATCATTTATGTCAGTACTGTAGATATTAGTTTTACTTGTTGGTAATGAAATATTTTTAACTGGAGAGTTATTCCATTCATATTTAGTCTTGTTCAGTTGTGATGTGATGTTATCTATTATTCCTACGCTTTGTGGAATGGTTTTAATTAGATTAAAAGTGGATTTTTTTTTACACTAGCTTAATTAATTATTAGGTGAATTTATAAATAAAATATTTTTCGACAGTGATGCTAAGAATGAACCAACGATATACTCTGATTTAATTGGTGTTGCCCAGATTAATACTCAAGAGGGGGGGTGAATTGAGTTTTTACAAACTTTAATGTCAAATTTATATTTCAGAAAAATATTAAATTTAAATCACTTAAACAAATATCAGATTTATAAAACTATAAAGAATAAATCCAACAATATCAAATAAATTCAACTAACTAGTTTAAACAACTAGACATGCAGATTTTAACACTCTAGAAATATTAAATTAATTTTCGTATTTAATATAAAGTGATATTCTGAAATTAATTATTTAATTCAAAAATAATTATTTTAACCTTAAAAATAATTTAGTCAAATTTCGGAATTTAATTTATTTGCAAGATAGTGTGCTGAAAATATTAACTCAAGCAAGCATGTGCAAATAAATAAATAAAAGTGCGAAAAATAAATGACACCGAAATTTAACGTGGTTCGGCCAAATCCCGGCCTACGTCCACGCGCCTAGAGCCCCTGTCTCCTTTGCGCTTCACTAAACCTGATCCACTTGCGGGTAGGATCAAACCACCGCGTACAATTGTTTGCAAGCTAACTCCGAGCTTCAAACCCCGTGGCCCACTTGCGGGTAGGAACCAATTACCGGTACAAACCGAAGCTTCAACAAAGCTTCACAACAAATATGAATTTTGGTAGTACAAGGTAAAATACTGAAACTCCTTAAAATACAATTTGTAATCTGAGTTTCTCCTTCTTGAATCAGAATTCAATAAATGATGTTGAAGTAGGCACAAGTCTTCTTCTTCAATGATTGAGCAGATGATAAAATTTATTGCTCTCTTGAATGTGTAGCTGAGTAGTAGAATAAAATGCTCTCAATAATATTTCAAGTCTGTCTCATATTTTCGTTCAAGTCTTGCTTCTCTTCAAAGCAGCTCTCACAGCTTTAAATGTGTATGCAGATGACTAGCTGTTAGACACAGCATTTTGAGCATTTAATGCTCCAGATTTTCTGGGATGGTGTAGTCTGAAAATAACCTCCAAATCTGATATATAAGTCTCCAGTTTGACTCTCAATAAAAATATGGCCGTTTGTAGAGGATATGGAATTTGGTCTGAGTGTAGCATTAAATGCAACTGATTTTCTGAGATGAGAGAGGACAAAAAAAATCTCCATGATTGAACTGCAAATCTTTATTTTGCTTCTCAATAAAATGGCCCTGCAAAACTGTGTTAGTCCAAGAGATAATATCCAACTGATTTGTAAATGTAGAACCATTGTGTAAAGATTATATCTGATGTGTTAAAGATTTGCAACCGTATCCGGAGTGAAAGTCGGAGTGAAAGTCGTACAGGACAGTTCGTCCAAGGCACTGATATAAACAAATTTTTTATTTGAAAACAATACCGAGGTGTATCTGTTTAGCACAAAAAAAATCAACTTTGGTACAGGCCTAAGGCGGTAAAGCATTCAAAGTTTTGGTTGTCAAACAATAAAAGCCTAAGGCTTATAGGCAGTCAATAAACCAACGGACACAGCAAGTCGGTAGGGTATGGTGGTACAGTTCAGCTTCAATACAAACTCCAGAAACCTGTCAACCAAGTCATAGACACCATTGGTCTATAATAAGTCACGTCATATCTTGGTCAGAACACCTTATATAAACTAGTTAAAAAATTATGGCCGAAAATGATGAGTCTCTAACCAAGTGGGTAAGGGTTGAGACATGACAAGGCAGGTCACTTTAAAAGTGATAAGACAAGGAGGACAAGTCTAAGGCATAGTCTGCCAAACGGATAGAGCAAGTCGGCCTCACTTACTAGTGTAAGTAGCTCATGGTGTATATATATATATATATATATATATATATATATATATATATATATATATATATATATATATATATAAACTGGCGGTACAACCAAATAACCAAAAAGATACAAAGCAGTCCAAAAAGACTCTCGGCCAACATCATCATATGGACATTTTTATCTATATTTCATGAAAACAAAGAAATTCTCATTTAATAATGCTTTTGTGAATAATTCCGAAAATTTATTAAAAAAGTTTATTTTAAACAGTGGTGCATCAAAAAAAACGTAATCTTATTTAAAAAAAATGTTTAGGCTCATAATTAATAAGACACATAATTAAATATTATAGATCAAGAAATATGCATGTGTGTCTAATGTGTCAAGTGCAAATGTGCAACATACGTGAGTACCTTTACTCGGATACGTCGTTAAGTACAGTCGAGGCAAGATTATACAATAATAAATATCTATAGAATAACTTAATAAAAATATGTTTGGAATCATCAAAATCAATATATTAAGTTAAACTAAAATGTATATTAATTAAACCAATTTAATTATGGATAAAATACATTTTTGTTAACAATCTCCCCCTTTTTGACGATGACAAACAATGATTCACATATATACATAAAATGAAATATTAAGCACAAATAGTGAATCATAAATATTTCTCCCCCTTTGACATTATCAAAAAGATATTTTAAATAAATCTCGGGTGTCATCGGGTTAAAGTGCGAAGCTCCCCCTATCAAAAATAATTCATGCATGGAATATAACCATAAATCGCAAATGGCATAGAATTTTCAATACGCACATGTGTCAACATAAATTTTTCATAGCATGTATTTGAACTTGTAGATAGATAAGAATATAATCAAATAATGCATAGGTCATCAAAATGAAAAAAATAATAGAAGATAAATGATCAACTTTTCAAATTTCATCAATGATAAATAATACCAATAGTTGTCACACACTAATCTGATACCAATTGTTGTAATCACACACTAATCGTGCGTTGCGCACAATAGTTCCTCGGAACAACTTTTTACGCAAAAATAGGAATCACAACTCAATGTTGCCAAATAATGCAATTATGAGAGATATATCAATTAGCTCAAGTAACTCTCCCACTAATGTAATAAAATTCCAATGTATAAATTTTCAATAAGCGCAATATCAATTGTTGTATACATCCTCATGATAGAATAAGCTTTTAAGCGCACAACATGAAACATTTCATAACTCGATGTTTTCAAATAATCTAGAATAAAGCGCACATGAGTTAGAAGATAGCGGCATAACGAAATTTTTTATAATTATGTCATGCTTTGCCGTTTCCAAGATACGAGCTTAAATTTTGGAAAATTCAATCATATTGCAATAAAAATTTTGATCAAACATTTTTCTATGAATAATTTTCAATAGACATTTATCTCCCCCAAAGGGATACCAATGAAGGCATATATGCATATAACAAATTCGGTGCATCTATTTCAAGAGATAAAATATTATTAAAAATTAACTTCATAAAATCATTTTTGAAAGGTCTCACAAATGATACCAATTGTTGATCATGTGGTTTCTCAATTCAAACATGCATAACACAAATATTACAAAAAAAATATTCATCGTGAATGTTACAAATATTCGAACAATGACATTAATCATGTAGTATGCAATAAGACTAACTCATAGATATTAATATGTTCATATCATCAAAATCAACAAGTAGCTCATATGACTAACATTTATACAAATGGCACTTTATAAAAAAAATTCTCAAATGACATTTTCGTTTGAATTTTATATACAATAAAGTCATGAAATAATCCAATATTATTATTCACAAAAATATATCAAGATGTAATAAAAAAAATTATGAATATTTACCAACGAAAAATTTATCATCAAACTCAAGTGTAAGTTCATATAACATAAAATCATCAAGAATAATAAGTATACAAATTTACATGTGAAATCAATCAACGCGCTCATGTGTTATAACAAATATTCTATGCATGGAAATATATCAATTATGAAATAAATCATTAATAAACATATGATATTAATTTTCAAGAAAGGTGCTCCTTACCACCTTACCAATACCAAAGATATATACAAACAACTTCTTCCAAGTGTGGCATTTCCAACATTAGGCAATGATACTGAAATTTGTAATATGACCAAATCATATGCCTTGAAAATCCACATCCCTTCTCAATATGCAACCTACACAACTTTGAAAATTTTCTCTTTTGGTACCCAAAATGTGTGAGGTCCATAGGGGTTAGTATACATCTTGGTTCCTTTTGGAATCCATGCGAATTTTCTTTTTCTAAATTTATATGGACACAAATCTGAAAAATGTGTGTGTCTACCACAATAGGAGCATAAATAATTAGGTAGACTAGATGAATCATCAAATTTCAATAAATTGGAATAAGTTTTTTTCTCATTTCCTTCATCATATCCAATACCATTATTATTAAATCGAATCCTTTGTGTCTCAACAATTTTATGAAAATATTCATTTCCTTTTGTAAAATTATCTAATGATTTCTTTAAATATTCAATCTCCCTTTTTAACTCAATATTTTCAATTTCAAGAGGAGAAGTGACAATAACAGATTTTTCCTTTTTCAAAGATTTAATTTCATTTTTCAAAGATTCATTTTCTAATTTCAACTCATCAAAATCATTTGACATATAATCATATTTAGTTGAAACTAATGAATGAGACTTCTTAAGTTTAATATATTTATTTTTAAATTCTTCAAAACTTTCACATAATTCATCAAAAACGTTTTGTAAAACTTCATAATCATCAACTTCATCATTATCACTATCACTAGAGTTAGGGTTAGAATGTACCCCTTTTTCCATAGCCATGTAACATAGATGAGCAACTTCATTTTCATTTGAATCTTCATCGGAAGAGCTTGTGTCGGAGTCACTCCATGTTGTAGCTTTCAATGCCTTCTTCCCTTTCTTATATTTTGGACAATTCGGCTTAATGTGTCCAACTTCATCACAATGATAGCATATTGGTTCAGTTTTGGATTGATGATCATCATTGAACTCTTTTGAAAAATGATTCTTTCTCCTATCCTTGGCTTTCTTTTTAGAATTGAGATATTTTTTGAAATGTTTAGCCAATAGGGAAATATTATCATCATCATCATCTTCACTTTCTATATTTTTGCTTGAAGATTTGAGAGCAATAATTTTGTTTGCTTTTGGTTTTTCATCTTCAACAAATTCCTTAAGTTCCATTTCATGAGTAATTAAGGAACCCAATAACTCATCAAGAGAGATGGGTCTTTCTCGAATCGCTTCCTTGATAGCCAGCTTCTTTGTCATATAAGCAGATGGTAGTGACCTGAGAATCTTGCTCACTAATTCAGAATCAGTATAGGATTTACCAAGAGATTTCAATCCATTTATAATATTTGAAAATCTAGTAAACATATCAGAAATAGATTCATCAGACATCATCTTAAATAACTCATAATTATGAACAAGCATACTAATTTTATCTTCTTTAACTTGACTAGTTCCTTCATATGTGACTTCTAGTCTATCCCAAATTTCTTTAGCAGATTCACAACAACAAATTCTGTTATACTCATTTACATCAAGTGAACAATGCAAAATATTCATAGCTTTAGCATTTATTTGAATTTTTCTAATATCAACATCATTCCATTCATTTTCTTCTTTAGGGACAGAAGCATTATTTTCCATTTTAATAGGAATATAGGGACCATTCATGACAACTTTCCAAACCTCATAATCATGTGACTGAATAAAATATTTAATTCTATTTTTCCAATAACTATACTCTTTTCCAGAAAATAGAGGAGGTTTAAAAATAGATTGACCTTCACCAAGTGATGTAGTAACATATGCCATTGATCTTTAACTCTAAGATTGTTAAATCTAAAAATAAATAAGAAGAGCACTAGCTCTGATACCAATTGTTGCCCAGATTAATACTCAAGAGGGGGGGTGAATTGAGTTTTTACAAACTTTAATGTCAAATTTATATTTCAGAAAAATATTAAATTTAAATCACTTAAACAAATATCAGATTTATAAAACTATAAAGAATAAATCCAACAATATCAAATAAATGCAACTAACTAGTTTAAACAACTAGACATGCAGATTTTAACACTCTAGAAATATTAAATTAATTTTCGTATTTAATATAAAGTGATATTCTGAAATTAATTATTTAATTCAAAAATAATTATTTTAACCTTAAAAATAATTTAGTCAAATTTCGGAATTTAATTTATTTGCAAGATAGTGTGCTGAAAATATTAACTCAAGCAAGCATGTGCAAATAAATAAATAAAAGTGCGGAAAATAAATGACACCGAAATTTAACGTGGTTCGGCCAAATCCCGGCCTACGTCCACGCGCCTAGAGCCCCTGTCTCCTTTGCGCTTCACTAAACCTGATCCACTTGCGGGTAGGATCAAACCACCGCGTACAATTGTTTGCAAGCTAACTCCGAGCTTCAAACCCCGTGGCCCACTTGCGGGTAGGAACCAATTACCGGTACAAACCGAAGCTTCAACAAAGCTTCACAACAAATATGAATTTTGGTAGTACAAGGTAAAATACTGAAACTCCTTAAAATACAATTTGTAATCTGAGTTTCTCCTTCTTGAATCAGAATTCAATAAATGATGTTGAAGTAGGCACAAGTCTTCTTCTTCAATGATTGAGCAGATGATAAAATTTATTGCTCTCTTGAATGTGTAGCTGAGTAGTAGAATAAAATGCTCTCAATAATATTTCAAGTCTGTCTCATATTTTCGTTCAAGTCTTGCTTCTCTTCAAAGCAGCTCTCACAGCTTTAAATGTGTATGCAGATGACTAGCTGTTAGACACAGCATTTTGAGCATTTAATGCTCCAGATTTTCTGGGATGGTGTAGTCTGAAAATAACCTCCAAATCTGATATATAAGTCTCCAGTTTGACTCTCAATAAAAATATGGCCGTTTGTAGAGGATATGGAATTTGGTCTGAGTGTAGCATTAAATGCAACTGATTTTCTGAGATGAGAGAGGACAAAAAAAATCTCCATGATTGAACTGCAAATCTTTATTTTGCTTCTCAATAAAATGGCCCTGCAAAACTGTGTTAGTCCAAGAGATAATATCCAACTGATTTGTAAATGTAGAACCATTGTGTAAAGATTATATCTGATGTGTTAAAGATTTGCAACCGTATCCGGAGTGAAAGTCGGAGTGAAAGTCGTACAGGACAGTTCGTCCAAGGCACTGATATAAACAAATTTTTTATTTGAAAACAATACCGAGGTGTATCTGTTTAGCACAAAAAAAATCAACTTTGGTACAGGCCTAAGGCGGTAAAGCATTCAAAGTTTTGGTTGTCAAACAATAAAAGCCTAAGGCTTATAGGCAGTCAATAAACCAACGGACACAGCAAGTCGGTAGGGTATGGTGGTACAGTTCAGCTTCAATACAAACTCCAGAAACCTGTCAACCAAGTCATAGACACCATTGGTCTATAATAAGTCACGTCATATCTTGGTCAGAACACCTTATATAAACTAGTTAAAAAATTATGGCCGAAAATGATGAGTCTCTAACCAAGTGGGTAAGGGTTGAGACATGACAAGGCAGGTCACTTTAAAAGTGATAAGACAAGGAGGACAAGTCTAAGGCATAGTCTGCCAAACGGATAGAGCAAGTCGGCCTCACTTACTAGTGTAAGTAGCTCATGGTGTATATATATATATATATATATATATATATATATATATATATATATATATATATATATAAACTGGCGGTACAACCAAATAACCAAAAAGATACAAAGCAGTCCAAAAAGACTCTCGGCCAACATCATCATATGGACATTTTTATCTATATTTCATGAAAACAAAGAAATTCTCATTTAATAATGCTTTTGTGAATAATTCCGAAAATTTATTAAAAAAGTTTATTTTAAACAGTGGTGCATAAAAAAAAACGTAATCTTATTTAAAAAAAATGTTTAGGCTCATAATTAATAAGACACATAATTAAATATTATAGATCAAGAAATATGCATGTGTGTCTAATGTGTCAAGTGCAAATGTGCAACATACGTGAGTACCTTTACTCGGATACGTCGTTAAGTACAGTCGAGGCAAGATTATACAATAATAAATATCTATAGAATAACTTAATAAAAATATGTTTGGAATCATCAAAATCAATATATTAAGTTAAACTAAAATGTATATTAATTAAACCAATTTAATTATGGATAAAATACATTTTTGTTAACAATTGGGTATAGGACTGATCAACCCGTATTTAATTAAGCGGGGTGTCATAAATGGTATCAGAGCATCAGGTTCTAGTGTCCTTAGGATCTATATGGCTTTCTACATTTCAGAACACCGTTCTTTGATACAAAGCCTTATTATTAGGATATTGTATTCCTCTATGTATTGAGATGTAAGTGCTCCTACCAGGAAATATAAGATATGTAATTCTTTTACAGCTTGATCGGGCGTCGATGACCAGCGAGGGTCATTAGAAGAACAACAAGAGGAGGACTCAGCCAAAGATATAGAGTGTTATGATAATGGTGTTTGAGATTGAACTCGCCAATAATAAAGGAGTTGCTCGGGAGCCGTAGTTTTCCATGCATAGTCATAGATGACGTTTGTACCATTCCAAGCTTACCTAGCACTGTCAGTCAAGGGTGAGGGAGTCGAAAGGACTTCTGTGAAGGAAGAAATCCAAAGGAAATTATGTAGGGTGAAGTGTAGTAACACCCATGACTTGAAATTTTCGGACGAAACTTTTCTCATAAGATCAATCTAAAGGGATGAGAATGTAATACCCCGTAATTCTGCTTAATTAGGAAAATACGTTTTATTTAAATTACGTGAGTTAATGTGATACGTTTTATTTAAATTACGTGAGAAGACTAATTTAATGTGATAAAATACGTTTTATTTAAATTACGTGAGAAGAGTAATTTAATGTGATATAATGATTAATAAAGATTAATATGACGATTAAAAATTACTAAATGTGAGTAGTAAATTTTGAATGTTGATATGTACGGTCTAGGGATTATATGGACGTACCTGAGTTATCTCAACCGAGTGTCACGCGTAGACAAAAATTGAAGATAAGACTAGAAAAATATTTTAAGAGACTCAAATGATAATTTAGAGTCCACAGATGATTCCGAAAGGGTCGAATTAGTCAAAATAGTATACCCGGGGGTACTAGTTGAGTGCCAGGTCATTTTCGGGCTAAACCGGGACCATTCGAGGGCATTTTGGTCTCTTTACATTTATGGGTAAGTAGAACTACGAATTTTGAAACCCTAAATCAGATTATAAGAGTTGAGGCTAGGGCTAGAAAGAAAGAAAATACACCATAGCCATTAGAGAAGAGAGAGAGGCAATTTCCTAAGGCAAAAGAAGGAAGGAGGGGGAAATTCTAAGGAGATTTCACCACAAATTTGTTGGGAAGGAGGATTGAAGGATCAAAATCATCAACCATCATCAATAACCACGAAATCAGACCCTATAAATAGTAAGGCAAGTGGTTATTTGCAAAATAAATTGAGTTATAATACCCATATTAAAACTTTATGAAGAATATGGTTTTTATGATATTTTTGGGAGAAAAATAATTGATTATGATCCATGATTGGTAGGGATTGCATGTAGAACATTTTTGGATCTCCAAATATTCTGATATCATAGAAAACTAGATGATGGAATCGAACTAAAAATCTGGAATTATGATGAAAGATGTAAAGAATGCATTTTTTTAGGGTTCTTGAATATTAGTAAGATTTTTAGTTAATTTGGCCAAGATTTATAATCATTTTGTTGTTGTAAATCATTAATAATCATCCCAGAACATGTAGGAATGATTAGAAATTGTTGGTTGCAAATATGGTGGATTGTCTTGAAAGATAGATAGATAAAAATGGTGAAACCCGCATGAAGAAGACGAACTGGGTCTGTCACTGCTTGATCGATCGATCGACCAAATCCCATCGATCGATCGACCCTGGCTGGACTTTAGAGAATTTTGTGAATAAATTTCCTTTTAATTACCGTTGCTTAATGGGAACCTTAATGATGATAATTTACTTATGAGGAGACTTCATAAAGACCAGTAGGTGTACCGTTAGATTTCTTCATAAATGATTGAGTGGGAATTTTGGAGAAATGGACCGGTGGGAGAATGATCGATTGAGCCGTATGATGGGATTGTGAGAATTTAGCTACGGAAAGAGTGAGAGTAAATTCCGAAAAAATACCAATAGATAAAAGTTAACTTAACTGTTGAATTAAAGGAGGGGTAACTAGGGCCCTTAGAGTTGCGTGAATACTCGAATAAATGCAATAGTGAAATAAATTGTAAATTAATGAGTATGGTGAATATAAGTAATATATATTACGTACGGACATGATTTGATAGGTCGGGTGTGTACCTACTAAATTATATAAAAGTTTGGGTTAAGAGAATTTTACCTAAATTAATTATGTTAGGGTCGATGAGACATTCCGAACTAACATAAAGTTATTATAAGTTTGGGGTCGATGTAAAATGCCGAACCAAACCTTAAATTGGTGTCGCGATAAAAGAGTCCCGAACCAGAATATGTGTATATATATATATTCTTAAATAGTTGGGGTCGATGGATCATTCCGAACCAGCTCTCACTTGGGGTCGATGAATCATTCCGAACCAAGAGTCCTTTATGTGTGGAAAAAGGATATGTTAGTGATAACTGATATTAAATATATGATTGTGTGATAAAATGTATTCTATGTGCATAATCTATAGATTGAGAATAGCAGATAATGAAATGAATTGTAAATATCCTAGTAATAATTTATAGCGTGATGTAATTATTACAAGAATAAGGATAACGAGTAGTAAATAAGTTACCTACGCTTATGGGTAGTATAACTAGGTGAACTAAGTGTCCTCGTCAGACATACACTATAGAAGAGAGGTGAGGAGGTTCAAGGGAGTTGTACGAAACTTTAATATATGTAATGAATAACTTAATTGTGATAACTGCTTGCAAAATATTTTCAAATGTTTTGAGTACTAACTCTTGCTATGTAAAATTATTAAAAACCTTTTAGGTTTCCAGCCACAGGGACACCCATCATGATTTCATTCCAGGGATTTAGGAGCTGCAGCACGTGTGGATGTTGCATGGATTGTTTAGACGCTTCCTCTTTTTCAGGTCTAGTACATGATCTCAGTTTCAGTGTTCTTAGTTGGGACATGTTGTCCTATATTTACTTTTACAGTTATTCTAATTTTGGATTTTGAGTTGTCTTTTATTGGCCGTGGTTTTCGGTAAGACTTTACCTGCATTCAGTTATTTATGCAACTGTTTTTTTGTTACTAGAATTGTAATGTGTTTATATGGATTATTTATTCTACTTAAAGAAGATAAAATTTGGCACTCGCTTAATTTCACTTAGGTGGTTAGTAAAGTAAAAAGCTTTCTGCAGTGATGCTAAGAATGAACCATTTAAGAAACCTATTTAAAATTAAATTAAGGCTTGATCACCCAAGATTTAATTAGGCGGGGTGTCATAGATGGTATCAGAGCATCTGGTTCTAGTGTCCATAGGATCTGTACGGCTTACTACGTTTCAGCGTAACGTTTGGTTGTATTAGAGCACTACTATTAGGACTGTTGATTCAATATCCGCTTTTGCGTTATCGTACATCTACTCTTAAATTTTGTATAAACTGTGTACTTATACAATTTGAATCTTATTTCAGATGCCACCAAGGAGACAACGAGCGGAGAGGGCTGAAGCCAGAGATGAGGTGAGGGAGGCTCATCAGGAGCCACAGGTGCCGATACCACCATCCCTATTCGAGTTAATTTCCACTACTCAGGTTGCAGTGATAGTGGCTCAGGCAGTCGAGACAACTATGAGGGCCATGGCAGCCCATTTTCCTCAGCCCCAAGTACCTCCTCCCATGGCACCGGTAGTTCAGGCTCCAGCAGGACCATCCACTTGGCAGCGAGTCAGAGAGACATATCAGAAAGGACACCCACCCGAGTTTCAGGGTAGTACCGATGTAGTGGAGGCGTGCAACTGGAAGAAAAATATCTAGCGCCACTTGCGCATGATAGAGTGCACCGAGGTACAGAAACAAATGATAGCCACTTTTCGTCTGTCAGGAGCGACCATACAGTGGTGGGAGTCAGTTACCACCACCGAGGAAAGGGACACTATGGGAATTTTTGAGTTTTGGGTGTGATTTGATCGCAAATATTTTCCTCCAGCAGTAGAGTCAGAGATGAGGAAGAAATTCAGCGAAGTGGTTCAGGGTGATCGCTCAGTTGCTGATTATCAGGAGGAGTTTACCCGTTTGGCTAACTTTGTGCCAAACGAGGTGAGCGATGAGGAGAGTAAGAAGTCAAAATTTATGGATGGCTTGACCTGGAGAATCAGACAACATTTGATCGGCAATCCGGCGTTAGCGACTTATACAAATGTCGTCAATGCCGCTCTACTACACGGTCATGACCACCGCTTTCATGCGAGGGGAAACAAGAGAGGTGAGCCTAGCCAACCGGGCAGAGTAGTTGGAAGTAGCGACAGTAGCACACCACAACAGCAAACAGTAGGCAAGTTAGGGCAGGATTCTCGACAGGGGAACTCTACCAAAAAGTTTAAGCACGAGAGGCATCATTTTGATAGACAGGGCCAGCAGGGTCCCCAACAACTAGTTCCTCAGGGCCGACAGGGCCAAGGGAATAAAAATGGAGGACAGCAAGGCCAAGGTCGACAGGGCCAACAGGGCCAAGGGCAGAGATAGTTTCAGGGTCAGTGTTTCACTTGTGGCCAGCAGGGTCACAAGAGTAGAAATTGTCCACAGCCAGAAAGGGCACAATAACAGGGTGC
Source organism: Sambucus nigra (assembly GCA_949130495.1). Lineage (NCBI taxonomy): Eukaryota > Viridiplantae > Streptophyta > Magnoliopsida > Dipsacales > Adoxaceae > Sambucus > Sambucus nigra. Next base: position 330,159,733 of record OX422216.1, read on the forward strand.
CCAACAGGGGCAGCAGGCTCTCTTAGCCCCAGCAGCAGTACAGGCCCCACAGCCAGGACAGATGCAGTACGGACGTGTGTTCAACGTCCGTGATATTCCATTTCAGCCAGCACCTCCAGCACCGCCGGGTATGTTTCCTATTTATGGACTTGAGGGTAGTATTTTGTTTGACATGGGGGCGACGCATTCTTTTATTTCCAATAGATTTGCACGGGCAACCGGCCTATTAGCAATAGCTGACACTCATCTTATGTGCGTGGAGTCACCAATGGGTAGTGGGTCCCTTATACACTCGATTTGTAAGGGTGTGGGCATTATAGTCGGTAGATTGAGTCTAGCGGCGGACCTCCTAATGGTGGATATGAAGGGATATGACGTCATCCTAGGCATGGATTGGTTGGCGCATTATAGGGCAATGGTAGATTGTTATGAGAGGGCTATCGTGCTCTCAATCCCGGGACAAGAGATGTTCCTTGTGGCAATGCCACTCCCCGAGGGAGGATCGCGAACTCATTTATATTATATTGAGGAGGAGACCTCACATGGGGTTATCATTTATTTGGACTCAATCCCAGTTGTGAGGGATTTTGAGGATATCTTTCAGGAGATACCAGGGTTACCACCCAGTAGGGAGATAGAGTTTGTTATTGACCTAGCACCGGGGACGAGACCGATTGCCAGAGCACCGTATCGCATGGCTCCTTCGGAGATGCGAGAACTGAGAGAACAGATTCAGCAGCTATTAGGACAGGGTTTCATTCGATGAAGTACATCACCATGGGGTGTGCCGATGTTATTTGTAAAGAAAAGGGATGGTTCACTTCGTCTGTGTGTAGATTACAGAGAGCTGAACAAAGTGACGATACGTAATAAGTATCTGTTACCGAGGATTGATGACTTGTTTGATCAGTTGAGAGGGGCTGCATACTTCTCAAAGGTCGATTTGAGGTCGGGTTACCACCAATTGTGCATTCGTGAAGAGGATGTACCCAAGACCGCTTTCCTGTCGCGGTACGGGTCATACGAGTTCAGAGTGATGCCATTTGGGCTAACTAATGCGCCGACAGTATTCATGGATCTCATGAATAGGGTATTCAGGGAGTTTTTGGATCAGTTTGTGATTGTATCCATAGACGACATTCTGATTTACTCTCGCACGGAGGAGGAACACGCTGAACATTTACGAATGGTTCTACAGACATTACGGGACCATCAGTTGTACGCCAAATTTGAGAAGTGTGGATTTTAGCTTCGGGAGGTTCAGTTCCTAGGCCACATTGTATCTAGAAGAGGCATTGCTGTTGAACCGAGTAAGATATCGGCGGTGAGGGAGTGGGTACAGCCCACGACACCAATCGAAATTCACAGTTTCTTGGGGTTGGCCGGTTATTATCGTCGCTTCATCAAGGGGTTCTTAAAAATTACCGGACCTTTGACGAACTTGACTCGAAAGGGAGTGCCTTTCGTATGAAGTGACAGTTTTCAGTTAGCATTTGATGAATTAAAGGACAAGTTGACATCAGCACTCGTTCTTGCCTTGCCTAGGAGCGGAGTGGAGTACCGAGTCTATACTGATGCGTCCTTACAAGGGCTTGGGGGTGTGTTACAACAGGAAGAGAAGGCTATAGCTTATGAGTCCCGAAAGCTTAAGCCACATGAGAAGAATTACCCCACCCATGACCTCGAGTTGGCAGCGGTCATTTTTGCATTGAGGATATGGAGACATTATCTTCTGGGCGAGCAGTTCAATCTATTCACGGATCATAAGTCACTGCAGTATCTGTTCACTCAGAAGGATCTGAATATGAGGCAAAGTAGGTGGCTTGAATTCGTGAAGGACTACCAGCTTGATATACAGTATCATCCTGGCAAGGCTAACGTGGTGGCAGATGCGTTAAGCAGAAGACCTACTAGAGAGTTGGTAGAGATTTGGAAGGCGAAGTGGAGTGAACTTCGACATGAGGATAAGATAGCTAGAGCATGCATGGAAGTTTTAGCTATCACTCCTGAGAGTGTTATACGGGTAGTGAGGGCACAGGCCGAGGACCCGTTCTGACAGGATAAAGTACGACAGTTACTGGCCGAGGGGGCAGAGTCCTACTCCATCAGCTCAGAAGGCGAACTACGGCTTATTGGTAGGCTGATAGTACCCGAAGATGATGATTTGAGGCAGGCCGTTATGACGGAGTTGCACGGGTCAAAATTTTCGGTACATCCAGGTGGGGACAAAATGTACCAGGATATGCGACGATTATATTGGTGGTCAGGTATGAAACGAGATATTATAGAATTTGTCTCAAAGTGTGTTACATGTCAGCTAGTAAAAGTTGACCATCAGAGGCCTTCAGGGATGCTACAACCAGTGGAGATTCCCGTATGGAAGTGGGAGATTATCTCGATGGATTTTATTACTGGGTTACCAACATCACAGAAGGGTCACGATTCCATATGGGTGATAGTGGATTAGCTGACTAAGGTAACTCATTTCTTACCGGTTCGTACGAATTATGATACGATGCGGTATGCGCAGCTATTCATTTCAGAGATTGTTAAGATGCACGGAGTTCCTATTAATATTGTGGAGAACCGAGAAAAAATATTTGTGTTATATTTCTGGCAGAGCTTTCAGGAGGCCATGGAAACCAACTTACGGTTGAGTACGGCATATCACCCACAGACGGATGGTCAGACTGAAAGGGTAAACCAGATGTTGGAGGATATGCTAAGGATGTGTGTCCTAGATTTTGGGGGAGGTTGGGAGCCATACCTTCCTTTGGTGGAGTTTGCATATAATAACTCTTACCAATTCACTATCGGCATGGCTCCATTTGAGGCACTTTATGGGAGGCCTTGTCGTTCGCCCGCCTGTTGATTAGAGGTGGGGGACAACAAACTATTGGGGCCAGAGATGATACAGGAGACTTCCTCCAAAATAGAGTTGATTCGAGGACGTATTCGAATAGCTCAGGATAGGCAAAAGAGTTATGCTGATGCCGATAGGAGACACGTTGAACTAGATGTGGGCGACCATGTGTTAATTCGGGTATCTCCTATGAAAGGTATTATGAGGTTCGGTAAGAAAGGAAAATTAGCACCGAGATATGTGGGGCCGTTTCCTATCATTGAGAGGGTGGGACCGGTAGCTTACAGATTGGGACTCCTTGAGCATCTTCAGCGAATACACGATGTATTCCATGTGGCATCGCTGAAGAAATACAAGAGGAGTGAGAGAGCCCTCTGGCACATTCCACTAGAGGAGATCAATTTGCAGCCAGATGTCTCGTATGAAGAAAGACCCGTGGCTATTTTGGGCTGTAGTGAGCAAAAACTACGATCCAAGGTGGTACCCTTAGCACGAGTACAGTGGGGACATCACAATATGGATGAGTCTACTTGGGAACGGGAGGAGGATATGCGAGAACAATATCCAGAATTATTCACAGCAGGTATTTTCTAATTTCGAGGACGAAATTCCTTTTGTAAGAGGGGAAGTATGTAATACCCCGTAATTCTACTTAATTAGGAAAATACGTTTTATTTAAATTACGTGAGTAGAGTAATGTAATGTGATACGTTTTATTTAAATTACGTGAGACGAGTAATTTAATATGATAAAATACGTTTTATTTAAATTACGTGAGAAGAATAATTTAATGTGATATAATGATTAGTAAAGATTAATATGATGATTAAAAATTTACTAAATGTGAGTAGTAAATTTTGAATGTTGATATGTACGGTCTAGGAATTATATGGACGTACCTGAGTTATCTCAACCGAGTGTCACGCGTAGACAAAAATTGAAGATGAGACTAGAAAAATATTTTAAGAGACTCAAACGATAATTTAGAGTCCACAAATGATTTCGAAAGGGTCGAATTAGTCAAAATAGTGTACCCGGGGGTACTAGTTGAGTGCCGGGTCATTTTCGGGCTAAACTGGGACCATTCGAGGGCATTTTGGTCTCTTTACATTTATGGATAAGTAGACGAACGAATTTTGAAACCCCAAATCAGATTATAAGAGTTGAGGCTAGGGTTAAAAAGAAAGAAAATATACCATAACCATTAGAGAAGAGAGAGAGGAAATTTCCTAAGGCAAAAGAAGGAATGAGGAGGAAATTCTAAGGAGATTTCACCACAAATTTGTTGGGAAGGAGGATTGAAGGATCAAAATCATCAACCATCATCAACAACTACGACATCAAACCCTACAAATCATAAGGCAAGTGGTTATTTGCAAAATAAATTGAGTTATAATACCCATATTAAAGCTTTATGAAGAACATGGTTTTTATGATATTTTTGGGAGAAAAATAATTGATTATGATCTATGATTGGTAGGGATTGCATGTAGAACATTTTTGGATCTCCAAATATTCTGATATCATAGAAAACTAGATGATGGAATCGAACTAAAAATCTATAATTTTGATGAAAGATGTAAAGAATGCATTTTTTAGGGTTCTTGAATATTAGTAAGATTTTTAGTTAATTTGGCCAAGATTTATAATGATTTTGTTGTTGTAAATCGTTAGTAATCATCCCAGAACATGTAGGAATGATTAGAAATTGTTGGTTGCAAATATGGTGGATTGTCATGAAATATAGATAGATAAAAATGGTGAAACCCGCATGAAGAAGACGAACTGGGTCTGTCACTGCTTGATCGATCGATCGACCCTTGAATGTCGATCGATCGACCAAATCCCATCGATCGATCGACCCTGGCTGGACTTTAGAGAATTTTGTGAATAAATTTCCTTTTAATTATCGTTGCTTAATGGGAACCTTAGTGATGATAATTTACTTATGAGGAGACTTCATAAAGACCAGTAGGTGTACCATTAGATTTCTTCATAAATGATTGAGTGGGAATTTTGGAGAAATGGACCGATGGGAGAATGATCGGTTGAGCCGTATGTTGGGATTGTGAGAATTTAGCTACGGAAAGAGTGAGTAAATTTCGGAAAAATACCAGTAGATTAAAGTTAACTTAACAACTGAATTAAAGGAGGGGTAACTAGGGACCTTAGAGTTGCGTGAATACTCGAATAAATGCAATAGTGAAATAAATTATAAATTAATGAGTACGGTGAATATAAGTAATATATATTACGTATGGGCATGATTTGATAGGTCGGATGTGTACCTACTAGATTATATAAAAGTTTGGGTTAAGAGAATTTTACCTAAATTAATTATGTTAGGGTCGATGAGACATTCCGAACTAACATAAAGTTATTATATGTTTGGGATCAATGTAAAATGCCGAACCAAACCTTAAACTGGTGTCGCGATGAAAGAGTCACGAACCAGAATATGTGTGTGTGTATATATATATATATATATATATATATATATATTCTTAAATAGTTGGGGTCGATGGATCATTCTGAACCAACTCTCACTTGGGGTCGATGAATCATTCTGAACCAAGAGTCCTTTATGTGTGGAAAAAGGATATGTTAGTGATAACTGATATTAAATATATGATTGTGTGATAAAATGTATTCTATGTGCATAATCTACAGATTGAGAATAGTAGATAATGAAATGAATTGTAAATATCCTAGTAATAATTTATAGCGTGATGTAATTATTACAAGAATAAGGATAACGAGCAGTAAATAAGTTACCTACGCTTATGGGTAGTATAACTAGGCGAACTAAGTGTCCTCGTTAGACATACACTATAGAAGAGAGGTGAGGAAGTTCAAGGGAGTTGTGCGAAACTTTAATATGTTTAATCTATAACTTAATTATGATAACTGCTTGCAAAATATTTTCAAATATTTTGAGTACTAACTCTTGCTATGTCAAATTTTTAAAAACCTTTTAGGTGCCCAGCCACAGGGACACCCAACATGATTTCATTCTAGGGATTTGGGAGCTGCAGCACGTGTGGATGTTGCAGGGATTGTTTAGACGCTTCCTCTTTTTCAGTTCTAGTACAGGATCTCAGTTTCAGTGTTCTTAGTTGGGACATGTTGTCCTATATTTACTTTTACAGTTATTCTGATTTTTGATTTTGAGTTGTCTTTTATTGGTCGTGGTTTTCGGCAAGACTTTACCTGCATTCAGTTATTTATGCAACTGTTTTATTGTTACTAGAATTGTAATGTGTTTATATGGATTATTTATTCTACTTAAAGAAGATAAAATTTGGCACTCGCTTAATTTCACTTAGGTGGTTAGTAAATTAAAAAGCTTTCGGCAGTGATGCTAAGAATGCACCATTTAAGAAACTTGTTTAAAAATAAATTAAGGCTTGATCACCCAAGGTTTAATTAGGCGGGGTGTCACAGAGAATTAGACATCTCATATAAAGAAGCATGTGTGAAGCTAAAATGAGAAATTTGGGTATGGTTTGATCGTGAAATCATCCATTTGATTATGGTATGAAGGGAATTTTGAAATTTATTTTGTATGAGCAAGAAAAGAAGTCCAACGCGAGAGAGCAGTCAACTTGCTTAACGAAATCCTTAACCAACGACTAAGGGGTATATAGAAGATAAGAAGAGTTCCTTATTGTGAGAGCACTCATGCGTTAAATACTCAAGTGAGTGTGAGAAATCTGAGGAAGACGGCTAGGGTTGATGCCTCCAAGAACTTTGTTAATACTCTCAGAAGAAAGGGAGCTAGTAGGGATGGAAAATCTTACCGAAAATCAAGATATAATCCAACAGTATTAATGGAACATCACCAGAAGGTAGATCCAATGGGGACCTATTTAAATGATATGATGAAATCTCTACTAGTGGTGATGAGTTCATCCAAGTCCAGCGAGATCGACAATGTGTTCCGTAGGACCAGTAGAGCCAAAGGAACAATAGAGATAACAATTGGGAACCAAGACTACCAGTTTCGCAAGAAGGAAATTTCGAAATGCCCAGTGGGACCAGTGACGAGAAATTTCCCTATGTATTAAAACTGGGGTTACAAGTGTTGAATGTGTTCACAGTGAGAAGTGTGGCCGCTAAGATTGGGAATGGTAAACCATGCCTTTTTGTCATAACAACTGGAGGAATGAAAATTCCAGTGGAGGAAATTGGGTCAAGAGAATTAGACCCAGGAACTTACAACCCAAGAGTAGAGGGCTTAGGCAGGACCAATGGCATCCTCGGTAATAATAGCATACCGTATAGCGGGTTTGATAGGGCCCAGGAAGAAAAAAAAGAGGCCAGTAAGGCCATAATTAAGGCCTTAAGATTTGGGCGAATGTTTTAGGGATGGGCGTGTAAGCTATAGAATAGAATAATTTGCCCCCAAAGAGGAGGGGGAAACTATTGGGTGAAATACTTGATGCATAAAGATTTCAGATACTTATGGGTCATATTGGCAGCTACGTGCTGGGACCCTACGAATCAAGTAAGACTATTGAATTTTTGTTTCATGCTTGCAAAAAGTGACATGGTTGTGTCACAATACATATAAGAATTGCTAACACTAAATTTGTGTGCGAGTCGAGTTTAGTAGTTACGTTAGTTTTAATAGACTGGTTACAAGCATATTTATTATGAGTATTAGGGCTTTTTAATGTCACTCGTGAGTAAGCCGGGTAGGCACTAAGAACATATTTTATCGTTATATTTTACTATTGCACTGAGTTAGTAAAGTGGAGTTTATTATAGTAATGTGTAGTGATAATTATCAAATGTTGAACAATAGTAGATTGAGTGATAAGACTATCATGTTAGGTACTCCAGGTGAGTAGTATTACTTTTGTGAGGCACCATCTGAAATAGATTTGGGCCTATATATATATATATATATACGAAAAATTTCATGGTATTGTAGACTTCAGTGAGTATGTTGTCTAGTTATATATCCCAGTGTGAAGGGATTTATTTACTGATGTGACTCAGAATACACTGTTTTCTTTATCGAGTAGTGAGGTATAGCTCGTCATATATATAATGTCGAAAACTTGAGATAGCGATAGTGCCATGTTTCACGATATTTTTACGAACATAAGTAGACTTTTATGTCATCATATAGCAATTGTGGGAAGGTACATATTATGGACTAGGGGCCTTACATATCTTAACGACCGACAATGTTAAGTAGTAGTGTATCAGGGAGGTTCCTTGTTTGGATTTCGCTTTGCGAGACATCCCACACATGAAACTAGCAAACATCGGGAGTTGGAGAGAAGTTTGGTCCATAGTACATGTGTTTTGTACTTTGATCATTATACATTTACAAGAATATAATTAAGAGTTGATAATTTCACTATGACTTAAGGCCGATAGAGTTGCCTCGTTCTGTCGAGAAAATAAGTACAAAATGGTTGCATCATGAATATAAAAGCATGCCTAATGCGCAAGAATTGATTTGTGTATTAATGCTTGAGACATAGGGTGTATGGGAGCCCTAGGTGATTAAATCTTGATTTTGTCCACATTTGGAAATTATGGGATAAGGTAAATATAGAGGTTGAGATATCAAGACTTATTATTCGATCATTTATATCAGTTACGACCATCATTCCCCAAATGTCCACGAGGATGGTTTTGTATCAAGCAGGAGATTATGATTGTCGTGTGAATTCGATAATATTTAACTAGGGATGTCAATGCTTATTCCGTAAGATTTGTTAGAGGCTTACGTTTCACGAGAAACTGATTTTTAGAGAAAGGGGAAGGACTTGTGACACGCGGTGAGGGAAAGTCACATGGATCAAGGTTAGAGGTACATTTGAGAGGATATAAGATGTATCATGTTATAAATGACAGTGGTGATGGGATTTAATGAAGAGAAATATTGTTAAATCCGTTTTGCAATGGGTCACTTGTCTGTTGGTAAAGAGTGGACCATCCAAAACCAGTTGGGGTTTCTTCAACCATTAGGTATTCCTAAGTAGTAACGGGAGAGTATTCCAAGAAATTTATTATGAAGGGGGTTACGATCCTATATGGGTGATAGTGGGTCAGTTGATCGAAGAAACTCACGTTATGCCAAGTAGGACTAATCATACTACGGGACAGTATGCACAAATCCTTATAGCAGAGATAGTGAGGTTACATGGGGTACCGTTTAATATTGTGTCCAATTAAGACAAAACCTTTGTTTTTCGATTTTGGAAGAGTGATCACGAGGCCATAGGTATCGATTTGTGATTGAGTACGACCTATTATTCACAGACGAATGGACAGATCAAGCGGACTGATCATATGTTGAAGAATAAATTATATGTGTACCCTTGGATCTTAGGAGAGGACAATAGCAACCCCTTACACTAGGAGAGTTTGTGTACAATAACTCATATAAGTTCAGTTTTAGGCATGGTTCCAGTTGAGGTATGGAACGGTAAGCCTTGTTGTTCTCCTGCTTGTTAGTTAAAGGTGGGGGACCAAGTACTATAGCGAAGATTAGAGATAATTGATACTTATAGTATATAATGTGTGTAAAATATATGTTGCACAAATAATCTACTTGTGTGTGATCATCGCGAGACGAGATCGTATGTATTTAAAGAATGATTAATCTACTACAGTGTGAATAGTAGAAGGTCAAATAGTGTATACCTAAAACAAGTTTAAGTAGTGAAATTTAAACGATAAGTCTTGGTAAAGAACCTACGTGACAGGGTAACCTGGGGTTTAAAACGAACATATGTGAGGTGTTTATTTATTAAGGGAATTTGATAGCGTGCTGTATAGGTGGTACGGAGTAGTTTACTCGTTAGCGCGAGAATGCGATGCACAATATATAACTATATTTGTTCTTATCTAGTATTATTTTTTTGAATTTCGGGACGAAATTTTGTTGTAAGGGGGGAAGTATGTAACACCCCGTATTTTTAATGACTTTTAAAATGGGATTAATTAGAATTAATTGTGGGTTAATTGAAAATTAATACGGATTTAAATATTACACGAGAATAAAGTAATATGTGAATTGTGTTGAATATTACTTGGTGATTGAAAGTAATATATATGATTATAACTTTACATATGATTATGATTTTATAAATTATCGCGAGTGATGAATACTACAGTTATATTAATTAAGTCGGGACGCGCGTGTGAGTCGTGTCGGGACTATAATTAAAAGGGAAATAAAGGTAAAATATTTTTATGTCATCCAAATGGTCATTTTGACTATGCTAAAGTGTTCGGAAGGGTTTAAATAGTCGAAGAAGTCTACTTGGGTGTTTGATTTGGGTCTCGGGACACTTTAAAATCGAATAGACACCCCGAAGGGGTATTTTGGTCATTTTACTTGGGAAGTGAATAGTAACCACGAAAATTGAAGAGTATTTATAAATCTAAAATGTGGCAAGATTCATTATTCATTCATCACACTTAGAGAGCAAGACTTAGGGGAGAGTGATAGATTTCTCTGGGAAATGAAGAGACTTCTCTAGGAAGTCAAGAGGCCAAAGGTCATCCTACACCACCGCCGCCACCGGAAGTTGGTCGGAGAAGGAAGAGGACCGCCAGTAGACTATAATCCCCAAATATTCAGACGTAAAATCTAAAGAAAAGTGATTAACTATTGCGAATTTTATCATGTATATTGTTCATGTTAGGTTGTTTAGAAAATTCTGAAAAGTGATATGAATTAAGCTGATTTTATTTGATTCCTTGAAATGAGAAATATGTTGGATTAATCTTGTTTTGATTATATGTTTTAATCCACCAAATTGGTAATCATTTGATGAAGAAAATATGAGTTTATAAGTTGTTCTTTGAGAAGTGATAAAATATGAGATTTCTGGAATTTATGAGAAATAATATGATTTTAATCCAAACTTCTTAATGATTTTAAGTTATGGGATAATTAGAGATCATTTATATACCTTCCTATATCATATGGTATGAGGAGTTTGGTATCAATTGATAGTGGTTTTGATGATGAACAAGTGTAAAACTCGTACGTAAAAATATGTAAAATCTGGGAAATCACTTAAGAATGTCGATCGATCGATCGACTCCGCCTGGAAAGGTGATTTATTTCTTTTTAAGTGTTTGTTTAAATCCCAACATGGAGAAATATTTGGTGATGATTAATTGAATAAATTGGGACTTAGAGAAGGGCATCAAGGTATATTTAAGACCCAAAAAATATTATTTCGTATGGATGGAATGGGGGGAATTAACGAGTGTGAAATAAATTCGTTAGAATGGAACAATATATATATTGGGATTTAAATAGAATAAAAGATGATTTAAAGTTAGGACCAGTAGTAAGGGAGTTATCATTATTGGAATAACCTTAGACCTATGTGGCATTAACCCTAATTGGTGAAATAAAAGGGTTAAGATTGAATTAGGGATTATCGAGAAATAAATCTAATTGAAGATGATTTTAATTTAGAGAAATTCGGTTGTTGTGATGACATGGACTTGTAGGACGTGAGTGATTACCTACTGAATTTATATGAGAAATAAATGATTACCCTTCAGGTGATAGGAGAATCTCGAGAATATAATTTGATAAGTAAAGTCATAATCTGTAAAATACGTAGGATAAGTGAGATAGATATATTACGTATAGAATTATTGTTATGGGTTGTGCATATGCCCTATATATATAGGTGGGATGAATACCTATATTATGATTTATTTTGTGTATGACATACCTGCGCTACTTGCTATTGGGGTGGAGGTTTCGCGTTGTGTGCGATCTTATCCTGCGCGATCTTGTCCTGATTGGACCCATTTGGGGGGATTTAGATTCGTACACTGAGCATAGGACCTTGGACACGTGCTATCAGTGTGAATGATAATTTTGACGGTCGAATGGGAGCGTAGGTATGTGCGTGACCCATTTGGATAGGGAGTATGATCTCCTACAATAATTGTATTATGAGATTTATGGTTCGTGAGAGACGCCGAACCAATAGTCCTTTATACAGCGAGAGATGTATCAGGACATGGTAGTAGAGTATGAATGCACCACAGTTGTGTTTGGGAGGTGTTGTATTGGTATATATAATAATGTGATAAATATATATACTGTGATGTAATATACTATATGAGAATTGTCGATTAAACTATATATAATATGATGTTATCTACTGTTTGAGATTTATAGATTAACATATATACTATGAGGTGATATACTGTGTGAAAATTGGAGATAAAAATGAATAATGAAATTCAGTTGAATTAAGTAAGTGAATACTTAATCTTAAAGTTGTGGAAGCCTAGTTTATATTAAAGAGAAATGAACATGTTTAATTATCATACGTATTATGTGGGAAATACGAAAAAATGATATGGGTTAGAATCATAATTGCAAACCTTAAATTGGAGATGAGAAGGTATGTTAGGTGTGCACACTAGATGAGAGGTGGGAATTCTCAAGCGAGAGCTCGAGAATCTAACATGTACATTATACCTGCTTAATTTTACTTATTAAGTACTTGCTATTTTTAAAATCTTTTACAATCGGGCTCTGACCCATTTCCTTGCATATTCTCTTCTCTATTGTATCTTGTACATCAGGTATCCAGTATCAGGGATTCCGACATAGATTGTGGATATCTCAATGGGTTATAGATGCTACTGAAGAGGCAGATTTGTTTAGACGCTTCCATTCTGTTAATTCACACATCTGTAGTGTCTACTTTCATTCAAGGCATGTCACCCAGGATTTTAGCTGTTTCATTTTTATTATTGAGATTGTAATCATGTTTGTCAATATTGTAGATATTAGTTTTATTTATTGGTAATGATATATTTTTAACTAGAGAGTTATTCCAGTCATATTTAGTCTTGTTCAGTTGTGATGTGATGTTATCTATTATTACTACGCTTTGTGGAATGATTTTAATTAGATTAAAAATGGAAAAGTTTTTGACACTAGCTAGCGTAATTAATTATTATGTGAATTTATAAAGAAAATGTTTTTCGACAGTGATGCTAAGAATGAACCAACTGTATACTCTGATTTAATTGGGTATAGAACTGATCATCCGGTATTTAATTAGACGGGGTGTCACACTGAAACTATAAAAAACCCTAAGCTATTATCAATTATAAAGTCTTGTTATCATAAATCTCCCCCTTTGGCTATTCCGATACAAAACAAAAACTTAAAACCAAATTATAATAAAACCCTATAAAATAATGAATCCTAATATCATCACAAACCCTAGGAATGGAATTAGATATGAAAATTTGTATTAAACTGAATTTGTTCTTCCCTTGGCTAGCTTTGCCTTCATATTTTTTAATCCATGAAATCATCATCAAAGCGGACCTACACACATGAAACAAGAAATACCATGACGCATACGAATTTTAAAGAAAAATAAAACTCCCCCTTAATTTGTTCTCCCCCTTTTTGTCCGTAATAAACAAAGGATTAGAAGCTAATCATGAAAATTAAGCATCATATAAAGAAGTAAAGATATCATCACAAAGAAGAGCACATGCAATGATAATCCAAGAGGTATAAAAATAAGGAAACCCTGAGTTGGTATGCCTCTATTTTTTAAATTTTAAAAAAAATTTCAAGTACACTGTGTAAAAAGTACATATAGGTAGACCTGGGAAAATGTGGCACGACACGATAAAATGACACGAATCGACATGAAGTTATAAGTTAATGGACGGACCCCTTAACGATTTTGGGTCATATAAGTGCCTACCCGATAGCTAACGAGTTAGGTTGGTATTGAATTCCTTCACTTGTTAATACCCGATAAGACCCGTTAAGATCCATTAATTTGAGTAAATAAAATATATTATTGGGACTTATAAAAAGTTTATGTAGTTTAATGTTAATTTAATAATATTAGTAAATGAGAGAGTTAGTAATTGTAAAGAATTAATGGGTCTAATTGTGTTTAAAAATGAGATAGTACGTCAACTTGTGTACAATTCAAAATAGTTCATTATGTTAACGGGTAATAATGGGTGAACATGACACGACACGTTAAGATAAGGATCAAGTTTGAATATGTTTTTTCGCACAATAAAAATGCCACTTGTTTAGATACGAAGCCAATAAGAACCGAACAAGAAAAAATCGACACGAACACGACTCGACATGACCCATTGACAGGTCTATATGTCTGTACAAAAACACATGGTCACCCTGTAATAACACAAAAATACCCGAATAGTGAAAATGGAATGTAATTATGTGAAAACACACATAGATATATCAACATAAACACTCATAACATAGGTGCACCGGGTCATGAGATACTTCTAAAGAAAGAACTCAATTTCTACCGAAGTGTAAAAAATTTGAACTTAAATGAAATTTACTCAATTTATGTAATATGCCATGAATTTTAATGATTCTCACTCCAATAATGACAAACAATTTAATGGTTTTCAAGAAATTTCGTTGTGCAAACTGGTACATCACGAATATTGCATATTTGCGTCCTTTATCTTTATGCATTCTAGCACTTTTACTTTCTTAATGCCTATATTTATGCTTGTTAACCAGACAACCTCGGATTTGGACATATATATGTTTTTCAGGGGTTAATTGTGCTTTTATAGGTATTGGAGCGCTAAAAGTGAGGTTCGATTGCATTCCGAAGAAGTTCCGTCGTCGAATGATACTTCAAGGGTAATTTCGTATTTTCAAATTCACTATTATGTATGTAATGGAGTTACCAACATGTTTATCATCAAATTATCTTTTCGTGGCCACTGACCGTGCGTCATTCTGACTCCGTACGTGGAAGTTATGCCCATTTCTGGAAGGTTTTGGTATTTTCTTCTACTTCAAGGGCATTTTGGTAATTTCATACTGCATAATTTGGAGGGTTTCAAAACATAATCATGTATATAATTGAATTATCTTCGCGTCGGTTCCGACCACGCCTCATTTCGATTCCGTATGAGGGAGTTATAGTCGTTTCCGTGCAACGCGTCAAAATTGGTTCAAAGAGGAAAAATGGGTTGTCTCCAACCCAAGGCAAATCTCAAAACTGCGGTCGACTGGTCCCAAACATGAGGTCGACCGGGACCATCAAAAATGGACGGAAATTGACTTATTTTGCATTTTTTGGCTTGATTTTGTTGGGGGTTTATTTTGGGGTATTAATAGAATGTTGTAGGATTTTATTTAGGAGATATTTTTCATTTTAGAGAGTTTAGATTAGGTTTTTGAGAGCTTCTCTCTCCTAGATTTTACTTCCTATTTTGGGGTTGTAATTTTACTATTCCTTCTTCTTCTCCATTAATGTAAGTTCCATTATCGTTCTTAAGCTTTGTAACCTAGATTTCCATGCTTTTCATTTATTTCTTGCTTAGATAAATTGTAGTGTAATTTAATTAGGTGCTTTAATTATTGTTATTTATCATGCTTAGTGGCTAATTTAGTTTAGGTTGTCTTGGATTGAACTCACCTAGGGTTGATTTGGTTGCTTTGCTTTGGTGATAGTGTTTACGGGTTTATTTTGGGTGCGTTATCCTAGTTATTACGTCTAGGAGATTTGACGGGGCATATCATGTATGCTATGTGCTTACGACCTTGCATGCGTAATTTCTAGGGTATTTGTTGACGCCAAAATATTATTAGACTTTTATTCAAATTTAGGGATGTGACAACTCTTGATTTAATTAACTGTCGAAACGAGACGCATTCGTAATAACTCGTCGACACATGTAACCGTTTTATACTAATTAACTCGGGTGAGGGATATTCGACGCAACCTATAGTTTTTACTCGCTTTCTTAATCTAACTTTATTTTCCCTCGCCTAGATTAATATTTCCATTTTATGCATCTTTTTTTTTGTGTATAATCATCTTTTACTCTTTTATTTAGGAATATTAAACCTTATAAATTCTAGCAACTCGTCTCTGTGGATTTTCGATACCCGACTTACCGCTATACTCACCCATTGAGTGTAGTCATAATTTAGATTTTTGTATAGTTCAGCTGAGCCGAATTCAGAACGACCGGCGCGTAGGTGACTCTCGCGTCGCGGCAAGACCCAATCTATCACAAACCCATTGATCTTCTAGTTTATAAGCCCCTCAAAATCTCTCATATATAAGATTTCACTTTAATTTTTTTGAAGAAATCATAATGCTCACTTGTAGCGAAGCATCAATGAATATAAACTAAATGGCCTTGGCTCTTCTGTTTTTGTGTGTCGTTAATATTTTTAGTCTCTTTTTGCAAATGGTGGCTTTAACGGAAATAATATTTTTCTTTTTCATAGCCCCTTTCCATTGCTTAACATATATTGATATTTTTCGGGAAATGAAATCCGGACAACGGTTCTTACATGCACAACTTATCTCTTTTTATATTTGGTTAGTTATCAAGTAGAATTGAGATGAGAAAATAATATTCCACACATGACAAGTAAGTACAATATTCAAAAAATACACGTGTGCAGTAAAGGTGACAAAGAGTTTAACATGTAGAAAGAAATCATCAACGGGAAACTTAATGATATCCACACAATATGAAGCTCACTATCGAAACAAAGTCATGTCTCAAAACACTATGAAAAAGACAAGTGAAGGATAAAATGTAGGGGTGATCCGAATATCTTATATGTTCATCCATATGTGGTGAAAAATCGAATATACAAAAATCTTTTTGTCATTTTCGAAACATTTATCAAAAAAAACATTTTTCACTTTTTAAAACTTTTTCTTAAAGACCAAAAATCTTTTTGAAGTTTTTAAACATTTTCATAAAAATGAAAATCTTTTTGGAAATTTTCAAAATATATCAAAAAGAGAAACTTATCAATACAATGGTAATATAATCTAGCAATAGGAATATGAGATATGAGCGTGGCAAACATCCTAAACTAGATAAATACCCGAACTCCATAAACAGAGCAAATACCCAATGCCTTCCTAAGATCCTCAATCGAAGTGCGTTTAAAGGTTTCGTGAAAATATTGGCTAATTAACATCTGGTGCTCGCAAAGCTCAAGGAAACTACCTTCTACTGTATGAAATCACGAATAAAATGCTAACGTATCCTAATGTCCTTTGTGAGAGAATGTTGCAAAGAATTACGAGATATGTGGATTGCACTCTTATTATCACAAAAAATAGTCAATGTGCCTTGTGAAATCCCATAATCTTCCAACAGTTTCTTCATCCATAAGAGTTACGTGCAACAACTCCCAACGATAATATACTCAGCCTCCACTGTGGAAAAAGATATGGAGTTTTAATTATTTCTCTACCAAACAACAAGATCACTCCCAATGTAAAAACACCCACCCGAGGTGTTCCTACAACCATTAACATCCCCGACCCAATTGGCATCTGAATAGGCGGACAAACGATCATCAGAATCAAAGAAATACAAAATATCGTAGGAAAGAGTCCCATTTACATATTTGATGATACGTTTAAGTGTGAAAAAGTGAGACTCTTTTGGGGAGTCCTAGTATCGCGCACAGACTCCAACCCTAAAGGTAATATCAAGATAACTAGAAATTAAGTAGAGAATACTACCTATCATGCTCCTATAAAGGGTTTGCTCTACGTCCTTACCTAAAGTCTCTTTGCCAATCTTAATCGATGTACTTATAGGGGTGCGTGAGTGCTTAGTGGAGTCTAAACCAAACTTCTTCACTAGTTCCCTAACATATTTGGATTCAGATATGAATATCCCATCCTCTAACTGACACACTTAGAGACCTAAGAACAACGTAAGCTCACCAACCATGCTCATATCAAACTCAATCTTCATATCTTCCTCAAAAGTGTGAGCATGTCAGGAGCACGTGAATATAAATACTATATCGTCCACATAGACTTAGGCAACCAAGAAGTCACCATTCTTTCTCCTCACAAACAACGTCTTATCCACTCTCCCTCTCTTGAAGCAATGAGCTAAGAGATAGGAAGTGAGCCTCTCATACCAAGAACAAGGTGCTTGTTTTAAACCATACATGGACTTCTTATGATAAAAGACGTGTCCTGAGTGCTTAAGGTAATCAAACCCCTTTGGTTATTCCACGTAAACTTCCTCCTATAGAATGTTGTTAAGGAAGGAATTCTTTACATCCATCTGATATAACTTGGCGCGCAAATGACATGCTATGGCGAGTAGTAAGTGGACGGACTAAAGCCTAGCAATATGTGCTCTCTGTGTAGTGTTGAGAAACCCCCGGTGACGGTCACATCCTTCCTTAAACTACCCCAGTGGACAATACTCATGATTTAGAGGATCTACCCTTTTGGGTTCGAAAGAGTCATTGGCCCTACCGCTATACTTGGTGATCCAACACTAGGTGTCAAGACTCGCGCACAACTTGAGAATGTGGTTATCTATCTTTGCTACACCTCCATAGTCAAGCCCAATAATGCAAAAGAAATACTCAAGGACGAGCATTGGATAGTCACTATGCAAGATGAGTTACTTCAGTTTTGCAAGAATAATGTCTAGGAGTTAGTCCCTCGATCTAGTGAGACAAATATAATAGGTACCAAGTGGATTTACAAGAATAAGACGGATGAGATATCGTGACGTTTATTGACTCCACAACCTTAGAGCCTGTATGGTTAAACACCCTATAATCCCTACTCGTCGATGAATAACCTAAAAATATCCCCTCGTATCTCCATGAGTCGAACTTTCTGTCACACCCCGCGTAATTCTGGCGTCGGCTGCCACCAAAACAAATTCGAGCGCGAGTAAATAAATACCATTCTTAGCATTAGACAGATGTGAGAGATAAAAATCAATCCATAGGATAAATATTTGAATCAATCCTAAATGACAATAATAACTGAACGATAAAAAATCAATCACATGCTAAAACTTCGAATAAATCCAATCTCCAAAAATGATTTAATTAAAACTGAGTAGTAATCAACAGTAAATAATTCAACTCAAATCCTCTAAAAACTTTGGAACCTAATGGACCAATAAAACCCAAATGAAGTCTCATAATGAAATACGACTGAAAAGAAAGTATAACTAAATAAAGCAATAAAATGAATAAACTTCATCTGCACCTCCAAACGAGAAACTCCGATAATCCTATGCAGCTTCTCAAAAACTTATCCTGAAAAAGATAGTCAACGCATGAGGTCAGAGCTCCTAGAAAGAATACACACTACTCCCCTCATATAGGATTCGTGAATCCAAACAATAGCATTAAACGTAATACATATCACAATAGAGTATTTTAATTAATACGAGATAATTAAACACAAGAAAGGTAAATTTCTAACCACCCCCAAAGATTTTTATAAAATCACACCAATATCATTTTAAATATCCCACATTCAAAAATTGTTAATTTAATTTAATTAACTCAAATTATCATCATTTTCACTTTTTATTATGGCGGTCCTCCTGCCCCGGGTGGTAATTTACACTAAAGTATAACATCTCCCCTTGTCAAAACGATCGCTGATCCGTTTAAACTGTCGATCCTGCAATTCGATAAGGTTCCAAGCACGACACGACATAAAACGTCGGCTGACCCGTTTAAACTATCGGCCCTCGCTATTTATGTCATTCGTATTTTAATACCCATTTTATCTTAGGCATTAATTCTCAATTTCACAATTAACAAATTACCCCAACCTTTTAATCGATGCGAGGTCCTCTAAATACCCCTTAATCCCATACCTAAGGGTCCCCAAGTACACATGCATCCTATCCTACATATATGATAAATCACCAAGACAAAACATCTCCTAGTTATATTCTTAGGCTAAGGCATGGCGATATAACGTAAAAATCTGCCCCACCCCGAGATATAAAATCCCCACAAATTTACACTAACTAATACCATACCTAGCAAGTATAAATTTTAATCAAGGCCTACACACTACTCCCATACCTAGTAAACATCCTAAAATAGGGTCGAGCAAAATACTACCCAAAAGCCCCTCGTCCCCACGATGGTAAAAGTGACTAAAATAATTCACACAAAGCACAATTCTATATGCACAACATAGCAATTTGATCACAAGGGTCCCAATTAAGTTTAAATCCATTAATAACACCATCACTGATTTCTACACCATTAATTCCATTCAAAAGTGTTCAATTAATTAAAAGGCAATAATTTTCAATAAGATATAACCGTTTTCTTTA
Organism: Sambucus nigra; assembly: GCA_949130495.1. NCBI lineage: Eukaryota > Viridiplantae > Streptophyta > Magnoliopsida > Dipsacales > Adoxaceae > Sambucus > Sambucus nigra. The sequence continues at coordinate 330,179,747 of OX422216.1, forward strand.
ATAATGTATCTACTTTTTATAAGTGAGTGTGTCCCAATAACCATATAAATAACCCCCATAATTTCGGCATGAGAACCTACACCCAAACCATAAAATCTCAGAAATCTAACCTATGCACCCAAGGGTTTCAAATATTAAATCATATTAAAAAAATTCACCAAAAATAGTCAGTCCCCAAATTTAGTGTCCACTTTCTCTAATTAAGTTGCTAATTAATCTTAATAAAAAACATATCATTAAGGATCTAGGCGACACTTAAAATGCTTAATATTAAAGTAAAGGAATAGAGTATTCATGCCTGAAATTAGTTGGATAAAAAATCTAAGTAGACGGTTGGACTCCTCTTGAGAAAACACCAATTGGATCTTCAATTCTTGAGTTAAAACTTGGAACTAGGGGTTGGAGGTGAGAGCAAATATGTTTGGAGAACCTAACTAGAGAAAAGTTTGAGAGAAAAGTATTTTGAAAGTGCCAGCCCCGTATTAGTTTTGGTATGTAAAGGGTTTAAAAGTTAGAATACAATTAGGACTCTAATTAACCCACCGCTTCATATCGCTCGAACGACTGACAACTGTCGTTCGAACGAGATGCTACGTCATTCGAATAACATACGCTGTCGTTTGAACGATCCCCAAACCTTCAATTAAAAGCTAAAAATCCACCTTTATAATTATAAAAATATTCTTTAACTCAACAAAAACGTACCAGCTTGTTAACACATACGGAAAACCATAATAACATTTTTTAAAACTCCTATTTAATTCCGATTTAAAATTTACTACTCAAATTTAAAAACCAACATGTTTAATTATTGAAAAAAATTAAATCCAAAATTTATTTTTTCTCGAATATTCCTATTAATCAATTAAATTAATTAATAAAAATACGGGGTCTTACATACTTCCCCACTAGCTAAGGAATTTCGTCCTTAAAATTTGATGACACATAAATGTCCAATATAAATCGCGCAAATTAAAATAAGGATCACATATGCCTACCCGTAAAATGCCCTAATTGAGCCCCCATATACCCAATCCTACCCGTACGAAATCCCTCGATCTCCAAAATACAATATATATATATATATATATATATATATATATATATATCACCTACATATATATCCATAACTATGAAAATTACCCCACACTTTTAATCGACGTGAGATCCTCAAAATACCCCTTAGTCCCATACCTAAGGGTCCCCAAGTACACATGCATCCTATCCAACATATAGGATGAATCACCAATATAAAACACATATTAGTCACAAGCTTACTCTAACACAAGGCGATATAACGTAAAAATCTACCCCAACCCGAGATATAAAATCCCCATAAATTTACACTAACTAGTCCCATACCTAGCAAGTATAAATTTTAACTAAGGCCTACCCACTAGTCCCATACCTAGTAAGCATCCCAAAATAGGATCGAGCAAAATACTAGCCAAAAGCCCCTCGTCCCCGCGATGGCAAAAGTGACTAAAACAATTCACACAAAGCACAATTCAATATGCACAACATAGCAATTTAATCATAAGGGTCCCAATTTAATTTAAATCCATTAATAACACCATAATTTATTTCTACACCATTAATTCCATTCAAAAGTGTTCAATTAATTAAAATGCAATAATTTTCAATAAGATATAACCGTTTTCTTTTGTAATTCATCTATTTTTTTTATAAGTGTGAGTGCGTCCCAATAACCATATAAATAACCCCCATAATTTCTGCATGAGAACCTACACCCAAAATCATAAAAAACCCAAAATCTAACCTACGCACCCACGGGTTTCAAAGATTAAATCATATTTAAAATTTCCACTAAAAACAGTCCCAAAATTTAGTGTCCAATTTCTCTGATTAAGTTGCGAATTAATTTTAATAAAAAACACGTCATTAAGGATCTAGGCGACACATAAAACGCATCATACTAAAGGAAAGGAATAGAGTATTCGTGCCTAAAATTGGTTGGATAAAAAATCTGAGTAGACGGTTGGACTCCTCTTGAGAAAACACTAATTGGATCTTCAATTCTTGAGTTAAAACTTGGGGTTAGGGGTTGGAGGTGAGAGGAAATATGTTTGGAGAACCTTAATGGGGAAAAGCTTAAGATAAAAGTGTTTTGAAAGTCCCTGCCCCGTATCAGTTTTGGTATATGAAGGGGTTAAGAGTTAGAATACAATTAGGACTCTAATTAACCCACTGCCTCGTATCGCTCGAACGAACGACATCTGTCGTTTGAACGAGATGCTACTTCCTTCGAACGACATACGCAGCATTTGAACGACCCCAAACCCTACAATTAAAAACAAAAAATCTGCCTTTATAGTTATAAAAATATTCTTCAACTCAACAAAAACGTACCTTCTTGTTAACACATACTAAAAATCATTCTAAAATTTTATTATAACTCCGATTTTATTCCAGTTGAAAATTTACGACTCAAATATAAAAACCCACATGTTTAATTATTGAAAACCGCTAAAATTAAAATTCATATTTTTCTCGAATATTCCAATTAATTAATTAAATTAATTAATAAAAACTCGGGATGTTACATACTTCCCCACTAGCAAAGGAATTTCATCCTCGAAATTTGAAGAAATATAGACGTCCAATATAAATCGCGCAAATTAAAATAAGACTCACGTATGCTTACCCGTAAATGCCCTAATTGGGCGCCCATACACCCAATCCTACCCGTACGAAATCCCTCGATCTCCAAAATACAATATATATATATATATATATATATATATATATATATATATATATATATATATATATATATATATATATATATATATATATATATCATCTACATATATATCCTTAACTACGAAAATAATGACGTCCCACGCGCTCTCGCAAATTACTACTCGTTTCTATCTCCGATATTCTCCGCAACACCTAAATCCTCAAATCAAATCACATTGATGCATCGATAAAAGACATACCCAAAATTTATTCTAATGATCTTCCAAATAATTAACATCTACAAAATCAATTCTAAGGATCCTTAGATCAAGCTTACTTATTTTGAACTCAATGCCTATAACGTTCTTAACACAAAACTCCATCTCTCCAAGAAACACATCTAACACGTAAGCTTGACCGTCTACCTTAAGGAGTACGATTCAATGAAGGGAATCAAAGATCGATAATGCGGAAGCTAAACGAACTCATAACCTATGAGACCTAAGACCATGCTTTGATACCATCTGTGACACCCTGCGTAATTCTGGCGTAGGCCACCATAAAAACTAAGCCATGAACGAGTAAATAAATACCATTCTTAGCATGAGACAGATATGAGACATAAAAATCAATCCATAGGATAAATATTTGAAACAATCCCAAATGATAATAACAATTGAACGATAAAAGATCCATCACATTCTAAAACTTCGAATAAATCTAATCTCCAAAAATGATTTAATTAAAACAGAGTAATAATAAACTGTGAATAATCTAACTGAAATCCTCTAACAACTTTGAAACCGGATGGGCCAATAAAATCCAAATGAAGTCTCATAATGAAATACGACTGAAAAGAAACTCTAACTAAATAATGTAATAAAATGAATAAACTCCAATTGCACAACGAAACGAGAAAATCTTATAATCCTATGCAGCTTCTCCAAAACTTATCCTGAAAAAGTTAGTCAATGCACGAGGTCAGAGCCCCGAGCATGAATACACACTACTCCACTTAAATAGGATCCGTGAATCCAGACAATAGCATTATACGCAATAAATATCACAATAGAGTATTTTAATTAATACGAGATAATTAAACGCAAGAAAGGTAAATTACTAACCACCCCAAAGATTCTTATAAAATCACATCAATATCATTTTAAATATTCCACAGTCCTAAATTGTTAATTTAATTAAATTATCTCAAATTATCATCGTTCTCACTTTTTATTATGGCGGTCCTCCCCCCCCTGGGTGGTAATTTCCACCAAAGTTTAACACCTCCCCTTGTCAAAACGATCACTGATCCGTTTAAACTGTCGATCTCGCAATCTGACAAGGTTCCACGCACGACACGACATAAAATCCTGGATGGCCCGTTTAAACTATCGGCCCTCGCTATTTATGTCGCCCATATTTTAATACCCGTTTTTATCTTAGGCATTAATTATCAATTTTATAATTTCACGATTAACAAATTACCCCACCCTTTTAATCGTTGTGAGATCCTCAAAATATCCCTTAGTCCCATACCTAAGGGTCCTCAAGTACACATGTGTACTATCCTATATATAGGATGAATCACCAATATAAAACACATCCTAGTCACAAGCTTACGCTAACACAAGGCAATATAACGTAAAAATCTGCCCCAACCCGAGATATAAAATCCCCATAAATTTACACTAACTAGTCCCATACCTAGTAAACATCCTAAAATAGGATCGAGCAAAATACTACCCAAAAGCCCCTTATCCCCGCGATGGCAAAAGTGATTAAAACAATTCACACAAAGCACAATTCAATATGCACAACATAGCAATTTAATCACAAGGGTCCCAATTTAATTTAAGTCCATTAATAACACCATCATTGATTTCTACACCATTAATTCCATTCAAAAGTGTTCAATTAATTAAAATGCAATAATTTTCCATAAGACATAACCATTTTCTTTTATAATTCATCTACTTTTTATAAGTGTGACTGCGTCCCAATAACCATATAAATAAACCCCATATTTTTTGCATGTGAACCTACACCAAAAATCATAAAACCCCCAAAATATAAACCATGCACCCAAGGGTTTCAAAAATTAAATCATATTAATTTTTTTTGCAAAAAACAGTCCCAAAATTTAGTCTCCACTTTCTCTAATTAAGTTGCTAATTAATTTTAATGAAAAACACGTCATTAAGGATCTAGGCAACACTTAAAACGCATAATACTAAAGGAAAGGAATGGAGTATTCATGCCTAAAATTAGTTGGATAAAAAAATCTGAGTATACGGTTGAACTCCTCTTAAGAAAACACTAATTGGATCTTCAATTCTTGAGTCAAAACTTGTTAAAAGTTGGGGCTAGGGGTTTGATGTGAGAGGAAATATGTTTGGAGAACTTTACTGGAGAAAAGTTGGAGAGAAAAGTGTTTTGAAAGTTCCATCCACGTATCAGTTTTGGTATATAAAGGGTTTATGCGTTAGAATACAATTAGGACTCTAATTAATCCACCGCCTCCTATCGCTCAAACGACTGACAACTGTCGTTCGAACGAGATGCTGCATCATTCGAATGACTCACGTTGTCGTTTGAAAGACCCCCAAACCTTCAATTAAAAATTAAAAATCTGCCTTTATACTTATAAAAATATTTTTTAACTCAACAAAAACGTACCTGCTTATTAACACGTACTAAAAATCCTTCTAACATTTTATTATAATTCCGATTGAAAATTTACTACTCAAATCTAAAAACCCACGCGTTTAATTATTGAAAACCATTAAAATTAAAATTTATATTTTTCTCGAATATTTCAATTAATTAATAAAAACACGAGGTGTTACATACTTCCCTAATAGTAAAGGAATTTCGTCCTCGAAATTCGATGAAATATAAACGTCCAATATAAATCGCCAAATTAAAATAAGGTTCACATATGCCTACCCGTAAAATGCCCTAATTGGGCACCCATACACCTAATAGTGCCCGTATATAGTCCATCTATCTCCAAAATACAATATATATATATATATATGAAAACAATGGCGTCCCACGTGCTCTCGCAAATTACTACTCGCTTCTATCTCCGATAATCTCCGCAATACATAAATCCTCAAATCAAATCACATCGTTGCATTGATAAAAGACATACCCAAAATTTATACTAATGATCTTCCAAATAATTAACATCTCCAAAATCAATTCTAAGGATCCTCACATCAAGCTTACTTATTATTAACTGAATGCCAACAACGTTCTAAACATAAAACTCCATCTCTCCAAGAAACACATATAACACGTAAGTTAGACCCTCTACCTTAAGTAGTACGAATTAAAAAATTGAATCAAAGATCGATAACACGGAAGCTAAACGAACTCATAACCTACGAGACCAAAGACTATGCTCTGATACATCCTTCAAAACCCCGCGTAATTCTGGCATCGACCGCCACTAAAACTAAACCAAGAGCGATTAAATAAATATCATTCTTAGCATGAGACATAGAAATCAATCCACAAGATAAATATTTGAATTAATCCCAAATGAACAATTGAACGATAAAAGGTCCATCCCATGCTAAAACTTCGAATAAATTCAATATCCAAAAATGATTTAATTAAAACTTAGTAATAATCAACTGTGAATAATCCAACAGAAATACTCTAACAACTTTGGAATCGAATGGCCCGATAAGACCCAAATGAAGTCTCATAATGAAATACGACTAAAAAAAAGTCTAACTAAATAAAGCAATAAAATGAATAAACTCCAGCTTCACCTCTAAACGAGAAACTCGGATAATCTTATGCAACTTCTCCAAAACTTATCCTGAAAAAGTTAGTTAACGCACGAGGTCAGAGCTCCGAGCATGAATACACACTACTCCCCTCAAATAGGATCCGTGAATCCAGACAATAGCATTATACACAATAACTATCATAATAGAGTATTTTAATTAATACGAGATAATTAAACGCAAGAAAGGTAAATTACTAACCACCCCAATGATTCGTATAAAATCGCACCAATATCATTTTAAATATTCCACAGTCCCAAATTGTTAATTTAATTAAATTAACTCAAATTATCATCATTCTCACTTTTATTATGGCGATCCTCCCGCCCCGGGTGGTAATTTCTACCAAAGTTTAACACCTCCCCTTGTCAAAACGATCACTGATCCGTTTAAACTGTCGATCTCGCAATCTGACAAGGTTCCACGCACGACACGACATAAAATCCTGGATGGCCCGTTTAAACTATCGGCCCTCGCTATTTATGTCGCCCATATTTTAATACCCGTTTTTATCTTAGGCATTAATTATCAATTTTATAATTTCACGATTAACAAATTACCCCACCCTTTTAATCGTTGTGAGATCCTCAAAATATCCCTTAGTCCCATACCTAAGGGTCCTCAAGTACACATGTGTCCTATCCTATATATAGGATGAATCACCAATATAAAACACATCCTAGTCACAAGCTTACGCTAACACAAGGCAATATAACGTAAAAATCTGCCCCAACCCGAGATATAAAATCCCCATAAATTTACACTAACTAGTCCCATACCTAGCAAGTATAAATTTTAACCAAGGGCTACCCACTAGTCCCATACCTAGTAAACATCCTAAAATAGGATCGAGCAAAATACTACCCAAAAGCCCCTTATCCCCGCGATGGCAAAAGTGATTAAAACAATTCACACAAAGCACAATTCAATATGCACAACATAGCAATTTAATCACAAGGGTCCCAATTTAATTTAAGTCCATTAATAACACCATCATTGATTTCTACATCATTAATTCCATTCAAAAGTGTTCAATTAATTAAAATGCAATAATATTCAATAAGACATAACCGTTTTTTTTAATTCATCTATTTTTTATAAGTGTGAGTGCGTCCTAATAACCATATAAATAACCCCCATAATTTCTGCATGAGAACCTACACCCAAAACCATATTATCCCCAAAATCTAACCTACGCAACGCACCCAAGGTTTTCAAAGATTTAATCATATTAAAAATTTCCACCAAAAACAGTCCCAAAATATATTGTCTAATTTCTCTAATTAAGTTGCGAATTAATTTTAAGCAAAAACATGTCATTAAAGATATATGCGACACTTAAAACGCATAATACCAAAGGAAAGGAATAGAGTATTCATGCCTGAAATTAGTTGGATAAAAAATCTTAGTAGACGGTTGGACTCCTCTTGAGAAAACACTAATTGGATCTTCAATTCTTGAGGTAAAACTTTTTAAATGTTGGGGCTTGGGGTTGGAGGTGAGAGAAAATATGTTTGGTGAACCTTACTGGGGAAAAGTTTGAGAGAAAAGTATTTTCAAAGTCCGAGTCTCGTATCAATTTCGGTATATAAAGGGTTTAAAAATTTAGAATACAATTAGGACTCTAACTAACCAACCGCCTCCTATCACTCGAACGACTGACAGCTGTCGTTCGAACGAGATGCTGTGTCATTCGAACGACATACGCTGTCATTTGAACGACCCCCAAACCTTCAATTAAAAACTAAAAATCCGCCTTTATCTAATAAAAATATTCTTTAACTCAATAAAAATGTGCCATCTTGTTAACACATACTAAAAATCATTATAACATTTTATTATAACTTCAATTTAAATCCGGTTGAAAATTTACTACTCAAATCTAAAAACCCACATGTTTAATTATTGAAAACCATTAAAATTAAAATTTATATTTTTCTCGAATATTCCAATTAATTAATAAAATTAATTAATAAAAATACGGGGTGTTACATAATTCCCCACTAGCAAAGGAATTTAGTTCTCGAAATTCGACGAAATATAAACGTCCAATATAAATCGCGCAAATTCCAATAAGGCTCACATATGCCTACCCGTAAAATTCTCTAATTGGGAGCCCATACGCCCAATCCTACTTGTACAAATCACATCGCTGCATCAATAAAAGAGATACCCAAAATTTATACTAATGTTCTTCCAAATAATTAACATCTCCAAAATTAATTCTAAGTATCATCACATCAAGCTTACTTATTTTAAACTCAATGACTACAACTTTCTTAACACAAAACTCCATCTCTCCAAGAAACACATCTAACACGTAAGCTAGACCCTCTACCTTAAGGAGTACGAGTCACTAATGGGAATCAATGATCGATAACGCAGAAGCTAAACAAACATAATACCTGCGAGACCTAAGACCATGCTCTGATACCATCTGTGACACCCCGCTTAATTCTAGTGTCGTCCGCCACCAAAACTAAGATGACCGTGAATAAATAAATATCATTATTAGCATGTGACAGATATAAGACATAAAAATTAATCCATAGGATAAATATTTGAATCAATCCCAAATGATAATAACAACCGAATGATAAAAGATACATCATATGTAAACTTCGAATAAATCCAATATCCAAAAATGATTTAATTAAAACTGAGTAATAATCAACTGTGAATAATCCAACTGAAATCCTCTAACAACTTTGGAACCGAATGGCCCAATAAAATCCAAATGAAGTCTCATATTGAAATGCGACTGAAAAGAAAGTCTAACTAAATAAAGCAATAAAATTAGTAATTTCCAGTTGCACCTCCAAATGAGAAACTCTTATAATCCTAAGTAGCTTCTCCAAAACTTATCCTGAAATAGTTAGTCAATGCACGAGCTCAGAGCAAAGAGAATGAATATACACTACTCCCCTCAAATAGGATCCGTGAATCCAAACAATATCATTATACGCAATAAATATCACAATAGAGTATTTTAATTAATACCAGATAATTAAAATGATAGAAAAGTAAATTACTAACCACCCCCAAAGATTCTTATAAAATCACACCAATATCATTTAAATATTCCACAGTCCCAAATTGTTAATTTAATTAAATTATCTCAAATTATCATCGTTCTCACTTTTTATTATGGCGGTCCTCCCACCGAGGGTGGTAATTTGCACCGAAGTTTAACACCTCCCGTTGTCAAAATAATCGCTGATCCATTTAAACTGTTGATGAAGCAATTTGACAAGGTTCCACGCACGATACGACATAAAACACTGCCTGGCCCGTTTAAACTATCGGCCCTTGCTATTTATATTGCCCATATTTTAATACCCGTTTTTATCTTAGGCATTAATTCTCGATTTCACAATTTTATGATTAGCAAATTACCCCACCCTCTTAATCGCTATGAGATCCTCAAAATACCCCTTAGTCCCAAACCTAAGGGTCCCCAAGTACACATGCATCGTATCCTACACATAGGATGAATTACCAATATAAAACACGTCCTAGTCACATGCTTAGGCTAACGCAAGGCGATGTAACATAAAAATCTGCCTCACCTCCAGATATAAAATCCCAACAAATTTATACTAACTAGTCCCATACCTAGCAAGTATAAATTTTAACCAAGGCCTACCCAATAGTCCCATACCTAGTAAGCATTCTAAAATATGGTCGAGAAAAGTACTACCCAAAAGCCCCTCGTCTCCGCGATTACAAAAGGGACTAAAACAATTCACACAAAGAAGAATTCTATATATATAACATAGCAATTTAATCACAAGGGTCCCAATTTAATTTAAATCCATTAATAACACCATCATTGATTTCTACACCATTAATTGCATTCAAAAGTGTTCAATTAATTAACATGCAATAATTTTGAATAAGACATAAACATTTTCTTTTATAATTCATCTACTATTTATAAGTGTGAGTGCATCCCAATAACCATATAAATAACCCCCATAATTTCTGCATGAGAACCTACACCCAAAATCCTAAAAACCCAAAAATCTTATCTACGCACCCAAGGGTTTCAAAGATTAAATCATTTTAAAAAATTTCACCAAAAACTGTCCCAAAATTTAGTGTCCACTTTCTCTAGTTAAGTTGCTAATTAATTTTTATTAAAAACACGTGATTAAGGATCTAGGTGACCTTAAAACGCATAATACTAAAGGAAAGGAATAGAGTATTCATGCCTGAAATTAGTTGGATAAAAACTGAGTAGATGGTTGAACTCCTCTTGAGATAACACCAATTTGATCTTCAATTCTTGAGTTAAAACTTTTTAAAAGTTGGGGCTAGGGGTTGGAGGTGAGAGGAAATATGTTTGTAGAACCTTACTGGAGAAAAGTTTGTGAGAAAAGTGTTTTGAAAGTCCTAGCCCCGTATCAATTTTGGTATATAAAGGGTTTAAGAGTAAGAATACAATTAGGATTCTGATTAACCCACCGCCTCCAATCACTCGAATGACTGACAACTGCCATTTGAACGAGATGCTACATCATTCGAACGACATACACTGTCATTTGAACGACTCCCAAACCTTTAATTAAAAACTAAAAATCCGCCTTTATACTTATAAAAATATTCTTTAACTCAACAAAAATGTACCTGTTTGTTAAAACATACTAAAAATCATTCTAATATTTTATAATAACTCCGATTTAATCCCGGTTGAAAATTTACTACTCAAATCTAAAAACCCACATGTTTAATTATTGAAAATCATTAAAATTAAAATTTATATTTTTATTGAATATTCCAATTAGTTAATTAAATTATCTAATAAAAAGACGGGGTATTACACTTTCCCAAATTCTCCCTATCTCTCAATATATAACAAGTATTCCCAAAGATACGAAAATACAATAGGATGGGATTCTTCCTTGTGAACAACTCATAAGGTGTGTGTAGTGTGTGAGAATGAAGATATACCCTATTCACCATATGTCATGCGGTACTCACTGCCTCTATTCACCATATGACATGCGGTACTCATCGCCACTGCCCAAAAATGTCTAGGCACGTTTCTCCCAAGAAGCACAAATCTAGCCATCTCTTGTATCGTTCGATTTTTCCACTCCACTATTCCTTTTTATTGATGATTACGAATGGCTAAAAACTCGTGTTTGATTCCAAATCCATCAAAATAGTTATCCATTTGGGCGTTTTTAAATTCAGTGTCGTTGTCACTACATATACGATAGATAGTGACACCATGTTAGTTTTGTAGGACACGATACTTAGTTGTTAGGAACTCGACTCCATTGGAATTTTCCCTAACAAATCCCATTATAGAGTATCGATAAAAGTCATTGACCATCACGAGAATGTATCTCTTACCACCTAAACTCTTCGAACGAGTAAGACCCATAAGATCTATGCAAATCAACTCCAAAACACATGTGGTGGTAATAGTATTCAACTTTCGATGGGGACTTAGAATTTATTTTCCTTATTAGCAAGGTCCACAAATCGAGGAAGTTGGTTTCCCAAGTGACGGTAAGACACAAAAAAGGTCCTTTTTAACCAATCTCTCAAGATCTCTAAAGTTCACATGACCTAGTCATTCATGCCAAAGGTTCATAGAGGAGATCGTGGCATTATTTCACGTAAAGGAGGACTTGGGAATGATCTAATAGCAATTATCTTTGGTCTTCACTCCTTGTAAAATTTCATCGAATTGATCATATACGTTACATTCGGACCGATCAAACTTTGTTGTAAATTTGCATCGCATAGTTGAATTATCCTAATTAATTTCACTTTTAACCCTTTTACGTACAACACATTCTCTACTTTAGGAAATTCGGGTATCTCAACACATCCACGTCCGAAAATCCTAGACATGCTCCCATCTCTAAAAGTGACTTTTACTTCCTTGCGATCCTCAAGGTTAGTAAAAAATATTATGTAACCAGTCAAGTGCCACCCACTATTAAAATACCATTGGGAAGTATTTTGAACCTTAAGAGCAACATGCACAACAAGGGCTTTTTCGTCTTGCTTAGGTACCCAAGTAGAAGTATCCTTTTGTTTTCACTTGTTATTATTGGCTCTAGTCGGAGCATTAGAAGAGTTCTCAAATATCATAGACATCCATTGCAATTCTTCCATTTAGTTTTGTGAAGTCGTGACTAGAAACTCAACTTGATCTCTAAGACTAGCAAAGTCGCTATAGCATTGCATATGAATTTGTGTACGTTTAATTCTACCTAACTTGTAGCAAAATTGCCTAAGGTGGCCTCTCCTCTTGTAATAAGTGCAAACATTGACTTGTTTGGGTCTACATTGGTTCACTTTCTTAGTTTTAAAAATCTTTTTTGTGATTTAGGTTGAGGCCTATAAGGATCTACCATAAATTTAGGAACCGATTCCAGTGTGGCATGGGAAGTGGATGCACCATCATAACCAATTCCTTGCCTCCCCCTAAAGCCTAAAGTGGTATCGAGGAACATCTTTCCAACCTTCTTTGATGTATCCTCTATAATAACCTTTACCTCTCGAGAACGTTCGAGATCTTTCTCGAGTTGGGATACATGGGCTTCAAGTTTATCACGAGTCTCTACAAATGCCTAAAAATATCTCGTAAGACTTTCCACTTTGTTGGTTAAGTCACCATTTTCCCTCGCCACTAAAATGAGTCTCTTTCCCAAAAAAAAGCTCACTGAGGAATCGTTATCTCTCGCCTCTTTCAACTCTTCTCTAAAGATAAAACTCTAAGCTTTAAACCTTTATTTTGTTTCTTCGTTTTAAAGGAATCAACGTAAAGCTCAATGTAAGCACGTTGAAGGTCACTCTCACTTAAAATATTATCTCCCTCACTCTCTTCAGAATGACTATATTCACTGTTGAAGCCATCATATTTAGTAGTTTACTCATCGGCATGAGGTGCATTAGATGCAATGATATGACTAGCACACTCGTGAGCTTTGTGACCCTTATCCTCTCACTCATAACATCTTTTTTCATATTTCTTAAGGTTTTTTTTTCTTTCTTTTTCAAACATTTTCTTGCACGATTTATATTTTTTTTATCTTTCACAAAAATTTTCTTTTCTTTGGAAGTATTTTCTTTTCTAAGTTTGAGAAACTTTTTGAATTTTTTCGCAAATGGGGGCAATTCATCCAAATCAAAATTATATTCGGAGTCATAAGAGACCTCCTCTTTATTTTTAAATTGAGCCTTAAAATAATTCCCTCGTTCCTTACGTTTAAAAATTTTGGGAAACATGTTGATCTTATAAGTTTGAAGGTCTCTTATGAGTTCTTCAAACCTCAATGTATCTAATATACCCAATGTATTAAGCACGATAACCTTAGGAATAAAACAGCCCAAAAGTGACCTCAAAATATTTTTAACTATGAGAATTTCAAGAATTTTCTCACCTAAATTTAAACTAGAGTTTACAATATTTGACAATCGTGCATAAAATTCATCAAATGACTCAGACTCTCTAATATGGTAATAGTCTTAAATTAAGTTTCGAGATTTTGCAGCTTATAAGCTTTCGCAGTGTTGGTACCTTCTTGAGTGAGTTGGAGTGTATCTCAAACTTTCTTAGACGTGGTGCACATCATGATACGACAAAACTCATCAGGGGTGATGGCTTCAGTAATATCACTTTAGCCATGAGAGTTATAAGTGCTCCATTTAAATTCATCCTCTGTCCAAGCATTGACATGTTTAAGATTTTCAACATTATCGTTGGTCATAGTGGGTGGTGTCCACCCTCTTTCACATACAAGCCATACCCTTTCATTAATTGCTTTTAAAGAAGACCTCATCCTAGTTTTCTAATATGCATAATTTGACCCATCAAAAACATATTTTTTAAAGATCACCAATTTTAAAAAATTGATATCATTTTTTTTGTAAAAAGGATCACATGATATTTAATGCAACCAACTCTGATACCAATTTGAGAATGCGGGATTCTATAGAATGATTTGAATATTTGGCCAACCACACACAAATTCATTTTTAATATATTTTATCTTTGAATTAATTTAGTGTGCATGAAAATATGTGGTCCAAATTCAATAAATCAAACTAAGCAGGTAATATATGCGAAGTTAGGAAAAAAATCCTTTTCAGGGCAAAAACTTTTATTCAGCACTATAGAGAATTTGATAGACATAGTTTACTTATAGACTACTTAGCATGACTAAGTATAACTCGTAGAATCCTCAATTCTTCTACAAAATATGACCTAGTCTAGTGCCGTCCATAGGAACCAGTCTTCCCTTGATATCCATCGATTAACCTTCTTCTTCTTCTTCTTCTTCTTCTTCTTCTTCTTCTTCTTCTTCTTCTTCTTCTTCTTCTTCTTCTTTAGTAGTAGGACCTTGATTCCATAAGCCTATAGTAAAGATGGACTCTACAAGGGTTTATGCAAGGTGTCTGGAAACTAAGGTTTCATAAACTCAAAAATCACATATGGGGATGTATGATTTGGAAAAAAAAGTGTTTTTTTTGAAAAACCAAATATGAGAACTTTTGTGACAGGTATTAGAAAATCGTTTTCACTAAAGATCTTGAGAAATTATGAAGAAAACAGGCTTTTATAGAAATAAAACGAATTTTGAGATAGCAGGGTAGTTCGAATGAAATCAAACCTCGTAGAACAAAAATAATAGTTTCATTCAAAAGACATCCAGTTTCGTTATAATGAAACCCTCTTTTCTTTCGAATAGCCTTCTAACAAGCTTCGAACGAGAATTCTCTATCAAGACAGGGATGTCTCATTTGAATGTCGTTTGATGCTGGTTCAAACGAAATCACACATCTCGTCTGAACGAGATCTAATCTCGTTTGAACGAGACTTAAATGATTTTTTTTTTTAAATCCTTTAATAAAAAGTCTCGAATTTAAAAGTAGACATCCTAGAATATGATTTACATTAATATATGAAACCCACAAGTTTTATACTTCCATATGGTGTCGGTAATGAATCCAGAAATGGTGCTCGGTTACTAACATTTCTTAGAATGAACTTGGAGATATATCATTCAGTTTGAGATGCCGGTTTGTAACGAAATACGCCAAAACTATAAACAAGCCTAAGCTATGAACAATTATAAATTCTTTCTCTTACTATATATATATATATATATATATATGTGTGTGTGTGTGTGTGTGTGTGTGTATGTGTGTGTGTGTCAAAGTCAATATGTGTAGATCATACCTTTTGGGTGAAAAGATATGGTGGATTTTTTTACTTAAGAGAAAGAGGCAACCGAGTTGATGAGAGAGAGAAGGGAAAGAATGTGGTTTGGAGGGAAAATGAGGGGTTCTGGGATGGAATCTCAAATTTTTATGGTCCTTGTCACGTCCAAGGACCATGACAAGACCTTGACAAAAAACTATTTCATATGTCATCATGATCAATGTCCGTGACAATAACTGAATGGATTTTGGTGACTTTTTTTTGTCTTTTGGTGTAGTGCAAACATGTTTTCTTCATTTAACAAGTTTATATATCTACTTATAACATTTTGAGGGATATGTGTACATAGTTATAATTGCATGGCCCAAAGGCAAAATATAATGAGCATGGAAATAGTTATAAAAGCATAAGGGAAAGTGTTTTATGCTACCAGTGTTCACTTACTCGCGAATATTGTATGAACCAATATATTATTTTTTGAGCAAATTCTCCCACAATATAAGGGAAAGATAAGAAATATTCCTACCTTTCACAAATCAATACCACCTGTTCAAACGCAATGAAATAAAATGCAAAGAAAAGGAGTAAGACAATTGATAATCATTGGTATTTCATCCCATAAAATATTTTCCCACTCAAAGAGTTGGAAAAAGTATTAAAAATTCTCAAAATCCGCATTTGGGATATACAAGATAACTATTTTTTGCAAGAAAAAAGGTTATCATTTTCAGTGAAGCTCTCCCCAAAAGGGCCCACCTCTCGCTTTGCTTCTTTTCCAATTTAGGCCATTCGAGTAAGACTTTCTTCCTCATTGGACAAGACCTTACTCAGCTCATCTTCGAGAGATTTTATTTGTGCCTTTAGATCGATTGCTCAGTAAGGGCTTT
This sequence comes from Sambucus nigra, assembly GCA_949130495.1. NCBI lineage: Eukaryota > Viridiplantae > Streptophyta > Magnoliopsida > Dipsacales > Adoxaceae > Sambucus > Sambucus nigra. Next base: position 330,196,324 of record OX422216.1, read on the forward strand.
AGATTTTTCAGTTGACTTGGCCTTTATAACTTTCTCATAGAAGGATGAACATGTTAGAATTATTTTAAAGAATAACTCTACATAATATGATCCATAATTAGATTAATACTAAGTGTCACTTTGGTTAATGAAAGGGTACTCCAAATACCAAGAGTAATAATGACTATTGGTTATCTACCTTGATGGACGATTAAGAATAAGTGACTATTGGAGATTTAGGTCCTGTCTCTGCCTATAAATAAGTGACTGATTTTCATCATTCACATACATGAAAAGACAACATAATGTAATTATAGGATAAGGGAGATAAATCAAAAGACTCAAATTTGTGTTTATTTTAGAATACTATTTTGGCTATATAAGAAGATCCAACCGTTTGAACATACTGAAATTGGAGTAGGCCCTTGCCGTGTATGAGAGAAAGTCAGTATCCGAAATTCAGTTCGATCGGATATCTCTAAGGTCGATTAATTCGTCAATCTTTCTATTTGTGACATGATGGAGTTGGAGGCACTAATGACAACTTCTTTACTCGTCAATTCTAATGTTGACTTAGGTATGTTTTCAACTCTATTTTGGACACGTGATAATTATGTAGATTAAGGTCCTATATTTACATAACAGTTTATATGTTCATGTATTGTATTATTGATCCGTAAAAACGGTTAATTGATTTATTAATTCTAAATCTAACATGTGGTATCAAAGCATATGGTTTAGATCACATACTTATCCTTTGTGTCTAAATATGAAATTCATATTTTATAGCAGATTTTATATTCCAAATTATAAGACTTATGTGATGTTTTTATTATATATTTTTTATGACTCTAATTTGGACTTAGTTTAAAATCTGCTTATGTTTATGAATAATACTTTCTGAGATATTTTTATTTTCTGTCGCTGAATCTGTTAAGAGTTATGTGTAAACTTTCTGCAACGTACTAATATGCTGTCAGTGATTCTGTTTATATTGATGTGTGAAACTTACTGCGACGTTTTAGTTTTTTTCGCTGAATCTGTTAATGTTTATGTATGAAAATCTTATGTGACGTTTCTGTTTTCTGTCACTAAATCTGTCTAGATTCATTTCTGTGACGTTTTGAATATTTTCGTCCTTGAAATCTTATTGCCTATTATGAACTTTGTATTTCAAGTGACTATTTTTTTGTGTCACCAATAAAAAAATTGATTTGAAAATAACGTTTACTTTTATATCTCTCTCACGAAAAATATATTTTCGATTCCGCGAATTGGAGAGTGATTCTTTTGCAATTATAAACATATTTGTGCTGAAAACTAATTTTTTCATTTTTGAATATTTTACGAGATTTTGTTTTCACTACACATGTAATGTTTATATTGTTTAGATGTTCTTATGTACTTTATATCATTCCAAAGCATTGCATGGATATTTCTCATGTTAATAATCTCATGTGCTAATATTTTCATAAAGATAGGATAGGTGTCCACTAAAGTTCCCTACCCTATGTTAGCGTATATTAGATTAAATAGTATATTCTATTTGTTGCAAAAATTCCTAAAATAATCGTGACATAATATTTATATGATGTTAGATTAGGAGAAAAGTGTCTTAATCTATAGTCATAAATATTCAATTACTATGTACGCATCTATATTTGGACCTCTGATTTCTCCATCAAGAATTGCGTATAATATTTTTTTTGGGATATTAATTTTATATCCATTACGTAATATGTGTGTACATGTATGTTCCATGAAAGTAAATTTATTTTGCACACTTTATGAATTAAAGATTTAAGCACAATTAAGGATAAATCAATTTAGGATATGTGTGAATACAACCAAATGAATTAATTAGTGCATCTATATAATCACATAATAGAGAAATTCATAAAATGAGATTTTGTTTACTCAAATTTTATGACCAAATTAAAATTGGTTTTGGTTCCCTAATTGTGATTTTATTTTGTGACAATTTTAATTATGTGTTTAAAGTCGCTTATTTTATAAAACTGTAGATCTGAATATTTTTAGACATTTTCAGTAACAATTTTCTTATGTCTCTAATAAGCAATAATTGAGATTAAAATTGTCGACTTACCTGGGATTGATAAAAAAATGTATGTCAATTCGAGAGGATTTAATGATGAAAAATCATAATTTTTTTAGTAATAAACGTTGTTATGACTATTTGAGCACGTTTAAGCTCTCAAAAACTTAAATTTGTCATAATTGGTAATAAAGTTGACAACTATTTCTTTCTATTTTTTTTAAATTTCGCTTATTGGGAAGATTATTTTTTAAAGAATTTTCTTATAGTGATTACTCAAATTTTCCATTATTGAAAATTATGAATTTATCCATTTTATATGTTTTAATAAATACATCAATTGTCTTATCTTATTTGACTGTCATAATATTTTCGGTATATACCAAATATTGTTATGACTATTATGGTTAAGGTTTTGATATTAATATTTATATTAGATTAGATTAGGTATCCATTAAAGTGTCATAATCTATAATTATAAATATTATATTATTGTGTATAAATTTGGCAGCCAGTGAGTCCAAATATAATGATGAATGTTAGACTGTTGATGCAATGATGATGCGGCTTGTTCATTGTACCAAAGGGATAATTTCGATTATTAAATGAAAATTAATGAGCAATTTTTTTTCGCATCAACTTAATCTCGAATGGTTTAAATTTCTCCTTGAGACTAATTTTTGCGTAAAGATTTATTCGGTGTTCAAAATTGTAAATATTAGATTAATATGTATATGCTTATTATGCCCAATATAAGTAAAGCAATATTAAGAGCATGCCCTAAAGTTTTCTTCTTAGCATATATATCACGATTAGATTATGATTCAACCAAAGTGGTCTAGTCTAATAAACTGTAAATGCTAAATTTATGATAACATGCAATACTATATTTTGGCATGCCTTAAGATTTTCATTTCAGTATTTATATCACGATTAGGTTACGATTCCACTAAAGTGGTCTTATTTAATAAATTATAAATACTGAATTTTGTGATAATATTCAAATACTATGTCTTGATTGCTCCAAAGAGTCCGGATATGGTTTTGAGTGTTCGAATAACTAATAATTTCATTATGATTAAGCCCTTGTGATTTAGTGGCTCCAAAGAGTTCGGTTACAATGGTGAAGTTAATATTAAGGGGACATATGTTTGTTTATTAAGGGGTGTATCGGTTGCTCCAAAGAGTCCATAACATTCCATAATTTATAATCTGTTGAAAACATTAGTGATTGTCGAAATTATTATACAATCCATAAAATAATTTAATATTCATATAATGGATAGTTTGGTAGCCACCAAAGTGACCCAACAAGAATGCCTGTGATATTAAATTTAAAGATAAAAGTTATAGTAATAACTTATTATGTTTATATATGTGAAGACATTAATGGGGTATATTTAATGTATTTCGTCAAGCAAGATAATTTCACAAAGGAAATTCATTTTGAGTAAATGAAATAAATATTAAGACATTATGCAATTAGGTGGATAAAAGTTATCCAAGACAACATGTTCATCTAAATTACATAACATGGTACTCAATAAAGTCATATATATAAATATTTAAAGTTATTACGAAAGAATGTCAATATTTATAAAATGTTATTAATGTACGTGTTGTCAACTCATAACATTAATATAGTGAGCTATTTATTTCATTAATTTTATATTACTTTATTTTTCTAAAACTATATGTTTTCCCCATTTAATGTTCTTGAGACCGACTCTTTAGAATGAAATCAAGAAGCTAAGTTTCACTTAAAATTGCTAAATCGTTATAATTCAATTTTACTTGAGGATTCCACAATTAATGAATTAGTGCGTGAAACTCTTTTAAAACCTTAAAGAATTATTAAACGGATTCAGCATAGAGTTTATACAAAATTTCATGATGTTAGAGATTTAAATGAGTACCCATTATAAAACATACATACTTTAAGCTTTATTGTGTGAATTATAATTGATAATTCAATATGAATGAAATAAATTTTTTTATTTTTAAAAAAACTAGAGTGCTACGGAACATGGTTCTATATCGATACGAGGATGCTTACAAGACTAACCATAAAACAAACGATAAATTCTTGGATTCCTTTTCTTATGTTATTTTGGAATCATTTCAAAACTCCTTAGTGACCTTTCAAAATATTTTTCTCGAGTATATAAAACATCTTTACTTTTATATGAGAATACAATTTTATTAATTATGGTGTTGTCATGTGTGGTTTGTACAATTATTTATATGGAACTTATATAAGAAAAATGATTCTGATCCTATATCATAATGTTGAACTTAAAAGTAGCTTTTCGATGTTGTGGATCTTTTAAATCTAGACTTACTTTCATGATTTAATATATTAGATTGCCTTTGGGTTGTAACTTATGAATCTTGATACTCATGTTTGAGCTCTTAAGGTTTTATAATTTTAGAATTCTATGTGGCTCAAGTGGGAGAATTATAATAGTTCTTGGATAGTGGACCTACATAGAATATGTCGTTATAAAACAACAAGTCAAATGCAACAAGACAACAAGTTAAATGCAACAAGTCGACATCGCCATAATATTTAGTCACATACAAATGGATATATATGGTAAAAGTGTATTATATAAATTCTACTTTACTTACCCTATTTGACATGCACGTATGATTGAGAGTGTCTTGTACATGCATGGATTTATAATCCACTAAAAGAATTAGAATTTATAATTATTTTTACACTTGAAAGAGGGTACACTAATTACTTTCTAAATCGAAAACATCAAATGTCAAATTCTTTAAAGAATGGTGAAATTAGTGGGAGTATCAAATCACCTAATGCAGTTATAAAAGAAGTTAAAATACTCGTGTCATTATTTTAACTTCCAAAGTAATTATTCTTTTGGTTAATGGATATGAATAGTTCTAAGAAACTCTTAAGAGAGTTTGCTATTTTGACTGATTATGAGATTTATCACAAGAATGCGAATTTAATAGAGGAGTAAAAAATATTATAAAGCTAGACTTATGGTCAAAGTTTTTATTACGAATAGACAAATGGGCGTAAATGAATATTTTCACCTATATCTTAGAATATTAACATTTTATAGCTTTAGTAACTCCTTTTGAGTAAGAGTTACATTTAGTGTAAAAACTTATGAGAGATTAATAAAAGAACTGTAGAAGTTGAGAAATCACTATATAACTTATGTCAGTTTCCCATTAATGGTATTTTAAGAATACTTTATGTATTTTGATTAACTATATATATACCTTAAAGTCAGTGGGAGTAAATTTATATATTTCTTGAATTTCTCTTAATACTGAATGATAGATTAGAGAAATAAAATAGTTTAAGAGTATGAAGTAATGAGATGCTTAAAAGATTATATGGTCACACTATGGTAATTGTTCTCTCTTGATTAAGTAAATTTATTTTGACCTAGTGACCAATCTTATGAAAGAGTGGAAAACAATTAAATATTGTATGTAGCATGCTTTGGGGCTACAACTTATGGATTATCTTGCGGAAAATTTATTTTGGGACTTGAAGTTGTTGACACTATTATCAAGTCGCTGAAATATTATGATAATTCCGCTATACTCTTTGTCATGAAGAACTAATAAGTATTTTAAAGAACCTAGGCACATTAGGATATAATACCTATATATGAACGGATAAGTTCAGAAACAAAAAGTGTCAGTTGAACACACTAATATAAGTGTTAACATAGCATATCCACTAATAAACAGGCTATCACCAAAGAACATTTTTGAAACGTGCTTAATATATGAGTCTTGCCTGTAGACAATTAAGTATGAGTGTTAGTGGATTGTTTGGTGCTTATATTTTGGCACTATATTTGATATCGATTGAAGTGTATACTGAACATTTTGATTTCTATCCTGCAATATAGGTTTACATGCATGTGAATTGATGAATGTGATAAAAATAGTCTTTTATATAAGACATTATTGGACCATTATTTGAATAACCCGATTATAGACCTTGTTGAATGAATTATTACTATTGTGGTACGTGGAAGGGATCATGATCTTGAATTAGTATGTGAGCGCCATAACCCGCATTAATGGTTTGTTTGATTAAGGTGTTTATGAAAAACCATTTAAAGATGACTCAAAGATTATTGCGCGCCTTATGATAATTATGGACCAAGTGGGAGAATGTTAGAATTATTTTAAAGAATAATTCTACATAATATGATCCATAATTAGATTAATACTAAGAGTCACTTTGGTTAATGAAAGGGTACTCCAAATACCAAGAGTCAAAATGACTCTTGGTTATCTACATTGATGGACGATTAAGATTAAGTGACTCTTAGAGATTTGGGTCCTGTCCCTGCCTATAAATAAGTGAGTGATTTCCATCATTTAGACACATGAAAAGACAACATAATATAATTATAGGATAAGGGAGAGAAATCAAAAGACTAAAATTTGTGTTTATTTTATAATACTATTTTGTCTATATAAGAAGATCCAACCGTTAGAACATACTGAAATTTATACGAAGTTTGGTTCGAAGAGAGATGGACCAGAACCCAGCTCATCGTAGTGCCAAATCTATAAGGGAGGTAGCCATACGAGCTCTTAAAACTCAGATGAAGTACCCTCTTTCAAGGGCGATAGAAAAGAAGCCCCTAAGAAGTTTGCGATTCCCTGGTTCAAGATTTACGATGGGAAGACTGACCCCATCAATCATGTCAGGCAATACATGCAAGCCATGACCCTGTGGAGTCACAATGATGCGCTTATGTGTCAAATCTTCCCTTCGAGCTTGCATGATGTGGCCTAAAAGTTGTTCGAGAAACTACTTCATAAGACCATCCAAAATTTTAAATATTTGGCTAAGCAATTTATGGCTCGCTTCATAACAAGCAGCTCCCACCCGAAGAGGATGGATGCACTTCTTACTATGAGGAAGAAGCAATAAGAGAACCTCATAGAGTACGCGAAGAGGTGTTGGGAAGTATTTAATAAAATTAAGGATTTCTAGGAGCAGGTTTTCGTAGCATTCTTCAAAATCAATTTGCCTAGCTCCTGCCTCCTACGCCGGTCCTGAACTAAGAAGGAGGCCACGACCATCGGTGACTTGATAACTCGTATTGAAAAATATGCCAAAGTAGAGGATGTGACCCATATTAATGCAGGGGATAATGGTTGCACGGAGGCTGGCAAAGGAGCCGAGAAAAATAAACCACATAAGAATGGCTCTAAGAATGGGGAAAAAATAATGCCTCGAAGGAATTTTAGGCTATAAACATAGTCTTCAAGGAGCCGATATACAAGATTCTTGTAAAGATCAAAGATGAGCCATTTATCAAGTGACCGAAGAAGATGGAAGGATAGCCTTCCAAGCGGAATAATGCACTATCGTGCGTGTTCCACAAGGAGGACGATCACAAGACTGAGCATTGTAAATCCCTCAAATCTCACCTCGAGGAGTTGACCCTAATCAGGCACCTTAGTGAGTTTGTGGAAAATAGGAAAGATAAGGCAGCAGCAAATGGAGAGCAGAGACCCGATAATGTCCTCGAGGAGGATATCGGCCACGAATTCACTATGATACGTGGGGGGGTCATACCTAAAATAAATTAAAGTAAATACAGCTCGAATGGAAGTTAAGAGGCTTACTGCAGTCATGCAGGCATTTCAGATTGACCCAGCTAAGACTCAGGACGACAAGCATCGCAACCGGAGGATGTTGATTAAAATAAGCATATTGTGTTCATGGATGAAGATTTTGTAGGGGTGAGAACCCCTCATCATGACGCACTGGTCACTACACTCAGGATTGCCAACTGGGACGTCGATAGGTTGCTCATCGACCAAGGCAGCTCGTCTGAAGTAATGTACCTTGAATTGTTCAAAAATTTGAAACTAAGCATAACCGAATGGTCGCTCAAGTTAAGGAAGAAGTGCTCAAGTAGCTAAACGTGGGTTTCATTCATGTGATCGGATATCCCATATGGCTAGCCAACATCGTACCCGTGCCGAAATTCGGAGGAAAAGTTCGAATGTTCTTTGATTATCGAGATTTTAACAAAGCCTCTCTGAAGGATGATTACCCGCTACCCAATATCGACATGATTGTGGATAACATGACCAATTATGCTATTAAGTCATTCGTTGATGGGTTTTTCAGGTATAACCAAATCAATATTCACCCAGATGATTAAGAGAAAACCGCATTCATCACCCCTTGGGGAACATTTTATTCCACCGTTATGCCATTTGGTCTAAAAAATGTAGGGGCTACCTACCAAAGGGCTGCCACAACCATCTTACATGATCTTATATACAAAGAAGTAGAGGTATACGTGGACGATATGATTATCAGGTCTAAGACTAAGGAAGGTCATGACCCCACTCTTCGAAATTTCTTCGAGCGACTACGGTAATACCAGATGTGACTTAACCCACAGAAATGTGTTTTTGAAGTTACCAAAGGAAAAATCTTGGGATTCATGGTTAGTGAAAAGTGGGTTGAAGCATATCCTTCCAAACTAAAAGTCATACTCGAAATGCTACCACCCCAAAAGGAGAAGGAACTCTGGGGATTCCTTGGAAAATTACAGTATATCACTCGGTTCATCAATCAATTGACTTCTATCTGTGAAACCATCTTCAAACTCCTCTGAAAGGATTCAACTAAGGTTTTTAACGAATCTTGCTAGGAAGCCTTTGACCCAATCAAGTAATATCTAACCCGACCTCCAGTACCCATGCCACCACAGCCTGGTCTTCCCCTACTCCTATACCTGACTGTAACAGACACCGTAATTGGGGCTTTGTTAGCCCAATACCTTGAACAAACCCACAAAGAGAGAGCCATTTATTAATCAAGTAGCAAGTTATCTGGGTACGAAATTAACTACACTGCCTTGGAGAAAGTATGTGTCGCTCATGTCCGGGTCACCCAAAAATTACGGCACTATATGCTCGCCTTTCCCATCAAACTTATGTCTCGAATGGATCCTGTTAAATACCTTCTCAAGAAACCTGCCCTGTTGCTTTTAACCAAATTTGATATTGTGTATATCAAGCAAAAATCCATGAAAGGAAGAGCCATTTCTGACTACCTCGCTGACTTCCCTATGGAAGAAGCCTATGTTTGGATCTCTGAATTATCGAATGAAAATATCCTTTGTACCTCCAAGAAAACTTCCGGTGGTAAATTTTATTTGACGGTAGTGCCAACAAGAAAGGATATGGCATTGGGATACTCCTAATCTCCCCTGATGGCTCTCACACTACCTTCAAGTTAGATTTTTCCTACACCAACAACATGACCGAATACGAGGCATGAATGGTAGTACTCAATGTCACTCTCAAGAAAGGAATTCGATGCTGATATATCTATGAGGATCTATCCCTCATCATCGGTCCAGTACTCAAAAGATGGAAAGTTAAGGACGAGAAACTCTTACCCTTCCATGCCCACCTAGAAGAGTTGTCCTCCTAATTCCATGATATCACCTTCCATTACCTGCCCTCAGCAAAGAACAACTTAGTCATTGCCCTTTCCACCTTAGCCTCCATAGTTGACATGCCCGAAGGAATAATGATACTCCCCTTCTTAGTTTGAAAATAAGCTAAACCCACCAACTGCTACCACATTGAGCTCATCACAGAAGAAGACCCTGATATGGCCAGTTGCTGGTAATAAGATATTTGGTGCCTCCTCAAGCATGAAAGGTATCCCTAAGATTCTAATAAGAAGGACCGAGAAACCCTTTGCAAACTGGCTGCCCAATACATTGTCTATGATAAAGCACTGTTAAAGAGAAATTTCGATAGAACCCATTTACACTGCATTGTAGGGGCTTTCATTGGAGAGATGATGTTGATAATCCATAGTGGAGAGTGCAAAATCCACATGAATGGCCATATGCTCGCTAAGAAAATCATCCGACAGGGTTACTATTGGACTACCATGGTTCAGGATTGCACCGCCTATGTTCGGATATGTCTTAAATGCCAGCAGTTTTCCAACTTCTAACACTTGCCTCCACGAGAATTATGCAACATGACTTCTCCCTGGCCGTTCCCCACAAGGGGAGTCGACATCATAGGTAAAGTCACACCCCAATTTTCCATTGACTACTTCACCAAATGGGTCGAAGTCGAGTCATACACAATACTAAATGCCAAAGAAGGGGCCAAGTTCATTCAAAAAAATATCATATGCTGATATGGGGTCTCACATGAGCTAATATCAGACAATGGGTTACATTTCAAGGCAGAAGTCACTGAAGTGGTTGACGAGTATGGTATTCAGAGACACGAATTTTCTCCCTATCGACCTCAAACCAATGGCATAGTTGAAGCCACCAATAAGAACCTCAAAGCCATTATCAACAAAATGATTGAAAGTTGCCGAGATTGGGTCGATCGTAACCCGTACACCCTCTGTGGCTATTGCACTTTAGTTTGAATATCTACGGCGGCTACCCCTTACTTTCTTGTATATGGCATGGAAGCAGTCATACCCGTTGACCTGGAAATTCCTTCACTACACGTCATGCTTGAAAAAAAAAGTCAGCGAGAAAGAATGGCATCGAAGCCGTCTTGATGAGTTATCATTCTTGGAAAAAAGAATATCGAAGGCTCTATATCACATACAAGGGTACTATCGCCGAATAACATGTTCATTCAATAAGAGAGTCAAGGACGGTGGTGTCCGAGAAGGAGACTTAGCCCTTAAAGAAATAGTAGAACCCATTTGGGACCCCAGAGGGAAATTCAAGCCCAATTAGAGTGGCCCCTACATTGTGAAAAAGGTCCTATCCAGTGGTACCACTATGCTCACCGACCTCGATAGTAAAGAGATAGCCCATCCAGTCAACCTGGACCGTCTCAAGAAATTCTACCCTTAGTCCAAAATCTCGGCGTGCTACGACTCTTCTCATTTCCCTTCTATTCTAAAAAAAATTCTTCATTTCCCCCTACTCAGGACTACGCGGGGCCTGATCCTCTAAAAATCTTTTTACTTTCAAAAATAAAACCTAGAAATTTTTCAAAACCCCCAGAGGTACGTAGGTAGCTCATACTCTTTACATGATCACAACCCCCTTCTTTTTCATAAAATGTTGTTCTTTTCTTATCTCCGAGAATGACAATTCATTTTTATCGTTTACATCAACAAAAGGATTATGTATGCCTTAGTGATTGGCATAGATAATTCAAATGCAAAACTCATCAACAGGCACAATAACATAATTAAAATTTTCTTTATTTCATTGATTCTGTTACAATTACATTGGCACAGGGGTCAAACAACTTCCCCCAACAGCCTAACCTTATTTTCCTAAAAACAAAAATAAGCCAAACTACTCCTAAAACAAACTTTCCAAAGTTATTACCACCAAAAAACAACCAGATACATAACCAAACACCATACAAAAGCTTCACATATAAAACTCCCCAGGGATCCTACTCGCAACTACGAGATGAATCATCCCCATCATCATCTACATCTTAGGGTACCAAACTTCTCCTGATTGGATGAAATACTGAAGTCGCCCCATGGAAGGGTAAGCTCGGACCAGCTTAGGGAAAACAACAATACCTCTCTCTATGGTGTTAAACATGGAAAACCACCTTTGTCCGGTCTCCTCAGCCAGCATCTCGGTAAATACCCTCCTACAACCACTTCATGTAATCCCCAGAAACATGCCAGACTCAGCCAACAAATTAAAAAGGATGGGTCGATGGTTAAAGATTCTTCCACAGAGAGCCCAGTCGCGTGCACAAACATTTGTCAAATCATCCACAGGAAATAAGTCTAGTGTTCGAGGTGGCACAATTTGCTCCTTGCCAAATAAACATAAAAGCTTCCAGGGAAAATGGAAAGAAGTCTGTCAGAGGCCAACCAACTGAACATACTGGTATTCCCCCAATTCTAGAATAGGCTGCAACTCTCCCTACCAATGCACTGACCAACGCAAACCTCGAGCCCCGGGCTCCACAAGCCACTTCTCCAAGCTCTGAATATTCTGGCCTATGCTGATAAAGTAGCAAGTAAAGAAGTTTGGCACGGCTGCCAAGGGATATTCAGGAGAAACCACCATACGAAATCTCTCTGATAGCTACATGAATAACATAACGGGGCTATCCATCAGAAGGTTAGAATGAATTCCCTCCAAGAATCTAGACCATTCAGGGTCTCCACCAGTATCACCATCACAAGATGGCGACGGTATGACATCCACGAAGTGATGGATAGAAGTTATGGGTCCACCAACAGGTCCCCAATCACTAACAATAATTTTGAAGTTAAGCCCAGGGCAACAACTCCAGCATCAATATAGTCTCTTTAACTGAGTAGATTCAGCACAATCCAAAGAAGGCAATAAGCACCACTTTTATAACCCAACTTTATATCTCCTAATCCATATACCAACCAAGCCTCCAAGGCCTTCTTTCACGCAAAAATTCCAAAAAACTAATTTTCCTACTTATCTCAAAATAAGTCCCTTCAAAAGGAAAGAACTTTTTCTGCCAAGCCTTCGAGAAACATATTCAAAAAGATTCCAAAAAACACATGTTCTCCTAGTTTTATTAAAATAAAAACTCAGCAGCGAATTAAAATGCATGTAGAGTAAGCTAGTAAATCAAGATAATTAAACAAAATATTCATTTCTTGCCTTTTTTAAGTCTCTTTTCAGGTGCAATGTTTCTACATCAATCATGCAAATGCTAAGCTCCCACAGTCAACGAGGAATTCGCAAGGAATCCCGAGGGCAAAGAACAATTGTCACCTTATATGCCCCGCAACCCTATCCTAGGTATCAAACGTACCCATCAACCGCCGTAGCTACACATTCCCCCAAATCACCCCCGTCTGTTGGATGGTCATCCCCTAGGGATAAAAGGTCACCTGCAAGATCCCCAGCAAAAAATTAATATCTGAAAAGGTCCTCGAAGAAAGGTGGTCTCAAAAGGAAAGAAGAATTTACCGATCGACACCTCCAAGAATTTACCGGTCTCAAAAGGAAAGAAGAAAAGGTCCTCGAAGAATTTACCAGCCCGAGGTAGTCCAAAAGACTGTGCCACTATCGTTTGGCACCCCCTACCCCCTGCCGGTCAGCACCTCCCTTAAATTTTGTACAAAATTTCCCAATAAATACCAGAAAATGTTAAAAAATCCCCAAAATATTCCTTAAAATACCAAATGAATTTTGAACCTTTTTCACTAAGAAAAACATCTTTTCAAGCCTCTCAAATCCCCAACCGGATTAATGCCATATTTTTCTCCCAGAATTATCTCCCCAAAGGAATTCCCAAATCCAATTGGATGTCTCCTTAGCAACGTCTCCAAAGGGACGCAACATAAATCGAAAAAATCCCTCAGCAAGGTTTCATACCATCCACAAATTAATATATTTTCCCCAGTGGAGTCTCCAAACTTTCCCACGAAAACTACGCCCGTCAATTACTTAAGCCCTCATAATTGGCTTCAACCCTCAAAATTGGTCGCTTCCACTTAAGGTCCTCATAATTGACCTTGACACTCAGAATTGGTGGCTCCTACGTAGGGTCCTCAGAATTAACCTCGGCCCTCATAATTGGTCTCTCCTACTTAAGCCCTTAGAATTGGTTGCTACAACTTATGGTCCTCATAATTGAGCTCGGCCCGCAGAATTGGTCGCCTCTACTTAAGGTCCTCAAAATTGACCCATAATTCGTCATTTCCATCTTATGGTCCTTAGAACTGACCTCGACCCACAGAATTGGCGCCCTCTACCCTAGGTCCTCAGTCTCAACCCTCAAAATTGGTCGCTCCGTACCCTAGGTCGTCAGATTTTACCTCGGCCCATAAAATCAACCATCCCAGCATTTCCTTAGGTCCTCAGAATTGGCCTCGATCCTCTGAATCGGTCATCCTCGTCCCTTGGGTTCGCAGAACTGACCTTTTTAAAAAACATCATGTGGTATCTATTCGATGACTTTAACTTATTCCAAGCTCACCCGTCGAGGGGATCTATAGACACCACATTCTAGGGGGCCCTAAATCTCTCCTTAGGTCCCTAGCACCTCCCCATTTCACTATAAAACTTAGGTTGTACTCTGATTACTGATCTAGAGGCCATCGGGCGCTCTCGGACCCCGTTTGACTACGGTCAACTCTATTGTTAGAGCGTAAGCTAAATGAATCTTTGAAGGTCTTTCAATCCCCTTTCTAATGGTCTATCCCATGCACAAATCAACATAACAGTTAAGATAAATGGACCATTTTACCACCATAAATCGATCTAAAGACCATCGGGCGCTCTCGAGCCCCAATATGACCCAAATCAATGTCATCATCAGAGTGAAATCTCTTTGAATATTTGAAGGGCACTTAAACCCCTTTCCAATGGTCTAACCTGTGCATAAAATGGCATAACCGTTCGGAGGAACGATCCATTTTTCCCCAAAAATTAATCCAGAGGCCATCGATTGCTCTCGGGCCCTGTTTAACCAAGGTCAACTCATCAAATCAAGTAAGACTAAATGAATCTTCGAAGGGCATTGAATACACTTTCCAACGGTCTACCCCTTTGCACGAATCAGCCTTACGATACGAATGAACGACCCATTTTACTCTGAAAGGTTAATTGGTACTCTCGGCCCCTAGTTGACCAAGGTCAACTTTTCAAACTGAGCGAAGCTCTTTTGAATATCAAAGCACCTCACATAACCTTTCCAACGGTCTACCCCATGTGCAATTCTAACTTATTGTTCGGATAAACGATCCATTTTTGTCGGATGATCTCCTATCCAAAGGATCGACGAGCACTTCTGAGCCTCGTTTGACCCAAAGTAAACTCCCGAACCCAGGAGAGATCAGAGAAATATTGAAGGTTTCTGAATTACCTTTCTAAATACTACACCAAATCTGTCGAATTGTCACGATCATTGACCTTGACAAGTTGGACTTGTCAAGGTCAATGACTGATAATTCTGGGGGTGATAATGTTTATTATCACGGACTTATCACGGTCATTGATCGTGATAAGTTCATTAGACTTGTCACGGTCCTTGACCTTCACAAGTTTTGTCATGGTTAAGGATCGTGACAAACTCGTGAAATTTAATAAAAAATTATCACGGTCAGTAACTGTGATAAGTCCATGACAAGTTTTCTTTATCACGAATTTGTCACGGCCAATGACCCTGACAATTCTAGGCAGAATTAAAAAAAAATTGTTGGGCAGTATGACCATTGCCACTACCCAGCAGTATATTTGTACCAGTTATAGCAACGTTGTACCTGTTCAAACATCATATATCCAAATAAAATAGAGATAATGCAAATATACATTCAAAATAATATGCATCACGATATAATCCAAATATAATTCAAATGTAACAACTTAAAATAATTCAATTCAAATAATAATGTTGCTACATGTCTGCGGTAAGGGTATATATAAGGAGGTGAGTAGATCACACGATATACGAATTGGTACGCCCAGCAATATACATTGTGTCGCATTATTCGCGTAACCACAATGGGGAATTCTCCTTCCCGGGTATCACATGCATGATGAGCACCTTGGACTCGATGTCTTGAAGCAAACGTCCATAAACTGACATACCCTGGACGGTATCCAAGCCCCTCAACGCCTTCCCTACTTCTTGCAATCAAATATGTCCAGTATAAACACGCTCGACCAACCAAGTGTCGACATCGATCGGTCGAAGAGAGACAAATAGGGGACTGGATCATCAAAGTTCGCACGTGTCGGCGATGAAGCAGCGAGATCCACATCCTCGTCCTCCTGCACCTCATCCTCCACCACCACCTTCTCCTTCCCTTACGATTTCCACCCAACGAACGCTTCATGAATTAGAACATACCTTGGGCTGTCGCCTCCAAACAGGACAGCTTCGCATAATGCGAGTCCACCATTTGAGCCAACCAGGTGTCGCTCGTCTCCAATCCGATGATCCTAGATTTGGCCACCCGCGAGCTCACCCCCTTGTCCTCCCCTTGTGTTGAGCGCCAAGCACTTGGCTGAGTGCGTCTGTGGAAAAAGATTCCTTGTCGGCATCAGGCTGGGACTCATGCACTTCCTTAAGCTTTGCTTGAAATGACAAAAAGCATATGATTAGTAAAATAAGTAAATAAAAAATTATAACGTAATTAACAAAAAGTAAAATGTCAGATTACTTATAATCGTGACTGCGACGCTCGTGGACACCTCCTTATCCCTCCCCTTCTTTGTTCGAATAGCCACGTAAGTATCGAGCCTATGTAGCCTACCCCCAGAGCCACTCCCTATCCCCTGAAATAAAATAATGCAAAATTAATATCGACCCCGCAAAGTAAAATAATGCAGAATAATATATTTCTATAGTTATAGAAAAATTAAATCTTACCATCATCCTATGCTCCACCTCGGCGTAAGACGTTCGACCGGAGTAGTGCACATTCATATTTTTTGCTCGATTTTCCCTCCCCGATTGGCGAGATGCCAATTGTCGCTCCCCGATCTCATTGTCGATGAAATTTTGCCATTGTGCCAATGAGATCGCCTCCTTCGGTGGGACAGATTCACGCATTCGGATAACAGACTCTCGGGTATTCCCAAAGTACCGGTCCGCATATTTTTCTTCCACGTCTTGTGTCGCTCGCTCAACTGCTCTAAGACAGAATCGCGTAGCTTTGGATCTAGGCTGAATTGTTCCTGTCTAATAAATACAATGTTAGTTATGAATAAATATAAATATAAATATAAAATGAAATTGAAATCGAAATCGAAATTCAAATTGAAATTAAAATATTCATATAAATATAAATATAAATACATTACCTGTAGTGCCAGCCAAATAGCTAACTTGAGCTAATTTGGCACCTTCCCCCAACTAGTGTACCCCGGGCCGATGATTGTCTTTACTAGGTCGAGGGATATCGCTAATGGCCCCATCTTATTCTCGATGGCCATCCCTAATTTGCCATATTTGGGGAGCCTAGGGGCCGAGGAGCCCTCGTCGCCTCTGCTACCACCGAGCCCAGACGACATCATCATAATCAGCATCATAATCCAAGCCTTAATACCGGAAGGAGACATTTTCTGTAAAAAAATGTGGTTATTAGTTCAAATTAAAATTAATTATAAGAAGACATGCAAATATGTACAATTACTACAAATCCAAACGAATTGTGTGACACCCCGACTAATTAAATACCGGGTAGCTACTCCTTTATTAAATTAATACAAAATTCCAAGTTGGTTCCGTTCATAGCATCACTGTCGAAAACGTTTTAACAATTTCTAGCCACCTAATATTTAAAAAGTGAGTTGTCAATTCTTTATTAAATCCGATTAACATACAATAAGTAAATTATGACATGCTAACATAACCACCACAACATAGTCCCAATAGAATAACCATCAAATAATAATGAGTCTGGAGGAATACTCCTCACAACAATCCGAATACTTAAATAAATAAATACCAAGTCTGCATCACTAAATTAATTACAACCCAAAGTCTGAAATAACTGAAAAGTAAGATGTCTCTAAAAGGAATGGGGCGACATGCCCAACAAATGAGAAAATATGATAATGGAGTCAAGATCGGAAATGGAGGCGTCTACTGTCAAGGTCCTGTAACTTCCACAGCAGCTACAACACGACACCTGAATAGAACTCCTATGCATGGTGTCCTTGTGGCTGGGCACCTAAAAGGTTTTTACAAAAATAGATTTGAAAGCAAACGGGTCAGAGCCCGATTGTGAAAATAATTTAAAATTTTTGCAAGTGTTTAATATCATTAAACAGTGAATAAAAAGTACATGATAGTGTGTGCACCCGCATGAGTTCCTCACCTCTCAACTAATTGTGCACTCCTATCGTACCCGTACCCATTCCCGTTGTTCCCATATCTAACTAGTCCGATACTAAAATCTAACATTTCTATACGATATTCAATTCAATTCTCAACAAATTTTAGTTAACAGAGTGTTATAACTTGCTACACAGTTTCCCATGTTAGTACTACTAATTACTAGAGATCTTCCATTTTCACTTTACAAACTATTGCTATTATTAATACTCACATTTATTCATGACAATTCATTTCAATTAACAGTATATTATTCTCATCATAAATATACAATACTAGCACCCCGAGACTAAGCTGCGGTGCACACATACTCTGCTATCCAATCTCGGTACATCACATACATAAGGATCATGTATTCCGAATCTCTCAGGAATCGTTTCATTAAACAACAATCACAAACAATGGAGGCGAACATAGTTCACATCACATGGGTCACGCACATACCTACGCTCCAATGATCAGAAGACTTATTAACTTCTCAATAAGTCCTTCTCTGACCTATGTCCTCGAGGTACCAATCTAAATCCCCCCGTAGGAACACAAAGATTAGATGGCTCTGATCGAACGTCGACCTCCCATGATAGCAAGTACGGTAGGTATGTTATACACAGATAATTACATACACTAAGCATTCACACATCTTAGATATCACAATATTTTATTAATGGTATACTTCTCGTTCTTATACCAACATTTAGTGTTATATAATCTCACAAGTCCCCGGTTTATAAGTATTTAAGTTATCAATTCTTCTCCCGTCGTGATTAGTTACTCGCTTCCCAATCCACAAATGTCATCCGGTTTCCTACAAGATCCTAAGTTTTACTCATCAATGTACCCCAAATCTTCTAACTATACCCACTATTTAATAAGGGAAGGTTATCTCGCCATTTAAATAAGTCTACGGGACACTAGAAATAAAATCAGGCGTAAAAGTCCATTTTGTCAACTCGTTAGAAATCTCGTTCGAATGAGGTCGTTCGAACGAGTGTCGTTCGAACGAAAGGCTTCGAACGAACTACCAACTCGTTAGAAGGGATACTATCATCTCATTAGAAGTTCGTTCGAACGACCTGGGCAGGTTTTCTAACGAGATGGCAGATTCAGCCCAGAAATTCTTAAATCCGCTTTTTCTATATTCCTCTCTTCTCTAATTCCACTCTTAGGTCACCTCAATAACATTTTAATGATTCTAAACTACTTTAAATCCTCTTAGGTCGTTTCTTAACATCTTTATGGGTTCAATTACTCCAAATTAACATACAATTTACATAAATTCCCAATTTCTCATTCCAAACCCTATGAACATAAACCTAGAGTTTAAGTGCAATTAAAGACCCCTTATTAATCCGTTTTCAGATCATCAAAAGTTATGTTTTGTATATTTAAATCGTCCATTTATCACTCTACATGCAAATCCCTACCCAAAACCACAAGTTTCATCATAATTCCATTTGGGTGTTCTTCGTCAAAATTCCAAGGTATAAACAGTTTTCTACACTACACATGGAAGAAATATTCAATGCAAATAACGACATCAAAACACTTGCCTTAAATTTTTCTTCAGAATTGATTTTGGTGAATGAAGGTTGATTTCTTCTCCTCTTTCTCTACAGATTTTCTCCTAAGGTTGAAGATGGTGGTTGGAGGTTTCTTTTGAAACCTCTTCAAACTCTCATATAACTCTCGTAGCCCTTTTACTCACCTAATGCTGATAATGGGCTTAGTGGGTTCATAAATAATATAAAATAAACCTCTAAAATTCGTGGGTTTTAATTCCCATATTTTTAAAATTACCAAACTACCCTTTTGGATTGCCAGTATGGCCTAAAAATACCCCGGGACCCAAACTAAACCCCCGGCTAGTGTTTTCTGACTATTTCAACCATTCCGAACAATTTGGCGCACTGAAAATGACCATTGGATTGATAAAAATAAAATTCACTTTTTACTTCAATTAATTATGTTCCTGACGCGACTGACACGCGCGTCCCAACTAAATTTTCTAAATTAATTTAAATATCATCAATATTCATGTATTATCATACATACTCGGAAATAATAAGTTTTAACATCATAATCAAATACCAACTCACATCTCTTTAGTATTTATATCTGGATTAATTTCCATTTAATTTAATTAATCCCTTAAATAAATATTGAAAAAATACGGGGTATTACATACTTCTCCCCTAATAACAGAATTTCGTCCCGAAATTTGGAACTAAAAAGTACCTGGTAAAAATAGCTCTGGATAGCATTCGCGCATCTCATCCTCGCTCTCCCATGTGGACTCTTCGGCATTATGATGCCGCCACTGAACACGTACTAATGGTACTATCTTTGACCTCAACTTTTGCTCGCTTTGGTCCAAAATAGCAATTGGCCCCTCCTCGTAGGAACTATCGGGTTGGAGATCGATGTCCTCCAAAGCAATGTGAGTATGGGCCAAATCATCTCTAAGGTATTTCCATAGCGAGGAAATATGGAACACATCATGAATCCTATGCAACTGCTCCGGTAACCTAAGTGTTGACGCCACTAAAATGTGTTGCCAATATATAATTTTAGTATGTTTATATTCAGTGTTAGATAATTTTCATCATGAACGTTAAGCATCTATGGATCTTTTTGAAAATGTTCTGGGCAAACACGTTTATGTAATGAGTTACATCAAGGAAAAAGATTTGACATATGTTGACTCACATATTTCACATCTTCTACAAGGGAGTAAAAATTCAAAACCATTCTTTTTCCTCTTGGATATTGATCATATTTTCTCTTAGATCTGATGATTTCTATTGGTTATCTCTTAGATCTAAGAATTTTGATTTGTTACGATTTAGTAATTCTGATAAAGATTGATTTATTGGTTCGATGATGGATTTTTGTAATGCAGATAAATGATGAGGATGAGATTGAAGATGAAGATAAACATTCACATCAAATATATAAGAGACAAAGGTTTTTAAAGTGGTTCGGCTATGAATAAAGCCTACATCCACTGTTATTTTATTCCCAGGGGTTTACAATAGCACCATAAGGTGTAGAGAGAGAAATGATGTGTATCTTGTGTATGGTGTTTCTAGGTTCTCCCGGATCTCCTCTCCTTTTGGCTAAGGGAATACATATATTTATAGTGATGGGAGATAAAGAGATTCATTGTATGTAGACATTTATCTCTACATTCAACGAATCTAATTATTGAATTGCTTGGTATGCTATGTGTCGTCATCTATTAATACAATATAAATGTACATTAAGGCTCATTAAATGCGCTTCCATCTTCATTAATGCACATTAAATGCATAGTCATCCTTTGATCTTCCTAGTTGGTATGCCGACCAAATCTCCTCGGGTGCCGACTAACTCTCCTCGGGTGCCGACCAACTCTCCTCGGGGCCTGACCAACTCTCCTCGACTGCCGACTAATTCTCCTCGGGTACTGACTAACTCTCCTCGGGTGCCGACTAACACTCCTCGGGTGCCGACCAACTCTCCTAGGATGCCGACCAACTCTCCTCGGGTGTCAAATATTGCCACGTAGGATGACATGTGTCCTTTTCTGATTGGTCCTCGTAGATGGAGAATTTTTGCGTTAACAGAAGCCCCCAATGCTCCATGCTTGATGGTTTACTTGAAAGGATGGAGTATTTATTTTGCACTGTTGCTTGGTGCTCGTGAAATTCTTGATCTACCTTCTTGATTTGTTCAACATAAAGTGCATTATCTCCTGGATGACATATGATGCAGGCTGATCGATGGTTGCTAATCTTTCTTTTGAGGAACTCCGTGTGCTATGTATCACCCCTGGGAATTTGGATGCAGCCATGCCATAGTATGCAGCTTGTAGCTTGTCATAATCTTCAAGTATGTTGATTGGTTTGCTAGCCGACCAACTGCCTCCTGTGCCGAGCAACTGAGTGCTAACTTCACGTGCTTGATTCTTCTGATTTATGATCCTCTGAATACTTTGTCGAGTAACATACTAGCTTTTGAACCCAACTCTTCAATCTGATTAGTACCAAGCTAGTGGTGGACTTCAAAACATTTTCATACAACTTCTTCTTCAATGTTGGTCGGGACAGTAGTAGTAAAGATCTCAGTGCTGTAGATACTGAATTTGACTTCTGAACTTCAATAGTATGTGCATAATAACTCCTGAATATGCCTCCTGAACTTCTGAATGTGCTTACTGAACTTCAATATACCTACTGAACTTCAATATCAAAAATAATTCCTGAGCAAGAAAAATAACTCCTGAATTATGATTGGTCGGGGCCACGACCGTGTGAGTTTGTGGAGTTGAATTTGATGCTCGACTGCATGATGTTATAAGAATGTGCCACCAAATGATTAAATATATCTGTAACAGAAGCCCCCAAGTGTGGAATGTGAACTTTGAATGCTTTTTTCTTGATCTCTTTCACATACTCATACTTTTTATTTAAATAAAATATTTCCGACCAACTGTAGTTGACATCTTCTTATTTTCGACCAACCTAAGTTGACATTTTTGGGAATAGATTTACTTCCCAACCAACCTTAGTTGTCATTTTTGGGAATATATTTACTTCCTAACCAACCTTAGTTGGCATTTTTAGGAATAGATTTACTTCCTAACCAACCTTAGTTGGCATTTTTTGGAATAGATTTACTTCCTAACCAACCTTAGTTGGCATTTTTAGGAATAGATTTACTTCCTAACCAACCTTAGTTGGCATTTTTAGGAATAGTTTTTCTTCCCAACCAAACTTAGTTGGCATTTTTGGGAATATTTTTTTGATAATAAATGATAGAGACTTCCTCGGAGCTGACCAACGGATTATTGGGAATAAGATATAATAAATGCTGGAGACATCCTTGGAGCTGACCAACAGATTGTTGGGAATAAGATAATATAAATATTGGAGACCTCCTTG
Source organism: Sambucus nigra (assembly GCA_949130495.1). NCBI lineage: Eukaryota > Viridiplantae > Streptophyta > Magnoliopsida > Dipsacales > Adoxaceae > Sambucus > Sambucus nigra. The sequence continues at coordinate 330,219,127 of OX422216.1, forward strand.
GAGCTGAATATATGATTATAAATATTTGTCGAGCTCCATGCTGAAATAAGAATAGAATATGCATCCAAATAGATATAAAGAATAATTAAAAATAATAAAGTGCCTCGTTGATCTGTCGAGGTAGAATTATATAATGCGGAACAAGAATAAGATCTTCCAGAACATAAGAATATGGCCGAGAACGTTGTTAGGCCTGAATATAAATAAGAATTATTCGACCAACTATCCGTTGCTGGTGAAATATAACGAATGTTGTAATTCTCCTTAAAGCTGAACAAGTATCTTGTCGAGGCACAAGTGCATAATACCGAATAAGAATAATATTTTCCAGAACATAAGAATATGGCCGAGAACTTTGCTGGGCCTGCATATAAATAAGAATTACCCCGACCAACTATCCGTTGGGGGTGACATATAATAAATGTTATAGTTCTCCTCAGAGCTGAATATGATAAAAAGTTTCTCGCCGAGTTCCATATTGATATGAATATACAATATGAATTCCAAGGGATATAGAATAATTTGTGCTTGAGCCGATATCTCCGAGTAATAATAAAATATATAATGCCTCGCTGAGGTGAAATGATAATAGTTTCCAGATTGTTTCCGAGCATTCGTCGCCGTTGAGTCTTGTACCTGTAAAAATTAATATCTTGCTTTTGTGTAGGCTGAATTGATTAGTCGTGAGAATAATTTACTCATCCAATCAATATATGATATGTATATGCTTGAGAAATAAAAATATTAATTTCAAAAAATGAAATAATATATTTTGGCTGATATGTCGAGGCAAAATTGCCTGATGTCGAGCAATAATAGTTTCCCGAGGTTTAAGATTGTGGCTGAGCTTTCGTCGGGATTTAATATCGTCCCTATGAAATCTTAATAAGATGCCCGAGCACCTGTCGAGACTAGATCAAATAACTATTGTCATGAGAATAATTATTCAGCCAAACAATATGTGATGTGTATCAGCATAAGGCAATAAAATTTCAAAATATGAAATAATATGTTTTGTGCCAAATGTGTGTGAGATGGACAAATTTTTATTAGATATGCGCCATAAATAAGACGTAGAGTTTTTTTGTAAAGTTATTTAATCTCCAACAACTAATCATGTATAAGTTGATGTTTGAAAATTATTTATCACTTGTCTTTAAAAAAAATATATATATATATATTTATTTTTACAAGAGGTGTGTAATGGTTTTTTAGGTGAGAGAACATTATTTTTTATATTGATCCCTTCCTATTCCCTATTTAGAGAGACAAAAATATGCTGAATGATCGAAGTTATTACCAAATTTATATCAAAAATCAATCAATGAGACTTTATTGACATAGATGGAAGATGAACCAAATTAAGTATATAGTTCATAAAAATGAATGTAAAGAGACTCAAACTTGAAGAGAGAGAAAATAGATCCGGGTCATGATTTCCATGAGAAAACTTTTTATTGTCTTTAACCTTTTCCCATTATTTGATTAAAAATATGATGGGAATTTGAATAGACATCAAAGATCTTACAAAATTTATAATGAAAATGATCAAATCTTACCACCGTTGTATATATATTGGTATATGTAATCATTTAAAATATTTATTCCATGATATAAAATTGAAACTTGAGAATCAAGCAAAAAGTTATGATTTATGAAATCCACTACTTTTCAGATTTCTAAATAAGAATTAATCTAACAGTTATGATTTTAAAATCATGATATGCAATATTTTGCAGATAAAAATTGGACAATTAATTTATGTATATAAACATAAAAATCATGATTGAATCAACAGATGTATCTATAATTGATTATACGTAGAGAAAATAAAAACTTAGCTTTTGATGGAGAACAATGCTTGTAACACGTTCCCACAGACGACGCCAATTTGTTGAAGACTGAAAATGGCCACTGTCATTTTAGTGGCGTCAACAGCAGATAAATGATGAGGATGAGATTGAAGATAAAGATAAACATTCACATTAAACATATAAGAGACAAAGGTTTTTAAAGTGGTTCGGTTATGAATAAAGCCTACGCCCACTGTTATTTTATTCCCAGGGGTTTACAATAGCACCATAAGGTGTAGAGAGAGAAATGATGTGTATCTTGTGTATGGTGTTTCTAGGTTCTCCCGGATCTCCTTTCCTTTTGGCTAAAGGAATACATGTATTTATAGTGATGAGAGATAAAGAGATTCATTGTATGTAGACATTTATCTCTACATTCAACGAATCTAATTGTTGAATTGATTGGTATGCTATGTGTCGTCATCTATTAATACAGTATAAATGTACATTAAGTCTCATTAAATGCGCTGTCATCTTCATTAATGCACATTAAATGCATAGTCATCCTTTGATCTTCCTAGTTGGTATGCCGACCAAATCTCCTCGGGTGCCAACTAACTCTCCTCGGGTGCCGACCAACTCTCCTCGGGGCCCGACCAACTCTCCTTGGGTGCCGACTAATTCTCCTCGGGTACTGACCAACTCTCCTCGGGTGCCGACTAACACTCCTCGGGTTTCGACCAACTCTCCTCGGATGCCGACCAACTCTCCTCGGGTGTCGAATATTTCCACATAGGATGACATGTGTCCTTTTCTGATTGGTCCTCGTAGATGGAGAATTTTTGCCTTAACACCAAGTCTATACGCGACTGGCCCAATCCGCTCGATGATAGGAAATGGCCTCACATATCTTGGCGCCAGTTTCCCCTTCTTCCCAAAATGCATAATCCCATTCATAGGAGATACTCTGAGTAACACCTGGTCCCCCACTTTGAATTCTCTGAAGAACCTCTTCGCATCAGCATAGCTCTTCTGCCGATCCTGAGCTACCCGAATATGACTCCGTATCAATTATATCCTTGTCGAAGTGTCCTGAATCACTTTCGGCCCAAGGAGTTTGTTATCCTCCACCTCTAACCAACATGCTAGGGAATGACAAGGTCTAACGTACAATGCCTCAAATGGATCCATGCCAATAGTGAACTGGTAGGAGTTATTATAAGCAATCTCCACTAGTGGAAGGTACTGCTCCCATCCACCTCCAAAGTCTAGGATGCACATACGCAACATGTCCTCCAACATCTAATTTGTCCGCTCGGTTTGTCCATCGGTCTGCGGGTGATAAGCCGTACTCAACCGCAATTCAGTGCCCATGGCCTCCTGGAAACTCTCCCAAAACCGTGAAATAAATATCTTGTCTCGGTCATACACGATATTTAGAGGCACACCGTGTAGTCTCACTATTTCAGCAATGAAAATCTGGGCATACTGTCCCGTAGTGTAATCTGTCCTTACGGGTAGAAAATGAGCAACTTTGGTCAACCGGTCCACAATTACCCATATGGAGTCGTGACCCCTTTGTGACGTAGGTAACCTCGTGATAAAGTTCATAGATATGCTCTCCCACATCCACGTTGGAACCTCTAGTGGCTTTAGAAGTCGTGCTGATCTCTGATGATCCACTTTTACCAGCTGACAAGCGGCGCATTTAGAAACAAACAAGGCAATATCTCTCTTCATCCCGCTCCACCAATACTGTCGTCTCACGTCTTGGTACATCTTATCCCCACCAGGGTGTAACGCGAACCGTGAGCCGTACGACTCTGTCATCACCTGTGCCGCAAGTCTTCCCCTTCCGGAACGACCAGTCTCCCATTAAAGCAAAATACCCCGTCTGAGCCAACAGTATAGGACTCGACTCCTTCTGTTAGTAATTGAACTCTATGCTCTTGACAGAACGAGTCATTTTCCTGGGCCTTTACCACTCTCGTAACAATCGGGGGTGTAATAGTCATCACAGACATGAACGATCGGGCCACTGCATCCTGGTGTCCCAACTCCTTCCACTTAACTTTCCACACCTCAACCACCCCATCTACTGGCCTACGTCTCAACGCGTCTGCTACCACATTAGCCTTCCCCGAGTGATATCTGATATCAAACTGATAATCCTTCACAAACTCAAGCCACCGTCGTTGACGCATATTCAGTTCCTTCTGCGTGAAGAGGTATTGTAAAGACTTATGGTCTGTGAACAATCGAAATTTCTCCCCCAGGAGATAGTGTCTCCAAATCCAAAGAGCGAAAATGACTGCCGCTAACTCCAAGTCGTGGGTGGGGTAATTCCTCTCATGAGGCTTAAGCTTATGGGAAGCATAAGCTATGGCCTGACTCTCCTGCTGCAGCACACCTCCGAGTCCTTGTAAGGACGCATCAGTGTAAACTAAATACTCAACTCCCGGTCTGGGCAACACTAACACAGGTTCTTAGGTCAACTTGTCCTTCAACTTATCGAATGCCAACTGACAGGCATCGCTCAAGATGAATGGCACACCCTTGCGAGTCAGATGCGTCAAAGGACCCGCTATCTTTGAGAAACCCCGAATAAACCTCCTGTAGTATCCTGCTAGGCCCAAGAAACTACGGATCTCAGTCGATGTCGTGGGCTGTCCCCACTCCCTCACCGCGGATACCTTCCCCAGATCTACAGATATCCCCCAGTCTGAAATGATATGTCCCAAAAACTGAACCTCCTTCAGACAAAACCCACACTTCTCATACTTTGCATACAGCTCGTTCTGACGTAGCGTTTGTAAAACCTGCCTCAAATGCTCGGCGTGCTCCTCTTCTGTCTAGGAGTAAACCAGAATGTCATCAATAAAGACAATGACGAACTGGTCTAGGAACTCTCTGAACACCCTATTCATCAAGTCCATAAACACGACTGGAGCGTTGGTCAAGCCAAAAGTCATAACCCGAAACTCGTAGGAACCATATCTTGTTAAGAAAGCAGTCTTCGAGACGTTCTGTTCCCTGATACGCAACGGATGGTATCCCGATCGCAAATCAATCTTTGAGAAGAAGGAAGCTCCTCTCAGCTGGACGAATAAGTCATCGATTCGGGGCAACGGATACTTATTCCGTATCGTGACCTTGTTCAATTCTCGGTAATCTACACATAACCTCAACGATCCATCCCTCTTCTTTACGAACAACACAGGGGCACCCCACGACGAACTACTCCTCCGGATAAACCCCTGACCCAATAACTGCTCTATCTGGTCCCGTAGCTCTCTCATCTGTGCTGGAGCTATACGATAAGGTGCTCATGCAATTGGCCGAGTGCCCGGCGTCAAATCGATTACAAAATCTATCTCTCTACTAGGCGATAATCCAGGTATATCCTGAAATACATCAGTAAACTCCCTCACGACTGGAATCGAATCGAGTGGTAGGACGACTTCCTTAGAGGTCTCTTCCTCTATATAGTACAAATGAGTGGACGATCCTCCCTCAGGGCGAGGCATCGTCACTAAAAACATCTCCTGCCCAGGAATGGCAAAGATAATACTCCTACTGAAACAATCAATCATGGCTCGGTACGCAACTAGCCAATCCATACCAACAATTGCATCATACTCAGTCATATCTAATACTAACATATCAGCGAGTAAAGTAAATCTCCCGATCTTTATGCCCACACCTCTACAAATAAGTGATATCACGGAACCTTTACTCAACGGTGAATCTACACAAGTAACTGTGCTCTCTACGGTGTCTAACAACCCAATAGTGCGTGCAAATCTCGTAGTAATAAAGCAATGTGTGGCCCCCGTATAAAATAAAATACGCCCCAAATTCCCCTGAATAGAGAACATACCCTTAATAGCGGGTGGATCCTGTGGGACTGCGGTATGCTGGAGCTGATACACTCTGCCATACTGAAGTTATCCCTGCTAGACTGGGACTGCTGGAATGAGTGGTAATGTTGCCATCTGTGGCGGTGCTGGGAGGGCGATGGGAAACATAGGCCTCTGTGGCTTATGTCGAGCACCCTGCTGCTGCTGGTGTGGGGACCTGCCCCTATCAGGACAATCCTGGCGTTTGTGGCCAGTCTTACCACAAATGAAGCACCTCCTCGAGAATTTTCCCCCTCTCTATCCCTGCTGTCCACGACCCTAATGGCCGTTACCATTCCTACCCTGGCCCTGCTGAAACTGATGTTGTTGACCATTCTGACCCTGCTAGCCCTGATGGCCGTTCTGACCCTGATGGCCATGCCTGAAACCTCCCTATCCACTTCTGAAACACCCAGATCTGAATCTCTTATGATCTCCCTGTTGGAAACCCTGGTCACCCTGCCTGTGCTGTCCCTGAGCAGATTGTGCCCCACTGGCACCATTTCCCCTTGTCCTGCCCTGATGGTTGGACTCTCCTGATCTCTTGCTCTCAGACATATGGAAGCGATGATCCTGGCAGTGTAGTAGTGCAGCATTAACCACATCAGAATAAGTGGCCAATGAGAGATTCCCCAACAAGTGCTGACGGATCCTCCAAGTCAATCCATTCGTGAACTTCTGAATTTTCTTCTCCTCACTCGGAATATCATCCGGAACAATGTTCAAGAGGTTGATGAATTCGGCCTCATACTCAGCCATGGTCCTCCCCTCCTGCTTGAGGTTAGTCAATTTCCTCCTCATTTCAGTGTGAACTGCTGACGAAAAATATTTGTGGTCAAACCGCACCCAGAACTCCTGAATAGAAAGGGCATCCCTTTCTTCTGCGGTGTTAATGGACTCCCACCACTGCAATGCGGATCCTACTAGCTTGAAAGTAGCCAGTATCTGCTTCTGAACATCTGTGCACTCGTATATCCTTAAGTGCCTCTGAATGTCCTTCCTCCACTGACTGGATACCACAACATCGGAGCTACCAGCAAACTCCGGACGGTGTGCTTTCTAAAAAGCATCACGAACGCGTTCCCAAGCAGATGGGAATGCATGAGCCTGAATTGGTGCGACTATCGGCGCCTGGAGTGGTGCCTGCTGTACAACGGCTAGGGCGGCATTTACCGCTTGGGCTACAATAGCTGCAACCTCGGCGGCATTCATAGTTCCCTGAACTGGCGCAGGCTGTAGCTCTGGTTGTGCATCCCTAGGAACTCGCTGCGCACATCGTGGAGGCATAAAAAATGAGAGTAAAGTCTATAAGTTTGCAATAATTATTTCAAAATAGCTGTAGAACGATACATACACAAAAGAATACAACAGTCCTAAAATATAGGGCTCTACATCAAAGAAAGCTCAGTGGAAACATAATAAGCCGTACAGATCCTAAGGATACTAGAACCTGATGCTCTGATACCACCTGTGATACCCCGACTAATTAAATACCGGGTAGATACTCCTTTATTAAATTAATACAAAATGCCAAGTTGGTTCAGTTCATAGCATCACTGTCCAAAACGTTTTAACAATTTCTAGCCACCTAATATTTAAAAAGTGAGTTGTCAATTCTTAATTAAATCCGATTAACATACAATAAGTAAATTATGAAATGCTAACATAACCAACACAACATAGTCCCAATAGAATAACCATCAAATAATAATGTGTTTAGAGGAATACTCCTCACAACAATCCGAATACTGAAATAAATAAATACCAAGTCTGCATCACTAAATTAATTACAACCCAAAGTCTGAAATAACTGAAAAATAAGATGTCTCTAAAAGGAATGGGGCGACATGCCCAACAAATGAGAAAATATGATAATGGAGCAAGATCAGAAATGGAGGCGTCTACTGTCAAGGTCCTGTAACTTTCACAGCAGCTACAACACGTAACCTGAATAGAACTCCTATGCATGGTGTCCTTGTGGATGGGCACCTAAAAGGTTTTTACAAAAATAGATTGAAAGCAAACGGGTCAAATCCCGATTGTGAAAATAATTTAAAATTTTTGCAAGTGTTTAATATCATTAAATAGTGAATAAAAAGTACATGATAGTGTGTGCACTCACATGAGTTCCTCACCTCTGAACTAATTGTGCACTCCTATCGTACCCGTACCCATTCCCGTTGTTCCTATATCTAACTAGTCCGATACTAAAATCTAACATTTCTATACGATATTCAATTCAATTCTCAACAAATTTTAGTTAACAGAGTGTTATAACTTGCTACACAGTTTCCCATGTTAGTACTACTAATTACTAGAGATCTTCCATTTTCACTTTACAAACTATTGCTATTATTAATACTCACATTTATTCATGACAATTCATTTCAATTAATAGTATATCATTCTCATCATAAATATACAATACTAGCCCCCCGAGACTAAGCTTCGGTGCACACATACTCTGCTATCCAATCCCGGTACATCACGTACATAAGGACCACGTATTCCGAATCTCTCAGGAATCGTTTCATTAAACAACAATCACAAACAATGGAGGCGAACATAGTTCACATCACATGGGTCACGCACATACCTACGCTCCCATGATCAGCAGACTTATTAACTTCTCAATAAGTCCTTCTCTTACCTATGTCCTCAAGGTACCAATTTAAATCCCCTCGTAGGAACACAAAGATTAGATGGCCCTGATCGAACGTCGACCTCCCATGATAGCAAGTACGGTAGGTATGTTATACACAGATAATTACATACACTAAGCATTCACACATCTTAGATATCACAATATTTTATTAATGGTATACTTCTCGTTCTTATACCAACATTTAGTGTTATATAATCTCACAAGTCCCCGGTTTATAAGTATTTAAGTTATCAATTCTTCTCCCGTCGTGATTAGTTACTCGCTTCCCAATCCACAAATGTCATCCGGTTTCCTACAAGATCCTAAGTTTTACTCATCAATGTACCCCAAATCTTCTAACTATACCCACTATTTAATAAGGGAAGGTTATCTCGCCATTTAAATAAGTCTACGGGACACTAGAAATAAAATCAGGCGTAAAAGTCCATTTTGTCAACTCGTTAGAAATCTCGTTCGAATGAGGTCGTTCGAACGAGTGTCGTTCGAACGAAAGGCTTCGAACGAACTACCAACTCGTTAGAAGGGATACTGTCATCTCATTAGAAGTTCGTTCGAACGACCTGGGCAGGTCTTCTAACGAGATGGTAGATTCAGCCCAGAAATTCTTAAATCTGTTTTTTCTATATTCCTCTCTTCTCTAATTCCACTCTTAGGTCACCTCAATAACATTTTAATGATTCTAAACTACTCTAAATCCTCTTAGGTCATTTCTTAACATCTTTATGGGTTCAATTACTCCAAATTAACATACAATTTACATAAATTCCCAATTTCTCATTCCAAACCCTATGAACATAAGCCTAGAGTTTAAGTGCAATTAAAGACCCCTTATTAATCCGTTTTCATATCATCAAAAGTTATGTTTTGTAATTGAAATCGTCCATTTATCACTCTACATGCAAATCCCTACCCAAAACCACAAGTTTCATCATAATTCCATTTGGGTGTTCTTCGTCAAAATTCCAAGGTATAAACAGTTTTCTACACTACACATGGAAGAAATATTCAATGCAAATAACGACATCAAAACACTTGCCTTAAATTTTTCTTCAGAATTGATTTTGGTGAATGAAGGTTGATTTCTTCTCCTCTTTCTCAACAGATTTTCTCCTAAGGTTGAAGATGGTGGTTGGAGGTTTCTTTTGAAACCTCTTCAAACTCTCATATAACTCTCGTAGCCCTTTTACTCACCTAATGCTGATAATGGGCTTAGTGGGTTCATAAATAATATAAAATAAACCTCTAAAATTCGTGGGTTTTAATTCCCATATTTTTAAAATTACCAAACTACCCTTTTGGGTTGCCAGTATGGCCTAAAAATACCCTGGGACCCAAACTAAACCCCCGACTAGTGTTTTCCGACTATTTCAACCCTTCCGGACACGTTGGCGCACTCAACATGACCATTCGGTTGATAAAAATAAAATTCACTTTTTACTTCAATTAATTATGTTCTTAACGCGACTGACACACGCGTCTCAACTAAATTTCTCAAATTAATTTAAATATCATCAATATTGATGTATTACCATACATACTCAGAAATAATAAGTTTTAACATCATAATCAAATACCAACTCACATCTCGTTAGTATTTATATCCAGATTAATTCCCAATTAATTTCCATTTAATATAATTAATCCCTTAAATAAATATTGAATTTACCTGGCATATTAGGGCCAGATTCAGAAGATTTACTTTCAATTTTTTAACCTGAAAGTTGTCTCGGTGGTAGCCTATGTTCAACCCCGTCCAATAAAAAATTGGAACCTTTCTCAAATATGAAACTATGAGCAGGGGTAAAAACCTCCTATGGCAATGGTTTACATTTTTTTAGCTAACAGATAGACGAAGAGATTCGGTCTCCTCTCCACAAATAGGACACCCCAAATAACCATGTACTACACAACCGGATAATGTCCCAAAAACTAGAAAATCGTGAATTTCCCACATCAACATAGCGTTCAGCGTAAACTCTTCTTTTCTAAAAGAGTCAAATAATTGCACACCCTCTTCCCACAACTCATTTAATTCTTCTACCAAAGGAGCCAGTAGACATCGATGTCATCACTTGGTGCCTTTGGCCCAGGTATCAACAAAGACCTCATCTAAAATTCAGGTCTCATACACTGTGAAGGAGGGAGATTAAGTGGGGCTAGGATCACTAGCCATACACTCTGATTGGTGATTAGATTTCCAAATGGATTGAAACCATCTGTTGATTTAGCCAAACGAATGTTACGCTGTTCTCGAGTAAAATTAGGATACTCATAATTCATCCTCCTCCAAGTTGTAGATTCAATAGGACGACGCATTAGATTACCCCGTACTTCTGCCCAAGCATGCCAAGTTATTGCCTCCTCTATCCATGTCACTGTGAAAAATCACTTTAATCTAGGACCAACGGGAAAAATTTCAACACTTTTTGAGGCACTTTTGAGCTTGTGCCTTCCTTACCAGTATATTGGACATATCTAGGTTCATCGCATATTGGATAATGATCGAGATTTTCATACTCCTTTCGGTATAGTATGCAGTCATACATACAAGCATGAATCAATTTATACTTCATTACCAAACCTTTTAAATTGTTCTTTATAATAGGACAGCTATTTGGAAGCGTATTCTCCTTGGGTAGTAAGCCATTCACCTATTTCAGAATTCTCATCACGCTATTGCCAGACAAACCGTACTGCGTCTTCAAACTGTGCAAACCAACCAAGGTGTGGCCATCCCCGATCCTCGCGGCATGATGGAGGATCCTTAGGTCCCTTGCACCCCTCTCGAGAACGCTTCGGCCTGCGTCATTTGAGGTGAGGTGAAAGATGTAGAGAGATTATAGTCGTCAGTCTATTTTACTCAAAACAGATAAAAGAAAAGGGGAAGCCATCCCAAAGGACAGCATCCAAACACATATTGGTGCATACGAAACCAAAATGATTCGTGAAGGGTCCGGAGGCTAAGTTACGAAATGGGAAGGTGTTAGGCACCCATTCCTCCCTTTCAATCTCTCATGGATTTTTGTTATTTTCCTTTATTTCCCCTATGATATGTGTGCATGTGTATATATAGTGGAGATAGGAATCATCGACTTGCACCATGGAAGAGGTAAAGCGAGTCATCCGTATGAAGTTATAAGAATATTAGAAAATAGGATTTAGGCGATTATCCTTGCGTTGATCGTTATGAGGGAACAATCACGCATGTGGGATAATACGTCACTAGGAACATATATATATATATATATATATATATATATATATATATATATATATATATATATATATAATATAATATAATATAATATAATATAAGAGAGTGGAGTTTAGAGAAAATAGAAAATGAGAGAAAAAGTAAAAAATAGGACTCGAGTCTCGGGTTTTACCCCAAAACGCCTACGTAGCCTATAGAGGCATCAAAGTCCATGTAGTTCGCATGAAAAATGAGGGGTGGGGTTCATCCCATAAATCCAACCCGGGATTCTCTTATTTGTGTGTGTGTGTATGTGTGTGTAGAAAAAAGTGTTTTAGTTGTGAGAAAAGTGTAAGAAAAGTATGAGAATTCCCATTTGGAATTTATGAGCAAACCCTCTTTTTTTTATTTTTTAGGGTTTTTATTTATATGAAAATAAGGGATGTCCAATAATACTAAATAAAAAGTATATTAGGTTGTATGACATGAGATAATAAAAGTGATAAGTAATAAACAAGATATTGCGAATTTATGAGAATTTATGGAGAAAGTTGAGAAAATTGGACCTTCTTGAAGATCTTAATCTTGATCTTGAATGTTGGAGAGAAGCCCTTAGACTTGGATGATGATGGAGGGTAGTGAATTCACCAAGTTTGGTGAAAAGGATGATGAAAAGTGAAGGTTGGAAAGGGATTTGGGTGTATAAATCACGCTGACTTCGAGAGAAATTTTATGGATCTACTGAGAGTGATATCTATCAGATCTAGGATCCTCTTGCAATTGATGTCAGGCCTCCCTTTTATAGGCCCAAGGCATCGCCGATCGCCATAGCCCTATTCCTGCCATTCGGCAGGTGCGTTTAGGCACACTGCCGATAGGCAGGGTCTGGGACCTGTCGTTTGACAGTGTCTTTCAGGCCTTTTTGGAAAATTGTTCGTAGAACGAAAATCGTTGATGAGAATTGCGAACGGGGTGGACTGTTAGAAAGGTAATTAAGAGACCTTCAAAAGTCCTTCGAACTGCTCCCGAGTTCGAGAGTTAACTTTGGGTCAAATATGGCTTTGAAGAACTCATCAGTTCATTGGACGGGGAATCATTGGACGCAAACGGATCGTTCATCCACGTGGAATGTCAAAATCGTGCATAGGGCAGATCATTGGAAAGTTTAGGAGATGTACTCAGATATTCCAAAGAGTTTGATCTAGTTTGAGGAGCTGACTTTTGTCAATGGGCTTTGGAAGTATTTAATGACCTTCCGGAGTAAAATGGATCGTTCGTCCGTACCGTAAGCCAGAATCGCACACGGAGTGGACCGTTGGAAAGGGGTTTTAGTGCCCTTTGAAGATTCATTCAGTCTCGGTCGAGATGAAGAGTTGACTTAGGTCAAATGGAGTCCGAGAACGTCCGGTGGCCTCCTGATTGAGTTTCGAGGAAATTGGGTCGTTCGTCTGCATGGTAGGTAGGAATCGCACACGGGATGGATCGTTGGAAAGGGTTTTCCATTCCCTTCTAAGATTAATTCAGTCTCGATTGAGATGAAGACTTTGACTTTTGATCAAACGGATCCTGAGAGCGCCCGATGGCTTCTAGGTCAGTACTCAGGGTATGACTTGGGTTTGTGGTGATGACGAGAGGTGCTACGGACTTAAGGAGAGTTTAAGGGGTAACATAATGAGGTGTCTATAGAGCCCCTCGATGGGTGAGTTTGGAACAAATGATAGCCATCGAATAGACATCACATGATGCTTTTGAGGGAGGATGACCAATTCAGAGGGTCGAGGCTGATTCTGAGGACATACGAAATGCAAGGATGACAAATTTAGAGGGTCAAGGCCAATTTTGAGGACCTACGGAGTGTGCTGGGAATAACCAATTTGGTGGGTAGAAGCTGATTCTGAGGGCTTGAAGATGGGGGTGATCGATTATGTGGGTCGAAGCCAATTCTGAGGGCTTAATAATGAGGTGACCAATTTTACGGTTCAAAGCCAATTCTGCGGGCTTAAGGATGAGGTGACCAATTCTGTGTGTCGAAGCTAATTCTGAGGGCTTAAGGATGAGGTGACCAATTCTGCGGGTCGAAGCCAATTCTGAGGGCTTAATGATGAGGTGACTAATTCCATAGGTCGAAGCCAATTATGTGGGCATATGGTGACAATCCAAGACCGAGGTCAATTCAGACCTAAGAGAGGTGACGACCGAGGACCGAGATTAATTCTGACCTAAGAGAGGTGACGACCGAGGATCGAGGTCAATTATGACCTAACTATGGTGACCATCCAAGACCGAGGTCAATTCTGACCTAAAAGAGGTGACGACCAAGGACTGAGGTAAATTCTAACCTAAGAGAGGTGACGACTGAGAACCGAGGTCAAATCTGACCTAACTATGGTGAAGATCCAAGACCGAGGTTAATTTTGACCTAAGAGAGGTGACGACCAAGGATCGAGGTCAATTTTAACCTAACTATGGTAATGATCTAAGATTGAGGTTAATTCTGACCTAAGAGAGGTGACGATCGAGGATCGAGGTCAATTCTGACCTAACTATGGTGACGATCCAAGACCGAGGTCAATTTTGACCTAAGAGAGGTGATGACCAAGAACCGAGGTCAATTTTGACCTAACTATGGTGACGATCTAAGACCGAGGTCAATTCTGACCTAAGAGAGGTGACGATCGAGGACCGAGGTCAATTCTGACCTAACTATCGTGACGATCCAAGACCGAGGTCAATTCTGACCTAAGAGAGGTGACAATCGAGGACCGAGGTCAATTCTGACCTAACTATGGTGACGATCCAAGAACGAGGTCAATTCTGACCTAAGAGAGGTGATGACCGAGGATTAAGGTCAATTCTGACCTAACTATGGTGATGATCCAAGACCGAGGTCAATTCTGACCTAAAAGAGGTGATGAGCGAGGACCGAGGTCAATTCTGACCTAACTATGGTGATGATCCATGACCGAGGTCAATTCTGACATAACTATGATGATGATCCAATATCGAGTCAATTCTGACCAAAGAGAGGTGACGACCGAGGACCGAGGTCAATTCTGACCTAATTATGGTGACGATCCAAGACCGAGGTCAATTCTGACCTAAGAGAGGATGAATATTGGATTTTGGGTTTTGCTGGGGAAAAGTAGAGTGTCCTTTGGAGACTTTGAAAATGTCTTTCTGGAGTTTCGCTGGGGAAATGAGGGTTTCGCTTGAGGGAGTGTGAAATTTTCTTGGTGAAAATGTTCTAAATCCTTTCCGAGATTTTTAGGAATTTTCTGAGGATTTTTCAGGATTTTTTGGTATTTTCTGGGAATTTTTGTACTAAATTTTAAGGGGGTGCCGGTCGGCACAATTCAGAGGGTGCCATTCGGCAGTGTCATGAACTTTTAGACTGACTCGAGAACGTAAGGGGTCAGTGTCGATCGATGGGTGGGGAGTAAATGCCGATCGGCATGACGCTTAGCATCCTATATAAAGGGGGGGAATTCCCTAAATTTTTCACATCTTTTTGCTTTCTTTCTCTTTGCAATTTTCCTCTACAAATCGTTCTAGCGTTCCGATCTTTAAGAAATGGCCGCCTTTGTGAGTACTACAGCACATAGGGAATGGTTGACCGTTGACGACTGGGCAAACGTGGAGTGGAGGGCCAGGGAGCCTCTTACTTTAGGGAGTCAGAACTCCTTTGATGCGTTCGAGCCGATTGCGGATGAGCGGGCCTTGCTACGGGAGTCATCGCATCATCGTTCCTTGAGCGTGGTTAGACCTGGCAGTTATGTAAGTAACTTGACCTTTGGCATTCTTCTCTTTTTGGTGATTTTTTTTTCCTTCTTAAATTTTTGACAAGGTTTCTTCTTTTGACAGTCTGATATCTCTTTGAAGAACATACATGCCCGTGGGGCGATGGGGCTTAAGGATGTCTGGGAGCATCTTCCACCTGTGGTGCGTTGGATGGTATCATCGACGGGTTTTGGGAGGTTTGCGTCTGCGCTGGATGAGACGCCTCAATCGACAGCGGTTTTATGTGCTTTGGGGGAGAGATTGTGGGATACTACCCACACCTTCCATTTCGATTTTGGGGAGATGAACTTGACTCTCATAGACGTACAGCAGCTACTGGGGCTGGATTCTGATGGGGAGCAGATAGAGGTGGATCGCTCTCTGAGGGTGAGGCCGGAGTCGGTAAGGGGGATGCTCGGTGATGTGGGGAGGATAGTTTTCGAAGATTCCATCCCATTGTCGTTGCTGAAGGATGTTCTGCTGAGTAGGGTGGTTGATGTGGAGGACGGGCTGCAGGTGAGGCAGATGGACCGATTGTTCATTTTTCTGGTGCTGGGAGGCTTTATGGTGGTGTCGAGTGGCGACATCGTCCATTTGTGGTTCTTGCCATACTTGAGAATGATTTCAAACATCCCTCTCTATGATTGGGGGAGCCTGACTTTGGCGACCCTCTATTTTTCTTTGGATGCATTCAGCCGATGCTACCAATAAACTTTTACTGGAGCCATGTATCTCCTTGAGGTATTTCTTTAATTTTGTGCATTTTCCTTTCATGCATTCGCATTTTCCTTATGCGTCTCTTTTTGATTGTGAATTCCTATCTTTGGCAGACGTGGTTCTATGAGGTGATTGGGTGTAATACCCAGCTGATCGCTCTAAAGGACGATACCATTGCAGACTTCTGCCGATTGTATCGATGGCGGATGGCCAATCGGTAATCGAAGGGATCTCTCTATCTGGAGGTGGTGCGCCAAGTCTTGAATGTCGACCAGTGGTAGGGTAAGACTCTTTCCTTTTCAGTCTTAGTTTTTGGCATTTTCTAATTTTGTATTGACTTATGCCTGCTTGGGGATTTTCAGGTGACCTTTTATCCTTGGGGGACAGCAATTCAGGATACAGGGGCGATCGGGGTGAATGCGCAGATGAGGCGCTTACTGGCAATTCAGTTCGGCCATTCCTGGTATCTCGGGGAGCAAGTGGTTTGGCAGATTGCTGAGGAGGAGGTGGTGGTGCCACCTGCGTAGCCTTCTATGTCTATGAGGCGTGAGTGACTGATGCCGGAGGATGCGAGGATCGTGGCGATGATCGATGAGTCCTACCTGTTGTATGCTGATAGGGCCACGCCGTATGATTATATGGATTTTGTGATGAGCTGGTTGATGGCGCCCAGCATATATGATGCCTTGTCTTTCCCTCCTGCGGGTTCGAGTCGAGCGGTGGGGTCCTCCCACAGCGATGGTGGTCCATCGACGTCTAGGGCGGCGGTGACTTTAGAGGTTCCCTTAGTGCGATTGCACACCCCTTCGTACAATATTCGGCGGGTTGATGGAGGGATGGTGCCTATGTTGCACCGTCCTCACGCGATGGATCCGGAGGATCTGGGTTTGATAGAGGAGGTTATTCATCCTGCGGTATACCTTCTTGCTCTTTTTGGTTCCTTTTCTATTTTGATCCCTCTTTTGATATTGAATCCTCCTTTTACTTGCAGCAAGTCCGGGTGTCAACCACTTGGCCGAGGGATATTAGAGATTGGATCTCTTCGACGACTGCCCACATTCGGGATGCGATCTTGATTCCTTCTTGTTTGGTGTCGTCCGCTTCATCCGGGGAGGACTCTACCTCGGGTAGATGGGGTGCGTCGTCTCACTGTAGGGGAAAGATAGCTCGTCGCAGGGGTGGAAGCTCTTAGAGAGAGGGGGAAGGGTAGGTGAGAGAGAGAGAATGTGGGTTCGGGCTGAGTCCCGTTATTTTTTGCTTTTCTTTTATTTACTGCAAAGTTTGATGAAACAAAGAAGAATATATATATGCAATGCAAATGAAATTTTTGTTATCTTTTGTTAATGATGAATGAGTGAATGCATGCACATGAACTTTTTACTTTGCTACTGAGACCGTAAAAATAGATATTTTTGGGATTTTGAGGAAAGTTTAAAGAAATTATATAGGGATGGAAAAGGATTTCTGAAATTCTATTGAGAATATCAATTTATTTTTATTGGGCTTCTGATTTTGATAAAAAAGGAAAAAGGGAAATTTCCAAAAATGGGGGGTTGTCGATCGGCAAGACCCTTGTCCTGCCTATCGGCAGTCAAGTCCAGTCCCATCAAATCAAAGCTTTAATTTGTACCCTCTTCAGCCTTTTGTACCTTGTGGGGGTAGGATTCCCTCCTATTTCTGCAGGGCTTGTGTCTCTTGTGAGGGTTCTCAGGTATAAAGAGGGGAAGGGTGGAGTGTTTCTATCACACCTTCACTTGTCTACTGTTTCTTAGTCTTTGTAAGATGGCTCTCCCTGATATCATTGAGTTTGCTAACTACTTGAAGCCTTGGAAGCAATGTGCTCTTATAACGTCGACTATGATGCTTTCAACATGTGTCGAGTCTCTTTGTGGCGCAATAGTCCCATTGAGTGAAACCTACTGATGGCGACGGTATAATTTTGGTACCCCGAAGACCATGTATTCCGTTTTGGGTTGGATGAAGTTTGTCCTACCTACGAGGACTTTTCTGTCATGCTGGGGATAAATCCCAGTGTTGATGTGGCTTTACCCGAATTTTCACGTTCTCCCAGGGAGTTATTGGCTGGGCTTCTTCGCATTTCACCATCAACGGCCAGACCATTGGTTGCTGGGGGAACGATCCTTTCGGCGGTGTTGCATCCCATGCATTTACGGGAAGTAGGCTATGATGATTATGCTGGAGCCGTTGCTCTGGGACTGATTTCAAAATTACTGCTGGTGACTGGGGAACTACTGGTGGATCCGCAACTTGCAGCCATTACTTTATGGATGTCATACCGTCGTAATCCTACGGCGGCGATACTGGCGGATACCCTGAATGGTTTGGATGCTTGGCGAGAAGGTCGTTCTGACTTCCTGCGGGGAAGCCCGTGATGCTGTTCATGTGGTTATTTAAAAGACTCCGCCTGGTGACTCTTTCAGAATATCCTTTGTCGGTTGTACCCAACTTCTTTTCGCGCCACTTGTTCAGCATTGGCCTGGATATTGAGATTTGGGAGAATTGGCTTGTGGAGCATGCGGCTCAAAATCTGTACTGGTCAGTGCCTTAGTGGGGACAGTTACTGCCTATCCTAGAGCTGGGAGAATACCCGTATGTGCGGCTAGTTGGTCTCAGATAAACCTCTTTCTATTTCCCTTGGCGGCTTCTGCGCCAATTTGGCTGGGCACAGATTGTGCCACCTCAAACACTAAATTTCTTTCTGGCAGAGAATTTGACCGAGCGTCTGCGCATGCGACTTGGCTCTATATGGGAGAATTAGCGTCCGTCGACCTGTCCCTATCACTCAGTTGGAAGATTTTGGCATATTCTTGGGGATTATATGAAGTGGTTATAGAGGAAAGTAGTTAGCAAGATGTTGGCAGTGGATACCGGACAAAGGTGGCTTGTCTTTTTTGACACCATGGAAGGAGGTGTTGTGGTCTTTTCGAAGTTGGTTCGAGATTATCGGTCCGTGGAATGTCTGTGACACTCTGTTCAGGCAGGGGAAACTTGGGGACCCCAGGATGTAGATGATGATGACGGAGCGGGCTCCTCTAGTAGCTGTGGGTAGGATGGTTTTTTTTGTAATGGAGAATAAAAGTGGGGATTTTATTTTGGCTTTTTTAAGAAGGTAGGGGAAACGAAGTTATTCGTTCCTTTATGTGATTTGTACCGTAATTTCTTATTAGTGAAATAAACAAGTTTCTGATCATCCAGCTGTGAAATTTTGATGAATTTTGTATTGTTTGAATTATCTATACCGATCGCTAAGGAATACATAATCCTTTTGTTCAAATACATGTTGGAATTGACTGTTGTTCTCGGAGATAAGAAAAGAATAGTATTTTGTGAAAAAGAAAGGGTCGTGGTCATGTAAGGCGTATAAGCTGCCTACGCACCTCTGTTTTTTTTTTTTAAGTTTTAGTTTTGTTTGAAAATGGTTTTTTGCAGAGGATCAGGCCCACGTAGTTCTGGGTAAGGGGAAATGAAGAGATTTTTTTTCTTTTTCCTTTTTTAGAATATAAGGGAAATGAGAAGAGTCGTAGCTCGCCGAGATTTCGGACTAGGGGTAAAACTTCTTGAGACATTCCAGGTTAACTGGATGAGCCATCTCTTCCCCATCTAAGTCGATGATCATGGCGGCACCATCGGACAAGATCTTATTGACAATGTAGGGGCCATTCCAATTGGGCTTGAATTTCCCTCTGGGGTCCCAGATGGGTTCTATGATTTCTTTTAGGGCTAGGTTCCCCTCTTGGACATCGCGGTCCTTGACTCTTTTATTGAATGATCGCACTATTCGACGATGGTAGCCTTGTATATGGTATATAGCTTTTAATCTCCTTTCGCCTATGAGGGTCAGCTCGTCAAGACGGCTTTGGCACCAGTCTTCTTCGCTGACCTTGCTTTCAAGCATGACGCGTAGCGAGGGTATTTCTAACTCCACGGGTAGGACTGCTTCAATTCCGTAAACTAGAGAGTAAGGGGTAGCTCCAGTAAAGGTTCGAATTGAGGTTCGGTAGCCCCAGAGGGCGTACGGGATCCGATCAGCTAAATCCCGATAGCTTTTGGTCATCTTACTGATGATAGCTTTGAGGTTTTTATTGGCAGCTTCAACGGTACCATTGGTCTGAGGTCGGTAGGGAGACGATTTGTGTCTCTGAATCCCATACCCGTTGACCACCTCTGTGACTTCTGCCTCGAAATGTAACCCGTTATCTGACACTAGCTCGTGCGGGACCCCATATCGGTAGATGATGTTTTTCTTGATGAATTTAGCCTCTTTCTTAGCGTTTAGCACTGCATATGACTCCGCTTCGACCCATTTGGTGAAGTAATCAATGGCAACTAGGATAGACTCATGCCCATTGGAAGCCTTCGGTGTAACCTTCCCTATAATGTTGGTGCCCTAGGAAGAGAACGACCAGGGAAAGGTCATGTTGTATAATTCACGTGGAGGCATATGCTGAAGGTTGTAGAATTATTGGCATTTGAGACATCTCCGAACATAGGCGGTGAAATCCTGGGTCATGGTGGTCCAGTAGTAACCTTATCGGATGATCCTCACGGCGTGATGGAGGATCCTTAGGTCCCGTGCATCCCTCTTGGGAGCGCTTCGACTGACGTCATTTGAGGTGATGTGAAAGATGTAGAGAGATTAGAGTCGTTAGTCTATTTTACTCAAAACAGACAAAAGAAAAGGGGAAGCCATCCCGAAGGACAGCATCCAAAGACAGATTGGTGCATATGAAACCAAAATGATTCGAGAAGGGTCCGGAGGCTAAGTTACGAAATGGGAAGGTGTTAGGCACCCATTCCGCCTTTTCGGCCTCTCATGGATTTTTGCTATTTTCCTCCTGATATGTGTGCATGTGTATATATAGTGGAGATAGGAATCATCGACTTGCACCATGGAAGAGGTAAAGCGAGTCATCCGTAGGAAGGTAGAAAAATATTAGAAAATGGGATTTAGGCGATTATCCTTACGTTGATCGTTATGGGGGGCAATAACGCATGTGGAATAATACCCCACTAGGAACAAATATATATATATATAAGAGAGTGGAGTTTAGAGAAAATAAAAAATGAGAGAAAAAGTAAAAAATAGGACTCGAGTCTCGAGTTTTACCCCCAAGACGCCTACGTAGCCTATAGAGGCATCAAAGTCCATGTAGTTCGCATGAAAAACGAGGGGTGGGGTTTATCCCATAAATCCAACTAGGGATTCTCTTATTTGTGTGTGTGTGTGTGTAGAAAAAGTGTTTTAATTGTGAGAAAAGTGTAAGAAAAGTATGAGAATTCCCATTTGGAATTTATGAGCAAACCCTCTTTTTCTTGTTTTTTTGGGTTTTTATTTATATGAAAATAAGGGATGTGAAATAATACTAATTAAAAAGTATATTATGATGTATGAGATGAGATAATAAAAGTGCTAAGTAATAAAACAAGATATTGCGAATTTATGAGAATTTAAGGAGAAAGTTGAGAAAATTGGACCTTTTTGAAGATCTTGAGCTTGATCTTGAATGTTGCAGAGCAGCCCTTAGACTTGGATGATGATGGAGGATAGTGAATTCACCAAGTTTGGTGAAAAGGATGATGAAAAGTGAAGGTTGGAAAGGGATTTGGGTGTAGAAATCACGCTGACTTTGAGAGAAGTTTTCTGGATCTGCTGAGAGCACTGTTCTAAAAAACCCGCCTAGGCTCCGCCTAGGCATGCCTAGGCTTGAGGCTTAGGAGAAACGCCCCGCCTTAATATTTTGACGCCTTATGCTTGGTAAAACCCTTAAGGCATACTTTTTCTCTAAAAAAAACAATGCTTTAGTGAATCGACATCGCCTTTTAAAGATCTTTTTGCAAATCGGACCATTATCTCATCCAAAATAATCAAATAGTATTTTTATTTGCAAATATTCAGACATATTTTTTATGGTATGTACAATTTTAGTATTTTAATAGCCTTGTTATGGTTAAAAAATATTAAAATATATTAAAAAGACCTAAACGCCTTTTCACGTCTTTTTACGCCAAGGCCCGCCTAGGCTTCTAAGGCTTAAGGCTTGGCCTCCACGCCTCGATCACGCCCCGCGTTTTTTAGAACCTTGGCTGAGAGTGATATCTATCATATCTGGGCTCCTCTTGCAAGTGAGGTCAGGCCTCCTTTTTATAGGCCCAGGGCATTGCCGATCAGCATAGACTTGTTCCTGCCGTTCGGCAGGTGCGTTTAGGCACACTGCCGATAGGCAGGGTCTGGGACCTGCGGTTTGGTAGTGTCTTTCAGGCCTTTAATCGATCGTAGAAAGCAAACCGTTGATCAGAATTGTGCATGGGGTGGACTGTTTGGAAAGGTAATTCAGAGACCTTCGAAAGTCCTTTGGACTGCTCCCGGGTTCGGGAGTTGACTTTGGGTAAAATATGGCTTCGAAGCATTCGTTAGTCCATTGGACTGGAAATCGTTGGACGTAAACATATCGTTCATCCGCATGGTACGTCCAAATCGCGCACGGGGCGGATCGTTGCAAAGGTAAGGAGATGTACTTCGACATTCCAAAGAGTTTGATCCATTTCGGGGAGTTAACTTTGGTGAACCAGGCCCTAGAAGCATTCGGTGACCTTTCGGAGTAAAATGGATCGTTCATCCGTACCGTAAGTTTGAATCGCACACGGAGTGGACCGTTGGAAAGGGGTTTCGATTCCCTTTGAAGATTCATTCAGTCTCGGTCGAGATGAAGAGTTGACTTAGGTCAAACGGAGCCCGGGAGCGTCTGGTGGCCTCCTGATTTTGAGTTTCAGGGAAATTGGGTCTTTCGTCCACATGGTAGGTCAGAATCACGCATGGGACGGAACGTTGGAAAGGGGTTTCTATTCCCTTCGAAGATTCATTCAGTCTCGATCGATCTAAAGACTTTAATTTTTTGTCAAACGGAGCCTGGGAGCACCCGATGGCTTCTAGATCAGTACTCGGGGTATGACCTGGGTTTGTGGTGATGACAGGAGGTACTAGGGACCTAAGGAGAGTTTAAGGGGTAACAGAATGGGGTTTCTACACAAGGCATGTAAAGTTATTTGATCTTTCTCATAACCAGAGTATAACAGTTGGGTCGCCTTAAATTTTAAACTTTGGTAGTCATCGTCAAGGTTTATCGTGATATCTTCACGAACACTTGAACCTTGTACATCATCGGTAACCTCATTCTCCTCTACTTCAGAAACTCCGTACGCATCATCAACTAAATCCTCTAACATAGTACGATCTACGTCGTCCCCTTTTACATCTATCATACTTATTGAAGGTTGTTGTGAAGGTACAAAAGGAACTTTCAATTCACCGTGAAAACTCTAAAATTGATAAATATCTTGTATACCCGATCTTAACAAGTGTAGTTCAACTATTTTCCACTCAAACACCTTACCATTCTTACACCTAGCACACAGACATGGAAACTCTTCATCATTATGACATCTCTTTGCGTATTTCCCAAATTCATTACCACCTCTGCGAAACACATCCCCCATTCTATTTGTCTCAGCCATCCACTCTTTGTATTTAGGATATCCCATCACAACTACCACAATTAATCACCTATTAAAGGTAAGAAGCGTATATTCATGGTTTAGTATAAACAAAGCTTACATTTATAGTATGTTTCATTTAACTATGTCTTATTTGTATTCGATTTTTAAATTTCAAATTCAAATTCAATTTATAATAGAAATTATTATTTCCTCCAACTCCTCTAATGGGTGAGTCTTCCTATCCCATTCAAGACCGCATATTTCTGTAATATACTTAACAGATCATGCACATTGTTACGATTTGAGAAAAATTCGGCATCATATCCCCGTAGTTCTCCAAGTACACGATGTAGATTAGCAAGTGCGAGTGTTATTTCAATTGATCAATTGAAATAACAGTCATACTTGTCAATCTAGTATGTACCCAAAGAACATTAGGATACGACTACAGAACTTCCTCCAAAAGTAACAACTTTGAGCCACTAAGAATATTATTATACAGAAATTATGCAGTCCCAAATTGTCCAAACGGGACAATTCGAGAGATCTCATTACATGGGTAATGACTCTTGAACGGATCTAAGTGATATTGAATGCGTACGCATAAGAACTAGAAGGCTAGTATATATGCACACTATAATTCCCACCCCATATGGTTCGTTACACAAAGTAATTTTCAAAAGAAGTTGAAAAATCCCACCCCATTTGGACAATAATCCAGTGGTCATGCCATTTTTAAAATTAACCAACCCAACATCGATCCATTATAATCCAACCGCAATGGCAACAACAAATGTGTATCCCGTACTCCTTCTAATTCATCTACTCAATTAATTATTTTCATCAATTATACTAACAATTACAGTATACAATTATTAATTTACTAATTTAATGAGGGGCAATCCAATTTGCATATGAAATGGGCACTAATTATTAATTTACAAAAAAAATTAACAGCCAATCAATATTAAATCAATAAATTCTTTTACAAGGGGCACTACAATATGAGGGGCAATACCTAATAAACCAATAAAAATTTAATTAAAAAAATACACACACGCACATATACACACACTGCCCCTCCCTCCCACTGTCGCTGCCCACCACACGCGCACACACACACATATACACACACACGCATATATACACACACAAACACACACACACACACACGCACATACACCCCCTACCCTCCCCATGCCCCCTACACACACGCATATATACACCACACACACACACACACGCACATTTACACACACATATATACACACACGCACATATACATAAATGGAGGAGAAATAGAGAGAAAAAACGTACCAAAGTTCTAGAGAGAGAGTGTGTGCAGTCGCTAGAAAGAGAGAGATAAATGGAGGGAAATAGAATCGGAGGGAAAAAAGAAAAGGGAGGGTTTTTTACTGACAGAATTTTTACGGACATCTCATGGTCCTTGACCATGACAACTTTATATGATTGTCACCGTCAATGACCGTGAAAAGTTCGGGACAACTGTACTAGTCATGGACTTGTCACGGTTATTGACCGTGACAATAACTTATCACGGTCAATGACCGTGACAAAAAACACGTGTTTTTTTATCACGGTCATTAATCATGACAAGGCTAGCCAGTTGAAGGGTGCCAATTTGACCATTTTTGTGTAGTGAACGGTATGCCCCGTGCACGATTTGGATCAACGTATTGCATTCAATGACCATTTTTTCAAAAAAATCTACACGAGACTGCCGATTGGCAGGTCCATTTCCCTGCCTATCGGCAGTGTGCCTAGGGTTACCTGCCGATTGGAAGGGCTAGGGCTATGCTGATTGGTAACCCCATTACCCTATAAATAGAGGGCATGTCCTCACTCCCAAAATAGACCTCAGATACATCAATATCAGTGATCTTAGCAACATTCTCTTGCAATCAGTGAAGTTTCCTTATGTGAAATTCCTTTCCATCTTTCTTTCCAGTTCTTTTCATACCCGATTTAGCAAAATCTCATTATCTCTCATCCATCATTGATCTCAACATTCAAGGGAGCTCATCAAGGATCAAGATCAAGCTTCAATTCTCCGAAGAATGTCCAAATATTCTCCTCTCTTTAAATTTTATTATTTTCTCACTAGTTATGTAAATTTTTAATCTTGCTTTTACTTTAGTTCATACACATTAATATCTCATCCTTTATTAGTTATATTGCACAACACTTTATTTTCTATAAAAAAAAGACCTATAAATTCTAACCGGATTATCCATCACGTTATCTCAAAACTAAAATATATTTTCTACACACACACCCATATAATAAATTCTCGTTCGAATCTATCGGAAAACCCCCACCCTTATGCCACATACGAACTATGTGGACTTTCATGAAAATAGGCATTTCGGGCTAAAACTCGAGACTCGAGTCCAATTTTCTCATTTTCGCACTTGTTTCCTTTTCACCTATACATTATTTTAATATATATTATATTTGTGATCCTTATTGAAGTTTTATCCAAACATATATTATCGTTTCATCATTACGATCAATACCTTAGTAGACGCATACATTGTATTTTTTAGATATTACTTTGGGAACATTCTTATGAATGAACTCACTCTACCTTTTCCATGATATGAGTTAGGAGATTTCGATATCCACTTATATTTATACATGAACACACACTTCACGGAGAAATAAAGAAAAATAGTAACACAATACCATGAGAGGTCGAAAGGGAAGGATGGGTGCCTAACACCTTCCCATTCCGTAACTTAGCCCATGAACATTCGAACTATTGGTTTCGTAAGCATCATTTTGTCTTTGATTATGCTCTCTCGAGGCGGCAACACGTTCCTTTTCTTATTTTTTGCAAAATAGGTTGGCGAATCCATCTCTTTACACTCACACCACACCATCGACGGCCGAAGCGCTCTTAGAGAAAGTGGGCGCGAGACTTTTTTCTCCGCCTTCCCCCTCCCCCCCACGGGAAGAGAGGAGAGAGAAATATTGAGATGGCCACAGGGACCGCCACCACCGCCTCAACAATCTACCTCACTAAACTCTCCCCTAGGTACCAGACATACCCAAACTCATGCGCGATTAACTACCGCATCAACGCATGTAAGCCCGTCACCCCCATATCCCGCGGAGTCACACCTCAAGGGTAGAAAGTCACCTGCAATCCCCAACAGAGATTCAGTATCTACTTAAAAATGAAGATGCCAAAAACAGACTCAGAAAAGACATAAAATATTACCTCATCGCTAGTCAGGGCATTCGGAGCCCGTCGCACGTCCACCAAGGGCAAAGATTAATTTGACCTCCGGTTGAACTTCCACCACCGGAACAACCGACAGAAGTTCCCCAAAACCTCATTCTTCAAGGCTATTAACCCTTCATTATACTTGATCATCTTATAAAACCACGTCTGCAAAAGATAGGAATCGGGAAAAAGAATGCAAGGAAATGCATAAAAAGGAAAATAAATTCAAAATTACCTCCAAAAGATAAGTAGCCCTCGTAAAAGTTTATCGGCAGCACCGACTGAAGTCATCCAAAGAAGAATAAATGGACGCCAAGGTCAGGCTCCCCCATTCATATAGTTGGATGTCAAAAAAATTTCTTAGATATGGCATGAACCAGAGATGGACGGTGTCTCCACTCGTCGCCACCTAATAGAAGCAAAATAAACAGACGAGCCGCCTATCTCACCTGTCGCCCGTCAGCCACGTCCACCCTCCTTTTCAGTATCGTCTCTCGATAAGTAAAAATACAAATCGAATCTCCAGATACGATCCTACCCACATCCCCTAAAGCTACATGCATCGCCTCCGGTATCACCCTCAGTGTGCGATCCACCGCTATCTGAAATCCTTCACAATCTACCCCTATCAACTGCTGAACATCTATGGGAGTAATCATCATCTCCCCAAAGCTAAGATGGAAAGTGTGGGTAGTGTCCCACCACCTCCCCCCAGAGCACACAAAACC
Organism: Sambucus nigra; assembly: GCA_949130495.1. Taxonomy (NCBI): domain Eukaryota; kingdom Viridiplantae; phylum Streptophyta; class Magnoliopsida; order Dipsacales; family Adoxaceae; genus Sambucus; species Sambucus nigra. The sequence goes on from OX422216.1 coordinate 330,246,664, forward strand.
ACAGTGGAACGTGGAATCTCATCCAAAGCCTTGGCCAAGCGATAAAAACCCGCATTAGAAACCGTCCAACGCACCACAACAGGGAGATTCTCCCAAGCCTCCTTCAATACCGTCGTCCTCCAAGAACTAAATACTCTAAGTAGCAATGTCAGTCTGTGAAATAAGGAGAAAAACCCATCATTAGCACAAAGAAGAAAGAGAAAAAGTGAAAGGTCACTTCACTTACGTAGTCACTAGGGTTCCTCACCCTAGACGAACGGTGGTAAGTCGGCTCGCATAGTAGAGTAATCTCATTAGCTACAAGATCAAAAAATCAAAATCTTTTTCATTTCCCAAAACAAGAGGCACCATAGACTACCACTCCAGGCCAACCCAGTCATCAACGGCAAGTCACTCATTATTGTACACCTCGCTTGAAGAATCAAACATTTAAAATCTTAAAGCAAAAAGGACTTATGAAAAGGTTTTAGAGCGAGAAAGCAGAAGATTCAAATACTTAAAGGCATAAAAATGGGCAGGATTCGTCCCTTTTTATAGGAAGCTAAGGGGCCTACTGATCTATAACCCCTCACCATATCGGTCGGCAATCACTTTTTCCTCTTCCCAAGGAAGCCCAGGTGTCGGTGTCCTTACTGATTGGCACCCTCCCAGGACTGCTTATCGGCACCCCCTTCCAAATTTGGTGCAAAAAAAGGCTAAAAAATTCAAGAAAAATCCAGAAATTGCTCGAAAAATTCACAAAAATCCAAGAAAAATATGGAACCTCAATTTCCTCAAGAAAATCATTTTTTGGAGCACTAAGCCCCTTATAAACTCTTGAAATCTCCAGCCAGATTATTCTTACGCTCTTATCCCTAGTATAATCCATAACATGATTAATCTTACACCCCTATCCTTAACATATCCCACAATAGAACCAACGTTGCGCCCGCATCCAAGTTTATTAAAATTCCTAGTCGGAATCCTAAAATTAAATACCCCCTAGTTGAGTTTCAAGACAACACAATCCTTAGTAGAAACAAAGTGTATCCGCACCCCTAAGATAACTTAGAGAGAAATTCCTCGCATTACAAATTGACCTCGACACTCAGATTTGGTCGTCACAACTCAAGATCCTTAGATTTGACCTCAGCCCTCAGAATTGGTCATCACAACTCAAGGTCTTTAGGATTGAACTCGACCCTTAGAATTTATCGTCAAAACTTAATGTCCTCATAATTGACCTCGGTCCCCAAAATTGGTCGTCACAACTTTAGGTCATCAGAATTAATCTCGGCTCTAAAAAATAGTAGTCACAAGTCAAGGCCTCATAATTGACCCCAGAATTCATAATTGGTTATCACAAATTAAGGTCCTCAGAATCGACCACGACAATAGGAATTGGTCGTCCCGACTTAAGTTCCTCAGAATTGGTCACCTTAACTTTAGGTCCTTATAATTGACCTCGACCATCATAATTAATCATAACAACTCGACCCTCAGAATTGGTCGTCACAACTTAAAGTTATCAAAATCAACCTCGACCCTCAGAATTAGTCGTCCCATATTTCAATCCTCATAATTGATCTCCACCCTCAGAATTGATCATTACAAATTGAATCTCAAAATTGGTTGTCCTGACTTTAGGGCCTCGAAATTAACCTCCACCCTTAGAATCGATCATTACAACTCGATCCTTAAAATTGGTCATCCCAACTTATGGTCCTCGGAAGTTAACCTCGATCCTTAAAATTGGTCATCACAACTTAAGCTCCTAAGACTTGACCTCGTCCCTAAGAATTGATCGTCATAACTTAAGGTCCTCAGAATTGACCTCGACCGACAAAATTAGTCATCACAACTTAAGGTTCTCAAAAATGACCTCGGCCCTCGAAATCGGTCGTCACGACTTTAGGACCTTAGAAATGACCTTGGCCCTCAGAATTGGTCGTCATAACTTAAGGTCCTCATAATTGACCTCGATCCGCAGAATTGATCATCATAACCTTATGTCCTCAGAATTAACCTCGGCTCTTAGAATGGTCGTCACAACTCAAGGTCCTAAAAATTGGCCTCGACCCGCCGAATTTTCCATCGCCATCACAACTTGATAGTTAACCTCAACCTGCTGAATCGGTCACCCTCATCTCATTAGGTCCCCAAAATCGAAATTAACCCGTCGAGTTGGTCTCCCTAGCCCCTTAAAACCAATCGTAACACATCTTCGGCCTGCTGAATTAGTCATCTTCGTCTCCTTAGGTCCTCAGAACTGACCTCAACTTGATAAATCAGTCATTCTCATCCTTTAGGTCCTCAGAATAGACCTAAAATCCTCTTTCCCATCATTGATGTGGTGTCAATCATTCGACGGTCTTAACTTGTTCCAAGCTCGCCCATAGAGGGTCTCTCTATAGAAACCCCATCATATGACCCTCCCAAAGCATATCCTTAGGTCCCTAGAACTCACTCATTCACCACAAAACCCAGGGCATACCCCGAGTACCGATCTAGAGACCGTCAAGCGATCTCGAGCCCCGTTTGACTCCAGTCAACTTCCTCGCCTCGGCGAAAGATTAATGAATCCTATAAGGGATCTGAATACCCTTTTTAATGATCCACCCTATGTGAGAATCGACCTTTAGTTCGTAAAAATAGTCCATTTCACCTTGAAAACTAATATGGAGGCCACTGGGCGCTCCCTGGGACCATTTCAACTCCAATCAACTTCCTTTCCTGAGTGGAAGCTCAATTAATCTTTGAAGACTCTGAATCCTCTTTCCAATGGTCCACTCCATGCATGAATCGACCCTATGGTTTGGATGAATGATCCATTTTACCCCCAAAATTGATCTAGAGGCCATTGGGCGCTCCCAGGCCCCATTTTACTCTAGTCAACTTCCTCACCTGAGCGAAAGCTCAATGAATCTTCAAAAGGATATGAATCCCCTTTCCAAAGGTTTGTCCCATGCATGAATTGACCTTACATCTAAGACGAATGGTCCATTTTTCCCCAAAAACTAATTCGAAGGCCACCGGGCGCTCCCGGGCTCTATTTGACACCTGTCAACTCTTTATCTCAAACGAAGTTAAATGAATTAAAAAAAATTGAATCCCCTTTCTAGTTGTCCGACCCGTGCGTGAATCCGCCTTATGGTACGGATGAACGACCTACATTACTCTCAAGGATCACCAGGTATTTTTTAGCCCCATTTGATCGAGGTTAACTCTCTGAACCAAATGAAGATAAATGAAATCTCAAAGGTGACTAAATACCCTTTCCAATGGTCCATCTCGTTCGCAAATTGGACTTACGGTTCGGATGAATGATTCATTTTTCTTCGAGAATCTCTTATTTAGTGACCAATGGCATTTTTGGGCCCCGTTTGACTTTGGTCAACTACTGAACCCGAGAGTGACTTATGGATTCTTAAAGGGCTCTAAATTCCCTTTCCAACGGTCTGCCCTATGCATGATTCTGACTTTCAATTCATGTTTTACGACCATTTTTTGAAAACCTGCCTTAGACTACCAAATGGAAACCCCAGGATGCTGCCTATCGGTAGTGTGTCTAAGGATCTATGTCGATAGGCAGATCTAGGACCATGCCGATTGGCACCCCCTTGGCCTTATACTTAGAGTCTATGACATCACTTTGAAAAGGACCCCTGAACATCCCTCTCGGTAATTCGGAGAGAATTCTCTCGAATTTAGAGTTGTTCCTTCCTTAAAAGTCCATTTCTCACATCCCTTCCTTCCTTTTCATACTCTTTTGAGAAAATTCCCACTCACCTACTTAAACCAACATCATCTCATTTTGAGATCAGTGCATCTACAATCAAGATCCACTTTAAGTCTTCACAAGGATGTCTAATTATTTCCCTTCGTCTTTAAATTCTCTTATTTTTGCATTATTTACTTCATTTTTCACTTTTGTACTTCACTTCATTACATCACTTACCTTAATTTCAAAAAATTTGTTATTAGTATTCGCACATACTTTATTTTCATAGAATACTCAAAAAACAAGAAAAGGTGGGTTCACTTGTAAATTAACCCCGTAAATTCCAAACAGGGATTTATCCTCAAAATTTCTCACACAAAAACACATTTTCCAATGCACACGCATATAATTAAATCCCCGAGTGGATTTATGGGTCACCTCTTTCTTTGAACTACGTGAACTTTGATGCCCCCAGGCTACGTAGGCATCTTGGGTAAATCCTAGACTCAAGTCCTCCCACATACAATTGTTACTTTGTTCTTATATATATATATATATATATATATATATATATATATATATATATATATATATATATATATAATTGGGACAAGACTCAAGTGGGTTCACTTAAATCTTGTCTGATATGCGCAATCGTTCTTTTATAACGATTTGTGAATCGACAAGCACTTATATTACATTTTTAATTAGTATTTTGGGAAAACTCCTAAGGATGACCTCACTCTGCTTTTATCCATTACACGAGTCGACCGATTCCATCCTCCATTTATATTATGCATATAAGTGCACACGTCACGGAGTTCAACACGAGAAGATTAACACATGCCCATGAGACACCGAAAGGGAGGTATGGGTGCCTAACACCTTCCCATTCCATAACGTAGTCCCCAAACCCTTGAACTATTTGGTTTTCAGGTATTAGTATTGTCCTTTATGCCATTCTCTCGAGGTGATAATATTTCTTTTACATGTTTTGTGCAAAATAAGCTGCCAACTCTATCTCTACATATCACCCTACATCGACGACGGCTAAGAGCCCCTATAAAGGGCACAATCCTGCGCGCACGCATAAAAAATTGGAAGGAAGTAGGGATCTACCATGGGATATATCTTCCCCTGACCCCCCGGAAAAACCCTCAGGATAGCCACATAAACAAATATCCAAAATTTTAATTTCCAATTCAAATTAATTAAATAATTAATAACTTGAAAAAACTTAGAACTAATTTTAAAAGATTGTTGTTTTGAAGCAGATTAACAAAAATGATCTTTATTCTAAAATATGCATTTAGGTAATAGCGGGATAAAATAAGTCAATCCACACAACATGCTCATGTACGAGAAAAACCCACAATGGGAAAAATATCGAATGGCCCAGCCATGCAAATTCACTATGTATGGAATTACAAAGAATACGATGGTAAACTTATAATACAAACTTGACACCATCTATAGCCTTGACAATATTTATTCCTCAACCTCTGCATAATGACAAGTAGGAGTCCACCCAAACAGTAGCCACAACTTGTAAGTCTGCACACGCCTTAGTAGTGATCGATAAGGCCCAACAACTGTTTACGAATATTGAAAATGAATTCCACCACTTCTTCATCACAATAACACATTGGGGAGTCGAATAAAAAATATGTATTCCATTATAGGAAATGAATACCCATATGTGAAGAGTATTAAACCTCGAAGAATGTATGTATTGAAATTTATATCGTAAATAAGATGGGTGAAATTAGGGTTTGGAGATCATTTGGAATTGTATAGAAAACTAATTTTTTTCCAAAAGTCCTCTCAAAAACTGATATCATTATCCTTTTACATAGAAACATATTTTTTGAGGAGGCATAAATTTTGAGGGCTTTTTCTAAAAAATAAGAGTTCGTTTGAACAAAACAGTATATCTCGTTCGAACCAAAACTCAACTCGTTCGAATGATCATCTAATCTCATTTGAATTGACTTTGAAAGAGTCTCAAGATCACTTTAATCTGGGAATGGAGAAACTTTATTTAATGCTTCTTTGAACGTCGTTCCAACAACATGGACATTTCGTTTGAACGAACAACACAAAGTCGTCCAAACGAATGAAAGAATAAAAATAATTTTCACTTAACAATTATTTTGAAAGCAACCCTCAAACAAACGTTTATAAAAATAACAACCAATGAAAAAGCAAAGGATTGAAATATATATACATTCACACGTGAGAGATGATCAAAAGATGAAGTTGAAAATGACATGATAAACAGCTCAATGAATACAATCTCTAAAACTACATCGCTACATCTTCAATCAAACACGTCATAGGCTTGAAAGGTCAACATACTCAAGTACTAACCTATGACTCAAAGGTTTTGTCCAAAAACGAAACAAGCCAAAATACATACGAATTGACACTATCGAAAATTTGTACTTATACCCTACAATGAAAACTGAAATCTCAACCTCTAAGAGGAAGATGGGGGCACAACCAGTGGAAGGAAAGAAGAAGAAGCATGACAATCTACCAGAAAGGCCATATGAGGAGTTCGCCCCTCTGAACTGCGACCTAAAAACTATTTTGGTCAACGTATAAAAAGTGAACCTCCTCAAACGACCAGGAAAGCTGAAATCTTCTGCTAATAGGAGAGACAAAAGTAAAAAATATTAGTTCCACAAAAATATTGTTCATACAACCAATGAGTTCCACAACTTAAAGAAGGAGGTCGAAAGGTTTGCCAAATAGGGAATGCTATGATGATAAGCGACAGACGTAACCTTCACTTAAACAAAAAGCATATGCAGATCCCATCCTCGTAGTCTGGTCTTAAAGTACATTTTGAGGGTGTTTCTGCTAGATTTTATACTTTTTTGTAATTACTACAAAGTCATGGTTAGGCCATAAAAGAAAATTTTATATTCCTCAAATTCATGCAATGAAAAGTTAATAGTTTACCTTAGTTCCTTTATAATTTTGTTCAATAAGTTTGACTAAAAACCTAAAAATCACATCTTAAGACCATGTCAGTATATATCATATGCCTATGAACGGATGTGGAGGCACATGGTCCTATAAATCAAGGAGCAATAAGAATGCGAATGTAGAAGACGTATGCCTATGGATGGTTACGGAGGAATATTCATCTCAAGTAAGAAAGACTAAGTCATAAGAAATTTAGAGACTTTGATTAGAGAAATCACACATAATTCAAGTCATGAGAAATGTAAAGACTTCAGTCAAAGAAATTGAGTTAGTCTAAGTCATAAGAAATGCAGAGACTTTGGTCGTTGGAGTAATAAAACCAAGTTCATAAGAAAAAGATAAGTAATAAGAAATGCAGATACTTTGGTCAGAGAAATTAGACTTAGTCCAAATTATAAGAAAAATGGAGAGTTCGATCAGAGTAATCAGACTTTATCCACAGGAAAAACCTAAGTCATAAGAAATACAGAGACTTCAGTCAGAGCAATCAAACAGTCTAAGTCGTAATAAATGCAAAGAATTTTGTCAGAGTAATCAAAATTGGTCCACAACAAAAACTTAAGTTATGACAAATGTAAAGACTTTGATTAGAGAAATCAAACTTAGTCCTATGAGCCTTAGGGGCTATAAGATACTCAATGAAGATTTGAAGACTCTAATAGCTAGGGGACCAAGAAAGAGAAAGACAGTACTAACGTTCGCAACCGTAAAAAAATAAAAAGTCATGCCCAAAGCCTTTAGGGCCCACTGTAACCCTCAGATCCGCAGAGTATTATCTAAAGCCTTTGTAGACACTATACACCTTGGTTCTAAAGACCACTATCTAAATCTTTTGGACATAATAAGCATTTAAACACTGTAGGAGCTAGAAGATTTTGAAAGTAATGGAAGGCTACAAAATATGAAGATAACCATTTCAAAAGACTTTAGAGGCACTATACCCCTCAAGCCGTGGATTATTGTCTAAATACCTGACATTTCATTATAAGGGTTGCGGCCATAATTAAGACTAATAGTTAAACTAAGTGCAGTTAAAAATATATGTTTGTAGCTATAAGTAATCAAGTTGTAATAATGCTACAGAGTGAAGATAGTTAGACATATAAGATATTAAAAAACAAAGAGCATGCAAGGCAAAAATAAAATATACACACAAGACTACGGAGCTAAAAGTAAAATTTCATTCAGCATAAGATAGTCCATTACAAAGCTATTTTAAAAATGAGAAAGTTTAAAAAAAATAGACTACAAGCTGCAGCATTTAAGACTTTGCATCCTCTTCTCCATTGTCATAATCTTCCTGATCTGTTTCAGTCTTTTCGACTTATAAAACATCATCTTCCATTGATTCTCCCCCAATGGCAGATCTGGGCCTGGGCTGAGCAGGGCTGCAGCGAAGCCCAAAAAAAAAAACTTTTCCTAGCAGTGATAAAGAAAGACTAACAGTAAACATAAGCCCAACCCAAATTGTTTAAGTAGCCCAACCCATATATCTGTCCACAATTATAAAGAACAAAACCAAATGAAAAAAAATGTGTGCAACAACGTGGGCAGTTCCAACTTCCAAGAAAGTCAAATATTATTTGTTCCCTCTTTCAACAAACCCCTTTCTAAGGAACCTTCAGCCGCCACTTGCAAAGCCACTGTGCCACTGCCAGACGGTCGACGACGCCAGGCTTCATCTCTCCGACTTTCTCAGGTTTCTTTTTTTCTTTCGTTTCTTTGTGGCAACAATTTTTTTCCTGTTGTTTTTTTATTCTGGTGCTCAGATGTAAATAATAAAATCCACATTTTATTTGTGGAACTTAATTATTAATCTATCTAATGATGATCAAATTAATTAAAATTTCTTATTTCAATTATTTGTTTACCTTTAAAGATTAAATAAGTGGTTTTTTATCTTAAATATCAGATTTATGCTTTTAATTAATAAATATTAGAATTCGGGGGACTTTTCTGTTCTATCAAGATTAATTAAGTGAATATTTTTTTTGAAATATTAGAATTTTACGGTTTGAACTTTTTAGATTGTTTAACATTTGTTATTCAGAATTTATTTGTTGTATTTAATTATTCATCAATCTATTTATGATTAAATTAATTAAAATTTCATATTTCAATTATTTGTTTTTCTATCAAGATTAAATAAGTGGATTTTTTTCTTAAATATCATATTTGTGCTTTTAATTAATACATATTAGAATTTTGGGATTTTTTTTCCCAAGATTAAAAAGTGAACTTTTTTTTTCTTTTTTTTCTTCTGAAATATTAGAATTTTGGGGTTTGAACTTTTTTGAGTTTATAATAAATCAAATTTCCTTGTTCCTTTGTTAGGTTATAAATTATTATGGCAGATAATCAACCACCAACAAAGAAAGGAAAAACTATATTTTCGTTCTTTAAAAAGAGAGAGAGTGGTGAGACATCGACGGAAAATACACCTCCCGCATCAAGTAAGGATACTGCACCTCTCGATTTACACCCTCCTTCCATACCTCAAGTGCTGGAACCAATACCATTTTCGTCTTTTACTATTGAACGAGATCCCGGATTACGTACTTCGATATGTGATATTGAATCTACTGATCGACGAGATGAGATTAGAAGAGCATACATCAATTTTGGGCCTTATCAACCTAAACTTTCTGAGTATCGAAGGACTTTGTTTGGTAAACAATATCGGCGATTTCAACATGCTTGGTTTAAACAATTTCCTTAGCTAGAGTATTCCCCATCAAATCATAAAACATATTGTTTTTCATGCTTTCTTTTTTAAGATAAAAATAACCCAGCTAGTCGTTCTTCACTTACTACTGATGAATTTGATAATTGGAAGAGAGTTAATGATGGGACAAAATGTGCATTCTTGCTTCATGTTGGAGGCATATCTTCACCACATAGCAAATCTGTGGAATGTCTTCTCAATTTGAAAAATTCTGCACAAAATATTGACATGGTCATTAATGCACAATCAGTGGAGGACATTATGAAGAATCGAATGCGTCTTATGGCAAGCATTCGAGCTGTTCGATTTCTTGCACTTCAAGCAGTGGGTTTTAGAGGTCATGATGAAGGCCTAGATTCATTGAACCGGGGGAATTTTGTCGAATTATTGAAGTTCAAAGCTGAAGGGAATGATGATCTTTCAAATATAATTTTAAGTAATGCTCCAAGTAATGCCATGTACACTTCTCACTTTATTCAGAAGGAGATTCTAAATATCTTAGCTAATAGAGTGAGAAAGATGATATGTGATGAAATAGGGGGATGAAAATTTTGTATTCTTGTGGACGAATCTCAAGATGAGTCGAAAAGGGAACAAGTGGCCCTTGTGTTAAGATACATTAAGAAAGATGGTTTGATAGCTGCACGATTTTTTGATATTATGGGGGTGGAAAACACATCAGCACCAAATCTTAAAAAAGAGATTTCGAATATGCTTATTCTTCACAATCTCCCTATTAAAAACTTACGAGGCCAAGGTTATGATGGTGCTAGCAATATGCGAGGCCAATGGAATGGATTGTAAGCATTATTTCTTAAGGATTTCCCATATGCATATTATGTTCATTGTTTTGCTCATCAACTTCAACTAGCTTTAGTTGCAGCGGCAAAAGAAGAGTCTAGTGTTTGGCAATTATTCTCCCATTTAACTTATATTGTGAATCTTGTTGCCTCTTCTCCAAAACGCTTGTCGGAGTTAAAATCTGCATAGAAGAATGAAATCGAATGTATGGTGTCCAGTGGTGAACGACAATCTGGTAAAGGGGCTAATCAGATTAGTACTTTGCATCGACCGGGAGCTACTCGTTAGAGCTCACATTATGATTCAGTGAGGGACTTGATGGATATGTATGATGCAGCTTGCACAGTTGTTGAGGCTCTTAAAAAGAGTGGAGTAAGTCCATAAATACGTGGGCAAGCTCGTGGTGTGTTCAAAGCTATGAGGGACTTTGAATTCATATTTATTATGTTTTTAATGTACAAAATCATGGGGATCACTGACATGCTCTGCCAAGCCTTAAAACGTAAAACTCAAGATATTTTAAATGTTATGAAGCTAGTCTCTACAACAACAGATCTTCTTCAAAAATTGAGACAAGGTGGCTGGGGAACTTTTCTTGAGTCTGTGACATCATTTTGTATTCAACATTTGATTCCTATACCAGATATGAGTTTTCATTTTGACGAGGGTACAGGTCATCAATGTCAGCAGAAAGATCACATCACACTTGAACATTATTATCACTATGATGTTTTTAATGCCACAATAGATTTTCAATTGATAGAGTTAGAACAACGATTTTCCGGGGAAGTAGTGTAACATCTTACTCTTAGTGCGACTTTGGATCCTAGTGATTTTTTTTCATCATTTAATGTTGAGGATATATGCAAGATTGCAGAAAAAATTTATCCTGAGGATTTTGACTGACAAGATATCCATCGCTTACGGTGCCAGTTGATGCATTACCATCTTGATGTAGGTGGTGATCCCGAATTCCAAAATGTTTCTACCATAGGTGAGTTGTTCCGACAACTGTACCATAAGAGAAAGATTGATGACTACTATTTGATTGATAGATTGATTCATCTCCTCCTCACTCTTCTCATTTCCACGACGACTACTGAAAGAGCTTTTTCGGGTATGAAACATGTTAAAACACCAGTTCCAAACTCAATTGGGGATGAATTTCTTGCTGATTGCTTGTCTCTCTTCCTTGAATGGGACCTCACTTTGAGTATTGATTTAGAATCCGTGATCGATGAATTTGAATCGCTAAAGACTCGTCGGGCAAAATTTCGATAGATTTTTTTTTGTAATCAATGAAAGTGAATATTTAAAGACTAGGGGGAACAATTTTTAGTAGACTTATTTATTTGATTATGAATGAATTCTATTATTCAAATAAGTTTTGTCATGATTTTTTTTCTTATTTTTTATTTAATTTTATTTTTTTATAAATTTTGACTTATTAGCCCACCCCGTCGAGCAATACTGGCTCCGCCCTCTTCTTCCTATACAATTCGTTAGCCTCTTTCATCTTCTCCATGCATTGATGTGCTCGGTGTCATCAAAACTCCAGTTAAAGATGGTTGCCTTGGCCTCAGGGAAGTTTTTTGAAACTTTGTGTCTCGTCTCTTTTTTAACCGCGGATGTATGCCTTGTTTTGTCCAACCTAAAAATATTTTAAAGTTTTAAACTTGGCCATAGCATCTTCACTAAAAATCTTCAAAGCAATAACATGTTCATCCACCATCTTCTGGGCAGTCATGGCATGTTCATCAATAGCTTTTTGCATGGCTAAGACGTGACTTTAAGACACTAAGGTAAGTTGAACCTAAAGGCCTCTAACCTTCTCTTAGCCTTTCACGGCCTGTTCCTTAGATATTTTCAGACTATTTGCATCCTGTTTGAAATTATCTTCAGCATCAATTTTGGCCTTTTCTCGTAGCCTCTACCTTTGCCTTTGCATCAAGACCTTCAGCTTAGAAATAAGCAGTCGCTGACTTCTTTCTTTATTCAAAAGAAAATGCGTAGGCACTTTCCACCTTAGCCAAATGGGAAGACTCTGCAACCTTAAACTGACGAAAGAGATCTTCATATTTATCCCTTTGGCTCGCAACCTTGGTAGTGTGGACGAAAAAAAATTAATTCAAAGCAGACAACATGAGAAAAACTCGCAAAGATATAAGTAAACCTACCCTGAGAAGGCACTCAAGTTGATAGTTCTCCAGGTAATCGGCATCTTCCTCAAATAAATGTTTAAGGTCTGAGGGGTTGGTATCTTTTCTCGTCACGGAGACTGCAGTGACCTCAGTGTCCCAGGGAGAATTTTTATCTTCTGGACTGAGCTGAGGCTGCAGCCTGAAAGCCTAATTTATTGCTACAATTGTTCTAATATTAGTTAGCATATAAGTTCATGAAGGTGAGTCACTGATGTTGTGTTCCCAGAGTTTATGAGCTCTTGATTTCTGGCCTAAACTGGAGAAGCCAGTCTTGCATCGGCTATATTTTCCACGATATCACCAGAAATTGGTATGCCTAAACTATTGGAGCGATAGCCCTAGGTCCTGTTGTATACGTGTATAAATTAAACTATATAAAAAACTACACATACATGCAACCGTACAAGGTGGAATATGGATTTTCCTTTGAGATCTTTCTGGTTTTATCTCTTCTCAACAAAACAGCATGTGATGATGCTTGATCTAGAAAACATATTCGATTCACCTCACAATCTTCTATCGTATTCTTAATATGAAGAGTCACGATCGGAGTGTGGGCTCTTCCTTCGTAACCACCTTCTTTTCTCTCCTTTTCTCTTTGTTACCTCTCTTTCTCACAAATTCAAGTTATGGTTTTTAAGCCTCAAGAATGATGGCTTGCTTCAGGAAAAATTATCCTTAGGTGTATATATATAAGCTATGATTGGGCCCCTAAAGAGAGATAAGGATGTGGCTCCTAATGGGCCAGAGAAAACCTAATCCAACCCAGATTCGAATCCCAGTCCATTAATGATAATTAATACCACTACATTATTATAATTACAACTCCACTCCTTAACTCAAAATTATATTTCGATCTCTTTATTTTTAATTATGTAATTTTCCCCACATTAAGGTTAAATATACCTGTTAATATAATAAATTACTGATAATTTATCTGATTAACCTATTCACTTCTTTGAGCGGTCCATCCTAACTTATTTGTAGTTCCAGATTAACATAATCCACCTGCAGGGTTTGACACATACAAAATTTATAAGCATCTCAAGGGCGCATCATCAGTATCTATGCCGAGACGTGGATTTCGTCCATAAAATACTTTCACCATACATTAATCACCATTACTTAATCTATCAAGATTACTGATCCAATAATGAGTCTCACTTGATAGGTCAAAGAAATAAATAACTAGTGCATGTGTCCATTAATCATATCCGGAATTAGAGCTTTAAGTAAACCTAATAATGATGAGGTTTACATTGTCTTATAAAATCAGTATAAAGACAGTGACCACAAAGTGGTCTCGTTCAATATACACAAAGTGTACTAGAACAACAACTTAAAATTATATTGTTTCTCGTAATCCAGATAGCCCTACTTAAGTATTTTTTGACATCCTTACTGATGGTGTGTCCAGTTTCATCTAAGATTTTGAACGATGGAACTTATATTCCATAAGAACTGGTGATATAATCCTATGTGTGTAACTCGTACTCTACACACCAGAACTCCTATTAAGAAGAATAAAATACACCAACAATATATAAAATAATGAAAATATTATATCCATACATGATTCTCATTAAAATGGGAAAACTGATTTTATTTTAATAATAAATCCATGACTAAAACTATTATATAAAGTGTTCATACCAAATTTAGTCTACTGACATAGACCAGTCACTAGAAGACACGTGTCAATCTACGTGGCAATTACAAATACTTCCAATAAACAACATACAGTACCGAGCAGCTCAAGCGCCCCGAGGAACTCATGCGGTACCGAGTAGCTTGAGTGCCCCGAGGAACTGAGAGCTCCGAGCAACTTAAGTGTGCCGAGTAACTCAGGCGGTCCAAGATACTTAGCGTACAGAGCATCCAACTCAGGAGAATCAAAAAGACGACTGCGCATTAAATGCTCATTATTATCGTACGGATGTATATGTCTACTAAATAACAACGCATTGTCCTTTCACATGTACGGCCTCAAGGCTATAAATACATTATAACCTCCTCATTAGAGGGGGACTTTGGATCTCTTGGTAAACCACTTATCGAGAATTCCAGTCAAACAGTCAGCAATACAAAAATAACAGTGGACGTAAGCCTTTCTTATAAGGCTGAGCCACTTTTAAAATCTTTTGTCTTATTTATTTTATTTATGATTGATTAATTAGAGATAATCTAATTTTTTACATCAACAGATTGGCATCGTCTGTGGAAAACAACTGTACTTAGCGTTTTTCATCAAAATAATTCATTATCAATGGCCGATAATCCAGAATCCAGTAATCGAAACACTGGGGTCCCTCTGAACCTTTCTACTCCCCCAAATGTTCAAGGTTTGGCTAGTATAATGGCTAATCTGGCCCAAGGCCAGACCACCATGCAAGAAACCATGCGACAACTTATACAAACTGTTCAAGACGGAGTGCCAGCTCAATCAGGACAACAAAGTGTTTATAGAAATACCCGTTTACCCTCTTCGCGAACTAGGCGAACTCTATTCCCAGAAGAATGTCGATCCAGATGCTCCGACTCATATCGTACTGAAAGATCTAATGATCCTTCTTATCAGCTTGGTCGAACTTCCTCAGTACGAGCTACAGACTCTCAACAAAACGTCACACTATCTTCGAAAAGGACCAACGCTCTAGAAAGGTTGAGTAGAGTCTCTCCTTTTTATCGTTTAGTCCCTAGGAGGAATAGAAGTCCTCCTAGGATTATGTCGAGTAACTCTCAATGACCATCCGAGCTAAGGGAAGGCTGTGTCCAATCACGACCAACTGCTCGTAATGAAAGATCCCAAGAGGCAAATTCAACGAGATCAGTTGCTCAAACCAATAGGCCCGAGGAGGGAAACGATGCATGGAAGGGCTCTATTCAGAGGTTGGAGGATAAATTAGGGGAAATGGCTAAGGCCAAGAATCCTCTACAAAGAACTTGTGTCCAAGGGACACTATTTGTATAGGCAATTGTGGATTTTCCCACACCATAAAAATTCAAAGCTCCTATGGTGACGCCTAAATATGATGGAAAAAATGACCATGTCCTTCATATAGAACAATACCAAGCTGTTGTCGATATCTATGCAGTTCTAGAAGAGATGAGATGCAGGGTATTTTCAGGAACTCTTATCGGATCTGCTCAGATATGGTACAACAACCTTCTCGGGGGAAAATCGCGAATTTCTTTCAACTAAAAGAACTCTTTATTGGGAACTTCTGTTTTGGAGCGAAACAAGTCAAACGAGTAGCACACTTGCTGAGTGTTAGACAAAAGATAGGTGAAAGCACCAGAGACTATATTACTCGTTTCAATAACGAGAAACTTGAGGTAACTGATTACGAGGAGAAAACAACAATTACTGCTCTGATGAGTGGACAGTTGCCGAATAAATTGTACTACACTTTAGCCAAGGATCCGCCTAGGACCATGGCTGAACTGATGGTAAAAGCAGCCAAAATCATGAATGCCGAGGAAGCCATGGATGCGAAGAAGAATGCGGATACTAAGGAAACCAAGGTCGAGGCTGTCAAGACTGAGAAGAAGGATCAGAAGAATAATGGTGGCAACAGACAGTCGAAAGTAAAGCAAGCACTGGAACAGTTGAAGAAATTTGGAAATTATACTCCTTTGAAGGTAGATATAAACCACATTCTGGAAAAAATCAAGAACAACGAGGAGCTAAAATTGGACAGAAAAAATGAAGGTATATCCTGACAAGAGGAATAAGTCCGAATATTACGAGTTCCATAAAGACCATGGTCACACTACCAAGCATTGTATAGCTCTCCAGAATGAAATTGAAGCACTCATCAGGTGGGGAAAATTGACTAAGTATGTTGATCGCCAAAATGGTGAAAAGACCAGTGACCGAAGAAGGCAAAGATCTAAATCTCCTTATCGAGCAAAAGAAGACAAGAAGAGAAGTCACGAAGAAGATCCAGAAGATGACCAAGATGACACCGATCTCCCCAAAAGACCAAGGCAGCCAGAACGTGAGGTATTTTCAATCCATTTTGGATCATCTGAATGTAATGTTATTACAGGTGGAGATGCAGGAGGTGGGGATATGACTGCAGAGAGGAAAGATTACCTCAATGAGGCTCAAGCTTGCTCATACATTTAGTGAATAAATCTGGCTGAAGATTATCGCCCGAGGAAGGTGAATAACGACAAATTGGTCATTAGTTTCTCTAAGAACGACCTGGCAGGTGTACTATATCCTCATGATGACCCATTGGTGATCAAGATGAGAATGAAGGAAGTGGTGATTTCACGAGTACTAGTAGATAATGGTAGCTCGGCAGATATCATATTCTATTCATGCTTTGATAGTTTGAATATGAAACTAGCCCAGTTGGAGCCATATCATAGGCCCCTCCTTGGTTTTACTGGCGAGAAGGTTTTTCCACTTAGGACGATCAAGTTAGATATGTTTATTGGTACATGGCCTACTTGTCGAACAGAAAGAGTACGCTTTTTTATAATGGATAAAAATGTCCAATCAGCTTACAATATTGGTAAGTCAGAAGAAGTTTGAGGCGGTACCATCTACTGTACATCAATGTTTAAAATTCCCAACTAATTTTGGAGTGGGAGTTATGAAAGGCGACCAGAAAGTAGCTTGGGAATGCTACTATTCATCTACCGAACAGGAGGAACGTGAAGAATCCAGGAAGAAGACTACTACCTATCAAGTGGAGGAAATAAAAGATGCAGAGATTGAAATGTTAGACCCTAGAGACGAGTCTCAGCTCGTGAAGGCACATGTCATGGAGGCTACTGAAAATATCATTCTGGACGACGAGCATCCAGAACGAACAACTCAAATTGGTGCATCATTGGATGTATCGATAAAATAGGAATTGATAGCATTTCTAAGGCATAGAAAGCATACTTTTACATGGAGTCATGATGACATGTCAGGACAGATCCGAGTTTCTTGTGTCACAAGATCAACGTGAACAAGGGAATCAAGCCAGTAAAACAGCGAAGACGAGTGTTCAGTCCTGAGAAGAACCAAGCTATATAGGAAGAAATAGATAAACTACAAAAAGACTCTTTCATTGAGGATGTCAAATATCCTGATTGGCTAGCAAACGTGGTCATGGTAAAGAAGAGAAATAACAAGTGGAGGATGTGTGTAGACTTAACTGATCTTAATAAGGCATGCCCAAAGGATCATTTTCCTTTGCCCCAAATCGATCAACTGGTGGATGCTACCTCGGGCCATGAATTGTTGAGTTTCATGGATGCTTATTCTGGTTACAACCAAATTAAGATGAAGCCTGAGGACAGGGAGAGTACCTTTTTTATCACCCCAAGGGGAACTTATTGTTATAATGTTATGCCTTTTGGACTTAAAAATACAGGTGCAACATATCAGCGGCTGATGAACAAGGTGTTTGCAGAGCAGATCAGTCATAACATGGAGGTTTATGTTGACGATATGTTGACGAAGAGAAAGAAAGTTGTTGATCATCTCGTTGAACTAGGTCAGACCTTTGATCAACTAGAGAAATATCAAATGAAATTGAATCCCACCAAATGCATATTCGGAGTACGAGAAGGTATATTTCTCGGATATATTATTAACAAACGAGGGATTGAGGCAAACCCTGAAAAGATCAAGGCTCTACTGGAGCTGCGATCTCCAACCACAAAGAAGGAAGTGCAAAGCCTCACAGGACAAGTTGCAGCACTTAATAGATTTGTGTCACGAGCAACAGACAGATGTCTCCCATTCTTCAAAACACTCCGAAAAACTTTTGAGTGGAATGATGAATGCGATGAGGCCTTTCAAGAGTTGAAGAAATATCTGGGGACACCTCCATTATTATCTAGACCAGTGATGGGAGAAAGTTTATACTTGTACCTAGCAGTTTCAGAAAATGCAGTGAGCTCGACGTTGATAAGAGTGGAGGACAGAGTACAAAAACCAGTCTATTACACCAATAAAGCTTTTCGAGGAGCAAAAATCAGATATCCAAGGCTGGAGAAGTTGGCACTAGCACTGATTGAAGCAAGCAAAAGGATGAGGCCATACTTCCAAGCCCATACTATAGTGGTGTACACCAATATGCCATTAAGACAAGCTCTGCATAAACCGGAGAAATCAGGAAGATTGATGTACTGGGCAGTAGAACGTGGTGAATATGATATAATTTATGAGCCTAGATCATCGCTCAAAGGTCAAGCAGTAGCGGATTTTATCGCAGAATTTACTCAGGAGGATTCCTCCAACGAGCAGGAGTTGAATACAGACCAACTTGTGGATGTTACAGGATCATCAAATTTAAACCCCGACTAACTTACTTCGGTGGACGAGAAGCGAGAAGTGCTAGAGGAGGACAAAAGGAAGCATCAAATATTCCACCGAGGAACTCTGTCTGACCAAGAGTTTGATAATGAAGAACCTGCGTGGAATCTGTATGTAAATGACTCTTCGTGCTCTACAGGCAGTGGAGCAGGGATTATTTTAAACAGTACAGATGAGATTGATGTGGAGTATGCTCTGCGCTTTCAATTTAAGGCTTCTAATAATGAGTCTGAATATAAAGCAATGATTGTGGGTCTAAGCCTGGCCAAAACCATGAAGGCAGAGCAAGTCATTGCGTTCAGTGACTCCCAGTTAATCGTAAATCAAATTCTGGGGGTGTATGCAGCAAAAGGAGAATTAATGGTCAGGTATCATGCAAAAGCGATAGAGGTTGTATCAAGTTTTACTGCAATTCAGTTGATTAGAATACCAAGATTGGAGAATACAAGAGCAGACGCCCTAACTCGGTTAGCATCGGCCACACGCACCGAGCTACGCAGAACAATCCCAATAGAAATCCTGGCTGGTTTGAGCATCGATGAAGATCTGATGATAAGCTTCATCGCCCTTAACTTGGGACCATCTTGGATGGACCCCATCAGGGCCTATATTGAAGAGGGGGCTTTACCAACTGATAAGCTCGCAGCCAAAAAATTGAAGTCTAAAGTTGCTCGTTATGTATTGACTAGTGGCATTTTATATAGACGAGGAGTTATAGCAGGGCTACAAAGATGTGTCCATCCTTCCGAAGTGAAAGATTTTATCGAAGAGGTTCACGAAGGGTCTTGCAGAGCCCATGTAGCAGGTCGAACGCTTTTGCAAAGAATAACAACGCATGGGTATTACTGGCCAACGATGAGAGCTGATTGCGCAGCTTATGCCAAGAAGTGCGATAAATGTCAACATTTCTCTTCCAGCCGAAGAACTCCCCAAGCATTGTTAACACCCATCACGTCTCCTTAGTCATTCTCCATGTGGGGAATAGACTTGATCGGGCCACTTCCAATGACCGGGGGAAGATTCAAATACCTCGTGGTTGCTGTGGATTATTTTACTATATGGGTGGAGGTTGAACCTCTCATTGATATGACATATGACAAGGTCTATCGGTTTATTTAGAAGAATATCATTTGTAGATATGGTCTTCCCCATGCATTATTTACTGACCATGGAACCCAGTTTGACAACGAGGAGTTTGCTGCATATTGTCATCAATCCAATATATTAAAGATCCACTCTGCACCAGGCCATCTCCAGAGCAATGGGCAAACTGAAGTAACAAACAGAACGCTACTGAATGGTTTAAAAAGCGACTAGATGATGCAAAGGTAAATTGGATTAACGAGCTACACTGTGTTATGGGCTAATCGCACCACACCACGAACAACAACAGGAGAATCCCCATACATGCTGGCATTTGGGAGTGAGGTTGTCATACCTGCAGAATTAGGTTTACCTATGCATATGGTGCTTAATTTCAATTCCCCTGTCAGTGACTTGATGAGAATATTAGACTTGGATATGCTCGAAGAAGTTAGGAAAGAAGCAGCAATCAGGAATGCAGCATATCAATAACGAACAGCTTTGTTCTATAACAAAAGAGTGGAAAAAATATGATTTGAAGGAAGGGGATTATGTGCTGAAGAAATTGATCCAAAAGCATAACAAACTGGAAGCCAACTGGCATGGACCCTATAGAGTAACAGAAGTTGTTCGTCCAGGGACATACAAGATTGAAACCTTAGAAGGAGAAGAATTCAAGAATGCATGGAATGCAAAGCATCTGCGCAAATATTATCAGTAATTGAAATTCTTATGTAATACAATTTCTTCAGTATGAATAAAGTGATGTTTCACCCAGTTTCTCTCTTTGTTGAAATTTTTTCAAAATATTTACACACCAAATTCAGAGCCAATTACCACCAACTCCGGTTGGTCGCTAACTAATTACCACCAACTCCGATTGGTCGGGAACTAATTACCACCAACTCCGGTTGGTCGGGAACTAATTATCACCAACTTCGATTGGTCGGGAATCAATTACCACCAACTCCGGTTGGTCGAGAATCAATTACCGCCAACTCCGGTTGGTCAAAAAATTAATTACCACCAACTCCGATTGGTCGGGAATTAATTACCACCAACTCCGGTTGGTCGGGAATCTATTACCACCAACTCCAGTTGGTGGGCGAATCAATTACCACCAACTCCGATTGGTTGGGAATCAATTACAACCAACTCCGGTTGTTCGGCGAATCAATTACCACCAACTCCGATTGGTCGGCGAATCAATTACCACTAACTCCAGTCGGTCGATAATCAATTACCACCAACTCCGATTGGTGGGCAAATCAATTACCACCAACTCCGGTTGGTCGGGAATCAATTACCACCAACTCCGATTGGTCGGGAATCAATTACCACCAACTCTGGTTGGTCGTAAATCAATTACCACCAACTCCGGTTGGTCGGGAACTAATTACCACCAACTCCGGTTGGTCGGTAAATCAATTACAATCTACTCCGGTTGGTTAGTACCAAACTAAGCAGGAACATAGGATGCAAATCATTCCATTGCTTAGGCCCAAAGAGTGACAAGCCACTATAATCAAACGACAAATGGGATAAGTATAATATATACATATATATTTACCAACCAACAAGCAAGGACATTCTACAAATTATTTAGAAGAAAAAAAATGGCAAAAGACTAAAAATTTCTTCATTCAAATCAAGTAGAATTACATATGATGTGAAAAATATACTTCATTACATAAAAAACCCTATTCTATTGGCTTTTTCCCTTCTGCCTTTGAAACAGGTTCTACCCCAGTAGGAGGATCATCTAATGCATAAGGGAAATTTATAAAATTTAACTCTCGAAGCATTTGAACATTCATCACGGAGGGCCGATCAAGTAAGTGCTCCGGGCAAGATATCTCAAAGTTTTAATGAAGACTGTAGTCGCCGAGATACTTGGAGATCAAGCATTGAGGAATTGCCCGAGCAGGAATCCAACTAATGTCAAGCGTAAAAGGAGGCACGGGTAAATGGAGCACTCCAGGGTCATAATAATCCCATAAGTAGTGGCCCTGCTCCAATTTTAGCACACACAGTGAATTCAACCACCCTTGCTTGTACCCCTCGTTATTTGACTGCTGGATCCGAGCATCAAGATGGTAAAGGGATTCATTATACCCATCCATCCAAAACTCTCTAGGTTGTTTATGAAACTGATAAGTTAACCTCTCCAGTTGCTCGTGGAGACTCTTCACCAGAATTTCCTTATTTTCCAAAGCAAAACTCAGGGAAGAGAGTTGGTCAGTAAAATTCAGAATCTTCTTGGACATTTTGGCCAAAGCTTGATTCTTCACCATCAACTGAAATGCCTGATTCTCCAAGTCCGATTGAGTTCTCGCTTTTTCAATAGAAATCAGACCAGCCTTTGCTCGTCCACGAGAAGAAGATTTTGCTCATCCACGAGTAGATGTGGAAGGTCCAGCTCTTTTTAAAGTTTCCAACTCATCTCGTAAGTTGGAATTTTCTACCTCTAAGAAAGAAAAACCTTTATCATTAACAAGGATTAAGGCTCCCGAAGAAAATTTAGCAGATTTGAGTTGTTTTATCTCTTCTTGCAAAGCAATGTTCTCCTAATCCAACAACTTAGCGATATGTCTCTGCTCTTCAACTTCAAGCTTCAGAACACTCTCTTTCTTCTCATCAGCAGAGATGAATTTGTCATACCCTTTGTCAGCACTCAGTTGCTGATATTTTTTCTCGTATCCTTGATGCAAAAGTGTGGAAGACTCTTTGTACTGATGCTGAAGTTCCTCGATCGTTCGTTGGATATCTTCAATCATCTCATAGTAGGCCACATTATTGGCAACTGCACGATCGAGTAAACACTTTAGGTATTGGTAAACTTCAACTGCTCGGTCAGAAGCACCTGATCCGAGGATGTCAATTATCTGGGCCTCATTAAGATCTGCATGGCCAGCTTTAAAATAGTCATTGCATTTCTTAATCAATTCTGCATCATGAGCTGATAAGAGTTCCATCCTGGCCATAAACTAGTAAAGAGAAGAAATAAAAAGAATCAATAATGATACAGACAGAGCAAGTAAAAGAGAAATTCAAGATGAACAACCAAAGTTCAAATTTTATTTCATCATAAGAGAAAATACAAAGTATGAGGTTACATTCAAGAGAACAACAAAATAAAAACCCGAATAACTCTACACCTTCTCCTTGTTTCCTATGACTTCCTCAGAAGGTTTGGATGAAGGGGTTGTTTAGCCGGAAGGCAAGGGAAGCTGCTCGGTAGAAGTTCTGGCTGGTTAGAGTTGCTCGAAAGGCTGAATAACAGGAACAACAGGGACTTAATCTTCATTCATCAAAGAAGATTCATCTGAAGCAGCTTCATCTTCTTCTTCTTCTTCTTCTCCAGGAAAGGGAGGAGGGCCATGAATGTGTTGCTGGAATAACTCAGAATTCTTGGCAACCTTCAACTCCTTTAAGGCTGTTACCCATCCATCCCTAAAGTATTTGACACCTGCATATTCCATTTGAGAAGACATGGCTGCTAGACCCTTGTTCCAGCCTTTGTCCCAACCAGCACTGAATGATTTTTTAACTGCATCTTTTCTTTTTGCACTCTCCGAGGAGGTCCTTTCCTTAAGGAGCTCCTCGTCAGCCTTCAACTTCTCTCCCACCTCCATTTTCTGTCGCTCGACATCTTGAAGTTTAACAACTTCCTCTTCAGCAGACTTGAGCTTAACTTCAGGCTCCTTATTGCTTTGTTCAAAGTCCTTATTGCTTTGTTCAAACTTCTTCAATTTCTTTTCCAATTCCTTAGAGGCACTCACAACTGGATTTTTGTCTTGCTCAATGGACTTGAATTTCTTCTCCCAAGCAACTTTATCTTCCTTATACTTATGACGAGAATCTTTCAAAGATTGGGTCATCCAAACAAAAGCTTCCTCTTCTCCACAACCCTAATAGCTTCATCCTTCTTCAAAATGTTGTTGAAACACATCACCAGCTGAAAAAAGAAATAAATTTGAGTCAATACATGAACATAATATTAGAAAGTAAAAGACTCAGGCTAACAATACTTATTGAGGCAATGTGTTAAGCAGCTAGAGTAATAATTCTCTCACAAGAAAGAGTATCTTCAATGCCTTGGACTTCTGGGATAATCCAGGATCTTACCAAACTCACAGCAGAGCTCGAAGCAACCAAAGATAAAACACTACCTTCAACATTTGGAGGCTGAGAGACAGGTTCAGCAGGTCTCTGAGAAGATCTTTTCTTTAACCTCCTCGGAGGGGAAGGAGCATTTTCAGCTAAAGACGTTGTCTTTATTGGTGATATAACAACAACCTCGCTCAGAGGAGAGATAGCAACAGTCTCGCTCGGAGCCACAGGGGGCTTCTCGCCAGCCTTCTTGGCAGCAGCAGGAGGGGGTACATTAATGGTTTTTATCCCTTATTCTGGGACATCTTGTTTACTTTTCTTTGCCTCCACAATGGCATAGGCAGATTTGTCAAAAAAGGCAGGAGCTCTTCTCTTCTTCATCAGATCACTAATAGGAATACTCGACTCAGAGGAAGAACCTTCCACACTAGTCTCAGAGGCTGGTACTTGGTCAAGATTAACTACCACTAGACGAGGATGAGTAGTGAAAGATGAAGTAGAGCTTTTGTACTGCAACAAGTAAGAAGCATATCTAATATTCTCCTCAGCAACAGATTGGTGCAAACTCCAGATAAGTTTTAAATGCTTTATATTAACATCAGTTTCCTTTGGAGGTTTCCTTTTACTATCAACTGCAATAAGCAAAAATCAAATATCAGAGATGCATTTTATCGAACACAAAGAGAACAAGATTTCAAAAATAAAAACAACATATCCCATTGCCATAAGGTGGACATCTGGGACCTTGGTATACATTATCTCCATTTAATGGAGGGTGTTGCTAATTTTTCATCACCACCCCATGATCAAAGTAATCCCTATTGGCATCAGGAAGATTGACAACTAACCCTCTATTCAAAACCTAGTTTTTAAATAGAAAGTACTACCGCTGATAACCTATTTGTAGAAAAAATAATAATCTCTGGAATCCCTAAATGGGTTTCATGATGTTGATTCAACCTATGTATGCCATTAACTATCCTCCATGTATTTGGAGCTATTCTTGCAGGTACAACATCAAAATATTGGCACAACTCCAAACACAGGGGATTTGGAGGGAAAGAAAAGCCACATTCAGCTACAAAAAGACTAGGGAACCAATGTCCCTCAGCCAAAGAAAAATAATCAGAAGGTTCAGAAAGTTATTCCAAAATAACCCACGAAGGGATTGAAAATTCAGACCGAAATTTGTCCAGCGATTCAACAAGATAAACCATGATGAACAAAGTAAATAAAGGAGAGGGAAGAAAATCTTACAGAAGAGGAGAGATCAGTTGATAATGAACGACGAAAAGAACGAAGGCATAAGATAGAGAGAAAAAGAAGAGTTCAAAGATACAGATTTGAAAAGTGAGAGACGATAGGATTTCTTCCGCGCTAAAATACTTTACCTCGGGAATAGAGAAAGGCAATGATTACAAGGGGAGACGTTTGCATTTTCGGTGGCTAAAAGAAGAAAAGGGCACAAATATTGAAGTGGTCATAAAAATTCAAAATATCGAAGTGGTCATTATACTATGCGCTCAAAAAGAAGTTATATACAATAAACATTTCCCTACAAACCAATAATCCAAGAAGTTTTCAAGCATAATGTTCCACACTTTTCTTCAACCTCAAACTGTGAAACATTGGGGGCTTCTGCTGATACCAAATTTAGTCTGCTGACATAGACCAGTCACTAGAAGACACGTGTTAATCTATGTGGCAATTACAAATACTTCTAATAAATAATATATTGTACCGAGCAGCTCAAGCGCCCCGAAGAACTCATGCGGTACCGAGAAGATTGAGCGGCCCGAGGAACTGAGAGCTCCGAGCAACTTAAGCGTGCAGAGCAACTGAGGTGTTCCGAGCTACTTAGCGTACAGAGCATCCAAATCAGGAAAATCAAAAAGACGACTGCGCATTAAATGCTCATTATTATCGTACAGATGTGTATGTCTACTAAATAACAGCGCATTGTCCTTTCACATGTACGGCCTCAAGACTATAAATACATTGTAACCTCCTCATTATAGGGGGACTTTGGATCTCTTGGTAAACCACTTATCGAGAATTTTAGTCAAACAGTCAGCAATACAAAAAAATAGTGGACGTAGGCCATTCTTATAAGGCTGAACCACTTTAAAAATATTTTGTCTTATTTATTTTATCCGTGATTGATTAATTAGAGATAATCTACTTTTTACATCAACATAAAGCATGGTTATATTCTACATCTCTAACAAGGACCCATCACAGCCTTATTTTTTGCCCCAATGAGGACCCCAGCCACTGGGGCAGCATCTTTGATCGCCGCCCTTTTTATTTTCTTGCTCTTGGCCTTTTAGGAAGCCTGACTCAAAGCTTGTGTGTGTTCTTCTATCTCATCAAGCTGCGAAACGAGCAACACTTCGTTAAATTCCATAATTGGATCTCCATCTGTGAAAATGCTTGCACAACAAGAGAATTTTAGCATTTCAATTAAAGACCTAGTTAAATTCAAAGTGTTTCGCAGGCTAAAATTCTATTTTACCTTTAGATATTCTGAAAGGAGTGACATGGAAAAAATAATATCCAAGGTTATACAAGGCTCTTAGAGTGACCATAGAGGAGAATTCCTTCTTCTTGTCAATAATGTCCACCACGGCCTCAATTATCTCCTTTTGATTCCTTGATGGAGTCAAGCCTGCACAACCACAATAACACAAAAAAAGATAAGTTAGATAAGTTTAAACTAAAAGAATAAAGATTGCAGCCATGTTAAAAGAGGTTTTTTACCTTCCAAAGGGGACGATCTTAGATCTGCGAAAGCTTACGGGACATCCCCCTCTCAGACACCGTAGAGTGAATTTCTCAATTTTCCCAGGATATGAAAAAATACTTTCCTTCTAGTTTTTAGTATCGGAAGGCCTCCCCCTCATGAGATATAGGTTATCACTCCACGTAGCCATATATCAATACCACGGATTATCGACTATGTTCTCTTTTGGTCTATAAAAGTTGAAGAACTCCGCGGTCATGATATCCCTACTAAATTTAATCTTACAAACCACTGAGGAAGCTAATATGGCCCCCTATCCATTCAGATCAACTTGGGTCGGGTTTGAGTTCATGACTTTGAGAATTTTTCTAACGAGCACTAGGATTGGCAGCCTAAGTCCAAGGAGGAAGGCATAAAAACAATCTCCATCATTAGGGAGTGCAAAACATAACCTTTGATCTACTGAAGGTAAAGTCAATACAGTACCTAATGGGAATTCAGAGGTTGCATTGAGATGATCCAACCATTCTTTGGTCATAATGCAAGGATATTATAAAGCCGCAAGGTCCTTTTCTCCTTTAGCATCATGATTTAATGGCCCAGCTTTAGTGTTCCTCCTCTACGTAAAAATTTAGACTAGTTCAGTAGCAGTCGTAACCCCATCTGCGATATTTCTCTTCGCCGAAGTTTGATTATTCATTGAACCAATATCCTCCTCATAGCTTTCCCTGATAGCATCCATAGGTTCCCTAAAACTGATGTCCTTATAATCAAAGTCAATATGCATACAAGTTAGGAAATTCAATAGTTTGCAACATCTAGAATTCCTAAGGGGATTAATGTCAAAAACCGCGTGAAGTGGAACAACAAGGTGTCTTATCCGGAATTTTTTTGAGTAATCCCAAGTATTTCAATATATAAGGCAGAAGAAGGTACTTTCAAAAGCAAAGAGAGTTCCATAGTTATATGGTTCCAACCATTATAAGTGAAATATAAGGTAAGTTCAAGTTTGAAAGACCGTGGCTTCAATAAAAAGTTGTGGTAACAAACACAAGTATATATCCTAAAAGCCAAAGGTACTATGGGCAAAAGTCATGGCCAGATTATAAAATGCCACGAAAAAATTTATAACACTTGAGGACACGGGCTCTTAAAACTTAAGTTTAAGACTGCAGACCTGAGTTTAAAGTCGCGGAGGCAACAATTTGAAACAAATAAATACCACAATATTCATGTAGAAGAATGCAGTCATCAGTTCGCACAAGATAAGATAACCAAGGCTAGGGTAAACAGTAGAAGAGGGAGAAATAAAAATACTCAAATGATATGGCCACATGTACAAACCATGGCCATCAATACAAACACCTAAGACCAATTGTTACCAGTTAAAAAAGATAAAAAAACTCAAAGCCTAGAGCTTCTAAACAAGAACACAAATGAACATAAGTTCATCTTCTTCAACTAAACCTAATATAAATCCTTCAAAAACCACCTATTTTTGGTTGAAACAAATCCAAACATAAATCCAAGCTTTATAATGCCTCACTTATGCCAGTCAACACCCAATAATCATCCAGAACATCCAAAAACCCAATCGGGTTCTACCTAAACACGAACATGGAAAAAACTAAAACCTAATTTCATACATATGGATAATTTCAGGAGTTATTTATTAAATTAAAGCATATAAATGAAAGCAGGTACACTAGTAGAAAACATTGATGAAGAAATTGGTGGAAACTAACCTGAGATGAAGAAAAGCTATTACCGAAAAAGTCATCAAAAATTGCTTCAAAACTTAGCAAAATCGTCCTTAGAATTTTTAAAAATTTCCAAGTTGTCTACTCTCAAGTATGGGAAAAGGTAATGAGGCCACGACCTCAACCCATTTATATAAGGGGTCACGAAAGTTGAAACAACGCAGAATTTTAAACGCATCGCCAAAAGGCTGCGACATCATTAACACCTCAACAGCAGTAAAATGCCAGCGTCAATAAATTCTCCATATCAAGAAAGGTCGTGGCCCCAAGGCAACATTCCATGGACAGGAAAAAAGCCCCAACATTAAATCACTAACCACTTAGCACTGAGTCATGGGGGGCTTCTATTATATCCAAAATATGTCGATCAATATATAAAAGGCAAGTGGCATGGACGCCATGTAAACACGATGAAGATACACTCAACTATCGACAAAAGGCCTCGACCTGTAAGGAAGGCCACGGCCTGGTACCTAACTAGGTCATGAATTACTCTCCACTTAACCTATTAATACAAGACCATGGCCTGGTACACAGACATGCCATGGACTATAAGAGAAATCCCATAAAATACCCCACCATGTTACACAAATAGGATGTGGTCAGTAAGAACTAGACTACCTCAAAAGGCCATGTCCACGGGCCTTATAGGTCGCGGATCCTCAAGGATAGCTGACACGACTCAGAATGTGTCTCTAAAGTGTGTACTCTCTAGGCTCAAGTGCAAGACTGTCGTTCAGGTAATAATCCGACAAGTCGGGTATCGATCCTCAGGGAAAAAGGACAACGAAGTTGTGACGACGGGAAAGGACTGAGGAATCCTAACGTTGACTCTAAAAAGAAAAGAAAAGATTAATTTGGTTTTTGGGATTCGATTACACTAAATGCAATTATGAAATTATGAAAATGTGCAATTATACTAAACTACCTAAAATATGAATGAAAGATGATTTGAAACTTTTGACTAAGTGATGGGAAAAACAGGACGGGAATACAATCACCCAACCCTAGTGAATCGCAGCTATAACACTAATCATGAATTTAAATGATTAAATTGACCCGGAATTTAGTACTCCCAAGCATTACGTATACGAGGTTCAAGCCCGCGTCATACTTAATCAAAGGATGAGTAAATCAGTATCACGATAGTGACACTCGAATTATATTCTCAATCATCCCGGTTACCCAGGGGCAAACGAGATATTCAGATCTACAATTGTTATGTCCCTACGCAATACGGTCACAATTAATCACTAAATTCAGAGGATTAATTTTATACGTGCATTTTCCACATCAGGTTGGGTTCATGTAACCCGACCTTGGAAATCTAGCCGGACATACCGAAAGTGATGAAAACAGATTTCAATATGCAGAAAACCATGATTAATCTAAAGCAAACTCGTACAATGATGTAAAAGAGAATTGAAACGATGAGATACTCACTAATTTTACCACAGCAATCAATCAATTAACTAGAAATACTCACAATCGGAATCAAAGCTTCAATCTTGAATAAAAATGAATAAAGTTGCTGAACTAGGGTTTGTGGAAGAAAAATGAGAAATTAAAATTAACTCCCCACGTTCCTGCCTACCTTATAATGAAAATAATTCGGGTTTTTATACCCTAAATGAAATTACAAGAAGTTGAGTCTAAATCGGAGTCTTTAGAGGAGAATCAGAAAATAAAATCTCGATGGGCGGACCGGTCCGGCCCTTAGGCGGATCGGTCTGCTTCTAAAGCGGATCGGTTCTTTTATTTTCCAGGCGGACCGGTCCGGGGGCGGATCGGTTCTTTTAATTTTTGCCTTCTTCGGTTTGCCTTCGGTTCGCAGTTCTCTGGAGTTTGCACAGCGGACCGGTCCGGTTGAAGGCGGACCGGTCTGCCTATTTGACTTTTCCTTCAAACTTTGACTGCCCATATCTTTTGCTCCGGGTATCCGATTGAGGTGTCGTTTCTTCCTAGGTGCCTGTGAAGGTGATACCTTCAACTTCTCTTTAGGTACCTCATCCGGATTCTGGGTAGGAATGACTCTTTTGCCCTTTTGACTTTTCTTGTTGACTTTCTCTATTCTTCCGGTTTCCTTCTTCCATTTCTTGACATTAGATACCTGTAAAATCATAACGAAATACCAGAAACTCGGTGTCTTGTTAGGATAAGTCAATAGCAAGATTATGAGATAAAGTCAATCCAATTACGTTGTTCGAGGTGAGTAAAGTACCGAAATTAGGGGATAAATTGGGAAGAATTTATGCCTAATCAAACCCCCCTAACTTAGAACTTTGCGCGTCCCGAGCAATGTAAAAGAATTCTAGCAAGGCTCAACTCTTGAAAAACATTTTATTGGGATAAAATACCTATTTCGCGGGCACGCGATTGCATTTAGCGTATGCAACAAGCCTTTAAACCCCTAGGTTACCCTAGTGGGACGAGTTGTGTCTCGTGAGGGTTTGCAGAGAATATACCCACAAAATTCGACTCAAAGAACTTCAAAATAACCAAAAATTGTGTAATTCGAACTTTTCCAGAAAATAATCATCATTAAGTCAAGTTTACAAGTCTCAAACTGTAGTGCGTGTGTGCGAAGCCAGAAATATAACCGCCGATTTCCACCGATTAATCATTACGTTACTTATCCGAAAATTCGTTTTGATTTCAAATTCTCACGGGAAGCTCTCTCAAACGAACCACTCGGAATATGGCTTTTCTCTCGGTATGCGTGATATAAAGAGTAAATATAATGGACGGAAAATCACGCATACATTTAGAAAGACGGAAATTTCATGGTGAAAGCATCTCATCAACGGATTACGGTTTTAAAAACGGGAATATTGCCTCTTATTCGCGCACTTAATCTCCTTTATTATCTTTTGATGTATTAGCTCTCTACGCGGTAACCAATTCTACACTTTAGACTCGGTTAGGACTTTTTCGGGGTTTAAGGTGTATTGGGTAAAATGAAAATGGTAGGGAAGGTTGGAATTGGAAAAGTTATTTATGATGTCCGTTGGTGCTTTTTCTGGGCTATTGCTCATTTTTTCCTTCTTTTTCTCTATTTTTTTCTGTTTTTTCACTTCTTTTCTTTTCTCACTATTTTTGTTGAGCACATTATTTTTTTTTCTCTTGCCCCTTTTTATGCACTCTTCGGACTCAAATTCTGGGATTTTACAACTTTCACAATTCCGGCTATTTTAGGTTTTTCGGGTTGTCAAACGAAAGGAAAAATTATTCGGCTCAATTTGGGTTGCAAAGGGTAATTTTTCGCTACTTTTTCTGGCCAATATTTTTGGGTGACAAACGAGGGCCTACTTCATTGTCCAAAATGCCAATTGCGTTACCATATGCGTTTCGAGTTGAATTTAATTTAAAGACTAATTTGGCACGTTTTTCAAGGCAATATTGCACACATTTTTTTCAAAACCGATCAAAATGAAAGAATTAAGATCCTTGACAACTTATTATGCGCTAAAAAGAACTTTGAGTTAACAATTAACTCGGATTGATTTAAAATCTCGCAAAACGTGATAGGCTCGAATCTCACCGGGTTTGTTAATCTCCACATTTATTCGTTAAGTCGTCAATTTTTTTGCACAATTTCCATCTTTGGTCAATTTCGGCTTTGTGTATGTTGACTTTTTACACTTTGAGACTCCAATTTGACTTTTAATGATATTTTTGAAAAATTTGAATACCAATTTTTATTTATTTTGAACAAAAATATTTTTGGATTTTTCAAAATTTTATGATTTTTTTGGAAATTTTTGGGCATTTTTGAAAATTTGTGAAGTTTTAGAAATATGCACTTGTGACCCCCCCTAACTTAGACTTTTGCATTGTCCTCAAGCAAAAAGGACGAAAATCTAAATAAGGCAAAATAATAAGTGCAATAATTAAAACAAACAAATATAGAAAAATGCAACTTTTTATAACATAAGACTGTGGTACAAACAGGAATACAGCATATGTAGGATATGAGAGGGAATACATCAAAACAGTCCATAATCAACAAAACATCACGGGGGAGGGAAATGGGATGAGCTGGGCGCGTCGGGGCCATAGGGATCATGAAAATGTGATGGTAGTGGCTCATTAGGGTCCCCTAGGCGGCGGTAGATATCCGCTTGCCTTCGAGCCGCCCGATTCTGATCTCGTTGGTAGTCGATCACAAAGTTCTCGAATCGGTTCTCAAGGGTGGACAACCGGGTCGAGATATCGGTACCCGCCCACTCAAAGTCCGGGTCGTCCTCCTCGTCCGCCGACTCGTCGTCAGTACCGACGTCACCCATCTCAACGTCCGCTTCGGCGGCCTCCTCGTCCGCGCTCTCTTCCGAGGCAGCCTCGTCCTCGCTATCATGACCCCGCCGTGCCCGGATTATGGCTAGCTGTTTGGCACTCTTAGTGCGAGTGCCCTGTCCAAAGGGACCGGGAATCCGGGTGCGGTCGGCAGGGGCCTCAATGCCGGCGTCTTGGAGGACAGACGTGATCAAACGGGCATAGGGCAAAGGGGCGGTACCCTTCTCATCCAAAGAAGCGGCGATGATGTCGGCATAAAATGTGCGGGCCAAATGGATGGAGGTTTGGGGATCGAAGAGATGGTAGGTCAAGGTGGCTTGCCGAGGCCTCATGGCGGAATCGTTGGACGTTTGAAGAATGTTGGCGCATACGATTTGGAAAGTGAGGCGCGCCTTTTCATTGAGTTGTCCAACAGCGACGGTTTGGCCCGCCCAAGCCACGTTTGGAGCAATGTGCTCCATGATGACGTCCTTAGCGACCGGAGGAACGTTCCGTGGATATGTGAAGTCTTGGGGGTCCGGAACACCAAAGGTGGCCAATTTGGCCGTGAGGATGGCTAAGGAAAACGGAACGACCATCCCATCGACGTAAGCTTGGGCCTCATATTGGTCCGTCCTTATGAGTGTGCTATAGAATAACCGGACCTCGGAAGCCCACACGGCGTCATGGGGTTCGTTGAGGAAATGACACCACCCCCGGGCCATGAATAGGGCCGTGACAGAATTGGGCAGCGCGGTCCATTGAACCGCGCGCTCCATATGGAGTTTTCGGCTTGTCCCGAAGAAGTTGGTGCACCATCGCTCCTCTTGGCGAGAGTGGAACTCGTTGCTCCCGGAGTGTAGGATGTCGGTGGATACGTATTTGGTGGGAGCAGCACGGGGGGCCATGGAGACAGAGAGGATAGAACTCACAAAAATCAGGAGAGGGAGAGGAGAGAAATTTTGTTTGATGTGTGAAGAGAAGAGGAGGGGTAAGGTTGAATTTATAGTAGAGGGAAAGGATTTGGAGGGAAAAGGTGGTTGGAGGGAAAGGTATTTGGAGGGAAAGGGTGTATGGGGATGTGGGAAACCGAATGGGAGGGAAGGATGGTAATTGGGGGGAAGGGGGGGTGAATGGGAGGAAGGGATTCAACGAATCTGCAGAAGGCGGACCGGTCCGGTCCAGGGGCGGACCAGTCCGGTTTTTTAATTTCCAGAAAATTCGACAGGCGGACCGGATCGGGTTAAAATAAAAGGAACCGGTCCGATGGCGGACCGGTCCGGTCCAGGGGCGAACCGGTCCGGCCTGGGGATTTTAGGCTGGAATTTCCCCGAAACTGGTTTCAACCTCTTTTCCTCGAAATATTGCACTTTTAAAACGCGCTCCTCTCCAAATATAGACTAAGGACCTCTCAACATCACCGGTCACCTGAATTGACCAAAATCCCGAACATGCACATGCTAAACCCGAATGTACCAAAATCCTAGCGACACTCACTAACGCACACGACACACACGACTCTCACCCCATACGCGTCGGGGGTGCAACGACCTAACTGAAACCGTTCACTCTACCTCGTAAACGGGGTCCGACAACCAAACGGTGTCGACTTCCTCACCGCACGCCTCAAGATATGGCTTTAGGCGTTGTCCATTCACTTTGAATGTATTTCCCCCTTTTAAATCTTCTAATTCGACAGCTCCGTGGGGGAAAACATTCTTGACAACAAACGGGCCAGACCATCGCGACCGCAACTTGCCCGGAAAGAGATGAAGCCGAGAGTTGTAGAGAATAACTTTTTGCCCGGGAAGAAACTCTTTGCATCGAATGATGCTATCGTGAGCGATTTTCATCCTTTCTTTGGCAATTTTGGCATTCTTATACGCATCATTGCGTATCTCCTCTAACTCATTTATTTGAAGCTTGCGAGCTTCACCGGCATTATCCATGGCATAATTGAGCTCCTTAATTGCCCAATACGCTTTGTGTTCTAACTCCACGGGGAGATGGCAAGGTTTGCCATACACGAAGCGGAAAGGGGACATGCCAAGCTGATTTTTGTATGCGGTGCGATAGGCCCATAGCGAATCGTTCAGTCTAATGGACCAATCTTTTCGGTTAGGATTGACGGTCTTCTCGAGAATGTTCTTGATCTCACGATTCGCTAGTTCGGCCTGCCCATTTGTTTGTGGGTGATACGTCGTTCCAACCTTGTGAACGACGCCATACTTTCTCATAAGCTTCCCGAATGGCCAATTGCAAAAGTGCTTGCCATTATCACTAATTATCGCTTTCGGAGCACCGAAGCGGGAAAGTATGTGTTCCTGTAGGAACTTTATCACCACCTTGTTGTCATTTGTTTTGGTAGCTATCGCTTCTACCCATTTAGAAACATAATCTACCGCAACAAGGATGTATAGGAAACCAAAGGAAGGGGGAAAGGGACCCATGAAGTCAATACCCCAACAGTCGAAGATCTCAATGATGAGTATGGGGGTAAGAGGCATCATGTCTCGTCGAGTAATGGCTCCCATCCGTTGGCACCTATTGCAAGATTTGCAAGCATTGTTCACATCCCGGAATAATGTGGGCCAATATAGACCGCATTGCAGAATTTTAGCGGCCGTCTTTTTCGTGGAAAAGTGGCCTCCACACGCTTCCGAATGACAAAACTGGATGACTTTCGGGATCTCGTCATTCGGTACGCATCGTCGGATGAGTTGGTCGGCGCAATATTTAAACAAGAATGGATCATCGTAGAAGAACATGCGCGACCAAGTAAGAAACCTCTTCTTATCTTGCGGTGTCCAGTCGGGAGGGACGGCTCCCGTGACAAGGTAGTTTACTATATCCGCAAACCAAGGTAAAGAAGAGGTAGCAAAAAGTTGCTCATCCGGAAAGTATTCGTCTATGGGAATGGGATCACTAGGTACGTCGGACGAAAGCCGAGACAAATGGTCGGCAAAGACGTTTTCTACTCCTTTCTTATCCTTGATAGAGAGATTGAACTCTTGTAGGAGTAGGATCCACCTTATGAGGCGCGGCTTGGCGTCTTTCTTCGCAAGTAGATATTTTAAAGCCGCGTGGTCAGTGAAGACAATTATAGGAGAACCAATGAGATACGATCTGAACTTATCAAGGGCAAAGACTACTGCTAGCAACTCCTTCTCCGTGGTAGAGTAGTTGAGTTGAGGTCCGGTAAGGGTCCGGCTAGCGTAGTAGATGACATGAGCTTGTTTATCTTGACGTTTGCCCAAAACGGCCCCAATCGCGTAATCGCTTGCATCACACATAAGTTCGAATGGTAGGGACCAATCCGGAACTTGCATGATGGGAACAGACACGAGCATGTTCTTTAAGTTGTCAAAGGAGCTTTGGCATGCCTCGGTCCACTCAAACGGGTTGTCCTTCATGAGAAGGTTGCTTAAGGGTCTAGCGATAGCACTAAAATCCTTAATGAACCTTCGATAAAACCCGGCGTGACCCAAGAATGAGCGCACGTCTTTAAGCGATCTCGGTGGGGGAAGGTCAGCTATGACATCTATCTTAGCCCTATCAACCTCTATGCCTTTAGATGATACTATGTGGCCGAGAACTATTCCTTCAGTGACCATGAAATGACATTTCTCCCAATTCAGCACTAAGTTCTTCTCCACACACCGAGCAAGTACTTGTTCCAATTTTTCTAGACAAAGATCGAAAGAGGTGCCAAAAACGCTGAAATCGTCCATGAAAACCTCAAGTCCTCTTTCGACCATGTCACTAAATAAGCTCAACATGCACCTTTGAAAGGTTGCGGGTGCATTACACAAGCCGAATGGCATACGTTTGTAGGCAAACGTACCAAAAGGACAAGTGAAAGTCGTCTTCTCTTGGTCAAGTACATCTACCTCAATCTGGTTATATCCGGAATAACCATCAAGGTAGCAATAATAAGGGTGGCCCGCAACTCTCTCAAGCATTTGATCAATGAATGGCAAGGGGAAATGATCTTTTCTTGTTCCCGCATTGAGTTTCTGGTAATCAATGCAAACACGCCAACCGGTGGTGGTGCATTGGGGAACAAGCTCTCCCTTAGCATTATCAATCACAGTCATACCCGACTTCTTCGGGACGACTTGAATAGGGCTCACCCATTTGCTGTCCGAGATTGGGTAGATAATCCCGGCATCTAATAGTTTAATGATCTCGGTTCTCACAACTTCTTTCATGTTGGGGTTCAGTCTTCTTTGCATTTCTCTAGAGGGCTTGACATCCTCTTCGAGGTGAATCTTGTGGGTGCAAATCAGAGGACTTATCCCCTTCAAATCAGCTATACACCAACCAAAAGCACTTAGGTGCTTCCTCAAAATTTTTAACAGCTTACCCTCCTGCTCGTCATCTAGGCTAGAGGAGATAACAACAGGAAATGTCTCATCCTCTCCTAAGTATGCATATTTGATATGGGAGGGGAGTTTCTTTAATTCAAGAGTTGGAAACTTTTCGTCGGAGGGAACAACGCGTGTATCCCGTGGTGGTAACTCCTCGAATTTAGAAACCCAATTCACATCTCTCGCGTCCTCGTCCGACGCTCTCTCATCGAGTAATTCTCTTAACTCCCCAATCTCCCTCTCGTACTCAGTATACGTCCCCTCACTCTCATTGCTCGAAACCAGACAGGATCCTAAGGCATCGCCACAACAATTCTCCTCAAAGTACTCCTCTACTATCTCATCTATGAGACTCACCGCGTGAATATCATCTTCCTCTCCCGTATGTTGGGCTATGTTGAAGATGTTGGTCTCTAATGTCATATTCCCAAAAGTGAGCTGCATTCGCCCATTCCTTGTGTTAATAATAGCGTTAGCTGTCGCTAAAAATGGGCGCCCGAGAATGATGGGAACATGATTGGTCGAGATTAAGGAGGGCTCCGTGTCCCAAATGACAAAGTCTGCCGGGAAGTAGAAAGTGTCAACTTGAACGATCACGTCCTCTACTACACCTCGTGGGACCTTCACAGTTCGATCCGCTAATTGGAGAGTGATTCTTGTGGGCTTGAGGTCGCCCAAATCAAGTTGCCTATAGATGGAGTAAGGGAGGATATTGACACTTGCTCCCAAGTCTAGTAAGGCTTTTTCAATTTTGTTCTCTCCAATGATGCAGGAAATGGTGGGTGCACCGGGATCTTTGAATTTAGGAGGGAGCTCATTGAGTAAGATGGAGCTCACGTTCTGTGCTAGGAAGACATTCTTCTTTACTTTCATCTTCCTTTTTACCGTCAACAAATCTTTGATGACTTTTGCATAAGCTGGAATTTGTTTGATGGCATCGAGGAATGGTAAATTCAGCTTTACCTGCTTTAGTATTTCTAGCACGTCATCACGTGGGTTTCCTTTCTGGGAAGGAATCAACCTTTGAGGAAACGGTGCCGCGGAGGGTGGTTTCACTACTACCTCGGGCTCACTAGTGTCATATTTATCACTCTCATTCGAGGGGACATCTTCGGCCTCTTTCGTGCCGGGCGAAATCACCTTGTCTTTGGTTGTGTCGTGTGGGGGAGGTGATAAATCAACGACTCTCCCACTACGAAGAGTGGTCACACCTTGACATTGCTCCTGATGATCAGTAGAAGTGGAGCTAACACTAGTTTGACCTTGGGGAGGTCTTTGACCCTGGGCAGGAAACTTGCCCTTCTCTTGAACGCTCAACGAGGATTGAATTTTGGACAGGTTCGCATTTATGTCGCCAATTAGACGATCATATTTGGCATTGTTTGCGGTCTGGCTAGTGATGAATTGATTCATCGTATCCTCGAGAGTTCTCCGCTGTGGCGGGATATAATTTCCGTGAGGTGGTGGTGCTTGCACATGTCCTTGCATGTGTGGAGCTTGTTGAAATTGTTGTGGAGGAGGAGGGGCAACATGCGAAGGAGGGTTCATTGCGGCATGTTGTTGCCCGTAGCTAAATCCGGGATGATTTTTCCACGAAGGGTTGTATGAATTCCCGTGCGGGGCACTGAAATTACCCTTAAAGCCTCCTATTCCACTAACTTGCTCCTACAACATTACTTTGCAGGCGGGTATCGTCGGGCATTCCTCAGTTGAATGTCCCGCCTCACAAATCGCACACACCTTTTCGACGGGATTCTTGATAGATCCAACTACCTCGCATAAATCTCAAAATCCTTTCTCAAGGGTGTCCAACCGACTGTCCGACATAGAGGTCTTATCTACATGGTATAGGCCAGGCGCCGATGGAGTGGTGGTCGCTTGACGATTTCGATTCTGAGCATTAGGATCAGAAATATCCCATGATTGGGTAGTCTCGGCGACATACCTCAGGTGAAGCTCAGCATCGTGGCAGTCTAGCTCTATAAATGGACCACTACCCATGGTTTCAATGAGTTGCTTGGAGTTAAGGTTCAACCCATTATAGAGGAAGGAAATGATTTGAGCTGTATCAAATCCATGATGGGGGCACGAAGCAGTTAACTCATTGAAACGCTCATAACATCGATGGAATGGCTCATTATCCAATTGCCTGAACGATTGAATCTGAGCCTTTATGGAGATTGTTCGATATGGTGGAAAGAACTTCTTGAGAAATCTGGATTGTAACTCGTTCCAAGATGGAATCGAGCTCGGAGGTAAAGACCATAGCCAGGTCTTAGCTTTATCTTTTAACGAGAATGGGGAGAGTTTGAGGCGAATCACCTCTTGTGTGCAAGTTTGATCGTTGAGAGTATCACACACGTCTTCAAATTCCCTTATATGCAAGTATGCCTTTTCGGAATCCATACCGTGATAGTGTGGTAGCATCTGGATCATCCCATTTTTGAATCGGAACTGCCCGGCATTATACGGGAGTATAATGCATCCCGGAGTGACAGTGCGCTCGGGATATAAGAATTCTCTCAACGGCCGGTACGGGGGCTCTTCCTCACCGGTAGGTGCATTACTATGTTGCGACATCTCTCTCTCACTTGACGATTCGGCGCTCTCACTGGGTGTGCACGAAGTGTGTCCTACGAAGGAGAAGGGAGTGTTGCTAGAGATTGAGTGTGAAGGTGTGGGAGGTGGGATCCAGAACTGTGGGGCTTGTGGAGTGTGGGGACTATCAGGATTATACTCAACAAGTGGATTTTCGTGAATGCTGGTTGGAGTATTATGGGGTGTGGGAGTGGTTTCAGAATTTTGCATTAAGTTTGTGAGAGATGGTGGTGAATCTTTTTGTGCTTTTTATATTTTTTTATGTTTTTGGATTTTTGAATTTTTGGTCAAAGCTTTGGATTGACTCGGTCTAATCCTAAGTCTATCTAGTTCCCCGGCAACGGCGCCAAAAACTTCACACGACTCGGAATGTGTCTCTAAAGTGTGTACTCTCTAGGCTCAAGTGCAAGCCTGTCGTTCAAGTAATAATCCGACAAGTCGGGTATCGATCCTCAGGGAAAAAGGACAACGAAGTTGTGACGACGGGAAAGGACTGAGGAATCCTAACGTTGACTCTAAAAAGAAAAGAAAAGATTGATTTGGTTTTTGGGATTCGATTACACTAAATGCAATTATGAAAATGTGCAATTATACTAAACTACCTAAAATATGAATGAAAGATGATTTGAAACTTTTGACTAAGTGATGGGAAAAACAGGACGGGAATACAATCCCCCAACCCTAGTGAATCGCAGCTATAACACTAATCATGAATTTAAATGATTAAATTTACCCGGAATTTAGTACTCCCAAGCATTACGTATACGAGGTTCAAGCCCGCGTCATACTTAATCAAAGGATGAGTAAATCAGTATCACGATAGTGACACTCGAATTATATTCTCAATCATCCCGGTTACCCAGGGGCAAACGAGATATTCTGATCTACAATTGTTGTGTCCCTACGCAATACGGTCACAATTAATCACTAAATTCAGAGGATTAATTTTATACGTGCATTTTCCACATCAGGTTGGGTTCATGTAACCCGACCTTGGAAATCTAGCCGGACATACCGAAAGTGATGAAAACAGATTTCAATATGCAGAAAACCATGATTAATCTAAAGCAAACTCGTACAATGATGTAAAAGAGAATTGAAACGATGAGATACTCACTAATTTTACCACAGCAATCAATTAATTAACTAGAAATACTCACAATCGGAATCAAAGCTTCAATCTTGAATAAAAATGAATAAAGTTGCTGAACTAGGGTTTGTGGAAGAAAAATGAGAAATTAAAATTAACTCCCCACGTTCCTGCCTACCTTATAATGAAAATAATTCGGGTTTTTATACCCTAAATGAAATTACAAGAAGTTGAGTCTAAATCGGAGTCTTTAGAGGAGAATCAGAAAACAAAATCTCGATGGGCGGACCGGTCCGGCGCTTAGGCGGATCGGTCTGCTTCTAAAGCGGATCGGTTCTTTTATTTTCCAGGCGGACCGGTCCGGGGGCGGATCGGTTCTTTTAATTTTTGCCTTCTTCGGTTTGCCTTCGGTTCGCAGTTCTCTGGAGTTTGCACAGCGGACCGGTCCGGTTGAAGGCGGACCGGTCTGCCTATTTGACTTTTTCTTCAAACTTTGACTGCCCATATCTTTTGCTCCGGGTATCCGATTGAGGTGTCGTTTCTTCCTAGGTGCTTGTGAAGGTGATACCTTCAACTTCTCTTTAGGTACCTCATCCGGATTCTGGGTAGGAACGACTCTTTTTCCCTTTTGACTTTTCTTGTTGACTTTCTCTATTCTTCCGGTTTCCTTCTTCCATTTCTTGACATTAGATACCTGTAAAATCATAACGAAATACCAGAAACTCGGTGTACTTGTTAGGATAAGTCAATAGCAAGATTATGAGATAAAGTCAGTCCAATTACGTTGTTCGAGGTGAGTAAAGTACCGAAATTAGGGGATAAATTGGGAAGAATTTATGCCTAATCAATAGCCTAACTCCAGAAGTATGGGTCTTAGACCCTGACATGTCAACATTTTATCACTAGTTTTCCACATTTTAAAAATATTCCATCTGACTAATATTTATCCATAAGTCACGTCCATTGTGCACGTGACACCAACACCAACTACTATAAATAGAGGTCCTCACTTCGTAATTTGAGTGGGAGATTTGGGTAATAAAGTTCTATCCAATTCTCTCCAACTTCTCTCTACATCGAAGTCCACACTCCGATCACTCCCTCAGGTAGCTTAAATCACTACCTGTCACGGCCTCTTTTAGTCTACATTACAAAGCCTCCAGCCTCCAATAGATAGAACTTATATGTTTCTAAATTTAACATGTCTATCTACTCTTGTATGCCTCTAAGGCCCCCAAATTTGTACTAAATGAACA
This sequence comes from Sambucus nigra, assembly GCA_949130495.1. Taxonomy (NCBI): domain Eukaryota; kingdom Viridiplantae; phylum Streptophyta; class Magnoliopsida; order Dipsacales; family Adoxaceae; genus Sambucus; species Sambucus nigra. The sequence continues at coordinate 330,288,695 of OX422216.1, forward strand.
TGGAAAATGAGAATTAGGTACCAAAGTGGATTCATTCTTATGGTCGAACCACGCTAAATCTCATGTTTATGACTCTTTTAATCTATTCATATACTTTGACTGGTGGGTACGGCTATGATGGAATGGTTTACTTTAGTAGATCTAGTTTTTGACAACAATAACAATAATAAAATACTACTCGTACAGAACTTGTAATGCATATGTAAATTATGGGGGTTAGCAGCAAAGTCAGTAGGCTCGTATAAATGCTTTAAGCGAACTACACATACTCGCATGCGCACATATATAAGAGTGTATGCATATGAATACTTAACTACCATCTGAAGATAAACATAACATCCTGAGATCTCACCGCATACTACCACACATCCCAAAGTTCCCCATATATCGAATTTCTACCGCACTAGCCTCAGTTTGGTGGACTCTCGATCACACTCTAGTCATTTATCCTTCCACCACTCCATTGTCCCAAAACTAATACAATCACTAGGCACAATAGAGTACTCCCCTTATCAACCCACCATAATGTTTTAAAAACCCATAATAAAATATCTTAATATCCCAACGGGTCCATGTCATGGCTCACGAAATAAAAGATAAGATAATAACCCAAAAGCACACCTCGTCCATTTACAGGGCTCAAGATGTAAGAATAAAGTTTTAAAAATATCGGTTGGCTAATTATATTGGACATATGTTTCCTGGACTCTCAAATGAAATAACTAAAAGAGGTATAGGTAAGTACATTAACAAAAAAGATAATGCCCAAAAAGTAAACCCCGTCCAATTACATGACTCACGAGAATTTGGGCATGACTTGTTACTAGTAGTTTAGGTGCCTAAAATGTGGATTTCGGTGTGGAGAGAAGTTAAAGAGAATTTGGCAGAGCTTCACTGCCTAATGTATCTCCTCTAATGAGGAGGTGAGGACCTATATTTATAAAGGTTGGCGAGGGCATCACGTGCACACTGCAGTTACCTTGTCGATAATAATTGTTGAGATGGAATCTTTCTAGAAGGCAGATAGATGGCAAGCCATTTATGACATGTCAGGGCTCGTGGCCTATATATCTGGGGATGTTTTGAAGCTGGGAGGCCATGACCTATCAAAGGCATAGTTTTGTCCCTTTGATGTAGTCATGTCATAAAATATGTAGCCTGTTTCTGCACTAGGTCTTAGTCTTGAGCGTATAAGGGGAAAATTGAGTACAGTCTGCGATTTATTTGTGCACCAGGTCATAGTCTTAAATGTAGGGTGAGGTCTTTTGTTATCACTTAGTATATATTTCTTGCGTTTGCATGAGCCTCTATGCCACATGTCTTATGTCCATCAGTTGACATATTTTAGGTATAAGAGAATCCCCCCCAAGCCTTAATGCTAAGGGGAGGGTGATTTAGTACTGGGGCTTTCTTCTTATCTACAAGATATCATCTCGAAGCTAGGACTTACTGTAGAGAGGGAGAAACCATGTGGATGTTGTGGTCTACCCATTAAGGCTGAAGCCTTGTTGATAAAGAGGTCACATGAATGTCACAACTACTTGTTGAGGTGTTTCAAATTATGTGACGATTCGCCTTTCTATGACCTCCTATATAAATGAGTTGAGGTTGTGGCATCATTATCTAATTAAATACATGAGAGAAAAAGCAATGAAGAAATTTTCATCTGACGTTGGGAGATTTTCGATAAGAATTCGGGTGAGTTACAGTGCATTATTTCTTTATTTCGAATAAGTTTCTCCATCCTATCTCGCAATATCTTATTAGTATTCATTTTCAAGTATTCATTTTGCACATGGAACCCTTCGATTGGTGTTAAACGTATAAAAAAGCGTAAAATATATTCCCAATTTTGGTGTTCATCATTCCTGATGATTTGGGTTTTCTATGTTCGTCGTTGCAAAAATTATACAAAATGTAAAATATATTATTTTAAAGCCTGAATTGTATCCAACCTGTAAATATAAACCCCTGAATTGAATCGAATTTGCGAATTGAGGTTCTTTGAGTTTTGTAGGGTATTGAAGGTTTTGGGTCGAACGTTGGATTTTATGGATTTTTTAGTATTAAATGGTGTTGGAGATGGAGTATAGCAATGGATTGTGTATTTAGATTGTGTTTTCAACCCAAAAATATAGTGTTTGGAAGGATTTTATTCTCGGTTTAGTTGAAAAACATGAACCGTTATTCATTTGTGTTTTTGTTTAGAAAATATAGGGTTGGGTTTATTTTATCTTTCCTAACTGGTAACAATTGGTTTTAGGTGTTTATGTTGATGGTCATAGCCCCTCAAGCATAGGACAAAATAAAACCCCGTAGAAAATCAGTGGTATTACTATATGGGACTGTGGAATGGTACTAGGTACCTTATGAGAGGACAACCTTCCAGTAAAAAATACCGAAAAGGTAAATACCTTTTTCATTTCAGATGATAAGTGGGAAACACACGTCGAGGGGTCTGAGAGGCAGAAAGCACATAGGATTCCACAGTCGTGGGGGAATCCCCTATGGGAGGTAAAACAAATTGTATAATATGTCTGCGGTATGTGGTTTTCATACTTGAAATAATATTGGCACCAATTATTTTTGCAGTTCATGTAGTTTTGGCACCCACACAATGTCAAAGGAGGAGGATTAAGACTGCATTCTTGATTCCTGACAAGAAAAAGCAATTTATTAGGGTGGTTGACCTTAGGGACTTGTACAAGCTTGGGTACTATATTGCATACGTTACACTGTGAGGAAAGCACCAGAAAGTAATAATTTTTACTTCACATACTGTTTCCTAATTTGATACTTTTAATTTCCAATTTCCCCCTAACTTTTTCAGTTTCCCAACTTTTGTGCAGGTACCTACGGGGATGAACATCCAGTAAAAGTGATTGATAGGGAATTGATTATTTACTAATTGGATGAGCTAGAGGGGGGTGTCCAGACTTCAAATCAAGCTTTGCAAAAAGGTAGGGTTAAAAAGAGGAAGAGGAAGAGGGCAATGGACAACGATATTGGTCTAGAAGTTGGCGCCCCCATTAGAATCCAAAATGAGGCCATTGATGGTGACTCAAATATACCACTTTTCAATGATTTCGCGATCAATATATACAATGCAAGATTAGTTTCCCCTACTGCTAGAGAGAAAAATAAAGAACCGATAAACTCTGGGCATATCTCCATCACAGGGTCACCTCTGTAGATATCTGTTCTAGAGGAGGCAAATCCCCCAACCCAAAAAGTATGATTTTTCCTTCTTTTCCATAGCCTCTTACATGAAAAGAGAACCAAAAATTTCCATGGGATACTACTTCTGTGGTAGTCCCTTTGATAAGGGGGTTATTGACTATGATGACCTCAAACGTCTGTTTGAGGAAGATGCTGAGGATTTAGAGGAATACAATTTCCATTGTCTTGTTAGGGTCAGTTTGTCTATACTAGCCTTTTCCTATGTCTACTTAACTAACTTCTATTTTCTTTATTCTAGGCTAGTGAGGCTGCTACGACTCAGAGAACAAAATATGAAGAGCTCTATAATCTATATAAGGTCGCGGAGTCTACACACCTAGATGAAATATTAAAAATTAAGGCTACTTCTTTCGAGGCAGGGAAGGCATCTACAGAAGATTCTCTTAATGTTGCAAAACTCCAGTTGAGGCCATTGATAAAGCCAAAAATGAGGTCGAGAAGAATTTCAAGCAGACTGCGGATGGTCTAAAGGTATATCAGTCAAAGTGCCTAGTGGCTACCAAATAGTGCATAGTTAGTGATGAGAAGGTTAGGCAACTTAAGGTTAAGATCCAATCCTCAACCCAAAACCATGTTGTAGCTATGAACAATGTGGTAAATATAATGCTACAACCTTAAATAAAGTTATTAAGGACACCGTGGCCAGTTACAATACCTCCAGAGACTTCTTTATTAGCTAGAATAAAGCGTACATCCATAGCTATAAGGAGCTGAGGCATTAAGTTTTCAAAAACTATCTAGACGCCAAGAAAAATACCTTTTCTTGAATATTCACTGACATAAAGCACACTTAGTGTGTGCATGAGCTAGAAGAGGCTAGCGAGCTTACTAGGAAAAAAAAGGGTCACGGATACAGTGTTTAAAGTTAAAGAAACTAAAACTAGCAAGGATGAAGACATGACGACGAAGGGGACACAGAGTCTTGCGCTTATTCTGCAGTCTTATTTCACATTTTGATTATAACCATTGTGATAAACAATTATTGTACCAAACTCATATTTACTATAATGGATTTTTGATTTTGCAGCCTTGTGTGCCTTATTGTTTTTTATTTTAATCTTCATTGACTTTTATGACTTGATGTCTTCACTCTCTATCTTTATTTAAATTCGCAACCTGATTGCTTATGGATGCAGTCTTATATTTTGAACTTCATTTAGTTTAAATACTAGACTTAATTGTGGTCGCATCCCTAATAATGAAATATGTCTTGATAATGCTCAACAGACCTAAGGGGTATAGTGGCCCCTAAGGTTTTAGATATTTTTATCTGCGTATTCCATGGTATTATAGTGCTATCATGGTCTTTTATCTCCTTTAGTCTTCAAAGGCTTGTCCCAAGGCTTCAAACTACACTCCACGGGATAGGGGGTACAATGTCCCAAATGGTTAGCATGACTAGTCTTTGCAAGTGAGACCTTGATTTTAATTACAGTCGCAACTTAGTAATACGATATTGTTCATAGGATTCAGAAGTATAGGCCATCAAATTGAGGAATACAGTGGAACCCATTGCTTTTAGAGAATATTCTGTAGACCTGATCAGTACAGTTGCCTTTAAGGCTTTGGACATGATGCTTTTGATAACTGCGGGTGTTAAGATGATGTCTCTAACTTCTATGTTCTTCCATTATTATCCCGGACTTCAAGCTTTTCACATATTTAAATAATGCCGAGGTATTCCAGTTTACTGACGCTATGTTTTACAAGCCCCCCGAGGCTTCATTGTGTTATTCTAGAGTCAACCATGAGTCTTTGATAAAATACTCACTCCAATCAGGGAACCGCCACCATATAGGATCTGACCAGAACCACTAACACTATGCGCACTAATTCTGATTTATTATGACTTAGGTTTTGTCATGGGATTTAATCTGATTGTCTTTTATCTCCTAGGTTTATGAGCACCTCTGCCTTCACATCCGTTGATAGGCTTATTGGGAATTTCTACCTCCCTAGCTACAGTCTTCTCGTTCCTAAGTTTATGGATACCTCTTCCTCTGCGGATATTGATGGGGTTATTGAGAATTTCTTGTTGATTTTTGTTGACTGGAATTTAATGTTCTCTACCCCTTCCGTAATCTTCTATTACCACCGTGGCCTTCTAGTTGTTAGAGTCTTCAAATCTTTATAGGGTACTTTGTACCCCCACCCCCCAAGGCTCATAGGACTATTTGATTTCTCTGAATGAAATGACCTCATGTTTAATGACTTAGGTTTTCTTATGGACCATTTGATTGCTCAGACTAAATTCTCTGCATTTTTTATGACCTGGACTAAGTCTAATTGCTCTAATCGAGGTCTCTGCATTTTTTATTACTTAGATTTTCTTACTAACCAAGTCTGATTGCTCTGATTGTGTAAGAAATATTTTTCTAATATTATACATAGTGTAGGCCCTTTTAAGTTTGAAGCTAGTTTGGCGTATCCCGTTACAAATTGTCACGCACCGTCATGACAAACCGAACTTGAGCATCTCCAAGTTTGAAGACTTCCCTACATCCCGTAAAGGTATAAACAAATTTAGAGTTTAAATTAGTTTACATAATTTATTTCTGGGATGTTTAATTTTTATTAAAGACTAACAGGGCTTTTCATTTTTAAAAGAAAATTATTTTTATATTAAACCTCGTTCAAATGAGATGGAAAACTAGTTCAAACGAGAGTGAAATTTCGTTAGAAAGGGCGTTCGTAGTTTTATCTAACAAGCATTAATTGAGGGCGTATTATTTTGACTCGCCAAAAGGCCGTTTGAAGTTGGTTCAAATTAGATTGGTCTTTCGTTCAAATGTGACTATATTTCGTTCAAACGACTTGCCTTTTTCATTCAAAAGAGCCTTGAATTTCGTTCAAACGAGTCCACTGCCTCAAAAGTTTTGAACGTCCTATAAATACATATTTCGTGTTTATTTTTCGTTGAGGTTTTTTCCAGATTCATTTTTGCGTATCTTTTACGAAAATTCTTCTTTGTTTAGTGTTCTTAAACACTTTTTTTATTCATAACATACATCCTGAAAATCGTTCTTGTGAATTCGTTTAAAACGCTATAAAGTTTTGTATCCTTAGATACACCTTTATGGATAAGGCATCTCTATGACAATCGTGTAATATTTCTAAAGTGCTAAATAAAGTTTTTACCCGAAAGGTTTTTTTTCCTGAAACATTGTTTTGATTGCATGTCTTTTTTATTTATGTTTTAAATCACATTTTTTCATGTTCTAGAGCTATCGAATTAAAAATTTGTGTGGATTGTCATTTGAATTTAATAAGTTAAAGCCATTAGATAATTGTCCACTCTCAAATTGGTATTAGAGCAGGTTGCATTAAGTTATTGTGTTAGATCCATGTTTAGCGCTTTTGGGGTGGTTTAATTTTTCTCTCAATGGATTCCCGTAGTTTTGATGACTTAAATCTTTTGAATTTGAAGTTTTCTAGAAGAATTGATATTCTTGAAAAATAAAATATTCGTTTTAAATCCGCTATGGATCTTTTGTAAACTGTTCAAAATCGAAGAGATTTCTTTCATGAGAAACTTGTGGACATGGATCGTGATTTTAGAAGATTAGAATTGTCCAAGAAAGAGAGTGATGATAGAGTCCTAGTTTTAGAGAAAGAATTAGAGGACTTTAAAAATTCTAGGGTTCATCTTTGTGCCATTGAGGATAGTGTTTAGATTAATGATTTTAAGGCACGAGAGAAGACTCTTAAGGATAAGTTTGATTTTATTGAGGGGAAGCGAGATAACCTTCTAGGAATGATAGAACATATAAAGAAGGAGTCCCTAAAATTAGGAGATTCCAATTCTTTACTTGAGTCTAAAATTTTGAAGTTAAAAGATGATTTCAAAGAGTTGAGTAGCTTTAGTGGTGATGGTACTGGCTCCCATGTTTCTAATGCTTCGAATGTCAAAGCGTAGACCATCGTTTATTTAAGAGGGTCAACCGCATCCAAGGACGTTAGAAAGGGTCAATCCATAAGTAACATTCCTCGTATTTACACATGTTTGCATTGTGATAGGAAAGGTCACCTTAGGTCATTTTATTATGATCTTAGAAGAGGTCCTAGAAAGTTTAAGTCTAGTATTCCCTTGGTTCTCTAAACTCAATGCGTTAAGTATACACCTATTGGGGTAAGAAAATCTTTGTTGGAGGAGCTCGATGTTAGACTTCTTGATTCTCACATGCTTGTACATGATTCTTCAGTTGATATATCTTATAATTGATTTCTTGCATGATTTTGTTTGTCATACTCTAGTTTCGCTTCATGATATATATTTGCGAGTGTTATGACAAGTGAATCTTTTGTATTTCTATTTTTCTTTTATTGAGTCATATTTGAAAAATACAAAAAAAAAGTTTATTTTGATAAAATAAATTTTAAAAAAAATACAAAGAGATCTTATGTTTTTGTGTATTTTAGTTTTACACATTTAGTGTGGCATATTGGTGTGTTTGAATATAATTCACTCCACAATTTCATATGGCTAGGACATTTGGTTATAACCTTATATACTTAGATTGATCTTAACCATGTTTATGGAGTTGTTTCGAACTTGATTTTCTTTACGAATTCAACTTTGTATATGCCACCGCACACATATGCACGAGCTTTTTCAACGTTACTTCACTATGTATATTTGAGCTTGGTGAGATGTTCTCCCATTAATTTTATCATTTACATGTTTATGTGACTATGGGGGATTTGTGCATATAAGAACCGTTACCCGTGAGGATTTTAGTCTATTATTGAAAAAATATGAGTCTACACGGGAAAGGACTGTCTTTCGCAAGTTGACTTTGGATAAAAGCCACCGTTAAAAAGAGCATAAAAGATTAAAGGCTCGTATAAATAAAAAGAAAATGCCAAGCTAGTTTCAAAGAATATTGATGCTTCGCTACATATGAGCATTGATTTCTTTAAAAAGATTTAACAGAAAAAATTTAATATGGTTATCTTTTGAGGGAGTTTAGTTGAAGATCAATGGGTTTGCACAGTGAATCCTAGTGTGCTTATTTTGTCATGACGCTATTGATATGTAGAATCATCAATATTTTAGGCTTGTGTGCATTGTGCTTGTTTTGTTAATTAACTTCAACTTTATTTGTCACTTGAGGCTAAAGCTTAATTTTAAAATATTTTATGGTTAATTAGAACATCTTGAATATATTTTAGTGTTTGAATTGTAATTCATTTGTGTCTAGTTCACGCCCATTCATTTCATCCCACATGTTTAGACACATCGATACTATGCTAGTGAGTACAGTTTATGTGTTTGTGTCATGTTTTATGGTCGCTTATACCTATATATGTGTGTCGTATTTTCTTTGACATATTTTGCATATATTAAATATGGTATTATATGTTGTATTTGTGAAATCTGTTTTTGTTTTTTTGGAAAAATTGAAAATTTTCTAAAATAGTTGGTTGTAAATGCCTTTGAGATTATCATTACACATACTTGATTTATATGTTTTTGTGATGATATCTTATCTTATACATGATGCTTTGTATTCCATTCCAATGTTTCTATTTCTTTGTTTATTTTGGATAAAAACAAAGCGGGAGAGCAAATTAAAAAAGTGAGATTTGATAAGTTAGATTTATAGGGGAGAATTTAATTAAAGTTTTTATCTTATTTCAAACTCGATGAGTCACATGGTATATTTATTTTTCTCATTTGTGTAGGTACTTAAAGAGGAATTCAATACACATCGATGAAAATAAATTTTGTGAAGAAGAAGAAGAAGAAGAAGAAGTTTGAAGACAAAGAGACTTATGCCATTCCATTTCTAGGGTTTGGGAAGGGTATTAGTATTTTTATCATAGGAGATTTTTTTTTTAATTTGGTGTTTGGTTATGTTTGTTTGTTTTGTATCGTAATAGCCAAAGGGGTGGATTTGTAAGAATATTTTTTTTAATATTCTTCATAGTATAGGCCTTTTTAAGTTATAGGCTAGTTTGGCGTATCCCTTTACAAATAATCATGCACTGTCAGGACGAACCGAACTCGAGCATATCCAAGTTTGAGCATCTCCAAGTTTGGAGATTTTTTTATATCCTATAAAGGTATAAAGCAATTTTGAGTTTAAATTAGTTTACTAATTTATTTTGGGGACGTTTTATTTTTCTCAAAGATGAACAGGGCTTTTAATTTTTATAAGAAAAATATTTTTTATTTTAAACCTCGTTCAAACGAGATGAAAATCTCGTTCAAACGAGAATTGGATTTCGTTAGAAGGGTCATTCATAGTTTTATCTAATGTGAAGAAATCGAGGGGTATTGTTTTGACTCATCAGAAGGTCGTTTGCAGCTGGTTCAAACGAGATTGGTCTTTCGTTCAAATGAGATTTTATTTCGTTAAAATTACTTGCTTTTTTCATATAAATGAGCCTTGAATTTCGTTCAAATGACTCTGTCACCTTGAAATTTATGAACATCCTATAAATACCTGTTTCGTGTTTATTTTCCTTGAGACTTTTGCCAGATTCGTTTATGTATATCTTTTGCAAAATTTCTTCTATGTTTAGTATTCTAAAACACTTTTAATTCACAACATACATCCTGAAAATCGTTCTTTTGAATTTGTTTAAACCCTAGAAATTTTTGTACTCTTATTTATACCTTTGTAGAGAAGGCATCTCCATGACTGTCTTGTAATATTTTGAAAGTGCTGAATAAAGGTTTTATCCGAAAGGTTTTTTTTCCTAAAACTGTGTTTTAATTTCATGTCTTTTTTATTTACGTTTTGAATCACATAGTTGCATTTTCTAAGTCTCTCGAATTAAAAATTGGTGTGGATTATCATTTGAATTTAATAAGTTAACACCATTAGATAATTACGCACTCTCAGATTGAAGTATCTACCTTTTGTATGACTTGGAGCAAGTCTAATTGCTCTAACCAAAGTCTTTGCATTTCTTATGACTTAGGTTTTCTTACTGACCAAGTCTGATTTCTCTAATCGAAGTCTCTACATTTCTTATAACTTGGTTTTTCTTGCTGACCAAGTCCGATTGCTCTCACCAAAGTCTCTCCACTTCTTATGACTTGGGTTTTCTTGTTGGCCAAGTCTGATTGCTCTCACCAAAGTCTCTATAATCCTTATGACTTAGGTTTTCTCGCTGACCAAATCTGATTACTCTGACCGAAGACTCTGCATTTCTTTTGACTTGGAGTAAGTTCGATTTCTCTAACCGAAGTCTCTGCATTTCTTTTGAGTTAGATTTTCTTTTTAGGGATGAATCTGCCTCCGTAACCTTTCGTAAGCTTTTGCCATTTATAGTCACCTTCTTGCTTCTGGAATTATTGTCACCTATGACTCTGCATCCATTCATTGGCATGCACAATCTACATTCGCGATCTTCTCTTGTGATACGAAGGTCCATTGCATGTGTTACTATCTTAAGGTGTGATTATTGTTAGGTTTCTCGTTAAACCTGTTGACCAATAATTTTCAAAGGCATTAAAGTAAAATGCTAACTTTTCATTGATATATAAGCTTAAGTAATGCGACTTCTTTGTTCAATTAAAGGTTGCAGCATTTGTGAATTGTTGTAGCATTCCTTATCTGACAAGCCTCTCGACCTCATTCTTTAAACTCGAACACTTATTGGTCATGTGGACAATGTCTTGGTGAAAATCACACTGCTTGATTTTTTCTATCTTCTTAGCAAAATATTTTTGTATTCCTGGACATTTAAGGAGGTTCTCTTCATTGATGCTGGACAAAATAGCTTGTAGGTTGCAGTTTAGAGGGGTGAACTTCTCATATGGTCTTTCTTAACTAGTTCTGATGCGTGCATTTTTTTTATATTTTATACACAAATTTATACTTTGTTAGTCCCATTTTATTTAATAAGTTCTTAGGACCATTTTATTAAAGAGATGAAAAAATGCAAGAATGATTGAATTCATATTCAAAATGGCAGTTTTAAGTAAAAAAATGGCACTTCGATAATTTTATAATATTCTTGTGCTAATTTGTGAAAAAATTTGCCTAGTGAAAATTTTGCAGGGAGTGATGAAATTTGGTGCAAATTAATGATCAACACGAAAAAGGCAAGAAAAAGCTAATTTTTACGGTCGTTCGAAAAAAGCTGAAAAGTCGGGAATTTTTATCCTTCGATTTCGACGAAATTCGGCGTGCGTGTTCATCAAGAAAAGATAAGAGTTTTCGAGTGGGGGGAAATTCCTCCCCATGTCCCGATCTAAAGATTAAATAGGTGGAGAGATAGCTACCAACACTATTAAGCCAATTTTAAATAGGTGGAGAGTCCCATCACAACTCGAATACCTCACCATTTGTCCTAAAAAAAGACCCTTGGGCAGACAATTTTAAGAGGAATTTCGGGGAACAACTTTCAGTGATTGTAATCAATTTAAGGGCCAAGTTTTTGTCATTTTTTTAGACGATCGAAAATTATTGTTAGAGTACTTATTGTAAGTTTGATTTATTAATGAAAATGTCTTCTTATTCTTGCAATTTCTCTTTCATTATGATAGCTTGATTCTTCTATAATGATTAGGGTGAAGTTTAACATAGTTAGATAATATTGTCACATTAATTTGATTGTTGTTTATTCCCTACTTGTTCTAGTTGTTATCAAAGATTCGGTATTCATTTTAAAACGACCCGAGAGTGTGTTTTAAAACCTTCAAAATTATTTTGCAAAACAAGTTGTGAAAATTAAAAATAGTAATTTTTGATGGATTATGCTTGCACTTTAATTGTTTTGATAGTCAATGCTTAAATACATCTGCGGATTTTAAAACTTGTATTTTCTAAGGGAATGTGGATTTTAACCGTCTATTAGAGACGTTAAAAATATTTCGAACATAAATGTCATATTTTTCGAATTAAATGCAACGAGAGTGAGTTTAATTTTAGTTATAAAAAGGGAAAGACAATATTAAATTAGTGTCCAAAATTAGTTTCATGATAAATGGATCCCTAATCCTAATTGTTTACAAATCTATTATGTTACTCTCATTTATCATGGTTACTTTCATTTAGTGTAGTTTATAATTATTCTCTATACCATGTTATCTAGTTGGACAGTTGCAATTCCTTTAAAAGTTAAAATTGATAAATCTCTGTGGGTTCAATCCGTACTTACACTCGCTATTACATAATATCCCGTACACTTGCGATATTTTATAAATTGAAAATAATTTCCATGCCTCATGTTCTTTCCTTCCACTAATTCTGCCACTGTCTTCCTCTGAGGGGTTGCGAATGCACTCTTTACCTTGGGGTCTTCGACCTTCAATATGTTAGTGAAGGTTGCGGACTCAAGCATAAGAATTCTCTGTCCGAGGAGGTTGATATGTTCTTACAAAGAGGGTTGACCTTCATAAAGATGGTTTATGTATCTCATAAAGTGGGCCACATCTTTGGTCTGTTGGGGACCTGATCTTGAGTTACCTTCCATTATCTTTAAATCCTCTCTCTTCCAATTATTAGCTATTTAGAAAATAATTTATCTGAGACAAACTAAACACGGTGAGAAATCCAAGGTTCATATAGTAAGTAAAGTTGAACATCGATTAGATAGTAATAATGGGATATGGTCATTTACATCGAGGTCGTGACATTAAGGCCACGGTGTATTAAGACAATAAAGGATGAGGTCGTGGACTTTGTCCTTTACAAGGAGTTTTTCACCGTGATTAATATGATAGAATATAGTTTTCTCCCGGGATGGTTCCATCTGAAGTATAATTTTCTAGGTATATGCCCTTGGACGTAACAGTAATTAAAAATTTAGTATAAGCATCTTAACCTATTTTGGGCGATTTTATCGATCCTTAAGGTAATAGCCTTGTCATATTTTGCCCGTGAAATCATCGATTTTCAATTCTATGACCTAACCCTATGCAATTTAACCCAGCCCATAAGCCATAAAGCATGTTACTGGGGTTTAAGCATTTTGTGGCATCTTTGATTTAAAATAAAAGAATTCTTTAATCAGAAATACTAGATATGATAAAAATAGAAGAATTGGCCTAAGTTGTCAACTAGAGGTTGTGGCTTGCTAGAACGATAACATGTACATACCACAGACAATATAAGGAAGAGTGTAGATTTTAACCCATATTTTTCCGAGTGTGATTATCCACTCCAAGAGTTAGACTAAAAAGTCTTTAGGGTATTAAACCTAGGCATAACAAGTCCTTATGTGTAATACTATATAAGTTTAGAAACAAATTCCTACTATATAGGTCATAACATGGCAAATAATGCCTAAAAGTATAGAAAAAGTAGAAAATATGTGCATCCCTAGTTCCCAGTTCTTATGAGGTCATAACCTGCCAAGCTGCTTAGCAAAATTTAGACACGGAAACATTAATAGGGTAGATGGATCTTGCCAAAAACCTTAAGATTATATTGGGAAAATAGATCTCAAAAGATGAAGATACTTTTAACTGGTTTATATGTAAATATGGGTCTAACCACCAAAATCTCACCCATAATATGTAGATCTAGAGATCCTTATGAATGAAATAAGGCACAATGGACCTGATTTATGAGAACTCAGTAGATTACCTCGTTTTCTATAGACGCGACCAAACTATTGTTGTGTAATAATGATTCACCAAATTAAATCACACCGTAAAAGTTATACAAAACAGTTAAAGTATAGATTATAGAGAGAAAGAGACATAAAGGGAGATAACACGAGATTTAGAGTGGTTCGACTATAAAAATGTGACTATGTCCACTATAGATCCCGATTATCATTAGGTTCATGTAGTAATACAAGTTTGGGGGGTCTTAAAGGCATTTAAGAGGAGAGAAGTAGGTTATATGCAAAATATACAAGTTCGATGTAGAATTCGCGCCTTTTATGTGCATCAGGCCATAGTCTTGAGCGTATGCTGAGGCCTTTTATCAGCACTTGTTTTTTTTATATATCCGCATGAGACTTCGTTCCACGTGTATTTTATCCATTAGTTGGCATATTTTGGGTATAAAAATTATTATTACTATTATTATTCTTATGGGATTTTAACATTAAACATTAGTCTTAAAAAATAGATCAGGACGTTTATTAAATTAAAATGTAGTCCTTATGCTTAAATAATGATCGTATATTAGGAGTGGCAATTCATTTGAGTCATTAACAATGTCACTATTTAGACATGATTATATAAGTGGGTAACATGAATTTGGTTAAAAATGACAAGAACCCACTAAAAGTGATTAATACACGACTTAAACTTGACACAAGCCTGAGATGACACACAACTGACTATAAATGGTTCAAATATGTGTGACATAAAATTTGAGATGAAACAAATAAGTTATGACACAAAATCGACTTGACAAAACATGTTGCAAGGCTAGCCTTATATATTGATAAAAAAATAACATTATTTTCACATGATGATATTGATACATGTGGTTGACATGGTAGTGACATATTAACACAATATGCTAAATATAAAAAATAGTCACGGTTTTGGACCGGGGCTAACGGCTTGGGTCACGATTTTGGATCGTGACCATTTTAAGAGTGACCATTTCGGGGGTCACAGTCCAAAATAGTGACCACTTATAGAGTCACAGTCACTTTTCGTAACCTTGTTGTTGGGAACTTAGTCATGATTATGGACCTTGACCAATGGTCATGGCCATGAATCGTGGCCCATACCATGAATGATTTACCCTGGTCAAGGTCTCGAACCATGACCTCCTTCGGTGAATATAGATTTTATGATCACAGTTCTTGACAGTGACAATCTTTCATGAAATTTGATTTGTTGGTCATGGTCTTAAATCGGTGACCCCCAATTGTGACTACAGGTTTATGGTCACGGTTTCTGACTATGACCATCTCTTAACCCACCGAAGTTTTTCCATGAATATGATCACGATTTTGGACCATGACCAATAATAAATTTATTTCAAAATATATTTTTTATTTTTTTCTTGCAAAAACATTCATGTAAACGTTTTCAAACCTTTATATAATTCCATTATATAACTAATCAATGCATCAATAAAAAACAATAATACAAAAATTATTAAGTCATCAAATTAATTACATGAATCCAAAACTAATAATATTAAAATAATCAAGGTGTTCCTCCCCCTAATTATATGCAAAATCATTATAAATGAGATCCGTGTCCACCAAACTAGAGTTGTAAATATTTTGAGACGTTTTAAATGGTAAGAAAGGACTTGAATCCCAAGTTGACTTTAGGATTTCTACGTAGCGAAAAAGGGAAACAAAGTACACATAGTTCGTAAATGAACAAGTTTGGTGTCTAAGATATAATCCAAATCTAGGGTATCTCTTTAAATACATGATAAGGGTATGAAATGTAATGAAAGTGTAGAAATTTATAAGAACACTCTAAATTGGGAATTGTGATATAAGTCTCCTTTTGGAGGGCTTTATTTATGAAAATAGATGTGAATGTATATATGATAATTAAAAAAAGTAAGATTAGTGATACAAGTAAAATAAATAAACTACAAATGGAATAAGAACACTAAAATATGCAAAATAGTATTTATGGGACTAGTAAAACATAATGGATATTACAAAATGTGAGCAATAAAGTAATAAATATAAGATAACTAAATAAAAAAGTAGAAGATGCTAACTGTATGAATGATATTTGTGTGAGTACCCTCGAAAAATTATGTTGGAGCATTAATCGGTCCAATCCATATGGGATTCTTACCTTTATAACAACACTGACATAAGCTTGTTAAGCTTGAAATTCCAAATGAATTCGATTCGTTAGACCCTTAAGAACAAATTCAAGGTACACATAAAAAACAAAGTTACAAATATTACAAAATGTATTGAACATAATAATTAAGTAAAGAGTTATTTCCTTAACAAGTCAATTGTATCATAACTACCAAATCTGAATCGTTGTCTTCATAAGTTTATTGGGTGTAGGGAATTGATGTGAACAATAAAATGTGTGCATGTGTGTAAGAAGTATAATTATCATATCCACATCATGGAAAGAGTGAGCACACATGAAAATAGAGTAAGTAAATGAGTCTACATAAGAAATTATTCGAATCCCAATTTGACTTCGGGATGCCTATGTGGCCCAAAAAACCAGCATCAAAGTCCATGTAGTTCTATCACGACAGAAAATTAGAATGGGAATATGTGGATATGATAATTAGAGAATATGATTGTTATTAATCCTAATAATTAGAATATCCTATTGGAATTTGAATCCCAATATGATTGTTATGTTGAGAATATCCTATTGGAATTTTAATCAATTTGTTTAATGATCCTAATAATGAGGCAAAATCTTGCTAGCATTAACAAAGTGTTGTTTGGAACAGATTAATCTTGTTGGGGCATTAAGAGTGGTTTTAATTGATGTTGTGTGCAACCCACCGGTTGAAGCACATGATATTAGTCGGTATTATAGGCTTGGCCAAATTGTAACTATAAAAACCTTCTTTTGGCCAAGCCTATAAGCCTAGCTAATAGCCTGTGTTTCACCTAACGGGTTCCAAAAATTGAGAATATGATTGTTATGTTGAGAATATTGGTATTGATCAAGGCTACTCACAAATATAATTTTAGTTTTTTGTGAATACCCTTGAAGTTTTTCTTACATGAATAATCAGATGAGCTCACACGAATTTCCTAGCTTCATAACAAGACTATGACATAACCTTATCACGGCTTGAAACACCGGATGATTTCGACTGGTTATACCCAGAAGAAAAACTTCAAGGGTCCTCACATAAAACAAAAATTAGATCTGCGAGCAGACTTGATCAATATCAATTTTCTCAACAAAATAATCACATTCCTAATTTATGTAACTTATCGTGTAAACGAATGCTATTATATGGGCTTATAGCCTTGGCCAAAAGAAGGTTGTGTATAGCTATAATTTATCCAAGCCTATAAGATCGACTAATAATCTGTATTTCAACTGGGTCCCACAAAACATCAATTAAAACCACTCTTGATGCTACAATAAGATTAATCTCCTTTGAACAACACTTTGTTGATGCTATTAAGATTTTGGATTCATTGTTTGGATCATTTAATACATTAATCAATCCTATAAGTTCGACTGATAGCCTGCCTTATATGTTGCTCTTTCTAATACGAAAATTCAAATAATATTGATTGTCTAGATCATGCCTTCATTTTCCTAGGATATTTTGGATCATCCCTATATTTTCACTTTTAGCCTAAGCTAAAGGTGTTTGGATACAAAATTATTCTCCGATGTTGTACCCCTCGCCTTGTCCTCGATTTGATAACCAAAAATCCAAACATGATGTGATATACGCTAGTGACTAACAGATAAGAAGTTAGACTTGTCATTCTTAAAATAATGATTCTTCAACAAAAATCTACGATGACTGACATAACATATTTTACATCTATGTTGTATCCAACTGGAATCAGTTTTCTCCCCTCATATGGGACATCCATAATAACCATGAACATTGTAACCGGACAAGGTCCCATAGGTAGGAAATTTGCGGATCGCCCATAATACCATTTCTTTAAATGTGAACTTTTCACCCTTATGAACATTGAATGCCCTCATATCTTTATCCCACAACTCTTTAACTTCTTTAATTAATGGGAATAAAAAATTATTAATATCGCCACTGGGAGCATTTGGCTTAAGTATTAACAATGAAAATAATGTGAACTTTTTTATCATGCATAGTGTTAGGGTTTTATTCTTCAAATCATATATAACATTTACTTTTAAGTGAAGTTGTGTTAATTTATTTTCAAATAAGTATCATGGTTACGATAATGCCTTATATTTACTTTAAATTTATCATAGACATGTTGATCAATAGAGCTCAGTAGGAATTTCAGTGAGTCGACTTCAGGATGATCACTAAGAGATTGAGATTCTTGTTCTAGCATTATTAAAACGTTCACAACCACTATCAAAATGATTGCGATACAATCCTAGTAGTCTATCTCAATCTATATAAACTTGTTAATAGTTTAAGAACTTGTTTGATCGTTCGATAGAGGATTATGGTTGGTACATTCCAAGAATATATTAAACAAGGTCACCCATGAGAATTGAGTTTAAGGATTGTCTTTATTAGACTCAATCCATTTATAAAAGAACGCATGGATTCTTAATTCCGAGAATTATGAGGATTGAAATGTTTTCTCAAATGTCACTTTGATGGTTATGGGTGCGATATGATCTTATATCAGGTCAAATGATCTTCGTATATTGGGTGAGAGTTGTGTAAGTATCCACATTCAGTGTATAGCGTTGATTTTGATACCCCTTAATAGACTTATATTTTTGTTTCCATCAAGTAGAACTCGATCTGTGGATTATTTTATAATCCCGATGAAGTAGAAAATAAGTTAAATCTGAGAATCAAGAAAATTGATTTGATGTTTTTTAAAGTCAATTAATAGTAAATTTATTTGACCAATAAGGTATCAAACACTTAACATAGGGAATTATATTATATACCAGAAATAACTTTACAAATAAGATCTCATTATATCCGAGTGATTTTTGAGATAATTAAATTGTAGTGTAGTCGTGATTATTTAAATGAGTCAATTCACAATCAAATAAAAAAGAAAATAAATTACGGTAATTATAATTTGAGATTTCCGAGTAATTATTTGGTTCTAATTTAATAGTTTTTCTTGGAACCTTAGTGTAGTCCATATACTCAAGTAGTCTCAAGAAATCCAGTTTGTCCTAAGCCCACCTTTTGTAATTTTATATAAAGGTATGGGAAGGGATTTTAATGATTATTATGTATTATTAAGGTTTGGCAGGGATGAGAGAAAATACTATTCATATTTTTTTAAAGAGTTCTGAAGAGAGGCCATCATATCTCACTCACAAGGAAAGGTTTTATGAAAAGTTACCCACTCACCTATCTGACTTTAGGAAGGATCCTACACTAGAAGATCCTAGCTTACAGAAGGTTTAATCAATATTTTTTATATACCTTTGGGGGTATCAAGTATTTTATCATCGTCTACCTTTATCTCCTCATATGAATCACAACAAGATTCGCAATGGTATGAATTCTTGAAACCCAAGGTTTAATCTTTAAACTTAATTCTTATTTTTTATTTTTAATGCATGATTAATCAAAGATGTTTAAGGGATGAAATTTTTTCGCATTTTAATGTCAATCCCGAGTTATTTTTCCTAACACGTAGTTTTGGGGGGGGGGGGGGGGATACCTTAAAGCGCTAAGAGAACTGGCCAATAACTTTGATTAGTGCTTAAATTATCGAAAGGGTTATACCCATCAGCTGATAATCCAAGATAAACATTGCGCGATTCCTTTACAAATTTAAAGCGTCGTGCATTTTAAAGTTTCCATATGATTGAATCAATGGGATGGTGCATGGGATTCCCACCCACCTCAGCTCGAGCGTGGCCTCTCCTATCTGTGGTAAAGTGAAAAATCTTTTTAATGGTGGATTAAGAGGAAATACTTCAATACCTTATGTGGAACTTGCAAGGACTTGCAAAATTTAATGGGTTTGTCATTTCCACTATCATAAATCGTATATCTTATCTCATTGCATACATGACACTTATCATTTAGTTCATGTTTATTGTGGTATAATATGAAATCATAATTGCATGTGAGAATAGATTTGTATTTCAAACACAAACCCTTTAAGTTCTTATTCATGGTCGAATAATTATTTGGTAACATGTTTCCATTCAGGAGAATGTCTTTATTCCACTTAAGAATTTCGGTTACTCTATTGCTTGAAAACCGAAATAACTCCTTAAATTATGCAAACTGATCATTGCATACAATACCTATTACTCTTCATCATAATTTGTATACAAAGGTCTAGCCTCATCGACTTTCAACCCTATGTATTCTCGATCTTCGAGTAATTCAGCATCAACTTGCTCATTAACTTTGTCATAATGGACATTATCCCAATCCATAGCCTGATGGTTTTAATGGTGGTGGACTCCATAAGTATCATAATTTAAGTTAATCAAAGTACGATGCGCTGGCGAATCATTCATCACTTCCACCCGATCAGGTACCGGTTTCGAAATAATACACCAATTATCAATTAAATGAAGGATCATCCTTTAAGTGAAGATAACATTCAACCGCATAATATTAATATTAACTAATTTATATTTTTCAATTAATCAATCAAACAAGTCCTATGTTAGTTCAATTTTAATTAAATTAATCGTGAAATTAGTATGTGTCCACTAATGTGTAATCCCTTTCACTAATTTGTTTTCACCCAAATAACAACCATTTAAGGAAAGGGTGAATACGGACACAACATTCAGCATGCTTTATATAAGACTATTTTATATAAAATAAAAGATAAGTAAAATTACATGAATAAAGAAAACAGTTAGAATGAGTTGAGCTTCAACAAAAAAAAATCCAATTACATGCACAAATGGAACAAGAAGAAAAAATATTAACATACTATTAAATTAGACGTAAACATTGCAATGGTATTGTTCATATTCCCAACATACACAACCATAAACATAAACAATTGAGATGACAATTATTAATTTTTTAGTTATTTACCCTTGAATGACTTTTTCCGATATGCACAACCATGTGTATAAAAGTTTGCATACCTATTGACCCCTCAATGATTTTTAGCTCTTAAATAAGCGATGGGTAAATCACTTTATGATTGAATAAATAAAATATTTTTTTAATAAATGTACGTTAAATTTTTTTAAATACCTTAGTTAATTATATCTTTAAATAAAATTTAGCCACAAACAAAATAATTTTGTTTAATAAATTATTAACCGAATTGCAGTTATAATTTCAAGTTTATCAAAAATTGTTTCACACAAAAACGAACACCGATGGATCAAAATTATTTCAACTATTACCAAAAAAAATTCTATGAATGCCCTAATTGAAAATTATTTACCTAAACATTTTTAGAAATAACATATGCCTTAATTGAATACTTTTGTAAATGTTTATGGTTAAATCCATATTCACATACAAATACAAATACATATACATATACATAAACAAATATTTATGGTTAAATCCAGGGGATGGAGAAAGTTGGACATGGAGTGGACATGGAGGGGGAGAGAGAGAGAGAGAGAGAGAATTATGAGTTACAAGGGAACGAAATGAAAATAAAACCCGTTAGGGTTTTATTTATACTTGAAATGGGGTCACAGTTTCAGATTATGACGCGGTCCATGACCATTTTTAATTAATTTGAATGGTTATGGCCAATCAAGGTGGTCCTGTTATGATCCCAAAAATCCCCAAGGTCATGTTCCTAAACTGTGACCCCATTTCTATGATCATTTTGAATTCAAGAGTTGTTACAGTTTTGGAGTACAGTTGCCAACCGTGACCATATTACACACTAATTGGTCACAGTAGTTTGTCAGTGGTCACGATCTACAACCGTGACCCGTTACATGGCCAACTTGGCATTATTTTTTTCGACACTAGGGTCGAGATTCTGGACCGTCACCATGAGTATCACGATTCTGGACCGTCACCATGAGTATCACGTGTAAATCACCCTTGATGCGGTCACAAACTGGGTCATAGTTAAAAAGGCATGGTTACAATTGTGAACCGTGACCACCTTGGTCGCAGTCCAAAACAAAGACCACCCTGCCATAACCATTTTTCGATTTTTGGTATAGTGACACTGTCTTGTTATGAATCAAATAAATCAACAAAAAGCTAAAGTGGTGTTACCATGTCACCGGTCTTGACGTGATGAAGTGGTATAATGATATTTCATTGACAATAAATATATACACTGTTGATTATGTTATAGATGTATTATTTGAGTTTTTTTTTCTTTCAGCCACTAATACTAATATTGGTAATAATTAAATGAGTTGAATTTCTTTCGTTAATAGGTCATTGGTACAAGTGTTAGCTATGTATTTATCAGTATATATAATGCAAAAACAATGTATATGGAATGTAAAAATGTAAGTGTAAAACACTTTTATTTACATTTCATTAATGTTGAAAATA
The DNA here is from genome assembly GCA_949130495.1 of Sambucus nigra. Taxonomy (NCBI): domain Eukaryota; kingdom Viridiplantae; phylum Streptophyta; class Magnoliopsida; order Dipsacales; family Adoxaceae; genus Sambucus; species Sambucus nigra. The sequence continues at coordinate 330,310,945 of OX422216.1, forward strand.
TTATGAAAACTAAACGAGGGACAAATATTTGCTATTAAAACAAGATTGACTTAAAATTTGAGTAATGCTAGCCTATATTACTCGGGAGTTAACCCAGGGTTAGTACATGGAGGGAATCTTTTTTTTCCTTGTTTTTTTATGTGATTTATTAGCATTATTTGACTTTTTTTTATTTAAAAAAAAAAACTATTTTATTAGAAAATAATATTTTTTATAAACTAAAAAAAATGTATTGTTAAAAAACACTATTTTAATATAAAAATAGTTTTTTTTGAAAAAAATTGTTTCAAAAAAGAAAAGTTGTTTAATATAAATATTTATTTTACATTTTTAAACAGTTTTAATAAATACGAAAATTGTTTTAAATGTTGTAAAATTAAAAAAAAATAGTTTAAAAATAATGGGTGCCGCTGGCACAGACCTTTAAAAATAAGAGAATATTGGGTAAATGGGTGTTTTAGGGACTAAATGAGTTAAAAATATATTTTTTTAAATTCGTATTAGAATAGTTTTATTTTTAAAAAACATATTTTAATTGAAAATACTGATTTATATTTTTTTTGAAAAAAACTGTTTCAAAAAATAAAAGTTAATTCAATATAAATAAAAAAAAAGCTTTTTTTTACATTTTTAAACAGGTTTTAGAAATACAAAGGGGGTGCCGCTGGCGCGGATCGTTAAAAATAACTAAATATTGAGTAAATGGATATTTGAGAGACAAAATGAGTTAAAATTAAAAAAAAAATACTAGATAACCCGAGAGATAGTGTCGGGCTAATAAAAAAATTAAATTTAAAAATAATGGGTGCCGCTGGGGCGGACCTGTAAAAATAAGAGAATATTGGGTAAATGGGTGTTGAAGGGACTAAATGAGTTAAAAATAATTTTTTAAAGACAAAAAAAAATAGTTTTAAATTTAAAAAAAACATATTTTTTTTAAATAAGGATTTTATATATTTTTTGAAAAAAACTGTTTCAAAAAATAAGGTGTCAATTAAATAAATGAGGTGCCAACTAGATAAATGGGGACAAATGAGGACCAATGAGATTGCCAACTAGACAACCCGGTACTAGCACCCGGGTTGTCTAGTATTATTCTTAAAATTTAGTGTTATAGTTATCAAGTCCAATTAACTTATTTAATGAGGCAAGAGATCATGTGACTGAGTTAATGGTGTGAGAGGTCCTATTTGTCAACTCCGCACATTAAAATGACAAATACCACTCTAAAAAAAAAATTCACAACTGTTATGTTGTTTTTAAAAAAAAACATCAAACCTTTAAGAGTTCATAACTTCAAATTTACAAATTCAAAATTCACAAAATTTATATATTTGGAATCTACTCGTCAAGATCTATCAAACAACACCCATATTAAATATTTTTTGATGAAAAATCGAAACAGATAAATTTATTATTTCTGTAAAATCACCATTTTTTCCGGCGAAAACTCTTCTTCTCCAGCTTGGGTGATGATGCCGCTGGCGCGGATAAAAAAAATAAAAAATAGAAGATATATATATATATACAATCCTGCTGTTGTGCAGAGCAGTCCGCATTTTAAGAATGCGGACCGGACATGTGTCACCTGACGGTGAGCCCAGAAAAAAAAGAGAGTGTGCCTATAATTTAGGCGATAATTTCTAGGTACACCGTTAGGGGACACATGTTCGATCCGCATTCTTAAAATGCGAACTAGTCCGCACAAGAGCATTATATATATATATATATATATATATATATATATATATATATATATATATATATATATATATATATATATATATATATATATATATATATATATTTATATATATATATATATATATATATATAGAGAGAGAGAGAGAGAGAGAGAGAGAGAGGAAAATACTCCGACGAGAATTCTAGCGCCTCCGGTGAGATTTTTTGGTGGACTGTTTCCGGTGAATCTCCGATGGGATGGGGTGGGGTGGAGATGCGTCTGCTAGAGAGACAACGAGCGTAGGATTATGTGTTTGTTTTTAGTGAGAGAGTAAGTGAGTTTAAAATAGATATATGTGAGGGTACATTTGTCTAAATATATATAGTCTATAATAAAAAAACTATTTAAATAGAGTATTTTCCAAATACCAAATAGTACCATGTATTAATATAGTACAGAATGTAGGGGAACAAGAATCAACCCTTTGTTTCTCCATATATTTAGTGATTGCCTATGTTTTAGATAATCAAGACAAGGGCGTTATGGAATGAAATTGGATAGGTGTTCATATGTAATTTGTAAACATTGTCTACAGCCGCTCTAACGAAACTCTATAAACAATATAGAAATGATGTGATAATATGTTGAAGAACAACAAAGTAATTGTGTAAAACCAATTTCATGAAATTTCGGCCACAAGTCAAAGCGACAACTTAACTTCTAGTCATGATAATTGTATGTGTTTGTGTTTTCAATTATTTAAAAAAGAAAACTATTTTGCCACTTACAAAGAAAACGGTAAAGTATCCTTTAAAGAACATTATCCAAAGGAGAGTAAAACCACACGGATGCATTCTCTCCATTATTAAAGTTTGTCATCATCCTATCACGGAAATCGAACACAAGTATTTAAGGGAGTGCTTGATCAATACAATTTATCATAAAAAAATGCATGAGATTCTTTATTTTTTTAATTTTAATAGTTTTTGATTGCATAAATTTGTTTTGGAAAAAATTTCACCCATAAAAAATTACAACTTATTAAGTCATGAGAATTGCATTTTTCAATTTTTATTTTCTTGCCTTAAATTTTTTCGAAGGCAAATCTTAATTGTTAAGGCTAAACAAACTCATTTTTTTCATTTTTTACACAATTACAATCAAACACATAAAAGAGCAAATTTTAACTTTACAAAAAAATTCATGAAAAAAATTGACTTTAAATTTTGTCTTTTCTAGCAAACACACGCTAGTATAGGAATGACAATTTAACCCGATCAGTAGGAGCCCCGTCCTGTCCCTAATGGGGCGTGTTTAAAAATTCGATTAATGAATTAAGAGCGAGTATGGGTTTAAAAAAAAAATCGCTTATTACATGGGGGGGGGGGGGGGGGGGGGGGGGTTAGGAATTTGTCTAAATAAAATCGCCTGCGCCGCCCCGTTTAACTTATGCCTATATAAATATGAATAATAATATGAGTACAAAAATCTCCTCCAAAACCTTCCCCAAATCTGATGTGGATTCCACTTACTCTCTCACCTGCCTATTAAGTATTGCCTTGTGTTATGGGGTCTAGCCAGGGCACCATATTAATTACTTTTGGGCGGAGTTTTTGGGGAGTTATTTGGGACTTATAGCACTACTCTATAAATATCCTTTATATTTATGTTAATTACAATTAAACCATATATATATACACACACACACATACTAAAAAAACATTTATATGTATGTTAATTATGTGAAAAAAAATCTATGTAGAAATATGGATTGATAATTGGGGGATTGTCTCACGTGTTGAAATACGAACCATTGTAGATCTCTAAGACTATAAAGATTATCTAGTGCTTTTTGTTTCACATTTCTAATAATATTTTTTACTTCCTTTTTTAACTTCTTATACTTTTCTAAATCTTTTTAATATTTAATCTTTTGCCACTATTTAAAACTTACTCGTTTCTTTTATATTATCTTTTGCACTTCCATATTCCACCGCCAAGTCTCTTTTTTAATGAATTTTTTTTCTTTTGTCTCACCTAAATTTTGCTTATTCATTTTCTCGATATCATTCTTTGTTCTTACCAACATATCGATTTTGTTGGGGTTTAATATACCGTTTTGGGGTTAGAAAATCAAGGTTCTATGAGTCAATTTACGATTTTTAAATTTAAAGTATGTGGCTTTCATTCCTCTGTTGATTTTACTTCTCTATAATTAACATATATCTTTATACTTCGTAGTAAAGTTGATAGCATCATATAACCTCCATCTTTCGTTTGAGACCTTGGGATCCATATGAATATATAGCATGTGTGCTTTGTATGTATATAGGTGGTGTTTTATATATATGTTGTATTAATACATTTTTGCAGTCACATGAAATTAAACGGAGAGATCGCTCAGGCTTAACAATATGAATTAACGAAGATGGTAACAATTTGACCCCGTTTTGTGTCAATTATACTGTTGAGTTGAATTTTAGTGAGTTATGTGTTTTGATGAATGGGTTTTATCTAACTTGATTGGTAAATTTTGGTTCTCTTGCTCTTTCCCCCTTTCTCTTTACCCGTCTCTGTTTTAAATGTTAGTGATTTTATGATTTTTTTTTTACTACATTTTGTTGGATAATATGAATGCAAATACAGAAATGGAACTCTTTATATATCGCAGTAATGTCAACTTCAATACAACAATGTAACTTCTGAATAGATACTAGAAAACTTCAAGGCGTGATGTCACTTTTCTAAATACAGTATTTGCCCCACACAAATAACTTCGGTATACAAACGGAAATCAGTAAATCAGTATTCAAGATGCAATGAAGCAATTGCACTGTCTGCAAATTGTATATTTGAAGACAGCCCTTAGATGCAGAAGTGAAGAACAGTCAATCAAGTTCTTATTCTGTTTCTGTGCACAAAACAGAATAAGAGAATTTGTATCTCCTGAAAATTGTAAGAGAGTAATAGCAGGGTTTGGAAATCTGAGACTGGGTTTTTATTTATATGCAGTTTCGTTTTAGGCAGCCTTTATTTATAGATAATGAAAAGCTTTGTCTTCAAGAGTCATGATTGTTGGATTAACAGTCTTAATCAATTCCGTAATGGTATGACTGTTAATTACCAACAGTCTTAAGTCATTTCCGAACAGGTACAATTAATACCGAATCGGTTTTGCACGGGTCAACCAAAAAGTGATCGCGCCCGAGCTATCACGATCCGACCCCGACGAATCCCGACAACCCGCTACCACTGCGGACACACGGCATGCGAAGTGCAAAGTGTGTTACTAGCACCTCTACAGCCCACTACCCCGTACACGCGCGCGTGTGCGTGTGCGTACGGTGCTTCGCACCGTATTGAGGTCTCTTGAATAGCCTCTTAAATGCTAGATGAATTAACTCTTCATCTTCCATTTGTACTTATTAAGTGAGCAAATTCTTAATATTTTTCCAATGTGGGACTCAAAGATTGCCCACTCCTTTTATAGCTTAGTGGTGACACTTAGCTTTGTACATTTTCCAATGTGGGACACTATCCCTTTTTATATTTGGGTTAGCTTCTCACCTCTTCCACACACTTCCAATGTGGGACAAACTCTTTAAACTCTTACACTCAAAACTCTTACTCACTTATTTTATAAATTCTCCAACATTCCTCCACCATTTTCAAAATAAGTTTTGTAAATCTTTGATTGTCTGTAAGACTGTGTATAAGTATTGGTGTCTCACGACTAGAACCAATACCTTGTGAAGGTTCGTCAAGACTAACCATGAAAGTATAGTAGACTTTGTCTTTGAACTATCAATCCATATTGATCAGCCGGATTTGTCTTCACACACAAATCTTTTAGTCACTGATTATCCATATAAGCCGACACATGTATTAGGCCTTGTGTCTGTACCTTGATTTCGTGAGTGCTTTAGAGTCAAGCCTTTTTCTCATAGGAAGCGGCACCACTTTCACACTCATATAGGTAGATTATCATAGGTGTCCATGCAACTAAAACACCATAAATCTATTAAGGTTAAACTCATCCTCTTTCATTATTCATTACATGTTCTAAGCACTTATCCTTGGGATGTTAAATTTTATAGTGCTTACAATCATGTCGTATGATGTATTTTAATCATTGAACTTGAGACTTGAATATATCAAGTTTCAAGTTGAGTTTCCATCAAGAGTGATTATTATTAATGGGCTTTAGTCCCATCCCTATTGATATCTTAGACCCCAGTCCTCTTGCAAGACCTTTTGTAAAGGATTAGCTAAATTTTGACTTGATTTTACATAATTCATTGTGATTACACTATCTGTAATCATTTGTATGACATAACTATGTCTCAGGCCAATATGTCTAGATTTTCCATTGTACACTTTACTATAAGCTCTGGAAAGTGTAGACTCGCTATCACAATGTATAAATATTGGAGGCATTGGTTTTGGCCAAACTGGAATTTCAATCAATAAATTCCTTAACCGTTCTGCCTCTTTACTAGTTGCAGCTAATGCTACAAACTTAGCTGCCATAGTAGAATAAGCTATACAAGTTTGTTTCTTTGATCCCCAAGAAACAACTCCTCCACCACGAGTGAAAATCCATCCACTTGTTGAGGAATGATCCTCCCGCTCAGTTATCCAACTGGCGTCAGAAAACCCTTTTAATACTGAAGGATATCCACTAAAGTATATACCATAGTCCATAGTTCCTTCTAAATATTTTAATATTCTATTGAAAGCATGCCAATGCAATAAACTTGGATTACTAGTATATCTACTTAATTTACCAACAGCATAAGCAATATCAAGTCGAGTACATGTCATGGCATACATTAAACTACCAATTACTCGTGCATATTCCAATTGTGAAATAGCTCTACCATTATTAGGGAACATCTTTAGTTGTGGTTCAAAAGGTGTACTAACAGGTATACAATCAAACTGATTAATTTTTTTTAAAATTTTCTCAACGTAATGATATTGAGTGAGAATTAGATTTTTATCTTTCCGTATTATTCTCATTCCTAATATGACATCAGCTACACCCATATCTTTCATATCAAATTTAGAAGACATAAAACTCTTAGTATTATTAATGCTTTCTAAATCAGTACCAAGAATTAATATGTCATCTACATATAAACAAATGATTACACCTTTACCATTAACAAATTTACTATAAACACACTTATCAGATTCGTGAATTTTAAAACCATAAGAAATTATGACTTTATCAAATTTTTCATGCCATTGTTAAGTGCTTGTTTTAGGCCATATAAGGACTTAATAAGTTTACATACTTTATTTTCTTGTCCAGGCATAACAAACCCTTCAGGTTGTTCCATGAAAATTTCTTCTTCTAAGTCACCATTTAAAAAAGCAGTTTTCACATCCATTTGATGAATCTCAAAATTATATATCGATGCTATTACAATTAAAATTCTAATAGTGGAGGTTCTAGGAATAGGTACATAGGTATCAAAATAATCAATTCCTTATTTTTGTGTAAAACCTTTAGCAACCAATCTAGCCTTGAATTTATCAATTGTTCCATCAATTTTCATTTTCTTTTTAAAAATACATCTACACTTGATGGGTTTAGATCCTGTAGGTAAGTCTACTAACTTTCAAGTTTTATTTTCCAAGATTGAATCCATTTTATCATTTATAGCTTCTTTCCAAAATGTTGAATCTACAGACTTAATTGCCTCACTATAAGTTTGTGGGTCTGTTTGAATGCTAAGAGTCAAAGCATATTGATTACAAGATGTATCTCTAGTTCCTTCAACAAGATAGACTACAAAATCTGGACTAAACCTTTTTTCTTTCCTAGGTCTTTCACTTTTTCTAATCTCTTCTTGTTCTACTGGTGGAGTTTCAGGTAACTGTGAAGGAGTGTTTACTTCTATTTCACTATTTATCCTAGGAATAGAAGAAAATCTTTGTTCATAAAAAATTGCATCTCTCGATTCAAATATAGTATTTACCTCAACAGAATCATTAGGTTCGCTAACTAAAAATCTATAGGCTTTACTATGTTGTGCATAACCTATGAAAATACACTCAACGCCTTTGGTTCCTAATTTCTTTCTCTTAGTTTCAGGTAGTCTTACAATAGCTCTACAACCCCAAATTTTAAGATAACCTAAATTAGGTTTTCTATTCTTCCATAATTCGTAAGGAGTTTTCTTATTATCTTTAACAGGTATCCTATTCAGAATATGACACGCAGTTAAAAGTGCTTCTTACTTAAACCAGAATAAGAAAGCATAGCGTTAACCATTTGAGTTAGTGTCCTATTTTTCCTTTCTGCTACTCCATTTTCTTGTGGTGTATAAGGTGCAGTAACTTCATGTATAATTCCCATATCTTCACAAAATTGAGGAAAGTGATATTCACCACCTCTATCAGATCTAAGACATTTTATTTTAGTATCACATTGATTTTCAACTTCATTTTTATATGTCTTGAATCTATTAAGCACATCATCCTTAGAGTTTAAAAGATATACGTAACAATATTTTGGGAAGTCATCGATAAATGTAGCAAAACATTTACTACCACCTCTAGTACGTGTTCCATGCAAATCACAAACACCACTATGTACTAATTGCAACAAAGATGTAGTTTTTTCTATTTTTGGAAAAGGCAATCTTGTTATTTTTGTTTGCATGCATATTTTACACTTTTCATTCATACCATTCTCATATTTAGGAATTAAATTTAAATTCACTATGAAATGCATTTTCTTTGTATTAACATGTCCTAAACGATTATGCCATAATGAAAGACAATAAACGATATAAGCAGAAGAATCTTTTTCATTGATATTGAGCTTGAACATGCCCAAATATCCTTTGCCTAGAAAGATACCACTCTTAGTCAGAATAAATTTGTCTGACTCAAATACAAGCTTAAAGTCAAATTTGTTACGAAGACTTCCAGAAACTAAATTTTTCTTAACATCAGGAACATGAAAAACATTGGTAAGGCTAAGGATTTTTCCGGAAGTGAATTCGAGATCCACTGTCCCTTTGCCTTTAACCGCAGCAGTAGAAGAATTTCCCATATAGAGAACATCTCCTTCCACTGTTTCATAGGCAAAGAACAAGTTCTTGTCCTTACAAACATGCCTTGTGGCACCAGAATCAACCCACCAAGAGTTGTCTTCTCCAAGCATATTAGCCTCGAATATCATAGCAGCAAATTTTTGCTTTGTGTCTGATGTCCCTCCTTTTTCCTTTAGTTTCTTGAACTCACGACAATCCTTCTTGAAGTGACCTGGTTTGTTGCAATGAAAACAATTTCCTTTCTTCTTTTTGTTTCTTTAGAATTATTTGAAAAATCTTCCGCTTGTTATTTTTTCCATGATTGCCATATTTTTTCTCCTTTCCTTCCTCCACCACATGGACCTTAGAAACAGAATTTTCTTGTTCCTATTTACCATCTAGAATTCGAGACTCTTGTCCAATTCTTAAATGAGTCTCTAATTCTTCAAGTGAAAGATCCTCTTTTTTGTGTTTGAGTTTTTTCTTATAATCTTTCCAAGAAGGAGGAAGTTTTTCAATTATGGCAACAACAATTACATTATCATCCATATTTAATTTTTTTAGTTTGCAATGATTTATGATGCGTTGGATGTCATGAAATTGTTCTAGCACAGGCCTATTATCATGCATTTTAAAGCTTAAAAACAGACCGATAAGGAACTTCTTACTTGTAGCGTCTTCCGCAAGATATTTGGTCTCCAATGTTTCCCACAAAGTTTTTGCAGTCCCAACATTTTGGTACAAGTCGAACAAATTGTCAGTAAGTGCATTGAGAATGTGACCACGACACAAGTAATCATCGGTCTCCCATTTTGTGCGTTGCCTAGTTTGTTCAACGGTTTCATCTTCTTCTTCATTTGGTTTTAGTTGTGATAAGCATATACAATCTTCAATGTTGTTAGAAGAAAATGAACCATTTTCTGCCAACGCAGAAAATTACCACCATCAAAACGATCCAACTTGACAAAGCCTTCTGTTATTTGTCGAAGTGATTTGGAAGAGTCGGCCATTTACGATATTACTGTATTTAGATTGTTGGATAATATGAATATAAATACAGAAATGGAACTCTTTATATATCACAGTAATGTCAACTTTAATACAACAATGTAACTTCTGAATAGATACTAGAAAACTTTAAGGCGTGATGTCACTTTCCTAAATACAGTATTTGCCCGACACGAATAACTTCGGTATATAAACGGGAATCAGCAAATTCGTACTCAAGATATAATGAAGCAAATGCACTATCTGCAAATTGTATGTTTTAAGACAGCCCTTAGATGCAGCAGCAAAGAACAGTCAATCAAGTTCTTATTATGTTTCTATGCACAAAACAAAATAAGAGAATTTGTATCTCCTGAAAATTGTAAGAGAGTAATAGCAGGGTTTGGAAATCTGAAAGTGGGTTTTTGTTTATATACAATTTCATTTTAGGCAGCCTTTATTTATAGATAACGAAAAGCTTTGTCTTCAAGAGTCATGACTGTTAGATTAACAGTCTTAATCGATTCCGTAATGGTATGACTGTTAATTACCAACAGTCTTAAGTCATTTTCGAACAAGTACAATTAATACAGAATCGGTTTTGCACGGGTCAACCAAAAAGTGACCACGCCTAAGCTACCACGATCCGACCCGTACGAATCCCGGTAACCCGCTACCACTGCGGACACACAGTATGCGAAGTGCAAAGTGCGTCACTAGCGCCTCTACAGCCCAATGCCCCGCACCCGTACGTGCGCGCGTGTACGTACGGTGCTTCGCACTGTATTAAGATCTCTTGAATAGCCTCTTAAATGCTAGATGAATTAACTTTTCATCTTCCATTTGTACTTATTAAGTGCACAAATTCTTAATATTTTTTCAATGTGGGACTCAAAGGTTGCCCACTCCTTTTATAGCTTAGTGGTGACACTTAGCTTTGTACATTTTTCAATGTGGGACACTATCCCTTTTTATATTTGGGTTAGCTTCCCACCTCTTCCACACACTTCCAATATGGGACAAGCTCTTTGAGCTCTTACACCCAAAACTCTTACTCACTTATTTTATAATTCTCCAACACATTTTAATTTTAACAGTTCGAAACATAAGGTTTTGGATTTGGGTTAATGTCTTTAAAATTTTAGATTTTGGGTATTTATTGTAACATGTAGATATGGGGTTGATGGTTTGTATGGGTACGGTGTGTTTGGTTTGGGGTGAAAATTAGTTTATGAGATTTATAATGGTTTAGGCTTAAATCAAAAGGGCTCTAAATATTGATCCAACAACATCGTAAGCATGCTTTATGGATTGTTCACGAGTTCGAATTTGACAAATGAAACAATATTTTTTATACGATCGTCAATTCCTGCTGGTGATGAAACCATGATTGATGGCAAAGGAACTCACCGAGACCGTGATTGGATTTTTAGAGAAAATGTTTCTGAGTTGGATCAACTTGAGTATCATATCCAAGTATAGGTAATTGCACCTTAACTGCACAATAAAGTGTCTCAAATAGTAAGTAATCGTTTCCATTAATTTTACATTTCTTAGAAACTCTAATTCCAGATATTTTTTTTTGTAAGGTATTTTTTATACCACGAGGTGTTCCGGCCAGCTTACGCGCACCTCGACTAATCTCCGTTCACGGTTCGTGGCTTTCGCTGGCCAAGCATTATTTTGACACAGGGATCGAACTGGGGATCAAACCCAATCCACCCCCAAACAGTGTCCTCTAATTCCAGTTATTATTTTATAATTTGATTTTCTGTATTTATTCTTATCATTTTTTTCTTCTTCTCATGTTTATGGCATTTGATTTAAGTTTTAGGAATCAAATTCTTGTTGGTACCGTCGTTCAATTTCCTATGATTACAGTTGAACGAGGACATCAAACTTAGTTAAATTGAACAAATTTGTTTGCACATTCTTGCCCATAAATTACAATGATATTCATTTGGGTTCTTTTAGCACCTTGCAAATCAGAAACACTATGTCCTCACATTCTTTTTCAGAAAGTGTCATTTTCCATATGTATTATATCTCTTGATTTAATCATTAAATGGTCTTACTATTTTCCCTTTTCTACATATATATATATATATATATATATAGTCTCTTGTAAGGACTCCTTATAATGCAGATTTCGGTACATATCATTTTTTAAAATAGTAAAAGAATGATTTTTTGATGAAACTTCATGGATATGATATCCACAGTGAGAAGATCATCTATAATTTTTTTCATCAAAAAATTCAATAAAAAAAAATTGAGATGAGGTGATATTTCAAAAAATAGTATAAATATGCATTTTCGACCGTTGAAATTTTGGGTTTGCACCAGCCACTTGATTGATTGAATTTTTTGATGAAACTTCATGGATAAGATATTCTCAGTGTCGAGATCATATCCATACAGTTTCATCAAAAATTCAATCAAAAAGTGGGTGAGATGATCGTCAAAATTTCAACAATCGAAAATGCATATTTATACTCTTGGAGATCATATCTATGAAGTTTCATCAAAAAATTATTTTTTTATTATTTAAAAAAAATGGTATGTACTGGGATTTGCACCATAAGGAGTCCTTATAGGAGAGGATACACACAAACACACACACACACATACATATATATACATATATATATATACATATATATATATATATATGTATATATGTATATATACATATATACATATATGTATATATATATATGTATATTATTTGTTGTTAATACAATGTTTTCTATTTTTCCAGGTAAAATTCGGCTCTACGAAGTCTTCTCTAAACACCATTAATCTCTGATAATATCTCTTTCTTAAAATGGTATTTGTGGATTTTTTTCTACCTACATGTAACTTTTACATAATGTATTATTATTTTTTTAGATATATATATCACAATAGTCTAGTCTGCGCATTGTGTGAGTTTACCCCCAGTATAAATTAATACGGTATTAGTGATATCAATGTTAATTCAAAATGATAAATTATTTGCAAGCCAAGGTCGATCCTTTGAATATATATTATCATGAGTAAATTACATTTTTAGCCTCTAAACTATGACAAAAGTTCTTAAGTGGTCCCCAATCTTTTATTTGTAAAAAGTTAGTTCCCAAACTATTTAACTTGTTTCAAACATGGGACTCTGTCCAAAAGTTCGTTAATGTTTAACAAAAAATTATTAAGTTTTTCATTTTGCCCTCATTTTGCCTCCATTAAACCCTTTTAACTCTCTCTCTCTCACACACACACTTAACACATTAAATGTTATATATATATATATATATATATATAGCTGTTATATTAATACATAGTTGTTATATTGTATATATAGTTGTTATATATTTATAAAAGAATTGTTTTTAATAAGAAACTATTTCAAAAATAAAAAAATAAAAACTTTTTATAACTATTTTAAAAAATCATTTTAACTATTTTGAAAAAATCATCTATTTTTTTAATTAAAAAACTCTTTATAAAAAATACAAAATAATTTTATATAAAATAAAAACTATTTTTACAAAAATCAACTATTTTTAATTATTAAGAAACAACATTTTTAAATATTTTTCAAAAAAAAAGTTTTTACAAAAATGTTTATAATTTTTTTAACTATTAAAAGGTGTTTTTTTTAATGTTTTTACAAAATAAAGTTGTTATTCGTATCAAAATTTCAACTAGTGCATGAATTTTAATGGGTGTTAATTGATTATATTAACAATATTTTTTTTAGAAAATGGCGTGATTTGAAGTGTAAGTGGACCTCCTTTAGACACATGTCTATGTTTGGTATAGTATGGGATTTTTATTTATTTTATTTTTTTAAAAAATATTATAAAAGAAAATAGTTTTTAAAAGTGGCCTTTTGTAAAAAAAGTATTTTTTTAATAGTTAACAATTTATTTTATTTTTGTAAAAATAGTTTTTATTTTATATAAAAAAAATTATGTTTATAAACAAAATTTAATAAATAAAAACATATAAAAGGTTTTTTTAAATAGTTGAAACAAAAGAGTTTTTAAAATCGATTTTTTTTTTGTAAAAAAAATTAAAAAAATGTTGTTTTTTTAATATTTAAAATAGTTTAGTTTTGTAAAAACAGATTTTATTTTATATAAAACTATTTTTCACTTTTTATAAAAAGTTTTTAATTAAAAAAAATGATAAGTTTTTTCAAACAGTTAAAATATTTTTTACAAATAAAAAAAGTCAGTTTAAATGTTTTTACTTAAAACGTTTATATATATATATATATATATATATATATATATATATATATATATATATAGAGAGAGAGAGAGAGAGAGAGAGAGAGAGAGAGAGAGCACGACGCTATAGTACATCATACTCTATACATCACTCGTGCATCACACCTATTTCTATGCACTAATTTTTTTTAAAAATTTTATATTTTTCCCTTGAAATTAACCTTCCAATCAACCCATATGCAAAAAATTAGCTCAAAATATATTTTGTAGCTATTTTTAAAAAATTCACAAAAAACTGCTAAAAATACCTTATTTATAAGGGTCTCCGCCAACAGTTTTTTGTGAATTTTTTAAAAATAGTTACAAAATGTATTTTGACCTAATTTTTTTCATATGGGTTCATTGGAAGGTTAATTTTAAGGAAAAAATATAAAATTTGAAAAAAAAAAGTTTTCTAGGGCCTTGAATTAGGTGTGATGTATGGTGTGATATATATATATATATGACGCCATACATCACACCTAATTCAACGCCTTAGAAAACTTTTTTTTTTCAAATTTTATATTTTTCCCTTAAAATTATCCTTCCAATCAACCCATATGCAAAAAAATAGGTCAAAATATATTTTGTAACTATTTTTAAAAAATCCACAAAAAACTGTTGGCGCAGACCCTTATAAATAAGGTATTTTTTACAGTTTTTTTATATTTTTTAAAAATAGCTACAAAATATATTTTGAGCTAATTTTTTGCATATGGGTTGATTGGAAGGTTAATTTCAAGGGAAAAATATAAAATTTTAAAAAAAAATTAGTGCATAGAAATAGGTGTGATGCATGAATGATGTATAGCGCATGATGTACTACAGACTGGCTCTCTCTCTCTCTCTCTCTCTCTCTCTCTCTCTCTCTCTCTCTATATATATATATATATATATATATATATATATATATCAGTTAAAAGTCATCCATCTTTATAAAAAAAGGTCATTCTTAAACATATTTTTTTTGCATATAACTTATTTTTTAAAACATTTATTGTATTTGAAACAATTTTATAAAGATAAATTACAACATTTTTATAAAACACTGTTTTTGAAAATAAAAAATGACTACTTTTTTTTTTTTTGGTAAAAGGGCATTAGGGTATAAAAAGCATTTTAATTTCATAAAAAAAAAGGCATAGAAAGGGCGTAAGGGTACAAGCTGAGAAGAAGTGATAAATAAGAGCAAAACAGATATTTGACATAATTCTATAAACATTTAACGGTCCAAATGGACGGAGTCCCCTTTTTAAAATAAATGATATAAGTTAGGGACTAATTTAATACAAATAAAAATTGAAGACCATTTCAAAACTTTTGTCATAAAGGACTAAAAACATAATTTACTCTACTATCATTTAGTAGTCTGACAAAATGAGGCACGACACGATAATATGACACGAACCGACACGAAATTATAAGTTAATGAGTGAAGCATTAATGGGATTGGATTATATCAGTGTCAACCCGATAAGACACGATAGTTAACAGGTCGGGTTAGTTTTGACCCCCTTCACCTGTTAATTCTCGATAAAACCCGTCATGACCCTTTAATTTAAGTAAATAAAATATACTCTGGGAACTTATAAATAATTTATGTAAAATAATATTAATTTAATTATAATAAATTTTACTAAACGAGAGATTTAGTAATGTTAATGAATTAATGGATTTACTTGGGTTAAAAAATGAGATAATATGTCAATTTGTATATAATTCAAAATAATGTATTATCTTAATGGGTATTAACGAGTGAACATGACACGACACGTTAACATAACAGTTCGGGTTTGAATATGATTTTTTCATATGATAAAAAAATTATCCGTTTAAACATGAATTTAATAATATTCGAACACGATAAAAAACGATACCCATTAATTTTATCATATTATAATATAGGCTCACGGGTGGTGTTGATTCTGTGTTTAACATGGCCATCTGTAGCGCAACAGCAACCACCATTTACATCAAGTGGTCACTTTTTATATTCTACTTTGTCTTCAACTAACAGTGCTCTCCTCTCCATGAGCAAACAAACAACCATGTCATTTCTGATAATCTTTGCTATCCTCCTGCTAAGCCCCTGGCAGCCTTTAGCCAAGTCCAACACTAGTCGCCTTCCCCGCCAGCTCTCAACAAATTACTACGCCAAGACTTGCCCTCAGCTGGACCAGCTTGTTTCCTCTGTCACCTCTCAGCGCTTCAAAGAGGCTCCCGTCTCTGCTCCTGCTACCATTCGCCTCTTCTTTCATGATTGTTTTGTTGATGTAATCCACATTCTTCAAAATTCACTCATATTTACCATAGAGGCGCATTTTAGCCGATCACGTCATTTGATGCTATCTTGTGCCAGGTTCATTTTAGTAAAATTTTCTAGTCAGAAAAGCTGCTGTAATTATGAGTCAGTTGATACTTCCGTATTTCTTGTTCTTTTCATTTTTGTCTTTTGACTTTAACTCTATTTTTTGACCTGGTTTTGAGTAATTTATTTACCTATTTATTGTACTCTCTTTTTTTTTTCTTTCTTTTTTTTTTTCATTGTATTTATTGTACTTCTGGTTCGTTTTTCTTTTCTTTTTTGTCAATTTAACTTTAACCTACATTTTTGAAGCTGATTCTAAGTAACTCCAAACAAGTAAAAATTAAGTCTTTCATCCTTACAACATTTTTATAACTCAAAATTTTTTACATAAACTATGGTGGAGTGTCCATAAAATTTGTAGTTTATGGAATGTAACTCAAATGCTTTTCGTTTTCTTTATTTATAATATTTAGTGGTTGAACTCAAGTACTCCCTCCCTTTCAAATTCAAAGTCTCTTTCGATTTTTTCATAGATTGAGGTTAAACTCAATCAATGGTATAATTCACACTTATTCGCTATCTTGAAATTTGGTTAGTTGATTATGTAAAAAAATGGATTATTAATTTAGGACAAATTAAAATAGAATAGTGAACCCTTAATTTGTGACAAAATGAGTATTATTTTTCTTACATTATAGATACGTATTTTGCAGTTTGAGTATTATTTTGCAGTTTATGACACAATGAAAAAATCATTTGATCCATGTGTGTATCGTATACCTAATTTTTTTAAGGGATTTTTGGGAAAAGATCCTCATAGTGCTCAAAGTGTATAAAAATATGGCACTCCATATAATTTTATAAATTTAGTCCCTGTACTAAAAATACAATGAAAAAAGGTGAAAAATAGTGCCGCTGGCGCGAACCAAAAAAATAAAGGCAATTGTACTACAGGGACTAGATTTATAAATGTTATTGTACCACAGGGACTAGATTTATAAACTTGAAGAACATTGTCCTAAAAATCCAAATATAGGAAGGAACATGACCTTTACCTTAATTCTCTATTTTTTTAATAATGTATACGTGAAATTTTATAATCCATACATAAATTATCGATATGCATACAAGTTAAGTTTGTATAAAGCCTAACATAGATTGCACATGTTAAGTGAAGAACCTTGATGCCAAAACAAATATATTAATTGATTAAAGCCAATAAATCTTACTCATCAAGAGAATAAATTTGAGAAGCTCCCTTTTTATTGTGTTACCCATCCATGGCATTATGTCATATTTGTTAATTTTTTTCTTTGAATTTTTGAAAAAAGAAATAAGGTATGATAAGTGATATACCAGTATACTACCACCATAACTCAGAATGAGTAGTGGACCACATAGCATTATCGTTAGATGTATATGATCATGTGTATTAAATATTTTTGATGTGTTCTTGAAGGGGTGTGATGGGTCCATATTGATATCGAGTAAACCGGGTAGCAAAGAACTGGCGGAAAAGGATGCGCAGGATAATAAGGACCTAGCAGTGGATGCGTTTGATAGCATCAACAAAGCCAAGGCATTAGTGGAGACCAAGTGCCCTGGCGTTGTATCATGTGCAGACATTCTTGCAATTGCAGCTAGAGATTTTGTCCACTTGGTAAGTATTATATATATAGTAGAAGTTATTCTACAAAGGTATTTAGATAAGGCTCAATTTTCTAACTAATCAAACTACTATAACATTAATTTAGATTATGTTTTTCATGAAACTTAGTGTAGTTAACTTCAACTATTTATCACTTGTTCTTTATAATTTCACTTAGTGACATCGTGGTGCTTCACAGTGATATCTGTTTACCTGTAAATATATAATTTTGGATTATAATACATAAATCCAATAAGGTGCCATGGTGGAATTATTGGGAGTCCATTTATCCCAACTTTATCTAAGAGAGTGACTGAAAAGAAAATAATTAGTGTGTTGCTGATAATCAAATGTGAGGCACAGTACAATCTTGATTACCAACTTTTAACTTTATATGTTGGTTAAGCAAGACTTACAAGACCTTCTAAAGATTGGTCCATGCCTTGTTTAGAGTGATGCATAAATATTTGTATGGAGAGGCCAAATGATTCTCGAGTGTAGCAAAAATAAGGAGACATATATTAGATTTCGATCTTTTGTCGTCAGGTACTTGCTATTATAGACAAAATAAGGTTAAAAGGTAAACCATCTTTTGGACCTTATGTAGATTACAAAGGTGGGATTCTGACAATCTCAATTATCCTTTGGTATTCACAATGGTCAAATGGCATAACTGAAAAAAAAGATATGAAAAAATGTACTAAAAAATTCATATGCAGCACAAGTTATATGAACGACAAAATATTACAATTTAAACGAGACTTTTACCTATTGGTTCATCACGAAGCTTAGATAATTAAATTTCATAATTATAGTCCCGTATATAAACAAATAACTTTTATGTGGAATCCCCAAAGAGTTGTATAATATGTATTACGCCTAGATGGATACAAAAAAAATTATGCTCAAAAGAAACTATTCAAATTTTAATATACAATGATGATGAGTAAAAAAAATATGCAAAGATTCAAAATCGAGAGAAATATAAGTAAAAGCACACACAAATGTATATGGTACCTGCCTAGGTCAGGGATAGATTAAACTATATTTAAAAGAGGTTTTACCAATAATGGAGAATTTTCAACAATTAGTTGCATGCCCTCCGAGCTTCGGTAAGCTCGATTATTAAACGAGCGTGAGATTATGTTCGAGCTCGGTTCATTTAATAAATGAACGAGTCAAACTCGCGCTTTAAACAAGTTGAGCTCGAGCAACTCGATTTTGAGGGATTTAATCGAGCGTGTTTATGCGTTAAAAAACAAACTCGAGCCAAGCCCAATGATTGCAATTTTTTAAACGAGCTAAAAATTGTGATCAATCTCGGTTCATTTACTTAACAAACGAGTCAAGCTCGAGCTTTAAACAAGCCGAGCTTGAAGTTGTTCATGAACGACTCGGTTCATTTGCAGCGCTACATACACTTAAGTGAATTAAACCTCTAACCAAATAACTTTTTCATTTTTTTCACACTTACATCAACCTCAACCAACATTGGAAAACTATCTTAGAAGAAAAATTATTGTCAAATTAAAAGTTATCACAAGCGCACGGGCTATTATAATATAGCATATGTAAGTACGGATCGAACCCACAAAGATTTGATCATTTTTCTAAATTAAAGATTTTTCAACTACCCTATACGGTGTAAAGATGAGAATTGTAATCTAAAACTAAAATAAAAGCAAGTAATTGGCGCAACCAAGAATATGTAACTAATTATCGGAGAAACTAAGATTTCAGATCTATTCATCAATTTTAACTAATATTACGCATTAATTTAAGAGCGTTATTTTCGATTTTATAACTCAAATTAAACCGACTCTCGCCATGGTCGATTCGAAAAATAAAACATTTAAGTTCACATAAAATTTATCGTCTCTAATTTAGACAACTGAAATCCCTATTTCCTTAAAAATGTTAATTTTAAGTTTTAAATATAGTCTTTAAGTATGGACTATCAAAATAATAGAGTGCAAGCATTACACATAAAAAAAATATTCACTCCAAAAAAATAAAATATGAATTATTAATTTTAAGTCTTAACGTTGTATTTAATCATATAATATCAACTAATTTAATGTAAACATAACCCATTAAAATTACACACTTTAATTTTTAAAATGTTGATTAGTAACTCCTTTCGATGGTCTAAAACACACTTTCGTGTCATTTTAAGTGAATACCAATTTGTTAAATATTTAAAACATGTCGTGAATGAACGAAAAATTAAACTAACTACATTATACTAATCAAGCATGATAAATTTCATCTAGTCCTAGTAGAGAATTTACGCAAACATAGTGATAGACATAATAAGATTGAAAGAATGGATAAGAATTTTCATTAATGATTCAAGCTTATAAATAATCATGTCGTGTATATAATTTTGTATAATTTTTGGCCTTCAAATAATTATAAGCTCTCTCAAAAAATTGTGTCTGAAATAGTGAGCCCAGTTGACACACCTCAACCCATTTACTTATAATGAAGTTTGAAAGTCAAAGTGAGTCAAATCATAATTATCTTAACCAAACCATAATCACGAGTATCCTTTTTCAATTATTAACATGAATCAATAAAACTAAAACCTTTCACAATTTTAAAGTAATTATGCTTATTCAAACTTACTGAAAAGATAAGTGGGCTTAAATTACCCCATTTACGTTTGACCAAAATCATGATTTTATGCATCCCTTGTTAACCCCACCAACCTCCTAGAATTAACACTGATATCACCATACCTGAAAAACATAAACATAGGAACCACGAGCAAAATAGCTAAGCAAATGCATCACTACTACACTATTGCATAAAATTAAATGCAGTAAATCATATCCCCGTGATGATATATACATAATTATCCAGCCCATTCATAAAGAATGACCAATTATATACTTATTTGGATCATTCATACAGAATGACAAATTATATACTTATCCAGCTCATTCATAAAGAATTATCAATTATATCCTTATCCGGCTCATTCATAAAGAATGACGAACTTATCCAAATCATGATTCACATATCCTGTCTGCAATAGACAATTCTCCCCCATTCTTGGTCGAGGAGTAACACCTTGTCTTTAATAGACACATCTCCTCCATTCCGGATCGGGGAGTAACCTTCCATTTTGATAAACCGAAATGAACAAGTTCATATTCAATATTATTATGATCATATCCGTAACCATGTATAATACATCTTACCAATAAGTGATATTCAGATCCTATCTATGACCATGTATAATACATATTACCATTGAGTGATATTCAGATCGTATCCATAACCATGTGTAATACATCTTACCCGTGAGTGATACTCAGATCGTATTCATAACCATTTGTAATACATCGTACCTATGAGTGATATTCAAAATATTTCCATAACCATGTATAATACATCTTTTCAGTGAGTACACTCACCTTGTCCACTTCATGTGTTTTTCCCTTGCCTTTGTCTGGCACTTGTTCAATCGGTTCTTCTTCCCGTAGGGACTTTTGCATAATTTCTACGGATTTTTCTCCAATTTATTTCCTCACTTTCTTCTTCCCGAACTTCCCGACTCTCTTTCCTCAAGCTAAACTCTCCAAACTGAACCAAGACTGATTTTTGTGAAGAAATAGAATGATTTTTAAGGGTTATAAGTCAGCATAAGGCACCTCCCCCTCATCCAATCAAAATATAACACGTGGCACCATGTAAGAAAAAATATCATTTAAGGCTAAATGACTACTTTACCCCCTGTTCGTAAAAAGACGATATCTTCTCACTCGAATGTCCATTTGATGTACCATTTGTTGTGTTACAAACCTAACTCACATATCTACAAATATCTAGTTCACCTCAAGTCAATTGTTATATTATAATGGTCAAAACAAGTCTCCAACTTGAACATTCCTACTAAAAACTTCAAAAACTTGTGTTTGTAACTAATACGATATCTCATAAGTTATGAAGGTAGGATTAGACTAAACATGATTACTTAATATTATATACACCAATAATACATTATCCCCATCCCATAAGGTAAGCATTATTTAAACATGATTTATCATAATTATACTTGGATTGTCACACAAGTGGTCCTTTTAATAGGCCAAGGGGTGAGTTATTTGGTCTGAGCGAAACTCTCTTTAATTGGTCGAAAAGTGTTTTGCGTTGACCCAAATTACAGCATAGGAACCGAACATTCCATCTCATTTAATATTTGGATCTCGATAAGATATTCAATTTCTCCCCAACTAGGGTTGTGTTTCGGTCGGATCGAAAAAGCATGGTTCGGAAAATTTTCGGCAAAAAAATGGACTTGCCAATTTTCGATCCGGTTTTTTTCGGAATTGCATTTTTTTCGATTTCAGAATTTTCGAAAAATTCGGAAAAAAATAATTTTTCGGCAAAATTCGGAATTTGACATTTTTTTCGAAAAACTCAGAAAAGGTACAAATCCATTTTCGTTTTTTTCTCTTAAACTGATCCATATTCGTTTTTTTTCTTAAACTACATCGTATATATATTATATTTCTGAAATATATATACTATATACATATACATACCAGTGAGAAATGAGGAATGAGGAGCTCGGAAAAATGAGGCGGAACGAACCCTTAGATGAGGTGGAAAACGTGAGGTGAGAGGGAGAGATTTTAAAGTGGGAGAGAGATTCTTTTATTTTAGTTTGTTTGACTGAGAATCCCTAAAATCTAAGGGTTGTTATAAGAGGTGTGTGTTAATCCAATAGCTCTAATTAGTTTAGGTGTGAAACTAAAAAAGGGTATATATTTTTTAAAGGGTTAATTTTCGGCAAATAAATCGGAAGTTATAATCGAAAAATAAATCGAAAATAATTTCGAAAAATCGGATCGGCAAAAATCCATAATTCGGAATTTGAAAAAAATTCCGATTTTCGATTCGATTTTTTTCGAAAATTTCGTAAATCGAAAAACAAAAATTCTTTCCAAAATTGGAAAAAAAATCAGATCGGAATTCGAAATAATCGGAAAAAAAAACAACCCTATCCCCAACCAAGGACTCTTACTTTTACTTGCCAAACATGCTTGTTGAATTCTGTCCAATTTGAAGAATAAAAAATTTCTCAACTTTTTGTATTTCACAAGTATAAAATGACTACTTGATTAGTGGGAACTCTACCTTCCCCGAGTGAGAGCCCTAGTCACCTATCACTCACCTTTCCCTAATCTTTCTGAATCACGAATTCCTGCCTTTGTTTATTCCTTCTATCGCTCTGTGTCATTTCTTAAGGAAAGACAAGCATAAAGGAAAAAGGGAAGGTTGCCCAAGCTTATGTAGGAGTTGGTTCACTGAGCATTAGCAATTTGCATTATAGATCGAGATAGGATGAGGCTAATACATAATTGATTCATTTTTTTACGGCATAAAGTTCCTTTGCTCCTGCTGGAGACTAAGGAGGCACCGGAGGATCACACAGTAATATCAGGCCTAAAGGAGGAACGAGTTTTGGCTACAATATGGAATTTTATAAAAAAAAAATACAATAACAATATTGTTATTGTATTTTTTTATCAAAAAGAAAGTAATTGCAGGCTACCCGTTTTTTTGAACGATCGTAAAAATTAGCTTTTTTGCACTTTTCTCCGGTTGAACTTCAATTTACACCAAAATCCATCATTACCTCCAAAATTTCTACCAAGCAACTTTTTTCACAAATTAGCTTAAGAAAATTATAAAATTATCAAAGTGCGCCTTTTTGCCTTAAATAACCACTTTAAATCTTAATTCAATTTTTCTTGCATTTTTTACCTTTATTTAACAAAACGGTCATAAGAACTTATTAAATAAAATAGGATTAACAAAGTATAAATTTAAGTATAAAATATAAAAATAATACACTAATAAAAAATCCCTCACCTACTCACTCCTTTTTAAAAGGGTCTCACAATGTTTTTCATCATTAAGAGAAATTCTTTTTCTCTTGTTTAGGAGTTTAAAATGAGAGAAAATAAAGAAAAAATTTTAAAAAACTTTCTCTTCCTTTCTCTACAAAACGTTCTTTCGAAATCGGAAAGAAATTGAGAGAAAATAAAGTTTTTTAATGAATTGTACTCGATGAGGGGTATTTTCGGCCAGTCCGAAACCGAACAAAGGGCATCATCAAAGGGCACCACGATCAAGTGCACCGAGTAACAATTAGCATATGAGCAGTTGGACAACTAAATTGGTGACCGTACGGTGATCGAATGCATAGCAACGCCATGGGAAATATAATAAAATTGTGAAGATAAATGACCTGTCACACTTAGCCGAACTCTCAACTTCACCAGATGAACAATCTTTAAGCTATTTGAACTTTGTCAGCATGAAGTTACTTCAAACGGCTAATATGTTCCTACTAACTCGGTTGGGAGTCTCGATGAACAAGCAACGTAGGAGTGCATGGAGATTCTAGAGGCAAACATGTATCTTCCCTAAATTCAAATATCTCCTACGTGCATGCTATGAATTAGGGAAAACGTTGTAAAGGTTGAGTATATAAAGCCTCTTGTAGTATGGAATAATGTTAAGTTGGAATAACTTTGTAACCTTTTATAATTATCATTTCCCAGAGTAATCAAAGAACTCCCATATCCCTTCACCTTGTGGACGTATGCCAAACCCGATCGAACCATGTATATTTTTCTTATCTCTCTTATCTCATATACTTCACTTGATTGACATTACAGTTATAAATTTATTGTGTCGGGTGTGTGGACTTAGATTTTCACCTCAATATAATTAGCACCGTCAATGGGAACGATAGTTTCCAAATCCATAAATAAGAATCAAATGAGGCAGGCTATCAATGGCCTTAGAGAGTAGCAACAAACTCTTTTAGACTAGCTCACAGAGATTGTAACCCTCTTACCAACCACTCCACTATCGGTACCGAATTAGCGGGTAGACCAAGTTTCTCCCATCGAGTAAAACATGAAGAATAAAATACCTAAGCCGCCTTAACCTCATCCGACGCTCTCATTCACCACCCATCAAGTGTCGGCATCTAGGCAGTTCGAACTCCCACCAGTCATAAAAAATGGTGAAGATGTCAGGTGAGAGTCTCCCTTCAGTTGATAGGTCATGGACTTCCCTGTATCGTCCAACTTCAAGCTCCGAAGAATGGACACTACACCAAATCTGCCCATTTGTCAAGGTCATTGACCTTGACAAATCCACCTTGTCAAGGTCAATGACCGTGACATTTCGAGGCGAGACAACTTTTTTTGTCACGGTCGTGTCACGGTCATTGACCTTGACACAAAACTCGCGTTTTGTGTCACGGTCGTGTCACGGTCATTGACCTTGACACGTTTGTCACGGTTTATAACCGTGACAAAGCCGTGACCCTTAGTAAAAAAATTGTCACGGTCAATGACCGTGACAATTCTGGGCAGAATTAAAAAAAAAACTGCTGGGCAGTATGGCCACGGCCACTGCCCAGCAGTATATTTGTACCTGTTATAGTAAAAAAGTTTGTCACTCCATACATACCCCCCATGAAAAACTTCCAAAATAAAAGCTCAAATCAGGCGTCAAAGAAGAGGGTGAAGAATGATAGACCTGATTAGTGATTCCAGATGTAAATAAAGAATGTTCAGCGATGAAGACAAAGTAACGATATACTACAAGTTGAAAAAAAACACTTCGAGCATGCAAATATCACACGATATGTTCATACAAATTATATGCCATTCGAACTTAAAAGCACAAGACATGTTATACTACACGTTCAATGAAGAAACATTAAAAACACAGTTTATTGAATAGCATGAGTGAGAATATGTATGGTTGGGGATTGTGTGTGTGTGTTGTGGTGGTGGTGGGGGGGGGGGGGGGGGACCAAATTGGACACCTCGCAAGCATTTATCGTGATAATATCCATGAAAAAGCCCCTCCCGTTCAATGTGTCACTGCTGCAGGCAAATTACATAATAAAAAATTAATATAATAGATTTTTTACAAGCAAAACAATTATGGTGATTTGAGGTTTTACCGCAACTAATTCTTTGATGTTAAATTTGGCCTCTAACAATTTCATTTCTTGAGGTTCCCTCGAGATGAATTTCAGTGACACAAAAAGTGTTACAGGATATTTTTTGCATCACTAAAAGTCACTCTGGGGTTTAAGCTTTAAGAAATGAAACTGTTGGGGGGGCAAATTCAATATCAAATAAATAATGAGCTCCAAAGCCCAAGTGACCCATAAAATTAATAATAGACAATTTTAAAAAAAAAAACTAAACATGAGATAGAAAATGTCAATTTAGCAGTAGATATAAACACATTGAAAGTTTATCATAGGCGCGATTCGTGATTGTAAGTGTACCAATACAGGAGTCATCTGAGGATCTTTAGTTCTTCAACATAGCCTCACTAGATTCGTGATTGGCCGGCAAGAGATTTATTTCAATTTATGGAACCTAGCCTCACTAGAACAATTACTAAAAAAATATATTTAATTTATTGATCGGAAAGGACAATTTACCAATTGGAGCTGTGTTTGGAGCACTTGAGTTAGGACCATCTTCTCCATTACTCTTTTCTCAAAATAAGTCATCATATTTTAAATTATTCAGAACATATGAAAATAATAAATTCAGAAATAACAAAAATTCCTAGTAAGAGGCATAACAAAAATTTCTAGTAAGAGGCATAACAAAATCCAGGGATATAATAACCGAGCTAATGGATCGGAAAGAGATATTACTTACTTTCGACTGGAGCCATTTCTTGAGCACTCGTATTCGTACCATCAGCTCCATGACTGATTTCTAAAAGAAAAAATCATATATACATGCAAAATGAGACAAAAAATACATCAATACAGTCTAGGTCTAATCATAAAAAATGCATAAAGATAGGAATGGTTGGCAGGTTTATAATAATAAATGCAAACTAGTTCTAAATCACCCTTTTATCTTTTATAATTGTGTTTTAAGGAGTGATAAACAATGTGGAAACACATG
Organism: Sambucus nigra; assembly: GCA_949130495.1. Taxonomy (NCBI): domain Eukaryota; kingdom Viridiplantae; phylum Streptophyta; class Magnoliopsida; order Dipsacales; family Adoxaceae; genus Sambucus; species Sambucus nigra. Next base: position 330,337,852 of record OX422216.1, read on the forward strand.
AAGGATGATGGGAATTAGAGTTTCTTATGTTATTGGTTCGCTAAACACAATCCTATAATTTTAGAATAAATTCCATGTGTGTATTATTTTTAGGGCTTTAATCAATGGATTCATTTAAGACATGATGTGGTAGATGTCTTGTAAAAATCTAGAGATAGGGAAAACGTTTTATATTGGTTCAATAATGTGAAGCACAAAATTTTCGAAATGGTCTACACACCTAAATTGAATCTCAATCCTCCACCCCTACCCCCTCCCCCACCACACCCCCTGCCCCCTCCACCACCCCCTCCCCCACCACACACCACCACACACACACACACACCCCACCCTACCCCACCCCCTGCCCCACTCCACCACCCCCTCCCCCAAAACACACCACCACACACACACACACCGCACCCCACCCCACCCCACCCCCTGCCCCCTCCACCACCCCCTCCCCCACCTCACCCACCCCACCCAACCCCCTACCCCCCTCCCCCTACCCCCTCCCTCACCCCACCCCCTGCCCCCTCCACCACCCCCTCCCCCCCCCCCCCCACACACACACCCCACCCTACCCCACCCCCTGCACCCCTCCATCACCCCCTCCCCCAAAACACACCACCACACACACACACACCGCACCCCACCCCACCCCCTGCCCCCTCCACCACCCCCTCCCCCACCCCGCCCCACCCCCTGCCCCCCTCCACCACGCCCTCCCCCACCTTGCCCCATCCCGCCCCACCCCCCACACACGCACACACATACACACATATATATATACACATACATACATAAATATACAGACAAATATATATATATAAATGGAAGAGAGAGAGAGAGAGAGAGAGAGAGAAATTGGACCTGAGAGAGAGAGAGAGAGAGAGAGCAGCGTCGAGTCGAGAGAGAGAGAGAGAGAGAGAGAGAGAGAGAGAGAGAGGGAGGGAATGGTGGGAGGGAAAAAAGAAGGGGGAAAGGGTTTTTGCTGGAAAAGTTGTCACGGTCGTGTCAAGGTCATTGACCGTGACAAGAATTGTCACGGTCTTGTCAAGGTCAATGACCGTGACAAGACCGTGACAAATTTAATTGTCACGGGCTTGTCACGGTCAATGACCTTGACAAGTCGTTGTCACGGTCGTGTCAAGGTCAATGACCGTGACATAAAACGCGTGTTTTTTTGTCACGGTCAATGACCTTGACAAGGCTGGCCGGCTGAAAGGTGACAATTTGCCCATTTTGGTGTAGTGGGATTCTTTCAATAGTACCACTGATCTAAAGGACCATATAGATCACTAAGGGACCACTTGGACTTCTTAGCCATCCCATACCAGATCAAATGCAGAGTGTTCACCACAAAACTAAAGGGTTCAGCAAGAAATTTGTTCAGTAATTTGCCACCCAATTCGATCGCATGCTTCAAGGAGATCTTCGAGAGCTTCGTCTGGCATTTTATCGGGATTTGGATCCATAGGAAGACCACCGACAACCTATTAAACATTCTTCAGATAAAGGACGATAATTTCAGGAAGTATGTAAAGAGGTTAATGACTAACTCCTCCATATTAATCACCCAAAGGAGAAGGTGGTCGTATCATCTTTCTTGTGAGGGTTGTACAGTAGCAACATGATCTACTCCCTGTTAAAGAGTTCAACCACCAATATGATCGATCTTATGAAGAAACTGGAGAAGCACATCCACGTTGAGGACACGATTAGTAGCCGGCAGTTAATCCATTAACCCAAACATTTCGGAGAAAGGACGTTTGAGGACGATCACCGAACGAAAATGAGTTGCCAATCAGCGACCTAAAGAACCTTTTAATATCCATTATTTTTTTTGTTATAGTTGTTTAATTCATTCATTTCCTTTTTGAATTTTCTTTAAGATGTAACTCCATGCAACACTACAATTAATAAAAGGACGTTATTCTCCAAGTGATATATTTTTCTCCATTGATTGGCTTATCTGCATTAATGCACCTTTTCTCATACCCACCCCACTCAGAGCATACCACTTATGCACCAGTACAGTGGTCGGATGATCACATAAGCATTCGGGTCATACGAGATTATGAACCAATAACTAGGTCGTAAGAAGTCTCACACCATGACACACATTGTTACACCTTTTCCAGACTCAAAAGGATTCGGAAAAAAACCTTAGTTGATCACCAATTTAACTCCCATACCCCTCATATATGATCTGATCTACGTAGTATGGTCGGTGCGATTATAAATTGGGTTAACTCTGAGTCAAGAAGGGTCATCTCCGATTACTCAGTTATTTTCAAATAAAAAAGGAGATGTATGGTGGTAAAAAGGCAGGAATTCTAAAATTCGGAGATTTTTTCTTTATTTTAATAAAATTAGTGATTGGAACATGAATTGTCGTTCGCACCACCCTTTGCCAATTGACCTTTGGGTTATAAATAACTCGATTTGTCAACCGAGTATAAACAACATGTATGATAAACTCGATTCGTCAACCAAGTATAAATGTGTATGAATAACTCGAATCATCAACCGAGTATAAACAACTTGTATGAAGAACTCGATTCGTCAACCTAGTATAAACGACTTTTGTAGCCGACTAGGTTCGTCAACTGAAAATAAAAAAACTTTTGCAACCAACTATGTTCGTCAATTGAGTATAAATAAATTTTATAGCCAACTCAGTTCATCAAGTGAGTAGAAATAACTTTTGCAATCAACTTGGTTCGTCAACTGAGTACGAAATAATTGCTTGTTAGTTACTAACCATAGTACAAATATCAAGAATAATTTAATAAGTGTATAAAAGATTAATGCAATTTTTAAGCTACTATGGGAGAAATCAATCTACAAAATAAATCCTAAGCATAACAAAGATGAAGTAATCGGAGCATGGAGAAATCATTGCAACTTAAACAAAAAAGGCAGTACAACCATGCCATTCAGATTCTATGCAAAATAAAAATTTGACAAAGAAAAGATTATTCAAATGCTTAATCCAACATTACATATCCACAAAAATTTAAATGTTTATCTGACAAAGAGAAGATTATGGAGCATGGGGTGGAGCTAAAGGAGCCATATACGATAGAATTCAACCCATCTCCTCACGCATTAAAATGTGAAAATAATAAACTTCGGAATGAGTCGAGGTCCAAGGGACTGTCAGAAGCCCCTAATACTATTCATACCCCTGTTGATCCAAACATGAGGAGGAAGGCATTAGTTCCTCTTTAATTTCTCAGTGGTCGGGATCGAAGGAGGAAAGGTCCCAATTGAGATGAGTCAATTTGACCCAATTGATAAGTTCGGTCTAGCCATTAATGAAGGATTGATATTTCAACACTCTATAGTACTCTAAAGTCAGAAAAGACTTCAATTACCTAAACCTGATCAACGAGGATAGATCCCATTCGGCCTTAACCGTCTCGACCTTCTCCTTCTTCTTCACCTTCTCGACAAGTTGATGCTTCAACTCGGTGACTTCATTCAGAAGTTAATATCTCCACACAATAATATTATTTTTCTCTGTTATAGCCTGCTCATTGGTTATTTTCTCAGTGTCTCTCTCTCTCTCTCTTAGGTCATCATGGGGGATTCATCGACATCGATCTTGGCCTTCTTCAGGGTCATTAACTCCGCTTACAAGACTGGAAGTTTTATGGCCTCATCCTTCTATTACAACCATTTATTGGCCTTGTAAGCTCCCATAAACTCATCTACAATGGATTCACATAATCAAGATAAAGAAATAAAATAGCGAACAATGACAGTTTAGGGAGAAAGAAAAAGCAATTACCCTTAAACCCAGTTGAATCATCTTTTAAGCACTATCGATTGGGGCCCCACTCATATAATCAATGTCATCAGGAAGATAAATGTTTTGGAAGGCCAAGTAATTCTCGTCTGGATCGTCGTAGCGGAGGTGCGGGATCCCAAACCTTTCCCCATCCACAGACACCCTTTTACCCTCAGCAGCATCCTTCTCTTCATCAGTAATTAACCGTCGGCATGTGAAAGTAAGAGCGGTCTCATTCCTGGACTCGATCTCCAAAGATATTTTTTCCCATCTCCTCCTCTAAAAAGCCTCATCATCCACCAGTTGGATGGATGACGTCTCCTCAATAACGTTGAGGTGATGAACCACTTCAGCAACCCTAGTTTATTAGACTGGGGAGTTCACACCAGTTGCAGGAGGGTTAGGCTTAGTAGTAGTAGGATGAGGGGCGATCGATGTTTGGTTCAGCCTTCGTAACCTTGCACGGTCATTTCTCCAGAGGATGCAAAGATAGATAAAAATATAATGAATTGATCAGTACATCAAATCAAGTTAAGAGATTGTTCGACATGTCAAAACTATACCTGAGGAATGGGGAAAGAACGCACATTGGAAATAGATGAGCAAGTGACTTGCCTCCTTGGTATCAGCCTAAAGCTGAAGGGCATTGCAATCTTGTACTTCCTCTCCCCTTAGAATAAGGTTGAGATCCTTCAACCTCTTCAGATCATAAATCTCCTTGAATGGGAGAGCTTTGCTTATAGATTCCTAAATCCTCTACATTTGGTTCTCTAAAATGTTGGGAAGTTCGATGAAGATCCGAGCAAAGCACTAAAAATAAGAACAATCAGTAAAACCGAAGAGCAACTAATAAAGTTGAATATAAAAACACTTAAATGAAGCTTACAAAGTTTAGGTTTATTCCAAGTCATGGGAACTATGAATAGATAACTCGTGAGATCATTATGCTCATCATAATCCCATCCATCACCTCGGATATAAAAATGGTGCCTTCAGTCGTGGTTAGAGGAAGGGAGTGAAGTGACAAAACCATCACATTTTTACATGCAAGCTAGGGTGTACTAACCCTATCTTGCACGCGCTAGTGTTGAGGATCAACAGTCTATCTCAGTGGGCCTACCTTCTTCTTCTTCTTCTTCTTCTTCTTTTGTTGAGGGGGAAAAGGAGCAGAGGTCCCACCGATGACCTCCTTTCTTTTTTTAGACCCCTCTCTAGCAGAAGGGCATCCTGTAGTTAATTTCGACCTAGTCTGTGTCGGCTCTGAAGCTTTCCCCTGTAGACCAGCAAGCAGATTAAAAGACATTGGTGCTGCTATTGACCAAATCTCGTCAGAGATACCGACTGGGCAAACTGCAAAGAAAAAATGAAAACATGTAAGTATTAGCATTCTTTATGTCAAAGTAATTCAAGATGATAATAAATTCCAATAGAGTTGGGATATTTGCTTACGAAGTGATGTCAGAGGTTCCATCCCCATACCGGAGTATTGTAACAGATCGTGATCATCAAATCCTCAAAGACTATGAGGCCATCCCCCCTGAGTTGATTAATGGACTCTTCTGTGTCAGCACTAAGATCGAGATCCACTTTGGTCGAGACCGAAACACGATCCCATTTATGAGGCACTCTTGCATCATCTATAGTAAATGACTCTCCCTTATTAAACTCCCAGTCCCCCAAAATGAAAAGGTAATGAGATTTCCAATCATGGTTGGAATTTTTATTAATATGAAGAAGATTTCGATCAGGGCGATGAGCCACGAAATGATAATAGCATGGGGTGGCTCTTGTAGTAACCGTCGTAAAAAATGCCCAGAAAATGTCAACCGGGAGATCTATATCCCATGTAATCCTCCAAATGTCAGCAACCCCAAATAGGGTCCCAGGGATTCGGCGTCATCTGGGCAAGGGCAACGCCAATAGAAGCAAGAATATCCCATATAGACTGAATAGGAAGGCGGAAGCTGACCTTAAACATTTGTTCATAAACGACTACATTTCCCTCAAAAGCACATTCATCTTTAACACGAATCCTCATATTGATGGAAGACTTAATCCCATAGAGGTGCCTCCAGACCACCAAGTCAGTCTCACGGATGTCGTTGGGAATGGCTTAGGCTACACTCATGTTTAAAATATAGGAATATTCCACCTCTTCATCCTCAGTGGTAGGGGATTACCAAAAAGGTCATGACGCCTATACTCGGCTTGAGTCATAGTCGAGATTGGCATAACCATAGGAGGGAGTGGCACGTTATTAGCAACCTCAACTTAGGACTCATTGTCAGAGATATCATAAACGTGGGGTTCAGGGTCCCCTGGTTAATGAGAGAAAGTACTAGGACGACCCTGATTACTAGATTTGGTCGTTTCACTCTCACCAGTATGGGTCTCTAGGACCCTTATTGCGGCCTCAAAGAAGTCGTCCTTAGTATCCGCTCGATCGTTATGAAGCCCCAGACATTCAGAAGGGGTTATATCCCCTAGAAGAGGAAGCAAACATGTTGTCACTACGAATGGAAATAACAACAAGACTAACTCTAGTCTCGGCTTGAGTAGGGTAAGTCAAAAGTAAGGCAGGTTATTCTACAACTAGGGGAGTAGGAGTGAGTGGAACCTGAGGCTTACATTAGTGAAACTCGGCATCGGCCCTCCTAATCTCTCGTCTTATACACTTAAACAAGTGGGGAAACTCTTCATCTAACTCGTACAGCCTATGGTACATGAACAAACTTAAAGAAATATAGGGGGAACTAACAAGAATCAAACTAAGCAGCTGGATGGTTTTTTGAATATTATTTATGAAGAACACCGAGAACACCTCCGATAACCTCCCACCGGAGAAGACATCAGAAAGTAAAAACGATTTATCGAAATTCCAAAACATTGGATAACTAAACTTTAAATGTTCTCCTAACTTCCTACCTACCCAAAACCTCCGCGAATTAAGGGACAACCCACCACATTTTAGTGGCCGGAGTAGATAGAGAACTCATCCAAAAATAAAAAATTACAGAAATCGAAATTAAATTACAAGAAGGGAAGAAAGCTAGCGAGAGGAATGCCTGGAAAGCTTTAAAAGGCTGTTAAGGTGAAAGAACATCGAAAAAAAATAAGAATTAAAATAGATGAGTGAGAGAGTTTAGAAAGAGAACAAAAGGGTTGATCTATAAGTTTTTGCAGAAATAATGAAAACGAAGAAGAAGAAAGGTTTTTATCGCCCAAAGTTTGTGCGTGATTCCCTAAAAGCCCATCATTAGGGCATGCCTTCCAAAGTGACATCTAGCTGCATGCATAACCTATATAATCATGCCAAGTCGTTCATCAAATGACAAGTGTCTTACTTCTTGAGTAAGAAATGCCGAAACCCATGTGGCCATTGTACCTCCACTAACCTGGAGACAACCTCAAACATAAGGGACATGATGAGATGAGATAGCAGAAGCACCTACACCTTAGCCTCCCATTGACTTTAAAGACTAAAGTCTGGGGGTTGATTGATATATACAAGTCTAGGATCATCCAAGTAAGTACTCGCTACGAAAGTGTCTCTCCTTATATAAGCCTTTAGAGTCATCACCTCTCAGAATCTCTCCCCTATATTTTCATCTTTTAGGGTCTCGACCACAGAGACCAACCCTGGGAATAGGACAATCTCTTCTTCAATGGCAGTCTACTCGCAGTGTCGGCTTGCGACCTATCTATAGTTTTGGCCTCATCTACTATTACTTACCAAACCACTTAAATACTTGTGTCTCCATTTGCTCTCATCTCTTCTGTTATTTTACATATGTTATTGCATTCTCCACTGTTAACTAAACTCTTAAATAGGTTGAATTCTCAATGATGATTTCTACCATCATCAGTATTAGCCTGAAGCTGAAGGGCATCGCGATCTCGTACCTCCTCTCCTCTTAGAATATAACTGAAATCCTTAAAGCTCTTCAGATAACAAAGTTCCTTGAATGGGTGAACTTTGTTTATAGCTTCTTGAATCCTCTCCTCTTGGTCCGCTAAAATGTCGAGAAGTTTGTTAAAGATCCCTACAAGACACCAAAAATAAGAATAATCAGTAAAATCGAAGAGCATTGTATAAAGCTATATACAAAAACATATAAATGAAGATCACTAAGGTTAGATTCAGTCCAAGTTATGCTTATAATAATCCCATCTCTCCCATCGGATATAAAGGAAATAGTGCCTCCAGTCGTGGTAGGAGGAAGGGAGTGAAGTTATAAAACCTTCACATTTGTGCCTGGAAGCTAGGGTGTACCAACTCCCTTATGAGGCCGCAAGCTTGTAAATGATCAGTAACTCCCCGATGGTCAGGGGATGTTCGACCTCGAATAGGTCATAGAATTGAACTATGGAGCTGATAAGAATTCTCCACACGTTTGGTATAAGTTGGGAAAGGGAGAGGTTGATAAAGGAACTGTGGGTACCCGAAATTAGGATGATGGGCCTGGACGAGTAGCCCAATTATAGCGGCCCAAAGTCCAGGCCTCTTATATCTTAAACCGATTATGATTTAGTCTCTTCCCACGTTCCCATTAAGGGGCACTCTAAGAGGAGAAGGGAAACATGGAGGAGTCCCACACCCCCACTCACTAGAACGAGCATGTATATAACAAACCCTAGGTCCGGGGCAAAAAACACATTGTATTCTCTGTAATCACTCTTCGGAGAACACATAAATAATACTAACTAAACCACCGTGTACGTAGGCATATTTGCTGAACCACGTACATCCTTTGTTGTGTGATTGTAATTTTATATTCCTTATTTTTACTTGGTGATTGCGTTTCTCTTATCTATATGTGTTTCATAATAATTGTCACCACAATTGGCGCCGTCTGTGGGAACTTTTATCTTCCCTGAGAAAGCTCACACCAAAAAAGGAGTCTAAAATGTCTGGTCACGGTAGCAATGCTCCCCAGGCAGGGGATATTCAAGAACCACCTGTTCCTCGCAGGATTAGATCTGAAATTCGACGTTCATATCAGAGGGCTCGCTTATAAAGGCCAGCCTCAGAAGAAAGTCAAGGTCCACGCAGATATCCAGACTGATTGATGCGTATGAGGCTAGGCTCCACGAGCAGAGGGAGTCTTCTCGCAGACACGAGGCTGAGAATGCTCGCCTGAAAAGAAGATTAGAGAGACTGGAGAAAGAGCTCCATCATGATACCAGGAGACGTCCGTACCGCACTCCTAGCCCTCAGGCGAGCAAGTCTCGCAGCCGAGGAAGGAGCCCCAGGCGAGGATCCCAAAAGATTGAAGGAGATGAGTCAGAGGACGACCTATGCGAGCAGCTACGAAAAGCTCACCGTTACTAGAGCCCTACTCGCAGCAATGAGAACATACGAAGCCTGGTCCGAAGGGAGATGGACCAGCATCCTGCCCATTATAGTACCAGATCGACCCGAGAACTCGCTAGGCGAGCTCTTAAAACCCAGATGAAATCACCTTTCTCAAGGGAAATTGAAGAAGAATAAGAAGAAGAAGCCACTAAGAAGTTTTCCATTTCCAGGTTCAAAATTTATGACGGTAAGACTGATCCCATTGATCACGTCAGGCAGTACCGACGGGCCATGACCCTCTGGAACCACTAGGACGCACTAATGTGCCGAATTTTCCCCTCGAGCCTGCATGACGTGGCACAGAAATGGTTCGAAAGGCTCTCCCACCAGTCCATCAGGAGTTTCAAATTCCTGGCCGAGCTCTTTACGGCCCGATTCATCACTAATAGCTCTCATCCCAAAAGGATGGATGCTTTGCTGACAATGAAGAAAACGCCTCAAGAGATCCTCTGAGACTACGCGAAGAGGTACTGGGAGTTATTCAATGAGGTCGAGGATTGCTCGGAGAAAGTGGCAGTGGCCTCTTTCAAAATTAGGCTACCCATCTCTTCCCTTCTATACCAGTCCCTGACAAAGAAGGAGGCTATGACTATTGACGACCTGATGGCTCTCATCGAGAAGTACGCTAAGGTGGAAGATATCACCCGCCTTAGTACAGGGAAAAACGATCGAGCTAAACTCACTACCAAGGGCAGTGACAAAACTGAGAACCAGAAGAAAGGAGGAAAGAATGGGGGTAAAAATGGCTCCAAAAACGGAGGCAACAATAACGCGTCGAAAGCATTTCAGGCGGTCAACACCATCTTCAAAGAACCAATTTATAAAATTCTCGCAAAAATCAAAGACGAGCCATTCATCAAGTGGCCCAGAAAGATGGGAGGAGATCCCTCAAAGAGGAACAATGCGCTGAGATGCGCCTTTCACAAAGAGGGAGGACATAAAACTGAGCATTGCAAAGCTCTTAAGTCCCACCTCGAAGAGCTAGCCCAATTCGGGCATTTGAACGAATTCGTGGAGAAGAAGGCAGAGAAAGCGGCTGCCAATAGAGAGGCGAGACCCAACAACATGCTCGACGATGATGCTGGACACAAGTTCGCGGTAATTCTTGGGGCCTCTGATGCCAGACAGATCCAGGGAAATTCAGCTCGAATGGAGATGAAGAAACTTACAGCGGTGATGCAAGCTTTTCAGATCGATCCAGCAAAGTCACAGTCAGGAAAGCGTCGACGAGCAGATGACATCAACTATAATAAGCATATTGTTTTCACAGATGAAGATCTGTTGGGAGTGAGAACCCCACATCACGATGCTTTGATCATTACCCTCGGGATAGCTAACTTTGATGTCGACAAGTTGCTCGTCGACCAAGGAAGCTCGTCTGAGGTAATGTATCTCGACTTATTCAGAAAATTGAAGTTAAGCATCGCCGACCTAAAGGAAGCTACTGTCCCTTTAGTTGGCTTCGCTGGAAAAATAACTATGCCTCTGGGAAAAATTGTACTACCAGTACGCGCGGGAAACGTCTCCAAGATGATTGAGTTCTTGGTGGTTGACATCGACTCGCCATACCAAGCCATCCTCGGCAGATGATGGCTCCATGCGATGAAAGCAGTCTCCTCGACCTACCATCAAAAACTCAAGTATGTAACTGAGTGAGGAGTAATGGAGATCCACGGCGATCAAGCGATGGCAAGAATGTGCTTCATAGCAGCCATCCGACCAAGGCCAGAGAAGAAGGCCGATCAGCCCAGCGAGAAAGTTGAAGAACAAGAAGGTCTGACACCTTCTAAATAGCAATTAAAGTACGAAAGACCTGGAGTAGAGGAGACCAGGATCCTCCCCTATGAAAGGGTCGTCGAAGACCTGGTAGAGGTTACATCTGGTGATAGAGACAGTAGTAGAGTTTTCTTGATTGGAGCTTCTCTCACTGACCAGGAATAGAAGGAATTGACAACTCTACTGAGACGCAACGTAGATGTTTTCGCGTGGGAACCATACGAGCTGCCTGGAATTGATCCTAGTATGGTTTGTCATCATTTGCACGTCAATCCCACCTTCAAACCAATCACGCAGAAGGCACGGCTAACTGCACCCGAGAAGGTAAAAGCCGTAGAAAAAGAAGTAGAAAAACTACTGGATGCAGGATCCATATGGGAGGTACAATTCCCCGAGTGGTTATCCAACCCAGTAGTAGTTCCAAAAAGCAACGGGAAGTGGAGAGTTTTCATTGACTTCAATGACCTCAACAGAGCATGCCCTAAAGACAGTTTCCCCCTCCCAAAAATTGACCAACTGGTAGACGTCACTGTAGCTAGGGGTGGGCACGGTCCGGTCCGGTCCGGGTTTTGCCTATTTTTTGGACCGGACCGAATATTCGGTCCTCAATTTTTTTGGACCGAGACCGGACCGATTAATTCGGTTAACCTACTAATTCGGTCCAGGCTTTTTTCGGTCCGGTCCGGAGTAAAATTTGGTCCTGGCCCTATTTTATATATAAGTACATTTTATGAATTTTTTTATCTATTTTTCTCACAAATATATATACAAAAAAATAATACTCGAAACTCCAAGTGATATTTACATGGTTTTTTTAACCCAAATAAAAAAAATGTTTATACATATATAAAATGTTCCAAATTAAATTCATAAGTTATATACATTAATTCAAAAACTATACATAAGAAACACAATAACATTATTTTTATTATATATATATTGGAATCAGTCCGGTCCGGTCCAAATCGATCTTTTAATATAGTAGACCGCGGACCGGACCGGTTTAATCGGTTTTTAGGTTATGTGAACCGATTTTCGGACCGGTTTCAAAATAGCCTTAATTTTCGATTCGGTCCGGTTCGGTCCAATCGGTCCATTAGGGTCGGTCTTTTTTTTGTCCACCCCTAACTGTAGCTCACGAGCGAATGAGTTTTTTGGACGCATACTCAGGGTATCATCAGATCCCTTTATATGCCCCAGACCAAGACAAAAGAACATTCATCACCACAGTTGGGTTATACTACTACAAGGTCATGCCCTTTGGGCTCAAAAATGTAGGGGCAACCTACCAGCGACTGGTCACCAAGATGTTCAAGGACCAGATGGGAGACACCGTGGAGGTCTACATCGATGACATGCTCGTTAAAAGCAAGAAGAAATAAGACCACCTCTCAGACCTGTCAAACACCTTCAAAATGCTCAGGAAATACCAAATGAAACTTAACGCGAGCAAGTGTTCTTTCGGTGTCCAGTCAGGAAAATTTCTTAGGTACTTGGTCAGTAAGAGAGGCATAGAGGCTAACCCAGACCAGATCGATGCAATTAATAGGGTACAACCTCCTCGAACAATTCGGGACGTACAGAAGCTCACTGGCATGCTCGCTGCCTTAAATCGCTTTATCTCTAAATCCTCTGAGAAATGCAAGCCTTTCTTCCAGCTTCTAAAGGGGAACAAAATGGTAGAGTGGAACCCAGATTGCTTGCAAGCATTGATTGAGCTCAAAGCTTACCTAAGCTCTCCACCCCTACTCGTCATACCACAGCAAACAGATTCCTTGTACCTGTACCTCTCCGTTTCCAACCACACTGTCAGTTCTGCATTAAAGTGCGAAGTTGCAGGAATCCAGCACTCCATTTACTACGCGAGCAAAACACTGCTTGAGGACGAGCAGAGGTACCTACCTCTGGAGAAGCTCGTCTTTGCACTATTAGTGGCTTCGAGGAAGCTGAAGCACTATTTTGAAGCCCACACTATAATCGTCCTTACATCGCACCCCCTTAAAGCAATCCTGAGGAAGGCAGATTTATCGGGTAGACTGTCCAAATGGTCAGTCGAGCTCGGACGATTTGATATCCAATTTCAACCAAGGAATGCAATTAAGGGACAGGTCCTCGCTGATTTCATAACCAAATTCACAGGCGAGCAGCCTTGTAACCAACCACAGCCAGCCAAACAAAAAGGGAGCTACATGACAGAGGGAATCTGGAAATTATTTATTGATGGAGCCTCCAATTCAAAGGGGGAAGGTGTAGGCATCGTTCTTATCACTCCATAAAATACGATCCTCAATCAGGGAATTAGGCTTGGATTTCAAGCCTCCAACAATGAAGCAGAATACAAGGCCCTGATAGACGGCCTCCATAAAGCACACGCTTTGGGAGCAAAGCAATTACAGGTGTTTGGCAACTCACAGTTAGTCTCCAATCAGATCAGCGGAGACTACAATGCAAAAGATGAAAGGATGGCTACCTACCTCGCCTTGGCAAAAAGGTTATTGGCTGACTTTGAGGAAGTCAATGTTCAGCAGTTCCCCAGGGGACAAAACAGCCAAGTTAACGCCCTGGCAGCCCTAAGCTCAGCAATCGATTCCGACTTAAAAAGAATAATTCCCATCGATTTCCTCGCTCATCCGAGCATTAACTGTAACGGCGAGTTACCAAGCATGGAGCAGGTGCTCCATATTGAGTCAGCACCCAGCTAGATGGACCCAGTAAGGGATTATTTGAAGGATGGGACGCTTCCAGATGATAAGAAGACTGCTCACCAGATAAGAGTTAAAGCTGCTCGCTTTCACTTAGCTCCTGAGTTCAAGCTATACAAGAGATCATTTTTCGGTCCCTACCTTCAATGTGTTCACCTAAAGGATGTTGAACAAGTTCTATATGAGCTTCACGAAGGAATCTGTGGAAGCCATATTGGAGGAAGATCTCTGGCATTTTGAGCAATGAAGGAGGGTTATTGGTGGCCATATATGCAAATGGACTCTGCGGCATATGTCCGCAAATGCCTAAAATGCCAACTTCATGCTCCCATGGCCCACCAACCTGCCAGCGACCTAAAATCATTGTCCAGCCCATGGTTGTTCGCCCAATGGGGGATGGACATTGTAGGACCACTTCCTACCGCCACCAGCAGTCGTAAATATTTGTTGGTCGTGACTGACTACTTCACCAAATGGATCGAGGGAGAACCCCTAGTGAACATCCGAGATGCAGATATGATAAGGTTCATATGGAGAAATATAATCACCCGTTTTGGCATCCCCAGAACCATCATCACCGACAATGGAACGCAGTTAGAAAGCGGCTCTTTTCAGAGTTTCTGTAACGAACATGGAATCAGACACCATTTCAGCTCGATGGCCTATCCTCAAAGCAATGGCCAAGCCGAGGCTTCCAACAAGACATTGATCGACGGATTAAGGAAACGATTGGAGCGAGCTAAAACGCATGGGTAAATGAATTACCACACATTCTATGGGCCTATAGAACCACTCCACGACGAGCAACGGGAGAAACCCTATTTTCGCTGACATATGGGATGGAAGTAGTTATCCCACTAGAAGCAGGCTTGCCAACAATGAGGTCCAACCTTGTCGACCAAGGCCATAATAATGCAGCATTGCTCGCTGAGCTCGACCTAGACGACGAGCGCCGAGAGCTAGCCCTAGTAAAACTAGCGAGCTATCAGCAACAGCTCGCGAGGCACTATAACAAGAGGGTCAACCCAAGGACATTCCGAGTTAGGGACTATGTCCTAAGAAAAGTCCTGCGCAGCGCAGTGAAACCATTGGACGACAAGCTAGGGCCAAACTGGGAAGGACCATTCAAGATAACAAGAGATAATCTGCAAGGCGCCTATCACTTAGAAACGATGAAAGGCATAGAAATCCCCCGAGCATGGAACGCAACCAATCTCAAGAAATTCTACTTTTAGATTCTTCTTTTATGTTTTTGTTGTGGAACTATTAGTTCATTTTCCTTGTCATTAATGAAAGTTGTTTAATGGTTGCATTCTAATGAGCAATAGTTATATAAGCTTTATCACACATATTTTCCAAATGACAGGCACATTGGTCATTACACCATAGTAGGGAAATCACCCTCCTCGGGCTTTCATTATGAAACACGAAAGACCTCTTAGCATTGCCCCTGGCAATATATGAAGCCCTACAGGAGATCCTTAGGCAATATAACCAAATTATAGCTGGTCAGCAAACCATCTTTGGTTGAATAAAATCCTGATCAGATAGAGCATCCAACACCAGGTGTGTCCTCACCAATTTCCACACTTAGGCCTAAGGGAGTGTGACGACACGACCTAAAAGGTAAAGTGGTGCACAATGGTACCTCGATAGTGTACTGGACTGGAAGGACACTTGCATAATAATACAAATTTAAAGATCATAAAGGAGCGAGAATATGGAGAATATAATACACTTGTTTAGTCGGCTAAAACAGCCCAAAACATAAATTTTATATTAATCCACCATATTTACAACAAGTACAATACATGTTTAGTCGGCAAGCTCGCCCAAAACATTGACATAACATCACTACAACACAAAATACATAGGGTAACTACTGGAAAAATCTCAGTGGGGATGAGGCCTCTGAACGAGATAATCAGCCACTTGAGTTCTTCGACCATCATCAGGAGAAAGAACCAAATCTTCCTCGGCTTCGTTAGCATTGGACTCCAATAGCTGCCGAGGGATAACATCGATGGGTATCCACTAATCATCTCTCCGAAAGGGATTGGGCATCCGAGTGGAAGGAGATGTTTCGTGGTGATACCAGAGCATAGAGTTCCTTGGAACCTACATCTCCTTCAAAGCACTCAACCACCCCCTGATGAAGGCGAGATCCTCAAATTCTATCAGCCTCGTCGGAGCATCCAGCCAACCCTGGTCATAACCGTCGGCCCATACTCGCTGAGGTCCTTTCATAAACAGATGCCGCAGCCGAGTAACGTCCCTTTGAAGCCCAGCAGCAATCACATATGCTCCCTGAACATCACCGCGGAGCTCTTCCATTTCCTTATCCGAATGCTTGATGCTCCTGCCAGCTCACGGAACGAGTGGACCAGTGGAACCTCGCAGCATAGGGGGAACGTCGCACGAGCCAGCCCTAGCTCGCGTCGATGAAGAGCCTCGCAATACTGGAGGAGCGGTGCTCGACACATGCTCCCTAAGACGCGAGACCTCTTTCCTTAAAGCTTCATTTTCTTGCTGAAGCATCTCCCCAACCTGGTTGATCTCAGAAGCATCGAGAAGCTTTGTTCTCAACGAATTCACCTCTTCTTGCACTGAAGCACCAACCTCTTCCATCTCCTGGAGCCTGTCCTTTAACTTGGCCACTAGCTCAAACTAATCCTTATACTTTTGATTCCTTGACCTAAGAGATTTGCAAAGCCTAACAAACGCCTCGCGAACCTGAGGACTGGCATTAGGACCAAGAGTCCTGCCCAAATGAGATGTGGCGGGAATATACTCTTCTACATCAGTCAACTACAAGACATAAAAGGGCAATGGAGAGAAAAATTAATCAATTCACTGGAAAAAGAAGCCTTTTCATTTCATTGATAAAAGTCAAAGTACATCGAGCAGAAATTGGGAAAATTACAAGCTGAAGTATAATAATAGTCCTAAAAATAGATTAACTAGCAACCTCAGGCTGCCCAGAGGTGGATGGATGCTTCCCCTTGTCAGTAGCAGCAGAGGCATCCCCTTCTGTAGGGATGCCCTCAGTCGCCTGGGCAGGACAAGCACCGGCAAGAATTGTCTGAGAGGCAAGATCAACACCCTCGATGGCTGGGGCAGGGGCTTCTTCGTCCACAGTTGGCTTCGGACCCGGGTCATGCTCGTCGAACAGAGGAGATTCAGCATCAACACCACCATCTAAGAGGGCCTTGTTCCAGCCCTTCTTGAAGTTCAGACGGCTGATGTAGCCTATCTAAACCCCGGCGTCTTCGTAAGTAGCTGTCCACCCGGAGTTGTATGAATCCTCCTTGATGGTGGCTACCTGGGACTCTTTCTCCTTTAACTGCTCAGTCAGAACCTTGTTCTCCTCCACGACATCCATCTTACTCGAGTAGACCATGTCATAGGCCTGCCTCAGCTCGTTCAGCTCCTTAACCGTCGCATCCCTCTCTCGATTAGAATTGACGAGGGCCAGATCAGAGGAAGCTCGGGCTACGTCGGCAGTCTTTAAAGCAGCCTCTAGCTGAGAACCCCTGACTTCCAGAGCGGACTTCTGCTGCTCCAGCTCGCCATTCCTTCTCATCAGCTCATCGCGAGAGCGATAGATCACGGCGAAGTCAGTCACAAACTTCGAGAAATAAAGAAGAGATCAAGAAGGAGAAACAGCTAAAACTTGTTAAAGAATTGAAAAATGGAAAGGATCTTACCAAGGCTAGCCTGTAGGGACAATTGATCAGACCCCAGCGCCCTCTGGCGATCCGCAGGGAGAACTTCCCTCTCGAGCAGCGCAGGAGCTAGCTGAGGAGAAATGGCAACTGAGGCCCCCTCGGGCAAAGTAGACACCGGGACCAAGGCTTGCCCAGCCTTCGTCCTTGACTCCATATTTCTCCTCTCTTCCTCTTTCTCCTTCTCCATTCTCTTCCTCTCCTCCATCCTCTTCTTTTCCTCTTTTCCTCCACTTTATTTCTTTCCTCCTCCTTTCTTCTCTCCCTCTCTCTCACCTGTTCTTCCCCTCTCCTCTTACTCTCTTGCTCCTGAGTAGAAGACCGAGAGCCAGTAGCTACAGCCCCAGTACTGGACTTCTGCTTCTTTGACCTCTGAGCAAGGAGCACGTGATCGTCATCATCATCATCCCGAATCAAGTTTTTCCTTAGAGGAACCATTTTGCGTCTGAACTGCTGGATGTGCTCGACGATTTTCGAACTTCAGAAACTTCCCCCGAATCAGAGGAGCTGCTACTACTGTATCTCCCTTCACCCAAATTGCCTCCAGCACCACCTGCGATATCACTCTCAGAACTTCTCTCCTCCTCGTCCAACTGAATAGGATCATCAGCAGTCTCTTCAGAGGTATCAAACTCAAGGATACTGTCCACCGGCCTCGCTATAAAACTAGAACCAACGTTCTTATATTCGAGTAGGAAAGCAGCAGACCGGAGATGCTCTTCGTCAGCTAAAGGCTCCCCGATATTCCAGGCCTTGACCAATTCAGAAAGATGAACCTCGTTGAGATCAGGTTCCAAGTTCTTCGACTTCGCTGAAGAAAAAACAGGAAAAGTCAAAACAATCACAAATCAGTAAAAGAAATTGAAGTAACAGAGCAAAATCTACCTATATATTCTTTCCCAAAAAAGGGAACAGAGAACCTGTCAGCCCTCGCCCCCTCAAACTGGGGAGAAAATTGCCAATTTCTAGCAAGGAAGCCCTCTTGCCAATAGTCCTTATGAGAATCAGGTATGTTTACTACCAATACCCTATCAGGACTCCTGGATTTGAGATAAAGAACACCAGAACTAGTCCGAGAAAAAAAATAGCAGAAACAGACCTCGGCGAGCCCTAACTTGGTACCATATAACTGGTTTATTCTATGAACACCATTGATTATCTTCCGCACATTGGGCGAACACTGTGCGGGAACAATGTTGAAATAACCAAAGAAATGCAAGAGTATATTGTTGGGAGGAAAAGTAAGTCCCCTTAGGAAAGCAGCAAGACATGGATCCAGTGGGTATTCTCTATCTCTCTAACATTTCTAGGGGGAGAGGCGCACTCAATCTCTACCCACTCAGGAATGTTGTAAAATTTCCTAAACTCAGAGATCGACCTATTACCAATCTTTGCCATCGGAAAACCCTAAAGGAACTACAAATTCAAAGAAAAAATACAAAGAGAGGGCACAAGAGACTTACAAGATGAAAGTTCGACTTGAATAATGGAAAATCACAAGCCCAAACGACGAAGAAGATCGAAAGCGATGAAAATGAAGACTGGACGAAGAGAGTGTGAATCGCTAGAGCTCACAGGAAATGAAAGAATGCTGAGAAGGTTGAAACAACAGTCGAAAAGTGGCTACTCTGAATAAAACCTTGAAGTATTACTAATCATAGTGCACAAACCACGAAGCAGGTGCCGCCAGAATCAGTCCTCAAATTTTGGGAAAAGTTGCACGATATACGATTCAGTCATTATGACAAAATCATTTAAGTTTATTGAACCCAAAGCATGGCCCAACAAACTTAGGGGCAATTGTGGGTACCTGAAATTAGGATGATGGGCCTGGACGATTAGCCCAATTGTAGAGGCCCAAAGTCCAGGCCTCTTATACCTTAAACCGATTATGATTTAGTCTATTTCCACGTTCCCATTAAGGGGCACTCTAAGAGGGGATGGGAAACATGGAGGAGTCCCACACCCCCACTCACTAGAACGAACATGTAAATAACAAATCCTAGGTCTGGGGAAAAGGACACATTATATTCTTTGTAATCACTCTTCGGAGAACACAGAAATAATACTGACGGTACCACCGTAGATGTAGGGATCTTTGTTGAACCATGTACATCCTCTGTTGTGTGATTGTCATTTTACATTCCTTATTTTTACTTGGTGATTGCGTTTCTCTTATCTATTTGTGTTGCATAATAATTGTCACCACAGGAACGTAAATCGTGAATCAGTTTTGGAAGGGGGATTCCAAGACCTACTTGGAAGCAGTGTTCATATAATCATACTTCACCTTCACTGGCAATCAGTTCTCGATCAGTTTTATTAGCAAGAAAAACAGACAAAGACCTAGGAATTACAAGGTGTTTGACCCACTCGTCAGCATCATCCTTATACATATGACCGACGGACTTGTAAGGTCCTAGGAGGTTACCCTTGGAAGATATCGCTTATGGGGGATTGGATAAACCAGCTTCTCGGGCAATGTTTTGAGCTATATTTTGAACCCTAGAGGGCGGCTAGGCCCGGTAGGGTTTGACGAAAAAGCCCCTCGAGTGGAAGCCCTACATTTATTATTTTTAGACACAAAGGAGTCAATAATATCCAATGTGTTTGTAAGAGCCCCTTGACGTTGGAGTCGTTTTTTCTAGGCAAGATTGAGGGATGAACCGAATGGCTGAAACCACACAAAATATCAAAGCAAGGGGGAATTAGAATAGACAAAAATGGGTATGCGAGGGCTACCTTCTGAAAACTAAGATACAAACTCTCTAATCCTAGTAAAGTAAAATAAAAAAAAAACCCAAACTATGATACGCTAATCTTTTTAAAGATTTGAAGAAAGAAAAAATGGGGAAAAGATCGTACTAGTAATGAATAAGACGTGAACAGGGTACATAGGCACTCCTGAAACGAACAAATACGGGGCCTTGATGTGAAAGAATGAAGGATTTATAGGCAAAATATGGCAAAGGATTGGGAAATGAAAGGGTATTTGGTTATTAGAGAAGAAGAATCAATTGGAAGACTATTGTTATATAGAGAGTGCAAAGCGCGAAAGTTTGAAATGAAGGAGTGAGGAGATTTTTATACAAAAGGAACAAAAAAGCATTAAAATTCAATGGCTGGATGAAAAAATATCAGAGGGTTCATAAAGTTTCGTTGGAAGGCACACGCGAATAGGATACGTGAGGTGGCTTCATTCTCCCATGGGCACCATGAGAAATTTCATGTAATCTAGCGTTTAATGATTACAGCTCTTCAAGCGGCCAACGTCTTGCATTGGTAATAGTTCACGATAAATCCAGATTTTTGCGCAAACCTTAACGTTAGCATAATATTCCAAATGAATCTTGGAGAACCAAGAGCAAGCCAATTGTCATGCTCATCGTTAAGCACCACAAAAAAGATAACACATGGAATACACTTCATTCAGCTACACGTAAAACTCTTTGAATCAAGTCCGATAACACAAAGAGTCTGGGGGATAACTGATGAGGGGTATTTATGACCAGTCCAAAACCGAATGAGGGGCATCATCAAATGGCATCGCGATCAGGTGGGTGGAGTAACAGTCAAAATATGAACAGTGGGATGGTTGAATTAGAGACAGGATGAGGGACCAAATGCATAGTAACAGTGTGGGAAATATGATAGCTTTGTGAAGATGAATAACCTATCACAATAAGCCGGACACTTAACTTCATAAGACGAATAACCTCTAAGCTATTTGAATCTCCAAGACTTTGTCAGCATGACGTTACTTCAAATGATTAATCCCTATTAACATGGTTGGAAATATCAGTGAACGAGCAATGTGGGAGTGCATATAGATTCCAGAGACACACGTGTATCTTTCTCAAATTCAAATATCTCTTATGTAGTTAAACTTAAATGGCGTTGTAACCTTATGTAAATCTCTTTTCCCCAAAGTAATCAAATCCCCCATCCCTTCACCTCGTAAATGTAGGTCGAGCCCAGCTGAACCATGAATATATGTCTTTCCTCTCTTCTCTCATCTCCTTCACTTGAGTAGCATTACAATTATGAATTTATTGTGTTGAGTGTGTGGACTTTGATTTTCACCTTAACAATATTTTTCTCCCTTAAAAAATTATTTTCATCCTAACTCCCAGATAATAAGAAAGAAAGTTATTTTCTCTTCTCTCCTAAACTCCTTTCTCTTCTCTTATTTTCTCATCTCTCTTGTAAATTCTCCCTTCCAAAACTCCCACATAAGCTCTTAGAGCTGAAAAATTAGTTGGTCTACTATTGGTGGTATCTGGTTAGTGGGGAGTGGTAGTGGAGGTTGAGGATTTCTCTTGTGTTTTTGGTTGTTGTTTTTTATTGACTTTGTTGTTTAATTTTTATTTTTCATAATTATTTTTGTTTTTTCTCTATATTTTTTAAACCAGTCATGTGCACAGCACATGTCGATTAACTTTAGGCCTCATTTGATATGCGGGATAATGAGGTGGATATAATGAGTGTTACGCCATACCGATGGGAAAAAATAATTCCACCTCTTAGTTGGGATGATTTTATCCCTTACCTAGTGAGATAAGAGGCTTACTTAGGATAACTTATCTCACTTGAAATCCTATCACATCCTACATCAAACATGGGATGGCATAATATTATCCTATCCCCCCTCCTTGTCCCGTGCATCAAACGAGGCCAACAAACTTTTAACGAAAAAGGTACCAAACTCAAAGTCAATTAGTCACGGGTACCAAACCCAAAAGTGGGTAATTGTGGACGTATTCTACTAATATTTTTTGTGATGTACTATCCAAGTTGTAATAATCTTGTTCCAATTTTATATTAAGAAGGAAATTATCATTGTACTTGTGGATTTTATCATGTCCATGGATGTAGATTTGTTCCACTAGTTGAACAATCATCTTTCGATAAAAATTCAAAATATACCTAATAAACCTTACATGTAGGTATCACATCTGTTTCACTTGATTGCCATCGTAACAATCACATATTTATATTTTTCCTAACTATCATTCACTCTTCATTGCAAAAAAGATATCTTGTATTCCATCAGACCACTTTACCCATTATGAGTAAAATTTTCATGTCAAAGAACATGGCACATAATCCAAGACCTCCAAAGCATAAGTTATCGTACTATTTTTTATCCATTTTTTATCAAGCAGCTGACTTCCCGGCAAAGCAAAGGAGAAAGAGTGATTCTCTACGTTGCAGGCAAACAAGCAACGGTTTTCGCACTATGGGGTGCTCATCTACCTACTATTGCTACCTTGTTATTATGAATAAACGAACAAGCAAATGGAGGTGAAGCAGTAGTGCTTGTTAGAAACCTTAGGAAATAAGGGTAGGAATACAAAGGCATAGAACAAGCTAAGAGGCCTTATTCAATGAAAATTACAGTGGGGAAGGAAAGGCACATCAAGAAAGAAGGAGACATAAACTTGATATTATAATATTAGTTTCTTGTCCAAAGGCTCCCAACCCACTAAAAAATCTACATTGCGTGCAATACAACATCAAAAGTTTAGTCTCACAAAGGCTGGCCCATTGAAATCATGGCATAATATATTGATGAAATTAATATCGAGCTATAAGAGAGAAGGAGAAATATAATAATATTCACGTAGATTTTGTGGTTCGATATATAAACTTACCTCCCCCACATAGTGATTGATTTCACTATATTTATAGGATACCACACATATAATCAAGAATTTCAGAAGAATATCAAAAATATAATAATATAGCCATTTGTACTCTGACTCTCTCACCCAAGAACTGGATTTTTAACGAAAGAGCTCTCTATTTTGTAACACTACTCTCAATGACCTTAGTGCAACCATGGTGATGGGGAAATCCATTATTATTTTAGAAGAGCACAATGTCTCTTTAAATCCCATTAGTATTTTAAGTAATTTAAATATACTGATATGACCAATTGACTCAGTTCCAAACTCATATTTGACCTTTTTCTTATATAAGGAACTCGAACCCATATTAAAACCCAACATGTAATCATAAACTAATAAAATACTAAAAAATTATTCAAAGTAAAAATTTGCTTCATTTTGTAAATCAATATTCCATGATCGGTTGGAAACCTCGCGTGTTGGGAGTTGATTTACACTAATTTATCTATTAGGAATGTTTATAACTTATTAACCCCAATTAAGTATATATTATTCTTCACTGTCATGGTATATTGGTATAATTGATCAAGTTCCCTTAAAAGCCAATTTTCTTCAAATGGAGCTCCCCAACCATCTATTTCATAAAGTTTTTAAAGCAAACACTTTTCTTCCACCAGATGGGCTCACCAAAGGAAGTCTCTTTCGAATCCCAATCTATTGATTACATCATCATCCAAAATTTTATTTTAGGCTTTCTACTTTGTCTTTAGGGAATACTTCATTATTTAAGGTATTAATAAATATGACCCTATTAATTTCTTATGGTATCCACTTAGCACATATATTTAGGTAGGTTTGGGAGTTTAAGAAAGAAAAGATAATAAAATAAAGTTTTACTAGGAGAGAAAATAAAATAAGAGAAAGTTAATAAGAGATAAGAGAAAAGAAGATAAGAGAAATTAATTTTACTTCCTTTGTTTGGGAGTTTGTGAAAGAAGAGAAAATAACTTTTTTTATTATTATTTGGGAGTTAGGAAGAAAATAGTTTTTTTAAGAGGAAGAAGGTTAAATTCATTAAAAAAAACTTTCCTTTCCCTCCTTAATTTCTGATTTGGAAAGAAAGTTTTGCAGAGGAAGGAAGAGAAAGTTTTTTTTAAAAATTTTCTTTCTTTTATCTCCTTTCAAAAACCTAAATGAGAGAAAATGTTTCCATTCATTACTATATAAACTCCTAAATGAAGGAAATATAACATTTTCCCTCCCTTTCTTTTCTTTTCTCTTCAAAATAGAACTCACAAACATAACCTTAACCTCCGTAACCCTAATATTTGTCAAAAGAAGAACTATACCTATAAAATTCCTTCAATTAATGAAGACAAACTTATTAAACTATTGGTGTGCGCACTCTTGTCCCTACTTATATCCATAATAGTACACCTTTAGTTAACTTGACATTTCTTGGAACCTTTTTAGGTACAAGGACATTTTTTCCCTAGAGGCTCATATTTGCCCATAATATTGCCAAGCTACGTAATCTATAATAAGTGATTCAATTTCTACTTTGTTATTGAAAGACTTAATTCTGAGTTTAAGGGATTTTATGTATGCATCAGTAGGGGATTTAAGGATGATACCAACGCCATTCCCCTATTACTTAAAGAGTCTTCTATGTGAAAGATCCATAGTTCATTGTGGCTACACTCGTGATTAGGATGCACCCTAAAAAATGTAATCGCCTTTTTTGTTCATGTGAGTGAACTACTTTATGAATTCAACTATGAAATGTCTCACTATTTAATATCAAACTCACTTGGTTCAACAATAAATTTAAAAAATGGAGAGTATCTTAAATCGCATTAATAATTGATTTCATTTAAATGGTTCAATAATAAATTTCACCCAAAATTGATTCAACAATCGATTTCATCCAAATGGTAAAATAACTAATGGCATAAAAAATCTATTTTAAACTCGATTTCATCTAAATTTTCCAATAAAAGAGAGAGAGAGACAGAGAGAGAGAGAGAGAGGATGGGCGGATTCTATTAGTTTCGATTTTTTATTTTGCAATTTGATTCGGTTCTACTGGTTTTTGATTATTTGTGTTGAGATTTCACATTTCGATCTTGATTTGGTTGTTATCGTTAATCGAAATCATAACTCGATTTCGATTGGTTCTTGTTGTTTCAGTGGGTGGTGTTGAGGTGGTGGTGGAAGGTTGGTGGTTTGACGGAGGTAGAGGTGAGTCGTGTTTATAGTTTGATAGTTTATATTTTGAACCCTGAAATATTATGCTAGGGTTTAAAATTTAATTTTCTTTGTTGAACTTCAAATAAAACATTAAATAAAATTTTAACTGTCACCCCAACATTCAGTTAAGTGTTTTGGACCGAATGCTAAAGGTGGAAAAAAACTGAAAATACAATGGCTAAATTTTTAGAAAAAAAGTGCGGTGACTAAGGTGTAAATCTGGTAATTCGTTACCAATCTATGTAATAAAACAGGTGGTAATTAAATCGAATTGGATGGAGAAGAAAGTAGTGAGTCAATGATGCATTGACCTGCAAGGCTTATGTCCATAGGCCTTGTCTTCACTATCAATTGAGAAAATTTTCCATTACAAAATGTTGATATAGTAATGTCCATCCCTCTCACTATTTTTACATAGTCAAAGTAAAATATCTTAACTTGGCCTACACATATAAGGAGTACATATATACTATTGAAGTGGCTAAATGTAGACGATGTTACATGGAATGGAATTAAGAAATGATTAAAATCTCTTTTTTCCAATTTACATGGTGAAACCCCTCGCTTATTTCAAACTCGCAACCTCACTTGTGAAAGGGGTACACTTACTAGTGGGATATGACATCATGTGCCACATATATATTAATTTTACCAAATAATGAAATTACTATAAAAAAAATAGTTAAATAACCAATTATTGAGTTGAAAGTCATATCATTAATGTATAAGATTACTTATATGAGTCTCAAATCCACCCCCACCCCCCTTCCTTCCCAAAATAATGTGGCAGAGAAATAAAGTGTTGCACCTTGTGGTTTTTACTTTGCAATGTACAACGTTGTAATGCCATTCAGTTCATTTGCATAAGAATTTGGGGAATGACAATGTGAAATCTTCATAATCCATTTGAGATATATTGGTTAGGCATTTAACAATTAATAATGTAAGAAAAATGTGGCTTCATACTCACTTATTTTATTTGTCAAGTCAACTATTTACTTACATTTTGGGGGTAATTTCCATTTAAAAATGTTACGATTTATTTTAACATTAATAATTATTTGAACTTTTTATGGTACAGACAGGTGGTCCTTATTATCAAGTGAAGAAAGGTAGGTGGGATGGAAGAAGATCAATGGCATCAATGGTGTACTCCAATCTTCCACATGCAAATTCCACTGTTAATGACCTTCTTAAACTTTTTTCTTCGAAAGGTCTCAACCTCGAGGACCTAGTAGTACTCTCGGGTGCACATTCAATCGGCTTTTCTCACTGCAAGCACTTTGTGAACAGGCTCTATGACTACCATGGCACTAATAACCCCGACCCTGTCATTGATCCAAGGCTTCTCAAAGCCCTGAAAATGTCATGCCCACATTTTGGTGGCAGTGTTAATGTTGTAGCACCGTTTGATGTCACCACACCTTTCTCCTTTGACAATGCCTACTACCAAAATATAGGGGCTAAATTGGGCTTACTAGCCTCTGATCAAGCCTTATTTTTAGACCCGAGAACTAAGAATTTGGTTCAGACTCTAGCAAAGGATAAGCAAAAGTTCTTCCAAAAATTTTCAGATGCTATGGAGAAAATGGGATCTATTGGTGTAAAGAGAGGAAGAAAGCATGGTGAGAAAAGGAAAATTTGTAGCGTGCATATGTGAAGGTTGGCGTTTGATATAATTTTCAACATTTTTTAAATCTTTGGATTAAGTTTTTATAAAAATGGTTTTAGGCTGTGACTTCTGTTTGTATTAATTGGGGATTTTCAAATGTTTGGAGAGCTAGAAAAAGTTTAGGCTCCTACAAATGCATTACATGTATCTATGTTTTTATGGATATTAAAATTTTTGAACCATTATTTATTGTACAAAATAAATGGTATGCATGTTTCTTTGTGTCAACTTCTACATGAATTAAATAGTGATTAGGCATCAAATAATAGTTAACATGTATTACTTCAAGCATCTTTACAAGTCTTTGTAATTTTAATTTTTTTTAGAATAAAACATTTTTAATAAAGGAAGAAATTACATCATGTTGGATGGAAGCCGCCCACATCTAAGGGAAAACATCCAACCAAACTTGTGAAATATCAAGAAATTTTGTATATCGATGCAACATGTGTGTAAGTACATTTCCATTTCTTGTTCCAAAGGAGCAACCCACATTTCTGCGCAATTAATTGATTTTTTGATGCATTAGATTTCTTCATAGTTTGACATAATACTAGAACATTGGACATCTTGAGACTGTCCCCTCATACTATGATATCAGTAAGACCGCATATAAAAATGAGAACAACAGTGTATTTCCATGCCATTTGTTCATCTCGAACATCATAATAGGTAAATGAAATGATCCTAGTCAATCCCCACTACAAAATCACTGTTGAAAACCTAAGTAAATACCAAACTCAAATCTTCTTTATCTCTTTAAACACAACAACATCACAATTTTATAAAGACCTATCTCTAGTGTTTTCAATAACATGGTAATCTCAGGTTCCTTAATAGAACAATCTTCATATATTATCTTGAACGTATATAGAAATCGGTAGGATTGATCAATAGTTTTTCCTTTTCTCCCTATGAAAAATCTCATTAGAGTTGTTTCGTAGGCACCAAATTAAGGCACACGCATATTCCAATTAATGTAGTGAAAGAAATGCATCTAAACCACTCATGATGTATCTAATAATATCATGTTAGAGCAATAGAATAAAACCATACTTGATGTAATAGTTTTAGTTATGGAGTTATTATTTAATAAATTTAGTTTTTTTTATGTTTTAATGAGAATCATGCATGGGCATAATATTTGCATTGTATTATATATTGTTGGTGTCTTTTATTCTACATAGTAGGTGATCATGTGTGTAGATTATGACTTACACACAGAGGATCAGATCACTAGTTCTTGAGGAATATAAATTTTCTCTTTCACAGTCTTTGATGAATATGAGCACACCATCGGTAAGGATGTAGCATAATATTTTAATAGGTCTATCTTGATTACGGGAAAAAATATTGTGACTTATTATATTACTTCACTTTGTGTGTGTTGAACGGGACCACCTGGAGGTCATTGTCTTTGCATTGATTTTATAAGATAATGCACACCTAATTATTATTAGGTTTACTTAAGGCTCTTATTCTTGATAGGATACATGCACTAGTTATTTATTTCTTTGAATTATGAGATTTAAATTTTATCAATAAGCCTGATAGATTGGGTAGTGGTGGTTAATGTATGGTAACAATCTTTTATGGATGGAATCCACGTCTCGATGTAGAACTCTGTGATACCCCATTTGAGATTCTTATAAGTTTTGTATGTGTCAAACTCTATAGGTGGATTATGTTAATCAGCTACTACAAATAAGTTAAGTTAGACCACTTAAGGACTTAAAGAAGTTAATAAGAATAAATTTTCATTAATTTATTTTATTAACGAGTATATATAACCTTAATGTGGAAAGAATTAAGTAATTAATAAGAAGAAGCTCGAAAAATAATGTTGTGTTAAGGAGTGGAGTTGTAATTACAATTATTTAGTGAAATTAATTATAATTAATGGAATAAAATAGAATCCGTGTCGAATTAAGTTTTTCTAGCAGCCATATATTTATCTCCCCTTAGGGTTCCTACTGTATCATATATATATATATATATTCACCTAAATCTCTCTTATTCACATAAGTTCATCATTTTTAGAACTCAAAAAATCATAATATGCATTTAAGATTGAGAGAGAGAAGTGAGAGAAGAAGGGAGCAAAATGTGATCATGACGTAAGATCCCACACTCCATTCGTGATAATTCAAATTGGTAATACGATAGAAGATCATGAGATGCATCGAGCCTATGTTCTTGATTAATTTACGTAAAATATTATTTATACTGAGACAAGATAAAAACCAGAGAGATCTCAAGGGTAAACCCTAAATTCCGCCTTATAATATTTTACATTTGGGGTAATGATTTTTTTGTAGCTCGATTATATGCGTTATCAACAGATCCTGTGATAGCCGCTCTAACAACTGGTGTCAAAGCCTTGTTAATATTGTGCATAGATTGAACACAACCATGTTGTCCAATTGAAACAACCTATATGCATGGTGTTGGGTACAATGTAGAATTGTGTTAACCCGGGTATTGCAGTGTAAAAATATTAGGCCACATCGATGTAACACCCCGTAAATTTTAATGATTTTTATATGGGGATTAATTAAATTAAAAAAGGAAATTAATTCAAATTAAAATAAACATTAAATAGCGTGATAAAGTTTGATATTTGTTTGTTTAAATTATATTGAGTATTACTTAGTGAACGAGTAATAAATTTATGAGAAATTATTATGATTGTCGTGAGTGAGAAATAAGGTAGTTACGATAATTTAGTCGGGACGCGCATGTCAGTCGTGTCGAGACTTAAATTTATCAGATAAAATTTCAATTATTTATGGGTCATCCAAATGGTCATTTCGAGTGCACCAGTATGTCCGTAAGGGTCGAAATAGTCAGAAAAGTGTACCCATGGGTATTGTTTGAGTCCCGAATTAATTTTATATTAAACCGGCACCGTATAAGGGCATTTTAGTCAATTAGTAGCCTAGGGTTAATAGATCTACGAATTCCCAAAGGTTATATCATCTAGTAGATGGGAGAGGCAAGGGTTAAGAGGTTAGAAAGCCAAGGGAATCCATTAGAGAAGGAAGAGAAGCATTCTTGGAGGTTTGAAGAGGATCTTTCAAGTGTTCTTCATTGTTCTTGTACCCCAATCAACTTTGGATTGAGGATTGGAGGAGAAGACAAACAATCCATCATCTTAATCATGAAATCAGATCAAACTCATAAGAGGCAAGTGTTTATTGAAATTTCTTTTGAAGTTATAATACCCATGTAGTGTAGGGTTTTATATTTGATGATTTTAAATGAAGTTCTTAGAAAATTGATGAATTAAACACATGATCTTGGGTAGGATATGTCGCATGTAGATTGATCCATGTATGTAGAGGATACGAAACAAGATGATATGTGATGATTTATATGAGAAAAATTTGGGATTTATGTTGAGTATGAATAAAGAATATGAAAATCTAGGGTTTTGATGAATATATGATTTGATCCATTCTTGAAAAGAAATTATAGTGTTTTGATGTTATAATCACGTTGGAAATTATCCTAACATATGTAGATAACGTTTGGGATAATTTTTTATAAGTTTGGTGAAGGATCATGGATGTTATATAAAAGAAAAATGGTGAAAATGTTAAAACTCAACGAAGAAGACAACCTCCTACTATTCAAATCGATTCGGCCCAAGGGCGAATCGATTAGATTGCCCAGATTTGTGTCATTTCCCTTATTAGTCCCTTAAAATGTGATTTATACATGGAGAAACTTTTGGGGCATCCTTATAATATAATGAGGGGTATATTGGATGAGAGTATGACTATGATAGGGCTGTGACTTAGTCTTAATGAGAGAATTAAGATGAGGATTAATCAAGATTAAATTGAAAGGTAATTTATTCGAGGGCACGTGGACGAGTTACAAGATTTCAAATGGATGTATTATATAGACCAGTAGAGTATGAGTGAATTAACTACTGAATTAATGAAAGGGAGTAACTTCATCCCTTCGGGCAGAGAATAATTACTCGGAAAAATAGGATAAAGACTATAAATCGTAAATTGAGAAGTACGGTAAGTATTCAATATATATATATATATATATATATATATATATATATATATATATATATATACTATGTATGAATAAAAATCATAGGTTGAGTGTATATTTACATGGTTTATATTATATGTTGAGTGAATATCTATACAGATTATATGTTAGGTGGAGTGTATACACATATGAATGATATTTATAGGTTGTGTGTATACCTAAATGGAATATATTTATAGGTTCTATGTATACCTATGCGGATTTCATTTATAGGTGGTGTGTATGCCTATTATGTGCTTTCTTATGAGTGTGAACATACCTGCGTTGCCTGTTATCCGGAGGTTTTCGCGCAGAGGGCGATTCCACTTTAACGAATCCAGTGACGTTTAGATTTATGCCCCAGAATATGGAACTTAGGGCGGCTCACTATGTGTGTCTATTAGTATGGCTCGTAGGTCATTTGGATACGTTAGGTATATGCGTAGCCCAAAGACTTAGAACCATGTTCGCCTTCATTATGTGTTGATTTATTTTGGGTTCGAGGAGACATGCCAAACCAATAGTCCTTGATTGAGTACGAGAGGTACGTGGACTTGATAGCAGAGTATGCAGCCCCGCACCACAGTTCTTAGCCCAGGGATGCTGGAGTTATGTATATAGATTGTGTGACATATCTATACAGGCATGTGTATTTTCTTACTTGTGTGTGAAAGTAGTAGCTGTAGATAATGTATATCTAAATTTAATGTAATTAAGATATATTCTACCTAGTATGTGGTGGTAATAAAGTTAGATAGCGTATGTCTAAAAGATGATTTAAGTAGAGTAACATAATAAAATGGTTTAGCGATAACATAAGTGAGATATTCATTATGGTTAATAATAACATATAAGACATGTTACTTATTAGTGCCACGATAGCATACTGTATGGGCGACACGAGAAAATTTAAAGATATATTTAACTGAGGACTTAATGGGTAGCGTATTGTATGTAGGGATGGCAACGGGTCGGTTCGGGATCGGGTTTTAACTCCTCATCCCCGTCCCCATTCGAATATAGCATTCCACGCCCCGTTCCCCGTTATAACGGGTTCGAGGATCCCTGTCCCCGTTTAAAACGTGTATCGGTTCCCCTGCGGAGAACCCGTTTCTTTATATATATATATATATATATAATAATGCTCCTGTGCGGACTAGTCCGCATTTTAAGAATGCGTACCGGACATGTGTCACCTAACGGTGCGCCTAGAAATTATCGCCTAAATTATAGGCACACTCTCTCTCTTTTCTGGGCTCACCGCCAGGTGACACATGTCCGGTCCGCGTTCTTAAAATACGGACTAGTCCGCACAAGAGCAGGACTGTATATATATATATATATATATATATATATTTCTTTTTTTAATATAAAAATTCAGTATTAGATATGCTAAACAAAGAGAAAACATCAAACAAATTAATGTTTACATAAACAAGTTTCAGAGCAGGTGGCATCATCACTATTTAAACATAAACCCAAATCTCAATTTTTTCAAATAGAAGATAGTGGAGAAAACCCAAATCTATAACTATTATCAGTGGCAAAACATTATACATGGAATAAAACTCAAATCTATGACTATTATCAATGGCAAACCCAAAACTCAAATACATTATTTTTAATCAATCCATACATATACATTGTATTACCTTTCTACTTGAAGCTACGAGGAGGAGGATAATAGCTGAAAAGAGAAGACCTTCTACCAGCTCAGCTCGTCACCATTCCCCTTTGGACGGAACATGGGATAAAGGACATGGTCATCGTGGGAGGGAGATGAGGTCTCCGACGGTGTGGGAGGTCGCTGCTCAACTCGTCACCATTCCCCTTTAGACAGAACAGGGGAGAAAGAACAGGGTCATCATGGGAGGGAGATGAAGTCACTATCAGCGTAGGAGGTTGCTGCCGACGTGGGAGGTTGCCTTCGGTGTGGGAGGGAGATGAGGGAGCAGTCGTGGGAGAGAATTTGGGATGAGATGGGCGTGTGTATCTTTTAGGTTAGGCAGTCTGTGTATATGTTAGGAATTTAGGAGGTTAGGGTTACATCTTTATATGTTATATATTTATTAAAATATAATTATATAGTAATAATTCGAGTATCCCCGTGGAGACTCGAGGCTATACCCGAAACCGACCTGAAATGTTTCGGGGATTTTTTTAGCTCCTTTCAGAGATTTTTTGGGGATTTTTTTTCGGGTATCCGTGGGGACCCAAAATTTTCGGGTAAAATTGCCATCCCTAACTGTATGGGTGATACGGAGGAGTCAAACCCTTTAGTGGTTAGTTAGTTATTGATGAGACCTAGCTGGTCTGGGTAGCATAGCTAGGTATGATACGTTAGGTGTGCATTATAGATGAGAGGTGAGAAACTCAAGAGAGTGTACGCGGACTAACATGTGTAATCAATAACTGTTTTAAACTTTGATAAATACTTGCTAAATATTTTCAAAAGGTTTTCTTGGGCTGTGACCCGTCTTGCAAAAATATTTTCAAAACCTTTAGGTATCCAGCCATAAGGACGCTGAAATTTATATTTGTTCCATGGATGTGTAGCTGCAGCACTTGTGGATGCTTATAGGATTTGGACTAAACGCTTCAGTTACTTCATTCCTAGGGTATGATTCAGGTTTAGTTATTTCATTTGGGCAGGTCTCCCTTCAGCTATTTCTTTTATTCAGTATATCAGACTTTGTATTTGTGGACTCATTTTATTTCAGTAGATATTTAGTTAGACTATTGTATTGGCAACCGATGGTTTATTCGGTATATATTTATCTTGTGATGGATTTATATTACTATTGCGTGAATGGTCTAGTGATTGTATTTATTTTCGCATGTTGTTATTTAATGTAAGATAAAAATTTAGCACCGTTGTTGACGCCACTAAAATGATAGTGCAGATAAATGATGAGGATGAGATTGAAGATGAAGATAAACATTCACATCAAACATATAAGAGACAAAGGTTTTTAAAGTGGTTCGGCTATGAATAAAGCCTACGTCCACTATTATTTTATTCCCATGGGTTTACAATAGCACCATAAGGTGTAGAGAGAGAAAGGATGTGTATCTTGTGTATGGTGTTTCTAGGTTCTCCCGGATCTCTCCCCCTTTGGCTAAGGGAATACATGTATTTATAGTTATGGGAGATAAAGAGATTCATTGTATGTAGACATGTATGTCTACATTCAACGAATGTAATTGTTGAATTGTTTGGTATGTTATGTGTTGTCATCTATTAATACAGTATAAATGTACATTAAGGCTCATTAAATGCGTAGTTATCCTTTGATCTTCCTGGTTGGTATGCCGACCAACTCTCCTCGGGTGCCGACTAACTCTCCTCGGGTGCCGACCAACTCTCCTCGGGTGCCGACTAATTCTCCTCGGGTACTGACCAACTCTCCTCGGGTGCCGACTAACACTCCTTGGGTGCCGGCCAATTCTCCTCCGGTGCCGACTAACACTCCTTGGGTGCCGACCAACTATCCTCCGGTGCCGACTAATTCTCCTCGGGTACTGACCAACTCTCCTCAGGTGCCGACTAAGACTCCTCGGGTGCCGACCAACTCTCCTCGGTGTCAAATATTGCCACTTAGGATAGTATGTGTCCTTTTCTGATTGTTCCTCGTAGATGGAGAATTTTTGCATTAACAGAAGCCCCCAATGCTCCATGCTTGATGGTTTACTTGAAAGGATGGAGTATTTATTCTGTAGTGTTGCTCGGTGCTCGTGAAATTCTTGATCTACCTTCTTGATTTGTTCAACATAAAGCTCATTATCTCCTAGATGACATATGATGCAGGCTGATCGATGGTTGCTAATATTTCTTTAGAGGAACTCTGTGTGCTATGTATCACCCCTGGGAATTTGGATGCAGCCATGCCATAGTATGCAGCTTATAGCTTGTCATAATCTTCAAGTATGTTGATTGGTTTGCTAGCCGACCAACTGCCTCCTGTGCCGAGCAATTGAGTGCTAACTTCACGTGCTTGATTTTTCTGATTTTTGATCCTCTGAATACTTTGTCGAGCAACATACTAGCTTTTGAACGCAACTCTTCAATCTGATTAGTACCAACCTAGTGGTGGACTTCGAAACATTTTCATACAACTTCTTCTTCAATGTTGGTCGGGACAGTAGTAGTAAAGATCTCAGTGTTGTAGATGCTGAATTTGACTTCTGAACTTCAATAGTAGTGCATAATAACTCCTGAATATGCCTCCTGAACTTCTGAATGCGCTTACTGAACTTCTGAATACACCTCCTGAACTTCAATATCAAAAATAATTCCTGAGCAAGAAAAATAACTCCTCAATGATGATTGGTCGGGGCCCCGACCGTGTGAGTTTGTGGAGTTGAATTTGATGCTTGAATGCATGATGTTATAAGAATGTGCCACCGACTGAACAAATATATCTGTAATAGAAGCCCCCAAGTGTGGATTGTGAACTTTGAATGCTTTTTACTTGATCGCTTTCACATACTCATACAATGTTTCCGACCAACTATAGTTGACAGCTTCTTATTTTCGACCAACCTGAGTTGGTGGATTTTTTCTTCCCATCCAACCTTAGTTGGCACTTTTGGGAAATATTTTTTCTTCCCAACCAACTTTAGTTGGCATTTTTAAGAATAGTTTTTCTTCCTAACCAACCTTAGTTGGCATTTTTGAGAATAGATTTACTTCCTAACCAACCTTAGTTGGCATTTTTAGGAATAGTTTTACTTCCCAACCAAACTTAGTTGGCATTTTTAGGAATAGATTTAATTCCTAACCAACCTTAGTTGGCATTTTTAGGAATTGTTTTACTTCCCAACCAACCTTAGTTGGCATTTTTGAGAATAAATTTACTTCCTAACCAACCTTAGTTGGCATTTTTAGGAATAGATTTACTTCCTAACCAACCTTAGTTGGCATTTTTAGGAATATATTTTTGATAATAAATGATAGAGACTTCCTCGGAGCTGACCAACGGATTGTTGGGAATAAGATATAATAAATGCTGGAGACATCCTTGGAGCTGACCAACAGATTGTTGGGAATAAGATAATATATGCTGGAGACATCCTTGGAGCTGACCAACAGATTGTTGGGAATAAGATAATATAAATGTTGGAGACCTCCTTGGAGCTGAATATATGATTATAAATATTTGTCAAGCTCCATGCTGAAATAAGAATAGAATATGCATCCAAATAGATATAAAGAATAATTAAAAATAATAAAGTGCCTCGTTGATCTGTCGAGGTAGAATTATATAATGTCGAACAAGAATAAGATCTTCCAGAACATAAGAATATGGCCGAGAACGTTGTCAGACCTGAATAAGAATTATCCGACCAACTATCCGTTGGGGGTGAAATACAACGAATGTTGTAATTCTCCTTAAAGCTGAATAAGTATCTTGTCGAGGCACAAGTTTATAATGCCGAATAAGAATAATATTTTCCAGAACATAAGAATATGGTCGAGAACCTTGCTGGGCCTGCATATAAATAAGAATTACCCCAACCAACTATCCGTTGGGGGTGACATATAATAAATGTTATAGTTCTCCTCGGAGCTGAATATGATAATAAGTATCTCGCCGAGTTCCGTGTTGAGATGAATATACAATATGAATCCCAAGGTATATAGAATAATTTATGCTTGAGCCGATATCTCCGAGTAATAATAAAATATATAATGCCTCGCTGAGATGAAATGATAATAGTTTCCAGATTGTTTCTGAGCATTCGTCGGCGTTGAGTCTTGTACCTATAAAAATTAATATCTTGCTCTACCATTTGTTTAGGCTGAATTGATTAGTCATGAGAATAATTTACTCATCCAATCAAATATATGATATGTATATGCTTGAGAAATAAAAATATTAATTTCAAAAAATAAAATAATATATTTTGGCTGATATGTCGAGGCAAAATTGCCTGATGTCGAGCAATAATAGTTTCCCGAGGTTTAAGATTGTGGCTGAGCTTTCGTCGGGATTTAATATCGTCCCTATGAAATCTTAATAAGATGCCCGAGCACCTGTCGAGACTAGATCAAATAACTATTGTCATGAGAATAATTATTCAGCCAAACAATATGTGATGTGTATCAGCATAAGGCAATAAAATTTCAAAATATGAAATAATATGTTTTGTGCCAAATGTGTGTGAGATGGACAAATTTTTATTAGATATGCGCCATAAATAAGACGTAGAGTTTTTTGTAAAGTTATTTAATCTGCAACAACTAATCAGGTATAAGTTGATGTTGGAAAATTATTTATCACTTGGCTTTAAAAATATTTTTTGGGGTGATCACAAGTTTTTAAAAAAAAACTTAAGCCCCCTGTTTACCCCCAAGCTGAACTCGTGTTTAAAGAAATATTTGGGGTGCTCCGCATTTTTTAATACCCCAAGATTCTACTGTTGCCGACCAGTAAATTGAACCCTCCGAACAAGACTGAGATGTCGTCGTTCAAGAAGTAGATGATCGTCGACCTGCAATTGGTTCCACCGAGCAACAATATGAGTCTCCGACCAATAATAAGATACCTCGTAGTTGGGTAAAATTATTTCAACGTTGCTGATGGATCTTCTTCATCTTATCTCCAACATACAAAAATTGTTTGGTTAAGCTTCCCTTTAATAAAAGATGGCCCAAGATGATGCCGACCAACAATATGGATGGCTGACCAGAATATCTCGAATCCTTAGATAATAAAAATAACATTCGATGTAAAATTTAAGCATGAATAATTATATAATCCACTAGATCGTGTGATTTCAACAAAGAAACCTTGTGATGTAATGAACGAGGGGCCAACATATCAAATTTGTGCCCATAGTCTTGATATGGTCATGATTGTTTTTTTTTTTATGAATCAAATTGATGAGAACTTTTAAAGCAGATCTGGGTCAGAATTGTGATTATCGAGAGAGAAATTGTTCTTGATTTTAACTTTTCCCGTTCCCTGATTAAAAATATTATGGGAATTTGAATAGACATCAAAGATCTTACAAAATTTATAATGAAAATTATCAATGAAAATTATCAAATCTTATCATCGTCGTATATATTGGTATATGTAATCATTTAAAATATTTATTCTATGATATAAAATTGAAACTTGAGAATCAATCAAAAAGTTATGATTTATGAAATCCATTATTTTTCAGATTTTTAAATAAGAATTAATCTAACAGTTATGATTTTAAAATCATGATATGCAATATTTTGCAGATAAAAATTGGACAATTAATTTATGTATATAAACATAAAAATCATGATTGAATCAACAGATGTATGTATAATTGATTATACGTAGAGAAAATAAAAACTTAGCTTTTGATGGAGAACAATGCTTGTAACACGTTCCCACAGACGGTGCTAATCTGTTGAAGACCAAAAATGGCCACTGTCATTTTAGTGGCATCAACAACAGATAAATGATAAGGATGAGATTGAAGATGAAGATAAACATTCACATCAAAATATAAGAGACAAAGGTTTTTAAAGTGGTTCGGCTATGAATAAAGCCTACGTCCACTGTTATTTTATTCCCAGGGGTTTACAATAGCACCATAAGGTGTAGAGAGAGAAAGGATGTGTATCTTGTGTATGGTGTTTCTAGGTTCTCCCGGATCTCTCCCCCTTTGGCTAAGGGAATACATGTATTTATAGTGATGGAAGCTAAAGAGATTCATTGTACGTAGACATTCATGTCTACATTCAACGAATCTAATTGTTGAATTGCTTGGTATGTTATATGTTGTCATCTATTTATACAGTATAAATGTACATTAAGGCTCATTAAATGCGTAGTTATCCTTTGATCTTCCCGGTTGGTATCCCGACCAACTTTCCCCGGGTGCCGACTAACTCTCCTCGGGTGTCGACCAACTCTCCTCGGGTGTCGACCAACTCTCCTCGGGTACTGACCAACTCTCCTCGGGTGCCGACTAACACTCCTCGGGTGCCGACCAATTCTCCTCGGGTGCCAACTAACACTCCTCGGGTGCCGACCAACTCTCCTCGGGTGCCGACTAATTCTCCTCGGGTACTGACCAACTCTCCTCGGGTGCCGACTAACACTCCTCGGGTGCCGACCGACTCTCCTCGGTGTCGAATATTGCCACGTAGGATGACATGTGTCCTTTTCTGATTGGTCCTCGTAGATGGAGAATTTTTGCGTTAACAACCGTTTTATTTAATACGTAGGTAGTTGGTAATTTAAAAAGTTTTCGACGGTGATGCTAAGAATGAACCAGATGAGATTCCTGTTTTATTTTTAGTTATGACTGATAAATCGATATTTAAATAGGTGGGGTGTCACAGATGGTATTAGAGCATCAGGTTCTAGTGTCCTTAGGATCTGCGTGGCTTTTCACATTTTAGCGTAGCGTTATTTGATACAGAGCCTTATTATAGGATTGGTGTATTCACCTACGTATGCGACTTACGTTCTCCTATATTAAGTATAGTGTATGTGATTCATGTACGAGTTCGGTTGGGTTTTGTACACCAAATATTATAGGATGACCAACGAGGGACGTTAGAAGGACTGCAGGAGGAGAAGCTTAGTAGAAGGCATAGAGTATTCTCGAAATGGTGATCGTGATAGAAGTCACCATGATTATTGTTCAGGCAGGTGACAGTATAATAATCACTCGGGAATAGTATGTTCCCTAAGCACTGTCGTAGATAACAGTAGTATAATATTAGACTCACCCAGCGTAGTTATCAAGGGGTGGGAAATCCATAAGGAATTTTTTGAAGATCCATCTATAAGGACTCGAGGAAAGAGAGGAAGTGGGATAGGCCAATGGAAGGAGTTAATCCAACGACAATTGTGTAGGGTGGAGTGCAACGACAACCAGGAGTTAATTTCGGGCATTTTTTTTAACTCATAAGAGCGGCATAAAATGATGAGAGTCACTCACCACATATGAAGAAGTATATATAGAATTAAACGAGGAATTAGGGTGCGATTTGATTGTAAGATCTTTTATCTGTTGTTCGGACAGAGATACGAAAGGAGTTTCGGGACTTATCACCAGTGAGCAAGATAGAGACCAGTTGTAAAAGAGCAGTTGACTTGTTTAGAAAACTTAATAACCAGCGGAGGGGTACAGAGAATATGAAAGGGTCCATAAGTTGATAATGGACTCATGAGTATAATACACAAGCATGGATGGGAAATTCGTCTATGATGACTAGTGCTGATGTAATCAAGGCCGTATGTTTACAAGTTTATATCAACGCTTCCATGAAAAGAGAGCTAAAAGAGTTGGAGATTCTAGCCGAAGGGCAATATTGAATTTAATAGTGCTAGTGAAACACCACATGAGGGATACCCAGGAGGGGACTTATTTAAACGATTGAGATTAATGGGGGTCCTACCAAGCGACGATGGATTCATCCAAGGTTGTCAAGGCCAACATCGAGTTTCATAAGTCTAGCGGAACTAGAAAGGACATCGGGGGTAGGTCCGAGAAAAGAACACCCCGACATGGCCAGTGGGGCCAGAGATAAGGAGAATGACACAAAAGGTGTTTTATGTGTGAGAGTAGGGCCACTTATATTGAACTTGTCCACAGCGAGAAAGTGAGACCAATTATACTGGGAAGGTAGATGAGAACGGTACCAGAGGGGCACAATAACAACTATAGGAGTGAGACTTACGTTAGGGGAATAGGACTAAGAGATATAAGTCCAAAGGTTACCAACACGAGAGTGGTGAGATCAGGCAAGACCAACAGAGCCCTCAACAGCAGCAGCAATAGCATTTTGTTCCGTTAGGGCTAAAGGAATGGCGGG
This sequence comes from Sambucus nigra, assembly GCA_949130495.1. NCBI lineage: Eukaryota > Viridiplantae > Streptophyta > Magnoliopsida > Dipsacales > Adoxaceae > Sambucus > Sambucus nigra. Next base: position 330,378,608 of record OX422216.1, read on the forward strand.
GAAGGTCAGCAGGGCTACAGCCAGAAGTAAGAGAGTTTCTCAAGAAGTTGGTACGGTTGTGGAGAGATGGAACGCGGGAAGAAGGATTGCCCAAAGTGAGGCAGGGAGAAACTATCGGATGAGATCCTGGATATACAACCATCGCTGCAGATCATGGGTCAGTTCCGACATGAGTTATGTTCAGGAACCCGTTGACCAGGATAGGTAGATGGAAAGTAAATATAAACTTTTTGTCTTGATCTTATGAGTATAGGATAAATTCAAGTGACATGGGTGTGTTACATTATATGATTATTTAACACTTAAATTTTAGAATGAGTCGAGTTTAGTGAGTGCGTCGACGGTATCAGCCTTATTATATATGTACTTACCCTTGGGTAGCGGGGCTTTTCGGTGTCTTCCGTCAGGGAGAGGGTGTGGGAACTAATAGGATTTTTATGTTATAATTTGCTACATTTGAGGGTTAGGAAAGTAGAGTTTATTATGATCATGCATAGTGATTGGATACCGAAGGTTTGAATGATAGTAGATCGTGTCATAAGGCTATCATGCTTGTTATTACAGGGTGAGATATATTATTTTTACGAGGCATCACCTGAAAGAAGGTTGGGCCTATATATATATATATATATATATATATATATGTGTGTGTGTGTGTGTGTGTGTGTGTAAATGGTATGGTATCGTAGACTTTGGTGAATATGTTGTCTTATTATATTTTATCCCGGTGAGTAGGAACGTTTACTGATGTGATTCAGGGTACCTTGTGTTCTTTTTCGAGCGGAGAGATGTAGCTCGTTATTTATATAGCACTTAGAACTTGAAATAGTGAGAGCGTCTTGTTGTATGTCGTCTTTAGTGACATGAGAAAGGATGAGTAGATTATTATGTCACGAGACGTGAATTTGGGAGTATTGGTTATGTGCTGAGAGCCTAATGGATCTAGACGACCGACAACATTAGTTAATAATGTATCGGGGTTAGTCCATTATTTTGACTTCGCTTTGCGAGACATCCCATGCATAAAACTTAGCGAATGTCGAGATGAGGAAAATGTGTGGCCTTTAGAATATGGGTTTAGTACCTTAAATATTATACATGTATAAAGTTATAACTGAGAGAAGATAGTTATGTGATGATTTAAGTACAGAAGAGCCATATGATATCGATGTCGAAAATAATTAAGTTGTGATTGGTAGAATGGTTAAGGGTAACCCTATTTCATAGTCATGACTAGTATATAATGCTTAATTTAAAACCAGTAGATTATGTTCAGTTGATTGGTGCAGAAATGCACGAGACATGGGGTGTATGGGTTCCCTAGTTAGTTGATATTTTCAGTATCATTCACAATGAGAAGACATGAAAATGTATGAAATAAGCATAGATGCGTGGGTAAATTAGAGGAAGAAATGGAACCGGACAAAGAGAGTGTATTTGCATTGTGAGTAAGGCATGTCATCAGAAATCGAAGAGTAGACGGAAAGGGGTGATTATAGTGTTGAAAAATATAAGGAATATACATTTTAGATTTTTTAGGATAATCAGAAACTACTCTGAGCAGAGGAGTAAAATGACGAGAGTTACGCTATAACCAATTGGAGATGTAAAAGTCTTATGTGAATAATCAGGTATGATTGCAGATATCTCCCAACGAATGGAGTATATGATTTTAAAAAGAGGGAAGTTGGTACCTAGGGAGGAGTGGACCTTTCCTAGGATAGCGAAGGATATAGTCCTTAGAATATCGTCCCAAATCATGTTGGAAAATTCTTGGGAGAAAGGCAATTGGTTTAGAAGGATCTTAGGTACAGCGACAAGGAAATGAAGAAATACTTCAAAGTAAAGTGATGAGGGCGGATTGATCACTAGTTCAAATGGGAGAGTATAGATAGTAGAGCTGAGGAGTACGACTAGTGAAGGGGTACCGAGAATAGCGTAATGTTCCAAATTTTTTAAGGACGTGGATACCGTGCGAGAAAGTATCTGAGACTGTTAGTAATGAGCTTATCCAAGTTTCGAGGACGAAATTCCCTTGTAAGGGGGAAAGTGTGTAACACCCCATAAATTTTAATGGTTTTTATATAGGGATTAATTAAATTAAAAAGGGAAATTAATTCGGATTAAAATAAATATTAATTAGCGTGATAAAGATTAATATTTATTTGTTTGGATTATATTGAGTATTACTTTGTGAACGAGTAATAAATTGATAAGAAAGTATTATGATTATCGTGAGTGAAAAATACGACAGTTATGGTTCGGAACGCATGTGTCAATCGTGTCGGGACTTAAATTTATGAGATAAAATGTGAATTATTTATGGATCATCCAAATGGTCATTTTGAGTCTGTCAGTGTGTCCGGAAGGGTCAAAATAGTCAAAAAATGGTACCTAGGGGTATTATTTGAGTCCCGAGATAATTTTAGACTAAACCAGCATCGTATAAGAGCATTTTAGTCAATTGGTAGCCTAGGGTAGGGTTAATAGATATACAAATTTCCAAAGGTTATATCAGCTGGTAGATGGCAGAGGCAAGGGTTAAGAGGTTAGAAAGCCAAGGGAGGCCATTAGAGAAGCAAGAGAGAGCATTCTTGGAGGTTTGAAGAGGATCTTCTAAGTGTTCTTCATTGCTCTTGCACCCTCATCAGCTTTGGATTGAGGATTGGAGGAGAAGACAATCAATCCATCATCTTAATCATGAAATCATATCATACTCATGAGAGGCAAGCGTTTATTACAATTTCTTTTGAAGTTATAATGCCCATGTAGTGTAGGGTTTTTTATTTGATAATTTTAAATGAAGTTCTTGGAATTTGATGAATTAAACACATGATCTTGGGTCGGATTGCATGTAGATTGATCCATGCGTGTAAAGGATACGAAACTAGATGATATGTGTTGATTTAGATGAGAAAAATATGGATTTATGTTGAGTATGAATGAAGACCATGAAAATCTAGGGTTTTGATGAATAAATGATTTGATCCGTTCTTGAATAGAAATTATAGTGTTTTGATGTTATAATCACGTTGGAAATTATCCTTACATATGTAGATAACGTTTGGGATAATTGGTTGTAAGATTGGTGAAGGATCATGGATGTTGTGCAAAAGAAAAATGGTGAAAAATGCTCAAACTCAATGAAGAAGACAACCTGCTACTGTTCGAATCGATTCAGCCCTAGGGAGAATCGATTCGATTTGCCCAGATTTGTGTTATTTCCCTTATTAAGCCCTTAAAATATTATTTATAAATGGGAAATTTTTTTAGGACATACTTATAATATAATGAAGGGTATATTGGATAACACTAGGACTATGATAGGGTTGTGACTTAGTCTTCATGAAAGAATTAAGGCGAGGATTAATCGGGATAAAATCAAAAGGTAATTTATTCGAGAGCACGAGGATGAATTAAGGGGATTTCAAATGGATGTATTATATAGAACAATGGAGTGTGAGTGAATTAACTACTGAATTAATGTAAGGGAATAACTAGAGCCCTTCGGGTAGAGAATAATTACTCAGGAAAATATGATAGAGAGATATAAATTTTAAATTGAGAAGTACGATAAGTATTAGAGATATATATACTATGTACGAATAAAAATCATAGGTTGAGTGTATACCTGAATGGTTTATATTCTATATGTGTAGTGAATATTTATACAAATTATATTATAGGTGGAGTGTAAACTCATAGGAATGATATTTATAGGTTGTGTGAATACCTAAATGGAATATATTTATAGGTTCTATGTATACCTATGCGAATTTCATTTATAGGTGGTGTGTATGCCTATTATGTGCTTTCTTATGAATGTGAACATACCTGTGTTGCCTGTTATCCGGAGGTTTTCGCGCAGAGGGCGATCCCATTTTAACGAATCTAGTGACGTTTAAATTTAGGCCCCAGAACATGGAACTTAGGGCGGCTCACTATGTGTGTCTATTAGTATGGCTGGTGGGTCATTTGGATACGTTAGGTATATGCGTAGCCCAAAGACTTAGAACCATATTCGCCTTCATTATGTGTTGATTTATTTTGGATTCGAGGAGACACTCCGAACCAATAGTCCTTGATTGAGTACGAGAGGTACATGGACTTAATAGCCGAGTATGCAGCCCCGCACCGCAGTTCTTAGCCCAGGGATGCTGGAGTTATGTATATAGATTGTGTGACATATATATATACAGACATGTGTATTCCCTACTTGTGTGTGAAAGTAGTAGCTATAGATAACGTATATCTAAATGTAATGTAATTAAGAGATATTCTACCTAGTGTGTGATGATAATAAAGTTAGATAGCGTATGTCTAAAGATAATTTAAGTAGAGTAACTTAATGAAATGGTTTAACGATAACGTAAGTGAGATGTTAATTATGGTTAATAATAACATATGAGACATGTTACTTATGAGTGTTATGCTAGCGTACTGTATGGGCGGTACGGGATAAGTTAAAGAGATATTTAACTGGGGACTTAATGGATAACATACTGTATCAGAGATACGGAGGAGACAAACCCTTTAGTGGTTAGTTAGTTATTGATGAGACCTAGTTGGGCTGGGTATCTTAGCTAGGTATGATACGTTAGGTGTGCATTATAGATGATAGGTGAGAAACTCAAGAGAATGTACACGGACTAACATGTGTAATCAATAACTGATTTTAAACTATGATGAATACTTTCTAAATATTTTTAAAAGGTTTTCTTCGGCTCTGACTCGTCTTGCAAGAATATTTTTAAAACCTTTAGGGTCCAGCCACAGGGACATCGAGATTTATATATATTCTAGGGATGCGTAGTTGCAGCACTTGTGGATGCTTACAGGATTTGGACTAGACGCTTCAGTTGCTTCCTTTCTAGAGTAGGATTCAGGTTTAGTTATTTCATTTGGGCAGTTCACCCTTCAGGTATTTCTTTTATTCTGTTTATCAGACTTTGTATTTGTGGACTCGATTTATTTCAGTAGATATTTATTTGGACTTTTGTATTGGCAACCGATGGTTTATTCGATTACTTTATTCAATATTTATCTTATGATGGATTTATATTACTATTGCGTGGATGGTTTGGTGATTGTATTTAGTTTTGCATGTTGTTATTTAACGTAAGATAAAAATTTGACACCAGTTTATTTAATACATAGGTTGCTAGTAATTTATAAAGTTTTCGACGGTGATGCTAAGAATGAACCAGATGAGATTCCGATTTTACTTTTATGAAGGACTTATCACCCGGTATTTAAATAGGAGGGGTGTCACACTGGACTAATAAAACAGTGACACCTGTCAACATCACCCTGAAGCTTTCCACAATGGATAAAAACTGGTCGGCTCAGGTATCCTTTGGTCAGCTACCTTGCCGACCAGAGTCAGGAAGTTGAACCATTCGACATATGTGGGATATTCAATAGTCACCATGCATATGCATGTAAAAGACATCCGATTGCATCTTATTATGTGAAGGTGTAAATGTTTGAAGCTATAAAAGCATTGCACCTCTTGAGTTTCCACTTACTATAAATACACCATTTCTCCCAACCGAGGGGATGGGCAAGAACAGACCTACCTTATGCTAAACCCTCGGATTGCAACCTAAAGATTGAAAATAAACCCTAAATACTATTGCCCCGTGGATGTAGGCTCCATTCCTATGCTGAACTGCGTAAAAATCTCTTATGTCTTTCTTTATATTTTTGTTTCCTCTGTTATCCGTGATGATAAATTGGTAACTAAGGGTTAAGATAAATAACCCAAATTTAGGCATCAACAGATTATCGTCGTCTATAAGGAAGACAAGTCATTATTGTTTCTTATCTGATCGTTTCACAACCCATTTTCTATACCTTTGAAGTATGACAGACATCCTTAAAAAGCAGTCTTGTCTAAGGTAATGCTTTCAGTCTTTTTGCTCCTCCTGGTATGGGAGACTCATTAGGAATTCTACTCAATATTGCCAAAGGGTAGGAGGTAATGCAGGAAACTGTGAGACAACTTACTAAAATGTTTCATGATAGATCCACTGATGTCCCATCCTATAGTATGGAAATGCCACGTCCACCTCCTAAAGATGATAGAAGCAGGTCCAGATATTCGAGATCTTTATAAGACCGACCTTACCGTCCTAGGATAACCTCTTCACTCAGATCTACTAATTACTATAATGATTAGTCTCTCACTATAGACAGGTCGGGCATCTTAGAAAGGCTGAGCAAAGTCTCTACTTTTGATCGTTTGGGCCCCCGAGCAAGTAAATGTTACCAAAAAGAACCCTCTAGATGAAGGTATCACCGAGAAGGGTCTACTAAATCCAGTGTTAGTATACGAGGTTCTGCACATGCTGGGAAGACTTCCTAGGAAGATAACTCAGCACAAACTCAGGGTAAAGCTACTGGAGCTGCCTCAGCTAAAATTAATCCAAAGGATCACCCTTGGAAAGGATCAATACAACGATTGGAAAATCGTTTAGGAGAAATAGCCAAGTCCAAAAATCACTTGTAAAGTAACTTTGTGAAGGAATCTCCTTTTGTTCTAGCCATTGTGGATTTTCCCACAACGTCAAAATTCAAGCTACGTATGGTCACTCATACATATGACGGTAAAACTGACCTCGTCTTCCACATTTAACAGTACCAGATTGCAGCTGATATTTATTCAGTTCCATATGAGATGTGTTGTCTAGCATTCTCAAGTACTATCACTGGATCTGTACAGATTTGGAATAATAATCTTCCCCGGTGATAAATCTCTAGCTTTCAGCAACTCGTCAAGCTATTCACCAGTAATTTTTGCTTTTGATCCAAAAGGGTAGCTGAAAGAAGTGCACGTGCGTTCAAATAAGGAAATTATTAAATTAAATTTAACTTTCTCAAATTAAATCCTAAACATTCATCTAGGTGGGATTGAATAAGATGAAATTATGTAAGAACATTCAAACACACACATGTGAGGAAAAGTCCCCCAAAGGGGCAAAACCTTTTATTTTCACTATAATATTGTAAGATACGGTTACACGGATTACAATGAAAATACGGTGACACAAAAATACCCGCAGGCATCGGTTCGGTAGTCGGCGGCTGGAATCTCCCTCGGGAACTCCAGATAAGAAGTAATGAAGAAGGAAGATGACTTCTCCACAAAGGTTGAACAAACACAAGGTTGTGTTCTTGGGCTACAAAAAAATTCACAAAGGTTTGGCAAGGATTTGTGAATCAAAACATGAGTTTGGGAACTCAAAAAGGTGAAGACTAGATGTATTTGGACTCTCAAATTCGTCTCTCCAAGTCTTACGAAATAACTCCCCCGAAGTTGGTTTTTATAGGAAACCAAAAAAGAGTTTTAATTTTTTAAAACTCTTCCAGCGTACAGGTACCTCGAACTGATTCGGGTGTACCATGAACCGGTTCGCCCCCCGAATCGGTTTGGCTTTCGGTTCGCAGTAAATTGCTGGAACATGGGGTTTAAATACTTGGCATTTTTCCAAGGGATTTTTCTCGGAATTTTCTCTATTTTCAAAGGGCCATAACTTCTTCACCGTAGCTTAGATTAAGGTGTCGTTTCTTCCAGTATCTTTGTTGCGGTGAGATCTTCAACTTTCTAGTTGACCAGACCTCGAGACAGTGGCTATAAAATTAACAAAATACCCTTGAACATTGCTATCTTGACTTCTTTCACTATTTTGACTTCTCTTGCGTACCACTTGCATAAAATCCCTAAAATCATGGAACGTGAAGTCATTGAGGCAGATGTGGGACACATGATGGACATGTTGAATGCTTGATTCCAAAAATTCAAATTGAGGCCGTCATGTGAGATCGTGAAGTGACGTGCCAAATGTAGCGGCGTATAACGTACATAAGTGTAATATTTCGGACATGATAAAAATGTCCTTACAAATATCCCCCTATGTCTATGCCGGTACATACATAAAAATATCCGAATTATCAATTAACAAAATTGCCTATACAAATCTACCCTCCATGAACCCAAAACTGGAAAGGTATAAATGAATAAGACTTCATCGTTTGATCTTCAAATCTTCAAAAGTCTCAAAGCTTTTCTCATCAGGGTGTGCATTTCAGAGATCATCAATGTAGTATGTGGATTTCAGAGATCATCAATGTAGTACCTACACACATGAGATAAAGCAAATACTAAGTGACGTAATAAGTTTGAAATGAGATAAACATGAATACCAATTTATGATGAAAGCATACGTCAAATCTCAAAAACTCCCCCATAATACGATAATTTTTTCTCCCCCTTTTTATAATGTCCCCAAATAAATATATATGAGAAGCAGAAATAAATGCAAATGGAGAATGTCACAAGGTAAGAAACTTCTATTTGTCAATTTTTCAAAAAATTTCATACAAAATATATAAACAAAGAATCACACCATGAAAGAACACAAAATAGCCAAGTCGATGATAGTGTAAATGTATGGGTATGATAAAATTCGATAGGAAAATCAATGCATACAAACATGATATATGTGCACGATGAATATCGAATACTCCTAAGGAATGAACTCAAAATCTTCCCTAGGAGTAAAAAAATGGAACTATGAGACAATGACTCATCAAATCAATAAATCAAAGCTCAAAGTGATTTTCACACCAATAATGTCCAAAACGATTTCATGCTTTTTCGGGACTTTCAAGGAAGTGAAAACCATTTAAATTCTTTAACCAAACTCCCTCGGATTTATATTTTGAATAGAGGTAATCTAAGTTCTCAAACTTTAGAGAATTGATGGTGAGACCTAATGGCCCATATTTGGCATGAATTGCTTTTTATTGCCTTTAAATTTTTTCGGGCTCTTTTAACCTCTTTAGATCAGGATAATAAAATTCCTCCATTTTTAGGTCCAATTTAACGGTGGCTTAGTATTCGCAAAGGCTAAAAGAACTTTTCACAGCCCTTCCCCATTTTTAAATAAACACACAGTCTCACCAAATGGTTTTAACATGGATTCCAATCTTGTCAAGTTTTATCGCATATTGTACGTTGTATAGACAGAATTGAGATGGAAACACTCAAGCCAATATGTGATAGCCAAGTACAATAATCAAATATAGCCGTGCATGTGTGCAATAAAGGATATAGGAGTCAAACATGTAGAAAGATATCACTAATTACACCTCAAAGACTCCAAACGATGTAAAGCACATAGATGAAATGATGTAACATCTCAAATCTCTATCAAACAGTCACATGGATAAATGGAATGAAATTTGTGACTCGGCTATCTCAAATGCTCATCCATAAAAGATGCAAATAAAATACAAAAATCTTTTTGTGCTTTTTCAAAATTTATCAAAATAAAATCTTTTTGAGCTTTTCTAAAAATTTTGTAAAACGAAAATCTTTTTGGATTTTTCAAAAAAAATAAAAAAAAAGTAATAAAAACAAAATAATGATACATGCTAGCAATAGGCAAAAGAGACATCATGTAAAATGCCCTATGCTAGCAAACATGTCAAGACCTCAACCAGTAAGAACAGTGGAGTTTTCCAAAGATAGTGACATCATTTAAACCAACTCCATAAGATTATGTGTGGTCTTGATAAAAAACTTCACTTGCTCGCGAATATGTGCAAACTATCTATCATTATGTGCAAGCAAAGTATCATGAATGGGTGCATGTGCGGGGACGTGTGAAGTGGCATGATATGGCACAAAACCCAACTTAGAACAAAACTCCCTAAGATGTCCTCGCTTCTTGAAGTGGGAGCAAACATAAATCGGTATAGGAATTAATTTATCAAGGATTTTGGGATGAGTTTTCCTAGACGGACACCCATGAGACTCACTCACCACAGTGGAGATAGGCTCGGGCGCATTAAGAGAAGTGCATGCACCGTCATAACCATTTCCATCATACTCGCCATCATTCAAAAATGGGATAGGGAACCATCTTATCCACCTTCTCAGATGCGTTATCTAATGAGACTTGGACCTCCCGTACTTGTTTGAGCTCATCCTCGAGATGGGATACGCATGTTGTCAAACTAGACACTGTGTTGGTCAAATCACATTTTTCTCTTTTTAGCTCATCATTCTCTTCCTTTAACTCATAAATTCGAAGACCTAGGATTCTATTTGACCTTTTTGTTTCCATGGTCTCAATAAATAACTTTATAAAAGCTTCTCGAATCACACTTTCATCTCCATTCTCATCCTCACTATCACTTAGGGTAGTAGGTATAACAACTTCCTTGCCCTTTCTCCTAAGTCTAGTGGAACACTCAAATGCCTTGTGCCCTTCCCCCTTGCACTCAAAACATATTATTTTCTCAAGTTTTTCTATTCTCTCCTTTTTATTCTCACACCAACTCTCTCTCTCTTCAAACAGTCTCTCTCTCTATCTAAACAGACTCTCTCTCTCAACACAGGCAAACTGTCTCTCTCTCAGGGTAGTGCAGGTGGAGGACTCTCTCTCTCTAGTTTTCCCTAAATCTCCCTCTAAAGCGGCGATCCTAAGAACTAACGCTTTGATATGCTTTTTAGTTTTAATAGACTCAGAATATAACTCAGCATACGCACATTGAAGATCACTCTCGCTCTCACTTGCATCATCCTCCCCCTTACTCACATCACTCTCACTGTCGAGCTGTCCCTGTAAAGTAAAATCCTCATCATAGTGAGGAGTACTAGAAGTACTCAGAAGGATAGCCATGAATGCGGTGAAGTTACACTCATGCGGTGACTCGTCTCCATAGTCCACCAACTCGACCTCACTGTCATCACTAAGGGTAGCATTAAGGACCGTTTTGCCCTTTTCTCTGTTCAGCCTAGTAGCACACTCAAAAGATTTATGACCCTTACCGCCTCACTCAAAGCATCTCTCACTCTCTTTATTAGGAGGATCTTTAAAATCATTTTCATTTTTCTTTTCAAACTTATTTTTCTCTTTGAAATTACCATTTTTCTTGAATTTGAGAATTCTTTTGAAATTTTTAGCAAACAGGGAAAAATCATCTAAATCAAAGTCACACTCAGAATCTGACGTATCTATCTCTCTTTTTCTAGATGACTCCCTATTTCTTGCCGACCCCTCACTCTTTCTCTCCTGGGCATTAAGTGGAATTACCTTATCTTTAGGCTTGACAGATTTAGGAAACATATCAATTTCATACGTTTGCAAGTCTCCTACAAGTTCCTCCAATTTTAGCGTATTTAAATTACCCGTAGAATTTAATACAGTGACTTTAAGGATAAAACGCTTAGGCAGTGATCTAAGAATCTTTTTAACAACTCTAGCATTAGGAATGTGTTCACCAAGATTAAAGCTAGTGTTAACAATATCAGACAGTCTAGCATAAAATTCATCAAAATATTCAGACTCAAGCATGGTGATTATTTCAAATTGAGTTATTAAATTTTGCAGTTTAAACTCTTTCACAGCATTAGTTCCTTTATGGGTAAGTTGCAAAACATCCCATGCCTCTTTTGACGTGGTGCACGTCATTATCCGTTTGAACTCGTCAAGTGTGACGGATCCGGAAATAGCACTTAAACCCTTAGAATTGAAAGGGAACCATTTAAATTCTTCTTCAGTCCATGTAGTGTCAGGTTTTAAACTAGTCACGTTATTAACAGTGACCGAGGGAGGAGTCCACCCTCTTTCAACCAAAATCCAAACACGTTCATCAATGGATTTTAATGCAGATCTCATGCAGGCTTTCCAGTATGCATAGTTTGTTCCGTCAAGAATTGGCATTTTATTATATAATTTCTCCATTGTGAACACACTCGTTTTCAAAAATCAATTTTTCAAAAAAATGATATCTTAGAAAAATTTTGTGGAAAATTACACGGTAAAGTTGTGTAATTGGCTCTGATACCAATTTGAAAGAAGTGCGCGTGCGTTCAAATAAGGAAATTATTAAATTAAATTCAGTTTTCCCAAATTAAATCCTAAACATGCATCTAGGTGTGATTGAATAAGATGAAATCATGTAAGAACATTCAAACACACACATGTGAGGAAAAATCCCCCAAAGGGGCAAAACCTTTTATTTTCACTATAATATTGTAAGATAGTGTTACACGGATTATAATGAAAATACAGTGACACAGAAATACCCGCAGGCATCGGTTCTGTAGTCGGCGGCTGGAATCTCCCTCGAGAACTCCAGATGAGCAGCAATGAAGAAGGAAGACGGCTTCTCCACAAATGTTGAACAAACACAAGGTTGTATTCTTGGGTTACTAAAAGATTCATAAAGGTTTGGCAAGGATGTGTGAATCAAAACATCAGTTTGGGAACTCAAAAAGGTGGAGACTAGATGTATTTGGACTCTCAAATTCGTCTCTCCAAGTATTGTGAAATAACTCCCCCGAAGTTGGCTTTTATAGGAAACCAAAAAAGAGTTTTAATTTTTAAAACTCTGCCAGCGTACAGGTACCTCGAACCGGTTCGGGTGTACCGCGAATCGGTTTGCCCCCGAACCAGTTTGGCTTTCGGTTCGCAGAAAATCCCTGGAACATGGGGCTTAAGAACGAGACTCTAGGAGGTAATTAGAATCTCCTTGTAAAGGAAGAGATGGCAAGAAAAGAGGTTGAGATAATGATTCGAAAGATAACCCAAACCTACCAAAGAAACCTCGCGAGCCTAAAATTAAGGTAAAAATAATATATCTTTTGGTTGTCATTTTATTGTTGGGAAAGATGCCGGTGGTGGCGATGAGATAGCTGAAAGAAAAGCCTATTTAAACGAAGTTAGAGCATGTTCCTACATTAGGCAGATTAATTTATTTGATGATGTTGATGGTAGGCTAAGGAAGGTAAACAAAGATAAATTGGTGATCGATTTCTCCAGGAATGACTTGGCAGGGGTGTTCTATCCGCATGATAATCCTTTGGTTGTCACCATAAGAGTACACGAGGTAAGGGTGTCTAGAATCCTGATTAACAATGGCAGTTCAGCCGACGTCATATTCTATAATTATTTCCACAGTTTGGGATTACGTGACAACAAATTTGAACCTTATAATAGGCCCCGAATAGGCTTCTCGGGGGAAAAAGTATATCCATTGGGGACTGTCAAGTTGGAAGTTTCGATCGGCATATCTCCAACTAGTAGGATATCGCCAACTAGTAGGACTGAAAGGATCCATTTATTTATCTTAGAGAAAAACATTCGATCAGCCTATAACATGATCCTTTGCAGAGTTGGTCTGAAAAACGTTCAAAGCATCACTATCGACTGTCCACTAGTGTCTAAAGTTCCTCACTCATTATGGGGCCGACGTTACTACAAAAAATCAAATTGAAGCTAGGGAATGATATTATACTTCAACTGACTAAGAAGAAGTAAAGAAACTTACTGCAACCTACCATATTGAAACCTTAGACCCTTGTGAGGAGACTGATTGAGTTAAAGGACAAGTTGTGAAGGCTACAAGAACAATTATCCTGGATGACGAAAGACCAGAAAGAACTACACATATTGGCTCGACTCTGGAGTTAACCCTAAAACCAGAATTCATCAATTTTATTAAAGAGAGAAAGAGCATGTTAGCATAGAGCCATGGAGATATGCCATGAATTGATCAAAAATTTATATGACATTAGTTGAATATCACTAAAGATGCCAAATCGATCAAGTAAAAGTGGCAAGTATTCGGTCCTGATAAGAACATAGCCATCTAAGAATAGGTGGACAAGCTGCAGAAAGAAAATTTCATTGAAGATGTGAAGCACCACGACTGGTTGGCCAAAGTAATGATGGCGAATAAGCAGAATAACAAATGGCGAATGTGTATTGACTTCACGGATCTCAATAAATCCTGGCCCAAGGATCATTTCACTTTGTCCATAATTGTTTAACTAGTCGATGTCATAGCAGAACATGAGTTACTGAGCTTCATGGATGCTTATTTGGGATACAATCGAGTTAAAATGAAGGCAAAGGATAAGGGAAATACATCATATATCAGCAGTCGAGGTACTTAATGCTACAACGTTATGCCTTTGGGGCTTAAAAACACTAGAGCAATAAACCAAGGGCTGGTAAACAAGGTCTTTGAGGAGAAGATTGACAAGAATATGGAAGTTTATGTAGTTGATATGCTAACTAAAAGAAAAATATATGTCGACCACATCAAAGACTTAGGCCAAACATTTGACTAGCTGGAGAAGCATTAAATGAAACTTAATCCGACCAAGTGTGTGTTTGGTGTGTAAGAAAGGATGTTCCCAGGATTCATCATAAATCAAAGAGAAATTGAAGCCAATCCAGTAAAATCAAGGAATTGACCGAAATGCAATCCCCCTCGTGCAAGAAAGACGTGTAGAAGTTGACAGGAAGTGTAGTTTCACTCAACCAATTTGTCTCCCGTACAATTGATAAATGCCTACCATTATTCAAAGTACTAAAGAAAACCTTCAAATGGAATGAAGAATGTTAAAATTCTCCCAACCACTCTCTGAAAATGAACCCTATGCTGTAAACCCCTCCCCTGTCCAAAACTCTAATTCCAAATCTCCTCATGCTCCAAATCTGATAGTTAAGAACCAAGATTTTAATTATAAGATTCAAATTGTAGACTTGGATGATCAAGAATTTAATGTGGTGCATAAATTAATATTGTCCCCAAAAGGAACTAATATTCTAAAGAAAAAAAATTAGACCTTCACAAGTCCAGTTCAAAATCAGTTTCTGAGTCAGATACTGTTGAAGGTGTTCCTCTTATTGAGGAATTAATTACTTTCTCTTAGAACTTTGGAAAAAAATATGATTCCGCTCAATCATATCATCCCATATCAGTTGGATGGTGATCCCCCAGATCATGTAATTTCTTCCCCCACACCTGATATCCATCAAAAGAAGACAATTGGTCATGTTCTTAAAATAGCAAATAGCAAAATATTTGACCCCGTATTTAAAAGGATTACCAGAGCTTTTATCAAATCTTCAAAATCTCGAGCTCCTCACCTATCCTAATGATAAATTTCCTTATTTGTAATATCATGGGTTAGCTAACAAACCCTCAGAAAGAAGGATAAAAAAGATTTGCTCTATGCACAATCTCCCCTGTTTAGCCGTCCTTGAGCTAACAACTAATGCAGATACGTTAAAAGATCTAAGGAGGTTCATAAATTTGAGGGCTTCACTCTTAATTCCAATAACAAAATATGGTTTTTGTGGAGATATGGTGTCACATGTTCCACAGTTATGTCTCATGATCAAGTTTTGTTGCTGGAAATCTCCTATCCTCATCTAAATTCTAAGGTTATTCTTTCTATTGTTTATGCTAAATGTACCAGGATTAAGAGGACCCCACTTTGGGATTGTCTCAATCAATATAAAGTTATTGTTGATTCTAGACCTTGGCTCGTGTTGGGTGATTTTATGTTGTTTTAAATAGTGCTGAAAAGGTTGGAGGTAATGAGGTGGACTTCAATTCCTTGGAAGACTTCAATAATTTTATCATCAATGCATCCTTGATGGAAGTCCACTCTCTTGGATCTAACTTCACTTGGCATAAATTTAGAGATAATGGAAAAATCTCGGCTAAGTTAGATAGAGGTTTACCTGCAATTGAATGGACCAACTCCTTTCCAAATTTCAAGCTCACGCACCTTGATAAAACGTGTTCTAACCACTGTCCTGTTCTTTTATCTATTAAAAGCCATCTGGATGATGTTCCCAAAGCTTTTAAGTTCCAAAATATGTGGTGTGAACATAAGGATATCAAATCCATAATTGAGGAATCTTGGAACCTCCCTTCTCAAGGTAATCGATTGAGAAATGTCTCCACTAAACTACACAGATTGAAGGCTGCTCTTATATCCTAGAATAAATCTTCCTTTAAAAATGTCTTTGCTAAAATAGAGACTCTGGAAGATGAAGTTCAGATCACTGAAAGCTTCTATGAGTAAGATCCTTCTTCAGAGAATAGAGAGTTCATGAATAAGGACAAAGCTAAGTTACTAAAAGCTTTGAAAAAGGAGGAAATTTTTTGGGGTCAAAAGTTGAAAGGCAAATGGATTTTTGAGGGGGATTCAAACTCCAAACTATTCCATAATTATGTCAAATCTAAAAGGCTGCATCAGATAATCCACAAAGTTAAAAATCAAGATGGGCAATGGTTGGAGAATATAGAGGATATTAAGACAGCATTTATAGACCATTACAAGGAGATCTTTAAAACTGAAGCTATCCATGGAGGGGATGAAATCATAGAAGTTAATGATAAACAAATTACTTCTTATCAAGCCTTGAAGTTATATGCCTTCCTGGATGAACTTGAGATTTTGGAAGCAATTCAAAATCTCAATGAAGATAGTTGTGAAGGCCCTAATGGATTTCATGGAGTTTTCTATAAAAAAAATTAGGATGTTATAAAATCTGACATTATAAATGCTATTCACTATTTTTTTGCAGGTGGAGAACTTCCTAAGAGCTGGACAAGTACCAACATCATGCTCATCCCTAAATCTAACAATCCTATGTAGTGTTCAGATTACAAGCCAATCAGTCTTTGTAACTTCTGTTTCAAGATTATTACCAAGATTCTTGCTTCAAGATTAGCACGTGTTCTCCCTCAAATCATAGGATATTCTCAAGCTGGATTCATCAAAGGTAGAAAGATCACAGATAATATTCTATTGGCTCAGGAACTCATGTAAAGTATTGGGAAGAAAGCTCATGGATCCAATGTTATTATCAAGCTTGACATGTCTAAGGCATATGATAGAGTTTCCTGGCTTTTCTTAGTTAAAACTCTAAGAAAGTTTGGATTCTCTGAAGTTTGGATTGATCGATTCTGGAGGTGCGTGTCTAATAATTGGTTCTCTACCCTTATCAATGGTCAAAGTGCTGGATTTTTCAAATCTTCTAGAGGCTTAAAGCAAGGGGATCCCCTCTCCCCAGGTTTATTTTTTCTTGTTGATGAAACTCTCAACTTAGGCATTCACAATCTGATGGTCAAAGGTCTGGTCAAACATTTCTCTCTCCCTAGAAATAGCCCTTTGATTAGTAATCTAAGCTTTTTTGATGCTTCCATTATCTTTTGCAATGGATCTCTTCCCAGTCTCAACAAGTAAATTTCTTTTTTGAAGAAATTTGAAAAAGCCTCAAGTTAGTTGATTAACTTTTCTAAAAGTAGCTTCTCTATGCACCACTCCACTCAATTGAATAGAATTAGAGCCATCTCTAAAGCTACTGAGTTAACTTTTAAGAAAATGCCCATCGTATATCTTGGTTGCCCCTTATTCTATGGGAGAAAGAAACACGCTTACTTTGAAGACCTTATCCATAAGATTAAACTAAAAATTTCATCCTGGCAAACTAAATGTATTACTTTCTCAAATCGTAAAACCTTAATCAATTAAGTGTTGTCTTTTATCCCTATTTATACTCTAACAACTCTTAATCCCCCCACTAAAACCATTAACATTGTTCATAACATGTTCAGTAATTTTTTATAGGGAGAATCTAAATATTATGGGCATAGACATCATTGGAAGAAATGGCATGAAATGTGCTATCCTGTTTGTGAAGGTGGATTAGGCTTCAAACTTCTCCCAGACTTGATAAAGTCTTTCAGCATCAAAATTTGGTGGAACTTCTCCACTAATTCTAATCTTTAGTATTGTTAACGCAAAAATTCTCCATCTACGAGGACCAATCAGAAAAGGACATGTGTCATCCTACGTGGCAATATTCAACACCCGAGGAGAGTTGGTCGGCACCCGAGGAGTGTTAGTCGGCATCCGAGGAGAGTTGGTCGGCACCCGAAGAGTATTAGTTGGCACCCGTGGAGAGTTGGTCGGCATACCAACCAGGAATATCAAAGGATAACTACGCATTTAATGATCATTAATGTACATTTATACTGTATGACAACACATAGCATACCAAGCAATTCAACAGTTAGATTCGTTGAATGTAGACATAATGTATAAATGTCTACATACAATGAATCTCTTTATCTCCCATTACTATAAATACATGTATTCCCTTAGCCAAAAGGGACAACGGGGAAGAGAGATCCGAGAGAACCAAGAAACACCATATTGTGCTATTGTAAACCCTTGGGAATAAAATAACAGTGGACGTAGGCTTTATTCATAGCCGAACCACTTTAAAAACCTTTGTCTCTTATATGTTTGATGTGAATGTTTATCTTCATCTTCAATCTCATCCTCATCATTTATCTGCTGTTGACGCCACTAAAATGGCCTGGATCATTTTCTGTCTTCAACAGATTGGCGCCGTCTGTGGGAACGTGTTACAAGCGTTGTTCTCCACCAAAAGCTAAGTTTTTATTTTCTCTACGTATAATCAATTATACATACATCTTTTGATTGAATCGTGATTTTTATGTTTATATACATAAATTAATTGTCCAATTTTTATCTGCAAAATGTTGCATATCATGATTTTTAAATCATAACTGTTAGATTCATTCTTATTTAGAAATCTGAAAAATAGTGGATTTCATAAATCATAATTCTTTGCTTGATTCTCAAGTTTTAATTTTATATCATGAAATAAATATTTTAAATTATTACATATACCAATATATACGACGATGATAAGATTTGATCATTTTCATTGTTGATTTTGAAATAAATTTTGTAAGATATTTGATGTCTATTCATATTCCCATCATATTTTTAATAAAAGAATGGTAAAAGGTTAAAGACAATAAAAAGTCTTCTCATGGAAATCATGACCCAGATCTATTTTCTCTCTCTTCAAGTTTGAGTCTCTTTGCATTCACTTTTATGAACTATATACTTAATTTGGTTCATCTTCCATCTATGTCAATAAAGTCAAATTGATTGATTTTTTATATAAATTTGGTAATAACTTTAATCATTCACCATATCTTTATCTCTCCAAATTGGGAATAGGAAGGGATCAATATAAAAAATAATTTTCTCTTACCTGAAAAATCATTACCCACCTCTTGTAAAAGAGGATCAGTAAAATAATCATGACCATATCAAGACTGGGAACAAATTTGATATGTTGGCCCCTCGTTCATCACATCACAAGGTTTCTTTGACGAAATCACACGATCTAGTGGATTATATATTTATTCATTTAATTAACATTATTAAGGCTTAAATTTTACATTGAATGTTATTTTTTGATCTAAAGATTCGAGATATTCTAGTCATCCAACCATATATTCTATAATTTGAGATATCCTTAAATGTTGGTCGGCAACATCCATGTCGTTTGTCGGCAACAGTAGAATCTTGGGGTATTAAAAAATGCTAAGCACCCCTGATATTTCTTTAAACACGAGTTCGGCTTGGGGACAAGCATGGGGGCTTAAGTCTTTTTAACTTATGATCACCCCAAAAATATTTTTAAACAGCAACTAATACCTGATTGGTTGTTGGAGATTAAATAAATTTACAAAAAACTTTACGTCTTATTTATGATGCATATTTGATAATAATTTGTCCATCTCACACACATTTGGCATAAAACATATTATTTCATATTTTGAAATTTTTATGCTGATACATATCATATATTGATTGGATGAGTAAATTATTCTCATGACTAATCAATTCAGCCTACACATATGGTAGAGCAAATTATTAATTTTTACAGGCACAAGATTCAATGCCGACGAATGCTGAAGCACAAATTATTCTATATCCGTTGGGATTCATATTTTATATTTATCTCAGCATGGAGCTCGAAAAATTTCTTCTCTCTCTATATATTCGGCTCCGAGGAAAAGCTACAACAGTTATTATATTTCACCCCCAACGGATAGTTGGTCGGGGTAATTCTTATTTATATTCAGGCCCAGATATCTGCTCCAGCACAAATTATTCTATATATCCCTTGGGATTCATATTCTATATTCATCTCAATATGGAGCTCGGCGAGATACTTATTATCATATTCAGCTCTGAGGAGAACTATAACATTTATTATATTTCACCCCCAACGAATTGTTGGTCGGGGTAATTCTTATTTATATGCAGGCCCAGCAAAGTTCTCGGCCATATTCTTATGTTCTGGAAAATATTATTCTTATTCGGCATTATGCAATTATGCCTCGACAAGATACTTATTCAGCTTTAAGGAGAATTACAACATTCATTCGGATAATTCTTATTTATATTCAGGCCTGACAACGTTCTCGGCCATATTCTTATGTTCTGAAAGATCTTATTCTTGTTCGGCATTATATGATTCTACCTCGACGGATCGGCGAGGCACTTTATTATTTTTAATTATTCTTTATATCTATTTGGATGCATATTCTATTCTCATTTCAGCAAGGATGTCTCCAACATTTATTATATCTTATTCAGCTCCAAGGATATCTCCGGAATTTATTATATCTTATTCCCAACAATCTGTTGGTCATCGCCGAGGAGGTATCTTGCATTTATTATATCTTATTCCCAACAATCTGTTGGTTATCGCCGAGGAGGTATCCTGCATTTATTATATCTTATTCCCAACAATCTGTTGGTCAGCGCCGAGGAGGTCTCTAGCATTTATATTATCTTATTCCCAACAAATCTGTTGGTCAGCGCCGAGGAGGTCTCTAGCATTTATATTATCTTATTCCCAACAAATCTGTTGGTCAGTGCCGAGGAGGTCTCCAGCATTTATATTATCTTATTCCCAATAATCTGTTGGTCAGCTCCGAGGAAGTCTTCATCATTCATTATCAATTACCACCAACTCCGATTGGTAGATAAAATCCAACTCCGGTTGGTAGACAAAATCCAACTCCGATTGGTAGATAAAATCCAACTCCGGTTGGTATTGGTCGATAAATCTCATTCAAAGTTCACATTCCACAGTTGGGGGCTTCTATTACAGATATATTTGGTGGCACATTCTTATATCATCATGCAGTCGAGCATCAAATTCAACCCCGACTAATCATCATTCAGGAGTTATTTTTCTTTCTCAGGAATTACTTTTGATATTGAAGTTCAGGAGGAGGAATATTGAAGTTCAGGAGAAATATTGAAGTTCAGGAGGAATATTGAAGTTCAGGAGAAATATTGAAGTTCAGGAGGAATATTGAAGCTCAGGAGGTATATTGAAATTCAAGAGGTGTATTCAGAAGGACATGATTAAAGAAAGCGACAAGTATTCCACCGAGGAACTCTGTCAGACCAGAAATTAGAAGACAAGTTGCCTATATGGAGGCTATATGTAGACGGCTCATCTTGCACTACAGGCTGTGGGGCAGGGATCATTTTGAACAGCCCAGACGAGGTCGACATGGAATACGCCATACGTTTCTAATTCAAAGCTTCTAATAATGAGGTTGAGTATGAGGCCATGATTGCAGGTCTTAATTTCTCAAATACTATGGAGGCACAGCAGGTTATTGTCTTCAGTGATTCTCAATTGATCGTAAACCAAATGTTGGGAAAATAATGAGCCGAAGGAGAATTGATGATCAAGTATCAAGCAAAGGTGATGGAGTTGGTATCAGAGTTTGTTGCTGTTCAACTGGTAAGAATATCAAGAACGGAGAATGTGAGAGCATACGCCTTGGCCCGATTAGCATCAGCTACTCGTACCGAGCTGCGAAGAGCGATACCATACCAATTGAAGCATTAGAAAGTCGGAGCATAGATGAAGACCTGACAATGAATATTATTACCCTTGATTTAGGAACATCTTGGATGGATCCTATCAGAGCATATATTAAGGAGGAACAATTACCGGAGGATAAGCTCGCTGCCAAGAAATGGAAGTTTAAAGCTGCTCGGTATGTACTAATTAATGGTATTCGGAGGATAAGTTCGCCGCCAAGAAATGGAAGTTTAAAGCTGCTCGGTATAATGGTATTCGGAAGATAAGCTCGCTGCCAAGAAATGGAAGTTTAAAGCTGCTCGACGAGGAATTATGGCAGGTTCGCAAAGATGTGTACATCCCTCCGAGGTGAATTGATTAAAGAGATCCATGAAGGGTCCTGTGGAGCCCATGTAGCAGGACGAACACTTTTACAAAGAGTGATGACACAGGGATACTACTGGCCGACGATGAGGGCTGATTGTATAGCCTATGCCAAAAAATGTGACAAGTGCCAACGTTTTTCCTCCATCCGACGAACTCCACAAGCATTGCTAACACCAATAACTTCCCCTTGGCCATTTGCCATGTGGGGGATTGATTTGGTTGGACCATTGCCGATGACTCGAGGAAGATTCAAATACCTCGTCATCACAGTAGATTATTTTACTAAGTGGATAGAAGCTGAGCCACTTATTGACATGACATACGAGAAGAAGAGCATCCAGCCCCGAGAAGAATCAAGCTACACAAGAGGAAATGAAGACCGAGCCAAAGAGAGATCTAGATCTCCTCGTCGGGCAGAAGAAAAACAATAAATGGAGAATGTGTGTTGATTTCATCGATCTCAACAAAGCAGCGGATGCTACCTCGGGACATGAGCTGCTCATGGATACTTACTCCTCTGGCTACCACCAGATCAAAATGAAACCTGAAGACAGGGAACGACATAACAGCGGCTGATGAACAAGGTTTTTGCCGAGCAAATCAGTTGTAATATGGAAGTCTATGTCAACGATATGCTTAACCCGACGAAGTCCACATTTGGAGTACGAGAAGGAATGTTCCTCGGGTACATTATCAACCAGCGAGACGTTGAAGCGAATCCAGAAACGATCAAAGCTCTTTTAGAGTTGCGATCTCCAACGACGAAGGAAGAGGTGCAGAGATCAGATACCCAAAGTAGGAAAAATTGGCATGGGCATTCATTAATACAAGCTGTAGCAGAGTTTACTGATCTTAATACTCCCGAGAAACAAAAGTTGCTCGCTGATCAACCTGTGGATGTTACAGGATGCAATGCAGAAATGGTTGGGAGAATTCCTAATACTCCCGAGAAACAAAAGTTTTTCGCTGATCAACCTGTGGATGTTACAGGATCAACAAAAAGTGCTCTAAGGAGCCATGCTCTACGGAGCCATGCTCTAAGGAGCCATGCTCTACGGAGCCATGCTCTAAGGAGCCAAAAAGTGCTCTAAGGAGCCAACCTCCTTTGGTTAGGAGGACAGCTCTACGGAGCAAAAGTGCTCTAAGGAGCCAACCTCCTTTGGTTAGGAGGACAGCTCTACAGAGCAAAAGTGCTATAAGTAGCCAACCTCCTTTGGTTAGGAGGACAGCTCTAAGGAGCAAAAGTGCTATAAGTAGCCAACCTCCTTTGGTTAGGAGGACATGCTCTAAGGAGCCAAAAAATGCTCTAAGGAGCCAAAAGCTTTAAGGAGCCAAAAAGTGTACACCAGCATGATCAATTACGGTTGGTAAGATAAAAATATATTCTCACATTACAACTTATGTTGGTCGGGAGGTAATATTATTACAAAAAGTTCTTTGAAGAACAAAATATTCCAAAATACACTAAGTATAGTTGGTCGGGGATAAAAACCCACTAACTGTAGTTGGTCGACGAGGATAAATTATTGACCTTAGTTGGTCGGACACATTTTATGAAAAAGACAAAAGTCTACCAAGTATGGCTAGTCGGGGATAAAAACCCACAAACTGTAGTTGGTCGACAAGCATAATTTAACGACCTTGGTTGGTTGGCAAAATTTTTAAACATTTTTATACTCATTACTTTATTATTAAGTGATCGAGCAACGTTACTAATACTTGTAACTTTTTATTACTAAGTTGGTCGATGAACAACACAATATTGTTATCTTTTACATATGCACAGATGTAAAGTATTTTACAAGACAATAGCAATTAAGATTGCGAACAAAAATGAAAGTCTTTCATTAAAATCAAAAACAAAATACATTGAGAATGAAAATGTATACTAACTATTACATTGAGATTCCTATTCTATTGGTTTCTTTTCCTTCTACTTTTGAAACAGGTTCCTCGTCAGCAAGAGGATCATCTAAAATATAAGGGGAGTTTATGAAGTTAAGATCTTTCAACATTCTGATATTCATCACAGATGATCTGTCCGAGAAGCACTAGCTCATTCCCGAGAAGCTCTTGCTCGTCCCTGAGAATCACTTGTTAGTCCCCGAGAACCTCTTGCTCGTCCCCGAACAGAGGTAGAAGTCAAAATTAGCATCTACAGCATTCAAATCTTTACTACTACTGTCTCGACCAACATTGAAGAAGAAGTTGTATGAAAATGTTTCGAAGTCTGCCACCTGCTTGGTACTAATCAGATTGAAGAGTTGGGTTCAAAAGCTAGTATGTTACTCGACAAAGTATTCAGATGATCATAAATCAGAAAAATCAAGCACGTAAAGTTAGCATTCAGTTGCTCGGCACAAGAGGCAGTTGGTCGGTTAGCAAACCGATCAACATACTTGAAGATTATGACAAGCTACAAGCTGCATACTATGGCATGACTGCATCCAAATTCCCAGGGGTGATACATAGCACACGGAGTTACTCAAAAGATTAGCAACCATCGATCAGCCTGCATCATATGTCGTCCAGGAGATAATGCACTTTATGTTGAACAAATCAAGAAGGTAGATCAAGAATTTCACGAGCACCGAGCAACACTGCAGAATAAATACTCCATCCTTTCAAGTAAACCATCAATCATGGAGCATTGGGGGCTTCTGTTAACGCAAAAATTCTCCATCTACGAGGACCAATCAGAAAAGGACATGTGTCATCCTACGTGGCAATATTCAACACCCGAGGAGAGTTGGTCGGCACCCGAGGAGTGTTAGTCGGCATCCGAGGAGAGTTGGTCGGCACCCGAAGAGTATTAGTTGGCACCCGTGGAGAGTTGGTCGGCATACCAACCAGGAATATCAAAGGATAACTACGCATTTAATGATCATTAATGTACATTTATACTGTATGACAACACATAGCATACCAAGCAATTCAATAGTTAGATTCGTTGAATGTAGACATAATGTATAAATGTCTACATACAATGAATCTCTTTATCTCCCATTACTATAAATACATGTATTCCCTTAGCCAAAAGGGACAACGGGGAAGAGAGATCCGAGAGAACCAAGAAACACCATATTGTGCTATTGTAAACCCTTGGGAATAAAATAACAGTGGACGTAGGCTTTATT
This sequence comes from Sambucus nigra, assembly GCA_949130495.1. NCBI lineage: Eukaryota > Viridiplantae > Streptophyta > Magnoliopsida > Dipsacales > Adoxaceae > Sambucus > Sambucus nigra. The sequence continues at coordinate 330,403,677 of OX422216.1, forward strand.
CATAGCCGAACCACTTTAAAAACCTTTGTCTCTTATATGTTTGATGTGAATGTTTATTTTCTCTACGTATAATCAATTATACATACATCTTTTGATTGAATCGTGATTTTTATGTTTATATACATAAATTAATTGTCCAATTTTTATCTGCAAAATGTTGCATATCATGATTTTTAAATCATAACTGTTAGATTCATTCTTATTTAGAAATCTGAAAAATAGTGGATTTCATAAATCATAATTCTTTGCTTGATTCTCAAGTTTTAATTTTATATCATGAAATAAATATTTTAAATGATTACATATACCAATATATACGACGATGATAAGATTTGATCATTTTCATTGTTGATTTTGAAATAAATTTTGTAAGATATTTGATGTCTATTCATATTCCCATCATATTTTTAATAAAAGAATGGTAAAAGGTTAAAGACAATAAAAAGTCTTCTCATGGAAATCATGACCCAGATCTATTTTCTCTCTCTTCAAGTTTGAGTCTCTTTGCATTCACTTTTATGAACTATATACTTAATTTGGTTCATCTTCCATCTATGTCAATAAAGTCAAATTGATTGATTTTTTATATAAATTTGGTAATAACTTTAATCATTCACCATATTTTTATCTCTCCAAATTGGGAATAGGAAGGGATCAATATAAAAAATAATTTTCTCTTACCTGAAAAATCATTACCCACCTCTTGTAAAAGAGGATCAGTAAAATAATCATGACCATATCAAGACTGGGAACAAATTTGATATGTTGGCCCCTCGTTCATCACATCACAAGGTTTCTTTGACGAAATCACACGATCTAGTGGATTATATATTTATTCATTTAATTAACATTATTAAGGCTTAAATTTTACATTGAATGTTATTTTTTGATCTAAAGATTCGAGATATTCTAGTCATCCAACCATATATTCTATAATTTGAGATATCCTTAAATGTTGGTCGGCAACATCCATGTCGTTTGTCGGCAACAGTAGAATCTTGGGGTATTAAAAAATGCTAAGCACCCCTGATATTTCTTTAAATACGAGTTCGGCTTGGGGACAAGCATGGGGGCTTAAGTCTTTTTAACTTATGATCACCCCAAAAATATTTTTAAACAGCAACTAATACCTGATTGGTTGTTGGAGATTAAATAAATTTACAAAAAACTTTACGTCTTATTTATGATGCATATTTGATAATAATTTGTCCATCTCACACACATTTGGCATAAAACATATTATTTCATATTTTGAAATTTTTATGCTGATACATATCATATATTGATTGGATGAGTAAATTATTCTCATGACTAATCAATTCAGCCTACACATATGGTAGAGCAAATTATTAATTTTTACAGGCACAAGATTCAATGCCGACGAATGCTGAAGCACAAATTATTCTATATCCGTTGGGATTCATATTTTATATTTATCTCAGCATGGAGCTCGAAAAATTTCTTCTCTCTCTATATATTCGGCTCCGAGGAAAAGCTACAACAGTTATTATATTTCACCCCCAACGGATAGTTGGTCGGGGTAATTCTTATTTATATTCAGGCCCAGATATCTGCTCCAGCACAAATTATTCTATATATCCCTTGGGATTCATATTCTATATTCATCTCAATATGGAGCTCGGCGAGATACTTATTATCATATTCAGCTCTGAGGAGAACTATAACATTTATTATATTTCACCCCCAACGAATTGTTGGTCGGGGTAATTCTTATTTATATGCAGGCCCAGCAAAGTTCTCGGCCATATTCTTATGTTCTGGAAAATATTATTCTTATTCGGCATTATGCAATTATGCCTCGACAAGATACTTATTCAGCTTTAAGGAGAATTACAACATTCATTCGGATAATTCTTATTTATATTCAGGCCTGACAACGTTCTCGGCCATATTCTTATGTTCTGAAAGATCTTATTCTTGTTCGGCATTATATGATTCTACCTCGACGGATCGGCGAGGCACTTTATTATTTTTAATTATTCTTTATATCTATTTGGATGCATATTCTATTCTCATTTCAGCAAGGATGTCTCCAACATTTATTATATCTTATTCAGCTCCAAGGATATCTCCGGAATTTATTATATCTTATTCCCAACAATCTGTTGGTCATCGCCGAGGAGGTATCTTGCATTTATTATATCTTATTCCCAACAATCTGTTGGTCATCGCCGAGGAGGTATCCTGCATTTATATTATATCTTATTCCCAACAATCTGTTGGTCATAGCCGAGGAGGTATCTTGCATTTATTATACCTTATTCCCAACAATCTGTTGGTCATCGCCGAGGAGGTATCCTGCATTTATTATATCTTATTCCCAACAATCTGTTGGTCAGCGCCGAGGAGGTCTCTAGCATTTATATTATCTTATTCCCAACAAATCTGTTGGTCAGCGCCGAGGAGGTCTCTAGCATTTATATTATCTTATTCCCAACAAATCTGTTGGTCAGTGCCGAGGAGGTCTCCAGCATTTATATTATCTTATTCCCAATAATCTGTTGGTCAGCTCCGAGGAAGTCTTCATCATTCATTATCAATTACCACCAACTCCGGTTGGTAGATAAAATCCAACTCCGGTTGGTATTGGTCGATAAATCTCATTCAAAGTTCACATTCCACAGTTGGGGGCTTCTATTACAGATATATTTGGTGGCACATTCTTATATCATCATGCAGTCGAGCATCAAATTCAACCCCGACTAATCATCATTCAGGAGTTATTTTTCTTTCTCAGGAATTACTTTTGATATTGAAGTTCAGGAGGAGGAATATTGAAGTTCAGGAGAAATATTGAAGTTCAGGAGGAATATTGAAGTTCAGGAGAAATATTGAAGTTCAGGAGGAATATTGAAGCTCAGGAGGTATATTGAAATTCAAGAGGTGTATTCAGAAGGACATGATGAAAGAAAGCGACAAGTATTCCACCGAGGAACTCTGTCAGACCAGAAATTAGAAGACAAGTTGCCTATATGGAGGCTATATGTAGACGGCTCATCTTGCACTACAGGCTGTGGGGCAGGGATCATTTTGAACAGCCCAGACGAGGTCGACATGGAATACGCCATACGTTTCTAATTCAAAGCTTCTAATAATGAGGTTGAGTATGAGGCCATGATTGCAGGTCTTAATTTCTCAAATACTATGGAGGCACAGCAGGTTATTGTCTTCAGTGATTCTCAATTGATCGTAAACCAAATGTTGGGAAAATAATGAGCCGAAGGAGAATTGATGATCAAGTATCAAGCAAAGGTGATGGAGTTGGTATCAGAGTTTGTTGCTGTTCAACTGGTAAGAATATCAAGAACGGAGAATGTGAGAGCATACGCCTTGGCCCGATTAGCATCAGCTACTCGTACCGAGCTGCGAAGAGCGATATCATACCAATTGAAGCATTAGAAAGTCGGAGCATAGATGAAGACCTGACAATGAATATTATTACCCTTGATTTAGGAACATCTTGGATGGATCCTATCAGAGCATATATTAAGGAGGAACAATTACCGGAGGATAAGCTCGCTGCCAAGAAATGGAAGTTTAAAGTTGCTCGGTATGTACTAATTAATGGTATTCGGAGGATAAGTTCGCCGCCAAGAAATGGAAGTTTAAAGCTGCTCGGTATAATGGTATTCGGAAGATAAGCTCGCTGCCAAGAAATGGAAGTTTAAAGCTGCTCGACGAGGAATTATGGCAGGTTCGCAAAGATGTGTACATCCCTCCGAGGTGAATTGATTAAAGAGATCCATGAAGGGTCCTGTGGAGCCCATGTAGCAGGACGAACACTTTTACAAAGAGTGATGACACAGGGATACTACTGGCCGACGATGAGGGCTGATTGTATAGCCTATGCCAAAAAATGTGACAAGTGCCAACGTTTTTCCTCCATCCGACGAACTCCACAAGCATTGCTAACACCAATAACTTCCCCTTGGCCATTTGCCATGTGGGGGATTGATTTGGTTGGACCATTGCCGATGACTCGAGGAAGATTCAAATACCTCGTCATCACAGTAGATTATTTTACTAAGTGGATAGAAGCTGAGCCACTTATTGACATGACATACGAGAAGAAGAGCATCCAGCCCCGAGAAGAATCAAGCTACACAAGAGGAAATGAAGACCGAGCCAAAGAGAGATCTAGATCTCCTCGTCGGGCAGAAGAAAAACAATAAATGGAGAATGTGTGTTGATTTCACCGATCTCAACAAAGCAGCGGATGCTACCTCGGGACATGAGCTGCTCATGGATACTTACTCCTCTGGCTACCACCAGATCAAAATGAAACCTGAAGACAGGGAACGACATAACAGCGGCTGATGAACAAGGTTTTTGCCGAGCAAATCAGTTGTAATATGGAAGTCTATGTCAACGATATGCTTAACCCGACGAAGTCCACATTTGGAGTACGAGAAGGAATGTTCCTCGGGTACATTATCAACCAGCGAGACGTTGAAGCGAATCCAGAAACGATCAAAGCTCTTTTAGAGTTGCGATCTCCAACGACGAAGGAAGAGGTGCAGAGATCAGATACCCAAAGTAGGAAAAATTGGCGTGGGCATTCATTAATACAAGCTGTAGCAGAGTTTACTGATCTTAATACTCCCGAGAAACAAAAGTTGCTCGCTGATCAACCTGTGGATGTTACAGGATGCAATGCAGAAATGGTTGGGAGAATTCCTAATACTCCCGAGAAACAAAAGTTGTTCGCTGATCAACCTGTGGATGTTACAGGATCAACAAAAAGTGCTCTAAGGAGCCATGCTCTACGGAGCCATGCTCTAAGGAGCCATGCTCTAAGGAGCCATGCTCTACGGAGCCATGCTCTAAGGAGCCAAAAAGTGCTCTAAGGAGCCAACCTCCTTTGGTTAGGAGGACATCTCTACGGAGCAAAAGTGCTCTAAGGAGCCAACCTCCTTTGGTTAGGAGGACAGCTCTACGGAGCAAAAGTGCTATAAGTAGCCAACCTCCTTTGGTTAGGAGGACAGCTCTAAGGAGCAAAAGTGCTATAAGTAGCCAACCTCCTTTGGTTAGGAGGACATGCTCTAAGGAGCCAAAAAATGCTCTAAGGAGCCAAAAGCTTTAAGGAGCCAAAAAGTGTACACCAGCATGATCAATTACGGTTGGTAAGATAAAAATATATTCTCACATTACAACTTATGTTGGTCGGGAGGTAATATTATTACAAAAAGTTCTTTGAAGAACAAAATATTCCAAAATACACTAAGTATAGTTGGTCGGGGATAAAAACCCACTAACTGTAGTTGGTCGACGAGGATAAATTATTGACCTTAGTTGGTCGGACACATTTTATGAAAAAGACAAAAGTCTACCAAGTAGGGCTAGTCGGGGATAAAAACCCACAAACTGTAGTTGGTCGACAAGCATAATTTAACGACCTTGGTTGGTTGGCAAAATTTTTAAACATTTTTATACTCATTACTTTATTATTAAGTGATCGAGCAACGTTACTAATACTTGTAACTTTTTATTACTAAGTTGGTCGATGAACAACACACTATTGTTATCTTTTACATATGCACAGATGTAAAGTATTTTACAAGACAATAGCAATTAAGATTGCGAACAAAAATGAAAGTCTTTCATTAAAATAAAAAACAAAATACATTGAGAATGAAAATGTATACTAACTATTACATTGAGATTCCTATTCTATTGGTTTCTTTTCCTTCTACTTTTGAAACAGGTTCCTCGTCAGCAAGAGGATCATCTAAAATATAAGGGGAGTTTATGAAGTTAAGATCTTTCAACATTCTGATATTCATCACAGATGATCTGTCCGAGAAGCACTAGCTCATTCCCGAGAAGCTCTTGCTTGTCCCTGAGAATCACTTGTTAGTCCCCGAGAACCTCTTGCTCGTCCCCGAACAGAGGTAGAAGTCAAAATTAGCATCTACAGCATTCAAATCTTTACTACTACTGTCTCGACCAACATTGAAGAAGAAGTTGTATGAAAATGTTTCGAAGTCTGCCACCTGCTTGGTACTAATCAGATTGAAGAGTTGGGTTCAAAAGCTAGTATGTTACTCGACAAAGTATTCAGATGATCATAAATCAGAAAAATCAAGCACGTAAAGTTAGCATTCAGTTGCTCGGCACAAGAGGCAGTTGGTCGGTTAGCAAACCGATCAACATACTTGAAGATTATGACAAGCTACAAGCTGCATACTATGGCATGACTGCATCCAAATTCCCAGGGGTGATACATAGCACACGGAGTTACTCAAAAGATTAGCAACCATCGATCAGCCTGCATCATATGTCGTCCAGGAGATAATGCACTTTATGTTGAACAAATCAAGAAGGTAGATCAAGAATTTCACGAGCACCGAGCAACACTGCAGAATAAATACTCCATCCTTTCAAGTAAACCATCAATCATGGAGCATTGGGGGCTTCTGTTAACGCACCATTTTAGTGGCGTCAACAAGTATAAATTTTTTTAGAACAAGTATAACAACAGGCCCAACGTTGGTGGATCCCCCACTTATAAAAGTCTTAAGCTGATAGAAACTCAAGCAGAAGCTGCTTCAATCATTATTGATGGGAAAAGATACTGGAAACCAAGATCTGATGGGGAATTTTCTTCTAAATCTTCTCGGCAACTTATCAGAACATCCAAAACTTCTTCCCTTATTTACAAACTCACTTGGCAGTCAAATATGCCTCATAGAATATTTACTTTTCTGTGGAAGTGCTACCACCAAATTTTTCTCCTAGATGATTCTATAAAATCCATGTGTATACCACTGGTGTCCATTTGTCATTGCTACTCAAATAATATGGAAGATTTTCATCACCTATTCATTTCGGGCCCTTTAGCTCAAAATATTTGGAATTATTTCTCAAATATGTTTGGTCTTAAGTTATCTTTTTCTTCCTTTAACAGTGTTTTGATGTCTTGGTGGTTAAAAAAACCTTATCAAGACTTTCTCAAACACTTATTCTTGATTATTCCAGGTGCTATAGTGTGGGAAATTTGGAAGTGTAGAAACAAAGTTCGATATGAAGGAATCTAAATGAACAAAAATTCTCTTATTCAGCATATCACTGATCTTGTGAGGACCTGCAGCAAGAATAAAAATTTCAAGTCCAATCATTCCCAATTTGAGCATGTGTTTTAGATTTTCAAGCTAAATTCATTGAGTCCTAAGCCTTGTTCCTTTGAAATCACAAAGTGGATCAGACCTAAAGAAGGGGTGGTGAAATTAAACACAGATGGTGCTTCTAAAGGTAACCCAGGTCCTTCAGGATCAGGGGAGATATTGAGAAATCACCTGGGTATCTTCATTCAAGCCTTTTCATTATATGAAAGCATCTGCACAAAAAATAAAGATGAATGTCTTGTCATTCTAAGGGGTCTGCATATTTATTTATCTTTAAACTTTCAATCATTTATTGTAGAATCAGATTCTAAAATGCTCATTAACATCCTCAAAGGTCATATAAAAGCCCCTCCTTGGAACATTTTATCAGATATCAGCGTCATCAATTCCATGGAACATAAAATGTCTATCTCATATTGCCATATCTGGAGAGAATCCAATTCAGTGGCAGATATTCTAGCCTCTCATGCGGTGAAAACTCAAGCCCACCCCTGCTTCAACCTGGTTAAAGATCTCCCTTTAGTAGCCAAAGGTCAATATAGGATGGATATTTTAGGGGTTCATTCTCTTAAAATTATTCATTAAGATTCTTTAATTGCTTTGATTATTTTTGCCTTCATTTTTCCTCATTTTCTCTTGTAAGGCCACCTTGATAGGGTTGTTCTACCAATTACTCTAATAAATGTTTCGTTTCTAAAAAAAATGTGAAAATGCTTTCCTGAGTTCAAGAAATATTTGGGATCCCCACCACTGCTCTCCCGACCAGTCATGGTAAAAAAATTGTACCTATACATTGTTGTATCTGAGTTAGCTGTTAGTTTGACCCTCATTCGACTAAAAAATGGAATTCAAAAACTATGTATTACACCAACAAGGCTTTCAGGGGGAAGAGTTTATATATCCTCGCCTGGAAAACTTAGCTTGAGAACTTATTGAGGCATCCATAAGAATGAATCCTTACTTCTAAGCACATACCATTGTGGTCTACATAGATTTACCATTGGGTCAAGTTATCCATAAACCAGAAAAATCAGGGAGATTGACGGCTCGAGTGGTGGAATGAGGTGAATATGATATACTTTATGAGCCGTGAACAACACTGAAAGGGAAGGTTGTACCAGATTTCATAGCAGAATTTACCTACGAAGAAACCACAACCGATCATGAGCCGATTAAGGGGAAGAGGCCGAGCAGACTTCCTCGAAAGAGAGCTCAGAGCCAAACAAGACCGAACAGACTTCTCCAAAAGATAGTTCTAAACTGGGAAAATCGAAATCATCTATTACCCAATATATCACCCAAAAGTATGAAGAGAAGAGCAAAAAGTTGTTTAAGTAAGGATTTTTGAGTAATGAGGAATTTGAAAAAGAAATTCCTATTTGGAAGTTGTACATTGATGGGTCTTCCTATGCCTTTGGCAGTGGAGTAGGACTAATTCTAAACACCCCTCGTGATATAGATGTGAAATATGCTCTTCATTTTTCAATTTTAAGCTTCTAATAATAAGGCAGAGTATGAGGTATTGATTACTGGGCCAGAACTCGCTTTGTCATTGGGCGCCGATCAAATATTCGCTCATAGTGACTCTCAACTGATCTTTAATCAAGTGTTAGGAATATATGGAGTTAGAGGAGCACTTATGATAAGGTGCCTGGCCAAAACTCAAAGAACCATCATTAAGTTTCTAGCGGTTAGAACGGTTTGAGTTCCAAGAATAGAGAATGCCTAAGCATATTCATTTGCTCAGCTAATCTCAACAACGAGGACAAAATTAAAAAGGACCATTCCGGTGGAAATCCTAGCAAACAGGAGCATAGACAAATAAAAAGTTAGCTTAATAGCAGTTGATTTGGGCCCCTCTAGGAGGATCCAATCAAGGAGTATATTGACAAGGGATTGTTGCCTAAAGATCCTAAAGAGGCAAGGAAGTTGAGATACAAAGCGACTAGCTACGTATTAGAAGGAAGCATCTTGTATAAAAGGGGATTAACTATTTCATTACTTATGTGTGTCTATCCTATTGAAGTGAATAACTTGATCAAAGAAGTTCACGAATGATCATACGGAGCCCACTCAGCAGGACGATCAATGGTACGATGAGTAGCTATGCAAGGCTATTACTGGACAACTATGAAAGCAGACTGTTCATCATATGCTATAAAGTATGATAAGTGCCAAAAGATTACTGCCATACATAGAAAACTGGGGGCGACTTTGATACCGATCACACCCCATAAACCCTTTGCTATTTGGGGGATTTATTTGGTCGGCCCATTGCAAAGGATAAAAGGACGATTTAAATATTTGGTTATGGCAGTTGATTAATTCACAAAGTGGGTGGAGGCTAAGCCATTGGTGGAAATGCCTAATAAAAGAGTTTTCTAGTTTATATGGAAAAATATCATATGTCGATATGGCATGCCATATGCTCTCATCACAGATTGATGAGTGCATTAATTTATATATTTTATACCCAAATCTATACCTTGTTAGTCCCATTTTTTTTAATTAATATGTTCTTAGGATCATTTTATTAAAAAAGGAAAAAATGCAAGAATAATTGAATTCAAAGTTAAAATGGCAATTATAAGTAAAAAATGGGTGCTTCAATAATTTTATAATATTCTTCTGCTAATTCGTGAAAAAAGTTGCCTAGTGAAATTTTTGCAGGTAATGATGGAATTTGGTGCAAATTGATGATCAACTTGAAAAAGGCGCGAAAAAGAGGAATTTTACGGTCGTTCGAAAAAATGTTGTTTTTACATGCGCGTTGAGCAAGAAAAGATAAGACTTTTCGAGTGGGGGGAAATTGAAGAGGTGGAAATTGAAGAGTTACACCAAAACCCTAAAGCCTCACCCGAAGCCTATAAATAGGACCCTTTGACTCATTATTTCGTGTGTAGAACAAGTAGAGAATTTCGTAGGGAGAATCTTAGAGAGCAATTTTTTTGAGATTGTATTCAATTTGAGGGCCAAGTCTTTATCATTTCTTAGAGGATTGAAGACTGTTGTGAGAGAACTTATTGTAAGTTTGATTTATTAATGAAAATCTCTTCTTCTTCTTGCAATTTCTCTTTCATTATGATAGCTTGATTATTGTATTAGGATTAGTGTGAAGTTTATCATAGTTAGCTAATATTGTCATGTTAAGTTAATTGTTGTCTATTCCCTACTTGTTTTAATTGTTATTAAAGATTCGGTATTCATTTTAAAATGACACGAGAGTGTGTTTTAGAACCTTCAAAATTATTTTGTCAAATCAAGTTTGGAGATTTAAAAATCGTAATTTTTGATGGATTATGCTTGCACTTTGATTATTTTGATCGTCCATGCTTAAATACATTTAAAAATTTTAAAACTAGTATTTTCAAAGGGAATAGGAATTTTAGCCGTCTATTAGAGACGTTAAAAATATTTTGAACAAAATCGTCATATTTTTCGAATTAAACGCGGCGAGAGTCGGTTTAATTTGAGTTATAAAAAGGGAATGACAACATTAAATTAGTGTGCAATATTAGTTACGTGATAAATGGATCCCTAATCCTAATTATTTTCTAATTGTTTACAAATCTCTTGCTTTACTCTCATTTATCATAATTTCTTTTATTTAGTTTAGTACATATTCCTTATCCCATTTTATCTAGTTAGACAGTTGTAATTTTTTTAAAAATTAAAATTGACAAATCACCGTGGCTTCGACCCGTACTTACACTCGCTATTCTATAATAGCCCATGCACTTGCGGTATTTGATAAAATTGACAACAAGTTTTTGGCGCCGTTGCATAAAATTTGTTCGATATTTTTTTAGAAAAAGTTGTGCCTTTCGGATCATTTTTTTTTACTTTTCGCATTTTTGTTAGTAAAAGTTTCATTAAAAAAACTCTAAAAAAAATCTTGCTTTGTAAATTTCAATGGGTGATCCTCATATTGTTATCCCGTAATCTTTCTCATATTCCTCAATTGATTCTATGGACGTGTTTTTACAAAATAATGAAAATTTAGAGGACTACGTATTTTAATTTAACTCAGATGGGTCAGCAGTCATCTTAAAAATTAAAGAAGGTATGGATGAAAATCCAACCACTGTAATTACTATTTGTCCACCAAAGTGTATCGATTGGAAAGAGGCAAAAAAACGATATAATGATGTTATTTCTAAAAATAATCATGAATTAAATGGGGACAATCAATTTGATGAGGAGGAAAAAATTGACAATCTTGACACAAGTAATACTTGGGATGATTTGAATGTTGATTTTTGTCGAGATTTTTCTCCTAATTTAATTGAGAAAAATACTGCTTCTTTTTATATCTGGGCAAATTTATTTGAGTATTCGTCATCCGATTTTAGTGACACTTCAAGTATTTATGACGGTCCTCCATTTTTTGACGAAGAAAGTGTATCGACCCGTGATACATTTTCTTCCCGCACTTTTCATAAAATCTCACATTTAGGAGTGGAGTATTCTTCCTCAATTTTACGTGACTATTTTTAAGAAAGGGATAGTAAATATTTGGATCCTTATTGCAATTTATTACCTCCATGTGATGCATCGACATATGATTAGTACGAATCAAATTTATTTATTATTGATAATATCGGTGCACACCCTTATGACCATGGATTTATGGTTAAAATTTGTGTTGTGTGGTCATGTTCTAAAATTTATGTTGTTTTGGGACTTAGTTCTATAGAGTTTTTTTAATTGTAATGACCCAAAACTCTTTTGATTATTAATTTATAGTGATGATGGTAATTGTCATGTGTTTGTATATTATTTGTATATTTTTTTTTCTTTTTGTTATTTTTTTAGTTAACATGTATCATCATTTTACTTATTTACATTATTTTCTTTATCCATATTTTTATTTGAGCATACATTGAGGACAATGTAAAATTTAGATATGGGGGTAAGGATGATATTTTTGAAAAGAAAAAAAATGAGAAAAAAATAAAAAATTCAAAAATATTTTCAATATAATTGAGTTTTGAAACGATTTCTTAATATAGAATTAATTCATGGATCTCTCAACTTATGAAATTTTTTACACATTAGCCATATAATATGATCGAAAATGGATATTGAGGCGAAAGTTAATATGCTTAACGAATAAATGTGGAGATTTTAGTCCGGTGAGATATTGTGCCATTAATCGTTTTCGAGAGATTTAAATCAATCCGAGTTAAAACAGCTCAAACTTTCCATCAATGATAAATTCGTTCATGATCTCAAATTCTTTGTTTTGTTCGATTAATGAAAACAAAAAGGCAAAATGCGTATCTCAAGCACTATAAGTCTTAGTAAGTCGTCTTGAGACACAAATTAACTCAACGAAGCTTGAGAAATGAGATTAGGCCATCGTTTGAAAGTCCAAAAATTAGGCCTAAATCGATATTTTTACATTATTCCGTTGCAAGCTCATTGGAGCCAAAAAGAAAATAAGGCTTTTGTTGAAAACCCATTGTTATACCCAACTCCAATTGGGAGTTATAAGCTCATAAAAAGAAGTATACCCATTTTCTGAGAATACTAGGGTAAAATTACGGTTTGGAAAAAGGCCAAAAAGAAAGAAAAAAAAAAGTTTGCAAAATAATGATGTGTAAAAAAAGGGAAGAAAGGAAAAAAAAAGTGATTTGAAAAAGAAAAAAGAAAATTGGAGGTTAGAAGAAGAAGTGAATTAAAATCAAAATACTGAAAAACCTCTATATTCTTAGAAATTTTGAACTTCAAAAGCCATTATTTCTAGCCAAAATCCGAGCGTACAATACAACCAAAGGAAGTACTAATCGATCTCAAGTGAAATTAGTTAGAGTGTGGAGAGAAGATGAATAGGATCTATGGTGTGATTCAATGTTTTCAACAAGTAATCGATTTTTCGTTCATGAGATCATATTCATCCATTATAAAAGTCCGTTTTTGATCATGTATATGTGAAATTTGTTCATCTAAATTTACTCTTTTATTCACATATATCAAGAGAAAATTACCCATTTTCGAGTGTTCGACTGTGAGTGCATCCCGTGAGATTTTGAAATCAAAACGAACTTTCGGATAAGAAATGTAACGATCAAATCTTCTGAAATGGACGGTTATATTGGCTATGCACACACTCACGATAAGTTTGGATTGAGAAGTGAAGTTCTACTATATTTATGAAGTTTGCATTCAAACTTGGTTATATTACTTTTGAGTCTTTTATTTTGAGTCAAGTTTTTAAATTTTGTGGGTATATTCACTGCAAACCCTCACGAGACAAAACTCGTCCACCAGGGTAACCTAGGGATTTAACAGCTTGTTGCACATGTTAAGTACAATCGTGATTCCTATGAAAGTGAGTTAATTTTTAAAATTTTAGTTTTTGCTCGAGGTCTAGCAAAGTTTAGGTTTGGAGGTATTTGATGAGTGCATTAATTTGTATATTTTATAACCAAATTTATACCTTATTAGTCCCATTTTGTTTTTTTTAATATGTTCTTAGGATCATTTTATTAAAAAAGGAAAAAATGCAAGAATAATTAAATTCATAGTTAAAATGACAATTTTAAGTAAAAAATGGGTGCTTCAAACATTTTATAATATTCTTGTGCTAATTTGTGAAAAAAGTTGCCTAGTGAAATTTTTGCAGGTAATGATGGAATTTGGTGCAAATTGATGATTAACTTGAAAAAGGTGCGAAAAAGATGAATTTTACGGTCGTTCGAAAAATGTGGTTTTTACATGCATGTTGAGCTAGAAAATATAAGACTTTTCGAGTGGGGGGAAGTTGAAGAGGTGGAAATTGAAGAGTTCCACCAAAACCCTAAAGCCTCACCATAAGCCTATAAATAGGACCCTTTGTCTCATTATTTCGTATGTAGAACAAGTAGAGAATTTCGTAGGGAGAATCTTATAGATGAATTTTTTTAGAGATTGTATTCAATTTGAGGGATAAGTCTTTATCATTTCTTAGAGGATTGAAGATTATTGTAAGAGAACTTATTGTAAGTTTGATTTATTAATGAAAATCTCTTCTTCTTCTTGCAATTTATGTTTCATTATGATATCTTGAGTATTGTATTAGGATTAGGGTGAAGTTTATCATAATTAGCTAATATTGTCATGTTAATTTGATTATTGTCTATTCCCTACTTGTTTTAATTGTTATTAAAGATTCGGTATTCATTTTAAAATGACACGAGTGAGTTTTAAAACCTTCAAAATTGTTTTGTCAAATCAAGTTTTGAGATTTAAAAATAGTAATTTTTTATGGATTATGCTTGCACTTTGATTGTTTTAATAGTCCATGCTTAAATACATTTGCAAATTTTAAAACTTGTATTTTCTAAAGGAATGGGGATTTTAGTCGTCTATTAGAGACGTTAAAAATATTTTGAACAAAATCGTCATATTTTTCGAATTAAACGCGGTGAGAGTCGGTTTAATTTGAGTTATAAAAAGGGAATGACAACATTAAATTAGTGTCCAATATTGGTTACGTGATTAATGGACCCCGAATCCTAATTATTTCATAATTGTTTACAAATCTCTTGCGTTACTCTCATTTATCATAGTTGTTTTTATTTAGTTTAGTACATATTTTTTATCCTATTTTATCTAGTTGGACAGTTGCAATTCTTTTAAAAATTAAAATTGACAAATCATCGTGGGTTCGACCCGTACTTACACTCACTATTCTATAATAACCCATGCACTTGCGATATTTGATAAAATTGACAGCACAGATCATGGAACTCAGTTAGACAATCAGGAGTTTGAGGATTATTGTATTGATGTAAGGGCATTTTTGTCCATTATCAATTTATATGTCGTACGCCGTTACATCGTTGAAGAAATTCAAGATTCATACATTCATCAACGGATCCGAATATCAAAAGAAGAAGAGGAATCAAGTCTGACAGACCGGACCGATCCGTCTACAATAAAAGAACTGATCCGACTAACCGGACCGGTCCGCCCTCAACCGAACCGATCCGTTTGATGCAGATTCAGTATACCTCGGACCGCAAGCGAACCGATGAAGCCTGGAATAAAAGAACCGATCCAGTCACAACCGGACCGATCCGCCTCAGAATAAAAGAATCGATCCGGTCAACCAGACCGATCCGCCCCCAAGCCGGACCGGTCCTCCTGGGATAAACTTCGCCAGATCTGCTCGAGATTTTTTAGGCTCAAAGTTTTATTATTTAAGCCAACTTCGGGGAGTTGTTTTTTAAGACTTTTCTAGACGATTTTCAGAGTCCTAAATACTCTAAGTCTTCACCTATTGAGCCCAAGACTCTAGGTTTTTGATTCACACAAATTTCCAATCCTTTGTGAATCTTTTTGGTAACCCAAGAACACAACTTTGGTTTGTTCAACCCTTGTGGAGAAGCCGTTCTCTTCTTCATTGCTGCCCTCCTGGAAAGGGAAAATTCCAGCCGCCGACATAGGAACCGACACCTGCGGGTATTTCTGTGTCACACTGTTTCTAGCCGTTGCTTTGAAGGTTTACCGAAGACACCGTGCGTTACACTTGTGGGCGATTATCAGGTTGTATGTAAGTCAATGGTCTTGTAAATTCTTTAAAGTTCTAGAAATAAAAGGTTTTGCCCTTCGGGAATTTTTCCTTAAACTTGTTTCGCATATTTGATTATGGGATTGACACACGCACCGTAGATGGATATTTAGGGGCTGGTTTTATTTGGTTTAAAAGTAGACGCTAATTAAATAAGGATTCTTGGAATCTTGCGAATTTAATTTAAATCAATATTACACGCGTTCTCAATTGAATCTAATATCCAAAAACTGCATTCTGCCCCTGAACATCCTCAAACAGAGGTGACCAACAAACGTTGCTCAATGGTTTAAAAAAATATCTTGATGATGCGAAAGGAAACTGGATCAATGAGTTGCATAGTGTCTTATGTGGTTATAGAACCATGCCAAGAACAACTATTAGCGAAACTCCGTACATGCTTGCATTTGGGACTAAAATTGTGGTTCTTACGGAGATCAGTCTTCCTAGACATAGGGTGCTTAACTTTAACTCTCCTAATAGTGACCTCATTAGAAGGCTAGATTTAAACCTAATGGAAGAAGTAACAGAGTACGCTACACTTCAGACATCTACTTATCAACAACGTATGACCAGGTTTTATAGTAGAAGGGTGAAGCTAAGCAACCTGAAAGAAGGAGATTGTGTTTTGAAAAAAAGTGCTCCAAAAAGGAAACAAATTGAAGGGCACTTGGCATGGTCCATATCGCATCTCTGCAGTTATCCGATCGGGAACTAACCGTCTAGAAACACTTTAAGGACAACAACTCAAGAACCCATGGAACGCCAAACATCTAAGGAAGTATTATCAATAGTTTTGGATTAAAGTTTCAATTACACTTGTAGAAACTCTTTTCATCTTTAATGAGAATTGATTGGATTGTCATCAGTAAACTTCCTTTCTTATATTTTTTTCGGGAACGGGAGATGTGACTATCTCAAGGACTATTATCACAAAACAATCAAACAAAAAATTCATGTATGACTTTGTCTTTGATAAGTCACGAACAAGAAATCCGTAACTTTAAAATTTCCTGTATGACTCAAAGTCAAGAACAAAAAGTTTTACCAGACCAAGTTAAGGAAAAAGCCTATAAAATTTGGTCGCCTATGGTAACTAATTCAAACATTTATCCTAAAATGGCAAAGATCTATTTGAACAATCATAAGGGTATTAGTAGAACCTAAGGCTGGACAACTCATATTCATCCAAATTGGTAACCAGTAAAGTAGATTAGTAGGCCAAAGGCCGGCCATACAACCATAATGCTTAACTATTGGTCGACCAATATTAAATGTAAATGTATTGGACATATATTGTCTTTTATTTAAAAGAAAAACGAACTTCATTATAAAATACTTTTCAAATCTACAAAGGTAAAACGAAGGTAAACACATTCATTCGGCTGGACGTTTTCCTAATGATTTATCCATTCCCTTAGGGGGGATATCAAGAGCATAACCAACTCCTTAAGTCTTTATTGCCTACTTTAGCTAGTTTTATTTAACAAATGCAAAGATTGAATAAGTGTATCTTCTCCATGCATGCCGTAGTCACCCCAGATATTTCCTAACCAAACTTATGGGTATAACATTAGTAGGAATCCACTTGATGTCCAATTTAAAAGGAGGAGTATGTTAATCCAAACAATTAGGGTCATACCAATACCATAAAGTATCTTTTTTCCGGTACCTTCAACACCGTCAAAGCATTCAGCCAACCCCATTTATACATTTCTCTCCTAGACTACTCCAGTTCATCACCCATATGTACTAATTCATCATAACCATTCATCCAGATGGTTCTCTATTGCTTGTGAATGTGAAAGGTAAGACAATCAACTTTCTTATTTAACTTTTTAATACTGACAGATTGATTCTTGATTAGTGAGACCTGGTCAGCCAGTGTTTTCTTCATCCTTTTCTCCTTAATATTGGGCTGAGCAATTACCATCTACCTTGATAACTGACCACCTTTGGACTTCTTCAAGTTTTCAATCTCCTCCAACAATCTAGCATTCTCCTGTTCTAAAAAGGGTACACATTCATTATGGTCGACACCTACCATCGACTTCTTCAGCCTTCCAATTTATCCCTCAAAAAATTATTTTTTTGTTCCAACAAACCAATGACCTCCCGAGCACCGGTCAACTCGCACTTTATTACAAATTCTTTCTTGCTTAAGGCTGAATATATATCCTACAGTTTCTTATCAAAACCTGCCTCACTGCTAAGCTGGGCGTATTTTAATTTATAATCAGAATGTAGATTTACAAGGGATTCTTTATAGTCTTCTTACATTTTAAGAGTCATCTCATAATAAGCAACATTAGCCATTACAGCTTTGCCAAATAGCCTATGTAGGTGAATATACATTTCTTTAATATGATTAGAAGCGTCCAAGCCGAGCGATTCTTTCAATGCATCTTCATCTAGGTCCTCGTGACCAACCCTAAAAAGCTTAACACTCCTCCTATAAAGCTCATTCTCTTATGATACTATAATATATTTCCTAGATTGAAATTGAAGAACAACATATGAATACAAAATTTAAGAACCAATCTCATCGACATCAACACTGTGAAACCAAAATAAAGAACAATCTTATTAAGACTGTGAGGGATTACATCAAAAGGATAGTTATTTAAGGTTATAAATAAACCATGCATTACAAAGCAAAAAACTGGAAATGCAAAACAATCCTAAGGAGTTTACACCGTTTCTTTGTCTTGGGCTATTTCTTCTATCGATTGAGTGACCACCATTGAAGCCTTAGGCGCCATTAAAGATTCACCAGTACCCTTCTCATCTTTCATTTTCATCAATGACAGGAGGGGTACCAGTGTTGAACTGCTGGAAGAGGTCTGAGTCGGCAGTAGTGCCGACCTATTTCAGTGCAGAATCTCAACCTTCCTTAAATGAGGCTTTATTCAAATAGTCGATTTGTATGGCAACAATAGCAAAAGCTTTATTCTAAACACGAGTATAGGTGCATTACTTCCCTTTCTTCATGGAGGCTTTCAAGTTTTGGTATTTTTTCTCCACTTTAATGGTGGCCTGAGCAGCATCAGAAGCAATCTTCTCGATATCAGTCCTCTTCTTTTTTATAGTGTCTAATTGGCCTTGCCACGTTTTTAGGTCTTTCTTATGGGCCACTTTGTTGGCATTTAAGGATTCCTTTAGGCCTTTTAAATCCTCCTCAACATCAGTAGAAGACTCCCTGAGCTGATCATCTCTCATCAGAAATTGGTCATCGTCCACCAATAACTGTAAATTTTGAAGACCAAAAGCAATCAACAAATAATAAGTATAAAGGTTGGCAAACAGTAGGGGTGTTTGCGGTCCGATCCAGTCCGATTTTCAGGATTTTTAAGGACCGGACCGATTAAACCGGTCCTAAAAAAATGGATCAAGACCGAACTGATTGTATCTGTCACCCGATCCTAGTCAGTTCAATTTTTTATAGGGTCGATTCGGTCTAACTTGTCGGTCATAATCTTATTAAATTATACAAAATATTTAAAGCAAGACAGAAAAATAAAAAAAACTCTCTGATTAATTGGGCAAAAAACTAAAATAATACATTTGAGATAAAAAATAAAAAACCAATCTGATATATATATATATATATGTGTGTTTTTTTAGTAGCATCTAAGATAAAACTCAAAAACTCACTGATTAATGTATTATTCAGTAAGTCCCTCACATCTCTGTTAATACATCAAATGTTTAGATCTAAAGAGTGAGAGATGTGTCCCTCACATGAGATGATCAAATGTTTTTTTTAGTTTCATAGTTTTTTTTTCGTACCTGAGTAACAAAGAAGATCAACTCCGTTAAATCAATCACGAAGCTCTCGTCGAAGTTTTGGTCCGCGATAACTCTCTCCTCAAATTTCTCCTCCGACCCGAATGGTCGCGGTACCATGAGGAGATCACCACCCTCCGTAAAACCATATTTTTACAAACTTCATCTCAAATTGAAATTTGCAATATTGCATTGAATCGCGAAAATGATTCCAGTAGGTTGGCATAACTGGCTCCATTTGGTGTGGGTTATGAACCGCTGTTAGAGAGAGGAGAAAAGAAGCAAATGTGATTTGTGTGTGTGTTTGTTTATCAGATTAGAAGACCTAGGGTTCTTTTCTTTCTTTTTTAAATGGATGTTGTCATATTGCCGAGCGTACCCCCAAGCCGATCCCATCCCTTATTTCTTTGAGGATTATATATATATATATATATATATATATATATATATATATAATCGGATCAGGGTGATCCATACGAGTTATTTAATAAGGAAGACCGAGGACCGGACCGATTAAACTGGTCTGTCCCAAAAAAAATTATACCAGATCGATTAAAAAAAGCACAGTAAAAATAGGCCGGTTCGCTCCACCGGTCCAATCGATTTTTTGAACACCCCTACTAAACGGGGAATAAAAGTATGTTAAGATAGTTACTAAAGTTAGATTCTAGTTATCTCTCTCCAACAATCTCGCCAGCTGTCGACCTGTCAGCATAGAGAACCCCAGAACCAATCAGACCCTTGGCCAAACCAGGGTTCACTGTCATAGAGGAAACTTTTACAGAGGCCTACTCGGCCTGGGTTTTTTGAACTAACTCCTGCTGGATTACAAGACCTTTCCTCAATCTCTTGAATTGAGGCTCTATGCTTGTTATATATGCTCAGTAATCACTACCACTGGTCGTTTCTAGCCTTTTCATGCAGCTTTCTTCTTCTCAGTAGGAGGGGGAGATATGGATCCAACAAGGATATTGGGGGATCTTTCTTTTAACCATTTTGCTCGGGGAAGAGAGAGTGGTAGGAATAGTGGATACATCCAAAGAATCAAACGAGGAAGAAGTTCCTCCAAAGGCAGAACCACCTTCTCCTGGCAGAGCGGACTCAAATGTAACAATGGAGGAGGATGAAGCAAAATCTTTTAAGTCAATTGGAGCAACATGAATGTCTTCCTTATGCCGATCTACAAAAGAAGTAATGGGAATCTGGTATTTGTGACACCCCGCCTAATTAAATACCGGGCGATCACTCATTTATTAAATCAAAATCAAGGTGAACAGTTGGTTCATTCTTAGCATCACTGTCGTTAAAATACTTTTCCAATTTAAACACCCTAAATAATTAAGCTAAGTGTCAAAACCATTTAAAACCTTATTCTCATTTTATTAAATCCGATTACAAAACCTTTAACCATTTACATTTTTAAGAGTCACACATTAGGAATGAGAATAGAAATGAACATTCAAGAATTTAACCATCAATAAATAGTCCCAACCTTTGCAACACCAAAGGAAAAACTTTCTAACAGTAATAAATCCCGAAATAAAGGTACTGAAAGTAAAAATTACAATCTCTGACAATACCAACTAATTAATAGAAAGAGGGCGACACATGCCCCTGCTGGATAAAACTGAACTAGGAGTAGAATCAAATGGATGAAGTCGTCTAACCAACAGGCCTGCAACTCCCACCTAAGCTGCAGCTCGTTCCTGCCAAAGGACCCTATGCAAGACGCGCCTGTGGCTGGGCACCTGTAATATATACACACACACACATATATATATATATATATATATATATATATATAAGAGAAAAAGAAAAGGAAACGGGTCAGAGCTCGATAGTGTATATGATTTAAAAAATTCGTTTAGCAAGTATTTAAATTGATTACAGGCCAATGCAACAACATATCAGTGCGACACTCTCTTGAGAAATTCTCACCTCTCTTCTAATGTGCACTCCTATCGCACACTAACCTTCCCAATGGTTTATCTCATCATATATCACACTATATTTCCAATGATTTGACTTATCTTAGGTTATTCGCAGGATTTACAACTGAACAACACAAGTATTTAAAACGTAAGATTCCAATTTGTAACCAAAGTTCTCCTTTTTACTTTATTAATCAATAAAGTTTTTCCAGTGTCATATTATACTTTCTCAAAACAAGTATTTATAATTTGAGTCATCAACCATGTCCTACATATCAATTCACAGTAGGCAGTTTCAGATTTCAGAATTTCATATATATATATTAACTACTCGTATAATATATATATTCTAACAGCACCCCACATAAAATTATGGTGCGGGCATACTCTGCTATCCAATCCCCGTATCACTCGTACTAAGGGAAATACAAGTTCGGAATCACTCTCGAACTGTATTAACACATACATAAACAATATTGAGGCGAAGCATAGTTTCCAAGTCCAAGAGGTCAGTACATACCCTCACGTCTCTTAGGACCGTCCGACTATCGATCCGATAGCCCGTACCTAGGATTCCTATCTTCTAGGGTACGAGTCAATATCCCCCATAAGGCACACGAGATAAGATCGTCCCAGCGCGGTAACCTCCGGGATAGCAAGTAGCGCGGACATGATTTTCACAAGTATATAATATATGCATACACAATCATATAAATATACCACTTTTATTATATCAATTTAGGTTTATCCCATAACCCATATTCACAACATTTATCCTTATTTTCCCATTATTAGTTATCACGTATAATGGTTCGTTTCTCACTTTAATTCGAAGGGTTTCTCCAACTTACTACGTAGCCCTCATGGACTCTATCCTTTCAAAGGTACAATTCAGTAGGCATTCATTTATGTTCCAATGTAACCCTCTTACGTGTCTCTCCCCTTTAATATATACTTACATTGTCCCTTATGTAAAATATCCCAAAAATATAAATTTCGCCTTACATTAAAGGTCTCTTATTCATTAATGAATTATACTGGTCATCATTAACTCCCAAATTATTTTAGCAAGGATGTTTAAGGAGTTTTCTTCATTTCGAATCAATTCAACAATTTTAAAAGGGAAACTTAAGTCTGCCAGAAGGGGTCGATCGATCGAGGTCTGGGGCTCGATCGATCGAACCTTCGATCGATCGAAGCTCTGGGCTCGATCGATCGATCAAACAGGTATTGCGATTTCTGCAGTTTTGCAATTACAGTTTTCATCTTCTAACCTTCACCAAATCCATATTTTTCAATCCCAATCGTCCCAAAATTTATACTACTAACATTATATCATCATACCAGATATTTCCAACGTAAAGCATGTAGATTTCTATCACTAAACATGGATTATCAGCCCACAATTCATATAAATATCAAGAACCCTAGATTTCTCTTAAACATGGTTCTAACAAATCTTTTCCAGAATTTCTTTCTCATAAAACATCATAATTTCGTGGTTTACTCCTCTACATGATAGGGATTCCAGAATATCATTTAAGTCATCACTACATGTGATTTCCTATCTCAAATTGGGTTTTTCTTCCATACAATTCGTCCTAATCATTCCTAAACCAATATGAGTGATGTATCAACGAAAATAAGCAAGATAAACACTTGCCTGGGGTTTTCAGAAGTCTGGTTTGGTGCCAAAATTGGTGTGGTTGCGTTTCCCGTCTCGCGATCTACGCGTTGGTGGTGGAGGCCTTGCAAACGGATGGATTTCGGGCCTTGGATTGCTTTGGAAGCTCTCTCCTTCCCTCTCCTATGGCCGTCACTTGTCTTTGGTTGTTCTAACCCTAGAATACAACCTAGATATCTTATATAACCCTTTTAATTTTCGTGGGTTTAATTACCCAAAAATACAAAATGACTAAAATGCCCTCTCGGGGTACTAATTAAGCCTAAAATAGCCCCAAGACTCAAACTAAACCCCCGAGTACACTTTTCTGACTATCTTGACCCTTCCGGACACGTTGGCCGACTCAAAACGACCATACGGATAACTAAAAATATTTCACTTTTATTTAACAATATTTAGTCCCGACACGACACAGGCGCGTCCCGACTTAAATTTCCATAATTATCATTTTATTCACACGTGATAATATTATAACAGTAAATCTCATATATTACTATACTCATCCAGTAATATTCAACAGATAACAAATTTTCAATAATTACTAACTCTCGTCACGCTAGTAAATATTTAAAACAACATTCCGGATTAAAATTAAATTAATTTTTCTCAAATTAAATTTAATAAATCCCATAATTTAAAAGCTATAAAAATACGGGGTATTACAGTATTCTAACACGACAAGTTGATCGGGGATGAGCCTTACAAATTCTCTACTGGATGGACCAAATAAGTGTTAAGTCCACAAAATTGACTTTAGCGTCAGGGGGCAATCTTTTTTCCTTATCTTTATATAATAACAAGCATAATATGTTAGTCGACGAAACAACAAGAGGCACGCACACACACACACACACACACACACACACACACATATATATATATATATATATATATATAGAGAGAGAGAGAGAGAGAGAGAGAGAGAGAGAGAGAGAGAGAGAGACTAAGAGGTCAACCTATGCCACGCCCTTCGTGGGGTCACCTAGGTCCAGTATATATTACTTCCTCAGGAAGGGAAGTATATCGCCAATTCTTTACAACAATCTCATAATCCCAATAGTCCTTATTGAAATCGGGTAAATTCACCACCAGAGCCTTGTTGGCGTGACGTGTCTTCAAATAGTAAGTGTTGTCCCCAGTGGTCCCCAAGCTATAATAGTACATTAATTTTTTAATTCCTATACGAGTTCCATACAACTCATTAAGGCGGTTAACCTCATTTATTACTCTCCAACTATTTGGGGGCACTTTATTAGGGACCACTTTAAAGTACTGGTAAAATTATAGAAATAGATTGTTTGAAGGGAAAGTAACTCCACATTCAACAATAAATAGGGCGGACAACCAATGACCCTCATCAAAGGCACATAAATCAGAAGGCCCAGAAACCATCTCCATAACCACCCAATCTGGAATTTTTCTCTTCTCCCAAAACTCCTCCAAAGAATTTTTGTCAATAATATAAACTATTCTAATAGCTCATAATGAAAAAAATTAGAGGAGGGAGGTTATTATAGTTGTAAGTTCAGTGATGAAACCCTTAAAGCAACAAGGTGGAGAGGCAACAGTGGATGAAAGAGAATTTGAGATTGTAGAAGTGGTTAAAAATGGAGGGAAATTAGCCTTTTATAGGTACAATGTTGACTCTTGATATTTGAAATTTGAAATGATTCAGTGTCCCAACACTTGGACCGTTGAATGCATCACAAATCCCAAAATGATAAAAAGACCAGCGTACCCTTCGACGATTCGATATTTTTCAAGTTATTTACAAAATTGCCACTGCTTCAATACAAGCAAAGGGAAAATTTACAAGTCCTTGAGGTCGGTTACCGACCACAACCTTTAAGAGATGCCCAACGAGTCTAGAAATGAATACTCCATTCTTTCATTCAATCTTCAAGTATGCAGTGTTGGGAGCTTTTGTTGTAGCCTACAAACATTAGGCCACTTGGACCAATAAAACACTGACACCTATCAGCATTATCCCGAAGCTTTCCACAATGGATAAAAACTGATCGGCTCAGGTACCCTTTGGTCCGATGCCCTACCGATCGGAGCTAGGAAGTTGAACCATCAGACACACGTGGGATATTCAATAGTCACCATGCACATACACATGAAAAGCGTCTAGCTGCATCTCATTGTGTAAAGGTGTAAATGCTTGAAGCTATAAAAGTATTACACCTCTTGAGTTTCCACTTATTATAAATATACAATTTCCCCCCAGCTAAGGGGGATGATAACATACCATCCTTATGCTAAACCCTTGGATTGTAACATGGAAATTGGACTTAAACCCTAAAAACTATTATCCCGTGGATGTAGGCAGACACCAATCCTGAACCAAGTAAAAATCTTTAGTGTCTTTCTTTATATTTTCATTTCTTCCGTTATCTGTGATGATAAATTTAGTAACTAAGGGCTAAGATAAATAACCCAAATTTAGGCATCAACACCGGGTGCATTTGATGGTCTGAAAATGAAAGAAAAAGCGAAGAAAAATAATTTTCCTGTATTTTTTGTTGCATTTGGTCAGCAGGAAAGTTGTGTTATCCACGTCCTTAAATTTTCTTGCAGGAAAAACATTTCCACCAAACAGATCGTCCCAAATACCTAAGATTTTGCGAGAAAGTCGAAGGAAAGTTGGGTATATTACCATGTAGAATTAATTCTACTACTACTTACCCATAACTATTCAAAATAATATGCTTTCTATTAATACCTTTACGAATTAAATGTTGTTTCCGATTTTCATTTGACATGTTTATAAAAATGAACTATAATGTTTTTTGGTGATTCAATAAAAAATATATTTTAATTTTGTTTATCATAAAATTATAACTATATATGTGTATGTATATATTTTTTTATATATATAATTTTTTTCCCACATTAACTTTCTCACAATCAAGCAAAGTCTTAATAAATTTCAAGATTCATTGCAAAAATAAAAAAATAAAAAATAGTGTTGTATTGCAAAACATCCAAGAGTCCGTTTGATTCGGAGTGAAATACGTTTCAACACGGTGAAAAGTAATAAGTTTTCACTTATTTACAATAAATCTCTACTTTTGTTTAAAGCTTCATAATTAGAGGGTGCACACTTATTCACAATGTCAATCTAATAAAAATATAATTTTAAATATATAAAAAAATATTTTCCATTTTATTTTTGAGCGCACTTAAAGAATATTTCACCAACCAAGCAGAAGCCAAATCTGAAATTAAATTAGCACGTTAATAGAATATAAAGTTTGGGTGTAGAATGGTTTGGAAATGTAGCAGTGGTTGAATTGGTTTAATAGATTGGAAGTTGGAAGAAAGGCAAAGGTTTGCATAAACCCAAAAAAGTGGGTTGGAGAATGAGGGCCGTGGTTCAGCGAGTATCCTCTGCCAGCGTTGAGGTCAGTTACAGTTACAAGTACTAAACTGTATTATTGGTGTTATCCCGTGATCCTGAGAAAGAAAGATATGGATTCGTATGTACGTACAGGTGGAAGGGAAGATGGTATCAGCTATTGGACCTGGGTTGCTAGTCCTAGTTGGCCTTCACGATTCCGACGTTCATTCCGATGCTCAATATATGTAACTTCATTTCTCTTATTTCTTGCTTTTACTTTTACTTTTCTCTATTCAATTTCTATTTCTATTTTTGGCAGATGTCGCAAAGTGTTGAACATGAGATTGTTCTCCAATCAAACAACTGGAAAACCATGGGATCAAAACGTAAATCCATCCATCTCTCTCTCTCTCTCTCTCTCTCTCTCTCTATATATATATATATATATATATATATATATATATATATATATATATATATATATCAATCTTGCTCTTGTGCGGACTGCCCGCATTTTAATGTGTCACGAATCGCGACACATGTTCGGTCCGCAGTATTAAAACGCGGAACAGTCCGCACAAGAGCATATATATATATATATATATTGCCATAAAAATGAGAAACAATATCAATATAGAGTCGAGTTTTTTAGCACTTAACTTATGGTCATGGATTCCATTGTTCAAAAAAAGATTAGAGTGGCAGAGAAGGGAGATATTTTCACCTAGTTTTTTAAAGTAGCATTCCTTGAATACGATAGGGAAGTGTATAATTCTGAATTGTCTTGTCTAAAAAGGGTTGTATTTATTAAACACGTGAAGATATAGCTATCTATATATCTGCCCATTTATCATCAGTGTAATGACCCGTTAAATAACAATGAGTAATACTTTGGTGCTTTGAAGACCATAAATCCGTAGTCAAAGTTATCTTAGAAAATTGATTTTTTAAAATATTATAAAGTTTAACCTTTTCTTCCTCATGCAACTCTAGAATGTCAGACCTAATAGTGTTCCGTGCGACTAACTTAAAATTAGGGTTCAAGCCATTGCAAAATCCCTTAAAAGAGTTCATGTTCCACCACGTTAAACGGGTAATTATGTTTCACCAACATTAATGCAAGATCCCTCCTACTTTTTTTTGATCAAATTTATAAGTTTCAATTTTTATGGCATCGTCCGCAATCTTTTTAGAGGCATTAAACAATTATTGGGATACATCTTTTTGTGTTGCACCCGTACACCTAGTCAAGTGGGATCTTAGATTGCTAGTACCCTTACTACTATCTGCGTAATCTACACGTCAATGGCCAAAAACTAAATGAACACCATTTTTTAGAGAGAAACAAAGAATTTATTATATTCAAAATGGAAGGGGTATTGATATGGGGAGAATTACTTGCTAGCCAAGTAATTACCCTAAAGAGTAAAAAGGACAACTATTAACAAAAAGATACCCAATTAGTCACAAACATGTTTGGAGACCAATTAAAAAAGACATGAAAGGAAATAAAAGAACTAAAATAAAAGAATAGAAATAGAACTAAAAGGAAAATAAAATGGGATTCCCATCACTCTCCCCCCCTCAAAAAGAGTTCGTCCACGAACTCAAAGTGGAAGGCCTATTGAGTCACCCTCCAAAAAGTAATCAATGCATGCTGGGGAGGCTCCTCGGTCTCATCAAAATTCTTCGGTGTATGCTCCATCGCTAACAGAGTACGACGACGAGGGAGAGAGCACTTTGAAGCTCGGTGTCCAATGTTGTCACAATTGTAGCACCGGAATGTAGGAGGACTTGAATGTGGTGCTGCGGAGGTAGTGGTGGTTGGAGTAGTGATAGCAGAAATTGACGCCGATATTGGAGGAGGAGCGGAAGCATAAGCCAATGGAGGTGGAGCGCGTGAGGCTGCGGAGGTAGTGGTGGTTGGAGTAGTGATAGAAGAAATTGACGCCGATATTGGAGGAGGAGCGGAAGCATAAGCCAATGGAGGTGGAGCGTGGTGGAGCTGCTGGTGCTGCGTGATAGGCCTCGACCTTGGTAACATATTCTACCGCCTTCAGAAAGGTCGGTATCTCTTTCAATCCTAGATCACGCTGAATATATGGCTGGAGCCCCAAAATATAGTGGCTGATCCGCTGATCCTTAGTCTCGGGGAGGCGAGCCCTGGTGCAAAGGGGCTGGAACTGCTCCTTATACTCCATCACCGTAGATGTCTCTTGTCGGAGGGACTGGATGCGAGCAAAAAGGTCGCGCTTATACGTTGGTGGTATGAATGAAGCCTGAAGAGCGGCCTTTAGCTTGGGCCGTACCTTGATAGGAGGAAGTCGCGCAGCTGTCCGACACTAGCAAAGATCGTTCCATCAAATTCGGGCGAATCCCTAAAACTTGGTGGCTGCAAGGAGAACACAAGAGCGGCCCTGACCCCGCTTATAATAAAAAACTGTCTCCATAGAAGCCAACCACTTAATCATATCATCGGGGGAGAATCATCTGTCAAACATAGAAACGTCAATGCGTATATCCCCATGGAGACTCCGAGAAAGTAACTGAAGCGCCATAAATAGAGGGTCTCAATCCTGATGAACATCAAGGCCCATCACATCCCCTGACACAGATGCGGCATAAGTGGCAGGTAAGGGTGGCTTCTGGGTAGGTGGTGGATGAGGTGGAGGCACATGCTGGGCTGGAGGTGCTGGGACCGTGGTGGTAATAGGGGCACGTGCCAATTAAATGGCCACGCTCTCCACAATAAAAGCATTGGTGGTCCAATAATGGGGCAAAGCGGTGGGCTTCAGGTGGAGGTGGAGGTATCCACTCGAAAACGTGATGCTGGGTATCCTCGGTGTCGGAGGATGAATAGGAGTCGGAATGAAGTAGGGAGAGATCATGGTGGGAAGGGGTGTGGGAGGGCGGTGGTTGAGGGTGAAAACGTGGGTCAAGGTGCCGGAGAGAGAAATGTCAAAATATTCGTGGGAATCATAAAGATGTCCGTGGTGGTTAAGAGGGCAAAAAGGCTGGATGGTTGGAGGGGGTCAGGGTCAGGTGGTCGTTCGAGGAGATCAATATGTCCGGGTATGCTGAAATTCGGCCGTGGATGCCTGAATATGCAAGTGGGGCGAGCGTTTTGTGGTTCGGAATTGGGCTAAGGTGGCCAGGTAATCTGATTTCTCCGGGGAGGCTAGGAGGGTCGAGCAGGTGGCTGGAAATATCGAGTTGGTCAGAAACGTGGGAAATCCCGAAGGGTTCGGGTGGTCAGGTTTCACAGGGAAGGCTCAAGTGGCTGGAGTTTTTGTTAGTGCCGAACTTTTGGAATAAGCCGGAGTTTCTGACTGGATCAGACGCTTCAGGTTGGCCGGATAGGGGTTTCGATCGGCGGGTTTTATCCGATAGTTTAAGGTTTACTGGACAGAAGGTTGGATTTGACGAATAGAAGAGGTCTTCGGGGTCGGATTGCCCCCATCGCCTGTTGTCACCTGGTTTTTAGAGGGCCATAGTTACGACGTTTTTGCTGAAGAATTCAGTCCTTCCAATGGGGTTTTCTAGCCCTCCGACAGAGGCGAAGTGATCGTTCAAGACTGGAATTTTGCCCAGGCTGTTTGCTTCAAGACTTCTGATCATGGCCAGATTTGACTCAATTCCGTCATTTTGTGTCGAATTTCCAGTGATGACCTCCTTTCCGGGCTATGTGGGATGGATTCCGGTGACTTTCGTGTTGGTACGGGTTTGAATTTTGGAGAAGCTTTGTAAGAAGGCCTCAAATTGTCTTTGCTGTTTTCGTACCATTTCTTCCATTTTCTGGGTGATCATTTCTTCCATTCTTGCTATTTGCCCTTTCAATTCTTTAATCTCTTCCACTTGTTGTTTGGATTTATTTTGGAGTCATTGAGAATGTAGTGTGCTAATTTGATTATCTACACACCGATACACACCAATACACCAATGTTGGAGCGACACCCGCTCTGATACCAATTTGACGTAAACTACACGTCAATGGCCAAAAACTAAACAAACACCAATTTCTAGGGAGAGAAACAAGGAATTCCTTATATTCAAAATGGAAGCTATCTCCAAATGAGAAGTACAAAAGGTATTTATATGGGGGGAATTACTTGATAGCCAAGTAATTACCCTAAAGACTGAAAAGGATAATTATTAACAAAAATATACCCAATTTGTCCCAAACATGCTCGGAGATCAATTAAAGACTCAACTCAACACAACTCAACAAAGACATAAACGAAAATAAAAGAACTAAAAAAAAGAAAAGAAATAGAACTAAAGGAAAATAAAATGGGATTCCCATCACTATCACCAACAAAAGTTTTTTGCAATGATTAAATTTAATCGTATCTTCACCATAGTTGTCAAATCGCGAATCGTATCGTGAATCGTTTACCCCCCGAATCGCGAATCGTGAATCGAATCGTGAATCGTATCGGTCGAATCGGAACCAAACGATAAAAACGTAGTAAAACATATGTAAATGGAATTTAACACTATAGAATTGGTAATTAAGCGTAATATGACAAAAAACTAATCATAGCACATGATAATATACCAAAATATATCACAAAAATTAACCGTAGTACATGTTCTCATCCATTTTAAGCTTAAAAATGTAAAAAACAAAAATATTTCATAAAACAGCCTACATATTAATTTAAAACACCCTACATAAAACAAATATATATATATCATAAAGAGCCTATATATTAATTTAATGTAAAAAAATCGCAAAAAAAAAAAAAAAAAAAAAAAAAAAAAAAAAAAAAAAAAAAAAAAGTGAATCGGACAGAATCGTGAATCGGACCGAATCGGACCCGAATCGGAAGATTCGAATCGTGAATCGCCGATTCGGTCCGATTCTTTAGACATTTGCGATTCGAAGGTTGATTCGAATCGTTTTGGTACTGAATCGAATCGAATCGTCCGATTCGAATCGCGAATCGGACGATTTTGACAACTATGATCTTCACCCCTAACATTTATAAATGTAACAAAATCATGCCACACCTTTGATGTTAGCCTCCATGCTTTTTTGGCTGGTTGGTTTTCATCGTTGTCTTGTTGTTGACTGTCAACTTTTGTTTTGTTATCATCGCCCTTAACGCCGCAACCAGCACCGCTGATAACTTGATGAGAATCAAAAGATGACATTTTGTCAAACAAAATAAAATTACCCCATTAGTTATAATAACAACACTGTCAAATAAAATTACCAGATTAATTATAATAACAACACTGTCAAACAAAATTAAATAACATAAGTTATAATAACAACACTGCCAAATAAAATTTTCAAACATTTGTTAAATAACATTGTTCATTTCGAAGGAACCAATTTGAAGAGATGAGCCCCATTATTTAACATATGTTATTTAACATTAGTTAAATAACTTCAGATGAGCCCCGTTATTTAACTAATGTTATTTAACATTAGTTAAATAACATCGTTTCGAAGGAACCAATCGGACTTGACGATTATATATATATATATATATATATATATATATATATAAAACAATGAACCAATCTCAACAGATCTGGGTTTTGTATACATATGTACATATATAGAAAGGGAGAGAGAATCGTCTTCGTATACATACATACATACAAATATATATGTGTGTGTGTGTGTATAGAGAGAGAAATCGTAACATGTGATTGTGAGGCTGTGTGTGACGGAGGGATTGAAGGAGGAAGGGAGGGGGTGAGGGACGGCAGCTGTGCGTGAGGGGAGGAAGTGAGAGTGTTTTTTTGTTGAAAGAGGTGAGAGGAGGCTGTGAGAATGAGAGAAAATATCTTTTAGGGTTTTGATAAAATATGATTCAAGGGTTGATAATAATAGAAATAAAACAAATATGCAAAAAAAAAAAAATATATGTATATACACATTAAACTAATTGGATTGGGGTAAATCCATATCCGATCCGATTTCTTGTCGGGTTATCGGATTTAAAAAAAAAATCCATGTCCGACTAAGCGGATCAGATTCGGGTCCTCATAAAATCTGATTCGTTGATAGGCTTACGTCACGGTAAGTATGCATTTGTTTGACCGGTCTCTCATCGGCGTATAACGAGCGACGGGTAAGGGGAATACCATCCTCTTCATCAGTTTCTTATCTGTCCACCCTTAATTTTAACGTGTCCTGCTGAATTGCTTGGACCTAGTGTGACACATTTTTTTTGCCCCTTTGTAACCCCACGACACCGATTGAGGTGCTGAATGAATAGAACTTACTTTTCCCGTCGTTTATCAAATTTTTGAGGTTGCAGGCCCTCAATAAGGATCACCTTTGTTTACCCAAGGCCTTTTCCACCCGGGTTCGCTCCCAAGTCTCCATCTTCGCATCGAAAACATCAACGGACTCCTTTACGTCATTTCGAAAGTCTCTGTGGATTGTTTGAACTTCTTTTTGCCAAATCAGCCAGTGCCTCTTCAAAAACATCGTCAAAAAGTCGTTCAGTGGACCCACGGGGTTGGGCCGCTCCACCCGCTTGCTTGGCAGCGCTCGGGGTGGTGTCCGAGGGGCTGCAACTTCTCTCCGCTCTCCTCCAGCCTGCCTGATGGGAATCCATTGTTATTTTCCTTTTATTTCTATTTTTAGCTCTTTTTAGTCATTTTCTTTCCTTAATTAGCCTCCAAGTATGTTTGGGACTAATTAGGCATTCTTTTATTTTTAGTTAGTCCTTTTTAGTCATTTTAGGTAATTTCTTGATTAGTAAGTAATAACCCACCTATAAATAGCTCTTGTATTCTCATTTTGTCTTGAAATATAAAAACTCTTTTGTTTCTCTCTCTAGAAATCGTATTGTCTTGATTTTTAGGTCATTGACGTGTAGTTCACGTCAAATTGGTATCAGAGCGAGGTGTCGTTCCCCAATTGGTGTATTGGTGATAAAAAATCGTGCACTACTTTCAATGGCCCCGGAGAAGACGATGCGAATTCAAGTTGAGATCAACAAGGAGTCAAGAGAAAGTTGTCAAGAATTGAAGGAGAGCCAATGTGAAATGAAACAACATTTGTGATCCATTTTTCAACTTTTGTCCAAATTTCAAAACCCTAACCCTAGCCATCAAAATGTGTCAACCCCATGCTTCCGCAACCATCTATACCCAAGAAGTTGTCCCAAACCCTTCCCACACCTCCGCCCCCTTCTGCCCTAACCCCACAGCCCTCCCTCCACTTACCCCCTCCAACATTCAAAACCTCACCCTCCGCCTCAAAACCCTAGCCAAATCTTCCGCACCCCAACCGCACCTCACCCCAACCCCGCCGGGCCGCCGCTGCTATCCGACCCCCTGTCCCTGCCCCTAGCCAAACCCTAACCCTGCTGCCATGATCTCTTCCCCTACTGCCGACCCACCCAACCTTGGCAGCCGACCCTCAAATCCCTTCTCCGGCCCTTTTTCAGTACAAGGTAACCCAAACCTACCCCCTGTAACACCTGCTGTCCAACCGACACTCCAAAGACCCATAAAGTTGCTGTCCGGGTTGAAACCCTAGTCCAAAAGGCACCTCGAGGTCATTCCGACCCCGGAAAACATCACAAACCCATTAATTATCCTACCGAGCAGCTGCCCTATATTTCCAACCTCAAGAAAACCCTCCAACAAATTCAAGAACTAGGGTTTAAGGCCAAGAAATTGATTTTTGACCCGGGTGGGCACTATTTTTGGTGGTTGACATGAGAGGCAAGAGGAAGAAGATGGATCTTGAAATCAAGAGTTGAAAAAAAATGACCCTTCCTCAAATTTTCAAAAAATATTTTTGCCTCACAAGTTTTTGCACACATTTTTGGAACCTCTCACGCAATTCTTCAATTTTGCAAGTTCGACGACGAACTTTTTTTTTAAGCCGGGGAGGATGATGGGAATCCATTGTTGTTTTCCTTTTATTTCTATTTTTAGCTCTTTTTAGCCATTTTCTCTCCTTAATTAGTCTCCAAGTATGTTTGGGACTAATTATGCATTCTTTTATTTTTAGTTAGTCATTTTTAGTCATTTTAGGTAATTACTTGATTAGCAAGTAATAACCCACCTATAAATAGCTCTTGTGTTCTCATTTTGTACTCAATTCTCCAATTCTTGAAATATAAGAACTCTTTTGTTTCTCTCTCTTGATTTTTAGGTCATTAACGTGTAGTTCACGTCACTGTCACAACCCTTGCGGGGGCCCACGCGGCATGTGGAGGTCGCCGTTGCTGGCCAGCCCTTCCTTGCTGTGAATGGTGTCCCCATGATGAATGGGGTGGGCCACCGTGCTGCCGGTGTTGGCCACGGGCCCACCAGTTTCCAATTTCTCGTTGATGTGACTTTGTTGTTGTTGGATACTTTCGACTCGAGCCGCCACGTTAGATTACATCAATTGGGTGTTTTCTAGGACAGATTCTTGGGCCTTGGATTGTTTCGTTGGGAGGCATCCTTGTGTTTTGGTTTACAACGGGTAGTACACACACTAGGTTTTTGATTATCAAGAGCGAACGCGGTTATTATACCAATGTGATGTGAAACGCAGCGAAAATGATCACAAAAAAACTTATCTCTCCGATTTTTAAGAACTCAAAATATCATAAATTGCAAAAGTGACTACCTAATTAAAAAGGGGGAGCCCCGGGGCTTTGTTTATAGACTACCTAAGACTTGGGGAACAAGTCTCCTAATTAAAAAGTAGTCTTTTCCATTTAAAAAAAACTAATTAAAAGATAATTAACAAAAATTAAAAAATAACCTGCTGAAATAAAAATAGAAAAAGAAAAAAAAGAGAAGTCCTCCCCAAAGGGGACGGTGCCGCACGTCATACTATATATGTGATTAAAAGTTCTGTTGTATAGCAATGCTTAAATAGTACTTTTATATGACTGTATTGGCAGGTTATGCAGAGGAATTATGAGGTTCTGCTAGGTACTTGGAATTAGTTTACATTCTAATTACTTCATTGTAGTTATGATTTATTTTATATGTTAATAAGGAGATGCATTGTGATTGGGTAGTTTTAATGTTGTTTGGATTGTCCAGTGAGTCAATTTACTTTGTATGGAATATTGAAGGGCAACAAGCCAGATTTTCACGTCGCAATGTCGCCGGATAGGGCTAAACCCTTCTATACTTCTCTAGTTGAAGATTTCAAGAAAGCTTACAAACCTGATGCAGTAAAAGGTAATTTCATGATCCTGATTGAACTTGCAATCACAATGTATAACTTAAGAAACTATCAATTTGGTATATCTGGTTAGTTCCAATATTGTGCTACATTGTGGACTAAAGAGAAAATTATGCTTGCGGAAATCACAGTTTGAATTATCTGATGAGTCTCTAAAACAAATGAGTGTTGATAACTCTTTTTCTTCACCCTCCTAATTGAGAATCCTTCCACGTGTTTCTAAGGTCTCTTCTTCTCTTTCATGATCCTGAGCATAGTGGCTGGAAGGTGGCTTCCTGAGCAGTTCTGTTTGGAAGTAACATCTTTTAGAATGGGGAAGCCCATTTAAATTTAGTGTGATTTCTTCCTTAACTACTAGAATGTGTAGTGTTTTCTCTTTCAATATAAATTTAAGCCTTTACGGATATAGTTGTTTGACACTTTCATAAATTTCTATCACCTTTGGTTCTTCATTCTCCACGCTTAGTTAATTCTCATCAAGTTTCTCTTTAGCTTCCTAAGCATCCACAAATAGTTATTCCATCCATTTATCCGTCACAATGTTATAGTCTCACTTTCCTTTGGGATGTCTCAAAATTAGTCCCCGACACCCAACCTATTAAAATGATGGGTGGCCAACTCTCTACCAAAATAAAACGTTGGTATCGTATGGCTCATTCTTAGCATCACTGTCGAAACGTAATTAAGTACTAACCATCCAATTACTTTAACAAGTAGTGTCACTTTATCTTTCATTATCATATAACAGATTAACCAAATCCCCAATAAATCCATATACAGTGACAATATAAATGAAATACCAGATAAAGTCTAAAACTGAGATAAATAATTAAGGTTCCCGAATAAACTATCGGGTAAAGAATCCAATACAATAAATCTAACTGACTAAGAAAAGTCTGAAAATATAAGTCTGAATAAACGGGGCGACATGCCCAACAATACTAGAATAGAGAACCTAATCTAGAATATCAATCAAGAATGAAATCGGCTATTCAGAAATCCTGCAAGCTTCCACATCAGCTGCAGCTACGTGTACCTGAAAAGAACAATTATCCTTAGCGTCCTTGTGGTTGGGCACCTAAAAGTTTTGAAAATAGATTTGAAATGGGCCAGAGCCCAAAACCTTTTAAAAATATTTAGCAAGTAATTAAATTGCAGTAAATAAATATGCAGTTAAACTTTCCATATTTAATTCGGTGTCACACTCTCATGAGTTTACCCTTCACCTCTCAACTATAGTGCACACTTAGCGCTTACATCTTAACCCACCTAGTTATATTACCCCTCCTAACTAGTCTTATTGCAAAACTCACTAGCACACTACCCTAACTCGAGTAATGTCTAACTTTTATTTCGTAATTAGCTATGTCTCTCATTAGCTTAGTAAATCGTTAATCAATTTATAACTTTACTCCAGTTATTTATTCACGTTCATCAATAACGTATTAAGCCCGTATATAATTTATTTCACTACTATATACATTTATAAGACATGTCACACGAAGACACTATATACATATATATCACTCGGAATATATGCAACCGCATTTTCGAATGTCCTCCACATTCTGAAAGCAAACTCATTAGTATGCTATCGTGCTCCAGGAATGTCCATCACATTCTTGACAACTGGGCCGAAATCTCACTATCGGACCCAAAAATCACAAACGAATATTGGAGGCGGTCATGGTCTTAAGTCTGTGGTTATAACCACACCACATTATTCCATGGTACTCCAACCCTACATCACATGGGTGTGCACATCACCTATGACCTTGGGGAACGATACTACCTTTGCTGGGATTTGCCAGAGTGACCTCCCACGGCACGCAACCTCCCTGATAGCATTACAGTTAGGATAGGTATGTTTCATGTAAATATCACACACAGATATTATTCACATTCGTATATATACTGTCTCTATACCCGTATATATAAATTTAATCACAAGACTCGGCTAACCCGTGCCTATCGCTCAAAGCACTAGCCTATAAATTCTGAGTCTAACTCACGACTCTTAATGAATTAAGTTCGCATCAATTAATTAAATACAAAAGTGCCAGGCCCGGACTTACCCAAACAGCCTGTAAATAAAGCATTAAAGTTTACCAAGTAACATTACTACGATAAAACACCCAGACTTAACCAATGTTTAAAAAGGCGTTTGAGGCTTATGCCTCGAGGCGAGGCGGGCAAAAATGCTTCGAGGCTTAAGCCTCAGGGTTGAATTTGAGGCTTACGCCTCAATGCGCTTCGAGGCTTACGCCTCGGTGCCTCACGCCTTTTTGCTGAGGCGCGAAAAAAAAAAAAAAAAAACTTTTGTTCTTTTTTTTGTTTTAAAACTGCTCTCAACTTATTCTATTTACTATTGTAACTTGAGAGAAATTTAAAAAAAATAACCAATATGTTAATGAAACTTAAAAAACTGATTTTGTCAATTTGATTTTGTTTGAAATAAATGTACTAAATTAACTTCAATATGACTTTTTTTTTTAAAGTTTTCTGTTTTTTGGTTTTTAACTTAGATTATTATGTTATCTTTAACTAAATTGAATATATATTAAGAAACTAATATTTTTTAAAGGTTGCTGTTTTTTTTTTAATAAACTTAGGTTGATATGTTTTATTATTTTTTTAATAAAATTGATGTTTTTTAATCTTAGCTTGAAAATCAATGTTTTTTAATAAATTTTCTTGTTAAGTTGCATTGATTAATTTACTGTCATATTATAAAATAACCAATATGTGAATGAAGCTAAAAAAATGATTTTTTCAATATGATTTTGCATTGATTAATTTATTGTCATATTGTTAAATAACCAATATGTTAAAATTGATTTTCTCAAATTACCTTTTTTTAAAAAGTTATCTCGGGGGAACAAAAAAATGTCAAACTATGTGAGAAAGTCCTCAAGGATGTTTTTTTTGTAGTTTTATTTATATTTCTTTGTTATTTTATTTTTATGGTTTTATTAGTATATTTTTAATAATATTTTGCTCTTTTTTTTTCTTTTCGGTGAGGCTTACGCCTCGCCTCTCTGCGATTAAAACGCCTCGCCTCGACTCGCCTTTCGCCTTTTTAAACATTGGACTTAACTCAACTAGCCCGTTCATTTATTCCCGAATTCATCTCACCAATTCAATATTTAAACCTTATCATCAATTATCTCTCTCACGATTTCTAATTCAAATTTAATTACCCACTCACCCCTAGTGTGGCACCCCGCCCAATTAAATATCGGGTGATCAGTCCTTTATAAAATTTAAAACAGAATGTTCGGTTGGTTCATTCTTAGCATCACTGTCGAAAACGCAATAACTTATTTAATCACCTAATATAATTAAGCTAAGTGTCAAAACATTTTTTCTTATTAATTAAAAACCATTTATTTACCAAACCAAGTTATTTAATGTAAAACATCCACGCATAATTAATTAATACAAATACTGAATCAGAATCGCATGCTGAAATAAATAAGACTGGATAAAACATCCCAGTTCAAAACTCAAACCAAAACAATAGTAGCCATCAATCCAAATGAACATGAACGAGAAATAGAGTAATATAATCTCTGAAACTGTCTAAAGAAGGGGAGACACATGCCCTAATGAAAATGTCATAATGAATAGAAATGAAATAATCGAAGCGTCTAAACAAAGTCCTGCAGCTCCCACAACAGCTACAGCACGCCACGCAATTCGAAACTCTAAGCCTGATGTCCCTGTGGCTGAGTACCTGATATAATACATATATATAGCAAGAGAGAGAAGATGCAAGAAACGGGTCAGAGCCCGATGTGTAAAAATATTTATTTAAGCAAGTATTTAAAATTTGCAGTAAAGCAAGTATCAAGTATATGTTAGTTCGAACTCTCTCTTGAGATTCTCACCCGTCTTCTATTGTGCACGCATAACGCGTATCTAAATTTTCTCCTTAGCTATACCTCCTAATATAACTAGTCTGAATCCATCCTAATAGTATTTACCCTCACTATTAGTCAACCCGTATCGCCCATACAATACGTTATCCAATTAGCCTATGGCGAAAAGCTAATTAATACATTTTCCATTTTCATAATAATTCAAGTATACGATTAAAATTTTCTTAACAAGTTTTCATACTCACATTCATTATTATACCCATTAGATTGATTCACAACTCTCATACATATATACATATAGTCACATCTTCCCTATATATATATATAACATGATACTACACCCCCGGGCTATATCCCATTAGTGCACCTAATCAACATACTGTACCCCCGGGTTATCACCCTTTAGTACACTTATTTAAATAATCTTGTACCCCCGGGTTATCACCCATTAGTACACTTACAATACATTTTTGTACCCCCGGGTTATCACCCATTAGTACACTTATAATAATAAGAATTCTCACACCCCCGGGTTATCACCCATTGGTGCCTTTAATAGTAATAATACATAATAGGCATACACACATCCTATTATAAGAAATAGGTATTTTTCCTCACCTACATATATGCTTCTCTTACGCATTTTAATTTCAACATCCCGTAATAGTTATTAGAATTATTATCCCTCTCATAATCTCCACGGCATATCCTCTCCGTACCTAATT
This sequence comes from Sambucus nigra, assembly GCA_949130495.1. NCBI lineage: Eukaryota > Viridiplantae > Streptophyta > Magnoliopsida > Dipsacales > Adoxaceae > Sambucus > Sambucus nigra. The sequence goes on from OX422216.1 coordinate 330,443,895, forward strand.
CATTAAAGTATTTAGCTTCTCATACTTCTTTAGATATTCTGCCTTACTTAAGTTTATTATTAAAAAATATATTTCTCATTTCTGAACTAATAAACTTAAAACTGGGCCCTAAAAGAAATTATCAAAACTTCACTCTGTCGCTCGAACGAGATGGCAAGTCATTTGAACGACTGCCACATGTCGCTCGAACGACTTCGAGCGACTTCGCGCGGGAATTCGCTGTTCGTCCCCTGCCCAGATTTTCCAACGTTTTCCACCATTTTTAACCTCAAATCTTCTCATTCAACACTCCAAACTCCAAATAAACAGTCCTACATCGAACCCCATCAATAACATATGAATTCTAACATCCTAGAATCATCAATTCATTACGAATCATTCATAAAATGTGAAATCCCCAATTTAAATTTATCAAAACCCTAGTTCTTCCAATACATGTTCAAGAAACCATAATTTCCATATTTGTTCTACATATAATTTCCAGTCTACGTCCATTAAGGGTTTCAATCTAATAAATCACAGAATTTATTTACACATTCAAATTCCTCAATTTCACCATTTTTATAACCTATAACATAATCCTAACAATCCTACACTAACATGAATCAAATCAATACCGAAATACAGCAAGTTATAAACACTTGCCTTGAGTGAGTAGTCTGATTTCTTGATGATGTTGGTATGGGTGTGTTCCCCTCGTCCCGATCTACACGGTGGTGGTGGTGGTGGTGGTGCAAGGTGATGTCGATTTTGCCCTCTTCTCTTGGCAAAAGCTCTCCCTCACACTTCCTATGGCCGTTCTTACTTTCTCCAGCTTTCTAACCCTAATGCAATTGTTTTGACTGATAAATTAAGTCCTAATTTTCGTTCATTAATTAGGCCTAAAAATCCAATTTACCAGAATGCCCTTTTGGGGTGCCGGTTAGGCCTAAAATTGCCCCGGGACCCAAACTAAACACCCGAGTATACTATTTCTACTATTTCGACCCTTCCGGACTCAACGGTACACTCGAAATCATCATACGAGTTACTAAAAATAATTGATATATTTATTCCATCAATTTAGTCCCGACACGACTCACACGCGCGTCTGACTTAATTCACTAAACTGTCGTATTATTATCTCTTGACAATTTATCAAAGTGTATAGTTCCATATTACATATCGCACAGTAATATTAAACTAATAAGTATTAACCCTTGGCACGCTAGTTAATATTTAATTTTTTTCGATCCGGATTAATTAACAATTTAATTCTTCACATTTACATTTAATTAATCCCGCTGTAATAAAAATCCCTTAATTATTTAAATCATAAAAAATGTGGGGTATTACATACTTCCCTCCTAATAAAGGAATTTCGTCTCGAAATTCGGAAAACTACGGCATACCTGTATGGATAAATCTGGATATTTCTCACGCACATCCGCCTTTCGCTCCCAAGCAGACCACATTGTGATGTTGCCACTGCATCCGAACAAGTGGAACTATCTTTGACCTTAGCCTCCTCTCACTATAATCTAGAATAGCTACCGGTCTCTCCTCATATGAACTATCTGGCTGTAGTTCAATCTCCTCAATTGCAATGTGAGTGTGTGCCAACTCATCTCGAAGGTATCGCCTCAGTGACGAAATGTGGAACACATCATGGATACGATGCAAGTGCTCCGGTAATCCCAATCTGTATGCCACTGGTCCGACCCTCTCTATAATAGGAAATGGTCCCACATTTCTCGGAGCCAACTTCCCTTTCTTCCCAAATCTCATTAGCCCCTTCATCGGAGATACTCTCAACAAAACTTGGTCCCCCACTGCGAACTCACGGAAGAACCTTTTTGCATCGGTGTAGCTTTTCTATCTGCCCCGGGCTACCCGTATGCGATTTCGAATCATCTCGATCCTGCTCGACGTCTCCTGAATTACTTCTGGCCCGAGTAGCTTGTTGTCTCCCACCTCTAGCCAACAAACTGGGGAACGACAAGGTCTGCCATACAATGCTTCGAACGGGGCCATGCCAATCGTAAACTGATAGAAGTTGTTATAAGCAAACTCTACCAGTGGAAGATATTGCTCCCAACCTCCCCCGAAATCAAGGATACACATGCGTAACATGTCCTCGAGCATCTGATTAGTGCGTTCAGTCTGCCCATCGGTCTGCGGGTGATACGCTGTACTCAACCGCAACTCGGTACCCATAGTTTCCTGGAGCTTTCCCAAAAACGAGATACAAATGTCTTGTCTCTATCTGACACGATGTTAAGAGGTACACCGTGCAGTCTCACTATCTCTGCAATAAATAGCTGAGCATACTGTCCCGCTGTGTAGTCTGTCCTGACGGGCAAGAAGTGGGCTACCTTCGTCAACCGATCTACAATAACCCATATAGAATCATGCCCCCTCTGCGAAGTGGGCAACCCGGTGATAAAATCCATGGAAATGCCTTCCCATTTCCAGGTAGGAATCTCCAACGGCTGAAGTAAACCTGGTGGTCTCTGATGGTCCACTTTCACTAGCTAACAAGTGGTACACTTGGATACGAACTCTGCGATATCCTTTTTCATCCCGCTCCACCAATACTGCCGCCTCATATCCTGGTACATTTTGTCCCCACCGGGATGTACCGCAAAACGGGACCCATGCGACTCCGTCATTACTGCATATCGAAGGTCCTCCCCCTCTGGAACAATGAGCCTCCCATTGAAGCGCAAACCACCCTCAGAACTTACTGAATAAGACTCGGCTCCCCCGGCTAAAAGCTGCCTAATCCGATCTTGACAGAACGAATCCGCTGCCTGTGCCTGTACTATTTGCGTAATGATCTGAGGTGTAACTGTCATCGCAGACATGAATGATCGGGCCACAACATCCTGATGTCCCAATTCCTTCCATTTTGCTTTCCACACCTCGGCCGTCTCATCGACCGGTATGCGGCTCAATGCATCAGCAACTACATTAGCCTTTCCCGGGTGATAGTGTATTTCGAACTGATAATCTTTTACAAACTCAAGCCACCGGCGTTGACGCATATTTAACTCCTTCTGCGTGAACAAGTACTGTAGTGACTTGTGGTCTGTAAATAAGCGAAACTGTTCTCCCAATAAGTAATGCCTCCAAACTCGAAGCGCAAACACAACTGCTGCCAACTCTAAGTCGTGGGTGGGGTAATTCTTTTCATGAGGCTTAAGCTTTCGGGAAGCAAAAGCTATGGCCTTCTCCTCTTGCTGGAGTACTCCCCCAAGCCCCTGTAATGATGCGTCAGTATAAACCAGATATTCCACTCCCGCTCTGGAAAGTGCTAGAACGGGTGCTGAAGTTAACTTATCCTTCAACTCATCAAATGCCAACTGGCATGCATCGTCCCAAACAAACGGTACACCCTTACGAGTCAAATTTGTCATAGGACTCGCAATCTTCGAGAATCCCCGAATAAACCGTCTGTAGTATCCGGCTAATCCCAGAAAACTCCGCGCCTCCGTCGGTGTCGTGTGCTGTCCCCACTCCCTCACCGCTGACACCTTACTAGGGTCTACAGATATCCCTTTTTATGATACAATGTGTCCCAAAAACTGTACCTCCTGCTGCCAAAACTCACACTTCTCGTATTTGGCATACAACTCATGCTCTCGTAGGGCCTGTAGAACCATACGTAAATGCTCGGCATGTTCTTAAGTGCGGGAATAAATCAGGATGTCATCAATGAAGACAATGACAAACTAATCTAGGAACTCTCTGAATACTCTGTTCATTAAGTCCATAAATACTGCTGGGGCAGCATTGGTTAGCCCAAATGGCATAACCCTGAATTCGTACGATCCATACCTCGTTAAAAAAGTAGTCTTGGCCACGTCCTGCTCCCTGATGCGTAGCTGATGGTACCCGGATCTCAAATCTATCTTCGAGAAGTGGGCCGCTCCTCTCAGCTGATCAAACAAGTCATCGATCCGAGGCAACGGATACTTATTCCGTATCGTGACTTTGTTATGCTCCCGATAATCAAAACAAAGCCGTAGGGACCAATCCCTTTTCTTTACAAACAGAACTGGGGCACCCCAAGGCGAGGTACTCCTACGGATGAAGCCCTGTCCCAACCACTGTTCTATCTGATCCCGTAGCTCCCTCATCTCTGCCGGAGCCATACGGTAAGGTGCACGTGCTATCGGACAAGTGCCTGGTGCTAAGTCTATCACAAACTCGATCTCCCTACTCGGAGTCAACCCCGGTGTATCCTGAAATACATCAGCAAACTCGCAGACGACCGGAATCGAATCGAGTGGAACCATGACTGCAGAGGTCCCATCCTCTATATAAAACAAGTGGGTGGACGACCCTCCCTCCGAGCGAGGCATCGCCACTAAGAACATCTCCTGGCCCGGAATGGCGAACACAATACTCCTACTGAAGCAATCAATCATGGCCCTATACTCGACTAACCAATCCATACCAATAATGGCGTCGTACTCGAACATATCTAATACTAGCATATCAGCCGGTAAGATTAAATTGCCAATCTCTATGCCTACTCCCCGGCATATAAAGAAAATCAATGACCCATTACCAAGTGGTGAGTCTACACAAGTCACTGTACTCTTTGCCGTGCTTAACAACCCAGTGGCCTTTGCAAAGCTAGTGGCTATAAAAGAGTGTGATGCCCCCGTGTCAAATAAGATGCGATCCAAAGTACCATGGATAGAAAACTTACCCTCCACTGCGGGTGGTGCCTGCGGAACTGCGGCCTGGTGGACGTTATAGACACGTCCATACTGCAACTGTCCCTGCTGCATCGGAACTGCGGGTAAAGCTGGAACTGGAGCCGGCGCTGGTAGGGCGGCGGGAAAAATGGGTCTCTGGGGCTCCTGGTGAGCACCCTGCTGTCGAGGAACTCTGTCGCTATCCGGGCACTCGTGTTTCTTATGGCCAGTCTTGCCACAAGTGTAACATTTCCCAATGAAGTTTCCTTCTCTCTGCCCCTGGTAGCCTCGGCCCGGTTGGCCGTTACCACCTCTACCTTGGCCCTGCTGGCCCTGTTGTCCTCCCTGCTGTTGACCCTGCTGCTGATTTTGTGGCTGGCCCTGGTGGCCCTGTCTCCAACCCCCATGATCATGCCTGAACCCTCCAGAACGGAACCTCTTAGCAGACTTCCCCTGCTGGGAACCCTGCCTCTGACTATGCTCAACTGGTACTCCACTGGCATTTCCTCCCCCTGTCTTTCCCAACTGGTTGGGGATCTCCCCCTCGCTTGCTTCCCTTAGCATGAAAGCGATTGTCCTGACAATGCAATAAGGCTGCATTCAGAACGTCGGTATATGAGTGTAGGGAATGGTTACCCAATAAATGCTGTCGTATCTTCCAAGTCAAGCCATCCATGAACATCTGAATGCGCTTCTCTTCAGTAGGCACCTCCTCTGGTACCATGTTTGTCAATCGTGTAAACTCTTCCTCGTATTCCGCAACGGTCTTCCCTTCCTGGGTGAGGTCTAAAAGTTTCCGTCTCATCTCAGTCTTGACGGCGGAAGGAATATACTTGCGGTCAAACCGCACCCAGAAATCATTGATAGTCATCAAATCTCGCTCCTCGGTAGTAGTAGTGGACTCCCACCACTGTAAGGCTGCCCCTCTCAGCTTGAAGGTAGCCAAAACCTGCCTTTGAACCTCTGTGCACTCATACATGCAAAGATGCCGCTGTATGTCCTTCTTCCACTGACTTGCGGTAACCACATCGGAACTGCCCAAGAACTCTGGGGGACAAGCCCTCTGAAAGGACTCTCTAACTCTCTCCCATGCAGTGGGAAATGGATGCACTGGAACTGGTGCCACTGCCTGAACCTGGGGTGGGCCTGCTGCACCACCGCTAAGGCTGCATTTCCCATTTGTGCAACTATCGCGGCAACTTCTGTTGCGTTCATTGTCCCCTGAGCCTGTATGGCCGGCTCTTCTGGCTGGGCCTGTCGGTCTCTTGGTGCACGTCGAGGAGGCATCTGAGACGAGAAAGAATATTATTAGTCCACAGTTATTTCAAAATCTCAAATAGCTGAAGACGTAACCGCAAAATATAAGATCACAACAGTCCTAAAAATAGGGCTCTATGTCAAAGGACGCAAAGCTGAAAACATAGTAAGCCGTACAGATCCTAATGGACACTAGAACCTGATACTCTGATACCACCTGTGGCACCCCGCCCAATTAAATATCGGGTGATCAGTCCTTTATAAAATTTAAAACAGAATGTTCGGTTGGTTCATTCTTAGCATCACTGTCGAAAACGCAATAACTTATTTAATCACCTAATATAATTAAGCTAAGTGTCAAAACATTTTTTCTTATTAATTAAAAACCATTTATTTACCAAACCAAGTTATTTAATGTAAAACATCCACGCACAATTAATTAATACAAATACTGAATCAAAATCGCATGCTGAAATAAATAAGACTGGATAAAACATCCCAGTTCAAAACTCTAAACCAAAACAATAGTAGCCATCAATCCAAATGAACATGAACGAGAAATAGAGTAATATAATCTCTGAAACTGTCTAAAGAAGGGGCGACACATGCTCTAATGAAAATGTCATAATGAATAGAAATGAAATAATCGAAGCGTCTAAACAAAGTCCTGCAGCTCCCACAACAGCTACAGCACGCCACGCAATTCGAAACTCTAAGCCTGTTTTCCAGTGGATGAGCACCTGATATAATACATATATATAGCAAGAGAGAGAGAGAAGATGCAAGAAACGGGTCAGAGCCCGATGTGTAAAAATATTTGTTTAAGCAAGTATTTAAAATTTGCAGTAAAGCAAGTATCAAGTACATGTTAGTTCGAACTCTCTCTTGAGATTCTCACCCGTCTTCTATTGTGCACGCCTAACGCGTATCTAAATTTTCTCCTTAGCTATACCTCCCAATATAACTAGTCTGAATCCATCCTAATAGTATTTACCCTCACTATTAGTCAACCCGTATTGCCCATACAATACGTTATCCGATTAGCCTATGACGAAAAGCTAATTAATACGTTTTCCATTTTCATAATAATTCAAGTATACGATTAAAATTTTCTTAACAAGTTTTCATACTCACATTCATTATTATACCCATTAGATTGATTCACAACTCTCATACATATATACATATAGTCACATCCTCCCTATATATATATATAACATGATACTACACCCCCGGGCTATATCCCATTAGTGCACCTAATCAACATACTGTACCCCCGGGTTATCACCCTTTAGTACACTTATTTAAATAATCTTGTACCCCCGGGTTATCACCCATTAGTACACTTACAATACATTTTTGTACCCCCGGGTTATCACACCCATTAGTACACTTATAATAATAAGAATTCTCACACCCCCGGGTTATCACCCATTGGTGCCTTTAATAGTAATAATACATAATAGGCATACACACGTCCTATTATAAGAAATAGGTATTTTTCCTCACCTACATATATGCTTCTCTTACGCATTTTAATTTCAACATTCCGTAATAGTTATTAGGATTATTATCCCTCTCATAATCTCCACGACATATCCTCTCCGTACCTAATTCATTAAAGTATTTAGCTTCTCATACTTCTTTCGATATTCTGCCTTACTTTAGTTTATTATTAAAAAATATATTTCTCATTTCTGAACTAATAAACTTAAAACTGGGCCCTAAAAGAAATTATCAAAACTTCACTCTGTCGCTCGAACGATATGGCAAGTCGTTTGAACGACTGCCACATGTCGCTCGAACGACTTCGCGCGAGATTGCAATCTCGCTCGAACGACTTCGAGCGACTTCGCGCGAGAATTCGCTATTCATCCCCTGCCCAGATTTTCCAACGTTTTCCACCATTTTTAACCTCAAATCTTCTCATTCAACACTCCAAACTCCAAATAAACAGTCCTACATCGAACCCCATCAATAACATATGAATTCTAACATCCTAGAATCATCAATTCATTACGAATCATTCATAAAACGTGAAATCCCCAATTTAAATTTATCAAAACCCTAGTTCTTCCAATACATGTTCATGAAGCCATAATTTCCAGATTTGTTCTACATATAAATTCCTTAAAACGTGATTTCCAGTCTACATCCATTAAGGGTTTCAATCTAATAAATCACAGAATTTATTTACACATTCAAATTCCTCAATTTCACCATTTTTATAACCTATAACATAATCCTAACAATCCTACACTAACATGAATCAAATCAATACCGAAATACAGCAAGTTATAAACACTTGCCTTGAGTGAGTAGTCTGATTTCTTGATGATGTTTGTATGGGTGTGTTCCCCTCGTCCCGATCTACACGGTGGTGGTGGTGGTTGTGCAAGGTGATGTCGATTTGACCCTCTTCTCTTGGCAAAAGCTCTCCCTCACACTTCTTATGGCCGTTCTTACTTTCTCCAGCTTTCTAACCCTAATGCAATTGTTTTGGCTGATAAATTAAGTCCTAATTTTCGTCCATTAATTAGGCCTAAAAATCCAATTTACCATAATGCTCTTTTGGGGTGCCGGTTAGGCCTAAAATTGCCCCGGGACCCAAACTAAACACCCGAGTATACTATTTCTACTATTTCGACCCTTCCGGACTCAACGGTACACTCGAAATCATTATACGAGTTACTAAAAATAATTGATATATTTATTCCATCAATTTAGTCCCGCCACGACTCACACGCGCGTCTGACTTAATTCACTAAACTGTCGTATTATTATCTCTTGACAATTTATCAAAGTGTATAGTTTCATATTACATATCGCACAGTAATATTAAACTAATAAGTATTAACCCTTAGCACGCTAGTTAATATTTAATTTTATTCGATACGGATTAATTAATAATTTAATTCTTCACATTTAAATTTAATTAATCCCGCTGTAATAAAAATCCCTTAATTATTTAAATCATAAAAAATGTGGGGTATTACACCTAGGCAATATAATCTTCTTTAAATCCCTCCACTAAATTCTTGTAGGGGGAAGTCCCCACCCAGGGTTGATTAGCTGAGATGACTTTGTACTTAGCAAAAGACTAACAAGAAAATAAAGCCAGAGACCGCTCGAACGACCTCCTACAGAGACGACTCGAGGGACCTCCTGCAGATGTCGAGGCTATTCGAAAGATAGTGTTTGTAACAAGAAGTATGATGTACTCATCTATTTATTTACACTTGTAAAAGTTCACTTTGTAATATGGGAGAGGACGTTTGGTACTCTCGAGGGACCATACCTGGCAGGGCATGGGAGCGCTTTCATGCTCTATCGAACGACCTCCCCTTGAGAACCTCGCTGGGATTTGGTTTGGAGGATTGAGAGCAAGGCAACGTTGGGAAAGCAATAGCCAACTCTCTTGGCACACTTGGGCAAAACTTCTTCAAGCACAAACAGTTGCTCGAACCACCATAGTCGATGGGGAACCTGCTTGAGGGACCCCAATCCCAGATGAACGTCTGGAGATAATTCTCAGCCAACAAACAGTATACTTAATGCTCGAGCTACTTCCAGTTGAGCAACCTCAACTTAACGAATCATCTCTTTGATTGATGTAACCACACATCTAATGTAGGTCACTATTAACCCATTTCGTGACGTCATGACATCTGACATTTAGGAGCTCGAAGTAGCAGCACTCAAGTGGGTTTATCCTTAGGATGACAGGCTCATTGGATGAATTTGTACCGTCTAGCTGTTATAAGATAAACCTTTGTGCTGGCACGTCACATCCCCATTAATGTCGCAATGCTTTATAAGCGTGAGGCAGTTTCCCGCCAGAAGACCACATCTCATGCATTTAATGCAAGATCTCTGACATTGATGCCACAGTACTTTAGCATTTAATGCTAGTCAATCACATTTAATGCCAGCAAGGTCACTCGAGTGACTTTGCTTTCATATAAATAGATCAACCAAACAGTTTACAAGGACGACAATTCGAACCTAGAACTGTTGTTAGATTTTCCTCATACACGAGAGCTTTGTGCGAACATTCATTGTCTGAACATTCCCCTTTGTTTCCATTGAGACAATTATCATTGAGCATTAACTGAGCCATAAGTTCTTGCCTTGCCTTTATTGTGACAAGAGTGCTTGCTCCTTCTCCCTCCGACCAAGTTGCTTGCTGGTTCCACTTACTTATCGTGTTCAGTGTATTTATAGTGTAAAGACCTCATTTAATACCAACTTGTGTATTGAATATTATCCCCCCTTTCACTATCATTTATTGTCATTATTAAACATAGCTTTGAGCATTATTCACGGTCTTGATAAGGGGTTGCGCCTCGCTTGATACTAATTGTATTCCAAGAGCCCGCATCTTACAACTCTTTCTAACCTTTAGGGCTTATAAATTTCATTTGGAACTCCCCGGAATTTACCTAATAACCAAATCCCAAAATTCTCCAAAAATTAGCTTTTATCGATCGATCATCCCAAACTACTCAAGTTATGGTTCCAATAATTTATTTCAAGTTTTACACTTAAACTAACAAAATTGCCATTTTATAACCAACCGAATCGGGTCGTAAATTTTCTGGTAGATTAAACACCCTGTAATAAAATTGCGATTTCTCCCTCTACAGAAGTCCAAATGAGCTCATTCAAAGCTCATTAGAAAGCTAAGACATAGACTTTTCCGGACATCTATGGCACACAATCTAATTGTAAGTACAATTAAAATGGCATAAGTTTAAAGTAATGTAAAAAGTTCTGGCAGATTGATATGTTGACAGATTAAACACCCTGTAGTAAAATTGCGATTTCTCACTCTACAGAACTTTAAATGACCTCATTTAAAGCTCATTGGAAAGCTAAGACCTAAACATTTCCAGACATCTATGGCACAAAATCTAATTCTAAGTACAATTAAAATGGCATAAGTTTAAAGTAACGTAAAAATTTTGGTAGATTGTCATCTTATGTTCATCAATTAAACCCTAAGTTATTCAAAATTCATGTTCTTCAACCAAGTACCCAACAAGATTTCATCTTTATGTGTCTTAAAAATCAAATTTCGAAATATAATTTAATTCCCGCAATCATAAATGGTTTTACTTCATCAATTGATCATCTAAACTACCCATTACATCTGAGAATCCTTCCCAAAATTTCTTTTGTTATACACCTACCATGATATGAACATGAATACACCTCAATTTGATTTAAAGCAAGTTAATTACTTGCCTTGGATTGTTTGTAGGGTCTGATCTCTCTCTTGTGTGTGTTGATTTGATGTTAAATCTTTAAATCTCCTCCCAAATTAGCCTCTTCTAGCTTTCTCCTTTGATTTCTCTTCTTTCTCCTCTCTACCTTCTCTCTTAGGGTTTAGAATAAATGTTACAGCTGCCTCACATCTCTAACCCTTATATTTTAATTCACTAATCCCTAAATTAGGTTATTAGCCTACATTAAAATGACCCAAATACCCATATGTGAGCTAGGGCTAGTCTAAAAAGCCCCGGAACCCAATTACTACCCCCGGGTATATAATTCTGACTTTTTTGGACCTATTCCGGATCAACCGTGCACTCGAAATTACCATCTGAGTCACTAAACATAATTATTCTATTTCATCCTCAAAATATCCCGCACAAATGCCCCGATTGCGATACCATCAATTCCCGCCGATTCTACTCACATACGACGTACTACAATTGTCTTAATTAAATTTACTTAAACACGCTAGTAAATTTACTACATATATATTAATCTTATTCTCACAAATTAATATTTACTAATTTCACATTATTTCCCATTTAAATTAAATTACGTCACACATGCAATTTAGGGCCTGTTTGGTTTACAACTATAATTCTGTTTTCTGTGTTTAAATACAATTCTGATAAAAATTTGCGTTTGGCAATCTGCTTTTAAACACTGAACTGTAATATTTCTGTGTTATAATCAAGTTTTTCAGAAAACAACAAAAGGTTGTTTTATAACTTCTGTTTTTTATTTTTCAACTCAGAATTATTCATTCTTAATATTTTAATGCATTTAGACCTTAATATATAATATACATACATAATATATTAATATGTGTGTAATTCTTATAAATAAAAAATAAATATGTACATGTACACAAAATTACATATATTTATATTATTAAATTTTATAATATACTAAGATCCATATGTTAAATAATATTATCAATAGATAAGTGATACTTATGTATAGTTTTATATGTGATACTTATATATAGTTTTAACCGCTAAAATAAATTACTCAAAATTACGGGGTGTTACATAGTCTTCGTTGAAAAGCTAATATATTAAAATGTCTAAATTACCCTTCTGAAATGATAGCTTGGAAAGTTTATATAAGTTTGTAGGTGAATCTTTTTGGTTTTGAAGGTAAATTTGAAAGTACACATGCAGTAAATGCATGACCTCTTAAAAGCTTTGAAGTTTTTAAAAGACTTTTAGAATTATAATGTGAGATTGAGGAAGTAACATATCTTGTATTTTCTCTCAGTTATACTTCTTGCTTATGTTTCTTGTTGGAGGAAAATTAACACATGTTGGATTGGAAGAGTATGCAAATAAAAAACACCAAATGTATGTGGTTGCCTTGATTGGCCTCTACGCTTGGTTCATCTTCCCCTTTCCTTCTCTTCGGTCCGGGGACCTTTGGTCCGCCAGTTCTATGAACTCTCGTAGGTGTTCTCTTTAGATGAGCAAGTCAATCTCGTTTTTCAACAAGAGACAATCATTTGTATTGTGACCATGGTCACGGTGGAAGTTGCAGTACAGATTGGAATTTCACTTGGACGATCGACTTTTCAGCTTGCCATGCCAGTTCAGCATGCGTGTCCGACATGGTTATCAGGACTTGACTGATTGAGGTATTCAAAGGGGTGAAGCGGTCGTACTTGGGCCAATCTCTGCTATTGTGACGGTCAGACCCGTGTTTTCTTTTGCTCCGATCACTGTCCAATCCATTATCAGTTTTCTTTCTCACTGGAGCGGACGACTGCTGACCGTGTCCTTAGCTTAAATATGTTACTTTGCTTTTTTCACGAGGTCCATTATGTTGGTTGGTTGGCTACTGGAGAGGGAGTAGATAGTGATCTTGCCGTAAAGTCCTTTCGGGAACGCTGAGACCGCAATACATTTGTTGGGATGATATACATCTAGGAACTCGTCATTGAAGCACTTGACGAACTCCCTCAAGGACGTAGCACATTAAAGAGGTTGTCTGTGGTCTTCTTGTTCATTCAGCTACCAAGTAAATGACGGACAGACAGGTCTGTAAGCTAGCTAAAGCGGGACACAGAGTTGGTCGGAAATCGATTTTACCAGGTTCGAGTCGATCCCTTCAGTGCCATTGCGAATGCCTAGAGCGAATCTAGGCTTCCATGAAGTCCGTGTAAGCCTTGTAATTATTAATGTGGTCATGGGGTCAGACGTGTCGTTAAAGGCGTTTGTCCTTAGAAGCTTGAAATCCGGTGGCATAGGACAATCCAAGATATCGCGACTGAATAGTGGTGCTCGGACGACTTAATCTCCATGGGTTGGTGCGACCGAAGGGTTTATCCTTCGGAGCATAAACGCTCGTACAATGGAAAGAGCTACTGGCAGCAGAGGCGATGCAGGGAGTTCCTCTTCGTTCTGGTCGGTTACATGGATTGGCTCCTAGGGACATGTTCTTATTCTCGTCCACTTGTTGGTTGTTCTCCTGATAATTAGGTATTAGTGGCGGCTATTGCAGCTGGGCAATGATTTGGACAAACTGCTCCTGCAAGACTCCTTCCTTTGTAAGGCCGTTAATAGCCCGAATCACTTGATGTCTGTTCATGGCTTGATGAAGCGTTGGTTTCCACATACAGCACCAAAGATGTTGGAGTGAAAATTAATACCTTGAATTTATGTATGTTAAATAGGAAAATCATGCAAATACAAATACCAAATGCATGTGGTTCAGCCTGACTTTAGCTTACGTCCATGGGGCAAAGGGAAGGGGGTAACATTTATTATAATCGGATAAGGAGATTACAAGATTGCTTGCCAGAAGGCTCGTCCCTATTGTATTTCCCACATGGCTTTATATATTATCTGTACAATGACCCACTCCCCGTCCCATTAATTCCTAAAATGGGTACCGGCGAACATGGTCATGGGCGGTCGCTGAGGTTGAACTGATGCCCCTACTTCCACGGCAAGTGGGGGAGTGGCCATTTGCAGTTGGTGGATCATGGGTGGTGTGCATAGTGGGGCTACCGGTGTCTGGTACTGGTACCGGTTCTGCACTCTCAGGTCCCTTGGTAAATTGGGTCAAACACTGTACTTTATGCTGAGGAGGCCTTCAGCCCGCTCGGACATGGGGAACGAAGCCGATCAGTTCTTAGAGTCGAGGAAGGTATTCCAAACCGTTGTTCTTCCGAATGGTATCCCTCGATTATCAAGTGTACCGATCAACCGTTGAGTGTTAGAAAGTTTTCTTGTTAATTCTCATATTGTATCCATCTACATTGTTAATTTGGTGACTATTGTCTTGAGTGCAGTTTGCCTCTATACCTTTTGTTTTGATTTTCCATTTTAATTCTATTTTCCTCGATATATTTTGCTTATTAGATTCCCGGATAGAATTCTTGGGAATACATAGAGCTCCATTTGTAGTGGTGAAACAGTGTTTATATATTCTCTGCGTGAAGGGAAATGTTCAGTCACATAACTGATTTGTCATGTCCTTAGCATTTGATAAGACATTAAATTTTCTCATGGTCCTGTCACAGGCAGTGCTCCCCACCCCTCGTCTAGATGTTGGTTTATCTCAATATACTTTTCCGTAGTAGATGAATCCTTATTTAAGTATCGGTTTTATCATGGTTGAGTGAAAGAGAGGATTGATTTTGACTGTTGGGAAGCCTATCGACGTTGTGTAACTCATCATTGTCATTAGACACCTAGACAGCAGAATAACAACTTAACAAACTGAGTGTGACCATCACAGGTCCATTGTAGCAGGATTGAGTTTTCCACTCGGTGTGTTTTATTATAGCATTGAGAAAAAAATTAACAAACAGTTCGCTCTTATGAAAATTCCGAAAGACAATAAAGTAGGTGAGTGCTTTGGTAGATGATCTCTTACTTCTCCGTTTTTTCATTGAATCCAACTTTCTAGGAGGTGGGTAAGAATTGGATTCTATGAAAAATCGGAAAAGTAGGAGAGTTACCAAAAAGGTCATACCCAGTGTACAAGGCTCCCGCTTAACTGCAGGGTCTGGGAGAGGCGGATGCGGCTGACCTTAATACCATATATGAAGAGGCTGCTCCCATGTCTCGAACCCGACGCCAACCGTAGTTTGGGCGAGGACACTTGCCATCGCTCCAAGGCACGATTTCTAGAGCATTTTACTAGGGCACTTATATTGTTAACTGACTTTTCATAAGAATGAACTACTTATCAATGTTTTTCCAACTTTATAATCAAATGTACCATTAATTGTTCTTCTCACCTAGTCTTTTAACGATTATTCACACACCCTTTTCCATCTCTTTTCAGAATTTATGCAGTAAGATCCTTCCTTACTTCCCTTGTATGTTTTGGTGGGAAGGTAGTGGGGGGAAGGAAGAAAAGATTTTTGAGAGAGGAGAAAGAAGAGCTTTGATAAATAAGAAAATTGTGTTTTCAAACTACACAGACCCAGGATATTTCTGTTATCAGGAGAGAACCATCTAAGTTGCAATGTCACCCTCTCTCTAGGAGGGAAACCCTTCCTGCAGCCCACCAAATCTTCCCTTCCAAAAAGGGAAGAAGAGTAGTCAAAGAAGGAAAGGGCAGTCATTAAGGGTATAGTGACTAAATCAGGCACTACACTTTTCCTTTCTTGTTTCCTTTCAGCTCAACCAAACAGAACAGAAGGCAAATGTTCCCCAGGATATTTCTCAATGCTATAATCTATGCCTTCTACGTTCCTTTTCATTATTCATTTCTCTTATCAACTGTATTGTTCCCATTTGAGTTCTTTGCTAATAGTTGGTAGTTCCAGCTCACCGTGATGGCTTTGAGTTTGAGTGGCTGATAAGTTGCCCCCTTTAAATGCAGAGCAACTGCGTAGAAATTATTGCACTAAGAATACTGGGGAAGCGAGACAACTTAGCATTAAACTTATTAACAGTAACTAGCGACTCTAATTTAAGGGTAAATTAGAACCCAACGTGGATGTGTACCTCCAAATTAAAAGAATGTTGCGGTCATACTGTTGACATATCTTTTTTGTCAATCAATGTCTTAAAAAATATGTATATATATAAACAATTTTATTGGGGAAGCTGTTAAAGGCCCCCTGAACTTTTTAAATATGCAAGACCTCCCTCCACCCATTCACTCGGGGTAATACCTCGAGTGCAAGTAGCTTTATGGACTGATGAATTTTGTTGCAAATACCCCTTTTAGCTATGTTTATTCAACAACTTAATTGGGTCTTTACAAAAAAATGCCTAGTTCAAGTGAGTTCTTGCATTAAAAAATAGTTCAGGGGGTTTCTTGCAAAAACTGCAAAGTTCGGTGAATTTTTGCACTTAGCATTTTATATGAGCTTGATGTAGTTTGTTTAAATTCTCTCACTTTCCCACCCTTTGCCACAGATGGAATATTTGGAGCAATGATGAAGGTGAAATTCCTGTACCCACTATCTTGTGTATTTCCATGATTCTTATCAATCGTCATTCATCATCATGTATTAAGGTGAATGATCATTACTCTAACTTCTGGTTTTATCATGATGGGAAGGTCCATTTGGTTAATGATGGTCCAGTTACAATGCAGCTTGACTCAGCACAACCATCCAGGTGAGCACGTGCCTGCCACAACGACTAAAATCGACTTCTCAGCATCATGCAGTATTTTTATGTTGTATCATGCAATATGTTCATACTATAGTGTAAATAGTTCCAATACTAATAAGTAGTGCACCATATGATTTCAGGAATGGAAATGATGTGGCAGAAACATCATAATGGATTGGTTATAGGAAATTTACCAAAGGTTGCCAGCTTCAATTCTGTGTTACTTCTTTGGATTAGTGTTACTTGTGATAGAGAGAAACACATAATTAATTGAAAAACGCTGTTGGCATTTTAATCTACCATTGTTGTCACATGAACTATGAAGGTTTCTTTTTCACCCTTTAAGGCTTGTTTTGATCGAGGTTTGGAAAGGGAATGAGAATCCTTGATTCTAGGAATTTATTTAGAATTCCTGGAATCTTAATTTTCATTCCCTTGTTTGGTTCTAACATGAAATCTCTTTTCCTAATGTTTAAAATTATTTTTCCATATTTAGTCTTGGAAAGGAATAAATGTCATTTAACTAAAATACCCATCTAGTTGATTTGATTGTGTGTGTGAACGAGTGTGTGGTGAGTGTGTGCGTGTATGGTGGTTTGAGTGTGTGAGTGTTTGTGTGCAAGAGAGAGAGAGGGTGTGAGTTCATGTGCGAGAGTATTTTGTCTCACTACAAACATAAGCAAGAATTCTTGAGAATATAACATTCCCTCCATTTAAGGGAAAATGAGAATTTCAATTTTGTGGGAATAAAAGAAAAAACTTATAAAAAAATATGAAAGATATTGGAAAAAACTTAAAAAAATCTAGAAATAATATGAAAAGCTTATCTCACCATCGTTGTTGTAATCCAAATTATTAATCTTGTTTCTTTTATAGTACATCCCAAATTAATAATCTTGCACGCTGAAATCCCAGCCTTGTAAGTCTCTTTGCACGCTGAAAGACAAATTAGATAACATGTCTTTCACCCTGCTTTGAGAAAATATCATGGTGAGATGGTTGTTTCCTATTTCGGTGCCAAAGGGCTGAACCATAAGTGTGGATGAGAACACACAAAACTAATTGTTTTTAAATATAAATTAGGGGGTTGATTGCAAATTTGACTCCGAAGTTTGGGGTCATAATGAATTTTAGACTTCTTTCAAATTTTGCAATGATTAATCCCATTCTTGTCTCAAGTAGACTCTAGCAATCAGTTTTTACCATCCATCGAACTTTTAAGTTTTCCACTGGTTTTATAATATTGTCCATGGCATCAAAGTCTACTGTTTAATAAATATGATGTTAAAAAAATAATAGCGGTTTAGTCAAACCAGCGGTTGAAATTTCTCTGCTTATATATAAGACCCCATGTGCATCATACAATTCCTCACTAATCACAATTCTAATACAGTAGTTAGTGGAAAGATATTCTCATACAATAGAACTGGATAGTTAGGTAAATGGTAGGCGAGGAGGAAGCATGCAAAGATGATAGGATAATGCTCTAATCCAAAACACTTTTCACACCTGTAATTTTTCTCCCTTTTCTTTTGGTTACAGCTAGCTATATGTCAAATTAGTGACCTTGAAGAAGACCGCAAGTCTCCAAAATGCTCGTTCCAATAAAATGAGGGGGTTCTAAGGGCATTTTAAATATTACTTCAAAATATTATAACTTTTTTTTACTATAAAATATTACTTAATTTTGATAGTTATTGTTAAATACCACATAAAGAGCCACCACATGTTTAAAGTTTTAAAATTCATTTACACACTTTTCCTCCATTTCAATACGCATTCAAACCTCCAAACCTTTCATCTTCAACTTCCAAACCTTTCATCTTCAAATTATTTCAACTTCAACTAAAGATTAAACTCATCAAGTTAGTACATTGAACAAACTAACCATTTGAATCCCAACGTTTTTAATGAACTAAACGTTACATTGAAACCCTCATACTATTTATATTATTGTTGCAACTAGAAAATCAAAAACGTTACATTGGTGGAACAAACAACCCTCTTGGAACAAACTCAAAATCATTTACACATGAAGACGAACAAACGACCTGCTTGGAAATGTATGTTTTTTTTGGCTTTCAAATGAACGACCTGCTTGAAATGCAGAAAGTTTCGAACTAGGGTTTCATTCGGGATATTTCACATGAATTAATTATGTATATTCGTCATGTTTATGATGAATAAATACATTTTGAACTAGGGTTTCATTCGTTATTATTACCTCGAAATATGTGATTTATTTCAGTATGTTTATGCTGACTGAATTCATTAGGTTTATCCAAGTTGCATTTGTTATTTTTATCCTGAAGATCTTCGCTTATTTTGGTATGTTTATGCCGAATGGATACATAGGTGTACCCAGTTTGCATTCGTTATTCTTACCCCAAATCTAGGCATAACCATTCGCTGCCTTAACCCCAACGTAATGAGATATCCTCGATATAAACATAACGAATGAAGATTTCTGAAAGCTTATGTTTACATCACTACGTGACTTATGTTTACAATGAATACATGACTACATGGCTTATAATTATCAATGAAGACTACCAGTGTCTATTTCAGATTTCTTATGTTTATATCACTACATGACTTATGTTTATAATTAATACTTGACTTATGATTATCAATGAATACCTGTGTATGAATAACAATTTCATACTTGACTTAGAATATGAAATTCTATATGAAATACCATACCTTACTCAGTATATGAAATGCTCTATTTTATTGTACTCATTGTATTCTCTGTTTTAATGCAGCTCTTCAATGGATAACCTACTACCCTATTCTCGCAAGAACAGGAAGTAAGCCACTGCCTCAGAGAAGAAGCGTTGTAAAGAGATCCATGCTTTGTCTGTAGTTGTTGCTACTCCCTTAGAGGGATATGTCCCTGCTGTGGAGACAGCTGAGGTGCATGGCGTGGAGGAGGGTCACATTGAGGAAGAGGAGGAGGATGAGGGTCATGAAGAGGAGTCATGGTGAGGAGGAGGGTCATGCCGAGGAGGATATTCCTCCCACTAAGGGGATGTATTACCCTTTAGGTCGTATAACCAGTTTAGCATTGTACACAAGACCGTTGCTGAGTATAGTAAGAAGAAGAAGGTTACTGAAGTTTCCCCTCGACTGCAATCTCTGTTCTAAAAAACTCGTCTAGGGTTCGCCTAGGCACACCTAGGCTTAAGGCTTGGGAGAAACGCCCCGCCTTAAGTTTTTTATGCCTTATTCTTGGTAAAATCCTTAAGGCGCACTTTTTTCTAAAAACAATAATGCTTTAGTGAAACGATATCTCCTTTTAAAGATTTTTTTTACTAGCCGGACTATTATCTCATCCAAAATAATCAAATAGTATTTTAATTTGCATATATTCAGACATATTTTTATGATATGTACAATTTTAGTATTTTAATAGCCTTATTATGATTAAAAAATATTAAAATATATTAAGAAGACCCAAACGCCTTTCACGCCTTTTTATGCCTAAGGCCCGCCTAGACTTCTAAGGCTTAAGGCTTAGCCTCCACGCCTCGATCACGCCCCGCATTTTTTAGAACCTTAGCATATGGGGTCCCTAACGACCTGAGCCTATTATAACATTTCAAGGATCACGTGACTTTCGGCATTTGGACGGGTTCAGTGGTAATTAAATTTTTGATGTAAGTTATGACTAGTGTTTGTTATAAGTCCTTATTATCATTAGTGTTTTATATAATATGATAAATTTTGATATAAATTGTACTTATATTGTAAGTGGGTGCCTTTACTTTGCATCAATTATTGGACAAAGATTCGCGAGTGGGAATTGAATGATCTTTGTCATAGTGTGCAGAAATGGGTAAAAAGGGATAAGTTTGATGGGCTGATAAAATATAGTCACCGTTACATAGACTATTCCCTTGTTTATGATTTTGTCAAGAGGTGGCATCTGGAGACTAACATATTTCACATGCCATTCAGGGAGATGATTATCACCCTCGAGATGTAGCATAAATCCTGGGCATACTGCTAGTTGGTTTACCTCTGTTTAGCCTGCACGCTGAACTTGAGGAGGAGGAGGATTTTGAGGTCCCGCCTGCTATTGATCTAGTAGTGGAGATGTTGCGTGTTCGCAGGGACGTTGCCCAACAAGAATGTGGTGAGCACTGTGTTGTGCTCTTGAACTGTCTGACGGTGAATTTTAAGGAACAGTCGAAGGACATTAACGCCACTACTGAAGTCAAAGACTATTGTGCCAAGGCATACTTACTGTACAGGCACTGTTTTTCTCGATAAGACAAAGAACAAGATTTTAGTCTTTTACTTTCATGTTCTGAATGACTTGAATAAGGTGGGAAAAGGGTATCCTTGCACATATTTGTAGGCAGATGGGCCTAGCCTCTCGCACCGGTGTGAAGCAAATGAGCGGTTGCATATCTCTTATTCAGGTAACTAATATTCTAGTTTTATAATTTTCTAAATTCTTTTTGTAAATTCATATTATAATATTATTTTGTATGTTTTACAGTCATGTATCTATGAGAACTTCGGGTTGGGCGAATGCATCAACATGGAGTTCGATGACACAATGCCCAGGATTGCACGTTGGGCATTAAAATTCGCCTCCCAGAGGAATGCATTTCAAAATCTAATCAATTATCGTGAGCAGTTAGATGACATGACTATTAGGAATGTAAGTGATATCTTATGTAATTCTATTGAGTTTTCTTTCAACCTGGATATTCTTTGAACTCAAATTGTGTTATGTTTATTTGTACGTACTTTGGGATCCCTATAGAGATGCTAGGGCAACTTATCCACTTCCCAAAGTATCCTAAGTCCCTAGCACCTCCCCATTTATTACAAACCTTAGATCATACTCTGAGTATTGATCTAGAGGCCATCGGGCACTCCCAGGCCCCATTTAACTCCGGTCAATTCCATTGTCAAAGCAAAAGCTCAATGAATCTTTAAAGGGATCTGAATCCCTTTCCAACGGTCCACCCCGTGCCCGAATTGGCATAATGGTTCGGACGAACGAACCATTGTACTATCGAAAATCGATTTAGAGGTCACCAATTGCTCCCAAGCCCCAATTTCACCAAATCAACTTCATCGTCAGAGAAAAGCCCAATGAATCTTCGAAGGGCAATAAAATCCCTTTCCAACAGTCTGCCCCGTGCATGAAACGGCATAATGGTTCGGACAAAGGATCTATTTTCCCCCGAGAAAATAATCTGGAGGCCACCGGGCGCTCCCAGACTCCGTTTGACCAATGTGAACTCTTCAACTCGAACGAGACTGAATGAATCAACATATAGCACTAAATACTCTTTCCAACGGTCTGTCCCGAACATGAATTATCCTTACGGTACAAACGAACGATCCGTTTTACTCCGAAAGTTCACCGAGCATTTTTGAGCCCCGGTTGACCAAAGTCAACTCTCCGAACCAAGCGAAGCTCTTTGGAACATAAAATTATCTCATATAACCTTTTCAATGGTTCACCCCGTGCACAATTCTGACTAACGGTTTGGACGAATGATCCATTATCGTTCGATGATCTTCCTTCCAAAGGACAAGCGGGCGCTTCTGAGCCCCGTTTGACCTAAAGTCAATGACCAGACCCAGGAGAGGCCCAATGAATCTTAAAGGTATCTGAATTACCTTTCTAACGGTATGCCCCATGCACAATTTGGATTTACGAATTGCGCTCTACGATTATTTTTTCCAAAAAATCTGCACTAGACTGCCGATTAGCAGATCCATTTCCCTGCCAATCGACAGTATGTCTAGGGTCACTTGCCGATTGGCAGGGCTAGAGTTATGCCGATAGGCAGTCCCCCTACCCTATAAAAGGATGGAATGAGCTCACTTCCAAGTCACACCTCAGATCCATCAATATCAGTGATCTCGACAACATTCTTCTGCCATCAGCGAAGTTCCCTTGTGTGAAATTCATTTCCATCCTTCATTCCCATCATTTTCATACCCAATTTAGCAAAAATCTCCTTCTCTCTCATCCAACAGTCATCTCAACTTGCAAGGGAGATCATCAAGGATCAAGATCAAGCATCAAGTCTCCAAAGAAGGGCCAAACATCCATTTTCTCTCTCTAAATTTCTTTATTTTCGCATTAGTTATACAACTTATCAACTTCGCTTTTACTTTAGATTATACGCATTAATATTTCATCCTTTATTAGTTATATTGCACATACTTTATTTTCTATAAAAAATCCAAAACAAAGAAAAAGAGGGTAACACCTATAAATTCCAACGGGATTATTCACCATATTTTCTCAAATAAAAAAATACCTTTTCCACACACACACACATATAAACTCCCGTTTGAATCTGTGGGATAAAAAATACCTTTTCCACACACACCCACCCTTATGCCGCATGTGAACTACGTGGGCTTTGATGCCTTTATAGGCTACGAAGGCGTTTCAGGATAAAACCCGAGACTCGAGTCCAATTTTTCAATTTTCATATTTTCATACATTACTCACATATGCCATACGTGTGATTCATATTTGCATTTTATCTAAAAAATATTATCATTTCATCATAACAGTCAATATCTCGATAAGCGCGCACAACATATTTTCTACATATTATTTTGGGAACATTCCTTTGGATGACCTCACTCTATCTTTTCCACGATATGAGTCGAACAATTCCGATCTCCATTTATATATACATGAGCACACACTTCACAGAGAGATTAAGAAAAATAGTAACATAAGCCCATAATAGACCGAAAGGGACGGATGGGTGCCTAACACTTTTCTATTTCGTAACTTAGCCCCCAAACCTCAGAACTATTGGTTTCGTAAGCATCAGTTTGTCTTTGATGCCCTGTCTCGAGGCGGCGACATGTTCTTTTGCCTATTTTGTGAAAAATAGGCTGACGAATCCATCTCTTTACATCACCCCACATCGACAACGGCCAAACCGCTCCTAGAAAAGGGCACGAGACCTTCTCTCCCTCTCCGAGTGTGCGCGCGCGAGCGCCTAAAACCCCGAGATGGGAGGAAAGAGCCAAAAGAGGGATGGTCACAGTGGCGATTCTGCTGGGGACTTTCTTAAGAGGGCTAGTCTCTGTTTGCATGGGTGTTATCATTTTCAACTTGTGTGCGTATGCACCTACCTGTATGTTCCCTTTATTCTCCTCTATTATTTCTTGTATATATCTACCTCATACTTATATCACTCCCCACTTACAAACTCGTAGATACTATCTATATACACTTCACACAATACTTACACATCCACTTATATTCACATGTTTCACACACCACTTAGAATATCCATGCTTAGGTGTCACTAGCATAGACCTCCACTTATCACACTTGTATATATCCATGCTCACTCACACTCATCACACACCACTTGTAGTTGATCCATAATTAGGTTCACTACAACACACTCACTTATAGATTTTCACACATCACTCACTCTTACATATCCATGCTTAGTATAATCTCCATGCTAGATCTACTTTTCATAATACTTGTACATTCTTCCCTATTAGTATAGTGCTCATCATTCCAAATAAAAATACCCTCTCCATAGTATTACTAATCAAGAATCATGCATTTTGCACACTACATCACCAAAGAGCATGGCTATTGACCAAAATTTTATCCCGTGCTGAGGGGTCACTTTGTGATGGGCGCTGGTCCGACAAGTCGCAGTTAGCCTAAGCAATATGACTTTAACCTTCCATTGGCTAAGTAACTTTGATGTATATCGAATGGTTCTCCCCGCATAGTACCTCTTGACCGAAGTCATTACGGGAGGTATATAGCAGGGAACTCGTTCATGAACGTTGAGTATATCGAATTTGCTCTCATACGTACTATCCTCATGAGGTATATAGTAAGGCAATTCACGTACACTTAGGTATATCAAATGGCTTGTCCACACGTATTGATTGCCCTCAAAAGCAAGACGTATATCATGGAAGTCATGCCAAAGAGGGGAAACTTTCCACTAATCCAATAACTGCATACCCTCATATAGGCATCAAACCTAGGACACTCATATTTAGCTTGTCGATTACTACCCAAAAATCTACTGAAATGCCAAGTCGGCATGCCACCCAAATTTTCGCGCGGTTTCGTCGTTTTAAAACGGAACCCTGTCTATGAGACTGACAACAAATCAAATCGTGTTTACATATTTCTAAACCCAATTTTTCCCAGACTCGGGTCCCGTCCGACATTTCTTTTGCATTTAGGTAAACCTAATACAAGTGAAAGCATAATAACAATAATAATAATAATAATAATAATAATAATAATAATAATAATAATAATAATAATGTTGAGACTCTTATCTCGTTTTTTCCTCTTTCCTTACCAAAAGTGCCAAAAATATTTCCCCCCTCTTTTCAAAATACCAAAAAATATTTTTCCTCTTATCAAAAAATACAAAAAATATTTTGTCCTTCCCGTTCCAAAAAATATAAAAAAAAAAATTCCTCTTTTTCTTAAAAGATTCTTCCTTATCTCTTTACAAAATAAAACCGGATCATTTTTCTTCTCAAATCGATCGCATACTTGACCTTTGGCCTGGCTCCCTATTGGCTTCGGTCCTTCGTCAAATCGCTTTGAAGCTCTGTCAGTTCTCTCGCTACTTTCTCCGAGTCCAATATTCACCTTCACCCGCTTTCCATAGAGAACGCAGACCAAGTACTGAATGTGCAACCTGATTTGATGATAATCCTAGTCCAACTTATCACCAAGATTAATAACCTTCAAACCGAGGTTCATGAGATGCAATGAGACCGAGTCCCTATTCCCGAAGAATCCGAGGTCCTCTTCCTTCGCGCTATGGGTCCACCCGCACCTGAGCTTATTTGGGTTTCAGAAGAATATCAACACGCTCCATGTGCCCCTCCTGCTAATGGGCCACTGCCATATTATCTCCCTATGCCAAATCTTGCCTAACCAGAGACTAACCTACGAGTAACCGTCGATCCGAAAGAAGAAGAGTTGAATAAGGTCAAGAAGGGCCTTAAATTGTTGGCCAAAAAGTTTGACTAGGTTTGAATCTCCGGGAACAACATGGAGTACAACTATATGTCTCCCTATCCTAAAGCAAGGCTGTCAAAAAAGTTAAATATGCCCAAAATTAAGAAGTTAGGGGGTAGCGGGTCCCCAATTATTCATCTCTAAAGTTACCACTAAGACATGACTCTCCGAGGTGCTTTTGAAGAAATAATGGCCCAGATATTCCAACAGACATTGAAGGAAAGTTCTCTACGATGGTTCCTATACCTAAAGGAATCTAGAATTCGCAGTTGGGAGGATGTTACCCATGAATTCATGTCGCAGTATAAGTACAACGAGGAGTTAGAGGTTACACGCCGTGACTTAGAACTTCTTAAGTGGAATCTCGGGGAAACTGTTAGTAATTTCATAGTAAGGTGGAGGGAGAAAGCGACCATAATGACCAACCAACTTTCTGAATAGGAGAAAGTCAGTATTATGAAGAAAAACTTCTTACCCCTTATCCGAACGATGATGGGAGGATAGTATTACCCCTGTTTATGAGCCCTCGGGGAAGAAGGGGTGGAGATTGAAGAAAGTCTTGGCAAGACAGAAACTGAGCCAAAGAAAGTGTCCGAACAATTCACTCCCACCAATACCACAGTTTCAACCATCAACAACATCTCTCAGCCTGCCACTTTATGGGCACTAGAAGGACCTGCCAACCCAATCAGAAAAGAATACACCGAGATTCATGCTCCCCTCTCCAAAGTTTACCAATCCCTTTTGAGCCAAAATCTCATCAAGAAATTGGACCCTCGTCCATTACCAAACTCACTTCCCAAGAATTTCAAACCCAACGCCCGTTGTGATTTCCATTAAAATGTCGACCATACTAATGATCAATGTTTCCATCTTCAGAATGTAATCCAAGCTCTGATTGACCGAGTGTCATCACCCCACCAGCCAATCCTAAGCCAAACACCACTCACAATCCACTCCCAAATCATGCAAATGCTATCTTCCTAGAAAATGACCCATAATTAGACCCGCCTACCCAGATTGTACCTAGTAAATCACCCATTATACCTGTATATTCACCCAAATATATTAAAGTTTGCCCATATTTTCTCCTAAACCCTATCTATTTTGACGATTAGGAATCGTCGCTTCCTACAAGAGCATGTATTACCGTCCGTACTCATTTCGGAGGGAAAGATATGGAATTTCTAGCGGTACTGAACTAGCTCCTAGTGTTCAGGCTGAAATTGACCTCTAAAATGACCATTGACTGCCAAAGGTTCAACACACTGTTCATGAAGGACCGAAAGTGGGATCGAGAGTCAGATGATTGGGTGGTACCTGCCAACGAAGTCAGTTTAAATGATGTCATTCAAATTATGGCAGACTTGTTCCGACAGATTGGTGAAATTTGCAAAATGTTTGAACTACTCAGTACTTTGAAATTACGAAGGCGCTTGGTCCCTTCACTTCTACATCTCCCTATTGAGTGGGAGGATCTATACGAAGAGGTCGTTGAGGTTGTAGAATACATTAACTTCTCGTGGAAGGATGACATCATTGCCACCGAAAGGGGGGATGAATTTGATAGTTTAGATGAAGAACCAAGCCAAGAAAAGACTAAACCAGTGATCTGTATATGTGGGATGATATAATTTGAAGATATGCTAGGAAAGATTAACAAAATTATTGAACAACCCGAGATAGATAAAAAAGAGGGTTATATTTTTCCCTCTCTTTTGTGAACCATATAACTAGATCTGGGAGGCATCACTAGAGTTCGAACCCTCAATCAGCAACGATAAATAAAGGAAAAAGTGTTGTGGAAACACTCCCCATGCCAAAAATGACCATCGAGGAAAGCAAGATCCTCGACCAGTTGTAGAAAACTCAAGCTAACGTTACCTTATGGGGACTTTTCACGTCTTCTCAACTGCACCGGAATGCCCTGATTAAATTATTTATCGGGCTCACAATCCTTCCTTCTAAGACTCCAGAAAAAGTTATGAACTTAGTCGGGTCCTTAACCTCTACTAGAATGTTCTCCATCTCTGAGGAAGAAATCCCTAAGTTTGGTCCCAATAATAACTATGCTCTTAATATCTCTGTCGAGGTGATGGGAAGATAGTCCCGCTTTCGCTCACCGATAACGGATTAAAGCTTAATGTTTGCCCGTTAAGAACCTTCAACTGCCTGGGATTGAAAGTAAATGACCTTGCTTTAACTTTCGCAGCGGTGCGTGCTTATGACAATACTCGTCGAGAGGTGATGGGATTCATAAAGCTTATAATAGGGGTAGGACCTATAAATCCCGTTACTGAATTCCAAGTCATCGACATACCTGCTTATTTTAATCTACTGCTTGGTCGACCATTGCTTTACAGCATCAAGGGGGTATCTTCCTCTCTCCATCAGAAATTGAAGTTCTACGCCAAGGGGCCGGTCATAACCATCTTGGGTGATAATGATAATACTGAGAATGACAGCGGTACTAGAGATACAGTATGGGGCCAATGATATGATTCTGTCTAGTTTTTGAGTCGAGCCACTTCCACTCCCAATAAGGGATGTTTTCATAGATAGAGTCTGTACAGAGCACAACCCTCTTGACAATGTCAATGTGATATAGATGTTTAAGAATATACACTTCATACTCGGACTGGGGCTAGGGCGACAACAATAGGGGATAATGGAACCCATAGTGTTAAAGAAGCCCTTTCCTCCATATAGCCTGGGTTATCATCCATCATCAGAGGAACTCATAATGCTTCACCAACCTCGGTTAAAAAGAAGGTTAGAAAGTGCCAAGACTATTTCAAGAGATTCTTTGAACAGAAAATTTATAAAAAAGGGTGAAGATTTTCCCTTTTGTGACTTTCTCGAACCGTGTTATGATCATGTGGACAAGAAGATAAAGTCGGGAATGGAGATTTTCTTCCAAGAATGTTACTCCTAGGCAGCATGCAACCACTCATTGACAATACTGTAGTTGTTACCGAGGTTTTCAAAGAAAGTGACTCCGAGGACTCATTTAATTTGCAGACACTGGGGCTGCACTCTGCATGATCCACTCAGGTGCTATATCGTCGGATCCATCCATCCTGATCAAGCTGCTGATACACTATTTTTCTACTAAAATGTTGTAGGCGTACCACCTGCTGAAATGTAACCCAACCTAGATGTTTATCATATTTTTTCTTCTTCTATTGTTCCTTATTCTGATCACAATGTAGTCAAGACCTCCTTTGACGAGCTTCTCAATGTTGTTTCTCCCGAAATGAAATAAACGAAGATTTTGAGTATCTTGTTGTGCCTTACATTAATTGTCTTGATTATAATCAAATTCTTGATGATGATGATTTTGCAAATGAACAATTCTTAACTGATCTAAATAAGGTTAATAACGAACAACATAATCATGTTCAAATTAATGAATATGAAACTATTATTATTAATCTGGATTCTAGTAGCCAACTGCACGAAATTAAAATAGGGTCCACCCTTGACGAGCTTGGGCGTACACAACTCGAAGAACTGTTGAAGGAATTTGTGGACGCTCGCATTGTTCTATGCTGACATGCCCAGCATCGATCCTGAGATCGCTTAACATGAGATTCCAACTCTCTCAAAATGCAAACCGATCAAACAGAAACTGTGAAAGCTCCGCACTGAATGGTCGCTCAAGGTTAAGGAAGAGATGGTCAAATAGTTGAATGCAAGCTTCATCCGGGTGATTGAATATCCCACATGGTTAGCCAACATTATACCCCTATCAAAATCAGGAGGAAATATTTGCATGTGCATTTATTATCGAGATTTGAACAAGGCCTCTCCGAAGGACGATTACCCATTGCCTAATATCGATATGATTATGGGCAACACGACGAGTCACGCTATCAAGTAGTTCGTTGATGAGTTTTTTGAATACAATCAGATCAAGATGCACCCTGATCATCAAGAAAAAATTGCATTCATCATTCCTTGGGGAATCTTTTGTTACACGATTATGCCATTCAGTTTAAAAAATGGAGTGGCTACTTACCAAAGGGCTTCCACAACCATCTTGCACAATATGATTCACAAAGAAGTCGGGTGTACGTGGATGATTATATTATCAAGTCTAAGACTCGAGAAGGTCATGTTCCCTCTCTTCAAAAGTTCTTCGAACGACTACGACAATATCAGATGCGACTTAACCCACAGAAATGTGTTTTTGGCGTTACCAAAGAATTTTTTTTGGGATTCTTGGTTAGTGAGAAGGGGATTGAAGTAGATCCTACCAAACTGAAAGCCATACTCGAGATGCCACCATCCCCCAAAAAAGAAGAGAGCAACAAATTCTGAGGGTCGAGGTCAATTCTAAGGACCTTAAGTTGGAGTGATCGATTCTGAGGGTCGAGGTCAATTCTGAGGACCTTAAGTAGGGAGCAACCAATTATGAGGGTCCAGGTTAATTCTAAGGAGCTTAAGTAGAGAGAGACCAATTTTGAGGGTCGAGGTCAATTCTGAGGACCTTAAGTAGGAGCTACCAATTCTGAGTAGGGATGTCTACGGGGCGGGTTTTCAAAAATCCTAACCCATCCCATTTAATAAACGGGGCAGGGCAATTTTATTTAAATTAACTCCTAACCTGTCCCATTCAATAAACGGAACAGGTCGGGACTTCTACGGGTTGGGTAAATTTTAAAAATAATAAAATTAAATATATTACATTATAGTCTTAAAGGTCTACAATGGTTCGTATCAATATGTGAGACAGTCCCCCAAATGTCAATCAATATTTCCACATTGATCTTTAACAAAATTAACATACATATAAAGGATTTTTTTTAGTGTGCGTGTGTGCATGTGTGTGTGTGTGGTTTAATTATAATTAACATACATATAAAGGGTATTTATATAGGCATACATTAAATGGGCGGGGCGTTTTATTTAAGCTAACTCCTAACCCACCCCATTTAATAAACGAGTTTTTCTTTGAAACTCATACCCACTCCTAATTCATTAATTGGGTTTTAAGCAGGGCGGGACCCCTACGGGTCGGGTTAAATTTCCATCCCTAATTCTGAGGGTCGAGGTCAATTCTGAACACCTTAAATGGTAGCGACCAATTCTGAGGGTCGAGGCCAATTCTGAGGACCTTAAGTGGGAGCGACCAATTCTGAGGGTCGAGGTAAATTCTGAGGACCTTAAGTAGGGAGCGACGAATTCTTAGGGTCAAAGTTAATTCTGAGGACCTTAAGTAGAGAGCGACCAATTCTGATGGTCAAGGTCAATTTTGAGGACCTTAAGTAAGAGCGACCAATTCTGAGGGTCAAGATTAATTATAAGAACCTTAAGTAAGGGGATAGCTCTCTTGGGGAATTTTCGTTTGAGACTTTATTAGGCAGTAGATATCTATCTGGGGATTATGTCCTTTGAGAAGAATTGAAAATCTTAGTCTGAGAATTCCACTTGGGGAGAGAGTTGATAACTTGAGGTTTTGGGATTCCGTTAGGGAATGAGTTACTGGGGAGAAATGCCCGAATAAGTCTTCTATCTCTGCTTGGGGAAATTCTAGGAAAAAGTTTAATTTGGGAATTCTCGCTGGAAATTGGGTAGCTCTATTGAGGAATTATTTGATTTTTGCTAAGGATGAAGTTTTTCGAGATTTCGCTGGGGAGTTGTAGTGGGATTTGTGGGCGCGGTGATTTTTAGGGTTTTAAGCTTGAGATAAAATGTGGTATTAATCCGGCTGTGGATTTGGGAGTTTGAAAAATGATTTTCTCGGTGAAGGAATATTCCAATATTCATTGGGTACTCAAAGGAATTTTTCGAGAATTTTCTGGAATTTTTTTGGGATTTTTTTGTACGAAATTTTGAGGGGGTCACAGGCTTTTGGATTATTTGCAAATAGACGTGGATCATATGCTCTAGGTGATGTCGGAGGCGGGGTGACATTGGGTAGGATTGTTGAATCTATATTGGGAATGTAAGTGACCTCTGGCTCCTCGTGATACGGGGGTGACAGGTCAGCATGCGCAGATTCGACGGTTGATGGAACATAAGTTTAGGTACGTCTTGTACCTAGGAGAGAGGGTTGTGGGGGTAGATGAGGTGACGTCAAATTCTGGTTCTTTCCCTTGGGGATTTTCTTACTGCTTCATCGTTGACTATGGGAGCTTAGCATTTGCATGTTTGATGTAGCGACATTACACCTGAAAAGAGACTCAAAAAAGGCAAAAAAAGATGCATATTTTGTTTAATTATCTTGATTTAGTGGTTTACTCTACATGCACTTTAATTTGCTGCTGAGTTTTTAAAAAGAGTAGGAGAATGTGTGTTTTTTGGAAATTTTTGATTAAATTTAAGTAGAAGATGGCCTCAGAGGCTTGTTTAAAAAAGAGCTTCCCTTTTGAAAGGATGAGTTTTTTTGGATTTTTTTAATAGAGGAAGTCCTTGGCAATTGGTCATTAGGGGAATGATCTCCCTCCCAGATGTGTTGTATTCCATGCGTCTGCAGGATGTTAATGATGCAGGCCTTGCCGAAGCCGTTGGCCTTGGCTTAACTTCGAAACTATTGCTGGTGATCGGATATTTACTGGTTGACCCTCAACTTGCTGCCATTACTGTGTGGATGTCATATCATCGTAACCCTACGACGATGATACTGGCAGAGACCCTGAACGGTCTAGATGCTTGACGGGAAGTCCGTTCTAATTTTCTGAGAGGAAGACCTTTTATGCTATTCATGTGACTGTCTGAGAGATTCCGTTTCGTGGTCCCCCTAAATATCCCTTGATAGATGTGCCAAATTTCTTCACTCGTTATTTCATCTGCTTTAGCCAGACTATCGAGAACAAGGTAAACTGGTTTGTGGAGCACCTGGCTCCATATCTGTGCTGGTCAGTGCCCTGGTGGGGGGAGTTGCAGCTCATTTTAGAACTGGGGGAATATCAGTATGCTCGGTTAGTTGGCCTCCAACAGACCTCCTTCTATTTTCCCTGGAGGCTCCGGCGTCAAGTAGGATAGGAGCAAATTGTGCCCTCCTGTACCCTAGACTTCTTTCCTGTAAATAATTTGCCGGAAGGCATGCGCATATGGTTGGGATCTTTGTGGGAGAGTCGTCGGTCGTCGACCCGTCTTTCTCAATTTGTTGGCAGAGTTTGGTACATTTCTAGAGACTACATAAAATGGTTGTGGAGGAGGGTAGTGGCTAAGATGTTGTCCTAGGAGACCGGGCAGAAATGGTATCCCATGTTTGACACCATAAAGGGAGGCGTAGTGATTTTCCCTAGGATGGTCTGGGCTTACTCTTCCATAGAGCACCTCGACATACTATCCAGGTAGGGAAAGTTCGGGGACCTCAAGATGTGGATGATGATGGAGCTGGATCTTCTAGCAACTGAGGGTAGTTTTTTTTTTGTGAAGCTAGATATGTTTTTGGTTATGTATTTGGTTGAGGGAATAAATTGGGAGGGTTTGGTTAGTTTGTTTAGGAATAATTGGGTTTGAATTTGTTTTTAGGACAATTAGGTTGGCGGGGGTAGTTGTTTGACTCCCTACGCTGATATTTCGTGTAACCGTATCGAATTTTCCTATAATAGAATAAAAAGTATTTTAATTATATTATTTTGCCTCTTGAAGAGTTTTACATTTGAATTATCTATACCAATAACTAAGGCATACATAATCCTTTTATTCGCGTAAATGATAAAATAAATTGTCGTTCTCGGAGATAAGAAAAGAATATCATTTTATGAAAAAGAAAGGGACTGTGCCTATGTAAAGCGTATGAGCTGCCTACGTACCTCTGGGGTTTTTTGAAAAATTTTGGAGTTTCATTTTTTTGAAAGCAAAAAGGGTTTTAGATGATCAGGCCCCACCTAGTTCTGGGTAGTGGGAATGAAGAATTGTTTTAGAATAGAATGGAGATGAGAGGAGCCGTAGCGCTCTGAAATTTTAGACTAGGGGTAAAATTTCTTGAGACGGTCCAAGTTGACTGGACGAGCCATCTCTTCTCCGTCAAGGTCAGTGAGAATAGCGGTGCCATCGAACATGATCTTTATCTGTAATGACTTCAATGTGGTAGCAGTGGGTCGGTTTAGCTTGTTTCTAGATTAGGAAAGGGGCCATCGTTATTCCTTTGAGCATGTCGATCATGGAGGATAAAGTAGTAAGGGCATCAGCTAAGCTATTCCTTACGCGAGACAAGTAGTGGAAGGTGATATCTCAAAACTAGGAGGCCATTTTTTCTAGGTGGGTATGGAAGGGTATGAGCTTTTCATCTTTGACTTTCGATTTTTTAAGGACCTAGATGATGACGAGGGTAGAGTCCTCGTAGTTATCTAGGCATTGGAATTCTTTCGTGAGAGCTACTTTGAGGCCTACTGTGCACGCCTCGTATTCGATCATGTTATTGGTGCAGAGAAAATCTAGCTTGATGGCAATGGGAGTGTGAGAATCATCAGGGGTGAATAGGAGTATCCTAATGCCGTATACTTTCTTGTTAGAGACTCCGTTAAATAACATTTGCCAACATATGTCTTCTTAAGAGGTTCAAAGCATATCTTCATCTAGGAATTCAGAGATCCAGTTATCGGCTTCTGCTATAGGGTAGTCAACAAGGTAGTCAGATATGGTTTCCCTTTCATAGATTTCTGCACGACATACACAATATTCAACTCGGCTAGCACCATTAACCATCGGGTTATTCGACTAAACAAGGAGTATTTCTTAAGAAGGTGTTTGATAGGATCCATTCGGAATGCAAATTTGATGGGAAAAATGAGCATGTAATGCCGTAATTTCTAAGTGACCCAGACAAAGGCGACACATGCTTTCTCCAAGGCGGTGTAGTTGAGTTTGTACCCGACCAATTTATAATCGACATAGTAAATATCCCTTTCTTTGTGGCATTCTTTAATGTATGGGGCTAGCTAAGCCCCAGCTACGGTGTCTGTTACGGTCAAGTATAGAAGAAAAGGGAGACCAGGCTGTGGCGACATGAGTAGTAGAGGTCGGGTTATATATTGCTTCATTCGCTTAAAGGTTTCTTTATAAGCTTCATCCCAGACTTTGGTGGAATCCTTTCGGAGGAGTTTGAAGATGAGTTCACAAATCGAAGTCAACTGGCTGATGAACCTGCTGATATACTGTAATTTTCCCAAGAATCCTCGAACTTCTGTCTTCGTTGGGGGTGGTGGCATTTCGAATATGGCTTTTATTTTTGCAAGATCTGCTTCAATCCATTCCTCGCTAACTATAAACCCCAAAAGTTTTCCTTTGGAAATGCTAAAAACACATTTATGTGGGTTAAGTGGCATCTGGTATCATTGTAGTCGTTCGAAGAACTTCCGAAGAGATGGAACATGACCTTCTCGATTTTTGACTTGTTGATCATATCGTCCACATAGACCTCGACCTCTTTGTGTATCAGATCATAGAAGATGATTGAGGCAGCCCTTTGGTAGGTAGTCCCTATATTTTTTAGATCGAATAGCATAACCGTGTAACAAAAGGTTTCCTAGGGGGTGATGAATGCAATTTTTTTCTTGATGATCGGGGTGTATATTGATTTGATTGTATCCGACAAACCCGTCAATAAACAACTTGAGAGCGTGACTGGCCGTTTTGTCCATAATCATGTCGATATTAGGTAATGGGTAATCATCTTTCGGAGATGCCTTCTTCAAATCTCGCTAATCAATGAACATGTAAACTTTTCCTCCTGATTTTTGCACGGGTACAATGTTAGCTAACCATGTGGGATATTCTATCACCCGGATGAAGCCTACGTTCAACTTTTTGACCACCTATTCCTTAACCATGAGCGATCATTCGGTGCAGAGCTTTCGCCGTTTCTGTATGACTAGTTTGCATTCCGGAAGAGTTGGAATCTCATGCTGGGCGATCTTGGGATCGATATCGGGCATGTTATCGTAGGACCATACGAAGACGTCCATAAATTTCTTCAGCAGTTTTTTGAGTAGCACGCGCTTATGGTCGTGAAGGGTGAACCCTATCCTAATCTTACGCAGTTGGCTACTAGAACCGAGATTGATAATAATAGTTTCATCTTCATTAATTTGGACGTGATTATGTCTTTTGTGATTAAACTTATTTAGATCAGTTAAGAATTGTTCATTTGCAAAATCATAATCATCATAAGTTTGATAAGAATCGAGACAATTAATGTAAGGCACAACAAGATACTCAAAATCTTTATTTATTTCATTCTTGAGAAAACAACATTACGAACGTTGTCAAGGGAGTTCTCGATTAGATTGTTATTGGAACAAAGAGGACTAACAAAAAAGAAGAAAGAGGATAAACAGCTGGGTTGGGTTACATTTCAACATGTGGAACTAGTACATCATTCCAGTTGATGAGGGGTTCATCAGTAGTCTTGATCAAGATAGATGGATTCGATGATGTAGCACCTAAGTGGATCATGCAGAGTGTCGGCTCGAGTGTTTGCAAATTGAATGAATCCTCAAAGTCACTTTCTTCAAAAACCTCGATAACAGCTGCAGTATTCTCAATGAGTGGTTGCACATGATGCTGGGAGTCTTTGGCCGAGGAGTAACATTCTTGGAAGAAGATCTCCATTCCCGACTTCATCTTCTTGTCCACATGATCACACCACGGGTCGCAAAATCCACAAAAGGGAAAATCTTCAGCCTCTTTGACGAATATTCCGTTAAAGGAATCTCCTGAAACAGTCTTAACACTGTAATACCCCGTATTTTTATGCTATATTAATTTGGGGATTTATTAAATTTAATGTGAGTTAATTATTTAATAAAAATCTGGAAATTAATTACGTTATAATTATTAACGTGACGAGAGTTAGTAATTATGGAAAATTTGTTGAATATTACTAATGAGAAAAGTAATATATAATATTGGTTATATTGAATGTCACGAGTGAATAAAATGACAATTTTGGAAATTTGGGTCGGGACGCGCCCGTGTCGCGTCGGGACTAAATAGTGAAAAATAAAAGTGAATATTTTATAAGT
The DNA here is from genome assembly GCA_949130495.1 of Sambucus nigra. Taxonomy (NCBI): domain Eukaryota; kingdom Viridiplantae; phylum Streptophyta; class Magnoliopsida; order Dipsacales; family Adoxaceae; genus Sambucus; species Sambucus nigra. Next base: position 330,480,697 of record OX422216.1, read on the forward strand.
CGTTCGTATGGTCGTTTTGAGTGCACCAACGCGTCCAGAAGGGTCAAGATAGTCAGAAAAGTATACCCGGGGGTTTGGTTTGGGTCTCGAGGCATTTTTAGGCCTAATTAGTACCCCGGGAGGGCGTTTTGGACATTTCGCGATTATGGGTAATTAAACCCACGAAATTCTAAGGGTTATATCAGATGCCTAAGGTTGTCTTCTAGGGTTAGAACAACCAAAGGCAAGTGACGGCCATAGGAGAGGGAAGAAGAGAGCTTCCAAGGCAATCCAAGGCCCAAAAGCCATCCGTTTGCACCGCCACCACCACCAACGCGTAGATCGCGCGACGGGCTACGCAACCACACCAAAATCATCTGTAAATCAGAACACCAAAAATCCCAGGCAAGTGTTTATCTTGCTTATTTCGTTGGTGCATCTTTGATAGTAGTTTAGGAGTACTTAGGATGAGTTTTTATGGAAGAAACCTAAGATATGAGTTAGGAAATTGCATGTAGTGATGGATAATTTGTTAATTCTGGAAACCCTTGCCATGTAGAGGAATTACCCACGAATTTATGATGTTTAAAAGAAGAAATTTCTGGAAATACTTGTTAGAACCATGTTTAAGAGAATTCTAAGGTTCTTGATAATTATGATAATTTTTGGGCTGTTAATCCATGTATAGTGATAGAAATCCACATGCTTTACGTTGGAAATACTTAGTATGATGATATAATGTTAGTAGGATGAATCTTTGGACGTTTGGGAATGTAAAACTTAAATTTGGATGAAGAAATGTGTTAGAACCCGTAACTGCAATTCTGCAGAAATCGCAATACCTGCTTGATCGATCGATCGAGCCCAGAGCTTCGATCGATCGAAGGTTCGATCGATCGAGCCCCAGACCTCGATCGATCGACCCCTCCTGGCAGACTCCTATTTCCTTTTTAAATGAGTTAAATTCAATTTATTGTGAGATAATTCTTGGGCATCCTTAATAAAATGTTTTGGGAGATAGGGAAGACCAGTAGGACATGTGAATAGATTTTGGGAACCTTGATGTCGGGCAAAGATTGTATTTTGGGATAATTACATAAGGGTCGGTGAATTTATGATTTAAAGAGAGAGACACGTAAGAGAGTTACTTTGGGACAAATGTGTATACCTACTGAATCTTATAATTGGGAGGATAGAATCCATGAAGCGTTATGTAGTAAGTGGAAAAGTTCCTCAAATTAAAGTAAGATGTGAATGGTTATACGTGATAACTAAATAATGAGAAATAAATACAAATGTCGTAATTATGGGAATTGAGAATTTACCCATTATTGATATGGTAATATTAGTACAGTTATATGATTGTGTATGCATATACTATCTATGTGTGAAAATCATGCCCACGCTACTTGCTATCCCTGAGGTTTCTGCACTGGGACAGTCTTATCTCGATGGGACCTCTATGGGGGATATTAACTTGTACCCTAAAAGATAGATATCCTTGGTACAGGCTATCGGAATGATAGTTCAGACGGTCCTAAGAGACGCGGGTATGTGCTTTCCTCTTAGAGACTTGGAATCTATGCTTCGCCTCATATTGTTTGTGTGTAGATATCCTTGGTACAGGCTATCGCAGTGATAGTTCGGACGGTCCTGAGAGACGCAGACATATGCCATCCTCTTAGAGACTTGGAATCTATGCTTCGCCTCAATAGTGTTTGAGTATGTGTTAATATAGTTCGAGAGTGATTCCGAATTTGTATTCCCTTAGTACGAGTGATACGGGGATTGGATAGTAGAGTATGCCCGCACCATAGTTGTTATTTGGGGTGCTGTTGTGATATATATATATTTTATGAGTAGTTAATATATATATGAAATTCTGAAATCTGGAACTGCCTACTGTGATGTGATATGTAGGACATGGTTGATGACTCAAATTGTAAATACTTGTTTTGAGAAAGTATAATATGACACTGGAAAACTTTATTGATTTATAAAGTTAAAATGAGAACTTTGGTTACTAATTGAAATACTCTTTTCAAATAATTGAATCGTTAAATTTTGAATCCTGCGAGTAATCTAAGATAAGTTAAACCATTGGGAAAGGATAGCGTGTTATATGATGAGTTAGACCACTGGGAAGGTTAGTGCGATAGGTGTGCACATTAGAAGAGAGGTGATAATTTCTCAAGAGAGTGTCGCACTAATATGTTGTTGCATTGGCCTGTATCAATTTAAATACTTGCTAAACAATTTTTAAATCATATACACTATCGGGCTCTGACCCGTTTTTCTCTCTCTCTCTCTGTTGTATATATATGTATGTACTACAGGTGCCCAGCCACAGGGGCGTCTAGCTTAGGATCCCTTGGAAGGAACGTGCTGCAGCTTAGGTGGGAGTTGCAGGCCACTTGCTTAGACGATTTCATATACTTGATTCCACTCCTATGATTCTCAGTTATTGGGGCATGTGTCGCCCTTTCCACTATTTATCTGTTTTGTTGGGACATTTGTATTTCAGTTATTTCTAGCACTGTTACTTTGAGATTTATTCAGCATGTATGTTTTACATTAAGTTTTAAATGTCGGGATTTTGGATGTTGAATGTTTAAGGTAATTGGATTATGTTCCAGGATAATTGTTGTATGATTATTACTTATTGAAAATGTTGTTACTAATTAAATAAATAATTTTCCTTTAAAAAAAAATAAAATTGGTCAGAAATGTTGAAAAATGGTTTTGACACTTAGCTTAATTAAGTAGGGTGTTAATTTGGAAAAATTTATTTTCACGACAGTGATGCTAAGAATGAACCAACTGTTCACCTTGATTTTAATTTAATAAAGGAGTGATCGCCCGGTATTTAATTAGGCGGGGTGTCACAAGCACTTTCTTGCCTTCTCTTTAACTGAGGTTGGCGGAGCATTTTGAGTTCCTCTGATGATGACTGATAACCCATGCCACATGGAGGAAAGGCTTTCTTAAATACTATGGGTTATAGTATCCCCTGTTGTCGTCGTCCTAGCCCAGTCCGGGCTAAAGCACATATTATTGAACATCTGTAGCACGTTGACATTACTGTGAGGGTTGTGCTCTTAACGGACTCTATCTTTGAAATCATCCCCTGCTGGGAGTGGAAGTGGAAGCGGTTCAACTGGGAAACCAGACAAAAGCATATCATTGGCCCATCCTGTATCTCTAGTACCGGGTTACTGGTGCTCGCATTCTCGATATTATCATCGTCGTCCAAGATGGTTATGACCGCCCCCTTGGCTAAGAACTTTAATTTTTAATGGAGAGATGAAGATACCCCCTTGATGCTGTGAAGCCATGGTCGACCGAGCAGTAATTTAAAACAAGCAGGTATATCGATGACTTAGAATTCAGTAACGGGATTTATAGGGTTAACCCCTGTTGTAAGCTTTATGGATCCCATCACCTCTCGACGAATATTATCATAAGCACGCACCACGTCGAAATTTAGAGCAAGGTCGCTTAATTTCAATCCCAGGGTTCTTAATGGGCAAACATTAAGTGTTGACCCGTTATTGACGAGTGAAAACGGGAATGTCTTACCCATGACCTCAACAGAAATATTGAGAACACAATTATGATTGGGACCAAACTTAGGGATTTATTCCTCAGGGAAGAAGAGAATTCTAGTAGAGGTTAGGGCTCCAATCAAGTTCATGGCTTCTTATGGAGTCGTGGAAGGAGGGGATGTGGGTCGGGTGAGTAATTTAATCAAGGCATTACGGTGTAGTTGGGAAGACAAGAAAAGTCCCCATAAGGTGATGTTAGATTCATTTTTCTTCAACTGGTTGAGGATCTTCCTTTCCTCGAAGGTCATTTTGACATGGGGAGTTTGTCGACAACACTTTACCCTCTATATGTCGTTGTTGATGGAGGGTTGAGACTCTGACGATGCCTCCCAGATCTAGTCATAAGGTTCACAGAAGAGGGGGAAAACAAAAACCCTCTTTTTTTATCTATCTCGGGATGTTCGACTAGTTTATTGATCTCTCATTGAAAAACTTCCAAATCCAACTTCCCTAGTGGATCTATAAGCTAATCGGATTGTCACACCCCGCCTAATTCTGGTGTCGGCCGCCACCAAAACTAAGCCGGACGTGAGTAAATAAAATACCATCCTTAGCATGTGACATATATGAGACATCAAATTTTAATCCACAATATAATTTGTTTTAATCAAACCTAAATATGAAAATGACATTCAGCCGATAAAGCTCCAAAATGCGATTTAATCCATCACATAATCTCCCAACATCTCAATAATGAAAAAAATCAATCCAACTGAAAACTTAAAACAACTTTGGAACCAAAAAGGCCCAATAACTCCAAAATAGTCTCATAAATAAAACGACTGAATGGAAAGAGAAAATCCAACTACTAAAGCAGTAACCTAAATCCAACTGCACCTCCAAAAGATGTCCAATGAATCCTATGCAGCAACTCCCAAAAATCCTGAAAAAGATTAGTGAACGCATGTATCAGAGCTAAAGCCCCGAGCATGTAAACCGGCTACTCTCCTCAAATAGGGTCCTTGAACCTAGACAATAGTGCTATATATATCGACTATAACAATAGAATATTTTAATTACGAGATTAATAATCACCAAAAATAAATTCACAATTACCCGCAAGGTTTTCATTAAAGCCACACCAATATGATTTTAATTAACCCACCTTCCCACAATGTTAAATTTAATTAATTTAACCGTGAAGAATATTACCAATACCCGTCCCCTTGTCAAGTCCGCCGTCTGATCCGTTTTTATCCTACGATCCTCGCGATATGACAAGGTTCCACACACGCACCCGTCCCCTTGTCAAGTCCGTCGTCTGGTTCGTTTTTATCCCGTGACCCTCGCGATATGACAAGGTTCCACACACGACACGACATAACTCGTCCTCTGACCCGTTCAAACTGTCGGTCCTAGACACATTATGTCGCCAATAAATTTTTAATATCCTTTTTAGTCCTGCGATATTAAATTCCACATTCCTTGTTTTCGTTAATCACATTAATTTCTCCCACCCTTAAAAGCGATGTGAAAATCCTCAAAATAACCTTTATTGCCAACTAAGGGTTCCCAAAACATAATATCGTCCCATCCTAAGCAAATAATGATTATAAAATTTCACTCCACCTAGATATCAATCCTAGGCTATAACAACAAAGGTATAATATAGAAAATCAGCCCCCACCCCAAATTATATAACCCGCATAAACTTATACTAACTAGTCCCATACCTAATTAGCATAAATCGTAATTAAGGCCCACTTACTAGTCCCATACCTAACAAGTGTACTATAACAAGAGTGAAAATCAATTATCTACCATACCCAACCTTTCCGAAATATTAACATATTTCCATAAAGTAACTCAATTCCAAATTATAACAACATTCATAAGGACACTAAATTCCCATTTAAATAATTTAATTTAAAAAGTGAAAATCAAAGACACCTAAATATTATGATTTTCAGAATAATCGCTACATGCAAGTCCTATCATGATCCTTATTTTCCCACACAAGAAATTAAATTAAACTAGGGTTTTCACATGAAATATCAAAATTACTTTTAAAAGGGCTCCTCTACATGCACATGCCCATAGCAAAATCGACTACACCGACACAACCCAAAGAATACACAGTTATAAGTATTCGGTATCAATAATTTTTTTTTATATATAAAACAGCCCCGAAATTTATCTCTTCAATCTTTATATTCATATCTTATTTTAGAAAACATGAGTTTAATGGAGGCTACAATCAAGACACATAACACTAAAGGAAAAGAATAGGGTCATGTGACACCCCGACTAATTAAACACCGGGTAGCTACTCCTTTATAAAATTAATTCAAAATGCCAAGTTGGCTCAGTTAATAGCATCACTGTCGAAAACGTTTTATTATTACTAACCACCTAGTATTTAAAAAGTAAGTGCCAAATTTTATTAAATCTGATTAACATGCAACAGGAGTAATGAATAACTAAATAACACCATTCACCATACTGAAGTAAAACGAATAACCATCACAAAAATGTAAATAAACTCTGGAGGAAAAACTCCTCAATACAAATCCCACAACTGATAAGTAAACTGAAATAAATAACTAAAACTGAATACTGAGCAATACATGCTAGAGTCTGAAAACTGAAATGTAAAAATGTCTAATAGAATTGGGCAACATGCCCTACAACTGATAGATGCTGAGACTGGAATCCAAATGAGAGAGGCGTCTAAAAGCAAGTCCCTGTAGCTTCCACAAACAGCTACAACTCGTCACCTGAATGAGAATCCTATGCTTGGTGTCCCTGTGGCTGGGCACCTAAAAATGGTTTTACAAGAAAATATATTTGAAAGCAAATGGGTCAGAGCCAGAAAGTGGAAATCATTTTAAAAACCTGCAAGTGCTTTAAAAACATTTAAAACATTAAATGCAAAGTACATGTTAGGACGTGCACTCACATTAAATTCTCACCTCTCGACTAACTGTGCACTCCTAACGTAAGTACCCATCTATAACTACCCTTTCCACTAGCTAAGTGACAACATAACTAGTTAAACTGCCAAAGGTTCTACCCATATTACTCGGTTCCATTTATCATAACAACGCTCGTAATTAAATAGAGGGTTAACGTAAACTCAGTTACTAAATATGCCATTGATATAACTATCAGCTAACTCATTATATATCTCGAAACAATACCGTAATATTTTTACAACATTAACATGAGGATTTCCATATTTTTAAGGCATATTATTCACATCATAAATATACGATACAAGCACCCCGCAATCTAAGCTATGGTGCACACATACTCTGCTATCTATCCCGGTACATCACGTACATAAGGATCACATATTCTGAATCTCTCAGGAATAGTTCTCAAATAACAACATCACAAATAATGGAGGCGAACACAGTCACCTTCACATGGGTCACACACATACCTACGCTCCCACGATCCGCGGACTTATTAATATCACAATAAGTCTTTCAATGACCTGTGTTCATCAAGGTACCAGTCTATATCCCCCCCGTAGGCACACAAGGATTAGAGGGTCCTAAGCGAACGTAACCTCCCGTGATAGCAAGTATGGTAGGTATGTCATACACATAAACTATATACTAAGCATTCACACACCTTAGATATCACCATTTTAATAAGGTATAAGCTACATCATAATACCATTATTCCAAACTTATGTATTTCAAGTCTCCCGTTAATATAAAGTTAAATTACCAACACGTCTCACGTCGTAGTCCTTTAACCTTAAAACCTATCTATAATAGATTATTAGGTTCCGATTATTCCCAAATATAACATCTTTATTCCTAAGGTCTTTACTTCTGCTCTAAACCTTATTTCATCAATTACACAATTTGTACTATTAACCCAAATATTAACTCACATAACGAATTTCATTTATTTAGAATAATTCCTCAAATTACATTCTGATTAAAGTCCCACTTCATAATCATGCCTACTGGTCTTCCTTAAAGCTAAGGGTATTCACAAAGTCTCCAAACATATTCTCCGAGGGTTTCCACCATTAAAATCATATTAAGGAAAATTTCACTCATTCTGGGAAGGTCGATCGATCGACCTATGAATATCGATCGATCGATCTAGTCGATCGATCGACTGATGAATGTCGATCGATCGATCGAACAGGTATGGCTACGGACTGCTTCGTTCTGCAGATTGAAAACGTCCCAAAACTTATTTCTAACGTGTGATTCTCAAATATAACGTTATAGTAATGTCATATAACCATCCTATAATATTATTAACGTCCACAAATCAATGTTTCAACAACTAAAGGCTACATATGGATCAAACTTCATCAAAAACCTAGTTTCCAGATTTTTCTCAAGAACAGTCATAAACTTCATCTTAAATCCGTTTTTGGTATAACAAAAGTCGATAATTCTCTTAATATAATCTTCCAGTAACATTCTACATGCTACCTATATCCTAAAATTTAAACTAATAACTCCAATCTTATGGGTTTTTCATTATCTTCCAAGAACATACAAAATTTATGAATAATCTAACATGGAAGAAGCATTCTCTGAAATTTAAATGGAATAAATCACTTGCCTTGGTTTGATTTCGGATTTGGTGTTGATTTGATGAAGAATCTCTGCAGAATTCCTCTCTCTCTCTCCTTCTCCAAGCTTTCTTTTCCAAAAAGGCTATGGTGGCTAGGGTTTGCTTTGGGAGAGTTGGAAGACTAAATGATAACCTACGTAGCTTATGGGGTTAATAAAGGGTTGGTTGGGTCAATTCCTTATCAGATTACAACTCTCAATTTTCGTCACTTTTAATTACCCAAAAATACCAAATTACTAAAATACCCTTTAAGTTGCCGGTATGGCCTAAAAATACCCCGGGACCCAAACTATACCCCCGGCTAGTGTTTTCTGACTATCTCGACCCTTCCGGACGCGTTGGCGCACTCAAAACGACCATACGGATTATAGATTTTAAATTCACTTTTAATAATATAATAATATACCGTGACGCGGCGGTCCCACGCGTCTCAACAAAATTTCTAAAATGCCGTATATAAATCTCACGACAAATTTTCAAATACCAAGTTCATATATAATCATATATGCACATAATCAAATACCAATTCGCACCACATTAGTATTATTAACCCGGATTAATTTCCAATTAATACGCAATTTAATTAATTAATCCCAAAATAAATATAGTCAAAAATACGGGGTATTACATACTTCCCCCCTAATAACTGAATTTCGTCCCGAAATTCGAAACTAGAAAGTACCTGTTAAAAATAGTTCTGGATAACGCTCGCGCATCTCATCCTCGCGCTCCTATGTGGACTCCTCGACATTGTGATGTCGCCACTGAACACGCACTAACGGGACTATCTTTGACCGCAGTTTCCTCTCGCTTCGGTCCAAAATAGCAATTGGCCCCTCCTCGTAAGAGCTATCCGGCTTGAGATCGATGTCCTCCACAGCAATGTGAGAATGAGCCAAATTGTCCCTAAGGTATTTCCTCAGAGAGGAAATATGGAACACGTCGTGAATCCGATGCAAGTGCTCCGGTAGTCCAAGTCTATATGCAACCGGTCCTATCCGCTCAATAATAGGAAACGACCCCACATACCTCGGTGCCAACTTCCCCTTCTTCCCGAAACGCATAATCCCCTTCATAGGAGATACTCTGAGCAGAACTTGGTCCCCCACTTGGAACTCTCTGAAAAACCTCTTCGCATCAGCATAACTCTTCTGCCTGTCTTGAGCTACCCGAATGCGACTCCGAATCAACTCAATCCTTGCCGAAGTATCCTGAATCACTTCCGGCCCAAGTAGTTTGTTGTCCCCCACCTCCAACCAACATGCTGGGGAACGACAAGGTCTACCGTACAATGCCTCAAACGGAGCCATGCCAATCGTGAACTGATAGGAGTTGTTGTAAGCAAACTCCACCAGTGGAAGGTACTGCTCCCATCCACCCCCGAAGTCAATAATGCACATGCGTAGCATGTCCTCCAACATCTGGTTGGTGCGCTCTGTCTGCCCATCGGTCTGCGGGTGATAAGCCGTACTCAACTGCAATTCCGTTCCCATGGCCTCCTGGAAACTCTCCCAAAACCTCGAAACAAATATCTTGTCTCTGTCAGACACGATATTCAGGGGCACACCGTGAAGTCTCACAATCTCTGAAATGAAAAGTTGGGCATACTGTCCCGTAGTGTAGTCAGTCCTTACGGGTAAGAAGTGAGCGACCTTGGACAACCTGTCCACAATTACCCAAACGGAGTCGTGACCCCTCTGCGACGTAGGCAACCCCGTGACAAAATCCATGGATATGCTCTCCCACATCCACACCGGAACCTCCAACGGCTGTAGCAATCCTGCTGGTCTCTGATGATCCACTTTTACAAGCTGACAAGTGGCGCATTTCGAGACAAACTCAGCGATATCTTTCTTCATACCGCTCCACCAATATTGCCGTCTCATGTCTTGGTACATTTTGTCCCCTCCGGGATGTACCGCGAACCGTGAGCCGTGCGACTCTGCCATAACATCGTGCCGCAATTCTTCCCCTTCCGGAACTACCAACCTCCCATTGAAGCGCAATCCCCCGTCTGAGCTAACGGTATAGGACTCGGCTCCCTCTGCTAGTAATCGAACTATCTGCTTCTGACAGAACGAGTCATCGGCCTGTGCCCGTACTACCTTCGTGACAATCTGCGGTGTAACGGTCATCACAGACATGAAAGATCGGGCCACTGCATCCTGGTGTCCCAATTCCTTCCACACCTCTGTCACCTCATCTGTTGGCCTACGGCTCAACGCGTCTGCTACCACGTTAGCCTTACCCGGGTGGTACTGGATGTCGAACTGGTAGTCCTTCACAAATTCAAGCCACCTACGTTGCCACATATTCAACTCTTTCTGCATGAACAGATACTGTAGGGACTTGTGGTCCGTGAACAGCTGAAACTTCTCCCCCAAAAGATAGTGCCTCCAAATCCGTAAAGCAAATACCACTGCTGCCAACTCCAAATCATGTGTGGGGTAATTCTTCTCATGAGGCTTAAGCTTACGGGAAGCATAAGCTATGGCCTGTCTCTCCTGCTGCAATACACCCCCCAGTCCTTGCAGGGACGCATCGGTGTAAACCAAATACTCAACTCCCGGTCTCGGCAATGCTAACACAGGTGCTGAGGTCAATTTGTCCTTCAATTCATCGAATGCCAACTGACAGGCATCACTCCAGATATATGGCACACCCTTACGAGTAAGATGTGTCAAAGGACCTGCTATATCCGAGAAACCCCTAATAAACCTCCTGTAGTATCCTGCTAAGCCCAAGAAACTACGAATCTCTGTTGGTGTCGTGGGCTGTCCCCACTCCCTCACCGCTGACACCTTCCCCGGATCGACAGATATTCCCTGGTCGGAAATAATGTGACCCAAGAACTGGACCTCTTTCAGCCAAAACCCGCACTTCTCATATTTTGCATACAGCTCGTTCTGACGAAGTGTCTGCAAAAACTGCCTCAAATGCTCGGCGTGCTCCTCCTCTGTCTGAGAGTAGACCAGAATGTCATCAATGAAGACAATGACAAACTGATCGAGGAAATCTCTGAACACCCTGTTCATCAAGTCCATAAACACTGCTGGAGCGTTGGTCAAGCCGAAAGGCATAACCCGAAACTCATAAGAACCATATCTCGACAAGAACACAGTCTTCGAGACATCCTCCTCCCTGATACGCAACTGATGGTATCCCGACCTCAAGTCAATCTTAGAGAAGAAAGAAGCTCCTCTCAACTGGTCGAATAAGTCATCGATTCGAGGCAACGGATACTTATTCCGTATCGTGACCTTATTAAACTCTCGGTAGTCCACGCACAATCTCAGTGAACCATCCCTCTTCTTCACAAACAAAACTGGAGCGCCCCAAGGTGAGGTACTCCTACGAATAAAGCCCTGCCCTAACAGCTGCTCTATCTGATCACGTAACTCTCGCATCTCAGCTGGAGCCATACGGTACGGTGCACGTGCTATAGGTCTCGTACCCGGTAGCAAATCAATAACGAAATCTATCTCTCGACTGGGTGGTAAGCCTGGTATCTCCTGAAACACATCTGAATACTCCCTGACAACTGTGATAGAATCTAAAGGAATCACAACCTCCTTAGAGGTATCCTCCTCTATGTAATACAGATGAGCGGTCGATCCTCCCTCTGGGCGAGGCATCGCCACTACAAACATCTCCTGCCCCGGAATGGCAAAAACAATGCTCCCGCTGAAGCAATCAATCATGGCCCTATATGCTACGAGCCAATCCAAACCGATGATCACATCGTGAACATGCATGTTTAACACTAACATGTCCGCAGGTAATACCAAACCACCAACCTCTACCCCCACTCCCCGGCATATAAAGAAAATAAGTGACCCACTCCCTAATGGTGAGTCGACACACGTCACTGTGCTCTCTGCCGTAGCTAAAAATCCTAAAGCTTTTGCGAAGTGTGTAGCAATAAAACAGTGTGTAGCACCCGTATCAAATAACACCCGACCCATAGTGCCATGGATAGGAAACGTACCCTCGATCGCGGGCGGCGCCTGTGGAACTGCAGCCTGGTGAACGTTGTAGACACGTCCATACTGTAGCTGCCCCTGCTGAGCTGGGACTGCTGGAATGGGTGGCAATGCTGCCATCTGTGGCGGTGCAGGAAGAGCGGCGGGAAACATGGGTCTCTGTGGCTCCTGGCGAGCACCCTGCTGCTGCTGTGGGGCCCTGTCCCTATCAGGACAATCCTGCTTCTTATGGCCAGTCTTGCCACAAGTAAAGCACTTCCCTGGGAAGTTCCCTCCCCTCTGCCCCTGCTGTCCCCGGCCCTGGTGGCCGTTACCATTCCTCCCTTGGCCCTGCTGGCCCTGATGGAACTGCTGCCCATTCTGCCCCTGTTGGCCCTGCTGGCCGTTTGGACCCTGATGGCCCTGACGGAAACCTCCCTGTCCCTGCCTGTAGTTCCCTGACCGGAACCTCTTATTGTCCCCTGCTGGGTACCCTGCTCAGTCTGTCTCTGCCCCTGACCGGTCTGTGCCCCGCTGGCACCATGTCCTCCAGTCCTGCCCTGATGGCTAGACTCCCCTGACCGCTTGCCCTCGGCCATATGAAAACGGTGGTCCTGGCAGTGCAATAGTGCAGCGTTAACCACATCAGAATACGTGGCCAACGATAGGTTCCCTAGCAGATGCTGACGGATCCTCCAATTCAACCCATCAGTGAACTTCTCTATCTTCTTCTTCTCTGTTGGAATCTCGTCTGGAACGATATTCAACAGATTAGTGAACTCGGCCTCATACTCGACCACTGTCTTGCTCTCCTGCCTCAGACTCATAAGCTTCCTCCTCATCTCTGTATGAACTGCGGACGAAAAATACTTGCGGTCGAACCGCACCCAGAACTCCTGTATCGTGAGGGTATCCCTCTCCTCCGCGGTGGTAATGGACTCCCACCACTGCAGCGCAGATCCAACTAGCTTGAAAGTAGCTAGCACCTGTTTCTGAACATCAGAGCACTCATGCATCCTCAAGTGCCTCTGCATATCCTTCCTCCATTGGCTCGAGACTACTACATCTGAGCTTCCTGCAAACTCTGGCGGATGCGCTTTCTGAAAAGCGTCACGTACACGCTCCCAAGCAGACGGGAATGCATTAACCTGTGCTGGCGCGGCAACCGGCGCCTGAGGCGGTGCCTGCTGAATAACGGCAATCGCGGCATTCACCGCTTGAGCTACTATAGCTGCAACCTCAGTGGCGTTCAACATGCCCTGAACTGGAGCGGGCTGGGGTTCGGGCATTGCATTCCTGGGAACTCGTCGTGCACGTCGTGGAGGCATCTGAAATAAGGACAAAGTTTATAAGTCTACAGTTATAAACTTTAAAATAGCTGAAGAACGAAACGTACACACAAAAAGTACAACAGTCCTAAAATATAGGGCTCTATATCAAAGAAAACGTAGCGGAAACATAATAGCCGTACAGATCCTAAAGGACACTAGAACCTGATGCTCTGATACCACCTGTGACACCCCGACTAATTAAACACCGGGTAGCTACTCCTTTATAAAATTAATTCAAAATGCCAAGTTGGCTCAGTTAATAGCATCACTGTCGAAAACGTTTTATTATTACTAACCACCTAGTATTTAAAAAGTAAGTGCCAAATTTTATTAAATCTGATTAACATGCAACAGGAGTAATGAATAACTAAATAACACCATTCACCATACTGAAGTAAAACGAATAACCATCACAAAAATGTAAATAAACTCTGGAGGAAAAACTCCTCAATACAAATCCCACAACTGATAAGTAAACTGAAATAAATAACTAAAACTGAATACTGAGCAATACATGCTAGAGTCTGAAAACTGAAATGTAAAAATGTCTAATAGAATTGGGCAACATGCCCTACAACTGATAGATGCTGAGACTGGAATCCAAATGAGAGAGGCGTCTAAAAGCAAGTCCCTGTAGCTTCCACAAACAGCTACAGCTCGTCACCTGAATGAGAATCCTATGCTTGGTGTCCCTGTGGCTGGGCACCTAAAAATGGTTTTACAAGAAAATATATTTGAAAGCAAATGGGTCAGAGCCAGAAAGTGGAAATCATTTTAAAAACCTGCAAGTGCTTTAAAAACATTTAAAACATTAAATGCAAAGTACATGTTAGGACGTGCACTCACATTAAATTCTCACCTCTCGACTAACTGTGCACTCCTAACGTAAGTACCCATCTATAACTACCCTTTCCACTAGCTAAGTGACAACATAACTAGTTAAACTGCCAAAGGTTCTACCCATATTACTCGGTTCCATTTATCATAACAACGCTCGTAATTAAATAGAGGGTTAACGTAAACTCAGTTACTAAATATGCCATTGATATAACTATCAGCTAACTCATTATATATCTCGAAACAATACCGTAATATTTTTACAACATTAACATGAGGATTTCCATATTTTTAAGGCATATTATTCACATCATAAATATACGATACAAGCACCCCGCAATCTAAGCTATGGTGCACACATACTCTGCTATCTATCCCGGTACATCACGTACATAAGGATCACATATTCTGAATCTCTCAGGAATAGTTCTCAAATAACAACATCACAAATAATGGAGGCGAACACAGTCACCTTCACATGGGTCACGCACATACCTACGCTCCCACGATCCGCGGACTTATTAATATCACAATAAGTCTTTCAATGACCTGTGTTCATCAAGGTACCAGTCTATATCCCCCCCGTAGGCACACAAGGATTAGAGGGTCCTAAGCGAACGTAACCTCCCGTGATAGCAAGTATGGTAGGTATGTCATACACATAAACTATATACTAAGCATTCACACACCTTAGATATCACCATTTTAATAAGGTATAAGCTACATCATAATACCATTATTCCAAACTTATGTATTTCAAGTCTCCCGTTAATATAAAGTTAAATTACCAACACGTCTCACGTCGTAGTCCTTTAACCTTAAAACCTATCTATAATAGATTATTAGGTTCCGATTATTCCCAAATATAACATCTTTATTCCTAAGGTCTTTACTTCTGCTCTAAACCTTATTTCATCAATTACACAATTTGTACTATTAACCCAAATATTAACTCACATAACGAATTTCATTTATTTAGAATAATTCCTCAAATTACATTCTGATTAAAGTCCCACTTCATAATCATGCCTACTGGTCTTCCTTAAAGCTAAGGGTATTCACAAAGTCTCCAAACATATTCTCCGAGGGTTTCCACCATTAAAATCATATTAAGGAAAATTTCACTCATTCTGGGAAGGTCGATCGATCGACCTATGAATATCGATCGATCGATCTAGTCGATCGATCGACTGATGAATGTCGATCGATCGATCGAACAGGTATGGCTACGGACTGCTTCGTTCTGCAGATTGAAAACGTCCCAAAACTTATTTCTAACGTGTGATTCTCAAATATAACGTTATAGTAATGTCATATAACCATCCTATAATATTATTAACGTCCACAAATCAATGTTTCAACAACTAAAGGCTACATATGGATCAAACTTCATCAAAAACCTAGTTTCCAGATTTTTCTCAAGAACAGTCATAAACTTCATCTTAAATCCATTTTTGGTATAACAAAAGTCGATAATTCTCTTAATATAATCTTCCAGTAACATTCTACATGCAACCTATATCCTAAAATTTAAACTAATAACTCCAATCTTATGGGTTTTTCATTATCTTCCAAGAACATACAAAATTTATGAATAATCTAACATGGAAGAAGCATTCTCTGAAATTTAAATGGAATAAATCACTTGCCTTGGTTTGATTTCGGATTTGGTGTTGATTTGGTGAAGAATCTCTGCAGAATTCCTCTCTCTCTCTCCTTCTCCAAGCTTTCTTTTCCAAAAAGGCTATGGTGGCTAGGGTTTGCTTTGGGAGAGTTGGAAGACTAAATGATAACCTACGTAGCTTATGGGGTTAATAAAGGGTTGGTTGGGTCAATTCCTTATCAGATTACAACTCTCAATTTTCGTCACTTTTAATTACCCAAAAATACCAAATTACTAAAATACCCTTTAAGTTGCCGGTATGGCCTAAAAATACCCCGGGACCCAAACTATACCCCCGGCTAGTGTTTTCTGACTATCTCGACCCTTCCGGACGCGTTGGCGCACTCAAAACGACCATACGGATTATATATTTTAAATTCACTTTTAATAATATAATAATATACCGTGACGCGGCGGTCCCACGCGTCTCAACAAAATTTCTAAAATGCCGTATATAAATCTCACGACAAATTTTCAAATACCAAGTTCATATATAATCATATATGCACATAATCAAATACCAATTCGCATCACATTAGTATTATTAAATCGGATTAATTTCCAATTAATACGCAATTTAATTAATTAATCCCAAAATAAATATAGTCAAAAATACGGGGTATTACAGGTCAACATGCCTGGGATTAGTTCGACAGAAAAATCTGATTACGTGAATGTGTTCCTCTCGAAAAATGGTTCAAAATCCCCTCTTGAACCGACTCGGGACAGATTCGCTTGGTCTTCAAAACTGAGCTTGAAAAGTTATTTTAATGGTGGCTAGGGTTTTAAGGTAGAAGAAGATGGAGAAAATAGAGTATTCTGCTCTTAGGGTTTTCACAAATGAGTGTTTAAAAATCTATCCCCGTCCCTTTAATTATATATAAGAGAAAGAGTTTTAAAGTAAGTCAAATTCGTCCAAAAATGTATTGCAGCGCACGTTTTCTGAAGGCATCGATCGATCGATGCCCAGGAGTCGATCGATCGATCACCCCGAAAAACTGACAGTTTTGATTAAAAATGTTATAAGGCAAAATATAAAAAAAAATCATATAAAATCCGTTTTAACTCCGATTTCAATTCCACTTAAAGTTCTATTCTTCTAAAATCATAACCAACATATTTGCGCATCAAAAACTATTTAATTCAAAATTTTATTTTTCCCGAATTTTCCAATTAATTAATTAAATTAAATAATAAAAACACGGGGTGTTACATACTTCCCCACTAGCAAAGAATTTCGTCCTCGAAATTAGACGAAGCATATACATCAACACGTAAATCTCGTAAAAAAAATAAGGCTCATATATGCCTACCTGTAGAATGCCATAATTGGGTGCCCATATACCCAATTCTACGCGCACCTACCCCACGAGCAACAAAATAATATATAGTACCTATATGCATACGCATAACTATGAAAATAACGGTGCACCACACGCTCCCACAAATCCCTACTCGATCCTATATCCGAAAGTCATTAAAATGCTAACATCCTCAAATTAAATCTCAACATCAAAAATCGATACATATGATACCTAAAATCTCCAAAATAATTATCGTCACCAAAATCCATTCGAAGGATCCCCACATCAAGCTTACTAATTCTAAACTCAATGCCTACAACGTCCTTAACTCAAAACTTCATATCTCCAAGAAACACATCTAACACGTATCCTAGACCCTCTACTTTAAGAAGTACGAATCAATAAAGGGAATCAAAGATCGCAAACACGAAAGCTAAATGGACTCATAACCTACGAGAACTAAGACCATGCTCTGATACCATCTGTCACACCCCGCCTAATTCTGGCGTCGGCCGCCACCAAAACTAAGCCGGGCGTGAGTAAATAAAATACCATCCTTAGCATGTGACATATATGAGACATCAAATTTTAATCCACAATATAATTTGTTTTAATCAAACCCAAATATGAAAATGACATTCAACCGATCAAGCTACAAAATGCGATTTAATCCATCACATAATCTCCCAACATCTCAATAATGAAATAAATCAATCCAACTGAAAACTTAAAACAACTTTGGAACCAAAAAGGCCCAATAACTCCAAAATAATCTCATAAATAAAACGACAGAATGGAATGAGAAAATTCAACTACTAAAGCAGTAACCTAAATCCAGTTGCACCTCCAAAAGATCTCCAATGAATCCTATGCATCGACTCCCAAAAATCCTGAAAAAGATTAGTCAACGCATGTGTCAGAGCTAAAGCCCCGAGCATGTAAACCGGCTACTCTCCTCAAATAGGGTCCTTGAACCTAGACAATAGTGCTATATATATCGACTATAACAATAGAATCTTTTAATTACGAGATTAATAATCACCATAAATAAATTCACAATTACCCGCAAGGTTTTCATAAAAGCCACACCAATATGATTTTAATTAACCCACCTTCCCACAATGTTAAATTTAATTAATTTAACCGTGAAGAATATTACCAATACCCGTCCCCTTGTCAAGTCCGCCGTCTGATCCGTTTTTATCCTGCGATCCTCGCGATATGACAAGGTTCCACACACGCACCCGTCCCCTTGTCAAGTCCATCGTCTGTTCCGTTTTTTATCCTGCGACCCTCGCGATATGACAAGGTTCCACACACGACACGACATAACTCGTCCTCTGATCCGTTCAAACTGTCGGTCCTAGACACATTATGTCGTCAATAAATTTTTAATATCCGTTTTAGTCCTACGATATTAAATTCCACATTCCTTGTTTTCGTTAATCACATTAATTTCCCCCACCCTTAAAAGCGATGTGAAAATCCTCAAAATAACCTTTAGTGCCAACTAAGGGTTCCCAAAACACAATATCGTCCCATCCTAAGCAAAGAATGATTACAAAATTTCACTCCACCTAGATATCAATCCGAGGCTATCACAACAAAGGTATAATATAGAAAATCAGCCCCCACCCCAAATTATATAACCCGCATAGACTTATACTAACTAGTCCCATACCTAATTAGCATAAATCGTAATTAAGGCCCACTTACTAGTCCCATACCTAACAAGTGTACTATAACAAGGGTGAAAACCAATTATCTACCATACCCAACCTTTCCGAAATATTAACATATTTCCATAAAGTAACACAATTCCAAATTATAACAACATTCATAAGAACACTAAATTCCCACTTAAATAATTTAATTTAAAAAGTGGAAATCAAAGACACCTAAATATTATGATTTTCAGAATAATCGCTACATGCAAGTCCTATCATGATCCTTATTTTCCCACACAAGAAATTAAATTAAACTAGGGTTTTCACATGAAATATCAAAATTACTTTTAAAAGGGCTCCTCTACATGCACATGCCCATAGCAAAATCGACTACACCGACACAACCCAAAGAATACACAGTTATAAGTATTCGGTATCAATAATTTTTTTTTATATATAAAACAGCCCCGAAATTTATCTCTTCAATCTTTATATTCATATCTTATTTTAGAAAACATGAGTTTAATGGAGGCTACAATCAAGACACACAACACTAAAGGAAAATAATAGGGTCAACATGCTTGGGATTAGTTCGACAGAAAAATCTGATTACGTGAATGTGTTCCTCTCGAAAAATGGTTCAAAATCCCCTCTTGAACCGACTCGGGACAGATTCGTCTTGGCCTTCAAAACTGAGCTTGAAAAGTTATTTTAATGGTGGCTAGGGTTTTAAGGTAGAAGAAGATGGAGAAAATAGAGTTTTCTGCTCTTAGGGTTTTCACAAATGAGTGTTTAAAAATCTATCCCCGTCCCCTTAATTATATATAAGAGAAAGAGTTTTAAAGTAAGTCAAATTCGTTCAAAAATGGATTGCAGCGCACGTTTTTTGAAGGCATTGATCGATCGATGCCCAGGAGTCAATCGATCGATCACCCCGGAAAACTGACAGTTTTGCTTAAAAATGCTATAAGGCAAAATATAAAAAAAAATCATATAAAATCCGTTTTAACTCCGATTTCAATTCCGCTTGAAGTTCTATTCTTCTAAAATCATAACCAACATATTTGCACATCAAAAACTATTTAATTCAAAATTTTATTTTTCCCAAAATTTCCAATTAATTAATTAAATTAAATAATAAAAACACGGGGTGTTACACGGATATCTCTTCGGGAACATCTTAGAGAAACACCATCTTAGTGGGACGTAAAATCAAATTATTTCCCAGTGGAGTCACCACTGTGACCATCCCTCCTTTGGCTTTTTCCTCCCGTCTCGGGGTTTTCGGTTCTCTCGCGCGCACACTCGGAGAGGGAGAGAAGGTCTCGTGCCTTTTTCTAGGAGCGATGTGGCCGTTGTCGATGTGGGGTGATGTAAAGGGAGGGATTCGCCAACCTATTTTGCACAAAACAAGCAAAAGAATATGTCGCCGCTTCGGGAGCGGCATCAAAGACAAACTAATGCTTACGAAACCAATAGTTCAAAGGTTTGGGGGCTAAGTTATGGAATGGAAAAGTGTTAGGCACCCATCCCGCCCTTTCGGTCTCTCATGGGCTTATGTTACTATTTTACTTAATCTCTCTCTGAAGTGTGTGAGTGTGTATATATAAATGGAGATCGGAATCGTTCGACTCAAATCATGGAAAAGATAGAGCGAGATCATCCAAAGGAATGTTCCCAAAATAATAATTAGAAAAAATGATGTGCGCGCTTAGCAAGAAATTGATCGTTATGATAAAACGATAATATTTGTTAGATAAAAAGCAAATATGAATCACAAGTATGTCATATGTGAGTAATGTATGGATAAAATACTGGAAAGATGAAAATATAAAAATAAAAAAATAAAAAAATTGGACTCGAGTCTCGGATTTTAGCCCAAAACGCCTACGTATCCTATAAAGGCATCAAACTCCACGTAGTTCTCATACATCACAAGGGTGGGTTTTATTCCATAGATTTAAACGGGAATTTATTATATGTGTGTGTGTGTTGAAAAGGTATTTTAGTTTTGAAAAAAAGTGGTCAATAATCCTGCTGGAATTTATAGGTGTAACCCTCTTTTTCTTTGTTTTGGGTTTTTATAGAAAATAAAGTGTGTTCAATATAACTAATAAAGGGTGAAATATTAATGTGTATGATCTAAAGTAAAAGCTAAATTGAGAATTTATATAACTAATGCGAAAATAAAGAACTTTAGAGAGAGAAAATGGATGTTTGGACCTTCTTTGGAGACTTAAGGCTTGATCTTGATCCTTGATGAGCTCCCTTGCAAGTTGAGATGATCGTTGGATGAGAGAGAAGGATATTTTTGCTAAATTGGGTATGAAAATGATGGGAATGAAAGATAGAGAGGAATTTCACACAAGGGAACTTCACTGATGGCAAAAGAATGTTGTTGAGATCACCAATATTGATGGATCTGAGGTGTACCTTTGAAGTGAGATCATGCCCTCCTTATATAGGATATGTGGAATGTCGATTGTCGTAGAACGCAATCCGTAAATCCAAATCGTGTATGGGGCATACCATACCGTTAGAAATGTAATTAAGATACCTTTAAGAGTCCTTTGGGCCTCTCCCGAGTCTGGAAGTTGACTTTGGGTCAAATGGAGCTCGAAAGCGCCCGTAGATCCTTTAGGCGGTAGTTCGTCGGATGGTAATGGATTGTTCGTCCAAATCGTAAGTCAAAATCAGAAATGGGGCGGATAGTTGGATAGGTTACGCGAGGTACTTCGACATTCCAAATATCTTATCTTGGTTTGTAGAGTGGACTTTGGTCAATCGGGGCACGAAAGCTACCGTTGACCTTTCAGATTGAAACAGGTCGTTCGTCCGTACCGTAAGATTGATTCGCATATGGGGTGGACCATAGGAAATGGTATTCATTTCCCTTTAAAGATTCATTCATTCTCGTTCGAGCTGAAGAGTTTACCTTGGTCAAATGGTCCGGATTATTTTTCGGGGGGAAATGGATTGTTCATCACAACGGTTATGTCGTTTCGTGCATGGAGCAGACCGTTGGAAAGTATTTTTAGTTTCCTTCGAAGATTCATTGAGATTTCACTCTGATGATGAAGTTGATTGGCGTCAAATTGGGGCCTGGGAGCGCCCAGTGGCCTCTAAATCGATTTTCAGTAGTAAAATGGTTCGTTCGTCTGAACCGTTATGCCGATTCTCGCATGGGGCAGACCATCGGAAAGGGAATTCAGAGACCTTTGAAGATTCATTTAGCTTTTTCTCTGGCGATGGAGTTGACCAGAGTCAAACGGGGCCTGGGAGTGCCCGATGACCTATTGATCGGTACTCGGAGTATGATCTAGGGTTTGTAATAAATGGGGAGGTTCTAGGGACCTTAGGATAGACATAGGGGGTGTCCTAGAATGTGGTGTCTATAGGATAAACATCCCAAACAGTGCGCTTTGATTTAAAATTTGTTTGGCTTCATTTAGTATGTTCATAACGACTTGGGTCACTCATTTCGTGCTGAACATAGCGAATAGATTTTGTTCGGGATAAACATCCCAAACAGTGGAGTGATTAAAACTTGACTTCGCTTAATTCGTTATGTTCATAGCGAATTAGGTTAATTAATTCGTGCTAAACATATCAAACAATGGACTTTTACTTGACTTTATTTGAATTTGATATCATACAACTTAATTTAATAAACTTCATTTCAATTTGATTTCATACAACTTCATTTCAATATCAAATAACTACATTTGTATATAGTACAACTTCATTTCATTTAATACAACGTCATTTCAATTTCATTTCATTCACCTTAGTTTCACATCATACAATTTCAATCCATTTCAAACTACTGTATTTCATTTCATACATCTTAGTCTCAATTGTACTTCATTTATAGATACAACACCAAACTTTACATGATTTCATAAAATAAAAGACATCCACAACTAGTTGATCTTGATAGGTTGATCGTTGGTTGCTACATCCTTTGGGAAGATTTTTCAAAACTCCGTTACTTGTTCAACGTATTTATCAATCCAAATTTTTACTTTGGGCAATGAACAACTATGCCAGTGACTTGCTATCGGGGGAATCAGACAGCCATACTTCAACTTCAAAGCTACAAAATGATCTTCGCAAACATGAGCAATCTCTATGAACATTGGATACACGGTTCATTCATGTCTCATTGGTAGAAATGTGAGACACTGTCACATCGAGATAAGTATGCACACGAACTTGTAAGTTTCCACCAAAAGATAGCCACACTCGGGCATGATCATTCAAGACTTGGGCATACATGGGCTTATAAAATCGTACAACATATGTAGAATAGTATTCGAAAACCAATCACCAAAACAGTGTGCGTAGAAGTCATTATTTGTCTAACTTCTTCAATCAAGTCTGATCCCATATGTCTCCATCCATCACGGCCAAATATGAGGCATTTAACAACGCATCTAAACCCATAATTTCCGTCAGCATCAACCTCGACGATATCTTCTAAGAAATCTCTATAGAAGACCGGTATCTCATTGATATAGTGTTTGTATGCGGGGGAGTAGTTCGGGCACCATGGGGCGGGGCGGGGCGGGTGAACTCCGTGAAATTAATTTGCTTCTTAGGCCTTTGGACCGCGGGATGTTCCTTTTCTGTTGATTGTCTAGCAAGTTCGAAGCCCGAGGGATCCCTTTTAGTTGACTTCTCATGCTTTTGCTCTCTAACAGTTGGTTTTCGACCTCTCGGGCGACCTTTGCATTGCTTAAGCACGGATGGCTCAAATAGCCTAGCGGTGCTGGGACAACCGATGTCCTTGAGTTTTCGCAACATGGCCCTTTGCTCGTCAATAATTGACCGTTCCCACCTTTGTTTAAAAAGTATCATTTTCAGATTATAGTCAACCATATGGTACTTCGCTAATTTGAGCACCATTATTAATTTGCGCCAATGTGCATCGACCCCCCTATAGTATTGCCCTACCCTCCATCTGGTAGATAACCAATTCATGAGTGCACGATACATCATAGATATTGCATGACAAGTGTAGGCATGATTTTGACATCCATGCCAAAGGTATCACAAGTCTTTAGCTCCTCAAGAATTAGGTCAATGGCATACACTACACCAAAATGGCCAAATTGTCACCTTTCAGCCGGCCACCCTTGTCGAGGTCATTGACCGTGACAAAAAACACGCGTTTTGTGTCACGGTCATTGACCTTGACACGACCGTGACAATTCTTTAAATAATTGTCACGGTCAATGACCTTGACACGACCGTGACAATGTTTACAGCAAAAACCCTTTCCCCCTTCGTTTTTCCTTCCCGCGCCGTTCCCTCTCTCTCTCTCTCTCTCTCTCTCTCGGCGCTGCTCTCTCTCTCTCTCTCTCTCGGCGCTGCTCTCTCTCTCTCTCTACTTTCAGGTTTAATTCTCTCTCTCTCTCTCTCTCTTCCATTTATATATATGTTTGTGTGTATATATATGTGTGTATGTGTGTATATATGTGCGTGTGTGTGTGCGTGTGTGGGGGGTGGGGGGTGGAGCAGGGTGGGAGTAGGGGGTGGGGCAGGGTGGGGGTAAGGTGGGGGCAGGGTGGGGGTAGGGGGTTAAAAATATAAATAAATAAGTAATTTTCTATAAATTTCCAAAAATGTAAATGTAAATAATATCCAAAAATAATATCCAAAAATGTAAATTTGTAGTAATTGTCATCCGAAGTTGTTAAAAGCATCCGAAGTTAAAAAAGCATGAAAAATAAAATATTTTTTAAGATTTGTGGTGAATAACTAAAGTTAAAAAAATATTACTTTAGTCATTAAATTACTTTTTGAATTCGGGCGATGCGCATAAATTTGTAGTAATTGTCTTATAATAAAGATCAATTAGTCTATGTTGTTGAAAAATTTGATCAAATTGGTGAGCCCTTCATATTTTAAAAATGTTGTTTTTATTCCTATTTAACTTTTCTTTCTATACACCCTTAATTATATTTAAAGTTTAATAAAATAGGAGTTATAGAAAGAAAAGTGGGGTTTAAATAAAAACACTTTTTTTAAATTTTAGGTTCTGGTGCATAATCTTACTTTGTTACAATTAATTTATATGCCTCAAAGTTATTTTATCACTCTTAGTTTATATTTGTGATAATACTTTATGAACCACAACTTTAGGTTGATTATTTTAGAACTTAAACTTCAAGATACAAAAAATAATTCTATAGAACAGCTTAGATATCTTAACAAAACACATATCTAACATTGAATATGATTTATAAAAAGCACAAAACAATAGTAGAAATTCAATACATGAAATTAACATTGAGATTATTTTAAATAGACAGTCACTACTGTGTGTGTGTGTGTGTGTGTGTGTGTGTGGTGGGCGGGGGGCTATTGTGTGTGTGTGTGTGTGTATGTGGTGAGTGGGGGTGGGGGTGTGTGTGTATGTGGTGAGTGGGGGGTGTGGAGGGAGGTGTGGGTGTGTGTGTATGTGGTGAGTGGGGGGTGTGGAGGGAGGTGTGTGTGTGTGTGTGTGTGTGTGTATATTTGAATTAACCCATGAATTTGTATTTTTGTATTTGAATTAACCCATGAATTTATTTTTGTATTTGAATTAACCCATGAATTTATTTTTGTATTTGAATTAACCCATTATATGAAACATACTTGAAATTAAATATAGTGCGCATAGATACTAGCCTTCTAGTTCTTATGCGTACGCATTCAATATCCCTTAGACCCGTTCGAGAGTCATTACCCCTGTAATGAGATCTCTCGAATTGTCCCATTTGGACAGTTTGAGACTGTATAATTTCTGTATAATATTCTTATTGGCTTAAAGTTGTTACTTTTGGAGGAAGTTCTGCAGTCGTATCTTAATGTTCTCTGGGTACATACTAGATTGACAAGTGTGACTGTTATTTCAATTGACCAATTGAAATAACACTCACACCTGGCAATCTACGTCGTGTACTTGGAGAACTAAGGGGATATGCTGTCGAATTTTTTTCAAATCGTAACAATGTGCATGAGCTGTTAAGTATATTACAAAAAAATGCAGTCTTGAATGGGATAGGACCACTTACCCTTTAATAGTATAATTAAATGATGGGATAATTAAATAAAACATACTATAAATCTAAGTTTTGTTTACCTTTAATAGGTGTTTAGTTGTGGTAGCTGTGATGGGATATCCGAAATACAAAGAGTGGATGGGTGAGACTAATAGAATGGGGGATGTGTTTCGCAGAGGTGCTAACGAATTTGTGAAATATGCAAAGAGATGTCGTAATGATGAAGAGTTTTCGTGTCCGTGTGCTAGGTGTAAGAATGGTAAGGTGTTTGAGTGGAAAACAGTTGAACTACATTTGTTAAGATCGGGTATGCAAGATAGTTATCGATTTTGGAGTTTTCACGGTGAATTGAAAGTTCCTTTTGTCCCCGACCAACCTTCACAACAACCTTCAACAAGTAGAATAGATGTAGAAGGGGACGACGTAGATCATAATATGTTAGAGGATTTAGTTGATGATGCGTACGGAGTTTATGAAGCTGAGGAGAATGAGGTTACTGATGATGTAGAAGATTCAAGTGCTCGTGAAGATAACAGGATAAAACTTGACGATGACTACCAAAGTTTAAAATTTAAGGCGACCCAACCGTTATACTCTGGCTGTGAGAAAGATCAAACAACTTTACATGCCATAGTTGGTTTGCACAGTTTGAAGACGCAGTACGATTTGTTTGGCAATAGCGTGACGGGAATTCTGAAATGGGTGAAGGGCTTATTACCCAAGGTGAATACAAGTCCAAATAGCTATCCTGTTATGAAGAACAGTTTGAAAGGTTTGGGAATGAAGTATAAATCGATTCATGCTTGTGTGTATGACTTCATACTATACCGAAAGGAGTATGAAAATCTCGATCGTTTTCCGGTATGCGATGAACCTAGATATGTCCAATCTACTAGTAAGGAAGGCACAAGCTCAAAAGTGCCTCAAAAAGTATTGAAATATTTCCCCGTTGGGCCTAGATTAAAGCGATTTTTCACAGTACCATGGATTGCAGAGGCAATGACTTGGCATACTAGGGCAGAAGTAGGGGGTAATATCATGCGTCATCCTATTGATTCTACTGCTTGGCGGAGGATGAATTTTGAGTATCCCGATTTTGCTCGAGAACAACGCAACATTCGTTTGGCTATATCAACATATGGTTTCAATCCATTTGGAAATCTAAGCACCAATCAGAGTGTATGGCCAATGATCCTAGCCCCACTCAACCTCCCTCCTTCACAGTGTATGAGACCTGAATTTTCGATGATGGCTTTATTGATACCTGGGCCAAAGGCACCAAGTGATGACATTGATATCTACCTGGCTCCTTTGGTAGAAGAATTAAATGAGTTGTGGGAAGAGGGTGTGCAATTATTTGACTCTTTTAGAAAAGAAGAGTTTACGCTGAAAGCTATGTTGATGTGGGCAATTCATGATTTTCCAGCTTATGGGACATTATCCGGATGTGTAGTACATGGTTATTTGGGGTGTCCTATTTGTGGAGAGGAGACTGAATCTCTTTGTCTATCCTCTAGCTTAAAAAATGTATACCATTGCCACAGGAGGTTTTTACCCCCCGCTCATAGTTTCAGATTTGAGAAAGGTTCCAATTTTTTATTGGGCGGAGTTGAACATAGGCTACCGCCGAGACAACTTTCGGGTTCAGAAATTGAAAGTAAATCTTCTGAATGTGGCCCAAATATGCCAGGTAAGAAGCCCAAATTTAAGAATGTCAAGCATAAGAAGACCCCAACTGGGAATGAAACTGAGATAAGAAAGGCATGGTCTCGGAGGTCAATTTTATTTGACTTGCCTTATTGGAAGAAAAACTCGGTGCACCATGTATTGGATGTGATGCATGCAGAGAAGAACTTCGTTGAACATATTGTGGGTACTTGCCTTGGGGGGAGTCATTCGAAGGATGGAGAAAATGCATGAAAAGACCTTAAAACGTTAAAACTTAAGCCACAACTATGGTTGAAAGAAGATAGTAGGGGAAGGACAATAATTCCCCCTGGTGCGTTTACTTTGACGAGTGGGGAAAGGAAGGTGCTTCTAGACACAATATATAATTTGAAGGGCCCATCTACTTTTTCGTCCAACTTGCAAAGGATTGTGAATTATGCTACTCATGATTTACATAAGTGTAAGTCCCACGATTGGCATGTGATCATGAAATTGGTTCCTCTATTGTTTAAGCACTGTTTCTCCACGCACAAGGATTTGCGTAGGGCTATTATGCAAATTAGTATTACCTTCTCCCTCTTGGGTGAGAAGGTAGTGAATCGAGAACACATAGTGGCCGCAAAATTGGTTGTGAACGAAGCGATTTGTGTATTGGAGAAGTACTTTCCCCCAGCATTCTTTGACATAAGTGTTCACTTGTTGGTACACCTATGCGACGAGGCACTTCTTTGTGCTCCAGTTAGATATCGGTGATGTATCCGTTTGAAAGATTGATGAAAGTTTTTAAAGATTACGTCAAGAATACGCGATATATTGCAGGATCAATTGCAGAGGAATACATCACCGTGGAGTCATCAATATATACTCGGGAATATATGCCTGACTCAACCAGCGTTGATGACACTGATGAATTCCTCGATGATGGTGGTAATGTGATGGGAAAACGAGTGAAATTAACGAGTTTGCAACATGAACAAGTAGCTCGTTATCTATTTGACACACATGAAGATGTCGAAGAATGGAAAAAGTAAGTTTCGAATATTATAATGTTTAACATTATTTTAGATTATTTTATACATGATTAATTTTGTAATATGCAGTAAATATGAAGCCTGTGAGAACAATAAAAGACGAAAAACAATGGTACAATCAGACAACGAATTTAGGCTATGGTTGACACAAGAGGTAATTATAATGAAAACAGTCGTTATATAACGTTACATTACACTCAAATTTTACCACTAATATAATTAATTTATCTATATTCTCAGCTCCTAAAGATGGGTGATGCGACATCAAGGCTTGATCGTCTAGCCACTGGACCCTTGTTCGTGGCACAAGAGTACAAAAAGTATCGATTGAACGGTTACATTTTCGGCGCTAAAGTGTACGAGGAAAGTACAAATGTACAGAACTCGGGAATTTCATACAAGGCTCTTACTTTCTTTCGAGCGAGCGCAAAAGATAAAAACCTCGTTGAAGCTGAAATGACTTACTATGGTGTAATCCAAAATATATTTGAATTGGATTATATAAGCTTCAAAGAGGTTGTATTTTACTGTGAATGGGTAAGAGTTGAGGATAAAAATGCTTGTAAAGTTGATCCTGTCACCAATTTGATCATGGTTGACTTGTCCAAGTTGAAGAGCAACGACCACGTGAGCGATGAGCCGTTTGTTTATGCATTTCAAAAGGTTAAGCAAGTGTTTTACTCGGAGTATATCAACAACGAGCCATGGTCATTTGTCCAACACGCGCCAAGGCGTCTAAATAGTAGTGTGGATGACTTGGCTGCTCCTACCGAATATCAATCCATTTTTTATGATAACCCGAATTTGAAACAATTTTTCAATTTGTAATAAATATTTCAATTTGTACCGAAACATCCATTTTTAATGCTTTTAATTGATCTGCACTTTATCATTTTCACTCTTGTGTAGTGTGCGTGTGTGGAGAGGAGATTAATACATAAATATTCCAACTACATATAAGTTTTGTTTATACTAATCCATGAATATACGCTTCTTACCTTTAATAGGTGATTAGTACACATTTATTTGGGGTGTCCTATTTGTGGAGAGGAGACTGAATCTCTTCGTCTATCCGAACACTAAGAAATGCCATAATCCTATGGAGTGATGCTCTGCAAATTCCTCCCAACCGTTATGTAGACAAACATCACCAGTTGAAGTTGTCAATTCCACTTTCCATACCCCACCATTTGGAACTTCTAGCAAAACATGGGAGACCATTGAAAGGTGGAATTGACAACTTCAACTGCTGATTTTTGGCTACACAACGGTTGGAAGGAATTTGCAACGCATAACTCCATAGGATTATGGTATTTCTTAGTGTTTAGATATGAAGAGAATTATATTTGAGACGATTGCCCAGGGTACATTAGTTGGAAGGAGGTGCCATATGAGCTCAAGTTAGCTGTTTGAGTGACACTACAGGTAATGTATTTATATTTATATGTCAATTTCGATTTCGATTTCAATTACGATTTATATTTATCTATATTTGAGGGGCGGATACTAATTTTACTTTATTTCAATTCAGGGGACAGGGAGTGGCCCTAAGGGTAGGCCACATATGCTCTATACTTATGTGGCTATTTGGACGATAAGGGAAGGATAAGGAGGTGTCCCCAACCGTCGCGGTACAAAATCTCTTTTCCATGCAAATAGTTTGTAGATTTGAGATAATTGATGGTGATGTTGTTTCTTCTTAAATAGTTTCTATTTTGAATATATATTTGCATTATCTTTAGTTTGTTTGGATATATGATGTTTGGAACAGGTACAACGTTGCTATAACAGGTACAAATATACTGCTGGGCAGTGGCAGTGGCCATACTGCCCAGCAGATTTTTTTTAAATTCTGCCCAGAATTGTCACGGCCATTGACCGTGACACGTCCGTGACAAAAAGTTGTCACGGACGTGTCACGATCAATGTCCGTGACAATTTTTTTAAGAAGGGTCACGGCTTTGTCACGGTTTATAACCGTGACAAACGTGTCACGGTCATTGACCGCGACACGACCGTGACACAAAACGCAAGTTTTGTGTCAAGGTCAATGACCGTGACACGACCGTGACAAAAAAAGTTGTCTCGCCTCGAAATGTCACGGTCATTGACCTTGACAAGTTGGATTTGTCAAGGTCAATGACCTTGACAATTAGGCAGATTTGGTGTAGTGATAATGAGAAACCCGACCTATAAGCTCATGCAAGATAGGAATATTGTGCAAAGAATCCTCAATTTCCCACTTAATCTCGATCACTTGCAACTCAATGTAGTTGTGCATGACGATAAAAATCTTGTCAAAAGGAAGTTGAGAACTCTCCAAGTGCCTCTTTAACTTAGCGTGTGCTCCTTTACAATGATACATAGTTTGGTTGCCCGAGTGCCTAATCATATTTTTCCATGCATGAATGAAGCTCTACCTTAGATTATACCATGTGCAATCTATGCAGTGAAGCATGTTCGGGTATGCAACCAAATCACAGTGAAATAGCGCTCACTCTTCGTTAAAATCATTCTCGGTGGGGGATTTAACCAAATGCATCCATTCCCTTATTAACTTCTACAATGAATCCTCATCGTGGATATCTTTCCTAGCATGGAGTTCCACATTGCGATGAACGTGGAAAGTGCAAACCATATATCTCACCTCGGGGAACACAACCCGCGACGCGTTCATGCACGCGTACTCCCGATCTGTGATGAAAACTGTGGGACATGCAAACGAATTGAATAGGGATTTCAAACGTCCCAATGCCCACCGATAGTTCTCCACCTTCTCTGTTGCTAAAAAACGAAGGCAGTATTAAACGTCCTTCCGCACGACATTATAACAACCATGTCAAACAAAGGCATCTTGTATCGATTGGTCTTGTACGTGCAGTCAACAATGACAATGGACGAAAAACACTTGGCCAGTTGGGTTGAGTTTTGATGAGCCCAAAAAATATCTTCCACCTTCATGGTAGACTCATCCGTTCTATACCAATAGACGTAATGTTTGTCTCCAAATAACTTCATTAACTGTTCCATCGCCATTCTACCCTCTCGTTCGGAAATCCTCAACTTTCCCTTGGCGCTGTAAATTGTTTTCATGGTCGAAACATTATTAACATTACGACTTTTTATCGCCGTTAGAATGGCGATCGGCTTTACCCCACTAAAGGACATCTCTTCAACAATGTTTTTCTCCACCGAAGTGAGTCGATCGGCGTATGCATGTCCAACTAACGTTTTCGGTAATTGGTGATTGTGAACATCGCTAACAACTGACAACATCCACTGTCCGTTGTCAAGCAGAATACCCTTCAACAAAAATGAACAATTGCACTTCCGAGTGGCCGTGTCCCTCTTCCGACTTTTTCCCCTTGACTACTCCCTACGTTCCCATCATTCTTCCCGTGATAATCACGGTATTCACCACCTCTCTCGCAACCCATGTGTAAACGTCCCTTACGCGTTGAAGAAGGTACGTCGGACTTGGTGATGACTATTACTGAATTAACGGATCGGGCTTGCTCTTGAGTTCAAGCAACCAACTCTTGTCGAGTGGAAAATCCCTGAGAATTACGAATATAATGAATCAGTACAACGTAATTATAATATGAAGTATATTACATCAATAATAGACATTATAATACATGCTCCGTAAAGAACGTCGCACTAACATCCACTAACACCGAACCACCTTCCTCGTTATGAGGTAAATCGATGTTTGCTAAAGCCTGATCAAATAATAAGGAGTTGAAATCCATGAAGGCATCCTGAATAGGTAAAATTATTATTAGGTGGGAATAAATGGAATTTGAATCACAACATAATTACATTTGATAACAAGCTTGCAACAATTTTTATTTTTGAATTCAATTCGGCATGAATATAGCAATTAATTTCATTATTCCGAGGTAAAGATGTCGAATATGTATAGATGGTTCGGGGTGAATCTAACGAACAAACTCATCTGGTATATATGTTGAATATGTGTATCTTGTTCGGCAAGGTTATAACGAATGGAGTTAGTTCGAACAAAAAAAAATAGAGTTGGTTCGGGAGGTTTACCCCGACTTTCTGCCTTGAAATCGGGGCCTCGATCCCGAACCAACTGTACATTTTCTGCATTTTTTAAAATTTTCAAACCTTATGAAAAAACAAATATATATGTAATGGGACCTAAAGTTTACCTCAAAAATGAAATTAATAGAGTTGTCATTTGCTTTTGAGGTGTTGTCATTAGGGGTGTCCGCGGTTCGGTCTAATCCGATTTTGAGGTATTTTTGGGACCGAACCACATTAATAAATCCTAGAAAATTATGGATCGAGATCGAACAGGAATAATCGGTCTCGATCGTATTTGGTTTCAAGCTGTTAGTGTTCTGTCTCGGTCCATACCAATATCGAACAACGCATTTTTTTTAATTAAAAACATGTTTTTTTAATTAAAAACAACACATTTAAAAAAAAACAGTTTTATTTAAAAAAAGGAAACACCTTTAGCATTTGTTATCACAATTGAACGACAATTAACTACTCACTTAACCAAAAACTTCCAAACATGGGTCTAAACAGACCCGTTATCAAGTTGCAAAATTAGTTAATTGTGTATTTATTATGCAAAATTGCATTAAATACGCGTGTCAGTGGTGGACGGAGGATTCATCCAGTGAGGGTTGGGGAAAAAGTTTTCAGATAAACCACAATAGTCATAGATCCATAATTTTTTAAAATTGAAGGAGAGATTCTCATAGCTACAAATCAAAATATTAGTACATCTAAAGGCAAAAGGCAAAAGGCAAAACTAATCTCCTGGACCCTAAATCAAGTCAAATATATTCATGTGTTAGAAGTTGTGCACATATATATTCTCAAAAAATAAAACCTCAAAATATGAGTTTGTAATAGTTTGATCAAATCTCAATTGGGTAATTTCCATATACCATAAGGTCACCAACGATACAATCCCCTACCTGCGATACAATCCTACCAGCGATACGATCCCCTACCCCAAGCCGAACCCCAACCCGAGACACCCAAACCTGACTTTCAGATTACCTGATATGAAATGGGGATGAAAACAGTCTCCATCAAACTAAGTTATCAAACATGAAATGGGTTTTGAGTTTAAGATTACCTGTAAAGTGAATGAGCCGGAGCCAGAGGAGAGTGAGCCGGACGAGATGAAGGAGAGAGACGGAGGAGAGTGCGACCACTGAGAGAGAGAGAGAGAGAGGAGAAAATATAAATTGGGGTTAGGGTTATGTTCTTGTGGTTGTGGGTCTGAATGCTGTCTAATGTTGTTGTGGCCTATTATGGGTGAGTGCATGAGTTGTTATTAAGTTTATATATATATATATATATATATAGAGAGAGAGAGAGAGAGAGAGAGAATGAAAGCGATTCAATCCGATCCAAAATCGTTTTTTACGATCCAAAACCGAGACCGACCCGAATTATGCGATCCTATATATTTTTAGACCAAATTAAGATCGAATTAAAAAAAACTCACAAAAGAGTGTTCAATCCAATTCGATTTTTTCGATCCATTCAGGTTCATGCACACCCCTAATTGTCATTATCTAATGGTGGAATATCAATTAGTATTTGAATATTTAGAGAACAAATCCTAAATATTTAATAATGTTGTTGTAAATGATTAGTGGGTGACAAAACTTTAATAATGGAGTGTGAGCACCAATGGAACAACACTTTAATAATAATGTTGTTGAAGATGATTGGTTGTATTAATGGAGACAAATTTATTAAGTGAAGATGAGAAAGGGAGAATTTAGAGTGTAGTGGATATAGAGAGAGAAGAAAATTTTGGATTGTAGTGGTGTTTTGTGTTGTAGTTGGGTAAAAAAATATTAATATGGGGTGGTGGCTCTTAACAAAAATTCCTTGTTTTTTTAACTTGTGATATTTTAAAGCAAAATGTGTTGTGCCCTTAGAAACACCCAAAATTTAACCGAAGTATTATTTCATATGGTTCCCTATATCCATTGCACCTTATTTTTTTAATTGTGATATTATGGAACAAATTTTTGGGTGTAAATATCAGTCACCTCTTTTGTAAGTGGGGACCTTCATAATATTCAATTTCAGTAGAAATGGAAGAGAGTATTTACCTTTACTTTCTAATAATGAGCATGGCGAGATCGATCTCAGCCATTAAAATTACCAGATTGATCACGGGGAATGCTTAAATAAACAAATAACCTTAAAGACAAAGGATTAATAACTTCAGTGTGAGAACAACTTAGAACTCTCTCATAATCAAAAGATAACAGAGAAGGTATATCCTTCCACAGGTAAGAACACGTCAACTTAAGTAAAACTAATTCACCCACTAGAATTGTTTTGTGGAAGCCAATCATCACATTTAACTACAGATCGTTAACATATGTACAGAGAAAGAAGGCATGTGCAAAATGAAAATTGGATTATGAGATCCTATGATTTTCTTGAGAGGATAGTTTCTGTTGTAAACAGAGCTTCTTTTCCAAAAGGCGTAATCTCCACGTTCCTGCACGATACACCAATTTGAAATTGAATGAGCAGTAGAAGGCACAAAACAATTGGGCCCTGTTTGATGAGCGCGGGGTAGTAGTGGCAAAATGGGCCCCAAAAAATAAACTACCCATATTAGCCCAGTCATTTAAATATGGGGCCCATTTTTATAAGGTATGAGTCAAATATGTGGCCATATTTAAAAGTTAGAGCCCATATTTGAAAGCGATGAATCAAATATGAAGTCTATTTTCAAAAGCTGAGTCAAATACAAAACTTATTTTTAAAAGTTAAGAGTAAACAATGTTTTTTTTAACATATATTTGGAATTGTAATACTTATTTGGGGCGAAAAAAATGGGTTGACCTAGCCCATATTTGACCCGCCCATATTAAGCCCAACCCATCCCCCCCCCATCCCCCCCCACACACACATTAGGCCCAACCCATAGTTTTGCCACTTATAGCGCGGGATAAGGAGATGGGTAACTAAAATATATTTATTCCATGTTCGGTGTAGAAAGGATTGGATATCAAGTAGGATAAGTTACCACATCCCATGTTTGGTACTAGATAGGATATAATTTCACTTGAGAGAAGTTATCTCAAGTCTTTTACGCTACTAAATGTGGGATAAAATCCCATATATGAGGTGGGATAAAATCCCACATATGAGGTGGGATTATTTCATCCCGTTGGGATGGGATAACTCTTATCCTATCTCACCTCATCCTGAGCATCAAACAAGGCCTAGTAGTTTATAACTATGAGTACACAACCCGACCTAAAGGGGCAGGTTTAAAAACTCATTATTAGTAATAGGGGCAGGTATGGGTTTTAAATAAACCCGAGTCAGATTCGGGGCAGGGCGAGATTTCACATTTTACTCCCGCGCCCGATTACATGCAATGTTTAAAAAGGCACGAGGCAGAGGCAAGGCGCAAGCCTCACCTTTTTTGGAAAAAATCAACAAAAATTATTAAAAAAAAAACAATAAATCACAAAATAATGTAACATAACAATCATCACACAAAATAATCCATAATTAATATCACTAGCACTAAAAAAAGGTCGGCTTTACTATCATAATTAATTATTTAGAATATGTTGATTGATAATTGTGTACCAAAATATTTTTAAAAATAACTTTTAGTCCTTAAATAGTGACATTAACATTGAATGGAACATTATATTAGGGACTACAAATTCTTTTTTGAATTAATATTTGACTATTATTAAGGACTAAAAATTCTTTTTTTTTAATAATATTTGACTAAACATTGAATGGAACATTTTTTTAGAGACTAAACATTAAATGGAACATTTTTTAAAGACAAAATATTTTTGAAGATATATCCTACCAACCATTAAATGGAACACATTTAAGATGGAACATTTTTACGGGACTAAACATTAATTAACCCCCAAAATTAATTATTTAATATGTATATAAAAGAACTGAACAGAGCATATATCCACTAAAAAATAAATAAATAACAGAGCATATATCTCTAAAACAAAGCCTCTAAAAAAGGGTGGTTCTATTATAACCCACTAATTCTTTATACCCACCCCAACTAACATTTTAAGGTTTAAGATAGGGTATTTATATTTGAACCACAATTTCCTTTTTCTAGCCCCCCTAATTATTAACCCCACATCACTGGGTTGAAATACATTTAAGACACCCAAATGGTTGGTGGGTACAGAAGAAAAAAAGGGAGCCATTTCATCTTGAAAAAAAAAACGTTCTCAACTTTTATCCGGTGAAAGAAAACAAAAATCTAGTTAAGATATATATTAAGATGAAGGGCCATAATCTTCATTGACTTTGTACATCCTTCTCTTATATCACTGAACCAGTAACTTTCTATGAAGGACGCCTAGTTCCCCTGCTCAAATGTTTTTACCCAGAGTATTTGAACTATGCAACCCTCTCTTCAATAGCCATCTTCAATCGATGTGTTAATATTTTTTGAGATGGGAGTAAGGTGCGAGTGAAAAGATCCTTGTTTTTCGGTGACCGGCGAGTTCGTCGCAACCGATGTGTATACATTTTGGTGCATTTTGGGTTTAGAGAATGAGAATAACGGAGAGAATGGAAGGAAGGGATTTCTTTTTCTCTCCACTAAAACAGAGATTCAGGGTGTTGTATAAAGGGAACCAATTTTTTTTTTTATAAATTCATCTTTTAACGAACAGGTAACTCTTGAGTGGGGGTGTGAAGAAAGAAAAACACGGTCTATATAAAAACATCCTTAAGATATTTTCAATGTTAAAGGACAAATTAACCACAATTAGGCCACCCCGATTCATTCAAACAAATATTATACCCAGAGAAAACCTTTTCACCGGTGTATATATGGTGAGGATTGTAAGCTCAAACCAAAGTTGCCTTCAAACAGATTATAAATTTAACCAAAGAGTTGTATCCTTATTAATGATAAAAAAAAAAAAATCAGACATAAACCCAAAAAGGTACAAACTAAAGATAAACACCTCTTATTGCCTGTATAAAACTTTTCCCCTTTTATAGTAATACCCACTTTCCAAATCCACATCTACCCCTTATATGTTGTTGTGCGAGTTAAATGGAGAAACCCATACCCTTGCCGCGTATTAGAGAATTATAGTGTCGGTATTGTAGTCCGGTATGGGAAACACTGTGTGTTAGAAACTAGCAAGGTTGGTATTGCCGTTATAGATTATGGCCGGCATGGAATGTTGTTTTGTTTTCCTTTTAAATACGAAGTGCACCCCAATATTAATGCTTTAATAAAAATGGGGTGATTAGAAAAAATAAGTGGATTGAAATAAAATCACCTCTAAAAAACTTTAAAAACAATCTCAACCTCTAAAGAACCGAACGCATATGTCCATAATAGAAATGATAATAACATACCACCTCTCTCTTTTTTTTTTTTAAATACTAAAAACATGTCCCTACAAAAAAACATCGAACAAAAGAATATAAAGTTGCCGACTGCTAACAGTGAATTGAAGCAACATGTTTGAATCTCAGACGCTTCGCATCGCAATCGTCAAAAGTGAAGCTCTGGGTTTTCGAATGGGGGAGAGAGAGAGAGAGAGAGAGTACCTTAGGGTTTCATTTTTCAACAGGTTTGTCAGTGGGTTTATATCGGCTCTTTATATATCCCCGTTCTTCCTTTTTTTAATAAAACCTCAATAGAGGTGTACGCCTTGCCTCAAATGTCGTACTGCCTCACCTAACTGAGGCTTAAGCCTCAAAGCGTTTTTTTTCCTGATTCAAGTGATTTTTAAAACATTGTTCCAGATCAACGTTTCAAGAAACAGAGTTTCAACATGGGGCTGTGATGATTTAGAGTTTGCAACTTAATTTTTCCACGATATTCTAGCAACGGGAAATAAGTTTAAATTTTCAATTTCAAATCTCAATTTGTTTTATTTTCTTCAGAATGTCAAACCCCAATCTGTGTGATTTTTCTTGTTTTCATGTGACTGAGAAGTTATTCTTTCATTTTCTTTGGGTAAAACGGGCGGGGGGTGGAGCAGGGCTGGGCAGGGCGGATTTGTGTTTGCTGCTATGGGACAGTATACTCCTTCATGGGGTGGGGTAGAGTTTGGCAAAACCCGCCTCATTGCCATACCTAATCCCTCCCCCTTCCACCACAAAAGTTGTCGCCAGCAATGCGTGCGAGCGCGTGTTGGTGGGGGGGGCTAGCGCGTACACAAGTTCATAAAGGATATAGGTTAATGTGTAATGTGTTTGCTTTAAATATTTAATGGGTTTTCAAGGTAATGACATGTTAGCATCCTTGTACAAAGTGGCTGCCAAAGACAACTAGGAAATTACTGAGCGCACTCACGCTGCTTACCAATGCCACAAACTTGTAATTTTTACTAAAGGCGCCACATAAGGGCATCTCCTCTCAATCATCGAAAAAAAATCATCATTCTCGAGTTAATTATGTGTTTCATTTCCAAAAACCCTAAATGATGGATCATTACATTTGTAGTCCAATTTAAGACCCTAGATTGTTAGAATCGTCCATTGATGTCTCTTGGAAATACCCATAAGTGCATATTAATAGACTTAGGGTTTCAAACATCATTAGTATAATTCGAGTCTAATATGACTAAACATTGTACAAATTGAAACTACAAAGCTATAATTTAGTTCAGGTTAAAAAACATGAAAAACCTACATAAACTCGATAACCAGTCATCGAGAGTGCAATTGACAAGAGCGGGGACAAATCTAGACATGGCGTCATTTCATTGTTTTGCATTAGAACAACGGGTGTGGCAACTAAGATTGTATGAACTCGAAATCACTAGCCCATGTTTTTTGTCCAACTTAGTGGACAACGAAGGATGCTTTACTGCAGCAAATAGGTCGCAGCAGTGCAGCGAACGGGCGTCAAGCGTGCCAAAAATGGGTTTAAGTGGGGTTATTTCTGGGATTTTGTCACATATGTGTTCCACATGATCATTTACGGTTAGGTTTTTAGCTCATTTGGAGGCTAGAGAGACGGTCGTCAAGGTGAATGAGAGTCTCTTCCTAAGGTGAGATTTGGGATGAAGTGATGTATTTACATCCTCTCACCCAAGGGTATGGCTCAAAAGCAGAAGAAGGGCAATTGAGTGCTTAATATATTGTGTCTGGGCTTTATGTGTGTTGTGTGAGGGGTTTCTCAGCCGTTAACAAGGGGAGCGGGATACAGCCGACACATTGGAGCATGAGGTTGGGAGGGTTTTAGTTTAGAACGTGGATTCACTTGGGTGGAGAGTTAGTGTACAATGGCTATCAGGGATTTGGGTAGGAAAATATAGGGTTATGTGATTTATCCTTGGTATTATTCTCTACTAAACTTGTAATTTCTTTAAATATTGTGGAATCACTGAATCAGGATGTAGTCAAATTTGTGTGCTTGTGTGGTCTCTCTTGTTTTACATCTTTATTGTACTTATTATTATTAACATTATATCTTATTCGGGGCCATGGTTGATGGAGGTTGTCACAATAAATTGGGTAACAGATAGCAGTCCAGAATGTTCAGTTGGACTTTTGGGTATAGTTTCACAATGGCACCACGAGCAGAATCGTATGGAGACTTCATGTTTGAACAAAATGTTGTATGATCTTAGTTGAAAGGGGAGCATCCAATTGCTTGATGTATGGTTTAATATCAATGGTTTATTTAGAAATGGTGTGCACAAGCATGGGAGGTCTTTCTAAGCTCTCGTTTATAATAGTTGAGCATGGTGTATGTTTCTCGACAAACAATGGTGATATGAAATCTTGCAAGAGTTCAATCTTGGAAGATGACCATGAAGAGTCACAAAAAAAATCGCCAAGTGTAGTGGCAATATCCGAAAGGGATAAAAGACAAATTTTAAGGATGCTTTTCTGCCATAGTATTGATGTAAAAAAAAAATTGTACAATACACAATGCCTTGGTATTGAAAACTAGGTGAATTCAAACCAAAAGGGCGAGATTTGTTATAAATGTTTTCAATGTGGCAGTGGTTTAAGGTAATGGCTTCAAAGTGATGACACGTTAGTATCCTAGTCAAATTGGAATCTTAGCTTAAAAGTACCTTGTTAATATTGAAAAATGAAGTCAACATGTTTAGGTTTTGCTTACCTAATTAAGTGGCTACTATTTATATTTTATGTGAGTTGAAAGTATCAAAGGGTTGTTAGAGATGTGAGGCCCTTCTAAAAGTGAGCATGGGGTGACGAACACCACTCTTGGGCAGTTGAGGACAGTGTGTGAGCAAAAAATTGAGGGTGTTCTTGGGTTAGAACCTCACTTCACTAGGGTTAGGGAGGGGGTAGGTTAGAAGAGTTGAGGGTATGAGATTTATATTTGGAAAATTCTCTGTTGTAATCTATTTCAAATGTAGCGGAATCGGTCTCTGCATGGAAATAAACATGTTTATGTGCTAAACCTCATAAGACTTAATGTGCTAGTGTGTGTTTCTCTTGGTGTTATTCACGTGGATATTTTATAGGACCAGGTTGACAAGAAGACTAATTTTCTTGTATTTGGAAAAGTTACAAAACACAAAAAGAAATTCTGCAAAGATAACACAAATGAGAAACATAAATATGAAGAAATATAGTGAGCCTTACTCGTCCATTCTTCTAAGACAGCTAAACGCAGATATCATATTCCTGCAAATGTCCACAAGGGACTTGCCTCCAACACCTTCCTTGGATTCAGAGATGCCCTCAACTGAATGTTGCAATGATAACGATAAATAAGCCTGAAAAAGTAAAGACAAAAAACATCCTATAAAGCAATATACCAACATCCATGTAAAATAGCAAGAAAGAGCATCACCCTAAATTTGTACATAAATATTTTAGCAGTATGACAATAAGTATGATCACCTGAAAAGCATGTGCTAAAAGCAATTGAGCATCTTCTGAGCTAATTTTCTTTGTGATACTTTTTGTGTTGTTGCTTTCTGAAAAGCACTTCAAAATTCCATCAAATGTTGCATCATCTACTGCACCATCTGACCTCCTAGTGCGAATGGAAGGCTGCAATTTAGGGCATTGAAATAAATTAAAAAATTAACTTAACAGTCCTAGGTTGGTTACACAATGTTCACATTTAGGTATAGGCCTGTTAAGTAAAATTGGCAATCATAAAAAATTAAAAATTAAACTTTGAAGTCATCAACTCATTTCCTCATCTTGGTTAATTGACACCAATAAAATTGCAAATAAAGTTATCGATGGATATATTGAGTCCAACAAGAAATTGCATAGGTGTAATACCCCGTACTTTTATGGATATTTAAATTACATAAGTGGGTGTAATTTGGAAATTTGAGGAATTTCTGTGAATAATATTT
Source organism: Sambucus nigra (assembly GCA_949130495.1). Taxonomy (NCBI): domain Eukaryota; kingdom Viridiplantae; phylum Streptophyta; class Magnoliopsida; order Dipsacales; family Adoxaceae; genus Sambucus; species Sambucus nigra. The sequence continues at coordinate 330,522,696 of OX422216.1, forward strand.
TTTGGAATTTGCGAGTGTAATTGAATAATTTAGAATTTAAAGTGAATAGTAAATATTAGTTTGCTGGTGTCGGATTAATATTTATGTGGATTAGATTTTCTTACGGGACTAAGTATATGAGTTGGATTATTTTAATTACATGTCGCAGTTGGGTAAAGCGACGAAGGATAAATATTTAATTTGGAAAACACGACGTATTGAGATGTGTTGGGTTAAATAGTGAATTTTAGTTAAGTAACTCGGATGGAGATTTCGAGTGTACGGTTGGTTTCGGAATGGCCAAGATAGTCAGAATAGAGTACCTGGGGGTAGTGTTTAGGCTCCGGAGATTTATGGACTAGTAGGGACTCGCAATTGAGTATACGAGTCAAGTTTGGGTATAATAAGGGATAAGCCTTAAAAACCCTTATAACCCTCATTTCTCTCACAATTCAGCCCTAAGAGAGAGAAAGGGAAGAGAGAAAAGGAAGAGAGAAGAGAAGAAGGAAGAAAGGGGATTCCCGAGCCAAAGTCCGCGGGATTCGACTTGAGGTCGTCGGATTTTATCCACGAGGCAAGTGTTTACTTGCTTTACTCTTTTAAGTGTGTATCTCATATTATAGTTGGTAATGACAAACTATATATGATTTTCGGGTTGGATTTTCTTGAATCAAAACGGGTGTTTCGGAAGTTGAACGGATAAAACTCGGATAATATTCAATTTGAGAAACTTAGAAATTAATTGAAATTGATTATTGGTTATTGGTTCTAGGATGATTAGAACCCTCTTTATATGTGAATATATTGTTGGTTGAGGTTGGATGATATGATGGGAGAGAAGATCAAAAGCTTGGAGGTGTATTAATGGAGGTTTGGGCATTGGAGAAGAAGCTGAATAGTAACTCAGCGTCTTTCCGAATCGATTCGGCCAGGAAGAGAATCGATTCGGCTCTTGCTTAAAAAATGAAATTTGTGGATCTTTTCGACACGGTGGCATGAGCTCCGACCGCGTATTTTTTTTAATTAGTAATGATTTTTCTACGGAAGGATGTCCAAGGTCGAAATCGTTAATCAGAGATCAAACCTGACATTGGGAGAAAATAATTGATGTATTGTAAACTCTTAAGGATTTCAAGTGTTAAACTCGTGCTAATGGTGTAGATAAATGGGTAGAAATGGGAGAAAATGATAAACTAGGGTTTAAATCTAAGAGAAATGATTTAATACCACAAATTAATTGATGTGTTAGTTAGAAATCAGTGTTACGATGATTACAGTGTTGTGGTTGAGATTAGAAACCACAAAAATGGAGAACGGGTTGATATTTGGATATTTTGGAGAAGATGAAATCGCCCAAACAATGCCCTCCGAACAGGGCGAATCGATTCGCATAAGGGGATCTGTAAGGCTGTCTCAGGCCGAATCGATTCGGATTGAGACCGAATCGATTTGCCTTTGGGAACCTGCTTGCAGAGCACTTTCCGAATCGATTCGGATGGAGACCGAATCGATTCGCTAGCCCGAATTGATTCGCATTTGGGGTGAATCGATTCGTTTTTGTTGAATATGCCAGTTTTTCCCCTCTTTGAGTTAGGAGGAGTTAAATTGCAATTGGAGGTTATTATAGGGGATTCTAGATATGATATTAGGTCTCATAGATGACGGTATTGAGGGTGAGTAAACCTTAGAATGAAGGAGGGAACCTTGGATTAGTTAAGGGTACAATCCGGGGTATGGACCTAATGAATGGTTAGGGTGTGCAAAATTCGAGAGAGGTCTTCGGCAAGTGTGTATAGAGAATACTTATGGGTTTAGTATTTTAAGTGTACGAATGCTTATATACTATTAAGAATGGGAACATTCGGGGTTATTAGCTATCGCTATAAGAGTTTGGCAATTATAGCCATATATATATTGAGAAGTGATATGTATTATATATACGGGAGTTGTGACGGTATATATATGTTACGATATGAATATAAATATATATGTATGTGATTGATATATTTGTATCTTCGAGGCTGTTCTATAGGCTTCTCCGGGCATAGGGATGGACAGCCAGATTATATATTTTCGCTAGTGCTATCCCGGGAGGTTGCGCGATATGGGTGAATCCCCTGGCTTGAGGAGCAGGGAGAGCATATCCCCAGGTCATATCGTCCCACATACGAGTGCGATGGCTTTATTCCACTTTCAGGAGGGAATATGACCGCCTCCATCGTTGTGTATTTTTACCATGACCATGAGTGAGTCTGGCTTGGTACCGTGGTTGATTGAGTAAACCCGGATGCGGATAGGCACTATGAGACTGCATCCTCGAGTTATAGCTCGGTGGGATGGTTATTGTACTTATGATTGAAATAGGGATAATTATACTTGTTGTGCATAGTATATTGCTTGTACATGAAGACGAGATATCATATAGCTTTAATTGGTGTATAGAGTAAAATGAATAAAGTTTTATTCTCATTCCGGGAGATTCTATCCGGATTTAAATTGTGATTCGTATATTAAAGTGAGAACTATATATATATACGGAATTTTATATACTAAAGCTTATGGTATAACATTATATCACGTAAGGAAGGTGATAGTTAGGAGGACTTAGAAGATGGGCGTAAGAGTTTAGTTAGGCAGGGTAGCTTAACTAGTTTGTTTAAAACGTATGCGATAGGTGTGCACTATTAGAAGAGGGGTGAGGTGTATCTTATGAGAGTGCGATACCAGTTTAAATATGAGAGATTTCATATTTTAAAATATGACATTTATGCACTTGCTAAATATTTTCAAACTCGGGCTCTGACCCGTTTCTCTATTTTCCCCTCTCTTGCTATATATGTATATATATTAGGTGTTCAGACACAGGAACGCCTGGATGATGATTCCTTCGAGTCAGACGTTTGCTGCAGCAGCTGTGGATGCATGGAGGTTTATGGTAGACACTTCTATCCTTGTAATCTAGATAGGAAGCATTGTAGTAACATTCGGGCCGATAGCCCAACTGTATTCATTTATTCTTTTACCGCCTTTAAGTGCGGCATTCGATTTGTGGTTATATTATGTAAAACCAAGTGCTCGGTTATTTTATTTCATTTCAGTTTCGTATATATAAACTGTTGTAATTGTTTTCCTTGGTTGGTTTGATTAAAAAGATTAGTTAAATAAAATTTTGACGCCAGCCTAATAAGTTATTAATAATTAAATTGGTTTTCGACAGTGATGCTGAGAATGAACCATAAGAGACTCCTATTTTAATTTGGCATAGGATTGATCACCCGGTATTTTATTAGGCAGGGTGTCACAATAGGTTTGAATGCCCCCAAAAGCCTTTACTCTATTATCTCTTATGCTTTATCCATGGTACATGAGAGAAGTCTAGCGAGAGAGCTATTTGTATCAATGCGTTTCTTGAATTTTTCTAAAAATACTACATTTTTCCAAGATGATATGTTTTTCTCAAAATTACATCAAAGATTAGTTTCCATAGTATTTATTATAAGGGAAATATAGTGAATTTGAGTGCTGGCCCAAGGGGTAGGCCAAAGATGCCGCCGCCTTGGGCCCCAAATTTTGGTAAAATATTATAGGCCCCAAAATTTTTAATGGATATGTATATTTATATCTAGGTTAGCCGAACTATTTCTGGTAAATATGTTCAGTTTTAATGACTCATTACTAGCCCAAATAATTTTCTGGTTAATGAAATAAAAAAAAGGCCCATAATCTATTACCCATACCCAATAGAGTAATAAGCAAGCCAAAAAAAAAAAAAAGAACAGAATCTATATTCGTACTGTCTTCAAAACCCCAAAGGCATTCAATTCGTTTGTTCCCTTCTAATTCCCCAAAAGAATTAACCCCAAGACTTCAACCCTTATTCCTTAAGCCTTAACCCATTAACCCTCAAAATTCCACCATTCCACCATCCAGAAAAATTGCACGTAGAAGCATTTGAATATAAATTATATGAAATAACCCCAAATGCATACACCACTCAAGATCATCAGTAGGACGGTAGGGGCGCAGAAAATAATCGGTTTTTGGGAAAAAAAATGTAGAGTGAAGGAATTGGTGCACTACTGCACAACACAGTCTGCAGGTTTTAATTTTATGATTTCTTCATCATATTTTTAATCTATAATTATTGTTATTTTTTGGAATCAATTTTTTCTAATCTATAATTTTGTTGATACTTTACTCTAAATTAGTAATTTATGCTCAAATTTTCTTTTGTTAATTTATACTCAAAATTATGTCTCTTAAAATTTTTTGCCATGGAATGGCTTTCAATCTTGAGATGTTCCGTCGTTCTTTTACTTGGTTGTGTTTGGAATTTGTAGATTTATTGTTCAATTGTTTATAATATATCGGCCTTCTAGAAATACATTGTACTTTATCCTGGATATGCTAGCAATTTAAAAGTTATATGGTTGCATCACTAGTTAATAAAAGATTCCTTATTATCTCGTAATAATATATAATTAATTCTAGCAAATAAAATCATTATGTGACAAGGCCCCATTTTACAAGTTCGCCTTAGGCCCCCAAATCCTCGGGGATGGCCCTCTTTGCATCAAATGAAAGATGAGCAATTAAATGCTCTCTAATTTTCGTCTTGTAAATTAGCAAGAGAATCAATAGACTTTTTGGATTCGGATATCGAGTCAGGCTCTTTTAAGGGATTTCTTTGCTTGCGTACTCTAATAACATAGATCTGGGGATACACATGACTAATCCACAAGACTCTTCGAACCGCACTTGCTATGACACACTATAGGAGGTGGCCCAAATAGGATTTGAACTCTTGACCTCCAGGATTAAAAAGATGGACGCTACTAGCAAAAAATGTGGTCAATTAAACAGAGCACGCACAATGGTTGAGAATGTTTAGAAATGAACAACCTCAGCCAATGAGAAAGTTTATATCCTCACACCCTTCCATCTCCAAAACCTTTAATCTATGATACTAGAGGCTAGATAAATGGATCAATATTCTCTAACCAGCTCTTTCTAAACTACAAGTAAAGGGTGATCTTTTTTCATGGACTAATCAATCTTTTTTTCAATTATTTACAATTTATTCGGTTTCTTGTCCTTTTGGTCCCTTCAATTTGGATTTAATCACACTCACTATGTAGTAAAACGTTTTTTTCTTTTTCCAACACTCACAATGTTTTACATGACAGAGGAGTCTTTTCACATTAATGATGTATATCGTGTATGATACATGGTGCGTGGATGTAGCGAGTACCAAGAGGATATATATTTGTGATTGTTTAACTGTATTTAGTTTTAGTATTTAACTATATATGGATATTTCTTTTCAGGGACGAAACTAGGAAGGATTTAATCGTAAGGGAGGTTAGAAATTTACATGAAGAAATTTTTTCAACAATATTCACCAACATATAGGTAAACGTTTTGCGGCAAACAAACCAATATTTTATTAACATGAAATTGTTTTAATTTTGGGTCAATTTTGTTATGTCGTGGCTAAGATTGACACCCATAAGTTTTAGTGTCAAAAATTAAATTTATAATTTGAATAAATGTAAGGATTACTTAATATTTTAATTTGTTATCTCCGACGCTTATATTATGTTCCGGTTACAATGAAAAGGGGATTGTTGTTCTTTATTCTGTATTTATTGTTTGTTCCTTAATGTCAAGAAAATAAATAACAATTTCAATAAATAAAAAATTGGTGTTTCTAATTCGGCATTAACTTTTTTGGTGTAGTTAGTTCTCTCAAAAATAAAATGATAAACCTAATAATAAAAAGAGTCAAAAGAAAGAAGAAGATTTAATAAGAAACAAAAATCGGGACGAATTGGGTAAGTAGTGATTTAAAATTATGAAGGAGCAAAAAGTAGGCCTATAAGATAATAATCAGATGGGATAAGAAAACGATTTTTGTAAATTTATAAAACTTAAAAAATTCAGGGGAATAACACAATTTTAAAAGATGTGGGAGCCATAGACCCCCTTGGTCCTTTTGTAACTTCGCCATTGTTTCTTTTGGATATATTCTGACGTGACGTACATCAATGGCATCAAGAAATTAAATAACAAATTAGCACTCAACTATCACAAATGTAAAAAATGAATAGCCCCATTGGGGAATGTCTACATTTTTAGACCTTGAGACAGAGAATCGAAGGTGATCATGTGATGTCACTCATATCTAGCATCCCTCGTGACAACACTAATGATGCCTACGAGATCCAACTAAACTAACTATAATATCTAGACACTAAAAATAGGACGAGTGTGGCACAAAAAAGTACAAATATACTTGCGTATTTATCTACATCACACTCTTCCTTAAAAGAGAGTTCGTCCACGAACTCAAAGCAGATCACCATCCGTCTCCGGGTACACCACTGTCTCATGCACGATAAAGTGGTTCTTATCAACTCAATCCTTGGCTCCTACTTTGAGGAAAGCAAAACCAACTTCTTCCTCTTTGGGCAATTTGTGGCCTCATGCCCAAAACCTTCGCACTCATAGTAGGTTGAGTGATTGGTTTCGGCCCTACTTCGAGGTAAGCAAAACCAACTTCTTCCTCTTTGGGAAATTTGTGGCCTGATGCCCAAAACCTTCGCACTCATAGTGCGTTGAGTGATTGGTTTCGGCCACGTAGTTGAGGGTGGTCCCTCCTGACGAAGGTAGTCCTCTATGCGAATGGCGTACTAAATGGCTCTCGGCTCATATGTATATAGACCTCAATTCTCTTCGGTCTCCCGTAGTGCGATTCTAGTGCAAATGAACTATAATTTCTGAGTGTAGCCGCAATCGTAGTAGAGGCTTGTTGGAGACCCTAGATATGCTCGTAGAGATCACGTCGATCTTACGTCATAGTGGGGCCAAACTCGAATGGGTCGAAGACCTTGTTACTCTTGAGACCGGACTAAATCATTCCACCACGCTTTAGCCAACCCTTGAAGTTTGGTGGCCACGAACCACACGCATTTGATGACGAAAATTCCTTTGTACTAACAGAAAATTCAATCGTATCCATTCGATCGACAAATGACTCCGGGTCAAGACATCCACACTCCAATGGCACAAGAAAGTAATTACTTAGCACTTAACTCTCACACGTGTATTGAATGAATCGCGTAATTGGGGAATGCATACATTTATAGGCCTTGAGCGGGAATATTAGTAAGGACATGTAATGCCATTCATATGTAGCATCTCTCATTACAATAGTAATGGCACCTTCTAAATCTAACTACACTAAGTATAATATTTAATGATTAAAAATAGGACAAATGTGACAAAAGTGGAAAAGTAAAAATATACCCTTGTATTTATTTACATCATATTCATTAAATAGTAGCTTATAATTAATAATTACTTTTTGTTATGGGATTTATCTCCAAATTAATTTAGATAATTATATTTTAACTATTTGGTAGGATAATGACCCTAACTAGTTTTATTTTTTAACTATAAAGAAGAACCTAAGGCTCCCTCTTATAATCAACTATTCGTTGATGAATATTAGCAATATTTAGATTACTTTATTTAAATGGTTGTGGTAGATTTATGAGTCGTGGTTATGGCTAAAACTCGGAACAACCTATTGGCTAACAAGAAATTGCATTGAAGGTTCCAAATGTGCCGCACTTGATCCTTATATAGTATCGCATGAATAAGAGAAATCGGACACACTCTAGGCAAAGTGGGTTGCGGAGGGCTATAAGAGCGGTTTCAGATAGGCAAAAAAAGTAGTTAGGTTGGGAAGAATACCCACTTTGTGTTAGTTCCCATCAATGTTTAAAAAGGCGTTTGAGGCTTATGCTTCGAGGCGAGGCGGGCAAAAAATGCCCCTGAATTTGAGGCTTACGCCTCAATGCGCCTCGCGCCTCGCGCCTCTTCGCTGAGGCGCGAAGAAAAAAACAAACTCTTTTTATTTTCTTTTTTTAAAACTGCACCAAACTTTTACTATTTACTATTGTAACTGAGAAATTTTTAAAAAATAACCAATATGTTAATGAAACTTAAAAAACTGATTTTGTCAATTTGATTTTGCTTGAAATAAATGTACTAAATTAACTTCAATATGACTTTTTATTAAAAAGGTTTCTATTTTTTTAAAAGGTTTCGGTTTTTTGGTTTTCAACTTAGATTAATATGTTTTCTTTAACTAAATTGAATATATTTTAAAAAGCTGATATATTTTAAAGGTTGCTGTTTTTTTTAATAAACTTAGGTTGATATGTTTTATTATTTTTTTTTAATAAAATTGCTGTTTTTTTTAATTTTAGCTTGAAAATCAATTTTTTTTAATAATTTTTTCTTGTTAAGTTGCATTGATTAATTTACTGTCATATTATCAAATAACCAATATGTGAATGAAGCTAAAAAAATGATTTTGCCAATACGATTTTGCATTGATTAATTTATTGTCATATTGTAAAATAACCAATGTGTTAAAATTGATTTTCTCAAATTACTTTTTTTTTTAAAGTTATCTTGGGGGAAGAAAAAAATGTCAAACAATGTGAGAAAGTCCTCAAGGATGTTTTTTTGTAGTTTTATTTTATATTTCTTTGTTATTTTATTTTTATGGTTTTATTAGTATTTTTTAGTATAATTTTGCTCTTTTTTTCTCTTTTCGGTGAGGCTTACGCCTCGCCTTTCGCCTTTTTAAACATTTGTTCCGATAGGTTTTATGATTGTCTATGCCCCACTTTATCCAGCAAAGTTTCTAGATGAAGGAGATGCCACTGTCCTAAAGAAGTTCAAGGATGTAAGAAGGGTTTCGATTGGGGTTCTTGGGGCATTAATTCCACGCCTCGCAGCTCTTCATACTATGTGATGCTCCCAATTGAAAAGACCTAGAAGAGGATGTAAAGCTAGGCGAACAAGAGAGAGGTGGGTTTGATAGATTTAGGATGTGGTAATAAAAGGGAAGGTCGTGAGTTTACAGAAGTCTGGTTTGATTTGGTGGGTTTGAGCCCAATCCATCCTGAAATTGGAAATTGGTTTCAGTTTTAATGTGAGCATAAATCAAGACCCTTTTTTTTAAATGATGAGGATCCTTTTTCTGTTTAATATATCTTTTGAGGTGTTCAGAACTCTTTGAGCACCTGACCAATGGTATATTTACACCCTCCAATTTGCACATACTGAAAGATTTTAGAACTCTAAACTCAGTTATGAATCTCTAACTTTTCTTTTCAATTTACTCAAGGATGGCAGTATATATATACTGCTTACAAAATGTTAACCTTACTAACTTACAAGGGAAATAAAAGGAGCCCACTAGCTGTTACAACGTGCATGAGAAATATAAGGAACTAACAATAACCAAACTAGCTGTTACAATAAGAAATAAGCGGAAACAAACTAACTCCCTTTGAATTGTTCTTCCTGACTTTCTTGCGTGTAAGTTTGGATTATATTGCATTTGTTTTCTAACACATACCACGACACACTGTCAGATGTGGCCCTAATAGTATATGAACTCTTAATCTAGATCCAAAATTAAATGCAACCCACTTTGACCCATTCAAATCTTTGAAGATTGATATTTTCAGCTTGTCCTCAGAAATTGACCCAATTTTTTGTATTGTGCAATATATCCCAAAAATTATAATGAGTTGAAATTCAACCGAAAGAAGATATTCTGAATTTTTATTTGTAGATATATTGATGTGAGTAGGATATGTATGATGAGCCATTACTATAGTAAGAACCTGGAGAATGTAGTGAATTTCGAATTATTGTAGGTCTGCACCAAGGTTTAGCAATAAGTCCTTATCTCTTTGCTCTTATTATAAACGAGTTGAATGCACAAATACAAAATGAGGTGCCGCAGTGTATGTTATTAATAGATGATATTGTTTTAGTGGATGAAACTAAGATGGGAATTAATGCTAGATTAGAATTGTGGAGAGAAACTCTAGAAACATGAGGATTTAATATAAGTGGAACTCAAACAGAATATGTGGAGTGCAATTTTAGTAATAATAGGACAAACTAGGATGTGCTGATATTGGAGGGTCAAGAGATACCTAGAAATGATCATTTTCATTATTTAGACTCGATTATCCAAAAAGATATAGATATTAGTGAGGATGTTACACATAAGATTAAAGCAGACTAGGTAAAGTGAAGAAGTGCGACCGGCGTATTGTGGGATTGGCGTATACCTTTGAAGTTAAAGGAAAAATTTTATAGGATGGACATTAGACCTGCCATGTTATATGGGACGAGTGTTCGGCAACCAAAAAATAAAATGTGCAGAAATTGAGCTTAACGGAGATGTGAATGCTAAGATAGATTTTTGGTGAAACTCGAAAGGATAAAATTAGAAATGAACAAATTCGTGAACCGATAAAAGTAGCTCCTATAGAAGATAAATTGAGAGAAAACTAGCTCAAATGGTTTGGACACGTCACGCGTAGACCAATGGATGCCCCCGTAAGGAAGGGTGATTTAGCTAGTATTGATGATAACGCTAGGGGTAGAGGTAGGCCTAAATTGACTTGGTGGGATATTGTAAAAAATGACATGATATCATGTGGTTTAACCGGAGATATTGCGCTCAACACTGTAGAATGGAAAAATATGATTCACATAGCTGACCCCAAATAATTGGGAAAAGCCTTTGTTGATTTGAGTTGAATGTGTTATTTACACTCCCGCATCTCGTTTACATCAATTAATGGTGTGTTTATTAGCATTATATTTTTCTACATGAAAGATACTTCTTTGTACTCAAGGGGGCAATATATTAATGGTGTCATGTTAGGGTTATTTTATATTTTGATTTTTCGGTCCTTTCAAAAGGCTGAGAGAAGAATCATGCAATTGAAAGCCCAAAAAAGTTTAAAATATGAGTATTTTTGCTGAAAATTTGTCCCGAAAATTTCTGACTTTGTATCGCTATGTGTATCATCGTGTATTGTAATAAGAAACGCATATCGTATCTGGATAGAGAACCATATGCTTGGGATACAGGGCATTTGCTTTGCGATACAGGGCATGATTCGTATCATTTTACTTGTGTATCGTGTATCGTATCGGATACGTATCACGTATCGTAGGATACTAACAACAGAGCCGCCAACGCTCTCTCTTCTACATTTAGCATCTTTGCTGAAACCTTTCCGCCACCAAAGCTTTGTGGTCAGTTGTAAGTAACCTTTCCACACAATTAAAGCTCTGAGAAGGTACCTGTTTTGTATTTTCTTCTTTTTAACAGAACTTGCATTTTCTTCTTATCTTGTTTTTTATTTTGTAATTGCTTCTTTTTATATACAGCCATATTGAGACTGAGATTTGAACAAATCATGAATTAAAACTAAAGCCTTTGAATTTGAATCTCAAGAATGCGATGCAATGTAAGCCTTTTGTAATACCCCGTAATTTTATTGATTTTTATTTAAAGGATTAATTGAATTAAATGAGAATTAATTGGGAATTAATCCGGATATAAATACTAGCGAGATGTGAGTTGGTATTTGACTATGATGTTAAAATTGAATATTTCTGAGTATACATGGTAATATGAGTATTGAAAATATTAAAATTGTCGCGAGACAGAAATACGACAATTTGGGAAACTTAGTTGGGACGCGCGTGTCAGTCGCGTCATGAACGAAATTATTTAAATTAAAAAGTGAATTATATTTTTATCAACCAAATGGTCATTTTGAGTGCGCCAACGTGTCCGGAAGGGTCAAAATAGTCAGAAAACACTAGCCGAGGGTTTAGTTTGGGTCCCGGGGCATTTTTAGGCCAAACCGGCAACCTAGAAGGGTATTTTGGTAATTTTAAAAATTAAGGGATTAAAACCCACGAATTTTAGAAGTTAATTATATATTATTTGGAAAGCCACTAAGGCCATTATCAGCCAAAAGTGAGAGAGTGGGCTACGGAAGTTTTGAGAGAAGTTAGAAGAGAGGCTAGAGAACCTATACCAAACCATTCCCCATCATCACAATTGGAAAGGATTTGTGACCGGAAAGAAGAGAGAAAGTCAACTTTGAAATATCGACAACAATCTGAAGAACGAATCTAAGGCAAGTGATTTGATATTTTTAGTTCATTGAATATTTCTTCCATGTTTAGTGTAGGAACTGTTTTGTCTCGAAAGTTTTGAGGAAAACCTAATGAAATTGTTATAGAAACTCTAAAGTTGGGTTAGGGATTGCATGTAGAATGATTATGGACGAAATTTGGTATTCAAAACATAACTTTGAGGATTTAAAAACGGATTTATGATGAGTAATTAGGCACAATAAAATTATGGGTTCATGTGCATAGGGTTTGGGGTAAAATTTAGGGATTTATGTTAATTTCATGTTGATTAGGAGGATTTGACCCTAATAATATGTTAAGAAGTGACCTAGGAGGACTTAGATTAGTTTACTAACAATAAAACTTAATTGGGATGATCTTAGAATGGATTTTTGAAAAGAGGAATTGAAGAAAAACGAAATGGGAGATTTCTGGGCGTAGTCTGCCATCTCGTTAGAAGACCTGCCCAGGTCGTTCGAACGACCTCGTTCGAACGAGACTTCTAACGAGATGACAGTACCCCTTCTAACGAGTTGGTAGTTCGTTCGAACGACATTCGTTCGAACGACACTCGTTCGAACGACCTCGTTCGAACGAGATTTCTAACGAGTTGACAAAATGGCCTTTTTAGGCCTGATTGTATTTCAAACTTCCCGTAGACTTATTTAATGGAGTACTAACCTTCCCTTATTGACTAGTGGGTATAGTTGTGTGATTGGAGTACATTGAGGAGTAAAACTTAGAGTTGGGTAGTAAACCGGATGACATTTGTGGGTTAGGAAACGAGTACCTAAAATTACTACGTGAGAAGAGTTGACAACTTTAATGCATATTAATCGGGGACTTGTAAACGTACAACATTAAATGACGGTATAAAGGTGAGAAATATACCTCTATTAATATTATGGAATATCTAAAATGTGTGAATGCTTGGTATATGTAGTCATTTGTGTATAACATACCTACCTTACTTGCTATCACGGGAGGTCGGCGTTCGATCAGGGCCATCTAATCTTTGTGTGCCTACGGGGGGATTTAGATTGGTACCTCGAGGACATAGGTCAGAGAAGGGTTATTGAGAAGTTAATAAGTCTGTTGATCATGGGAGCGTAGGTATGTGCGTGACCCATGTGATGTGAACTATGTTCGCCTCCATTATATGTGCTTGTTACTTGTTGAGACGATTCCTGAGAGATTCGGAATACGTGGTCCTTATGTACGTGATGTACCGGGATTCGATAGCAGAGTATGTGTGCACCGCAGCTTAGTCTCGGGGTGCCAGTATTGTATATTTATGATGAGAAAAATATACTATTAATTGAAATGAACTGTCTTGTATAAATGTAAGTGTGAATAATAGCAACATTTTTGTAGAGTTAAAAATGGAAAAATCCCTAGTGATGAGTATTACTAATTTTGAGAACTAAGAAGAAAAGTACAACTCTCTGTTTAAATTAAAATGTCGAGAATTGAATCAGAAATCGTATAGTAATGTTAGATTGTGTATTGGACTAGTTAGCTATGGAAATCACTAGAATGGGTACGGGAACGATAGGAGTGCACACTTAGTTGAGAGGTGAGGAACTCATGTGAGTGCACTCACTATCATGTATTTTATATTCACTGTTTAATAATATTAAACACTTGCTGTATTGTAAACTGTTTTCACAATCGGGTCTGACCCGTTTGCTTTCAAATCTATTTTCTTGTAAAAACCTTTTAGGTGTCCAGGCACAAGGACACCAAGCGTAGGAGTTCCATTCCAGTGACGTGCTGTAGCTGCTGTGGAAGTTACAGGGCCTCGATAGTAGACGTCTCCATTTTCTATCTTGACTCTACTTCAGATTTACTCATATGTAGGGCATGTCGCCCCTTTTCTTTTAGAGACATCCTACTTACTCAGTTTTATTTCAGATTTTGGGTTGTAATTAATTTGTAATTCAGATTTTGTATTTGGTTGTATTCGGTATATGGATTATTAGAGGAGTATTCCTCCAGATTCATTGCCATTCCCTTATTATTCCATTGTGACTGTGTTGTGGATGTATTATTAATATTTCATAATTTAAATGGATTGTATGTTAATCGGATTTAATTAAAATTGACAACTCACTTTTTAAATATTAGGTGGCTAGTAATTATAAAAATGTATTTCGACAGTGATGCTATGAACTGAACCAACTTGGCATTTTGTATTAATTTGAATAAAGGAGTAGCTACCCGGTATTTAATTAGTCGGGGTGTCACACCTTTGATTTTAAAATCAGTAGGCCTTTGATTTTGAAATCAGTAGTTGCAATTTATGTCATTGAATTAGATATGTATTCAATGATCTATGGATTTCGTTTTACATGGAAATTTCTGTGATTTTGGCAACAGAGAGAAGTTTTGTTTCCTCCTGTAAACGGGACCGGATGAGGTGGGGTCGGGTTTACCATATATTTTTGCGGGGTAAGGAAGGGTTTGGCAAAATCCTCTCCATACCCACCTCGTTGCCATCCCTATCTATTGAAAACATTTCTTACCCACCCACCACCCTAAAAAATTGGATTACATTAGAAAACAGCAAAAGTAAGAGAGCATCTCAATAAGTCATTCATCTTTTTTTCACTCTTTTCTAGACATGTGCGGGGACGAGGCGCACGTACGGATTTGAGGGAATGGAAAAGAACATTTTTACTTCTAATTTTATTTTATTTTTAATGTCTAACTATTATTAGATTAAGGGAGTATTCCTATAAAGAATATTCTTGTTTTTAGTTAGTAGTATTATAATAGTTTAGTAGTGGGTATAGGTCCATGTACAATAAGAATATTTTATCATAAAGAGCCTAGAACATTCCTTAATTGGTTAGGATTTGAATATATCTACTATATATCCTCTGCATCACCTTATGAATATAGTAGCCCCATTTGGATATCATTCATTGACTACATATTTTAGAGAATGAGAATGAGAATGAGAATGAGAAGTTGAGTTAAATTCTTATCAATGTTCTAAAAGGCGCGCCTCGGCGTGAGGCGTTTTAGAAACGCCCCGTATAAGGCATAGGCGTGACAAAAGGCATGGTCAACGTGCGTGTAAGGCGTCCAACGGCCCACACGCGTAAAGCGTGTAAAAGGCACGCAAGGCGCACAAAAGGCATGTAAAAGGGGCACGTCTTTTCTTTCTTTTTTTCCATTTAAGGAAACGGCGTCATTAAGGAATTCTTTTTTTTCTTATCAAAACCCACTTAAAACAACCTAAAGAAAACCCCCAAACCAAATCACCCCCAATTAGACTCTCTTTTCATCCAAACCAAACCCCCAACAAGGGTGATACGTATTTATGGAGCGTACATATGGGAAAAAAATCTACCAAACATATGGATATATTTTCAAATTTCAAGGTATGTATTATTTTATTGTTTTACTAGCCTTAGTATAATTAAAAAATATTTTAAAAAGGGGAAACGCCTTTTTACGCAGGCTCGACCACGCCTCGCGCATTTTAGAATCTTGATTCTTCTTCTTCTTCTTCTTCTTCTTCTTCTTCTTCTTATTATTATTATTATTATTATTATTATTATTATTATTATTGTTGTTGTTGTTGTTGTTGTTGTTGTCGTTGTTGTTGTTGTCGTTGTTGTTAGTTGATGTTGCAAACGTTTCGGCGTCCACATCATTTTCCAACTTATATAAAAGAACTAGTTTTATCAATCTCTTCTCATTTTTGTAATCAAATGCACCTTAAGATTCATAGCATCATATTGCCAACTAATTATCTTGTGATCTTGTTACTTCAATCACTAAGTTAGGAGCTTCTCATCTCTTTGTTCGAAACAGTCTGGTGTAGAATAGAGTTTAAATGTTTTGCTTGTTAATTGTTAGTATTAATTCTAATAAAAAAGAGTTTAGTTATCTTTAGTAGATATTAGAACAAGTGAAGGGTATCCTAGTCTTTTAATGATTTCCTGGTTAAAGTAGAATTACTAGTAGTATAAATAGGCGATGATGTAATGACAGATGTACTTTTTCTTTGGCTGATAATACAATTTTTAGTGCTTGTTTTCTCTCTTCTCTTTGGACAAAATTGGAGGTATTTACATCACAATCAACCTGTCCAACTGCTCAATTATTTTGTAAGTGTTGTCCATTCTATGCTTTAAGCAAGCTATGTCATTTCTAGTTTATAATAACTAAAAAACTGAGTCTCGATATAGTATACTAATAAGTATTGACAAATTACAGAACTACTTCATAGTTCATCTTTATCCTTCTGTTTTTTAAACAGATTCTAAGTGTGCCAAATAGGATATATAGAAGAGATACCATGATACGTAATGCAAAGCTTGTAGCACATACTTGCAAGGGAATATCACAGTACCTAAACACGACAAAGAATAAAGTAGTATGGGAAAGTTTATAATTTTCAGTCATTTTTCAGGTTTATTCAAGTGATAACAAAAGAAACCAATGAAAAGAAATGCTTCATGAATTACCAACAATTTTTTTATTTCTAATTCTTCATTGAAACTTCAGTAAAAGATAAGGAAATACTATTTCCAAAAAATATTGGCCCGTGGCCAAAGCCAAAGTTGCTTTGGTAATGGCATCTCGCAAAGACCAAACATTATCTTGAAAGTATATGTATTTTTGTATGTAGAAAATAAAGCACAAATGAGAAACACTAGGGGAAATGCCTCAAGGACAACATAAATAGAAACACTAATCTAATGTGAGAAAAGTTTGGCAGACTACTTCAAACTTAGAAATTCTATGCATAGTTTAAGGGCCAAAGTACCTTAGGGATGTACTTCCGAAAATACTGCACAATTAATTCCAGCTTCCATTTAGGTTCATCAAAGGCCTACAACAATCCGAGGATTGGTACAAGAAAGTCTCAATTAGCACAAGCAAATCTTTTCACATGTATACCTTGAGAGATACGAGGTTATGTTGCCAAAATCTAAAGAGATAAGCATCTCCTATGAAGCTGAAAAAAGGACCGGGGGTCCTAAAATTGCAACCTCCAGTAATAGCCATCTTAAACAGATCATACAAGTTATTCAATGTCAATTGCAATAGTGATGCAGCCAAACATCAAAATGGGATCGTAAAAGAACAGCAGATTTGTTAATCGTGTGATCAAAGCGCCCGCATAGATAGAAGTATTAATAGCATGATTAAGGCGTACACGAGAGAGAGAGAGAGAGTATTGGTAAGCTACCTGAAAAAATTGAGAAACAATATCTTCATTATAAGTAAGTTCATCTAGAATTATCTCCACTGCAGGGGTTCTGCACCAAGTCAATATTTATTTGTCATATCTAAGCAAAAGAAAAAACATTAAGGGAATCACTTATTGGCATTATATTTTATATTTATTCTATGGAAAATACTTCTTACTCATTTCTAGCTTTGTGGTGTTTGATTGCATATATATTCTACGTGAAGAATGGCCTTACATGTGACATCAGCTATATAGTTTCTTCATATTTCCATAAAAACATTTCTCTCCCACCCCACAAAGTTATAAACGTATGTGACTTTAGACACAACTGCTCCCCTTTGGACCTCAGGTAAACGAAGAGGAGTGTCAATGTAAGAGACAAAGATTTAAAGTGGTTCGGACCTTCCTACGTCCACTGTACAAAGGTGTTATGCATGTTTATACAAAATGTCGGTACATATTACAGTATATTACAGTCTGACCCCTTCAGCTTAAGTCAAGGGGTCTGAGGTCTTGCGTCCTTCATCAGTAGTCCAGAGGACCTTAGGAAGTAATTGAATGACTTCTCTAACAGTTCCTGAGTGCTACTTTAGGACTCAACAAGGTATAAATAAATAATAAAACTGGTCCAAGTTACAAGCATAAGCTCATTACAGTGGGTCGTGAGTGGGGAATAGAGTGCAAGCACTTGTGGAATACTAGAACTCTCGTGTGTTTGATAGTTTGAATACTCTAATCCCTTTGAAAGCTACGATCCCCTTCACCTTCCATTAGTTTCCTATTTATAGGAAAACTCTTGGAGAGAAAACGAATGGTCTGTCATAGTATGGCTGTAACAGCTCAAAGATCTGACGGTGCCAGGCGGGAGGTGGAGTGTTGGACAAAGTATTTGCAGATTTTGTAAGATGATTGTTGAGTGCATTAAATGCTAATGGGAACACTCAATGCACGTGGAGTTGGATAGTGGGGGTAGGTGGACCAGTGTTCTGCTTTCTACTTGCTTTGCGAGACTGGTCGAGGAAGCTCTACTGAGGTCTTCTGAGCTTGGGACCTGACGTGGATTGGTCTTAGATTATTCTCGAGATGTTTTGGGGTGATTCACCTATGTGTTGAGGGCTAAGCAGCCTCGGGAGGTCATTTTCTCTTAGACTGAGGTCTATCTTAGGCACCAAACTTGACAAGACTTTGGTTTTGAGGTCTCTGAACCCACTTGAGGAAGTATACTGGGATAACTGACCCTTTAAGGAGAGAGGAGGCACGACTGAGGTGTGCCACGGTACCGTGCCTTATCTTTGGGAGTGACAGAGGTCTTTAGAACCAAATATCCCTCTGCCTGAGGTTTGGGATCAATTGAGGAATCTATTTCTTACCCGAGGATGCCTGAAGAGGCTTGAGGGCTTTTGGAAGGTCAGGGATTTAACAGGGAATCATATGTAGCCCCTTGTTGCTTTTTACAAGAATTGCAAGGGGTAACACTTATCCCATCACTTACGCGAGGGGTAATGGCTTGACTTGCCACTGAAATACCCGTTATGGTTGGATTGCATTGGGAAGGAGGATTCGAGTGGTTGGGAACGTTGATGGGACAATCTTTTTGGAGTTGGACAAACTGAAGCGTCAAGTTTTGGGGGCTATAAAAAAGCCCCTTGCATGAGCCTGGGCTTTCCACCATTCACACAACCTTTCCTCTTCTGAATCAAAAGTTATCGCCTTTCTTCTTCTCTTGCCAAAGATGTCTGCCACACATATTTCTCCTTCGGAGATCTCTGATGCAAAGCCTCTTTCTGCCATGGGCCTTCTTGTTTCCATTCCTTTGATTGAAGTGGAAGGTGCTGGAACCCTCGAGGAGGCGTACTTGGGGTGAATGATCCCAATACTCTACTTCTCGAATTACCAATCAGGATCTAATGACCATCAGGAGGAGGACCTATCAAATACCTGACTCCGTGATCTTGAGGGCTGCCAAGCTTGACGAAAGGGCCTGCTCTTTGATCCCTGATCATCCCCCTACCTATGCCGATGATAAGGATTCTGAGGGCCATTAGAATTGCTCCTTCCCAACTGGTGGCCAACTTTTGGAGATCACTGATGGCCACAATTTTTTGGCTTTCAGGAAGGCCAGCAATGGCCAAAGAGATGTGACCTTAGCCCAATTCTTTGGGTTCAGGAACAGAGCAGGCCCAAAGACAAAGGGCTGAAATATCTTTCCTCGAAGGCAGCTCTGGTTTTTGCCAGAGATGGGCATATTGCCCTCAAAACTGGAAAGAGAAGTTTTTCTTCGTGAGTGGCGCCTGGGCCACTTCTTATCTTGGTGAGCCCTTGGGTTGCCCCACTTTCCAGTGTATTTCCTCAGCTTTAGGTAAGCCTCTATTCCCCTTTGTGCTTCAGACTTGTCCCTTGGTTTTGGCCTGACTAATCCTCTTGCTTCGTTTGAAGTGGTTGTTGAGCCTTCTCAGCAGGAGAACCATACGAAGAAGGCCTTGAAGTTGGCTTTTACCCCCTTCGAGGCCTTTGTCACAGCCAAGTGCCTTTTGACAGTGGGTTATGGCCTGAGCCCAAGGTTATCACTTCGGATGCCGCCATTCCTCCTCCCAAGCTCGCTGTTGGGGGATCGTTCTGGCCCTTAACTGTGGTTTCTCGCAAGAGGAAAACCGTTACCAAGGTGATGTTTGAGGTCCCTGAAGCTTCTGATGAGCAAGAAAGCCACTCTCGGGACGAAGCTAAGCCTCCTTCAGTGGTTGAGGGGCATTGTGCCAGGTTTTGACGAAGAAAAAGATCGACCAAGTAAGTGGCTGACCTCCTACCCTGACCTTCTTTATTTATTTCAACTGTTCTGACAGCCCACTCTCACTTGATTACTTGATGCAGTAAACAAAAGGGCGGAAAGAAGGATGATGAGGCGGTTCACCAAGGATACGTCAGCCGAGGTCGTTGCTGCTAAGGGAAAGATGTCCCTGCCCAACAAGAAGTTGAAGCCTGACACGCCGGATGGCCAAGGTGGCTAAAGAGGAGCCAATGATTAAAACCTTGCCCATGCTGTAAGAATTACCGGGGACAGGTCGAACCCCTGGGGAAATCCAGGGTTGCTCTTCTATTCTAGGGGACTTGCAACCCTAGCCTCAGAAAGCAAAGAAAAGGAGAAGGTGATTTTTACTGAAGAGGAAGAACAAGTGAGAGGTATTCTCGACCTCCTTCTGTTGAGGAGTTGAACTCTTATGCTTCTCTGGCGGATGCCATCCATTAGGTAAAACAAAATGCTCTAAAGCAGTGACCACTAGGGAGACCTCTGTTAATGCTGAGGAGCTGATCCACTTGTTGGGAAAGATATTCTCACAGTTACTCTAGTTTTCTTTCGGTTCCTTACCTTTTGTGCCCTCGTTCTCACATCTCCTTGTTTTTTGTGTAGGCACAGCATTTGACGCCTTTGACGGCAACAAAGGGTGGAATAAATCTGTTAGGATAGCGGATGGATGGACCCTTACCCGGATGGAACTGGATCGAACGATCAATGATGTGAGAGTAGAGGCTAACACCCTTGGGAGGGAGAAAGATGCCCTGAGGAACCGACTCATTGTTCTAGAGCGTCGAGAAGTGCAAAATCGTATGGATACGATCCTTGTTGTGTATCTTGATTAATTGGATCGTTTCTTTGTGGATTCCTATATGAAGGTTTTGTAGATGTATCTCCAAGTATTCTAATTAATCATTTCGTCCAAGAGGACGAGTTCCTCTAATTCTATGAATTTTTCTAGAATACTCTTTTCGTGAATATCATTCAAAAAGATTTTGGATTGCCTAGTATTTCCCCACTAAGGGAAAATTTTGAACGCCAAGAATCTTAGGGACCAATGTTTAAAAAGGCGAAAGGCGAGTCAGGGAGTTTACTACCACGAAGGAGGATTTAACCTCCAAGGGTCATGAGCATCAGAAAGAGCATGCCAGGGTCTCCTTGCTTTACTCTACTCTTCAAACGGAGATTTATTCTGATGTTAAGAGAAATGTAGATGCCTATCTCAGGTCTGAACCGTTTAAGAAGTGCCTCTTCCAGAATTATAGCTCCAGGTTTGGTGCTTGCAAGGCTAAGATCGAAAGTTTGTTCCCTGAAGTGAACGTTTCTAGCCTGTTTGCTGAGACCCTAAATCTGGTTGGGAGAGTTCAGATGAAAGATGCCTTGCCTCAACTAGTGAAGCCCTTGTAGAACCCTAGGATATCAAGCCTTGAGTGGCTTTTGTGTAACTTCTTTGTTTGAACTGTTGATTGGCCGCAGGCCGTTGATGTGTTTTCCAATCTTTTGCCTTTAATGACAGTAGTATTTTGAATGGTAATGTGTCGTTCTTCAATCTTTACTTCGTATTTGCTTTGCCAAGGAATTTTTGTGTTGTCTTCATGTTCCTGAAGTTTGTTCAGCATGTAGTATACCCTTAGCCCCCAAGATTGCATGGGAAAGCGAAGCTCCTGGGGTTGCAAACTGTTGGAGCAGTCGTGAGGGTCCTAAGACCTGAAGCCACGTATTTTTGAAGTTTCTGAGTGGAGACTAAGATTCCGTAATGGGTCTTTTAGATCTTAGAACCATGGAACACTTGATAGTTGCACTTTTTAGGACTAAGAGTTCATAATTTTTGTATAAGTGCTTAGCCTCTAAACATTGTAGATGTAAATGTTCAAAAAATGAAACATGTAATGGGTCCTGAGAACTTAGGCTTAAAAATTGAATTTGAAAATCCTTATAAGTGTCCTAAGACCTCTCGGCTTGGAAAAGCTTATAACTTAAAGTCCCACAAAAGGTCACAAGACCTCTGAACTTACGCAAGTTTGAATTCTAAAATCCTTATGAGGGTCTTAAATCCTTATGAGGGTCTTAAAAATTGAATTTGAAAATCCTTATAAGTGTCCTAAGACCTCTCGGCTTGGAAAAGCTTATAACTTAAAGTCCCACAAAAGGTCACAAGACCTCTGAACTTACGCAAGTTTGAATTCTAAGACCTCCGAACTTAGAAAAGTTTATAACCTGAAGTTCAACAAAGAGTCATAAGACCTACGAACTTAGGTAAGTTTGAATTCTAAAATCCTTAAAAGGGTCCTAAGACGTCCAAACTTAAAAAAGCTTATAACTTGAACTCCCACGAAGGGTCATAAGACCTCTGCACTAAAGTAAGTTCGAATTTTAAAATCCTTATAAGGGTCTTAAGACCTCTAAAATCCTTATAAGAGTCTTAAGATCTTCGGACTTAGAAAAGTTTATAACTTGAAGTCCCACAAAGGGCCATAAGACCTCTAAATTTAGGTAAGTATTAGGAATATGAAGTCCTTCTATGGGTCTAGGACCTCCGGACTTAGAGCCTTTAATCCTTACTTTGTTTAAAACTAAAGATTATAGATGATTTTTTTTGTATTTGGACACTTAGCCCACCAAGAAAATTTTGAAAACATAAGTGTTTTTCTTTCTTAAACATTTTCCAAAGTTGTGTCTGAGGGGTGTAAGGTTTGTATAATTTTGAGATTAAGGAAAAATTTTGGTGCAAGGAAAATGGGTGGTTTACAGGTCCTTGGACCTTAGCCTCTTGGAATTATGGATAAAAATCTCGATAATTCCTTTAGTCTTTCGTGCGTCCAGAGATCTTTGACTGTGCTTTTTTAGGTTGCTAAATCTTGAGGATTGTAGTCTATTTTGGGTCCTTAGACCTTTGACTGGTAAGTCTTAAGTCCAGAATGAAATCCTTGCAGCTCTTTTGGTGGGTCATAAGACCTTAGGTTTCTAGAGGCCAAGGCTGAAATCCTTGTAACTCCTAAAGAATGCTACAATTGAATACATCATGAGTAACAAAAGCTTCATTTCATTTCACTTGAGTATTGATTACATCACTGTTAGTATTTATTTATGGGCTCTACATTCCAGGAATGAGGTGTTCGTATCCCCTTATGTCCTTGAGGTAATAATAGTCAGGTCTCGCGACTTTGGTCACCGCATATGGGCCTTCCCATTTGGGGCCTAGCTTCCCCTCACTGGGATTTCTGGTTGCCAGAGTGACCTCCCTTAGGACCAGGTCTCCCACCTTGAATTCCCTGTAGCGGATTTTCCTGTTGAAGTAGGAGATTGTTTTCTGCTTGTAGGTTGCATTCGGACCAGTGCAGCTTCTCTGCATTCTTCTAACTCATCCAGGGATACCCTTAAACTTTCTTCATTAGCCCCTGGTTCAAATTGAGATACCCTTCGTGTGGGTATTTCAAGGGTCATTTTGACTTGACCCCCAATTTTTAATGCATAATTTGACTAAACCCCTTGTTTTCATCATTCTTTGACTTTGCCCCCAACATAGGGGGTTCAGTCTAATTTAACATTATAAACAGGGGGTAAAGTCAAATAAATATTTTGATTTGAAACTAACAACCAAGTTTCAATCCAAATATCAAGCGAGGTGGAGTGTTCGGTACCAACACTGCTATTTCGATGACCGTGTGACACTTTGGTTGGCAATGAATAAGAGTTTTATACCAACCCACTCCTCGACTCACTTATTCATGAAAAATTTTAGGGAGCACTTTTTCGAGATCAGAGCTTTGTAATTCTTGGGAGTACCTTCCCTATCATTCTGAGACACATTTACATAAATTTTACGGTCGGTGATGGAATTTGGTGCGAATTGACGATCGATCGGAGAAAGTGCGGAAAGGATGATTTTTACGGCCATTGTGAAAAGAGTTGTTTACACTCATGAAACAAAAAAAGAAGGCATAAATTTGTACTCTTCGAATTAGAATTCATTCCCCACACTGCTATTTGGGTGACTGCATAACACCTTTGTTGGCCATTGAGTAAGATTTTGATACAAACCCGACCGCCTCATCCCTTGACCTTTGTAAAGGACCGACCGGCTCACTTTCTCGCGAATAATGTTTTGGAGCACTTTTTGCAAGGTCAGTGCTTCGTAATTTTTGGGATTGTTTTGCCTATCATTTCGAGACACTTCTTTGTAAATTTAATAAGCAGGGATGGAATTTGGTGAAGATTGACGAGCAACTAGAGAAAAGCAAGAAAATGCAAATTTTTACGTCCGTTGGGAAAAGAGCTGTCTACACTTGTGAAACGGGAAAATAAGTCGAAAATTTTAAGTCTCTGAATTGGATGAAATTCGGCAATCGCGCTCGACAAGTAAAAATAAGAGTCCCCCGGTGGGGGGAAACTAATAACCAACTTTCGATCCAAAGATCAAGTGAGGTTGAGTGTTCGGTACCAACACTGCTATTTCGGTGACCACGTAACACTTTTGTTGCTAATGAATAAGAGTTTTATACCAACCAGACCACCTCGCCCCTTGATCTATGAAAAGGACCCACTAACTCACTTTTTCACGAACAATTTTCGGGAGCACTTTGATGAGGTTTGTAATTTTAGGGAGTACTTTCCTTATCATTCCGAGACACATTCATGTAAATTTTACGGGCGGCCATAGAAATTGGTGGAAATTGACGACCAGTCGGAGAAAAGCGCGGAAAGGATGATTTTTACGGCCATTGGGAAAAGAGTTGTTTGCGCTCGTGAAACAGAGAAACAAGGCGTAAATTTGTGCTCTTCGAATTAGATCTAATTCAGTAAGCGCACTCGACAAGTAAAAATAAGAGTCCCGGGGTGGGGGGAAACTAAGCACCTTCTTCCGATCCAAGGATCAAGTGAGGTGGAGTGTTCTTCGGCCCGCTGGCTAATGTTACTAGTCGAGTTCGAAATTGTGTACACCGCGCAGAAAGCTATGAAGGGGGATCTCCGATTATCTCGCCGACCATCCCATAAAAGGAACCGAAGTTTGAGTATCAGAATTTCTAGATGAAGACATCCTCTGCCTCTTAGGAGGACCTCAGGTGGCAGATGTTCTTTGACGGAGATACCAACAAGAAAAGGTACGATATTGGGATACTCCTGATCTCTCCTGATGAATCTCATAGCCCATTGCCATTAAGTAATATTTCCCTTGCACCAATTTTATGATAGAATACGAGCCATGCATTGTAGAGCTCAAGATCGCCCTCGAGAAAGGAATCAAGCACATGGACATCCACGGAGACTCGACCCTCATTGTCGGCCGAATTCTCAGGAAATGGAATGTCAAAGACTAGAAGTGTAATACCCCGTAATTTTATTGATTTTTATTTATTGGATTAATTAAATTAAATGGGAATTAATTGGAAATTAATCCGGATTTAAATACTAGCTTGACGTGAGTTGGTATTTTATTATGACGATAATATTGAATATTACTGAGTATATATAGTAATATGAGTAGTGAAAGTATTAAAATTGTCGAGAGTTATAAATACGACAATTTGGGAAATTAAGTTGGGACGCGCGTATCAGTCGCGCGTCAGGAATCAATTTAATTAGATTAAAAAGTAATTTATAATTTTATCATCCGTATGGTCATTTTGAGTGCGCCAACGTGTCCGGAGGGGTCGATATAGTCAGAAAACACTAGCCGGGGGTTTAGTTTGGGTCCCGGGGCACTTTTAGGCCAAATCGGCAACCCGGGAGGGTATTTTGGTCATTTTAAAATTTAAGGAAATAAGACCCACGAATTTGAGGGTTTATTTAATTATTATTGGGAGCACCATTAGGGCCATTATCAGCCAAAAAGGAGATAGTGGGCTACGTGAGTTAGAGGAGAGGTTGGAGGAAGTTCCCAAACGCTAGCCACCACACGCTACCACCAATTTCGACGGAATTTCGACCGAAAAGAAGGAAAGAACCAGCCCCTGGACACCATCAACGATTCTGAATATCAAACTTAAGGCAAGTGATTTAATTCCATTAGTTTTCAGCGAATATATCTTCCATGTTAGTGTAGAAAATGATATTTGTCTTGAAAGATGATAAAAACCCATGAAATTTGAGGTAAAACTTTAAATCTTGGATAGGAATTGCATGTAGATTAGTTCTGGACGAAATTCAGTAACCAGAATATAACCCTTGATGAATTAAGAACGGATTTAAGAAGAGAAATATAATGATTCTTGAAGAAAGTAGAAAACTAGGGTTTTTATGAAGATTTGATCCATATAAGGTTAATTGTTGAGGATTTAATGGTTTTGGAAGGTTAAAAATATTGTATTTAGGTAGTATAATGATCCTATATCCTTAGTTTAGAATTTCATACCTTGTAATGGAGCTTTGGGACAAATCTGAGACTGAAAAAACGAACTAGTCCGTAGCCTATCTGGTGCGATCGATCGATCGACATTCATAGGTCGATCGATCGATCGATATTCATAGGTCGATCGATCGACCTTCCCAGAAACTGTGATATTTTTCCCCTTATTGAATTTTAGTAATTTCGACCCTGCAGAATTATTGGTGGGGACCTTGTGAACATTTTTTTTAAATTTAGAAAGACCAGTAGGCATGTATATGAGACCCGGATCATTATTAGAATTTTATTTTGGAGTTATATCAGACCTAATAAGGTTCGAAGAGTGAGGTACTATTAAAGACTGCGATTAAATGAGTTAAATTTATATAGTTGATAATATAAGGTTAGTGGCAGAAATATGGACCTTAAGGGTCCGTTTGGTTCGAGGTAAAATATGTTTCAACGCGGTGAAAAAGTAATATGGTGAAATACGTTTTCACCTATTTAGAGTCAAACTTTTTTCTACATTCTTGTTTAAATTTATATAATTATAGGGTGTAAACGTATTCACAATGTCAACCCAATAAAAATTTAATTTTAAATAGGTCAAAACGTATTTCACCATATTACTTTTCACCGTATTAAAATATATTTTACCTCGAACCAAACGGACCCTAAGAGTATTGGATTAAAGTATGGGAATAATAGGAGACTTAGTAACCTTTATGAGTTAGGTTTTATGTACTTGAAACTACGACGTGAGATGTGTCGGTGGACTATATTATATAACTATCCGGAAATATAAAAATGTACTAATTAGATTAATGGTATAGGAATTGAGAACATTCCTTTATTAATATTATAAGATATCTAAGTTGTGAACGCTTAGTATATGGACTTATATGTGTATAACATACCTACCATACTTGCTATCACGGGAGGTCGGCTTTCGAACTGGGCCATCTAATCCTTGTGTGCCTACGGGGGGATTTAGATTGGTACCTTAAGGACATAGGGCTGTGAATGACTTATTTGTGAGTTAATAAGTCAGCTGACCATGGGAGCGTAGGTATGTGCGTGACCCATGGGTATGTGAACTATGTCCGCCTCCAATATGTGTAATTTTGTTTATTAAAACGGTTCCTGAGAGATTCGAAATACGTAGTCCTTATGTACGTGATGTACCGGGATTCGATAGCAGAATATGTGTGCACCGCAGCTTAGCCTAGAGTGCCCCAATTATATAATTATGTTGAAATTTATATATTAGTGATGATAACAGACTCCTTGTTAATGTGTGTGAATGTTTGCGACGCTTTGAGTAAAGTTAGAATTGAGAAGTTCCTATATGATTTAATATAAATTAATCAGAGAAATGAAAAGGTAGATTCACATAAGTTAGATTGGAATGTCTTGAACAAACCCCTATATTATCATCATGTGAGGACGGGTTACAGGATAGACTAGTTAGTTAGCGGCATAACTAGGATGGGTTATGGATATCCGTTAAGCGTGCACATTAGTTGAGAGGTGAGAAACTCATGTGAGAGCACGGAACTAACATGTACTTAATATTCATTGTTTAATGCAATTAAACACTTGCTATATTTTAAACTGTTTTCACCTCGGGCTCTGACCCGTTTGCTTTCAAATCTATTTTCTTGAAAAAACTTTTAGGTGCCCAGCCACAGGGACGCCAAGCTTAGGAGTTCCATTTCAGTGACGTGTTGTAGCTGCTGTGGAAGTTACAGGATCTTGATGATAGACGCCTCCACATTCTATATTGATTCCATTTCAGACTTCTTCAGTTGTTAGGGCATGTCATCCCATTTCTTTTAGAGACAGTTTTATCGTATTCAGTTTCATTGCAGTTTTGGAGATTATTTCATTTATTATTCAGACGTTGTGTTTGGTTTTATTCAGAGGAGTGTTACTCCAAACTCATTTATTATTCCATTATTATTTTGATGTGACTGTGATGTGATGGTGGTATCATTTAGCTAATAATTTTAATTGGTTGCATGTTAATTTAATTTAATAAAATTTAACAACTCACTTTTTAAATATTAGGTGGCTAGTAATTGTTTAAATAAATGTTTTCGACAGTGATGCTATGAACTGAATCAACTTGACATTTTGTATTAATTTCAATAAAGGAGTAGCTACCCGGTATTTAATTAGTCGGGGTGTCACAGGTGGTATCAGAGCATCAAGTTCTAGTGTCCTTAGGATCTGTACGGCTTGTTATGTTTCCGCGTAACGTCCTTTTATATAGAGCCCTATTATTAGGATTGTTGCACTCCTTGATTTCGTTTCGTAGACTACGTTCTTCTGCTAGAATGTTATGTATGGTGGATGGACTAATATAAATCTGTTAAATTTCAGATGTCGCTCTTGAGGGAAGTACAAACTAAAACTGATGAGGGAACAAATGCTGGACATGAACAACAGTACCCCAGGTACACCAAGAAAGAGCGGAAATCACTGAGATAGCAAATATCGTGGCACAGGCAGTGACTACCGCAATATTGCAGTACCAAAATAACAGCGTGCAGCTTGTAGGGGGCAAAAGAACGAGAGAAGTCGATCAAAATGTTATTGCTAAAGTTAGCAACAAAAGGAAAATACCACCGCAATAGCGACAAGTGTCTCAGGGTCGTCGTCAGAGGGGCAATAGAAATGGCGAAAAGGGCCAAACTCGCCAGATCCAACAAAGCCATGAGAAGAGAACTACCACCAAGAGGTGTTTTAAATGTGGGAGAAATGGCCATACACGTCGGGTCTGCCCAGATTTGGTTTGTAATAAACCTCGTCCTAATCAGCAAGGACAACAAGGCCTAAAAAGGGAAGGGTTTCAGGGTCAATGTCATAAGTGTGAACATCAGGGTCACAGGTGGAGAGACTGCCCGCAACCAGGTAAAATGCCAGGGCATGCCCAACATAATGAAGCCTGGATAGTTACCCCAACATCGCAGGCACCACAACAACATCAAGGAGTACAGTATGGATGTGTCTATAATGCCCGATATGCGGTTATGCCATTGATACCGCAACTAACACATGCGTTTGGAGGTACGATACTTCATTATTAATTATATCCTTTAAGATAAAAAGGGAAATCTCGAATAACTTAGATGTGTTATCGTTTATTCCTATGCATTGAGAAATGTGAGTGTAAAATGCATTCTTATCCTGTTATATTTTAAATTAGCTACAACGGTTTGAGTGTTAATAGACCATTATAGTTATATTATGGCGTTCATTAGAAATTGTACTAAGTGTCACTTGAGTGGAGGCAAAGACATATTTATATTTATATATTTCTTATGGTGGCATATAAAGACTTCGTAAAGACATCGTCTGGTTATATTTAATTCCGGTGGGTAGGGATGTCTATTAAGAAAATTCAAGATTTGTTAAAATGTTTCTAAGAGTGGGGACTATCCCGTAGTATACAATCGAGTCTAACGCTAATATAGTAGGAGGATTGTGTCGAGTGTAGCCTCATGTATCATGAGAGGAGGTAAGTTAATTTCTTAGCAAGAAGTAAGGAAAAGAGGTACTAGTCAAATACCGATGGCCCCAAAGCTCATTGACCAACAACACCCGTTATTAGTGTATCAGGAGGGTTCCTTGTTTGGATTTCGCTTTGCGAGACATCCCACGCATGAAACCTAGTGAACATCGGGAGATGAGAAGGTTTGGCTTTTAGTACAAGGATTAGTACCCTAATTTTCATTCGCAAATGAAACGATAACTTAAGTGTTGTCAAATGTCTTACCTCGTGAGTGAGTCGAAGCGACAAGGAGGATTATAGCTACAATTATTAGGCTGATTTAATCTAACCCTATCGAACCTTCTGAGATGCAAGTCCAAACTGGGCAGCTGTTGGTAAAATCTCCATCAGGAGGAGCATCTAGCTGAGGGTGCTCACGTATTATTTACGGTTGCGTGTCGATTTCAGAGAATTGAATAAAGTCACGATACGGAGTAAATATCCATTGCCAAGAATCGATGACTTATTCAACCAGTGGAGAGGAGCCGCTTTCTTCTCAAAGATTGACTTGAGATTAGGATACCATCAGTTGCGTATCAGGGAACAGGACGTCTCGAAGACCGCCTTCTTGACGAGATATGGTTCCTACGAGTTCCGGGTTATGCCTTTTGGCCTAACCAACGCCCCAGCCGTGTTTATGGACTTGATGAATAGGATGTTCAAAGACTTCCTTGACCATTTCGTCATCGTCTTCATTGATGATATTCTGGTATACTCCCAGACAGAGGAGGAACATGCAGATCACTTGAGGCAGGTTTTACAGACGCTGCGTCAGAACGAGTTATATGCAAAGTACGAAAAGTGTGGGTTTCGGCTGAAGGAGGTTCAGTTTTTGGGGCATATCATTTCAATCAGGGGGATATCTGTTGATCCGGGAAAGGTATCAGCGGTGAGGGAGTGGGGATAGCCCACGACACCGACTGAGATACGTAGTTTCTTGGGCCTAGCAAGATACTACAGGAGGTTCATTCGGGGGGTTCTCTAAGATAGCGGGTCCTTTGACACATCTGACTCGAAAGGATGTGTCGTTTATCTGGAGCGATGCCTGTCAGTTGGCATTCAACGAGTTGAAGGACAAGTTGACCTCAACACCAGTGTTAGCATTGCCTAGACCGGGAGTTGAGTATCTAGTCTACACCGATGCCTCCTTACTAGGACTTGGGGGTGTACCGCAACAGGAGAGTCAGGCTATAGCTTATGCTTCCCGTAAGCTTAAGCCTCACGAGAAGTATTATCCCACCCACGATTTGGAGTTAGCAGCAGTCGTATTTGCTCTTCGGATTTGGAGACATTATCTCCTGGGGGAGAAATTTCGTTTATTCTCGGACCACAAATCCCTACCGTACCTCTTCACGCAGAAGGAACTAAATATGCGTCAGCGTAGGTGGCTTGAGTTCGTGAAGGATTATCAGTTCGATATCCAATACCACCCAGGAAAGGCTAACGTGGTAGCAGACGCGTTGAGCCGTAGGCCGGTAGGCGAGGTGGCCGAAGTGTGGAGAGCAAAGTGGAAGGAGTTGGGACACCAAGATGCAGTGACCCGATCATTCATGTCTATGATGACCGTTCAACCCAGATCGTTTCGAGAATGATACAGGCCCAGGCAAAAGACTCGTTCTGTCAAGAGCAGATAGTTCGATTACTAGCAGAGGGAGCCGAGTCCTATACCGTTAGTTCAGACGGGGGCCTACGCCTCAATGGGAGACTGGTCGTTCCGGAGGGGGAAGACTTGCGACACGAGGTAATGTCAGAGTCGCACGATTAGCCGTTCGCGGTACATCCTGGTGGGGATAAGATGTACTAGGATATGAGACAATACTGGTGGAGCGGGATGAAGAGAGATATTGCCGAGCTCGTTTCTAAATGTGCAATTTGTCAGCTGGTAAAGGTGGACCATCAGAAACCGACAGGACTTCTACAGCCATTAGAGGTCCCTCTGTGGAAATGGGAGAGCATTTCCATGGACTTCATCACGGGACTACCGACATCGCAGAGGGGTCACGACTCCATATGGGTAATCGTGGATCGGTTGACCAAAGTTGCTCATTTTCTGTCAGCCCGAACAGACTACACTACGGGACAGTATGCCCAGATTTTCATAGCAGAGATAGTAAGACTCCATGGGGTACCTCTCAATATCGTGTCTGACAGAGACAAGATATTTGTTTCACGATTTTGGGAGAGTTTCCAGGAAGCCATGGGTACGGAATTGCGGCTGAGTACAGCATACCACCCGCAGACAGATGGGCAGACCGGGCGGACGAATCAGATGTTGGAAGACATGTTGCGGATGTGCATCCTAGACTTTGGAGGAGGTTGGGAGCAATACCTTCCACTGGTGGAGTTTGCCTATAATAACTCCTATCAGTTCACTATTGGCATGGCTCCATTCGAGGCATTATACGGTAGACCTTGTCGTTCCCCAGCATGTTGGCTAGAGGTGGGGGATAACAAACTACTTGGGCCGGAGGTGATTCAGGATACCTCGGCAAGGATAGAGATGATACGGAGCCGTATTCGGGTAGCTCAGGACCGACAGAAGAGTTATGCTGATGCCAAGAGATTCTTCAGAGAATTCAAGGTAGGGGACCAGGTGCTACTTAGAGTGTCTCCAATGAAGGGGATTATGCGTTTCGGGAAGAAGGGGAAATTGGCACCTAGATACGTGGGGCCACTTCCTATCATTGAGAGAATTGGGCCAGTTGCGTACAGACTTGGGTTACCGGAACACCTGCATAGGATCCATGACGTGTTCCATATCTCCTCGCTAAGGAGATATCTTAGGGCTGATTTGGCCCATACCCACATTGCTTTAGAGGACATCGATCAACAGCCTGATAGTTCCTATGAGGAGGGGCCGATTGCTATTCTGGACCACAGCGAGAGGAAACTGAGGTCGAAGATAATACCATTAGAACGTATTCAGTGGCGGCATCATAATGCCGAGGAGTCCACCTGGGAGCGCGAGGATGAGATGCGCGAGCGTTATCCAGAGTTATTTTTGCCAGGTATACTTTCGTTCCGAATTTCGGGACGAAATTCTGCTATTAGGGGGAAAGTATGTAATACCCCGTAATTTTATTGATTTTTATTTATTGGATTAATTAAATTAAATGGGAATTAATTGAAAATTAATCCGGATTTAAATACTAGCGAGAGGTGAGTTGGTATTTTATTATGACGATAATATTGAATATTACTGAGTATATATAGTAATATATGAGTAGTGAAAGTATTAAAATTGTCGAGAGGTATAAATACGACAATTTGGGAAATTAAGTTGGGACGCGCGTATCAGTCACGTCAGGAATCAATTTAATTAGATTAAAAAGTAATTTATAATTTTATCATCCGTATGGTCATTTTGAGTGCGCCAACGTGTCCGGAGGGTTCGATATAATCAGAAAACACTAGCTGGGGGTTTAGTTTGGGTCCCGGGGCACTTTTAGGCCAAATCGGCAACCCGGGAGGGTATTTTGGTCATTTTAGAATTGAAGGAAATAAGACCCACGAATTTGAGGGTTTATTTAATTATTATTGGGAGTACCATTAGGGCCATTATCAGCCAAAAAGGAGATAGTGGGCTACGTGAGTTAGAGGAAAGGTTGCAGGAAATTCCCAAACCCTAGCCACCACATGCCACCACCAATTTCGACGGAATTTCGACCGGAAAGAAGGAAAGAACCAGCCCCTGGACACCATCAACGATTCTGAATATCAAACTTAAGGCAAGTGATTTAATTCCATTAGTTTTCAGCGAATATATCTTCCATGATCGATCGACATTCATAGGTCGATCGATCGATCGATATTCATAGGTCGATCGATCGACCTTCCTAGAAACTGTGATATTTTTCCCCTTATTGAATTTTAGTAATTTCGACCCTATGGTGGGGACCTTGTGAACATTTTTTTAAAATTTAGAAAGACCAGTAGGCATGTATATGAGACCCGGATCATTATTAGAATTTTATTTGGGAGTTATGTCAGACCTAATAAGGTTCGAAGAGTGAGGTACTATTAAAGACTGCGATTAAATGAGTTAAATTTATATAGTTCATAATATAAGGTTAGTGGCAGAAATATGGACCTTAAGAGTATTGGATTAAAGTGTGGGAATAATAGGAGACTTAGTAACCTTTATGAGTTAGGTTTTATGTACTTGAAACTACGACGTGAGATGTGTTGGTGGACTATATTATATAACTATCCAGAAATATAAAAATGTACTAATTGGATTAATGGTATAGGAATTGAGAACATACCTTTATTAATATTATAAGATATCTAAGTTGTGTGAACGCTTAGTATATGGACTTATATGTGTATAACATACCTACCATACTTGCTATCACAGGAGGTCGGCTTTCGAACTGGGCCATCTAATCCTTGTGTGCCTACGGGGGGATTTAGATTGGTACCTTAAGGACATAGGGCTGTGAACATGGTTCAAAATCTCGGTATCGGTCCCGGTATCGCACACCTGATTTTCAACTCGGTCGCGGTATCGGGCGATACGCAAAAATATGCTATTTAAAGGGCGCAAAAAATTCCAAAAAAAATATAGAAAAAAATAAAAAAATAAGAATAACAATGTGTACCAATTAGATACGTTCAAAACCATCCCTTAATACGCATTGCATTGTACAATTGGTTAAACTGAAATGCGGAGGACTTGTCAGATTCAATATTTATTACTAATTTACTAGTATTTATTACTAATTCGCTAATATTTTACAACACATTATTTTTAGGAATTTTTATATATTCTAAACATTTTTTTTACAATTCTAAATATTTTTTGTACAAAACAAAATTTTTACGAATTTTTAGAAATTCTAAACATTTTTTTTAAAGAATTCTTAGCATTTTTTGCACAAAACATTATCTTCAGGATTTCTTAGAAATTCTAAACATTTTTTTAGGATTCTAAACATTAAATGTACAAAACATTATTTTCAAGAATTCTTAGAAATTCTAAACATTTTTTTTAGAATTCTAAACATTTTTTGTACAAAACATTAGTTTCAGGAATTCTTAGAAATTCAAAATATTTTTTTGTAAGAAAATGTTTTGTACAAACATAATTTTTAGGAATTATTAAACATTATTTGAACAAACCATGTATAGAACCTAATTTGAATATTTGTTTTTGCAAAAAAAAAAAACTTAGTTGAACATAACATGTAAAACAATGGGCGTGTGGGTTGTAAAAACAATGGACGTGTGGGTTATTTGTTAAAAAAAAAGCAGCGTGAATATATATATATATATATATATATATATATATATATATATATATATATATATATATCAAGTAAATAAATGTCCATTTAAAAATAATTAATGATATTAAATAAAGAATGATACACTTGATAAAAATATTAAGTAAATTAATATATATTGCAAATAAATAAAACAAATAATGATATAACTTAAAAGAAATATATCATGAATGTAACTTTATTTATTAAAGCTGATTCACTTTCTATTTACATTTATCAGACATCAGACATCCATACATAACATAGCACTAAAGTCTACAGCTGTACATAAAAATTAGTGCACTACAGCCCTACAACTGTACATACAAACTAGTCCACTACAGCTAGATACAGCTTTAAAAGCAGGTACACTTGATAAAAATATTAAGTAAATTAATATATATTGCAAATAAATAAAACAAATAATGATATAACTTAAAAGAAATATATCATGAATGTAACTTTATTTATTAAAGCTGATTCACTTTCTATTTACATTTATCAGACATCCATACATAACATAGCACTAAAGTCTACAGCTGTACATAAAAATTAGTGCACTACAGCCCTACAGCTGTACATACAAACTAGTCCACTACAGCTGGATACAGCTTTAAAAGCAGGCCATCAGAACAAAGAAAATGAAAATAGAGTATTTCCTTTACGTATTCTTCTTCTATTTTTCTTTTTGCTACAGATCCCGAAGCTGCACAGTCGCCGCACAGTCCTCTATGTCATCTTCTTCTTCTATTGTCATTAAATCATCTGTACCAGCTGGTATTTCAAACAAATCGTTTGAATCGGCCGATATCGCGGCTTATCACGCCGATCCAACTCGGTCTCGCTGATATCTCGGCTTATCTCACCGATATGTCACGATTTCTTACAATTTTTGACTCGCCTCTCGGAATCGGATCGCTGGCCTACGATACCGAGTCAACTCGGCCGATACCGAGTCGACTCGGCCGATACTTTGAACCATGGCTGTGAATGACTTATTTGTGAGTTAATAAGTCAGCTGACCATGGGAGCGTAAGTATGTGCGTGACCCATGGGTATGTGAACTATGTCCGCCTCCAATATGTGTAATTTTGTTTATTAAAACGGTTCCTGAGAGATTCGGAATACGTAGTCCTTATGTACGTGATGTACCGGGATTCGATAGCAGAGTATGTGTGCACCGCAGCTTAGCCTAGGGGTGCTATAATTATATAATTATGTTGAAATTTATATAGTAGTGATGATAACAGACTCCTTGTTAATGTGGGTGAATATCCTTGTTAATGTGTGTGAATGTTTGCGACGCTTTGAGTAAAGTTAGAATTGAGAAGTTCCTATATGATTTAATATAAATTAATCTGAGAAATGAAAAGGTAGATTCACATAAGTTAGATTGGAATGTCTTGAACAAACCCCTATATTATCATGTGAGGACGGGTTACAGGATAGACTAGTTAGTTAGCGGCATAACTAGGATGGGTTATGGATATCCGTTAAGCGTGCACATTAGTTGAGAGGTGAGAAACTCATGTGAGAGCACGGAACTAACATGTACTTAATATTCATTGTTTAATACAATTAAACACTTGCTATATTTTAAATTGTTTTCACCTCGGGTTCTGACCCGTTTGCTTTCAAATCTATTTTCTTGAAAAACCTTTTAGGTGCCCAGCCACAGGGACGCCAAGCTTAGGAGTTCCATTTCAGTGACGTGTTGTAGCTGCTGTGGAAGTTACAGGATCTTGATGATAGACGCCTCCACATTCTATATTCTATATTGATTCCATTTCAGACTTCTTCAGTTGTTAGGGCATGTCGCCCCATTTCTTTTAGAGACTGTTTTATCATATTCAGTTTCATTGCAGTTTTGGAGATTATTTCATTTATTATTCAGACGTTGTGTTTGGTTTTATTCAGTATTTGGGATTATTCAGAGTGTTACTCCATACTCATTTATTATTCCATTATTATTTTGATGTGACTGTGATGTGATGGTGTTATCATTTAGCTAATAATTTTAATTGGTTGCATGTTAATTTAATTTAATAAAATTTGACAACTCACTTTTTAAATATTAGGTGGCTAGTAATTGTTTAAATAAATGTTTTCGACAGTGATGCTATGTACTGAACCAACTTGACATTTTGTATTAATTTGAATAAAGGAGTAGCTACCCGGTATTTAATTAGTCGGGGTGTCACAAGAAGCTCCTACCCTTTCATGCATATCTCGAAGAGCTTGCCTCCCAATTCAATGATGTCACCTTCCATTACCTTCCTCGCTCGAAAAATAGCCTAGTCGACGCACTAGTAACCTTAACCTCTATGGTCGACATCTTTGGGGGAATAATAATGTGCCCCTTTATGGCCTAGATCCCACCCGCTACTACCACCTTGAGCTCGTCACGGAAGGAGATGCAGACATGACAGGGTTATGGTACTACGACATTTATCGCCTCCTCAAACGTGGTAGGTATCCCCAAGCTGCAGACAAGATAGGCCGTGCGACCCTTCGCAAACTAGCTAACTAGTATGTCATCTGTGTAAAGCTCTTTTTAAGAGAAACTTTGATGGAACCCCTTTGCATTGCATAGCATGGAATGGAATTGAAGAAATGATGCAGAAAAATCACAGTGGGGAATGTGGCCCCCGCATGAACGGTCACATGCTTGCCAAGAAAATCATCCGTCAAGGGTACTACTAGACAACCATGGTCTAAGACTGCACTTCTTATGTTCAAGAGATGCCTCAACTGTTAAAAGTTTGTCAACCTCCAGCCCTTGCCTCCCCCCTATTTTATTCGATATTTTGAGATAACCCCTCATGTTGGACGTTATATCAAAGTGATTAGCAAAGTGGGGGTTAAGTCAATTAACACACTAAAAAATGGGGGTTAAGACAAAAAGCCCGTATCTCAACCTCAGTCGGGATCACAGCCTCGGTACCAAAGGTCAAAGAGAATGGAGTTTCTCCCGTTAGACCTCTGACTATGGTCTTATAAGCCCACGGAATACTGGGTAATTCTTCGACCCATAGCTCGTTGGCCTTCTCTAGTCTCTTCTTCAATCTGTAGAATATCATTATTTTAGTAACTTCAACTTGACCATTGGCATGAGGGTGGCACATAGATGAATAATGATTATTTATGCCATAGCCTAAGCAGAACTCTCGAAATGTTGGGTTATCAAAGTGCTTTCCGTCGTCTGAGAAGATGGCCCTAAGCAGGCTAAGCCTGCAGATGATGCTCTTTCAGATGAAGTTAGTGGTCTTCTTCTCAGTGATGGTGGCTAAAGGTTCAGCCTCAACCCACTTGGTGAAGTAATCAATGGCTACTATGCAAAACTTGTTTTGACTTTTGCTAGGGGCAGAGGTCCTACCAAATCCATACCCCATTGAGCGAAGGGCCATGGACTTAGCATCGGAGCTATCTTCTCAGCTGGCTGCTTTGGAACATAAGCATTTTTTTAGCATTTGTCACAACGCTGCACCAGGTCCTTGGCTTCCTTTCCCAACATTAGCCAAAAGTACCCCTGTCTTAAGACCTTGTAGACAAAAGTCTTTAGGCATGTGTGGGTACCATAAATACCTTCATGGAGGTCTCTGCGGATGTAATTGGCTTATGACGGGATCAGACATCTCTAAGGTGCTAAGCAGTATCTGTTTTTGTATAATACTTCATTTTACTTAGAGGCTGTGCACTTCACCCTTCTGGCCTGGAGCTTGCCTTTGGGCAGCTCACCATTTCTGAGGTAGGCTTTAAGGGGAGTGGTCCAGTATAAGCACTAATCGACCTCTGCAGTGTTGATACGTAGTTATGTAATGATTGGCTGATCCAGAGTGACAATTAGGACCTTTGGGTCTATCTCATCTGATGACGCCACATGTGGAAGGTGGTCCGCCTCTGAGTTCTCAGCTCGGGGGACCCTTCTGATGCAAAACTTGGGTATCCTCTTGATGAGGTGTTGTGTAATTACTTGATACCCTGCCATCCTGTCGCCTTTAACCTCGTAGATCACATTGACCTGATTAACCACCAATTGAGAGTCATTGATAGCCTCCACCTGTTGAGCTTTTAAATGGATGGCAAGGCCTAAGCCTGCCACCAAGGCTTCATACTCTGCTTCATTATTAAATGTTTTGAACTTAAAGCGAAAAGCGAGACAAAATACCTTCTTTTGGCGTCGTTAGGTGGAGCCTGGCCCCATTGCTGAGCTATTTGAGGAAGCCATCCACATGTAATAGCCAGATTAGAGAGCTGAGGTCTAGTTGCTGGAACAGGGGATGCCTAGGCTCTTGGGGGGCTGCTATGACCTTAGCCCCAAAACTCTGGGTTCTTCTTTCTACTTCCTCCAAGTTGTTAAACTCTCCAATGAAGTTAGCCAAGGCCTGACCTTTAATAGCACTTCGAGGTTGATCTCTAATGTCAAACTCGCCCAGCTCTACAGATCATTTGACAAGCCTTCCTGAGGTGTCAGGATTGTGAAGGACCTGTCAAAGGGGTTGATCAGTCATAACCACGATAGAATGGGATTAGAAGTAGGGCCTCAATCGTTTTGCTGAGATGATCAGGCAGAAAGCTAACTTCTCTATCCTTGGATACTTACTCTCAACCCCTTGGAGAGCTCAGCTGACGCAATACACGGGATATTGTACCCCAAATTCTTCCCTAATAAGGGCGGAGCTGACTGTAATGGGTGAGGCAGCAAGGTACAGATACAAGTTTTCCCCCACGATCGTCTTCGACAGTAGTGGTGCAGATTCTAAATACCTTTTGAGGTTCTAAAAGGCCTCCTCAGCCTCACGAGTCCACTCAAAAGCTTTCTTCAGCACCTTGAAGAATAGCAGGCACTTGTCTGTGGCCTTAGGGATGAGTTGGTTGAGGGCAACAACCCTCCCAGTTAGGTTTTGGACGTCCTTTACTGTTCTTGGAGATTGCATATCCAATAGGACTTGATTTTTTCTAGGTTGGCTTCAATGCCCCGTCTGGTAACCATGAACCCAAGGAACTTGTCTCCAGCCACACCAAAGCACACTTCTTCGATTTGAGGCTCATTTGTTCGTTCGAAGGGCAGTGAAGGTCTCTCCGAGGTTCTAAATGTGGTTCTGAGTCTCCAAGCTTCTGACCAGCATATCGTCAATATAGACCTCCATGGTATTACCAATGAGATCTTTGAAAATAGAGCTTACCACCCTTTGATAAGTAGCACCCGCATTCTTTAGTCCGAAAGGCACAACTTTATAACAATAAGTACCTGTATTTGTGATAAATGAGGTCTTCTCTTCGTCAGTAAGGGCCAACCTAATCTGATTATACCCGGAATACGCATCCATGAAGGAAAGGAGCTTGTGACCAACTGTAGAGTCTACCAAAGTGTCAATCCGAGGTAGAGAATAGCAGTCTTTGAGGCATGCCTTATTGAGGTCAGTGAAATCGACACACATTCTCCATTTCTTGTTGGCTTTGGGCACTAGTACCACGTTAAGGACCCACTCTGGGTACTTGATCTCTCTGAAGAAGTTGGAAGTCAGACAGCTTCCTCTGTTGCGGCATTGTTCCTCTCTGGGCTGAAGAACCTCTTCTTTTGTAAGACTGGCTTGTAGTTTGGGTCCACGCTTAGGTTGTGAACCATGACTTCAAGGTCCATCCCGATCATGTCGGAGTGGCTCCATGCGAAGACGTCCTTATTTTCCCTCAAGAACTGGATGAGTTCTTCTCTGACGGGGAGATTGAGGCCTGCTCCAATTTGGACTTCTTTAGTTGGATCATCCGCATCGATGCACACGGAGATCAGAGACTCGACAGGCTCACCCCTTTGCTCTTTTTTTTTTCGTGGATCTAAAGTGTCCATGTTTAGCAATCCTATGCATGAGCCATCTAGGGGGAGCTCTCTTGGCCAAGCTTCTGCCCAAGAGCCATAACAGTACTAGTTGACATTTCGAAGAGAGCAAGATGCGAGTTTGAGAAAGATGGAACCTCTTGTTTATACAAACAACGCCAAATTGATGAGTGCTAAAATCGTATGTGACTTTAGACCCACAGGTGCTCCCCTCTGTACCTCAAACAGCTAAGAGGAGAGGAGTGTCAATATAAGAGATAAAGATTTAAAGTCGGACCTCAGGAGATGGCCATACATCCACTGTACACAGGTGTTATGCATGATTATTAGAATGTAGGTGAGTTGAGTTGAAAGGTGAGTATTACAGTCTGAGACCCCTTGAGCTTTGGTCAAGGGGGTCTAAAGTCTTGTGTCCTTCGTCAGTAGTCCAAAGGACCTTAGAAAGTAATTGAATGACTTCTCTAAGGGCTCATGAGTGCTACTTTAGCGCTCAACAAGGTATACAAATGGAATAAACAATGGAACTGGTCCAAGTTACAAACATAAGCCCACGACAATGGGTCGTGAGTGTGGAACGGAGTGCAAACAGTCATGGGATGCTAGAACTCTCATGTGTTTAATAGTTTGAATACTCTAATCCCTTTGACAGCTAGAAATCGATCTCCTTCACCTTCCACCAGCGTCTTATTTATAGTAAAACTCTTGGAGAGAAAACGAATGATCTGTCACAGCATGGCTTTAACAGCTCTAATATCTGACGGTGCCAGGCGGGAGGTGGAGTGTTGGACATAGTATTTGTAGATTTTGTAAGATGATTGTTGAGTGCATTAAATATTGATGGGAACACTTAATGCAATTGGAGTTGGGTAGTGGGGGTAAGTGGAACAGTGTTCTGCTTTCAACGTGCTTTGCCAGCTGGTCGAGAAAGCTCTGCTAAGGTCTTCTGAGTTTGGAACCTGTCGTGGGTTGGTCTTGGATTATTCTCGAGATGTTTTGGGGTTATTCACCTATGTGCTGAAGGCTAAATAGTATGGGGAGGTTGTTTTCTCTTAAACTGAGGTCTGTCTTGGGCACCAGACTTGACGGAATCTTGATTTTGAGGTTTCTGAGCCCACTTGGGGACGTATACTGGGACGACTGACCCTTTAAGGAGAGAGGAGGCACGACTGAGATGTTCTATGGTATTGTGCCTTATCTTTGGGAGAGGTAGAGGTGTTTGGAACCAAGTATCCCTTTGCCTGAGGTTTAGAATCAAGTTTAGAATCAGGTTTGGAATCAGCTGAGGAGTCTATTTCTTACCCAAGGATGCCTGAAGAGGCTTGAGGGCTTTTGGAAGGTCATGGGTTTAACAGGGCATCATCATATAGGTAACTTAATAACGTCGCCTAGATTCTACATACTTTTTTAGAAATAGGACTATTAATTTTGAACAGACTAAAAAAAAAAGCAAGACTGCTAATTTGGGATGGAATGAGTATGAACATTGTTCTAAAAGGGGTGTGCCTATACGCAAGGAGTCTGGTAGGCGCTTCGCTTAGGACTAGGCGACAGGAAAGCAAATCAAGTGAAAAATTATCGTTTTTTAATAATTTGTCCAGTTCTGCATAGTACTACAATAGCATAGAAATATATATTAAATTTATATGAACATTTATCATAGAGTAAATTACTCATTTAGCCCCTAAACTATCAGGATTGTATCAAGATGGCCCTCAAACTATCAAAAGTCCAATAGCCCTCAAACTAATCACACCAATTTAACAAGACCCTTCAGTATATTTGGAATGTAAACAATGACGGAAAATAGGCATGTGCCTTACATGTGACCCATTACAAGGCAAAAGAGGAAACAAATTAATATTGTAGCGGTTAAGTTGCATCTTACTATTAATTTCATAAATAAACTAAATTAAAAATAAAAATAAAACCCTCACCCTCTCTCCCAACCCCAATGAAATCCTCCCATCCTCTTGCCTACCCTGTAACCTCTCGCGTGCCTATATCCCCCCCCCCCCCCCCCAAAAAAAAAAATCTCATTTTTCCCTTAAAATCACCCCTCCCCTACCTTTCATTTTTCGGGCAAAAGCATCACCCCCATTTTTTTCCAACGATCAAAACTCTCCATTTTTCCTGGTTGAAGGCCAAATCAGAAGCTAAATATATATTATACGTGCGTGCACACACACACACACATGTGTGGGAGGGGGGGAGAGATTTTCAGGCCGAATCAGATGGGGCGGAATTTTTTTTACACGAATTTTGGGGGTTACGATGGTGGTGGCTGGTGAGGCTTGTGGATA
The DNA here is from genome assembly GCA_949130495.1 of Sambucus nigra. Lineage (NCBI taxonomy): Eukaryota > Viridiplantae > Streptophyta > Magnoliopsida > Dipsacales > Adoxaceae > Sambucus > Sambucus nigra. The sequence continues at coordinate 330,565,998 of OX422216.1, forward strand.
GTAGTGGTGGAGGTGGAAACGAGGGTTAAAATGGTGGTGGAACTTGTGATGGTGATGGTGTAGGTAGAAAAGGGGGTTAAAATGGTGGTGTGGCTTGTGGAAAGTGATGTCGGAGCTCATCTTTTTCTCAGGGTTTATTTAGATGCGGGGCGGGGGGTATTTTTAATTTAGTTTAACTATGAAATTAATAGAAAATTACAACTTAACCCCTATAATATTAATGTGTTTCCTCTTTTGACCTTATAATGGGTTTTGTGCATGGCACATGCCTATTTTCCACCATTGTTAACGGTCCAGATATACAGAATGGTCTTGTTAAATCGATTTGGTTAGTTTGAGGGCTTATTTGACACTTGAAAGTTTAGGGGCCATTTTGAAACAACCTAATCGTTTAGTGGACAAATGAGTAATTTACTCTATATCATATGCATGAGTGTTGCTTTGTATATATATAATGATTTAGTATCATTTTCTGCGTAATGTTTTTAAATGTTACTCAGTTTTATATTTTTTGTGTAATATTTTTCTATTCTTTTTTTTTAGGAATTAAATATCAATTGCACAAAATATTAGTGTGTATATTCCTATTTTTTGTCTTAGTGTTAGCAATTTTTTTATTTATGTATGGGACTTCAAAGAATTGTTAGTAATGTTAAAAGTGTAAGGCTTTAAAGTATTGTTACCAATGTTTATGTGTAAATCAATGTTAGATTTTCGTAACATTAACTTCAAAGCATACTTGGTGTTGTGTGTGAAAAAAAAGATTGTCCGCCTAACGCCTAGAGCTTTTTAGAACATTGGTATCAATTTGGCCGATATAAGTTTGTCCGATAAGTTAGCCAGTGTAGCATTGTTCATACCTTACACCATCAGTTCTGGTGGTGAGACCTTGCATGTCAGCTGTATTCTTTGACGTATCTAGCTCCATGATCTGAATAGCCGAAGAGTCATAGTTAATTATCCAAGTGATTCGAGATACCCACAAATAAAGGACTGCTCGTAAGTTTACCATGAACAAGAGTTTCTGAACAGCCATACAAGTACACTTTCCTACTTCAGGTAAAGCAATGGCAACAGCACCATCACAAGAATTCTGTGGATATCTCTTACCATCAATGCACTCAGTAAGAAAATTAGACCTTCTACTGATAGCGAACACGCAATCCCTGATTAAATTCTTATAGACTATCCTTCTTGATCCCTGTAGAACGATTTCCACAATAATTCTTGCGAAGTTAAAGAAAAAAAAAAGTAGAAGAATTTACATATGTTTTAAGATTAAAAAACAATCAATGTGAAAAGTCTTCAGAACTTGAAAGCATACCAGGAGCGTATTCAGCAACGACTCCTTTAGAAGGGTCCAGTTTATGTTTTCTGCATTAAGAAGAAAGATTTAACGTTACAAACCCACTCATTCAATTAATTTAAGAGTATAAAATGACTAATAATAAACAATTAACCTTTATAAGTACAGCTTCGGGGAAAAAAGTCTGCTTCGAGAACATTTATGAGATACTGAAGTAATAACATATTCTTCAGCAACTGAAACAAAGTCATGTCAGATCAATAACCTAGGAATTTTTTGACTTTTTTTTCATGATTTAATGATGCAAAATAGTTTATAAATGATTTTCATCCGTAACAGCACCCTAACAAATACTTACAATGAAAGAATATGTATTGGACAAATAATATGATGTGTGTGGGAACATGGCGCATGCGTGGAATCAAGCCGAGGACAAAAGTCATTTTAATTGTAATTATATTTATATTGTTCTATTATTATTAGAATAAGGGAAAATAACAAAGGAATATTCCTTTAAAGAATATTCTCATAATTAGTTAGAAATGTTTCAGCAATAGGGAATAGTTAAGAAGGTATTTGGCCCATATGTAATATAAGAAATGTGAAAGGTTCCAAATGAGATCATTGATTACATTGTTGTGTTACTGATGTCAACCATGACATCACTTGGACATAGAACATTCCTAATTTAGCTAGAATATCTTGAGAACATTCTCTATCCCCTCCCCTATAAATATGTACCCCTGGGAAAAGCATTCAACTACCCGAATGAAATGAGAGTTTCAGTTTATTCTTATTATTGCTTGTTGACATGTTGTAAACGCTTCCCATCCACATCATATTAGAAGATTGCCAATAAGATACGCTGCTACATGGTAATCAACCATTATTAGATTCAGAGAAATCGAGGGGACAATTAATGAGGATCCTAGCCTAGTCTGAATTCAGTGTTTAAGTTTTTAGGCATAAAAGTATGACCTTCACCAAACTTTATCACCAGACATCTCCCAAAATATTTTTACTCGCCTCAACAGCCTTTTCCCAATTACTTATTCAGCTACATGAATCTTGTTTCTCCATTTTGTTCTGTTTAGCCCAATTTCCTCAGTTAAAGCACACAATATCATCTTCTTCTTAGCAATCTCCCTCCAAGTCAATTTAGGTCTGCCTTTTGCCCTAACATTACCACCAATTTTTTTTATAAGTGAAGTTATATTAAACAAACCCCATTCCCGTATACAAGTGCCATAAAATAGTACGAAAAACCAACAAGGGTGCACAAAACAAAGCCTCCTGCCAAGCTACACAAAACAGGGCTAGACCATCCGCCCATACTCATCTAAAGAATTGAGAAACATCATCGACGAAGACAGGGAGTCCTCCTTAAGCCATAGATGAACCATGCTAAGCATCAGATACCACAAATTAGTCGGCTCCGTTTACTCTTCTTCAAAGCACCTTGTATTCCTTTTTTTCCATAAGCTCCAGAAGATGCAAGAGGAACAACATCCCACAACCTCTTCGTACTCTTGCCAATCACCCCACTCGTCTAAAAAGTCAACACCTCTACCACCGAAGCTGGCATACCCCGTGAAATAATCTGCCACCGATCTCTAATTCCTAATCTTGGAGGTGTCTCCTGAATCTAAGGCACCAAACCTCCTTTCCTCCGACCCACTTGAGATGATCTACCACCCAGCCTTCCTTATTGCTATATGAAACAAGTTAAGGAATTCATCCTCCAACACAATCTCCTGTGATACCCCGCCTAATTAAATACCGGGTGATCACTCCTTTATTAAATTAAAATCAAGGTGAACAGTTGGTTCATTCTTAGCATCACCGTCGAAAAATAACTTTTCCAATTTAAACACCCTAATTAATTAAGCTAAGTGTCAAAACCATTTTAGACATTACTTTCCATATTTTTATTCATTAAACCAACATTTAAAACTTTGCATAATTCACAATTTAATAGTCACACCACAACTATCCTGGAACATACAATTCAAATAATCAAACATTCAACTAATTGAATCCAACATTTAAACAATAATAAATCCCAAAGTGCAAATACTGGAAATAAATGGATTACAATATCCAATAAAACAACTAAATAATGAAAAAGGCGACACATGCCCAACTGGAATAAATAATGGTAAGAGTAGAATCAAATGAATGAGGTCGTCTAAGCAAGAGGCCTGCAACTCCCACCTAAGCTGCAGCGCGTTCCTTCCAAAGGATTCTATGCAAGACGCCCCTGTGGCTGGGCACCTGTAACATATACATATATATACAAGAGAGAAAAGAAAATGGAAACGGGTCAGAGCCCGATTGTGAAAATGATTTAAAATTTGTTTAGCAAGTATTTAAAATGTTTACTGGCCAATGCAACAACATATTAGTGCGACACTCCCTTGAGAAATTCTCACCTCTCTGCTAATGTGCACGCCTATCGCACTAACCTTCCCAACGGTATAACTTATCTTATCTTAGGTCGCTCGTAAGATTTAATACTGATAAATTCAATTGTTTAAGAGGTTACTTTCTTTTAACAACAAGGTTCTCATTTAAACCTTATTTACTCATAAAGTTTTTAAGCATCATATTATACTTTTCAAACACATGTTCCCCAATCGAAAATAATAATTCATTTTCTTACTTACCCTAAACACAGTAGGTAGTTCCCAAATTTCCATAATTAAATATATACATATATTAAATACTCACATAATATATATATTTTAACTGCACCCCACATAATAATTATGGTGCGGGCATACTCTGCTATCCAATCCCCGTCTCACTCGTACTAAGGGAAATACAAGTTCGGAATCACTCTCGAACTGTATTAATGCATACACAAACAATATTGAGGCGAAGCATAGATTCCAAGTCTCTAAGAGGTCAGTACATACCCTCACGTCTCTTAGGACCGTCTGACCATCGATCAGATAGCCTGTACCAAGGATATCTATCTTCTAGGGTACGAGTCAATATCCCAAATAAAGGCACATCGAGATAAGACTGTCCCAGCGCGGTAACCTCAGGGATAGCAAGTAGCGCGGGCATGATTTTCACACGTACATAGTATATGCAAAAACACAGTCATATACTACTATTACCATATCTCTTTACGTACCTTTCATCACCCATAATTATAACATTTATCCTTATTTCTCAATCTTTAGTTATCACGTATAACGGTTCGTCTCTTACTTTAATTGAGGGATTAATCAAACTTACTACATAACACTCATGGACTCTATCCTCCCAAGTGTAGAATTCAGTAGGTACTCATCTAATTTCCAACGTAACTATCTTACGCGTCTCTGCCTTTAATACATCATTCCATCGTCCCTTATATGTAAACATCCCAAAAATGCAACTTTCGTCTTACATTAGAGGTCTCATAATTTTTAATAAGTCCTACTGGTCTTCTTTATCTCCCAAAATATTTTAATAAGGATGTCCAAGGATTATTACTCATTTAAATTGAATTCAACTAATTTTGAGAACGTATGTGCTCGCGTTCAAATGAGCAAATTATATATTAAACACCTTTTAACCCAAATAAACCCTAAACATGCAACAATATGTGATTGAATAAGATGATAATCTAAGCAAGAACATTCAAACACATGCAATTGAGGAAAATCCCCCAAAGGGGCAAAACCATTTATTTTCATTATAATATTGTAGCTATACAATTTCGGATTACAATGAAAATACAAGTGACTAAGAATTACCCTCAGGTGTCGGATTCTGTAGTCGCGGCTGGAACTATCCCTTTCCAGTAGAGCTGCAATGGAGAAGAACGGTCTTCTCCACAAGGGTGCGAACAGCAAAAGTGCGTTCCTGGGTTGCAAAGTGATTCACAAAGGATTGGCAAATGTGTGAATCAAAAATACCTAGAGTCTAGATGCTCAATAGGTGAAGACTTAGGGCTTTCTGTACTCTGAAAATCGTGTATGTAAGTCTTAGAAAACCACTTCCCGTAGTGGGATTAAATAAGAGTACTTGAGCCACAAAAAACTGAACACGATCTGAACACGATCTGTTTGAGTTTATCCCAGGCGGACCGGTCCGGGTCTGAGGCGGATCGGTCCGATTGACCGGATCGGTTCTTTTATTTGAAGGCGGATCGGTCCGGTTGAGGCGGATCGGTTCGGTTATTCCTGCTTCATCGGTTTGCCTGCGGTCCGGGGTATACTGGCCTTCAGCATAACGGATCGGTTCGGGTCTGAGGCGGACCGGTCCGGTTGACCGGATCGGTTCTTTTATTGCAGGCGGATCGGTCCGGTTCTGTCAGACTTGATTCCTCTTCTTCTTTTGATATTCGGATCCGTTGATGAATGTATGAAACTTGAATTTCTTCAACGGTGTAACGGCGTACGACATATAAATTGTTAATGGACAAAAATGTCCTTACAAATCTCCCCCTATGTCTATGCCGGTACATACATAAAAACAAACATCCGAATTATCAAACTACTAAAAATGCCTATACAAATCTACCCTTCCATGAACCCAAAACTGGAAAGATACAATTGAATAAGACTACAGCGTTTGCTCTTCAATTCTTCAGGAATCTCAACGCTTTTCTCATCAGGGTGTGCAATCCAATGATAATCCATGTAGTACCTACACACATGAGAAAAAGCAAAATACCAAGTGACATATCAAGTTTGAAATGAGATAAACATATATACCAAGTTATGATAAAAACATAAGCTACATCTCAAAAACTCCCCCAAAATTCAAACTCTCCCCCATAATATGATAATTCTTTCTCCCCCTTTTTATGATGTCCCCAAATAGACAAATGAGAAGAATGAATCAAATAGGCAAAATCGGGGTGTCACGATACACAAAACAGGGCATCAAAAAATATGGTAAACGTGCTCTTGCAAGGAGATGCTCAAACAAATCTTCACAAACTATTTTTGAATTTTTCAAATTTTTCGAACAAAAATAGGATACCAATTTGAACAAACATGATACGAAAATCACACCATGGATTTAGACTCAAACAACCAAGTCATGGAAATGGAATGAATGGGTGTGAACACATTCGATAGGTAAATCAACTCAATCAATCATATGTGCACGATGCATATGTGTACTCCTAACAAATGAACATCAAAAGTATCCTTAGGTGTAAAAGTTTGTTGAATTTAGATGACATCGTCTTATGCAAATCAACAAATCAAAGTCAAAATGATTTCCACACCAATAACGTCCAAAACTATATAGCGCATTTTCAAGAATTTCAACGACGTGCAAACCCGTTTTAATTCTCCAACCAAACTCCCTCATATATATATTCTTTTAGAGGTGTATAAACTAAATTCTCAAACTTTGGAGAATTGGTGCAAAAACCTAAATGGCCCATAATTGGCATGAATTTCTTTTTATTGCCTTTATATTTTTTCGGGGCTCTTTTAAACCTCTTTGGACCTCGAATAATAATATTCCTCCATTTTTTAGGTCTAATTTAACGGTGGCTTAGTATTCGCAAAGGCAAAATGAACCTTTCGCAGCCCTTCCCCGTTTTCAAACAAAGCACACAAACTCACAAAACGGTTCTTATATGCACAATTTCCTTATCAAAAATTTATCGCGCTTGGTTCGTTTTAAGGACATGATTGAAGTGAAAACACCCAACCAACATGTGATAAGACAAGCACAATAATCAAACAAATCCGTGCAAGTGTGCATTAAAGGAAACATGAGTCAAACATGTAGGAAGAAACACTTAATTACATCTTAATGACTCCAAACATTATAAAGCACATGGATGAATTGACCTATTGTCTCAAAACACTATCAAATAGTCACATGAAAATAATGGAATGATGTTGTGACTTGGTCATCCTAAGTGTTCATCCATAAACGGTGCAAACAAAAAACAAAAATCTTTTTGGATTTTTTTTTAAAAATTGTCAAAATAAAATCTTTTTGTATTTTTCAAAAATTTTCAAAACAAAAATATATACAAAAAGTACACATGTCATAACACTAGCAAACAAGTATAAATCATGAAACCACAACTAGTGTATGACAAACATGCAAACACAATCATCTATATGATATGGCAAGTGAAGAATCATGTGCAAGCAACCGGGAATCAACTTGTCTAAAATCTAGTGCCTCTAAAAGTGATTTTCTAACCCAAATAGATGTGAAACATCGTGTGGGGGCTTTGGAAACCACGGGAACACTGGACATAAACTTCCTAGGACTTTTTCCAAGATCAAAACAAAAACGCCTAAGGTGACCTTTCCTACCACAATATGAACATGTGTAAACGGGTGGAATGACACCTAAAGTGTGATCTTTTCTAACATCCTTGGAATTAGTTGACCCTCTAAAACAAATAATGGTTTTGGCTTTAGCACTAGAAGCATGAGAACAAGATGAGCCATTACCATCACTATCAAACCTACTTGAGTCCGTCAAATCATTATTTAACTTCAAAATTTTTTACTCAAGCAAAGAATTAGACTCTTCCAAAGACAGGGATTTCTTTTTCAAATTATCAATTAAACTTAACAATTTATCACGCTCCCCCTCAATTAAAACAAACTTATCCCTAAGAGTCTTTTCACGTGCCGTAAAATCATCGATTAATTTTTTATCCTCGACGGCACAAACGGGAACCCTAGAATTTTTAAGTCCTCTAATTCCTTCTCTAAAACTAGGACTCTCTCATCACTCTTCTTTTTGGCAATTTTTAAAGAATCAAAATCAGTACACAAATTACCAAAGTGCTCACGACAAATATCACTTTGAGTTTGAAACTCTTGCAAATATTCAATCTTACTTTTAAAGAGAGAATTTTCTTTTTCCAAAACTTTAATTCTTTTGCAAAGTTTCAAATTCAAACTTTTTAATTTTTCAACACGGTCGTGAACTTTTTCAAAAATAGGCTCCTCATTAAATGGGCGTTCCATTGAAAAATTGCGATTTTTCACAAAACTGATTTAAAAAAAAATCAATCTCACACAATTTTGCGGAAAAAGGAATACGCGATAAATTAGCGTAACCTGCTCTGATACCAATTTGAAAACGTGAGTAGACAAATTGTATCAGAAAGTAAATCCTCGAAAAATCAGGATCACGCGATAAATTAGCGTAACCCGCGTTGATACCAATTTGAAAACGTGAGTAGACAAATTGTATCAGAAAGTAAATCCTCGAAAAAATCAGGATCACGCGATAAATTAGCGTAACCCGCTCTGATACCAATTTGAGAACGTATGTGCTCGCGTTCAAATGAGCAAATTATATATTAAACACCTTTTAACCCAAACAAACCCTAAACATGCAACAATATGTGATTGAATAAGATGATAATCTAAGCAAGAACATTCAAACACATGCAATTGAGGAAAAATCCCCCAAAGGGGCAAAACCATTTATTTTCATTATAATATTGTAGCTATACAATTTCGGATTACAATGAAAATACAAGTGACTAAGAATTACCCTCAGGTGTCGGATTCTGTAGTCGCGGCTGGAACTATCCCTTTCCAGTAGGGCTGCAATGGAGAAGAAGAACGGTCTTCTCCACAAGGGTGCAAACAGCAAAAGTGCGTTCCTGGGTTGCAAAGTGATTCACAAAGGATTGGCAATTGTGTGAATCAAAAATACCTAGAGTCTAGAGGCTCAATAGGTGAAGACTTAGGGCTTTCTGTACTCTGAAAATCGTGTATGTAAGTCTTAGAAAACCACTTCCCGTAGTGGGATTAAATAAGAGTACTTGAGCCACAAAAAACTGAACACGATCTGAACACGATCTGTTTGAGTTTATCCCAGGCGAACCGGTCCGGGTCTGAGGCGGATCGGTCCGATTGACCGGATCGGTTCTTTTATTTGAAGGCGGATCGGTCCGGTTGAGGCGGATCGGTTCGGTTATTCCTGCTTCATCGGTTTGCCTGCGGTCCGGGGTATACTAATAAAACGGATCGGTCCGGGTCTGAGGCGGACCTGTCCGATTGACCGGATCGGTTCTTTTATTGCAGACGGACCGGTCCGGTTCTGTCAGACTTGATTACTCTTCTTCTTTTGATATTCGGATCCGTTGATGAATGTATGAAACTTGAATTTCTTCAACGGTGTAACGGCGTACGACACATAAATTGTTAATGGACAAAAATGTCCTTACAAATTTAAAAAGGGAAATATGAGTCTGTCAGAAGGGGTCGATCGATCGATGGCAGGAGCTCGATCGATCGATGCGTCGATCGATCGACACTCCTGGTTCGATCGATCGATCAAACAGGTATGGCGAATTCTGCAGATTAACAGTTACGGGTTCTATCATCCAACATCACCCAAATTCAGATTTTTAACACCCAAACTCCCAGAAATTCGTACTACAAACATTGTAAACTTAAATTAAACATCTCCTACGTAAAGCATGCGAATTTTCATCAATATCCATGGATTAATGGGCTAAAACTTATATCAATCTCAAGAACCCTAGAATTTCTTTAACTTTGTTTTAATCAGTCTTTTTCCAGAATTTCTACTTCTAATTCATCATAAATCCGTGGTTAAACCTCTGCACATGAAGGGGGATTTCCAGATTTCCATTTATATCATTACTACATGCAATTTCCTATCTCCAACATGGGTTTTCTTCTATGAAACTCATCCTAATCAATCCTAGACTAACATGAATGATGCATTAACGAATTTAAGCAAGATAAATACTTGCCTGGGAATTTCAGAGTTCTAATTTGTGGACGAATTTGGTGTGGTTGTATTCCCCGTCGCGCGATCTACGCGTTGGTGGTGGTGGCGGTGCAACCGGATGAATTTTCGGCGTAGAACACCTAGGCAAGCTCTCTCCTTCCCTCTCCTATGGTCGTCACTTGTCTTTGGTTGTGTTAACCCTAGAAGGCAACCTTAGACATCTGATATAACCCTTGAAAATTCGTGGGTTTAATTGCCCAAAATTACAAAATGTCCAAAAGGCCCTCCCGGGGCGCTAAATAAGCCTAAAAACGCCCCGAGACCCAAACTAAACCCCCGGGTACACTTTTCTGACTATCTCGACCCTTCCGGACACTTTGGCGCACTCAAAACGACCACACGAGCAACTTATAATTTATTCACTTTTATTAATCAATATTTAGTCCCGACGCGATACGGGCGCGTCCCGACTCAAATTTTCAAAATTGTCATTTTATTCACTCTTGACATTTAATAGTACCAATATTATATATTACTCTACTCATTAGTAATATTCAACAAGTTTCCCATAATTACTAACTCACATCACGTTAATAATTATAAATTAATTAATTTTCGGATTTATATTAAATTAATAACTCACATCAAATTTAATAAATCCCCAAATTAATGAAGCATAAAAATACGAGGTATTACATACTTCCCCCCTAATAACTGAATTTCGTCCCGAAATTCGGAAAATAAGGCAAACCTGGTAAAAATAAATCTGGATATCTCTTGCGCATATCTGCCTCGCGCTCCCAAGTGGATTCCTCCACGTTATGATGCTCCCACTGGACCCATACAAGTGGAACTACCTTCGACCTCAATCTCCTCTCGCTATGGTCTAGGATAGCCACCGGTCTCTCCTCGTAAGAGCTGTCAGGCTGTAAGTCTATCTCCTCTATCGCGATGTGGGTGTGAGCCATGTCATCCCGAAGATATCGTCTCAACGACGAGATGTGGAATACATCGTGAATGCGATGTAAATGCTCTGGCAGTTCCAATCTGTATGCTACCGGCCCAATCCTCTCGATAATGGGAAATGGTCCCACATACCTCGGGGTCAATTTCCCTTTCTTCCCGAACCTCATCACTCCTTTCATAGGAGATACACGTAGTAACACTTGGTCCCCCACATTAAACTCCCGGAAGAACCGTTTCGCATCGGCGTAGCTTTTCTGCCTGTCCTGGGCTACTCGAATGAGACTCCTGATCATCTCAATCCTAGCGGAGGTTTCCTGAATCACCTCTGGCCCGAGCAACTTGTTATCCCCCACCTCTAGCCAACAAGTTGGGGAACGACAAGGCCTGCCGTACAAAGCCTCGAATGGAGCCATGTCAATCGTGAACTGATAAGAGTTATTATAAGCGAACTCTACCAGTGGAAGATGTGGCTCCCAACCTCCTACAAAATCAAGAACACACATGCGTAGCATATCCTCCAACATCTGATTAGTACGCTCAGTCTGTCCATCTGTCTGTGGGTGATAAGCTGAACTCAACCTCAACTCTGTACCCATAGCCTCCTGAAAGCTCTCCCAGAAACGCGATACGAAAATCTTGTCTCTATCTGACACTATTCAGGGACACCGCATGTAATCTGACAATCTCAGCAATGAACAACTGAGCATACTGACCCGTGGTATAGTCTGTCCACACCGGCAGAAAATGAGCCACCTTGGTCAAACGGTCTACAATCACCCAGATAGAGTCGTGGCCCCGCTGTGATGTAGGCAACCCTGTAATAAAGTCCATGGAAATACTTTCCCACTTCCACGCGGGTATTTCCAATGGCTGAAGCAACCCTGACGGTCTCTGATGGTCCACCTTTACCAGTTGGCAGGTAGAACACTTGGATACGAACTCAGCAATGTCCTTCTTCATCCCACTCCACCAGTATTGCCGCCTCATATCCTGGTACATCTTATCTCCTCCAAGATGTACCGCAAATTGGGACCCGTGAGACTGGGTCATCACCGCATGACGTAATTCTGATCCTTCTGAGACCACCAATCTCCCATTAAACCTCAAACCCCCATCAGAACTAACAGAATAGGACTCAGCACCCTCAGCTAAAAGTCGTACAATCTGCTCCTGGCAAAACGAGTCTGCGGTCTGTGCCTGTATCACCCTCGTAACAATCTCGGGTGTCACTGTCATGACAGATACGAAAGAACGGGCTACTGCGTCCTGGTGACCCAACTCTTTCCACTTTGCTTTCCAGATGTCCGCTACATCGTCTACCGGTCTACGGCTCAACGCATCAGCAACTACATTGGCCTTCCCCGGATGGTATTGTATATCGAACTGATAGTCCTTCACGAACTCTAACCATCTGCGCTGACGCATATTCAGCTCTCGCTGAGTGAACAGGTACTGCAGTGACTTGTAGTCTGTGAATAAGCGAAATTTCTCCCCCAATAAATAGTGCCTCCATATCCTCAATGCAAAAACGACCGCTGCTAACTCTAGGTCGTGGGTGGGGTAATTCTTCTCATGTGGCTTAAGCTTGCAGGAGGCAAAAACTATAGCCTTCTCCTCCTGCTGAAGTACTCCCCCAAGTCCCCGTAAAGAGGCATCGGTGTAAACCAGGTACTCCACACCCGGCTTAGGTAAAGCAAGGACCGGTGCAGAAGTAAGCTTGTCTTTCAGCTCGTCGAAAGCCAATTGGCAAGCATCATCCCAAATATATGGTATCCCCTTGCGAGTCAGGTTCGTCAATGGACCCGCTATTTTGGAGAATCCCCGAATGAATCTCCTATAGTATCCGGCTAACCCCAAGAAACTACGCACTTCCGTCGGTGTCGTGGGCTGTCCCCACTCCCTCACCGCTGGCACTTTACTCGGGTCAACTGCTATCTCCTGTTCAGAAACGACATGCCCCAAGAACTGTACTTCCCGCAACCAGAATTCGCACTTCTCGTACTTAGCATACAACTGATGCTCTCGTAGAGTCTGAAGAACCTGCCTCAAGTGCTCGGCATGCTCCTCCTCGGAGTGTGAATATATCAAAATGTCATCTATGAAGACGATGACAAACTGATCCAAGAACTTCTCTGAACACTCGGTTCATCAAGTTCATGAATACGGCGGGAGCATTGGTGAGGCCAAATGGCATCACTCTGAACTCATAGGACCCATATCTCGTCAAGAAAGCAGTCTTTGAAACATCCTGCTCCCTAATACGTAGCTGATGGTACCCCGACCTCAGATCTATCTTCGAAAAGAAAGTTGCTCCCCTCAGCTGGTCGAACAGATCATCGATTCGAGGCAACGGATACTTGTTCCGAATCGTGACCTTGTTCAACTCCCGGTAGTCCACACATAGCCTCAGTGAACCATCTCTCTTCTTCACAAACAAAACTGGAGCGCCCCAAGGTGAGGTACTCCTTCGAATGAAGCCCTGACCTAGCAGCTGCTCTATCTGATCTCGTAACTCTCGCATCTCTGCCGGAGCCATACGGTATGGAGCTCGTGCTATAGGTCGAGTATCCGGTAATAAATCTATGACAAAGTCTATCTCACGACTGGGGGGTAGGCCTGGTATCTCCTGAAATACATCGGAATACTCACGAACAACTGGGATTGAGTCTAAGGGAATCACAACCTCCTTAGAGGTATCCTCCTCTATGTAATACAAATGAGCTGTCGAGCCTCCCTCTGGGCAAGGCATCGCCACTACAAACATCTCTTGCCCCGGAATGGCAAAGACAATACTCCCACCAAAACAATCTATCATGGCCTTTACTCAGATTTCAAGAAAAGATTTTGATGCTACCTTTCTTCCAGTTGCGAAACTCAACATTATTCGCTTATTGATCTCCTTAACTACTTGTTCCTCTTGGCCGCTTCACCAGGTGTAAGCGGTACGGTTTGGTCGGTAAATAGTAGATACCAATACCAAAACCAAACTCTGGATGGTAAAACCAAACCGTACCAGTTTACCACCCGGTACACCAAAATTAATACCAAAACCAAACCGGCCGGTATTTCTGTTTTTTCGGTAATTTCGATTTTTTCTGGTTTCGGTAAATTCTAATTTTTTCTGGTTTCGGTAAATTCTGGTTTTTTCTGGTTTCTGGTTTCGGTAAACAGCACTAAAAGCCCCCAAAAATCAAAACCAAAACAAAAATTAACCAACCTTTTAAAATATTAAAACCAAAACCAAAAGCAACTTTTTTCTGGTTTCGGTAAATTCGGTACGGTAATTTTGGTTAATTCAGTATGGTACGGTAATTTCGGTACGGTTTTTTCAGATTTCGGTAAATTCGATACGGTATGGTAATTTCGGTACGGTTTTTTTTTGTTTCGGTAAATTCGGTACGGTAATTTCGGTAAATCGGTTTTTCAAATATTAAAACCAAAACCAACCAACTTTTTTGCGGTAATTTCGGTTTCGGTAAGACCGGTTTCTGGTATTTTAATATATGAAACCAAAACTATTTTTTTCGGACCAAAATGGTACGGTACGGTAAAAACCCGTACCACTTCCACCCCTAGCTTGATGTCATAAATAATTTTCTTCATGGCGACCTTGATAAGGTCATCCACATAAATCCTCCATGTAGCTTTCGTGGTGAGGGGAAGTATGCTGAAAAAGTCTGTCGTCTCCGCAAATCTCTATATGGGCTGAAACAGTCACCACGAGCCTGGTTCTCTAGATTCAGTGAGGCTATCATTGGATTCGAATTTACTGGGTGCCATTCTGACCATACTTGTTTTATCAGGCGAGATTCATATGGGAAAAGTGTGATCTTACTTGTGTATGTTGATATTATTATTACTAGAGCTGACTCTGTTGGAATTACACAAGTTAAGGCTGATTTGGAAAAGGCGTTGGATGTGAAAGACCCCAGTCAACTTCGATATTTTCTGTGCATTGAAGTAGCCAGGTCTCGTCATGGAATTTATGTCTCACAGAGAAAGTATGTTTAGGATCTTTTGGAGGATACAGGGATGACTGGATGCAAACCGGCTTCATCTCCTATGATTCCTAATTTAAAGCTAATGGTTGACAGTGGTGAACTTTTGAAAGCTCCGTATATGTATCAGCGTTTGGTGGGTCGTCTAATTTATTTAGCTAATACCAGACTGAATAAATCATTTGCTATTGGGAGAGTTAGTCAGTTTATGCACAAAACCTGTCAGACTCACTTGGATGCAGTATATCACCTTTTGCAGTATCTTAAGTCTTCTCCTGGACTTGAATTATTTTATACAGCAGGCCCTCAGCGTGGAGGATTGCAGAGCTACACTGATTCAGATTATGGAAGAGCTTGTAATGGCCGCTCTACTAGTGGTTTTTGTAACTTTCGTAGTCATCTCATCTCCTGAAAAAGTAAAAGGCGAATTATTGTTTCACTCTCCTCTACAAAGGCAGAATATAGGGCCATGGCCTTGGACACGTGTGAGATTATACAGCCTCATCCTATTCTTAGGGAATTGGGATATCCTGAGAAGACTTCTTCTATTCTGCATTGTGACAATAAATCGGTTATCCAACTTGCTTCTGATTCAGTTTTTTATGAGAGGACAAAGCACATTGAGATTGACGTTCATTTTCTCAGAAAGAAGGCTCGTCGTGAGATCACCACTCCATCGTTTGTTTCTTCAGGAGAACAGGTTGCAAATGTTCTTACCAAATCTGTTAATCCTTCTCTTCTTCGCACTTTTATTGGCAAGCTTGGCCTGGTCGATATCTACTCGCTAGCTTGAGGGGTAGTGTTGGAATGTGTATGTTATTTATGTAATTGACCATAAGGGTAATTTTATCCCCCAATGTATTTCCTCCTTAGTATAAATATAAGCCCCTAAACTTGTAGGGGCCATAATTGAATTCTAACATTTTAGTCCGGTCATTTGGGCGATTACGTGGATAAGAAGGGGCCAAAGCCATCATTAATGTCGACCAGAAGCCAGATAATGTCCTAAAAGATAAATCCGGGCATGAGTTTCCTGTCATCAAATCCACCTCAAATCCAAGGCAACATTGTTCGGATGGAGCTGAAGAAAGTCACAGCATTGATGGAAGCTTTCCAGATCGACCCTGCCATAAACCCAGCGGGCAAGCGTTAACGTCCAGAAGACATCAATTACAATAAGCACATAGTCTTCACGGAGGACGGCCTGATCGGAGCAAGGACTCCGCATCATGATGCACTAGTAATCGCACTAAGGATTGCAAACTGGGATGTGGATAAACTACTAGTGGATCAAGGAAGCTCCTCGGAGGCTATGTACCTAAAAATGTTCAACCAACTTAATCTAAAAATGGAGGATTTGAAAGAGGCGACCATTCCTTAGGTCGGCTTCGATGGAAAGATGACTATGCCACTGGAAAAGGTGGTTTTGCTTGTCCAAACTGGGAATATATCGAAGTTGATCGAATTCCTAGTTGTGGACATTAACTCACCGTACAACGCTATCCTTCAAAGAGGATGGCTACGCATTATGCAAGATGTTCCCTCCACTTATCACCGGAAGCTCAAATGCATCACTGACCGAGGGATAATGGAGATTAGGGGAAATCAAATTATTGCTCACCGCCATTAGACCTAAATAAGAGATTAAATACAAAAAAAAAGGTCGCCGTCGAGCTGACCAAAGATTGAGCCACACCATCCAAGTGACGACTAAAGTATGGCAGATTGGGGGTTGAAGAGGCAAGGGTGGCCCCCGCGGGCCAGATCATGGAACCATTACAAGAGGTAGTGTTCAATGATTCACACTCAGAGAAGAACTTCCTAATCGGCAACTCACTGACCAACCAGGAAAGAGAATAATTGATTTCTCTTCTGAAGGAAAATCAAGACGTGTTTGCTTGGCAGCCTTATGATATGCTTGGGATCAATCCCCAAGTCATGTGCCAATGACTTCACGTGGACCCAACGTATTCGCCGATCACGCAAAAGGCTCGTCGAACAGCTCCAGAAAAGGAAAAGGTCGTGGAAGAGGAAGTGGGGAAACTTCTGGAGGCAAGGACCGTTGAAGAAGTTCAATTCCCCAAATGGCAATCAAACACAATGATAGTGAAGAAAAGTAATGGAAAGTGGACTGCATAGACTTCACCGACCTCAATAAAGCTTATCCCAAAGACGGCTTTCCTCTGTAAAAAATAGACCAATTGGTCGATACAACAGCTAGCTACGAACAAATGAGTTTTCTGGATGCGTACTCAGGGTACCATTAAATCCCTTTATTCGGCCCTAATTAAGAGAAGACCTTATTCATTACCACTCTCGACTTGTACTGTTATAAAGTCATGCAGTCAGCTAGTCCTTAATGCGAAAAGGAGGGGCACCGAGCTCCTATTTACTATGTAAAAAAGACGCTCCTCGACACCAAGAAACGTTATCTTCCACTCGAAAAGTTAGCCTATTCTCTAGTTATTGCTTCACGGAAATTGAAGCATTACTTTGAAGCCCTCTCAGTCACGGCCATCACCTCTTTCCCGCTAAAGGCAGTCCCCAGAAAAGCTGACATGTCTAAACGGATTTCCAAATGGTCGGTAGAGCTTGAAAGGTTCGACATCCACTATCAGCTAAGAACTGCAATAAAGGGTCAAGTACTGCCGACCTCATTACCTAATTCACGGGAGGAGAAAGGCCCAGCGACAGGGACTTCACCAGCCAGGCGACTAGCCAAGAGCTTGACCAACTCAGGAAATGGACCCTTTTTGTAGATGGAGCGTCTAATTCAAGAGGGGCAGGAGTGAGGATTGTCCTCGTTTCTCCCGAGATGACCATGATCGAACAACAGATTAGACTCGGCTTTGAAACATCCAACAAGAAGCCGAATACGAAGCTCTTATGTCGAGTTGCGAAAAGCCTCATCCCTAGGCGCAAGTCACCTTAATGTCTATTATGACTCAAGGTTGGTATCCAATTAAGTGTCAGGAGGCTACAATGCCAAAGATGAGCAAATGTCAGCATATATGCAAACCGCTCAGGACCCAATTACTAGGTTTGAAAAGGTCCACATTCAACAATTCCCCCGGGGGAACAACAGCCATGTCGATGCCTTAATCAATCCGGAATCAGCAGTAGACTCATATCTGAAAAGAAAAAGCGAGGTAGAGTTCATCGCCCAGCCCGATATCATTAGACCAAAGATTGTTGAGCAAGTCCTCAGTGATTAGAAAGCTCCTAATTGAATGGATCCGATCACAGCTTATTTGTAAAAGGGCATCTTGTCGGCTGATAAAAAACAAGCCCATCAGGTCCGGGTAAAAGCTGCTCGTTTTTACTTATCGCCTGAAGGCAACCTCTATAGGATGTCTTTCACAGCTCCTTACCTTCAATGTGTGCACCCAAATGTCGCCGACCAAGTTATGTACGAACTTCATGATGGTATATGTGGAGGTCACGCAGGGGGAAGATCTTTGGCTTTCAGAACAATCAAAGAAGGTTACCGGTACTTACCTGGACGGGGTCAATGGGTGATCACAAAGGCCCATGGCCTAAGTTGGTGACCTCCATTGCACTTTGGAGGGGTGCCCACTTAAGGTCTGTCCAAGTGACAGAGCCTACGTCATAATTTGTGTTAGTGGGGGCTTGCGTTCGCGCAGCCCCTTTAGGAGAAAAAAAAAAAAAAAAAAAAAGGTTACCGGTGACCATACACGCAGAAGAAAGCAATCTCCTACGTCAGAAAATGCGAAAAGTGTCAAAAGTTCTCGCCCATGCTCCATCAGCCGACAAACGACTTAAAGTCATTAACTAATCCATGGTCGTTTGCTCAGTGGGTTTGAACATTGTAGGCACATTACCTACGGCACCAGAAAATCGCAAGTATCTCCTTGTCAGCATAAATTATTTCATAAAATGGATTGAAGCAGAACCATTGGCAAACATCACAAACACTAAC
Organism: Sambucus nigra; assembly: GCA_949130495.1. Lineage (NCBI taxonomy): Eukaryota > Viridiplantae > Streptophyta > Magnoliopsida > Dipsacales > Adoxaceae > Sambucus > Sambucus nigra. Next base: position 330,584,911 of record OX422216.1, read on the forward strand.
ATGATCACTCATCCGAAGGAACATCATAACCCGTTTTGGATTGCCAAGAACGCTCATCACAGACAACGGGACCCAATTCGAAAGTAGGTCGTTCCAAAACTTCTGCGATAACCACAGTATCAAGCACCACTTCAGCTCAGTAGCCTAACCCCAAAGCAATGGGCAGGCCGAGGCTAAGAAGAAGACAGTGCTCGATGACATGAAAAAGAGACTTGAAAAGGCAAAAGGTGTTTTGGGTGGACGAACTTCCCCACGTCCTTTGGGCATACCGCACTACGCCCAAAAGTTGACTGGGGAAACGCCCTTCGCTTTAACCTATGGGATGGAGGCCATTATCCCTTTGGAAGTTAGCTTGTCGACCATAAAGACTATAGTTGTCGACCAATACTTGAGCAGAGAAATCACAAGGACCGAGCTTGACCTAGCCGATGAACGGAGAGAACAAGCCTTAATCAAGTTAACTTCCTACCAACAATAATTGGTCAAGCAATACAACAAAGGCGTCAACCCAAACAGGTTCCAGATCGAGGACTATGTCCACAGGAAAGTGCTCGACGGCGCGAAGAAGCCTTCATATGGCAAGTTAGATCCTAACTGGGAAGGACCGTTTAAAATCATTGAATATGATCTCCAGGGAGCCTACCATTTGGAAACAATGGGAGGGCAGGGAGATCCCTATTCTAGAAATATAAAAGAATTTTCCGAAATGAAAATTCATTTGTAATAAAAGTCTTTATTACCCAAAATTTCTTTCATATCCACAATTAGATATTGTGGGGGACCCTATTAAGGTCTTTCATTGGAAAAAATGTCAGAATGGGGAAATGGGGCGAGCCAAATTTGGATTTATCGCAGCTATCCCAGACTTTCCATGTTTAAATAGACAGGAATGTAGCCAATCTTAAGAAGTTTTATTTTAGCAAATTTACTATTTGCGAATTTCATATCTAAGGTACATTAAGTTTTGAAGTTCTAGTTTAAGTTCAATTTAATACAATTTGCTTCATTATTATTCCAAATGACAGACCAACTCTTTTTATCTGCAAATGATTGTTATGACCGATCAGAGGTCATTCGTTAAACATGAATTCCTTGGCATAACTGCACTTATTGAAACTCTATGGTTATATGTTTTCATCATAAAAACATGAAAACATCAAGAATTGCCCAGGCAAGCAAAAGACCTAAGGGGGATCCCTCGGCACCAAGTGACCCGACTGCGGTCCGTTGAAAATCCTTAAATGGTAGATGGCTCTACGACCAAGTGCATTTTTGCCATAGTTTGACCTAGGCATTAGATTGTGTGACGACATTTTCTAAAAGGTAAGGCAAACGAAAAAAATATGCTTGGCATAAAAATGGAAAAATGCAAACATGGAATTAACTAACAATTTCATAAAAGCATTCATTTTATAAAAAGCTTATACCAGCAAAATTACAAAATGAATATATACGGTCCTGGCACAAAGCAGTCATCTTTGACAAGTTATCAGCTCAACAACAGCAACTCTTCGTCTATCATCAAGGTTGGGCCTAAACTCATTGTCACTAGCATGTGCTGACAAGTAATCTTTCGCTGATTGAAGGGGAATAACGTCAAGAGGAATCCAGCTTTCATCACTTCCAAATAGAGGGCAACTGTAAGCAGGGCACTCCATTTGGCACCAATACCAAAGCTCGGAGTCTTTAGGGACCTTCATAACAGCTAGAGCGTTCAGACAATCATGCTTATATGACACTTGCTTGGCTTCGTCCAACTTAAGGAGGACATCCACCCATCCGTCATCATAATCAGCAGCCCAAACTGCGCCAGAACCCATTCTAAGGAGATACTTTAACTTCATTATGTTGCAACCCAAGTCCAGCTTAATCGCGCCATCTCTTTTAAAGTTCTCCTCAGCATCGCTAAGCTTCTCCCTTGGGAATTATTTTCGTTCTGCAACATCTCCGCAATATCGTTGACTTCCCTAACTTCGCTCTTAAGACCAACGGTCAAACGAGATTGCTCGTCAAAAGGACCTTTCATCTTTTGAAAAGCTTGCCGAAAAGAGAGAAAAGCACCACAAGTCTGGCTACAGGCATTCCGACCAATACTATATCCAGGTCATCGGTCTCTGAAAAAGGTGGGACCATTACAGTCTTATTTTCAAGCTACAAGAATCAGAAAAAAGCATTCAGGCATAAAATAGACGATTTCAAACATTGAGGATTTTTCATTGGATCAAAGAGTGGAGCAAGCTAATTCTAACTAGCTTTGACCCTCCTTTTCCTTCACCTATTGGGATTTTGAGGCCTTGCCTTGATCGACATCTCTCCTTCTTCCTCCCGTGGTGGAGAACCTGGATCATGCTCCCCAAAAAGCGCGGATTCAGAAGGGACATTAGTCTTGATCAGGGTTGCATCCCAACTTTTATAAAAATTCGACTCTCGAATGAATGCCAATTGTTTCTTGACCTGGGCAAAGGCCCACGTACAACTGATCAAAGGCGTCATCTTTGGCCGCTGCCAAGACATGAGGATGATCTTCAGTAGCCTTCTTCAATTTATCAAGCTTCGTCTTCAACACAGATATCTTCAAGTCGATGGACTTCTTCTCGTCATTATACGCCTTTTTGGCAGCGACAAGAGACTCTTGAGACTTATTCGAGGCCTTCATCAGATCGTTGTTGGTCTTGACCTATTTGGCCCCTTGTCACGCATGGCAATAAAGCCTGCCACAAACTAAAAAAACAAAACAACCACAAGTCAACACGGCGATTAAAATAAGGAAGCAATCGAACCCATTTTTATTAAACATACCAGAGATAACGCCTGCGCGGCGTGAGAAGAAAGTTGATAAAAGGTCAGCCTGTCGACTTGCTCTCGATCAAATGCCAGAACGACCCCCTCAACAGACCAGGGCCGAAGACGGGTTCTTAGCCACCAACATGGTTTGATGGCCCTTCCCCATGTTGGGGGCATCCACCTTCTTGGTGGAAACAGCAATAAAAGAAGAGGGAGTGGCTTTGTCCTTCTTTACCTTCTCCTTATCGAGAGAATCCACGAGTAACAAGTTCGGAGGGATATCTGACCTCCTTCCTTTTGGTGACCTTTGCCTTTGGGGAGGTGGAGAGATCAAAATCATCAACAAGAGTAAGGTTTCTCTTTCTCGGAGCCATATTGTACTCCTCAGCGGTAAGGAATTCACGTTCACGAGGACGAGGTAGAAGCTCTAGAGGACCCCTCATTAGTTGAAGGGATTGGTATCTCAGGAATGGAATCCACAGGCCTGGCTATAAAGTTGGATGTGGAGTTGGTATAGTCAAGCAAAAAAGACGTCAATTTCGGGTGCTCTGCACTTGGAACCAAAAGTCTCCTTAGCTTTCAAACCTTAATAAACTCCTCACGGTTGATACGAGAAGGCTCCATTTTCTTTGACTTAGCTGAACAAAACAAACAAGAAAGCAAGTATTAGTATTTATTTCATCCAACTATCAACCAGCAACGGCATATTTTGAAGAAAAAAGTATCGTCAACCTATTCTCCTCCCCGTGGCATGGGCACAAAAACCCTCTATACGGTTCACCACCCTCAGGAACGAGTGGATATTGCCAGTTTCTAGCAATAAACCCTTGACCCCAATATCCCTTATTGGAGCCAGGAAGATTGACGGCTAAAACCCTATCTGCTTTTCCTGCCTTCAAATAAAAAACGCCATTCGTCTTTGACCAAGAGTAGCAATATCTGATTTATGGGTTCCCCATTTGAGTTCCATACGGTTCATTTATTCTGTGAACACCATTCACGATCCTCCATGTGTTTGGCAAACACTGGGAAGAACCACGTGAAAGAATTCGCAAAACTTTAAGAAGAGCTGATTGGGGAGAAACGTTATACCCCCTCAGCCACCGAGATAGTATGAATCTAGTGGCCACCTTCAACGTTATAGCAATCGGTCGGTGTATCGGCACACTCTAAAGTTACCCAATCAGGAATGGAGTATTTGCCCCTAAATTCCGCTAAAGTTCTATCATTCACGACATAAACCATTTTTCTCAAATACAGCGGGTAAAAGTGGCAGAAATGAATAAAAATTAGAGGATTGTTGCAAGAAAAATTGAGGATACGGAAGAGAAGGAAATTTACAAGCGAAAGAAATTTGCAGAAGCCTCTGATGATTTGAATAGTTGAAGTGATGGACCAAAATAGCGGTTGAAAACTTTTGATAGATTGATTCAAATTTCAAGGCATCTCATCATTTAAAACAGAGCCCAAGGCCATAATTGGCAGAGGCGTTTCAGCTTTTAAGTGGGATTTTTACCAGCGTACCCTCAACTAATGTGATAAATTAGAAGCGTGACCTTCAAGGGCCTAACAGGAAAAATAGAGCAAAATTTTCGCCCAAAATTTCTTCCCAAGGGTGGACAAACTTCATCATCTCATATTGCGACCAACCATCTCGATCGACTAGTGCCTTTCTCAACGGCAACCAAACCTCTCCACCCCACTCTAGCCGCAAAGCTTTGGGGGCAATTGTGGAGGAATTATCAGAACAGTCTCAGATTCAGACTGAATGACATTCGTCCGGTATAATGAGATAAAGGATAACAACTCGAGATGATAACGAAGAAGAGTCCAACCAACAAGGATCTCGAAGCGAGATCGATCAAATCGAAACTGCATCAACAAGCTCCAAGTGCCCTGCACAGCACAACCTCTTCTTCTTCTATAAATGTAGCCCTTACTCCATGGAAAAGGGGCATGTGATTCCTGATATTGGAATCAAAGTAATAAGAAAGGAGAAACACCCCATGGACATAGGCCATTGCCTAACCACGTAAATACTCATGTCGTGTGATCATGTGACTTATTTTCTACTGTTTGGTTTAATTATTTGGGATCATTCATTATGGGCTTTTTGCACCTACAGGAGGCACTTGAATCAGCTAGTGCAATTTTTCAATATGCCTTGTTGATCAAGGATTTTAAACCAAAAATGTTTGTTTTCTTATAGCAAGAGCCAATAGCTATATATGCGTCCCCAATTTCTTAGGCCGTTTATCAATACCATTACCCTTTCACTAATCCTTAAGGACGCATTTCGCATATCAAAATTTAAAGGAAATAACCTTTGATTCAAAAGCTTCTGACTTTGCTTTATCAACCACTGTAGCAAGATCTTGTATCAAAAGATGAAAACCCTGAAATTGCAAAAAAGGAAGAAAAAAATCAATACAAAGAGAAACTGAAGAACTTACATAGATTAAACACTAGTAAAAATTATATACCATCTACGAATGGACTCGGGGGTTTAAAAAGAAGAAAAGGCATGAAGCATATATTAAAAATACAATTAATTTAACCAGTTTGTGTATTATTCCCTATGAGTGTATAAGAGGAACTGTAGTATGGAGCTATGAAGTAAATCCAACTCACAGAGGAATCAAGTGATCCACCAAAACTTTTATTAACTCCCTCCTCACTATAAGCACCATCTGAGCCAAACATAAAAGGAGACCAAGCCTATCTTGCAAAAGTGTTTACGATCACCATACAGAATAAGTTGCAGGTAACAACAAATACAATAGCAGAGGTTTGAGAATCAATAAGGGCAATAGTTTAATACCTCCTCAACCACAACTAGTTCAAGTATTCCAGTAGAAGGTGAACGTGGATCTGACTTTTCCCTTTTGGTAACATACACCCGTGGGAAGTGCTATAGTTAAATGGATATTTGTGCATGAGAAAAACTGTTAAAAGATTGAACACCTAATGTGAAAAATTAAATATAAATTAGATTAGGGGGGAATGAAGTACCTTCTCTAACTCAATTAGAAGCTGAAAGCTTGCCATTATTAAATCCAGTGAAGTGGCATTCTTCAGGATCTGGAAAATTGCCTCAAACATTTTTCTATTCCACCAAATTTGCACAATCAAATAATCAGGATATATCAAATTGAGTCATGATAAACTGTTCCATTTAAACTTGTATACACAAGGAAATAAAGAAAACTTGAAACCCTCAGCAAACCACAAAGTCCTCGGCAAACATAACACGTGAGACCATCTAATTTATCATGACTTCAAATAATTGGACCAATACAATAACTAGTCGGGAAAAAACGGATACATGAAACAGGAAAAGGGAAGCCTTTGCCGAATAAATTTCGTCCCTTTCATGTCATTTGTCAAACACCTAAAATGGTGATGATGTACCTAGTGGTTATTAAAATAGTAAGAGACTGATCAAAGATACAGGAAGAAATCACATTTGGTGGCACGACGATTCTTCCGCAGATGATTCAAGCTGAATCAAAATCGGGTATTCAGAGAGAATGTCTTACTGCAGGGATGATGATCAAGGATTAAAATAGCCATTTGCCATTATTAACGTAGATGGTGATTTTATATGATTAAACTACATATTATATAAGCTGAGACAAGAAAGCACCCAAGAGCTACCAAACATCGTTCTTTAGGACTACTACAGTTAGTTTCAGGAACTGTCCCATTTAGCCCACAAAAAGAAATTATTGATTAGCAACATTATTCAAACTGGAGAAAACCAGTGACATCAACACAAAAACTTTGCTGTCTTTTTTATGTAAAGGGGGTAAAGGAAAAGGGGAATTGTTGCAAAGAAACAACACTAAATTGAATAGATGTGTAAGCAGGCCAAGTTCATCCAACAAGCCCAACACAAGAACCAATGCAGATAATCATTCATGTAGGGAATTGTCATTTATCAGATTGCGAAATTTCCAGCCTATAGTATTAGGCGTTTATAGAGTTTAACACTCGAGTGTAAATAGTCTAAGAGGCATCATTTGTAGCCTTTCCTCCCAATAGGATGTAGAATGTGTGCATGCAATACACTACAACGAATGGGGCTAAGAGTTGTATAAAAAGATGTAAAGCTGTAGTCAACAATGAGAACCCAAAATTATAACCAAAGTGCTCATATTTATATACCCCCTCCGTCCCAAATTAAGAGATCATGTATGCTTTTTGTATGAATTAAGGATACACTAAATCAATTACTAAGATCAAAACTTATTCACTATCGTGAATTTTGGTTCATTGAGATAACCAAAAAGAGAATAGTGGACTCTTAATTCGGGACAGAGGAAGTATAATAATGAGTCACATTTGCCAATTGGGCATGATATCTTACTTTTTTGGTACTTCTAACTTCATCATAATTCTTGATTAAAAATTGTTTGATTATGTAAATTGGTTCATTGTGAATTAGTGAATTGTAAATTAGTGGATATGAAATGAGTTTAAATCCAATTTTACGCAATGTTTGGTAATTTGAAATTGATGTTAAGGTTCAATGAGAAAACAAAGATAAAAACAAATGAAGAGAGAGGGAGGGAGAGGGCGGAAGGGAGGGAAAGAGAGAGATGAGCATGCACTTTATGTGACTACTATTTCAAATGAATGTATTTCACGTTTTTTGTGAAATGATCTGCTTTCAGATTTTACACATGAGCTAAAATGGGGTATTTAATGAATCATTTCATTAATGAAACCAAATACAATTGATCAATTTGTAAATTGACCAATTTATTAATGAGCCAATTTACAATTTTGAGACATTTAAACGGGACCCAAGTGTCTGGCACTATTTATAATAAGAAAAATTATACCAATCCCAAATTATGTCTCAAATCAGCCATAAAATGATGTGGCATGTATACAATGCCACGTCATTTCGTGAATGACTTGGGAATGTATTTGGGAGTGGCATCATTACTTTATTAATAATTGAGAATGTTTAATTATGTGACTTTTGGCTTTTGGGACCTCACTATCTCCTATAAATAGGAGGATCCTCATATGATTTTGTACTATTACACCCAATACAATTGACATATACAATAATCTCTCTCTTAATTCTCTACATATCCTTTATTTGCAACACGTTATCAGCACGATTATCTAACCCTCTTAAATAATTACCATACTTTTCTTTGAAAGCCTGCCAATATAATTTTTTTAACCTCGTTATGACGAATTGACGACTTAAACAGATTGACGACTTAAGAGGTGACTCACAATAAATCAAGGGTTTTTGACTTCCAGAAAAAAAAAATCGGGTATGCCCCCCTTTTTTTTATTACATCATCTCAATCAAAATTACATATTTCCATAGGTATGAACTTTTCTTTTTTTGCTTACATCATCTCAATCAAAACCTATGGTAGGAAAGAACAATAGCCTAACATTATTATGATTTATGTTCTCTTTATATCGCTACAAAAATGTTTTTTTTTTTTCAGAAACATCCTTATATTTCTTTTCCCTTTAACTGCTTAATGTAATAAATTGCATAGTTTTACATTTCTTTTAAATGCTTATATGGTTTGTAACCTTTAATTGTGTTGCTCGTATAAAAGGTATGGATTCAAAATTGCAAGTAAGCGATGACACATGTCGAGTTAACAGTGGAACATCTCATACTATTTTGAAAAACCAGAAATTTTTCTCCGACTTGGTGTATGATACGGTAAATGTTTACACGATAGCCGGTCTTGCTAAATTTATTGATGGCTCCGGAAGAGCATACGTGATGCTACCTGATGGTACCCATTTATTAATACAAAATGCAATATACTCGAGCAATTTCAGAAGAAGACATCAGAATGAACGAGTATCATATGGAAACAAAAAATGAAAATAACAAAGAGTTCCTTTGCATTACTTCTAGTGTTGGAAGCCAGAAGCTCACACTAGAAAACTCCTTGCCTTATCCATGGGTTTATACTACACAACACGTAGTGTTGTAAAATCACACTTTGTCATGGGTCGAAATTTCAATGCTCCTAATGCATTAATATTATGGCATGATCGTTTGGGTCATCCTGGATCCACCATGTTTCGAAAGATCATCAACTCGAATGGACATTTTTTAGCAAATCAACAACTTACCCTACCAAGTGACCATTTTTGCACCCCATGTACACAAGGAAAATTAATCACTAAACCATCTTTTCTCAAAATAGCCTCTGAGTCACCCTCCTTTTTACAACGAATTCAAGGGGATATTTGTGGCCCTGTTCACCCTTTTAGTGGTCCTTTTAAATATTTTATGGTTTTAATTAATGCTTCCACTAGATGGTCACATGTTTATTTACTATCCACTCGCAAGTTGGCTTTTGTAAAATTACGCATTTTCCTAATCAACACATCAAATCCATTCGCTTAAATAATGCAGGCGAATTCACTTCTCAAGTTTTTCATGATTATTGTTTATCCATAGGCATTGATGTTGAGCACCCAATTCCTCATGTTCATACCCAAAATGGTTTACTTGAGTCATGAATTAAACATTTACAACTGATAGCAAGACCTTTGCTCATGCAATCAAAACTCTCAGTCTCAGCATGGGGTCATGCCATCCTACACGCTGCCAAATTAATTCAACTTCGATTAACTGCTTACCATTCTTTTTCCCCTTCACAACTCGTGACTGGATGTCAGCCAAACATATCACACCTGCGTAAATTTGGTTGTTCCGTGTACGTGACCATCTCACCACCACAACGTACCAAAATGGGGGCCCAACGGCGTTAGGGCATATACGTGGGTTATGATTCACCATCAATAATTCGTTATATTAAACCACTGACAGGTGATGTGTTTACCGCTAGATTTGCGGATTGTCATTTTGATGAGACCATCTTCCCGCCGTTAGGGGGAGGGAAAAACGTACCTGAAGTACGGTCCGTTCCAAAAGAACGGCGAGAATTAACGTGGAATACTTTCACCTTGTCTCATTTAGACCCCCGTACTGCTCAATGTGAGCATGAAGTGCGAAGGATAAGACATCTTCGGGGAATTGCAAATCAATTACCCGATGCATTCAATGATGCTGTAAAAGTGACAAAATTTGATGTTCCAGTGGGACAAAATTTGATTTCAGCAACAAATGAATCTGTTGCACGCCAGAAGCGTGGCAGACCTATAGGTTCCAAATATTCAACTCTCCGAAAGCGAAGATCAAATGAAAAACACATGCTCTCATAACGCTCCAGAAAAGGTTATGAATTGAATATCCACTTTCTCTAAAACCCTGAAGAGGTTAGTGTCCTTGAGAAGACACAAGTCCCTGAAGTGGCTATAAAAGCCCCTGAAGAGGCAAAGGTACCTAAGAACAATAATGAGATCTTCATATTGTATACATATTCAAGAGAAACGTCATTGATGACATATTTTCATATGCAGTAGCTACACAAATATCAAAGGGCATTGATGATGATAATGAACCACATACTATAAATGAATGTCGATAAAGAGAAGATTGGCCAAAGTGGAAAATTGCCACCAAGGCAAAACTTGAGTCTCTAAATAAACGTGGTGTATTACAAACCCCAAAAGAGGTTAACCCAATAGGTTACAAATGGGTGTTTGTAAGAAAGCGCAATGAGAAAATAAAATCACTCCATATAAGGCACAACTTGTGGCGCAAGGTTTCCTGCAGAAACCTGGGACTGATTATGATGAAACATACTCCCACGTTACGGATGGTATAACTTTCAGATATCTAATTAGTTTAGCGGTCTTTGGAAAAAATTTATATGAGACTCATGGATGTTGTGCTATGAAGCACGGACACTCTTCCGGAAGCCAAGAGTCGCGTGTCGTGTCGAAACACGTATTATGTGCACGGTCTAACACGTTACCGACACGCTGTGGACATGTGATGGTGATTCTGTTATATTAATGATTTTTAATGTTGAAGTGTATTTGAATTTTATTTTGTATGGCCCATTTTCTTAATTTCATGTTAAGAATGCTCTAATAATGTATTTTATGGAAAAAATATGTTTCATTTCATTAATATATATATTTAAATATATTATATATTATACTTATCCTAGCGTGTCGTATCCTAATTTTTGGAAAAATCACATGTCGCGTGTCGCATGTCGAAACCTATATTACAAGTCCATGCTTCATAGATGTTGTGACCGCTTATTTATATGGGGAATTAGACACGAAAATTTATATGAAAATCCCTGAAGAATTTGCTTTGCCAGAAGCAAAACCAAGGAGTACGTACTCAATTCGACTAAGACGATCACTATATGGATTAAAGAAATTCGGAAGTCTGTGGTACAACCGTCTTAGTAAATACTTGTCTAAGGAAGGGTATGAAAACAATCCAATTGGCGCATGTGTCTTTAAAAAGAAATCACCAATGGGATTTGCGATAAAAACAGTTTATGTGGATGATATTAATTTAATCGGGACTCCAGAAGATCTCGAGAAAACTGCTAACTATTTGAAGAAGGAAATTGAGATGAAAGACCTCGGAAAAACTAAATTTTGTCTCGGCCTACAGATCGAGAGAAAGTCTAGTGGAATTCTTGTCCATCAGTCTAATTATACTCAAAAAGTCTTAAAAAGATTTGGTATGGACACATCGCATCCACTGAGTACACCCATGGTCGTCCGTTCTTTAGATATAAATAAAGATCCATATTGTCCTAAAGACGATAAGGAGGAAATATTGGGTCCAGAAGTACCCTATTTAAGTGCAATTGGTGCATTATTACACTTGGCACAATGCACTAGACCAGATATTTCATTCTCAGTCAATTTGCTTGCAGATTCCGGATACCTCTCTGATCCTCATAAGGGTCGATCACAAACAGGTTATGTATTTCTTAGTGGTAATATTGTCATTTCTTAGCGCTCTAGTAAACAAACTTTAGTAGATACTTCCTCTAACCACTCTGAAATTTTAGCACTTCATGAAGCAAGTCGTGAATGTGTATGGTTGAGATCTTTAATTCAGCATGTTAGTAGTTCTTGTCAGTTGTCTTCCATTACAAATGTTCCGAGTATCATATATGAAGATAATGCAGCATGCATAGCCCAAATTCAGGAAGGCTTCATCAAATGAGACAGAACGAAGCACATTTCACCAAAGTTTTTCTTCACTCATGAGCTTCAAAAGAAAAATGAAATCAAAGTCAAGCAAGTGCGTTCAACTGAAAACCTAGTTGATCGGTTTACCAAGTCACTTCCAAAAGCAACGTTCTAGAAACTTGTGCATGGGATTAGAATGCGGAGAGTTCATCAACAGTCAATTTGAGATATGCAAATCAGGGGGAGATATTTTCTAGAGGGATAATCAAAAATCATACTCTTTTGGAGCATAAGTGCGTTGCACTCTTTTTCCTTTAATTAGGTTTTTTCCATTGAGAGTTTTTCTAGTAAAGGTTTTAACGAGGCAACATTAAGCATGTCCAACACCGATTCAATGATAACAAAAGTTACACTATTTTTTCTTCACTTTGGTTTTTTCCCACTTAGTTTTTCTTTAGTGAGGTTTTAATGAGGCAACAATCATTGAATAGTGAAAATGGTGTACATCCAAGGGAGAGTGTTAAATTATGTGACTTTTGTCTTTTGGGTGGATGTCTACTCACATTTCTGTCTTTTGAAATATCTGTGTAAATAGGAGGATCCTTATATGATTTTATTCTCCTACACCCAATACAATTGACAAATACAATAATCTCTCTCTCTCTCTTAATTCTCTACATATCCTTTATTTGCAACAGAGAATATATACATATAGAAAGAGTGGGAGAGGGAGAGGGAGAGGGTTTTGTACTTGGTTGGGGCAGGTCCATTTTGTGGAACAAGGGAAGCAGTGCGAACAGCTTCCAGAAAAGAGAGGCCTGAGATGGTAGCATAGAAACACGAGATTCAGTTACCAAACGCTACAAATAGTTAGTCACGGAATATAAGATATAATTATATAGAGATAGAGACGTACGGTCCTCGTTGATGTCTTGAGCAACTTTATCGTAACCCACTGTGTCCAGAATGGCCAACGTGTTCTCTTCTATTCCTCTGTTCCCCTCCATTCGTCGCCACTATTCCAGTTTTTTTTCCTCTCTCTCTCTCTTGTTATTATGTATACACAGCTCCTCTTTCCCGCCGAAGACCTCAGATTCATTCACAGGTGGAGGAAAAAAAAATTGACTAAAAAGGAAATAGTTCCGTTGCCGGGACTTGAACCCGGGTCTCTCGGGTGAGAGCCGAGTATCCTAACCAACTAGACTACAACGTAATGCTATTCAATGCTTTGGATTTATATTTTCCTACTATTTATTTCTCAATTTAAATAGTATTTCTTTCTTTTTAACCCCTCACAAATTAATAGTCATAGATTCAAAGGTATGGAAGGAATTATGAGTTGGGCATGCCATGGTTATTCGGAGACCGAGGAGAAGCTGGAGGTAAATTAATAGAAATAACAACAAATATGATCAAATACAGTTTAAGCATTACTCAGTTACCTTATATCAAGAGTGATAGTTAATTAGCATTATGGAGATCTTATAGTTTAATTCATGTTATTAGGTTTCTTGTATCAATAAATAGGCATAACCTTTGTGTTCAAGAGGTATATAGCACATCATTCTATCCACACCTTGGACTTTCATTTAGCATCTCTATCACTCCAAGTCTTCTTCTTCTCCTTTTAAAAGTAATAAAATCTTGTTATCCCATTTTCACATACTTGTGCAAGTTAATTTGTCAAATCACATACATCTTTGTGTCATTTTTTTAATATTGCACTCGTATTTCTAACAAAATTTGTGTAAGTACTATTGTGGAATTGATATTACCTACAATTTGGAGTTTTCTTTGCGAAATCAATTTAAATCCCCACCACTAGTGAATATCAACTCTCATTCAATATGAGTGTCCATCAGTCATGTCGTTCCCATATAGGAACTGTGCTCAATTAAAAGTTTGGATTGTAAATATGAATCAGACACCTTCTAAATCTCCTCCACCTCCTAGTGATACAAGGTCTAGGGGGCACACACCTCGGGGTTTGGTCCAGTCATCGACGTAACACTCTATATATAAAGCCTCCTATTAAGAATGTAACATCACATCTAGTCAACCTCTGTGAGAAACGTTTGAATGAGAGAGATGTGTAGATTTCTCGATTGAAAATATGGTTGATCGAATAGTCTAAAGGGTGTGGTCTAGCTCCCACAATCTTTAACGTCGCAAAAAAGGGAATCGATTTCCCATAATTCCTTAGTCTTCTTATAATGGCTGAGCTTTTAAACCCAGTAGTCCACGAGCAACACGCTTTAAACGCCCTCAAGTAGATTATTCCTCTGTTCGAAGGACCTCTTATCGTTGCATAGGCCCAGATTCGTCAGATGAATCCAGTAACAGTAACAATTCGGCCAAATCAAGAACTTTTAGAGAAAAATGTCGATTGTGATGACCTGTATGAATTTATCAAGAAAGAATTGGAGGGATGCACAAATCCTAACATATCAAGGACTTCAAAAGATCTTTCCAAGAGAGTTTAGGTCATGGATCAACATCTCCATTAACTGTTGACATTGAATCAACAGAGCCCTTAGAGAAGTTCTCTGTTTTAAAGATTACCACATAAGATGGCAAGACAGATTTAGCCCATTACATTAGGCATTACATGTAGTTCATATCCTTGTGGAGCTATCAAGATGCCCTCATATTACACATTTTTCCATCCAGTCTAGAGAAAATTAATCTCGGGTGATTTGAGAAGCTAATTCCTCGGTCGATATCGTCTTATCGGGAATTGGTCGAGTAGTTTACAACCTGCTTTATCACTAGCAGCAAAACACTTAAGGAGTTTGAATCCTTAATCGCCCTCGGGCAAAAGAAAATGGAGTATCTGAGGAAATACCTTCAGCGTTACTAGGTGTTATTTAATGAGATTGACAATTACAATGAGCTATTGATAATTTCCTCTTTTAAGTTCGGCCTTACTACATCAAATGACTTTTATCAATCTTTCACCAAGAAGTCGACATTGTCAATGGATGACCCTGTGTCGTGCATTGACAAATATGTAAAGGTAAAAGACAAGCTCCTTAATGTCAATACTCGGGCCAAACACTCTTCTAAGCAATCTAAGAAGAACAATGTGAAAAAAGGGGCGAAAGAGGGGCCAGGTTAGAGAATCCTAAAAGACAATCAAAGATGTTAGCCAATGAGAATGCTTAACAAACAATAACACCTTATTTGAAGAACCAATTTATAATCTCCTTCCACGGATAAAGGACAATACATACCACAAGAAACCTCCAAAATGGTCAGTGACCCATATAATAAGGGCAATAATTTTCGGTGCACTTATCATCAAGATCATGGCCATAAAATAAAGAACTGTAAGATGTTCAAACATCATTTGGAAGACCTCGTCCAACCTCAATGGATATATTGACACCGACGAGACTAAGTTTTCAGTTATAGTTAGTGTTGTATAGAAAAAGGTGGATGGTGATCTCCCACCACGAGGAAAGATCATAGCCATATGTGGTTATTTCGATATGTCTTAATGCACGGGTAAAAACCTTCGATAGAGAGTCAGGATTTCAGCCAGCGTGCAAAAATCTTCCCAGGTGGAGGTATTTAAGCTTGTCCTTACCAAGCGAGAACGCAAAAACTCGATCTCGATCGGATGATCATGCTCACTAATGAGGACCTAATCAGTTTTAATTTACCTCATAAGGATGCCTTGGCCCTCACTCTTAGAGTGGCTAACTTTAATATCAAAAAAATATTAGTTAGTCGGGGGATATCCTTAAAGATCATGTATGTTAATACGTTGTACAAACTTGGATATAACATCCAAGACTTGGACACAAAGGTCTTCCCTCTAATTAGTTTCAATGCTAATGTGGAGACACCGCTAGGAAAAATTAAACTACTTGTCATGTGATCTAGTCGAATTCACCCTACAACCCCATCCTAGGTGGAGGGGAGCTCCATACCATGAGATTTGTATCTCCTTCGCTCAATTAAAAGCTCAAATTCTGTGACTGGTTAAAGAATTATTAAAATTGGGGTGATCAAGCAGCAACATAAAGTTATTCCATTGCCACCATCAAGGCAAAGCAAACTCGACCTAAAGAAAACCAAAGATGACGACGATTCAAAAGGCAATCAACACAAATAGAAACCAAAGGGAACTCGAACATGGATGGAGGACACCATACTTACCCTTATTGACTGAGTAATTAAGGAACTTATCCTGATCGAATATGAACTATCAAAATATGAGGTAGAGAAACTCATTAATTTCCTTATAATTAATGTTAATGTGTTTGTCTGGTACCTTATGATTTACCGG
This sequence comes from Sambucus nigra, assembly GCA_949130495.1. NCBI lineage: Eukaryota > Viridiplantae > Streptophyta > Magnoliopsida > Dipsacales > Adoxaceae > Sambucus > Sambucus nigra. The sequence continues at coordinate 330,601,064 of OX422216.1, forward strand.
GAATCGATCTGAACGTTATTTGTCACCGACTGCACATGGATCCTACAAGTCAGCATGTAAAGCAAAAGTCAAGGAAATCAACCCTAGAGAAATTTAAAGCTGTGGAGAATAAAGTTGATAATATACTCATGCCAACTCTATTAGAGAAGTTTAATTTCCATATTGGATCTCCAATATGGACGTGGTAAAAAAGAAGAATGAAAAGGGGAGAGTATGTGTTGACTTCACACATCTCAATAAAGATTGCCCAAATGATGGCTTTTATATATCCATAATTAATTAGCTCGTCGATTCAATGACATATCATCAGCGCATTAGCTTCATCAACAATTACTCGGGATATCATCAGATACCCTTATTTGGTCCCAATCACGAGAACACTTATTTCATCACAACATTAGGCCACGTATTTGTCCTTGTTATCTTTCTAAGTTACATAGAGTTCTTCTGGATGGGAAAATTTCATTCACCATCAACTATAAATTCATAAGCTTTAGCTTAAATTGTGCTATCATCATCATAGATTATTATCAAACCAAATTTATCAATAAAAGGTCATAAGTCATGTGTTCTTCCCATTCTTAATATGATACTTAGCCAACTTCTTCGATACCCTTCTTAGTTTACATAGTTTTTTCTATGGCCATGAACTATCTTAACAAATTTTAGTAATCCATAGGGTTTATTCTTTGATAGAAAAATGTGTGAATCTACTTCTCCCATAGGGAGTCTCTTTTTCTAGTTATATCCCAAAGGTGTTTAAGCATGCAAGTGTTATTCTAAGTCATCAAGTTCTTTATGCTCAATCGTCCTTCACCTAACAGGTAACATATGTCATCCCACGAAACTGTAGATCCCGTAGTTTATAAGTCCACCATTGAGCATAAAAATCTCCTCAGAATTTTGTATATCTCCTTTATCAACTTATTAGGAAGAACAAGCATGTTAGTTTAGTAAATTCAGTTGCTTCTAAGAAATCAAATTAGAATTTTAATTCTTCCTGCATAGGAAAGCCACTTAGAAGTCTAATTTCCACCTCCTATAAACTTTTGTATTAGGCTTTGACAATCATTCACCACTGATTTGGTAGTTATGAGAGGGACACCTAAATATCTAATTTCCATGCTCCCTCTCTAATGTCAATGATTTCATTAAGTCTTCTTTTATCTTTTTAATTAATACCCTTATATAAATATAACACTTATTTTTACTAGGCTTCAAACCATACGTATGACCAAAATCCCTTAAGGTTTTATCAAGAACCTAAGATATCCTTTATCAGTTTTCGCCATAATGAAAAAGGTTATATATAATCATAATATGTCACAAATTCAATTGATCATATTTAGGGTGATAAGAGAATTAGTTTTTTGGGGTTTAATCCCATTTCCAATGTTTTGTTAGGCTCCTCTCCCATGTAACGTTTTAAATCGTATTAAGTCTCATAGCCACCCACAACTGCCTTGTAAACACATTAATTCCTCTCCGCGGAGAACGACACTTATCCCATAATTGTTAAAATAGGACCAACAACCAAAAAACAATCGGAGTGACTATAAATGAATCTTTAAAAGTGACACTAAATACTTATGATCCCCAAGAGAATTTATGTATCTCCATTTTTTTCCACTCGCCATGAGAATGATTACATTAAAAGAAGGAATCGATAGAGAGATAGAGTATCTTCCCATCTAATGTGACACCCCGACTAATTAAATACCGGGTAGCTACTCCTTTATTAAATTAATTCAAAATGCCAAGTTGGCTCAGTTAATAGCATCACTGTCGAAAACATTTTATATTTCTAACCACCTAGTATTTAAAAAGCAAGTGCCAAATTTTAATTAAAGTCTGATTAACAAGCAACAAGTGTAACGAAGAAATAAATAACACCATTCACCATACTGAAATAAAACGAATAACCATCACAATAGAGTAAATAAAGTCTGGAGGAAAACTCCTCACTACAATCCCATAACTGAAATAAATAAACTGAAACAATACATGCTAAAGTCTGAAAACTGAAATGTAAAAGATGCCTCTAAAGAAATGGGCAACATGCCCTACAACTGATTGATAGCGACTCTGGAATCCAAAAGATAGAAGCGTCTACATGCAAATCCCTGTAGCTTCCACAAGCAGCTACAGCTCGTCACCTGAATGAGTAACCTATGCTTGGTGTCCTTGTGGCTGGGCACCTAAAATGGTTTTACAAGAAAAAGATTTGAAAAGCAAACGGGTCAGAGCCCGAATGTGGAGTTATATTTTAAAAACCTGCAAGTGCTTTAAAAACATTTAAAACACTAAATGCAAAGTACATGTTAGGACGTACACTCACATGATATTCTCACCTCTCGTCTAACTGTGCACTCCTAACGTAAGTACCCATCTATAATGATACAAACCACTAGCTAAATGACACCATAACCAGCTAAACAGTAATAGTTCCTACCCTTATTACCCGGTCCTATTAACATATAACGCTCATAATAAGAAAGGGATTTAATGTAAACTCGGATGCTCAATATGCATAATATATATATTACTAACCCATTATGTTATTCTCGAAACAATACTGTAGTTATATTCACAACATTTACATGAAGGTTCTTATTAATTAAATGCATATTATTCACATCATAAATATGCAATACAAGCACCCCGAGAACTAAGCTGCGGTGCACACATACTCTGCTATCCATCCCGGTACATCACGTACATAAGGATTACATATTCCAAATCTCTCAGGAATAGTTCAGATAACACAAATCACAAATAGTGGAGGCGAACACAGTCACCATCACATGGGTCACGCACATACCTACGCTCCCATGATCAGCAGACTTATTAATATCACAATAAGTCCTTCTATGACCTATGTTCATCGAGGTACCAGTCTATATCCCCCCGTAGGCACACAAGGATTAGAGGGTCCTAAGCGAACGCAACCTCCCGTGATAGCAAGTATGGTAGGTATGTCATACACACAGTCATATACCAATACTAAGTAAACACACGTCTTAGTAATACCGTATTTTAATCGTAGTACATATTCTCATACTAACTTATAATCATCACAATTTATACTAATCCGATTTATAATCATACACGCTATAGTTTCTCACGTCGTAGTAACCACTCACGTCTCAACCCAAACCGTCCATGTAATACAACTCCCGTATATAATTTATTCCTCATAATAATCCAAAAGTCCCAAATTTATCCTTACATCATCAAAGAATGTTAACTATACCCTCGAACCAGTTTCCGGGACTCCAAAAATCAAAACAGTCCAAAAAGGACCAAACTGTCAACTCGTTAGAAGTCTCGTTCGAACGAGACTGTTCGAACGAGATCCCTCTGCCAACTCGTTAGAAGTCTCGTTCGAACGAGATCCCAGTTCGTTCGAACGAACTGTTCCTTCTAACGATATCTCGTTCGAACGAGATATCGAACGAAATCCCTTTTCGTTAGCAGCGACTGGTCAACTCGTTAGAAGCTCGTTCGAACGACCTGGGGGCTGCTTCTAACGAGCTACCAGCTTCGGCCCAGATTTTTCCCCAAATCGTTTTCCTCCATTTTTAACACCTCAAATCTTCTAAACTAAGTCCCAATCAATCGTTTGAAGGTCTATAATCAATACTAAACATATATAATCACATCCTAACATGTTTTTAAGGGATCAATCCATCCTAACATCAATTAAATTACAACTTTCTACACTTTTTCCAAATATCTCAAGAACATGAACCCTAACTACATATCATCATCAAATCCCAGAATTTAATTCGTTTTTCTTTCACCCAAACATGTATTAACATCAGATTAATCGTCTCTAAACTATTCTACATGCAATCCTTCTCAAATTCCTCAAGTTTTATGATCTAAACTACATGGGTTTTCATGTTTTATCAAGAACAAACCATAAATCCGAATTTTCTAACATGGAAAAGACATTCTCATAAATTAAATGGAATAAAGTCACTTGCCTTGGTTTGATTTCTGACTTTGGTGTAGGTTGATGATGTTTTTCTGCAGAATTTCCTCTCTTTCTCTCCTTCTCCAAGCTCCTTCTCCAATGGTGGCTTAAGGTGGCTAGGGTTTTGATTTGGGAACTTAGAAAACCTAAATGATAACCTACGTAGCTTTCTAGGTTAATATGGTTTGGTTAATGGGCTTAATGGGTTAAATCCACATCAGATTTACATCTCTAATTTTCATCACTTTTAATTCTTAAAAATGTAAAATTACCAAAATACCCTTTAAGTTGCCGATATGGCCTAAAAATACCCCGGGACCCAAACTATACCCCCGGCTAGTGTTTTCTGACTATCTCGACCCTTCCGGACGCGTTGGCGCACTCAAAACGACCATACGGATTATAGATTTTAAATTCATTTTTTTATTATCAAAATATTATACCGTGACGCGGCGGTCCCACGCGTCTCAACAAAATTTATAAAATGCCGTATATGAATCCCACGACAAATTTTATAATACCAAATACATATATAATCATATATGCACATAATCAAATACCAATTCGCATCTCATTAGTATTTATAACCCGGATTAATTTCCAATTAATACGCATTTAATTAATTAATCCCAAAAATAAATATAGCCAAAAGTACGGGGTATTACATACTTCCCCCTTAATAACTGAATTTCGTCCCGAAATTCGAAACTAGAATGTACCTGCTAAAAACAACTCTGGATAACGCTCGCGCATCTCATCCTCGCGCTCCCATGTGGGCTCCTTGACATTGTGATGTCGCCACTGAACACGCACTAACGGAACCATCTTTGACCGCAGTTTCCTCTCGCTTCGGTCCAAAATAGCAATTGGCCCCTCCTCGTAGGAGCTATCCGGCTGGAGATCGATGTCCTCCACAGCAATGTGAGAATGGGCCAAATTATCTCTAAGTTATTTCCTCAGCGAGGAAATATGGAACACGTCGTGAATCCGATGCAAGTGCTCCGGTAGTCCAAGTCTATACGCAACCGGTCCGATCCGCTCAATAATAGGAAACGGCCCCACATACCTCGGTGCCAACTTCCCCTTCTTCCCGAATCGCATAATCCCCTTCATCGGAGAAACCCTGAGCAAAACCTGGTCCCCCACTTGGAACTCCCTGAAAAACCTCTTTGCATCAGCATAACTCTTCTGCCTGTCTTGAGCTACCCGAATGCGACTCCGAATCAACTCAATCCTTGCCGAAGTATCCTGAATCACTTCCGGCCCAAGTAGTTTGTTGTCCCCCACTTCTAACCAACATGCTGGGGAACGACAAGGCCTACCGTACAACGCCTCAAACGGAGCCATGCCAATCGTGAACTGATAGGAGTTGTTGTAAGCAAACTCCACCAGTGGAAGGTACTGCTCCCATCCACCCCCGAAGTCAATAATGCACATGCGTAGCTTGTCCTCCAACATCTGATTGGTTCGCTCTGTCTGCCCATCGGTCTGCGGATGATAAGCTGTACTCAACCGCAATTCCGTGCCCATTGCCTCCTGGAAACTCTCCCAAAACCTCGAAACAAATATCTTGTCTCTGTCAGACACGATATTCAGGGGCACACCGTGAAGTCTCACAATCTCTGAAATGAAGAGCTGGGCATACTGTCCCGTAGTGTAGTCAGTCCTTACGGGTAAAAAGTGAGCGACCTTGGACAACCTGTCCACAATTACCCAAACGGAGTCGTGACCCCTCTGCGACGTAGGCAACTCCGTGATAAAGTCCATGGATATGCTCTCCCACATCCACACCGGAATCTCCAATGGCTGTAGTAATCCTGTCGATCTCTGATGATCCACTTTTACGAGCTGACAAGTGGCGCATTTCGAGACAAACTCAGCGATATCTCTCTTCATACCGCTCCACCAATACTGTCGTCTCATGTCTTGGTACATTTTGTCCCCTCCGGGATGTACCGCGAACCGTGAGCCGTGCGACTCTGCCATCACCTCATGTCGCAATTCTTCCCCTTCCGGAACTACCAACCTCCCATTGAAGCGCAATCCCCCGTCTGAGCTAACGGTATAGGACTCGGCTCCCTCTGCAAGTAATCGAACTATCTGCTCCTGACAGAACGAGTCATTAGCCTGTGCCCGTACTACCTTCGTGACAATCTGCGGTGTAACGGTCATCACAGACATAAAAGATCGGGCCACTGCATCCTGGTGTCCCAATTCCTTCCACTTTGCCTTCCACACCTCTGCCACCTCATCTGCTGGCCTACGGCTCAACGCGTCTGCTACCACGTTAGCCTTACCCGGGTGGTACTGGATGTCAAACTGGTAGTCTTTCACAAACTCAAGCCACCTACGTTGCCGCATATTCAACTCTTTCTGCGTGAACAGGTACTGTAGGGACTTGTGGTCCGTGAACAGTTGAAACTTCTCCCCCAAAAGATAGTGCCTCCAAATCCGTAAGGCAAATACTACCGCTGCCAACTCCAAATCATGCGTGGGGTAATTCTTCTCATGAGGCTTAAGCTTACGGGAAGCATAAGCTATGGCCTGTCTCTCCTGCTGCAAAACACCTCCAAGCCCTTGCAAAGACGCATCGGTGTAAACCAAATACTCAACTCCCGGTCTCGGCAATGCTAACACAGGTGCTGAGGTCAATTTGTCCTTCAACTCATCGAATGCCAACTGACAGGCATCACTCCAAATGTATGGCACACCCTTACGAGTAAGATGTGTCAAAGGACCTGCTATCTCCGAGAAACCCCGAATAAACCTCCTGTAGTATCCTGCTAAGCCCAAGAAACTACGAATCTCCGTTGGTGTCGTGGGCTGTCCCCACTCCCTCACCGCTGATACTTTCCCCGGATCAACTGATATTCCTTGGTCGGAAATAATGTGACCCAAGAACTGGACTTCCTTCAGCCAAAACCCGCACTTCTCATATTTTGCATACAACTCGTTCTGACGAAGTGTCTGCAAGACCTGCCTCAAATGCTCGGCGTGTTCCTCCTCTGTCTGAGAGTAAACCAGAATGTCATCAATGAAGACAATGACAAACTGATCTAAGAAATCCCTGAACACCCTGTTCATCAAGTCCATAAACACTGCTAGAGCGTTGGTCAAGCCGAAAGGCATAATCCGAAACTCATAAGAACCATATCTCGACAAGAACGCAGTCTTCGAGACATCCTCCTCCCTGATACGCAACTGATGGTATCCCGATCTCAAGTCAATCTTTGAGAAGAAAGAAGCTCCTCTCAACTGGTCGAATAAGTCATCGATTCGAGGCAACGGATACTTATTCCGTATCGTGACCTTATTCAACTCTCGGTAGTCCACACACAATCTCAGTGAACCGTCCCTCTTCTTCACAAACAAAACTGGAGCGCCCCAAGGTGAGGTACTCCTGCGAATAAAGCCTTGGCCTAACAGCTGCTCTATCTGATCCCGTAGCTCTCTCATCTCGGCTGGAGCCATACAGTACGGTGCACGTGCTATAGGTCTCGTACCCGGTAGCAAATCTATGACGAAGTCTATCTCTCGACAGGGTGGTAAGCCTGGTATCTCCTGAAACACATCCGAATACTCCCTGACGAGTGGGATAGAGTCTAAAGGAATCACAACCTCCTTAGAGGTATCCTCCTCTATGTAATACAGATGAGCGGTCGATCCTCCCTCTGGGCGAGGCATCGCCACTATAAACATCTCTTGCCCCGGAATGGCAAAAACAATGCTCCCGCTGAAGCAATCAATCATGGCCCTATATGCTATGAGCCAGTCCATACCGATGATCACATCGTGAACGTGCATGTCTAACACTAACATGTCTGCAGGCAATACCAAACCACCAATCTCTACCCCCACTCCCCGGCATATAAAGAAAATAAGTGACCCACTCTCCAATGGTGAGTCGACACACGTCATTGTGCTCTCAGCCGTAGCTAACAATCCTAAAGCTTTCGCAAAGTGTGTAGGTATAAAACAGTGTGTAGCACCCGTATCAAATAACACCCGACCCATAGTGCCATGGATAAGAAACGTACCCTCGATCGCGGGCGGTGCCTGTGGAACTGCAGCCTGGTGAACGTTGTAGACACGTCCATACTGTAGCTGCCCCTGCTGAGCTGGGACTGCTGGAATGGGTGGCAATGCTGCCATCTGTGGTGGTGCGGGAAGAGCGGCGGGAAACATAGGCCTCTGTGGCTCCTGGCGAGCACCCTGCTGCTGCGGCTGTGGGGCCCTGCCCCTATCAGGACAATCCTGCTTCTTATGGCCAGTCTTGCCACAAACAAAGCACTTCCCTGGGAAGTTCCCTCCCCTCTGCCCCTGTTGTCCCCGGCCCTGGTGGCCATTACCGTTCCTCCCTTGGCCCTGCTGGCCCTGGTGAAACTGCTGCCCATTCTGCCCCTGTTGGCCCTGATGGCCGTTTGGACCCTGATGGCCCTGACGGAAACCTCCCTGTCCCTGCCTGTAGTTCCCTGACCGGAACCTCTTGTTATCCCATTGCTGGGAGCTCTGCATAGTCTGTCTCTGCCCCTGACCCGATTGTGCCCCGCTGGCACCATGTCCTCCAGTCCTGCCCTGATGGCTAGACTCTCCTGACCTTTTACCCTCGGCATATGAAAACGGTGGTCCTGGCAGTGCAACAATGCAGCGTTAACCACATCAGAATAAGTGGCCAACGATAGGTTCCCTAGCAGATGCTGACGGATCCTCCAATTCAACCCGTCGGTGAACTTCTCAATCTTCTTCTTCTCTGTTGGAATCTCGTCTGGAACGATATTCAACAGGTTAGTGAACTCGGCCTCATACTCAGCCACTGTCTTGCCTTCCTGCCTCAGACTCATCAGCTTCCTCCTCATTTCCGTATGAACAGCTGACGGAAAGTACTTGCGGTCGAACCGCACCAGAACTCCTGAATCGTGAGGGTATCCCTCTCCTCTGCGGTGGTAATAGACTCCCACCACTGTAGTGCAGATCCCACTAGCTTGAAAGTAGCTAGCACCTGTTTCTGAACATCAGTGCACTCATGCATCCTCAAATGCCTCTGCATGTCTTTCCTCCATTGGCTCGAGACTACCACGTCTGAGCTACCTGCAAACTCTGGCGGATGCGCTTTCTGAAAAGCGTCTCGTACACGCTCCCAAGCAGACAGAAATGCATTAACCTGTGCTGGCGCGGCAACCGGCGCCTGAGGCGGTGCCTGCTGAACAACGGCAATGGCGGCATTCACCGCTTGAGCTACTATAGCTGCAACCTCAGCGGCGTTCAACATGCCCTGAACTGGAGCGGGCTGGGGTTCGGGCATTGCATTCCTGGGAACTCGTCGTGCACGTCGTGGAGGCATCTGAAATAAGAACAAAGTATATAAGTTCACGGTTATAAACTTAATAAAGCTGAAGAACGAAGCATACACAATAAGAGTACAACAGTCCTAAAATATAGGGCTCTATATCAAAGAAACGTAGCGGAAACATAATAGCCGTACAGATCCTAAAGGACACTAGAACCTAATGCTCTGATACCACCTGTGACACCCCGACTAATTAAATACTGGGTAGCTACTCCTTTATTAAATTAATTCAAAATGCCAAGTTGGCTCAGTTAATAGCATCACTGTCGAAAACATTTTATATTTCTAACCACCTAGTATTTAAAAAGCAAGTGCCAAATTTTAATTAAAGTCTGATTAACAAGCAACAAGTGTAACGAAGAAATAAATAACACCATTCACCATACTGAAATAAAACGAATAATCATCACAATAGAGTAAATAAAGTCTAGAGGAAAACTCCTCACTACAATCCCATAACTGAAATAAATAAACTGAAACAATACATGCTAAAGTCTGAAAACTGAAATGTAAAAGATGCCTCTAAAGAAATGGGCAACATGCCCTACAACTGATTGATAGCGACTCTGGAATCCAAAAGATAGAAGCGTCTACATGCAAATCCCTGTAGCTTCCACAAGCAGCTACAGCTCGTCACCTGAATGAGTAACCTATGCTTGGTGTCCTTGTGGCTGGGCACCTAAAATGGTTTTACAAGAATAAGATTTGAAAAGCAAACGGGTCAGAGCCCGAATGTGGAGTTATATTTTAAAAACCTGCAAGTGCTTTAAAAACATTTAAAACATTAAATGCAAAGTACATGTTAGGACGTACACTCACATGATATTCTCACCTCTCGTCTAACTGTGCACTCCTAACGTAAGTACCCATCTATAATGATATAAACCACTAGCTAAATGACACCATAACCAGCTAAACAGTAATAGTTCCTACCCTTATTACCCGGTCCTATTAACATATAACGCTCGTAATAAGAAAGGGATTTAATGTAAACTCGGATGCTCAATATGCATAATATATATATTACTAACCCATTATGTTATTCTCGAAACAATACTGTAGTTATATTCACAACATTTACATGAAGGTTCTTATTAATTAAATGCATATTATTCACATCATAAATATGCAATACAAGCACCCCGAGAACTAAGCTGCGGTGCACACATACTCTGCTATCCATCCCGGTACATCACGTACATAAGGATTACATATTCCGAATCTCTCAGGAATAGTTCAGATAACACAAATCACAAATAGTGGAGGCGAACACAGTCACCATCACATGGGTCACGCACATACCTACGCTCCCATGATCAGCAGACTTATTAATATCACAATAAGTCCTTCTATGACCTATGTTCATCGAGGTACCAGTCTATATCCCCCCCGTAGGCACACAAGGATTAGAGGGTCCTAAGCGAACGCAACCTCCCGTGATAGCAAGTATGGTAGGTATGTCATACACACAGTCATATACCAATACTAAGTAAACACACGTCTTAGTAATACCGTATTTTAATCGTAGTACATATTCTCATACTAACTTATAATCATCACAATTTATACTAATCCGATTTATAATCATACACGCTATAGTTTCTCACGTCGTAGTAACCACTCACGTCTCAACCCAAACCGTCCATGTAATACAACTCCCGTATATAATTTATTCCTCATAATAATCCAAAAGTCCCAAATTTATCCTTACATCATCAAAGAATGTTAACTCTACCCTCGAACCAGTTTCCGGGACTCCAAAAATCAAAACAGTCCAAAAAGGACCAAACTGTCAACTCGTTAGAAGTCTCGTTCGAACGAGACTGTTCGAACGAGATCCCTCTGCCAACTCGTTAGAAGTCTCGTTCGAACGAGACTATTCGAACGAGATCCCAGTTCGTTCGAACGAACTGTTCCTTCTAACGATATCTCGTTCGAACGAGATATCGAACGAAATCCCTTTTCGTTAGCAGCGACTGGTCAACTCGTTAGAAGCTCGTTCGAACGAGTTCGTTCGATTGACCTGAGGGCTGCTTCTAACGAGCTACCAGCTTCGGCCCAGATTTTTCCCCAAATCGTTTTCCTCCATTTTTAACACCTCAAATCTTCTAAACTAAGTCCCAATCAATCGTTTAAAGGTCTATAATCAATACTAAACATATATAATCACATCCTAACATGTTTTTAAGGGATCAATCCATCCTAACATCAATTAAATTACAACTTTCTACACTTTTTCCAAATATCTCAAGAACATGAACCCTAACTACATATCATCATCAAATCCCAGAATTTAATTCATTTTTCTTTCACCCAAACATGTATTAACATCAGATTAATCGTCTCTAAACTATTCTACATGCAATCCTTCTCAAATTCCTCAAGTTTTATGATCTAAACTACATGGGTTTTCATGTTTTATCAAGAACAAACCATAAATCCGAATTTTCTAACATGGAAAAGACATTCTCAGAAATTAAATGGAATAAAGTCACTTGCCTTGGTTTGATTTCTGACTTTGGTGTAGGTTGATGATGTTTTTCTGCAGAATTTCCTCTCTTTCTCTCCTTCTCCAAGCTCCTTCTCCAATGGTGGCTTAAGGTGGTTAGGGTTTTGATTTGGGAACTTAGAAAACCTAAATGATAACCTACGTAGCTTTCTAGGTTAATATGGTTTGGTTAATGGGCTTAATGGGTTAAATCCACATCAGATTTACATCTCTAATTTTCGTCACTTTTAATTCCTAAAAATGTAAAATTACCAAAATACCCTTTAAGTTGCCGGTATGGCCTAAAAATACCCCGGGACCCAAACTATACCCCCGGCTAGTGTTTTCTGACTATCTCGACCCTTCCGGACGCGTTGGCGCACTCAAAATGACCATACGGATTATAGATTTTAAATTCATTTTTTTATTATCAAAATATTATACCGTGACGCGGCGGTCCCACGCGTCTCAACAAAATTTATAAAATGCCGTATATGAATCCCACGACAAATTTTATAATACCAAATACATATATAATCATATATGCACATAATCAAATACCAATTCGCATCTCATTAGTATTTATAACCCGGATTAATTTCCAATTAATACGCATTTAATTAATTAATCCCAAAAATAAATATAACCAAAAGTACGGGGTATTACATCTAAGTCCTCGCACCATTAAGATATATTGTATAACTTGTTGTTTGTACACCATTCATGATCCAATTCATAACTAAGATAGGAAATTCCATTACATTAATTAAGTCATAAGCCTTCCCAATATCTATCTTGATAACATATATTGGATCTCAAAATTTTGAATGATAACCCCTCACTATTTCCTACATATTTACAATATTATTTACAATACTAGACAAACATTGATAGCATGTTGTTCACTAAAGAATATATTACATATATTATTATTCTCACAATCACCTTCCAAATGAATTTATAAATTGCGTTACAAAATGATATTGGGGAAATTCTTTCATAGTTATAGGGTTGGAACTTCTTGAATGAGACTAATAATCGCATTGTTCCACTCTTTCAAAATTTTCTAACTTCTGAAAAATTAAGAAATTATTTTTATCACGTCTTACCTAATTAACTCTTAACCATGTTTGAAGAAACCATTATTATACCCATCTAGTCCTAGGTATTTTTAGGATTAATGTCATATAAAGAGCTCTTAATTTCCTCGGGTGTTACATGTTTGATACGACCTTCTTTATGATCCTCTCTTAACTATCTCTGTCTTACCCCGAATAAACTATCTTTCAGATACAAACATTTCGTCCGTCATCTTCTATAGATAACATTAGTAGGACAAGTATGACTTCTAACGTTTTTGTGAAAGTATGCAGTGTTTTTATCACCCGGTTAGACATAAAATTATAAAATTTTGTCTGAAAAGGTCTTCTTCCATTTACCTTAGCTCTCGATATTTCTTCTTGGAATTTTTTTTATATATCAATTCTAGCTAACTCATATTTATCATAAGATTTCCCATAATCCTTTATAGTTCGTTCTTTAATTCGTTAACTTCAATTTATAGGTTCGAGTTGTGTTTCATATTTAAATTCTTGAACTCACGTTTCATTAATTTTAGGTGCATTGAAATAGTATACATGGGTCTGCCCTCCACCTTCATTTCCCACCTTTTACTTAAGATGTCTTTAAAATCACTATGATCCATCCAAGATTAAAACAACTTGAACGATTTATTAACTTTTCCTTATCAGTGTTGACTTTAATCACACTAAAGAATGATCAAAAGCACCTGGAAGCTCAGTGCGAGACCCCCGAACCTTAAGAGCATGGTCTTCACCCACACCCATGCACATGGTTTCTAGTTCTCAATTGCATCCAAAATTAGGACTTTTAAGTGGATTCGTGAATGTGTGTGATTTGTTCATAGTCGCCTGTCGATTTTCCTTAAAAGAGTAAAATTATTGTTTAGGCTAGTAAGGATAAATATAAGGTTCTGATCTGTATGAGAAATATAAGTTTTATGTTTGGTGAATGGAATACGGAGATGGAAAGTGTTAGGCACCCACTCAACCCTTTCGGTCGCAATGCAACTATAATGTGTTATGCATGTCATAGTAACGTAACGTGATAGGCATGTGCGACTCATACAATGCTTTTACATGCGAATGTGAGATATGTAAGCATTTTATTTTACAACATGTAAGTCTACAAATGTACAAGTAGAAATATAACGACGAGCTTGGTTGTGAGGAGAAATAAGATTTAACGTAAAAATAATTCACAAGATTATGAATGTATGTGCGAGGTGTGAAGAAAATGAAAGTGAACACACACACACACACACACACACACACATATATATATATATATAGAGAGAGAGAGAGAGTCAGGCTCCCGTGCACACTAAGTTTGCACATCATTTTTTTATAATAGCAAAAAAAATATTTTTTTGTTGATTTTTTTCATGTGATAATTAAATGTTTCAAGGGATCCATAAAAAAATCAGCTCAAAAAAACATCATTTACTATTTTTAAAAAAAGGGTCAAACTTTCGTTGTTTTTTGCTATTTTTAAAAAATCGGTCAAACTTTCGCTACTTTAAAGAACTTTAAAAGCAGCGAAAGTTTGACCGATTTTTTTAAAATAGCAAGATAAGTTTTTTTGAGCTGATTTTTTTTATATGGGTTCCTTAAAATGTTTAAATATCACATAAAAAATCAATTCAATTTTTTTTTTAATAATTTTAAAAGATAGGTGTGCGTCAGCACGCGTGCAAACTTAGTGTGCACAGGAGCCTCTCTCTCTCTCTCTCTCTCTCTCTATATATATATATATATATATATATATATATATATATATATGTTGGACTCGAGTAAGAGGAGAGCTCATGACACATATGTATCCACAAATAGCATAATCAAAGTCCACGCAGTCCGACATACGTGGATAGATTTTACATCATATCTTAACTTGCTAGGGGAGATTTCAACTTTGTTTGATGTATGAAAGTAATTTGAGTTTAAAAAATTATGACATATTTTCTCTCATGTGAAAAAGGTGCTTTTGAGAGGCATCATCTCGTTTGAAATGATGTTGTTGAGAGGCATGCTCTCCTTTAAAAAGTATTTTCTTAAAAAGCATTTGTTAGGAAAAATGAAGTTTTTATCCGACGTATCAAGGCTGAGATGTGAGTTAGAACCCTGGATTTAGTGTCCCTTTAACCAAGTAGATAAAATGATCATTTTGTATTTTTATTTTTATATGACTTTTTGCTATGTTTTTGTAACTCTCGAATTAAATACAGTGTACAAAAGTATGTGCGTGCAATATATGTATATGTACAGATATACACATGAGTAAAAATGCGAATGTGAGTTAAAGAGTTTGAGTTTGTGGTAAAAATGGCGAGTATTGCCATTATAACAGGCTAAATTGTGTATTAAAACCCATTAAAATGATTGAGAATTTCAAACCTACTCGTCAAAATGGAGAGGGCAAGAATGTGAGTGTGTTGGTACTTCTAAGATGTCATTAGGACACTCATAACTCAAGATGTTGCATTTAAATCCTCTTGTGTAACGCCCTGACCTAGATCTAGGGGTTACCCGTGCGTTAACCCTATCTGGTCCGATATAGTCAAGTGTGAAGTGATGTGAAACAACCTTAATAAAATCTCCTGTCCATTTTAACTTATTAAGATTATCAAATAAGCATGCAATTCTATTTTCAAGATACATATAAGCATAATAATAACAAGTGTGGAACAATTACGAAATATATATGGTTCAAGTAATCAGAGCTACCAGCATAATAATAAAGAATTACTTCCCTATAAAATTCTCTTAAAGACATAATATCGACTAACCTACCGTAATAAATGAAAGAGGACGAGACAATGCCTATTAGGATTCTTCAACATAAATGCAATATAGAAACAAATGACATAAAGAATGATGCAATACTATAAACAATATAATTATATCCTAATCCTACATGTAATTACTAGACAACAATATATACATTCACCACGTTTAACTTCAAAATATTATTCTTAATTTTGGTTAAGTCTCATTAACCCTCGTCTACTCAAAGTTGTCAGTTTATTCCAAAATAGTCATTTATGCACTTAACACATACGGTTAATTTTGGACAATCATGTTCTTAGACTTTCTTTAAATAATCCACTTTTGTTTCAAAAATATCAACTTCAACCTTAAATTAACACACACGTGATGTTTTTTAAACTAGAATTCCAACACACACACACATCAGTGTTTGAAAAGAGTATTGTATATAAAAAGGTGTCAAGTATGAAATCTTATTGAGAAAGCCAGGTTATACAGATTCACTTGTATCTTAGGGTAATATACAAAGGTTCACTTTTTACCAAATCTTATCTTGATTATAATTAAAGTGAAAATGTAAAAGCCAAATTTCAAACCAAAACATAATGAAAAGAAGACGGAGGAAAAATCCCTTTGGGGCAAAACATATATTCAGTACTGTTCCAAAATTGACACACACGATGACTTACAGATTACTTAGAGATCCACTAGGTATAATGCAGTGTTGTCTTCAAATCTTCAACAAAAAGTGATGTAATCCAGCATCACCTATAGGAAGCAGATCTTCCCTCAATATTCACCGATCAACCTTTGTAATACGCAATTTCGGTCTTCTTCAGCCATAGAGCCTCAACTCCACAAATCAGCAGTAAAGAAAATCTCTACGAGGCTTTATAACTTTGGATTGTGTTCTTCTTGGTTTGGGAAAATGATCCTCAAAGATCCAAGGGGTTTGGATGAAAAATTATAGAGTTTGATCATGAAAGGAACTATAAAAGGGCTTCTTTATAAATGCAAACCCGTATCTGATTTTATAGGAAAAGTTGTTATAAGTAGATAGGGATAAAAGATTGCATCAAATTTGTTTTAAAAAATAAAAACATGCGTACTTGTTTAAACAAATTGTACCTCCTTCGAATGATGGATCCGATCTCATTCTAACGGCTTCCAATAATACTTTGAATAACATTCCAGAGCAGACTAAAACGATGACGCTTTAGATCTCATTCGAACGTGGGAATCTCGTCCTAATGATCCTTCGCAACTCGTTCGAACGACATGCCATTTCAATTTAACGAGTTGGCGAGCTTTGCAAAAATTCTTTAAAAAATATATAATAAAACAAACTCAATTTAAAAATAAACCCTAAACATTTAAGCTTTACCAAACCACTTCATAACTCTTCTCGGGTAAAGTTGTGACGAACGATCTTCAATTTGGCAAATATCACCAACAATTGTTCTCTTTGAAGACTTGAAAGTGGTCAAGAAGGTGTAGTAGGGTGTAACAGGATAATAAAACAAGTAGTTACAAATTTTTCTTTTACAAATCTCCCTATTTGGCTATGTTGGTACAAAACACAAAACGAAGCCAAATTGACCCCTAAGGCTAATACAATCGTTGCCCTCCCAAACCAAGAAATGAAAACGCATAAATATAGAAATCTTCAAATGAAAAGTCTCCATCTCGTGTGGTCCATGAAATCATCATCAAGACAGAAGAGACCTACACACATGAAACAAAAGAATATCGTGATGCATACATAAGTTTAAGGAAAATAAAAACTCCCCCTTAATTTTTTTCTTCCCCTTTTTGTCTGTAGTAGACAAAGGGTAAGAAACTAAGCATGAATCATTAGCATCACCCAAATTAAAATGAAATAACACCACAAACATAATCCAATAAGCACATGCGATGAAATGTCGAAGAAGTATATCAACTATTTTTGAAAATTTTCAATTTTCTCAAGTAAAAAGTATATGTAAAACAACATATAGTTGCAAATTCATCACACCATGGAATCACATTAAAATATCTGAATCATGAAAGTGACATGAAATTATATGAATATTTTTCCATAGGTAAATCAACATAGGCATTCATAACATAGACGCACGAAGTCAATGAGATACTTCTAAAGAAATAATTTAATTTTAATCGTAGGTGTAAGAATGTTGAACAAAATGAAATTGAGTCGACTTATTCATCACGTCATGAAGTTAAATGCTTCTCAAAACAATAATACTAAAATATTTAATATTTTTCAAGTGAGTCCGTTTTGCAAACCCATTGATATTCTTCTTTATAACACCCTTAAATCTCATATATTTAAGAATTCACTCTCAATTTTTTTGAAGATACCATAATACTCATGCATAGCAAAGCATCATTGTAAAAAAAGGCATTGTCACTTCTATTTTTATGTGCCATTAATCTTTTAGGATCTTTTGTAAATGTTGGCTTTTAACACAAAAAGAATTTTCTCTTTTGTAGCCTATTTCCATTGCTTAACATAAAATAAATTTTTCGAGAAACGAAATCCGGACAATGGTTCTTACAAGCACAACTTATCTCTAGTACATTTGGTTCGTTATTAAGCATTATCGAGATGATAACACTGTATTCGACATATGACAAGTAAGTACAACGTTCACTAAGTTCGTGCATATGTGCAATAAAGGTGATAAATAATTTAGCATGAAGAAAGTAATCATCAATCAACAATGAAATGCTAGTCATACGTTATTAAGCACATTAAAGAAACAAAGTCATGTATCAAAACACCATGAAAAAGTCACATGAATTAATGAAATTTAATGGTGATTTGAACATCTTGAATACACATCCATATATGGTGAAAAACAAAATATAAAAATCTTTTTGTCTTTTTCAAAAATAAAATCATTTTGGAATTTTTCAAACTTTTTTTAAAAATTGAAAATATTTTTGAATTTTTAAAGATTTTTCCACGTATAACAAGCATATATAAACTTAGAAATTCAATATAGCAATAGGAACAAATGATATGAACATGATAATATCCCTATACTAGATAAAATACCAAAACTCAATTAACGGAACAAATACCAAAAGACTTCCTAAGATTCTCAAATCTTAGTGCATCTAAAGGTTTCGTGAAAATATCGACTAGTTGGTGTTCGGTGCTCATAAAGCTCAATGACACGATCTTATCCTCAACGAGATCATGAATTTAATGCTCATGTATCCTAACGTGCTTCGTGCGAGAATGTTAGATCAGATTACAGGATAGATGAATTGCACTTATATAATCACATGAAATACTTATTGTGCTTTAGAAAATCCCATAATCTTCTAACATTTGCTTCATCCATAAGAGTTGTGTGAAACAAACCCCGACGGCTATATACTCAGCCTCTATTATGGAAAATGAAATAGGTTTTTTTCTTCTTGCTCAACCAAAAGACAAGATCACTCTCGAAGTGAAAGCAACCACCCAACGTGCTCCTACAACCATCCACATTCCGGGCCCAATTGGCATCTGAATAGGTGAAAAACATTCATCAGTATGAAAGGAGTACCAAATATTGTAGGAAAGAGTGTCATTCACGTATTTAATGATACGTTCAAGTGTGAGCAAGTGAGATTATTTGGGGGATGCTTGGTACGCGCACAAACTCCAACGCTAAAGGTAATGTCGGGATGACTAGCGGTCAATAAGAGAAGACTACCGATTATGCTCCTATAAAGGGTTTGCTCTAGGTCCTTACCTAAAGTGTGTTTTCTAAGCTTAGTTGATGGACTCATATGGGTACGTGAGTGCTTGGCGAAGTCTAAACTAAATTTCTTCACTAGGTCCTCAGCATATTTGGATTGAGATATGCATATCTCATTCTCAAGTTGACGCACTTTGAGACCTAAGAAAAATGTAAGCTCACCAACCATGCTCATCTAAAACTCATTATTCATATCCTCTTTAAATATGTAAGCATGTTGGGAACATGTGGATCCAAATATTATGTCGTCTACATAGACTTAGACAACCAATATAGCACCACTCTCTCTCCTCACAAATAACGTCGTATCCACCCTCCCTCTCTTGAAGCCACGAGCTAAGAGGTAATAATTAAACCTCTCGTACCAATCACGGGATGCTTGTTTCAAACCATACAATGCCTTCTTAAGATAAAAGACATGTTTCAGGTGCTTTGGGTATTCGAACCCCTTTTATTATTCATGCACACTTCCTCCTGTAGAATGCCATTAAGGAAAGTCTTCTTAACATCCATTTGGTATAACTTAAACCGTAGATGACATGTTATGGCGAGTAGTAAGTGGACGTACTCAAGCCTAGCAATAGGAGGGAATGTCTCTCTAAAGTCTACATCTTCAATTTGTGTGTAGCCTTTAACTACCAACCTAGACTTATTGTGAATTATGGTACCTTTATTATCCATATTATTCTTATAAATCCACTTCGTACTAATCACATTAGTCTCACTAGGTCGGGGGTTAAAGTCCCAGACATCGTTCTTATAAAACTAAAACAACTCATCTTGCATAGCATATATCCATTGCTCATCCTTGGGTGCTTATTTCAAATTCTTTAGCTTTACTAAGGAGGTGTAGCAAACGTAGCTAACCACATTCTCAAGCTGAGCGCGAGTCTTGACACCTAGTGTGGGATCACCAAATATAACGTAAGGGTCATGACTCTTTCAAACCCAATAGGGTGGATACTCTAAATTAAGAGAGTGGTTCACCGGGGTAGTATAAAGAATGATGATATCGTTACCAGGGGGTGCATTATTCTTACACTTGAGGTTAGGGTCAACAAGCACAGGCAACTCGTCCTCTCTAATCGTGACATTTATTGACTCAATAACCTTAGAGCTTGCAAGATTAAACACACTATAAGCACCACTTGATGATGGATAACCTAAAAATATCCCCTCATCGCTTCGGGAGTCGAACTTTCCTAAGTACTCCCTATCTCTCAGAATATAGCAAGGGCTTCCCAAAACTCAAAAACACGATAGGTGGGGTTTCTTCCACAACTCATATGGAATGTATAACATGGGTGGACGAATATATACCATATTCATCATATGGCATGCGGTATTAACTGCCTCTGCCTGAAAATATATATGTACCTTTCTCCTAATAAGCATGGGTTTCATCATTTTTTGAATCATCCGATTCTCCCTCTCGACAATCTTATTTTGTTGAGGAGTACAAATGGTCGAAAATTCGTATTTGATGCCCACTCCGTCACAATATCTATCCACTTTGGCTTCTTTAAATTCAGTGTCTTTGTCACTATGCATTCGATTAATAGTGATACCATATTGGTTTTATAGGACACGACACTTCGTTATTGGGAACTCAATCGCATCGAACTTTTCTCTAAGAAACCCCATGATAGAGTATCTCGAAAAGTCATTGATCATCATGAGAATGTATCTTTTACCCCTAATGATCTCCATATATATAGAACCCATAAGATCCATGTGTATTACTTTCGATGGGGACTTTGAATCAGCAAACCGAGGAAGTTAGTTTTCTAAGCGATGGTAAAACACGAACTAGGTCTTTCTTCACTAGTTTCTCGAGATCTCTAAAGTTCACATGACTTGGTAATTAATTCCAAAGTTCCATAGAGGAGACTATGGCATTGTTACACACAAAGGAGGATGTGGGAATGATCCCATAGCAATTATCTTTTGTCCTCACCTCTTGTAGTATAAATCAATTGGATTAATCATAGATATTACACTCGGACTGGTCGAACTTCACCACAAAGTTTGCATTATAAAGTTGCCTTATACTAAGTAAGTTTTCTTTTAACCCTTAAACGTACAATACATTGTCAAGTTTAGGAAATTCGAGTATCTCAACACAACCATGCCCTAAAATCTTAGGCCTACTCTCATCGCCCAATGTGACTTTGTATTCCTTGCAATACATAGGCTCGATAAAATATGACTTCTCACCGATCATGTGCCTAGAGCACCCACTATCAAAATAATATTGGGAATTATCTTGAACCTTGAAAGAAACGTGAACAACAAGGGCTTTGTCGTCATATTTAGGTACCCAATTAGAGGTAATCTTTTGTTTGCCCTTATCGTTTTTGGCTATAGTCATAATATTGGAAGACTTCTCAAGAGGCATAAATATCCTTTGAAATTATTCCATTAAGCTTTGAGAATTGGAGACTTTGAAATTAACTTGCTCTCTAAGACTAGCAAAGTAACTATAGCGGTGTACGAAAGTATGTATACGTGGAGTTCTTCATAACTTGTAGCAAAATTCCCTAAGGTGATTTCCTTTTGCAATGAGTGCAAACATAGACTTGTTTGGGTCTACCTTGGTTAGATCGTGTAGCTTGAACTCTCTTTGGTGGGTTAGGTCGAGGCCCATATGGATCTACTTTAAACTTGGGAACCGATTCGGGTGCGACATGAGATGTGGATGCACCGTCGTAACCTATTTCTTGCCTCTCCCTGAAACTTAAAGCGGGACTGAGGAATATCTTCCCTACCTATTTCGATGTATCCTTTATAGCTACCTTGACCTCCCGGGCACGTTAGAGATTTGTCTCAAGTTAGGATACAAGGACTTCAAGTTTCTCACGAGTCTCCAATAAAGCTTGGAGATCTATCGTAGGGTTAGACACTTTATTGTTCAAGTCAACATTTTTCTTTTCCAATAAAATAACTCTCCCTCCCAAAGACTCGAGGCCTCGCTCTCTCTCAACTCTTTATTTAGAGAGAACACCCTAAGTGCCAAATTTTTATTTTACCTTTCATTTTAAAGGACTCGACGTAAAGCTTGGCGTGCTCGTCAAAGGCCACTTTTCCCTCATTCAAAATGTCATCCTCCTCACTATCTTTGAAATGACCAGACTCAATGTCCATGTCATCATGTTTAGACATATCCTCATCAGCATGAGACATACTCGATGTACTAACATGATTGACCATGAACGCGGTGAAGTTACGTCCATGCAGTGATTCATCCCCAGAATCAACTGACTTGACATCGCTATCGCTAATTAAGAGTGGCTTTGCCTCTGCCTTGTCTCTTTAGCCTCGTAGCACACTTGTGCGCTTTGTGATTTTTACCCTCGCATTCTTAGCATCTATCCTCGTCTTTCTTAGGGTACTCTCCTCTTGATTTTTCAAAACCTTTCTTGCCCAACTTAATTTTTTTTATCTTTCTCAAAACCTTTGTTTTCTTTGGAAGAATTTCATTTTCTTAGTTTAAGAAATTTTTTGATTTTTTTTGCAAAAAAGGCAAGATCGTCGAGATCAAAATAAAATTTGGAGTAAAAAAATACCTCCTATTTCTTTTTAAAAAGAGATTTCAAAGCTATCCTTATTTTCTTTTTCTTTTGATTTTTGAGAAACATATCTATTTCATAAGTTTAAAGGTCTCCTACGAGTTCTTCTTGCCTAAGCGTATCTAAAATTCTCAACAAATTAAGGACCGTAACTTAGGGATAAAACGGGATAGCATGGATCTCAAAATCTTTTTCACAACTCTCGTCTCAGTAACTCTCTCACCCAAATTAAAGCTAAAATTAACTATATCATATAAACATGCATAAAACTCATCAAAATTCTCAGTAACTAGCATGGTAATGGTCTCAAACCGTGTAGTGAGATTTTGTAGCTTGTAATTTTTCACAGCATTTCTACCCTCATGAGTGAGTTGGAGGGTATCCCATGCTTCCTTAGATGTGGTACACGTTTTAATCCGACAAAATTCATCGGGAGTGACTGCACCAAAAATTACATTCAAGCTACGGGAGGTAAAATTACTCCATTTAAAATCATCACCAATCCAGACAGTGACAGGTTTAAGACTTACGACATCATCGTTAGTTATAATGGGAGGTGTCCACCCTCTTTCACAAATAATCCAGCATATCTCGTCAATTGACTTGAGTGCCGACCTCATTATAGCTTTCTAATATGCATAATTTGACCCATAAAAAATAGGTACCCTATAAATTATTCATATAATCCTAAAATAAATATCACACAATAAATTAGTGTAACCAGCTTTGATACCAAGTTGAGGAAGCGAGGTTATACAGATTCACTTGTATCTTAGGGTAACACACAAAAAATCACTTATTACCAAATTTTATCTTGATTATAATTAATGTGAACGTGCAAAATTATGTGGAGCCAAAATTCAAATCAAAACAGAATGGGAAGGAGACATAGGAAAGATCTATTTCGGGTAAAACCTATATTCAACACTGTTTCAGAATTGACAGACATAAGATGACTTTTAGATTACTTAGAGATCCACTACGTATAATGCGGTGATGTCTTCAAATCTTCAACAGAAAGGGATGTAGTCCAACACCACCCAGAGGAAGAAGATCTTCCCTCGGTATCCACTGATCAGCCTTTGGAATACGCAATTTTGATCTTCTTCAGTCATAGAGCCTTAACTCTGCAAATTAGCAGTAGAGAAAACCTCTACAAGGCTTTAGAACTTTGGATTGTGTTCTTGCTAGTTTGGAAAGTGATCCTCAAAGATCCAAGGATTTTGGATGAAAAAATTATAGATTGTAATCACGAAGGGAACAATAAAAAGGCTTATTTATAAATATAAACCCGTATATATTTTTATAGGAAAAGTTGTTACGAGGAGATAGCTATAAAAGATTGCATCAAATTTGTTTTAAAAAATATGAACACGCGTACTCGTTCGAACAAACTGTCAGCTCGATCGAACAATGTATTCGATCTCGATACTTCGAATAACATTCCATAACAGAACAAAAAGGAGACGCTTTAGATCTCATTCGAACGTGGGAATCTCATTCTAACAGCCCTTATAACTCGTTCGAACGACATGCCATTTTAATCTAACGAGTTGGCGAATTTTGCAAAATTCCTTTAAAAAATATTTTGTAAACAAACTCTATTTTAAAATGACCTCTGAATATTTTAAGCTTTATCATACCACTTCATAACTCTTCTCGGGTAAAGTTGTGATGAACGATCTTCGATCTTGCAATGTCACCAACGATTCTTCTCTTTGAAGACTTGAGAACGGGCATGAAGGTGCAGTGGGAGGTAACGGGATAAGCCAGATAAAAAATAAAACGAGCAATTATAATTTTTTCTCTTACACGTGCCCTACCATGAGGCTCACATTGCTAATTATTATCTATATATATATATCAAATTTTACTCGCACGCACAATTATGTCGAACTTGGCATTTTCCCCAACCATTTGTAACCTTTTTTATTCCTTTAATTTACAAATTCCCAATTTCTCATTTTATCTCATATTATGGGGTTCCTAAGTTCCATTAATTTTTATAATTGCCCATGACTCAGGACTATGCTATGTTAACTTGGAACACCAAATCCATGACCATTTATTAGTTAATTTAATTATCCGTATTCTTGGAATTTATCAAATCCACACCCTTATCATAATTACCATTTATCATGGAGTTCATCGAATTTCATTTATGTTCACGAGCTTGCACCATCTACCTTAAATGTCACAACTAATTGCTTTACTAGCCAATTGGTTTACATCTAAGGCAAAGCCGCACCACCCTAGGGCTCTGGGCCTTTTCTTAAATTTACCCAAGTAACTCTTTTGTGAAAACTCCTGCATTTTTCATTAAGTTCATTTCTTAGCGGTCCAACCGTCGTTTTTAACAAAATACCCGACTTAAAGCCATATTTATTTCTCGTATAAACACCCTTTGCATCACTTTATTACTTTATCATTTTATACCTGACCCACGGGCCAAAATACTTTATGTGTAATTTCCACTTTTATCCTCATTATATACTTAAACATACGTCTTTGTCCTTTTTGAACCTCTTTAGAGTTGAATCCATTTAACATAACACTTAAGGTCCATTTCATAATTTCTCAAGTGTCAATATTTCTTTGTGATTTCTTTACAATTTAAAAGTCCAATAATATTAATATATTAGGGGCTAATTTCCAAAAATTACAAGTTTAGGAGATATTTTATAGTTTCCCAAAAGTCGAGGTTATTTTGCAATATTTAGAAAATTATGGACTGTTTTAAAATTATTCCAAAGTGTAGAGGATATTTTATAAATATTTTTAAAAATACATTTCTAGTGCCAAAGTGACACATTTTAACAAGTCTAGGGTTTAGACTATAATTTAATTAAAGTTCGCTTTAGAACTCTTATTATAAAATTTGCGAGGTAATAACAAACATCCATAAGCCCCAATCATAATTTCTCAAATTCTAGGGTTTAATTAATATTTTTAAAATATCATTAAATGCAACCCTTAAATTTATACATTTTATTTTTGTAGAATTTAATACTCCACTATTCAAATGCACCAAAATTACCAATACCCACAATATATATTTACAACCCATACATATATTACTTCACATGTGTAATATATGCGAAAAATTATTATTTATGTTGCTCGCATAAGGAAGTTTCGGGGAGAAAATCATATTTATCTCTCTAGGTTAGTGTAACACCCCGCCTAATTAAATACCGAGTGGCCAGTCCCATACCAAATTAAAACAGAATATACAGTTGGCTCATTCTTAGCATCACTGTCGAAAACATTTACAACTCACCCAATACCCAATTAAGCTGGTGTTAAAAACTTTCCAAATTTTAATTCAACAAAATTCATTTTTAGTTTTCAAATAACACTACACATTTTATTCTACAACACTAATAACCGAACAGATGACACAAAAGAATATAAATGCAATTGGAATAAACATTCCCAAATAATAATCCAATACAATAATCCCAACAATAATAAATGTATTAAAATGACACGAGTACAAGAGTATATGACTCAAATAGAAAAGTGATAACTGAATTCCTTTAGGCGACATGCCCTAAATAAAAGAATACTGTGAATCAAATGAAGATAGGCGTCTAAGCAATACTCCATAGCTCGTCATAATCCTCTAAGGTTAGGGTCCCTGCTGCTGGACACCTGATATAGAAGGTACAATAGAAAAGAGAATATGCAAGGAAACGGGTCAGAGCCCGATGTGAATATAGTTTTGAAAACAACAAGTATTTAACAAGTGCAATAAAGCATTTATTATGTACATGTTAGTATCCAGACTCTCACTTGATATTCTCACCTCTCATCTAGAGTGCACACTTAACGTTTTCTATTAACCTCCTAGTTAATGGTTCCTCCTAACTATTTTCCATAATATGATTCCATCCCATATCATAACCCCGTATGTCCCATACCATACGTAGTATAATCATTCATATACGTTTCTCATTAATATGAATTTATCTTTTCAAATCTATCAGAACTATTATTCATTAGCTTAATTCAATTCTTTTTCTCTATTATCACACAGTAGATTGGTCTAGCCACTATACATACATTCATCTAATTCATTATATATATATACATATATAATACGGCACCTCGAGACACAGCTGCGGTGCATGCATTACTCTGCTATCATGTCCCAATATCGCTGGTCACCGAATAGGGAACTAAAGGTTCGGTAAGGATTCCTCGAACCACAAACAACAACACAAAAACTGGAGGCGAACATAGTTCTCATACCCACGGATCACGCACATACCTACGTTCCCATAGTCAGCGGACTTATCAACTCCCCGATAAGTCTTTCATAGACCTATGTTCTCGAGCGACAAATCAAAGATCCCATGGATTCATCAGGATATGACTGCCCTCACGCGCAAACCTCCCATCGATAGCAAGTAAGCTAGGTATGTCATACACATAATTCATCAACCAATCAAATAGGCATTATCATCTACCTATATAAATATAATATCAACAAGGTAATCACACTACCCTAAGATAATTCTCATACGTAGCGTTATATCTCTTAAATCCTACGTATTAAAATATTATAACTTTACTTCCTTCATTTAAATATTCCAGAGTCTCACTCATTACTTAAGGTTTAAATAGGTTTTCCTCAATATATTTATTCAGTAAGAAATCACCAATATCCTACTGGTCCATATCATCTTATCTCCCGAATTACTACGAATTAAACTCTCCTTTAATTAGGGTTATAACCGATAGTTTCTAATCTCTTATCAACACATCTTCTTTCACCTAGGATTGAACCCTCTTGCAAACCTAGGGCGGACCAGGTGATATAACATTTTCCTCTACTGGACCTATCCTTAATCCTCATGCATACAAATTAGAATCCAACACATGAATCTAGCAACTGAAATTTCTTTTAATTTAATTATCATAATTCTAATCAATTAAATCCCAATCACATTAATTCGATTCTTATCTAGGTTTTACTGATCTTCCATAAGTCCCATTATATCCAATTAATAATCACCAAAGATTTACAAAAGGTTTGGGATAAGAAAGAGCATTAAAAAGAACCAACATCATGAATTCTGGGGAAGTCGATCGATCGAAGGTAGGGGGTCGATCGATCGATTGCCCAGATAACAACCCAGATTTCTGCATATCTTATACAACGGGTTTCATAACTTTTGATCATTGAAACCTTCATATTAATAACCCAAATTCCATATAATCCTTACTACATGATATAACAACATATGTAAATGATTTCTAATGCTCTAAACATCCTAGAATCATCAAGAGTTTGAATTAAAAGCATATATTCATCGTATTTTTCCAGAAAATTATCTACATGATATCTTCAAGAACAAACCAATGATTCTCAGAATTTCTTCAACAACTTAATGATTATTTCGTGGATTACTATCTACCTATAACATGAAAAATCTCATCTTTTCAATAACTATCCTAACATGGATAATATACTAACTAGATTGCAACTATCAAATACTTGCCTCTAATGAAGATCTGATCCTTTGGGGTTGTATAACTCAGGTGGTTCTCCCCTTCTCCGGTCACTTCTGTTGGTGGTGGTGACCTTTGGCCCTTGGTTCTCCTCCTTTCCAAGCAAGCTTCTCTTATCCCAAGCACCCTTTCACTCTCTCTAAAAGATGACCTTTCAAATTTGTGTAGAAGAGATGAATGAACCCACGTACAAGTAATCTCCAAATATTTATAATAACAGAAAATTCGAAATTACTATTCATCCCCCCTATAAAAATGACCAAAATACCCTTTTTGGTTGTCTTTTCATTTCCAAATGACCCGAGACGCAAAACCAACATCCAAATAGACTTTTCTGACTATTTCAACCATTCCGGACGCAACGACGCACTCGAAATGACTATAAGGTTGATATAAAAATAAGTTTCCTTTTTAATCTCACAAATTAGTCCCGACACATCCCATACCGCGTCCGACTAATAATTCAAATTACTGAATTAATAACTCACAGCAATATCAATAACATCACATTCATATATTACCTAAAAATCTTTAAGAAATATTCAGAATCATACATTTTAATATCCACAATTCAGATTAAACTCAAATGAATTAATTTATAATAAAATCCAATTAATCAATTAATTTAAAATATAGCCCATTTTAAAAGTCATTAAAATTACGGGGTATTACAGTTGGTCGGATAACTTGCTCCCAAGAGTCTACTCTTCTTATTTAAATAGACAAAGGGATATAACATTTGTCCTCGCATGGACATGTTTCGATTTCATGTGGGAGCTTATAGCCATGGTTTGTTCATTTAATGGTTCAATTTGCACAACTTGGTCATAGTCGCAGTCATGAAAATTTACCCCCTGAAGTCGTGGGTTCCAAGCATCGGTCATCAAGATACTATATCGGTTGTTGTACGTAAAATTTATTCCCCTACGTGGACCAATGAGAAATTAACACCCTTTCTCCTATGTGTCGATCTTCATAGTAATTACTTACATGGTCGGCTCCCAAGACAGTCGGTCGGCCAACCAGCCGACCAACTTAAAGTATATGAACCATCACGAATATCAAACGCCATTTGTGTCGAGTCACCAACAGTCATTGTACCCAAGAATATCAACAGTTATATTTATTGTATACATATGTAAATACCTGAATATATAAAGGCATTCCATCTCTTGGACTCCGAACCACTTTAAAAATATTTATTTCTTGTGTGTTTATTTATATCGCGTATCATACTTTATCTGTGATGATAAATTTAGGTCCAATCCAATTTTTGACATCAACAAATTAGCGTCGTGTGTGAAAAACGACGTGAAAAGTCTTTCCTTCTTGTTAGAAGAGACGTAGATTTATGTTACAAACCGATAATTTATGCAATGTGATCAAGAGCTAAGTGTTTTTTCTCTCTTTTTATAGATAACACACCTTTCATGTACACATAATTTTATTCATGTGTGTTGATAAACTGTAAACTCAGTTTTTATTCCTCTATCAATTTGCACAAGTGTATCAATTTCAAATAATTTTCGATGATTGATATTGACATGAATTCCATAATAATTTTTTGATGTGAGATACGGTTGTTCATAATATTTTCATCTATGCAAGTGGAAAATAGGACCCTCCCACTAAAGGTGTACATCACATATCGGAGGAAATTCAAAATGACAAAGAACTATACTGGCCGGAAAAGTTAAAGCACCACCCAACCGAAGGGAAACGTCAAAGTTTTGTGAATTTCAAGGGATCATGGGAATAAATGTCAAAAATAACTTTTTCTCTCCTAAAAACCCAATCGAATATCTGGGTTTATACGAAATATACATACTCTGTATTTTAAGACTCCAAGCTTATTCAAATAAAATTTGCCGAAGTTTTTCCACCGCCGCTTGGACCAAGTCTAAAAAATAGAGCACCAAACCTCTGGTTTTCTCCTTGCTCGTGCCGACCAGCTCTCCGATTGCAATTTCCTTTGATTTCAATTTCCTCTGATTACAATCAAATCCAAACTCCAACCTAGGGAGAAAGTCGACCAATGGTGGTAAGGTAAGCGAGACATATGTGATACGAAAATCGAGCAAACATCCATCAGCAACGTCGACAGAGGTTGGTGACCACTATACAAAGAGTCTCACGCATCATCAACATAGTCGGAGGTTGGCGACCAAAATTGTAAGTGTACCACACCTCAGTGACATCGCCGAACCACTCTTTATTGGTCGGCAACAACCGTGTAATAGCGATCTGCGATCTAGGGGATTATCTTTCAGCCGATCACCAACGAAATCTTTGGTCTGCTGCCTTATGAATTTTTGGCCATGCCTGCCTACCTTTTGGTCTACTGCCTTGTGAGCTTTGCCACACTCAACTGCTATATTCGGCCACGCCGAATAAATCCTCATCAACAATCGCGATTGCAGGTGGACAAGGCAACCAGAGGCAAATGACCTTACGTTTATGTGTCTGAAGAAAAAACTGTTTTTTTTGCTTACCCTCTTCGACTCAAAATTCTTGATCTTCTTAAATAATAAATTTTGACAAAATGAGTATTTTTATGGGTTTTGTTTTCATCCATTTATTTAAATGGAATTTCACTCCGTTGGTATTGATTACCTCACTCACTGTCACTTTTTAGCCCAGGTGGGTAGTTGACCAACCATATACATATGTGCTCTCTGCATTCAATTCCTTTCAATTGAAGGTTTGGAATAACACTTTTTATCCAACACTATTACAATTTTGTCCATCCATATCATTTATTCGAGTACTTAATTTATCGATATGATGATTTTTTAATTATTCACTATGATTATAGCGGATGCTCAAGTACAATCATCTCAGCGAGATCCCGTCATATAAATTATTGGATAACTCATTACACTCATATGATAGTGTGATTTTTCCTCGGCAAATGATTGAGTGAATGGATGCCATACATTAATTGGTCGAATAATTCAATCTCATGATAATTTCTACTTTATTTAGCTTTAACATGTGGTCGAACAATTTATTAACTTCCACAGGTACAAGATTCAGTCCTGACAAATACTCGACCACAATTTTAAGTTTTGCGAAATATTATTAATGCTCGGTACTGTGCGATTTTGCATCAACGGATTAGCCAGACACTATATTTCTTATTAATGTTCCGACGGATGGTCGAGCACGCTACAACACTTTAAGACCCGAGAAATGGTTGGGCAGTATTACTTAGCCCCAACGGACTATCGGACATTACCAACTGCATGTTCATTCATTAGTCAACGTTATATTTGTGGTTCAAGCTCAGATGCTCGGGCATGCTCATTATTTGATCGATTTATATATAATCGACATCATATTGTAACAAAGTCTCGACGAATGGTCGGGCATTATTATTATTCAGTCTTCTCTTCATAAAATGGAGGCTTCGTAGTTATGTTGACATGTTCAGCGCAATATTAAACAAGCGAGCCTCGGCGCATTGGTGCTTCACAGACCTTTGGTTGGCCTCTCCAATTGGACAATTTACCCGATCAACAAATAATATTGGCTTGCACGAATTATCAATCGGACAAGAGAAAATGAAAAAGAAGCGTAGCCCAACAAAAAATGGTCTAAAACTGAAGACATTTCAACAAAGCACCTCAGCTGCACGACCAAAATCAAGCTTCCTGTATGACCTCGTCTCCGAACAGGCCACGAACAAGAACTTCACCAAGTCTAGGAAATCCGTTGTAGTCTTATGGATGACAAGATCTAGCCATACTTGATTAATGCACGGACAAGATCCTAACATCAAACTTCATGTATGATTTCGTCTTTGACAAGTCAAGAACAAGAAGTCCGTAAAACTACATGTATAAACACAATAAGTTTTACCTGACCGAGCTAAAATACATGAATAATTATACATTCCCAATAAACTTGGTTGCCACTGATAACTAATGCTACAACTTGGATCAACAAAACTATTTACAGTTTTATCTAAGAATAACATTAGTAGAATCTAAGGCATTACAATCATCACTGACCCGACTAACTAGTCTACAAAGATTACCTAGTCGGCAAGCTGATTAAAAACTAATTACAAACTTAAATAAAGATCAACTAATTATTCTAATTATTCCAATACCAGTGGTTTCAACAGGATAGTACAAAAACATAAATAATCATTACAAGAAAATAACAAAGCTTTTAGGAGTCATTTTATGGGGCATTTTTCCTTGGCCTTATCCCAACAAGGGCAAGGACAGAGTAACGAGGGTACATATTTGGCAATTCGCAGCTTTTCAAACTATCCACAAGAATGCCACCCAATGAAATATTTTACAAGTCCAATAATCCCGCTGCTGACCACCTGCATACTTAAAGGCCGAGAAAATAGTCAAATCTCATACTCCATCCTTTCAACAAATCTTTAAGAATGGAGCATGAGGAGATTTTTGTGGGTTAAATTGTTCATGCCACGTGGATTAATAATGCAAGAACATTTGTCACGTGTTTCTAAAAAAATCCAAGAGGCACATTATGGAAAGTAGAATTGATGACATCAAATGAAACCAGCTAAACCAATAACATCAGGACACTTGTCCTCCCAAGTAGGCACCCTGGCACTTCATCAGCACTTGGTCGGCTCCAGACCTGATTGGCCGGCACACCGACTGATGAACTTTAGAAGGTAAACCGTAAAGAGGAGGCTCCGAACCTAATTGGTCGGTACATCGATCGACTAACTCCCGAAGGTAAATCCTCAAGAAGAAGAATGGCCATACGCATGGGAATTATTAAGAGTCACTCCACACGAGTTGTAGAAGGCCAATAACCTCATTCATTATGTACGAATGTAACTTTTCGAAATAAATACTCCATCATTTCACTAAATCATCAAGCATGGAGCATTGGGGGCTTTTGTTGTACGTAAAATTTACTCTCGTTCTCCTACGTGGCGATCTTCTTAGTAATAACTTACATGGTCGGCTCCCGAGATAGTTGGTCGGCCAACCAATCGACCAACTTAAAGAATATGAAACATCAAGAATATCAAAAGCCATTTGTGTGAAGTCACCAACAGTCATTGTACCCGATAATATCAACAGTTATATTTATTGCATACAAATGTAAATGCCTGAATATATAAAGGCATTCCATCTCTTGGACTCCGAAACACTTTAAAAATATTTGTGTCTCATGTGTTTGTTTATATCGCATATCATACTTTATCTGTGATGATAAATTTGGGTCCAGTCTATTTTTTGACATCAACAGCGGTTAAATGCATTGCTCTCACGTCCTGAGAGTACCGCCATCGAGGTCTTTCTAGAGTAATTTCTTCTCTTGGTTATTTCTTGTTGAACACTTGAACAATTTATCATCATCTCCTTTCAACATTATACATTATAATTAGCTTCTAAATACATATAAGGATGATTTTTATTTCTTTTTCTCATATAATGCATTTAGCTTAAAATAAACATCCCGACCAAATTATCAATAGTACGTCTAATCTTTAATTGCTCAAACTAATCTAATAATTATCTGTCATACCAACATACAATTAATTCAATAATTAGTCCCCTCGAGTGGATAGTCGTTCCTTTAATCCACAAAAATTCACCATTGCATTATTAAATCATAAAATGCATTTGACTTCTCATAAAATTCAATTCTCAAAGAATTTATAAAAGGCCGGGCTGTTAAATTTTGTACATTTAAGGATAAACAAATAAGCACTTATGACTAGTGAAAACTAAACACGTGGTGTCTTTTCTTGTAATGGTTATTTTGAGTTTCTCCCTACTTTTATGACAAATTTTGCAATACACTCCCACTTTTTTAAACATTTCCAGCACACCCCCATTTTTAACTCTCCATTCAGATAGTTAATCAACAGTTTTTACCGTTGACATTTTGTGTTATACCCCACCTTTTCAAAAATTTGCAATACTCCCCAATTTGTTAAGTCTATAAAAAAATATTTTTGTTAAAAAAACTCAATCGACATGTATTAAAATTTTGAAAAAGTCCAAAAAATAAGAAATTTTGGAATGAAATGAAAATATTAAAAAGTCCAAATCGGCGTCTATTAAAATTCAGAATAATATAAAATCAAATCTGAAAAATCTCAATTGGAATATATTAAAAATATCAAAATAATATAATTTTGTAAAATAATCATAAAGTATCATTAAAAAACAAATAATAATATATTTTGGAATTATAAAGTATAATAATTTTTGCAAATGTTCCACCTAGGATTTTTCTCAAAATTTCTCAATTTTATTGTGAAATCATATATATTTTTATTTGAAATTATACTATTTCAATTTGTATAGGGCGCTTGAAGGTAATCCTGAGATTAAGGATAGTTCGATAATTAGCAAAAGTGTTTGAGATTAAGCAACCGAGGCAGCTCAAGCGTGGCAACTCAGCGAGGCAACTTGGTGTGGCAACTCATACTTTAGCTTGTTGTATTAGTCATATTGTATTTCTGTTTATGTCGACTGTAAGTTATAACAATTGTAATCATGCAACGAGAATAATAAAGAGTTTTGGTGTGAGGTCAAACGGTACTCGCAAGAGACCAGGCTTGGCAGGGCTTGGGAGAGCTTTCATGCTCTATCGAATGACCTCACCGCGGGAACTTTAGAGGGACTTGGTTTGGAGGATTGAGAAGTGAGGCACCGTTGAAGATCGTCCCAACCATCTTAGATACACCTGGTAAAACACCGAAGGACCCTTACCATGGAACCTCAGGCGGAGCAGTTTGGAGTTCCATCGGGCGTTGAGTTGTGAGCCAAACAACCCTCTACTTAATGTCACATCTATTGTAGGTGATGTCACTATCCAGCTAAACAATGTTAGATCTACACTTGAGTAAACCACCGTGGTATTTGGGGTTGTCAGGCAGTTGGTGAGCCACCTCTGCGACAACAGCCCCCTGACACACAATGGTTAGGCAAAAGGCATGTTTTGGCATTTAATGTTTATGACGTGGAGACAACTAGTGCATCAGGCATTTAATGTTGTGACATAAAGTATGCGGGATGTCTTTCATAGTATTTAATGATCGAGTTGCCTCGAAGATGGTGTGGGGGGCTATTTAAGGACCCCAACCACCCCTTAGGAGAGGAGGATGATCTTTTGAGAGTTCAGGAGTTATTGCTAGAGAGAATACACATCAGAGAGAGTTATTGCAAAACCGCCGAGTTTACTCACTCACCATTGTTATTTATGACGAAGCTTTTAATGCTTGACAGAGATTCTTGAGGATTTTTTGTGTGTTTCTACCTGCCTACCAAGGTGTATCTAGGGTGCTTACTTCTCTCTCCCTCTAGCTAAGTTACTTCTAAGTTCATTACTATCTCATGAGTTATACACGAGAGATTTGGGAGTTTAGACTGAGTCTTATCTTCATTGGGGTTTGTGTTTGTATGTCCTATTATTAACCCAAAGTTTTGGCTAATTTGCTTATCATCACCATACTTCAAAGGGGTTATGCCTCCATCTATCTATAATCTAAAGTACCCTCCTACATTTGGCGACTCCACTGGGGAGGCATTCTTCTAAGTAAGGAGTATGGCGTAAGACAATGCTACTCGAAGACTCAACTTTGATGATATCCAACATAATGAAGAACAAGACGCGAGAGAATAAGAGGCCCTAAGGGATGGGGCTCCTCGAGTAGAGGTACCTATGGTTTCGATGACATCAGGCGTTCCGGGGGTGACACAACCTTCCACGAGTGCAGGGTTGGGACCCACTCAGGTCGCGCTCCTCGTGAGCAAGTTTTATGAGTTTTTACAAACTCCAGTAGCTTCAACTATGCTGGGAGAATTGGAGGCTAATGCTTTCGTAACACCAGGGGTAGCTCCAACGGCCCCACCATGTGCAGGTGTTGCGGGAACGATCCCAGCGAGCGTACCCTCTGTTGTGAATCCAACAGTGGGAACCTCAGGAGTTTCAACGACCCCTGCTGTGATGTTTGTGCCAGCTATAACAGGCGGCCAACCCATGGTGCCATTGGTTGTTGCCCTAGTGGCATCACCTATAGAGGAAATGAGAAAGGAAATACAAAAAGAGATGTTAAAGTTCATGCAAGCCTCCTCGCAATCTGCTGGCGAGGCAGCTTCGGTTTATGATGACTTTCGAATACCCTATCCTCAGGAATACAACTATGAGCCCTATACAAAGGACTATATTCCACCTATTTTTAAAAAGTATGCAGGAAAAGGTGGGAACCCGAAGGAGCACATTAAGCGCTTTGTTGAACACTTGGGAGCGCATTACAATAATAAAAATCTTAGGTTGAGGGAGTTTTCCAAATCCCTAACTGATAAAGAATACACCTGGTACTCCCATTTGACTCCTAACAACGTTTCTACGTGAGAGGAGATGCATGTATTATTTGTTCAGAAGTTCTTTCTGGCAAAAGATGAATTCACCTTGACTCAACTTGGTAGGGAGAAGCAAAATCCTAGGGAAGAAGTGGTAGCCTATGTTCGAAGGTTCAGGGAAAGATCCCTCGACATGAGGGAGGAAGAGAAAGAATCAAAGTTATTACAGATCTGCACTGAGGGGATGCTTCTTGAGTACATCTTCCATCTTATCAATGAGACGCGCGAGGGGACTTTCTCGACGTTCTTAAAGGTAGTGAGGAATATCTCCTTGGTAGTGCGGCCCAATTCGATGGTGGTGCCCATGATGTTTAGGCAGTCGATGCAACCCGCGGGGGGGAGGTCTCAGCCCCCACGGGTAGGGTATACTGAAGGGGGAGATAGGGGCAAAGCACCGAAGAAGGACAGCAAGAGGAAGTTCAGAAGAGATAAGGAGGACCCACCACTATTGCCTTGCACAGTGGAAGAGGCTGTCAGCTGTTACAACACGATGGTCCAAGGGGGGATGGTTTATGAGCCAAAGGACATTCTCGCTAGGGATCCCGATGTGGCAATGAAGGCGGATCCAAAGTACTGTCAGGTTCATCGAAGGATCCAACATCCAACCGAGAGCTGCTTTACGCTGAGAAGAATCATCGATAAGTATGTGAAGGCAGGGACATTAAAAATCCCTCCACAGAAAATCAACAATAACCCCTTGCCATCACATGGGGCTAATCTCATGGTGGCCTATGATGAAGAGGCCGAGAGAGGGGAAAGAGAGTCAACTACGAAGCAAGAAGAGTACGAAGAGGCTCTGAAAGATTGTACGAGGGGAATGGCTAATGTTTGTTAACTTATGACAAAGAAAGTGCCAAGGATGTGGAGGAGGTGTATAGTGTTGAAGGTGAGGAAGTAGATCCAGTTCTAGAATACTGTGCAGTTTCAAAGTCCCCGAAGTTCACTTGGTTCTTCGACCAAGTGGTGATACCAAAGGAAAGTAGGCTGAGATAACCCAGGCAATACTCGATATTGCGAGGAAGAATGCAGTCCCTTCGCTGAGATGGAAGGGACCCATGGCCAGGTTGGTGAGAAGGTTTCTGTCAGAAGTAACCTTCAGCGATGTAGATAAGGCTGTAAGGTTCCCTCACAACATGCCATTATATGTGACTGCCAGTGTCAACGGAGTTAGCTTCGCAATAACTCTTATGGATGGAGGAGCTTCCATCAATATCATACCGATTAACTTCTTCCACACGACCAATATTCCAGAAGAGAGGTTGGTTCCCATGCCCTTGGTAATTTTAGGGTATGATAACCAATCTTCTAAGTCCATTGGGTATGTTAACGTTGGAATTGTAATGGGAAATCTGAGTTCTCATATCAAGTTCTATATAATAAAGAGTGCGACTTCCTATCATCTGCTAATAGAAAGGGTGTGGATGCACAACCAAGGTCTAGTTCCTTCTACATGCCACCAATGTGCTAAAGCGAATGTTAAGGGGACATAGGTGACTATTAGGGCTATAAATAGGCCCTTCACTGTTGAGGAGGCTCACTTAGTGGACGCAGCATTTTACACAGAGTTGGAGGAAGATGTCCGGGTCCTAACTAGAAGAATGGAGGGGTATGGGTTCCCTCGATCAGGGAAATAATGGGGCCCTTAAACGAACAGAAGAAGGAGGTTACGTGCATCACAAGGGAAATAACCGAAGAAGCTCACCAGGTGGTCCCTCAGCCCCAATGCATCTCGAAGCAGCTCAAAGATAGAATGAGGCCCAGGGTGGACTCGATGGAGCATGAAGTCCAACGACAAAGCGTGCTGAGTTGGTTCTTAGGAGAAATAGTGGCTGAGGCTTCTAGTGAGAGGAAGAGGAAGGCAGTCACCACTATCAACAGATAATGTAAGAAGGTCATTACCGAGGAAGGAAAGGTGGTGTATCGATTATAACAGTGTGAGTGGACGGTCGAGGAAACTGATGATGAGGTTGATCCGATATATGAATGCTTTCTGGTGGATCAACGGGGACAGTGCATGATGATAGATAATTCCAGTATATAGGAATTTGTGAAGGAAGTCGCCGAGGAACCAGATTACATGGAAAATCAACCAAAGCCCCAGGCACAAGAGTTAGACCAAATAAACCTGGATAAGGAAGGAGAATATTCGAGGCTCATCTTCATCTCGAAGGATCTCGGTAAGGAGAAATGAGAGGCCTTGGTTGGGTTGATTCAGGAGTTTATAGATGTCTTCGCATGGAAATACACAGAGATGGAGGGGCTGGATGAGGAAGTAAGCTGCCACAAGTTGAATGTAATGCCTTCTTCCATTCCAGTGAAGCAGGCAACGAGAACGTATAAGCCTGAAATAGATTTGAAGATCAAGGAAGAGGTTCAATGCTTACTAACTGCAGGGTTCATCACACCGATACATCACCCACTCTGGTTATCCAGTATTGTCCCAGTG
Source organism: Sambucus nigra (assembly GCA_949130495.1). Lineage (NCBI taxonomy): Eukaryota > Viridiplantae > Streptophyta > Magnoliopsida > Dipsacales > Adoxaceae > Sambucus > Sambucus nigra. The sequence goes on from OX422216.1 coordinate 330,640,385, forward strand.
GGAAAGAAAGACAAAAATCAGATAAGGATCTGCGTGGACTTCAGAGATTTGAATAGAGCTTGCCCCAAAGACGAGTCCCCCCTGCCCTCCATCGATAGCCTGATAGATGCAACGGCTAGTCATGAGATGTATAGCTTCATGGATGGGTATGTAGGGTACAACCAGATCAAGATGGACCCTTCGGATGCAGAGAAGACGACATTCAAAACCCCGTTGGGTTACTTCATGTACAAGGTGATGCCGTTTGGACTAAAAAATACTGGGGAAACTTACCAGAGAATAATGATGGCCATTTTCCATGACTTTTTCCATAAATTTGTGGAATTCTATGTGGATGATTTGGTCATCAAATCAAGGAAGGAGGAGTCCCATCTGAGCGACTTGAGGAAGGTGTTTTCTAGTTGCAGGAAGTTTAAATTAAGGATGAATCCATTAAAGTGTGTTTTTGGGGTGACAAGTGGGAAGTTCCTTGGCTTTGTGGTTGATCGACAAGGGGTGCAAATGAACCAAGACAAATAGCGGGCGATCTTGGAAATGCCATGCCTAAGAACGGTAAAAGAGCTGAAGAGTTTCCTCGACAAAGTCTCATACCTTAGGAGATTTATGCCTGGGTTAGCCGAAGTAACGCATCCATTGATGCAGCTGTTATGAAAGAACGCGAAGTTCAAGTGGGAGGAAGTTCACCAGGAGTCTCTCGATGGGCTGAAGAAACTGCTCATTTCACCACAGATCATGGTTCCCCCAAAGGCAGGAATACCGTTGCAGCTGTACCTCACATCCACCACGAGGTTTGTGGGAGATTTATTGGTGCAAGAGATTGACGGGCAAGAACGACCAGTCTACTACCTCAGTAGGATCATCCATGGACCAGAAGTTAGAGACAGTAGCTTATAAAGGCATTGTTTAGCCTTAGTCTTTGTAGCGCAAAACTTAGGCATTATATGTTATCTTTTGCAATTCATACTGTAACTAGATGTGGTCCTATTAAGTATTTGCTAGCAATAATGATTTTGATTGGTAGGGCAGCTAGGTGGTTCCTCATCCTATCGAAATATGACTTGAAGTGCGTGGTGCCTCGCCCAATCAAAAGGCAGACATACGCCCATCTGTTGGCTATTTTCCCCTTAGGAACCTTCGAGCCACCCAAAGAAAATTTTCCAGGAGACGATTTGTAGGCCAACCATCTAGACACAACGGACGAGTAATGGACCATGCAGTTCGATGGGTCATCGACAGAAAAGAAATGAGGAGCAGGGGTTATTCTTTCGAAAGGAATGGAGGAGATTTGCCTTTCCTACAAGTTATATTTTCCTTGTTCCAACAATGAAGCAGAATATGAGGCATTGGTGTTGGGATTACTAGAGGCTCTTCGAAGAGGGATTCGTTCACTTTGCATCAAGGGAGATTCAAACTTGGTGGTTCAACAAGTGAATGGAAAGTACGTGTTGAAACACATGAGCCTGGCACCATACAGAACAATCATCCAGAGACTTTTTTGCCAGTTCCATCGAACCAAGATCAGGAGGCAACTCAGAACGATGAACCGTCATCTAGACGCCTATGCCACCATTATCCAAAAGATGGTCATGAGGAGCGATACAACTACCATCGTGATCCAACGAAGAACGGCTCCTTCAGTAGTACAGTCGATACTGCTAATGGAAGAAGATGAGGACTGGAGGGGAGAGATTAAGAAATAACTGGAGGATGGTGAAGGAACGACGGGGCTCAGAGAATTGGCCCAGTACTTTATAAACTAAGGAAACCTCTACTTCAGAAACGCAGGAGGATGGTTGTCGAGGTGCATCGGTTCGGAAGAGGCAGAGCAAAGATTAAAGAAAACACACGAAGCGCACTGCGAAACAACTGAGATACCCCTCTACCGGAGGATTAAAAGAGAGGGGTATTTTTGGCCTGAGATGAAATAGGATGCGACAGAGCTACAACAAAAGTGCGATAAATTCCAGTTGTTCTTCGAGGCATCGGAATGTCATTTCTTGGAGGCTCGGCTTGACTGAAGACATCCCTATATTGACTTCATTAAAGATGGAGTTGTCCCAACGGAGAAAATTGATGCGACGGGACTTTGGTGAAGGGCCCTGAGATTCTACGTTCAAGAGGGGTAGCTTTATCTAAGGGGATACTTTAACAGGCCTTTGCATTGTATCACGAGGAAAGAGGCAGCGAAGGTCCTCAAGGAGATGCACGATCCGACTCACATAGGGGGGGGGGCAAGTTATATGACGAGTTGATGACTTTGGGATACTATTAGCCAACGATGGAGAAAGATTCGGTTGAGTTCGTTCGAAAATGCAAGGCTTGCCAACTTCATGGTAATATGATCCATGCCACGTCAATAAACTTACACTCCCTGGCAACGCCTTATCCTTTTCACACCTGGGAGTTCGACCTAGTAGGGGAAATACACCCTTCTTCGAGGGGGAAGATATGGATATTAGTGGCAACGGAGTGCTTCACAAAGTGGGCTGAGGCGATACCACTGAGAAGGAAAACAATGGGATTGATGAGCAACTTCATCAGGGAATACATCATTTGTCGTTTGAATCAAGAATAGTAAATGGTGGCTGCCAATGCATTATGAATTTACACCATTTCAAATGAGTTTTTTAAACATATTTTTTTATTTATTCTTTTTTTTGTATGTGACCCTACACTGCACATGTAAGTATTGGTTTTTTTTTTTTTTGCTATTAAAGAACTTTTAGTGTAAACAATATCCTCTGGCAACCTAACGCTTTCTTTTCGTGATGTTTTTTTCTTTATAGCAGACCTGTGTGTGTGCATGGTAACGCATATAAAGTAAGAGTTTGTCTTTCTTTCACGTGTTTAAGAAAGCGAAGAGAGCGGGGGAGAAAGAGACAAAAGAGCGAACGGAGAAGCGTGGTGGGGTGACAATGGCTGTTCCTTTGCCATTGTTGACAGTGGCCATGGTAATACAGCACATTACCTATGTCTTTTCCCATCTCACAAATAGCTAGAGAGCATAAAACCAGAATTATTAGATCGGTAGATTAATAGAGACCTCCAACCTTATCTACGCCTGTGTGCGCTCAATCAGGAGTTTCTTTCATTTCGACTTCACCGCACGTAGAGCTTCTTCGAGGTCCTCCACGTCTTTGTCAATAGTTTCAAGAAGAGGTGCAAGCTCGGCAAAATTGACTTCCTCGGCCCTCTGATCCTCCTGATTTTTTTGTAAGAGCTCCCTCTGGCTTTCCAACCGCTGGCTCTTTAAAGTCTTCAAATATGCAATGAGCCAGTCAGAACGGAACCTGTCATGACCCAACTCCATCAGATAGCTCAAGAATTGATTCAGGAGGGGTATGGTCACGTTCGCAGTTAGAGTATTGGCAATTTCAGTAATGACGATGGCCATGCCTTGAAGCCTGTAGCTCATAACTAAGATGTTTGAACGTAGGCAGTCCATCGTGAAGGTTTCAGGATAATAGCTCACAAGTTACTCAATTGCCAAGCGGTGGTTGGCAGGTATTTGGGGAGAACGATGGAGTACCATCAGGCAGAAGGCGTGAGGAGCCAGGTCGGGCAGAGGAAGCTCGCACCCAAATTCACTTTCCGCAGGGGCACCGATCGTGGAACCTTGATCATTATGGCTAGATTCTTCGGAGGAGACATGTTCACGATGCGGCAAGGCAATAGGCGAAGAAGATGGCGGAGAGTCCTATCGAGCAACCTGAGAACAGTCAGAGGAAATAAAGAGTTCATACAAATCTTAACAAGCGCTTTCGTTGTTAAGTCACCAATATAGGTGGAGTTTTTGAGAAAATCTTAACAAGCGCTTTCGTTTTTGAGAAAATCTTAACAAGTGTTTTCGTTGTTAAGTCACCAATATAGGTGGACTTTTTGAGAAAATCTTAACAAGTGTTATCGTTGTTAAGTCACCGATATAGGTGGAGTTTTTGGGAAAAATCTTAACAAGCGCTTTCGTTGTTAAGTCACTGATATAGGTGGAGTTTTTGAGAAAATCTTAACAAGCGTTTTCTTTGTTAAGTCACCGATATAGGTGGAGTTTGAGAAAAATCTTAACAAGCGCTTTCGTTGTTAAGTCACCGATATAGGTGGAGTTTTTGAGAAAATCTTAACAAGTGTTTTCGTTGTTAAGTCACCGATATAAGTGGAATTTGAGAAAAATCTTAGCAAGCGCTTTCGTTGTTAAGTCACCGATATAGGTGGAGTTTTTGAAAAAACCTTAACAAGTGTTTTCGTTGTTAAGTCACAGATATAAGTGAAGTTTGAGAAAAGTCTTAACAAGCGCTGTCGTTGTTAAGTCACCGATATAGGTGGAGTTTTTGATAAAATCTTAACAAGCGCTTTCGTTGTTAAGTCACCCATATAAGTGAAGTTTGAGAAACTGAGAAACACAGAGAAATTAGCGAAGTACCTCAGCAGCAATAGGAGCGAGAACGGGAGTCACCACAGGGGCCATAATGGTAAAAACTGTTAGAGGCGGGCTCATTGCCTCAGCAGCTTCAACGGGGCCCTTGACTGAAGAAGCTTCATCGGTAGGCAAACTTCCCTATCCAACATAAGGTACTAAAGCCAACACAAGAGCATCATCAGAAGAAGACGTTGGATCTTTAAGAGATGCTCCAACGAGAGCAGTACCACCAACCTGGGCCCAAGAAGGGAAACGACCACTAAGGGCAAAAGGTGGAGAAAGACTTGGAGAACGCTGCAAATATAAAATCAAGTGTTAGATGCAAGGGGTAAACATAAAAGAGGATAAGGGGTAGGAATGCATCTAACTTACCCCCGTTATAGCACCAAAAAGAGTAACCGCAGTAAGGGGTCTGGTTAATGCAGGCGGAAGGAGAATATTGGCTATCAGTGACGCCACTTCCACCTAACATGGCCTAACAGGGTAGATATGAAAGCAAAATACGGGAACAACTAAAAGATGTAAGACTTAGCAAGAGATTTACCTGAGGGTTACTCTCCTCAACCAAAAAAAGGGGCAGAGACATCTTTTGCTCCAATGACAACTCAGAGGAGGCAGCAGTAGTTCCCTCTAGTTGACCAGGTATTTCAGTCAACTCAACGGTGGCAGCCTCTGTCGCAGCTTCATGGGCCCATTGTGAGGATGAATGGCGAGAGTAAGTCAGACTTATCAAGGGGGAACGGGTAAGGGTAGTGTCTATTGGAGAAACATCGTAACGCTCCCCCACGAAGCAACTTATGGGGGGACTAGGGGGACAGGGCCTTTCTCCTTTAACTCCCTACAACAAAACAACTTCTTGTTAAGAAATGGGCAGATGCAACACAACTTAAGAGAAGAGAAATAAGAAATAAATAATGCACACATACCTCAGATCCAGAGGGAGAACGAGAAGGTACAATTAGTGGTGAAGGCGGCGAGGAGGCAGCGACAGAGGGAACTGGTGATGGAGGTTTCGTGAGTGTTTGTCTCTTCTGGGTCTTGGTACCCAACGTTTTCTTCCTGAAGCCCGTTACACCACCAGTTTTTAGCACCCTCACCCTTCTTCTCCTTTTTGTCGCTAGATCCGTGGGATTAACCACGATGGTGGGAAATGCGCTCGGAGGAGAAACGATGACAGCGCGCCGTTAAAACTCAGCATGTATTTTGTCAACTTCAGCTTGCACTCGCCTTCTAAGCTCCTCAGCCATCTCTGGAGACATGGGAGGGGGAACGAAGGCAATCAGGAATGCATCCAATGGAGTTTGAGTTTGAACTTGGGCCTTAGACTTCTTGGATTTAGACTTATTGGCCTTCTTAGTAGGTGGCTGAGAAGGCCCTTCTCCCGTGGCAGCTTCGATCGAGGGGGCAGATGGTTTGGGGGTTACAGCGACCTTGGACTTTGGGATGGCAGTGGGAATCATTGGGCAATAAGGGGGTAACTCTTGGGGAGATTCTTTAATGCTTGTACTCAGGGGAAACTCAACCCCAAGTACGAAGTTCCCCTTAAAACCTAGTTCAGAAGAAGAGAAAGAAAGTACTGGGGGATATTAAGGGGGGACTGAATGTACTCATGGATTTGTTCCAATTGCCTCAGATGGAACTGGGTGGCAAAGGAGGTGGATAAATCCCCCTTCCTAGTGGCATTAGGGAGGGAGACATGGCCTTCGATGGTAGACGTCACACCAAGCACCGCAGTTACAGTATAGAAGGTGCAGGCTTTAACGAAGGTGGCCTTTGAGTGGTTGGCCTAGAACACAGGTCGAGGGGCCCCCTGATCGAACCCAAATTGCCTGCTGCATCTATCAGGTTTGTAAGGCTCTGAGGTGTATCCCCATTCAGTGTAGGAAGAGAGAAACCCCGGGGTGAAAAGAAGCACTATGGCTTGTGAGGGACTGAACTTGACCGTTGTGACTGCAGAAGGAAAGAAGCCCCAACTACGGGCAAAGGTAGACTCACTATATGGCCTCATCACGAAGGAGTCTACATGATCAAAAATCTCCATTATCTCCTTTCGACTTTGCTTCTTATGGAAACATAGGAGGCGTGGAGGCTTAATACCTTAGCTCACGGGCAGAGAAACTGACTTGGCGATAATAGCAGGAAAGCGGGTGTAAAGGAAACCCGTCAAAATAATGGTATTGGTGAAGTTAACCAAGTTATAATGGCCCAGTGATCGTTCCATGTCAATATGGGTTCGATCCAACTAGGTGTAGAGGGATCCCAAGGTGATGGCGACCAGAGGAAGGTTGAACCCCCTGGCCAAACGGATGGAAATATTTATCAGGTCCCTTCTGGGTTGATCATTGGGCTTCCCAGTTAGGAAAAACTATGAAAGCAACACAAGTATGTAGGTCGGTAGTTTCAGAGATGTACCTCCACCTCGGCCCGTTACGACACTCACGTCCTTCGGAGTTGGAGCTTCAAAAAATAGTTGATGAGGGGAGTAAACGTGGCTTTGTTCGAGGAACCGGTGCAACTACGACAGATCCTGTACAACTCAGCTCGATCAGCAGCCTCTTCGGTATCCAGAGCCTCATCATCATAGGTGAAATCACCCATGGGTTCAAACCCAAGGAGTTCACAGATGTCCTCCAGTGTAACAGTAAACTTCTCCCACGCAGCGAATAAGGTGTGGGTTGTGATGTTCCATCGGGAGATTAGCACTTAGAGCGTCGCGTTGTGCTTAGAAAGTGTGAACTCGCCAAACTAATAGGCTCGATGCAGCCCAACCTTCGCAAGAGCAGCAGCGTGAGAACTCTTCATATGTGCATACCAGGCACTGAAATGGGCTGGCGACCTCTCGGGTGCTTCGAAGTCAATTTGAGAATAGGGGAAGTCACCACGGTCTAAACAAAAATGCAGAGTCCCCTCTGGGGGTAGATATCCCCACTTCGATGAATCCATTTCCTCATCACCCAACAGTAAAGGGTTGAACTTGGAGGAGAAATGGCAAGTCTTACATGCCTCAGAAAATTTATCATCTTCGTCAAAGATGAGCGCCCGACGGTAGAAACGTAGTTGCTCTTGACGAGCAGCATTCAGGGCAACGAAGCTAGGGGCAGCAGCAGTGCCAGAAGTGGCGGAGGGGGCCTGGCTGAGTGGCGATGGCGGTAACCTTGGAAGTTCTTGGAGAATCCATGATAGAGTGGTGATGAATGATATAGTTGGGTAAAAAGGGCTAAGAACAAAAGGGGAGGAGCACAACCGCAGGTGGTGGCGCAAAAGATGAAAGAGGGAGGAGACTGAGTAAAGAATGGGGCAGCAATGGAGTTTGCACAAAGTTCGCACATAATTTCTTTCTCTACAGAAAGCGGGGAGCTTGAAGAAGATGAAGGAAAAGATAAGGGTTTTGAAATAAAAGAGACGTTTAAAGGTTTGTAAACCGACTTTTGAGTTTCTCACCATCGCACGCGCAAGGGCCGCCTATAATCTAAAGTATCCTCCTACATAATTTTTTTTTGTAGATGCCGATTAGACTCTAGTTTATTTTTGTTTCATTAAAAAATTTCTTATTTTTGAACTCTTTCAATGTTCTTTGAAAACGTTTTTGAAATATTTTAATAAATGTCGATTAAATTTTTCTCAATAAAAACAAAACATTGGAAAGTTGACAAATTAGGGGTGTATTGCAGTTTTTTTTAAACATGAGGGTATATACTACAAACTGCTCATAAAAGTGGGAGGAAAACGCAATATGTCAATAGTAAACATAATTTTTGACCAAGATTTTGAATGAACAGTTAACAAAATGGAGGTGTGTTGCAATGGTTTTTTTAAATGAAGGTGTAATGTAAAATTAGTCATAAGAGTGGGGAAAAACTCAAAATAATCCTTCTTTTAAATGGCGACAAGAATGTGTTTGGAAATGGGAATTTTTCAAAGGTTAGTGTCTTGAAAAGACATGCGAATCGAACAAGCCTTAACCAAAATCTATGTGTGTGTATATATATATATATATATATAACTGTAGTCTTAAATAATATAAGCCTACCACATGGCAACTGATTTAAATATCAAGTAGTCCAAAATGGTTTTCACCTGCCACGTTGGAAAAGGATTTAGTATTATTTATGTTGTTCCCTTCCCTTAGGCCTCCCACAATCGTCTCCTAATGAAATCTAAAGGTTTCCCCCACACGTACGATAAGAAACCCAAAAGATTACAGTCTCTTACAACTCTTGCTTTTCTCCTTCCCATAAAAAACATTCACTTAATGTGGATTTTATTCTCTTTCTCTCTCTACGCTTGAATCTATTACTCAAAAATAGAACCCAACTATTGGTCATACGTTCTTCCTCCATCTAAACCCTTAGATCGTCTCACCCGCTTTATCTTCCTCTCTGTCACTCGCTTGCCACCTAAACCCTTAGATCATCCCTTCACCATCATCACCTTTACATTTGCCTTCAAAATCCACACAGGATCCTTTATCTTTTTCATATTAGTTTTTGCATGCTACTTTCATTTGAGATCAGTAGATGACGATTGGAAAACCCCACTATGAAGAATATAATGATTGGAAAATGGAACTTACATGACTATTTTGCCCCTGTTTTGGTTCAATGGTAGAGGTGGGTCAGTCTTTCTTTTGCCCCTGTTTTCCCCCTAATTTATTTTATTTGCGATGAAGGTATTATACTAATCTAAGCTCTAGCAGTGGAGTAAAGGTGAATGTGTTATAACAACGGTGGTTCAATCATTCTTTTACTTATATGGTTTTCTTATCAAAGATTTTTGGTATGTAAGTGCAAATGGTGATATCTTCAAACTACTTTACTATGTAGTTTTTTGGTATTAACTGCGAAAATTGCAAAAAAATATTCACTGTCTCTATTATTAGTGCTCATTTCAGCCAAGGTTGAAGGAATTAGAGCTCTCACATATATGAATGGCCCTGCTTAGATTTCTTTGTTGTATAGATAATATATGAATGGTCCTGCTTGGATTTCTTTGTTGTACAAATAAAGGCTCTGCTTGTTTGAAGGTTGATATTCCATCAAAGAAAATCTATTAGTGCTTAGGTTTATATTTGTTTATGAAGAGAAATTTATTAGTTAAAAAATATGTACAGGTCAATATCGTGTTTAGATAAATAAGTAATGTATTTTGCCATTTAAACTATTCTATTAAAAAACAAAATTAGTTGATTGTAAATTTTTTATTAACCTTATTACGTGTACAATGAATTAAAAGTTAAATTAAACGATACCACAATAGGAAAGATGATGTGCCCCGCATGCAGTGACATTATAAGCACGTCACTAGAATATGATATATCAATTTGTTTCCCTACAAATTTTTAAATTTTAAAGGTTGTAATTTTTATTTTTTTTCTTTATGTGAAGTTGAATTAATTTATTGTTAAGACTCATTATGTGGTAGTTAATTTGGGGGGTGTAGTTATAGATTCAACCACGCATCACGTGGCTTGCATGCTAGTGAATGAATTAAATTCAAAAAAGTCCTTCAATAGCGACACACAAATTCGACTCATTTTGTGCGACTCACTAATGTGCCGCGTCTGTATTGGTCCATTTTTTAGGCCCTGACGGGACCCACATTATAGGACCCAAAAAATGAATAGGATTTGTTCGTCGACCTAGAATTATCTAACTCAAAATGGGTTTACACCCATTTGAGGTCCTCTTGTTATTGTGACAACGAACAGGGGAAGCAGGGATTAACCCTGACCTTCTATCTCCGATGGTGTATCGATTGTGTATTCTCGCTCTCTCTTTCTCTCTATCCCTCCCTCTTTAGTTTATCTCTTTGGTAGTACGACCTGTCGTTTGATTAGCTAGTGGTGGTTTTTGAGTTGAGATATGGTATTGTTTGGTTTTCAATTGCTTTGGGTTCGATGGTTGATTAGGTTGTGTAAGATATTGTTGTTATCATCAGGAAGTGGTGGACGTTCACGGTAGTGGTGGCTGGTGGTTGATCAAGTGATGTGAAGATGGTGTCCTTATGGGTTCATGACCATGGCCTGTGTGTGCATGTGTTATTGTGGTGTCTGGATTATATTCCAAGAGTATGGGAAGAACAGTGATCAGCGGAGGGGGAGAGAAAGAGCTTTTGTGAGATTTTGCAAAGAAATAAATGAGCCTCGATTTAGGTTATGAAAATGTACTTAGTGGCCAAGTGTTTGTTTTATTTAAGAGTAAACGAACCCCATCACCCCTAAATTGTACAAGTTATACCAATCTAGTTCATAAACTAATAATTCGATTAACTTAGTCCCTAAATTAATAATTTGGCCAATTTAATTCCTAAAATTTAGTCAATTTAATCCCTAAAATAATTTAAAACTGTTTTTTTTTCTTTTTAAAGTTAAAAAATTGTTTTTTAATAAGAATTAAAACCTCTAAAAATGTACCACAAATAATTTTAAAAAATCAATGTAAAAAAAAGTACATTTTAAAAAAAAAATTTATAACAGTTTTTTTTTTCAAAGTTGAAAGATTACTGTCTTTTTAAATAAGAGTTAAAACCTTCGATATGTACCCCAAATAAAAAAAAACTATTTTTTTCCTTTCAAATTGATGAATTACTATCTTTTCTAATTAGAGTCAAAACCTTTAAAATGTACCCGAGTAAGTAAAAAAAAATACATTTAAAGAAAACGTGTTTTAAAAAAATAGGATAAAAAACTATTTTTTAAGTAAACTATAATAGTTTTTTTCAGAGTTGAAAATTACTCGCTTGTTTAATAAGAGTTGGAATATTCGAAATGTACCCAACTAATAATAAAAAAAATGAGTTTTATTTATTTATTTTAAATTCTAAGTTTTTCTATAAAAAATGGAATAAAAACTATTTTTTAAAACAAAATTTTTAAAAAAATCCGACAATAAATACAATTTCATTTTCTTTATTAAAAAGCAATAAAATGGCCATTATAAAATCAAAATAAATAGTTTTTTATTCGATGTTTTTTAAACCTATTTTAAAAAATAAAACTTGGATTTTTTTGCTATTATTTGGGGTACATTTTGGAAATTTTTTTATTCCATATTTTTTCGAAACTCAGGATTTTTAACTTTGAAAAAAATTCAGTTTAAAACTGTTTAAAAATATATTTAAATAATGTATTCAGAAAACTCGATTTAAACGTCGTGTTTAAATACAGTTTTAAAATTCAATTTATTTGTGTTTATAATTATTGGTGTGCGTCTTGTAAATTTGTTTTTAAATATAGTTTTTTCGATTTTTTTTATAAAATTGGCAAACATGTATATTTATATTATACATATATGTGTGTGTGTGTCTCTCTCTCTCTAGAGAGAGTCCCCAACATGCCTCATTAATTATACATAAAAATACATGATATTAAATGTTCATATATATAATTTATGATGTATGCATGCAGGCATGTATGTATATATGTATACATTTATTTTATATATGAACATTTAATATCATGTATTTTTATGTATAATTAATGAGGTGTGTTGGGAGAGAGAGAGAGTCTCATGTAAGGACTCCTTATGATGCAGACCCCGATACATTCCAATTTTTTAAAATGGTAAAAAAGTGATTTTTTTAATGAAACTTCATGGATATAATGTCCACGGTTAGAAGATCATTTCCAATTTTTTCATCAAAAATTTCAATAAAAAACCGTTGAGATGAAGTGATATGTAAAAAAATTGTATAAATATTCATTTTCAACCTTTGAAATGTTTGGTCGTCGCCAACCACTTTAGTGATTGAATTTTTTGATAAAACTTCATGAATATGATCTTCTCATTGTCGAGATCATATCCATGAAGTTTCATAAAAAAATTCAATCAAAAAGTGGGTGAGATAATCGCTAATATTTCAACGGTCGAAAATGCGTATTTATACCCTTTTTTTACATATCACCTCATCTCAATAATTTTTTTATTGAATTTTTTGATGAAAAAAATTTGAGATGATCTTCTCACTGTGGAGATCATATCCATGAAATTTCATCACAATTTTTTTTTTACTATTTTAAAAAATGGTATGTACATAAGGAGTCCTTACAGGAGGGAGCCTCTCTCTCTCTCTCTCTCTCTCTCTCTGTATATATATATATATATATATATATATATATATTTCATGTATAATTCACTATAAAATTATATACATACATGAATTGATAATATTTTTTAATACATATGTACTATATGTATATTATATGTTATTCCGTACATTAATAGTACATGTATAAAACTATATATAAGTATTATGTATCTATTAATAATATTATTTAACTTTATATATTTTTTATTTATAAGAATTACACACATATTAATGTATTATGTTTGTATATTATATATTAAGGTATAAATATATTAAATTATTAAGAATGAATAATTATGAGTTGAAAAAAAAAAACAGAAGTTATAAAACACCCTCAACCTGTTTTCTAAAAAAAATGATTATAACACAAAAATATTATAATTCACTGTTTAAAAACAGGTTGACAAATGTAGATTTTTATCAGAATTGTATTTAAACACAAAACAAAATTATAGTTGCAAACCAAACAGGCCCTTAAAATTATTTTGAAAAAAACTAATATAATTTGTTTTTTAAAAGTTCTTCAATCCAATTTTTTTAAGGACTGATTTTTTAACATTTTTAGAGGTTTTAATTCCTATTAATTTTTTTTAGAGTTTTTAATTCTTATTCAAATATTTGAGGTTTTTAAAACTATTTTAGGGACTAAATTGGCCCGACTTGTGTAGTTTAAGGGTCATAGGGGTCGTTTACTCTTTATTTAAAACTAGGTTTTTGTCCAGCGCAATGAGCGAGTTATTTGGAATGATATATATATATATATATATATATATATTTCTACGATGACATTATTGATATTAAGTTGTTCAATAAGTTTAAGACCTTCAGCAATAGCAAGAGTTTCAGTAACAAATGAATTCTGATGGCCAATGGATTTACAAAAACTTGCAATGAAGTGACCTTTTGAGAGTCTAACCACTCCTCCTATGCCACTAGGCCCTGGATTTTCTTTTAAAACACCATCAGTATTTAGCTTAAATTATCCTGAAGGAGGTTTAGACCACAAACATGTGAAGAGTTGAATAATCTTTGGATGAATTTTGATGTTGAATGTGTTGATGACTTGAGAGTCTTCAGGCCTTCTTTTATTCTGGAACTTATAGTTTTTGAAAATGTTAGAAACAAGATTATTGACATTCTGAATAATCATAAGAGAAGGAGTGTTGCAATTGTCAAATAGTTTTTTATTTCTAGCTTTCCAAATCTCCCAAAATACAATTTTGGAAGAATGTAAAAAATAATTTTATTATAATCTGTTTTAAGATTTGTAATGAACCAAGATAGAAGTACTGATCTACAAAAACTTTGATTCATATTCAAACCAACTAAATTTGAGAAGGAAAGTACCTCAGAAGCCAATGAGCAGTTTTTAACACATGATTGGAACAATCTTCATTATTGTAGCAGGTTCTACATATAGAGGCTAATCTTATGCATGCTATTTGAATGTTATTTTCAAATGGTACTGCATTATCAAAAAGTTTCCAAATGAAATTTGATATTTTTATTGGGCATTGAGGGTTCCAATTTATCTACCGAGTTAAAGAGGTAGGTTTAGACTACCTACAGCATTGCAATGCTGATTTAAAGGAAATGATAATCTTATACCCGCTCTTGTTTTCTTCTCGTATGAAATTTTCAGACCACTCCTGGATACTAGCCATTCTTTTGATTACTTTGGTTCCTTTTATTGAGGATAAACCATTAGGATATTTGTCTTTTGTATCAAAGTTGTATTTCCAATAAATCTTTATGGACGATGCTTTAATAATATCATATATATTTCTCATATTTAGACCACCTTCTTCAAATGGAAAACAAGTTTCATTCCAGCTTATCCACTGATAAGGATTTTCTTTTTGATAACCCCCGCAATAAAATTTACTAAATAAATAATTTATTATTTTAATAGTTGTCATATGGGGTGTCATAACTGCTAATGTATAGATTGGCATAGACTGCAGGACATGTCTAATTAAGGTAACTCTACCAGCTTGTGAGATTAATTTAGAATACCAATTATGTAGTTTATTTATAATTTTGGATATTATCTCTGTAAATTGGTTTAGTTTGTATATACCTTTATTAAGTGAACAACCTAAATATTTTATTGGAAGAACTTTATGAGATAAACCTGTTTTATTTACTATAGATGTCTTCCTGGCAGGACTAACTTTCTCATTCACATAGAAATAACTCTTATTGTAATTTACTTTCTGACTTGATGTTTGTTCATATGACTTTAAGAGATCTATAATTGCTTTAAGACTATAACATCCGCCATTTTTGAAGATGATTAGATCATCTGCAAAACCTAGGTGAGATATGAGTTGACTGTTTTTTGGATGAGTGAATGGGATAGCCTTTTTCAAATGGAATAATTTGTCAAGAATTCTACTCAAAGCTTCAACTGTTATGATGAAGAGGCTGGGAAGAAATAAGATCTACTTGTCTCAATCCTTTAGAAGAATTGAAGAAACCTTTGTTTTAACCATTTAGAATTAGTGAATACTAATTGTTGGAAATCAATCTCCATATCATGTCAATAAAATGTTCATTAAATCCAAATTTCCTGAGGACTTCACATAAAAATGACAAGTAAGCATTGTCATAGGCTTTTTCCATGTCTAGTTTAATGATAACATTATTGCCAAATGTTTTTTTATTGATAAATTGAATCATCTCTTGAGCTAGGAGTATATTATCTTTTATACTTCTATTTTTAACAAATCCACTTTGATTTTGGGATATTATATGAGGAGGGATGTTTGAGATTCTTTTATTAAGAATTTTGGTTATAATTTTATTAGAAAAGTTACAAAAACTTACTGGTCTGTATTGAGAGAAGTATTTGGGCTTATCTATCTTAGGTATTAAAGTTATAGAAGTTGATGTCCAAATTCTATGGATTTCTGCTCCAGCAAAGAAGGAATGAATAATTTTAACTAGGTATGTTTTGATAATTTCCCAAATTTTGACATAAAATTCTCCCCCCAAACCATAAAGTTCTGGGTACTTATTGAATCTAGATTCTTAATTTCAGAAAAGATTTCTTCTTCTTTTGGAAAGTTTGATAGGTTTTGATTCATTTCTTTCGTCATTTTTGAGTTGATTACTTCTAAAAATTCTATATTAATTGTTCTGTATTATGATTTCCATTAATTTTGAAAGTGATTTAAGAATAATTTTTCAATTTCATCATCATTTTCTTGCCAGAGATCTTGATTGTTTTTTATTTTGGATATAACAAGTCTTCTATGCCTTGCTCTAACTGAAGTATGAAAGAATTTTGTATTAATATCTCCAACTTTGAGCCATTTTAAATGTCTTGTTTGAATCCAAAATCTTTCTTATCTTTGATATGAAATATTAAGATGGGTTCTAGTCTTAAACAAATCTTTTTCGGAGTTCTCACTTGGGGAAGTTTCAAAATTATGTTCTTTTATAAGCATAAGATCTTCCAGGTCTTTGGTATTTTGAAAAATATTCTTAAAATTGTATTTGTTCCCCTTTTTCAATTTTGTTTTTAGATTTTTAAGTTTTTGGGCAAAAGCTACCATAGGAGGGTCATTAATGTTAATGTTCCAGGAGTCTTCTATAATTTCTTTTATGTTTGAGTTAATGCACCACATTATAAGAAACTTAAAGGTTTTAGACCGTTGTATAATTTACTTTTTATGGATAAAAGCAATAGGCTATGGTTTGAATAAGCTCTATGTAGATGAGTGATGATAGAGTTTGGGAAATCAGATAACCAAGAATGATTAACTAAGGCTCTATCTAATCTACAAAAGATTGTGCCATGTGTTCTATGATTTGACCAGGTAAATTTAGAACCAGAATATCCTAAATCCACCAGATCATTTGTAGAAATAATATCTTTAAAGTCTTTTGAAGCATGAAATTCCAGTTGATTTCCACCTAATTTTTCATCTTCATTTGATACCACATTAAAGTCCCCAATTACGAACCGAGGATCTTTTATACTGGTTGAAGTTAAGATATCTATGTCGGCCCATATATCTCTTCTTTCTACATCAGTACATTTTGTATACACAATTAATAGGAAAATTGTATTATTTAAGAAATTAATGAAAATTTCCAAACATAGCAACCAATCTGTATCTTGAATTTTGGTTTGGATGTCATTGTTCCATAAAAACCAGATCTTATTATTTTTACTGCTTATGACTTTTGAAAATTGCCATTTTATTTGGTATTTGTTTATTGTATTTTCAGAAACTTCTGGTTCTAACAGTGCTAAGGCTGGTATATGATAAGTTTTAAGCATTCTTTTGATTTTTCTAGATGTGGCTTTGTTTGCCACTCCCCTCACATTCCAGCATATAAAATTTATCATTTAGAAGATAGTTGAATAATTGATGAATTTGACTTACCTGATGCTCTTGTAATTCTTCTATAAAGTGGATCATGGGGAGTTTTGTTGATAGGCTTACTTGACTTTTGGATTTGAGCAGAGGAATCTTCCCTACTGATTCTATTGATTTCAATCTTCTTATTTTGGTATTTTAACCATCTTGTATCAAGCCAAGAAGCAAAGTTCTGCAGTTCTTCAATTACAGGAATTGATATTTTTCCTATTTCTTTATCATAATTGTAGTCCTTGTCTATTTCCAACATCTTGTTAATTTTTGGCAGGTTAGAACACTTAGGAGAAATGTTATATTAATTCACTATCTGAGTTTCTTCATAAGTATACTTTCCAAGTTTGAGAACTGCTTGATCGTTTAAATAACCGTCCTTTTGATTCTCACTTTTTAATAAGTTAGAGTAGGCCATATTTGCATAGTTTGTGTCTTCTTTTTCAATTGAATCATCTGAATCAAATGAACAATCCTCAATGACTTCAATATAGTTTTTTGAGCAGCCAATATTATGAGGTTCTTTGTGGATTTCTTGATGTTTTGCCTGTTCATGAACATTTTTGTCTGGAATAACCTCAATTGTTTCTTGAACTTTATCAAGATCTTGAGTTTTTGCTGGAACTGGATTCTTGACTTGTTTTTTGGGAGGATTATTAAGATTTGGATTTTTATCATACATTTAGATACATCATGCCACCTTTTCATACAATATTGGCAAAACGATAAAATGTTCTTTTATGCAATTTGTTGCCAAAATCCTTGGGAGCCACATCCAATCCAGATTCTGTGAAGTCTTTCTTTGAGAAGGTTGATCTCTACACATACTCTTACTATGTTTGGTCTAGAGATTGAAGTTGTTTAGGCATCCATTTTCAATGGGGTGACTATTAATTGAGCTATTGAGAATAAGGAAGATCTTGCATAGAAGTGGCTAGGCAACTTTGGTATGTTAATCCATACTAGAACAATAAGGCTCTCTTCATCAGGTTTGAAATCTGCATACCATTTAAAAGTGCGCATTGGGTATTTTCTTATATACTATTGATCTCGAAGCCACAGTCTCACATAATCCTATTCACAGTTTAACCTAATGCGAATGTGTTTTGAGTCCAATAGTTCGATAGTGTATGTTGCTTCCAGTGATAATGTTAGAAAAGTTTTCCTAATAATTTCAATTGAAGGTCTACTATGTGAGAATTTGCCTATAATGGAGTATTTAAAGGGTTCCACTAGGGTTTGTATGTATTCGTTAGAGAACATAATTGTTGGTTCCCCTTTGTACATAGTTAGAATCTTCAGTTCTGGATCTTTTGTTACATTGTTCATAAGAACATCTACAAATGATTTTGACCAGATATTGTTTGGATCAGGAGGTTTAGGTGGGATTAAGGTAGCGATGGGTGGATTTTCCATGTTAGCCATGGTTTGATGCTAAGGTAGAAAGAGATTTCACCCTATGTGTACCTCATCCTAGAGATAATTTGAAGCTCATGAGGCTAAAATATTAGCCAACCTATAGTGGATTGCGTTTATTTAGACAAGACCAGTTTTATCCAATCTTTGGTATTAATGCTAAATCCAACCCATGGTGAGTTGGGTGTGGTTAGTAAATATATATATATATAAAGAGGGAGAGAGAGAGTTTGTGTGACGGTTTGTGAGAACAAATTTATTAATGAAATTACAGTGAGAATTGAAATGTATGGAAGTCATAAGTGTACATTCAAATGTAAATATAAACCTAAGTACATTGAATTTGTTTCTCTTTTGTTTCAAAGGTATTAAGCATAAACTGAAAAAGGAGCATAGATATCTATGTTGGAAAAGGACATATCTACAATTTCGACTACCAATCGATCTATTTGAATCACGAAAGTGATGGTCCTTATGGCGGTGTTGATGTATCTAAGTTTTAACATGCTTGAAGAAAAGTTTATGAGTACGGGCAGGGCCATTAGTCTGCAGATACACCTGTTGTGAAAGAGACTTAATAATTTTGTTTATATATTAAAATGGCAGTGACTAAAACGAAGTATTGGAATATTATTCTCTCCGTATGTTAGGCTGCGTTTGTTTTTTTATCTGAATCTGAAGTCTGAATCTGAAATCTGAAGACTGAATCTGAAGTCTGAAATCAGAATCTGAAAAATGTGTTTGTTTTTACGTCTGAATATACTTCTGAATGAATGTATTTAGACTGATTCAGACTTCAGATTCAGTCTTCAGACCTAACTCTACCTCTTAATCATTAAGAGGCAAATATGACCGTTAACCTCTTAATCATTTAAAAAAACAAACACTTTTTGATACCTCTTAAATCTGAATGGTTCAGATTCAGACTTAAGAGGCAAAAACAAACGACCTCTTAGTATAAAAATGAAGTTGGTGGAAGATATATGTGTCGAGATTGCTGAGAAGGAATACTTGTGATGTAAATAGCGTTATCAATATTATACATCTTCATTTAAATATGCATGAAGTTTCTCAATTTGAGACGTCATGTGAAATTGATCCATGTACACAACGTAGTAAATCCTAGGAATCAATTCAAACAGGTACACGGATACAGATTATTTGATTGTAGTGAATAAATCTAATATATAATGTTAAAAGTGGTGTCTCTACTTGTATTCAATAAATTTGGATGGGCTATAAAATATTGTTTAATTAAAATGTGCAAAACTCACATTCATGGGAATCAAAGTTGTGTATTGTGATATTAAAAATCAATTCATGACAGTATCTTTATTGTTCATAAGTAGTGAATTTGAGAAGTTCATATAACGGATCTTATGTATGAAAGTATGAAGTGAAATACTAAAAATTACCTGTATTTTAAAAATAAAGAACTATCTCTTAAAGCTCCTCCAAAGTTCTACGCATCCCGGAGATACCCCAACAGTCATCTATGACCATTGCCTACACTTTATATTGTAGTTTGCACGAATATCCTGCAATATGTGAATTAATAGTTTCGTGTTGATGTGAACAAATAAAGGTATTTGATTATAACTGTAGGTATAACACAAATGTGAAGTTTATAGGCAATTAGAAATTTCAGTAGATTCTTAGATATATATTGTAAGAGAAATGGTAAATTTGGTAATGAAGAAAAATATGTAATGAGGTTGATGAACACAAATATCATCATAATTGTGTAACAACAACGTATAGGAAGAATTAAAATGAAGATTGAATTGTGTAAAAGATTAGTAAATGTAAAGGTTATCCAAAATTCGAAGAACAAAACCGAATTTGAGTTTTAGTTATGCAACTACCTCTATTTTAGTGTTGATTCAGCAAGAAATGAAAGCTTCTCAGGTTTGACTGAGGAATTTGTGAGTGGCATTGATTTTTTTTTTTTTGAACTCTTGATTATGCGTAGGCTAACGAATATATTCGCTAAAACCATAAAGAGATACTAATGTGTGTAAAGTTAAGAGTTTGATGTTTGCATACATAGTAACAATGTTAATGTAAGGTAAATAACTCATGCAATGAAAAGTAGGATGAATGATTTAATTTGTACATATCATATTCTCCACTCTCTGTGAGTGTGATGAGGGTATGCTGATTTATATCTTTCCAAAAAAGACTATTGAATAAGTATTCGTTAAGATATGGTCAATAGTCACTAAATTTAAAGTTGTTGAGGCCATGACGACTATGCATTTCTTGTTATGATAGATTATATTCAAGAAAGCGTAGATCGCATGTAAAATAGCGAATAAATGACTATGTGAACAAAGGGTATAGTAAATGAAATAAGAGAATGTCAACACTGATGAGACAACGATGTTAGATTTGCATTTGGCTATAAATAAAAAGAGAGATATAGTTGTCAAGAAGACTCGACAGAGCGGTTGGAATATAAATAGGTTAATTTTTTTATCAATATACTGAGAAGAGAAATGAAGATGTGTGAAGGATTGAATGAAGACTTAAGTCTATAAGGCAACACTTATGATTAGGCATAAATTCTTCACATTTATCCCCTTAATTTCGGTATTTTTATGCTTTCGTGCGGTGTAAATAGATTGAATTTGTCTCATATTTATGATACTAACCCTTTTTGGAAAGTATTTTGTATTTTGTGTATCTCTTATGTGTTTTACAGGTATTTCATGCAAGTTAGTGCCAAAGAGAACTCAAAATAGTGAAAGAAAACAAGAAACGGGGAGTTAAAGGGCATTTTCGTAATTTTGCAGCCTTAGTCCGGAGGTGGGGCCAACTGGAAAGTTGAAAAGATTTTAATTACAAAAACACTGGAAAAAAGGTACCTTAATCCGACCTACGGTGAAGAAATTATGGTCATTTGAAGTTGAGAGGAATGAAGGAAAAAAAGCTGTCAGCCCCAAACCGAACCGAAGCTGAGAAAAAGAACCGGTTAGTCCATTTGTCACGCACCAGATCCATTACAAAACTAGTCACGCTTTCAAAGTGTGACAAATTGCCAGATACAGGATTTTTATTTTGTGCTTATCTTTTAGCTAAAAAAGTTTTATGTTTTTAGGACTCTTCTAAACGACCTCTAGCCTATATATTTAGTCAATAGGACTCTTTTTATTCAGATTTCATTCATGTAAAAGCTCCATAACAAGTAGGAACATTTAGGAGAAGAATCTACATATTTTTCACCTTTAATTAAAGAGCTTTTCCAGTATTTCTTCAACCTTTGACTTCTTCTTGCATGTTCTTGTTCTTCAATCCCGGTAACTTTTATTTTCAGCACATTTATTATTATTTCTCATGTTTCATCTCTCTTTCCAAGCAAATATGAGTTCATGCAACATACATAACGTAGTTTTCATCAATTTCACCATGTTAGGCTAGGTTTTTAAAGGTTGGGGTCCACCCGATGTAATTCACGATAGTGGAAATAGAAGTTGGAATTAAAACCTTAGAAGAATTATATCATAGTCAATACGATATTATTTTAATACATCTGTTGATGTAAAATTAGATTGCTTCTAATTATTTAATCACAAATAAATGTAAATGAGACAAAGGATTTTAAAGTGGTTCAGCCTTATAAGAGTGGCCTACGTCCACTGTTTCTGTTATTGCCAAGTGTTTTGGAGATCTTGATATGTATTTCTATCAAGAAAATTCTGTCCCTTTGAATGAGGGTGATACAATGTATTTATAGCCCTTGGGCTGTACATGTGAAAGGGTAAACAATTAATGCTCTTTAAGAATATACGTCTGTATGATAAGCATTCAATGAATAGTTGAACTGTTGATTATCTGGCAATCAATGCTGTGGCCGAGATGCAGCTCGGACCGCCTTAGTTGCTCGTCGTTCAAGAGTTCCTCGGAGTGTTGGACTTCCTTGGAGTACACTTGCTGCTCGGAGTGAGTATGATTTAGTCGGGGAAATAAACTTCCTCGTTGCTATTGTGCCACGTAGGTTGACACGTGTCTTCTTATTATTCGTCTATATCAGCATATTAATTTTGGTATCAACAGAAGCCCCCAATGTTTCATATTTCGAATTTTGAGGAATATGGAACATTTTTTCTCGGTATATGGCAATATTAAATGACCTTCCTGGTTTTTAGGATCATTTTCTTCGTGTTCGAATGTCTTCCAAATTCGCAGAATCCGCCTTTTTGAATTTTTATAAGCGCTTCGATCTTCGCGCACTTTTTGTACTTTTAGCCGCCGGTAGCGTAATAGTTTCTTTTTTGTAATCATTTCTTTCGCCGTTTCCCAAGGCAAAGTATTTAAGCTTCAGTGGCAATCCCATCATCTTCTACCGTTTCCAATTTCTGCTTTCGAGTTTTTCATAGCCTTTTTCTCTCTTGTGCGTTCATCCTTTTCTTCGTTTGTTTGTCAACAGATCTCCATTTTCCTGTAAGATCTTCTTCCTTCTATTTCATTTCTTTTTATTCACCATGGTTTATGTTATTGAATCTCTTGAGAAATTCCGTTCTGATTTTTCTATTCCATCTTGGGTAACTCTGGAGGATCTTTCTGAGCCTTTAGATTACTTTCGTTTGGCTGAGGGACACTGGTTCCCCAGCCTCTTAATTGCTGAATGTGGATTTTCTTTTCCACCAAACCCTTTGTGCTTAGAGTTCTGTCATTATTTCGATGTTGTCCCTGCAAAAATAGCCTCCAACACATGGAGAATAGTTAATGGGGTGTATAGGTTAAATCAAACTCATAGAACCCGTATAGGAATTCCTGAGATTATGTATTGTTATAGATGGGCTGTTCTAGATAATATTTTTTATTTAAAAACTAGATTTTTAAATAGAGCCTTAGTAGTCAACCTCCCTGATGCTAATAGGGATTATTTTGAACATGGGGTAGTTATAAAAAATTGGCAACATGCCCCTTTGACTGGAGATGAAGTATATCAAGGTCCCAGATGCCCTCTATATGGCAATGGGATAAGTTATTTTCATCTTATTTTATTTCTGAAATTATGATTTCATTATGTTTGAATAAATGTGTGACTGATATTTCACTATGTATTTGTTTGTAGTTGACAGCAAAAGAAAAACTCCAAAAGAATCAGAAGTAAATATTAAGCATTTAAAACAAATCTGGAGTTTGCATCAAAAAGTTACAGATGAGCACATCAGGTCTGCTTCATATTTGTTGCAGTATAGGCGTTATACAACCTCCTTTACTGCTCGCCCTGTAATCAGCACTGGTAAGCCAGCACCAGCTCCTGAGGATTCTTCATCAGATTCTCATATTCCTTTGAGTCAGAGGATGGGCAAAAGAAGGGTTCCTGCTCTCTTTGAGGAGACTACATCTGCTGGAGATGGGAAAAGAAACAAGACTGATGTCCCAAAGGGGACAAAGAAAGTAGATGCTGAAGCCCTTATACTTTTGACTCATTTGAGTCTAGACTGTATAAGAGCTCATCTAGTTTGGAAATTGTGACAAAATAGTGTCCATCCTAGAAACCAAAGAGCTTCAGAGATTGGGTTGCTTCTTCTTCTATTCATCTTGCAATGATCCTAAGACTATAGCCATCACTCACACACTTAGAATTTAATTCTTGCATATCATATTGCTCCCATATGTGTATTAATGTGGTGAGTGTGTTCTAATCCCTCAATTTGATTTTTAATAATTTTTTGGGAATTTTAAACATATTTTAAACAAGGTTTTATTTAATTAAAACTTGATTTAAAAAGTTTTGGGGTTAATATCTAAATATGTTATGTTGTGATTTTTGGCCTAAAGTTACTTTGGGTAGGAACCGAAAGCGCTAGAGACTCTAGGGTTGGCTTTGTAATTAGTTTGGGACGCGCGATTACCTTCGTCCTATGGCCAACACTTGCTGATCTCTGATTGGCCAGAATTGTGTTTCTTTACTGAGACAAACCATCGCTTGTTTTCAGCCCTTGGATCATCCCTTATCGATGGCCTGCATGTCTTCTGAGTGAATCCCCGTGTAAACCCTTAAGCCAATCACAGCCAGTTTAAACCACCGCCTGTTGTGAGCCCTTAGATTGTAGTCAAAGGAGCTTGACTCAATCTCAGCCATTGTTTTTGAACGATGGTCTGGAATCTTCCTCCCATCCTATTTAAGGACCTCTCATCTCAGCCTTCGAAAGCTTTTGCCACTTTGAGTTTTCTCAGAAAAAGAATAGAGAGAGAGAGAGAGAAGAGAGAGAGAGAGAGAAACCAGTGAGCCAAGTTAGAAACCCTAACTTCGTCAAATCCCTCTTCAACCTAAACCACTTACCTCTCCATAAACACCATAACCATATAAACACCATCCTTAGTGTTTCTTGAGTTTATGAGAGTTCGAGTTGAGTGATTTCTGGGTTGCTGAAACCTTTGTTCATAAAATCTTATTTCCAACTTAGACACATACTCAGATCTTGTTTCTGGTTCAATAGAAATCATAGATCTGAAGTTTTGCATGTCACAATACACTTAGTTGCATTTATTTCTCATCTTGAGAATTTCGTTGTTGTTTTCTGATTAAAACATTTTCTTACTGCAGAATCAACAAATAAATGTTTTCTAGTTTCTGTTTTTACAAAACCTAGCCTGACCTAGTTGGATTCGCACTTGGAGGGTTCTCAATCTCCTAAATATTTTCAAAATAGATTGAGAAAGGTCTTGACCGATTTCTTAAGCAAGATCTCCGTGGAATCTGGGTTATTTTGAAAGGTCAAAAAGGTTTTTGGTTTTGTAAGAAAGAAAAATAACAAACTCACTGCATATAGACTTTATATGTGATTTGTTAGGATTGTCTGTAATTAATAAGTGTGTGTGAGTGCATGCATGTGCTTTAGAACACTTCTCACAAACATCTTCACACTACAAACACTGAAAGTGTTGGCTATAAGATTTGGTGAACATAAGTCGACGTAAAGTGATGAAACAAAAGAAGAGTTGACAAACTGAGAGGACTACATCAACAAACAAGATCTGCAGAAAAGTTAAGGACGCCAGAGGGTACAATCCCGAACTTGTATAGATTTGTTTTTGTGTGCATGTTAGTTAAATAGGTTGTAACTCGCATATTTGTTTTAGTGATTGTTTTCGTTTTACTCCGTAGAGGGAGTCGTGGATGTTTCCTCAAGGTTGAGGTTTTACCACGTTAAAAATCCTGAGTATTAATATTTCTACATCTTCTCATCTCATTCTGATGTGTGCCGAGTTTAAAACATTTTAAACTGTTTACTAAAACCTGTTATCAAATCTTGTCCATATCTCGTACATAATTTTTGTTAACACATCTTGTGTTCAAAATCTTTTTGATTTAAGTAAAGAGTTTCTTCAACAAACTTTCGGAGTTGCTTAAATAGTTTATTTTTATAAACGGCTTTGGCAACGTTATTTCAATTGGCATCAGAGCTTTTGGTGAACTTTTTCAAAAAGATCCTGAGTTTCTGAAACTGTTTTCTCAAAATCAATAATGGACGAGAAAAATGAAAGATATGGTAACTTGACCAGACCCCCAGTCTTTGATGGAACCAATTTTTCTTACTGGAAAGTAAGAATGATTGCTTTCATTCAAGGAACCCTGGGAGATGATGTCTGGGATATTATTGAAAATGGATACTCTTATCCAACTAAACCAGCCACTGAAGGAAGTAATGAAAGGATTAAGAAAATATTGAGTGAGTTTACTCAAGAAGAGAAACAAGTTTCTCGAAATAATAACAAAGGCAAGAATGCTATATTTATGTCTATTAACGAACATGAGTTCAAGAGAATCTCATCTTGTACCACTTCCAAGGAAGCATGGGATACCTTGATTACTGCCCATGAAGGAGACTCTAGGGTAAAAGCTGCTAAGACTCAGATGTTAATCCAACAGTATAATTCCTTAATCATGTCTGAATCGGAGTCTTTTGATGATTTCTACATGAATCTTACTGATATAGTCACTAAACTTCATGCTAATGGTATAACTTATGATAGACATGAAATTGTGTCTAAAATTCTGAGATCTTTACCACAGAAATTTGACAATAAAAGATATGCTATTGAGGAGATGTGTGATATTAATCTCACTCCTGAATTACTCAGTAGTAAATTAAGAACTGTGGAAATGGAATTGGAGTTTAAGAAACAATTGACCCACACTCATAGGAAACATACCAATTCCAATCTTAGCTTTACTTCTAAGATGACTAAACCTGAGTTAAACACTCCTAGTAATGATTCTGATGAGGACTGTGATTTAGAAAGTCTAGATAATCAGATTGCCCTAATGTCAAAACAATTTAAGAAAATTGTTAAATTTAGAAACAGTATTGCAAATAGACAGGGCAAGTTTAATTATTCTACTCCCTCAAATCACAAGCCCCATGAGAAACCTCATGACAAACAGAACAAGGACAACACAAGACCTCACAGAGACCTCAAGAAAATTGAATGCTATAGATGTGGTAAACTAGGTCACATTGCTCAAGACTGTAGAGTTAATTTAAATTCCCAAAACAAACACTCTAGAGCCAACATATGCAAAACCTGGGATGACTCAAGTGACTCTGAAAATGAGGAACCTGAGACATCTGATGGTTTTGACCCTTGTTTATCCTTCTTTGCCAAAATCATATATAATGATGATATGCCTATGCTTGATAGTGAGGATGTGTTTAGTAATTCTAGTTCTGTTGCTTTGAATCATACTTTAACTGGTTTAGATGCTTTAATTACTGAGAACATTAATACTTCCTCCTCGGGGTGTGTGAGTCAAAGGGGAATCGATACTGCTGATGTCAATGGGTGCGTGAGTTTAAGAAATGAAACCTTAGGGGTCACTTCACACACTTCACTTAGTGACTCAGATAATGATGATCTCCCAGATATACACACTCTATATACTAAAACTCTAAAGAAAAGCACTAGACTAGAAAAGATTGTGAAAGATCTTACCAAAAAGCTAGAGGATCTAAGCCTAATGGTAAAACTGAATGTTGAAGAGTATACTACTCAATGCATGTCTCATGACAGTGAAGTTAAAGTGTTTGATGAAAAACTGAAAACTTTGACTGAAGCTAATGAAATTCTGGAGAAAAAATACAAAGGGACATTATTAGAATTGGAACAAACAAAAGAAAAGACAGCAACTGTTTTCAAAAAATTTACCAAATTTGAAAATAATTCAAACTGTTTTGATGGATTTGTTGCTGAATCTAAAACCAATTCTGATGATAGAACTGGTATAGGGTTTTGCCCCAATTTGAAGACACAAACTAAACATTTTGAACCTATCAAATTTGTGTCAGGAGGCAAAAGACCTATTGAAACATGTCCAGACTTTCATTCTCTAAAAACTGAGTTTGATCATCAAAACACTAACTCTGGAGATGCAAGTTGCTCTAAGCATGAAAGTTTACCAAAGGGAAAATATGTCTGCCCCCCAATTAGGAAAAGTGAACCTGCTTTCAAACCTGTGCTACCTAGGAATAAAATTCAACCTCAAAATCTCTCAAAACCTTTGTTTAGAGACTTTCCTAAGAAAAACCCCATTCTGAGCAATCTTTATTGCTCCTATTGTGATATATACGGTCACTCTTTCGATAATTGCTATGCGAGGAGACTGATTAAACCTATCTACAATACCTCCATGTATCAAAACTTTAACTACTCTAGGAGGAGTCGTAACAACTATGTCCTTCCCAGGCCACCAGACAAAAACTCCAACTATAGGAATAGAAAGACTAAACCTAAACGGACATTTACTAGAAGGATTACCAGAAACTTTTCTAAATCAAATGCTCAGGAGTTTAAATTTACTCAAAATCATGCGCAAAATGTTTTTCAACAAAAATCTAATGCTCGCAAATTTTATCAAATGAGAGCAAACAAGCGCAAACTAAAAACCAGCGCAATTTGGGTTAGAAAAGATGATCTAGTACCCCAGATGAAGTGTAACATTGTTATTTCTGCTCTAAAAGCTGAACTTACATCTTCTGGTTGGTATTTGGATTCTGGTTGTTCCAAGCATATGACAGGTGATGATACAAAACTTTTAAATAAAACCATCTTTGATGGTGGAAAAGTTATTTTTGGTGATGGAGTATCATCTCAGATCATAGGCAAAGGAACTCTTAAAGAAAAAGGACTTCCTGTTCTTGAAAATGTTCTCTTAGTAAAAGGTCTTAAGGCTAATTTACTTAGCATTTCGCAATTTTGTGACTCAAACTATACTGTTACCTTTTCAAAGAACAATTGCAAGATTTTAAATGAAAAGGGAGAATGCTTAATTACAGGATTCAGGACTCCTGACAATTTTTATACTGTCATGTCTAGTTCTGAAATCTGTAATGTTGCCAGAATGGATGACAATGAGATATGGCATAACAGAATGGGTCACATTAATTACGAAAATTTGAGTAAATTGTCCTGTCAACAAATAGTTAGAGGAATACCAAAAATTAAACCTATTCATAACATTGTCTGTGGTCCCTGTCAAGAAGGAAAAATTATTAAAGCACCTCATAAAAGGGTTAAAGATATCCTTACCTCTAATCCATTAAAACTCATCCATATGGACCTAATGGGTCCTTCTCAAACTGTTAGTCTTTGTGGACACAGTTATATCTTAGTTATGGTTGATGACTTCACTAGATTCACTTGGGTAGCTTTCTTAAAACAGAAATTCGATACTTTCCAAACTTTTTTAAAGATTCCTTTACGGATTGAAAATGAGAAAGACACTCAAGTGAATAGAATCCGAAGTGATAGAGGTGGTGAATTTAAAGACACTGGTATTGTAGAATATTGTGACTATAATGGTTACAAACATGAGTTCAGTGCTCCTAAGACCCCTCAACAAAATGGTATAGCTGAAAGAAAGAATCGAACTCTTCAAGAGATGGCACGTGTCATGCTCCATGCCAAGAACTTACCTAAGTATTTTTGGGTAGAATCTATTCGTACAGCTTGCCATCTCATTAATAGGGTCTATCTTAGAAAGAATTCCAAACAAACTTCTTATGAACTTTGGTACAATAAAAATCCTAATCTTAAGTACCTTAGAACCTTTGGTAGTATCTGCTATGTGTGCAAAGATAGGGAACACTTATCTAAATTTGAGAGTAGGGGAGATAAAGCCATATTCTTAGGTTATTCACCTAACAGTAGAGCTTATCGAGTGTACAATCTTCGCACTAAGACCATAATGGAATCTATAAATGTAATTGTTAGTGACACTACTATAGAAAGCAAGACTAGTGAATTAACTATAGAAGAAGAATCATCAAATGTTTTAGAAAATGACTCCTCTGAAATAGATAATTCATTACCTATTGAGTCACCTGAAGTACCTAACTGGGTTTCTAAAGACCATCCCATAAACAACGTAGTTGGTAATCCTAGTGAGCCAGTACGTACAAGATCCCAACTTAGAAATTATGCTCTTTATGCATGCTTTGTTTCTCTTGTGGAACCAAAGAATGTAAATGAGGCATTGAATGACTCTCACTGGATTTCTGCTATGCAGGATGAACTTTTACAATTTGTCATTCATGATGTTTGGTATCTAGTTCCACGTCCTGATCACAAAAAGGTTATTGGTACTCGTTGGATTTTTAAAAATAAAACTGATGAAAATGGGATAGTAATTAGAAATAAAGCTAGACTAGTTGCTCAAGGTTATTCCCAAATAGAAGGAATTGATTTTAACGAGACGTTTGCTCCTGTTACTCGTTTAGAATCAGTTCGTCTGCTTCTTGCTATAGCTTGTCACATGCATTTTACATTATATCAAATGGATGTAAAATCTGCTTTCCTTAATGGAATACTTGCCGAGGAAACCTATGTAGAACAACCTAAAGGGTTCATTGACCCTAATTATCCTAATCATGTATTTCGGTTGAAAAAGGCTTTATATGGTCTTAAACAAGCTCCTAGAGCTTGGTATGAGCGCCTGTCCAGTTTTCTGCTGGATAAAGGTTTCAAAAGAGGTGGAAATGACCAAACCTTATTTGTCAAACATTTTGGCAAACACATTACTATCGCTCAAATCTATGTAGACGATATCATATTTGGATCTACTTCTACCTCAGAAGTAAAATCTTTTGCTGAAATTATGAGTAAGGAATTTCAGATGTCCCTTATGGGGGAGTTACAGTTCTTCCTAGGACTCCAAGTCAAACAACAACCAGATGGATTGTTTCTTTCGCAGACTAAGTACGCATTCGAGATAGTTAAAAAATTTGGCCTCGAGAGTGCTAAAAGTGCTAAAACACCTATGAGTACTACAGAGAAATTATCTAAAGATGAAAATGGAAAATCTGTAGACTCTACTTTATATCGTAGTATGATTGGCACATTACTCTATCTGACTGCCTCGCGTCCTGATATCATGTATGCTGTGTGTGTTTGTGCGCGATATCAAAACAACCCCAAAGAGAGCCATTTAAACTCTGTTAAACGGATAATTAAATATGTTAAAGGCACTCCAAATTTAGGAATTTGGTACACGAATGACACACCGAGCACTATTATTGGGTACACAGATGCTGATTGGGCTGGTTGTACTGATGATAGTAAAAGCACTTTAGGCGCATGTTGTTATATTGGTAATAACTTGGTAGGATGGAGTAGTAAAAAACAGAACTGCACATCTCTCTCGACTGCTGAATCTGAATACATAGCCGCCGGTAGCTGTTGTGCCCAATTATTATGGCTTAAACAAATGCTAAGTGATTATGGTATTCTAGAACCTACACTTCATCTCTATTGTGATAATCAAAGCGCGATTAATATTTCTAAGAACCCGGTTCAACACTCGCGAACTAAACACATTAAGATAAGACATCACTTTATTCGTGAATTAGTGGAAACCAAGGAATTAGAAATTAATTATCTTCCAACTGATCTACAACTTGCAGATTTATTTACCAAACCCCTTGATTATAATAGATTCATTTCTTTACGTAAATCTATTGGTATGATTTGTGTTGAGTAAATACCTGTTATATTTTCCAAGTTCCTTCCCTTTGTCCATTTGAGACAAAATGGGGGAGAAATTTGAGTCTACTGCATATACTAAAAAGCTTGATCTTAGTAATTCTTTGCAGGTATTCTTCTTGTACAGTCATTCTCTTCTGTAATAATAGGATGTTAAACTGTATATAGTTGAGTTATGTAATTTTTTGCTTTCTAGGATTTGGGTAGATAGAACTTTTATAGGAATAGGATTTTCTTATTTGTCACCCTACGAGTTCTAGATGACTCAAAGGAGATTTTGTCTCATATTTCCAAAGGGGGAGATTGAAGCCCTTATACTTTTGACTCATTTGAGTCTAGACTGTATAAGAGCTCATCTAGTTTGGAAATTGTGACAAAATAGTGTCCATCCTAGAAACCAAAGAGCTTCAGAGATTGGGTTGCTTCTTCTTCTATTCATCTTGTAATGATCCTAAGACTATAGCCATCACTCACACACTTAGAATTTAATTCTTGCATATCATATTGCTCCCATATGTGTATTAATGTGGTGAGTGTGTTCTAATCCCTCAATTTGATTTTTAATAATTTTTTGGGAATTTTAAACATATTTTAAACAAGGTTTTATTTAATTAAAACTTGATTTAAAAAGTTTTGGGGTTAATATCTAAATATGTTATGTTGTGATTTTTGGCCTAAAGTTACTTTGGGTAGGAACCGAAAGCGCTAGAGACTCTAGGGTTGGCTTTGTAATTAGTTTGGGACGCGCGATTACCTTCGTCCTATGGCCAACACTTGTTGATCTCTGATTGGCCAGAATTGTGTTTCTTTACTGAGACAAACCATCGCTTATTTTCAGCCCTTGGATCATCCCTTATCGATGGCCTGCATGTCTTCTGAGTGAATCCCCGTGTAAACCCTTAAGCCAATCACAGCCAGTTTAAACCACCGCCTGTTGTGAGCCCTTAGATTGTAGTCAAAGGAGCTTGACTCAATCTCAGCCATTGTTTTTGAACGATGGTCTGGAATCTTCCTCCCGTCCTATTTAAGGACCTCTCATCTCAGCCTTCGAAAGCTTTTGCCACTTTGAGTTTTCTCAGAAAAATAATAGAGAGAGAGAGAGAGAAACCAGTGAGCCAAGTTAGAAACCCTAACTTCGTCAAATCCCTCTTCAACCTAAACCACTTACCTCTCCATAAACACCATAACCATATAAACACCATCCTTAGTGTTTCTTGAGTTTATGAGAGTTCGAGTTGAGTGATTTCTGGGTTGCTGAAACCTTTGTTCATAAAATCTTATTTCCAACTTAGACACATACTCAGATCTTGTTTCTGGTTCAATAGAAATCATAGATCTGAAGTTTTGCATGTCACAATACACTTAGTTGCATTTATTTCTCATCTTGAGAATTTCGTTGTTGTTTTCTGATTAAAACATTTTCTTACTGCAGAATCAACAAATAAATGTTTTCTAGTTTCTGTTTTTACAAAACCTAGCCTGACCTAGTTGGATTCGCACTTGGAGGGTTCTCAATCTCCTAAATATTTTCAAAATAGATTGAGAAAGGTCTTGACCGATTTCTTAAGCAAGATCTCCGTGGAATCTGGGTTATTTTGAAAGGTCAAAAAGGTTTTTGGTTTTGTAAGAAAGAAAAATAACAAACTCACTGCATATAGACTTTATATGTGATTTGTTAGGATTGTCTGTAATTAATAAGTGTGTGTGAGTGCATGCATGTGCTTTAGAACACTTCTCACAAACATCTTCACACTACAAACACTGAAAGTGTTGGCTATAAGATTTAGTGAACATAAGTCGACGTAAAGTGATGAAACAAAAGAAGAGTTGACAAACTGAGAGGACTACATCAACAAACAAGATCTGCAGAAAAGTTAAGGACGCCAGAGGGTACAATCCCGAACTTGTATAGATTTGTTTTTGTGTGCATGTTAGTTAAATAGGTTGTAACTCGCATATTTGTTTTAGTGATTGTTTTCGTTTTACTCCGTAGAGGGAGTCGTGGATGTTTCCTCAAGGTTGAGGTTTTACCACGTTAAAAATCCTGAGTATTAATATTTCTACATCTTCTCATCTCATTCTGATGTGTGCCGAGTTTAAAACATTTTAAACTATTTACTAAAACCTGTTATCAAATCTTGTCCATATCTCGTACATAATTTTTGTTAACACATCTTGTGCTCAAAATCTTTTTGATTTAAGTAAAGAGTTTCTTCAACAAACTTTCGGAGTTGCTTAAATAGTTTATTTTTATAAACGGCTTTGGCAACGTTATTTCAGATGCTACCCCTTCTGTTGCTCCTCAGAAGGCTGCCGAGAAGCCCCCAGTGGCTCCGAGCAAGAAGGTTGCACCTGTGGAAGTGGTCACCATATCCCCAACCAAAAGCTCTTCTTTGGTTGAAACTGTTGAACTGCCACCGAGGAGACTGAAGAAATCCTCCTCGGTCAATTTGACTGAAACCATTTCCCAGCTCCAAGTTAGTGGAGCTGGTGTTCCAACTATTATTCCCCCGAGCTCTGCAATGAGCTCGGTAAAGACTTGGACCATTCCTGAGGTTCAAGGAATTGAGGAGAGTATGTCTAGGGATGTGCTTACATCTTTGGCTACTCGTCACCTTGCTTCAGTAAGTTTCTCATATTCTGAATTTTCTTTCCTTCCATCAATACGTATATCTCTGTACTGACTTATCATTATCTCCTTTTTCAGCTGGTGAGTTGCTTTAACACCATTGTGAAGAAAGATGAAGCGATCAAGGCTTCTAGCTCCTCTTCTGGAGTGGAGGATGCTTTATTGGGGTTAACAAAATCTTTGAAGGATTCCCGTCAAAAGTATGACGAGGATAGGGCTGAATGGGAGAAGAAGTTGGCTGCAATTGAGGCAGAAAAGGTGCAGCTGGAAAATAAAGTGAAAGATTTGGAGGGAGAGAAGAAGAAGTATGACGAGAAGCTCAAGAGTTTTGGAGAGCTTGAAGACAAGATGAAAGTGGCAGAAGAAGAATTGTCCCTTCTGCGAGAAGTGAAACACCAGAAGGAAGAGGTGGAAGCTAAGTTGAAGGCCACCGAGGACCTTCTATCCGAGAAGCTCTCCTCGGAGAAAATGAAAAGAAAGCTGGCGGTGAAAAAATCTTTTCGCACTGGTTGGGATAAAGGATGGGACAGGGGGTAACAACAATGATGACTCAGGTGCAGTACGGGAGTTTGAAATACTTCCGAGATGGTTGGGTGGCTGCCCTGCAAGAATTGAAGGTTAATGAGGACTCAAAATTATTTCAACAGCATCTCCCTGGTCCTCCCCCAGCCATTGAAGATGAAGAAGAGGACGAAGCTGCCTCCGAAGAATCTTCTATGGTAGTGGGTGATCCCATCCTTACCCAGCCTGCTGACAAGGAGCTTTCATCTCTGCCTGCTCCTCCTGAACAAGTTCCAGCTCCAGCCGACCAACTCGTTGTTCCCACCGAGAAACCGAGCTCCTCATCCCAGCCTCCCGAGAAAGTCTTGGGGGACAAGGAAAAGGTGTGAAGTTGTTCGGTATTCTCTTTCTATTTTTCTTCTTTTTCAAGTGTAACCAAGATCTTTGTAACTCTTCACTATGATCTAATAAAATTTGAGTTCTTTTCTTCCATATGATTGTATCTTTTCTATCTGTACTCTGTCTTGATCTTTTTTTTGATGATTGTCTTTTCTTTCTCTGCTAGTTTCTGGCCAGAATGGATCTGCTATCTGCTAATGATACAAAGCTGATGCAGCAATGTCATGAATATTATAAGGCTGGTCACACAGACCTGAATGCATCAGAAGTTGCAGACATCCTTGGGCATGATGCTTCTGAGCAGGCAATCGAAGCTTATCAGTATCTGAAGGGCTTACTTAACCGAGCTGTGGCCAATAATGTGGCTTACTATGAAATAATCGAGGATCTTCAATGTACCTTAGAAGACCTTCAAAATCAGTATAAGGAATCAACCGCCCTATTGCATGAAGGATATGAGAAGAGATATCAGCAACTTTCCGCCGAGAAGGGTTACGAGAAGCTCATCGCTGGATATGATATTAGGGAGAGAACCCTAAAGGGTGAAGTTGAAGCATGTAGACAGATTGCCGAGCTGCTGGAGCAAGAGAATAACAATTTGCAGAAAGAGCTAGCACAGTATAAGTCTGCAGCTTCATCTTGCACTGCCTTGGTACCGGTCACCGATGAAGGATTCTCATTTTTAGAAGTGGAAAATGCCAAGCTGCGAGAAGAGTTAGAGACTTTGAGAAGAGCTGGGCCTTCTACTGCTATTCGGGGACGAGGAAGAGGTTCTCGTGGACGAAGAAGAGTTGCTCAGAATGTTGTCGAGGAACCAAGTTCTCGACCTGCTCGGGGAGGATCAAGAGTTCTTTGTCGTACTGTTGAAGAAGCTCGTACTCAATCAGCGTTGGAAAGCCAAGCATTCCAATTGATGGCAAAAAATCAAGCCTTGTCTGAACTGTCCAAGAAAGTTAGAGAACTGGAACAACAACTCTCTTCAAAGAAATCAATGTTGGAGACTAATGATCTTTTCATCCGGAGTCTTCACGAGAAGCTTGAAAAGTTAACATTTCAATTTCACAAACAGCCCATGGAGTTCTGGATGGCTGGATACAACGAAGCATTATTCCATTTGGATTATCGTATCCAGAATGCCAATAATGAGGGCTACAAGCAAGGTTGGCTGAATGCCTTGGGCGTGCTGAAGCTCGAACAAGGACACTACCTGTGGGACTATTATGATCCTGGGGTACTTGACTTGCCTGTGCCACCGTATAATTTGGACATGGAATGGATCCCAGCTCGTGCCATTCCTCGGAGATTAATTGCAAAATACCTTGATGACTACAATCTTCATTCTCAGATCGAGGTATCTCGTCCTGAGAATCTACTGGACACTCCTTCAATAATGAACGTCAGAATGCTTCGAGATATTAATTTCATTAATTCTCCCCTTTGCCTGGAAGATCCTCCTGCTGGCGAGGAGCCTATATCGAAAGTTGAAGGGAAAAACCAATAGAATAGGAATTTTTGATGTAATAATTAGTATACATATCCATGTAATGTAACTTGTAATTTATTTTGAATTATATGAAAGACTTTCATTTTTGCTTGCAAATTTGTATTGCTATTATCTTGTATTTGTCAAACACTTTATATTTGTGCTTGCATAACAATATTGTGTGGTTCATCGACCAACTTAGTAATAAAAAATTACAAGTATTAGTAATGTTGCTCGATCACTTAATAACAAAGTAATGAGTTACAAATGTTTAAAATTTTTCCAACCAACCAAGGTTGTTAAATTGTGCTTGTCGACCAATTATAGTTAGTGGGTTTTTATCCCCGACCAACCATACTTGGTGAATTTTTGTCTTTTTCATAAAATATGTCCGACCAACCAAGGTCGATAAATTCTCCTTGTCGACCAACTACAGTTAGTGGGTTTTAATCCCCGACCAACCATACTTGGTTCATTTTGGAATATTTTGTTCTTCGAAGAACTTTTGTTTTTTCTATAATAATCTTACCTCCCGACCAACATTAGTTGGCATTTGAGAGTATATCTTGTTTCCTAATCAACCGAGATTGGAATTTTTAGGAGTGTTGTTCTTACCCTTTTACCAACCGGAGTTGGTCTGAGTTCAAACTATCATGTCCACTTGCCCTTTTACCAAAATTGGTCTGAGCCAGTGTCAGCCTCCTAACCAAAGGAGTATGGTTTCCTAACCAATCGGAGCTGGTATTTTAGGAATGTCGTGTTCTCACTCTTTTACCAATCGGAATTGGTCTGAGTTAGAACTATGATTTCGTGTTCTCTCTCTTTTACCAATCGGAATTGGTCTGAGTTCGAACTATGATGTCCACTCGCCCTTTTACCAACCGGAGTTGGTCTAAGCTAGTGTACGCCTCCTAACCAAAGGAGTATGGTTTGTCCTCGCCCTTTTACCAACCGGAGTTAGTCTGAGCTTGACCTATCGTGTTCTCGCCCTTTTACCAACCGGAGTTGGTCTGAGCTCGAACTATCGTATTGTTTTTACTGCCGACCAGCGTAGTGTTACACACTAGTATTCCCCGAAAAACTTTCAATAAAAAGAGAGAAGATGGCGAAATATCATCGTTTTATTCATATTGATGGAACTGCTTTAGATTTTACATCACTGATAATACTTGCGTAGGTGTTCAGCATTCCATGCATTCTTAAATTCCTCTCCTTCTAGAGTTGCTATTCGGTAGGTTCCTGGTCGAACAACTTCTGTAACTCGGTAAGGTCCATGCCAGTTTGCTTCCAACTTATTGTGCTTCTGAATGACCTTCTTTAGCACATAATCTCCTTCTTTTAAGTCGCATTTCTTCACCCTCTTATTGTAGAACAGGGCTGTTCGTTGTTGGTAAGCAGCATTCCTCATGGCTACATCTTCTCTAACTTCCTCGAGCATGTCCAAATCTAATCTCCTCATCAAGTCGCTGACTGGGGAATTGAAATTCATCACTCTGTGTGTTAGAAGACCCAACTCGACAGGTATTACGTCCTCACTTCCAAACGCCAACATATATGGTGATTCTCCAGTTGCTGCTCGGGGGGTTATTCGGTAAGCCCACAATACTGACTGTAGCTCATTAATCCAATTAGCCTTAGCCTCACTTAGCCTCTTCTTCAAACCATTTAGTAATGTTCTGTTCGTCACTTCAGTCTGTCCATTGCTTTGAGGATGGCCTGGTGCTGAATGAACCTTCAAAATGTTTGACTGATGACAATAGGCGGCAAACTCCTCGTTATCAAATTGTGTTCCATGGTCTGTAATGAAGGTATGAGGGAGACCATATCGGCAGATGATGTTCTTCCAAATGAATTGGTACACCTTCTCGTATGTCATATCAATCAGAGGCTCAGCTTCTACCCAATTAGTAAAATAATCCATTGCGACGACGAGGTACTTGAATCTTCCTCGGGTCGTTGGCAGTGGTCTAACCAAATCAATTCCCCACATGGAAAATGGCCAAGGGG
Organism: Sambucus nigra; assembly: GCA_949130495.1. Taxonomy (NCBI): domain Eukaryota; kingdom Viridiplantae; phylum Streptophyta; class Magnoliopsida; order Dipsacales; family Adoxaceae; genus Sambucus; species Sambucus nigra. The sequence continues at coordinate 330,678,697 of OX422216.1, forward strand.
AAGTTATGGGTGTCAACAATGCTTGTGGAGTTCGTCGGATGGAAGAGAAACGCTGGCATTTATCACATCTCTTAGCATAGGCTATACAATCAGCCCTCATCGTCGGCCAGTAGTATCCCTATGTCATCACCCTTTGCAAAAGAGTCCGACCTGCAACATGGGCTCCAAAGGATCCTTCATGGATCTCTTCAATCAATTCTTTCACCTCGGAGGGATGTACACATCTTTGCAAACCTGCTATTATTCCTCGTCTATACAAAACACCATTAGTTAGTACATACCGAGCAACTTTATACTTCAATTTCTTGGCAGCGAGCTTATCCTTCGGTAATATTCCCTCCTCAACATATGCCCTGATGGGATCCATCCAAGATGGTACTAAATCAAGGGTAATAATATTCATCGTTAGGTCTTCATCTATGCTCCGACTTTCTAATACTTCAATTGGTATCGTTCTTCGCAGCTCGGTACGAGTAGCTGATGCTAGTCGAGCTAGTGCGTCTGCTCGTGCATTCTCTATTCTTGGTATTCTGATCAACTGAATGGCATCAAATTCTGCCAACAACTCCATCACCTTTGCATGATACTTGACCATTAATTCTTCTTTAACTGCATATGTTCCCATCATCTGATTCACAATTAATTGAGAATCACTGAATACCATCACTTGTTGTGCTTCCATAATCTTTACTAAATTAAGACCTGCTATCAAGGCCTCATACTCAGCTTCATTATTGGAAGCTTTGAATTGGAATCGCAGGGCGTATTCCATGTCAATCTCGTCTAGGGTGTTCAAAACAATTCCTGCTCCACAACCTGTTGTGCAAGATGACCCATCTATATATAATCTCCATGTAGGTAACTTGTCTTCAAATTCCTTATCTGACAGAGTTCCTCGGTGAAATATTTGCTGTTTCCCTTTATCCTCCCCTGGTATTTCTCGCTCCTCGTCGACCATCTCTTCTCGCCCTTTTACCAACCGGAGTTGATCTGAGCTTGAATTTGATGATCCTTCTACGTCCACAAGCCCTTTTACCAACCGGATTTGGTCTGAGCTTGTGTTTGTTGATCCTGTAACATCCACAGGTTGATCAGCGAGCAACTTTTGTTCCTCGGGGGAATCAGGATAAGTAAACTCTGCTATAAAATCTGCTACATCTTTCGCTTTTAATGATGATCTGGGTTCATACACAATATCATATTCACCGAGCTCTATTGCCCAGTACATCAGTCTCCCTAATTTTTCTGGCTTATGAAGGGCTTGTCTCAATGGCATGTCGGTATACACGACGATGGTATGGGCCTGGAAATATGGCCTCATTCTTCTACTTGCCTCAATTAATGCCAATGCCAATTTTTCCAGCTTTGGGTACCTGATCTCTGCACCTCGGAAAGCCTTACTTGTGTAATAAATTGGCTTCTGGACTCCATTCTCTATTCTGATCAATGCCGAGCTGACTGCATTCTCTGATACTGCCAGGTACAAGTACAACTTTTCTCCCATTACTGGCCTGGACAACAGTGGAGGTGCTCCCAAATATTTCTTCAAGTCTTGAAAGGCTTTTTCACATTCATCATTCCACTCGAAAGTTTTTCGAAGTGTTTTGAAGAATGGAAGGCATCTATCAGTTGCTCGGGATAAAAATCTGTTGAGCGCTGCAACTCGTCCTGTAAGACTCTGCACTTCTTTCTTCGTCGTTGGAGATCGCAACCCTAAAAGAGCTTTGATCTTTTCTGGATTCGCCTCAATGCCTCGCTGGTTGACGATGTACCCGAGGAACATTCCTTCTCGTACTCCAAATGTGCACTTCGTCGGGTTGAGCTTCATTTGGTATTTATCCAGTTGATCAAAGGTCTGACCTAAGTCAACTAGATGATCAGCAGCTCTCTTGCTCTTTGTCAGCATATCATTGACATAGACTTCCATATTGCAACTGATTTGTTCGGCAAAAGCCTTATTCATCAGCCGCTGGTATGTCGCTCCTGCATTTTTCAAACCAAAAGGCATAACATTATAACAATAAGTTCGCCTAGGGGTAATAAAAGAAGTACTTTCCCTGTCTTCAGGTTTCATTTTAATCTGGTTGTAGCCAGAGTAAGCATCCATGAAGCTGAGCAGCTCGTGTCCCGAGGTAGCATCCACTAGTTGATCAATTCTGGGCAATGGAAAGTGATCCTTTGGGCATGCCTTGTTGAGATCGGTGAAATCAACACACATTCTCCATTTATTATTTTTCTTCTTTACCATCACCACATTTGCTAACCAGTCTGGATATTTCACATCTTCAATGAATTGGGCTTTCTGGAGCTTCTCGACCTCCTCTTGTATAGCCTGATTCTTCTCGGGACTAAATACTCTTCTTCTCTGCTTTACGGGTTTGATCTCCTTATTCACATTGAGCTCATGACATAAGAAGTTTGGATCTATTCCTGGCATGTCTTCATGACTCCATGCAAAAGTTTTCTTTCTGCTTCTCAAGAAAGTTATCAACTCCTGTTTTATTGATGTATCCAACGACGAACCTATCTGAGTTGTTCGTTCAGGGTGTTCATCGTCCAGAATAATATTTTCTATAGATTCCACCACCTGTCCTTTTACAAGTTGGGATTCATCTCTGGGATCCAGTGTTTTAATTCATGTACCTTCATCCACCTGGTAGGTAGTAGTCTTTTTCCTTGATTCTTCAAGCTCCTCTTGCTAGGCAGATGAATAATAGCATTCCCGAGCTACCTTTTGATCACCTTTCACAACTCCTACTCCAAAATTTGTTGGGAATTTTAAGCACTGATGTACTGTAGATGGAACTGCTTCGAACTTCTTCAAACCAACTCTTCCCATGATGATGTTGTAAGCTGATTTCACATTCTTATCCATCACAAAGAAGCGTATTCTTTCTGTTCGACAAGCAGGCCAAGTTCCAATGAATATATCCAACTTGATCGTCCCAAGTGGAAAAACTTTCTCGCCAGCAAAACCCAGGAGAGGTCTGTGATAAGGCTCCAATTGAGATAATTTTAAATTTAAACTGTCAAAGCATGAGTAGAACATGATGTCTGCCGAACTACCATTATCTACCAGAACCCTTGAAATCACTACTTCTTTCATCCTTATTTTGATCACCAAAGGGTCTTCGTGAGGGTAAAGAACACCTGCAAGGTCGTTTTTTGAAAAACCAATGACCGGCTTCTCTTTGTTTATCTTCCTCGGGCAATCCTCCTCAGCCAAATTTATTCGCTGAATGTATGAGCAAGCCTGAGCCTCACCGAAGCTTTTCTTTCTGCAGTAAGATCTCCTCCTCCTGTATCTCCACCTGTAATAACATTACAATCAAATGCTCCAAAACGTATTGAAAATACCTCGCGTTCTGGTTGCCTTGTCCTTTTGGGAATATTGGGGTCATCCTCTGTATCATCTTCATGATTTCTTTTTCCTGTTTTCCTCTGCCCGACGAGGAGATCTGGATCTCTCTCTTGCTCGGTCTTCTTTTCCCCTTTCATTTCTACGATCAACATACTTTGACAACTTTCCTCGTCTAATGAGCGTTTCAATCTCATTCTGTAGGGCTATACAGTTTTTAGTCATATGACCATGATCCTTGTGAAACTCGCAATATTTATCTCTATTTCTTTTGTCAGGGTCCGACCTCAATTTCTTTGGCCACCTTACTTCTTCGTTATTCTTGATTTCTTCTAAGACATGATTAATACCCATTTTCAAAGGAGTATAATTATCAAATTTCTTCAGGACTTCCCATGAAGACTTATTATTCTTGGAATGCTTGTCACCACCATTTCCCTTATGCTCTTTCTTCTTAGATTTGTCGACTTCCACCATGGTTTATTTATCCATATTCTTCTTCGCAGCCATAGCCTCCTCGGCATTCATGATTTTGGCCGCTTTTGCCATCAACTCTGACATAGTTGTAGGTGGATCTTTAGCCAAAGTGTAACACAACTTATTAGGCAACAACCCACTCATCAAGGCGGTGATTGCTGTCTTTTCTTCGTAATCTATGACTTCCAGCTTCTCGTTATTGAAATGAGTTATGTAATCTCTAGTACTCTCACCAGATTTTTGTCTAACACTTAACAAGTGTGCTACTCTTTTTACTGGCTTTGCTCCAAAACAGAAATTACCGATGAACAACTCGGCCAACTGAAAGAAAGTTGAAATCTTACCCCGAGGAAGATTGTTGTACCATATCTGAGCAGATCCAGTAAGAGTTCCTGAGAATGCTCTACATCTCATCTCGTCGGGGACAGCGTAGATGTCGGCAGCAGCTTGATATTGCTTTATGTGAAGAACAGGATCTGTCTTTCCATCATATTTGAGGGTTACCACATGGGCTTTAAACTTTGACGGGGTAGGAAAATTCACAATGGCCTGGACGAAAGGTGTCCCTTGAACAAAAGTTCATTGTAGGGGATTCTTCGCCTTAACCATTTCTCCCAATCTATCCTCCAACCGCTGAATGGAACCTTTCCACGCATCATTTCCTTCCTCGGGCTTATTAGTTCGAGCAATTGATTGTTCCGAAGTGGCCTCTCGGGATCTATCTTGACGAGCAACCGGTCGTGATTGTGCTGATCCCTCCCTTAAACCTGATGGTTGTCGAAAACTCCTCGACAAGGTCTTAGGTGGACTCCTATTCCTCCTAGGGCCTAATCGACTGAAAGGAGACAGCCTGCTCAGTCTTTCCAAGGCACTGGGTCTCTCTGGAGAGAGAGTAATACGTTGCTCAGTATCTGTGACCCGTATTGATGAAGTTTTCCCAGGTTGATAAGAGAAATCATCAGATTCCTCATTACGATACGCATCTATACGCCTGGATCATTGAGAAAGTAAATAGGTTTGCCGTTGACCACTTCGCTGTCCTGAATATGCAGGTGCACCGCCATGAAGGGTTTGTGTGAGTTGCCGCATTGTCTCTTACATGGCGGTTTGTCCTTGAGCCAGATTCGTCATAATTCCAGCCAGATCTGGAGGTGCAGAGGGATTTGGAAGATTTTCAGCATTTCCAGCGTTTCGATTGCTGGATTCCGGATTATCTGCCATTGATGATGAATGATTTTTGGTTAAAAACGATAACAACAATCGATTCCCACAGACGGCGCCAATCTGTTGATGTATAAAATTAGATTGCTTCTAATTATTTAATCACAGATAAATGTAAATGAGACAAAGGATTTTAAAGTGGTTCAGCCTTATAAGAATGGCCTACGTCCACTGTTTCTGTTATTGCCAAGTGTTTTGGAGTTCTTGATATGTATTTCTATCAAGAAAATCCGGTCCCTTTGAATGAGGGTGATACAATGTATTTATAGCCCTTGGGCTGTACATGTGAAAGGGTAAACAATTAATGCCCTTTAAGAATATACGTCTGTATGATAAGCATTCAATGAATAGTTGAACTGTTGATTATCTGGCAATCAATGCTGTGGCCGAGATGCAGCTCGGACCGCCTTAGTTGCTCGTCGTTCAAGAGTTCCTCGGAGTGTTGGAGTTCCTCGGAGTGTTGGACTTCCTCGGAGTACACTTGCTGCTCGGAGTGAGTATGATTTAGTCGGGGAAATAAACTTCCTCGTTGCTATTGTGCCACGTAGGTTGACACGTGTCTTCTTCTTATTCGTCTATATCAGCATATTAATTTTGGTATCAACAACATCCTTTGCTTATATACTGTGCAGGCTACGATCCCTCATATATATAATACTTAGGAGTGTTAAAGGATGGGTTTTGATTCATCCTTTGCTTATATACTGTGCGGGCTACGATCCCTCATATAGAGCATTAAAAATCAGATTCATTTAAAGCTTTGATTCTGAATCTAGTATCCTACGAAGTGAATTACTAGGGTGTGGGGGATTTGAACCCAACCTATCTTTCTCCATTCATAGCTTAAAATTTTAGTCAATTCGTTCTTAATTTTGCATTAGAGTAATTGCATCGCATTCTTTTTCATAATTTCACAAGTTAATCATTTTCAAAAGTGCATATAGTTGTAGTTATTTCGCAAATCAAATCACCTTTTCATTTTCTTTAGAGTCAAAGTTAGGTTTCCTTCGTCTGTCCAATGTCGTTACGATTCTGTTCGTCCTAGTTCCCTGAGGAGTCGATACCCAGACTATCCACTATACTCCGTAATAGTGTAGGTAAAGTTTAGGTTTTTGTATTGCGGTTGGAAGTCGATAACAACGACTAGCGTATTTACACGGACGCTTGGTTTCCACCTCGATCAAAATGGTGCCGTTGCCAGGGAATTAGGTAGACTTTAGGTTAGGTTGGTTAATTCCGAATTTGACCTTAAAAAAAATAAAAAATACGGGTGTCACGTTTTGAATTGCCCAATCTGAAATGTCTTACTTTAATTCCTTTGGTGGGTTTAATTGTTATGATAATAGTGAGGAGGAGGAGGCACTCAAGACTTATGACCATTGGATCAATATCACTAAAGACGAGTCTTATAAATACAAACACAGGGCTAAGGCCATCCAAATTTATCAAAATGAATTGATTGAAGAAAAAAGACTTGAAAAAGAATATCAAGAAAAAAAACATTATTGGGAGCAAGAATTAGATGCATTATTTGAACCCAATGAGGATTTTTCTTCCGATATTTTTAAAGTTGAAGAATGTTTTCAACCAAATGAGGAATCCGAGGTGCTAGAACCAAGGAAGCCTACTTTGGAAGAACTCTTGTTTATTTTCAAAAAGCAATCTGATGACTTCGCTGCTACAGAGTTGAAAATTATAGCAACTTGCAAGCAGTTTAATGATTATTTGGACAATTTAGATAAGGTCGAGACTTGCGCTTCACCTAATACTTTTGAAGATGAAATCATTGAGAGTGATCCAAGTTCTTTTGAATCTCAACCTCTTATAAATATTCTAAAACCTATTGAGGTTGAAGATCAACTGTCTCCTTGTGTCCCCACTATTATAGAACCATTAAATCCATCACAAGAACTGGATGAAGGTCTTGAGGACGTTGACTCGATTCTTGAACGAGAATGTTTGTTTGAGATGCTTCATCTTATGGGTTATTCACTTACATGTGCACTACCTACCGTTCCAATTGAAAAATATTTGGGAGATGAATTGAATTTTGATTCCCATGAGTTGGTTGTACCTTTTGAAATAGCTAAAACTTTTACCGATGAGGAGGAATATTTGCTTGAATTTGTTTCCAAGATAGATTCTTCCTTTTTGTGTGCCCCTCTATCCATACTACTTGAAAAATCTTTGGGAGGTGATTATATTTCTCTTGGATCTCAATTGTACTTGTCCCACCTAGCATCCAAACTCCCCATCATCCCAATAAATTTTTTAATTGGTGATGGTTCATTTTTTTCATCTTGCACATACCTTCCGTTGTTCAAATGGAATTTTTATTTTTCGGGAGGCATGCTTTCTAGTGAGGGTAAACCATTAATCCCTCAAAGTCAAATTGTATTTTGGTTGGATCCTCAAATTTTTCGACTTCTAGTGTATAACTTATTTGAATTTAAAATCGTAGGTTGTACAATAGTTAGCTTATTTTTTTCTTCATCTTTAGTTTAGAGTTTTTGTTATTCTTTTTCCTATGCTTGGTTTTAACATGTTTTGTAGATTCAATGGACTCGTACTTTTCGGGGATCGCTCCATTTTGGGTAATATCTTTCTTTTCTTCTCTTTATGTTGTGTTCTTGATTCACATTGACGACAATGCAATGTTTAAGTTAGGGGGTGTGGGATATTCTTTCCGTTTATTGTTTAGATTCATTGATTCGATCACATGTTCTTTCCAAGTGTGTTTTTTTTAGAAAATTTCAAAAATTTCAAAAAAATTGAAAAAGTTTGAAAAAGCCAAAAATATTTTTCTTCAAAATGAATAAAAATTGGAATTTAAAAGCTTAAAAAATGTCACATTTTGTTTGTCTCAAGTTATAAAAATACAATGCAGAAAGCCAAAGTTGACCAAAGATGGAAATTGAAAGAAAATTAACGACTTTACGAATAAGTGTGGAGATTAACAAACCTAGTGAGATTCGAGCCTTTCATTTTTGTAAGTTTATAAATCAATCCGAGTTAATTGTTAACTCAAAGTTCTTTTCAGTGTTTTAATAAGTCGTTGATGATCTCTATTTTATTGTTTTGATCGGTTATGGAAAACGTGTGAGATGTTGTCTCGAAAAGTGCGCTAAAATATCTCTAGACTTAATTAATCTCGAGACACATATGGTAAGGCAATTAGTAATTTGGGTAATGAAGTAGGCCCTCGTTTGTCTCCCAAAAGTATTGCTAGAAAAAGTCGTGAAACATTTACCTTTTTGCAACCCAATTTGAGCATAATAATATTTTCTTTTCGTTTGATAACCCGAAAAATCCAATTAGCCCGGAATTGTGAAAATCTAATATTCATCAAATAAAGTCCGAAAAGTGCATAAGAAGGGGCAAAAAAAAAAGAAAAATGCTCAACAAAAATAGCTAGAAAAAGAAAAATAAGAAAAGAAAAAAAAAATGGAAAAAGGAGAGAAAAATGAGCAAGAGCCAGAAAAAGCACTAACGGACATCATAAGCAAAATTTTCCAATTTCGAAATTCTTAGCCTTTTTCAATTTTACCCAATACACTATATAACCCAAAAAAAGTCCTAACCGAGTTCGAATTGCAAAATTGATTACCCCGTGGAGAGCTAAGATACAAAAAAATAATATAAGAGATTAGATGGTGTGAACTAGAGGCGATGTTTCCGTTTCCTTATAACCGTACTCCGATGATGAGATCTTTTTACCTCACATAGTCCGTCTTTCCAATTGTGTACGTGAACTTGTGTCCATTATTATTTACTCTTATAAATCACGCATTCTGAGAGAATAGCCACACTTCCAAGTGATTTGTTTGTGAGCGTATTTAGTGAGATTTTGAAATCAAAGCGAATTTTCGAAAAGTAACGTAATGATCAATCGATGAAAATTAGCGATTCGATTTTTGGCTTCATACACACACACTATGACTTGAGACTTATGAATATAATTTTAAGGTGACCATTTTTTGGGATTTTAAATTGTATAATTTTTAAGTATTTTGATTTTTCTTTGAGTCAATAATGAATTTTGTGGGTATATTCACTGCAAACCCTCACGAGACACCACTCGTCCTACTAGGGTAACCTAGGGGTTTAATGGCTTATTGCATACGCTAAATGCAATCGCTTGCTTGCGAAAAAAGATATTCTATCCCAATAAAGTTTTTGAAGGGTCCTTAACTCATACTCTCATTATTTTACATTGCTCGGGACGCGTAAAGTTCTAAGTTAGTGGGGTTTGATTAGGCATAAATTCTTCACATTTATCCCCTTAATTTCCATATTTTTATGTTTCCGTGCGGTGTAAATAGCTTGGATTTGTCTCATATTTATGATACTAACCCTTTTTGGAAAGTATTTCGTATTTTGTGTATCTCTTATGTGTTTTACAGGTATTTCATGCAAGTTAGTGCCAAAGAGAACTCAAAACAGTGAAAGAAACCAAGAAATAAGGAGTTGAAGGGCATATTCGTAATTTTATAGCCTTAGTCCAGAGGTGGGGCCAACTGGAAAGTTGAAGAGCTTTCAATTATAAGAACACTGGTAAAAACGGTACCTCAATCCGACCTACGGTGAAGAAATTATGGTCATTTGAAGTTGAGAGGAATGAAGGAAAAAAAGCTGTCAACCCCAAACCGAACCGAAGCTGAGGAAAAAGAACCGGTTCGCCCATTTGTTACGCTCCAGATCCGTTACAAAATTAGTCACGCTTTCTAAGTGTGACAAATTTCCAGATACAAAATTTTGTTTTGTGCTTATCTTTTAGCCAAAAGAGTTTTATATTTTGGGGACTCTTCTAAACGACCTCTAGCCTATATTTTTAGTCATTAAGACTCTTTTTATTTAGATTTCATTCATGTAAAAGCTCCATAACAAGTAGGAAAATTTAGGAGAAGAATCTACATATTTTACACATTTAATTAAAGAGCTTTTTCAGTTTTTCTTCAACCTTTGATTTCTTCTTGCATATTCTTGTTCTTCAATCTTGGTAACTTTTATTTCCAGTACTTTTATTATTATTTCTCATGTTTCATCTCTCTTTCCAAGAAATTATGAGTTCATGCAACGTAGATAACGTAGTTTTCATTAATTTAACCCTGTTAGGTTAGGTTTTTAAATGTTGGGGTGCATGAACCCCACCCGATGTAATTCACGATAGTGGAAATAGAAGTTGGAATTAAAACCCTAGAAGAATTTTATCGTAGTCAATACGATATTGTTTTAATACATCATTTGCTTATATACTGTGCGGGCTATGATCCCTCATATATATAATACTTAGGAGTGTTAAAGGATGGGTTTTGATTCATCCTTTGCTTATATACTGTGCAGGATACGATCCCTCATATTGAGCATTAAAAACCGGATTCATTTAAAGCTTTGATTCTGAATCTAGTATCCTTCGAAGTGAATTACTAGGGTGTGGGGGATTGTAACCCGACCTATCTTTCTCCATTCATAGTTTAAAATTTTGGTCAAATCATTCTTAATTTTGCATTAGAGTAATTGCATCGCATTCTTTTTCATAATTTCACGAGTTAATCATTTTCAAAAGTGCATATAGTTGTAGTTATTTCGCAAATTAAATCACCTTTTCCTTTTCTTTAGAGTCAAAGTTAGGTTTCCTTCGTCTGTCCAACGTCGTTACGATTCCGTTCGCCCTAGTTCCCTGAGGATTCGATACCCAAACTAGCCAGTATACTCCGCAGGAGTGTAGTTAATGTTTAGGTTTTTGTATTGCGGTTGGAAGCCGATAACAACGACTAACGTATTTACACGGACGCTTAGTTTCCACCTCGATCGATACAATATCCTTTTTGCAACTCCATAAGTGATCGAATAAGTTTCTTAATCTGTAGCCGTATAATGACGTTTATACTATTAATTGGAAGAAATGTATATTATCCATTTTGTTGGACTACATTTAAGAAGTGAGTATTAATGGAATTCACTATAAGGAATTTTAACATGTCATCTACTTTTTTCATTCCACTACTAATTCATGCATAATAGTATATAGATATTGATTGAAAGAAACATATGCAATTGGTTTTGTTATACTATATTATAATAACAACTAAGCAATACCAACGGTATGAGATCTTGAAAATTGATGTGCATTAATATAGAGATAAAATTAATTTGTAAAATGTATAAAATCATATAAGAACTTTTTGCCATTGAACTATCTAACCATAATGTAATTTGTAAGAGAAATGCGAGGAATGACAGGCATTTTGGAAGTTAAAGATTTGATATATAATAATAATAATAATAATAATAATAATAATAATAATAATAATAATAATAATGTTTCAGCAAGTCATTTGAGAAATTAAAATTTTGAAATGGAAATTCTTTTTTGATGCAGGGTAATGTCTTAAAGTTATAAAATTTGCACTAATTTGAGGCAAATGTATTCTTGTAGCCTCTTATTTTGCATATTTTCAAAGTCGGGGAGAGCACGCGTGTTTGTTTGAAGCTGGCGATCATTATTCTGTAAAAAATTAAAACGAACATAGTAAGATGGATTTTATCTTAAAAAAAACTTCCCATAGAAAAAAGTAGAGCGATCTATATTTAATGTAAAGTACTATAACGAAGTTGAAAGATGGATCAATTCATCACTTATTAATGAACGAAAAAACATGCTTTTCAAATTAAAAAAAAATACATTAAAAAACTATACCATTAAAACATTGTCAATTTTTCCTATTGCACAATACATATTTTTTATCCTAAAAACATTACTCATTAAATAAAGTAGGGCCGTATATAGCTGATGTAAACTACTATAACAAAGTTGTAAGCACAATCGATTAATTAGTTGTTAACAAACGCATAAGCATTCGTTTCAAAAAAAAAAAAAATCCAAAATACAATAAAAATATTTAACCATATAAGACAATGTCATTTTGTTCCTTTTTTTTCACTAAAAGGATTTTTTTAATTATATGCTTAATGAAAAAAAATCTGATGTAAATTTCGACAACAAAGGTGAAGAAAATGTCTATTAATTACTTGTTAATAAACGAATGACAATTAAGGTCAAGTAAATATAAATCTAAATAAATTCATAAACTAAAAGAAGAATTAATTACTTGTTAACGAATGAAAAACATGCGTTTCAAATTATGGAAAATATAAATACATTAAAAAATAATACCATAAAAACAATGTCGATTTTTCCTATTGCACAATATACATTTTTTATCCTAAAAAAGGAAAAAATTACTCATTGAACAAAGTAAGGCCATATATAACAAAGTTGAAAACATAATCGATTAACAAAAGCATAACTATGTGTTTCAATTTAAAAAAATTCTAAATACATTAAAAATATTTAACCATATAAAATTGTGTCAATTGTTTCTTATTTTACAACATTGTTGGTAAAAGGGTCTAATGTAAATTATGACAACAAAGGTGAAGAAAGTGTCATTTAAGTAATTGTTAACAAACGAAGTATCATTTAGGTCAAGTAAGTATAAATATAAAAAGAATCATAAACTAAACCATGTATCCGATCGTAATACCTAAATCCACCCAAAATTGTTAACAAACGAAGTATCATTCGTGCCAAGTAAATATAAATATATAAAAAAAATAAACTAAACCATGTATCCATCATAATACCTAAATCCACCCAAAATAAATTCATAAATGGCCATGAAAAACAAAGAAGGCATCAAAGATTAAAATCTAGGAGTTGGAGTACAACAAAGTTGGGGAGAAAAGATTACATTTCTTTAAAGGAGGAACAACTTTGTAGGAAGGATATGGTAGAAGAAGAGGAAGAAATGTGACCTCCAACAAAAATAGCCACATAACGAATTTATATAGCATGTAATGAACATAAATGCCTGTAGTAATGGGGTTAAAGATCATCCGGTTTGGGGAAAATGATAAACCACTTGGAGTAATGGAGGTGTAAAGAAAGAGGTGAAGGGGTTGAATTTGGAAACCCAAAGGTAGGCTAATTTTATGGGAAAATCCGTTAGGTTTATTGAAGAGAAATGGAGATGAACGGGTAGAGGGAGACGTGTTAATAGGTGGAATCAATGGGTAGAGGGAGGCGTAAATAATAGGTGCCATCAATTGTGTTGCCACGTGGAAAATTCAAAAGTGGAGACACCATTTTTAATATTACATATTAGATTGAACAAGGAATGGTTTGGAACTAAATTGGTTAAAAATGAACTAAAAATGGATTTTTAGCCCATATGTTATGCCAAACGGGGGTAAGGTTTGCCTACATATATTTCTCTCAGACCTATTAAAGCAGGAGCCTTGTGTACTAGGTACGACTTTTTGCCATGCCAAATGGAACCTAAAAAATTCTTTGACACTCATTCCGAGTGTTGAGCGACATGAGATTGTCGAGAAATAATGTTGGACCCGTTTCAATGCACTTCGCATGTCATTTATGGAAATTTTAGTGTATTTTGTGATTATAATACATGCTCAGGGCATTTTGATTAATTTGATGCTTAATGCGATAAATGTTGAAAGTGTAATCCGATTGTTGAGTTTCTTGGGGGAACGGGGAGGAATTGGACAGTAAATGGAAATTAGACAAATTAGTACTCTTTATTCCTTTAAATAATATCAAACGGCGTGAAATTATGGTCTAACACTCAGATGCAAGTGTCATACGACACAATATTGCTAGGAAATGATGTCACTCTAGGAGTGACCAATTTCATTTTATTTACAATGCATTTATGAGATAAAATGCGTGAAAGAACAATAATTATCAATTCGGACGATTCATATGAAAATGACACAAATTTAATCTGATAGCTGAATTAATTTGAGGACGAGTATTGACATTATAAAAAAACATTGCTTCCCCTATCTTTTATTGATCAAGTTCCACAAAAAAAAAGGACTAGATTCAAAGAAAAAATCTTAGGTTCGGGTCATGATACCTTTGCGGATCTTGTAGGTGATCCGATACAGAGGCAATATGTTGATGAAGATGATGATATTATTGCCCTTCCAAGGTCTCCAAAAACCTTACAAGAATACACCGAAAGCCTCGTATCTTATAGTGTATGATCCTCCCAAAGCACGTTATGCGCGTGGACAGTCTTAGAGATAAATACGATGTGTTTGAGTGAGATATGACATTTTCTCACCACACTCATTCACAAAAATGTGGATAGTAGTTTTCATCTCCCTACCTAAGTGTCAATCGTGATTATGCGACTTTAAACCCTAGCTTACAATAATATATATGAATATAAGTGGTGGGCTTGAGCTAAACTGAATTTACAAAGAGTCTAGGCATTCTACTTGGATAAATGGACTATATTAGAAGCCCAAACTACAAATTAGATTCCATTACAAATAGTTACATGAAAATCCCAAATTACATCCCCGTAATTTATTTTCTTTCTTCATTTAATCGCAATAATTCCACACAATAATTACAAATGCATTTCTATTTAATTATCTCAAAATTCCTTGAATGAAGAGGTCTTGTTTTCAAAGTTGTTATGGTATATAATATTATTTCCCGCGTTAAGCATACAATACTCACTTGGTATAATTAATTTGATGCTAATAAATTTAAACCAACTTCTTATTTATTCTTTGATCTCAAACATAAATTACTTGATACTCTACCCGATATAAATCCACTAGCTAGTTTTATTGGAAGAATCAAAACTAATAAGCCTCTAATGGGGTAATCATAATCCAAGATATTTCTTAGACGCGGATTCATCTAAACCATGATCTCAGGCTTATTTTCACAACGATTACCCATCTTGTGAAGATTGAGATCTAATAAAATTAAATCACATCGATAAGATTTTAAGAAATAATTGTGCAAGCATTCCAATCCTCATAACCCTTAAGTTTAATAACTTACACACCATTTGCAAACATGTATGATTGTACAAGTATAATCTAGTCAACACCTAGTCTCGAATCTCATATGTGGTACATTCTTATGTACCAGTCCTAATCATCTTTGAACTATAAAAAAATTTCCTGAACCATTATATAATTTCGACTAGTTTAAGATAGACTACCAGGACTGCACTCGCAACCTTACTTATATATTGTCAACTCCCTATCTAGGATGTGAATGGTTCGATTATACTAGAATATGAATCTCGATCTTCCTTGATAAGGCCAAACCTAAATCATCGAAAATCTTACCAAGTCTAATTGACCGATATTTGCATATAATCTACTTAAAACAAATATAAGGCATTGTCATAAACATGTTTCTCATTTTTAAATGAATTCGACACACATTTATTGAACAATAAACGTCATACGTTGTTTTAAAAATAAAACCCAATAATCTCCCAATGAGTCTTAAATCCATATGCCTATGCATTCAAATCCTAACCCATGTACTCAAAAGTCTATAGCTCTAGTCGTGGAAGGATTAACAGGTTGTCATTCAATGCATCTTTGTTCATAAATGTATCACCACCCTTATTCGATCTCTCAAACTAGGTAAAACCTACGGTTAATGTGCTTAACTCTTTTATGGGTCGTGGGTTCTTTCGAACTTGAAATTGCTTCGCTATGAACACAATATAGTGTAATATCAAATCGAACTAAAGAAACCTCACACATTTACTTAGGAAGTACCCAGACATATATCCTCCTTAATTGCCTCGGAAGTGACAATAACTTTGTCTTCCACATTGGAGTCAACATCAAATGATTCTTCGCACTCCTCCAACTTACAATTCCACATTCTTAGGTAAACACATATACTAAGGTTAAAAACCTAAAATCCTTATCTGACTAATTATAAGGCCCTAAAACGTGGTTAGGAATGTTAATTACATGATTAATTAAAAGTTATGAGTTATAAGTTAGTGATGGGTGTTAAACATGTTAATTATCATGTTTAGGGGATGCATACTCATGTGATATATATGTTGTTTACATTAGATGCTAATCGAGTTTATGATAAGGGACAACATGTTTAGAGCGTATGATTAGTTATGTGGTTAAATGCATCATAAAATATGTTTTTAATGTATCATTATGTTTATAAAAGTAAACTAGGGTGTTGGTGCGAAATTGACAATGTTTGGTCGCCAAATGTGAAAGTTTTAAGATTGTGGGTAAATTGCTACTTTCCTATTCGAGCCCAAATTAGGCATACTAATTTTATGATTTTGGAAAAACACAAAATATGAAAGTTCTAGATCTATAATCTATTTACACGAAATTGGGAGTAAATTTGGGCCCGTGATAGGGAGTTATGGTAATTTTACAAAGGTGAGACAAATCTGTCATTAGTGGAATTATTTGATTGGACCTTTCGTCCAACCAACCACTCATCACCACAAGCATTATGGCTATTGGACACCTTATAATGCATTGTCTTATTCAAATTCGGATATAAACCTTCTTCCTCATGAGAAATGATAAGGTTTTAAGGTTTTGCCTAAGGAGAGAGAAAGTAGGAAGTTAAGGAAGAAATTCTTCGAAAAATTGCAATAAATCGAGGAGTTCTTATAAGGTAATTACCTCTTTGTTAAAGTTGATCACACAAATGAGTTTTATACTTTGTATGTTTTTGTTTCTGATTTTGATAAAGATTTGAATGATACCCATATTTTCAAATTGTGTTAAAACAAGGATGGCTTAAGATCATACGTGAGAACTGGTGCTAGGATCGTAAATGTTAACTTTAACGTCCTAGATTTGAATCACCTTCTTGCAGAGCTTTTTAATTTAGTAAATTCATGTATATTATGCGTATATATGTTAAAAACAAGTTTAGTATATGTTTCCACGATCGATGCCCGAGGTGGAGAGTATATATGCTTAATCATGTTAGGTTTTGCTTTAATGTCCTATTTCGACCTAGTTGTGTTAAAAATAACATAAATCATTTAATACTTATTGGAATCAAGAAATTATAGTTGGAGATGTTAGAGAACATATGAGTGTAACATACTCGAAGATTTGAATAAAATGCCTTATGTTTTGGCTTGGGGGTTATTTTGAAGTTAAAGTTTTGTTCTGTTTTTCTGGAGAAATAATTTGGAAAATGGTGTAATAAAATGAACATGACTTTGTCTAGAGAATTAGTAATTTAGTTCCGTAAATTTTGTTAGAACCCTAATGAATAGGGTGTTATAGAAATATGAAGTATCATATTTAATTCCTTTTTAGTTATTTCAAATTTACCAAATGATGTGATGTATTACTGGGTTTAATGTTATTTGGTGTACTAAAATACTAATGATGTTGAATCCTAATATCTACTTCAAGGTGAGTGACCTGCCCTATGAAATATAAATGTTTATATTTTCATATGGAAATGTGTAGTTAAATACATGTGTTGGAATACCTATGGAGGGATGTATTTATTATGAAACATATGCATATGATTAAAAATGTTAAGTGAAGTAATCTAATGTTATGGACTGTGGAGGGTCCTTTATTTAATGTTAAGGACTGTGGTGGGTCCTACGGGAGGTGGCGGTCCCGTTAATCCAACTAAAAGGTTTGTGTACTCATGCCTAATAAAGGGACGTGGTGGTCCCCATTAACTGTGGTGGGTTAATTGGACCGTGGCGGGTCCAGGCTTACGAGAGTTTCAAAATTCCCGTTGGGTTATAATATTAGAAAATAAAAATGGTTATTCAAATTGGTTAAATGTGTGGTATGTATGTTTATGTGGTCATTCACTAAGCTTTAATTTCTTACACTCCTATAATGTTATGTTTCAGGTATGCCTATCATTTGGAGTTCACTACCAAGTTATGACATTAAATGGGGGAACAGAGGATAAATAACGTGGGTTGAATATCAACAAGATTTTTGGGTGAATATTAAACTAATAAACTTATGTAAGTAAATTTGTTTATTGTAAGTTATGTGTAAAGGTAGTTATGTTTTCATCTAAACATGCATTTGAAAAAAAAAACTTGTGCTATTTTTCGAGAGATTTACAATGTTGTTTATTGGGAATTTATCTCTGTAATTATAATGAAGATTCTAACTTAATTAAGTCAGGGCTCGACACTAAAATTGAATATTTGTACATAAATGGTACAAGACTATCACTTTAAAATTTCTTGACTATGGTCGTGCCAAAGTATATATTCGATCTACCACACAACATAACATAAATGAGATTGTATATATTCCTTATTCTTCCTATCTGATTATGTGTTTTAGGTCACTGATCCCTAAATAGAGTGATTCCACACTTGAAAGGAAAAAAAATACTTTTATCATGCACACTAGTCTTCTGACCACACCACCGATATAAGTGGCTTGGTATAATACTAACACCCTTTTTATCCGATCTAGCAAAATCTTGATTACAAGGTTATGGATGGCTTAAGTTCATTATATCAAGCTACCTGGACAACCACATTTTTATGTGAGATAATATACCCACCTCGTTCCCGATTAGGATAATATCATCCACAAGATGTACAAAAAATACCACCACATCTCTTCCCTTCCTCTTATTTGTATAAGTATTATTCGAACTTTAATATGCATAAAAAATTGATTGACTGATCAAATTGAATGTTCCAATACCTTAATTTTAGCTTCCATTCATAAATGGATCTCTTAAACTTACACAATTTGGTTTACTAACTTCTTATTATGAATCCATTAGGTTGCATCATAAATATGTATTTATTAAGGCAATCATTTAAGAACGCAATTTTGGCATAAAAAGAATCCCAATACATTTTAGCACGACTACAAACAAGATGGTTTTCTCATAGTCAACCCATTTCTTTCTGAGTAAAACCATTCGTAATAAGCATTTACTTGAAGGTTTATATATTCCTATATATCTATATTTTAATGTCTTGTAGAGCCACTTATACCTTATGGTTTTGATCATTTTAGATAGTCTACAAGTTCCTAAAACTTGATATGAATACGCCGAATCCTTATCGGTATCCATATTCTTAAGTTAAAGCTAAAAGTCATTATCTTGGAATGCCTAATTATAGTCCATAGGACCCCGTTCATGTTCTTCTAGAAATTCATCAAAATGTTCACCTAAAACACTAACCTTACAGGATGTCTCTCTCGATGCTTCAATTACGATGCGACTCTACTTGTTATTCAGTATAATTGACGCGTGTTACGTAATCATAGATAATTTTCCCACTACTGCTAGGTAATGCATTTTCGATATGAGGTTGTATTTCTTCTTGTACCGGTGATTTACAAACATCGGTAATCCGATGTTCCTTGTTCTCATGTAAATCTAGCTTACTCCCAGGGCCGTGGTTTATTACATAATCCTCTTTTAAGAATCGAGCATTGACAAAATCAATGACCTTTTTGTGCTTAGTAATATGATACGAACTACCTTCATAACATTTGGGATAACCAACAAATAGACATACTTCTATACTTTATAACCTTTGGGATAACCAACAGAGCTAACGCATGGAACTAATGATAAAAACATTGATGGAGATCGTGGGGTTTACGTGAAAACCCCCCTGCCACTAAATATTTAAACTTAAGGATATTTAAAAAACTGTTCATTCAATTCTCAATGCGTCAATTAAATCCTTGGCAATTCTTAGTTTACTTGTATAAATTAAATTACCTAATCTCACTATTTTAATTTTTTAAAAATAAAACCATTTTAAAATTAAAATTAATTTCAAAGATAATAATTTAATTTTTACCTTAAATTGAAATTTAATTTAGAAGAAAATAAATATTAAAAATTTCCAAGAAAAATTATGATCTAAGCTGGTCTCAAAATTAAACATGTTGTACATAAAATTGTGTGTCCCTGATTAATTAATTAATCAACAAACAAAATTATGTAACAATTAATTAGGACATATAAGCAAATATAAACACATGCAAATTGCTATAAAAAAGGATTTAAAGTCCATTTTCATCACGGGATAAAATTCTTCCTTAAGTAGAGTATTAAAGGGTCAAAATTTCCTTGAAAAAGTGACCACCTCCTAATAGATAGGGGAAGAGGCAGAAACAAAAAACCAAGTCAAACCCATCGTGCCTTCATGAAGACCGACGATCACAGGGTTAATAGTCACGATCGCATTTTTTGCGCCTGTGTTTGGGGGTTGATAGCCTCGGTCGCGGCTTGTGCATGTGCCCTTGATCAATTTGTCTTCTTCCTCTATTACTTAGGTTTCTTAAATCTTTGTAAAAAAATCACTGTTTGGACTTTCCAAGAGCCTTAAAAACTCCATTAATGGACTTTTCACTCTTGATAAAAAATCAATCAGAACCCATGGATATTCCACCAATATTGAAATCTAATACAGAAAAATGATCATAACATCTAATGATTACATCTCGTAAGAATATCATCCATATACAACATTTAAATGCAATAATTAGCAACCCTCAATATTACAACCAAATCGAATCTAGGAGAAAATTTAACTAGTGATAAATTACCATATGATACAATCACAAAACATACATTCATGTAATCACGATAGAAAGGATGTAAACATTAAAACCTTAGGATTTAGGTGTTGGAGAACATGTATATTTCCTTAAACATGATGAATCTAAAACATGGGATTTGATACCACTTATTGGGGATTGACATTGTCGAAAACTTTGCTTTACATTGATCCTTGATTGATCATGTTGCGAAAAATAAAAATAAAAAGAACTAGATTCAAAAAATGAATCCAGGGTTCAAATCATAATACCTTTGCGAATCTTGTAGGTGATCTGATGTGGAGGCAATGAGTCAATGAAGATGATGATCTTGTTTCCCTTCCAAGGTCTCCAAAAACCTTACTAAAATCCACTGCAAATGCAATCCTCAAATCTTTTAGTATATAATCGTTCCAAATAGGGTTATTTGTGTGGGCACTATTTGAGATGGATACTTGGTGTTTTGAGTGAGATATGACTTCTTATCTCAACATGCCTTTACAAAAATATAAGTAGTTTTTTTCTTCTCTGATGATACATGATTTAGTATCAACACATAAACTTGTAAGAGCTCAATCTAGTATAGCTATGGCGATGCAACAATAGTGACAAACACGTGTTTAAATAAAGAAGGAGATGAGGATAAAAGGAATAAACACTAGCATATAATTGGTTCATCCATTGACCTACTCCACTGTGAAGGTGAGTGTGAATTTCACTATATGAATGGGCACTAGTGGCCTGAGTAATACAACTCTCAATACTTTTTCTCTTTATTGTAAAAGAAGCAAAGCTTGGGTTAGCGTTTGTAATTCTGGATCCTTTCTCTAGGGGAAGAAGATGGGTTTAAATAGTTATTGGGGTGCACAATTCACCTCTAAGCATGTAAGGTGCATACCCTTGATGGATCCATAAATAGGAAATTGACCCTGTCTGCTAGAATGTGTAGGTGATGATGCAATAACCCCTCATATGCACACGTGATTATGTTATAACTGCCTATCCACGTAGGATGATCACGCTGGAAACTTGTACCTCACATGATGTGTCACCCTGTGAAGTCTTATCCTGGACGAGGATGGTATTATGATTATACTTATAAAGCAACTGATGATCAACATATAAGTGTGGTGTCGTCTGTCTAGAGATGCTAGGACGAGACGAGACTGACACAGGGCCAATAGGCCTGTTGAGGTGTCTCGGCTACTAGGAGATACTAGGACGGGACGAGACTCATAAATTGCTAATAATCGGATTAGAAGTTATAGGCCCATACTATCAAATGACGCTAAGACTATTAGAACAAGGCAATTACAGGAGGCACATTATGCTTATCACGACGATCTGTGTGTTCATCCATGGCCTCCTAATTCTAAGGCCAGGACGAGGTTATACTTAGGTATATCAATCACCCCTAGCCCTTAGCCTTCGACGCGAGTCAAAGGCTGAGGGGTAAAAATGTCTGAGGGAAGAAGTTGATGAGATGTCTCTGACTGATGGCTGAGATATCCTTTCAATGTAAGGTATGAAATGATGGACAAGAGCTGAAGTGACACTTGGAATTCATTTGATTGCTTGGTGTGTTATCTAAGGTTGGAGGCTGCAGGATTATCTGGAGAATTGTGCCCTAATGATGAGTTATTTAGTAGTTTTGGCGCCATCATTTCTCATATTTAAAGAGTTTTGAAAATTACTTTTCTCTTTTTTCTTCCCTTTCTTGCGTGCGCGCTATCTTTCTCTATATACTGCAAAAACCCATTTCCATTTTTTCTATTTCCTTCGATCAAGACCTCCAGCTGGTTTTAGGGCTCACATTTGGTTCTCCAAATATTCTCTCCCTTCAGGTAACCCCCTCCTTCATTTCCTTCAAGTTTTCTGCACTTTCCAGTTAGTTATTCACTAGTTTGAGTTTTTCGGTGGTATATTTGTATTTTTGGCATCCTTAAAAGGAGGTTGTAGGGATATTTAGTGGTAGTTTTAGGCTAATAAAGTTGAGTTGAGTTATTCCCTCTATTTTCTAGCCCATTTTCCCCACTTTTGATGTCGTCGGAGATTCTCCGATCATCCTCTCTGATGGCCTTCAAGCCAGTGTTCTTGAGTGTTCTTATTTAAACTATTTAACTTCCTTTTTTAATCTTTAGGTCAGATTGGGACCCATTGAATGTTTAAAACCCTGTATCAACTTCTTTACCAATTACCCAATCTTGAAGGTCGTATTCTCAGAGAGAGACGTAAGGGTGAGGCTATGGTCGAGGCTAAAAGAAAAGCCGGGACCGACCCCACTCGTTCTATATATCCTGTCTCTCTAGCTGTGATTTATCCTCCTGTTGTAGAGATTAGCGATGAATCAATGAGTGAAAACTCGTCCAAGAGTAAGGGCATAATTGAGATCTCATCCTCAGAGGGCTATAATCCCTCTGCATCTAGGGTATCGGGCGAGGTCGACATATTTAGGGAAACCATGGAGGTCCCCACCTTTTGTGTGGCCGACACAGGGGCCATAAATTCTGGGGAGGGTGCCCAGTCTATTGAGGTTTCAGTCCCTGAGGGGCCTAGAGTTACTATTGCCCAACCCTCAATCCAATCAACCATAACCACCTCGTTCGTGACTGAGGGAGAATTTGAATCTACATTTCCCATTGGAGTACCCGCGCCATTCATACCGTCGATTATGGAGATGAGTCCGAGGAAACACTTGACACTTCTTTTATTTAGACTTTTGAGAGCAATGTGGGGGAATTTGACCTCCTATATTGGAGGCATATTTGCGGTATCAACTTCGATATTAATATGAGGGTGCCCGACGAGTCTGAGAGGACTTTTGATGAATGACCTGGTGATATTTTCGTCTACGAACAGATGTTCAAAGTCAACTTTCACCTTCCCATATACCCCAATATACGGGTTATCATTTCTAGTTTAGGCCTTACCCCATCCCAACTCTCTCCCAATGCGTGGTGAATAATTCTCGACTTTATCTCCCTCCAGAAGTTCTGCCATAGTACCTATCTTCCAGTTAGCATTTTCATGGGCAATCATAACATCTCTTGTACCAAGGCACAACCCAAATACTATCATTTTGTTGCTGGGAAGTCGATAAAGTAGGTTGTCTTCATTAACAAAACGTCCAACCACCACTTTAAGCCGAGATATTTATTTGTCTTTGGCACATGAGAGATTTCATCTGACGTTGCTTATTTTGCCTCCTAGTTGAGGGTCCCTCAAAAATGGGGGAAGGCTTCCATGTTTACAAGACTTGACCCCGATCGGAGTGTGGACAACATGGAGAAGATAAACCAAAATAAGTGTCCAAGGGAAAGACAGTGGTTGGCCGAGTTTGAGCAACTGATGAAACCTAAGATTCTGGCCGAGATGGGGTTAGGTGTTAACCCCCTGATCGAGATTCATAAGGTTTTTCTTTAACTGTAATCTCATTTTAACTAGTCTCTGGTGTATAATTTATGAATTTATATTTTAACTATAGTGTCGTCTGTACCTTTATTTAATTCTGACGTTAACCCTTTTCTGAATTACTCGCAGATCATCATGAGAATACGCCCGAATATATTTGGAAAATGATGGCTCGTAACCTCTTTTCCATGATCAACAAGCTAGGGAAGAAAGTGACCCCTCCTCCTTAGTCCAAGAAGTCGATAGTGGGTGGTCCCGACAATATCGAGGCTTCTCGAAAGCGAAATGAAGTGGTGGACGACACCACTGTCCCCTGGGCCTAGAAAAAGAATAAGAGGGAAGTCCCGAATTTAGGAGGGTTGGATAGGGAGATTGCCATATCATCCGACGAAGCTCTAGTAGTTCATCTCTCCTAACTAAAACTCATTCGAGAAGTTAATAGGTGATGCTCAGAGAACCCGCACTACTGTTTCTTCAATGGTGTAGAGGGGAGACAAATGTTTTTCGGAGGCAATGGATGTCTCTCATCTCATAGAGTTAAGAATCCATAGATATTCTAAGGTAATTACTTTCAAGCTATGTCTTCTTAAACATTTCTTTTTAAAGTGTTATTTCATACTAATCCGTCTTCTTTCAACTTTTGCAGTCTCTTTTTACCCTCTCTCTTCCTTTGATTTTAAAAAGGGAAGGATGTCGTGAATGTAGAGAAGGGGTTGAGGGATGATATGGATATTAAAGCTAATGAACGAGAGACGGCTGACCAGGAGCACTTGAATGAGATCAACAGATTGAAGGAGGAGCATAGCAATGTGTCAAAAATTCGGGCGGATCAGAAGAAGGCTGATATTGATGAGATCATTAAGGCCACCCTGGACGAGGTAAAAGTTCAGGCCGTGGTCGATTTAAAATCCTCTGAGGAATTAGTGGATATGATTTCAAATACCTGAAAATATGTGTGAAAACGTCCAGTCGTTGGGTCATCTCGAATCAAGATGAGGTTGGTACGCTAACTTTCCAACAATTTGAGGGCCTCGGCATCACTGATGACCTGCTCCGCACTACTTTGGCAGAAGTGGAAAATATTGAGAGCGTTCCTGCTGCAGAGCAACCCATGCCTGAATCGACTAAGCAAATTGACCTCAACACGAACGAGGACGATGGTACTGAAGATGGGGCCAACACTTAAGTCCCCGTAGAAAATGTCTCCACTCCTCCAACCGATGTTATGTTCAAGAGATTGTCCGATCTTCTTTGTTTGGGTGGGGGTCTGTGGCCTTATTTGCCCTTTAAATGTAATATTTTAACATTTTTTATTTGATATATTGTGATTAACTCCTGAACAATATGATCTTAACCCTCATCTTCAATGCCTATATCAAATTTTGCCATATTTTGAATGAAAATACTCGTATCTTTTTTCCAATTCTTCTTATTATGTCGTGTCTGTTTGTTTTGAGTTTGCATTACTTTTAATAATCTTGCAATCTTTTGATCAGAGATATATACTCGTCTATTTGGAAATATATTCTCGATCAAGAAATTATTTAAATTAAATTACTGCTCAGATTGGAATCACCAAATTAATAATGTTTAATGACAAGTCCCCTCTCGCCTTGTCATACACTATCGTCTCGGCGAGAGAGTTTTTAATCTAATTCCACCACATTGTGATGTTTAAAGGAAACATGTTTTTAATGATTTTCAAATTAGATGCAACAAATTAATGATATCACCAAATTAATGATGTTTAATGACAAATTCCCTCTCGTCATTTTTGAGGGTGTATGGACGAGTGTTATCTCGTCATACAGTGTCATCTCATCGAGAGAGTTTTGACTTTGATGCCACCACCGATCCACTCTCGTTCTTAGTTAAGAGATAAATAACCAAATTAATGGTTTTAATGATGTTTATTTTCGTCCTGAACCGAGAGATAAATAACCAATGAATAACCAAGTTAATGGTTTTGCAATCCGTATTCACCAAATTATTGATGTTTAAGATAGTAGATCATCAAATAAATTGTGTTAGTCTAATCTCGTCGTTAGGCAAGGCGATTTAACCAACTTAAATAATTTTCAACTAGATTGTGTTTTTCACCACCTTAGTGATGTTACACTATTCCCCCTTCTCAGTGTTATTGAGAGTCCATGGGTGAGACGAGTCTCACATGGTTTCTCATATCACCAAGAGCGAGTTAATTCTGATCCACCATATGAATGATGTTTTCTTAGATTAGGACAATTTGAACCATATTTTTGAATAATTCATACAAGAAAGATATGAGGTACCACTTGGAACTATTTTTCATTTATCACTATCATCTTTTTTAAAAAGAAAATTACATAAACTGAACTATATACATGAGACTACTGGTAATATCTTTTCAAGTAGTCGACATTCCATAGATTAGAGAATGGCTCTCCTTCCAAATTCTCTAGTTGATATGTGCGTGGGACAACCTCTTCGGTGACCTTGTTGGGGCCGTGCCAATTTGGGTGTAACTTGTATAGCTTTTACCAAACCTTCTTCAGAATTAAATCCCCCACTGCTATCAGCCTAGGTCTGACCCTTTTGTTCTAAAACTTGGCCGTCTTCTGTTGGTATACTGCTTGCCTTACCTTAGCCTCTTCCCTTATCTCTTCAATTATATCCAGGTCCAACCTTCTCTCTTCATTATTTATCTCTGGGTCGTAGGTCTGGGCTGTGGCTGGGAAGGCCAATTTCGGTAGGTATCATAACTTTTGAGTTGTAATCCATTATAAAGGGACTGTCCTAGTCGGTGTCCTCTCTGTAGTCCTATAGGCCCATAGGACGACATGTAACTCTTTGGTCTATAAGCCTTTGGTGTCTTCTATCTTATTTTTTATCTTGTCTAAGATTGTTATATTTGTGACCTCCATATGGCCGTTTGCTTGAGGTTAATCTGGTGCTGAATATAATTGTTTGATGCCGACCCTTCCACAGTCAGCCTCTAAAGAATTATTTTTAAACTTTTTTTTCATTGTCCGAGATCAGTGTATCAGGTAGACCATATATGCAAAGGATATTCCTCCAAGTGAATTTAAAGGTTTCTGTCTCTGTAATGGAGATCATGGTCTCGGACTCAATCCATTTGGAGAAGTAGTCGATCGCCACAATCAAAAATCTGTAGCTGCCTTTAGCTCTACGTAGATGTCCCACCAAGTCAATCCCCCAGACTATAAATGGATAAGGGGTTGCAATGGATGAAAGAGGATGGTGGGGCTGATGAGGGATACATACGTATCTTTGGCAATTATCACACTTTTTCACGTACTCGACCGTAACCTTTACAAGGGTCGACCACTTGTAACCCTGAGTTACTATCCGTTTTGCCAAAGATCATCCCCCAATATGGCTGGAACATGATCCCTCATGCACATCCTTCAAAACATAATCTACCTCTGAGGGTGGAAACATCGTAATAAAGGAATCATAAAACCGTTTTTATATAGGACATTTCCTATATTGGAGAATTTTATTGCCCAGTATCTCACTTTGTTTCTCTCAGTCTTTGATTCTGGCAGCTTCCCATCCCTGATATATCTGATGATAGGGTCCATACAAGAAGCTCCTAGATTCAAATTTAAATAAAATTTAAGTTTCCCATTATATTCCTCAATGCTCAGTCTCTGTACTATCTCAACTGGGATAACTCCCCTAATTTTTGTTCTTATAGCCGATGCCAACCTCGCCAATGCATTGGCATGACTGTTATCAAGCTAAGGAAATATTTTTACCTTCACCTCTCTAAAGTATGCCAAGACCCTTTTCACCGTGGCCAAATATTTGTCCGTCTTCTTATCCTTTGTTTCATAAATTCCCATAATCTGGTTTACAAACAGTTGGGAGTCACTGTGAACTACTTCGTGGCCGACATTCAACCCTTTGGCCAGGGATAAACTTGCAATCAAAGCTTCATACTCAGACTCATTTTTTAAGGCTTTGAAGATGAACCTCAATGTATACTCGATGTCCATCCCATCTACAACCGACGGTATGAGCCCTGCTCCACTACCGCTTTCACACGACGAACCATCAATAAATAGACTCCAAACTGGACTATCGATCGTAAATGACCCTTTACCAGCTGCACCATTTTTGAATAACTTATCTTTTTCTAGAAAGTCGACTCGCCCGTCATTGTCCATGGCCGGATGTACTGTTTCTTTCTTTGGCAGAACTACTATCTCATCTTCTTCGGTGTCGGCCTCGTCCCAAGTGAAATCGGCCACAAATTCGGCCAAAGCTTACCCTTTAATTGCTATTCTCGAATGATTATGATGTTAAACTCATCGAGATCAATAGACCAGACAATTAACCTACCCGATTTCTCGGGTCTATGGATGACCTGCTTCAATGGATTTCGAAAAGTACGACCATATCGTGGGCTTAAAAGTAAGGTTTCATCTTTATTGAAGCATATATCAAGTCAAATACTAAGTTCTTCATCCTCGAATATTTCAATCGGCCTCCTAGAGAGCCTTACTGTTAAAGTAGATCGGTTTCTGTACCTCTTAGTCGCCTCGAATGATGGCGACGCACATTGCAGACTCCGACATTGCTAAATACAAATACAGTTGTTCTTCTTGAATAGGCCAAGACAATAACATTGGAGAACCCAAATAAGCCTTGAGCTCTTGAAAGTCTCTTTCACACTCTTCATTCCACTGAAACGCTTTCCTCAAAACGTTAAAAAATAGGAGAAATTTATTGGTGGCTCTTAAGACGAGCCTGTTTAGTGCAGAGACCCTCCCTGTCAGTCTTTGCACATCTTTAATAGTCTTTGGAGTCTTCATCTCAATCAGCGCTTTAATCTTTTATGGGTTTGCCTTTATGCCTCACTCGCTAATAATAAACCCAATGAATTTACCTGCTCCCATACCGAACACACACTTGGCTGGGTTTAGCTTCATTTGATAAAGATCCATTATATCAAAGTTGCTCTCAAGGTTTGCCACATGGTCCTCGACCTTAAGGCTTTTGGTCAGCATATCATTCACTTATACTTCCATGGTCTTCCTAATCTTCTCCTCAAACATCTTATTGACCAACCTTTGATATGTTTCCTCTGTATTCTTAAGTCCGAAAGGCATGACCTTAAAGGAGTAGGTTCCTGTATATCTGATAAAGAAAGTATTTTATAAATTGGCTTCATTCATAAATATCTGATTATATCCAGAGTATGTGTCCATGAAACTCATTAATTCATGCCCTATCGTAGCATTAACCATCTGATTTATACGAGGTAGAGGGAATCTGTCTTTGGGACAAGCTTTGTTCAGATCAGTAAAGTCTACACACATATGCCATTTTCCATTAGACTTAGGAACTATCACCACGTTAGACAGCCACTCTGGATAGTGAAACTCTTAATGAACTCTGCTAACTGGAGTTTCTTAACCTCCTCTTGGATGACTCCGTACTTCTCCCTTGCATAATCTCTTCTCCTTTATTTCACTGGCTTTTCTTTTTCATCACTGTTCAATTTATGACAGATGACCTTAAGGGTCTATTCCTGGAATATTTGTGTGACTCTATGCGAACATACTCTGCCTCTTAATTAGCGACTCTATCAGTTTCTCCTTCATCTATTTCTTCAGCGAAGAGAAAATCTGGATGATTTTTTCAGCCCGTCCTCATTGAGGACTATGCATTCTACCTCTTTCGCGGCTTCGCCTTTCTTTAGATTCTTCTCATCCCTTGGATAGATAGTATCAATGTTATACGAGGTGGTGAGTTTTTTGTGGACCTTCCTCTGCTCTACTGAGCTGAAGTAACATTTCCTAGCTTTCACTTGATCACCTTGGATTTCTCCTAATTTTACCATCTAGTGTACAGTGGAGGGAACGACTTCAAATTCTTTAAGAGCTACATTGACTAAGATGATATTGTAAGATTAGAATATGCTTTCATCCAGAATTAAAAAAATTACCTTCTTCATCAAGCATCTCGGCCAAGAGCCCATGCAGATTTCCATTTTATAAACTCCGAGAGGTTGCACTTTTTTTCCACTAAACCCTATCAAGGACTAGTGGTATGGGATCAACCTCTTCTTGCTAAGCTTCAGTGCTTTGAAACACTCCCAAAACATAATGTTTACCGAGCTTCCACCGTCTACTAGGATCCTAGATGCGTCATACCCATAGGCTATGGTTCTGATTACTAGAGGGTCATCATGGGGGGGCCAAGATGCCCTTGAAATCTAATCCGAAGAATCCCATGACTAAAGTATCCATATTCACTTTTTTAATCTTCCCTGGCTTCGGCTCAGAGGATGCCAAGTTGACTTCCATCCTCTTTAGTGCTGATTTGGCCTCTACTACATGTTTCGGTCGGATAGCTCCGACCCTCCTTTGGCCATACCCCTACTGATCATCTTGACATCAAATGAAATCATATTGCAATGTCCCTTATGCTCTGGGATTTTTAGTGGGAGATCAGGGTTTTCTGCACCATCATCATCATCTGACTCCTCATCCTTCTTATCGTCTTGATGTTATCTCCCTGACCTCTTATCTCTTGATCCGCCCTGTGTTTTTTAGGTATCGTCTTTGGAACCACTTCGGTCTATGTACTTTCAAATCTTCCCTTGCTTGAGAATTTTATCAATCTCAACTTTCAATACAAAGCATTTGTCAGTGGTGTGGCCATAAACTTGGTGAAAGTCACACCATTTACTCCCATCTCTCTTGTGCGGGGGAGACCTTAGTTTTTTAAGCCATCTTAAGGCCCTATCATCCTTAATTTCATTTAGAATTAAATCAGGGCTTACCGTGAGCGGAGTGTAGTCAACGAACTTGTCATCGACCGACCTTTTTTCCCATCCTTACCCTTAGCTTTGTGAGACTTGCTTCCACCAGCTTCTTTCTCATCCTCCCTCTTGGCTGCCATGTCCTCCTTCGCATTCATTACTCTCCTAGCCATAGTTAGGAGTTCTGCTATGGATTTTGGAGGGTCCTCTACCATCTTCCAAAGTAATTTTCCCTTTTTTAGTCCTCCCATTAGGGCAGTCATATCAATGTTTTCCTCATAGTCTTCATCTTCCAACTTCTCTTTGTTGAATCTTGCAATATAGTCTCTGAGAGACTCATTCTCCCCTTGCTTTACATACAGTTGTTGGGTAGCCCTTTTTTGAGGCTTTTCGTCAAAACAAAAATTGTAAATGAACTTCTCAGCCAATTTCTTGAAGTTCTCTATAGAGTTCTTAGGGAGTGAAATATACTGACATGGGATGCACCAGTCAGAGTACTAGAGAATGCCCGAAATCTCATCAAATCAGAAACTGAGTAGATATCGTTCAAAGATTGATACATCTCTATATAACGAACAAGGTTTGTGATCCCATCGTACTTTGGTGTGACAACTAACGACTTGAACTTGGCCGAAGTTGGGGGTAGTTCACTATCTTTGCCACAATTGGAGACCCTTACATATACCCCCATGAATGGGATCTCGACTTCTCATAAGATCACCAATTTTTTCCTCCAGTCTTTGGACAGAGCTATTCTAGGGCTTCTTGGCTGCTGCCGTATTATCTCCCTCGACTGCGACAATATTATCTCCAACTCCTTCTCTGTCGACTGGGCGTCGTTCAGGTTCTTTGTCAGTTATCCTTTGACGAATGTTAACTTCTTTGTGTTCTTCTTCTCGACCACGTGATGGTCTATGGTTAGCGCATCCTCTATTCCCCTTGTAGGTTGCCCTACTGCGTGATTTGAAGAATCGGTCTCGTTGGTCATCAATTAGGTCGAGTTGATCGAAGGCCGACCCTCTACTCAATCTGTCAAGTGATGAAGCCCGGGGTTGGCCATCTCGGCTCGGCCTACCATTGTTTCCTCTGCTAACTGGGAGTGGGCGCACTGTATTTACAAAAATCTCATAGGGCTCCCATTACTCGTCCTAATCCCAACACTAGTCATCTTGGAATTCCCGGCATTGTCTTCCCAGGTCTTAATCGCTTAGGGTCGGCCATGTCTCTGCGTCTTTGCTGCTGTGGCACTTCTTTGTGTGGGGTCAGGGGTGGTTCCCTTGTCTCCTGAGCCATTTCATTGGCGACCAGAGTTATTATCTCCACTACAGCGCTGGTGGGTCTATATGATCCCCACCCCATCATTATTGCCAAACCCTTTTGCCTTCCCATCCAACTTGAGCACCATTCATTTGATAGAAACGACTTTTGCTTATGTATTTTTGTCTTTTGTCGTTGCTTGGAAAGTCCTTCTAATCAAAACCTCAAATACCTACAAAATATAATAATCTCAAGTGTAGCGGTAAGTAAGGGTATCAATCCACATCAAGTGGGTAAGCTAGAGACAAACTCAAATGTAGTTCAATTTTTATTTTCTTTTTGTGCTTTTTCACTTTTTTACTTTTTTTAGCTTTTTCAAATATTAAAACAATTGGGTGAGGTGATGATTTAAACTAAACTAAAATAAATGTGATATGATAACAACTAACTAGAAAGTTACTAAAGTGAAAAATAAAGTCTAAACTAAAATAAGAGATAAAGTGAGGTAAATAATTGTGAGAACAATCGAGGAGTGGGATTACACCACAAATTTTAGCTATTCTAATTAATTGATTTCTACCAAATTAATATCAAAATTACAAATCAACTCTCGTTGCAAATGTAATTTTTGTAGTAACCTTTTAGAAAATTAAGTTTAACACCCCACAACTCTAGAAAAATAGATCTACACGCCTTTTAATTAATCACCCGCTAGGATCGATTGATTAAAATTTATGTAAATCTTAGAAAATAAATTTAGAGTTGAAATTCAAGTTATAATACCCCACTTAAGAAACCCATATCTCTAGTTCGAATCTAAAATGAGTATTATGACTAGAATTTCGATTTTCTCTCGAAAATTATTTACCCTCTCTCGAGGCGTAAATTTAAGGAGGGATCAAAATTAATATTCATAGGGAATTTTCAAGTAATCAAACTAATTAAACTAAAATAACATCAAATAAGGGTTTCCTCCTACCCCTTGAAAGGGGATTTAGCGTAACATGATATTAAACATGATGAACAAATAATCAAAGGCATATATAATAAAAGAGTAGAGAAAGAAAACAAATCTTCAACAAGTCTCCTTGAAATTGGTAATTTAAACTCTATCATCTTTCATACAATTCAATTACTCACAATTAAATCTCAACAAATCTCTAAAAAAAATAAAAACAAAAACTATTTACAAAATGGTATTTATCCCTCTACAATTCTCTCTTTAAAAATTCCTATCTAAAAGCTCTTTTTTCAAATGGGGTCTTCATCTTCATTTATAGTAGGCACATGGAGCATGGGGGTAAAAATGGGAGGACAAGAGTGTTTGGAATATGGAAGGTATGGGTGAGGGTTAATTTAGGAATTAATGGAGGGTGCATGTGATTTGGGTGTGAGGTCATGATAGTGGGGAGAATGAGGGTAATTTTGGAATTGGGGTTTAGTTGGTTAGTTGGGGGGTAATAAGGGAAAAGGGGGTAAATGGTTTAAGTTGGGGTTATTAGTCACATGTGGCATTTATTTGGAATTTATTTTATTTTGGGTTTGGCTTTGTATTGGCAGGTGACACAAATCGTGGCTTGGCTTTTAAAAATGGTTGAAAGGGTTTTTGGTGTGTTAAATATGAAATGGGTTTTGGGTTTGTTTGGTTTGAGATTTGGATTGAAGTGGTGTCGCCGGAGTGGGATGCAGAGTTGGTGTCGCTGGTTTCCGAGGCTACTGGGTTTGTGGGCTATTGGCCGGAGCAGGGCGGACAGGCGGAAGTCGGGTTGGGGTTGTCGATTGGGAGGTTGCTGGCGCAGGTGGATGAAGGAGGTTAGATTGGGCCGAATGGTGAGGGATAGCAGGGAATTGGTGATATGAGGGTGGAAGGGGTTCGCCGGCGCCGTGGACATAAGTTAGCCGGCGGCAGGGGTGACGGCGATCGAGCTGGGGGTGGAGGTAGACAACGGGTTGGCAGGTTCCGGCGTGGCAAGGGATCGCCGACGGTTTGGTCCGGTGTAGGGAGGTCGGAGGTATAAGGGGTGGGGTTGATTGAAGGTTGCTGTTGGTTTGATTGTTAATGGAGGAGAGAGAAAGGTATTGGCTTGTTGGAGAAGATGTAGTGGGGAGTGATAGGGTGTATGGGGTGTAGGGTAAAAAGGTGAGGGTTTGTGTTGTGTGCGTGAGGTGTAGGGTAAGGTGGGTGAGGGTGGGGAGTAGTTTGGGTGTAGGTGAGTGTGTTTGGAAGTAGAGTGTGTGTGTGTGTGTTTAATTTGTACCCAACTAAAATAATAAAAAGACTCAACTAAAATTAAAAAAAAAAATCTAACTAAAAATAAAACAAACTAAAAGCAATAAAAATATTAAAATTAGAAAATAAAATCCTAAGCTTATATAAAAACTAAAAGAAATAAAAATTTAAAATCTAAATGAAAAGCAAAGTTCTAAAAAAATATAAAATCTAAATGAAAAATAAACTCCTAAAAATTAATCCTAATAAAACTAAAATCTAATAAAAATCAAAATAAAAATAAGATTACACTAAATTAAAAGAAATATAAAAATAGAAAATAAATCCTAAAAAATCTAAATAAATCTAAAATAGATCCTAAAAATAAAATAACTCAAACTAAAAAATTTAAAAAAATTAATAAAAAAGTGCAAAATCAACACACACGAGTCGGGGAAGGCTAAGGCTAGGATGGGCTAGTTTAGGGTCAGGGGATTGGGTATTTAGCTCCATATTGTGCACAATTACCTTGAAATACGCATTTGAACACTGCAACGTGCATTCGACCTACAAGATAAACATTTAAGCACATATGACTCAAATTGTCAAGAATTAGCAACTAAAATACATCTATTCGGGGTATAAAATGTACAGTTTTGGGTGCTTATCAGGCGTCGTTCAGATTCTTTGCCAGCTCTCCTTTGACGAATGTTAACTTCTCCGTGTTCCTCTTCTCGACCATGTGATGGTCTTTGGTCAGTGCATCCTCTATTCCCCTTGGAGGTTGCCCTACTCCGTGATTTGAAGAATCGGTCTCGTTGGTCATCAATTAGGCCGAGTTGATCGAAGGCTGACCCTCTATTCAATCTGTCAGGTGATGAAGCCCGGGGTTGGCCATCTCGGCTCGGCCTACCACTGTTTCCTCTGCTAACTGGGATTGGGGGCACTGTATTTACAGAAATCTCATAGGGCTCCCATTACTCGTCCTCATCACAACACTAGTCATCTTGGAATTCCTGACATTATCTTCCGAGGCGCACTCGCTTAGGGTCGGCCACGTCTCTGCGTCTTTGCTGCTATGGCACTTCTTTGTGTGGGGTCAAGGGTGGTTCCCTTGTCGCCTGAGCCATTTCACTGGCGACCAGAGTTATTATCTCCGCTATAGTGCTGGTGGGTCTAGCCATCATATTTTGACTGAATGCAACAAATTATTCATGCATTTTTTGCTGGTCGGTCGCCAGTGAGTGCAGCGCCACCACAACCTTAACCATCTCTGACTCAGAAGGTGTATGATCGGAGCTAGGGCCAACACCATGGGGCAAATTGGAGGTAGTCAACTCCGTTGTGTGAACAAAATAGCGGGGTGAATAAGATGAGTTAAATGAGTTATAAAAAATCTTGAAAAACCTAAAAAGAACTCTTTAAATGGTGATACAGATCCAACTAAGTGTGGAACTGGATCACCACCAGAGAATTAAGTGAGAAACATGCTGAAAATTAAGAGAAAGAATCCACAAACGACGCCAAAAATGATGATACGCGATTTAATATCAACACATAAACTTGCAAGAGCTTAATCTAGTACAACTACGTGTTTAAATAAAGGAGATGTGGAAAAGAGGAATAAACACTAGCATATAAGTGGTTCAGCCATTGGCGTACTCCACTATGCAGATGAGTGTGAATTTCACTATATGAGTGGGCACTGATAGCCTGAGTAATACAACTCTCAATACTCTCTCTTTCTATTGTAAAATGAGCAAAGCTTGGGCTAGGGTTTATAATTTTGGATCCTTTTTTGGGGGAAGAAGATGGGTTTAAATAGTGCTTGGGGTGCACAATGCACTCCCAAGTATGTAAGGTGCATGTCCTTGATGGAGCCACAAATAGGATCTTGACACCTTTCCTTTAGAATGTGCAGGTAATGATGAAGTAATATCTCCTCACGTGCACCTATAATTATATTATAATTTCCTGTCCATATAGGATTGTCACGTTGGAAACCTGTACCTCACATGGATGGGTGTCACCAATTGAAGTCTCGGCCTGATCGAGGATGATACTTCGGCTATCCTTCTGGTGCAACTGATGATCAACATGTTAGTGTGGTCTCGACTATCTACAAGTGCCAGGACGAGACGATATTGACATAGGGCTAATAGGCTTGTTGAAGTGTCTCAACTACTGGAAGATGACAGGACAAGATGAGACTCGTGAAGAGCTAATGATCGGATTGGAAGGTCTCGGCCCATGAGACCGGATGATGCCGAGACTGATGGAACAAGGTGATTGCAGGAGGAAGATAGTTCTTATCATGATGATCTGTGTGGTCATCCCTGGCCGAGTAGATCCCAGGCCAGGGCGAGGTTATACTTGGGTATATCACTCTCATTTTCAAACCTTCAATCACGAACATGCAATTTAAAACCCAATATTACACCAATATATAAGTATAAGTGGTGGGTTTGATCTAAACTGAGTTTATAAAGAGTCTTGGTATCCTACTTGGCTAAATGGACCATTCTAGGGACCCAAGACCATTTAGATGAATTATCTTCCAAATAGGTACTCGAAAATACCAAATTATATCCTCATAATTTATTTCCTTTCTCCATTTAACCATAATTAATTCCACTAAATAATTACGACTACACTGTAATTTAATTATATATAAATTACTCGAATGATGAGGTCTTATTTGCAAAGTTGCTATGGCATATAATATAATTCCCCGCATTAAGATACAATACTCGCTTGGTCAAATCAATTTACTGCTAATCAATTTTAACCATTTTTTAATTTATTCTTTAATCTCATACTTAATTTAGTTGATACTCTACCCGATATAAATCCAATGGCCTAGTTTATTAATAGAGTCAAAAGTTATAATCCTATCAAGGGGGTATCAAAATCTAAGATCTTTATTGGATGGATATTTATCATCATAATTGCAGACCTATTCATTCAATGATTGTCTAACATGCAAATATTTTGATCCAATAAAAATTGAATCACACATATAATAATCAAAGAAAAAATTATGATACCATTCCGATCCTCATAAATATTGGGATTAAAAACTTATGCACCCTTTACAAACATGTGAGATTGCGCAAGTCTAATTTAGTCAGCACCTAGACCTGAATCTCACTCGTGGTCCTGTTCAATGCATTCTTGATGTACATGTCACAATCCTATTTGAGCTATCAAACTAGTTCCTGAGCCATCAAACAAGTTTCCATTTTTTGAGATGGACTACTAGGATTGTGCTTGAAACTTTACCTATAGGATCTCAAGTTCCTCTCTAGGTTGTGAACTGTTCAATAATACTAGAACTTGAATTATGATCTATGGTGATCAAGTCAAATCCAACTCACTAGAATTCCTACTAAGTATAATTTATCGATATTCACATATAACATATTTAAACCAAATATAAAGGATTCTAAAAAACATGATTCTCATTTAAAAATGAACCTAACACACATTAATTAAAAATTAAACATTATACATGGTTTGGTGGATAAAACCCTAACTTCTATAGAGCCCATTAATGGAGTGAGCTTTGAAAAAGAGTGTGACGCTAATAGGCACCTAATGTGGTGAAGATTGAGAGATTCGGGGAGGCCCAAACTCGATATTTTGGAGGACTTTGATGTCACACGATTGTAGTAACATTATATCTGATATGCCCCAAGTGTGACCTCGGCTCAAAGACACCAGCCTTGACCGAGATTATGGCCGACACTGGATAAGCCTTGGGCATGCGACATCAGCCCTCGGCCATAGCAAGGTCGGCCCAGGCCGACACTACCACCGGCCTCTCCAAAGGACATTGCACACATCATAAGGATCAGCAGCACTCTCGTACACCTGAGAATGGCAACCTCGGCCAGATATAGGACGAGCTCACAAGAAGCCTTTCTACCTTACACAGTGGACGTAGGCCTGATTAGCTGAACCACTTATATTTCGGTATTGATTCCTCTTCTCCTCTCCTCCTTCTACTAAACATATACCTTTATACTGCCATTGTTGACATTGAATTGAGCTTACAAACACCTTGAAGTGTGGTGCGGTTTCCAGCATCATCAATATCTATGATTGTAATTGAATATTTAAAGGGTTTAAGGATAAAAGGTAATGGGTGTTTACAAAGACGATAGCGATGGTGCAGTGTTTTGACCCGATTTAGGTGATTATTGAATTTCAGAGAGAGAAAATGATATTGCAATTTTTTGATCTTGATCCAGGTGCTTCTCGAGACTTCGTGAGATAAGAATAGAATATTGAGGTCTCTAGAGTCTGACTTAGGTGCTTTCAGAGATTTAGCACTATGGAAAAAAAATGATGCGATCTCTTGATCCTAATTCATGTGATGCCCAAGAATCAATAAAAATGGAAAGAGAAATTATATGATCTCTAAAGTCTGATTCAAGTGTTGCGTGAGACTTGGTGATAAAGAAAAAGAAATGATGTGATCTCTGAAGTTTAATTTAGGTGTTGCCTGAGACTTGACAAAAAGGATAAATAAATGTTGGTGGGCATTAAAATTGTATGTGACCTCAGATCCAATAGGTACTCCCTTCAGGATCTCAGACAGGTTAAAAGATGTGTTAAAGTGATATACATGTATATAAAGTGGTTCAGACCTAAACTGAGGATCGTATATCCACTGTTAAAGGGTGTTCCACTCTTTATTATATCGTAAAATAGTTATTATAATGTTATAGACCTCCTGGGATTTGGACAAGAGAGTCTGAGGTCCTTATGACCTTTTTCTTTAATATAAAGGACCTTAAAAAGTAACTAGTGGACTTCTCTAAGTCTTCCAAAGTATTGATTTAGGACTCAATAGGGTGTAAAATAAGTAAGATAGTTGAAAATGATCCAAACTATGGTTTAAGGCTCATAATTGTGGGTTGAGATCGTATTGAACAATGAGAAAAATCTTATGTAAGATAAATCCCTTTGTTATGTTGGAGCATGTTGATTTGAACATATCTCAAACCGTTCTCTAGCTCCTCTTATATATGCATTATCTAGGAGAGAGAATGAGTAGACTGTCACAACATGGGTATAATGTCTGTGATGTCTGACGGTGTCAGGCGAGAAATGGAGTGTGGGCAAATGCTTTTGTAGGTGGTGTAAGGTAATTATTGGGTTCATTTAATACAGATGGGAGCCATAAATGCAAGTGGAGCTGAGTGGTGGTGGTGGGTGGAACAGTGTTTCTCTTTTCATCACCCTTCAGACTAATTGCAAAAGTTTTACCACATATTTAGGAGTTCTATAATCATCATTGACTTGAGATAGGAAGGTTTGGAGGTATGTTGCAATGCAACCTTTCTAGAGTGAGTGCTAGGAGACCTACGGAGGATCGAGGTTCATTGTTTTTGTTAGGCACGATGGAATAATAATGCTGAGGTCTTTGAGCTTGGCTATAGGGATATGTTGAATTGACTTGATATTCTTGGAGAGTTACGATCTAGGTGAGTCTTGTGATACTGATGTGGTCCTCTCTCAAAGGCAATAGAGGTCTTAGGGGATGATGGTGGAAACAGCACCACCATAGATACAATCTCTTAAGCTTTCTCTCTCTTCTGTATAAACAAACAGAGTTTTAGCTAGGGTTGCAATTATCAATCCCTCTACAAGGTAGAGGAAGACCTCTCTATATAGTGCTTGGGGGGGCGTAATGTACCCCCAAAGTATGCAATGAGCATGTGTATGAGGATCAAACCAGTATGACAATGACACCTGGATGATCTTATGTAGATAATGATGACCACAATATTCCCTCACGTGAGGGGAATGATTCGGTTTTAACTGATTTGCTTACGTATTCCAAACCTGAAATGTGCTTGCATATGCTCGAAATTGTGTCCTTGACTGATGTAACCTCAGCCTAGATGAGTACGAGGTTAGTGAGCCTGATGATGTTGCTTTGCCTTGCCAATAGACATAATGACCTCGATCGAGAAGACTGGATGAGGTTATGTATGAGGTAGGGTACAATGCTGACTGATGTAGAGTATGAGGTTGGTAATAGCTTGGGACCAAGTGACGCCATCAACCTCGCCTGCTGTTCAGTCGAGGTTACCCGACGAGGGGCCGACCTTCCAAAATATGACCTTCCCGATGGCTATTATAAGCTTCTTGTCGATCGGGTGTGAGACAGGCCGAGGTTAGTGACTTTGAGTACGAGGGTGCACTTTAGGCATATCAATCACCCCTAGACCTTAGTCACCTATGTGAGTAGGTGATTGAGGGGTATGGCAGGCCGATGATAAGTTTCTTTTAGTGCTTTGGGGTGTGAAGTGGTTCCTTGACACATGTCACTCACTAAAGTGACTAACGTATCCCCAAGGTATTGATGATTCTGACTGCGCCTTTTAGGTTTCCAAAGGTTATGATGAGGGCATTGGAAATCGTGCCCCATCATTGAGAAGGTTTAAATCCTTCTTTTTTCGTTATTTTCTCTTTCTTCTCACAAATTTCTCCCCCCTAAGCCTTTCTGCGATTGCCACTCCCTCAAACCCTCTATTGCTCCGCTGCTATTCAAGGTTTCCTTTGCTTCCTAACCTCTTCCTCCCTCACTCGCGATTAGTCAGGTATTACTTTCGACCTTTCTTTTTATTTGTTAAACTTTCATTTTTAAGCTTTTTCGAAGACTTTTTCTTTTTTTCGACAAGGGTTTCTCCCACTGTTAAGTGGTTGTAGGGGAAGGATAACAGTGGTTGAGTGGCACTAGGGCCATTCCAGGTTGCTCTGAAGTTGCTTTATCCACAAACCTCATTCTTTTAGGTCTCTAGTAAACCTTTGGTGACTCTGTTCTTGAAGGTTCTTGGTGAAAACCTTTTAGATTCCTAGTTTGATCCTTAGCTTAGATGGAACAAGTTATTTGCCTGTTTGCAGTTTGAGTCAAAGTGTAGTGTCATCCTCCTTATGCTCAGACCCTTCTACCAACTCATAAAAGAGTTCTCATCTCTTCGTGAGAAGACCTTTGATAAAATTAGGCAGATAGAGCTAGCCCAAGAGAAAGCTCATATGGCTAAGGCCTTTTCCCTCAGACCAATTTTTCCTCTTCCACTAAAGGTTATATACCCTGAGCCTGTAGAGCCTACTGAGCATGCATAGGGTCCTGAGGATCCTTTCTCAATGTCCGAGTCCTCTTCCTGAGACCCTATGTCAACGTCTGACGCAGGTGAATCTGTAGACTCTTAACAAGAGGCTATGGATTACTCTCCTAGGCAAGGTGGGTTTTTGAGGAGGCCGAGGTTTCAATCTTAGGGCCCAGTATAGCCCCTATGATGCCATTTCGCTATTGGCTGCCACCGGGGTTAAATTTTCTCAAAGGTTTTATGGTGGAAACCCTATAACTACCCAGACCAATGTTGCTAGGGATGGTGATGACGATGAAGGGAGCGATCTTGATACCTATGAGGCGATCGAATATGAGAGTACTGTCAACGAGTATGACCTACTCACATTTAGGAACCTTTATTCCATAGATTCTTCAATCATCCTTAGGAAACCTATGAAGGATGAGAGGGCCTTCGATGGCCGAGATAGAGAAATCTGTGTTTATGAGCAGATGTTCAAGTTAGGATTTCGTCTTCCAATTCACCCAACCATTAGAGCTATACTATCCCACATAATCTTTCCCTTCCTAACTATCCCCTAATTCCTAGAGGTTTATGATTGGGGCCATCGTCCTTTGGAGGGTTGTCCACCACTCAGATCTTCCAGTTAGAGTTTTCACTGGTTGTTATGTTCCATCATCTGCCAAAAACCACCCTAGATATTACCACTTATTATCAAGGAAATCAGAGAAGAAAATGCTCTTGGTTACCCAAACTTCGAACCATAATTGGAAACCTCGATACTTCTTTATTTTCGGGGCATGGGAATTCAGTTTAGACGAGGCTTTTGGAACGTCGGTTCCAAGGACCCCTTTGAGATGGGGTAAGGTCTCCTTTGTTTCCAAAGCCGACCCTAGACTTAGCCAGGATAATTACAAAAATGTTGAAGACCTTCGCAGTCCGGGTGAGATGGGTCGGCTTGTTAAATATGAACATCTGATGGCCCCCTAGTACTTATCTCAGACATGTTTAGGGGGTGGTCCCTTGGAAGAGATTCATAAGTCTTAATTTTTCTTACCAAGTTATACCTCTTAGATTTTATATCTCCAACTGACTAACTCAGAGACTTGTCTTTTGCAGAGCGTCCTACAGGTATATCAAACGAGCTCTAGGAAATGTCTGCTCCTAGCCTTGTCAAGCTCATAGAAAAAAGGGGTGGAAAAAATGTACCCCCACCTAACACCAAGAAGAACGTCGGAACCTCCAAGGTCGATGCCAATAAAAAATGAAGTCTACAGTTGACCCGGAGCATATGAGGCCGAGCAAGACCCAGGCCAGGGATCGTGCCATCCCCATCTCTACAGACGATGCCTTAGCTGCTCGTCTTTCTCAGATAAAAATCGAAGATAGCCTGATCGGCCATAGTCGGAAGGCTACCGATGCTATTGGAAAAATAATGATCGAGGAAGACAAGAGTTTTCTACGCGCCTTGTATGTCCCTTTATTGGCCGAGTTTTCTCTTCACAAGTCAATCCAGGTACTAGTTTTTTACTCATTTGCTCACAAGTGTAACATCGGATTTTTAGAAATTATAACTCATATATTCCTACGTATGATCTTCTTCTGCAGGGTGTCTTGTCCTTTCATCGCCTTATTGATTGGACTTTGTAGAAGCTTCCCCTTATAAAGAAGGGTAGGGAAGCTGAGAAGGTTGAGGACTCTTTGAATGCAGAGGTTATAAGGTTGAATGGGGTCATCCAGTAGAGGGACAATGCCATGTCTCAGCTCAGGAAGGACCATGACATAGCTCTGAAGGCTAAGGACGACATTATTTAATTAAAGGTTGATGCTGTAGTTAAAGCTACCTTGAAAGATGCTATTGAGAAGGCCATCGAAGACTACAAGGTATTAGATGAATTTGTCAGCTTCGGCTTTGAATACTTAGAGAGGGGTATCAAAGCGACTGGCAAGTGGGCAGCCATGAAAGAGGGTGAGTCTGGAGTCTTGATTACCTTAGACTTAGTTGGTTTTGGCTTTGGAGACCCTCGATTCGCTCATGTGTTGAAGGAAGTTGATGAGGCTGATGCTACTCCAGCTGAGACTGCTCCTCTCGAGTCACATAGACTAAAGACACTACTCATGACGATGATGGAATTGAAGTCACGAATGTCGATCGTGATCAAACGACTACATATATTGGTGTGTCGGCTCCTGCCGAGACCTAGACCCTTTTCTTGTGAAGCTTTTCAATAGTTGTAATTTTGATTTCCCTTTTGTCTGTACTTGTTATTTTTATGAACACTGATAAAGGCTCTTGATACTCTGTTTTGTAACTCTGAACCCTTTTTATGATAATCATTAGTTCAACTTCTTCAGATTTTATTGCTTTATACGATGCTTTGCTTGAAATTTATACATTTGTGTTGCACTATAATTGCGATGTTTTACCTCTTATTTCTGCCAATTTAATGTTATTTGAGGCTTGAGGTCACCAAATAATGATGTTAAAGGCCCGAGGTCACCAAATTATGATGTTTTCACCTCATATTTTCACCAATTTAATGATGTTAAAGGTCTGAGGTCACCAAATTATGACGTTTCACCTCATATTTTTACCAACTTAATGTTGTTAAATAAATTGAAGCCACCAAATAAATGATGTTTAACCTCCAAATTTCACCAAATAATGATGTTTAGGGTCTGAGGTCACCCAATTATGATGTTTTTACCTCATATTTTCACCAAACTAATGGTGTTTTAAGGTCTGAGGTCACGAAATTATGACGTTTCACCTCATATTTTCATCAAATAATGATGTTTAAGGTCTGAGGTCACCGAATGATATTTCACCTCATACTTTCACCAATTTAGTGATGTTTTAAGGTCCGAGGTCACCAAATTATGATGTTTAACGTCTGAGGTCTCCAAATTATGATGTTTCACCTCATACTTTCACCAAACTAATGGTGTTTGAAGGCCCGAGGTTACCAAATTATGATGTTTCACATCATATTTTCATCAAATAATGATGTTTAAGTCTGATGGCACCAAGTTATGATGTTTCACCTCATACTTTCACCAACTTAATGATGTTTTAAGGTCCGAGGTCACCAAATTATAATGTTTAAGGTCTGAGGTCACCAAATTATGATATTTCACCTCATACTTTCACCAACTTAGTGATGTTTTAAGGACTTGGGTCACCAAAATATGATGTTTCACCTCATGATTTCACCAACTTAATGATGTTTTAAAGTCTGAGGTCACCAAATTATGATGTTAAAAACATGTAATAAAAGTATCAACACAACATTGCTATCTTTTCATTAACATCCTTTGTATAAACTGGTGTATGTATTAAAAAAAGAACAATTGCAACATCATATGTAATACTTCTTTAAGTGATCGACATTCCAAGGGTTAGAGAAAGGTTCCCCTTCTAGATTTTCTAGCCGGTAGGTACCAGTCACAACCTCATCAATCACCTTATAAGGACCATGCCAATTAGGATGGAGCTTATTTTCTTTTTGCCACGTCTTCTTTAGGGCTAGGTCTCCCACAGCTATAGGCCTTGACTTCACCCTTTAATTGTAGAATCTCACAGTTCTCTACTGGTAGGCTGTCTGTCTTATCTCTGCTTCCTCTCTTCTTTCTTCAATTAAATCAAGATCAAGTCTTCTTTCTTTCCCATTCTTCTGAGAGTCACATGTCTGAATTCTATGAGTAGGAAGTTCCACCTCTGTTGTAAT
Organism: Sambucus nigra; assembly: GCA_949130495.1. Classification (NCBI taxonomy): domain Eukaryota; kingdom Viridiplantae; phylum Streptophyta; class Magnoliopsida; order Dipsacales; family Adoxaceae; genus Sambucus; species Sambucus nigra. The sequence continues at coordinate 330,723,656 of OX422216.1, forward strand.
GACAACCTCTGAGCCATGGGCTACATAAATGGGATTTCTCCTATTGGTGTCCTCGCTGTCGTCCTGTACGCCCAAAGCACAACATATACCTCCTCTATCCATCTTCCTTTGGCTTCTTCCAACCTCTTTTTTATCCCATCAAGGATTGTTCGATTTGTGACCTTAGTCTGGCCATTTGCCTGGGGTCGGCCAGGAAAAGAGAAGAATTATTTGATCCCTACTCTTTCACATTATTTTCTAAGGATACATTATTGAATTGGGTTCCATTGTCTAAGATGAGGGTGTTTGGAAGACCATACTCGCATATGATGTTCTTCCAGATGAACTGGAGGGTCTTCTGCTCAATGATTGTGATCATTGGCTCAGCCTCCACCCATTTGGAGAAATAATCAATTTCCACTATTAAGAAACGATAGTTGTTTACAGCTCTTGGCAAGGATCCCACCAAGTCGATGCCCCATATTGCAAATGGCTAATGGGAGCTGATTGAAGTCATAGGTTGGTGAAGCTGATGAGGGATGGCAAAAAACCTCTGACACTTATCACACTTCTTCACATACGTAGCCGCGTCTTTGGCCAAGGTCGGCCACCAGTACCCCTAAGTGATTATCCTCTTAGCCAACGGCCTTCCTCCTATGTGACTTGAATAAGAGCCCTCATACACATTGTGCAAGATGTGTGGAACCTCTGAAGAGTGGACACATCTGAGGAGAGGGAGTAGTAATCCCTTTTTATATAGGACATCTTATATAATTGAGAATTTTACAGCTCTCCTTTATAGCTTTGACTCTAGTAGCTCTCCCTCTCTGATGTATCTGATAAGAGGATCCATCCATGATGCTCCCATACTTAGGTTTAGGCAAGGACTAGTGACCTCTTCCTTTTTAATGGTCGGCTTGAGCAGAATCTCAACAAGTACTATTTTTCTTATGTCTGTCCTTATTGCTGAGGCTAACCTCGCGAGTGCATCAAATCGATCATTGTCTAGCCGAGGTATCCTCTTCATCTTTACTTCCATGAAGCTTTCTATCATTGATCTCACCCTCTTCAGGTATCTGGCCATCCTTTCATCTTTGGCCTCATACACCCCCAGGATTTGGTTTACGACTGACCTTGAGTCACTGTGAACTAGGAGCTGGCCGACATTGAGGTCTTTTGCCAAAGAGAGACCCGCTATCAATGCCTCATACTCTTACTCATTGTTGGAAGATTTGAAGTTGAACGTCAGCGCATATTCAATATCTATTCCATCTGGGGTAGACATTATCAGCCCTGCTCCACTCCCACTTTCACAGGACGACCCATCAACGAGGAGGTTCCAAATAATTTCATTAGTGGAGAAGCTTCCCTCTGATAGGGTCCCTTTCTTGAAGAGGTATCTCTCTTCCTCATTCTCAACTGTTCTTTGCCTGGATTTGCTTGACTCAACCTCGTCCGAATCTCGGAAGATGTTTCTATCTGGTTCATTTGTGGCCTCGTGACTCTCCGCAATGTTGGCCTCTTCCTAGGTAAACTCGACTATAAAGTCTGCGAGTTCCTGTCCCTTGATGTCAACCCTGGGTTGTTAAAAAATATTGCCCAGGTCATTAACTTTTATGACTTCTCAGGCTTATAAAGGACCTGTCTGAGTGGGGAATTAGTGAGGACGACCATAGAGTGGTCTTAAAAGTATGGCTTCATTTTCCTAGAAGCATGTATCAAAGCATATGCTAGCTTTTCAATTCGAGGGTACTTTTCTCCGACCCTTAGAGTTCTTTACTATTGAAGTAAACAGGTCTCTGCACTCTATCCTCTTCTCTTACAATTACGGCACTGATAGCTGACTCTGAGACAGATAAATATACGTACAGTTTTTCTCCCTAAATTGGCCAAGATAAGAGTAAAGGGGATCCGAGGTAGGACTTAATCTCTTTGAAAGCTTTGTCACATTCCTCATTCCATTCGAAGGACTTTCTAAGAATTTTGAAAAAAGGAAGATAATTATCTGTGGCTCTTGAGACAAACCTGTTAAGTGCAACAACTCTTCCGATTAGCCTCTGAACGTCTTTGATAGTTCTGGGTGTCTTCATTTCTAACAAAGCCTTGATCTTCTTCGGGTTAGCCTCTATTCCCCTTTGGTTGACGATGAACTTTCCTGCTACTACCCCGAAGACACATTTGGTCAGGTGGAGCTTCATTTTGTATTTATCCATGGTGTCAAAAGTTCTTTCAAGGTCGGCCACATGAGTTTCGGCCTTCAGAATCTTCTTTAGCATGTCGTCCACGTAAACTTCCATGGATTTGACTATCTGATCCTCGAACATCGTATTTAAAAGATGTTGGTAAGTAGTCGCTGCATTCTTTAGCCCGAAAGGCATGACCCTGTAGCAATAGGTCCCCTTATCTGTAATAAAGGCTGTCTTCTCTGAGTCTGTCGAGTCCATGAAGATCTAATTATATCCTGAATATGAATCCATGAAGCTCTTGAGCTCATGTCCTGCTGTGGCATCCACCATCTAATATATACGAGGTAAGGGAAAGCTGTCTTTTGGGCAAGACTTATTTAAATCAGTGAAGTCTACACACATCCTCCATTTCCCATTAGCTTTAGGCACTATGATCACATTAGACAGCCACTCAGGGTATATAACTTCCTTAATAAACTCGGCCTCTTTAAGTTTTCTAACTTCATTTCTTATGACATCATACTTTTCCCTTGAGTATATTCTTCTTCTCTGCTTGATGGGATTGGCATCCTCCACAATATTGAGTTTATGGCACATATTCTCAGGATCGATACCTGGCATGTCTGCATGGCTCTAGGCAATGATACTGTCTCTTCCTTAACAACTTTACTAGTTCCTCCTTGACCTGAGGTCTTAGGGCTTTATCGATTAGGATATTTTTTAGATAGTCCTCATTTAGGACGATGGATTCTATCTCTTCTGCGGCCTCTCCCTTTTTGAGTTTTGTTTCATCTCTAGGATCAAGGGCGTAAATGTTGTACATGGTTGTTTCCTTCTTATGAGCCTCTCTCTCTCTTCTGTGGAGTTGAAGTAACATTCTCTTACCGAAGTTTGGTCACCTTTCACTTCCCCTACTCCATAGGGAGTTGAGAATTTTAGCATTTGGTGGATCGTTGAAGGCACTGCCTCAAATTCCTTGAGGGATACTCATCCTATAATGAGGTTGTAGGTTGAGAAGACGTTTTCATCCATCACAAAGAAATTAACTTTTCTGGTTAACCTCTTAGGCCATTCATCTCCCATTCTAACATCCATTTCATACATTCCCAATGGATGAACCTTTTGTGACACCCCGCCTAATTAAATACCGGACGATCACTCCTTTATTAAATTAAAATCAAGGTGAACAGTTGGTTCATTCTTAGCATCACTGTCGTAAAAATAATTTTTCCAAATTTAACACCCTATTTAATTAAGCTAAGTGTCAAAACCATTTTTTTAACATTACATTCCAAATTTTATTTTGAAAATAAAGATTTAATTATCTACAACAATTCAATATTTAAAGAATCACACCACAATAATCTTGGAACATATAATCCAATTAATTTAAACATTCAAAAACTAAACCCCAGCATTTAAAACTTAAAGTAAAACATACATGCTGAATAAATCCCAAAGTAACAGTACTAGAAATAACTGAAATACAAATGTCCCAATAAAACAGATAAATAGTGGAAAGGGCGACACATGCCCAATAAGGAGAATGATAGAAGTGGAATCAAGTAAATGAAATCGTCTAAGCAAGTGGCCTGCAACTCCCACCTAAGCTGCAGCACGTTCCTTCCAAGGGATCCTAAACAAGACTCCCCTGTGGCTGGGCACTTGTAATATATACATATATATACAAGAGAGAAAGAGGAATAGAAACGGGTCAGAGCCCGATAGTGTATATGATTTAAAAATTCGTTTAGCAAGTATTTAAATTGATACAGGCCAATGCAACAACATATTAGTGCGACACTCTCTTGAGATATTCTCGCCTCTCTTCTAATGTGCACTCCTATCGCACTAACCTTCCCAATGGTTTATTTCATCATATATCACACTATCCTTCCCCAAGGATTTAACTTATCTTAGGTGACTCTCAAAATTTAAGATTTAACAACATCATGGTTTAAAAAGGATAATTTCATTTAGTACAAAACGCTCATTTTAACTTTATTGATTCATAAAGTTTTTTCAATATCATATTATACTTTTCAAAACAAGTATTTCCAAATTGAGTCATTATACATGTCTTACTTACCATAACACAGTAGGCAGTTTCCCATATTTCAGAAATTCATATATATATTAAATACTCGTATAATATATATATTCTAACAGCACCCCACATAAAATTTTATGGTACGGGCATACTCTGCTATCCAATCCCCGTATCAATCGTACTAAAGGGAATACAAGTTCGGAATCACTCTCGAACTGTATAAATACATACACAAACAATATTGAGGCGAAGCATAGTTTCCAAGTCCAAGAGGTCAGTACATACCCTCACGTCTCTTAGGACCGTGACTACCGATTTGATAGCCTGTACCTAGGATTTCTATCTTCTAGGGTACGAGTCAATATCCCCCATAAGGCACACGAGATAAGATCGTCCCAGCGCGGAAACCTCAGGGATAACAAGTAAGGCGGGCATGATTTTCACAAGTATATAATATATGCATACACAATCATATGAATATACCACTTTTATTATATCAATTTAGGTTTATCCAATAACTCACATTCACAACATTTATCCTTATTTTACCATTATTATTTATCAAGTATAATGGTTCGTTTCTAACTTTAATTTGAAGGGTTTTTCCAACTTACTACGTAACCCTCATGGACTCTATTCTTCCAAATGTACAATTCAATAGATATCCATTTATGATCCAACGTAACTCTCTCTTACGTGTCTCTCCCCTTTAATATATACTTACATTATCCCTTATGCAAAATATTCCAAAAATATAGATTTCGCCTTACATTAAAGGATTTTGAATTTTATTTTCAAAGATGCGAATTTCAAACGGTTTGGAAATCGGAATTAAAATGGAGTTTTAATTGAATTTTTATTATCTCTAAGAGTCCTCAAAACATAAAACTATCTAGCAAAAAAAAGATTAAAAAATATTGAACGGTCCGATCGAGCTGAATTTTTTTCTGTAGCTTCCTCTCGTCTTCAGCTAATTCTTTGTAAAATTTCATCCAATTCCAACAGTACGATCGTCCGGAGTAAATTTTTCTTTAGTGTTTATATCTGATTAGAACTCTTTTCTTAATCAAACTCTTAATCCTTTACATGACAAAGGGTTTCCAGAATATCATATAAATCATCACTACATGAAAATTTTCCATCTCAAATTGGGTTTTTCTTCCATAAATCTCATCCTAATAACTCCTAAACTAATATGGATGATGCATCAATGAAATAATCAAGATAAACACTTGCCTGGGATTTTCAGAAATCTGGTTTGGTGTTGAATTTGGTGTGGTTGCGTTCCCCGTCTCGCGATCTACGCGTTGGCGGTGGCGACGGTGCAAATGGGTGAGTTTTGAGCCTTGGAATGCCTTGAGAGCTCTCTCCTCTCCTCTCCAATGGCCGTTCTAGTGTTTTGTGTTATATAACCCTAGGAGATAACCTAAACATCTGATATAACCGCTTTAATTTTCGGGGGTTTAATTACCCAAAAATACAAAATGACTAAAATGTCCTCCCGGGGTACTAATTAGGCCTAAAAACGCCCCGAGACCCAAATCAAACTCCCGGGTATACTTTTCTGACTATCTCGACCCTTCCGGAAGCGTTGGCGCACTCAAAACGACAATACAAACAACTTATAAAATATTTACTTTTATTTATCAATATTTAGTCCCGACGCGACATGGGCGCGTCCCGAATCAAATTTCTAAAATTGTCATTTTATTCACTCGTGAGATTTAATATGGCCACTATTATATATTACTTTGCTTATTAGTAATATTCAACAAATTTTCCCATAATTACTAACTCTCATCACGTTAATAATTATAACATAATTAATTTCTGGATTTTTATTAAATAATTAATTCACATTAAATTTAATAAATCCCCAAATTAATATAGCATAAAAATTTGGGGTATTACATACTTCCCCCCTAATAACGGAATTTCGTCTCGAAATTCGGAAAATAAGGCATACCTAGTAAGAACAAATCTGGATATCTCTCGCGCATATCGGCCTCGCGCTCCCAAGTGGATTCCTCCACATTATGATGCTCCCACTGGACCCGTACAAGTGGAACTATCTTCGACCTCAATCTCCTCTCACTATAGTCTAGGATAGCCACCGGTCTCTCCTCGTAAGAGCTGTCAGGCTGCAAGTCTATCTCATCTATCGCGATGTGAGTATGGGCGATATCATCCCGAAGATACCGTCTCAACGACGAGATGTGGAATACATCGTGAATGCGATGTAAATGCTCTGGTAGTCCCAATCTGTATGCTACCGGCCCAATCCTCTCGATAATGGGAAATGGTCTCACGTACTTCGGGGCCAATTTCCCTTTCTTCCCGAACCTCATCACTCCCTTCATAGGAGATACACGCAGTAACACTTGGTCCCCCACATTAAACTCCCGGAAGAACCGTTTCGCATCGGCGTAGCTCTTCTGCCTGTCCTGGGCTACTCGAATGCGACTCCTGATCATCTCAATCCTCGCGGAGGTTTCCTGAATCACCTCTGGTCCTAGCAACTTGTTATCCCCCACCTCGAGCCAACAAGTTGGAGAACGACAAGGCCGGCCATACAAAGCCTCAAATGGAGCCATACCAATCGTAAACTGATAAGAGTTATTATAAGCAAACTCTACCAGTGGAAGATGTGGCTCCCAACCTCCTCCAAAATCAAGAACACACATGTGTAGCATATCCTCTAACATCTGATTAGTACGCTCTGTCTGTCCATCTGTCTGTGGGTGATAAGCTGAACTCAACCTCAACTCAGTACCCATAGCCTCCTGAAAGCTTTCCCAAAAACGTGATACGAAAATCTTGTCTCTATTTGACACAATATTCAGGGGCACCCCATGTAATCTGACAATCTTAGCAATGAACAACTGAGCATACTGACCTGTGGTATAATCTGTCCGCACCGACAGAAAATGAGCCACCTTGGTCAAATGGTCTACAATCACCCAGATAGTGTCGTGGCCCCGCCGTGATGTAGGCAACTCTGTAATAAAATCCATGGAAATACTCTCCCACTTCCACGCGGGTACTTCCAATGGCTGAAGCAATCCTGACGGTTTCTGATGGTCCACCTTCACCAGCTGGCAGGTAGAACACTTGGACACGAACTCAGCAATGTCCTTCTTCATCCCACTCCACCAGTATTGCCTCCTCATATCCTGGTACATCTTATCTCCTCCAGGATGTACTGCAAATCGGGACCCGTGAGATTGGGTCATCACTGCATGACGCAATTCTGCCCCTTCTGGAACCACTAACCTCCCATTAAACCTCAAACCCCCATCAGAACTAACAGAATAGGACTCAGCACCCTCGGCTAAAAGTCGTATAATCTGTTCCTGGCAAAACGGGTCTGTGGTTTGGGCCTATATTACCCTCGTAACAATCTCGAGTGTGACTGTCGTAACAGATATGAAGGAACGGGCTACTGCGTCCTGGTGACCCAACTCCTTCCACTTCGCTTTCCAGACGTCCGCTACCTCATTTACCGATCTACGATTTAACGCATCAGCAACTACTTTGGCTTTCCACGGATGATACTGTATGTCGAACTGATAGTCCTTCACAAACTCTAACCATCTACGTTGACGCATATTCAGCTCTCGCTGAGTGAACAGATACTGCAGTGACATGTGGTCTGTGAACAAACGGAACTTCTCCCCCAATAAATAGTATCTCCATATCCGCAGTGCAAAAACGACCGCTGCTAACTCCAGGTCATGGGTGGGGTAATTCTTCTCATGCGGCTTAAGCTTGCGGGAGGCAAAAGCTATAGCCTTCTCTTCCTGCTGAAGTAATCCCCCAAGTCCCCGTAAAGAGGCATCGGTGTAAACCAGGTACTCCACACCCGGCTTCGGTAAAGCAAGGACTGGTGCTGAAGTAAGCTTGTCTTTCATCTCGTCGAAAGCCAATTGACAAGCTTCATCCCAAACATATGTACCCCTTTGTGAGTCAGGTTCGTCAATGGACCCGCTATTTTGGAGAATCCCCGAATGGATCTCCTGTAGTATCCGGCTAACCCCAAGAAACTACGCACTTCCGTCGGTGTAGTGGGCTATCCCCACTCCCTCACCGCTGACACTTTACTCGGGTCAACTGCTATCCCCTGTTCAGAAACAACATGCCCCAAGAACTGTACCTCTCGAAACCAGAATCCACACTTCTCGTACTTAGCATATAACTGATACTCTCGTAAAGTCTGAAGAACCTGCCTCAAGTGCTCGGCATGCTCGTCCTCGGAGTGTGAATATATCAAAATCTCATCTATGAAGACGATGACAAACTGATCCAAGAACTCTCTGAATACTCGGTTCATTAAGTCCATGAACACGACTGGAGCATTTGTGAGACCAAATGGCATCACTCTGAATTCGTAAGACCCATATCTCGTCAAGAAGGTAGTCTTTGAAACATCCTGCTCTCTAATACGTAGCTGATGGTACCCCAACCTCAGATCTATCTTTGAAAAGAAAGTTGCTCCCCTCAGCTGGTCGAACAGATCATCGATTCGAGGCAACAGATACTTATTCCGTATCGTGACCTTGTTCAACTCCCGATAGTCCACACATAACCTCAGTGAACCATCTCTCTTCTTCACAAACAAGACTGGAGCGCCCCAAGGTGAGGTACTCCTGCGAATGAATCCCTGACCTAACATCTGCTCTATCTGATCTCGTAACTCTCGCATCTACGCCGGAGCCATACGGTATGGAGCGCGTGCTATCGGTCTCGTATCTGGCAATAAATCTATGACAAAGTCTATCTCTCGACTGGGGGGTAGGCCTGGTATCTCCTGGAATACATCGGAATACTCACGAACGACTGGGATCGAGTCTAAAGGAATCACAACCTCCTTAGAGGTATCCTCCTCTATATAATACAAATGAGCGGTCGAACCTCCATCTGGGCGAGGCATCGCCACTACAAACATATCTTGCCCCGGAATGGCAAAAATAATGCTCCCACCGAAGCAATCAATCATGGCTCTATAAGCTGCGAGCCAATCCATACCGATAATAACATCATGCTCATGCATATCTAAGACTAACATGTCTGCAGGTAATACCAAACTACCAATCTCTACCCCCACTCCCCGGCATATAAAGAAGATAAGCGACCCACTCCCCAGTGGTGAGTCTACACACGCCACTGTGCTCTCTGCTATGGCTAACAACCCTAAGGCCTTCGCAAAATGCGTAGATATAAAACAATGCGTCGCCCCAGTATCAAACAAAATTCAACCCATAGCACCAGGTATAAGGAACGTACCTCTTATCTCGGTTGGTGCCTGAGATGCTGCTATCTGATGGACGTTACAGACACGTCCATATTGTAACTGCCTCTGCTGAACTGAGGCGGTTGGAATGGCTGGTAGGGCTGGCACCTGGGCTGGAGCTGGGAGGGCAGCTGGAAAAAGTGGTCTCTGTGGCTCATTATGGGCACCGTGTTGCTGTGGGGCCCTATTACCCTCTGGGAAATCCTGGATCTTATGACCATGCTTGCCGCATACAAAACACCGGCCTCTGAAGTTACCTCCCCTCTGACCCTGCTGACTACGGCCCTGCTGGCCGTTACCTCCCCGCCACTGGCCCTGTTGGCCCTGATTAGCACGCTGTTGGCCCTGTTGGCCCTGTTGATTAGGCTGGCCCTGCCTATAACCCCCAAATCCCTGCCTGGAATCACCTGAATGGAATCGCTTAGCAGGGTCCCCCTGATGGGAGCTCCGCTCGTGCTGACGAGTCTGTCCATGAGATGGTGCCCCACTAGCACTACTACCCCCGGTCCTGCCCTACTGGCTGGACTCTCCTGCTTCCCTACAGATGGAAGCGGTGATCCTGGCAATGTAGTAATGCAGCATTGAGTACATCAGTGAAAGTACTCAGAGATAGATTCCCTATAAGATGCTGACGGATCCTCCAAGCTAACCCGTCCACAAACAATAAAATTTTCTTACTCTCAGTAGGTGCCTCATCTGGCACTATGGTGAGAAGTCTCGTGAACTCCTCCTCATACTCAGCAACGGTAGTGTTCTCCTATTTCAAATTCAGTAATTTCCGCCTCATCTCAGTCTGCACGGCGGGTGGAAAGTACTTGCGGTCAAACCGCTCCCAGAACGACTGAATAGGGATCGTGTCCCTCTCCTCCAAGGTGGTAGTGTTCTCCCACCACTGCAAAGCGGACCCCACCAGTTTAAAGGAAGCCAATAACTGCCTTTGCACGTCGGTGCAATCATACATACGAAGATGCGGCTGGATGTCTTTCTTCCATTGGCTGACAGTGACGATATCTGAGCTACCAGAGAACTCAGGGGGATGCGCCTTCTGAAAAGCGTCCCTAACCCTCTCCCATACAGATGGAAGCTGTGCTGGTACTGGCTCCACTGCCTGAATCTGGGGTGGAGACTGTTGAACCACCGCTAGCGCGGCATTCACCGCCTGAGCAACAATGGCGGCTACTTCATTAGCATTCATAGTGCCTTGTGCCGGAACTGCTGGCTGCTCGGCCTGGGCACGCCTATCCTTCGGTGCACGTCTCGGAGGCATATGAAACGTGAAGAAGTTTATTAGTCTTCAGTCATTATCAAATCCCAAATGGCTGAAGACGTAAACGTAAAAGCAGAAATACAACAATCCTAAAAATAGGGCTCTATAGCAAAAACGTTAAGCTGAAAGCGAAAATAAGCCGTACAGATCCTATGGACACTAGAACCTGATGCTCTGATACCACCTGTGACACCCCGCCTAATTAAATACCGGGCGATCACTCCTTTATTAAATTAAAATCAAGGTGAACAGTTGGTTCATTCTTAGCATCACTGTCATAAAAATAACTTTTCCAAATTTAACACCCTATTTAATTAAGCTAAGTGTCAAAACCATTTTTTTAACATTACTTTCCAAATTTTATTTTGAAAATAAAGATTTAATTATCTACAACAATTCAATATTTAAAGAATCACACCATAATAATCCTGGAACATATAATCCAATTAATTTAAATATTCAACAACTAAACCCCAGCATTTAAAACTTAAAGTAAAACATACATGCTGAATAAATCCCAAAGTAACAGTACTAGAGATAACTGAAATGCAAATGTCCCAATAAAACAGATAAATAGTGGAAAGGGCGACACATGCCCAATAAGGAGAATGATAGAAGTGGAATCAAGTAAATGAAATCGTCTAAGCAAGTGGCCTGCAACTCCCACCTAAGAAGCAGCACGTTCCTTCCAAGGGATCCTAAACAAGACGCCCTTGTGGCTGGGCACCTGTAATATATACATATATATACAAGAGAGAAAGAGGAATAGAAACGGGTCAGAGCCCGATAGTGTATATGATTTAAAAATTCGTTTAGCAAGTATTTAAATTAATACAGGCCAATGCAACAACATATTAGTGCGAAACTCTCTTGAGATATTCTCGCCTCTCTTCTAATGTGCACTCCTATCGCACTAACCTTCCCAATGGTTTATTTCATCATATATCACACTATCCTTCCCCAAGGATTTAACTTATCTTAGGTGACTCTCAAAATTTAAGATTTAACAACATCATGGTTTAAAAAGGATAATTTCATTTAGTACAAAACGATCATTTTAACTTTATTGATTCATAAAGTTTTTTCAATATCATATTATACTTTTCAAAACAAGTATTTCCAATTTGAGTCATTATACATGTCTTACTTACCATAACACAGTAGGCAGTTTCCCATATTTCAGAAGTTTATATATATATTAAATACTCGTGTAATATATATATTCTAACAGCACCCCACATAAAATTTTATGGTGCGGGCATACTCTGCTATCCAATCCCCGTATCAATCGTACTAAAGGGAATACAAGTTCGGAATCACTCTCGAACTGTAGAAATACATACACAAATAATATTGAGGCGAAGCATAGTTTCCAAGCCCAAGAGGTCAGTACATACCCTCACGTCTCTTAGGACCGTGACTACCGATTTGACAGCCTGTACCTAGGATTTCTATCTTCTAGGGTACGAGTCAATATCCCCCATAAGGCACACGATATAAGATCGTCCCAGCGCGGAAACCTCAGGGATAGCAAGTAAGGCGGGCATGATTTTCACAAGTATATAATATATGCATACACAATCATATGAATATACCACTTTTATTATATCAATTTAGGTTTATCCAATAACTCACATTCACAACATTTATCCTTATTTTACCATTATTATTTATCAAGTATAATGGTTCGTTTCTAACTTTAATTCGAAGGGTTTTTCCAACTTACTACGTAACCCTCATGGACTCTATTCTTCCAAATGTACAATTCAGTAGATATCCATTTATGATCCAACGTAACTCTCTCTTACGTGTCTCTCCCCTTTAATATATACTACTTACATTATCCCTTATGCAAAATATCCCAAAAATATAGATTTCGCCTTACATTAAAGGATTTTGAATTTTATTTTTAAAGATGAGAATTTCAAACGGTTTCCAAATCGGAATTAAAATGGAGTTTTAATTGAATTTTTATTATCTCTAAGAGTCCTCAAAACATAAAATTGTCTAGCAAAAAAAATATTAAAAAATATTGAATGGTCCAATCGAGTTGATTTTTTTTTGTAGTTTCCTCTCATCTTCAGCTAATTCTCTGTAAAATTTCATCCAATTCCAACGGTCCGATCGTCCGAAATAATTTTTTTTTAGTGTTTGTATCTGATTAGAACTCTTTTCTTAATCAAACTCTTAATCCTTTACATGACAAAGGGTTTCCAGAATATCATATAAATCATCACTACATGAAAATTTCCCATCTCAAATTGGGTTTTTCTTTCATAAATCTCATCCTAATAACTCCTAAACTAATATGGATGATGCATCAACGAAATAAGCAAGATAAACACTTGCCTGGGATTTTCAGAAATCTGGTTTGGTGTGGTTGCGTTCCCCGTCTCGCGATCTACGCGTTGGCGGTGGCGGCGGTGCAAACGGGTGAGTTTTGAGCCTTGGAATGCCTTGAGAGCTCTCTCCTCTCCTCTCCAATGGCCGTTCTAGTGTTTTGAGTTATCTAACCCTAGGAGATAACCTAAACATCTGATATAACCCCTTTAATTTTCGTGGGTTTAATTACCCAAAAATACAAAATGACTAAAATGTCCTCCCGGGGTACTAATTAGGCCTAAAAACGCCCCGAGACCCAAATCAAACTCCCGGGTATACTTTTCTGACTATCTCGACCCTTCCGGACGCGTTGGTGCACTCAAAACGACCATACGAACAACTTATAAAATATTTACTTTTATTTATCAATATTTAGTCCCTACGCGACATGGGCGCGTCCCGACTCAAATTTCTAAAATTGTCATTTTATTCACTCGTGACATTTAATATGGTTACTATTATATATTACTTTGCTCATTAGTAATATTCAACAAATTTTCCCATAATTACTAACTCTCATCACGTTAATAATTATAACATAATTAATTTTTGGATTTTTATTAAATAATTAATTTACATTAAATTTAATAAATCCCCAAATTAATATAGCATAAAAATACGGGGTATTACACCTTTTCATCACTGAAGCCAATCAAGGGATGATAATAAGTTACAAGCCTAGCTCTGCTAAGGCCTAGGCTCTTAAAACAGGGCCAAAAAATAACGTCTGCATAAATACCCCCATCAACGAGGATCCTCTGAACTTCACACCCATGCACCCTTGTGGTGATGACTAAAAGGTCATCGTGGGGAGCTAAGATACCCTTAAAGTCAAGTTGTTAGAAGCCGACCATAAGGGTGTCCATATCTACCTTCTTTCTCTTCTCACACTTAACCTCTGTAGATGCCAAGTTCACAACCTCGACTTTAGTCACCGCTTTGGCCTCTGCCACATGAGCCTTGTGATCAGCTACCTCTGAGCCACCCCCTTCTAGTTCCCCACATATAGTGTTCATATCGAAAGATTTCATACCGACCCTCTTCACTGGGGTATTATCATCTTTTGGTGGGAGGTCAGGGTCATCGTCATCATCATCATCTGAGTCATTAGCTCTTCTGGCTGGGACATCTTCCCGATATTTATCATTTCTTTTCTTTTGAGGGTCATCTCTTCCCCCTTAGTAACTCTACCATCCACATACTTTCTGAGCTTTTCAAACTTCAACATCTTCTTAATCTCGTCCTTCAGGGCGAAACACTTGTCAGTCAGATGGCCGTGATCTTGATGGAACTCGCACCATAGATTCTTATTTCTCTTATGTGGAGGAGCCTTCAGCTTCTCCGTCCATCTCAGGGATCTATCATTCTTTATCTCATTGAGGATATGTTCGTAACTCACAATTAAAGGAGTGTAGTGTGCAAACTTGTCGTCTATAGTCCTCTTCTTTCCATCATTTTTCCTTTAAAACTTTCCACTGCTACTTCCATTTTCATCCTCATACTTTGCAGCCATTGCTTCGTCTGCATTCATGACCTTTCCAGCTGTTGATAACAGCTCGGCCATAGACTTGGGAGGGTCTTCAGCAAGCTTCCAAAGTAGTTTTCCCTTCTGAAGTCCTCCAATAAGGGATGTCATGGCTATTCTCTCTTCATAATCTTCTACCTCCAATTTTTTCTTGTTGAACCTCGCGATGTAGTCTCTAAGGCTTTCATTCTTCCCTTGCTTTACATAAAGCAAGTGAGTCATCTTCTTCTGAGGTCTTACCCTAAAACAAAAGTTATGAATAAACCGCTCGGCCAAACCTTTGAAATTTTTAACTAAATTTTTAGGAAGAGAAGTGAGCCAGATGTGTGCAGCCCGAGTTAAAGTGATTGAGAAAGCTCGACACCTCATCTCATTAGAGATTGAATAAATGTCTGCTGCAGATTGATACATTTCAATTTGATGGGTTGGGTTAGTACTACTATTGTACTTGGGAGACACCACCAGAGGTTTAAATTTGAGAGGGGTTGGGAAGTTAACAATCCTTGCCACAAATGGTGAGCCCTCTGAGTACCCCCTCTGCAATGGGTCTCAACTTTTTATGAGGTTCCCTATCTTCTATTCCAACCTTTGAATAGAGTCATTCCATGGTTTGGCAACGTCGGTTTGGTCGAGGTTGTCCCCAGCCACTTCTAAAGGATGAACTGAGGGTTCCCCAGCTACTACACAATGTCGACTATTGACCTCCCCCTGGCCACAACCTCGACCATATTGGGGTCGACCATGATGAGGCCGATGATCACCACCTTCCCGTTGTGAGCCAGTTATGCTTCTTGACCCGGATAGCCTCTGCCTCAGATCATTAACTGGGCCGAGCCTTTAAAAGGATGACCCTCGGCTTAAGCGATCAAAAGCCGACCCTCTCTATCTCACATCACCATCTCGTGTTTCACACTGACCTCGGCTCCGATGTATAGGACGTAAAGTGTTATTTGAGACCTCATACGTCTCCCAACAGTCTGCCGAGGCATCCTCTGCCTCAATGTCTATCCTTAAGGAAAGGGTTTCCTTACCTCCCCAGGCGTAAACGCCTAAGGTCACACTACACCAAATCTGCTGAATTATCATGGTCATTGACCTTAACAAGTTCAACTTGTCAAGGTCAATGATCGTGACAATTCTAGTCGAGATAACTTTTTTTGTCACGATCATTGACCGTGACAAGGTCGTTAGAATTATCACGGTTATGTCACGGTCCCTGACCATGATAAGTTTGTCACGGGTTATGATCGTGATAAACCCGTGAGAATGTTAAAAAAATTATCACGCTCATTGACTGTGACAACAATCCTTTGTCACAAACTTGTCACGGTCAATGACTGTAATAATTTTGGGCAGAATTGAAAAAAAATCTACTGGGAAGTATGGCCACTACCACTGCCCAAAAGTATATTTGTACCTGTTATAGCAACGTTGTACCTGTTCAAACATCATATATCCAAATAAATTAGAGATAATGCAAATATACATTCAAAATAGAAACAATATGCAAACGGGACAACTTCGCGTCATGCTGTATTTTTGTCGTTTCAATGTTCTTATTAATTTACTTATTTTACTAATCATGTGCTTTGAACACTTTCGAAGCTTTAATTGTTCAACACCACCCTTCATCTTTATTATAGTCTTCTCTAAAACTTTGGCATTCTCCACAAAGTACCTCAACTGTTCAACTCCATTATTCGACCCCAATCCCGTAATTTTGATTGTCTTTAGGTGTGATCTCAAACAATCAGGTACATACCATTCCAACCACGATGTCCCGATTTGTTCACAACAAAATAAAAAACCCTAATATAAGAAGAAACAACATCATCATCAATTATCTCAAATCTACAAACTATTGAGCTGGAAGTGATGTTATGAACCCTTGACGTACCTCAAAGATAAGAACCTCTAGAAGAGAACCTTTGACATACCTCAAATATAGTCATTTATGCAAGCAATATTAGCAGAGATATTATAGCTTACCAACATGGTAGAACATGATAATGAAAGAGACTTTACGTTGGAAATCCTTTGAAGAAGCTTAAATAAACATGTGGCATAACCAAGGGCGAAGCCAGGATTATCATAAGGGGTGGGCTAACAACAAGCAAATTGAAATAAGAATAATATAATGTAAATATAAAATGAAATTGAAATCGAAATCGAAATCGAAATCGAAATTGAAATTGAAATATTCATATAAATATAAATAAAAATACATTACCTGTAGTGCCACCCAAATAGCTAACTTGAGCTCATATGGCACCTCCGTCCAACTAATCTACCCGGGAAATTGTGTCAAATATAATTCCCTTCATATCTGAACACTAAGAAATGCCATAATCCTATGGAGTTATGCTCTGAAAATTCCTTCCAACCGTTGTGTAGCCAAACATCACCAATTGAAGTTGTCAATTCCACTTTCCATATTTCCCATGTTTTGCTAGAGGTTCCAAGTGGTGGGGTATGGAAAGTGGAACTGACAACTTCAACTGGTGATATTTGGCTACACAATGGTTGGAAGGAATTTGCAGAGCATCACTCCATAGGATTATGGCATTTCTTTGTGTTCGGATATGAAGGGAATTCTCGCTTCATTTTTTGAGCTAAAGGATAGACGAAGAGATTCAGTCTCCTCTCCACATATAGGACACCCCAAATAACTATGTACTAATCACCTATTAAAGGTAAGAGGCGTATATTCATGGATTAGTATAAACAAAACTTAAATTTCAAATTCAAATTCAATTTATAATAGAAAGTTCCTCCAAAAGTAACAACTTTAAGCCACTAAGAATATTGTACAGAAATTATGCAGTCCCAAACTGTCCAAACGCATTGGAATATTTCGGTACAAATTGGAATATTTATTACAAATTGAAAAAATATTTAAAATTCGTGTCATCATAAAAAATGGATTGATATTCGGTAGGAGCAGGCAAGCCATCCAAACTACTATTTAGACGTTTTGGCGCGTGTTGAACAATTGACCACGACTTGTTATTGAGATACTCCGAGTAAAACACTTGGTTAACCTTTTGAAATGCACAAACAAACGGCTCATCGCTCACGTGATCGTTGCTCTTCAACTTGGACAAGTCAACCATGATCAAATTGGTGACATGATCAACTTTACAAGCATTTTTATCCTCAACTCTTACCCAGTCACAGTAAAATACAACCTCTTTGAAGCTTATATAATCCAATTCAAATATATTTAGGATTACACCATAGTAAGTCATTTCAGCTTCAACGAGATTTTTATCTTTTGTGCTCGCTCGAAAGAAAGTAAGAGCCTTGTATGAAATGCCCGAGTTCTGTACATTTGTACTTTCCTCGTACACTTTAGCGCCAAAAATGTAACCGTTCAATCGATACTTTTTGTACTCTTGTGCCACGAACAAGGGTCCAGTGGCTAGACGAGCAAGCTTTGATGTCGCATCACCCGTCTTTAAGAACTGAGAATATAGATAAATTAATTATATTAGTTGTAAAATTTGAGTGTAATGTAACGTTATATAACAACCATTTTCATTATAATTACCTCTTGTGTCAATCACAACCTAAATTCGCTGTCTGATTGTACCATTGTTTTTCGTCTTTTATTATTCTCACAGGCTTCATATTTTCTGCATATTACAAAATTAATCATGTATAAAATAATCTAAAATAATGTTAAACATTATAATAATCTAAAATAATGTTAAACATTAGATTTATAGTATGTTTCATTTAATTATGTCTTATTTATATTCAAATTCAATTTATAATAGAAATTTCTATTTCCTCCATCTCCTCTAAAGGGTGAGTGGTCTTATCCCATTCAAGACCGCATTTTTCTGTAATATACTTAACAACTCATGAACATTGTTACGATTTGAAAAAAATTCGACAGCATATCCCCGTAGTTCTCCAAGTACACGACGTAAATTGGCAAGTGTGAGTGTTATTTCAATTGATCAATTGAAATAACAGTCACACTTGTCAATCTAGTATGTACCCAGAGAACCTTAGGATACGACTGCAGAACTTCCTCCAAAACCAACAACTTTAAGCCACTAAGAATATTATATAGAAATTATAAAGTCCCAAATTGTCCAAACGGGACAATTCGAGAGATCTCATTACCTGGGTAATGACTCTCGAACGGGTATAAGGTTATTGAATGCGTACGCATAAGAACTAGAAGGCTAGTATCTATGCGCACTATATGTAATTTCAAGTATGTTTCATTTAATTATCATACTATATATATATATTGTTCGATATACAAAGTAATTTTAAAAAAAAGTTGAAAAATCCCACCCCCATATGGACAATAATCCAGTGGTCATGCCACTTTTAAAACTAACTAACCCAACATCGATCCACTATAATCTAATAGCAATGTCAACAACAAATGGGTATCCCGTACTCCTTCTAATTCATCTACTCAATTAATTATTTTCATCAATTAAACTAATAATTAAAGTATACAATTATTAATTTACTAATTTGCAATGAGGGGCAATCCTACTTTCATAATTAATCATATATTAATTTACTAATTTACAATGAGGGGTAATCATATACTAATTTACTAAAAAAATTAATAACCAATCAATTCGTTTACAAGGTACATTACGCACAAACACGCACACTACACACACATATACACACACGCGCATATACACACACACACCCCCGCGCACATTAACACACACACCCGCAGCCCCCCCACTCATCCCTGCCCCCTCCCCCCTCCCCCCTCCCCCAACCCTGACCCACCCCCTTCCCCCACCACACACTCACACACGCACACACAACACTACACACACACACACAACAACCCACCCACCCTGCCCCACCCCTTCCCCCACCCTTCTCCACCCCCTCCCCACCCCCACCCACCACAGACATGCACACACACATACACACACACACACGTACATATATATACACACATATATATATATATATATAAATGGAAGAGAGAGAGAGAGAGAGAGAGAGAGAGAGAAAGTAACCTGAAAGTAGAGAGAGAGAGTGGGAGAGCAGTGTAAAGAGAGAGAGAAAAAAGGAGGGAAGGATCGGCGGGGAAAAAAAGAAGAGGAAAGGGTTTTTTACTGAGATATTTGTCACGGAAGTGTCACGGTCCTTGATCGTGACAATATTATAAGGATTGTCACGGTCAATGACCGTGACAAGTTTGTGACAATTACAGTTGTCACGGCCTTGTCATGGACAATGACCGTGACAAAAAGTGCATGTTTTTTTGTCACGATCAATGACCGTGACAAGGCTAGCCGCTGGAAGGGTGCCAATTTACCCATTTTAGTGTAGTTTCAGCAACATCCCTCCTCATTTTAGGAGTAGGTTGGTCCTTTCGTGGTGCCTGGGGTGGTCCCCTGGCCACATGCTATGGCTGAGCAGCCGTCAGAGTAATCATCTCCAGTGAGACCCCAGGTGGTCTCATTATATTTTGGCTTAGCTGGGCAAATTTCTCCTGCATCACTTGCTGAGTTGCAGATAATAACTTCAAGGCTGCTGCCACCTCAACCGTCTCGGGCTGGGGTGGTGCCTGGATGAAACTGGGTCCTCCAACACCAGATGGTGGAGGATGTGGTGGTAACTCCGGTGCCATATGCTTGAGCTTTTGATGAGAGGACTATGGAGCTTGGAAACCTTAAGGGACCTCTTTCAATGGTGAAACAACTCCACGCGAAGGGTGAGGCCTAGTTCACCACCAAAGACTCCAGTGAGGTTAAGAAGTAAAAGAGGAAGAGATGGATCTTCTCGTTCACACAGACGGTGCCAAAATGATGATGCTAAAAACAACACCACCAGATGAGGTGTTGATAAGCTCAAACTAGCAATAGCAATGGCAGTACGAGAGTAAATATCTAGTAGAAGGAGGTGAAGAGAAGAGGATGATCTGGCCTATGTCCAGTGTGAGTGTGTGAGTAATTTCACTAGATGAAGGCACTAATGGCCATAGATACAATCTCTCAAGCTTTCTCTCTCTTCTGTATAAACAAACATAGTTTTAGCTAGGATAGCAATTATCGATCCCTCTACAAGGTAGAGGAAGACCTCTATATATAGTGCTTGGGGGGTGTAATGTACCCCCCAAGCATGCGATGAGCATGTGTATGAGGATCGAACCAGTATGATGATGACACCTGGCTGATCTTATATAGATAATGATGACCACAATATTTCCTCACGTCAGGGGAATGAATCGGTTATAACTAATTTTCTCACGTGTTCCAAACCTTACATGTGCTTGTATATGCTCGGACTTGTGTCCTTGACTGATGTAACCTCGGCCTGGACGAGTACGAGGTTGGTGAGCTCGATGATGTTACTTTGCCTTGCCAATAGCCATGATGACCTCGATCGGGAAGACTAGCCGAGGTTATATATGAGGTAGGCTACAACGTCGGTTGATCCAGAGTATGAGCTTGGCAATAGTCTGGGCCCAAGTGAATCCGTCAACCTCGGCTGCTGTTTAACCGAGGTTTCCCTACGAGGGGCTGACCTTCCAGAAGACGACCTTCCCGATGGCTGTTGTAAGCTTCTTATCGACTCGACTATGAGACAGGCCGAGGTTAGTGACTTCGAGTACGAGGGTGCACTTTAGGCATATCATTGGGGACTCAATAGTGGTCTGGCATATGTTAGGGGTTGACCTTAGGACCTCTGTTCTTACGTGAGGAAAGTTAGAGGGTTTAAGAAGACTTTAAATACTAGTAGTTGAAAATGGTATTATTAGCAACCCCTTATTGCTCTTTGCAAGGATTACGCAGGTTGGGGGGTTAGAGTGTAACTAACCATAGAGATTATTGCCATACTTATATTGCATTGTGAAGAAGCACGCATTGAGTGTGCAAGTGGGTACGAGTGCTAATGAGGCGTGCCTTGGGGCTGAAGGGATTGAAATATCAGGCCTTAGGGGCTATAAAGGCGCCCCATAGGCATGTTTGAATTCTTCACTTCTCACTCTAACTATATCTTTATTTAGAACTTTTTGAGCAAATAACTATTTTATCTCCTTTCCTTTACTAAAAATGTCTGCAGAAAATATCTCCCTTTTAAAGGTCTTAGACCCCACACCACTCTCTGTCGTTGGGCCTCACATTTCCCTTCTTTTGAATATTGCCTCAACCTAATATGGACGGTTCCCTCAGGCTCATTTATAATAAATTCATGAGGTCATATGACCTAAATTCTCTAGAAGATCCTTTTTCACTTAGAAGAAATTAGATAGATGTACCAAATCCTTGCATCTATCACTTTGAGGTCCACAAAGATTGAGGAGAGGATATGATCCTTGGTGTCTAAGAACATATGCTTCAACGAGTGATTTCTTCAATACGGGGCTAGGTTTCCACTGCCTTTACAAGTACTAGGAATCTTGAAGGACCTTGGGATAACTCTTTCTTTGTTGGTGCCCAATTCTTGGAGATATATGATGACTATAGTCTTAGCCTTTAGGGACTCAAGTGGGGGAAAATACAATGTTAACCCATACTAGTTCTTCAAACTCTATAGGATCCAAGAGCAAAAGAAACCCAAGGACAAAGGGTTGAAGTATCTTTGATCCTGAGGCTTTAGTGGTCTTTGCCAAGGATAAACATGATGCCCCCAAAATTGGAATCAAAGGTTCTTCTTTATAAGGGGAACTTGGGCCACCCCTTTCCTTGTGGATCCAATTAGCAATCCGACCATCTGGTGCAGTCCACCGGCTATGGGTAGGTTAACTTTTTCTTCTCACTTTACATTTGAACTTGTTTATTGACCTCAAACTAGGCCTTTAACAATGTCTTTTCTTTTTTCAGTGCTTGTTGAGACTATCCAAGAGGAGGAGGATAAGATGGTTGAAGCCCTGAAGTTGGTCTCCATCCCTTTTGAGGATTTTGTCACCTTAAGGCATCTTTTTAAGAGTGGGATGGGGTCTGAGCCCAAACCTCTTACGTCACGAGGTGCACTAGAGGCTCCCAATATCATGGTTTGGGAGTCACTAGGGGTTGAGACCTTTGATGTGGTTCTTAGAAAGAGGAAATCTATTAATGTGGTCTCCTCTGATGTCACTGATGCCTCCGATATGAGTATGATAAGACAAGGGGTAAGGATAAGATTCCCCAAGATTGAAGAGGTCATCCCCATAGTCATAGGTGACATTATGATAAACTCCGATTGTTATCCTAGTAAGTACATCAGCTTTCCTTATATTTCTACCACTTTCTTCAAGCATCGGTAATTGACTTTGATCTTCTTAATAATTTACCAAATAAATGGGATTAATGGATGATGGAATGACTATACTCTAAAAAATCCTTTGTTGATCCTATGATAAAAAGAGGAAGACGACCAAGTCTACTAAGCTCTTAATGCTCACCATGCTAGTGTACATTCCAATTCTCGACATCAAATTACTAGAGAAGGCAAAACTAAATTATGGCTCCGTTAAAGGCCTATTGTTGGGTTATATTAGTGAAATATTGCCTTTGTTTCAAACATATTCGGGGGCAGGTGGGACCTATGGGGTAACCCAAAGAGGTCTTTCCATTCCCGAGGACTTGCATCCCCTGGTCTTACTGGTTAAGGAAACATTATGTGGTCCCCTCTCAAAAAGTAAAGATATGATAGTGTCCCCTCATAAGGAGGGGCTATGGTGGGTGCCACTGAGGCCTTTTGTCAAAACCAGTAGGTCGGTTGTTGAAGAGGATGGGTTTAGAGCTATAGTCATAACAGGTATCTACCAGCGACATGTGACTTTTGCTGATGCAAAACCCATTTCGTTAAAGTGAGCCACCAGAGAATGTAGGTCCTGGGATGTTCCCTACTTTTTCATAAAATTAGTTTCTAAGGGTCGTGATCAGTGAATCGTGTATTCACTGATGCGAAGCCTTATTTCGCTACAATAAATAATTAACGACCATGGTGGTGGCAGGGTATAGAACATGGCATGTTTTGCAATGTTTACAATACACAAAATTTATAGGGTAAATACAAAATTTAAGATCTTCAAGTAATGAAAGGTAAAATTTTGAATACAAAGATGCATTTAAAAAAATAAGTTATGTCTAGGAAGAATATAACATCTTTTGATTTGTCAAATTCAAGTATAAGAAATAAACCAAAAGGTTATAGAAGAAAGATTTTCCAATTATGGAAATTAATTTAACTAAGGGTGAATCTAAGTTCAGTGGGCATATACCTTTATCCTAAGTGGTTAACTCAAAGCTAACAACATGCATGATCCGATATGAATCTGATGAAGTTTTCTGGAGACCTCTTGGAGTAGAATCGAAATGAATTTTGTAGCATGAAATAAAATAATTCATAACATCACAGGGTGGATGAGTATACAATACTCTTACAAACTCGTCACAAATTGAAGCCTCATGTCCATCTTGTTAGTACTTTTTTTCATTGTCTTAATAATTGATACAATAGGTTTATTGGATATAGTAGTTGAATATGAATTTGATATATTTTTGGTTTTATTTTTCCACAAAACAAGAAAAAAATGAGATTTTGGAAATAAAAAAAACTGAATATTTTGAAGATTGAATAACCCATATCATACATACGAGTCTTGCATAAATTTGATACATAATCGAATTTGATATGGAGATAGGGGTTGTAGGTCCACGAGTTCTACGATGCCCACTGAATAGCTCTTTATCAACATCGAAGTTTGAAGATGCATTAATTTACATAAATTTTAAGACTTTATCTGATTTTTATCAATTGATTGAATTTTGTGAACTTTATCCATACAAATGCACGTTTTTCAATTCTAATTCAAAAAGGAAATATCTTGTTTTAAACTTTTGTAGAGTTGATTTTGATTTCAATCAAAATGTTAGCTTTAAAGTTGGATTTTATAATGTTTGTGCACAAGTGTACACATGATAGGAAAATTTAACTTTTTGGGAAAGACATGTTATATTTAACCCAATTCTAATTCAAACTGAAAGCATACAACACCTTTTCCACAAAATTTAAGCTAATCTGTAAGGACAAATTTTTATAGAGTCAATTTGTACGTATTTTGGCTTATTCCGTGTTTGGACAAAATCTTTGATTCAAAGGTTAGAAATTGAGTGTGTTTACCTTTTAAGCCTATGATGTGTTTGATTGAAGATATAATAACTAATATATCATGTTCACTCCACTGTTTCGAGTTTCATATCTTGTTTTAATCTTCATATTCTAAGTATTTCTCAGGTATTAATGCATAAATATTTTATCCATGTATATTTTACTTTGGGTGTTGTTTTATAAAATGTCTTAACGACAATGGGTTCGAACGAGCTCAACGTCCTCATTAGAACTAGTTTGCTTCCAACAAAACTTCGAATGAATTATTTTTTGGTCTACATTGATTTATGGTTGGAAATGTTGTTTGATGTTGGTTCAAACGAGACTTGATGCTTCGTTCGAACGGGATTAAGTTCGTTCGAATGGACGACGAGTTTTAAAAAAAATAGAGATTTTCGTTAAATGTTTTCATCTGTATTTTATTTTTGGAAAACCTCATATAAATAGGAGTGCAGAGAAATAACTTTAATTAAAACTTTATATGCCTTTTGAGTTCTCAAACTCTTTATAAAGCTCTTCGTGTTTATGTGATCATGTACGATAAAGGTTTTTCAAATATAAACCGTAGTTTACACCAAATTGTTTAAAGATATAAGTTTAACATATTATATGCTTTGAGATCTTAGTTTGTTGGCACCAAGATTCATTCTCTTCATCTTGCTGAGAATGATTTTGCATGATGGATGCCGTATTTTATATTTACGCACAATGGACTTCATATTGTGGTGTTATGGTAAAGAAGCGGTGGATTTCATGTTCCAATTCATAAACGGTTGTTGAGCCTTATCGGTGGATACCGATCCATGTGTGGAGTCACACATTGTGGGAGTTGCATGGTGAACTCCTACGTGTCGTTGTGCGGAGGTTGAAGGAACAAAGAGCGTTAAGTCTTGCACATGTATCGAGTCGTTGTGTAGGTCTATTATCGTGTCCTTTGTAAATCCATACATAGTGAATTTGGGTTTTCCTCATACATCGAGCGTTATGGTTTGATTTAATTGTTTTATCCTGCACTCACCTAGATGCATGTTTTAGGTTAAGATAAAATTAGTTAATATGTTTCTCTGAACAATTGATTTGATTGGTGAAAAGTTTTATTTGGGTTAATCATGGCGTACTGCTCCGTAGTAAAATCTGTCCAAACTAGCAAAAAGAGAGCCACATTAGTTAAACGGTCCACGATCATCCATAATCATGTCTCCTCTGTGACGTAGGCAATCTGGTAATGAAGTACATGGAAATGATCTTCTATTTCCACACCGAAATCTCAAGATGTAGAACATCTATTCTTTAATGGTTGTAGGAGGGTTATTGTGGATTAGCTGGGATTTAATAGTTTTTCCCATATGAGATAGTAAATGAAAATAATAACATAAACATGTAAGAAATCAATAATAAATAGCAACAATAGATCTCAAGCGTGTGATGGAATAGTGGGTGAGAGAGAAAGCATCCTTTTTAGAAAAAAAAATTTAGGAGGTATCCTAGGAAACCAATGATTTCTCTAGCTATGATTATGGTAGATGTGACTTTTCTCATAGGAGTAATGGTAAGAATATTTATGTAGGTGAAAAAGGTAAGGCTTAATGTGGGCCTTTCAAGGCTGATGTTAGTAGGTGACAATGAGTACTCTCTAACTAACTGAAGTAAATGAGGGAGAGTGTCTTTATATAGTGGTAGCCGAAGCAATCTCAATCCTTGATGTTGTAATTTGGGTGTATATTGTATGGCATTTAGGACGCGTGGGATATCATGAAATGGGATATATGTAAATAAACAAGAAGTATAAGATAATACGCCAGATAAAAGAGTTTTGTCCGTTAGTGATTAGAGTCCAATATTGCACATATATAGTGATATACTTATGGGCAATACATCTTCCTCGAGACCTTATTTCCTACCCTTTGAGCTATTTTTATGTGCAAAAATTTTATTTGACTTTAAATGTATGCTTTTGTAGGGCCAATGAAGCATTCTTCATGTGAAGCGAAGCTCATTTCCTACCAAAAAGGCATGTCCCGATTTTAAAAGAGTATGTCCAACTCTTCATAGAAGGATTGGAGAAGTTTTGGACGATTTTTAGGCATTTTGAACAACATAGAGCAAAATACATCTTGCCCCCATCAGGATGTATTTTGCCCTGGCAAGATGTATTTTGCTTCACTAGAAAATTGCAACAATGCCATTATAGGATTTTAGATTGAAGATATCATATTTGAAGCCTCGAGGAGGACTTTTTACATCTTTTTTAGTGGATGTATAGTTCATACTTTTTACTTAGAGAGTTCTAGAGAGATAAAGATGAATAAACAAAGGATTTGTACAAAATTTGATGATAATTGAAGATTGAAGCCTTATTTTCATTTAAGATCTATGGCTTGGTTTCTTGACTTGATCTCTGTTTCAATTTATTTGATATTCTCAAGTATGAATTGCTAGATCTATATGGCTAGGGTAGTGAAGTCAATATGAATCATGTTTGATTAGTCATAGATTGATTGTAGAATGTATTGATTGGTGAAGTTGAGTTAATATTGCAGGGATTTTCTTCATCCATATTGTTAAGCAACATTGATAATTGGTGTATCTCTACAATTCTAATTCAATTAGTTTTATTTGTTCATAATAGATCTTAATTAAATGTTGTTGGTTAATACCTTCACACTTGATATTTAATTTCGCATAAGTATTCACCAAATTAATACATCTCCATAGTTAATCAATCAATTGTGTTTAAATTCATATTGGACTCATGATCCTTAACCTCCAATATCATTTTAATTCTCAATTACTTGTTTTTTTTTGTATTTACCCTATAATTACATTCATTTTATTCAACCAAATTCACATCAAATTTTATACTCATGCTACATGTTTGATAAAATTCCTCTATAAGTGTAATTGATCAAGAGTTTTATCAATCTTCATGGAATTCGACCTCATACTTATCGGGATTTACAACTAGTTTTGTGGCTTACACTTAGGCCAATGGCAAATACTTTTTAACCACAAGCAAGTTTTTGGCACCATTATCAGGGATTTAAAATTTACATATTTGATTAATTTCCAATTATAGAGTTTAATTTTCTAAAAAAATAGAAAAAATTCAAAAACACAAAAATATTATACATTTAAAAATAAAAAATTATCTAATTTGTTTCACATGCTTCTTGTTAATGTGAAGCTTGTGGAGATTTCTTGTGTATGAACCCTTAGGCTGGTTGGGATGATGTACACACCTTTATGAGATTTCCTAGTCCCGATTTCGAATCTAGTTCCATTATTGGTTCCGAATTCACTTTCTCCACTAACGAATATTCATATACCAAAAGTACCATGGCGGATAACTTAAGTGAACATGGAGATAATGAGCTACCCCATGATCCTCCAATGTAAACACTTGGCAATTCTCTCCAACCCGAGGGAAGCATCGGGCCTTTATGCATAATCTTACCCCCAAATGCGGGTCCTTTTAATTTTTGACACGACCTAATCCAACTCTTTCCCAAATTCCATGGGTTGAGAGTGAACAACGATACCTTCACTTTAAGGAGTTTGAAGACGTGTGCGCAATATTTTTTTGACCAAATGTGCACTAAAGAAGTGGTAAGGTTAAAGTTGTTCCTAGTTTCACTTAAGGGTAGAGCCAAAATTTGGCTCAATTCCTTTTATCCACGTTCTATAGGCACTTGGAATGAAATACAAGCTTAATTTAAAAAAAAATCGTTCTCGCTCATAAAACCAATGCTTAGGAGGCAAATCACATTTTTTTTTTCAAAAAGAGAATGGGAATTTCAATATGTGTTGGGAACGGTTTAAGAAGCTTTGCAATGCTTTCCCACACCATGGGTATGAACAATATATAATATTTAATTTCTATATTGAGGACTTATCTCACCAAACTAAGCAATTAGTTAAAATAATGTGCAATGGGAAGAACATGAACGAGGATCTGAAGCAAGCCGGGAGATACTTTGATTGGTTGGTAGAAAAATCATAATTATTGGGGGTCACAAAACCAATGATAGCGCACCACTATTTAAGCCCAACATTAACACTCCTGGGAGTGGTTTTTGCCATCTTAGTGAAGAGCGCTTAATACAAAAATTACATAACTCACTAAGAAGTTAGAAGCAATGGAGCTTACAAAAATTAATGTGGTCATACCACGGTATGACTCGGAGGTGGTTTGTGCTATTTGTGACACACTTGGGCATCTCATACAAAAGTGCCCCACCATTATGGCCTTTAAAGAGGTTTTGTACGAGCAACTAAAAGTAATGAACAACTTCCAGAAGCCGCTTAACTCATCGTACAATGAGAGTTATAATCTGGAGTGGAGGAATCACCCAAACTTTAGGTATAAGAATAATCGTGGGTACACATAACCCCCATAATTTCAATTACTACATCCATCAGATCCATCCCAACCATAAAAACTATTTTTCTAGCCACCTCCGCCACCATATAACCAAAGTTAAGGTTCTTCATCCATTACTCCTTATGTGCCACCATATAAGAATAGCTTCGAGAACATATTGAAAGAGTTCATACAAGGACAATATTCCATCAATACCCAAAATCAAGAGAGTTGGGTTATCAATGAACAACCATTGAGTGAAATTAGAGCCATTATCTCTCAATTGGCCACATCCATGAGTACTCTAGAGAAAGAAAAATTTCCATCTCTACCTTAACCAACCCCAAAGCTCAAATGGTGATAGATTCCACATATCCAAATAATACCCAACCGAAACATGCTAAATTTATGGCTACCTTGAGAAGTGGGAAATTTATTGAAAAGAATTTTCTTTCAGTCCAAAAAGAGCTCGAGGATCAATCTAATGATCAAGGTAGTGATAGATTGGATGTGGAAAAAAATGATTCGATTGAGGTTGATAAATGTACCATTCCCACTAATTTCACACGAAGACTCAAGCCAACCCAAAAGAAAGTCGTAATGTAGATATTTTGGAACTTTTTAAACAAGTGAAATCAACATTACTTTGCTTGAAGCCATTAATCAAGTTCCGACTTATGCTAAATTTTTGAAATATTTATGCACGGTGAAACGTAAGCTTCATGTTTACAAAGATGCATTTTTATCCAGGCAAGTGAGTATAATCATACAATAAAAGATCCCTCCCAAATACAAGGACCCCGATTGTCCTAAATTTTTTTGTTACATTGGTAATTGTCACATTGATAGGGCTTTTCTTGATTTAGAATTGAGTGCCAATTTTCTCCCATTTTCAATTTATAAAAAACTTGGGTTAAGTGAGCTTAATCCCACTCACATCACTTTGTAAGTAGCAGACCGATTGGTAAAAATCCCTCGTGATATTATTGAGGATGTCTTGGTGCAAGTCGACAAATTCTATTTCCCCATTGACTTTGTCATATTGGATACCAAATCGTTAGCAAATATTTTGTCACAAATTTAGATTGTTGTAGGTCGCCCATTTTTAGCTACCTCATATGCCACTATTAGTTGCCAAAATGGGGTGATGAAATTATTGTTTGGTACTATGAAGCTTGAATTGAACATTTTTAACATTGCTAATCAATCACTTTGTGAAGAGGAGGATGTTAGAGAGATTGATATCATTGACATTTTAGTGTAAGAACACTTTGATCTTAATTGCCTTGGTGATACTTTAGAAAAATGCATGGTTAATTCTCTCGATATTCAATATTTGGATTATGTGCATGAGTTTTCTTTTGTTAAATCTAGAACGCATGAAATGTGTTCAACGCTTAAATGCGAGGAAATTTGTGAAGAAGCTATTTGGTGTTCTCATTTTGAGGAGTTACCCCTACGTGACTTCATTATTATGCTCTTTATCTTGAAATTCTAAAAAAATGAGTTGAAACCATTTCCTATTGAGCTGAAATATGCATATTTAGGAGAGGAATCCACTTTTTTGGTTGTTATTTGATATTCACTTAAGAAAGGTCAAGAATGGAAACTTTTAGAATTGTTTAAAAATCATAAGGGTGCTTTGGGGTAGAGAATTGCGGATTTGAAGGGTATTAAAACCTTAACTTTCATCCATTGGATATTTTTAAAAGAAGGCAACAAACCTACCCGCCAAATGCAAAGGTGTTTGAACCCACTTATGAAAGTGGTAGTTAGGGCTGAGGTGTTTAAATTATTGTATATAGGTATCATATACCCATTATTCGATAGTGAATGGGTGAGCCCCGCACAAGTTATCCCTAAGAAGTCGTGAATCATAATTGTTAAGATGATAAGGGTGAATCCATTCCTAATCGAGTCTCCACATGTTGACGTGTATGCATAGATTATTGAAAATTGAATGAGGTTACCCGTAAGGATCATTTACCATTACCATTTCTAAACCAAGTGTTGGAGAGTATAGCTGATCACAAGCATTATTTCTTTCTCAACGGTTACAATCAAATTGATATCACACCAAAAGACTAAGAAAAGATTACTTTTATATGTCCCTTCAGTACCTTTGCTACTGGAGAATGCCATATTATCTTTACAATGCATCGACAACTTTTTCAACAGTGTATGCTAAGCATTTTTAATGACACGGTGGAAATATTTCTAAACGTATTTATTGATGATTTTAGTGTTTTCGGTGACTCATTTGACGAGTGTTTGGAAAATTTGGAGAGCATTTTAAAGAGATGCGAGGAGAAAAAATTGGGGATAAAATGGGTAAAACGTCACTTTATGGTAGTAGTGGAAAATGGGGGGTTATGGATGGATAAAAAATGGATACGAAAAAATTTGGGCGGGTCAAGAGAGGGTCGGACATAATAATTTCGGTGGGTCTGGTCGGGTCAAACCTGGGCCGAGTCGGGTCGAGTTAACCCTGCCCCCCCGAGGGTGTGTGTGTGTGTGGGGGGGGGGGGGCTCATAATAAATGATATTAACAATTATAAACTTTTAAAAGTTTATAACTATTATTTGAAAATGTTAGACAGGTAGCAAGGACTAAAAGTTGTTACTAAAAAATGTTAGACCAAAAGTAAATAAACAACATCTCATGAGATTTTTATTCAAAAAATACCCCAAAATAAAAATAAAACTCTTCTTCCTAGGCTTGTAAATGGATCGGATTCAGAATGGATCAGGCAAATTACAATCCATATCCATTTATGTTAAACGGATTCGGATCAGATTATCCGCCGAATTATCTGTTAGGGTTCCAAATCCATATCCTTTTATGTTAAACGGATTCAGATCAGATCCAATTATCCGATATATATATTTTTTTATTCATTTTTATAATAATTTTCATTTAAAAAATAAATAATGATACGTTAAAACATATACTTTCAATCCCTTTATTTTCAACATTTTCATTTTCAACTCTTAGGAGATGTGTGCGTGTCTTTTTCCTTTTATACGAGGGAGATTTTTTTATATAATATTATAACTATTATAATATATATATTTTAACTATTATTAAATACAATATATATTAAATAAAAATATTTTAAATATAATTTATATATATTAAAAATATTAATTGGATCAAATTATTAACGGATCGGAGTATATGAATCCAAATTCGCTTCATTTAATAAACGGATAATCGGGAAATTGGGTAATCAAATTTAGGCATAATCCATATCTGCTTAAATGAATCGGATTCGGATTCAGATAAAGTCCGATCCATTGATAGGCCGAGTCCTTCCTCATAGTTCAATTATTTCTACAACTAGAAATAATTGATAAAATAAGATGGGTAACAATCCATAGCATCAATACAAAACACACATTCTAAATTTCATATATATATATATATATATATATATATATATATATATATATATATGTGTGTGTGTGTGTGTGTGTGTGTGTGTGTGTGTATGTATAGAATTCTAAGAGATTTGTAACAACCCATTATTAAATGGGTTAAACCATTTAATAAAGGGTTAAATGAAGAACACAGAGGCTCTGTGGGTTTGTTGAAAGCGTTTACGATTAAAATGTCTAGGTTAAAGTAGCGTTAAAACATTCTAGAGTTTCAACAGAGGCTCTTGAGAGAGAGAGAGAGAGAGAGAGAGAGAGAGGGACTGAATCGGTAAGATGGCTTACAAATGGGTTCTCTTCTTCTAACCGGCTACCAACCCGCTAGTGACCCGTTATCATTGGGTTGGTTAAACCAATTTGACCCGTTGCTCATATAGAGTCACCCGAGATCCTTTTTACATGGACGGTTTCTTCCTCTCCAAACCATATTACCGGCCCTACTTTATGGTGACAAGAGGCATTAATCTTGGTCTCATTTTCTCATCCGAGGGAATCCAAATCAACAAGGCTAAAGTAGAGATTATTTCTAATTTTCCTCCCTTACGTCACTAAAAAATGTGCATCCATTTTCAGGTCATGCAGATTTTTATAGGACGCTCATCAAGGACTTTAGTGCCATTGCTAGACCTATGTGTAATCTTCTTGCCAAGGACACTCCTTTAAATTGGTACGATTCGTGTCAAGAAGTATTTGGGACTTCCGTGCCCATAGTGCGTCCTTTGGATTGGAGCTTACTATTTGAGCTCATGTACGATGCAAATGACTATGCAATAGGGGCAGTGTTGGGGAAAATGAAAGACAATAAGCCTCATATAATTACTTTGATACCCATACTTTTTATAGTGCACAAATGAACTATTCTACCACAAAAAGATTTTCTAGCCAGAGTATTGGCTCTAGACAAATTTAGAGCCTATTAGTTTGGATCCCCAATAAATTTTTTTACTAATCATTCGACTCTCAAGTACCTTCTCCAAAAGAAGGACACCAAGCCATGATTGATTAGATGAATCCTTATAATCAAAGAATTCAACCTTACCATCAAATATAAAATGGTAGTGGCGAATGTTATTGCTGATCATTTGTCCCATTTGCATTTGAGCATGAGTTTAAGAAGCCCCCACCCATTGGAGATACCTTTCTCTATGAGAAATTATTTTCCATCTCTACACTTCCATGGTATGTGGACATTGCAAATTATCTTATCATGGGAGTGGTACCCCCTCATTGGTCCTCACAAGATAAAAATAAATTCTTAAGTGAGGTTTGATCATTTTTCATTGATGACCCATGCTTGTTAAAATATTTCGCTTATCAAGTCATTAGGAAATGTGTGCCGAACATTGAGATTGATAACATCCTCTCCTTTTGCCATGATCAAGACCGTGGAGGCTATTTTTTCTCATAAGAGACCGCCTAAAAATTCTACAATGCGGTCTTTATTGACCAACACTTTTCAAGGACACCCATGCCTATTACAAGGCATGCAAGAGGTGTCAAATGCTTAGAAGCCTCACTTGGATAAACATGATGCCTATGACCCCTATTCTTGTAATTGAGTTTTTAGATTGTTAGGTAATAGACTTTATGAGACAATTTCTACCTTCTTTTGGATATCTATATATTCTTGTAGCGATGGATTATGTGTCCAAACGGGTTGAGGCAATCTCTTCGAAGAACAACAATCATAAAACGGTTGTTCGCTTTTTTTAAGAGAACATTTTTCTTGATTTGGCACTCCAAAGACAATTATTAGCAATCAAGGGTTGAATTTTTTCAATCTTCCATTTGCCTTTTTGGTGAGAAAGTATGGAGTAACCCATAAAGTCCCCACCACTTACCACCCACAAACCAATAGACAAGGCGAGTTGGCCAATAGGGAGATAAATGGCATTTTAGAGAAAAATGGTCAGTGTCAACTGGAAGGATTGGTCAACTAGACTAATCGATGCACTTTGGGCATACCGGGCGACATACAAAACTCATTTGTACATGTCTCCCTATAGGTTATTTTATTAAAAAGCTTATCATTTATCGATTTGGGAACATCGAGTTTATTAGTCTACTAGTGCACTTAATTTTGATTTATTCAAGGGTGGGGTGTTGAAATACCAAATTAAATGAACTTGAAGAAATGAGGAATGATGCATATTAAAATGCTATAATTTACAAAGCAAAACAAAATCTTTTTACGATAAAACATTTAGAGAAAACACTTTGAACATAATTAAAAAGTGCATTTGTACAATTCTAGGTTGCATTTGTTTCCCGGGAAATTACGATCTCATTGGTCCAGGCCGTTTATTGTGAAACGCATTTTTCCCCATGGAACGATTGAGGTAGAAAATCCTGAGAATGTCAATGTGTTTAAAGTCAACGGTTAAAGGATGAAACCATCATTGAAGGGGTTTATCTTAGAAATGGAGTCTATCCCCCTTGAGGACCCCATATGTCGAGAGATCGAGTCTAAATAGCACTGCATCATTTTTATATATTAGCGTATTATTATTTGTGTGGACCTGGCATTGTTCATCACACGAGTCGGATTGATTATGGTTTTGTATGTTGTTGTGGTTATTTATAGAAGTTGAGGGGTCATTTTAGTTAAATTTGGTGTTTTGGGATGTTTCAGTGTTTCGATATGGTTTTGGGTCATTTTTATATTTTGGGTTCAATATAATTGTTTTAGCATTTGACTGCATATGCGGGATCATTTTGGTCTTTTTAATATTAAGAGAGCGTGGGGTGATTAATTTTTTGGTCCCTATTCTTGGGGTCATTTTGGAAAAAGTTTGCATGTGATGGTATTGAGGTTTTAGTAATAAAGTTTGGGTGGGTGGTGGTGGTGTTATCTTTTAAGTCTTTTTTTCAAATTTATGTGGTGAAATGTCACTTTTTGAGGTGCATATAAAATTTTGGGATGATTAAATTAATTTTTGAAAATTTTCAAATTTCGGGTGTTTGGGGATATTTTAGTGTTAAGGTCCATTTTATTCGTTTCAAGACTTAAAAAATAAAAATTTGCTTTCAAAAGAAAAATATAATTTATTTTGATGAAAAACGATAATTTTGGAGGTTGAATAAATATTTTTGGGCCAAATCACAATATTGAAAACATATGCCAACTTTTGAGTTGGTACACAAAATTTTTGGTCAAATTTATGTTGTTTCCAAAAGTTTTTTCGACCTCCAAAGTAGTGAACACCAAAATGTACATTTGGCACCTATTCACCACATTGTCTCAACTAACATGCACACATCCCTCATTACCCAAGTTACTCACCCCGCAACCCATAACCACTATCAGCAGCCATCTCTTCCCATTTTCTGCTAATCCCCCCAAGTCTCTAACCACTCTGACACAAACATTAACCCATAACTCATCCACACCTATTCCATCACTTTCCACCCAGGTTCCTTACCACTTTCAGAGCATCTGATAGACCTAAACCATCCTACAAGGATTTCTGAGGAATGCTTTGCTGGGGCTATTGCGCGACTTCTTCTAGGATAATAATCCATTAAAGATGAGGTCGACGAATTGCGACACCCCATCACCTAGGCACTCAATAACTTTCAACGGACTCTATAGATGTTCATAACCCATGTCCCATAGCCCACGACCAACCTACCCCTGAGACCACCGTTTCTTCCACGCCTTCATAGGATATCCTTGCCACTTCTCTAGCATACCTCATTCTCTTGCCGATTATAGGGTGTGTTATTTATTTACTTACACATATTTTTTTGCTTTATTTTCATGCTTTCTCTATGCAGGTATTGGTTGTGCTTTGTTTCACTTCTTTTTTTTTTTCCGAAAGCGAGGTGATATCCCCTCTATCTCTCATTTATGCTTTCATGCCTATTGCTTGTTCCATTTGGTAGCATAGCTCATTCTCTCGTCGATTTATGTCGATTATAGGGTGTGTTATTTATTTACTTGTACATATTATTTTTTTGCTTTGTTTTCATGCTTTCTCTAGGCAGGTATTGGTTGTACTTTGTTTCACTTCTTTTTTTCCGGAAGCGAGGTGATATCCCTTCTCACTCTATCTCTCATTTATGCTTTCATGCCTATTTCTTATTTCCATTTGGTACCCTTGAGAACAATGTCGAGATTAGTTGGGGGCTTTACTTGCATTTTAAAATCACAATACAAAAATAAAAAAATAAAAAAATAAAAAATAAAAAATAAAATTGAAAAATCCAAAAACAATAGAAAAATCCTTAAAAATAAATCCAAAATATTTTCTTTTCTAGTTTATATTTAGTTTCCCATTTCTTATTTCTTTTCTTTTCTTTAGTTAGTAGTTTTACTTCGATGATATATTATTTACCTCGATTTCCCATTGCACTTTGTGATATATGTCCATAAAAAAATTAATTTGCTAATATGATATGTTGCTTAGTACCCTAGTACACCTAGTATCTTCATCATTAGTTTTTTTATATTTTTTAACGCCTGGGATATTATGAGCATAGTACAAGGCCTAGTTATTAATTAGCTAAACTAACCTAGAAATCTTGAATATAAATTGTGGAGACTTAAACCCTAGCGAGTTTAGAGCCATTCCCATTGTGAGGATTTATTTACACATGCTCTTCTCATACTTTGAAAAGCATACCTTGTTGCATAATCTCATTTTCATTGTTTTGGCCAGTAGCTCGATAAGTTATCACCGACGTGTTAAATCAAGGAAAAGTCTCAACAGTTGAACATCGTTGAGTCATACGAAATGTAAGAGATGATCACATGCCATCGTTAACTTACCCTTAGCCTTAATTACCCCTATTTATACATCTACCCATCGTTATCGCTTTGGGACTTTAATTATCCTTTATATATTACATCCCAATATCCCTACCCCTTTCCATAATAAGAGTATAACCCATATATATTATCCACACCCTTATGTTTGGGAATATGTAAGGATGTTTTGTATGATAAGTGTGTATGTTTGTAAAGGGGAATTTCTAAAGTAAAAAAATGCAAAAGAGAAAAAGAATGAGAAATAGGAAAAAAATTAAGAAAATGACTGAAGGGAAGAAAATTGCAAGTTTAAATTCAAGTTTTGAATGCCCATTGCCTTTTATGTAATCTTCATTGTAGTTCTCAACACATTCCCCAAACACCTTTGAACCCCCTTTACCCTTTGTTTTTTAGCCTTTAACCTAGCCCCATTACAACATTACAACCAAAATAAAGTTCCTATGTGATCCTAGGGAAAAGATGATTTGAAGGTAGAAGCAATTTAGAGGATAACTTGAGTGCATTTCAACTTAGCTAGTGAACAAAATCTTATCATGAGATTATTAATTCTTCAATATAAAGCCTTTTTTCTTATTTATATATGAGTTTTTGACTATATATACTCTATTATATCTCACATATAATGAGAGTTACACCATATCCGAGTGTTTTATTTATGAGTGTACTCCCGGAGAGGATGGAATCGAAGCGTAACTTTGATAGAAATCTAAGCGGTTTAACTTTGAAACTTGCTTTGATTCATTGGCCGTAAAACACTCACACTCCTGGATTTCAACCATATAGAATGACTTCATGATTGATATAATTTGTGAACTTTAATGCTAAAGTAAAAATTTTGGTTAACTAGTTTGTTGTGTTTTGGAAACCTTATTGAGCGGTTATATAATGAGAATTCAGGGTAAAATATTGAGGGGTTCTGAATTTTATTGGTATACTCTCTGCAAACCCTCACAAGACTTTACTCATCCTCTAGGAAAAACCTAGGATTTTAAAAGGATTGTTTCATACTCTAAATGCAACCGAGAGGCCCGTTAAAGAGGAACTTTTACTTTTTGTTTTTACTTTTTCTGTAGGTTAGGAATTAAGTCCTCTATCTCTTTATATTGTGGTCGTTTCATCTCCTAGGGTATAACATGAGCTAGTTGGGGTGCATGATTATAGCCTAATATTGCATATATATAGTGATATATATATGGGAAATACATCTTCCCCAAGGCCTTATATCCTACCCTTTGAGCTATTTTTATATGCATGCATTTTGTTCGAATGTTATATGTTATCTGACTTTTAATGTGTGCTTTTATAGGGCTAAGGAAGCATTCTTCATGTGAAGAGAAGTTTATTTTCTACAAAAAAATGAATGTCTAGCTTTAAAAGAGAATGTCCAACTCTTCAAAGAAGGATTAGAGAAACTTTGGATGATTTTTAAGTATTTTGGATAGCACGAAGAAAATAACATCTTGCTCATGTCAGGATGTATTTTGCCCTGTTAGGATGTATTTTGCTTCACCAGAAAATTACAATAATGCCATTAAGGGTTATGTGGAGAGTCTCAGGTACTTTTAATAAAAAGTATCAGTTTTCATAAGAATATGGTGGGGATATATTGGGTCCAAAAGTGTTAATGTGTGGTTGTCACGTGAGGATGGATTTGGGTTCATTGTTGCCTTTTGCTCTCGTATTAGGATGGTTGGCATATGGTAGACCAACAACCTTATTCTCTAACCTCCAAACGAGAACCCTTACGAATATCAAATGGCTATCGTTGGAATCTTATGATTCCCATGGGTTCTGCCCAACTCATGCTCCAAAGTTTCGGGGAACTATAGCCGAGACAATTATATATACCTTGACCTCGGCTTCCTAATTTGAATCATCCAGAACATTTTTGGTAAAATTTGGTCATCCTCACCTGTTGTGGGTTGTTTATACTTTCAATTAATGTTGTGTGCTGATAGTGGTGTTTGTTTTTGATTATTTGATTCGATATCTAGTTTATTATCGATGGTCAATTTTTCGATAGTAGCTGTTTGCCAATCGACTTGTGAGTGTATCTTATGTTATCGATGATAAGGGCACTTATACCTCCTACACTAGTGATCTACCTTCACCGTATGGCAAGTAGTACACTTGTACATAAACACTACGCTGTATTTTTCATGCCTTCCCGCCAATACTGGATCCTCATATCTTGGTAAATCTTGTCCTCATCGAAACTTACTGTAAAATTTAACCCATGTGCCTCCATCATCAATGTTTTTCATAACTCCTCATCCTTGGGAACCACTACTCTACTATGAAACTATAAACCCCCATCAAATCCAATCGATTATGACTTAGCTTCATCTGCCAATAATTGTCTGACCTTTTCATGATAAGAAGAATCCCCTTCTTGTTCCCTCACAACTTGAATAATGATCTCATGTGTGATGGTAAGAGCTACCATGACTCTTAAGAATTTCGAATGTCTATCGGTCGAATTTTACGATTCCCATGATTTTTGGCCAACTCATGCCTTAAAGTTTTAGGGATCGGTAGCTAAGACAAATATATATACCTTGGTCTTGACTTCCTAATTTGTATTATCGAGATCATTTTGGGTAGAATATAGTCATCGACACATATTGTGGGTTATTGATACCTTCGATTAGTGTTGAGTGCCGATAGTGGTGTATGGTTATCGATTGTTTGATTCAATATCTAAATTATATACGATGGTTAGTTTTCCAATAGTAGATGTTTTTCGATCGTTTTGTGAGTCTATCTTATGTTATCGATGGTGGGGGAACTTATATAAATGTCCCCTCACGTGCCTGCATCCCACGCAGTGAGTGTACGTGGGCGAAATAAAAAACTTTGGGTATTCTTGTATTTTCGAACTTGTCAAATGCATTTGATGTTCAAGCATGCCTAGGATTTTTTTTTTAAAATGGGCCATTTTATTGGGTGACGTGTGTAGTTTTTGTTGGTTTTTGCATGGCAGGGGTGTAACTATATTCCCTGTGCTCATTGCTTTATTTGGTGACTCTCCAGTTGCCGAGTTTTTATATAAAAGGGGTAGTGGTTAACCATTTGGTGTTACTGTTCAAACATTATCTCTCTAGGAACTTGCAGGAAGAACTTCATCCCCTCTATTTCTTCAATCATTCCGACGTGTTTGTAATGATTTTCTCTCATTATTACCAGTATTGTGGTCTTTTTGGGCCTGTAGTGGTGTATTGTGGTTGTGTTATTGTTGTGTGTGGTGGTTCTGTTTTGTTCCCGTTCTTTCTCGTTGGATTAATTAAATTAAAAGGTGAGAAATTAATTTGTTAGTTAATTAATCCGAATTAAAATAATTATTAACTAGCGTGCCAATGGTTAATACTTATGGATGAAAATTATGGTATATCACTGTGTGAATATGTAATATAGAATTATGAAATTTTATAAATTGTCAAGAGTGGGAAATACGCCAGTTTGGTATATTAAGTCGGGACACGAGTGTGAGTCGTATCGGGACTAATTTAATGAAAAAAAATGAATTATTTTTATATAACTCGAATGACTATTTAGGGTGCACCAGCGTGTCAGGGAGGGTCGAAATAGTAAAAAAACACTACTCGGGAGTCCGGGGCATTTTAGCCCAAAATGACACCCCGGAGGGGTATTTTAGTCTTTTGAAATTTTTGAGTAATTAAATCAACGAAAATAGGACTAAAATAGGAACATCGAGGGTTAGTGGTCTGTTAGTTGCAACCTACGTGAGAAAGAGAGAGAAAGAGAGGGAGAACCAAGGAGGAAGGAGACCCATTGGAGAACAAAGCCAAAAGTTGGAGATTGCTCACAAATAGTTACACCAAAGGGTAGATCGCTACGAGAGGATCAACCACATACCAGATTCAACCAAAGAATCATAAATCCATATAAAGGCAAGTGTTTATCTTTCTCCTCTTTTAGCATATATTGTTCCTGTTAATTTAGGTTTGATGATATAAACTTAGTACAATGAAAACTGAGGTTTAATTAGACTGAATTGTAAATAAACCTTATGGATTGGAGATGGGTATGAATGTAGAGGTTTTGCCCTTTGTTCGACTAATAAAATTTGGGAATATTATGTCTTAATCACGAATTATAATAAGAGTTTTGGACAATTATAATTGTGGGTTCATTATAAAGGAAATTTTAGAGATTTGAGTAATTATTGTTTTTTCCTTTGAAAGTATGAGGATTTAAGCCCCAAATTGCGTTAGAGAATTCCCCACAATGATTAAGAATAGTTTAATACTATATTATTTGAGATTAGATAAAATTTAGGGTTGGATTTGAGGTTTGAAATGTTAGAAAATCGAATTTGGTGAAGAATTGTGTCTGTCTAGATTTCTCGTTCGAAGACCTGCCCAGGTCGTTCGAATGATCTCGTTCGAATGAGACTACCAACGACCCTTCTAACAAAATGATGGAGTTCGTTAGAAGTGAGAACTTCGTTCGAATGAACTCATTCGAATGACCTCGTTCGAACGAGATTCCCTTGACTTCTAACGAGATTCCAGAATGGCTTTTTAGGGTCTGGTAGAGTTAAAAATCATCCTAGGGTTATCCAAGTGAGAGTAACGACCTACGTGAGTAACGGGTGACTTAAATTCCAAATTATTAGTGTGTTAGGATTGTAATAGTTCTCGGGATATAGAAAGTTTATAAAACCTATGAGGGAATGTAGGTTTGAGAGAGGAATTATATGATCGAATCACGGTGAGTGGTAGAATTAATACTACTACTTACGTACTATGGAAATCAGGTTGTGTGAATGCCTATTGAATTATATAAGTTGTGTGCATGCTTATTACTTGAGATATTATGTGTATGACATAACTAACTACTGGATATCGAACGGAGGTTAGCGCATTGTGGACGACCATATCTTGTGTGACTTTGGGGGATTTTGAGTCGTATCACTAGAGCATGGAACCT
Source organism: Sambucus nigra (assembly GCA_949130495.1). NCBI lineage: Eukaryota > Viridiplantae > Streptophyta > Magnoliopsida > Dipsacales > Adoxaceae > Sambucus > Sambucus nigra. The sequence continues at coordinate 330,765,952 of OX422216.1, forward strand.
AGGTACGGGATATCTGTAAGAATGATAGTGATGACGGTCATTTGGGTGCGTAAGTATGTGCATAGCCCATCGACTTGGGACTATGTTCGCCTCCAATATGTGTACATGTTTAATTGGTTCTTTAGAGATTGAACCTGTTGTCCTTTATGCATGAGCTTTGCAATGGAACTAGATAGCCGAGTATGCCTGGAACCAAGGGTTTCTTAACCATGGGTACAGTATTGATATATATATATATACATAGAGAGACTATATATGTATATTGATTTTCCTATTCTGTGTTGCATGTTGGCAGATTTATTAGGGTATATGCTTACTATGTCACCAGTTGAGAATTTAGAATGTTATGAGAATATATTAAAACATTTATTAACCTACTCATAATCTAAGAAATATTGTCTTCGGGTTACTAAGATATTTTATTCGATATAGTGGGGTACACCACGTATAGTTAGACAGAGTATCATGACTAGTATGGGTAGTTAGTCTCGCTAGGCGTGCATATTAGATGAGATGTGAGTATCTCAAGTGAGTACGCTAAGTTAACATGAATCATATATGTGTTAATTAACCAATTTGAGCACTTGATATTTTTAAATGATTTTCAACTCGGGCTCTGACTCGTTTTTTTTCTGCAAATCTCTTTTCTTGTTCCTTTGTTTTAGGTGCTCAGCCACAGGGACACCAGGCTTAGGAGATCCCACTCATTTGACGAGCTGTAACCGCTCTGGAAGCTACAGGACATTGCTAATAGACGCTTCATAGTCTATCCTTCTTTATCTATCAGTTATTTACTTCAGTTGGGCATGTCGCCCCTTCCTATTTTACATTCCGTGATTTAGATGTTTTATTCTGTTAGTAGACTTTTATTTCATCGCTTTGGATTATTGTATGGGATTTTGACTGGAAGTGTTTACTCCAGTTCTTTATTTTAATTCAGCTAGTTCTTTCCTTATATTTTTGGGTCGAATAGTATTAGTTAATTATTTCCTTACTTGGTGTTGGTTAATAACAAGATAAAATTTTGACATCAACCTTTTTAAATATTAGGTGGTTAGTTTTAATTAAATAAAATTGATGATTTTCGACAATGATGCATTATCCGAACAAACTGGATATTCTGGATTTAATTTATAAATGACTGATCACCCGGTATTTAATTAGGCGGGGTGTCACAGGTGGTATCAGAGCATCAGGTTCTAGTGTCCTTAGGATCTGTACGGCTTTTATCATTTCAGTTTAGCATTCTTTGATGTAGAGCCTTACTATAGGATTGTTGTATTCCCTTATCCACGCAACTTACGTTCTCCTGCTATGAATTATAATGGATGTGACTCATTATATGAAATTGCGTGTGCTTTGAGAACCAAACATTATAGGATGACCAATGAGGGCCGTAAGAAGGACTGCATGAGAAAAAACCCGGCAGAAGACATAGAGTAATTTGGGAATGGTGGACGTGAAAAAAGTCACCATGAGAATTAATTAAGCAAGTGATAATGGAATCATCACTCGGGAACAAAAAGGTTCCCCAGGCACAGTTGTAGGTAACAGTGGAGCGATTTTAGGACCACCTAGCATAGTCGACGAGGTGGAAATCAGGAAGACTCTTTTGAAAAGCCATCGATGAAGATGCGGAGAAGGAAGGGATAAAGTGTAACAGGCCATTGGAAATAGAAAATTCGAAGGCAATTGTGTCGAGTGGAGTGCAGCGACACTCAAAATTAAAATTGGAGTTAAATTTGCAGCTCTTAGGAGCGACATAAAGTGATTAGAGTCAATCATCATGTATAAAGAAGCATGTTTGAAATTTAAAGAGAATTTGGGTATGATTTGATCGTGAGGTCTTCCATTCGATGTTATGACAGATATGCAAGTGAGATTTTGAAACTTAGCACAGTGGGTAGACTAGAGACCGATCGTAAGAGATAGGTTGAATTACGTAACGAATTTCGTACCTGGTAAAGGGGGATCGTGTGTAGAATATGATGTTGGATGATGAATCTAGCTAGAATGACTGACGTTGATATCAAGGTTATACGTTTGCAAGATATTTGAGCACTTCCAGAAGAAGTAAGCCAGGAGGGTTAGAGAATTTGGACGAAAAGTAAAACTGAACTTAACGGTGTTAGTAAAACACCATATGAGAGTATGCCCAATAGGGATTTTGTTTATATAATTTTGATTGATTAACTTCCTATAAAGTGAGGATGAAGTCAATCAGGGATGTAGTGGCCAACTATAGTTTCGAAAGGTCCACATATCTAAAGGTTCAACATGAGAACAGTTGGGAGCTAAGACTGCCAGTTCGAGGGAAGGACATTCTAAAATGGTCAGTGGGGCCAATGGCGGGAAATGGCTCGGGAAGTTTTCCTATGTGTAGAAAGGTAACTATCAATATTGAATGTGTCTACGTTGAGAAGTACAACCGATAAGATTTAAAGATGGTAGACCATGTTAATTAGGCATAACAACCGGAGGAGTGAGATTGTCAGAGGAGGAATTGGGTCAAGAGAATTGATCTCAAGGAGTTACGACCCGAGAGTGGTGGGTTCAGGCTGGACCAGCAGAGTCCTCAGTAATAGTAGCATACCATACTTCAGGGTCGATGGGGCGAAGAATGAAATAGGGTGGCCAGTAAGGCCATAATTGAGGTCTAAAGATTTAGGCCAATGTTTTAGTGATGGGTGTGTAAGCCGTAGAATAGAATAAATTTTCCCACAGCAAGGAGGGGCCAACTATGGGGTGGAATACTGGATGCATTAAAATTACAGATACTCATGGCCGTGTTGGCAACTACGTGTTGGGATCCTATGACCAGGCGAGACTAATGAAGTTTTGTTTCATCCTTGCGAGAAAAGGATTAGGTCAAGTGACACGAGTGTATCACAATACATATATGAATTGTTAACACTAAAGTTCGTGTGCGAGTCGAGTTTAGTGGGTACGTTAGTTTTAACAGTCTGGTTACAAACCTATTTACTATGGGTAACGGGGCTTTCTGATATCGCCCGTGAGTGATCCGGGTGGGCCCTAAAGGCATATTTTATTGCCAGAATTTACTATTGCATTAAGTTATCAAGGTATAGCTTATTATGGTAGTGTGTAGTGATAATTACCGAATGTTTGAACGATAGTAGATTAAGTGAAAGACTATCGCGCTGGGTACTCCGGGGGAGTAATATTAATTTGGTAAGGCATCACTCGAAGTAGGGTTGGGCCTATATATGTGTATCTCTCTCTCTCTATCTCTCTCTCTCTCTCTCTCTCTCTCTATATATATATATATATATATACATACATTAAAACTTCATGATATCGTAGACTTCAGTACGTTTGTTGTCTCGTTAGATGTAATTTCGGTGCGTAGGGATTTAATTATTGATATGAGTCATGATACATTATGTTCTTTATCGAGCAACGAAATATAACTCATCATATATATATGGATCCAAAAACTCGGGATAGTGATAGTGCCATGATTCGTTATACTTTTATAAACATAATTAGACTTTTATGTCAACATACGGAGATTGTGGGAAGGTACATGTTATGGACTAGGGGCCTTGCGGATCTCAACGACCGATAATATTAAGTAGTAGTGTATCAGGGGAGTTCCTTATTTGAATGTTGCTTTGCGAGACATCCCACGCATGAAACTAACGAACGTCGGGAGTCGAAGAGAAGTTTGGATAATAGTACATGTGATTCGTACCTTAGTAATTGTACATATTTGAGAATAATCGAGGGTGGATAATTACACTATAATGTGAGAATATATTTTATTTGTGCAAAAATGCGCAAGGCATAGGGTGTATGGGAGCCCTAGGTAATTGAATCTTGACTTTGTTTCTATTCAGAATGTATGGGATAAGGCAAATGAAGATAAAAATGGAGATATCAGGACTTGATTGTATGCTCAGGAGAATGGTATTGTATTAGGTAGTAGATTGTGATTGCCATGTGAATTCGACAACACTTATCCCGGGGAGTTGAAGTTTATTCCGTAAGATTTTTTAGAGGCGTACGTCTCATGATAAACTAATTATTAGAGCGGGGGAAGGACCTGTGACACACGGTGAGGCAAAGTCACATGGATCACGGTTAGAGGCACATTTGAGATAATATAAGATGTATCATGTTATAAATGACAATGGTGGTGGGATTTAATGAAGAGAAATATTGCTAAATTCGTTTTGCAATAGGTCACCTGTCCATTGGAAAAGGGTGGACCACCCAATACCGGTAGGGGTTTCTTCAACCGTTAGGGATTCCGAAGTAGGAATGGGAGAGTAATCCCAAGGGTTTTATCGCGAAGGGGGATACAATCCTATATGGGTGATAACGGATCGATTGACCAAACTAGCTCACGATATGCCAGTAAAGACTGGTCATATTAAAGGACAATATGCGCAGAGTCTTATAATCGAGATAGTGAGGTTAGGTGGGGTACCGCTTGACATAGAGTACGATTGGGACAATATCTTCATCTTTTGATTATGTAAAAGTGTTCACGAGGCTTTGGATACCGAGTTGTGGTTGAGTACAACCTATCATCCCATATAAATGGGCAGAACAAGCAGACTAATCAGATGATTGGGAAAATAAATTATATGTGTACCCTTGGATCTTAGGGGAGGACGAGAGTAGTCCCTTCCACAAGTTGAGTTTGTGTACAATAACTCATATAAGCTAACTTTTGGGCATGGTTCCAGTCGAGATATAATACGGTAAACCTTGTTGTTCTAAACAAATCCTATTGCGAAGATTCGAGATGAGTTGATATCTATAGTATATAATGTGTGTAAAGTATATACAACGCCAATAATCGACGCGAGTGCGATGGTTGTGAGACGAGATCGTGTGTATTCAAATAACGATTAATCTACTAAAGTGAGAATAGTAGAAGGACAGACACCGAATATATCTAAAATAAAGTTTAAGTAGTGAAACTTGAACGGTAAGACTTGGGCAAGAATCTACGTGACGGGGTAATCTGGAGTTTAGGGAAAATATAAGTGGAGTGTTCATTATTAAGGGTATTCGATAGCGTACTATATGTGTGGTACGAAGTAGTCCACTTGGGAGCGCAATGATGCGAGGCGCAACATATATTCAACATGTTTTTACCTGGTATAGTTTTTCTGAATTTCGGGACAAAATTCCGTTGTAATGGGGGAAGTATCTAACACCCCGTATTTTTATGATATTAAATAATTTTGCGATTAATTATTATTGTTTAATTATTATTGTTGGATTGATTAAATTAAAAAGGTGAGAAATTAATTTGTTAGTTAATTAATTCGGATTAAAATAATTATTAACTAGCGTGCCAAGGGTTAATACTTATTAATGAAAATTATGGTATATCACTGTGTGAATATGTAATATGGAATTATGAAATTTTATAAATTATCGAGAGTGGGAAATACAATAGTTTGGTATATTAAGTCGAGACGCGCGTGTGAGTCGTGTCGGGATTAATTTAATGAAAAAAATGAATTATTTTTATATAACTCGAATGAATATTTAGATTGCACCAGCGTGTTTGAAAGGGTCGAAATACTCAAAAAATACTACTCGGGTGTTATATTTGGAGTTCGGGGCATTTTAGCCCAAAATGACACCCTGGAGGGGTATTTTAGTCTTTTGGAATTTTTGAGTAATCAAATGGATGAAAATAGGATTAAAGTAGGAACATCGAGGGTTAGTGGTCTGTTAGTTGCAACCTACGTGACAAAGAGAGGGAGAACCAAGGAGGAAGAAGACCCATTGGAGAGCAAAGCCAAAAGTTGGAGATTTCTGACAAGTAGTTACACCAAAGTGTAGATCGTGACGAGAGGATCAACCACATACCAAATTCAACTAGAGAATCAGAAATCCATATGAAGGCAAGTGTTTATCTTGATCCTCTTTTATCATATATTGTTCCTGTTAATTTAGGTTTGATGATATAAACTTAGTATAATGAAAACTTAGGTTTAATTAGACTGAATTGAAAAGAAACCTTATAAATTGGAGATGGGTATGCATGTAGAGGTTTTGCCCTTTGTTAGACTAATAAAATTTGGGAATCTTATGTCTTAGTCACGAATTATAATAAGAGTTTTGGACAATTAAAATTCTGGGTTCATTATAAAGGAAATCTTAGAGATTTGAGTAATTATTGATTTTTCCTTTGAAAGTATGAGAATTTAAGCCCCAAATTGTTTAGAGAATGCCCCACAATGATTAAGAATAGTTTAATACTATCTTATTTGAGATTAGATGAAATTTAGGATTGGATTTTAGGTTTGAAATGTTAGAAAATCGAATTTGGGGAAGAACTGGGTATGTTCGGATTTCTTTCGAACAACCTCGTTCAAACGAGAATTCCAACGAGAATTCCAATGATTCTAACGAAATGATGGAGTTCGCTCGAAGTGAGAGCTTCGTTCGAACAAACTCGTTCAAACAAGATTCCCTTGACTTATAACAAGATTCCATAATGGCTTTTTAGGGTACAGTCTAGTTAAAAAACGTGCTAAAGTTATCCAAGTGAGAGTAACGACTTACGTGAGTAACGGGTGACTTAAATTCCAAATTATTAGTGTGTTGGGATTGTAATAGTTCTCAGGATATATAAAGTTTATAGAACCTAGGAGGGAATGTAGGTTCGAGAGAGTAAATATATGATCGAATCACGGTGAGTGGTAGAATTAATACTACTACTTACGTACTATGGAAATTAGGTTGCGTGAATGCCTATTGAATTATATAGGTTGTGTGCATGCTTATTAATTGAGATATTATGTGTATGATATACCTAACTACTGGCTATCGAACGGAGGTTAGCGCATTATGGACGACCATATCTTGTGTGCCTTCGGGGGATTTTGAGTCGTATCACTAGAACATGGAACTTAGATATGTGATATCTGTGAGAACGATAGTGATGACGGTCATTTGGGTGTGTAGGTATGTGCGTAGCCCATCGACTTGGGACTATGTTCGCCTCCAATATGTGTACATGTTTAATTGGTTCTTTAGAGATTGAACCTGTTGTCCTTTATGCGTGAGCGTTGCAATGGGACTAGATAGCCAAGTATGTCTGGCACCAAGGGTTTCTTAACCATGGGTGCGGTATTGATATATATATATATATATATATATATATATATATATAGATAGATAGATAGATAGATATATATATATATATATATATATAGAGAGAGAGAGAGAGAGAGATTATATATGTATACTGATTTTCCTATTCCGTGTTGCATATTGACAGATTTATTAGTGTATATGCTTACTGTGTCACCAGTTGAGAATTTAGAATGTTATGAGAATATATTAAAACATTTATTAACCTACTCCTAATCTTAGAAATATTGTCTTTGGGTTACTAAGATATTTTATTCTACATAGTGGGGTACACCAAGTATAGTTAGACAGAGTATCGTGACTAGTATGGGTAGTTAGTTTCGCTAGGTGTGCACATTAGATGAGAGGTGAGTATCTCAAGTGAGTACGTTAAGTTAAAATGAATAATAGTATTAGTTAATTATTTCCTTACTTGGTGATGGTTAATCACAAGATAAAATTTCGACATCAACCTTTTTAAATATTAGGTGGTTAGTTTTAATTAAATAAAATTGATGATTTTCGACAGTGATGCATTATCTGAACCAACTGGATATTCTGGATTTAATTAATAAAGGACTGATTTCCCGATATTTAATTAGGCGGGGTGTCACAGTTATCAATAGAGGTCTAAAGAAACATGAATCTAATATGATTCTTTCCTGGAGTAGTGTTATTCTCGCAGAATTAAATGAATCCCTTTTCTCGTGTGCGTAATTCTTCATGCCAAAGGTTTGGTTTTAATATTTTTTCAAGTTAACGAGTCCCTAAGGCCCTTGCCTGGTTTCCCCAAACCCTAAACCCTTGTGTTTGGAGGCATAGAGTGTCAATACCGCTGTGGTTATCATTTCAGACTCAATTTTAAGATGTCATGTCGATCAAGGGGATATTTTGTTGATTCGTATAGATTTTGTATCATTGGTGGATAGTCTGATAGGGATTGGCAAGTGGACACAACATGTTCTTTTGATTAATAAGTATAAGGCAATTTTATCAAAGGTTAGTTGTGACATCCCTCAAAATCTAAGCTAGATTGATCAGCTCTAAAACAAATAATAAAGGAGTCTAAAATAATTGGATATAATTTTATGCATAACAAAAAATAAAACTAAATGCATAAACTAAATAAATGAATACAACAATCAGTGCACCATTTTGGATGGATTGTCACGATGAAGCACCATTACAAGTCTGGGAGTGATAGCTCCCCATGTCACGGTTCTTGGCCTTGACAACACCCTTTTTGTCACGGTCCTTTTTACACTAAGGATATAACCCACAAACAAGGGTAACCAATTCTTGTCACTGCTAAGGACTGTGACAACACTATAATTATCAAGGTCTTATCATGATCTTTGATTGTGACAAAAAGGTTGGTTATTACGGCCTTGTCACGATCAAAGACTGTGGCAAGACCAAACTTAGTCATGCGCATAATTTGCTTTAGATGTGAGCATGTTCCAAATTAAGGCTGTACGAAAGACCCTTATTTTTTTCTACAGTTTTGTCACGATCATAGAAATTAAATTAAAACAAAAATACACTAATTCTATATATTAACCAATTTAATGATTCAAGTTAATTACATCAAAACATCACAAGTTTAATTACATAAACCAAGTTTTATCAAATGTTACATCCTACAAATGTAACATCAAGCACAATATAATTAACAACCTATTATGTTTAAATAACAATGTTGAAACACTACTATGTTGAAACCCTAAGACACGTGGACGTACCAAATTAGTTTTAATTATACTTAAACCTGATCGAATCCAACTTTTAAAACCTAGATTGAAACCCTAAGCCGCGTATACATGCAAATTTGGTATTAATTATACTTTATAACAAAATCGAATCAAGTTTTCAAAACACTGATTGAAACCCGAAGTTGCGTATACATAGAAATGGTTTTAAGTATAATTTATAACCTAATTGAATCCAATTTTCAAAATCTAGGTTGAATTATAACCTAGTCGAATCTAATTTTAAAAACCTAGGTTGAAACTCAATCCATGTATACATATCAAATTGTTTTAATTGTACTTTATAACCTAATCTAATTCAATTTTCAAAACCTAGGTTGAAACCCTAAGCCGCATATACATACCAAATTGAAAATTATGGTAGAACGTTCATTTTTAAATATCAAAACCATAAATCCCAAAATCCTTTACATTTTTAAATAAATCCACAAATTATTTTTTTAGCCAAAATGAATACATTTACAAAAAATCAACACATATATTCAAGACCAAACAAATAATCAAAGTCAAATATTCGCATTGTAAGAATGTTCAGACCTAGGTTTTGCACAAATTATTTTTAATAATATCAAATTATGCATGTAAATACAACTAATCTACAAAACACAAACACATATATTCAATCCCTGTAAGAGTATAATTTTGGAATATCCCACTACTGTTTGATTCGAGTCGACACGAAGTTCAAAGATTAAACATCTCCAAATTTCAAGCTCTTCACTCTATGAAGATATAATGCTATTAAGTTTAAATTTATTCCCTAAATTTATTTTGGTATGTTTATTTCTATTAAAATTGGAAACATCATTTTTTATTTAAAAATTGAGCCAGTTTACTTTATTCATAAATTTTTAAAGTTCATGTATCTCATTCAAACGAGATTCTATTTTTGTTTGAAGTCTCGTTTAAAGTTTACTTCGATCCAACATTGAACGAGAGCGTACTATTTTACGTCATTTGAAGGTCGTACAAACGAGATGGCTGATTGGTTCGAATGAGATTTATTTCATTCAAACAAATTTCCAATCTCATTCGAACGAGCTTCAAAATTTGTTCGAATGAGCCATCGTCGTTAAATTTGTAATTGTCATATAAATACCTCTTTCGTGTTTGTTTTCATTAAGACTCTTGCCAGAACTGTTTCTGCATACCTTCAGCAAAGTTTTTAACGTTTTGAGTTTGAAAAACTTTTTAATTCACAAATCATATTCCCAAAATATATTTCAGTGAATCAAGTTTAAACTCTATATTTTGTATCCTTGCATACACAACCTTTATAGAGAATTTTTCTCCACGGTTGACTTGTGAAACCCGATGGGATCACTATTGAAGATGAAGGCCGAGGTTAAAGGAGGATTGCGGTTCTTGTGATTCTTGCGAGGATCATTGCTGAAGGAAGGTTGCGATTTTATAATTCTTGAGAGGAACATTATAGTTTCATTTATAAAATTTGTAAGTTGCGATTTGTAAATTTTATAAAGTAAATAAAAGGTTTTACCCAAGTTTTTTTTCCCTAAACTCTGTTTTGAGTGCAAGCTTTCTTAATTTACAGTTTTAATAACATAGTTGCATGTTATAGGGCTTGTTGTATGTAAAAATTATGTTCTAACGTGGACCAATGAAATAGGAACATGTGTCATCCAACATAGTCGACCAACTTACTTGATCGACCTCAGAAGCATTTAGTTGGAAATAATGCCGACCAACTTTAGAAGGCCAACCAATTGGAACATCAATAGATATTCGGGTGGAATATCAACCAATTATGAATTCCAAGAGTTTTACCTATTGTACACAAATGTAAATGCCTGACAATATAAAGGCACTCCATCTTTAGGTTTTCACACCCATATAAATACAAATCTATACCTCAACTCAAGGGATAACTCAAATCATACATATGCTTCTCCTACTAAACTATTATAAATCTGATTACATAACAACTACAATGGACGTAAGCTATTTTACAGCTGAACCACTCTAAATTCTCTGTCTTTTATGTGTGTGGTTTGAGTTATGTCCAAAATTTCCATTTATGATTATAAAATTGGAATCAATCCATTTTTATATATCAACAAATTGGCGTCGTTTATGAGAACGTTTGTCTGTCATCGTTCTCTACCAAACCCATTCATTTAGTGTTCCCAAAGGATTACACTAGATGAATGGAATTCCTAAAAGCAATAATGGTGCAGGAGGCAATGCTCCTCCTGGCACTATATATTAAAATGGAGTTCTGATCAATCTTGACAAAGGTCAAAAAGCGATGTAGGAAACTATGATAATTTTCTCAATCTTTATAAGCCAGGTCGACTGCTCCTTCTCAGTATTATACTATTCCGTCTTTTAGAAGGGAAATGACACCTCCTCCATGTGGAATAATCAAACAATTTTTCCAGGTCTTCACGTGATAGGTCCTATCACCCAGGGGCTAGTTCATCAATTAAATCAACAGATTACTATGATGGTTTCTCTTTCACTCTTGAACGTCTAAACATCCTGGAAAGGTTAAGTAGGGCTTCAGACTTTGATCTTTCGGGTCCACGAATAAATAAAGGATATCATAGAGAAACATACCGATCAAGATAACACCATACCGAATATAATGAAAGATCATTTAGATCTAGAATAAGCGCCTAAGGATCTATGCGTACCGAGCATACTTTTCAGGAAGAAAGCTCAATAGACGCATGGAAGAGATGGATGAGCTGCTTCCAGTAGATCTAAGCCTGAAAATCCTTCATGGAAAGGGTCGATCCAATGATTAGAAGGTCGGTAGGGGGAGATGTCCAAAGTAAAGAATCCATTGCAATAAAATTTTGTCAAGGGGTCTCCTTTCATCGAAGCAATTGCTGAATTCCCTACTCCATCTAAGTTTAAAACACCAGTGGTCTCTCCCAAATATGAAGGTAAGACTGACCCAACTTTACACATTGAGTAATATCAAGATGTAGCTGATATATATTTTGTTCTTAATGAAATGTGATATAGAGATTTTTCAAGCACCATCACCGGTTCGAGCCAAATATGGTACAACAACTTGGCTCGAGGATAAATATCCACCTTTAAACAACACGTTGAGCTATTCATTAACAATTTTTGCTTTGGGGCCAAGGTAGTTAAGATAGTAGGTAATCTTTTAAGTGTTCGACAGCGAGAAACGGAGACCACTAGGGGATAAATCACTCGTTTCAATAACAAGAAACTAGAAGTGCTTGACTATGAGGAAAGGACAAACATCACAAGCTTTATGAGTTAGTTACTTCCAGAAAAATTATATTACACATTGGCAAAAGATCCTCCTAAAAGCATGATAGAACTCATGGCTAAGGCTGGGAAAATCATGAATGCCGAGGAAGCAATGGTTGCGAATCAAACCCCGACGATCAAGCCTGCAGAAAATAAGGAGCAGAAGCACAAGAAGGAAGATAAACCCAAAAAATATGAAGTTTATACTCTATTGAGAGTTAGTATCCATCATGTCCTGGAAGAAATAAAAAATAATAAAGACTTGAAATGGCCTGGGAAGCTGAGGGCACCGCTCAATAAGAGAGACAAATCCAAATATTATGAATTCCAAAAGGATCATGGGCACACAACTGATAATTGCATTAATTTGAAGAACAAAATTGAATCACTCATTCGCTGAGGAAAATTAAACAAATTCGTTGATCGACACGAAATTTGAGAAACAAGAGGAAGTTCATATTCCTTATGTAAGCCTAGAGATGACAAGAAGCAGGGCCACGATGATTATTATGAAGATGATCCAAATCTACAGAAGAAACCCAAATAACTAGAAATTGAGGTAGCTATGATAAGCATTGGTTCTTTTGATTGTCATGTCATTATAAGTGGAGAAACTGGAGGAGGAGATAAGGTTGCTGAGAGGAAAAATTACCTTAACGAAGAACAACCTTGCTCCTACATACAATGCATCAATTTGAATGATGATGAGAATTGACTTAGGAAAGTAAACAAAGACAAGATTATCATCGATTTCTCCAAAAACGAGCTCTCCGGAGTACTATATCCTAATGACAAACCATTGGTAATCAAATTTAGAATCTAGGAAGCCATAATTGCCAGAGTTTTGATAGATAATGGTATTTCTACAGATATCATGCTCTATAATTGCTTTCAAAAACTGGGATTGAAGCCTATTCAACTAAAACCATACCACAGACCCTTGATTAGTTTCTAGGGGGAAAATTTTATCCCCTAGGAACTGTTAAATTAGAAGTGTTATTCGGTACTTGGCCAGTAAGTTGAATGGATGAGATACATTTTTTCATTCTGGATAAGAATGTTCCGTCAGCTTACAACGTGATCCTCGACAAAGTAGGTTTAAAGAAATTTAAAGTTGTCGCATTCACTGTCCACCAATGTCTGAAGTTCCCAACTGATTTCGGAGTCGGCGTAGTAAGGGGTGATTAGAGAGTGGCCATAGAATGCTATTATACTTCAACCGAGCAGGAATGCTTGGTTGATTTGAAAAAAAGACCACTACCTACCAAGTCGACATTATGGAGCCCAACGATGAAACATAAGTTAATGATTTGAATCCCCGAGATGAAATAGAGCTAGTCAAAGGGAAAATAATAGAAACTACTGAGAGTATAATCCTTAACGAGGAAAAGTCATAAATGACTACTCAAATTGGATCCACGTTAGCACCATCCCTCAAACACGAATTAATTACATTCCTTAGGGAAGGGAAAAATGTATTCGCTTAGATTCATGAAGATATGCCCGAGATTGATCCTAATTCCCTCTGCCATGAGCTCAATATTAACAAGGATGCCAAGCCGATCAAACAAAAGCACAGGGTGTTTATTCCTGAAAAGAACATGGCTGTCCAAGAGGAAGTAGAAAAATTGCAAAAGCCCAGTTGACTAAAGATGTCAAATACCCAGAATGGTTGGAAAATGTGGTAATGGTCAAAAAGAAAAATGATAAATGGCGTATGTGTGTAAATTTCACAGATCTTAATAAGGCTTGCCCAAAGGACCATTTTTCTTTACCCAGAATTGATAACTAGTATATGGCGCTATAGGTAATGAATTGTTAAGTTTCATGGATGCTTACTCTGGTTACTAGGGGTGTACAAAAAACTCGATAACTTGAAGAACCGAACCAAACTGACCTTCGTGGGTTAGGTTGGTTCGATTTTTTTCTCCATGGGTTGGTTCTGGTTCCAAAAAATTTAGAACCGAAGTGTTCGGTTTGATTCTCAGTTTTATACCTGAACCAAATCGAATCGAACTGAGAATTGAAACCATGTAACTAAAACAAAAAATTGAATCGAAGAATCGAACCAAAGAACCGACAGTGAGAACTAACCCAAGAATCGACCTGTGAAGCTGAACCATTAACCATAACCATTAACCAACCCGCGAACTCGAACAATCAATGAGAACTGCAAATCAAAACCACGAACCAGAATTGCAAACTAGAACCATGAACTAGAACTGCGAACCAAAACCAAGAACAAGAACCAAGAACCAGAACTGTGAACCTGTAACAACCCGCGTAATTTTTGGGATATTTTAATTAATTTTTGGAAAATGGAGGAAAATAAAGTTTTTGATAAATTTATTTTTATTGCTCAAATATGTTGGTTATTATTTTTAAAGGCGAGAATTTGAAACGGTTTCGAAAACGGAGTTAAAACGGATTTTAAAATGATTTTTAAATGTTTTTAACTCTTGGAGTTGTTTTGACTTCCAACTCTTCATTTCTTTGCCTTATTTAAAGGAGTCTTTTGGCTTCCAACTTTTCATTTCTTTGCATTATAAAAGGGAGTCGTGGGCAACCCTTTTAACATACTTTTGGCACAAATTTTGGCAGCAAATATATTTTATATTCCTTTTCTTTATATATACACATTGACCCTTGAGATTTGTGAGTTCCAACCTTAGATTAGAGGTGTTCTTGGGGCTATTTTGTTGGAGGTTCTTGGAGGAGCTTTTGTAGATTTTTTGAGTTGATCTTGAGGATGTGATCGTTGGTTTCTCATAATGGTTTGAGGTATGGGGTTTTACACAATTTGCTCCTTAAATCTCGCGAGTTTCATTCTCTTTGAATTCTTGTTTAATTGAACTCATGTTTGAATTGTTAAATTCATTGAAATCTGGAAAATAATTGTTGAAATTATTTTGATTCATGTGGTATCATTGTATTGTTGATGAGCATGTTGTCATGAGATTTTAATATGGCACGGATGTTGGGCACCCGCCAAAATTCCTGTTTCCCGGGCTATGGCTTGATAAAGCGGATGTGGTGAGGCCTGGTTACCCATTGATGTGTTGTTGAGAAATTATATTGATAAGTGCTTTGAGATTTGAATTTTGATTTGAATATTCGTACTCGTGTTGTTACGTTTTATTCATCGCTAATATATATTTGTTGAGCATCTTTCCTGTCGTATTGTGTACTTCCCCATATTTTCTTTTAGTGGCAGGTTAGCGCGGATTTTGGGGTGCTATGGAGATTGATTTTGGCGAGGATTGTTTGGGAAAGATTTGTATTATTTTGATGTATAGAGCTTTAGAGATTTGTATTTTATTTTCGAGTTAGTTGTTGTATGTAATTCGAGAGATTTGGTATTTAATTTGAAGAGATTGAGATTTATAGTTTCTCTTTTGTTGTTGTGGGACTTAGATGCTCTATACCTTGTGTATTGTGGATTTAGATTTATTTTATCATATTAGCGCTCCGTTCTCTCTCCCCGGGCGGGTGGGGTGTTATAAATGGTCAGAGCTTAGGTATACGACAACCCTCGGGGCTTGAGTTTTGGGTTCATTGCGTAGTTAACAATTTTTGGAGATAGAAAATTTTAGGTGATATTCGTGATAAGTTTCGAGATTAGAGGTGAGGAATTTATTTTTGGGAGACGTGATTTATTTTTGGAGTTAGTGTAGTGGCGTGATTTTGAGAGTTAGGCATTCGGCGAATTTCGAGGGCGAAATTCCATTGTTAGTGGGGAAGTGTAACAACCCGCGTAATTTTTGGGCTATTTTAATTAATTTTTGGAAAATGGAGAAAAATAAAGTTTTTGATAAAATTATTTTTATTGCTCAAATATGTTGGTTATTATTTTTAAAGGCGAGAATTTGAAACGGTTTCGAAAACGGAGTTAAAACGAATTTTTAAATGATTTTAAATGTTTTTAACTCTTGGAGTTGTTTTGACTTCCAACTCTTCATTTCTTTGCCTTATTTAAAGGAGTCTTTTGGCTTCCAACTTTTCATTTCTTTTCATTATAAAAGGGAGTCATGGGCAACCCTTTTAACATACTTTTGGCACAAATTTTGGCAGCAAATATATTTTATATTCCTCTTCTTTTTATATACACATTGGCCCTTGAGATTTGTGAGTTCCAACCTTAGATTAGAGGTGTTCTTGAGGCTATTTTGTTGGAGGTTCTTGGAGGATCTTTTGTAGATCTTTTGAGTTGATCTTGAGGATGTGATCGTTGGTTTCTCATCATGGTTTGAGGTATGGGGTTTTACAAAATACGCTCCTTAAATCTCGCAAGTGTCATTCTCTTTGAATTTTTGTTTAATTGAACTCATGTTTGAATTGTTAAATTCATTGAAATCTGGAAAATAATATTTGAAATTATTTTGATTCATGTGGTATCATTATATTGTTGATGAGCACGTTGTCACGAGATTTTAATATGGCATGGATGTTGAGTACCCACCAAAATACCTATTCCCGGGCTATGGCTTGATAAAGCATATGCGAATGGGGTGATGCCTAGTTACCCATTGATGTGTTGTTGAGAAATTATATTGATAAATGCTTTGAGATTTGAATTTTGATTTGAATATTTTTACTCGTGTTGTTACGCTTTATTCATCGCTAATATATATTTATTGAGCATCTTTCCTGTCGTATTGTGTACTTCCCCATATTTTCTTTTAGTGGCAGATTAGCGCGGATTTTGGGGCGCTATGGAGATTGATTTTGGAGAGGATTGTTTGGAAAAGATTTGTATTATTTTGATGTATAGAGCTTTGGAGATTTGTATTTTATTTTTGAGTTAGTTGTTGTATGTAATTCGAGAGATTTGGTATTTAATTTGAAGAGATTGAGATTTATAGTTTCTCTTTTGTTGTTGTGGGACTTAGATGCTCTATACCTTGTGTATTGTGGATTTAGATTTATTTTATCATATTAGCGCTCCGTTCGCTCTCCCCGGGCGGGCGGGGTGTTACAGAATCGACCTGAACCAAACCATGAACTGATGGTTCGATTCGATTTCGCACCGACCAATTTCAATTCTGGTTCTGGTTCTGGTTCCAAAACCACATAATCGATTAATTTCGGTTTCGGTTCTGGTTTCGTAGTGGAATCGAACCAAACCGAACCGAACTAAACCATGTGCACCTCTATTGGTTACAACCAGATAAAAATGACGCCATAAGATAAATAAAGCACTTCTTTTATCACCAACTAAGGTACCTATTGCTATAATGTTATGCCTTTCGGGCTTAAAAATTCTGGAGCAACATACCAAAGATTAGTAAATGAAGTGTTCAAAGAACAAATTGGGAAGAACATGAAGGTATATGTAGATGATATGCTGACCAAAGTAAAAAAGCTTCAGATCACATCAAAGACCTCAGTTAAACATTCGATCAATTGGAATAGAACCAAATGAAACTGTACCCGACCAAATGCGTGTTCGATGTGCAAGAAGGGGTGTTCCTCGGCTTTATAGTGAATCAGAGAGGAATATAAGCTAATTCATGTAAAATCAAAGCTCTAATTGAGATGAAATCGCCAAGTTGTAAAAAAGATAATAAAAAACTTACTGGTAAAGTGGCTTCCCTAAACTGGTTTGTTTCTCGAGAAACAGACAAATGCTTACCATTTTTAAGGTACTCAAAAATACATTCGAATTGAACGAGGAGTGTGAAGAAGCATTTTTGGAGCTAGAGAAGTATTTGGGATCTCCGCTATTACTGTCTCGACCAATTTTGGGAGAGAAGTTATATCTATATTTAGCTATTTCTAGATCTGCAGTTAGCTTGACACTAATCTGACTGGAAGGTGGAATCCAAAAACTAGTCTACTACACCATCAACGCATTCAGAGGTGCAGAGGTTAGGTATTCGCATTTGGAAAAATTAGCATTAGCTCTTATTGAAGCCTCCAGATGAATAAAGCCTTTCTTTTAAGCATATACCATAGTTATATGCATTGATTTACCTCTTCGGTAAGCACTGCATGATCCAGAAAAATTAGGTAGGTTGACGTACTGGGCAGTAAAGCTTAGAGAATATGATATCATCAACGAGCCAAGGGAATCATTGAAGGGGCAAGCTATAACATATTTTATCACAAAATTTACGTATCTAGAGGTTACCGACCAACCAAACTTGCTCGTCGAGCAAATTTCTTCGAAAGAGAGCTTAGCTCCAAAGTAATCCAAGGTCGTAGTCGACCAATCTAAATCATCCATTGTTCAAGAGATGGATTCGAAGTATGCAGAAGAAAACAAGAAGATATTCCACCATGGAATTCTATTTACGGAAAGGTTTAATAGTGAAATTCCATTATGGCAATTATATGTGGATGGATCTTCATGTGCAATCGAAAGTGGAGTTGGTATTATACTTAATGCTCCCGATAATATTGATGTGGAATATTACCTCAGATTTTAATTTTAGGCTTTGAATAATGAAGCCGAGTACGAGGCATTAATCATAGGCCTTGAATTATCTCTATCATTAGGTGCCGAATAAGTAATGGCACATAGTGATTCTCTGTTAATTGTCAATCAAGCGCTTCAGGTTTATGGAGTTAAAGGGGATTTAATGGTAAGATACTAGGCTAAAGCTATTGAGGTAATCTCCAAATTTCCAGCAGTCCAGATATGCACTTGCTCGGTTAGCATCGGCGACCATAATGGAACTCATGAGAAGCATTCTAGTGGATATCTTGGCAGCCAGGAGCATAGATGAAGATCCAATGATAAATTTCATTTCTGTAGATTTAGGTACACGTGGATGGACCCGATTAGAGCTTATATTGAATTAGGGACCCTACCAACTGATTCAAAAGATGTAAGAAAACTCAGGTACAGAGCAACTAGGTTTGTGTTGGAAAAGGGAGTCCTATACAAAAGGGAATACACCATTTCCTTACTACGATGTGTCCATCCATTAGAAGTGACTGACTTAATCAAGGAGGTACATGAAGGTTCTTATGGGGATCATTCAGCTGGTCGGTTGTTAGTCTAGCCAATTACCACGTAGGGATATTATTAGCCCACTATAAAGGCAAATTGTGGGATCTTTGCCAAAAAGTGTGATAAATGCCAGAGATTTGTAGAAATTCATAGGGCACCATGGGATACCTTGAGACCAATCATTTCTCCCCGGCCTTTCGCCATTTGCGTAATTAATTTGGTCGACCCATTGCCGACCACCAAAGGCAGGTTCAAATACTTGGTGGTAGCTATCGACTACTTTACGAAATGGGTGGAAGTAGAACCATTGATAGAAATGGCCTATGAGAAGGTATTCCAGTTCATATTGAAGAACATTATATGCAGGTATAGCATGCCTTATGCATTCATTACTGACCATGGCACCCAGTTTGACAACGATGAATTTGAATCATATTATGTTCAATCCAAGATCCAGAAACTTCATTCTGCTTCAGGACATCCACAAAGCAATGGTCAAATAAAAGTAACGAATAAAACTCTGCTTAATGGAATAAAAAGGAGACTTGATACTGCCAAGGGTAACTGGATCAATGAGCTACACTCTATTCTTTGGGATTATGGAACCACGCTTAGAACAGCTATTGGAGAAACACTTTATATGCTTACTTTTAGGACAGAGTCCATGGTACCTACTGAGATAGTCCTACTAACTCATAGAGTTTTGAACTTTGATTCTCCTAAAAGTGATCTAATGAGAAGGTTGGATTTGGATATGGGTACTGCCCTCAGAACTACTACTTATCAACAAAGGACTACTATTTTTTACAGTAAAAGGGTCAATCTGACCAACTTGAAAGAAGGAGATTACGTGTCATCTAGAAATTAAACATGATTGAGGAAAACTGCCATGGTTTATATTGCATCTCAACAGTCGTTTAGTCAGGAACTTTTCGACTAGAGACACTTGATGGGGAAGAATTTAAGAACCCTTGGAACGCTGATCACCTTCGAAAATACTATCAGTAAAATAAGGGCATTTTGTATTTTTTTTTATTTCAGTTCAAAAACTTTTCTTTCAAGTTCAATAAAATATCTTGATTTCAGTTCAATTATACTTCAATTTTTTTGATTTTTTTTTGAAGCACGATGATATACATCCCCAGAAAAAATAGAACAATATTCAAATAATGTCTCTTGGTCTTCAGCCCTTGCCAATCAAAAAATTGGAACAATATTTAATCAACTACTTAATAAGGTTGAACTTATCAAATTTAAGATACACCAATAGCTTAAAAAGCAGTTAAAGATGCATCAACAACTTAACAAGCAGTCGTGTTTTTCAATTAAATTAAATACTGGAATACATGTATACATTCCTAAACACAGGTGTATATATATATATATATATATATATATATATATATATATATATATATATATATATATATATATATATATATATATATATATATTCCTAATACGCTTAATCACCTATAATTATTGCTTCGTGTATGACATAGTCTCAACGAGTCAAGAACAAGAAGTCAGTAAAACTTCATGTATAAGCACAAGACGCTTTACCCGACCAAGTTACAAAACAATCTTCATGTATAAACACAAGAAGCTTTACCCGACCAAGTTGCAAAACAGGAGTGTATATACATTCCTAAACACACTTGGTCGCCGCTGATAACTAATGTCAACACTTAGCTCAAAATTGCTTATAAAGTGCATTAGCATAATCTAAGGCCCTACAATCTTAGTTCAAATATTGAACACATCACTTAAATAAGAAGATTACCAAGTCGTCCACCCTATTAACTAATAATAAGCTGAAAATAATTATTAAACTAAATAAATAAACAAAACATGTATTTTTATTTTTTAATAACAAAGGTATTCCAATCAAAATCAAGTTAGTACAAATTTATTCAGGGAGGTCCATCCCAGCTAGAGGATCATTAAGGGCATATGGAGAATTTATGTAATTGAAGTCTCTCAACATTCGTCTGTGTTGCTGCTGCTCGGCCTGTCAATCAAATGAGGAGGATAGGCTATTTTGATGCTCACCATGAAGACCATAAACCCCTAGGTACTTCGTTATAAAAAAATTGAGGAATGGGATCACGAAGAATCCATATTGTATCCAACTTAACGGGAGGCTTGTCACAGTCTAAGAATCCTGGATCATTCCAATGCCAAAAGGTGTTGTTCTGGTCGTATTTCAGCAAAGTGAGCACATTAGTCCACCCCCATTTATAGCCCTCACAATTACTTTGGGCAAGGTGTTCATCCATGTGGCCTAAGGCTTCCTTACAGCCTTTTATCCATACTTCCCCGGACGATTTGGGGAATTACAAGGTCAACCTCTCCACCTGGTTTGGAAGATTCTTAATGACATTATATTTAGCTATCATTTGAGTTGCATGATAAATAATACTAGTATCTTTGATCTTCAATTGGGAAGACATGTCGACAATTGCCTTATTCTTTGCTTTCAACTAGGCAGCTTGGTCGGCCAACATTTTGTTGGTTCTTTCTTCAGCAATTGTCGGTCGGACAATTACCCTTTGCCTGGAAGTTTTCCCAGGTTTGGTTTTCTACTCTAATGCCTCAAGTTCTTCCAGCAATCTTGCATTTTCAATCTCCAAGAAGGAAGCACCTTCATCAAAACCACTGGTGGATGATTTCTTCAAGATGTCAAGATCATTCCTCGAGGCATTATTCTCCTCCTCTAACATAGCAGCAACTTTACGGGCATTTTCCATATCATGCTTCAAAGATAGTTCCTTCTTGTTCAGAGAAAAAATGATGTCTTGCAGCTTTTTCTCAAAACCCCATCCTTCACTCAAAACTTTATACTTGGCTTCATAATCCGCGAGTAGTAGATCTTTGGATTGATTGTGATCTTCTTACAGTTGCTAGATCATTTAATAGTAAGCAGCATTATTAGCTATAACCTTGTCCCATAAACATAGAAGATGAATATATGACCCATTGACTTGGTCGACGACATCAAGGCCGAGCAACCCAACCAAATCTTATTCGGTCAGAGGAACATGACCAACCTCTAGGATATTTTTACTTCTTCTAAGTAGATCAGATTCAGTAGATACTATAGTTTTCTTTATTGCACCAAACTAAAAAGTCTCAAATAGGAATATAAATTTGCAAAACAATCTAAGACACCAGACAACACTAAGAGTAAATAATGTTGTTCATCTAAAAATCAGAAGCACCAAAGATTAGAGGCAAAAATTTATTCTTTCATTGATAAATAATTCATAAATACAAAAGCTGTTACATCAAAGGAAAGGAAAAAATACACAAAAAATATATTAGCTAGACATTCTCCTTATCTTCAGCTTGGGCTTGACCATCAACTGGTAGGCCGGTATTGGTTCTGGGCACCACTGTAGGCTCAGAAGGCATAGCAGAGGACTCTCTTGATACTTCTTCATCATAAAACTCCTCATCCAAGTTGGGGGAGTGCCAGGATCATTTATAGAGAAGAGTTTATATTTCTCCTTAGTGCATACCACCTTCAAAGCTTCAGTCCATCCTTCCTTGAAGGATAATTTTTTGGGATACTCAATTTGAATAGAGGCAGCAAAAATGGCCTTCTCCCAACCTTTGTCAAAAGTAGCTTTTCCCTAGGCCTTCAGAGCAACCACTTCAGAAGACAAACCATTCACTTCGTCCTCTATAGTTTTGGTTTGGGTAGAGACCTCGACAAGCTTTTCTTCAGCCACTTTGGCCTTATTTTCAGAAGCTCCAGCCCTATCCTCTGTAGACTTTAGTAGGACCTCGGTACTGTTGGCTCTGTCATTTTCCTTCTTCAATTCTTCTTCCTAAGATTTTTTTTTGCCTCTATAACTTGGTGGGATTCATTTAGGGAGTTTTTCAGACCTATAAAGGCCTCTTTAACTTCTCCAGAAGAAAGCAATTGGCCATCCTTCTCCATCATCTGGTTGAAATAAACCAGGAATTGTAAATAAAGGCACAAAGTTAGCAAAAATCATCATTATAAATATACGGACCAATAAGTAACAGAAATTTACTAGTGCCAAACTATAGCAAGCTATCTTAATTAGATGGGATCTCGGCAGGGGGCGATGCAGCTCGATTAGCTAGAAGAGTCCCAGGTTTGATTAAACCCATGGCTAAACCAGGGTTAACAACAATTGAGGCTGACCCAATGTCTAGGTCAACCTAGATTTTTTTTACCAACTCCTATTGGCTGGTGGTTTTCTTGGCAGCTAAAGCTCGCTACTCAAATTGTTTCTTTTGAATCTGTTTTGAAAGATCTGGCAAACCTCTTTTCATTCTTTTAAACTGATGCTCCTCGGCTTGAATCTCATCAGTACCAGTAGGCCTCTTGTCATTGGCCTTGGACTTCTTACTGCCCTCTATAGACTTAAGAGGTGGATATAGGGACCACCCATCAAGTTGGGTATTTTCCCTTTCATCATATCTACAGTAGGATAAGAAGGGGAATAGGAGTTTCAAAAATGACTAAGGACTTAAATGAGGAAGAAGTTTCTCCAGGAATAACCTCACCACTTGTGGATTCAGTGGCCAAAAAAGTGGGCACATGATCCTCTTCGAGATTGATGGCAAGTGATGGCAGAGTAACTGTAGGTCGAGTAACAAAAGAGGTAATTGAACTCTTGTAATTCGGTAAGTAGGAGGTTGATCTTGCATTTTCTTCACCAATTCTCTGACAAATGCTCTCAAATATTTGATCTCTTGAAGTATGATGTCCCCACTCCTTTGGAAACTTTTTCTTACTTTCGATTGCACAAAAGGAAGACAAGAAGGTCAGTTGGCATATCATCAAACAAGTAATTTGCAGGAAAAGGAAGAAATTTTTATAACCTATGCCTTGCCCTGTTTGAGGACACTTGGGTCCATCATACTCCTCCCCATGTTGAAGAGGATCATTTTTCCAGTAGACTACTAGGGCCCTTTTGGAAAATCTAGTTTTCAAATAATAGGTATTGTCACTAGCAACCCATTTATAATAGAACATCAACTCAACAATGCCAATATGGGTCCTATGGATCTGGTTAACCCTATGAATCTCATTCACTATCCTCTATGTATTGGGGGTTACCCTAGCAGAGACAACATCAAAGTTTTGGTAAAATTCAAGGAAAATGCGTCTGGGGGTGGGTGGGGGGGAGTAATTCCACACTCAGCTATAAACAAAGATGGGATCCAATGACCTTCTGCCAATGATAAAACGTCTAGTGGAGGAACAGGCATTTATAAAACTACCCAATCGCGAATTCCTATTTCCCTCCTAAACTATTCTAAAGAGCCTCCATGAACAATATAAACCATGATTAACAGATGACATAAGTCAAAGAAGAGGAAAGAAGGCTTACAGAGGAAACAAGTGTTGAAGCAAGTTTGGTGAAAATGGAAGAAGAAGGAAAGCTTGGAGACGCAGAGAGGTTTAAAATTTGAAAAGTTGTGATAAAACAACCGGTATAGAGTTTGTTTTTATATCTTACCTAAAAAAAAGCAAAAATAATGATTAACTGTACCTACGATTAACATTCTGACGGTTGCACAGTTCTAAAGGCGAGAAAACACTAAATTACCCTTTGGCGCTTCACTACACTTTAAATTATTTACAAAAATGCCAGCGTCAAACAATGCAGGCAAAAAATTTATGAGTGTGGGAGGTCAGTTGCTAAATAAATATTCAAAATAGTACGCTGAGCAACTTATTGGGCTAAATATCCATAATTTCATGAAAATATTTAGCATAAAGCATTGGGGGCTTTTGTTGTATGAAAAATTATGTTCCTACGTGGACTAATGAAGCAGGCATACGTGTCATCCAACGTGGCCAAATAGCTTACTTGATCGGCCTCAGAAGCACTTAGTCGGTAAGAAGGTCGACCAACTCTAGAAAGCCAACCAATTGAAACATCAATAGCTATTCGGGTGGAATATTAATTTGTTATTAATTCCAAGAGGTTTACTTATTGTACACAGATGTAAACGTCTGACAATATAAAGGCGCTCCATCTTTCAAGTTTCACACCCCTATAAATACAAATCCATCCCCTCAACTCAAGGGACAACTCGAATCATACATATGTTTATCCTACTAAGCAATTGTAAATCTGATTAAATAACAACTACAGTGTACGTAGGCTAATTTACAGTCGAACCACTCCAAATTCTCTATCATTTATATGTGTGGTTTGAGTTATTTCCATAATTTCCATCTGTGATTATAAAATTGGAATCAATCCTTTTTTAGACATCAACAAGGTTAATCGAATTAAAAATTGGTATGGGTTGTCATCTGAATTTAATAAGTTAATGCCATTAGATTATTAGACACTCCTTTCTCAAATTGGTATCAGAGCAGGTTTCACCAAATTATCGTGAGATCGTGATTTTTCGTAAATTTTTTCTGTGATATCAGTTTTATTTAAAAATTGAATTTGAAAAATTGCGAATTTTCTGATGGACAACTTATATAATAGGATGCCAATTTTTGATGGATCAAACTATGCCAATTGAAAAGACCGAATGAGATTAGATTTAAATCCATATATGAGCGGGTTTGTTTATTATCTGAAAGAGGGTGGACCCCTCCCACGATCAGTGTGAAAAAT
This sequence comes from Sambucus nigra, assembly GCA_949130495.1. Taxonomy (NCBI): domain Eukaryota; kingdom Viridiplantae; phylum Streptophyta; class Magnoliopsida; order Dipsacales; family Adoxaceae; genus Sambucus; species Sambucus nigra. Next base: position 330,791,673 of record OX422216.1, read on the forward strand.
GTTAAGAGTCCTAAACCTGTTGCTTCCTGGACTGATGATGAGCTTAAGTGGAGTACCTTCAACTCCCGCGGCCTTAGTGCTATTTTTGGAGCCGTCACCCTTGATGAGTTTCAACACATCATGACGTGCACTATGTCTAAGGAAGCATGAGATATCCTCCAGATGACACATGAGGGTACCAACGTTGTCAAGGCATCTAAGCTTTAAAATTTTACCACCCAATTTGATACCATCACTATGTTAGAGTTCGAGAGTTTTAAGGAATTTTATGCTAGGTTGTCGGAGATCGTAAACACTAATTTTAATTTGGGTGAGAAAATTCCTGAGACTATGTTCATTAAAAAAATTCTAAGGTCACTCCCTTCTCGATTTATTCCCAAGGTTACGGTTCTTAACTCTTTAGGGATTTTAGACACTCTTAGGTTAGAAGAACTTTTAGGAGACCTTCAGACTTATTAGATATGTATGTTCCCTAAAACCATTAAACCTAAGGATATAGGGGTATCTGCTTTAAAGACTCAAGGTAAGAAGAAGAAAAAGGAAAGAGTTTGTGAGTATGAATCTGAGGGTGATTTTGATGTTGATGAGTTGGCTTATTTGCGAAAGTTTTTAAAAAGTTTCTCAAATTTTCCAAAAATAATTCTTACAATAAAATATTTTTGACAAAAACAAAAATAAGAATGAGGTTAAGGATAGCGGTGAGAAAGAGTAAGATATAAGGTGTTTTGAGTGCGAAGGTAAAGGGCACAAGTCATATGAGTGGACATTATGCAAATGAGAAAGGGCAAGGAGATTGCAAATAAAGCCACTCTTAGCAATGGTGACATTGAGTCGGTTGATTCAGCGGGAGAATCACCACATGAGCCACGTGTTGTGTTCATGGTTAGTCACTTGAGTATTTATAGTTTGTCCCACGATGATGAGGAAACATGTAAACGTGAGAGCCTCGATGATGTTTTGAGTCATTCGGGAAATAGTGAGAGTGGGGATGACATGGAAAGTGACGAATAAGAGTATCTAAAATAAGCGTTTAGTGATTTATACACCAAGACTTTGAGGAACAAACATATTAGCAAAGACTTGTCTCTTAGGGTATTAGATTTGGAGAGAGAAATAATAGTTTTGAGGGTGTGTGAGGCGTTAAATCAAGAAGGTGAAGATTTCTTTGAGTGAGTATTTGATCGCCTTAGGTAGGGAGAAGAGAGACTTGGCCAACACTGTGGCTAGTCTTATGGGAGATCTTCAATCCTCATTAAAAATTCGTGAGAAACTTGAAGCCCGTGTATCTCAACTCGAGAGAGATGTCTAATGTTCCTGGGAGGTCAAAGTTACTTTAGAGGACACATTTAAGAGGGTAGGAAAGATGCTCATCGGTCCCGCTTTGGGAAATTTTGAGAGGTTAGGAATAGTATGACAGTGCATCAATTTCTCATGTAGTACCCAAGATGGTTCTCGAGTTTGTGTTAGATCCATATGTCCCTCGACCTAACCCACCTAGGTGTATGAATCAATGTAGGAGAGCTCTTCCTAGATGTTTTGAGAGAGGTGTACCCAAGCCCGTGTATGCTTGTTCCCATTGCAAGAAAAGAGGTCACCTTAGGGAATTTTTCTTTAAGTTGGGTAGAGTGTCTAATAGGTTTCTTTCATGGTATGCTACTAGACGCATTCCTGCACGCATTCCCACACATGTTACTTCGCATGCTCCCGCACATCACATGAGAGATTTTGAGAGTTTTTTAGAGCAATTTGAGCATTTAGTCAAAACTTTAAAAGATATTATGGATGTTTTTCATAGGATGTCATCTCCTTTAGAAAACTCCTCCGGGCCTAATGATTGAGGTTGCGACTTATTTTCTGGCATAAGTTGTTTTTCACGTTCATATCTTACATGCCTATAGCTATATTGTACTATCATTGTGCTTATATATTTTTTTGATTTTTTTTCGAAAAATACAAAAAGAGTTTTTGTTTTTTCCTTAAAAATATTTGGAAAAATACAAAAAGATTTCCAGTTTCTTTTTAAGAAAAGTGAAAAAGACAGATTTTATTTTTGATAATTTTTTTTGAAAAATCTAAAAAAAAATTGTATTTTTTTACACCATACGTGGATGAACATTAAAGATGTACGAGTCACCCATTCATTACATATCCATGTGACTATTTTGTAGTGTTTTGAGACGTGACATCATTTCATTTTTATTATTTATAATGTGTGGAGTCATTAAGATGTGATATGATGAATACTTGCTACATGTTTGACTCTTTGTAACCTTTAATGCACACAAGCACAAACTTATTTGAGTTTTGCACTTACCTTTCACGTGTTGATTGTAGTGTTTTCATCTCGATCTACTTTTAAAACGAATCAAAATGTGAAAAATGAGATAATAAAAGTATTGCATTTAAGAAATATTGCCTGAATTGGAAAAAATAAAAAATCATTTATCCGGTATATTTGGTATATCTTATGCAATGGAATCAGGCTGCGAAAGACATGTTGACTTTGCTGAAAAGCCACCATTTACAAACATAAAAGAGCCAAAAAGATTAACGGCACATAAAAATTGAAGTGCAAGGTCAATTTTTAAGAACATTGATGCTTTGCTACATATGAGCATTAAGTTGTTCAAAACGATTTAATTGAAAAAATTCAATATGTGAGTTTTTAGGGAGTTAAGTCAAAGATCAATGGGTTTGCACGTCCTTAAATTTTTTGTAAAGCATTACATAGTTTTGGGTGTTACTGGTGTGAAAATCACTTACGATTTTGATTAGTTGATTAGGGTCACTTGAGTTCGCCATTTTTACACCTAAGGTAGACTTTGAGATCTTGCGTTAGTGGTGTCTCATTCCTTCGTGAATACGTGTTATGTTTATCTACGTTTATTAACCTATAGAATATGTTCACACCCCTAAATTCCTCTTCCATGATTCAGTTATTTTTATGTTTCGCTGTGGTGTGTTGTATTTGTAAAAGAATTTTTTGAAAAAATTTCAAAAATTGTTTATGGAGCCTTTGAGATTATCATTGAAGATTATTCATTCATATTTTTTTGTGATGATATATTTTTATTATTGGTGATGTTTCTTATTTTCATGATGAGTTTCTACTCCTTATCTATTTCTGACAACATAAAAGGGGATGAACAAATTACGATGGAGATTACATGAGTTTAATTTATGGGGGGGATTTTATCTTTATGTATTTTCTTTTATATGTCAACACTCGATGCATCACGGGGTATTTTCTTTGTTTCATGTGAGTAGATACATTTGAAAGATCATATATATAGGTACTTTTGCAAGATCATATTTGGATTACACTCGATGAAGACGAAGTGCCCAAGAGAAGTCAACGAAGAGGTGGAGATTTTAAGGCTTTATTTTTTAAGACATCTTTATCTTGTACCTATACTTTTTAGGGTTTGGGAGGGTATTAGGATATTGTATTTGTCTTAGATAATTTATTTGTAATTTGGATTTGGATTTTATGTTTGTACCGAAATGGCCAAAAAGGGGAGATTTGTTAGAGAATAATTTGCTCATAGCTTTGGCTAGCTTAATTTTTGGCATATTCCGCTATAGTTTTATTTGAGCTGACACAAAGTTCGAAGATCCAACATTTCCAAATTTCAAGCATCTCCACTCTATGAAGTTATAATGCTAATAATTTTATATTTATTCTTTGAATTTATTTTGGGATGTTTATTTTTATTAAAACTGGAAACATGATTTTTTATTTGAAAATTGAGGCCGTTTTCTTTATTTAAATTTTTTCAAAGTTAGCGCATCTCATTCAAACGAGATGGGAATCTTGTTCTAACGAGATCCTATTTTTGTTCGAAGTCTTGTTTGAAGTTTACTTCGAACGAATATTGAACGAGAGTGTACTGTTTTAGGTCATTTGATCTTCGTTTAAACGAGATGGATGATTGGGTCAAACGAGATTTAGTTTGTTCAAATGAACTGCCATTCTCATTCGAACGGGCTTCAAAATTCATTTGAACGATCCGTCGCCTCTAAATTTGTAATCATCATATAAATACCTATTTTGTGTTTGTTTTGTTAAGACTTTTGTCAGAACTGTTTCTGCATATTTGTACCAAAAGTTTTCAACCTTTTGAGTTTGAAAATATTTTTTATTCACAAATCACATTCCCAGTGTATATTTGAGTGAATCAAGTTTAAACCCTATAGTTTGTATCCTTGCATACACAACCTTTGTGGAAAAGGCATCTCCACAGCTAACTTGTGAAACCCGAGGGGATCACTGCTGAAGACGAAGGCTGAGGCTGAAGGAGGACTGCGGTTGTCTTGATTCTTGCGAGGATCATTACTGAAGAAAGGTTGTGATTTTTGTAACTCTTAAGAGGATCATAGTAGACTCATTTATAAAATTTGTATGTTATGATTTGTAAATTTTATAAAGTGAATAAACGGTTTTACTTGAAAGTTTTTTTTTTCTGAAACTCTATTTTGATTGAAAGCTTTCTTGATTTACATTTTGAATCACATAGTTGCATGTTATATGACTAATCGAATTAAAAATTTATGTGGGTTGTCATATGAATTTAATAAGTTAATGCCATTAGATCATTGCTCACCCTTTACAAGCCCAGGAAAATATCAAAGTCAAGTTGTTGAAGACTTCAAACCTAGGTTTTGCAAAAGCTATTTTCTTACAATTTCAAGATATACATGTAAATACAACTAGTTTACAACATACAAATACATGTATTTAAGCCCAAACGAATATCAAAGTCAAATTATTCAAAACTTCAAACCTAGGTTTTGAATAAGTTTTTTTCTAACAATATTAAACTATACATCTAAACACAACTATTTTATAATAAACAAACACATATATTCAAGCCCAAACAAATATCAAAGTCAAATTGTTCAAACCTAGGTTTTGCACCAGTTATTTTCTTATAGTATCAAGATATACATGTAAATACAACTATTGTACAACAACCAAACACATGTATTAAAGATCTACAACTATATATATATACATTCACATGCACACCATATATATACACATTCACACGCACACAAAATATATATGTAAATCATACATTTGGCAAAAAAATTGTGATTTTTTTACCAGGAGAGAGAGGGAGACGGTTGATGAGAGAGAGGAGGGAGGGTGTAGTGTTCTAGTGGGGAAAAGGGGGTTATAGGGGCTGAAATCCTAACTTTTTTTTTATTCATGGTCCTTGTCATGGTCAAGAACCATGAAAAAATCGTGCCCTAAAAAAGGTCGCACGTGTTATTAATGTTAAGGATCGTCGCATTACCTGGCCGAAAAAAGGTGACATTGTTGCTCTTTGGTGTTGTGAATAATAATAAATATATATAAGCCTATGATAGCATAATCACCAACAGTAATAAATCCAACTCGAAAAGTACGACTGTTTCATACATAAATCCAACTCCCCAAATAAAATAGCAACTACTAAAATATGCTAATAGGAATAAGAAAGCGAGCATGCAGTCTCAACACCTACATCCTATATGACGATCAACTGAAGAGGAAAAACAAGTAGATAAATTCGTGCTCAGGCAGTAGCTGCATCCTAGGTCTTAAAAATAAAATGAGCAATAACGTAAACAAAAAGTCTACGAAGGATAAAGATCTAACCGAATTTGGTCTAAGATGAATAATTATGCATATTCCTCCGATATTTTATTTTTTTTAAAGTTATTCTAACTCAAACAACCCTAAATATCATATGCCTCTAATCCCAATACCAAGTGAATCCAGTACATAATTATCATTATTCTCAATTGAATTTAATTAAAGGTTCCAATCATATATATAAGCGTATACTACTCGAGTATAATTCCAAGTAAGAGTAAGACAATCTCAAGTCTAATATCCACATAATTAAGGTCCTCTACGTGTACGATCAAATGGACTACTCTCGAGTCCAAACATAAAAATATACGAAGGCCTATCCCTATCGACTTCGGGTATCAATCGTGCATACTAGGTATAGTTATAAGCCATCCTAACCATGTAATATTAAAAACCATTGATAAGGGATAATAACTACACATTCCTATCATAACACACGATCTACATACTGAAGGCTATATGCTAGAGCTCCCCCTAGGGATACGGGTACATTAGTTGTAAAATTAGGGTAAAAGGCCAGGGTAAAGCCCATCTCTATCACTGGGACAACTGCACGATCAATGTCGTATGCACCTCATTAAAATCCCTCCTAATTCATCACCCATGAGAACTCACATGCACAGAATAACACTCCTAATCACTCGTAGAATATTAAGCCATAAACCAAATTTCTTAATTAACCTTTTAATTAAGAATTAAATATCCAAACTTGTTCAAACAAAATACCTAATCTCGTTCAAACGAGATTCCACAAGTCGTTCGAACAACTTCTGTATGTCGTTCAAACAATAAAACCTATCTCATTTTATGAGTCCTAAACTCATTTGAATGAACTGACCAGTCTCGTTCGAACGAGATGAACATTGTCTATCCCATCTAGAACTCCGAATCCTCCATTAATGACCAAAATCACCTAAATAGAAGACTCTAAATAACACTAATACCATCCTCCCTTAGATATAGGTTACCTAAGTACATAACTAATCTATATATTTGAGTTTTAAATCGTTCAAACATGCATTTGAGGATTGATTCCAAGATTCAAAGTTATGAATCCTATTTCTATAATTTGTCTAATTAAGTTCATATTCAATTTGATTATTAGATTAAATAGAGGGATTTCTATTTATTTGTGAATATGAAATTATATCCAACCAAATTTATTCATAACCTACTTAGATTCATGAAATTTAATACTAATATTCTCTATACACTAACAATGGATTAAGGGTTAAACTTCTAGATTAGTTTAATTTAGAAATTAGTATTTTATTAATCGAAATTATATTATTAAACATGAAATTAACAAATTACAATGATCAATTATCATTATAACACAGACTCCAAATTTAATACTTAATCTAGGTAAAGTTGCCTTAACAAAATAGTTGAATCCAAGCCAAAAGATCTCCAAAGCTTCCTCTCTCTTAAATGTCTCCCCTCTCTAGCCTTAGGGTTCCTCTCACAAGACTTTGAAGTGAATTAGGTTAAGTATAATGATCCCTCAACTTAGTTAACAATGAAATTAGCACTAGGCCCCTTATGGGCCTCATCACAATGAGCTTAAATACCACTCCAATCGGCCCAAAACACTAACCAATGAATATACCGACCCATAGGACTTAAAACCCATTATTTTAAGTAAAAGAAGGAAATTCTAAATGTCCTAAAAGTCAACCCCATTTATGAGACAAAAAGAAACTAATATTATATCCTGTACGAGTCCACAACCAATTATTAATTATTTATTAATTTAGTGCGACAAAATTTTATAAGAAACTACTTCATGATCGGTGGAATCCGAGACCAAGGGGATAATCCAAATAAGGAAACCCTCGATATCAAATTCCTAACCATTCCATAGTCTACCATAATATGCAGTCACTTCCAAATATTTAATTAATAAATTACCATGTTTTAAGTCCGATTTCAATTTCGAATTATATAACACTTATAACACATGTAGAATATAAATAGTGACGTCACGTGTCACTACTTGCAAATATAAAATTTTCACAAATTAATTTAATGCACAAAAAAATATGGGGAATTACATTGGTGTTCGATGTTGTTCTAGACACCCCATCCTAGGAACCCCTAAGAACCTCCTTAGGTTACTAACACTCATCCACCCACAATAAACTCGAGGTCATACCCCGAGTTCTGATCCGGGGGCAATTGGGGGATTTTAGGCCTCGTTTGATTCTAGTCAACTCTTTAACCTGAGGTAATCTTAATGAAACTTCTAAGGGCTCTGAATCTCATTTCCAACGGTCTGTCCTATGCACAAATCGGCTTCACGATTCGCAGGAGTGATCCGTTTTGATCTGAGTACTGATCTGGAGGCCACTAGGCACTCTCGCGCCCTATTTGAAACTGTTTAACTCTGCAACCTAAGATAAGCTCAATGTAACCTCGAAGGGCTCTAAATATCCTTTTTAATAGTCCATCCTGTGCGTGAATCAACCTAACGGCTAGCACGAATGACCCGCTTTACTTTGAATGGCCACTGGGCACCTTCAGTCCCCATTTGACCTTGGTTAACTTTTTAGACCTAGTTAAGCTCATGAAATATTGAAGGCTTTGAATTCCTTTTCCGATGGTCCATGTTGTGTGCGAATCGGCTTCATAGTTTGCACGAACGATCCGTTTTCCTCCGAAAACCCCATGTTCAGAGACCATTGGACGTTTAAAGCCCCATTTGAGTTTGGTCAACTATTGAACCTAAGAGTGGCTCAATGTATTCTTAAAGGTATATGAATTTCCTTTCCAACGGTCCCGAATATACATGATTCAGACTTACGATTTACAATTTACGCCATTTTTTCGAAAAGTCTGTTTCGAACTGCTTATAGGCACCCCAGACCACTTGCCTATCGGCATGGTGTACTTTCCTTGCCCAGCATGGCGGGCACTGTGCCAATAGGTTTGTAAGGGTCCATGTCGATTGGCCCTCCCAACCTAAATCTCACTATATAAAGGGCTCATGATCTCACCTCTGAAGGAGGCCTTTTTTAGCAGTTAACAAACATTCTCTCAAATTCAAAGCCTTCTCGTTACCTAAAAAACCCACTTTCCATCATTCCTCCACCTCACTTTCTTACCACATTTAGTCATCCACCTTTGCATATCATATTACCTTCATACCATTATAATAACCAACCTACATACATTCTAAATTTAGCAATAAAGATCTACAAGGAGGTCCATTCCTCATCCCCTTTTTAGTTTAATAATTTAAGTGTTATTATTTACTTTATTCTCATTTTGTTATATATTTTAGTTTTGTTTCATTATCTCACATCAAATAATATTCATTTTTATTATTAGTATTGCACTCAACTTATTTTCATAAAATCCTAAAAAAGACAAAAATAGGGTTTATTCATAAATTCCAAAAGTAAGATTCCATTATTTTCTCTCACTTTCACTCTTGAAGACATTATTCTTTAAAAGTACTCAAAGAGGAGTCCTACATTTGTATTTATGGGTTGAATTCCACCCCCATGCTATTTTCGAACTACGTGGAATTTGATGCCCCTTGGGATACTTAGGCGTCTTGGGCCAATCCCGAGATTCGAGTCCTATCTTTTCATTTTACATCTTTTATATATATATATATATATATTTTGAGTCTTGGACTCCTACATATTTATGTCTCGTCCGATAGGCACATTCTCTTTTTCATAGTCTATTATTATTTCAGGTACAATCCTACGGATGAGTCCGCTTCGTCCATTCCATGACATGAGTCAGGTAATTCCACTCTCCCATTATTTATATTATACACATGTACACACATATCATGGATAAAACGAGAATATCAACATAGCTCATTAGAGTCCGAAAAGGCAGAATGGGTGCCTAACACATTCTCATTCTATAACTTACTCCCAAGACCTTTGAATCACTTGATTTCATATGCACCAGTATGACCTTGATGTTGTTCTCTCGAGGCAGTGACATTCTGTTGCATGTTTTGAGAAAAATAGGCTGGCGACTCCATCTCTTCGTGTTATCCCCATTTGACGATCGATTTTATATCCGAGGCAGATCGCGAAAGACGTCGAAACGGGTGGTAGAAAGAGGACATCCATATCCTCGAATCACCCACACTCGTCTGGAAAAAAGGGATAAAGGGAAGGGGGATCCCTTTTCCTCCTTATCCCCTCGTCATGACTTCGGGGCCAGGACCATGCCGAAGGAATCCGACTCGGATGGACATAATGGTGACTCTGCTGGGGATTTTTTTAGAGGACTAGACTCAGTTTTCACATGGGTGTTACTTCTTTACTTTCTTTCTTTTTTTACATGCGTACATATGCCTCCACTTGTATGTTCTCCTTACTCCTATGCTTACTTCTTGTATATTTATCTCATCCTTATATGTACCATGCACTCTCCTCATGTATATATCACTCTTGACTTACTTGTACATGCTCACCATACTTCACCTTACATCCGCTTGTATATGTTCTCCGTGCTCACTTAGCACACTCACACTTTTATATAATCTCACCTTTATTTATATTCTCCACACACCACTTGTAGATGATCCATGCTTAGTCTCACTAGAACACCTTCACTTGTAAATATTCACATGTTCACTTATACTATTCCCATGTCACTCTCTCACTTTTTACATATATATCACTCACTTGTATATTCACATGTTTCACACTCTAGTACCATGCTTTGTATAGTTCCCATGCTCCATGTATATACTTGCTAGATTTATTTTTATTTCATGTTATTTGTATGTTCTCCCTCATAATGGTATTAATCCCTTTTAATTAGTATACAAAAATTCTCCATAAGATACTGACTAAGATTCATGCATTTTTGCACACTACATCACCAGAGCATGATAATATTGGCCAAAATTTGGTCTCGTACAGGGGGTTCACTTTGTGATGGGTACCGGTCCTATGGGGTATGGTTAACCTAAGCGATATGATTCTTACATTCCATTAGCCTTGTACCTTCATTGTATATCGAATGGTTCCCCTCATCATACCGCTTGATCGAACTCACGACATGAGGTATATAGCAGGGAACTCGTTCATATATATCGAGTATATCGAATTAGCTCTCACAGGTATCGCCCGCACGAGGTATATCACATACACTCAGGTATATCGAATGGCATGTCCAGACATATCGATGAATGATTGCCCTTATAGGCAAGAGGCATATCGTGGAAGTCATGCCACATGTGGGAACCTTTCCACTGACCCACCAAATGAATAACCTCATATAGGCGTTAGCCTTAGGGCACTCATAATTAGTTTACCGATTACTATGCAAAACTCTATTGAAGTTTTGGGTCGCTATACAACTCAAAGTTTTTCACTATTTCGCTTATTTTCAAAATAGAACCCTGTCCGTGAGCTTGGAAATAAGTCAAACAATGTCTTATATTTTATACCCTATCTTTTCCCCAGGCTCGGGACCTGTCCAAAATTTTCTTTGCATTTAGTCAAACATAATACAAGTGAAACCTAATAATAATAATCATGCTGAGGATTCTCCTTTTCTTTCCCTCTTTTCAAAAACAAATATACGAAAAACATATTTCCTCCTTTTCCAAATTATGAAAATTACTCCCCTTTTTCCTCCAAAACTAAACCAAAATCACTTTTTTTCTCAAATCGATTGCATACCCAACTTTGGCCCGGCTCTCTATTGGTTTCGTTATTCCTTCAAACCACTCCGAAGCTCCACTACTTCGAATAAATTTGAGATCTACCTCTGTAAGTTATTCATGGAGAATTAAGACCAAGCATTGAATGTTTAGCCAGATTTGATGGCCATATAGCCCAACTCAGTGCCAAGATTAACAATCTTCAAGATGATGCCCAAGAGATGCAGTGACATTGATCCTAAAATCATGAAGCCCATGAACCTGCAATCCTCTTCCCTTGTTCCATGGGTCCACCTACCCTCGAACATGTTTAGGTCCCTGAGGATTACCAACATACCCTGCTTTCCCCACTTACAAATGGGTCTCCTTACACTTAGCTCTTGATTTTGAACCTTGCCCAGTCAGGGGCTAATCCCCTAGTGCCTGCGGACCCTAAAGATGAAGAGCTAAACAAGGTCAGGGAAGACCTCAAGATGATGTAAAAAAGGTTTGACCAAGTCAAGATCTCCAAAAATTACATGTATTACACCAGAAAAGTTCAAGATGTCGGACATCGAGAAGTTCAGGGGCAGAGGGCCGCCGATTGTGCATCAAGGCAACTATCACTGAGCTATGACCCTTTTTGGAGATTTATAAGAAATAATGGCCCAGATATTTCAACAAACCTTAAAAGAGATTGCTCTCTGATGGTTTTTATCTTTTTAACAAACCTTAAAAGAGAGTTCTCATCAAACTGTTAGAACCCCAACCATTGCTAAATCCTCTCCCAAAAAACATCAAGATGATGCCCACTGCGACTTTCACTAAATCACATGCCACATCACTGACCAATGCTTTCACCTAAAAAATGTAATCCAAGGCTTTACGGATTGGGGCATCATCACTCCACCAGCTAATCCCAAACCCAACGCCATTCATAACCCTCTCCCAACACACGAAACTGAAGAAAATGCTATATTCTTTGAAAAAACCTAGAATTTGACCCTTCCCCAAATTGTGGCTGCCAAAATACTCGGCACCTCCAAAATCCCACCCAAATCCCCTAAAGTTTTATCATCTTTTCTCCTAAACCCCACACACTTTAATGATCAAGCTCTATCAGTCCTTACACGATCCTATATTAGCGTCCGCACCCAATCAGAGGAGCGAGGCATGGAACTGCCTGTAGTACTAGATCAACTGCAAAGGTTTGAACTGAAACTGCCCATAGAGATAACCATCGATTACGAGAAGTTTAGTAGCCTGTTTATGGAAGCCCAAAAGTGGACTTGGGAATCAGATGAATGGGTGGCTCCCACAGAAGAAATAAGTCTAGATGATGTTGTCCAAACCATGCTGAATATGTTTTGACTAAAAGAGGAGATACGCCGCATCCCTGAGTTGCTCATAGCCTTGAAACTTCAGGTATGTTTGGTCCCTCTATTCCACTACTTCCCCATTGAGTGGGAAGACCTGTATGATCAAGACCTAGAGGTTGTTAAAAGAATAGACTACTATTGGCAAGAAGATATCATAGCCACTAGCTGGGGTGCTGACTTCGAAAGCTCAAATGGTGAATCAGATGGAGAAAACTTCCCCTTTGTGGATTCTCAGTACCATGGTATGACCCCGATGATAAAAATATGAAACCGGGGATGGAGATCTTCTTCCAAGATGACAACACCTGGGGTGAGGAATAGAAGAACGAGGTAAAACCTCTGATTAATGAGGCCATGAAATCACTAAAAACTCTAAGGGTTGAGACACTGAGGAGTCATTCGACCTACAAACACTGGGGTTGAGTCTTTATATTATTCGCCAAGAAGCTGCCCCGTCAAACCCATCCATTAATATTACAGCCACTGAATCACCTCTCTTTAACTCGCACGCCATTTCGGTCCAGACTGCTCAAGCCCAGTTGTAGAGGGTTGATCACCCATTTTTCTAAATAAATAGGCGAGAATACCCTTATGGAGAGGGGGGATCATCACGATCAACCCCCTCTAAAGAGTGCTCTAGCAAAGACAAAAACTTAACTGGGTGAGGAGGCCCACCATGAGGAGCCCCTCATCCCCAAAGCTCAATGATCATAGAAAGAGAGTTAGGATGAGGAGGCCCACCACGAGGAGCTCCTTGTACCCAAAGCTCAATGATCATAGAAAGAGAGTTATGATGTATAGGCCCACCATGAGGAGCTCCTCGTCCCCAAAGCTCAAGCCACATAAAAAGGCAAGTTCGAGAAGGTCAACCACGAGCAACTCCTCTAAAGGAATTGAGACTACAAAAAAGGCCAAAGCAAGGGGACTCATTGCGAGCAACCCCCTCTGCCCCAGTTAACATATCACAAATGGAATAAGGGTGAAGAAGTTTACTCATAAGTGATCACTCTACTCCTAAGTGACTTACCATATAAATGATAAAGGGGGAGGAGGTCCATCTAGAGTGACCTTATCTCTAAGGTTTGTTACCTAGAAAATTTAAATTAATATTATTTTACTTTCTTGTACAAGTAGTTGAGTTGAGTAATCAGGGCTCAAATAGGCCAGATGGTATCTCCTGGGAGTTTTGGCTTGGTAGCTGAGGAATAAGGTTTGTTAAGAAATCTCAACCACTTATCACTTTAAGATTGAGAGAATACTAGTATACCCAACCCTTACACGGTTCACACCCAGTCATAATAGAAGTGAGCAACCAAGAGGTTGCTCATAAGAAATGAACTTTTTTTATAAAAATGATTTTAGAGGAGGAGGTCCTTAAGGCCCCTCTCAAGTAAAAAGATTTTAGAGAAGGGGGTCCTTAGAGACCCACCTTTCAGCTTTAATGGTTTTAGAGGAGGTGGTCCTCGATTCCCCTCTCAAGTTTACAAAGTTTGTACAACAAGTTACTATTTCAAAAGATATTTACCAAATAAGATATTTTGTCTCCATTAGGAGACATTTGATTTTTGACTTTGGTCTATCAGAGAAGACAGGCGACTGCATACTTAGTAGGGACAAAAGGTACATTACAGACCTTGTCCCTCTAAGTTTCCCCTCTTGATTTTGGCACCCTAAAAGGACCAAACTAGCCCATGTTCACCTATAAATAGGAACATTAGTGAGGTCAAATAGATATCAAAAACTCAAGTCATACCTTTACTCTGTCAAAATCACACCAGACCACCTAGTATTCTCTCCCTGCTCTATCTCTAAGTGTTAAGTGATTATTTCTTCACTCCTACACTGACAACCATTATTCTCAGGAGATACTCTTGAGAAAAGTTACTATTATTGTTGTGAAGTTCATCTTCTTGAGGGAGATGGTTTTAGATTTGTTTCCATTTTCACCAAAAAGGGAAGGTTTTACTAGATGCTACTCTATAAACCCTTGAAGTCATTAGGGGTAAAGTTCATTAAAGTGGGTTACGCCTAACCCATTTCAGTATCTTACCAAACCCCAGTCACACTACCCTCCTATATTTGGCGACTCCCTTAGGGAGATATCCTCACTTTTATGGATAAAGAAGGTTTTAACGTTTCTAAGTAGCTGATTTTTAAAGACACTCCACATGGAAATGGAGTTCAAAGTGATCAGACCACCCAAGAGAAGGTGGTGGTTACCAGAGTTAGAGTGACTGCTCCTAAGGGAGGGCAAACCAGTACATCAAAAGAAGCTCCAACGGCAGGTATGAATCTCATGAGCATGTTTTTTGAGTTTTTGAAACAAAAAATGTGGATTTGGCAAACTTGAGCCAAAGTTGCGTAACACCAGCAGCTTCCCCCTTTGGAGGGGCAGCTACTACAACAAAGAAAATAGTAGAAATGGATCGAACACGAAAGGTTATGCCAGAGCAAGTTATGACTCCTTACTGCAGCAAAGACAATAGTAGAATTTGCTCCACCACGAAAGGTGGTGCCAGAGCAGTGACACCATTGAGTTCACCAGCAGTAAAGAGTGTGAGTTTAGAGGAATCTCCCTCCAAGGATGTTACCACGGAGGAAGTGAAAAAGATGCTCTCCTCCTCTCAGAAGGAATCTTCTCATCAATATGAAGAGCTACAGGATCCCTACCCACAAGGTGTGAATGAGAAGCCATACCCATAGGGGTATTTTCCACCAAAACTTATCAAGTTCAATGGCAAAGGAGAGAATCCAAGAGATAATGTGAAGACATTTGTTGAGTACCTAGGGGTGTATGGGAATGACAAAAATCTGAGGTTGAGGGAGTTATCAAGACCCTTATAGGGAAGGCCTACACGTGCTACTCCCACTTGGCATCCAACAATATCCCCACATGGGATGAAATGCACAGGCAATTCCTTCAAAAGTTTTTCGTAGCAGAGGATGACTTCATGCTGAGACACCTGGTGTAGGAGGTACAGATACTTGGTGAAGAGTTGATGTAATATATCAAGTGCTTTCGTAAGAGGGCACTAGATGTCCATGAGTACGTGGCAGAGTCAAGGATACTATAAATACGTGTTGATGGGATCTTAGAAGAGTATAAGATCCGCCTGGTGAATGAGACCCGAGATGGAACTTTTAGAGAATTCACCAGGGCTGCCAGTAATATAACCATGATAATCAAGCCTAGGTCCTCAAGTTGGAGGACGCAAGTGCCATTGACTTCTAGAAGATTTCAAGTCTCAAGAAGGCAAGAAGTTAATCACATATATGGAGGTCCAAAGGACAAGAAGGGAGGCTCCGAATCCAAAAGCAACAGTCCAACTAGCAAGAGGAAGTTTGGAGAGGATACCCCACCACCGCTGCCTTGCAGCTTACAATGGACTATTATCATACATTGGTACGAGAGGGGGTAGCAGGTGTCCCTCATTTAAATTGGAAAACTCTAAGATCAATAAAAAAGCTAATCTTAAGTATTAAAAGTTACATCAGAGGGTGAAACACTCCACCAAAGACTGTTATTACCTAAGGAGGATCATTGGCGAGCAGGTGGCCAGTGGTACTTTACAAATACCTCATGTAGATGTCAATGAGAACCCACTTCTATCACATCATTATAGAAGTGCCAATATGGTAGTATCATATGATGAAGAGGCATCTCGAAACAAGATGGAATGGGAAGGTAGCGAGAAAATATGTGAGGAACTGGAAGGGATAGCACTGAACAGTGAATAGAGAATTGAGAAGGAGAGGATGCACGACGAGTAGTTCTTGAATCCTGACCAAGAAGAAGATGTATGTGCGTAGGTTGAGCAAGTTAACCCCATAGAAGGCAAAATGTATGTCATCCTCGCTCTAGATGAAGGAGGGATATCTGGGGCAGAGTATGTCTATAATGCCCAAACATATGAAGTGGATTTAGACTCTGAGTGTGAAGCCATAGAGAGGAGACCAAAATTTAAGTGGTTCTTTGAATATATAAGAGTAAAGTATGACACTAGGGTAGTCATCATAAGGAAGGTTTTGGAGGCGGTACAATAATGCGGAGACCCCTCACTAAATTAGCAAGGACCAATTGAGAGGTTGATCAAAAGATACACTTTTGAATTGGTCTTCTCTGAGGCATATAGGCAGGTGCCATATTTTCACAACCACCCGCTGTACGTGACAGCTATGATCAATGGAATCTCCTTCCCTAGGGCATTTATGGATGTATAAGCGTCTATTAATATTATGTCGATCAGTACGTTGTATGAGATGGGGATCGATCAAGAGAAGATAGTGCTCGTGCCATTGGTGATGTTATGATTCGACAGTGCAAGCATGTAGTTCCTAGGATATGTGAATGTCGGTACTAAGTTGGGGAATTTCACTTCCCACGTCAAATTCCACGTCATCAATGCCAACACCAACTACCAGTTGCTTATAGGAAGGGTGTGGATGCATACCCATGCTATAGTTCACTCCACGTACCACCAATGTGAAAAATCCAACATTCGAGGAACGAATATCATAATCAAAGAAACACATAAGCCATTTTATGTAGAGGAGGCCCACTTGGTGGATGCAACATTTTACACAAAGTTAGATGATGAAAGGAAGAGTTCTATAAGAAAATTAGAGGATAGGCAAGTTGTTAGAGGAGGTGCCCAGCCAAAGAAGTCCGTCCATGATCGTTTAGGGGAGAGGGTGATCCAACATAGCAAAAGGAAAAAGGAAGGTAGATAATGTATCTAAACCCCCTCAAAAATGCAAAAGTTGGTCCTACCTAATGGGAAAATTATATACCATTTATAACGGCATGCGACATTTTGGGATGATAGCGCTAACCTGACACCAGAGTGTTTTATAGGGTTGAGTCCCAGATGATTGAACATATTGAGGAACCAAAAGAGGCTCTGGAGTTCATGCAAGATGGACCCAAGGATCAACTATAGGAGCTAGAGGAAATCAACTTGGGAGTAGAAGGGGATGAAAGTAGACCCATTCTATTTTCCAAGAGTCTGAATCCAAAGCAGAAGGGAGATATCATAAACTTGCTCAAGGAGTTCACTGATGTATTTTCCTGGAAATACACATAGATGCCAGGGATAGACCTAAAAGTGAGCCCCCACAAATTAAATGTTCTTCCCAATGCTCTCCCAATCAGACAAGCACCCCGTACATAAAAAGCTGAGCTTGACCTAAAGATAAAAATAGAAGTAGAGAAACTGTTGGTTATGGGGTTCATTAAACCCATCCAACACCCTACGTGTCTCTCTTGCATTATGCCTCTAGCGAAGAAGGACAAGAGTCCAATTCGAATTTGTGTGGATTTTTATGACTTAAACTGGGCCTGTCCCAAGGATAAGTTTACCCTGCCTAATATAGACAACTTACTAGATGCTACCGCATGCCATGAAATGTATAGTTTCATAGATGGGTGCATCGACTATAAACAGATTAATATGGACATGATGGATGCGAAGAAGACTGCCTTTCGCACGCCATTGGGAAACTTTCACTATACAGTCATGCCATTTGGATTGAAGAATGCTGGGGCCACCTACCAACGGACTATGATTGACATATTCCATGATTTGTTTCATTATATGTTGGAATTTTATGTGGATGACCTGGTGGTGAAATTCAATAGAGAAATCAAGCACATACAGTACCTTCAAAGGGTGTTTGAAAGATGTTGTAGGTACATGATGCGGATGAACCCCTCGAAGTGTGCCTTCGGGTTCAATGCAAGAATTTTTTTAGGGTTTGTAGTAAATAGGTGGGAGTGCTGGTTGAAGCAGAAAATAAGAAATCCATCGTGATGATGCCACCTTCAAAGAGTCAGAGGGAACTCAAGAGTTTCTTAGGAAAGGTGTCCTACCTAATAAGGTTCATACATATACTGGCGGAGGTGACCCACCCATTTACACCCCTGTTGAAGGAAAAGTCTAAGTGGACCTGGGGGAGGAACAGAAGAAAGCCTTTGAGAAGTTAAAATAAATTTTAGCTTTTCTATCCACGATGATCCCGCTGGAGGCTGGGGCACCACTGCTGATCTACTTCACTTCAACAGACTAGTCTATAGGAGCACTACTAGATCAAGAGAAAGAAAGGGTAAAGAAGCCGATTTATTTCTTATCCAGAGTGATCTCTGGTACAAAATCAAAATATACCAATGTTAAAAGGCACTACCTTGCCCTAGTCTTCGTGGATCAAAAGTTAAGACACTACTTGCTGGCCTTTACAGTTCATATAGTCACTAAGTGTGACCCTGTAAAATACCTCTTGGCACGATCGGTCCTGGTAGGACGAGCAGTGAGGTGGTTCTCAATTTTATAGGAGTATAATTTGAAGATCATAGCTCCCAAAGCCATCAAAATTCAAGCGGTAGCCGATTTTTTGGTCCATTTCCCTAGTGGTAATTTTGAGCCCCTATTGAAGAGTTACCTGGGAAAAATTTCCAAGCATGCGTGGCAGAAGAAATGGAGAAATGGGAGATGGATTTTGATGGTTCTAGTGCATAATGAATAGGAGGTGCGGTCATTATCCTCTCAAATAGCAAGGAAAAAATCACTCTCTCCTTCAAGCTAGACTTCAACTACTCGAATAATGGGCTGAGTATGGGCCCCTCATTTTGGGGTTGTTGGAGGCTCTTCGAAGAGGCATCAGGGTATTATGCACATGAGGGGACTCTAACCTAGTGGTGAAAGATGTTAATGGGGAGTTCACCCCCAAACATGCCAACCTGGCACCGTACAGATCCATTATACAGAAGTTGATGGATCGATTCTTGAAAGTGATTATTGAGAGGCACGTGCGAACAATGAATAGGCATCCTGACGCATTAGCTACAATAGCCCAGAAATTAGACATGGATGATTCAGAGGCAACCATCACAGTACGACAGAGAACAATGCCTGCTATAGTGCAGTCCCTATTCCCAAATGTTGAGTCAGATGATTAGAGGTACCTGGTTGTGAAGCAGTTAGAAATAAGGGAAGGAATAATGAAGATGTTAGAGCTAGATAAATACCACCTATTGCAAGGAACACTTTATTATTAGAGACTCTACGGGTTCTTATCAAGATGTGTAGGAGAATAGTAATAAATAGAGAGGTTGGTAGCGATGCATGAGAAGTATTGCAGGGATACTGATGTCCCTCTGTATCGCCGACTGCAGTGGGGGGTTACTATTGGCCCACCATGAGCACATAAGTTTCTCGTTTGTCGCAGGGTTGTTTAAAGTGACAGACCCAATTTTACTAGCCAACAAAAGATAATTCCATAGAGGCCTTTGAAGATAGGAGGCAACCTTACACACCTTATTTGAAAGATGATGAATTTCCTGCTGAAAGAGCATATGAGATTTATCTACGAAAGAGAGTTGCCTGCTTCGACCTAGGAGGAGGTGATATCTACAGAAATGGATACAATAAGAAAGCACTAAAATGTGTAGCCAAAGAGGATGTGAAAAGAGTGTTGAATGAGGACCATTGACCGTCCCACATGGGAGGTGCCAAACTGTATGACTAGCTGATGACGTTGGGGTATTATTGGCCAACTATGAAGGCTGATTTCATCAGTTATGTGAAAAGATACAAAGCTTGCCAAGTGCATGGCAACATGGTGCATGCCCCTTCTTTTAGTATACAAATCCTAGAAACTCACTACTCCCTCCACACGTGAGCGTTCAGTCTAGTGGAAAAAATCATCCCAGCCTCTCGTAACAAAGCTTTGATTATTGTCGCCACATAATTGTATACCAAATGGGTAAAATCCATCCCCCTCAGAAGAGTGTCTATCCAAGTGGTAACCAAGTCTATTAAGGAGTATATCATATGCAAGTTTGGTATACCTAAGGTGGCTCTAACAGACAATGGAAAATAATTCGTTTGCCAGGAGATGTCACTTCTCACAGATCAATATAAGATTGTGCACAACAAGTCAACTATCTCCTACCCTAAGGGGAATGGCCAAGTGGAGGCCAAAAAGAAAACCTTGATCAATATCTGGAAAATGATGTTTTAAGGCATGCCGAGGGCATGGGATGAGAATCTACCCATGGTACTATGGGCTTACCGCACTTCAAAGAGAAAGTCGACCGGGTTTACCCTACTCTCACTTGTATATGGGACTGAAGCTGTCCTACCGGTGGAACTGGAAGTACCCTTAGATAGGGTCGCTCTAAGAAATGGATTCATCCTTTACCCACGACATGTGCAGTTGGAGGCACTAGACGAGCACAAAGATAAGGAAAAATAGAACTTTAAAGTCTACACCCAACAACTATCTAGAGCTTACGAGAACCTTGTCAAGCTTAGAGAGTTTCAAGTGGGAGACTTGGTCAATCGTGCATCCACTCATCACCTCCACAACATGTTGGCGTCAAAGCTCAAACCCAATTGGGAAGGCCCCTTTGTGGTAAGGGGGTAGGCAAATTAGGGTACTACTAGATTTCGGAGCTGGAGAGTGACTGTCTCCAATCCATCAATTACAAATGGCTGAAGAGGTATTATGCACAATTTTGTTAAAATTCATTTTCTTTGAAAGAATTTGAGCGGCTTGCTCTAACACCAAGAAAAGTCTTTTTGTAAAAATGATTGAGAAATATAATCTTATAAACAATACACAATATTAAAGGAAATGAATATAAGCCCTTTTTTTAATCATTGTGTGATGACTCTTACTTTGTTTACTTATCTGCTATATGAGGCAGATCCACCAGAATAGTTTTTTAGAAATACTCTCTACTAGGCTAGAAGAGGGTCCTAGATAAAAAGAACTTTGCTCATTATACTTGGGGCGGGGGGGGGGGGGATACATCCATCCTAAGAGAAAAATATATTGAGCAAAGTCCTTCCAGACATAACAGATAAATGGTTTTATCCTTGTCACTAGGCCAGTAGGAGGACATCCTCTAAGTAACAATAATAATAATAAAAAAATGTTTTCACAACAAGATTTGTAGCCTAGAGAACAATTTCTAACCTTTATTCTCAAAGAAAAGATTTACTTGATCAATTCTTAGAAATTGTGGAGAAAAGGGATCTACACCCCCGCTCTAAATTTTCATTTTTAGGAAAAAGGTTCCTAACAAAATGTTTGAAATAAGGATCCCATAGACCTCGGGCAATGTTTATAAAAAGATATTAATTTTTATTTGTGAATTATATTCAAAGTTTAAAGGAAGTAAAAGGGATAGCCCTTTTCTCCCACTTATTCCCTTAGAAATGAATATGCATAGTAAAGTACCCCAAAGTTAGAAGGGGCAACTCTAAAATATTAGTTTTCTCAGATAATATGTAAGTACACCACAGTTAAAAGGGACAACTTTAAAATTTTAACTTGCTCAGATAATATGCAAGTACCCCACAATTAGAAGGCACGACTCTAAAATATTAACTTGCTCACATAATATGCAAGTAACCCACAGTCAGAAGGGGAAACTCTAAAATGTTAACTTGCTTAGATAATATGCATGTACCCCACGGTTAGAAGGGGCAGTTCAAATAGACTAAATGGTCACAGAAAATTAGAGTAGATTATATTAAGCATATATTGAGATCCAGATAGAAGAAAATATAAACAACATACTGGAAGCCAACAGAGGGTTTTCAGTAATAAGTCAACAGTTCTTTACATATATAAAAAAATACCAAATGAGGCTTACATAACAAGAATAGTGTTGTATGTACCAGAGCCATCTCCTCCGAAATTATAGCCAATGTCTCTTCCAGTGCAAGAGATAGCACATCGCTAACCTGAGAACTCAAGTATAGGTCCCGTAGGTAAAGGGACCACAACTACAGATATGTTAGAAGAAGCCTCAAAGTCTTCATGCATATAAGAAAAAGAAAGAATGACAAATATAACAAATAGGGTTGTAAAAAGAATTTTTTTGCATACCACTAAAGTTATCCTTACAGAACTAGGGACAGACCCCTCAGACAAGGGGACTTTAGCTACACTGGTATGCGAGCAAATAAAGAGTGAAAAATGTATATGTAAAAATGGAGCACAAAAAAAACTACTCTTATGAAAGGAAAGACTAGATATATGTGTGGTAACCTCTGTTGTAGTCAAATGAAGACCTACAGGTGGTGCTGAAAGAGCTTTCTCTGTGGCCTCCGTCGTAAGTTCCGTGTATGAAGAAGTGTCACTAGCATCGGTATGAGAATAGAAGAAGAATATAAGTGTCGATAAGTTATCCATAATAGCAAAGAAAATATATAGAGAGGAGGTAGAGTCAAGTTAAAGTAAGTATCGGGAGAAGTGATATGATAATGCCTCCAATAGAGACAATGGAAGCATGAGCTTCCCCACTAGCCACAAGACTACCAGAGGAGCAACCGAAGAAGCGATTGGTGAGACAGTAACACTGGCCAACTGAAACTTAAACATATAGGAATAAACATGAGTGTGAAATCTCAATGACAAAGAAAACTAAGTCAAGAGATGAAAGATCCAAAACATGTGTACCTGAATTCCTTCTAAGAAAGAAGCATGAAATATGAGTGGAGGAGTGGCCACATCAGAAGTAGTGGCCTAATCATCACAAAGTTGTCAAAGGACCAAACATAGATAAAGAAAGAAGCTGAGCCTAACAGGAGCAAGCAATACATGAGAGGAAGTGATAGCCCATGTAACGGGCTCATTGGAGGCAATGGTGAAAATCGACGAGAGGGTATGGGCTGGATGTGAGGCCTATTATCCATAGGCACAAAGACTAGGGAGATGGGAATCCTCCCTGAAGGTGACAGAGATGGGGCAGTGATTCCTGTAAGCTGTGCCATTCCCCCAGTAAAAGAAGGGTTGCATGAGGATAATACCTACAAAGAAGGAAGACAAAGAAAATACAATTATACATAGAAAATAGGAACGAATAGAGAAAGGCAACAGGATTGGAAAGCTCAAAATATCTCAGATAACTCGATAGAAGAACCACCCACTGCAACGAAGGTGGGAAGTGGGGAAGTATGGCTAGGAGGGATGGTCACTTGTGAACACAAAAAAGAAGAAAGGCCTAAATAAATGTTTTAAAAAATATGATAAGCCAAAATAAAAGAAAAGAATGGATTATTACTTGGATAGAAGAGGATGACACGGAAGAAGCCCTCGTAGTCATCGGGAACGCAAAAGATAACTACAAGGCAGAAGAAGAGAACATATCATGTTGTCAAAGAAAAGTAGAAAAGGAGAATAATACTAAAATAAAGAGGAGGCAACAAACCTTTATATCCAGACCCAAAGAGGAGACCAACATGGAATTCCTAGCCCTATGAAAGGTCCCACGAGAAGGAGGAGGAGGCAAAAGATCGCTCACTGCAACATAAGTGCCCTACAAATGTCACAAAGATAAAGATGAATTAAAAAGGAAACTATGAAATTCTAGCCAAATAATAAGTCATATAAAATAAATAAAAGGAAGAGACTTACGTAGTTGTACAAGCGGTCTGCACATATGGTAGATATCCGGTGGTAGGACTACCGGCAGAAGAGGAGTCTATCATAATATCCTCATTAGAGGACTCACTCAAAACTAAAAATAAAGAAAAATTATCAGGATTTTGATCATCATAAGGGTCAAAGGAACTCATCTCATTTTAAGAAGAACCATCATCATTATAGGAAGGAATGCTTCTATAATCGACTAGTTCCTCTTCAAATGGTAGAGAAGGGGAACCAGTAAATAAAACCCCGTGAAATCCAGTTTTGCTAAGTAAAGAGGAGTAAGGTATAGTACCTTCAACAATAGGAATGGAAGTAACAACTGGCTCTTCAGAATATAATCCTAAGGCTGTGTATCCTTGCTCACGCATCATCCGGTATGTTTCCTCCACTCCAAGGTCATCAGTGTCAGATCCTAGTCTGGTTCAGGAGAGGGAGTCGTAACCTCAACACAGGTTCTTTTCTTCTTCCTACTCGCACTAGTTCTCATTGGTGGGGGGTATTGAGGGGGTGGGGTGGGGGGTGAAGCAGGGGCAACAGTAGTAGCTGGTATGAATTAAAAACATTTACATTAGTATGCTTCCTCTTAGAAGTAGAAGGGACTTTTGCTTTGCCTTTTCCCTCAGGCTTGGGTGGATGAGGCTCAAGTTTCTTGGAGTAAATGGACTCATCGAGCAAGGGCCTCACCAAGACTGGGGTGACCTGCTGAAGAGGGGTCATGGAAATAGTGCTTCGGTACTATAGTGTTTTTGGGTCCTTTTGCCCATATACTTATAATTATTAGGAATCTTGGTAGAGATAGCCTCATGAAGAACATCCTTCATGTAGTTTTGAATAAGGGTGACGTGCCTCTACCAGAGGGTAAACCAAGAATGAGTGAAGGAAGGAAAATAATCTCGAGAAGGCACAAATAAACCTACCAGATGGTCAACTCTGTGAACCACCCCCTCAAATGTAAAATTTGCAAAAGCCTCAAGGTATAGCTCGGATGGGGATGTGCTCGAAGGATAAATAGGGGTATGAACACCTTGATCATACCCAAACTAACTTCTCAGCCTCTTAGAATGATAAAACTCCACACCTTGGCCCAGATCAGTCAAGGAAGGCAAAGTGCATGGTAGAAGCATAATAGCTACATGGATGTAGGGGCAAGTGGAAACAGACTCACATCAGCAGGGCAATAAAAGGTTCCCCCGGAAGAAAAAAAGGAGTTCCAAGTGGAATTGTCACGTACTATCTTGCATTAAGGTCTGAAAGAGAACTCATCAATAATATCTATCAAAGGCCCTAGGGAGGCATTGTGAGTCTTTTTGTGCCACCTTGCAGCACTAGCAACATTACAATGGAAAGACCTGGCCTCTGGAGTAAAGTTTGGAAACCTCTCAAACAGAAAAAATATGATAATGAAAGTATTGGTAAAATTAATGGCATCATAGTATCCACAGGAACGCTCAACATCTATGTGATCTCTATCTAACCAAGTGTATAGGGATCCCTATGTTACAACAGCAAGGGGGACTTCCTTCCCTCGAGCAAGTCTCATAACCATCTTGAAAAGAAGCTCGCGAGTGAAGTCATCTGGCCTCCCTGGGAGTAGGAACCTAATAAAAAAAGTAACAAAGAATGCTGCCAAGTGTGAGGGGGAGTTAATTTTTGGGCCCTCTTGACTCCTCAAAGCCCTGCTTGAGCTCTTACCCTGGGCAGATGCTCGAAATATTTGAACTAGTACCTTTGCCATTTGGTGAAGGAGTGCTTGGTGGAACCAGTTTCATTAGTAGCAACATATTTCGAGCACTCTCCTAAAACTAAATGGAGATCTCCTACCATTCTCTCCTCAATTTCATCCTCGAAACCATTAGTAAGTACACGTTCTCCCAAGTAAGGAAATACGAGAAGCTCACAGATATCTTCCATGATAATGGTAAATTCGCTCCAAAAAGTAACAAAAGTATGTGATTCTATACTCCAACAAGAAGCCAACAAAGTAAATGTGATAGTTTATTTGGCAATAAAAAAAGTTTTAAGACTACTGATAGTAATTAGAAGACCTAGCCCCTCGATAATAGACTTGTGCAAGGGGGTGGAGAAGACATGGTCCACCTAAAGGCTCCATTCCTATGGGGCACACCCAGAAGCTTTTACCTCAATGTTAGCATGAGAAAAATCACCCCTGTCCACTCATACCCTAATAATTGATTCAGGCAAGATAATAGGAAGATCAAAAGATTCACCTAGATCCACACGAGACTGCTCATTTAATTTTGCCACAAACTCATGCTCGAAATTTTCTAGGGAGAACATGAAGGTATTCTGCTCACCAAAGTAAGGCGCCAAGTGATAGAGACCAAATTCCCGCTTCATAAGAGAATCCGTATACTCCTTAGGAATCTCAATAGACGAATCGCCCAAAATGGTTGTGGAAGAATCCATAATGACGGAAGTGATAGTGGTGGCTCCGGTGGCCAAAACTGTCGAGATGGTGATGAAAATGGGAACCATACCCACTAGCACCTCGCTAATTGTGATAGAGATAGTCGATGCAAGGTTTTGAGAAGAAGAATCCATTTGTGGTGGTAAAAAAAAGGAGGAAGATGACGGTGGAAAACTCTGCGTTTTTTCTTTCTCTCTCTCTAAAAGCTCAAGTTTGAAAACAAATGCCAAGGTAAAGAAAACAAGAATTATAAAAAAGGGATTTTTATACCCTATTAAGCCACATGCTCCCCTGCCAACTAAAAGAGGAGTAAAATATTTTCCTAATGATGGGACGTCTATTCCCAATTTAACACATGTCACTTCGAGACCCTTAATGTGGGCTGATGTGGCAGACCTATTAAATGCCAAATAGTATAATGATGAGATAGAATTAGACTGTTCATATCCCAATACATAGTGAATCACTACGTATAAAAACCTTTGGTCTACCCAATATAAATTTTTTTGTACAAGGGGACTAATGTATAGGGGTGCTCATCACGAGAAATCCCCTCTAATGAGTTCTCTAGCAAAGAAAAAAACCTAACTGGGTGAGGAGGCCCACCATGAGGAGCCCCTCGTCCCCAAAGCTCGATGATCATAGAAAGAGAGTTAGGACAAGGAGTCCCACCACGAGGAACCCCTCGTCCCTAAATCTCAACGATCGTAGAAAGAGAGTTAGGATGAGGAGGCTCACTATGAGGACCCCTCGTCCCCAAAGCTCAAAATCAAAAGAAATGAAGTTAGGACGAGGAGTCCCACCACGAGGAGCTCCTCGTCCTCAAATCTCAAGCCACAGAAAAAAGGCAAGTTTGAGGAGGGAAACCATGAGCAAACCCTCCAAAGGAATTGAGACCACAGAAAAAGGCTAAGTCAAGGGGACTCATTACGAGAAACCCCCTCTGCCCCAGTTAACATATCACAAATGGAAGAAGGGTGAAAAAGTTTACCCATAAGTGAGCACTCTACTCCCAAGTGACTTACCACATAAATGATACATGGTGAGGAGGTCCACCCAGAGTTACCTCCTCTCCAAGGTTTGTTACCCAAAAAATATTAAAGTACTAATATTTTACTTTCTTGTACAGGTAGCCTAGTGGAGCAAGAAGGGCTCAAATAGCCTGATGGGATCTCCTGGGCTGAGGAACAAGGTTTATTGAGCAAGCTCAACCACTTATAACTTTAAGTTGAGAGAATACTAGTAGAAAGACCCTAGGGGTCACCCAACCCTTACACAGTTCACACCCAGTCATAATAGAAGTGAGCAACCAAGAGGTTTCTCTAAGAAATGAACTTTTTTATAAAAAATATTTTAGAGTAAGAGGTCCTAAGGCCCCTCTCAAGTAAAAAGATTTTAGAGAAGTGGGTCCTCAGAGCCCCCCCCCCTTTCAAGTTTAATGGTTGTAGAGGAGGTGGTCCTCGAGGCCCCTCTCAAGTTTAAAAATTTTGTACAACAAGTTACCATTTCAAAAGATATTTACCAAATCAGATATTTTGTCTCCATTAGGAGACATATTTACTTTTTGACTTTGGTTCACACCAGGTGTCGTTTGTCAGAGGGGATAGGCAGCTGCATACCTAGTAGGGACAAAAGGTACATTGAAGACCTTGTCCCTATGAGTTTTCCCTCTTGATTATAGCACCCGAAAGGCCCAAACCAGACCCATGTTCACCTATAAATAGGACCATTGGTGAGGTCAAATAGATATCAGAAACTCAAGTCATATCGTTACTCTGTCAAAATCACACCAGACCACCTAGTATTCTCTCCTTGCTCTCTCTCTAAGTCTCAAGCGTTTGTTTCTTCGCTTCCACACTGACAACCATTATTCTCAAGAGATCCTTTTGAGAAAAGTTACTATTATTGTTGTGATGTTCATCTTCTTACAGGAGGTGGTTCTAGCTTTGTTTTCATTTTCACCAAAAAAGGAAGATTTTACCAAGTGCTGCTTTGCAAGCCCTTGAAGACCTTGGAGGTAGAGTTCAATGAAGTGGGTTATGCCTCACCCGTTTCAGTATCTTATCAGACCCCAGCCATACTACCCTCCTACTCTAGCTAAATCCTGCTATTCACCCCATTCAAGAAACCCTTACACTTATTATTGTTTCTCCTATTTCTTATATCATTGTAAATGAGGCCTCTTTTAATGAGGTTCTGAATGTTGTATTCCCTGAGAATGAAATAAACAAAGATTTGAATATCTTGTTGTGTCGTACATTACTTGCACTGATTCTAATAAATTTTTTGATGATAATGATTTTGTAAATGAATAATTCTTAACTAGTCTCAATAAGAAAAATAATAAACAACATAACTGCGTTCAAACTAATGATGATTATATTGTTGTTATTAAGCTCGATTCTAGTAGCCATATGCATGAGATTAGGATAAGGTCAACCCACAATGAACATGAGGGGTCATAATTTGACAAGTTTTTAAAGGAGTTCATGGACGTCTTCGATGGTCCTATAACAATATGCCCGACATTGATCCATAGATAACTCAGCATAAGATCCCCATATTCCTAAAAAGAAAACCGATCAAGCAGAAATTGAGGAGTCTCCAAACTAAATGGTCTCTTAAGGTAAAAAAAAAAGTAGTCAAAAAGTTGAACGTGAGTTTCATTCACGTAGTCGAATACTCTACATGTGTTGAAAATATCGTCTCTGTGTCTAAATTGGGAGGAAAATTCCTCATGTGCATCGACTATCGAGATTTGAACAAAGCATTACCGAAAGATGATTACCTTTGCCCAATATCAAAATGATCATGGGCAATACGACCAATCACGCCCTCAAGTCATCTGTTGATGGACTTATCGGCTACAATCAGATTAAGATGAACCCAGACCATCAGGAGAAAACTGCCTTCATCACCCCATGGGGAACCTTTTGCTACTCTGTCATGCTATTCGGGCTCAAGAATGTCGGGTTTACCTATCAAAGGGCCACCATAACCATCCTGCATGACCTCATCCATAGAGAAGTCGAGGTCTATGTTGACGACATGATCATCAAGTCCAAGATTCGGGAAGGTCATATCCTGTCCCTGAGAAAATTCTTCGAGTGACTGCGATCGTACTAAATGCAGTTTAACCCGCAAAAGTGCTTCTTCAACATCACTAAAGGAAAAATCCTTAGATTCATGGTCAGTAAGAAAGAAATTGAAGAAAACCCCACCAAAATGAAAGCCATACTCGAGATTCCCCCACCCAGGATGGAGGAAAAAATACGAGGATTACTGGGTAAGCTACAATGCATTACGTTCATCAGCTAACTTACCTTTATTTGCGAACCCATTTTCAAACTTCTCCGAAAGGACACAACTAAAGTTTGGAACGAGGCATACGAAGAAGCCTTTAACTAGATCAAGCGATACCTCACCCAACCTCCGGTGGCCATGCCTCCGCAACTACGTCTCCCCTTCTTCCTATACTTGGCGGTCAGTGATACCATAGTAGGGGATTTATTGGCCAATATATTGAAGAATCTTCTCGGGCACAAAGTTAACTACACTGTCTTAGAGAAGGCGTGTGTCGCCCTGGTATGGGTCATGCAAAAATCACAACACTACATGCTTTCATTTCCCATTAGACTAGTATCCCGCATGGATCCCATAAAATACCTGTTAGAGAAATCCGCTCTATCAAGCTAAATGGTCTGGTGGTTGATTATGTACATCACATAATAATCCATGAAGGGGATGGACATCTCCAGCTACCTTGTCGATCATCCCATGGAAGGAACCGAAGTCTAGATCTCTTAATTTTCAGATGAAGACATCCTCTGCACCTCTCAAGAGGATCTCAAATGGAAGATGTTTTTCAACGGAGTCACCAATAAGAAAGGATATGGTATTGGGATGCTCTTGATCACTCCAAATGACTCTCACACCCCCATTACCATCAAGTTAGACTTCCCTTGCACCAACAACATGAAAAAAGATGAGGCATGCACCGTAGGGATCAAGAATACCCTCGAGAAAGGAATAAAGCACACAAACTTCTATGGGGACTCTACCCTCATTTTTGGATAAATCCTTACGAAATGGAAAGTCATAGACAAGAAAATCCTACCCTTTCACGCCCACCTAGAAGAGCCTGCCTCATAATTCAACGTTGTCACCTTCCATTAGCTCCCTCACTCAAAGAATAGCCGAGCCGACGCACTAGCAACTCTGGCCTCCATGGTCGACATGTCTTAGAGAATAACAATGGACCCTTTCCTAATTCAGAAACAAGTCGTACCCACTAGCACTTGATATATTTGGAACCTTTTCAAACATTGTAGGTATCCTAGATATTCAGATAAGAAAGACCGTAGGACCCTTCACAAACTGGCTTGCCACTACATAATCTATAATAAAGCACTTTTCAAGAGAAACTTCAATGGGACCTATTTGCATTACATAACAGGGGATTAAATTCAAGGAATGATGCAAAAAATCCACAGCGGGAAATGTAGTCCCCATATTAAAGGTCATACGCTTGCCAAGAAAATATGAATCACTATGGTCTAGGACTGTACTTCCTGTGTTCGGAGATGCCTCAAATGTAAACAGTTTGCCAACCTTCAACACTTGCCTCCCCAAGAGCTGTACAATGTAACCTCTCCTTGGACCTTCTCCACATGGGGCATAGACATCATAGGGAAGGTCACTCCCAAAGCTTCGAATGGGCATAAATTCATCCTGGTCGTCATTGACTACTTCACAAAATGGGTCAAAGTCGAGTCATACACGATGCTGAATGTGAAAAAAATGGCCAAGTTCATCCGAAAGAATATTATTTACCTCTACGGGGTTCTCCATGAGTTGGTATCAATTAATGGGATCCACTTCGAGGTCAAGTTCACAGAAGTATTCGACAAGTATGGAATACAGAGACACAAGTCTTCTCCCTTCCATCCCCAAACCAACGGTTCTATCGAAGCCGCCAACAAGAGCCTTAAAACCATCATTAACAAGATGACTAAAAGTTGTAGGGACTGGACTAATCGGATCACATATGCCCTAAGGCTACCTTACCTCTATCAGGACACCCACTGGGGCTACCCCTTACTCTTTGGTATATGGCATGAAGGCAGTTTTACCCATAGAACTAGAAGTGCCTTCTCTACGTGTCTTTCTCCAAAGCAAAGACGATGAGGAAAGCTAGAATCAAAGCCGCTACGACGAACTCTAGCTCTTAGATGAAAATAGACTTAAAGCTCTATACCACATACAAGGGTATTATCGCTGGATCGCGTGATCATTCAATCGGAAAGTCAAGTATCACGGTGTCCAAGAACGAGACCTTGCCCTCAAAGAAATTATAGAACCCATATGAGACCCCAGAGGGAAGTTCAAACCTAATTGGAGTGTCCGCTACATTGTGAAGAAATTCCTATCAGGTGGCCCCCTATGCTAATAAATCTCGATGGAGAAGATATGGCACGTCCAATCAATCTGGACCATCTCAAGAAATTCTACCCTTAATCTGAACTCTCGATGTGCTATGAATATTCTCATCCCCCTTCTATTTGAAAAAAATGCTCTTCATTTCCCCTACCCAGAACTATGTGGAACCTAATCATCTCAGAACACCCTTTTCAAAATGAAGTTCACAAATTTTTAAAACCCATAGTGGTACATAGGCAGCCCATACAACACACATAGGAACAGTCCATTTTCTTTCACAAAATACTATTCTTTTCTTCCCCTGAGAATGGCGGTCCATCTCACAATTTAAATGAACAAAGGGATTATGAATGCCGTAGTGATTGGTATAGACAGTTCATATACAAAATTCATCAAAAGACACAACAAAATATGCCAAATTTACTTTTGTTTCAGTTAAGGAATGCAGTTATTACACGAAATATAAGCGATGGGAGTCAAATAAATAACTCCCCTCCTAACCTAAATTTTAACCTACCAATCCCAAGCATTAACCAGCTTCACAAAAAATCCCCAAAAACATACCCAAACACCTACATAAATACAAATGGCCCTATTCTCAGCTACCAAATGGCCCTGCCTCATCATCATTACGTGCTCTTAGAGGCCTCCAAGTGGCCCACTCTTAAATAGTGTTTCGAATACGCTCTATACAATAGCATGCCTTGATAAGCTTTGACGAAACAAAAACACCATCCTCCATGGTATCAAAGGCGACAAGCCATCTTTTCTCAGTCTCCTCCTCCAAAATCATCCCAACCACCCGTTTCCATAACCACTTCAAATAATCCCTAGACACAAACTAATCCCCTCCAATGGATTATGACGGATAGGTAGACAATCAATGACGCTGCCATAAAGGCCCCAATATCATCTTTAAGGACTTGGTCAAGTCCTCTACTGAAAAGGAATTGGTTTTATGGGGTGGAACGATCTTCTCCCATACTACTTGGTACAAAAGTCGCCAAGGAAAGTGGAATAAAGTTTGGCAAAGACCTACTAACTTCACATACCGATATTCCCTTAACTACAAAACATGTTGCACGTCCCCCCACCATGGCATAGATCATCAAAGCCATGGAGACCCGTGCTTTATAATCCAGTTAACCTAGTTCTTCGTCGAAGGACCGATACTAAAGAAGGGCCTAGTAAAGTAATTGGGAACGCTCGACATAGGGAACTCAGGAGGGACCGCCAAGCGCAGTCTCTTAAAAAGCCACGTGAATAACATGACAAGGCTCCCCCACAGAAAGCTAGCCAGATCTTCCTTCTAAAATTCCAAGCCGTTCAAAGTCTTCACTAACACCATCATCGCAAGACTACATCGGTAGGACAACCATGCCACAATTGTGTCTACCTGAGGATTAGACGCCAGGTTACTTGTCACCAATAAAAGCCTAGTAATTAGACCCAAGTCTACAACTTTGGCAAAGACATTGTCAGTAAAATTCCTCTTACACACAGAATTCGACACAATCCAAAAGATGTGCCTGACTCCACTTGACATTACGATTCCTATATCCCCATTCATAGAACAACCAAACCAACAACGGTTCGAGAAACATGTGAATACCAAAAATACGAGAGGGGTGGCACAAGAGATGGAAAAGCAGTGTACCTGAACTAACAAGCCGATAAGCAGGCCGATGATATGTCAATCACACCTTATTTTAGGAAACCCTTAATTTTTTATTCCAACCCTCATTTCAAAATAAGTCCCTTCAAAGGGAAGCTCTTCGCAATAAAGTCTCTAAGGCCTTCCTCTATCCAAATATTCCAAACACATATTCAAAAATTCCAAAAAATAGATTTTCCTAATTTTTCCCAAAATAAGTCCTTTTAAAACGAAATTATCTTCAACCAAGCTTCCAAGGCCTTCCTCTATTCAAAATTCTAAAAAACAAATCTTTCCCACTTTTTCTTAAAATAAAACCTCAGCAAAAAACTAAAGTGCATGTAGAGTAAGCCACTAAATCAAGATAATCAAATAAAAGACCAACCTTTTTTGTCTTTTTGAGTATCTTTTTAGGAACAAAGCCAATAAATCAAGCATACAACATGGTCAACGCCAAGCTCTTCCATTCATAATGACGGATTTATAAGAAAATATCGAAAGAAAAGAAACAGAATTGGATGTCACCTTATACGTGCATGCATACCCGAATTCATGCAACCAACAACCTCTTCATCTATGCATATATGCTTGTAGCCCCAATGGTCCTCAAACATAGACAACAAGGGTATAATATCACTTGTATCCCCAACAAGGGTTAGTAATCTACCCAGAAGCAGAGTTCTGAAGCTACAAAAAGAATAAAAATTGGCAATGGCCTTTCCTTTTCCTCGAGAACCCCAAGAGGTCGTGGCCTATACCGATAGGCACCTTCCTAGACCCGCTTATTGGTAGTCCCCTCAAAATTTTGTCACAAAATGCCAAAAATTCTAAAAATTATCCGAAATATTCCCAAAATTCCCAAAAAACACGGTGAAGAGCCAAACCAATTACAAACTCTCGTAAATCCCTAATAGGATCATCAACACTCACTTTAATCATCAAGATATTCCTCAGCGGAAATAAAGGTGCGCCTGCACAAAACTACTCTATGCTTTCCCCAATGGATCCACTCCCCGTAAACTACATCTTTAGGTCCGTAGAATTTACCTCGACCCGATGAATTGGTC
Organism: Sambucus nigra; assembly: GCA_949130495.1. Taxonomy (NCBI): domain Eukaryota; kingdom Viridiplantae; phylum Streptophyta; class Magnoliopsida; order Dipsacales; family Adoxaceae; genus Sambucus; species Sambucus nigra. Next base: position 330,826,343 of record OX422216.1, read on the forward strand.
GTCACATCTTTAGGTCCACATAATTGAACTCGACCCGCTAAATTGGTCGTCACATCTTTAGGTTCGCAGAACCTTGACCCGCTGAATTGGTTGTGATATCTTTAGGTTTGCAAAATTGACCTCGACCCGCTGAATTAGTCATCACATCTTTAGGTCCTCATAATTAACCTTGACCCACTGAATTGGTCATCACATCTTTAAGTTTACAGAATTAACCTCGACCCGTTGAATTGGTCGTTACATCTTTAGGTCTATAGAATTGACCTCGACCCACTGAATTGGTCGTCATATCTTTAGGTTCGCAGAATTGACCTTGACCCGCTGAATAGATCACTACATCTTTAGGTCCAAAGAATTGACCTCAACCCACTGAACTAGTCATGACATCTTTAGGTCTATAGAATAGACCTCGACCTAATCAGTTGCCACATCTTTAGGTCCACAAAATTGACCTCGAATTGCTGAATTGGTTGCCCTATCTTTAGATCCACAAAATTGTCTTCGACCCGCTGAATTGATCGTCACATCTTTAGGTCTGTAGAGTTAACCTCGACCCGTTGAATTGGTCATATCACTCTTTAGGTCCAAAGAATGGACCTTGACCCGCAGAATTTGTCATCTTAGTCTTTAGGTATGCATAATCGACTTTAACCCTCCATAGGTCCATAAAATCAACCTCGACCCTCTGAATCGGTCACCCTAGTCCCCTAGTTCCAAAAAATTAAAATCAGTCCTTTTCTCCAACATCGATGAGGTGTATATCTTTCGATGATCTTCACTTGTTCCAAGCTTGCACCTCTTTAGGTCCCTAACACTCATCCACTCACCATAAACCCTAGGTCATACCCCAAGTACTGATTAGGAGGCCATCGGTTGATTTCGACCACTAATTCACTCCAATTAACTCTTCGACCTTAGTGAATCTCAATGAAATCTTGAAGGGATCTTAATCCCCTTTACACCAGTTCATCTCAGTCACGAATCGACCTCACGGTTCACACGAACAATCCACTTTACTCCGAATACAAATTTAGAGGACATCAAGTGCTCTCAGGCCCTGTTTGACTCTTGTTAACTTCACAAACTAAGATAATATCAATAAAACTTCAAAGGTATCTGAATCCCCTTTATAACAGTCCATCCCATGCATGAATCGTCCTCATGATTCACACGAACGACCCGTTTTACTCCGAAGGGCCACCGAAAACTTTTAACCCCTATTTTACCTTAGTTATCTTTCCAAACAAAGTGAAGCTCAATCAAATATTGAAGGGATCTGAATTCCCTTTTCAGCGGTCCATGTCGTGTACGAATCGGCCTCACGATTCACACGAACGACCCATTTTCTTTCGAAAACCCCCTGTCTAGAGACTATCGAATGCTTTTGGGCCTCGTTTGACTTTGGTCAACACACAAACCTGGGAGTGGCTTAATGAATTATTAAAGGTCTCTGGATTCCCTTTACAACGGTCCTGAGCATCTGTAATTCGGACTTACGTTTTACATTTTATGCCCATTTTCTAATGAAGTCTATTCCGAACTGACTATCGGCATCCCAGACCCCCGCTTATCGATAGGGTGTACTTTCCTTGCCCAGTAAGATATGCACTATTCCTATAGGTAGATCATGGGCCATGTTGATCGGCAAACCAACCTTAAATTTCATTTTATAAAGGGCTCTTGACCTCACTTCTAAGGGAGGTCCTTTTCAGCAGTTAGAAAACATTCTCTCGAAATCAGAGCCTTTTCGTTACCTGAAAAGCCCACTGTCCAACATTCCCCACCTCACTTTCTTACCAGAAAACCTACCTACATTCCTAAATTCAGCAACAAAGATCTATAAAGAGGCCCATTCCTCATCCCTTTTCTAGTTTAATCATTTAAGTGTTATTATTTAGTTTATTCTCATTTTTGTGATATCTTTTAGTTTTGTTTCATTATCGCACATCAAATATTATTCATTTTTATCATTAGTATTTCACATAACTTATTTTCATAAAAGTCCCAAAAAGACAAAAAGGGTTTATTCATAAACTCCAAAAGTAAGATTCCACTATTTTCTCACACTTCCACACTTGAACACATTTTTCTTCAAAATTAGTCAATGAGGAGTCCGACATTCAGATTTATGGGTTGAACCCCACCCCTATGCTATTTTCGAACTGCGTGGACTTGATGCCCCTCGGGCTACATAGGCATCTTGGGACCAATACCAATATTCGAGTCCTCCCTTTTCATTTTACATCTTTTATATCTATTATGTGAGTCTTGGATTCCTACATATTTGTGTCTCATCCGACATGCACATTCGCTCCTTCATAGTGATTCATGATTCGGCGAACACTTACATCGTATGTCAATTATTATTTTCGGGTACACTCCACGGATGGGTTCACTCCGTCCATTTCATGACGCGAGTAGGTTAATTCCATTACTCTCCCGTTATATATTATACACATGTACTTACACATCATGAAGAAAAATGAGAAGATAAACATAGCCCATGAGACACCGAAAGGGCATAATGGGTGACTAACACCTTCTTATTCCGTAACTTTGTCCCCTAATCTTTGAATCACTTGGTTTTGTATGCATCAGTATGAACTTAATGGCATTCTCTCGAGGTGACGACATTGTTTTGCTTGTCTTAAGAAAAATAGGTTGGCGACTCCATCTCTTCATGTTATTCCCATTTGACGATGATCGATTTTACATCCGAAGTAGATCGCGATGACTCTAACATGATTGGCAGAAAGAGGACCTCGACATCCTCGAATCATCCACATGCGCATGGAAAAAATAGGTAAGGAGATCTATTTTCCTCCTTCTACCTTTGCCCTGATTTCGGGGACATGCCCACACCGAAGGAATCTAACCTGGATGGCCACAGTCGTGTTGAAGAAATCTCTGATTCTAAGATAGAAAAAAGTGTGCCCTCCTATTCACTCTAGCTATTCATTGGTCTTAGGATACTCATATCTTTGTGTGTGGGTTAGGAACTATTAGAGATAATTTCGAGTTTTTTGTATTAGAGACTTCGGGGGAAGTTACATATGTTTAGTCTACGACTCATCCTGAGAAGAACATAATGGACATTTTATGGTATTGGTATACTAGGTGTGCTTCATACAAAAGTTCTTTGTAGACAGGGACATTGAAGATGTCAAAGTGTACTTACAACCAATGGTTGAAATATTGGTTTGAAAATATCGGTGTGGTGGTTCAAGTATTGAGGAAACCTTCCCCTGAGGCTTTTGTACCCGACGTGCCTATTAATGATTCGACTCTTCTAGCCTTTTATCTTATGGCATCTTTATCGATATTCTTACTTCGTGGAGAGCCTCATGACTATCCAAATAAAATGATCTTTTTAGTAGCCACTTAATTATTATTAGGTTAGAAAATTCCTTTAATGAAACTAATTTTGGGAAACTTGTATGCATGCTTAGATCGGCTACATTCAAATTTGGAGCGATCATTTGGTAGATATGATGTTGTAAATTTTGATCATTTGGTTATCTATATGCCCAATAAGTGTTAGATAGTCCGCGGAAGGCTTAAATATATATTCGCTGCTTGGGGCTTAGACAGGCCATGACAGCCTCTGTCACCAGCACATAATAAGGCCACGATCGCATCCTCAGAAGGTCGCGACCACATACTCCTTTAGTAGTACATTTCCCGCTGCAGACTTAGCCATGTTAGCATGCACTTGCCAGCTATCTAACTTCTATGAGGATTCCCCACTTGCATCACTTATCCATATGTCACGTGGTGACCCCTTATTTTGACTTCTATAAATAAAAAGGCTCACCTCGCATTTAGCATGACAAGATTCGGCAGTGAAGACCTGTCCAAATATCTACTCACTCTCTCTCTAAAAGCTCCTAGGTCACTTGGGCCACTACAACTTGCATCCCTCTACGGACTTTCTCTATAGGCTGCATCCTGCACTACACATGGCTACATTTCTCATGTATTCAACTATTTCTCTCTCTCTCTCTCTCTCTCTTGTACGCCTCCAATGGTACACCAATCTTGTATTTATGATTGCATGTAATGAGAGTAAGGTATCAAAGTAGACATAAGCTCGTTTTATAACCGAACCGCTCAATATCTTGCATTTTACTTCTCTTATTTACTTTATGTATACTTTTACACTTCATATGATGGTTGAGAATGACCTAAATATGATTTCTCGCATCATCATTTTGGTGTTGTCTGTGGAAAATGAGGTATTCTACCAAGTTACCTCTTATATCGGGTTTGTAGCACCTTATTTCATCCACGAGGACCCCCTGGGTTATTATCCCATGGGTAAGATCTTGGTTATTAGACACGTATTTTACATATAAACCCTCTAAGGGCATTTCTTATTACTAAATCTGCTTTTTAGGCTTTTTTCAATGGCCTTAGATGTATTTTTCTTACCCCAATGATGTTACTCTACCTAGTTTTTGTTGAAAAACTCAATAGGCCATGGCCTCATAAAGGCGGGTAACTAGGAATGCACCCCTCTTCATCTATCTCTATTTTGGTCATCTTATGCCATTTTATTTCCTATACTTCGGGATTTTTGCTACCAAATTTTTGCTATTTTTCATATAAAGACTTTTACGTCTTTGGTTTGCTCTTAGAGGACCTTTTTGGTAATGTTTTTGTGGGTGAAACCCAACTTTTGGGTCTATTTCTGGAAATAACCCTTCACTCCATCTTGCTAGATAAGATTTAGCATGCTGACTGCCCATAGGTTGAATCCCCTATGCAAAAATTTAGCCAGATTCTTTTTATTTTGGCATATTTTCAGTTTCAATTACTAAAATTGAGATGCTCTGGACTGAAGATGTCGTGAAATTCTTAAGAAACTCCCACCATGGGCCTTAAGGTTAGTGAAAAGGGGTTAGGTTGCAAAAGGCTTGGTCAGATCCTTAAGAAACCGATGAATCGACGGATAACGTCCAACTAAGAAATTGCCCTAAGGACCTATGAACTGTCCAAGATAGGTTCCAGTACTCTTTCTTACTAACTTTTTCGTTACTTTAGTACCTGGAGAAAAGAGCCCGAAAAGTTATCCAATCCACGTGAAACACGTTCGTGCTCGAATTGATTCGGGTGGATAATTCCATAGAGACCACGACCATATGCTAATAGGTTCCACAAGCCGCGACCACCTCACTTCTTGCCTTAAGAGGCCACAATAGTCTGATCTTGTTTAAGACAGGCCATAACCAGTGATAAACAGGTTGCATCCCTATATTCGTGCCCTTCTTTTTCTCTACATTTCTTAGTTTTCTCACTATGGTTTAGTTCCTCTCAAAGAATATATTCCAAAAGACTAACACAACAGAAGCCATGAAAGGAAGATCTGGATAAAGTCCTTAGCAGAATGAATATTTTTGAGTTGCATCAACCATCTATATAACAACCAAACCTCACTCCAGGGGTAGATTATCCTCCTGGGACAGAAGTTATGATGCTAGAATCCGCAACCTTTACTTCCTTACAAAAGGCCGCAACCTTTGCATCAACCATCAATCATCTCAAATGGCATATAAATGAAGGAGATATTTAAGGTAAAAAATCAGAAACCCTAAATTCAACCGTCGAGGAGAAAAATATGAAGTTTTTTAGCGGAAACTTTAACTACGCGCGTGAGGATGCGTGGCCAATAAAAAAATTCTTAAATTTTTCTAATATTTTCATTTTATTTTTCTGGTCAAAATGGTATAAGGTAAGGCCGTGTTTCATTAAGCCTAGCCTAAGTTATAAAAAAATGAGATTTTATTTTTTGAAATAGTTTTCCTAATATCAATTTGACCCCTATTGAATTTTTTAACTTATGAATTTAAACTCCAAACTTTGTCTATAAATACTTAAAAATATTTTAAGATAAAAAGTCTCCTCCACCAAAGTTCAAATATGACCATAAGTCCCAGATTTTAATGTCCGAAATTATTTATAATTAACCCCCCCGAACTATAAATGATACATTTTTTTTGTATAAATTAACCAACCCATCCCTAATTTTAACAAATACTTTTATACCAAAACATATTATACACAAAATAAAGTACCATCTCCTCCCAATATCCTCTTTTGATCCATAAGCCATTTGGAATACCGACCAAGTAGGTTTTCTACCTTTTCAATAGTAAACTTTGCGTATTTGACATACTACTATTGATATCGCTATGTGATAGCTCCTATTTACTCTTGATATGTGCATATTATAATACTGCCATACTACATATTTTATTAAATATAATTGATATTTGAATTTGAATATGGATCAAGTTAAACCCTTATCATCTAATAACTGATATCATGAAGAATTTATTTTAATGATTGATTCAGTTCACCCCTGCACCTTTGTGCCAATATTTATATTATGAGCATCAATATTAACTAGGGAGTGGACTGACATGTTATCCCACGAAACTTTCTTCTTGATGTAATGGTCTCAGATATTTGAGAGCCGAAATTATTGATACATACATATGAGTGTCATTTTAATTGTATCCCTAGTCGATTACTTTTCCCCGAATGTTTTAGGTTGATTATTATTTGGTTTTATTCATGGCTTAATTACTTCTATACCCCTTAGTGAACTGGTAAGTATGGAATTATTAGTTCAGAGATCATTGATTTTCTTTATGTAACCCTTAATAAATTGATAAGTATGGGATTATCAACTTTAATTCTTTAGCGCTGCTATACAAACACTGAATTCTACACAGACTCCAACTCTCATACATATACTTGTTATAGAACTGGTAAATCCTCCTTAGCATATTTTTTCTAATTCCTTTTCCTCCAGATAAACCAGGAGAGAGAGGATGATATCTCTTCCACTTTAGAGATAAATACCGATCACCTGTTTTCATATATGAGTGTGTGGACAGAGACTAAGCCAGATGGGAGTAAAAAGTGGCATTTTTAAATTTTCTACATTATAGTTCGTGTTAAATAAATGTAATTTTCCCCTGCGGTGGTACTACCCTAGTTTATGTATACTCTCTTGTGCATTCATACCAAAAAGAAGGGTGTGACAAGTCGGTATCAGAGCATGCTTTAAATTTAACATATCGTCGGGTTAGCATTCTATACGGGAAAAGAAATTTATTAGATATTAGTTTTTTTATCTTTTCGTAACTTCTTTTACTTTTATATGGTAATTCTGATAACATGACTTTAGTGTATATCGTTGTTATTGAAAGCCAAGTTAGTCAAAACCTTAAAATACCTACAAAATATAACAATCTAAAGTGGGGAGGTAAGTAAGGGTATCAATCCACTTCCAAGGGGGTAAGCAAGAGACAAATTCAATTGTAATTCACTTTTTATTTTCTTTTTGTTCTTTTTCACTTTTCTATTTTTTTTTACCTTTTTCAAATATTAAAACAATTGGGTGAGGTGATGATTTAAACTAAACTAAACTAAATGTAATATGATAATAACTAACTAGAAAATTACTAAAATGAAAAATAAAGTCTAACACTAAAATAAGAGATAAAGTGAGGTAAATAATTGTGAGAACAATCAAGGAATGGGATTACACCACAAATTTTAGTTATTCTAATTAATTAATTTAATTATTTGAATTCTCACAAATTAATATCAAAATTACAAACCAGCTCTCGTTGCAAGCGTAATTATAATATTAATCTTTTAGAAAATTAAGTTTAACACCCCACAACTCTAGAAAAATAGATCTACACTCCTTTTAATTAATCACCCGCTAGGATCGATAGATTAAAATTCATGTAAATCTTAGAAAATAATTTTAGAGTTGAAATTCAAGTTATAATACCCCACTTAAGAAACCCCTATCTCTAGTTAGAATCTAAAATGAGTATTATAATTAGAATTTCGATTTTCTCTCGAAAATCATTTACCCTCTCTCGAGGCGTAAATTTAAGGGTGATGGATTAAAATTAACATTAAAATGGACTTTTCGAGTAATTAAACTAATTAAAATAAAATAACATCAAATAAGGGTTTTACCCCACCCCTTGAAAGGGGTTTTAGCCTAACATGATATGAAATATGACAAATTAATAATCAAAGGCATAAAATAAATGAGAAGAGAAGAGAACAATCAAACCCCAATCTCTTGAAGTGAGATTGAACTTCTATTCCTTTGAAATTAAGCACAATCCATCCAATATGAGCATCCAATAATAATAAACTCAATAATCAACTCAATTGAATTTCACACATATATCACTCACAAATATCTAAAAAAATGAAAATAAAACTATTTACAAATATTTCTACCGAATTTATTCTAACCTAACTCTCTACTTTTGTCTAGAATTTTCTCTCTCTATTTGATGATGAGTCCCTCAAGTGGGGTCTTGAGTCTTCTTTTATAGTAGAAGCATGGAACACATGGGGCTAAGGGGGCTTTTTAGGAAAGTTTAATGTGCATGAAAATGGAGTGTGTGCACATGAGGTGTGAGGTCAAGTGGTAGAGAGAATAAGTGGGTGAGTGGATAGGAATAAAAATCTGATTTTGTTATTGGGTATTTTGGGGTTTTGAGGTTAAAGTTGGTAGTTGGGGGTATAATGGGTAAAAGGGGGTTTAAGTTGCACATGTGGGAATTAAGTTGGTTTTGGCTTATTTGGATTTGTTATTGGTAGGTCGTGGCTTTTAGAGAAGAGGGGAAATGGGTCTTTAGTGTGTTAAATATGAAATGGGTTTTGGGTTTGTTTGGTTTCAAATTGGACAACAGGTGGATGGTGAGTTGCAGTTTCGGTGGGGATGTGGGTTATCACCGGAGTTGGAGTGAGGCAGCTGGTTTTGATTCAGGAGGTAGTCGTGGGACGCCGATAGGGGGCAGGGGTCGGGCTGGCGGCAGAGGGTTGTATGCCGGGTTCTGACCGTCAGGGGCTGTCGCTGGCTGGTATGGGTCCGGTCTGGGCGACTTTGCATGTGGCTGGAGCTTTGGCATAGGGGGTTGCGACCGGAGGGAGAGAGAGGTTCGAAGGGTTGGTCGCTGGGTTTCCGGCAGGGTGTAGAGATTAGGATTCGAGGGGGTATAAGGTGACCGGAATGGGCAGGGGTAGGACGTAGGTCGGAAGTGGCCTGGGGTTTCGGTTGGGGGACGTGCTCGTCGCCGGTGGATGGATTGGTTAGTGGTTGCGCCGGAGGCAGGTCGCCGGCAGGGGAGGTCGGGTAAAGGGATATGGGAGGCTGCCTGGGGGTTTTAGGATAGAGAGGAAAGTGGGTTATGGTGGTTTAGAGGAGAGAGAAAGAGATGGGGGAGTGAGGTTGAAGATAAGTGTGGTGAGGATTAGATGTAGTAGGGTGTAGAAAAATATGGTGGGTAAGGGTGATTGCTGGTTGGGTGTGTTTAGGTGTAGGTTAAGTTTATGTGTGTGTGTGTATTGGGTATGTGTGTGTGTGTGTTTAATTTGGACCCAACTAAAATAATAAAAGACTCAACTAAAATTAATAAAAATAAAATCTAACTTAAAAATAAAACAAACTAAAAACAATAAAAATAAAAATATTAAAACTAAAAAAATAAAATCCTAAACTTATAAAAACTAAAATAAAACAAAAGAAATAAAAACTTAAAATCTAAATGAAAACTAAAGTCCTAAAAAAATATAAAATCTAATAAACTAAAAATAAACTCCTAAAACTAATCTTAATAAAACTAAGAAAAATCAAAATAAAATAAACTTATACTAATAAAATAAAATAGAAAAATACTAAATAAAACCTAGAAAATACTAAATAAATCTAAAATAAAAATGACTCAAACTAAAAATCTAAAAACTAATAAAAGGGCACAAACTAACACACACGGGTTTCGGGGTAGGTTTAGGCTAGGATGGGCTAGGTTAGGATCAGGGGATTGGGTATTTAGCTCCCTAAAACGTGCATTTGCCTTGATATATAGCTTTTGATACTGCAAACGGACATTAGACCTACAAGATAAATAGTAAAGCACATAAGACCCATATTACCGAGAATTAGCAACTAAAGTACGTCTATTCGGGGTATAAAATGTACAGTTTTGGGTGCTTATCACACCACACCCAAACATAGCGTTGCTAGTCCTCGAGCAATAAGATAGAGAGAAAGAGAAAGATAAGTAACCAAAAGTGTATCACTTTCGCGGACACTTGCGATTACACTTAGCATGTGCAACAAGCCTTTAAACCTATAGGTTGTCCTACAGGATGAGTTGTGTCTCGTGAGGGTTTGCAGGGAATGTACCCACAAAATTATTATTTGCAAAAATGATTTATTGAAAGGCAGTCAATCTCTTATTAGACGTAGAATAATCGTGCAATCCATCACATGAGAAATATTTTCAGAAATACAAGCTAGAATGTGTAAAAATTTAGCAAAATAAATACACAAGGCACATCCTTCCTATAACTCAATGTGTGTAGTGTGAATCAGTCAAAACGGGTCGAGTATCACAAGAGTAATTCCTAGATTGCCTCTTTGGAATCAATGCTTCAACTTCAAATCTCACGGATATATCTCTCTCAAACGAACTCTTGAGATTAAGGTTAGTGTATCGCTCTTGTGTGTGAGGAGGTGAGTAAATTTAAGAAAGTTCAAACGTCTCACACACACATAAGAAAGAACGACCATATAGAATGAAAATGATCTCATGAAAGGATGCTAATCACTATAGTGAGAACGTCGAGTTATTCACCACGTTGACTTTCATTTGCCCGAACACCTAAGGGAACATGGATGATAATGGGTGAGGGGGAAATGAAATGGGAAGGATATGATGATGTGGGTAGGATAGGATGGGTGATGTGATGGATGAATGATAAGTGATGGATGTGAGGTGGATATTTGAGAAGAGTGTATACACTTTAGGCACAAATGTCTTTATTACTAACTACAAACTCTCTTTCTTTTCTTTTCTCTCTTTTTCTCTCTTTTTTTCGATTTTTCTTTTCTTTTTCTCTATTTTTTTCTTTTTACTATTTTTTATGTTTTTCTCTTTTTTTTCCCCTTTTTCTCTCACTTTTCAAACCAACAATGAAGACATTTAACATTTTGAATCAACACTCTTTTTCTCAAAACAATGGATGATATTTGAATGGAGTGGGGAATGTATGATGTGGGGAATGTGGAAAGGTAATGGGTATATAATGGGTGAAGTGAATGAAAATGTGATATGGGGGGAAAAGTGGTAGGTGTATGGATGAAAATCTAGTATTCGGGACAAATTTCAAGACACATATTTCTTACAACTCGAAAGTGATGTCGTTCTCAGTGATCAAGCCAAAATTTTATGAAAGATAATGAGATCATACAACAATTAAGTGAGGACCTAAAAGAAGTTGAATCAACTTGTGACTCGGAGATTGCATAAAACTCTCTAAAAGGTGAAAGGCACGAATCTCACGGGCTAAAGTCTCTACTAGTGATCCTTAAGGTTCTCTTTAGAATTGTAGTACTCCTCAACTCTAAATCGTAGTGACCTGATAAGTGCGCAAATTTTGTTGAGTCTAGAAATTCATGGTGCAAAATGCCTTGCTATGTATTACAAAAGCTATTCATAAAAAGATATTCTCTAGATTGATTCCTAGACTTTGAAAGATGGATGATTGAAAATTCACATCAATGAATGAGATGAAAGAAACTGCACGAAATTTTAAAAATTAGGTTCAAAAATCGTAATTTTTTTAAAAGAGGTACGATTTTGAAAAAATTCCCCTCCGCCAAACAAAAAGGAACATCGTCCTCGATGTTAAGTAAAATGATTTTTAACATTGAGAGCATAAGGTAGGAAGGAGATTACCAGAATTAACCGTTAATGAAGTGGACAGATATCGCCAAAATGAAACCTGAATAAATGAGTGAGATAGCAAAATATGGACAAGTCTATAAGCATGATAGAACATTGGGTGGTGTGAAACACCACCCCCAAACATGATAAGGCTCATACTCAGAAAAGTGGATTGCCTCCCGCTAGCGCTAAGTTTAACGTCTTCAGCCAGACCGATCGAAACTCACCCAAAAAGAAATGATAAACGAGGAGAGAACGAGGTGGCGAAAAAATCGGGGGATAAGAATCACCCCAAAACATGACTGAACGGTCTGTCTTCATAAATGGGGTCAACAAGGTCAATATGTTCTATGTGAGTGGAGCCTAGCTCCACGAAGGGCTTCAAGCGTTGACCATTGACCTGAAAGAGGCTACCATTCTTGGGATTTTGCACGGTGATGGCACCATAAGGGGTAACTGACTCAACAATAAAGGGTCCAAACCACCTGGTTTTCAATTTCCCGGGAAAGAGATGCAACCGAGAATTATACAACAAAACTTCTTGACCAGGGTGGAATTCTTTGCGCATGACACTTTGGTCATTGATCCACTTCATCTTGTCCTTATACTTCTTGGACAAAGCATAGGCATCATTTTTAATTTCCTCCAATTTATTAAGCTGCAGCTTCCTATGGACACCCACCTCATCAATATCGAAATTAAGGGCTTTGACAGCCCAATAAGCATGATGTTCAAGTTCGACAGGAAGGTGGCAAGGCTTGCCGAAGACCATGCGATAAGGAGACATGCCAATTGGAGTCTTGTAAGAAGTACGATATTCCCACAATGCGTCGTTCAAGCATAAGGACCAATCTTTCCTATTAGGATTGGCGTTTTTTTCAAAAATTTGCTTGATCTCGAGATTGGAGACCTCAACTTGACCACTAGTCTGTGGGTGGTCAGAGAGACCAACCTTGTGGGTAACACCATACTTTTTGACAAGGTGTTCAAAGACTCGATTACAAAAATGTTTACCCCCATCACTAATGACAGCTTTGGGGTTTCCAAAACGCGTGAAAACATTCTCTTTAAGAAATTAGACCACAACTCGATGGTCATTGGTGCAGCAAGAAATTGTTTCGATCCATTTAGAAACATAGTCAATAACAACAAGATTATACTGAAAACCATGAGAGGAGTAAAATGATCCCATGAAATCGATACCCCACACATCAAAAAATTTAATAATGAGGATGGGTGTGAGAGGCATCATATGACGACGAGAGAGACGCCCAGAGTGTTAACAATTGGAACAAGCCTGGCAATATTGATGGACATCGCGAAAAAGAGTTGGACAATAGAAACCACTTTGTAAAATTTTTGCGACAGTCTTCTTTGAGCCAAAGTGGCCTCCACAAGCACTATTGTGGCAAAAGGACAGAATACTGAGTTGTTCACACTCGGGAAAACAACGACGAATGACTTGATCGGAGCAATACTTGTAGAGAAATGGGTCATCCCAAGAGTAAAACTTCACATTCGCCATGAATTTGGATCGATCCTGTTTCGACCAATGATTAGGAAGTTGATCGGTAACCAGAAATTTGATAATATTAGCACACCAAGGCGAGGTGGAGATGGAACAAGTTGTTCATCGGGAAAGGACTCAGAAATGGGAACATGATCACAGTCAGACGTGACAGTAATGCGAGAGAGATGGTCAACAACAACATTTTCACAACCTTTCTTATCGCTAATTTCAAGGTTAAACTCTTGGAGTAAGAGAATCCATCGTATCAATCGTGGTTTGGAATCCCTCTTATGAAGAAGGTGCTTAAGAACAACATGGTTAGTATACACGATGATAGGGGAACCTATAAAATATGAGCAAAATTTATCAAGTGCAAACACAACTGCTAACAACTCCTTTTCGGTGGTTGTGTAATGAAGTTGAGAATCATGAAGGGTTTTGCTAGCATAAGAGATGACATGTGGGCGCTTGTCAACTTTCTGGCCAAGCACGGCACCAAGTGAAAAATCAGAAGCTTCACACATGAGCTCAAAGGGAAGAGACCAATTGGGAGGTTGCATAATAGGAGCGGAAGTGAGGTTAGCTTTTAGGCGCTCAAAAGAGGCAACACATGCGTCATCAAAGACAAAAGGGACATCTTTGGATAAAAGGGTTGCTAAAGGTCGCACGATTTTATAAAAGTGCTTAATGAAGCGCCGGTAGAAGCCCGCATGTCCTAAGAAGAAGCGAATGTCCTTAACAGACTTAGGACTGGGGAGTGAGGAAATCAAGTCGACTTTTGCTTTATCGACCTCAATACCAGAGATGGAGACAACATGACCTAAAACAATACCCTTTTTACCATAAAATGGCATTTTTCCCAATTGAGGACCAACTTCTTTTCTTGACAACGCTGAAGGGCCATAGTGAGGTGAGATTGGCATTATTCAAAGGATGAACCAAACACAGAAAAATCGTCCATAAAGACTTCGAGAAAACGCTCTACCATGTCACTGAAAATACTAGTCATACACCTTTGAAAAGTCTCAGGTGCATTGCAAAGGCCAAAGGGCATACGATAGTACGCAAATGTGCCAAATGGACAGGTAAAGGTAGTTTTTTCTTGGTCTTCAGGGTAAATGGGTCAAGTAAGTAGTAGTAAGCATGGCCCGCCAAGCGTTCAAGCATCTGGTCAATGTATGGGTGAGGGAAGTGGTCTTTGCGAGTGATAGCATTGAGCTTTCTATAATCAATACAAACACGCCAGCCGGTTTGTATGCGGGTAGGCACAAGCTCATCGTCACTATTTTTGACAACGGTGACTCCAGAATTTTTAGGCACCACATGAATGGGACTGGCCCATTGGCTATCTGAAATGGGGTAGATAATACTCGCATCAAGCAACTTTAAAATTTCATCTCAAACGACCTCTTTCATTGCCGGATTGAGTAGGCGTTGTGGCTCACGAGCAGTCTTGGCATTCTCTTCTAAATGAATGCGGTGACTACAGACATTGGGACGGACACCTTGAATGTCAGAAATGGTCCACCCTAAAGCAGTGCTATGTTGAGTGAGAGTGTGGACCAATTGCTCTTCTGATCCGGTGTCAAGTCAGAAGCAATAATGGCAGGGTGATGTTAGTTTGAGACTAAGAAAGTATATTTCAACTCAGTAGGTAAGGACTTAAGCTCCAAACTAGGTGGTGGTGCAGGAGAGGCATCAGACTCAGACGTAGAAACAGAGTTTGAGAGAATATAGGGACAAGGGTGAACGGGGTCATCCACAGAAAGAAGAGTATCGACAAGGAGAGGCTCAAATGGAAGAGTCCAAGTGGAAGTGTCCAGTAGTGGTGTAGAATCTAACAAGGCGTTGACCTCGAAGATGGAAGAATCAATATCAAATTCGGACCCAAAGTGATCCAAACATTGGTGGATAGGATCTTCTGGGTAGGTGGTATCCAACATCTCTTGGACTAAGGAGTCAATTATGCATACCACAACAATGGAATCAACATCGTCCGGTTGTTGCATGAGGTGGAAAATATTGACTTCGATAGTCATGTTGCCGAAAGAAAGATTCATTGACCCATATCGACAATTGATAATGGCATTGGTAGTTTCCAAAAAGGGGTGACCCAAAATGATAGGAATATTGGTGGGGTCGGGAGCATGAGTGTCTAAGATGATGAAATCCACAGGGTAGTAAAAGTCAGACACTTTCACCAAAACATCTTCAACGATTCCTTTAGGCACTTTCACAGAACGATCTGTAAGTTGACGAGTGAGCCGTATAGGTTTCATGTTTTGTAAACCTAAATCAATGTAGAGAGAGTAAGGTAGCAAATTAATACTAGCTCCAAGATCAATCAAAGCCCGAGTAGTGAACTTATTTCCTAACATGCAAGAGACAGTGGGACGACCAGGGTCTTTACATTTCACAATACCATTCTCATGGATGAGGGACGTGGCTTGCTCAGTGACAAAGGCATCACGAGGAACATTCGTCCGTCGTTTGACAGTGCACAAGTCCTTCAAAAATTTTGCATAAGAAGTAACTTGTTGGATCACGGTGAGGAATTGAATGTTTATGTGAACATTCTGAAAAACTTGCTTGATCTCATCAAATTATTAAGCTTTCTTTGTTGGGTCCAACCTATGAGGGAAGGGGGATTTAGGGACAAAAGCAGTGGTGGCCTCAGTAGGTTTAGAATCATTCTTTTCGGTGGCTTTATGGGGAGGTGGGACCTTAGGGAGTGGTTCTAATGGGCAATTCTAGGTGGGTGGGATTGGAACATCACAGGGAGCATCAACACCATTGTCAACCTGTTTACCGAATCGTAGAGTACTCACCGCTTTCATGTCCTATTGGTATGTGGGTGGAGTGGAAGGGGATCCAACCTCATAAGACGACTCCTTTCCATTCCCCTTAGGGTTAGTAATGGGTTGACTCGAAAAATGACCTTTCTCTCGCTCGGATTCAAACTGATTAAGACGTTTCTCAAGCCTTTGGATGGCGTGAGTCTGTGCTTGCGTGGTTTGTTGTTGAGTCGAGATAAATTGAGTGAGAAGATTTTCGATAGAGGATGTGGATGATTGAGGTGGAGGGGCATAAGGGAGTTGGGGGACCAACTCTCGATTAGAACTAAGTGGCTGTGAAAACTCGTAGGACGGAGGTGGGACAGGGACAATTTGATGATTGGGGTGGGATAGTCCTCCTTGGGGGACAAAGAATGATGGATGGTTTTATTAGTGGTAAGGAGCATGGTGGTGTTGGATAGGAGGGCGATGTTTCCTATGCGGGTTTTGATGAAACCCTGGTGGACCACCAACATGTTGTTGTCGTTGTGATGGCGCAAGGTGATTGTCGTACTTATAAGACAAATAGGGATGGTTCCTATTATTCGGATTGGAAGTAAACGACGATGGTGCGGGTTTCCTAGTGGTATCAAAGGCACATGCTTGGGCTAGAGTGGGTTCGGGATCATCTTGAATGAGGGGGCACAAATGAGATAAATGATCCTGACTTAAACAGACATGACAAGAAGGACTAGACTCATTGACATTCATCACTTGTTTAGAAAGTGAACAACTGAGAGCATCAACAGTCTTAGTCAAAGTGTTTAAGCCATGGAGAAAGGTTTTAAATCGGGATCATTTTTAACCTCATAAGTGCTACCTACTCGTGGTGGTTCGGATCTCGAAAATTCATTGGTGCCTTCCCAGTCTTGGGAGTCATCGCCTAATTCAAGGAGAAATTGTAGGCGGCAGTGGGAGTTAAGTGCATGAATTTGCCTTTGTGCATGGACTCAATCGTGGTGCGAGTTGAAGGAATGAGACCATTGTAAAAACTATGGACGAGGCGACTCTTCTCGAGACCATGATGTGGGCAACTATTGATATAATCTTGAAAACGGCCCTATGATTCACAAAATTGGTCGATGGGCTTTTGGCGAAAATCTTGAATGACTTGGCACACCTCACTGGTCTTACTTATGGGATAAAACTTGGACATGAACTTCTTCACAAGTTGTTCCCATGTATGGATAGAATCCGGTGACAAGGAATGTAGCCACATGGATGCTTTATCATGGAGAGAAAATGGAAACAAGCGAAGACGAACATTTTCTTCATCTAAGTTTTGATTTTTGAAAGTAGCGCAAATCGTGAGAAATTTTCGCAAGTGAGTGTATGGAGACTCACGCTTAAGACCATGGAAATTGGGCAACATGGAAATGGTCGCCGGGCGAATTTCGAATTGATCCGCCGGGGTGGGTGGAAGAACTATGCAAAATGGTGGAGTGGCCGTTATCGGGGAAAAAGAGTTCCTTAAGGCACGCTCTTCAGCCATGGTGGGTGGATGAATGATGGGATTAGAGATGTCAACTCGGGGACAACTCAAAGTGATCGGTGGAATGGAAGAAGTAAAGGGAACACTTGGTTCTCCTAATATGGAAGAGACTGGAGAAAGACTACGGGAACAAATTAATCGATGATTAACTCGGTTCCACGTGGGCATGCAAAGAGGGATTCTTTTTAGTTTTTTGGATATTTTTGGAAAAGAAAATATTTCTTGAAGTTGTGTTTTTGTTTTGGAAAGAAAGAAAATATTTTTTTGAGTTTTTTTATAAAAATAAGAAAAGAAAATATTTTTTTTTTAATTTTTTTGGAAGAGAAAGGGTAGGGGAAATTTGGATGCTAAGACTTTGGACGAATTCACTAAAACGGACTACCGAAAAAGGAATTAGACACACACAAGTGAAGGGGAAAAAATCCCTACTAGCACATAACCAATTTTTTATCTTTGAAAATTAATGAGAGGGGTAGTCAAATTTTAATGAAATCTGCGGGCGATAAAAGTCACGAAATTTATATGAGTGATCGTCGTTTGCAAAATGTGTGTTACTACTTTAATCACAAGATGCCAAGAGGCTTGTCTATAAGGGAACTAAACAATTTCAACAACCATGTAGGCATGCGGTTTCAATGCCGTCTCCAAATTATGTCACCCATAAAATAATTCTTAAAACATGTCCAGTATATTAGCACAATATTTTGATCATACCAGTTTATACATCAAAACACACAACATTTTACATAAATACATTAAAAAAAGCATTAAGAAAATATTAAAGTTCATCCAGGGCATACAACTAATATATACAATGATGTCATTCACTAGAAATTAATTACAAACATTAAACTATTGAAATTCATCGAGATACAAAACATTTGTTAATAATTACATGGCATTTTAAGATTGCTTAATTCCACTAGCGCGGACCCATATTTGTAAGTGTTTTAACCAAATTTCACACAAAACATAGGAATGTTGTTTCAATGCAACTCAAAATTTAGTGCACCTAGAATTAGTCTTAAACATCAATAGTCCTACACGTAATGCATTTTGAGACATCATTGAAACTGCATTCTTGTGTTGTGTGTCGAGATTGCGTAATTCCGTTGGCGCAGACCAACGTCCATTAGGAAACTAAACAATTTCAATAACCATGTAGGTATGCGTTTTCAATGCAGTCTCAAAATGTGTCACCCATAAAATAATTCTTAAAACATGTCTAGTATATTAGCACAATGTTTTAATCATATCTGTTTATACAACAAAACAAACAACATTATACATAAATACATAAAAAAAACACTAAATCAAATCATTAAGAGAACATTGAAGTTCATCTGGCGCAACTAACATATACAATGATGGCATTCACTCGAAATGAAATATATAAATTAAACTATAATAATTTATATAGATAAAAAATAATTTTTAACAATTACCTAGCATGTCAAGATTGGTTAATTCCGCTGGCGCGGACCCATATCCATAAGTGATTTTACTAATCTTCACACACAACATAGAAATATTGTTTCAATGCCAACTCAAAATGAAGTACACCTAGAATTAGTCTTAAATATCAAGATTGAAAAATCGCGCTTAAGTGGAGTATTGAGATTGAATAATTCCGTTGGCGCGGACCAACGTCCATAAGGGACCTAAAAAATTTTAACAACCAGGTAGGCATGCGGTTTTAATGTCGTCTCAAAATCTGTCACACATCAGTCTTAAAATATATCTAGTATATTAACACATTGTTTTTAATTTATTTGTTTATAAATTAAAACACACAACATTTTAGATAAATACATAAAAATACACAAAATCAAATCATTAATAGAATATTGAAGTTCATCCAGTGCATACAACTAATAATTACAATGATGTCATTCACTCAAAATGAAATACATATATTAAACTATTGTAATTTATCGAGATACAAAGCAATTGGTAATAATTACATGGCATGTCAAGATTGGTTAATTCCGCTAGCACGGATCCATATCCATAATTGATTTAACTAATCTTCACACACAACATAGAAATGCTATTTCGATGCCAACTCAAAATGAAGTACACATAGAGGTAGTCTTAAACATCAATAATTCTACACTTAATGCATTTTGAGACATCGTTGAAACATCGTGCTTATGTGGCGTATCGAGATTGGGTAATTCCGCTGGCGCGGACCAACGTCCGTAAAGGACCTAAAAAATTTCAACAACCACGTAGTCATGCGGTTTTAATGTCGTCTCAAAATGTGTGTGACACCCCGACTAATTAAATACCGGGTAGCTACTCCTTTATTCAAATTAATACAAAATGTCAAGTTGGTTCAGTTCATAGCATCACTGTCGAAAATATTGTTAAACAATTACTAGCCACCTAATATTTAAAAATGAGTTGTCAAATTTTATAATTTAAATTAACGTGTAACCAATGAAATTATTTGCTAATGATAACACAATCACATCACAGTCACAATAGAATATAAATGCAATAATAAATGAGTATGGGGTAACACTCCTCTGAATAATCCAAATACTGAATAAAAATCCCAAATACAAAGTTTGTATAATTAAATAACTCCAAAACTGAAATAAAACTGAGTATGAAAAGATGTCTCTAAATGATAAGGGGTGACATGCCCTAATAGATGAATGACTCCGAAATAGAATCAAAGTAGAATGTGGAGGCGTCTACTGTCGAGATCCTGTAGCTTCCACAGCAGCTACATCACGTCAATGAAATGGAACTCCTATACTTGGCGTCCTTGTGGCTGGGAACCTAAAAGGTTTTTACAAGAAAATAGTTTTTGAAAGGAAACGGGTAAGAGCCCAAGGTGAAAACAGTTTAAAAAACATAGCAAGTGTTTAATTGCATTAAAGAGTAAATTTTGAATACATGTTAGTTGCATGCCCTCACATGAGTTCCTCACTTCTCAACTATTGTGCACGCCTAATGCGTATCCTTAACCCGTCCTAGTTATGCCACTAAATAACTAGTCTGTCTATCTTTTTATCCTCGCATTAATAAGGTATTTTATTTATAACATTATAATATAACCTATGTGTATCTCACTCTTTCATTAATCATTTGAATGTGTAACAGTTATGATAGGAAATTCTTTGTATTAAATTCCATGAAAAAATGTCCCAATAATTTATATCCACACTTTAACATATGAGTTCATTAAAATCACAAGTATATTATTCTCAGCACAATTATACAAAATAGGGCACCCCTAGGCTAAGCTACGGTGCACACATACTCTGCTATCGAATCTCGGTACATCACGTACATTAGGACTACGTATTTCGATGTAACAACCCTCGCTTTTGAGAACTTATTTTATATTAATTTACTGTGTGGAGTAATTATATAAAATGTTGGAACATGGAGTAAATATTAATTGCATGAGTTGAAAGTTAATATTTACTAGATTGTTGCATATTTACTCTATGTGTATGTAAATATCATCATGCTATGTTTTATAGTGTCATATGCTTTAATTGACATTTATTGTTTAAATGAAACCAGAACTTGAAATGATTTATAAAATTGTCGAATGCCAATTTAGAGGGCGTAGTTAGTCCCGAAATGTGCAAGATAGTCAAAATTAGTGATATATTGTATTTTTATGTTTCGGGCACTTTTGACTGGTTATAGCTTAAATGTGTAGTTGTGAGTCACTTTAATGTGGTATTAACCATTTAAGTTAGGAATTTAGACTAATGCCACGATTTAGTCTTACATTTCATTTATTTCTCTTAAGTGTATTAAAACCCTAGAGAAGAGAAAGAGAGAGAGAAAAGTGTGGAGAAAGATAGAGAAAAAGAAAATTGAAGAGTTTGGCTTGGAATCATTGCTACTAGAAGGAAGATCCGAGACTACAACTCCAAGGCAAGTTTTCTACTTACAAATATATGATTCCTTGTGGATAAATTGCAATGATAGTTGTATATTTGGGAGATTTAGGCAAATATTAGGTTTTGATACATATGTTGGTATTTAAATCATTAGATCTTGAATTTGTAGGATCTAAATGGATTTTATTGGTTTTTTGAAGTTTAGAATTTTTGTGGTTATGTTATTGATGTGGGTCAAGGGAAGGGAGGCAAGAATATGAAGTTAGGCTTTGGTTTTAGCTTTGTAGAAGAGAAAGGAATTCTAGGTCTTCTAAGCGCGGTCGACCGCGGTCCCAGGACCGGTCGACCGGGCCATCGAGGGAGAGACCACTACTTTCCCACATAATTATAAATATCGGTAGCGATCAACCACAGCCGCCTGACCAGTCAACCGGCCCCTCCGAACTTAGCTTTCTGCTTTTTTTCTTAGACAAAATTTTGAGGCGCGATCGATCGCGGTCTCTTGACCGGTCGATCGATCCCCTATTTTTTTCACCTTTAAATCCTAAATATCTTCTAGTATCTTTCTCTTAAGATAGGGACTTAGGAGCCTTCTTGTATTAAGTAAATTTAGAGTCCTAGAGTCTTAGATGAGTTAGTTAATCATCATAGGTTAGAAATGGTCTAGATAGGGCTTGTTCCGGGGGTTTCCAAAGTGATGTTAAGGCATGATTTTTCCTTTAGTTACTTATTATGAGACTAGGGGTTTTAATACGATATTGGGGGACTTTAGAAGCTCATTTGAGCTATGTATGACTTGGTGGTTTATAGTGACACCATAAATTCTTGAAAAGTGAATAAGAGGGTTATAAATCTTTGAGGTTTAATGATATTATAAATTACGCATGGCTCCGGATTAGATGTGAAGTATCTATTCAAAATTGAATAAAATGTAAATATTAATTTACTTAAACACACCTCTCTAAATTCTATCATAAGGGAAGTTCGCGCATGAGGTGATGTCCCCTGGCTAGTGAATGTAGGGAGACT
Source organism: Sambucus nigra (assembly GCA_949130495.1). Taxonomy (NCBI): domain Eukaryota; kingdom Viridiplantae; phylum Streptophyta; class Magnoliopsida; order Dipsacales; family Adoxaceae; genus Sambucus; species Sambucus nigra. The sequence continues at coordinate 330,848,854 of OX422216.1, forward strand.
ATAGTCCTCGTCCATATGATCGGTTGTTATATGTTTATTCTGCACTAGTGAGGTAATTCTGGGTGTGGTTATGACTCACTCGCGGGCATATGGCCACTTCCCGACGTTGCGTTAGGTGCCCAGGTTGTCTTGGTTGACAAGCCCTGGAAGATGATAGTCATTTAGGGGGGCGCACAGTGGGGAAACCCGGACGAGCGGTCTTAGAATCATTATATGTATATGAATATAACTATTCTTATTCAGGTGGGACTTGATGGATGATAAATGCCATATAGAGCAAATAACTGTGATTATGTTTCATAATGAAAAATGGAACAATGAAATGGAACAAGGTAAATGATGGAGGCTTTTAATTAATGTTATTCATTCATATCCTCTTGTATAACAAAATTAGACTCATGATCATTTAAATTGCCTTAGTTTATGCTTTGCGATGGTGTAGGTAGATTCTTATACTTGTCAAGCATGATATACTGTTCATAACTATCATACTCTTTATTCATCTGGTGATCATATAAAACCGGGCCTTTACCCGTCCACATTTCTTGTTGTACATGAATCTTATATCCGCTCAGGTGCTCCGCCGCAAGGACGCCCGTTCTGACTTTCCTATTCTGGTGTTTTTGGTGAGCCATGATACTTTGCGAATATTACTGGATATGTTGTTAGACGCCTTCATTTTTGTACTCTAGTTATGATCGGGTCATTTACTCGGGCGTGTGGCCCACGCTTTTGTAATTGTCTAATGTAATGTAATATGTAACTTAATTAACTTATTACTTTTGGTTTGTAAGGACTGTGGACCGACAGCTTATTCGGTTCTTTATTTGTAAACTTGTTATAGATTTAATATAAGCCTTCTCGGATATCCACCTTCTTATAATTAATTTGATTCAAATATTTCTTTTAAATTATAAATTCTTATTTTGGCAATCCGTTTTTCTAAAAATAGCGGGTGGTTATCTCGTATACTTACTATTTTATTGTGATGCTGAGTATGATCCATCTAGGACTCCCATTATTATCGGAGTATCGGGCTGGCCACCCCTTATTTTGGTGAGCGGGTTGTCACATCTGAATCTCTCAGGAACCGTTTCAATAAGCAAAATCACACATAATGGAGGCGAACATAGTTCACATACCCATGGGTCACGCACATACCTACGCTCCCATGGTCAGCTGACTTATTAACTCACAAACAAGCCATTCACAGTCCTATGTCCTTAAGGTACCAATCTAAATCCCCCCGTAGGCACATAAGGATTAGATGGCCCTGTTTCAAAAGCCGACCTCCCGTGATAGCAAGTATGGTAGTTATGTTATACACATAATAATTAATACACTAAGCATTCACACAACTTAGATAACTTATAATATTATTAAAGGTATGTTCTCAATCCTCTATCGTTATTCAAATTCGTATGCTTTCATATTTTCAAATGGTATATCATATATCTTGCCGATACGTCTCACATCGTATAGTTTAAGTACTTAAAACCTAACCAAGAAGGTTACTAAGTCTCCTATTATTCCCACATTTTAATTCATTAATCTTAAGGTCCATATTTATGTCTCTAACCTTAAATTATCAACTATATAGATTTAATTCCTTTTCCCGACATCTCCAATAGAATTTCACTCATTTGACCCCATTAAGTCTAACATAAAGTCCCAATTCAATTTTGATATAATTCGGTTCCTATATTCACCCCTACTGGTACTCCTTAAACTTAAATGTGTTCACAAGGTCCTTATCAATATTTTACAAGGGTCGGAATTGGATAAACTCAAAAAAAAATATCACAATTTCTGGGGAGGTCGATCGATCAATTGATCACGACTGTCGATCGATCGATGTTGTCGATCGATCGATCAAGCAGTTGCAGGTTACAGGTTTCTTTGTTTTTCAGTCCCAAATTTGTCCCAAAACGCCATTACATGATCAGAAATTCTAATGTAAGTATAAGGGATCATTATACAACCTAATTACATGATTTCTAACGTTGCAAAACCTTTAAAACATCAACAATGAACCTTTCTTGGATTAAATCTTCATATTATCCTAAAAAACCTATTTTCTTCTATTTCATCAAGAATCATCATGTTTCTCTTCCAAATTCGTCTTTAATTTATCTACGGTTACGGTTTTGCTATTGAATAATTTTCAAAACTATTCTACATGCAAGTCCTATCCAAGATTTAGGTTTATTCTCCAAATTTCCATAAGTATTCATCATTTTTCAAGGTTATCCTATAATCCTACACTAGCATGGATGATATATTCACTGAAATTAATTGAAATCAAATCACTTGCCTTATAAATGGTGTTCTGATCTGTTGGTGGCAAAAATGGTTGGTTCTTCCTCTCTCTCCGGTGACAAATTCGGTGGATTTTGGTGGTGGATAGTGGTTATGGCCTTGGAAGCCCTTTTGTAACCTCTCCTCTAACTCACGTTGCCCACTCTTGATTTTTGGCTGATAATGGCCCTCATAATAACTGTTAAATAAATTCTAAAATTCGTGGGTCTAAATTCCTTAAAATTTAAAATGACTAAAATACCCTCCCGGCTGCCGGTTTGGCCTAGAAATGCCCCGGGACCCAAACTAAACTCCTGACTAGTGTTTTCTGACTATTTCAAACTCTACGGACACGTTAGCTCACTCAAAATAACCATACGGGTGATAGAATTATAATTTAATTTTAAATCTCATTAAATTAATTTCTGATGCGACTGACACACCCGTCCCAACTAAATTTCCCGAATTGTCGCATCTATGGCTCGCGACAATTTTAATAAAATTAACAATCATATGTTACCACATATATCCAATAATTAATCATTTATTATCATAACCAAATACCAACTCACGTCTCGCTAGTATTTAAATTCGGATTAATTTCTAATTAATTCCCATTTAATTTAATTAATCCCATTAAATAAAATCAATAAAATTACGGGGTATTACAATGTGTCACACATAAAATTAGTCTAAAAACATATTTAGTATATTAGCACAATATTTTTATTTTATCTGTTTATATATCAAAACACATAATATTTTACATAAATACATAAAAAACACAAAATCAAATGATTAATAGAATATTGAAGTTCATCCAACGCATACAACTAACAATTACAATGATATCATTCACTCGAAATGAAATACGTACATTGAATAATTGTAATTGATCGAGATGCGACATAATTGTTAACAATTACATGGCATGTCAAGATTGGTTAATTCCGCTGGTGCAGATCAATATACATATGCGATTTAACAAATCTTCACGCACGACATAGGAATGTTGTTTCAATGTAACTAAAAATTAAGTACACCTAGAATTAGTCTTAAAGATTAATAACTCTACACGTAATGCATTTTTTAACACCATTGAAGCAACATGCTTGTGTGGTGTATCGAGATTGTGTAATTCTGATGGTGCGGACCAACATCTATAAGGGAACTAAATAATTTCAACAACCATATAGGCATGCGGTTTCAATGCCGTCTCAAAATGTATCATCCCTAAAATAATTCTTAAAACATATCCAGTATATTAGCACAATATTTTGATTATATATGTTTATACATCAAAACACATAACATTTTACTTAAATACATTACAAAAACAAAAACAAATTATTAAAAGCATATTGAAGTTCATCCAGCGCATAGGACTAACATATACAATGATATCATTCACTTGAAATGAAATACATACATTAAACTATTGTAAATGATCGAGATACGAAATAATTGTCAACAATTACATGGCATGTCAAGAATGGTTAATTCCGATCGCACGGACCCAGAACCGTAAGTGATTTAACTATTCTTCACACAGAACGTTGGCATGTTGTTTCAATGCAACTAAAAAATTAAGTACACCTTGAATTAGTCTTCAACTTCAATAACTCTACATGTAATGCATTTTGATATAGCATTGAAACAACATGTTTATGTGGTGTGTCGATATTGTGTAATTTCGCTGACGCGGACTAACATATATAAGGGAACTAAACAATTTCAACAATTATGTAGACATGCATTTACAATGCCAAAATGTGTCACCCATAAAATAATTCTTAAAACATGTCGAGTATATTAGCACAATTTTTTGATCATGTCTGTTATACATCAAAACACACAACATTTTACATAAATACATAAAAAAACACAAAATCAAATCATTAAGAGAATATTGAAGTTCATCCACTGCATACAACTAACATATACAATGATGTCCACTCGAAATGAAATACATACATTAAACTGTTGTAATTGATCGAGATACAAAACAATTATTAATAATTACATGGCATGTCAAGATTGGCTAATTCTAATGGCGCAAACCCATATCCATACGTGATTTAGGTAATCTTCGCACACAACATTGGAATATTATTTTAATGCCAACTCAAAATCAAGTACACCAAGAATTAGTCTTCAACATCAAAACTTCAACATGGAATGCATTTTGGGACACCAATGAAATAGTATGCTTATGTGGTGTGTCGAGATTATGTAATTCTGCTCGCGCGGACTAACTTCCATAAGGGTCCTAAAAAATTTCACGTAGGCATACGGTCTCAATGCCATCTCAAAATGTGTCGTACATAAAATTAGTCTTAACACATGTCCACTATATTAGCACAATATTTTGATCATATATGTTTATACATCAAAACACACAACGTTTTACATAAATACATAAAAAAACACAAAATCAAATCATTCAGAGAATAGTGAAGTTCATCCAGCGCAAACAACTAACAATTACAGTGATGTCATTCACTCGAAATAAAATATATACATTAAACTATTGTAATTGATCGAGATACAAGACAATTGTTAATAATTACATGGCATGTCAAGATTGGTTAATTCTGCTGTCGTGGACCCATATCCATATGTGATTTAACTAATCTTCACACACAATATAAGAATGTGGTTTTAATGCCAACTCAAAAATCCAGTTCACCTAGAATTAGTCAGAAACATCAAAAATTCTACACGCAATGCAATTTAAGACACCATTGAATAAGCATGCTTACGTGGTGTGTCAACATTGTATAACTCCGCTGGCGCGGATCGACGTCCATAAGGGAACTAAAAAATTTCAACAACCACGTAGGCCTGCGGTCTGAATGTCGTCTAAAAATGTGTCACACATAAAATTAGTATTAAAACATGTCCAGTATATTAGCACAATTTTTTTATTTTATCTGTTTATACATCAAAACACTTTTATATAAATACATTAAAAAAAACCAAAATCAAATCGTTCGGAGAATGTTGAAGTTCATCCAAGGCATACAACTAACAATTACAATGATATCATTCACTCGAAATGAAATACATACAATAAACTATTGTAATTAATCGAGATACAAAACAATTGTTAACAATTACAAGACATGTCAAGATTGGTCAATTTCACTGGCGCGGACCCATATCCATTACAGATTTAACTAATCTTCACACCCAACATAGGAATGATATTTCAATGCCAACTAAATATTAAGTACTACTAGTATTAGTCTTAAACATAAAAAATTCAGCACGTAATGCATTTTGAGACGCCATTGAAACAATATGCTTACGTGGTGTGTCGAGATTGTGTAATTCCCCTCGCGAGAACCAAGGTTTATAAGGGAACTAAATAATTTTAACAAAGACATAGGCATACGATTTCAATGCCGTCTCAAAATTTGTCACACATAAAATAAGTCGTAAAACATGTCTAGTATATTAGCACAATTTTTGGATTTTTTCCGGTTATACATTAAAAACACAACATTTTACATAAATACTTATAAAAATACAAAATCAAATCATTAAGAGAATATTGAAGTTCATCCAGCGCATACAACTAACAATTACAATGATGGCATTCACTCGAAATGAAATACAGACACTAAACTATTGTAATTGGTCGAGATACAAAACAATTGTTAACAATTACATGGCATGTCAAGATTGGTTAATTCCGTCGGCGCGGACCCATATCCGTAAGCGATTTAACAAATCTTCACACACAATATAGGAATGTCATTTCAATGCAACACAAAATTAAGTACATCTAGAATTAGTCTTAAACATCAATAATTATATATATATATATATATATATAATTCATTTTGAGACACGGTTGAAATAACATGCTTATGTGGGGTGTCAAGATTGTGCAATTCCACTGGCGCAGACCAATATACATAAAGGAACTAAAGAATTTTAATAACCACGTCGTCAAGCGTCTTTATTGCCGTCCTAAAATGTGTCACCCATAAAATTAGCCTCAAATCATGTCCAATATTTTAGCACAATGTTTTGATCATATCTGTTTATACATCAAAACACATAACATTTTACATAAATACATACAAAAACGCAAAAAAGAAAATTCATAAGAGAATATTGAAGTTCATGTAGCGCATACAACTAACATATACAATGATGTTATTCACTCGAAATAAAATACATACATTAAACTATTGTAATTTATCGAGATACAAAACCGTTGTTAACAATTACATGGCATGCCAAGTTTGGTTAATTCCGCTGGCGTAGACCCATGTCCATAAGTGATTTAACTAATCTTCACACACAACATAGGAATGCCATTTTAATGCGAACTCAATATGAAGTACACCTAGAATTAGTATTAAACATTAATAATTCTACATGTAATATATTTTGAGACAACATTGAAACATCATGCTTATGTGGTGTGTTGAGATTGTGTAATTCCGATGGCGCGGACCAACATCCATAAGGGACCTAAACAATTTCACCAACCACTTTGGCATGCAGTTATAATGCCATCTCAAGATATTTCACATATAGAATTAGTCTTAAAACATGTCCAGTATATTAGCATAAGATTTTGATCATATATGTTTACACATCAAAACACACAACATTTTACATAAATACATAAAAAAACACAAAATTAAATCATTAAGAGAATATTTAAATTCATCCAGTGTATACAACTAACAATTACAATGATGTCATTCCCTCAAAATGAAATACATACGTTAAACTGTTGTAATTGATTGAGATAAAAAATAATTGCTAACAATTACATGGCATGTCAAGATTTGTTAATTTCACTGGCACGGACCTATATCCATATGTAATTTAATTAATCTTCACACACAACATAGGAATGTTGTTTCAAGGTCAACTCAAAATAAAACTCACCTAGAGTTAGCCTTAAACATAATTTTTTTTACACGCAATGGATTTTGAGACACCATTGAAATAGCATGCTTACGTGGTGTGTCGAGATTGTGTAATTCTGCTGGCGCGGACTAACGCCCAAAAGGGAACTAAACAATTTCAACAACCACGTAGGCATGAGGTTTGAATGTCGTCTCAAAATGTGTCACACATAAAATTAGTCTTAAAACATGTTGAGTATATTAGCACAATTTTTTGTCTTTATCTGTTTATACATCAAAACACATAACATTACATAAAAAAACATAAAATCAAATAATTCAAGAATACTAAAATTCATCCAGTGCATACAATTGACAACTAACCTGATGTCATTCACTTGAAATAAAATACACATAGTAAACTATTGTAATTGATCGAGATACAAAACAATTGTTAACAATTACATGGCATGTCAAGGTTGGTCAATTCCATTGGCGTGGACCCATATCCATAAGTGATTTAACTAATCTTCACACACAACAGAGAAATGTTGTTTGAATGCCAACTCAAAATTAAATACACCAAAAATTAGTCTAAAACATTAAAAATTCTACACGCAATGCATTTTGAGACACCATTGAAACAACATGTTTACGTGGTTATCGAGATTGTGTAATGCCGTTGGCATAGACCAACGTCAATAAGAGATCTAAACAATTTCAAAAACCTTGTAGGAATGGATATCAATATCGTCTCAAAATATGTCACACATAAAATTAGCCTTAAAACATGTCTGGTATATTTGCACAATTTTTTTGAATTTATCTATTTATACATCAAAACACACAACATTTTATATAAATGCATAAAAAATACAAAATCAAATCATTCAGAGAATATTGAAGTTCATCCTGGGCGTACAACTAATAATTACAATGATTGCATTCACTCGAAATGAAATACATACAATAAACTATTGTAATTGAACGAGATACAAAACAATTGTTAACAAGTACACTACATGTCAAGATTAGTCAATTTCGTTGGCGCGGACCTATATCCATTAGTGATTTAACTAATCTCCACACACAATATAGGAATGCTCTTTCAATGCCAACTAAAAATTAAGTACTCCTAGAATTAATCATCAACATAAAAATTCTACATGCAATGGATTTTGAGACGCCATTGAAACAACATGCTTACGTGGTGTGTCGAGATTGTGTAATTCCCCTGGTGAGAACCACTGCTTATAAGGGAACTAAACAATTTCAACAAACACTTACGCATGCGGTTTCAATGCCGTCTCAAAATTTGTCACAAATAAAATTGGTCGTAAAACATGTCCAGTATATTAGCGCAATTTTTGGATTTTATCCGGTTATACATAGAAAACACAACATTTTACATAAATACTTATAAAAATACAAAATCAAAACATTCAGAGAATATTGAAGTTCATCCAGCGCATACAACTAACAATTAAAATGATGACATTCACTCGAAATGAAATACATACATTAAACTATTATAATTGATCGAGATACAAAACAATTATTAACAATTACATGGCATGTCAAGATTGGTTAATTCCGTCGGCGCGGACCCATATCTGTAAGTGATTTAACGAATCTTCACACACAACATATGAATGTTATTTTAGTGCAAGACAAAATTAAGTACAACTAGAATTAGTCTTAAACATCAATAATTCTACATGTAATGCATTTTGAGACAGGACTAAAATAACATAAGCAAGATTGTGTAATTCCGCTGGCGCGGACCAACGTCCATAAGGGAACTAAATAATTTCAACAAACACGTAGGCATGCGTCTTCATTGCCGTCTCAAAATGTGTCACCCATAAAATTAGCCTTAAATTATGTCCAGTATATTAGCACAATGTTTTGATCATATCTGTTTATACATCAAAACACACAACATTTTACATAAATTCATACAAAAACACAAAATCAAATCATTCAGAGAATATTGAAGTTCATCCAGCGCATACAACTAACATATACAATGATGTCAGTCACTCGAAATGAAATAAATATATTAAACTATTATAACTGATCGAGATACAAAATAGTTGTTAACAATTACATGGCATTTCAAGATTGGTTAATTCAGTTGGCGTGGGCCCATATCCATAAGTGATTTAACTAATCTCCACACACAACATAATAATGTCATTTCAATGCGAACTCAAAATTAAGTACGCCTAGAATTAGTCGTAAACATTAATAATTCTACACGTAATACATTTTGAGACAACATTAAAACATCATGCTTACGCGGTGTGTCGATATTGTGTAATTCTGTTGGCGGGAACCAACATCTATAAGGGAACTAAACAATTTCAGGAAACACTTAGGCATGCGATTTTAATGCCACCTCAAATATGTCACACATAAAATTAGTCGTAAAATATGTCCAGTATATTAGCCCATTTTTTTTATTTTTTCTATTTATACATCTAAACGCACAATATTTTACATAAATACTTTAAGAAAAAACACAAAACCAGATCATTCAGAGAATATTGATTTTCATCTAGCGAATACAACTAACAATTACAATGATATCATTCACTCGAAATGAAATGCATACATTAAACTATTGTAATTGATCGAGATACAAAACAATTGTTAACAATTTTTTGTCATGTCAAGATTAGTCAATTTTGCAGGCGCGGACCCATATCCGTAAGTGATATAACTAATATTCACACACAACATAGGAATGAAGTTTTAATGCTAACTCAAAATTTAGTACATCTAGAATTAGTCTTAAATATTAATAATTCTACACGTAATGCATCTTGAGACAACATTGCAACAATGTGCTTACGTGGTGTGACGAGATTGTGTAATTTTGCTGGCGTGGACCAACGTTCATAAGGGAACTAAATAACTTCAATAACCACGTAGGCATTCGGTTTCAATGTCGTCTCAAATTGTGTCACCCATAAATTAGTCTTTAAAACATGGCCAGTATATTAGCACAATGTTTTGATCATATCTATTTATACATCAAAACACATAACATTGTACATAAATATACAAAGAAATACAAAATCAAATTATTCAAATAATATTGAAGTTCATCCAGTGGTTACAACTAACATATACAATGATGTGATTCACACGAAAGGAAATACAGACATTAAACTATTGTTATTAATCGATATACAAAACAATTGTTAACAATTACACGGAATGTCAAGATTGGTTAATTTTGATGGCGCGGACTCATATCCACAAATGATTTAACTAATCTTCACACACAACAGATGCATGTTGTTTCAATGCCAACTCAAAATGAATTACACCTAGAATTAGTCTTAAACATCAATAATTCTACACGTAATGCATTTTGAGACAACTTTGAAATATTATGCTTACGTGGTGAGTTGAGATTGTGTAATTCTGGCTCGGACCATTGTTCATAGAGACCTAAACAATTTCACCAACCACGTAGTCATGCAATTTCAATGTCGTCTCAAAATGTGGCACACTTAAAATTAGTCTCAAAATGAGTTTAGTATATTAGCATAATGTTTTGATTTTATCTGTTTATATATCAAAACACGTAGCATTTTACATAAAAACATAAAAAAAACACAAAATCAAATAATTCAAAGAATATTGAAGTTCATCCAGCACTTACAATTAATATTTACAATGATGTCATTCACTCGAAATGATATGCATACATTCAACTATTGTAATTAACCGAGATACAAGAAAATTGTTAACCATTACATGGCATGTCAAGACTGGTTAATTTTGCTGGCGCGAACTCATATTCATAAGTGATTTATCTAATTTTCACACACGACATAGAAATGTTGTTTCAATGCCAACTCAAAATTAAGTGCACCTAAAATTAGTCTTAAACATAAAAAATTCTACACACAATGCATTTTGGGACACCATTGAAACAACATGCTTACGTGGTGTGTCGAGATTGTGTAATTCCGCCGGCACCGACCAACGTCTATTAGGGAACTAAATAATTTCAACAAACACTTGGGCAAGCGGTTTCACTGCCGACTCAAAATGTGTCACACGTAAAATTAGTGGTAAAATATGTCCAGTATATTATGACAATTTTTTATTTTATCCGTTTATACATCAAAACACATAATATTTTATATAAATACATTAAAAAAATACAAAACCAAATCATTCAGAGAATACTGAGGTTCATCCAACAAATACAGCTACCAATTACAATAATGTCATTTACTCGAAATTAAATCCATACATTAAACTATTGTAATTGATCAAGATAATATTGGTTAATTCTACTAGCGCGGACCCATAATCGTTAGTGATTTAACTAATCTTCCCACACAACATAAGAATGTTGTTTCAATGCAGCTCATAATTAAGTACACCAAGAATTAGCCTTAAACATCAATAATTCTACATGTAGTGCATTTTGAGGCAGCATTGAAACAACATGCTCGTGTGGTGGGTCGAGATTGTGTAATTCCGCTAGCGCAGACCAACGTCCATAAGGGAACTAAACAATTTCAACAATCACGTAGGCATGCGTTTTCAATGCCGTCTCAAAATGTGTCACCCATAAAATAATTCTTAAAATATGTCCAGTATATTAGCACAATGTTTTGATCACATTTGTTCATACATCAAAAGACACAACATTTTACGAAACATAAAAAAAATTAAATCATTAAGAGAATATTCAAGATCATCCAACACATACAACTAACATATACAATGATGTCATTCACTTGAAATAAAATACATACATTGAACTATTGTAATTGATCGAGATACAATACATTGTTTAACAATTACATGTCATGTCAAGATTGATTAATTCCGCTAGCAGGGACCCATATCCATAAGTGATTTAACTAAACTTCACACAACATAGAAATGCCGTTTCAGTGCCAACTTAAAATGAAGTACACCTAGAATCAGTCTTAAACATCAACAATGCTACGCATAATGCATTTTGAGACATCATTGAAACATCATGCTTACTAGGTGTATCGAGATTGTGTAATTTTACTGGCACGGACCAACGTCCATAAGGGACCTAAATGTGTCACACATAAAATTAGTTTTAAAACGTGTCTAGTATATTAGCACAATGTTTTGATTTGATATGTTTGTATATCTAAACACATAACATTTTACAAAAATACGTAAAAAACACAAAATAAAATCATTCGTAGAATATTGAAGTGCATCCAGCGCATAGACCTAACAATTACAATGATGTCATTCACTGTAAATGAATTACATACATTAAACCACTGTAATTGATCGAGATAAAAACAATTGTTAACAATTACATGGCATATAAAGATTGATTAATTCCGTTTGCGTGCATCCATATATGTAAGTGATTTAACTAATCTTAACACACCACATAGGAATGTTGTTTCAAAGCCAACTCAAAATTAAGTACACCTTGAATTAGTCGTAAACATCAAAATTCTACACGCAATGTATTTTGTGATGCCATTGAAACAACATGCTTACGTGGTATCTCGAGATTGTTTAATTCCGCTGGGCGGACCAATGTCCATAAGGAACTAAACAATTTCACTGACCACATAGGCATGTGGTTTCAATGCGATATCAAAATGTGTCACGCATAAAATTAGTCTTAAAACATGTCCAGTATATTAGCACAATAATTTGATCATATTTGTTTATAAATTAAAACACACAAAACTTTTCATAAATACTTTAAAAAACATAAAATCAAATCATTCATAATATATTGAAGTTCATCCAGAACATACAACTAACAGTTAAAATGATGTCATTCACTTGAAATGAAATATATTTATTAAACTATTCTAATTGGTCGAGGTACAAAACAATTGTTAACAATTACATGGGATGTCAATATTGGTTAATTCCACTGGCGCGAACCCATATCCATGTATGATTTAAGTAATATTCACACATAACATAGAAATATTATTTCAATGCCAACTCAAAATTAAGTACACCTAGAATTTGTCTTAAACATAATTTTTTTTACAAGAAATGCATTTTGAGACACCATTGAAACAGCATGCTTACGTGGTGTGTCAAGATTGTGTAATTTCGTTGGCATAGACCAACGTCCATAAGAGAACTAAACAATTTCAACAAACACGTAGGCATGCGGTTTCAATGTCGTCTCAAAATGCGTCACACATAAAATTAGTTTTAAAACATGTTCGCTATTATTGATACCAAATTTAGTCTGATGACATGGCTCAATCGAGTGAAGACACGTGGCAATCTACGTGGCAACAACTAACACTTTCTAGGAACTCAGACGCTTCGAGGAACCATACTACAACGAGGAACACTGCTTCCCCGAGGAACTCATATGCTCCGACCTACAAGAACTCTCCGAGGAACTTTTGAGTACCGAGGAACTTTCGATTACCGAGGACCTTAGGCGGTCCGAGCATATTAAGCGGTCCGAGTTGCACCTCGAACAAAGCATTAATAGCAGAATAACCAACAGTTTGACTGTTCATTAAATGCTTATCATTCAGATGTATACACTTAAGGGGCATTAAATGTACTACCCTTTCACATGTACAGCATTGAATGTATTACCCTTTCACATTACAGCCTTAGGGCTATAAATACACTGTATTACCCTCATTGTAAGGGGACCAAAATTTCTTGATTGAACTTGTAATCTAGAATTCCCAAGCAGTCATCAATAACAAAAATAATGGACGTAGACCATTCTTATAAGGTTGAACCACTTTAAAAGTTCTTTGTCTCATTTTATTTATCTGTGAGTAAATAATTAGATCTAATCTAATTTTTTACATCAACAGATTGGCGCCGTCTGTGGGGAACGACTGGTAATATCGTTTTTCATCAAAAATAATTCATCACAAATGGCTGATATTCCAGAATCCGGCAATCGAAACGCTGGAAGCCCTCCAAATCCATCTGCTCCGCCAAATATTCCAGATCTGGCTAGAATAATGACAAATCTGGCTCAGGTCCAGACCGTCATGCAAGAAACTATGCGACAACTCATACAAACCCTCCATAGCGGTGCACCAACCCATTCAGGATTGTGAAGTATTCAAAGAAATACCCGTTTACCTTCTTCGCATACTAGGCGTACTGATTCATATCGTACTGAGGAATCTGAAGATTTTTCTTATCAACCTGGAAGAACTTCGTCAGTGTGAGCCACAGATACTGAACAACGTATCACTCTCTCTTCAGAAAGGACTAGCGCGCTAGAGAGGTTAAGCAGGGTATCACCTTTTGATCAATTAGGACCTAGAAGGAGTAGAGTCGCATTGAGGAGTTTTCGACGACCATCAGATTTAAGGGAAGGATCTGCCCAGTCGCGACCAGCTGCTCGTCAAGATAGATCCCAGGAAGCCACATCAACTCGATCAGTTGCTCGAACCGACAAGCCCGAGGAAGGAAATGATGCATGGAAAGGCTCTATTCAAAGGCTGGAGGATAGATTAGGGGAAATGGCTAAGGCCAAGAACCCTCTACAACGAACTTTTGTTCGAGGAACACCTTTTGTCCAGGCCATTGTAGATTTTCCAACACCATCAAAGTTTAAAGCACCTGTTGTGACCCCCAAATATGATGGAAAGACTGACCCTGTCCTTTATATAGAACAATACCAAACTGCAGCCGATATCTATGTTGTTCCAGATGAGATGAGATGCAGAGCATTCTCGGGAACTCTTACCGGATCTGCTCAAATGTGGTATAATAATCTTCCTCGGGGTAAGATCTCAACTTTCTTTCAACTGGCCGAGTTATTCATTGGGAATTTCTTATTTTGGGGCAAAGCCTGTTAAACGAGTAGTGCATTTGTTAAGTGTTAGACAAAAAGCTAGTGAAAGTACCAGAGATTATATAACTCGTTTTAATAACGAGAAGCTCGAAGTCATTGATTATGAGGAAAAGACAGCGATTACCGCCTTGATGAGTGGACTACTGCCCAACAAGTTGTACTACACTTTGGTCAAAGATCCACCTAGAACCATGTCAGATCTGATGGGAAAAGCGGCAAAGATTATGAATGCCGTGTCCCCATTATTGTCACAGGTTATTAATCAACATCAGTGTTGATACCAAATTTAGTCTGCTGACATGGATCAATAAAGTGAAGACACGTGGCAGTCTACGTACAATAACAAACACTTCCGAGGAACTCACACGCTCCGAGGAACCATACTACAATGAGGTACACTATTTCCCTGAGGAACTCATACACTCCGAGGAACGAGAATTCTCCGAGGAACTCTTGAGCACCGAGAAGCTTAGGCGGTCCGAGCAACTCAGGCGGTTCGAGCTATACCTCGAACAAAGCATTAATAGCGGGATAACCAACAGTTTGACTATTCATTAAATGCTTATCATTCAAACGCATACGCTTAAGGATCATTGAATGTATCACCCTTTCATATGTACATCATTTAATGTACTACCCTTTCACATTATAGCCCCAGGGCTATAAATACATTGTACAATCCTCATTGTAAGGGGACCGGAATTTCTTGATAGAACTTGTAATCGAGAATTCCCAAACACTCAGCAATAACATAACAGTGGACGTAGGCCATTCTTATAAGGCTGAACCACTTTAAAAATTCTTTGTCTCATTTATTTATTTGTGATTGAATAATTAGATATAATCTAATTTTTTACATCAACAGATTGGCGCCGTCTGTGGGAACGACTGGTAATATCATTTTCCATCAAAAACAATCCATCACAAATGGCTGATATTCTAGAATCCAGCAATTGAAACGCTGGGAGTCCTCCAAATCCATCTGCTCCGCCAAATATTCCAGATCTGGTTGGAATAATGACAAATCTGGCTCAGGGCCAGACTGTCATGCAAGAAACTATGCGTCAACTCATACAAACCCTCCATGGCGGTGCACCAACCCATTCAAGACCACGAAGTATTCAAAGAAATACCCGTGCATCTTCTTCGCGTACTAGGTGCACCAATTCATATCCCAATGAGGAGTCTGAAGATTTTTCTTATCAACCTGGATGAACTTCGTCAGTGCGAGCCACAGATACTGAACAACGTATCACTCTCTCCTCAGAAAGGGCCAGTGCGCTAGAAAGATTAAGCAGAGTATCTCCTTTCGATCGACTAGGTCCTATGAGGAGCAAAAGTTCTCCTAGAGCCCCATCGAGGAGTTTTCGACGACCATCAGATTTAAGGGAAGGATCTGCCCAGTCGCGACCAGCTGCTCGTCAAGAGAGATCCTAGGAAGCCACATCAACGCGATCAGTTGCTCGGACCAATAGGCCCGAGGAAGGAAATGATGCATGGAAAGGCTCTATTCAGAGGCTGGAGGATAGATTAGGGGAAATGGTTAAAGCTAAGAACCCCCTACAACGAACCTTTGTTCGAGGAACACCTTTTGTCCAATCCATTGTAGATTTTCCAACACCATCAAAGTTCAAAGCACCTGTTGTGACCCCCAAATATGATGGAAAGACATACCCTATCCTTCATATAGAATAATACCAAGCTGTAGCCGACATCTATACTGTTCCAGATGAGATGAGATGAGATGTAGGGCATTCTCAGTAACTCTTATCGGATCTGCTCAAATATGGTATAATAATCTTCCTCGGGGTAAGATCTCAACTTTCTTTCAACTGGTCGAGTTATTCATTGGGAATTTCTGTTTTGGGGAAAAGCCTGTTAAACGAGTAGCGCATTTGTTAAGTGTTAGACAAAAAGCTGGTGAAAGTACCAGAGATTATATAACTCGTTTTAATAACGAGAAGCTCGAAGTCATTGATTATGAGGAAAAGACAGCGATTACCGCCTTGATGAGTGGACTACTGCCCAACAAGTTGTACTACACTTTGGTCAAATATCCACCTAGAACCATGTCAGATCTAATGGGAAAAGCGGCAAAGATTATGAATGCTGAGGAGGCTATGGCTGCGAAGAAGAATATGGATGCCAAAGAAACCAAGGTGGAAGGTGATAAAGCTAAAAAGAAAGAGCATAAGAACAATGGTAATGACAAACATTCAAGAACAAGGTAGACATGGGAAGTATTGAAGAAATTTGATAATTATACTCCTTTGAAGAAAGACATCAACCACGTTCTATAAGAAATTAAGAACAAAGAATTAAATTGGCCAGAGAAAATGAAGGCAGACCCCGAAAGGAGAAATAAGGCAAAATATTGCGAGTTTCACAAAGATCATGGCCATATGACTAAAGATTGCATAGCTCTTCAGAATGAGATCGAAACACTCATCAAACGAGGAAAACTGGCAAAGTATGTTGATCGGAGGAATGATAAAAGAAACAACGACCGAGAAAGAGAGAGGTCTATATCTCCTCATCGAGCAGAGGAGAACAAGAAGAGAGACCATGAAGTTGATCCAGAAGACGACCCCGATCTTCCCAAGAGACCAAGGCATCCAGAACGTGAGGTATTTTTAATACCCTTTGGGTCATTTGATTGTAATGTTATTACAGGTGGAGATGCAGGAGGAGGAGACCTTACTGCAGAAAGAAAAGCTTATCTCTGTGAGGCTCAAGCTTGCTCATACGTTCAACGAATAAATTTAGCTAAAGAGGATAGTCCGAGAAAGGTAAACAAAGAGAAATTAGCCATTGGCTTCTCAAAGAACGACCTCGCAGGTGTTCTATATCCTCATGATGACCCATTGGTGATCAAAATGAGGATGAAGGAGGTAATGATTTCAAGAGTACTGGTAGACAATGGTAGCTCGGCAGACATCATGTTCTACTCATGCTTCGACCGTTTAAATCTAAATCTATCTCAACTGGAGCCTTATCATAGACCCCTCCTTGGTTTTGCTGGCGAGAAAGTATTTCCACTTGGGACGATCAAATTATATGTATTCATTGGTACGTGGCCTGCTTGTCGGACAGAAAGAATACACTTTTTCATGATGGATAAGAATGTTCAATCATCATACAATATCATCATGGGAAGAGTAGGATTGAAGAAGTTCGAGGCCGTACCATCTACGGTACATCAGTGCCTAAAATTTCCAATAAATTTTGGAGTAGGAGTTGTGAAAGGTGATCAGATGTAGCTCGGGAATGCTATTATTCATCCGTCGAGCAAGAGGAACTGGAGGAATCAAGAAAAAAGACCACTACCTATCAAGTGGATGGAGGTGCAGAAATTAAAACATTGGATCTTAGAGATGAGTCGCAACTCGTGAAGGGTCAAGTGGTGGAAGCTACTGAAAATATCATTCTGGACGACGACCACCCTGAACGAACTACTCAAGTAGGTTCGTCATTGGAGGCCTCACTAAAACAGGAATTGATAACTTTCCTAAGAAGCAGAAAGCAAACTTTTGCGTGGAGTCATGAGGATATGCCCGGAATAGACCCAAATTTCTTATGTCACGAGCTCAATGTGAATAAGGAGATCAAGCATGTGAAGCAGAGAAGAAGAGTATTCAGTCCCGAGAAGAATCAAGCTATACAGGAGGAAGTCGAGAAGCTCCAGAAAGCTTGCTTTATTGAAAATGTTAAATATCTAGATTGGTTAGCAAATGTGGTGATGGTGAAAAAGAAGAACAACAAATGGAGGATGTGTGTAGACTTCACCGACCTCAACAAAGCATGTCCAAAGGATCACTTTCCACTGCCCCAAATTGATCAACTGGTGGATGCTACCTCGGGACACGAGCTGCTGAGCTTCATGGATGCTTATTCTGGTTACAATCAGATTAAAATGAAACCTGAAGACATGGAGAGTACTTATTTTATTACCCCTAGGGGAACTTATTGTTATAATAATATGCCTTTTGGTTTGAAAAATACAGGTGCGATATATCAGCGACTGATGAACAAGGTCTTTGCTGAACAAATCAGTTGCAATATGGAAGTCTATGTTGACGATATGCTGATAAAGAGCAAGAAAACTGTCGATCATCTAGTTGACTTAAGTCAGATTTTTAATCAACTGGATAAATATCAAATGAAGCTAAACCCGATGAAGTGCATATTTGGAGTAAGAGAAGGCATGTTTCTCGGGTACATTGTCAATCAACGAGGCACTGAGGCGAATCCTGAAAAGATCAAATCTCTATTAGGGCTGCGATATCCAACGACGAAGAAAGAGGTGCAAAGTCTTACAGGACGAGTAGCAACACTCAACAGATTTATATCGCGAGCAACTGATCGATGTCTCCCATTCTTCAAGACGCTCTGAAAGACTTTTGAGTGGAATGATGAATGCGAGAAGGCTTTCCAAGACTTGAAGAAATATTTGGGAGCACCTCCACTGTTATCCAGGCCAGTGATGGGAGAAAAATTATACTTGTATCTGGTAGTATCTGAGAATGCAGTCAGTTCAGCATTGATAAGAGTGGAGAATGGAGTATAAAAACCAATCTACTATACAAGTAAGGCCTTCCGAGGATCAGAGATCAGATATCCAAGGCTAGAAAAATTGGCACTAGCATTGATCGAGGCAAGTAAAAGAATGAAGCCATACTTCCAGGCTCATACCATAGTAGTATATACTGATATGCCATTGAGGCAAGCCCTTCATAAACCAGAAAATTCAGGAAGATTTATGTGCTGGGCAATAGAACTCGGTCAATATGATATAGTCTATGAACTCAGATCATCGTTAAAAGGGCAAGCGGTAGCAGATTTTATAGCAGAGTTCACCTATCCTGATACCCCCGAGGAGACAAAGTTGCTCGCTAATCAACCTGTGGATGTTACAGGATCATCAAATGCAAGCCCAGACCAATTTAGCTTGATAAAAGGGCAAGTAGATGTTATAGGATCATCAAATTCAAGCCCAAACCAGCTCAGGTTTGGTAAAAGGGCAAGAAAAGATGATCGACGAAGAGAAAGAAATACCAGGGGAGGATGAAATGAAGCAACAAATATTTTATCGAGGAACTCCGTCCGATCATAAATTTGAAGACGAATTACCTATATGGAGGCTATATGTAGATGGCTCATCTTGCACAACATGCTGGGGGGCAGGGATCGTTTTGAATAGCCCGGACGAGGTCGACATGGAATACTCCCTACGATTCCAATTCAAAGCTTCCAATAATGAGGCTGAGTATGAGGCCATAATTGCAGGTCTTAATTTGGCAAAAATTATGGAGGCCCAGCAAGTTATCATCTTCAGTGATTCTCAATTGATCGTAAATCAAATGTTAGGAATATATGCAGCCAAAGGAGAATTAATAATCAAGTATCATGCAAAGGTGATGGAGTTGGTATCAGAATTTGCTGCTATTCAGCTGGTCAGAATACCAAGAATGGAGAATGCAAGAACAGACGCCCTAGCTCGATTAGCATCAGCTACTCGTACCGAGCTACGAAGAATAATCCCAATTGAAGTGTTGGCTAGTCGAAGCATAGACGAAGATCTGATGAAGAATTTCATTACCCTTGATTTAGGACCATCTTGGATGGATCCCATCAGGGCATATATTGAGGAGGGAGAATTACCAATTGACATGCTCGCAGCCAAGAAATTGGAGTTTAAAGTTGCTCGGTATTTATTAATTAATGGTATTCTATATAGACGAGGAATTATAGCAGGTTTGCAAAGATGTGTACATCCCTCCGAGGTGAAAGATTTAGTTGAAGAGGTCCATGAAGGGTCATGTGGAGCCCATGTAGCAGGTCGGACTCATTTGCAAAGAGTGATGACGCAAGGATACTACTGGCCGACGATGAGGGCTGATTGCATAGCCTATGCTAAGAAATGTGACAAATGTCAGCGCTTCTCCTCCATCCGAAGAACTCCACAAGCATTGTTGACACCCATCACTTCCCCTTGGCCATTTGCCATATGGGGAATAGATTTGGTCGGGCCACTACCAACGACCAGAGGAAGGTTCAAATACCTCTTCGTCGCAGTGGATTATTTTACTAAGTGGGTTGAAGCTGAGCCTCTCATTGATATGACGTACGACAAGGTGTACCAATTTATTTGGTAGAACATTATTTATCGATATGGTCTTCCTCATGCCTTCATCACAGACCATGTAACACAATTCGACAACGAGGAGTTCGCTGCCTATTGTCATCAGTCAAATATTTTGAAGATCCACTCAGCACCAGGCCATCCTCAAAGCAATGGGCAGACTGAAGTGACGAACAGAACACTGCTAAATGGCTTGAAGAAAAGACTAAGTGACGCAAAAGCAAACTGGATCAACGAGTTACAGTCAGTACTGTGGGCTTATCGTACTACTCCCCGAGCAGCAACTGGAGAATCACCATATATGCTGGCGTTTGGAAGTGAAGTTGTTATACCTACCGAGTTGGGCCTCCCAACACACAGGGTATTGAATTTCAATTCCCCTGTCAGCGACTTAATGAGAAGATTGGATTTAGACATACTCGAGGAAGTTAGAGAAGAAGCAGCCATCAGGAATGCTGCATGCCAACAACGAACAACTTTGTTCTACAATAAGAGGGTGAAGAGGTGTGACCTGAAAGAAGGAGAATATGTGCTAAAGAAAGTGATTCAAAAGCACAACAAACTGGAGGCAAACTGTCATGGACCATACCGAGTTACAGAAGTTGTTCGACCAGGAACTTACCGAATAGCAACTTTAGAGGGGGAGGAGTTTAAAAATGCATGGAATGCAGAGCACCTGCGCAAGTATTATCAGTGATGTATATTCTCATGTAACGCAGTTCCGTCAGTATGAATAAAATGAAGATATTCTGCCAAATTCTCTCCTTTTATTGAAAGTTTTTCGGGGAATACTACTGCTACACACTACTCGGCAAAACTCGGACTACTCAAATTTATTCTCAAAAACGCCAACTAAGGTTGGTCGAGAAACAAATGTATTCCTAAAAATGCTAACTTATGTTGGTTAGGAAGTAAATGTATTCCTTCGGGAAGTAAAACAATGTATTCCTCCGGGAAGTAAAACTATGTATTCCTAAAAATGCTAACTTATGTTGGTTAGGAAGTAAATGTATTCCTCCGGGAAGTAAAACAATGTATTCCTCCGGGAAGTAAAACTATGTATTCCTAAATATTCCAACTTATATTGGTTAGCAAGTAAATGTATTCCTTCGGGAAGTAAAACAATGTATTCCTCCGGGAAGTAAAACTATGTATTCCTAAAAATGCCAACTTATGTTGGTTAGGAAAACAATGTATTCCTCCGAGAAGTAAAACTATGTATTCCTAAAAATGCCAACTTATGTTGGTTAGGAAGTATATGTATTCCTCCGGGAAGTAAAACAATGTATTCCTACGGGAAGTAAAACTATGTATTCCTAAAAATGCCAACTTATGTTGGTTAGGAAGTAAATATATTATCGAAAACGCCAACTAAAGTTGGCCGGGAGGTAAAATTATTCCAGAAAATGCCAAAGCTCCTCGTAGAGGAAAAATCCACTAACTATGGCTGGTCGGGGATAAAAACCCACTAACTGTAGTTGGTCGAGAAGGAAAATTTACCGACCTTGGTTGGTCGGAAACATTTTATGAATACGAGAAAGTGATCGAAACATTTTATGAATACGAAAAAGTGATTGTGCAGAATTTTTTATTATTACTAAGTTGGTCGAGAAACAAAACATCTTTTTTGCCAAAATGACTACCACAAATTCAAATTACTCGACAATAAGTTGATCGACAAATTACACAATATTGTTATCTTTTTAACAGATACACATGCACAGATGTAAAGTTTCACAAAACAATAGCAGCCAAGATTTGCAAATAAAATTATTTCATTAAATGTAGAACAAAATACATCAGGAATGAAATACAAATTTATTACATCAATATTCCTACTCTATTGGTTTTTTCCCCTCTGCTTTTGAAACAGGTTCCTCGCCAGCAGGCGGATCATTTAAAGCAAGAGGAGAATTTATGAAGTTAAGATCTTTTAACATCCTAATATTCATCACAGAGGGTCGATCTAGTAGATGCTCTGGACGAGATATCTCGACATTTGAATAGAGATTATAATCGCCGAGGTATTTGGAGATCAGACATCGAGGAATGGCCCGAGCAGGGATCCAACTCATATCAAGATTGAATGGTGGCACGGGTAGGTCGACCAGCCCAGGATTATGGTAATCCCACAGGTAATGACCCTGTTCAAGTTGCAGCACACCTAAGGCATTCATCCATCCCTGTTTGTAACCTTCATTATTTACATTCTAGATACGATTGTCCAAGTGGTAGAGAGCCTCGTTGTAACCAGCCATCCAGAACTCCCTGGGCTGCTTGTGAAATTGATAGGTCAATCTTTCCAGCTGCTAGTGGAGGTTCTTAATGAAGAGTTCTTTATTCTCCAAGATAGATATCTGCGCAGAAAGCTGCTCTTCCAGGTCCCTGATTTTCTTAGACATCTCAGCCAATGCCTGGTTCTTCGCCATCAGCTGGAAGGCCTGGTTCTCTAAAGCAGATTGAGTCCTCTGTTCCTCGACAGGAATTCGAGCAGCTCTTGCTCATCCCCGAGGAGCTCTTGCTCGTCCACGAGAAGATGTAAAAGGGCCAGCTCTTTTCAAGGTTTCCAACTCATCCCTCAAGTTGGCGTTCTCTACCTCCAAGAACGAGAATCCCTCGTCAGTCACTGGGATCAAAGCATTCGAGGTGGAGGCAACAGATTTTAATTGAGATACTTCTCTTTACAAGTTGTTATTTTCTTGCTCCAACAACTCGGCTATTTGCTTGTGCTCCTCGACCTCGGCTTTCAACGTTCTCTCCCGCACGTCGTAAACAGAAAAATGCTTCTCGTATCCCTTGTCGACAATAATTTACTGGTACTTCTTCTCGTACCCCTCGTGCAAGAGGGTAGTGGATTCCTTATACTGTTGCTGAAGGTCTTCAAGAGTGCTTGGAGATCCTCAATCATATTATAATAAGCTACATTATTGGCCACCGTACGATCAAGCAGACACTTCAAATATTGGTAAGCTTCAACTGCCTGTTTCGAAGCATCTTGGCCGAGGATGTCGACGATTTGTGCTGCACTCAGATCTGTGTGACCAGCCTTAAAGTATTCATTGCATTACCGTAACAGCTTTGTATCATGAGCAGATTATAATTCCATCCTGGCCAGAAACTAGTCAAGGAAGAAAAATCAATAATGAATAAGAAGTACAAACAGAGCATGAAGAAGAGAAACAACAGTAAGCATAAATAAAAGTTCAAATTTTATTATATCATAAAGTTCAGAGTTACATGTTCAGGGTTACATTTGATCAAGAGAAATAAAATAGAAAGAAACCCGAACAACTCTACACCTTTTCCTTGTCTCCCAAAACTTTCTCGGGAGGCTGGGATGAAGAGGTAGGTTGCTCGGAGGGAATAAAAAGTTACTCGGGGAGCGCTGTCAGTTGCTCGGAGGAAATAATGATTTGTTGAAGTTCCTCGTTAGTAGGCTGGATGGCTGGGGGATCAGAAACTTTATCTCCCATCACCATGGAAGACTCTTCGGAGGCAGCTTCGTCCTCTTCTTCATCCTTGGGAGTTGGAGGGGGACCAGAGATGTGTCGTTGAAAGAGTTCAGAATTTTCATCAACCTTCATCTCCTGTAGAGCAGCGACCCACCCATCTCTAAAGTATTTGAGGCTGCCATATTCGACTTGCGACATCATGGCAGCCAAGCCCTTGCTCCACCCTTTATCCCAGCCAGCGCTGAAGGATTTCTTCACAGCCAATTTCCTTTTTAACTTCTCTGAGGAAAGCTTCTCGGATAGAAGATTATCAGCAGCCTTCAGTTTTCTCTCAACCTCCTCCTTCTGCCGACTTACTTCCTGAAGCTGACCCAATGTTTCCTCAGCAACCTTGAGCTTATCTTCAATCTCCCCAGCAGTTTTGAGCTTCCCTTCGAGCTCTTTATTCTTTTTCTCCAAATCATTTAATTTTTTCTCCAACCCCTTAGAAATTTCAACAACTTGAGCCTTCTCCTGCTCGGTTGAGGTAAGTTTCTTATCCCAAGTAGCCTTGTCAGCATCATGCTTCTGACGAGAATTTTCCAAAGATCGTGTCAGACCCATCAGAGCTTCCTCCACACCAGACGAGGAGCTTGAAGCTTTAATAGCTTCATCCTTCTTCAAAATTGTATTAAAGCAGCTCACCAACTGTGAAAAGAAAATGAAAGCAAGTCAGAGACAGATATAACAAGGGAAAAATGAAAAGTTCAAAACAATAGGACTTACAGAAGCAATGTGGCGAGCTGCCAATGTGGTAACTGTGTCCCGAGAAAGGTTTTCGTCAATACCTTGGATCTCGGGAATGATCCAAGTCTTCACCGAGCTCATAGCAGAGCTCGGGGGAACAAAAGTGGGAACTCCACTAGTCGGGGATGAGAGACGGTGTCAGCCAAATTGACCGAGGAGATCTTCTTCAGACTCCTCAGAGTAACAGGAATAGTCTTGACCAAGGAAGAACTCTTGGTCGGTGATATGACAATCACCTCGCCTGGAGCAGCAGCCTTGCTCGGGGCTACTGGGGGATTCTCGACAACCTTTACAGGGGCAGCCGAGAGAGGTGCATCAATTTTCTTTGTCCCTTCTGGGACATCATGTTTACTTCTTTTTGCCTCTCCAGCACCAGAGGCAGGTTTCTCGAAAAGGGTGGGAGGTCTTCTTTTCTTCATCCTTTCACTTAAAGGAACGTGTGACTCAGGCGAAGAACTGGTAGAAGCTGAACTGGCTCTGCGTCGCTTATCATCGAACGAGCAGTAAAAGAAGTTGTGTAACTCTTGTACTGAAGCAGATATGAAGCTGACCTAATATTCTCGTCGGCAACAGTCCGATGCAAACTCCAGATAAGTTTTAAATGCCTTATATTAACGTCTGCCTCTTTTGGACACTTTCTTTTACTGTCAACTGCAAATAAATAAACATTAAAATATCAGTGGCACATTTTATCAAACATATAGGAAGCATAATTTCAAAATAAATAAAATGAAATAAAAATAACCTATCCCATTGCCATAGGGAGGGCATCTGGGACCCTGATACACTTCATCTCCAGATAAAGGAGCATGTTGCCAATTTTTTATAACAACCCCGTGCTCAAAATAGTCCCTACTGGCATCCGGGAGATTGACCACTAAAGCCCTATTTAAAAAACTAGTTCTTAAATAAAAAGTATTATCGCCTACAGCCCATCTATAACAAAACATGATTTCTGGAATTCCTATGCGAGTTCCATGAATTTGATTTAGTCTATGAACCCAATTAACTATTTTCCATGTATTGGGGGCTATTCTTGCAGGAACCACGACAAAGTATTGACAGAATTCCAGAATAGAGGGTTTGGAGGAAAAGAAAATCCACACTCAGCAACAAAGAGACAGGGGAACCAATGTCCCTCAGCCAAACGGAAATAGTCTGAAGGCTCAGAAAGCTCTTCCAGAACAACCCATGAAGGAATAGAAAAATCAGAACGAAATTTATCAAGAGATTCAGCAAGGTAAACCATAATGAATAAAGGAAATGAAGAAGAAGAAAGAAGATCTTATAGAAAAAAAGTGGATCTGTTGACAACGAACGGTGAAAAGTATGAACGCACAAGAGAGTAAGACAATGAAAAACTCGAAGATACAAATTTGAAAAAGTAGAAGACGATGGGATCGTCTGTGATGCTTAAATACCTTACCTTGGGAAACGGTAAAGTTAATGATTACAAAAAGAAATGATTACGCTACCGGCGGCTAAAAGGACAAAAAGTGCACGGAGATTGAGGCGGTTATAAAAATTCAAAAAAGCCTGATTCTACAAATTTGAAAGGAAAAATAAATACAAAGGAAACACTCCTAAATGTTAGGATAACCATTTAAACTGCCATATATTGAGAAAGAATGTTCCACACTCCTCAAATTTTGAACTATGATACATTGGGGGCTTCTGTTGATACCAAATTTAGTCTGGTGACATGGCTCAATCGAGAGAAGACACGTGGCAATCTACGTGGCAACAACAAACACTTCTGAGGAACTCAGACGCTTCGAGGAACCATACTACAATGAGGAACATTGCTTCCCCGAGGAACTTATATGCTCCGACCTACAAGAATTCTCCGAGGAACTTTTGAGTACCGAGGAACTTTTGATTACCGAAGACCTTAGGCGGTCCGACCATCTTAAGCGGTCCGAGTTGCACCTCGAACAAAGCATTAATAGCAGAATAACCAACAGTTTGACTGTTCATTAAATTCTTATCATTCAGATGTATACACTTAATGGCATTAAATGTATTACCCTTTCACATGTACAACACTGAATGTATTACCCTTTCACATTACAGCCTTAGGGCTATAAATACACTGTATTACCCTCATTGTAAGGGGATCGAAATTTCTTGATTGAACTTGTAATCGAGAATTCCCAAGCAGTCATCAATAACAAAAATAGTGGACGTAGGCCATTCTTATAAGGTTGAACCACTTTAAAAGTTCTTTGTCTCATTTTATTTATCTGTGAGTAAATAATTAGATCTAATCTAATTTTTTACATCAACAGCTATATTAGCACAGTTTTTTAATTTTATCTATTTATACATCAAAACACACAACATTTTATATAAATATATAAAAAAAATACAAAATCAAATTATTTAGAGAATATTAAAGTTCTTCGTGCGCATACAACTAACAATTACAATGATGTCATTCACTCTAAATGAAATACATTCAATAAACTATTAAAATTAATCGAGATACAAACAATTGTTAATAATTACATGGCTTGTCAAGATTGGTCAATTCCGTTGGCGCGGACCCATATCTATAAGTGATCAAACTAATTTTCACACACAAAATGAGCATCTTGTTTCAATGCCAACTCAAAATTAAGTACACCTAGAATTAGTCTTAAATATAAAAAATTCTATACGGAGTGCATTTTTAGACACCACTGAAAAAGCATGCTTACGTGATGTGTCAAGATTGTGTAATTCCGCTGGCGCGGACCAACGTCCATAAGAGAACTAAACAATTTCAACAACCATGTAGGCATGTGGTTTCAATGTCGTCTCAAAATTCGTCACACATAAAATTAGTCTTAAAACATGTCCAGTCGATTAGCACAATTTTTTTTAATTTTATCTGTTTATACTTCAAAACACATAACATTTTTTATAAATACATAAAACAACACAAAATCAAATCATTCATAGAATATTGAAGTTCATCGAGGGCATACAACTAACAATTACAATGATGTAATTCACTCGAAATGAAATAGATACAATAAACAATTGTAATTGATCAAGATACAAAACAATTGTTAACAATAACATGACATGTCAAGATCGCTCAATTCCACTGACATGGACCCATATCCATAAGTGATTAAACTAATTTTCACACACAACAAAAGCATCATTTTTCAATGCCAACTCAAAATTAAGTTCAAGTAGAATTAGTCTTAAACATATAAAATTCTACACGCAGTGCATTTTTTAACACAATTGAAAAAACATTCTTACGTGGTGTGTCAAGATTGTGTAATTCCGCTGACGCAGACCAGCGTCCATAATAGAACTAAACAATTTCAATAACCATGTAGGCATGTGGTTTCAATGCCGTCTCAAAATGTGTCACACATAAAACTAGTCTTAAAACATGTCCAGTCTATTAGCGTAATTTTTTGATTTTATCTGTTTATACTTTAAAACACACAACATTTCACATGAATATGTAAAAAGCGAAAAATGAAATCATTCAGAGAATATTGAATGTTCATCCAGTGCATATAACTAACATATATAATGATGTCATTCACTCGAAATGAAATACATACATTAAACTATTGTAATTAATCGAGATACAAAATAGTTGTTAAGGCATGCCAAAATTGGTTAATTCCGCTGGCGTGGACCCATATCGATAAGAGATTTAACTAATCTTCACACACAACATATGAATGTCGTTTCAATGCCCACTCAAAATGAAGTACACCTAGAATTAGTCATAAACATTAATAATTCTACACGTAGTACACTTTGAGACAACATTAAAACATCATGCTTACGTGGTGTGTCAAGATTGTGTAATTACGTTGGCGGGAACCAACATTTATAAGGGAACTAAACAATTTCAACAAACACTTAGGCATGTGGTTTCAATGCCATCTCAAATGTGTCACACAAAAAATTAGTCGTAATACATGTCCAGTAGATTAACACAATTTTTTGATTTTATTTATTTATACATCCTAACGCACAACATTTTACATAAATACTTAACAAAAATCCAGTCATTCAGAGAATATTGAAGTTCATCCAGCGGATACAACTAACAATTACAATAATGTCATTCACTCGAAATGAAATACATACATTAAACTATTGTACTTGATCAAGATACAAAATTATTATTAACAATTACATGGCATGTCATAATTGGTCAATTCCGCTGGCCCGGATCCATATCCATTAGTGATTTAACTAATCTTCACACACAACATAGGAATATTGTTTCAATGCTAATTCAAAATTAAGTACAGCTAGAATTAGTCTTAAACATAAAAAATTATGCACGCGATGCATTTTGAGACGCCATTGAAACAACATATTTACGTGGTGTGTCGAGATTGTGTAATTCCGCTGGCGGGAACCAATGTTTATAAGGGAACTAAACAATTTCAACAAACACTTTGGCATGTGGTTTCAATGTCGTCTCAAAATGTGTCACACATAAAATTAGTAGTAAAACATGTCGAGTATATTAGCACAATTTTTGATTTGATCTGTTTATATATCTAAAAACACAGTATTTTACATAAATACTTAAAAAATGCAAAATCAAATCATTGAGAGAATATTGAAGTTCATCTAGCGCATGCAACTAACAATTACAATGATATCATTCACTCGAAATGAAATACATACATTAAACTATTGTAATTGATCGAGATACAAAACAATTGTTAACAATTACATGGCATGTGAAGATTGATTAATTCCATTGGCGCAGATCCATATCTGTAAGTGATTTGACAAATCTTCACACACAATATAGGAATGTTATTTCAATGCAACTCAAAATTAAGGACACCTAGAATTAGTCTTAAACATCAATAATTCAACATGTAATGTGTTTTGAGACAACATTGCAACAACTTGCTTATGTGGTGTGTCGAGAGAGTGTAATTCTGATGGCGTGGACCAACGTCCATAAGCGAACTAAACATTTTCAAAAACCATGTAAGCATGCGTCTTCAATGCTATCTCAAAATGTGTCACCCATAAAATTTGCCTTAAATCATGTCCAGTATTTTAGCACAATGTTTTGATAATATATGTTTATAAAACAAAACAAACGATATTTTACATAAATACTTAAAAAAACACAAAATCAAACCATTAAGAGAATATTGAAGTTCATCCAGCGCATATAACTAACAATTACAATGATGTCATTCACTCGAAATGAAATACATACATTAAAATATTGTAATTCATCGAGATAAAAAATAATTGTTAACAATTACATGGCATTTAAAGATTGGTTAATTCCGTTGGCGCGGACCCATATTCGTAAGTGATTTAACAAATCTTCACACACAACTTAGGGAAGTTATTTCATTGCAACTCAAAATTAAGTACAGCTAGAATTAGTCTTAACATAAATAATTCTACACGCAATACATTTTAAGACAGTATTGAAACATTATGCTTACGTGGTGTGCCGAGATTGTGTAATTTCCCTGGCGCGGACCAACGCCCATAAAGGACCTAAACAATTTCACCAACCACGTACGCATGCGTATTCAATGCCATCTCAAAATGTGTCACACATAAAATTAATCTTAAAACATGTCCAGTACATTTAGCGCAATATTTTGATTATATATGTTTATACATCAAAACACACATCATTTTACGTAAATACATAAAAAAAATCAAATCATTATGAGAATATTGAAGTTCATCCAGCGCATACAACTAACAATTACAATGATGTCATTCACTCGGAATGAAATACATACATTAAACTATTTTAATTGATCAAGATATAAAAAACAATTGTTAACAATTACATGGCATGTCAATATTGGTCAATTCCATTGGCACGGACCAATATCCATAAGAGATTTAACTAATCTTCACACACAACATAGGAATGTTGTTTCAATTCCAACTCAAAATTAAGTACACCTAAAATTAGTCTTAAACATAAAATATTCTACAAGCAATGCATTTTGGGACACCATTGAAACTGCATGCATACGTGGTGTGTCGAGACTGTGGCGGGAACCAACGTCTACAAGGGAACTAAACAATTTCAACAAACACTTAGGCATGCGATTTCAATGCCGTCTCAAAACGTGTCACACATAAAATTAGTAGTAAAACATGTCCAGTAAATGGGAACAATTTTTTTATTTTATGTATTTATACACCTATACACACACAAGATTTTACATAAATACATAAAAAAAACACAAAATAAAATTATTAAGAGAATATTGAAGTTCATCGAGCGCATACAACTAACAATTACAATGATGTATTTCACTCGAAAAGAAATACATATATTAAACTATTGTAATTGATCGAGACATAAAACAATTGTTAACAATTACATGGCATGTTAAGAGAAGAGAATTCTGCAGGCGTGGACCCGTATCCATAAGTGATTTAACTAATCTTCACACACAACATAGGAATGCAGTTTCAATGCTAACTCAAAATTAAGTACACCTAAAATTAGTTTGAAGTATCAATAATTCTATAAGTAATGCATTTTGAGACAACATTGAAATAACATGCTTACGTGGTGTGTCGAGATTGTGTAATTCTACTGGCGCGGACCAATTTTCATAAGGGAACTAAACAACTTCAACAACCACGCTGACATGCGGTTTTATTTCCGTCTCAAATTATGTCACCCATAAATTAGTCTTAAAACATGTACAGTATATTAGCACGTTGTTTTGATCATATTTGTTTATACATCAAAACACACAACATTTTACATAAATATACAAAAAAAAAACACAAAATCAAATCATTCAGAGAATATTGAAGTTCATCCACTGCATACAACTAACATATACAATGATGTCATTCCCTCGAAATAAAATACAAACATTAAACTATTGTAATTGATCGATATACAACAATTGTTAACAATTACATGGCATGTCAAGATTGGTTAATTTTGCTGGGTCGGACCCATATCCATAAATGATCTAAGTAATCTTCACACACAACATAGGAATGTTGTTTTAATACTAACTCAAAATTAAGTACACCTAGAATTAGTCTTAAACATCAATAATTCTACATGTAATGCATTTTGAGACAACGTTGAAACATCATGTTTACGTGGTCTGTCGATATTGTGTAATTCCGTTGGTGCGGACCAACGTTCATAAGGGACCTAAATAATTTTACTAAGCATGTAGGCATGCGATTTTAATATTGTCTCAAAATACGTCACACATAAAATTAGTCTTAAAACAAGTCTGGTATATTAGCATAAATGTGTTTATATATCAAAACACAAAACATTTTACGTAAAAACATAAAAAAAAAAACACAAAATCAAATCATTAAGAGAATATTGAAGTTTATCTAACGCATACAATTGACAATCATAATGATGTCATTCACTAGAAATGATATACATACATCAAACTATTGTAATTGATCGAGATACAAGAAAATTGTTAACAATTACATGGCATGTCAAGATTGGTTAATTTCGCTGGCGCGAACACAAGGGAATTAACTAATCCTCACACACAACATAGGAATTTTGTTTTAATGCCAACTCAAAATTAAGTACACATAGAAGTACTTTTAAACATACAAAATTCTATACGTAATGCATTTTGAGACACCATTGAAAAAACATGCTTACGAGATGTGCCAAGATTGTGTAATTTTGTTGGCGCAAACCAACGTCTATAAGGGAACTAAACAATCTCAACAAACATTTAGGCATGCAGTTTCAATGCCGACTCAAAATGTGTCACACATAAAATTAGTCGTAAAACATGTCCAGTATATTAGCACAATTTTTTGATTTTATCTGTTTATACATTGAAACACACAATATTTTACATAAATACATAAAAAAAATCAAATCACTTAGAGAACATTGAAGTTCATCCAGCCCGTACAGTTAATAATTACAATGATGTCATTCACTCGAAATGAAATACATACATTAAACTATAGTAATTGATCGAGATAAGATTATTTAATTCCACTAGCGCAGACCCATATCCGTAAGTGATTTAACTGATCTTCACGCACAATATAGGAATGCTGTTGCAATGCAATCTCAGAATTAAGTACACTAAGAATTAGTCTTAAGCATCAATAATTCTACACGCAATGTATTTTGAGGTAGCAATGAAACAACATGCTTATCCAGCGCATACAACTAACAATTACAGCGATGTCATTCACTCTAACTGAAATACATACATTAAACTACTGTAATTGATCGAGATAAAAAATAATTGTTAACAACTACATGGCATATTAAGATTGATTAATTCTGTTGGCACGGACCCAATCCATAAGTGATTTAACTAAACTTCACACACAATATAGGAATGTTAATTCAATGCCAACTCAAAATGAAGTACACCTAGAATCAGTCTTAAATATAAAATATTCTACACGCAATGCATTTTGAGACATCATTAAAACAACATGCTTACATGGTGTGTCGAGATTGTGTGATTTTTTTATTGCGGACCAACGTTCATAAGGGATATAAACAATTTCAACAACCACATAGGCCTGCAGTTTTAATGTCCTCTCAGAATGTGTCACATATAAAATTTATCATAGAACATGTCTAGTATATTAGCACAATTTTTTGATTTTATCTATTTATATATCAAAACACACAATATTTTACATAAATACATAAAAAAAATACAAAATCAAATCATTCAGAGAATATTGAAGTTCATCCAGTGCATACAACTAACAATTACAAGGATGTAATTCACTCGAAATGAAATACATACATTGAAATTTTGTAATTGATCGAGATACAAAACAATTGTTAACAATTACATGGCATGTCATGATTGGTTAATGCCGCTGGTATGGATCCATATCCGTAAATGATTTAACTAATCTTCGCACACAACTCAGGATTGTTGTTTCAATGTAACTCAAATTTAAGTATTCCTAAAATTAGTCTTGAATATTAATAATTCTACACGTAATGCATTTTGAGACAGTATTGAAACAGGATGCTTACGTAATGTGTCGAGATTGTGTAATTCTGCTGACACGGACCAATATCCATAAGAGAACTAAACGGTTTCAACAACCACGTAGGCATGAGGTTTCAATGTCGTATTAAAATGTATCACACATAAAATTAGTCTTAAAACATTTTCAGTATATTAGCATAATATTTTGATCATATTTGTTTACACATCAAAACACACAATATTTTAAATACATACCCCCAAAAAATACAAAATAAAATCATTCAGAGAGTATTGAAGTTCATCCAGAGCATACAAGTAACATATACAATGATGTCATTAACTCAAAATGAATATACATACATTAAACTATTGTAACTGATCGATAGATAAAAAATAATTGTTAGCAATTACATGTCATGTCAAGATTGGGTAATTCCGCTAGCGCGAACCCATATCTATAAGTGATTTAACCAATCTTCACACACAACATATAAATGTTGTTTCAATGCCAACTCAAAATGAAGTACACCTAGAATTAGTCTTTAACATAAAAAATTCTACACGCAATGCATTTTGAGACATATTTGAACCATTATGCTTACGTGGTGTGTCGAGATTGTTTAATTTTGCTGGCGCGGACCAACGTCAATTAGGGACCTAAACAATTTCAACAACCACGTAGTCATACGGTTTCAATGTCGTCTCAAAATGTGTCAAACGTAAAATTAGTTTGAAAACATGTCCATGATATTAGCACAATTTATTTATTTTATCTCTTAATCCCTCAAAACACACAACATTTTACATAAATACACAAAAAAATACAAAATCAAATAATTGAGAGAATATTGAAGTTCATCCAGCACATACAACTAACAACTACATTGATGTCATTCACTCGAAATGTAATACATACATTAAACTATTGTAATTGATCGAGATATAAAACAATTGTTAACAATTGCATGGCATATCAAGATTGGTTAATTCCGTTGGCGCGGACCCATCTTTGTAAGTAATTTAACTAATCTTCACACAAAACATAGGAATATTGTTTTAATACCAACTTAAAACTAAATATATCTAAAATTAGTCATAAACATCAATAATTCTACATGTAATGCATTTTAAGATAACATTGAAGCATCATGCTTACGTGGTGTGTCGAGATTGTGTAATTCCGCTGGCGCGAACCAACCTTCATAAGGGACCTAAATAATTTCACCAACCACGTATGCATGCTGTTTCAATGCCGCCTCAAAATGTGTCACCCATAAAATTAGTCAAAAAAATGTCCACTATTGATTCGTATCAAATATTGCATATTTCTCCCCTATATCTTTATGCATTCTAGCGCTTTTACTATCCTAAATGCCTATATTTATGCTCATTAACCATACAACCTTGGATTTGGATATATACATATTTTCAGGGGTTAATTGTGCTTTTGAAGGTACTGGAACGCCAAAAGTGAGGATCCGTTGCATTTCGGAGAAGTTTCGTCGTCGGACGCTACTTTAAGGGCATTTTAGTCAATTCACATTTCTTGTTCAGCTCATGTAAATTCCACGGATGCGTAGTTCGGTGAGTTAGCATCGCGTGACCACAAACGGGGCATCGTTTGGAGTTCGGACGAAGAAGATATGCTTGTTTCCGTTATTGAACTTTTCTCCCTCATCATGGACCAAAGCATTCCTGGAAACAGAGTACAGTCGACCGCGTCCCTGGGACCGATCGACCGCGGTTTGATATTTTTTCATGGGAAGGAGACAGTTCATTTATATAAGAAGGACCGATCGACCACGCCTCTGTGACCGGTCGACCGGTGATTGCAGATATTTTGGGATATTTTCTTTTCTTTTCTTTTTCCTTTATTTTCTTTCCCACTTACTATATAAACCAAATTTTGGTTTCTATTTCAGATATATTTAGTTAGAATAGGTTTTAGAGAGTTGTAGGTTAGGGTTTAGGTTGTTGGAGAGTTCATCTTTCATCCTCATTTGGTGTGGCAACAATTGGATTTGTAATTTGTACTATTCATCTTCCCTTCCATAAATATAGTTGTATTTCATTGTTTATTGCTTTGTAGTGTAATTTACAAGCTTTCTAAATTAGGTTTACATGCTTTATTTACATGCTTTGATTACTTGCTTTCTAGTGTAAAATTTACCGTGTTTATTTATCGCGTTTATTTATTGCGTTTTTAAGATGCTTTCTAGGTAATTTAAATTAGGTTGTGTTTGAATGGAACTCAACCGGCTCAACGCGTTGCTTTGCTTGGTGATAGTGTTTACGGGTTTATTTTGGGTGCGTTGTCCTAGTTATTACGCATAGGATATTTGACGGGGCATATCATGTATGTCCCGTGCTTACGACCTTTCGTGCGTAATTTTCGGGATATTTGTTGACGCCAAAATCTTATTAGGTTTTTATGAGGATTTAGGGGGAATGCCAACCCTTGATTCAATTAACTGTCGAAACGAGACGTATTTGTAATAACTCGTCGACCCATGTAACCATTTTATACAAATTAACCCGGGTGAGGGATATTCGACGCAACCCATAGTTTTACTCGCTTTGTTAGTCTAGTTTCAATACCTTTGCCTAGATTAATCATTTTCTTTTATACGTCTTTTACTTTTTAGTTTGTAATCATCTTTTACACTTTTATTTCGGAATATTAAATCATATAAATTCTAGCAACTGGTCCTTGTGGATTTTCGATACCCGACTTACCGCTCTACTTGCCCCGCAAGTGTAGTTGTAATTTATATTTGTTTGTATAGTCGTGGCGAGACAGAAAACACCGGCTGTGCACTTTACACCCGCACACATCTCGCGCGCTATCAAAATGGCGCCGTTGCCGGGGACTTGTTTGTTTTAGACTCTATTTGTATTATTTTCTTTCTATTTGTATTATTTGCTAATATTTTGTGGGACTTCCACATTTGAGCACTTAGAAACGCTCGAATTTGTCCCACGCGCACCTATTTTGTGAACTCCGCCACTTCGAGCCATTTTTGGGGTAAGCATGTCATATTCCAATTCTTTCGGTAATCCTTGTCATAATTCTTAAAATTCTCGCAAGCCTATGACTTTCAGTGAATACTTAGAATCCCAAAGTATAACAAATTCAAATGTGACTTTGGGCGAGTATAACGGAAATCAAAACTTTGGTTAATGGAATTTTGATGATGATGATAATGATCTTGGGCCTTTACCTCCTTATAATAGGAATTTTGAAACGAATTCGAATAGTTTTCAAAATTCCTATAATAATGAGGTTTCATTTAAGTCTGATGGTAATTTTCAAAGTTCCCATTTTCATGCATCCGCACCTCGACCCATGACATTTGGTGAGGGTTTGCGTATGTATGAAAATGAGAAAATTGAAACTCGTTATCGGGAAGAAAATCGTTCGTGGTAACATGGCTTGGATTTACTTTTTGAGCTCGATGACGATTTTTCTTTCGAGACTTTCGTGGTCGAGGGATGTTTTGAACCAAATGAGGTACTTGTGCCTACTTTGGAACAAACCATTCTAAACTTTGCCCATCTCGTAATAGATATTGAAAGTGAGGATGAAAATGACGTAATATCTATTTGCAATGAAATGATTTATTCTTTGGACCCCAAAGAACAACATTTCATTGAAAATGATATTATTTCATTCGAAATTTAATCTTCACGCGATGATGATTCATCTCATGAGTTTGAATTTCTTTCATCCCCATTTTCATTCTCTATTATCATACCGTCACAAGTACCCGATGATTCAGTTTCAAACTTTAATGTTTTAAACCTTTTCGCCGATGAGGAGTAGTTGCTCGAGTTCCCTTCCACGATCGCATCTTTGCCTTCGTGTGCACTGCCTTTGTAAGGACATAATTTTATAAATGTCCGGGGTAGAATCTAGGAATTTTCAGTTTTCTCCTAGATCACAGTTTGTATGTCTGATACCGCTACATTCGGCACGTCAACACGATCAACCTCGACTGCCTTTATCCGAATCCAATGCATCCAATATCTTCACATGCATCATGCTATATGCGACGTGCTACTCAGCTCATTCCCACTACTCCACTACGCGTTATCGGTAAAATGGTTTATTAGAGCTTTAATATTTGAATAAATATTTGGGAAATTTTTTGAAAATTATTTTTGAAGTCTGGATTAATTTTTTATCAAAATCAGAATTTTTTCTAAGTGTAGAAGCGAAGTGCGTTGAACGACGAGCTCGCTCAAACGACTTTGAATGTCGTTCGCGCGAGGTAGTCATGTCGCGCGATCTCATTCGAACGACTTATGTCCTTCGTTCGAGCGACACGGCTATCCCGTT
Source organism: Sambucus nigra (assembly GCA_949130495.1). Classification (NCBI taxonomy): domain Eukaryota; kingdom Viridiplantae; phylum Streptophyta; class Magnoliopsida; order Dipsacales; family Adoxaceae; genus Sambucus; species Sambucus nigra. Next base: position 330,887,545 of record OX422216.1, read on the forward strand.
CGAACGAGCCACCGCCTCGATTTTTGTATAAATATTCGTTCTCCTTCTATACGTTTTTCAAGTCTTTCTGCAATCTCAGAATTCTGCAAAAACAGTCCAGAATAAGACTTCGTCTTTTTAAGGTTTTCTAAACCTTTTTGATTCACAAAACCATTCCCATATATGTGTGTGAATCTTTAAACCTTCAAGAGGATCATTTACTCATCTGGAGTAATTTGTGAGGAAGCCGTTATCTTCTTCATTGGTGCCCTACTGGAAAGGGATAGTTCCAGCCGACGACAACACAACCGACACCCGAGGGTATTTCTGTGTCACATATTTTCATTGTAATCCATGTAAGCCGTTCTCTTACAAAATTATAGTCAAAATAAAAGGTTTTGCCCCTTTGGGGGATTTTTCTTCATTTGAGTGTGTTTGATTGTTCTTGCTTGATTTTATCATCATCAATCATATATATATGCATGTTTAGGACTTAATTGATAAGAAATGAGTTTAACTTAATAACTTCCTTATTTGAACGCAACCGCACTCTTCTCAAATTGGTATCAGATCCAGTTACACAACTTTACCGTGTAACTTTCCGCAAAATTTTCTAAGATATCAATTTTCTGAAAATTGATTTTTAAAAACGAGTGTGTTCATAATGGAGAAGTTATATAATAAAATGCTAGTTTTTAACGGGACAAACTATGCATATTGGAAAGCCCGCATGAGATCTGCATTAAAAGCCATTGATGAACGTGTCTGGATTTTGGTTGAAAGAGGGTGGACACCTCCCTCCGTCACTCTTGAAAACGTGACCAATTTAAAACCTATTACTACATGAACTGAAGAAGAATTTAAATGGTCATCTTTTAATTCTAAGGGTTTAAGTGTTATTTCTGGGTCTATCACACCTGATGAGTTCAAACGCATAATGACGTGCACCACGTCAAAAGAGGCATAGGATGTTTTGCAACTTACCCATGAAGGAACTAATGCTGTGAAATAGTCTAAACTGTAAAATTTAACGACTCAATTTGAAACAATCACCATGCTTGAATCTGAATGTTTTGATGAATTTTATGTTAGACTGTCTGATATTGTTAACACTAGCTTTAATCTTGGTGAACACATTCCTAATGCTAGAGTTGTTAAAAAAGATTCTTAGATCACTGCCTAAGCATTTTATCCCTAAAGTCACCGTGTTAAATTATATGGGTAATTTAAATACGCTTAAATTGGAAGAACTTGTAGATGACCTGCAAACTTATGAAATTGATATGTTTCCTAAATCTGCCAAGTCTAAAGATAAGGGAATTGCACTTAATGCCCAGGAGAGAAAGAGTGAGGGGTCGATAAGAAAGAGGGGAGAGTCATCTAGAAAAAGAGAGACAGATACGTCAGATTCTGAGTGTGATTTTGACTTAGATGATTTGGCCCTATTTGCTAAAAATTTCAAGGGAATTCTCAAATTCAAGAAAAATGGCAATTTTAAAAATAAAAAGAAATTTGAGAAAAATAAGTTTGAAAAGAAAAATGAAAAAGATTTTAAAGATCCTCTTAAAAAGGAAAGTGGGAGATGCTTTGAGTGCGATGGTAGGGGTCATAGAGCTTTTGAGTGTGCTACTAGGCTGAACAGAGAAAAGGGCAAAGTTGTCCTTAATGCTACCCTTAGTGACGATAGTGAGGTCGAGTCGGTGGATTCTGGAGATGAATCACCGCATGAGTGTAACTTAACCGCAATCATGGCTAGTCATGTGAGTACTTCTAGTGCTCCTCACGACGATGAGGATGTTGCTTCACAGGGATACCTCGACAGTGAGAGAGATGTGAGTGAGGGAGCGAGAGTGATCTTCAACACGCCTACGCCGATCTTTATTCTGAGTCATTTAAAACTAAAAAGCGTAACAAAGCGTTAGTTCTTAGGATCACCACTTTAGAGAAAGAGTTAAGATTGTTTGGAGAGAGAGAAAGTTTTTGTGAGAAAGAAAAAGAGAGAAAAGAAAACCTTGAGAAAATAAGATGTTTTGAGTGTGATGGGACAGGGCACAAGAAATTTGAGTGCCCCACCAGACTTAGGAGAGAGGGCAAGAAAGTTGCCATGCCCGCTACCCTAAGTGATAGTGAGGATGAGAAGGGTGATGAAAGTGTGGTCCAAAAAGCGTTTAGAAAGTTATTTATCGAGACCATGGAAACAAAAAGGTCAAATAGAATTCTAGGTCTTCGGATTTGTGAGTTGAAGGAAGAGAATGTTGAGCTAAAAAGGGAAAAATGTGACTTGACTAACACGGTGTCTAGTCTGACGACACGTGTATTCCATCTTGACGATGATCTCATACAAACACGGGAGGTCCAAGTCTCATTAGAGAACGCATCTGAGAAGGTTGATAAGATGGTTCCCTATCCCGATTTGAATAGTGGTGAGAATGTTGGAAAAGGTCATGACGGTGCATTCACTACTTCTAATGCGCTCGAGCCTATATCCACTTTGGTGAGTGATTCTCATGGGTGTCCGTCTAGGATAGTTCATCCCAAAAATTTTGATAAATTAGTTCCTAGACCGGTTTATGTTTGCTCCCACTACAAGAAACGAGGACATCTTAGGGAGTTTTGTTCTAAGTTGGGTTTTATGTCACATCATTCCACTTCACACATTCATGCACATGCACCCACTCATGATACCTTGCTTGCATATAATGATAGAGAGTTTGCACACATTCGTGAGCAAGTGAAGTTTTTGATCAAGACCACACATGATCTTATGGATTTGGTCCAAAAGATGTCACCATCTTTGGAAAACTCCACCGCTCTTCCCGATTGAGGTCTTGACATGTCTGCTAGCATAGGTGGGTTTCATGATGTCTCTTTTGCCTATTGCTAGCATGTACCATTAATTAAAAAAAAAAAATTGAAAAATCCAAAAAGATTTTCGTTTTATAAAAAAATTCAGAAAAGCACAAAAAGATTTTTGTATTTTATTGGCACCTTTTATGTATGAGCATTTAAGATAGCCGAGTCACAATTTCATTCCATTTTTCATGTGACTGTTTGATAGAGATTTGAGACGCTACATCATGTCATCCATGTGCTTTACATTATTTGGAGTCTTTGAGATGCGATTAGTGATATCTTCCTACATGTTTGACTCCTATCTCCTTTATTGCACACATGCACGACTTTATTTGATTATTGTACTTGTCTAACACATATTGGCTTAAGTGTTTTCATCTCAATTACGTCTATACAACTAACCATATGCGATAAAACTTGACAAGATTGGAATGCATGTAAAAACCGTTTTGGTGAGACTGTGTGTTTATTTAAAAACGGGGAAGGGTTGCGAAAGGTTCATTTAGCCTTTGCAATTTTAAGCCACCGTTAAAAAGGACCTAAAAAATTGAGGAATTTTATTATCCGGGGTCCAAAGAGGTTAAAAGAGCCCGAAAAAAATTTAAAGGCAATAAAAAGCAATATATGCCAAATATGGGCCATTAGGTTTCACCATCAATTCTCCAAAGTTTGAGAATTTAGAACGCCTCTATTCATAATATAAATTTGAGGGAGTTTGGTTGGAGAATATAAACGGGTTTTCACTTCCTTGAAAATCCTGAAAAACAATGAACTAGTTTTGGACGTTATTGGTGTGGAAATCACTTTGAGCTTTGATTTGTTGATTTGATTGAGTCAATGTCTCATATTACCACTTTTTTTAAACCAAAGGAAGATTTTGAATTCATTCGTTCGGAGTATCCGATATTCATCGTGCACGTATGTCATGTTTGTATGCATTGATTTTCCTATCGAATTTGATCACACCTCTACATTTACGCTATCATCGACTTGGTTGTTTTTGTGTTCTTTCATGGTGTGATTCTTTGTTGTATACTATGTGTGAAAAATTTTGAAAAATACAAAAATAGCAGTTTATTCCCGTGTGTCATTCTCCATGTGCATTCATTCATGCTTCTCATTTCTGTCTATTTAGGGACATCATAAAAAGGGGGAGAAGAATTATGGGGGAGAATTATTTTGGTGTTTGGTTGCTTTATTAATGATTTGCTTAAGCTTAATTGATCATCAATTTTTGCATATCATTATATTTCAAACTGTTGCTTATCACCGGTATTTGCTTTATCTTATGTGTGTAGGTACAACTATGTTCATTATTGGTTTGCACACCCTGATGAGAAAAGCTTTAAAGTTTCTGAAGAGCTGAAGATTTGAAAGACATGTCATTTAGTATTCTTAGTTTGAGGGTTTAATGGGGATATTATCTTGTATGTCATTTGATTGCATAATTCGTATTTTTTATGTATGTATCGGCATAGACATAGGGGAGATTTGTAAGGACATAATTTTATAAATGTCCGGGGTAGAATCTAGGAATTTTCAGTTTTCTCCTAGATCACAGTTTGTATGTCTGATACCGCTACATTCGGCACGTCAACACGATCAACCTCGACTGCCTTTATCCGAATCCAATGCATCCAATATCTTCACATGCATCATGCTATATGCGACGTGCTACTCAGCTCATTCCCACTACTCCACTACGCGTTATCAGTAAAATGGTTTATTGGGGCTTTAATATTTGCATAAATATTTGGGAAATTTTTCGAAAATTATTTTTGAAGTCTGGATTAATTTTTTATCAAAAGAAGATTTTTTTCTAAGTGCGTTGATTTTTGAAGATTTTTTCAAAAGAAGATTGAAGATTTTTGAAGATTTTTTCAAAAGAAGATTTTTTATCAAAAGAAGATTTTTTATCAAAAGAAGATTTTTTGAAGTGCGTTGAACGACGAGCTCGCTCAAACGACTTTGAATGTCGTTCGTGCGAGGTAGTCATGTCGCACGATCTCATTCGAACGACTTATGTCCTTCGTTCGAGCGACACGGCTATCCCGTTCGAACGAGCCACCGCCTCAATTTTCATATAAATATCCGTTCTCCTTCTACACGTTTTTCAAGTCTTTCTGCAATCTCAAAATTCTGCGAAAATACTCCAGAATAAGACTTCATCTTTTTAAGGTTTTCTAAACCTTTTTGATTCACAAAACCATTCTCATATATGTGTGTGAATCTTTAAACCTTCAAGAGGATCATTTACTCATCTGGAGTAATTTGTGAGGAAGTCATTCTCTTCTTCATTCCTGCCCTACTGGAAAGGGATAGTTCTAGCCGACTACAACAGAATCGACACCCGAGGGTATTTCTGTGTCACATATTTTCATTGTAATCCGTGTAAGCCGTTCTCTTACAAAATTATAGTGAAAATATAAGGTTTTGTCCCTTTGGGGGGATTTTTCCTCATTTGAGTGTGTTTGATTGTTCTTGCTTGATTTTATCATCATGTTTAGGACTTAATTGATAAAAACTGAGTTTAATTAAATAACTTCCTTATTCAAGCGCACTCTTCTCAGCCTTCCATTCCAATTTCAAAATCGTTGGAAGGATATTCGGCTTTTCTTGGTCCCCACTTATTTTTGTCACCCGTTCAATCCAAACCACCCATCATCCCACCAAAACTTTTAATTGGCTATGGTTCATTTCTTACACCTTACACATGCCTTTCGTTTTTCAAACGGAATTCATATTTTTCGGAAGGCATGCTTGTATGTGAGGGTACACCGGGTATCCTCCAAAGTCAAATCGTTTTTACGGTGGACCCTCAGCTATTTAGACTTCTAGTGTATAGTTAGTGTGAGGCCTAAATAGTAGGTCGTATATAGTTAGCTTTTTATTCTTTCTTTCTTTTTATTTTATACTAATGTAATTAGTTAACTTTTTGTTATTTATTTTTGCTATGCTTGGTAATAATTTGTTTCGTAGATTCTTTGGACTTATTCTTATGGGGATCGCTCCAATTTTGGGTAATATCGCTATTTTTCTCTCTTTAACTTGGTTCTTAATTCACATTGAGGACAATGTCAAGTTTTAAGTTAGGGGGTATGGGATATTCTATCCATTTCTTTATTTAGTCCATGTTTTTGCTCACATCTTAGTTACTTAGTATGCTTTTCTTAGAAAAATTCAAAATTTTCAAAAAGATTTTTTTTTCTCCTTTTTTGGGCATTTTGCCTTTGTTTTCGATGATAAATTTCAATAATTGTCCGATCCGATAGACAACACAATGATGCATGTTCTCGATTTTAGAAGTAATTAGACTTTAGTCTTGATTATTGATATTGTGAATAACTTTATGAATTAAACTTTAATCCCATGAGCACATGCACTTTTATTGCTATATTGATTTGGTTTATGATTTTTATAACTCGATAATCTTTTGTTGCATTGTATATACTCACACTGAGTAAGCTTTGTACCTTTCGTTATTTGTGAGTGTATACACTATTCTTTCCTCTTTGAAAATGTTGAATTCGTTGGTGATCTCACTATTCTTTCATTTGATCGTTCAGTAATTGAGTTCATACTTGAAATGTGTTACTTGAGCATGATTTTCATATATTATTTTGATTCAAGAATTGCGTAAACTTTGTGAAATAAGCATAGGCCCTCTTTGTTATATCACCCATATTGACCTTGACCTCACCCTTATATGTTTACCCTTGTTAACTCCTTTGAGCCTAAATATAGCCCTTCGTTTCATAACCTAAATTTCCATAACCAACTCTAAATTGGAGTTTTAAACCATACATACACTTTCCATACCTTTGTTTGGAATGTTACATGGGATTGAATGATATTGTTATGATGTCGGTTGCAATTTAGGCATATGAGAGTTTGATAAGTAAAGAGAAAGAAACTAGTGAAAAAAGTGAAGAAAAAGAGAAAGAAAAAAAGCAAAAGAAAACAAAAGAAAAATGAGAAAAAGAAGAAAAGAAAAGGAAGAGAAAGCTGTATATGTTGTATATAGTTAAATAAGCTTTGATTACTCTCCCTGATGCTATATCTAATGCCTTTTTGTAACTTGTTTTCCAATTTTGACATTGCCCGCATTCTCCCATTATCCCGAGTTTTCATCCCGAACACTTTGAATCCGTACATACATATCCTTCATTTTGTACCCTAGCCTAGCCTACATTACAACCCTAGTAAAGTCCTATGTGATCTTAGGTGCATGTAATTTAAAGGTCATAATAGTTTTGATAATCTGTAAAAATGCATCTCGCCTAGTTTAGTGTGCGGTATCTTTCATTGAGATTACAGTTTTTCATCTTATATATACGGTTCTTCATTTGTGACATGTGTGCGTCCTAGTTTCCATTTACATTTACTCTTTAGCCCGCATGTTCCGTGTGTTACCTCCCTGTTTCGAGTGAATTCGCTTGATGAGTGTAATGCCCGTGAGGATTGAATGTATGCTTGATTTAATGTTTATTCGGTTTATATAAGTTTTTATCAAATCACACTTTGCATGTGCTCACTCCCCTCCCACATTTTAAGGTTTCAATTCTATGAGGTGCATTCTATAATGTTAATGATTTGGACTTTTGTTTGAATTCATTCACTTTGCTAATAATGCGTATGAAATCCTTTTCACCATTATTGGGCTTGTCGCATGTTGGGTTGGGCATATTTTTAGGAAACTATGTGATGTTTGTGGGTAGCATCCCTGAAAACCCTCACGAGACGACACTCGTCCACTAGGGTGACCTAAGGGTTTAACGGCTTATTGCATATGCTAAATGCAATCGTGCTCCCTACGAAAGTGGCATTTATATTTTGATGCATATATACGTCTTGTACCGCCCTATGTGGTCTGGTTTTCTTTGTTTCATTACTAGGGACTAGCAATGTTTAAGTTAGTGGGTGTGATTCGTATCAAATATTGCATATTTCTCCCCTATATCTTTATGAATTCTAGCGCTTTTACGGTCCTAAATGCCTATATTTATGCTCATTAACCAGCCAACCTTAGATTTGGATATATACATATTTTGCAGTTGTGCTTTTGTAGGTATTGGAACGCTAAAAGTGAGGATCCGTTGCATTTCGAAGAAGTTTCGTCATCGGACGCTACTTCAAGGGCATTTTAGTCAATTCATATTTCTTTTTCAACTCATGGAAATTTTACGGATGCGTAGTTCGTTGATTTAGCTTCGCATGACCGCAAACGGTGCGTCGTTTAGAGTTCGAACGAAGAAGATATGCCCGTTTTCGTTATTGAACTTTTCTCCCTCATCATGGACCAAAGGATTCCTGGAAACAGAGTACCGGTCGACCGCGTCCCTAGGACCGTTCGACCGCGCCCCTGTGACCGATCGACCGGTGATTGTAGAAATTTTGGGATATTTTCTTTTCTTTTCTTTTTCCTTTATTTTCTTTCCCACTTACTATCTAAACCAAATTTATGTTTCTATTTCAGATATACTTAGTTAGAATAGGTTTTAGAGAGTTGTAGGTTAGGGTTTGGGTTGTTGGAGAGTTCATCTTTCTTCCTCATTTGGTGTGACAATAATTGGGTTTGTAATTTGTACTATTCATCTTCCCTTCTATAAATATAGTTGTATTTCATTGTTTCTTGCTTTGTAGTGTAATTTACAAGCTTTCTAAATTAGGTTTACATGCTTTGATTACTTGCTTTCTAGTGTAGAATTTACCGCATTTATTTATCGCGTTTATTTATCGCATTTTTAAGATTCTTTCTAGGTAATTTAAATTAGGTTATGTTTGAATGGAAGTCACTCGGGTTAACGCGTTTCTTTGCTTGGTGATAGCGTTTACGGGTTTATTTCGGGTGCGTTGTCCTAGTTATTACGCCTAGGAGATTTGACGGGGCATATCATGTATGTCCCGTGCTTACGACCTTTCGTGCGTAATTTTCCGGATATTTGTTAACGCCAAAATCTTATTAGTCTTTTATGAGGATTTAGGGGAGTGACAACCCTTGATTCAATTAACTGTCGAAACGAGACGCATTTATAATAACTCGTCGACCCATGTAACCATTTTATAGAAATTAACCCGGGTGAGGGATATTCGACGCAACCTATAGTATTACTCGCTTTATTAGTCTAGTTTTAATACCCTTGCCTAGATTAATCATTTCCTATTGGACACTAGAGGCCCCCGATTTAAAATTCAAAAGTAATTTCCTTTTATAGATAGATATGCAGAAGCGATAGGAATGGTTAAAATTAAACCAATTACAAATTTTAATTTCTTTTTCAAAATAAAATTAAACAAAGTGAAATAAGATTAAAGCACACACTTATATTAATTTCACTTAAACACAATTAATCCAAGTCCTAGAAAATTTGCCTAAATCATATTTCTCAATTTTAAAAAATTAGGCCAAACCAAATTTTAACACATTAAATTAATGACTTGGATTAATTAAACATTACCCAACTTAATTAGCACCAAATTAAACACGTAGTGATTAAAACCAAATTTTATCTTCTTACCTAAGCATGCGTTCTAGGTGAGTTTGCATAAGATAAAATAAGCAATGAAACCATTACGCCGCGATGTACGAGGAAAAACCCACAACGGAAAAAAACCTCGGACGGCCCTAACCTCAAATCCACTACGTACGGAATTTACAAATACAAGTAAGATGACTTACAACACTCGACTCGATCCCTCTCAAGACCCGATGCGTCTTCTTGTATAAACCTCTGCCTAGCGAATAACCACAGAGATCCACTGGGGTCTTGAAATCCACTGATCGGGCTTTATATGGTCACCGTCACCCGAACAAGGAGCCTTTCTCCAAGTGGGTAAATCAACGCAAATATCTTCTTCTTTGTGGGATTTAGAGGCAAACCCAAACGTCTTTTCAAAACGGTAGAGACGAAAAATCGGTGCCAAACTCTAAGCAGTGTATATATAGAGAGAGAATACTTGGAATAAACAATATGGGTTTGAACTAAAGTGTAAATGAATTTTTCTTTGAAAAATTGACACTTTAAAACGTGAACTTTTCCTTTTTCTCTCAAACTCTCTCTTAGAGTTAGATGTGTATGAAAAAGTTAACTTTCCAAAGTTGGTTCCCACACTTAGATATTCAGTCAAAAGTTAGTGGGGAAAGATAATGGGAAAGTGGGTGAAAACTGTCAAAAACTGCCATTTAACTGTTCCCGATAAATCTCGTTCGAACGAGATTTCTCGTTGGCAAACTCGTTCGAACGACATTTGGTTTGAACGAAAAACGAGTTCGAACGACATATCAAACGAACTTACAGAAAGTTAGAAATTTTCATTTTTAGCCCAGAAACTTTATAAACTTTATTTAAAGTTTTAATTAAATCTTTCTGAAAATAAATAACAGTTTTAATTAAACCTACACCCATTATACTGTTCCAAGATCCTATATATATATAATGCTTTCATACCTTCGGAGCATGGAACCACTGTTGATGACGTAGAAACGAGGCACTTAAACTCGGCATTTTGATGAAGCTTTATACTCTTGGCCGCTACATCTTCAGCAAACACGTCATAGGCTTGAAGGATGATCAATTAACTTTATCCTATGACTCAAACGTTTTTGTACGGAATTGAGCAAAAATTACAAAGGACTCAATTGAAAATTTTTGTCCTTACAAATCTCCCCCTTTGGCTATTCCGGGACAAAAATCAAATAAAAATCCTAAAGGGCCGTCAAGCTCTACTAGACTGACAAAAAATTCCACCCAAAGTAAAAATACAATGCTTGACTCAAACAACCCAAAGGATCACTATCTTTGCCGGTGAAAATTGTCGCTTTATAATTGTGACAACCCGCCTACTAAAATAATAGGTGGTCAGCCCAATACTCTAATAATCACAGGAATCATAAATGGTCCATTCTCAGCATCACTGTCGACTAAAATAATAGTATGAGATAACCACCGATCATTTTAGAAAACGGACTGTCAAATTTAAAAAAATTTAGTAAGTAAAAGAAAAACACTTAGACAATCCCATTTGTAAAAATAGTGGATATCAAAAATCAATGGATAAAGAATGATAATATAATAAATATCACCGAATAAGTTGTCGGTGAACAGACCAATACAAATAGTACATCGAGTATTACAATTCAATATTTACAATATAATGAATGGGTACAATACCTTGGGCAAAACACGTCTGAATAAATATACTGAACATAACTAGAGTACAATAGAAAGAAGCGTCAAATACAAGTAACCTACAACATCCGCAATATGCTGTAGCTCCATGACAACTGGAATGGAAATGTAAATACGGGTGTCCATGCGGTAGAGCACCTGTATGGCAAGGAATATATGCAGAAACAAAGAAATATAGATACGGGTCAGGGCCCGGTTTGATATGATTACCATGTGACTAAAAATGCATGACAGTTAAGTGCGTAATTCTCTCGCAGATAACAGTAATATTTCTCACCTCTCAATCTAGCAGCAACCTAGCGCAATATCGTGAGATGTTCTAGTTAACCCTAAGTACTAAGGGCTAACTTCTCCCCATTCTCAACACTATGCCCTATTCGTGCGTGGGGTGTCTCGCAAAGCGAAATTCAAACAAGGAACCCTCCCGATACACTACTACTTAGGCAAGGTTGATCGTCGAGATCCATTAGATCCTTAGCACGAAATAATCAATAAATATATATGTGTGGGAGGTCACATCTACAGCTACACAAGGAAAATACAAAATAAAACCCATCTATCATCTAATGGCACAATTCCTAATTTCTTTCTTTAGGAATATACATAAATGGTACAACATTTTATCAAATGTTTACCAAGTCATACTTATTTACTAATTTTATTTCCTTTCTTCCATCCAGGAAGAATACATAATTTAAAGCAAGTTTTATTATCATAAAAAGTGCTTTACCCATTTTTCATAAAACCCCACTTCCCTTCTTCTATCCAGGAAGTGTAATCAAAAGTCATTTTTATTAGCATAAAAATACTTTTGTATACCATATGTGTGACACCCCGACTATTTAAATACCGGGTAGCTACTCCTTTATTAAATTAAATCAGAACGCCAAGTTGGCTCAGTTAATAGCATCACTGTCGAAAACATTTTATTATTACTAACCACCTAGTATTTAAAAAGTAAGTGCCAAATTTTAATTTAAAGTCTGATTATCATGCAATAAGTGTAATGAAGAAATAATAACACCATTCACCATAAAGAAGTAATAGAGTAACCGTAACATGATATAAATAAAACTGGAGGAAAAACTCCTCATAATACAATCTCACAACTGAAGTAAGTAATGAAATACTGAATACTGAAATGAATACATGCCAAAGTCTGAAAACTGAAATGGGAATGTATCTAATAGAATCTGGGCAACATGCCCTACAACTGAGGAAAAATGAACAAGGAATCCAAATGATATAAGCGTCTAAGAGCAAGTCCCTGTAGCTTCCACAAGCAGCTACAGCTCGTCATCTGAGTAAGAATCCTATGCATGGTGTCCTTGTGGCTGGGCACCTAAAATGGTTTTACAAAAAAAAAATAGATTTGAAAGCAAACGGGTCAGAGCCCGAATGTGTATATTTTAAAAACCTGCAAGTGCTTTAAAAACATTTAAAACAGTATAAGCAAAGTACATGTTAGGACGTGCTCTCACATGATATACTCGCCTCTCATCTTACTGTGCACTCCTAACGTTCCTGTACCCATTCGTATGTTATCGCATAACTATCTAAAGAGTTTCTAACACTGCTACTCGGTTCTCGTTATAAGTTCCGTCATTAACAATTAAATAGAGAGTTCTACTTTAATTCCCAAGTTCCCAATTATTAACCAAACCATTTCTTTGATAAAAGATCTCTTTTTATCTTTCAAAACATTACCATAATTATACTCACAATTTATTATAGTAAATTCCTTCTCGATTAACCGTATATTTTTCACATCATAAATATACAATATAAGCACCCAAAGGCTAAGCTGCGGTGCACGCATACTCTGCTATCCATCCCGGTACATCACGTACATGAGGATTACAAATTCCGAATCTCTCAGGAATTGTTGGAATCAACACCACACACATAAATGGAGGCGAACATAATTCAATCATATCCATGGTCACGTACATACCTACGCTCCATAGTCAGCTGGCTTATTAACTCACAAATAAGTCATTCTCTTGAACTATGTCCTCTAGGCACCAATCTAAATCCGGGCAACACAAGGATAAGAAGGTCCTAAGCGAACGTAACCTCCCGTGATAGCAAGTATGGTAGGTATGTCATACATATACAAAGTTATATACTAAGCATTCACACATCTTAGATATATCAATATTAATAAGGGTATTCTCTACATCATTATACCATTATTCCCAATTCATATATTTCAAGTGTCCCGACAATATATAAATTAAATAGTCGACACGTCTCACGTCGTAATATCTTAAACTTAAAACCTGTCTCGAATAGACTATTAAGTTCCCATAATTCCCTCATATAACATCGCTATACCTAAGGTCCTTACTTCTGCCCCAAACCTTATTTCATCAAATTATTCAAATTTGTACTATTAACCCAAATATTACCTCACATAACGAATTTCATTAATTTAGAATAATTCCTCAAATTAAATTCCAATTACTGTCAAATCTCAAAATCATGCCTACTGGTCTTCCTTAAAATTTAGGGTAATCACAATGTCTCCAATAATATTATCTAAGGGTTATCATCATTAAAATTCAATTAAGGAAAACTTTATTCATTCTGGGAAGGTCGATCGATCGACCTTGACCTTCGATCGACCGATTGTGGTCGATCGATCGACGGATGAATGTCGATCGATCGACGGATGAATGTCGATCGATCGATTACACAGGTCTGTTACGGGCTGCTTCGTTTTGCAGTTACAGTTTCGTCCCAAAACTCCATTTTTAAGCATGAAACTCCAAGGTAAGGTTACTATAACATGATACTAACATTCTACAACGGTTTTAACATTCTAAGTCTCATAATTCATCATTTAAAAGCTTAGTTTAGATCAAAACTACATCAAACTATTTTCCAGAATTCTTCCATTCAAGAACATTATGAAATTCCTTCTAATTCCACTTTTAGATCATCATAGGTTCTGTTTATCACATATAAATTCGTCCAGAATATACTACATGCAATTCCTACATAAATCATGGCTTTTAACTTTCAATTCATGGGTCTAATTTATCTCCAAAAGTCAATTTCGAAAATTCCTACACATGGATACATATCTTGAATTAAAGGAGTTTAAATCACTTGCCTTAATTATCTCAGAATTTGGTGTTGAATCTTGATAGCCAAGTTGTTCTCCCTATCACTTTTCTGCAGAATTCTCTTCCTTCTCTCTCTTTCAAGCTCTTCTCAAAGTTCCCTTCTCTCTCTCTCTCAAGCTTTTCCCAAGGTTGAAGATGATGGAATATGGAGGTGAGTAATGGTTTGTGGAAGTTGAAATGCTATATCAACTTCTCCCGTAGCCCATAATGACATATAGTGGGGTTAGTGGTTTAAGTGGGTTGAGAAATAGTCAGATTTTTAATTCCCATTTTCGTCACTTTTTAATTCCACAAAAATGCAATTTACCAAAATGCCCTTTATGATGCCGGTATGGCCCATAAATATCCCGGGACCCAAACTAAACTACCGGCTAGTGTTTTCTGACTATCTCGACCCTTCCGGACGCGTTGGCGCACTCAAAACGACCATACGGTTAATGGAACTAAAATTCACTTTTTAATTATGTAACACAATACCATGACGTGGCGGTCACACGCGTCAAGAAAAATTCCCAAATTGTCGTATTTATGTCTCACGACAATATCAATATTACCAATATTCATATAATGCCAAGTATGCACATTATATTAAAATACTAACTCACATCTCGTTAATATTATTATCCGGATTAATTTCCAATTAATAAACATTTAATTCCATTAATCCCCAAAAATAAATAACGCAGAAAATACGGGGTATTACATACTTCCCCCCTAATAACTGAATTTCGTCCCGAAATTCGAAACTAGCAAGTACCTGGTAAGAATAACTCTGGATAACGTTCGCGCATCTCATCCTCGCGCTCCCATGTGGACTCCTCGACATTATGATGTCGCCACTGAACACGCACTAAAGGAACTATCTTTGACCGCAGTTTTCGCTCACTTCGGTCCAAAATAGCTATCGACCCCTCCTCGTAGGAGCTATCCGGCTGGAGATCAATGTCCTCTACAGCAATGAGAGAATGTGCCAAATCATCTCTAAGGTATTTCCTAAGCGAGGAAATATGAAACACATCGTGAATCCGATGTAAATGCTCCGGTAACCCAAGTCTATACGCAACTGGTCCGATCCGCTCAATAATAGGAAATGGTCCTACATATCTCGGTGCCAACTTCCCTTTCTTCCCGAAACGCATAATCCCCTTCATAGGAGATACCCTGAGCAAAACTTGGTCCCCCACTTGGAACTCTCTGAAGAATCTCTTCGCATCAGCATAACTCTTCTGTCTGTCCTGAGCCACTCGGATGCGACTGTGAATCAATTCTATCCTTGCCGAAGTATCCTGAATCACTTCCGGCCCAAGTAGTTTGTTGTCCCCCACCTCCAACCAACATGCTGGGGAACGACAAGGTCTACCGTACAATGCCTCAAATGGAGCCATGCCAATGGTGAACTGATAGGAGTTGTTGTAAGCAAACTCCACCAGTGGAAGATACTGCTCCCATCCACCCTCAAAGTCAATGGTGCACATACGTAGCATGTCCTCCAACATCTGATTTGTGCGTTCGGTCTGTCCGTCGGTCTGTGGGTGGTACGCCGTACTCAACCGCAACTCCGTGCCCATGGCCTGCTGAAAACTCTCCCAAAACCGTGAAACAAATACCTTGTCTCGGTCAGACACGATATTTAAGGGCACCCCGTGAAGTCTCACTATCTCTGAAATAAAGAGCTGGGCATACTGTCCCGCAGTGTAATCTGTCCTGACGGGTAGAAAATGAGCGACCTTCGACAACCTGTCCACAATCACCCAAATGGAGTCGTGCCCTCTCTGCGACGTAGGCAACCCCGTGATAAAGTCCATAGAGATGCTCTCCCACATCCACATCGGGACTTCTAATGGCTGTAGCAGTCCTGCTGGTCTCTGATGATCCACTTTTACGAGCTGACAAGTGGCGTATTTTGAGACAAACTCGGCAATATCCCTCTTCATCCCGCTCCACCAATACTGACGTCTCATGTCTTGGTACATTTTGTCCCCTCCGGGATGTACCGCGAACCGTGAGCCGTGCGACTCTGCCATCACCTCATGCCGCAATTCCTCCCCCTTCGGAATTACTAATCTCCCATTGAAGCGTAATCCCCCGTCTGAGCTAACGGTATAGGATTCGGCTCCCTCTGCTAATAATCGAACTATCTGCTCCTGACAGAACGAATCATTTGCCTGTGCCTTCACCACCCTCGTGACAATCTGCGGTGTAACAGTCATCACAGACATGAATGACCGGGCCACTGCATCCTGGTGTCCCAATTCTTTCCACTTGGCCTTCCATACATCTGCCACCTCATCTACCGGTCTACGGCTCAACGCGTCTGCCACCACGTTAGCCTTACCCGGGTGGTATTGGATATCGAACTGATAATCTTTCACGAATTCAAGCCACCTCCGTTGCCGCATATTCAGCTCCTTCTGCGTGAATAGGTACTGTAGGGACTTGTGATCCGTGAATAATCGAAACTTCTCCCCCAACAGGTAATGTCTCCAAATGCGAAGGGCAAATACCACTGCCGCTAACTCTAAGTCATGGGTAGGGTAATTCTTCTCGTGAGGCTTAAGCTTACGGGAAGCATAAGCTATGGCCTGACTCTCCTGCTGCAGTACACCTCCAAGTCCTTGCAAGGACGCATCGGTGTAAACAAGATACTCAACCCCCGATCTCGGCAATGCTAACACAGGTGCTGAGGTTAGCTTGTCTTTCAACTCATCAAATGCCAACTGACAAGCATCACTCCAAATGAACGGCACACCTTTTTGGGTAAGATGTGTCATGGGACCCGCTATCGTGGAGAAACCCCGAATAAACCTCCTGTAGTATCCTGCTAGGCCCAAGAAACTACGGATCTCTGTCGGTGTCGTGGGCTGTCCCCACTCCCTCACTGCGGATACCTTCCCCGGATCAACCGATATTCCCCGGTCGGAAATAATATGACCCAGAAACTGAACCTCCTTCAGCCAAAACCCGCACTTCTCATATTTTGCATACAACTCATTCTGGCGCAGTGTCTGCAAAACTAGTCTCAAGTGCTCGGCATGCTCCTCCTCTGTCTGGGAGTAAACCAAAATATCATCGATGAAGACAATGACAAACTGGTCTAGGTAATCCCTGAACACCCTATTCATCAAGTCCATAAATGCTGCTGGAGCGTTGGTCAAACCAAATGGCATAACCCGAAACTCGTAGGAACCATATCTCGATAAGAACGCAGTCTTCGAGACGTCCTCCTCCCTGATACGCAACTGATGGTAACCAGATCGTAAATCAATCTTTGAGAAGTAAGAAGCTCCTCTCAACTGGTCAAATAGGTCATCGATTCGAGGCAACGGATACTTGTTCCGTATCGTGACCTTGTTTAACTCCCGGTAGTCCACACACAATCTCAGTGAACCATCTCTCTTCTTCACGAACAATACAGGGGCACCCCAAGGTGAAGTACTCCTCCGAATAAACCCCTGACCCAACAACTGCTCAATCTGATCCCGTAACTCCCTCATCTCAGCTGGAGCCATACGGTACGGTGCTCGTGCTATAGGTCTCGTATCGGGTAACAAGTCTATAACGAAATCTATCTCTCGACTGGGGGGTAGGCCTGGTATCTCCTGAAACACATCAGAATACTCCCTGACAACGGGAATCGACTCTAAAGGAATCACAACCTCCTTAGAGGTATCCTCCTCAATGTAATATAAATGCGCGGTCGAGCCTCCCTCTGGGCGAGGCATCGCCACAACAAACATCTCTTGCCCCGGAATGGCAAAAACAATGCTCCCACCAAAGCAATCAATCATGGCTCTATGATCAGCGAGCCAGTCCATACCGATGATAACATCGTGAACATGCATATCTAGTACCAACATGTCCGCAGGTAATACCAAACCACCAATCTCTACCCCCACTCCCCGACATATAAAGAATATAAGTGACCCATTCCCCAAAGGTGAGTCGACACACGTAACTGTGCTCTCCGCTGTGGCTAACAATCCTAACGCCTTTGCGAAGTGTGTAGCTATAAAACAATGTGTAGCACCCGTATCAAATAATACCCGACCCATAGTGCCATGGATAGGAAACGTACCCTCAATCGCGGGCGGTGCCTGTGGAACTGCAGCCTGGTGGACGTTGTAGACACGTCCATACTGTAGCTGCCCCTGCTGCACAGGAACTGCTGGAATAATCTGAGCTGGAGCTGGAAGGGCTGGTGGAAAGAGTGGCCTCTGTGGCTCCTGTCGAGCACCCTGCTGCTGCTGCTTTGGGGCCCGGCCCTTATCAGGACACTCCTGACGTTTGTGGCCAATCTTACCACAAATGAAACATTTTCCTGGGAAGTTCCCTCCCCTCTGCCCTTGCTGTCCCCGGCCCTGGTGGCCGTTACCATTCCTCCCCTGGCCCTGCTGGCCCTGCTGAAACTGCTGATGTTGGCCATTTTGACCCTGCTGGCCCTGATGACCGTTATGACCCTGCTGGCCATTTCGGAATCCTCCCTGACCGTTCCTGAAACCTCCTGAACGGAACCTCTTTTGATCTCCCTGCTGAGAACCCTGCTCTAACTGTCTCTGTCCCTGAAAAGATTGTGCCCCACCGGCACCATGTCCTCCAGTCCTGCCCTGATGGCTAGACTCTCCCGACCTCTTGCCCTCGGCCATGTGAAAACGGTGGTCCTGGCAATGTAACAATGCAGCGTTAACCACATCAGAATACGTGGCCAACGAAAGGTTCCCTAATAGATGCTGACGGATCCTCCATGTCAACCCGTCGGTAAATTTCTCAATCTTCTTCTTCTCTGACGGTATCTCAACAGGAACGATATTTAATAGATTAGTGAACTCGGCCTCATACTCGGCCACTGTCTTGCCCTCCTGCCTCAGACTCATCAATCTCCTCCTCATTTCCGTATGAACCGCTGACGGAAAGTACTTGCGGTCAAACCGCATCCAGAACTCATGTATGGTGAGAGTATCCCTCTCCTCTACGGTGGTAATAGACTCCCACCACTGCAATGCAGATCCAACTAGCTTAAAAGTAGCTAGCACCTGTTTCTGAACATCCGTGCACTCATACATCCGTAAGTGCCGCTGCATATCCTTCCTCCATTGGCTCGAGACTACTACATCTGAGCTGCCTGCAAACTCTGGCGGATGCGCTTTCTGAAAAGCGTCACGTACACGTTCCCAAGCAGACGGGAATGAAGTTGCCTGAACTGGCGCGGCAACCGGCGCCAGAGGCGGTGCCTGCTGAACAACGGCAATGGCGGCATTTACCGCTTGGGCTACAATAGCTGCAACCTCAGCGGCGTTCATCATGCCCTGAACCGGTACGGGCTGTGGTTCTGGCGCCGCATTCCTGGGAACTCGTGGTGCACGTCGTGGAGGCATTCTGAAATAAGAATAAAGTCTATAAGTTCGCAGTTATAAACTTTAAAATAGCTGAAGAACGTAGCATAAACAAAAGAATACAACAGTCCTAAAGTATAGGGCTCTATATCAAAGAAAGCTCAGCGGAAACATAATAAGTCGTTCAGATCCTAAAGGACACTAGAACCTGATGCTCTGATACCACCTGTGACACCCCGACTATTTAAATACCAGGTAGCTACTCCTTTATTAAATTAAATCAGAACGCCAAGTTGGCTCAGTTAATAGCATCACTGTCGAAAACATTTTATTATTACTAACCACCTAGTATTTAAAAAGTAAGTGCCAAATTTTAATTTAAAGTCTGATTATCATGCAATAAGTGTAATGAAGAAATAATAACACCATTCACCATAAAGAAGTAATAGAGTAACCGTAACATGATATAAATAAAACTGGAGGAAAAACTCCTCATAATACAATCTCACAACTGAAGTAAGTAATGAAATACTGAATACTGAAATGAATACATGCCAAAGTCTGAAAACTGAAATGGGAATGTATCTAATAGAATCTGGGCAACATGCCCTACAACTGAGGAAAAATGAACAAGGAATCCAAATGATATAAGCGTCTAAGAGCAAGTCCCTGTAGCTTCCACAAGCAGCTACAGCTCGTCATCTGAGTAAGAATCCTATGCATGGTGTCCTTGTGGCTGGGCACCTAAAATGGTTTTACAAAAAAAAAAAATAGATTTGAAAGCAAACGGGTCAGAGCCCGAATGTGTATATTTTAAAAACCTGCAAGTGCTTTAAAAACATTTAAAACAGTATAAGCAAAGTACATGTTAGGACGTGCTCTCACATGATATACTCGCCTCTCATCTTACTGTGCACTCCTAACGTTCCTGTACCCATTCGTATGTTATCGCATAACTATCTAAAGAGTTTCTAACACTGCTACTCGGTTCTCGTTATAAGTTCCGTCATTAACAATTAAATAGAGAGTTCTACTTTAATTCCCAAGTTCCCAATTATTAACCAAACCATTTCTTTGATAAAAGATCTCTTTTTATCTTTCAAAACATTACCATAATTATACTCACAATTTATTATAGTAAATTCCTTCTCGATTAACCGTATATTTTTCACATCATAAATATACAATATAAGCACCCAAAGGCTAAGCTGCGGTGCACGCATACTCTGCTATCCATCCCGGTACATCACGTACATAAGGATTACAAATTCCGAATCTCTCAGGAATTGTTGGAATCAACACCACACACATAAATGGCGGCGAACATAATTCAATCATATCCATGGTCACGTACATACCTACGCTCCATAGTCAGCTGGCTTATTAACTCACAAATAAGTCATTCTCTTGAACTATGTCCTCTAGGCACCAATCTAAATCCGGGCAACACAAGGATAAGAAGGTCCTAAGCGAACGTTACCTCCCGTGATAGCAAGTATGGTAGGTATGTCATACATATACAAAGTTATATACTAAGCATTCACACATCTTAGATATATCAATATTAATAAGGGTATTCTCTACATCATTATACCATTATTCCCAATTCATATATTTCAAGTGTCCCGACAATATATAAATTAAATAGTCGACACGTCTCACGTCGTAATATCTTAAACTTAAAACCTGTCTCGAATAGACTATTAAGTTCCCATAATTCCCTCATATAACATCGCTATACCTAAGGTCCTTACTTCTGCCCCAAACCTTATTTCATCAAATTATTCAAATTTGTACTATTAACCCAAATATTACCTCACATAACGAATTTCATTAATTTAGAATAATTCCTCAAATTAAATTCCAATTACTGTCAAATCTCAAAATCATGCCTACTGGTCTTCCTTAAAATTTAGGGTAATCACAATGTCTCCAATAGTATTATCTAAGGGTTATCATCATTAAAATTCAATTAAGGAAAACTTTATTCATTCTGGGAAGGTCGATCGATCGACCTTGACCTTTGATCGACCAATTGTGGTCGATCGATCGACGGATGAATGTCGATCGATCGATTACACAGGTCTGTTACGGGCTGCTTCGTTTTGCAGTTACAGTTTCATCCCAAAACTCCATTTTTAAGCATGAAACTCCAAGGTAAGGTTACTATAACATGATACTAACATTCTACAACGGTTTTAACATTCTAAGTCTCATAATTCATCATTTAAAATCTTAGTTTAGATCAAAATTACATCAAACTATTTTCCAGAATTCTTCCATTCAAGAACATTATGAAATTCCTTCTAATTCCACTTTTAGATCATCATAGGTTCTGTTTATCACATATAAATTCGTCCAGAATATACTACATGCAATTCCTACATAAATCATGGCTTTTAACTTTCAATTCATGGGTCTAATTTATCTCCAAAAGTCAATTTCGAAAATTCCTACACATGGATACATATCTTGAATTAAAGGAGTTTAAATCACTTGCCTTAATTATCTCAGAATTTGGTGTTGAATCTTGATAGCCAAGTTGTTCTCCCTCTCACTTTTCTGCAGAATTCTCTTCCTTCTCTCTCTTTCAAGCTCTTCTCAAAGTTCCCTTCTCTCTCTCTCTCAAGCTTTTCCCAAGGTTGAAGATGATGGAATATGGAGGTGAGTAATGGTTTGTGGAAGTTGAAATGCTATATCAACTTCTCCCGTAGCCCATAATGACATATAGTGGGGTTAGTGGTTTAAGTGGGTTGAGAAATAGTCAGATTTTTAATTCCCATTTTCGTCACTTTTTAATTCCCCAAAAATGCAATTTACCAAAATGCCCTTTATGATGCCGGTATGGCCCATAAATATCCCGGGACCCAAACTAAACTACCGGCTAGTGTTTTCTGACTATCTCGACCCTTCCGGACGCGTTGGCGCACTCAAAATGACCATACAGTTAATGGAACTAAAATTTACTTTTTAATTATGTAACACAATACCATGACGTGGCGGTCACACGCGTCAAGCAAAATTCCCAAATTGCCGTATTTATGTCTCACGACAATATCAATATTACCAATATTCATATAATGCCAAGTATGCACATTATATTAAAATACTAACTCACATCTCGTTAATATTATTATCCGGATTAATTTCCAATTAATAAACATTTAATTCCATTAATCCCCAAAAATAAATAACGCAGAAAATACGGGGTATTACAATATGCTTCCATTTCCCTTCTTACATCCGGGAAATGTAATTAAAGCCAATCCATTATCATGAATTGCTTTAATAAATCTAAGACCATCCCTCCGGGTTTCCCCACTGGACGCGCCCCTAAATGTTTATCATCTTCCAGGGCCTATCTATACAAGACAACCTGGGAACCTACCAACGTCGCGAAGCGGCCATATTGCTTGCGGGAAAGTCAGGACCACACCCAGAATCCCCTAACCAGCACAGTAATATATATGCCCATATGGCCTAGGGACTATATCCACCCTGCTCAATAGCCAGGGGGCTTCACCACAACGCGCGCAACTTCCCTTATGATAGCAATTTAGGGAGGTGTGTAATCTATAAATTATCATTTTTGAAAAACTTTACTTTTCCTTTTTGAAAACATCCAATTTTACTTTCTCAAAATCCTTTTGTACTTATTCATTTAGTACCACATTTTATAATGTGCATTCTTTATTCATTAAGTCATGTTTATTAATGAACTAAGACCCAGAGTGCCACTAACCTCAAACTAGCCTCCAAGAGTTCATATAATTTCATAAACCCTCAAAGTGAGTCTCCATAATGGAGTGTCTCCCAAAAGCTCAACATTAATATTTTAACTTCCAAATTATCTTTAGGTTAACCTCCTATATCAATCGTACATTAACCTATACAAACTAGCCCTCGGGTAAACCCAAATATCCACTCTTAGCCTAGGGCATTAGTCTACCCAATACAACCCTCTAGGACTCCCCATTACTTCCCAAAGGAAGGTTCCTAAACCTCGAACCTAAAAGAAAAGGGCTAAAACAAAACTAGAAAAATCTCACCTTTTCAGAAGGGGTCGATCGATCGACCCCTGGCCGTTGATCGATCGAAGGCCTCGAGCGATCGATCCCCCAGGCTCGATCGATCGATCCTGGCGGACAGCTTCTTCTTCGAGAAGCTGTTTCGGCCATTGACGAAACCTCAAAGCTTCAATTCGCTATTTCACCCAACCACAACAACACATACTACTATAAAATCATTTCTACACATCAAATAACCAATTATTTCTCTTCAAATCAAATTAAACTACAAGATTTAGGATTAAACACCAAAATCAACCAAAAACCCATTTATGGTTTAAACCTCCAAAATTAACTATACATTCAAATTTATCACATTAAATCAATATCTAGCAAGCAAGAAACTTGCCTCGAGGTTCGTAGTCTCGGATCACCTCCGGTAGCGACGGAATCCGGCCCAAATCTTCCATTTTCTCTCTTTTTCTCCATTTCTCCCAACTCTCTCTTCTCTCTCTCTCTCTCTCCTTTGGTTTCTCTCACAAAAATGAAGAAAAAGAAAGGGGAGTGGGGGACTTATACGGGTCTCAAAACATAAATCCCCACTTTTAATTGCTAATACACCGCCAAAATGACTCGTAACCACTTATTTGAGTCATAACCCCTTAAAAATGCCCGAATCTCAAAAATTACAACTGGGCACTTATTTCGACTATCTCGACTATTCTAAAAACAACCGCACCCCCTATTTTTGCATTCGGGAAAGTGTGAACTATTTTTGTGTTCCAGTTTTATTTTATTTTATTAATTATACCCAAATTTATTTATGAGTCATAACCGTTGTTTTACATATAACGATGCAATAATACACAATATAATGCTATTTACCTTCTCCTAACGGTAAATAGACAAAACATAGTAAATATTATCCCTATACATTACGGGAAATTATATTTACTCCAGCTTTCCCTATTTTATAAAATTACCCCCTCAGGCAAAATAGTATAAAATAGTCGCTCAAAAACCTGGGTTGTTACAATGATATAATTCCAGCACATTTAAGCAAACACATTACACGCATAGGAAATATCAAAATATTTAATGCAAGTAAAGTAAGTACTCCCCCTAAACTAATTCTTTCCTTTTATCAACAATGATCAACTTAGAAAGACGTCTCCCCCTAAGGTAAATCTCCCCCAAACTAAGATACGATAATAATAGGTTTAGATACCATTTCTCCCCCTATCATTCTCCCCCTTTTTGTTCAGGAATAGACAAAGGCTAAAGAATAAAAAATTAACTTATCTCCCCCAAAGAAAGCATATACACCCTCTAAACTAAGCAAGGGATAAATAGAATGGGATAACAAGCAAAAACAAGTAATTATGCATAAAGTGATGAGAACATTAAATCACATGGGCAATAAAAACATAACTAATCCAACAAATAATAATGGATACCAACTAAGATGCAAGAAACAGAGTACCAATATGATACATAAGTATTAAGTAGTGATATCAACAAAGAATGCAATAAGATGGATACCAATTATGAATTAAAGTATATATGGACTAGATAGCAAGGCAAAGACCAAATAAAAACATATCAAATATATGTATACATAATATATACAAAATAGACTCAAGTACACATATATAGATATAAACACACAAAATAAGATAAGCTTTTCACACTCGTATGACAAAAATGTGTCATATAGAAACGGCAGTGTTGGGGCGTGAACTAGCAACAAGTAAATTTAGACCCAATCACTTAAAACATGTTCATGGAGTTCTCAATTGATTGCAAACTTCATCACATTTGAATATAACCTCACGTGATAATTTAAATTGAACTCAATGAACGAACATACACAATGCATACAAGCCTAGCATGTTGATGATTCTACAAACCAATAGAGTCATGACATTAAAAACATAACTAGGATAAACGGACATTGTAAAACCGTTGATATACCATCCAATCTCCCTCAATAAGCATTTATATTAATTTTGAATGAATATATCAAATAAACATAGGCCTTGGCAAATATTTTTCTTTTTAATGCCATATTTTCTTTTAGGCCTTTGGACCACGTATTTCTTTTAGTTCCAAACAAACGGTGGCTTACTATTCGCAAAGGACAATAAATCCTTTCGGATCCCTTCCCCGTGCACATTTATATTTATCATTTTTTTATTTCTCACAAATCTCACGTGCAACGGAATTTGACATGCACTAGTCCTCCTAGGTCACAAATATGTAGATGACTATATTGATAGGAGAACACCTCACAAAGCTCAAATATAACATGTGACAATTAAATATCAAATGAGCTCGTGCATGTGTGAAAAGAGGCATATAAAAATAGAATCCATTTAAGCAAAACAATATCCAACTACTCCATGTAAGCATGATAAAGAACATAATAAGGATTGACAATCTAAACCAAAAGTTCTAGCCACATGGGAGTGTAAAAGATGGGATTCAAATACAAGTACATGCTACATAAAGTGTGTCAAATTAAAATACACACCAAAAAAAAAATCTTTTTGAGTTTTTCAAATTTTTAACCAAAAATAAAAATATATACTCAAAAGACACAGAAAAATCATTTGTATTTTTCATTAATCTTAAATTGCTAACAAGATAAAATGCAAATAATAAACCAAAATCTTTTTGTATTTTCCAGTTAATGCAAACAAAATGAAGAAAATATAATACAAAAGATAAACAAAAATCATAATTCTAGCATGTAATTAAGTATGGAGCATAGACTAGAAAATGATTAAACAAGCATACATTGATCATGTGAATATAGCATGAAGTACAAACGCTAAAGTATGCAAATAAAACTAACACATTCAACCTTTAGATTTTGCAAGGGAGGAAGCATGTGAAAGCAAATGAGAATAAAAAACCCTATCTTGTAAAGCTACCAAGTCGGATCTCCTAACCCAAACTAATGACGACTGATGATCTCGGGGTGTAGGAATATTGGCTACCTCGGTTTCCTTACCTTTGGATTTTCTAGGAACTCGTTTAAGATCAAAACAAAATTTCCTAAGATGACCTTTTCAACCATAATGTGAACACTTGAACTCACGGCGAAAAGATTTACCTAAGGTGTGATCTCTAAAGGCTTTCCTAACCAATTCTCCTAAAACGTTGGTTGTGACTTTATGTGTTGATTCACTACAAGTATCGAAGCCTAAACCACACAAGTCATTTTTTATTTGGACCGTTCCTAAGATCTTATCGAGTTTTTCGGACCTACACTCCAAATCAAATTTGACTTTGCTAGAGTCTTTTAGTTTAATTTTTAATTCTACAATTTTAGACTCTAACAACACATTTCTCTCTTCAAACTCGAGAAGCTCCTTTTTCAAGGATTCCATTAAACCTCTAAGGCTATCTCTCTCGCCTTCTATATATTCTATCTTCTCTCGAAGAGTTCTCTCTCGTGTCCTAAGGTCTTCTACCAACACACTATCATCAACGACCTTGACACGCTCTCTTAAACTTGCTTCCAACTTCAAATTTGCTCTTTTTAATTTAATTGATTCTTCGTATAATTATTGAAAAGCATTTTGAAGTTCACTCACATTAACCTCTTCTTCATTTTCACTCACTCTCTCTTTCTTCTTCACTCTCACTATCATAAAAAATAAGGGAATCATAAACTATGACCTTGGAAGTGTCATGTGTTAAAGTTTCATCAATGGACGAGTTCTCACTATCACTCACATGACTAGCCATAAATGCCACAAAATTGGGCTTAGTGGGGGAATCGAGTCCCTCTTCCTTATCACTATCACTAAGGATCGCATTATATGAAGTGGGTCGCTTACCCTCTCTCCTTAGTTTAGTGGGGCATTCAGAAGCCCTATGGCCATAACCCTCACAACCAAAACACCTATTTGACTTGTCCCTATTTAAATTTCCATTAATAATTTTAGGGATCCTCCCGGCTTTGTCATGCTTAGAAGTTTCAAATTTCTTAAAGTCATTTTTAAATTTCTCTTTGTTAATTTTAAGAAACTTTCAAAATTTCCTAGCAAACAAAGCCATATCTTTCGAGTCACTATCACTCTCGCTCTCTACTACTTGTTTTTTCTCTTTTCGAGCTTTTAAAGCAACGCCCTTTTCAATTTTCTTTTCAGTTTTAGAGGGAAACATGTCCAGCTCATAGGTTTGTAAATCACCTACAAGCTCGTCTAATTTCGTAGAGGCTAAAGTTGGTAAAGAATTTAACACGATCACTTTTGGAATAAATCTATCGGGAAGGGACATTAAAATTTTCTTTACTACTTGGTTGTCGGGTATTTTCTCTCCCAAGTAAAAAGATGAATTAACAATATCGGAAAGTCTAGCATAAAATTCATCAAAAGTTTCTTTTTTCATTCATTTTGATGGTTTCAAATTGAGAGGTGAGGTTTTGGAGTTTTGAAGCTTTCACGACACTAGTTCCTTCATGAGTGAGTTGTAAAATATCCCAAGCTTCTTTAGCGGGTTCACATGTCATAATGCTCAGAATTCATCCGGTGTGACAACGCTAAACAAGACATTTAAACCACGGGAATTAAAATTTGAAAGTTTAAATTCATTCTCACTCCGTCTATCGTCCGGTTTGGGAACACGTTCATTATATACTAAATGAGTTGGTGGAGACCACCCGTTAACTACAGATAACCAAACCCTCTCGTCGATAGATTTAAGTATCGATTTCATTTGCGCTTTCCAATACGCGTAGTTAGAACCATCGAAAATAGGAAATTTTGAGAATGGGGAAAATTCCATTTTAGCCAAAATATTTTAAAGGATCTTAACGAAATAATTTATCGCTTTGGCTCTGATACCAATTGTTGGACACTAGATTCCCTTGATTTAAAATTCAAAAGAAATTTCCTTTTATAGATAGATATGTGGAAGCGATGGGAATGGTTCAAATTAAACCAATTACAAATTTTAATTTCTTTTCAAAATAAAATTAAACAAAGTGAAATAAGATTAAAACACACACTTATGTTAATTTCACTTAAACACAATTTCTCAATTTTAACAAGTTAGGCCAAACCAAATTTTAACACATTAAATTAATGACTTGAATTAATTAACATTACCCAACTTAATTAGCACCAAATTAAACATGTAGTGATTAAAACCAAATTTTATCTTCTTACCTAAGCATGCGTTCTAGGTGAGTTTGCATGGGATAAAATAAGCAATGAAACCACTACGCCGTGATGTACGAGGAAAAACCCACAACGAAAAAAAACCTCGGACGACCCTAGCCTCAAATCCACTAAGTACGGAATTTACAAATACAAGCAAGATGACTTACAACACTCGACTCGGTCCCTCTCAAGCCCCGACGCATCTTCTTGTATCAACCTCTGCCTAGCGAATAACCACGGAGCTCCACCGCGGTCTCGAAATCCACCGATCGGACTTTATATGGCCACCGTCACCCGAACAAGGAGCCTTTCTCCAAGTGGGTAAATCAACGCAAACATATTCTTCTTTGTGGGATTTAGAAGCAAACCCAAACGTCTCTTCAAAATGGTAGAGATGAAAGATCGGTGCCAAACTCCAAGCAATGTATATATATATAAAGAATACTTGGAATAAATAATATGGGTGAAAACTAAAGTGTAAATGAATTTTTCTTTGAAAAATAAACACTTTAAAACATGAACTTTTCCTTTTTCTTTTTTTCTCTTAAACTCTCTCTTGGACATAGATGTGCATGAAAAGGTTAACTTTACAAAGTTTGTTCCGGCACTTAGATATTCAGTCAAAAGTTATTGGGGAAAGATAATGGGAAAGTGGGTGAAAACTATCAAAAACTGCCATTTAACTGTTCCTGCCAAATATCGTTCGAACGAAATTTGCCGTTCGAATGAAGTCTCGTTCGAATGGCCTTCTAACAACATTCTAACGAAGTTACAATCTCTTTAAAAAATGAACTCGTTTTCGTTCGAACGACATTTCGAACGAAGTCAGAGGCCAAACTGGGAACTCGTTGGCAAACTCGTTCGAACAACATTTGGTTCGAACGAAAAACTCGTTCGAACGACATATCGAACGAACCTCCAGAAAGTTGGAAATTTTCATTTTTAGTCCAGAAACTTTATAAACTTTATTTAAAGTTTTAATTAAACCTTTCTGAAAATAAACAATAGTTTTAATTAAACCTACACCCATTATATTGTTCCAAGCTCCTATATATATATATATATATATATATATATATATATATATATATATATATATATATGTATGTATGTATGTAATGCATTCATACCTTAGGAGCATGGAACCACTGTTGATGACGTAGAAACGAGGCACTTAAACTCGACATTTTGATGAAGCTTTATACTCTTGGCCGCTACGTCTTCAACAAACGCATCATAGGCTTGAAGGATGATCATTTAACTCTATCCTATGACTCAAACGTTTTTGTCCGGAATTGAGCCAAAACTGCAAAGGACTCAATTGGAAATTATCTTTTACACTTTTATTTCGGAATATTAAATCATATAAATTCTAGCAACTCGTCCCGGTGGATTTTCGATACCCGACTTACCGCTCTACTTGCCCCACAAGTGTAGTTATAATTTAGGTTTATTTGTATAGTCGAGGCGAGACAGAAAACAACGACTGTGCACTTTACACCCGCACACCTCTCGCGCGCTATCAACTATATTAGCATAATGTTTTGATCATATCTGTTTATGAATCAAAACACACAGCATTTTACATAAATACATAAAAAAAATACAAAATCAAATCATTGAGAGAATATTGAAGTTTATCTAGCGTATACAACTAACAATTACAATGATGTCATTCACTCGAAATGTAATACATACATTAAACTATTGTAATTGATCGAGATACAAAACAGTTGTTAACAATTACATGGCATGTCGAGATTGGTTAATTCCGCTGGCGCGGACCCATATCCGTAAGTGATTTAACTAATCTTCACACAAAACATAGGAATGTTGTTTCAATGCCAACTTAAAATTAAGTATATCTTGAATTAGTTTTAAACAACAATAATTCTACACGTAATGCATTTTAAGACAACATTGAAACATCATGCTTAGGTGGTGTGTCGAGATTGTGTAATTTCGTTGGCGTGGACCAATGTCCATATAGGAACTAAACAATTTCAACAACCACAATCACGTAGGCATGCGATTTTAATGCCGTCTGAAAATGTGTCACACATAAAATTAATCTTAAAACATATCTAGAATATTAGCACAATGTTTTGACTTTATCTGTTTATATATCAAAACACAGAACATTTTACATAAATACATAAAAAACACAAAATCAAATCATTCAGAGAATATCGAAGTTCATACAACGCATACAACTAACAACTAAAATGATGTCATTCGCTCGAAATGAAATACATACATTAAACTATTATAATTGATCGAGATACAAAACAATTGTTGATAAATATTAGCCTATATATGATAGAACCAAAACATAAATACATAAAAATATAAAATCAAAACATATTCATATTCATATAAATTGTATAAAAAGTTATTCAATCACATGAATTACACAATTACAATAATTTCGTTGAATCCAAAGCAAGTACATTGAGCTATTGTAATCGATTGAAAATAAAAAAAATAATTGTTGATTAAGATAAACTTATAAATGATAGAGCCAAGTGATTGAGATAGAATCGATTAAGAATGATGTAATCGATTATTTGAGAATAGTAATTAGTTGTAGAGAAACTCTCCAATAACCGATTAGGTGTATTGATTTTTTAAATTGGGAGTATTTATATGTGGACCTAATCATTTAAAATTTACTAGATTTTAACCCGCATGATGCGCGAGCACTTTATAATTTTTATTTATAATGAATATTTTAATTTAATTATAAATTATAATAAATATATATTCTGGCATAAAAAAATGTTAAAATTGCATGTGAAAAGTAATTGTAGATTATAAAAAATTATTTTTTCAAAAAACAAAAATTCCACCACCATAATAGTGGGAATTTAAAATAGTGTGTAAATTAACATAACTAAGTAAACTAACTTTTGGAAGTCCAATTGAATATGAAAAAAAATAATAAATACTTAAGAGTTTGGAAAATAAAAAATTTACTTCTATACATAAAATGTTCAACATTATAGCAAAAGTTGTTAAGCCACGCTCAAATGACTTTAATAAAAACTACTGGAGAATAATTAAGGGCATAAAATTATAAATACATAAACAAAAAAAAAAATCTACAAAATTAGTAGTACCATCTTACCTCGTGCATTCATTGTCTTTCCAAAACATTGATTCAAGACATATAATATAGTTATGGTAACTGATATTTTGCTATAAAAGAAATTTCGCTCAAAATACCCAAGTAAGTTGGTCAAATACTACACATTGAGATGATAAAGATAAAACTCAGTATCGTTTTAAGCCTTAAAACATAAAGCTCGGTGGCATATTTTTTGTCTCTAATAAGGTATTAAGCAAACGTTACCATAGCAAAACCACAACATATATCAGATATAATTGTGGAATAAAATTTCGTAATCCAAAATTTACACATGAAAAGCTTTCTCAAACATTGGGTATTAACACAGATTAAAACATCTGGACTTTTACAATTATATTTAAATTGACCAAGGGAGGAACCACCCTATGATCAATTCATAACTGTCCCTCACTAGTAATGGCATCTGACATCTTCTCAGATCTTGTGTAACTTACCTATTGTTGTTCCCAGTGTCATAATTGTTTACATATAAAAAGATCCTAGGAAAAAGGATAATGAAATGAAAATACATGAAGAAAGATGTTGAATTGAGAAGTATGCTCCTCTTTATTTTATTGCTCATTTTCATTGGATTATTTTTCCATAATACAATCCTATTTATACTAAATATCACATACTTTAGATCCATAAATTATTATGCACCACATGACTGATGAACTCTGTATCTCTAGTCAAAAGTCACTTATAAAATGTGGCCTTTGAATTTATTATTTTAATCACAAGAACAATTACAAAGTTCAAAATTTATTTTTAACCGTATAAATCTATTATTGTTTTGGGTAGTAGAACAATTGATTGAAGAAGATGAATTTAATGACGTCACATGGCAAAATCATAATTGAAGATGCCTTTTTATATTATAATACTAGCATGCAGGCCACGCGATGCGTGACCGAAAATCAAACTCAATTAAATAGAATCCAACCATTCGGCTTCGTAGATTAACATTAGTTTATAATCAAAGTAAAAATTTCAAATTACAAACTAAGAAAAAAAATGCAAACAATTATGCAATAGCAACTCATTACTAAAAAATAGATAAACATATTGCAAATCCCTAAAAATAATTGCTCCAATCCCCTAAAAGAGATAAATATATTGCAAATACCTCAATAGCATCAAGAAAAAAATGTCAAAATCCTCCACCACAAATTGCAAATCCCTAAAAATAAATAAATCAAAATAAATAAACATTAATAGCAATAAAATAAAACAAATCGAATCATAATATTTCATTAAAAAACCTAATCTGGAGTAAATATGTTATAAAATATGTCATAATTCCACCATGTCATAATATATTTGAAAATTATAGAAAAATATTTTTTAAGTCTGAAAATCATAATTCTTTTTTATAAAAATTGAAAAAAGCAACAGAAATATTGAAAATTACAGAATATTAAATATATTAAAAAATACAAAAACATTAAAAATTCTGAACGTTACGATAAATAACGAAAAAACTTAAAAATTATAAAAAAATATTGTTTTTTTTTTAAATTATGAAAATAATATAAAAACATTTTAAAAGTTTGAAAAAAAATGAAATATTATTAAAATCAGAAAATATTGAAAAAGACTTTAAAAAAATGAAAAAAAACATGTTGCCACAAAGAAATAGTGCTCCGCTGAAAAAAAATTATTTCCCTAAAAAGACATATTTCCCTATTTTTAGAAAAACTAAACCCTTATTTCGAAGAAAAAAAATTCATGTCATAAAAACAGATTTCCAAACAAAAGAAGTTTTGAAAAAATATGGTTCGTGTAGTCGGTTACACCAAAATAAAAAAAATAATAAAAAAATCATCTTAACAATAACCTTTCTAACGAATATCTTGCTAGCATGCCTTGGCTGAACAAATTAATATACTACTCAACTATTCTGCAACACAGTCTTTTAGGCTCTCTCTACCTAAGGCCATCTCCAGTGGGAGATGTAAATGTGCACATTTACATTTGTTGGCTTCACAATGGGTATAAGAAAATGCACATTTAAGAGAGAGGAAATGTAGAGAGGATGTAAAGCTACATCCTCGCTACACAATGTGTAAAGATGGCACCCACAACTACCTGTCCAGACTGTGGACGGTATAAACTCGTCCGCCTAAGCCTTGATTCAAAATATATATATATATATATATATATATTCTCCAAAGGTTGGAAAATGGGGCGTAATATTGAAAAATTGAGGGATCAATTGCCTGGACGACTAAAACTCATCCGTCCAAGGTTCAAAACTACATTGTCCCACTGTGTCAACTGACGAAGCAATGTAAAGTAGAAAATGTATGTTACATCTTTTGCCATTAACCCACTGGAGATGGCCTAAGAAGCACATCATGAACAATGATATTAATTTTTGTTTCTTCTCTGTTTTCACTTACACCTACACTTAAAATATGATATTAAACAACCGATAACCAATCAAAAGAAGATGGACTTTTGGATGTTATGAATTTAGTTAGCAAGAAAAACTGAAGGGAACTTGTAGTATATTTGTATACATAATATATGGAATTGATTATAAACAAGCCGATTTATAGAAGGGATGAATGAATTTATTGGTGAAACGAAGAGAATTAGAGAGACGGTCGGACATAGGGTGAAAGGAAACGGGAGAAGTTTTATGACCATGTTCAGACTTTAGTTAACTTAGATTAAATGTAAAAGACTGAGGGTGCAAACATTTTAGGGAGCCAAAGATGGAACATCCCTGATGTTTACATTAAATGAAGATGCCACGTGTCACTCCCATACATAGATATCAAGCATTTATTATTGTCACATGTCATCTTGAGATGATTTGAGTCTACAATTTTTATATAACTATATAAATTAGATTATTCACTTTACAGAGACCTGTTGACTGTTGATTTGAAAAGAAATCATTATGTTTATTATTCACTTCACAGGTATCAACATTCATTGTATATTTCTTGTGCCTCTAGCCTCTCTTTACCAGTCTATGATATTTTAGACAGAAAAGAAGGATTTTGATCGGAATACCATTTTTTTCTCAAAGATTGTGTGCATTTAATGCTACACTCTGACCACTCAATTTTGAAGAAGATCTCCGACGGTCGAGACCCAAGATTTATTGAAAAAGAAAAAAAAATACGAAAATAGAAGATATTAGATTAGATTTGATTTAATTTTTTTATTTAAAATTATTAATCAATAGACTAAATCGAAAAAACCTATTTATTTATTTTGGCACACCACCTTTCTCTCTTGCTCGCTCTCAAAGGCGGATTCAGGGGTGGCCTTGGCCCCCCAAACTTCAAAGAATGTTTAATTTTAATCCTATAATTTTAAAATTTTATGAAAAAAATTATATTTTTATAGTTGTGACCGCTACAAAAATAGATATATATAATATATTGTTTGGTTCTCTTACACACATTTCTGATCCGCCGCTGCTCACTCTAATGATGTTTGGATTTGTTTGAAGTCAATTAGGCCATCACAATCAAACACAGTCGTAGTTTGTTGTAGCGTCGCTGTAAACTGTCATTTGTGGAATAAACAAAGAATTTGATGTGAGTTGGATGGTCGGGTCGGTTGATTGAGGGGAGAGCAAAGTTAGAGAGAGAGAGAGAGAGAGGCTCTTTTATTATTATGATATTCAAGAGCAGGGTAATGGGCCATGCCCAAATATCCAACTATTCTCATTTCTCTTCAACTCTTCCTTCTTTCTCACTCCGACACCCACCTTCTCCAAACTTAATAGGTCTCTGCAAAACCCATCTGAACAACCTCTCTGGTATGCATTCTCAATTACTCACATCTTTCTTTTTTCTTTGTTTTGTTATGTGCACAACATGCTTGCTTCAAATTTACTAAATTTTCTGTTCGTAGATTTAATGGAAAATTAACTGTTGCATTGAATTTATATATTTTACTGTCCCACTTGATTTGTAGCATTCAAATTGTCACCTTTCAATGCCCTGGTGTTTGCACAAATCACAATGCCTATAAAATGGGTCTTGGATCAGATTGAAACAAATCCATATGCTTCTCTATGTATTTGATTGAATTCTCTCTTTCTTGAGTTGTTGATTAAATTCTTATCCTATAGTTTGCTCACTGAATTATGTACCTTAGATTCTCAAATTCAAGGGTTTGGGGGTGGGTAATCCAAGATCTTTGTTGTATAAATAATCTATTTATTGTGAGTATTAAGGACACATTTTTTTTTTCTGGCCTCCGAGGTCTTACGACCATCTCCACGCCATTAGGGCATATTGACAGGGCAAAATGCAAAATGGCAAAATGAAGTACCAGTTTTTTTGGTTTTAGTCCCATTTCTAAAGTTTTGTTAGTCTCCCATCCCATGTGTTTTTTAAATTGTTTTAAGTCCCATAACCGTCTAAAACTTCCCTTAACTTCCATGTAACCTCTCCTAACCGCTCATGTCTCTTTTCGTAGAGAATGACAAGTGTAAAAATATAGGACCAAGAACAAAAAAATAATGACATGGGATTAAACACACATATATTAAAAAAAGTAGGACTAAAAACTTGTAATCCCTTTTTTTTTCGATGCCCCAAACGATTGCATATAAAAGATGTTAACACGGGAATTGGATTGTCGTGGCAGGATCCTTTTCGTTGTAATTGACCCGCGCGAACAACAATTATTTTGCCAGCGGTTCTCTCTTTTAGCAATGGTAGATGTTTAATAAACAATATATATATATATATATATATATATATATATATATATATATATATATATATATATATATCTATGGTTTACGCAAGTTGCACTAAGAAACCCAATCTCAAGATAACTCTCCCTCATTGCAATTTCTCCCAATCTTATGACATTCCAATCACAGTCCTGAAAAATCCAAACATCAAAGAGTGCAAGTAGCTACCGAAAGAAAAAAAATTCTCCGCTGATGAAGTAGTATTAATTGCTAATATTGGGCAAGCACTTTGGGAGGATTCGATATATGTCACAAATCAAAAGCATCTTGGATTGTGGGAGAGTATTGTGGAGCAATAAAATGCTGAGGCCTAATGCTACGAGGTGCAATCCACGTCTTCAATCGCAACACGGTGGGGCACTATTCAAGGCCTTAAGCAAATTCTGTGGTATCGTTGGGAGAGTCAGTAGGGGGCAAAGGCAGTGGCTACACCAATAACGACGTGCTTCCTCTCGCCCACGTGTTGTACAAAGCAGGGATTAGCGAGACATTCAAGTTCATTACAAGTTAATGTTTTTTGAAAGACATTTCAAAATGGACAAAGAGCTTCTAACGCGATGCAAGTCATACAATAAGGGAAAAACCATATTAATACTGAGTGGTGCACCAATTGATTCTTCGTTCCCTCTGAGGACACAAATGTGCCTTTTATAACTAGTGTGTCGTTGGAGGACGACCCTCTCCCCACTTTAGCCCAACTGAAGGTTGAACGACCCATCGGAAGAAATGCCGTGAAAGAGAAGAGGAAAACTGTCAGCAACTCTTCCAACAACTGTGTGACCGACTTCGTGGCGAACCTTAATGGTGTCCTAAAATATGATTCAAGCGGATTCTTCACCTAACTAACGAAGAGATCTTGCCGGAGTTGCCACATATTATGAAGATCTCCTTCATGGATATAAAATTAAGAATCGCTAAAAGAAGGAAGAGGCGTTGGAGGTAAGAAACACGACAAAAAAAGAAAAAGAAAAAGAAGAAACAGTTTGTGATGACTACTCCAAATTAAATGAACGTGCACGCTCGTATTGAGAATGCAAAAAACAATCTATATTGAACAAGTGGGAGGAACAACTCGAAGCCGAGAGCGCAATGACGTACTTTGACAGTGCTTTTGGGTTTGATTTATCGTATGATTGATGTATTTATAACTTTTTAAAAGTTAGTTGTTTTAGAATTTAGTGTAATTTCGACTATTAATACAATTTCAATTTTTATTTAGTGTGTTCCTCATTAATTTTTATTAAAATTTTAATGTCATTTAATTTTTATATTGTTCTAATAATTTCGTTCAATATTTGAGTTAATTTAATTTATTGTTCAATCAATTTAATTCCACGTAAACATTCTGCCGTAAAAGTAGTCTGCTGACAGTTGTTAGTCGTTCAAATTGGATGCGGGACTCCCGTGGTCATCCCAAATTCCACGGAAACACAACACGGGCAGCTCAATCAGGTAAATGATGTGGTATTCTACCTAAACCTTTGCCAAAAAAGTGCATTGTTGGTATTATGTGTAATAGTTTGGAGTATGGTTTTAACCAAAATAGTTATTAAAAATACATTTTACACATTTTGCATAATTGTAGAGAGATGGTTTGATCTGTACCAAAGCTACTAGAGTCCTAATCATGGATCAAAACTAACTAAAGAAATCAAGTACGTAAGAAAACAAATAAAAGATACTTCTAATCAAAATCTCTCTAAAAATCTGTATACAATCTGAAAATATACCCCCCACCCCTACTACTTTTCTCCCCATTAGAGCCCACATATCCGAGCACCTCACTTCTGCCACCGTTGTCTGAGTAATCATTAGTTTGGAGTTTTGAATAAATTATATTTTATAAAATTTATTGCTGTAGGAGGGTAGTGACCAGTGAGCTATGAAGCAAAGACACTCTCCCGGAAGCCACGAGTCGCGTGTCATGTCGAAACACGTATTATGTGCGCGCTCCGACACGTAACCGACACGCTGGGACATGTGATGGTGATTATGCTTTATTTATGATTTTTAATATTAAAGTGTATTTGAATTTTGTTTTGTATGGTCAATTTTCTTAATTTCATGTTAAGAATGCTCACATAATGTATTTTATGAAAAAATATGTTTTATTTCATTAATATATATATATATATAAATATGTATTATATATTATACTTATCCTAGCGTGTCGTATCCTAGTTTTTGAAAGAATCACGTGTCGCGTGTCGAAACGCGTATTATGAGTCCTTGCTTCATAGCCAGTGAGTCAGTGGTCTTTCTAGAGGAGTGCGGTGTTACTCGTCCCAAAGAACTTGTACCGAGGCCAAATTAGAGAGAACCACTTGGTGTATATTCAATGGATGGTGAGAGAGTTGTCATCTCAATAAAGAATTAGGTGGAGAAGGCAATCTCTACACTTGGTATGATGGAAGGGTGGGCTTAATGGATGTTGGTTGATAGTTATGTTCTTGAATACTAGTTAGGTTATATTTGATTAACCCATATTAACGAGGCAGAGGGTGGTATTATAGTGAGGCATGCAATATTTCTTGCCATCGGATCTCAAAAGGATATGATTGGTAGAAATGGATAGTGTGAGGTGTCAATAAGGTGCTAAGAGGGTGGTTGTTGGGACTGAGGTAAGATTTGGTTTTCATGTTGTCAGGTGGATAAAGTCGATTAATGTTTGTAATGATTGTATTTTGTTAGGTTTAAGGTGTGGGCAATCAATGTCTCCAATAGGCTAGCGAGGTAGTCTCGAGTGTGATATCAGGTTATTTCTTGAGGGTACCTTAAGATGATTTCGAGTGGGGGGTATCAGGTGGTCTCGAAGGGAGTTAATATGAAGTGCCCCTATTAGCTTTGTTAGCCGAACGAAGCCCATACTCCTTTTCCATTAATCAATGTACCCTATATATTCCCAAAAGGGGATGAGACCTAGGCACTGCTTGCCCCCGTAAGCCCTTCTTGGCTTAGGCTAACTTGGTGTGTTAGGGTCTCCCTTTGAGTTATAGTAGTGTTTTGTTTGTGCTTGATTTTCTCTTCAAACATCCCTTGAAGGTGTTCGCTGCATATCTGATGTTACTTGTATTTTGTTAAGTGTTGTTTCTTATGTAGGTAGGTATCAAGAGGATAACCGTACAACTATACTTGTTACCAGTTCTTTATTAAAAGTCATTGGTTTTTACTGCAAATTATGCACGTCACAAATTTTAATATGAAAATTAGAACATGATTAACATTTGAGCCTGTTCAAGTATTTTATTTTCTTGAGTACTGCATATTATTGATGCCAATTATATATACTGTGTAAATCTTTCTGCAGGCTATAAGTTAACACGGACACTTAATATCAACAATGGGTTCTGGGGATTGGCTCAAGAATATAATCAGCCTAAAGAAATTGAAGAATGACAAATCTAAAAAACTTAAGGTCAGTGGTCCCACAAATGGTTTTGTGTTTGTGTAATTATTTCAACTAAATGCATACGTTTCTCTTACTCTTTTTTCTTTCTTTTCTTTTTTTGGGGGGTTGGGGATAGGGTAGGGTTGAGAGTCTTCATGGAACTCTAAAAGAGTATTTTATTTGTCTATCATTGTTGTGATTGTACCACGTAATATAAGGGTGTGTTTGTTTGCAACATTTTCCATGGTAAAATATGGAAGATTGCATATTTTTCAACATGTGGTATGTTTGATTTAACAAATTTGACTTGAGATGTTTTTCCACCCATCTAGACTGTACAGCTTGTTAAAATTTTCATTTTCATTTTCCATATTTTGTTTTCTTACTTCCCACATTTATTCCTCCAAGATATTGGTCTAGCATAAACTCACTATTTGCCATCTTTTTACGCAAACTACAATCAAACACAGAACAACAAATTTAATCTTGGCAAAATTTTTATGGAAAAGTTTTTGTAGGTGGTAAAATCCAAGTATTATCCCCCAACAAATAGAGATGAACAGTAAATATTAATCACACAATATCACAACACAAAAATATACGTGGTTCGGCAATGTGCCTACGTCCACCGGGTGTTTCTTTCTTATTAATCCGTTCACAATAATAAGAATTACATACCCCTTTTTCTAGGGGTGAGGGTTACATTTATAGGGAGCAGAAGGAGAATCCGCCGTATAGGACCCTAGGAGCTTTAGATGTAGTTGCTGATTGATTGAACTAATCTTGCCCCCAAGATTCTCGCTGATCGGACTCCCCTTCGTTCTCATCTTTGGGCCGCGATCCTTATCTGTGCTGCTGGGCAGGTGTCACCCAATCCGAATAACTAGGATTGTCCGGATAATTTCCCTACAATTGTCCCTAAAACTTTGCAGCCTGAGAAGGGCGAAGAGGTTTGATCACCGATGAGCATTGATTCTTGTTGGCAATGGTTCTTGGTCGCTAACCG
Organism: Sambucus nigra; assembly: GCA_949130495.1. NCBI lineage: Eukaryota > Viridiplantae > Streptophyta > Magnoliopsida > Dipsacales > Adoxaceae > Sambucus > Sambucus nigra. Next base: position 330,928,461 of record OX422216.1, read on the forward strand.
TGGAATAGTTGTGAAGTACACCAATACTTATGAGATTTTTGGAACGAAGAAACCCCTTTTGTTCTGCTCGTTGAGGATCTATGGCCTGCTTGTAATTTAGCTTGCCAAGGGTACGCTGGTAAAAAGCGCGTGAAAAGACCAAGGGTTGGGGTGCGTCTGCCAACTATTGCCTTGGGTATTGTTTCGAATGATGAGTAGCATTGGAAGTTGAACTGAACGGTTCAAAAGCTTTTTTGTCTACCGCCATTTTGCATTCCACTTCAACTATTCAAGGCGTCAGAAGCTCTCTCCATCTATCTTCGCTTGTAAGTTTTCTCCACACTTCTTTGTAATTTATTTTCATACTTCTATACTGCCATTTCTTTCTCTTCGAATCTTCTTGGGTTTGAAAATGGTATACGCGGTGAACAAGAAACCCTATGAGGGTTTAGGAAAAAAATTTCAATTTGATTGGTAGAAATCGAATGCACCGAGGAACCCGATGATTGTTGTAGGGGGGCTTGAAGGTAATCCTGAGATTAGGGATAATTCCCTAATTGGCAATAGCGTTTGAGATTAAGCAATCGAGGCAGCTCAAGCGTGGCAACTCCGCGAGGCAGCTTGGCGCGGCAACTCATGCTTCAGCTTGTTGTACTAATCATGTTGTATTTCTGTTTATGATTGACTGTAAGCTATAACGGTTGTAATGATATAACGAGAATAATAATGAGTTTTAGTGTGAGGTCAAACGGTACTCGCGAGAGACCAGGCTGGGCAGGGCCTGGGAGGGCTTTCATGCTCTATTGAATGACGTCGCCGTGGGAACTTTCGAGGGACTTGGTTTGGAGGATTGAGAAGTGAGGCACCGTTGGGGCTTGTCCTGACCATCTTAGATACACCTGGTAAAACACCGAAGGACCCTGACCGTGGAACCTCGGGCGGAACAGCTTTGAGTTCCATCGGGCGTTGAGTTGTGAACCAAATAACCCTCTACTTAATGTCACATCTACTGTAGGTGATGTCACTAGCCAACTAAACAATGTCAGACATGCACTTGAGTAAACCACCGTGGTATTTGGGGCTGTCAGGCAGTTGGTGAGCCACCTCTGCAACATCAGCCCCCTGACACACAGTGGTTATGCAAAAGGCATGTCTTGGCATTTAATGTTTATGACTTGGAGACAACTAGTGCATCAGGCATTTAATGTTGTGACAGAAAGTATGAGGGATGTCATTCATAGTCTTTAATGACTGAGTTGCCTCGGGGATGGGGTGGGGGGCTATTTAAGGACCCCAACCTCCCCGAGGAGAGGATGATCCTTTTGAGAGTCTGAGAAGTTATTGCCAGACAGAGAGAGTTCTTACAAACCAGAGAGTTTACCCACTCACCATTGTTACTTATTACGAAGCTTTTAATATTTGACAGAGATTCTTGAGGGTATTAGGTGTGTTTATACCTGCCTACCAAGGTGTATCTAGGGTGCTTACTTCTCTCTCCCTTTAGCTAAGTTACATCTAAGGTTTATTACTATTTCCTGAGTTATACACTTGGTTTTGTGAGTTTAAACTGAGTTGGTCTTCATTGGGTTTATGTTTGTGTGTCCTATCATTAATCCAAAGCTTTGGCCGAGTTAGCTTATCATTATCATACTCAAATAGGGGTTATGCCTCCATCTTATCTAAAGTACTTCTTACATTTGGCGCCTCCATCAAATAATGTTTCCGGTGGCCAATGGATATACACCCAGTCTGTAGCAGAGGGTGGCATCACTTTTTCTCCAAACCAAATGTTTTCCGGAGTTCTGCGACTTCTTCAGAGTCGTTCCTGCCCAATGCACCCCAAACACATGGAGGATTGTGAATGGGGTTCATAGAATTATTGAGTTATATGAAACTCAAGTAGGGATTCCATAAATAAGGTATTGTTATTCGTGGGTTAAAACGAACGATAACAATTTTTATTTGAAGATAAGAAAAGTTGATAGAGTGATGATGGTAAATCTTCCAGACTCCAATAAGGATCATTGGGGTCATGTTTTTTTTGCTAGAAAGTGGCAACATCCACCAATTCCAGAGGTTGGTGAGCCCTATAGAGATTTTAGTTGCCCCAGTAGGGGGCACAAGATAGGTTAATTGCTATCTTGATTGTTCTTTGTTGTTGATGACTAGCTGTTATATGAAATGTTTGCTAACTTTTTTTCTTGTCTTGTGCAGAGGATTCAAAGAAAAAGGAACCTGCAGCTTCTCACGTTAATTGGACCAAACTTGTGAAAGTTTGGAATTTGAAGAGTCCTTTGACTCTTGGTGGTGAGCATCACAGGTTGGTCTCTATGCTACTTGAGCACGCAAGTACTACTATACTTCCTTCATCGCCAAGTCCGTTGACTCAATCCCTGAGATACCAGTTCCTTCAACCAGTGAAGGATCCTCAAGTGCGCCCACCTCAACTTCCTTTGAATTTGTGGATGTGAACGCTATTCCTATCGTTCTACTTGCCATAGAGAAAGAAATGTCTTTGAGGAAGAGAACCTTTACTTTGGTTAATGAGTCTGGCCTCCTTATTTCTTTAAAAGCTAAGGCTTCTAAAAGGAAAGAGGTCGGAGGACCATCCGATTTTGTAACTTTGCTCCTGACAAGGAGAAGGCTCAAAAGAAGAGCAAAACGGAGGGCGGTACTTCTACTGCTGCCATTATTTCCACCAAGAAGGTAGATGGCCCCATCACGGGAAAGGGCACCAAATTATGTCGGTGGTCAAGAATCCTTCTCTGGCTCCTTCGCTGCAGGTCGGTAGGTTGACTTCCGGCTAACTTTCTTCTCACCTCGTGCAAGCGTTATGTTTGGTAAGTTCTGCAACTTTTAGCTTGATTATTCCCTTGGAGTTTATGTTGCTGTACTGACCTGTGATCGTCTTATTCTTGCAGTTTGTGGCAGATTTTGTCGATAAGCCCGACAGAAGGGTAGGTCAAAGAAAATGACAACTTGGAGAAGGTCTTGGTGAAGTCCTAGGAGTATTTTGAGGCTCTACTGAGAAGGCATGTGATGCCGAGAAGAAATCCACCCATTTAGAGATGCCCAAGTTGAAGTTGGAAAATGAGCAGCTGAAGAAAGCTGTCGAAGAAAATGCCAAAGTTCTGTCTGAGGCACGAACGGCCAAAGACAAGACCTACGACCAAGGGTTTGTGGACGCCTTTGCTCAGGTAAAAAAGCAACTGACTTACATCCATGAGTCAAATATTAGGAATGGGTGGGATTCAGCCTTGCTTAAGACCGAGGTTGTGAACACCCCCCCTAATAAAATACCGAGTGATCAGTCCTATACCAAATTAAAACAGGAATCCCAGTTGGTTCATTCTTAGCATCACTGTCGAAAATCTTTTTAAAACTTACTAACCACCTAGTATTCCAAAAAGCCGGTGCCAAATTTTTATCTTTTTAATTAAACAAAACAATAACATGCGGAAATATAATATGAGCCATACACAACGACTGAATTAAATCAACTGAATAAATAATTAAACTATTTACCGGATAAACCATCGGCCACCAAAGTAAATAGTCCAATAACAACATCCAACATCAGAATAAATAAATCTGTAAACTGTACTGAAAAGTCTGGGCGACAAGCCCTAAGTAAAACTGAAGCTGATTAATGATTTCTTACTCTAGGAAGGAATGAACGAAGCGTCTAATCCAACTCCTGCTAGCATCCACATGTGCCGCAGCTCCGTGTCCCTGGAATAGAATATCAAGTCTGGCGTCCCTGTGGTTGGACACCTAAAAGGTTTTGAAAATAATTTTATAGTAAGGGTTAGAACCCAAAACATTTTGAAAATATTTAGCAAGTGAATTAACTGTAGTAATTAAAAATGTATGAATACGCTTCATATTTAAGTTAGCGTCACACTCTCTCGAGGACATACTCACCCTTCCACTATTGTGCACACCTAACGGTTTCCTTAACCCTACCTAGTTGTACTACCCCGTCCAACTAGTCCTGGTATAATCTCCCCTTACCATTCTACTCTAAACCGAGTATTATTATTAATGGGTTATAAGTTATCTCATGAATTAACTTAATTATTTCCTTTTAAATAATATCATATAACCGTGACACAAGTTACATAAAGTAAATACATCACACACTGTATTATTACCCGCATATAATATTTACTACCATTATATACGTACCTTTACTAAAAACATCCGCACATATATCATATGTATATCCATCCCTCCGAGTATACCCTCGCCGGATGATTTCCTCTAAAGTGCTATCTCACTAGGTGTGTTCACATAACCTAGTTACCCAAGTCGAAATCGCTCACCAACCTGACCCAAAATAAAAACGTAGTGGAGGCGGTCATATTCCTCCCCTGAAAGTGAGATAAGCCCCTCACCCATATACCGGACGCTATGACCTGGGGATATACTCGCCCTACTCCTCAAGCTAGGGGATTCACCCACTTCGCGCAGCATTCCTTGATAGCACTATAGTATATAACTTAAATAAATATCTAGTCCCTTATATTTAATAGCACACACCAAGTACACACCAAGTACACACATATATATACTATCACCACACTGTATATATATAATATAAATTCCGGCTTTACTGTGTACTAAAACCCGTAACACTAGCCTGTATATTCCCGAGTTTATGCTCCGACTCTAATTTAATTAATTTCTCATTAATAAATTTATTACTTTTCCCGAGTCTTCGGTCCGACTCTGATTTAATTAATTTACACATCAATTAATTTAATACTTGGTGTCGCCCAACCAATATACCCGGACTCGCTCACTTGGCCCGTACCATCGTTAATACCCAATTCTATATTCCGCCCCCAAATTAATTAATTACACTTCAATTCATTTAATAAGGTAATACCACTCAACTACAATACCCGAACATTTTCCTTCGGTCTGAAATTAATTACTAAAATTAATTTCCCAAAATTCATCCATTGAGACATACAATTATCACCCGTCTAAACCCAATTATGTCCCCTTATAATTGCTAAGCAATATGTGCTACATATGCATTTATCACTAAATAAAAAATAGGGGAAAAATCTTAAATTAATTTCCCTTTATATATAAAACTGGCGAACCTGCCAGAAATCTGGGACCATCGATCGATCGATCCCTTCCATCGATCGATCGATCGAACAGGTTTGCTCCTTCTCCGACCTCTTGTTCGGCCATTGATGAACCCTCAAGCTTTTAATTTCTTCTCAAACCCTTACCCAATCACAACCAACATTTCATTTACATAGAGATATGTTCTAATCTTCCTAGAAGCCCTAAATTATTCATTGATTCATCAAAATTCCCAACTTTTTCCGAATTGGGTTTCACCCGGGTTTATTCTACGGAGATATAAATTCGTCATACTGATTCGAAACTTGTCACCAATATTCACTAATTAAAATCCTACAATTGATTCCAACAGTATTATATTCATATTCACCATTAATTTAGTCGTAAACCTACATATACTAAGTAGATCCGGAAAACCCCCTTTTATCTATTTAACCCATAACCAAAACAGATTTTTGATACACATACTATGATATGAATTGATTATCACAATTTAGGAATCACAACAGTTACCATTTGCCTGGAATTGTTCGTAGAGGCTGATCCGTTGGTGTAGTTAATTGTTTGATGACGAACACTCAATTAGTCCCTTAATTTGACTCCAAAAGATCCACAATTGGCTCTTGATTAGCTTCCTCCGTTTTTCTCTCAAACCCTAGGTTTAGAATTTGCTAACTGCCGTTCAACAGTCCTTCAATTAGGTTTAAAGCCCTTAATCCCGTTTTTAGCCACATGGGCCTAATTAAAATGGCCCAAATCACTCCGTGTGGGCTCGGCTATGCCCAAAAATGCCTCGAGACCCGATTACTACCCTCGGGTACTCTTTTCTGACTATCTCGATCCATCCGGACTCAACCGCGCACTCAGAATTGTCATCCGAAATACTTTATAACATTCTCCAAATTTGACTTCAAAATGCGACACAAAATTTCGAACAATTAAACTTAAAGTCGCCAAATATTCCACTCAAATAAATTCTCCAAATCATAAATTTAAGTTTCTCCAATTTAAATCTCATAATTTAAGTTTCTCCAATTTAATTATTTATATATCTCCCAAAAATAATTAAATACTAAATCCTCAAAATTACGGGGTGTTACAGAGGTTCCCCCGAAGTCTGAACTCTACGGGGAGTATGATCCAGGTTCTCCACCAAAGGAGGACAAAGAGGGTGAGGCCTCAGGTAGGGGCCAGGTGAAAGATGGGGCCATCCAGGAGATGGTGAACGCCGATCAAGGCAAGGCTCCAGCGACTCAAGAGCAAGTGAAAGAAAGGGAGGGTCAAGCTAGTTAGGTTTAGCTTAGGCTACATTGTTCCTTGTATTTCTCAGTCTCTTGAATGTTGTAAGGGCATGCCCTATCTTTTGACTTAATGAAAAATTTTATTCTTGTTTTCTCATTACTTACTAGTCGTTGATTGTTTTGTGGACGCTTTTAAACTCTTTGTTTTGTGCATGAAAGTTATTCACTTAATCCTTGTAGCATGAGAACAAGTTGATAGTGGTACCAGCATTCTCAGAGCCTGATGATCTAGATTTAGTTCTTGGTCGAATGCTAGTAGCGGAGCTCTTGGAGCATTTGTTTCTGTTTGACAAGCTCTCCAAAAAATGACGAGTGCTTATGACGAACATGCTCGCCTTGTCGCTTCATTGAGGGCCGAAGTCAAAGATGTCGCTGATGTGGCCGAGCTGTTGGAGAGGGAGAACAACGATCTAAGGGGGAAGCTTGAGAAGGCCGAGCAATCCCATAAAGAGGACCAAGTGATAAAGAGCACTTTGCACAATAAAACAATGAGGCTGAGGTACCAATTTCGTCATGGCTCTGTGAAGTTTCGTCGTTAGGTTATGATGAAAGTTGGACCGATGCCTTGCTGCACCTGAACGAGGCTAGGGATTTTTGCTACAAACATGGGTGGCTTATTGCCCTAGCGTTCATGAAGGTGGCCAAGGATTTCCAGCTATGGTATTGATATTGGTATGAGGTTGATCCCCCCATGTTCCACTTCCTTCTATTGGAGCGACGAATCGTGGATTCCTGTTGATGCCATTCTGATTCAATTGATACAGAGTTATCTCCATGATCATGGCATCGATGATGAACTCCGACCAAAGCCAGATAACAATGGTTGTCGAGCTAGGATCTTCGCCGATCTGAATCGTCGGAGATTAAATAATGGTAGAATATATCCCGATTTTTGTAACATGTCAATCTGACCATTTTGTAAGAACCTAATATATATGAAATGTTATTCTTTCCCACTTTCCCATGTTTTATGCCGAGCATGTTTTTGTTGTTTGTCTTACCTTTTAGAGAGTGTCGTCACATAGCCTTAGGGTTAGGTCAAATTATGAGGAAAATGCACCTGGTCATAAGACCATCCACTCGTTCAAGACTTTAGCCGATCAAAGTCGGGACACTTAGTGCCTAGGAATCCCTCATAGGTCTTTTGCTTACCCAGGCAATTTTTGATGCCTTTGTGTCCGTTCATGACGAAAATATGTAACCTTGAAGTTTTGAAGAAGTAAAATCTTACTAAGGCGTTTAATATGACGATCGAAGTTTGATCGGGCACTCAAGCCGGTGATCAAGATTAGATCGGATAAATAAAGACAAATTTGCTTTAAAGATAAATTTGCTATAACCATAGTTGTCAAATCGTGAATCGTTTACCCCCCGAATCGCGAATCGAATCGTGAATCGAATCGATCGAATTAGAATCAAATGATAGTAATATAGTAAAACATACGTAAATGGATTTAACACTATAGAATTGGTACATACATACATATACCAAATCAATTTATTTAATAAACAACTCAAACAATAGTTTAAAACAACCTTCATATTAATTTAACACGAATTTGTACATACATACATAAATCAAAGTTTAACAGAAATTAAACCATACACAAACCAAAGTTTTAACACAAATTAAACAAATACTAAGAATATCTATAAAACAGTAAAACATATTAATTTAAAACAGTAAAACAAATACTACAAAATTACAACAATATTTATTTAAAACAATAAAGGTAAAACAATATTAATTCAAAAGAGCCTTCATATTAATTTAAAACAACAAAAAACTAGAAAGGTTACTTTAAATTAGTACCAACAAAATTAGTAACAACCTTTAAATTAGTAACAACAAGATTAGTAACAATCTTTAAAGTTTTTATAAGAAAAAATATAGAGGTTTTATAAGAAAAACAAAAATAGCAAAAGAAAACATACCGTCGGCCTTTGATTTGCAGCAACAGGTTGCAAGAACAACTTCTGTTGGCTTCGTAATGTCTTCGGCCTTCGATTTGCAGCAAAATTAAGTTTGGTTGGTTTCGTTTCGGTAGCAAAAACGATGCTTCGGTTGCAAGAACGGGGCTTCGTTATGGTTTGGGTTTTGTAATAGGGTTTCGTAATGGCAGTTGGTTTGGTCGAACAGTTTTTTTGTTTGTTTTGGTGGGTTAAAAAAAAGGAACGTGCATTTCAATTAGTGAATCGTTTAAGAAAACGATTCCCGATTCAAACGATTCGTGCGATTCAAACTCGGATCGGTCGATTCTTTAACCATTTATGATTCTATCACTGACTCGCATCGGTATGCCTCTGAATCGAATCGAATCGAATCGGACGATTCCACTCACGAGTTGGACGATTTTGACAGCTATGGCTATAACAGAGTTGGCCAGCCGTTTGGAACAATGGGAAAGATAATTGCATTAATTGAACTTTAAATCATTCGATAACAGGACTTTGAAATAAAATAAAGGACTTTGAACAAAGCTTTAAAAATAGAATTTCCTTAGATTGGTCGCATTCCAGGCCCTGGGGATCTCCCTGCCCCGATTGTTTTTAAATGGTAGGCCCCCTGGAGGTCAACTATAATAATCTTGAAAGATCCTTTCTAGTTAGGTCTTAGCTTGCCATTTGATAGCTGTTCACGCTACCGAGCTCCTTTATGAGAAAGTAATCTTCGACCTGGAACCTTTTCGGATTGACGCCTTTGTTATACTTCTTAACTAATTTTTATTGGTAGGAAGTCAGTTTGATCAAGGCTTGTTCTCTTCTTTCCTTGGTCAGGTCGAGCTCCGTGCTTATGATTTATTCGTCTAGGCCTTGGTTGGCAACAGTCGTCTTCATGGTAGGCAAGGGAACTTCTCAGGGAATTATGGATTCCATTCCATAAGTCAAGGCTGTAGAGGGGGTTTGAAGGTAATTTTGAGATTAGAAGTAATTCCACATTAGCAATAGTGTTTTGGGGATTAAGGCACCATGACAGCTCAGAAGGGGCAGGGGAGGGAGGTACCTCGGCAGCCCGTCTCTTCTGGGACTTGGTACCCAGTGTTTTCTTCCTTGAGCTCGTTGCATCACCACCTTCAGGTACCCTCGACCTCCTCCTCCTTTTTGCCGGTGGCTCAGTGGGATCAACCATGATTGTGGAAAAAGCAGTCGAAGGAGGAACGACGACAGCGCGCCGTTGAAACTCGGCATTTATTCTTGCGACTTCAGCTTCAATTTGCCTCCTCAGCTCTTCAACCATCTCTGGAGACATGGGAGGGGGAACGGAGGCAATAGAAAACGCCTCCAAGGGAGTTTGTGCTTGAACCTGGGGCATGGACTTCGAAAACTTCGACTTCTTGGCCTTCTTGGCAGATGGCTTAGAAGGCCCTTCCCCCGTTGCAGCTTCAGTCGAAAGGGCAGTTGGTTTGGGAGCTGCAGCGGCCTTGGGTTTCGTGGTGGCAGTTAGGATCATTGGGCAATGAGGGGGTAGTTCCTGGGGAGATTCCTTAATGGTTTTACTCAAGGGAAACTCAACCCCAAGCACGGAGTTCCCCTTAAGACCCAGTTCAGAAGAAGAGAAAGAAAGAACTGGGGGATATTAAGGGGGGGACTGAATGTACTCACGAATAATTTCCAACTGCACCAAATGGAACTTGGTGGCAAAAGAGGTGGATACGTCTCCTTTCCTAGTGGCACTAGGAAGGGTGACACGACTGTCGATGGTAGACGCCCCACCAAGCACTGCGGCTGCAGTATAGAGGGTGCAGGCTTCAGCAAAAGTGGCCCGTGGGTGGTTGTGTTGAAACACAGGTCGAGGGCCCCCGTGATCGAACTCGAACTGTCTGCTACATCTGTCTGGGTTGTAGGGTTCTGAGGTGTATCCCCATTCAGTGTAGGAAGGGAGAAACCCGGAGGTAAATAGAAGCACTATGACTTGCGAGGGATCTTCTACAACCGGGATGAACTTGACCGTTGTGGCTGCAGAAGGAAAGAAATCCCAATTATGGGCAAATGTAGACTCACTGTATGGCCTCATCACAAAAGAGTCTAAAAGATCAAAAACTTCAATTATCTCCTTTCGACTTTGTTTTTTGTGAAAACACAGGAGGCGTGGGGCTTGATACCTTGGCTCACGGGCAACGAAATTGGCTTGGCGGCAATAGCAGGAAAGCGGGTGTAAAGAAAGCCCGTTAGAATAATGGTGTTGGCAAAATTGGCCAAGTTATAACGGCCCAGTGATCGTGCCATGTCTATGTGGGTTCGATCCAAACAAGTGTAAAGGGACCCAAGGCGATGGCGGCCAGAGGAAGATTTATCCCCTGGCTAAACGAATGGAAATATTTATCAGATCCCTCCTGGGCTGATCGTTGGGTTTCCCGGTTAGGAAGAAGCGTGAAAGCAATACAAGTATGTAGGCTGGTAGTTCCAAGGATGTACCTCTACCTCGGCCCGTTACAGCACTGATATCCTTTGGCGTCGGAGCTTCGAAAAAATAGTTGATAAGGGAGGTAAATGTGGCTTTGATTGAGGAACCGGTGCAATTGCGGCAGATCGAATCCAACTCAACTCGATCAGCAGCCTCTTCGGCATCCAGAGCCTCATCGTGGTAGGCGAACTCGCCTATGGGCTCAAACCCAAGGAGTTCACAAACGTCCCCCAGTGTAACGGTGAACTCCCCTCACGCAGCAAAAAAGGTGAGTTGTAATGTTCCATCTGGAAACTAGCACTTGCAGCGCAACTCTCCAAACCAGTAGGCTCGATGAAGCTCAACCTTTGCAAGAGTAGCAGCGTGAGAGCTCTGCATATGTGTGTGCTAGACAGGGAAATGGGCTAGTGACCCCCAGGTGCTTCGAAGCCAATCTGGGAGTAGGGGAAGTCACCACGGTTCAGACGAAAACGCAGAGCCCCCTCTGGGGGTAGATAGCCCCACTTTGATGAATTCATTTCCTCATCACCCAAGAAATGGCAAGCCTTGCACGCATTAGACAACTTATCATCTTCGGCAAAGATGGGCGCCCGACAATAGAAGCGTAGTTGCTCTTGACGAGTAGCATTCAGGGCAGCGGCGCTAGGGGCAGCAGCAGCGCCAGAAGTGGCGAAGAGGGAGCCTGTCTGAGTGCTGGTGGCGACCTTGGAAGAACTTGGAGAAGCCATAATAGAGTGATGATGAATGATATAGCTGGGTAAGAAGGGCTACGAATAAGGAGGGAGCAACACAACCACGGGTGGTGGCGCAACAGATAAGAAAGGGAGGAGAATGAGTAAAGAACTGGACAACAATGGAGGTTTTCGCACGGGTTTCTCTCTCTAAGGAATACGGGAGCTTGAAGAAGAAGGAAAGAGAAGGGTTTGAAATAAAAGAGACTTTTGAAGCCTTTTAAACCTTTTAAACCCGTCTTTTGAGTTTCCCACCATCGCACATGCAGGGCCGCCTATAATCATTTCAAATGAACACGTGGCACTTCGGGAAGTGTTTTGACAGCTGAAAAGACAGCGCTACGTCATTTACGAAGTGACACCATGGGAATAAAAAGAGTTGCCTCCTAATCAAGTTTGAGTTTTGGCGCCAGAATTTTCGTCTGACATATCCAATAACTCCCAACGGAAAATATGTCCCAACGGTTCCAAAAAGCTACGATGCCCCCTCGCCACATGTCTAAACGTTGTTTAAATGGTGACTCGGTTGCATCGGGGAGAATTTCTGCTTTTTCGAACATGGCGAAGCATTGTAAGGGAGAATTTCACTTACCAGGAATCAGAACGAGTATTTGAGAAGTTTCGGGAGAATTTCAAATAATAAAAAGCTAGAACGGTTGAAGCACAGTATAAAGGAAAAAGTGGCGATGTCCCTTCGTCAAAGCCCCAACAAGTCGTAGTGCTTCGGCTCAGGTACATCGGGGAGAATTTTACTTTTTCTTGGAGATTATAACGCTATGGTTCTAACAAAGGAAAAGGGGCCAAAAATTTTTCACGCAGAGAAGGTTCATCGGTTTGAGAAGTTTCGTGCAGACATTTCTTGCTCCAACAAACCTCTCCACGAAGGGGCAAATGTCGAGGGGGCTTGAAGGTAATTTTGAGATTAGAGGTAATTCCACATTAGCAATAGTGTTTTGGGGATTAAGGCATCGTGGCAGCTCAAGCAAGGCAGCTCAGTGTGACAACTTGTATTTTAGCTTGTTGTAATAGTCATATTATATCTTTGTTTATATTGCCTGTAAGCTATAACGGTTGTAATGATGTAACGATAATAATAATGAGTTTTAGTGTAAGGTCAAACGGTACTCGCGAGAGACCAGGCTTGGCAGGGCCTGGGAGAGCTTTCATGCTCTATCGAATGACCTCGCCGTGGGAACTTTAGAGGGACTTGGTTTGGAGGATTGAGAAGTGAGGCACTATTGGGGCTTGTCCAGACCATCTTAGATACACCTAGTAAAACACCGAAGAACCCTGACCGTGGAATCTCGGGTGGAGCAGCTTGGAGTTCCATCGAGCGTTGAGTTGTGAACCAAACAACCCTCTACTTAATGTCACATCTACTGTAGGTGATGTCACTAGCCAGCTAAACAATGTCAGACATGCACTTGAGTAAACCACCGTGGTATTTGGGGCTATCAGGCAGTTGGTGAGCCACCTCTGCGACAACAACCTCCTGACACAGTGATTAGGCAAAAGGTATGTCTTGGCATTTAATGTTTATGACGTGGAGACAACTAGTGCATTAGGGATTTAATGTTTGTGACATAAAGTATGAGGGAGGTCTTTCACAGGCATTGATGACTGAGTTGCCTCGGGGGTGGTGTGGGGGGCTATTTAAGGACCCCAACCACCTTTGAGGAGGAGGATCTTTTGAGAGTTTAAGAAGTTATTACTAGAGAGAATAGAGAATTATTACAAACCAGAGGTCTTATTCACTCACCATTGTCATTTATTACGAAGCTTTTAATACTTGATAGAGATTCTTGAGGGCGGTTAGTGTGTTTGGCTGCCTGCCAAGGTGTATCTAGGGTGCTTACTTCTCTCTCCCTCTAGCTAAGTTACTTCTAAGTTCATTACTATCTTCCTGAATTATACACGAGAGATTTGTGAGTTTAAACTAAGTTTCATCTTCACTAGGGTTTGTGTTTGCATGTTCTATCACTAATACTAGGTTTTGGCCAATTAACTTATCACTATTATACTTCGAAGGGGTTACGCCTCCATCTTATCTAAAAGTACCCTCTTACAAAGGCGAAGGGTGTTTCCCCTGTTGACCTTTTAGGCATAATACGATATGCCCAGAGGACATGGGGAAGCTTGTCCACCCAAGCACCTTTTGCCTTCTTTTAACCTTTTCTTCATTCTATCGAGCACTGTTTTGTTGAAGGCCTCAGCCTGTCCATTGCTTTGGGGGTAAGCCACTGAATTGAAGTATTACTTGATGTTGTGGTTATCGCAGAAGTCTTGAAATAGTTCGTTTTCAAATTGCGTTCCATTATCGGTAATGATCGTTCTCGGTATGCCAAAACGAGTCACGATGTTTCTCCAAGTAAATCTTATCATGTTAGTGTCCCTTATATTCACCAAAGGTTCAATTTCGATCCACTTGGTGAAATAGTCCGTGCCGATCGGGGGGTACTTTCGACTTCCTGGTGCTGTGGGTAGGGGACCCATAATGTCCAAACCCTACTTAGCAAAGGGCCATGGGCTAATCAGTGACTTTAGGTCGCTGGCTGGTTGGTGAAGCATCGGTAAGAGCTCTTGGCACTTTTTGCACTTTTTAACATGAAACTGCGTTTTGTCGCATGTATGGCCACCAATAGCCTTCCTTGATTGTTCCGAAAGCCATTTTCTCCCGGCGTGCCCGTCATGAAGTTCGTATAGAACTTGGTCGACGTTGCTTGGGTGTATGCATTGGAGGTAGGGGTGCAACCGGTACGGTATGGTCGGTAACGACCCCTTACCAATACCAAAACCACATTCTATATGGTAAAATCGTACCGTACCAATTTACCGACCGGTACATCAAAGCAAAAACCAAAACCTAACCGACCGGTTTTTCGGTATTTTCGGGTTTTTTGGGTTTCGATAATTTCCGTTTCAATTCGGTTTTTTTCTGGTAAATACCAGAATTTCAAATCGGTTTATGCATTCAGTAAATCTGGTATATATTTCGATATACCCATTTCTATCTGTTACAATTTCTAGCATTTCTAGCTATTATAATTTCTAGCATTTCTAGTTGTTTGAAACAATTAAAAACATACACAAATAGGTACAATTTCTAGCATTTGTAACAATAGATTTAAACAGATACGAGACCAAACTAACCGGTTTGCTTTTGTCGGAGCCGGAGGAGAGTGAGACGAGATGAGGGAGCTGGTGCCTGAGGAGAGTGAGCCAAGATGATGAGCCTCAAAAAATGAGGGAGCTATTACCTCAAAAAATGTTCGCCGAAAAGTCAAAATCATCCACACCTCCAACACCGGAAAAACAAACCTTCGCCCTAAAAGCCAACTCACCGGGAAAAAAATCACCGGAAAACACGGGAGGGAACTCAGATCCGAATACAGCTGGCGCCGAAAAAATTATCACCGGAAACCCGCTCTCAAAACGAAGTAACCACACCAAATCGAAAGCCAAATCTCAAAACAAAGAAAATGGTGTTCTAAAATAAAAGTCGTCAAAAAATTATTTCTCAAAATCAACCCAAGGTTGAAGAAGAAAAAAAAATGAGAGAGAGAGAGCTCAAACAAAAATGACGGCCACACTTTTTGAGAGAGAAAGAGGTAAAAAAAAATGAAATGGCAACTCTAATAAAAGATCTTTATACAAACCACAATATAAAGCCCAAATGAAATAAGGGCAAAACGAAAATATAGCCAACAAAACAAATGACTCTTTTTATTTTAACAAAATGCCGCCTAATTCATTTTGTGTTAAATGTTTGATTAATTAAAGAAAATATATGTTTAATTAACATGAATATTTAACACTACCAAATACTCAAATAAATAAATTTAAATTCAAAGAGAATATAAAAACTCACTCATGAGAAATAAAATAAATAGAAGTAGTATGATACCCAAAATAATTTGACACTGCACAAAAAGTTTGGTACGGTAATTTTGGTACGATATCGGTACGGTAAATTCGGTAAATCGTTTTTTTGTATCTAAAAACCAAAACCAACCAAATTTTTGACGGTATTTTCGGTTTCGGTAAAATCGGTTTTCGGTATTTCATAATATGAAACCAAAATCATTTTTTTCCGGACCAAAACGGTACGGTAAAAACCCGTACCGGTTGCACCCCTAATTGGAGGTATGGACCTGTGAAAGATCGTCTGTAGAGTTTGCCTTCAGGTAATGAGTAGTAACGAGCGACTTTTACCCTGACTTGATGAGCTTGCTTCTTGTCGTCTGGCAGAACGCTCTTCAAATACGCTATGATCGGGTCCATCCAACTAGAAGCTTTCTAGACTGTGAGGACTTGTTCAGCGACCTTTGGTCTTGTGATGCTTGACTGGGCGAGATATTCAACCTCAGTGGTCCTTCTGAAATCGGAATCAACGCCTGAACCTAAAGTGGCCAAAGCGTGTGCGTGATTGTTATTTCCACGAGGAAATTGTTGAAAGTGAATTTTTTCAAATTGGGCGACCAAGTCCCGGATGATATGGAAATATGCTGAAATTCGTTCATCTTTAGCATTGTAGTCTCTTGAGACTTGATTAGATACCAGCCTTGAGTAGTACACGTCAAGGTGACTTGCACTAAGAGATAAGGCTTTCCCCAATCCGACGATGAGGGCCTCATATTCGGCCTCATTGTTGGATGCTTCAAAGCCAAGTCTGATTCCTTGTTCGATTATAGTCTGCTCCGGTGTGAAGAGAACAATTTTTACTCTTATTCTTTTTGAGTTGGAGGCCCCATTGACATAGAGAGTCCACCTTTTGAGTTCGTCAAACTCTTGGTTGATTGTTTGATCGACAAATTCCTTATCGTCGGGCTCCTGCCCCCCTGTGAATTCAACGATGAAATCTGCTGACACCTGCCCCTTTATTGCAGTCATTGGCTGATAGTGAATATCAAATCATTCTAATTCCACCGACCATTTGGACATTCGTCCAGATAAGTCGGCCTTCCCGAAGACTGCCTTGAGCGGGAAGGAGGTGATGACTATGACTAAGTGAGCTTTAAAGTAATGCTTCAGCTTCCGTGAGGCAATAATCAGGGAATAGGTTAACTTTTTCAGTTAAAGGTAGCGTTTCTCAACATTCAGGAGCGTCTTGCTTTTCTCGCACATCATAATCGAACTAACTCCGTGGTTGGACACCGCGAGGTACAGGTAAACTGGATCTCCCGGATTTGTGACCACGAGGAGAGGTGGTCTACTTAAATAGGACTTGATTTCATAAAGTGTTTTTAAACATTCTTCGTTCCAAGTTAGGCCCTTCTCCTGCTTCAATAATTGGAAAAATGGTCGGCACTTCTCCGAGGATTTAGAGTGAAAGCAATTTTGTCCTGCTAGCATTCCAGTTAACTTTTCTTGGGGGCTGAACATTGTTGATCGCCTCGATCTGGTCGGGGTTTGCCTCGATTCCCCTCTAACTGACCAAGCACCTCAGGAAATTCTCGAATTGAACTCCAAAAAAGCATGTACCTGCATTGAGCTTCATTCTGTAAAACTTGAGGACTTAGAATGTCTTCGCCAGGTCTTTAGATATGGTCAGCTTTCTACTTGCTCTTTACGAGCATATCATCTATATAGACTTCCATAGTGTCACCTAGTTGATTCGTAAACATCTTGGTGACCAATAGTAGTTATGTAACTCCGGCGTTCTTGAATGACTTTGTAGCAGTATAAGCCAAGAGTGGTGATGAATAAGGTCTTCTCCTGGTCGGGATCGAATAGAGGAATTTGATGGTACTCTGAGTACGTATGCAGGAAACTCATTCGTTTGTGACTACATGTGGCGTCGACCAATTGGTCGATCTTTGGCAAAGGAAATCTATTTTTAGGACACACTTTGTTGAGATTGGTGAAGTCTATGCAAACTCTTCACTTTTCATTACTTTTTTAACGACCACGGGGTAATTGAACTTCTTAAATGGACCTTGCCTCTAGAAGCTTCTCTACTTCTTCCACATCATTTGCCTTCTCTGGGGTTGTTCGACGAGCCTTTTGCGTGATTGGCAAGAATGCTGGATCCACGCCAATTCGATGGCACATGAACTCAATATTAATCCCAGGCATGTCATAAGGCAGCCAAGCGAAAATGCCTTCATTCTCCTTGAGCAGAGAAATCACTTCTTCCTTTTCCTGGTCGGTCATCGAGTTGTCGATTAGGAATTTCTTCTCCGGGTGTGAATCATCTAACATTACTTCTTGTAACGGTTTCACGACCCTATCCGTGGGGGCCACCCTTGTTTCTTTTACTCCCGGTCCACCATACTTCAGTTGCTATTTGGATGGTGCGATCCAATCTCCTTGGTCCACTCAGTGGCGACCGCCTTTTGTTTCTTCTTCTCTTGCTTAGGCCTGATAACATCGATGAAGCATTGCCGAACAATAACCTAATTTCCCCTTATCTCCATTATCTCCCCAATCGATGATGCATTTGTGCTTGTGGTGATTAGTGGATGGGACAACATTCTAGCATGAAGCCATCTACCGTCCGAGGATGGCATTGTAGGGAGAATCAGTAACCACAACTAAGAATTCGATCAACTTTGATATGTTCCTTGTTCGGACAGGGAAACTACTTTTCCAAGCGGCATAGTCATTCCGGCGAAGCCAACCAAAGGGATGGTTGCTTCTTTGAGATCCTCCATCTTGAGATTAACCCGATTGAACAATTTTAGGTACATAACCTCTGAGGAGCTGTCCTGGTCGACTAGTAGCTTATCCACGTTCTAGTTGGCAATTTTGAGAGTGATTGCTAGAGCGTCGTGATGTGGACTTTTGACTCTGACCAGATCGTCCTTGGTAAAGACTGTATGTTTGTTATAATCAATGTCTTCTAGACGTTACCGCTTGTTGGCCTCCATCACAACAATAACTTTCTTAACTTTCTTCAGTTCCATTCGAATGACATTGCCTTCAATTTGGTTTGGGCTTGATGCCCCGTGAATGACCACGAAGTCCTGTCCCATTTTCTCGTCGTCTAGGACGTTGTTGGGCTTTTGGTTAGCGTCTATGACAACTTTAGCGCCCTTCTTCTCCACATAGTCGTTTAAGTGGCTAGCTTGGGCCAACTCTTCTAAATGAGACTTGATAGCCCTGTTTTATGCCCATGCTCCTTGTGGTAAGCGCATCTCAGGGCAGTGTTCCTCTTTGTTGGATCTCCCGACCTTGGCCATTTAAGGAACTCTTGGTCTTTGATTTTACACAAGATCTTTTAAATTGGCTCTTTGAAAACAGTGTTTATCGCCTGGAAGGCCTTGGCAGGATCTGCCTTGTCGCCATTCTTGGATCCACCGTACTGCTTCGTGCCCCCTTTCTTGGGGGCATTTTCCTTATCGCCATTTTTTACCGTTTTCAGACGGCCGTTATCATTTTGCGTTCCCGCGACCACATATTCCACCTTTTGCCTATTTCTCTACCCGTGACATGAGATCATCAATAGTGTTGTCCTCCTTGGTGAGAAACTGACGCAACATAGAGTTTCTTGGCAATTCAATCTTGAATGAAGCCACAACTAGGGATGTCAATTTTTGACACGATAACCCGTTTATGGTAATAACTCGAACTTGACCCGAACATGACACGATTAACTTGTATAGATTTAAGAGTACCCAAAACTTATACTCAAATCAAAATCAACGCGACCCGAAAATGACACGACTAACCCAAATTGCCACCCCCCACAACGACCTGTTCGGAGCAATCTTCAACTTCGTTGTAAGTTTTTCAGTATCGTCTTGCATATTCTCGTAAGGTTTCCTGTTTATTTTTTCCCAATGGTGAGAAGTGAATCCATGCTCTTCGGATGGGAACTGCTAGTAATGAACCGAGCAGTAAATGCCTTGGCGAGCTGCTTGAAATCGGCGATTGACCTGTGTGAGAACTTTTCGAACCACTTTTGTGCGATATCCCCCAAGCTGGAAGGGAATACTCAGCACATAAGAGCGTTGTTGTTGTTGTTCTAAAGGGTCATCGCCTGCCTATATTGACATATATGGTCAATGGGGTCTGTCTTTCCGTCGTAAATTTTGAACCCGAGAGTCGCAAACTTTTTAGGAGGTTCTGGTTCCTCAATCGCCCTTGAAAAAAGGAACTTCATCTGATGAGGGCCTTCATGACCAATTCCTTAGTGGATCTTGCCCCGCGATGAGCGGGGTGTTGGTCCATCTCTTTTCGAATGAGATCGTGAAAATCATGTCAGTGATGGCCTCCATGATCTCGTATTGTTGGAGGACTCCTGTGCACGGAGCGCTCTTGATCACTGCGTTGAACTCCTTCCACGGCTGCAAGTTTTACTCGCCTAAGGGCTAGGAGTTCGGTCGTAACGCTTGCGCTTGTCTCCGTGGAGCTCTCGCTCCATCCTTTCTAGATGACGTTGTAGACGCGCACTCTCCTCTTCTTGAGACGTGTGGTCTCTTACTGATGGAGTCGTCATTCGTATGCATCGACCAACCGTGAGATTTAGGTAGATCATCAGAGTGTTCCTCCTGAGGATGGTAACTTGCATTAGGAGTGTTGCGACTCCTGTTGGGATGGATCTCTGACTTGACCCTTGGTACTGGAGGCTCGTTCTGATGGTTGTCGTTGAACGACACAGGTGCACTGTGCGGGTGAGACATTATTGTTTGTTGGCTCTAATTGGCTAGGGAAAAGAAACTCGTTTCTCACAGATGGCGCCAATTGCAGGTGGGAAAATCGTACAGTATTATCCTCAAACAAATAGAGACGAACAGTAAATAAAAATTACACAATCGCACAACACAAGGATATACGTGGTTCGACAACGTGCTCAATTCGCAATAATAAAAATTACATGTCCCTTTTTCCAGGGGTAATGGTTACATTTATAGCGAGCAGAAGGTGAATACGCCGTGTAGGACTCTAGGAGCTCTAGATGTAGTTGCAGCTTGATAGAGCTAATCTTACCCCCGAGATTCTCGCTGATCGGACTCCCCTTCATTCCCATCATTGAACCACAATCCTTATCCGTGCCACCAAATCCGAATAACTCGGAATGTCCGGATAATTCCCCCACAGTTTTGTTTAGAAACCTTTTTCTTTTCCATCATTTCTTTCTCTCTCTCTCTCTCTCTCTCTCTCTATATATATATATATATATATATATATATATATATAGGGAGAGGTTCACAAGTGGACCAAAAGAATGGACTTTTTAATGGACCTTAACAAAAAACACATAATAACACACTAATTTTAATTCCTATAGTGTAATTGGTCCGCGCCAGGGGGTGGCAATTCGGGTTAGTCGTGTCATTTTCGGGTCGCGATGATTTTGATCTTATTATAAATTTTGGGTACTCTTAAATCTATACAAGCTAATCGTGTCATGTTCGGGTCACGTTCGGGTTATTACCATAAACGGGTTATCGTGTCAAAAATTGCCAGCCCGCCGCACCAAATACGCGTATCGATCGATCCCCCACCCCCCCACACGCCCCCCACCCACCCCACCCCACCCCCACCCCCACCCCCATGGCAGCCCTACTGTCATAAGGGCTGCCACAAGGGCTACTATGGTGATGGTGGTGGGTGGGGGGCGGTGGGGGGTGGGGTGGGGGGGTAGTGGGGTGAAGGTGTGGTCTCGGGTGCCGCTGGTGCGGACTAATTACACTATAGAAATTAAAATTAATGTGTTATTATGTGTTTTTTGTTAAGGTCCATTAAAAAGTCCATTCTTTTGGTCCACTTGTGAACCTCTCCCTATATATATATATATATATATATATATATATTATGGACAGGCTATTTTACATACCAAGTATACATACTGGTTTTTTAGCATAGTAAACAAATTATTTTTGAGTTGAGTTTTTTTGTGTGGTATTTAAACATTTCAAGGAACCAAAATTATAAAAAAAGCTCAAAAAAACTTTTTTTGCTATTTTAAAAAAATCGGTCAAACGTTCACACTTTTAAAGCACTTTAAAAGTGTGAAAGTTTGACCAATTTTTTTTAAAATAGCAAAAAAAGTTATTTTGAGTTGATTTTTTTATATGGGTCCCTTGAAAAGTTTAAATATCACATATAAAAATTCAACTCAAAAATATATTTTTTAATATTTTTAAAAAATAGGTTTGCGCCAGCAAGTATGTATACTTGGTATGTATGAGAGCCTGCATCTCTCTCTCTCTCTCTCTATATATATATATATATATATATATATATTTTTTTTTTTTTTGGTGTGTGTGGTGGGGGTGGGGGGTTAAAGTGTCAAAATAGGCTAACTACTATGGCTTTATTTTTGTAACTGTTACATGTTTATTGGCGATGACATCTTTATTAGAAAGGTTGAATGGCCCGTTATGATATTCGGTTACATACTTCATTTTCCTATTATGATATTCGACATGCTTCATTTTCCCAAAGTATTATGTTTTAGTGTTGCCACAGGATGGTTTTTCTAATTTATTTCTTTGCTATAAATAGGGGTCTCCAGTCCCTGAAAAGTTGAATAGCCTCCAATGGGAGCAGAAACAGTCTACTAATTTTGCTAATGGTGCGTCTAAAGAAAATTGTGGGGATCTTGGTATGCCAGTTGAGGATGTAGCAGCCACTCGAATTCAGACTGCATTTCGAGCATTGATGGTATATCACGTCAAAAACTATGCTCACTACCACCATTTAATTTATCTAAAAGTAGTTTTATTTGTTATGGTGCAAAATCATAATTATAAGGGTCATTTTGACTTAACCCCCAAATATTAATGCCTAATTTGACTTAACCCCTCGTTTTCATAATTCTTTGACTTTGCCCTTAACATAGGGGGTTAAGTCTAATTTGACATTATAAAGAGGGGGTAAAGTCAAATAAATCCTTAGACTTGACCCCCTATTTTTATTCAATATTTTGAGATACCCCCTCATGCAGGGGGGTACATCAAAGAGATTACTAAAGTGGGGGTTAAGTCAAATATCATATTAAAATGTGGGGGTTAAGTCAAAAGAATCCCAATTATAATTGATGTGATCTGAGACTTCATGATGCACAGGAAGAATTTTCCCCTTTGAGGCATGTGATTGCACATTTACTTTTTTCCCTCTGTAGTAATTAAAACAAAACTGCTGCTTAGGTACTCCAACGAAGATTTTTATTCAGTGATAGTGCATTAGATAATGATAATTCACATTCACAAGTATATGTGCCTTTGTGGTTAATATACTCTTTGTTTGTTCTTCTAGGCAAGGAAAAAATTACGTCATTTGAAAAGGATAGCAAGAGTGCAGACCCTAACACAAGGTGATTCAATCAAAAAGCAAGCCTCAACTACGTTAAGCTATCTCCACTCATGGAGCAGGATACAGGCCGAGATTAGAGCTCGTAGAATTTGTATGGTTACAGAGGGGAGGATGAGGCAGAAAAAGCTCGAGAATCAATTAAAGCTCGAGGCGAAGCTTCATGACATAGAGGTAAGACCGTTTCATACATGTGAGAACCAGATGTCTTGACACAAGCTTCTCCATTGATTATCTGTGTGGATTCCCTTCGCCCGATTCTTGCTCGTTAAGAAGTTTCTTACATGGCTTCATATGTTTAGAAGAAATTTCGTTTGCCAAATTTACCGATGTGAACATCGATATTCTATTTGATTATAGTTACTTTGCAAACTGTTTCTTCCTTTTCTATTGGAAAAAGTGCCCCCCCAAAACCTTAACTTGCATTTTCTTGCAAAAAGACCGTTTTTTAGTTTTATCATTAATTTTTTTTTGTGTGTTTGTGGGGGGTGGGGGGTTTAAACTAAAAGTAGTCCAGGAAGATTTCTAGAAAAATTGTAAGGGTTTGAACACCCTTTCCTTTCCTTTTCCACTTTTCTTAAGGATATTTACACAAGGTGGTTTGCTTTTATGGATTTGCTTAAAGGTTGCCAAGGATAAGTTGAAAGTAGGGAGGAAAGACAGATGATATACAAGGCCAACTTAGTCGGCAAGATTTTGGATCACATTCTTGAGTTCACTTCCTTAATCTTAAAGTTATTTAGCTGCTTGACTAAGACCCTAGAAAAATTTAGAAGATACTGATGAAAAAAACTAGAATGAATCTTCATAATTTTTACAGTGGTACAGAACTAGGGTCCACACGATATGAATTACTTTATAAATTCTTTAGTCGTTCCTGATGTGCACTGGCAGACGATAACTTGTCCAAAGGTTCAATTTGATATACGGCTCTTGCACTGTAATAAAAAGCAAGCCTCGTCATTTTTCATCAAAAAAGAAAAACAAAACAGCAACAAAAAAAAAACAATCCATATCTCCTTACAACTTGGCAGCATAATTTCACATCTAATTTGTGAATTAGTTCTTTATTGAACTCAAATGTGATATATATAATATATGGCATTATCAACTAATGCCTGTGTTTTTTATTTTTCATATATAAATACATTCCAGTAGTTTGTTCCCAATTCCTATGCGACATTCTGATTTAACCGCAGTTCTTGTCGGAATGTCGAGGTTGGACTTTCATGTGTTGTTGGTTCTGTTAAAATTAAAAGTTTTACTCTCCTAATGAAATTGTAGCTTTCTGACCTAGGCCACGCATCCCTTGATGATCCTAGGGGCAGGCCCCCCCTCAAATTTGCAGTTGGGATGTAACCTAGAGGAATTCCTTTCAAGTGTCAAGATGGTCAACAGTGGGGTTAACCTTATCATTTATTGTTTGGAAAAGAATTTGCAAGTGTGGAAAATTGAACCAATTTATTTAGGGCTATAAATAACGCCTTAAAGCCACTAAATATGTTAACACTCTGCAGCCATTGGTCATGTCAATTTGAAACCCTCTCTTCCTAACTTCCTAGTTACCACTCCACATTCTTGTAACTCAAAAATAGTGACCAAAGTCAAACTAACCCTTCAATTTATTGTTCCAAGCCTTAACAGCCATCTAGACGTGTCACTCTTCGGCCCAAGATGACTAAAAAAAGTCTGAACTCTCACCTATGTTGTTGGATTTAATTATTGTAGAATTAGCATCACTACTTTAATGACTTTATTTTTCAGAATTTTGTATATTTTAATTCTCAGAGACAATACTCGTGCTAGTTTAGAAAAAATCATTACCAGTTTAATTAAAAATCTTTATGTTCCTGATTCCTGTCTTAAGTAAAATTTGGGAATGTTTCAACTTCTGATGCATATTGGGCTTGAACTTGACCACTGAGGAAGTTTTGGTGAAAATATGTCATGTAGGGCCTAGGCTTAATCAGTTATCAGACATGCAGCTTGCTAGTCAATGAATTTGAAAACTTCATTAACTAATACTCGTGTTTGTTTTAAAAAACAGTAGTAATCTTATTACAGCTTACTTGAAAATCTTTATGTTCCTGATCTGTCTTACTTAAAATTTGGGAATTTTTCAACTTCTGATGCATATTGGGCTTGATCTTGACCAGTGAGGATGTTTTGACAATATATCAAACAGGCTTATCAGTTATCTGACGTGAAGCTTGCTAGTTAATGCATTTGAAAACTTCTTCAACTAATTGAAAATTTTCACTTGCAATGGTCTTAAGACTCCCAGTAAATTTTTAATGTGGTCAAGAGTGAGAGTTTCTATCTTTGTGAAATTGATTGCTCAGTATTTCCACTTTGCAAAGCTTTCATAAGCCCCCTTATATTCTACATTCTGAATGTTTTCAGGTAGATTATTAGTATGGTCAGAGGGCTTATTTCTTAATAGTGACGTTTGGTTTTAGGTTCATCAGATTAAAAAACGCTAATGGTCCGTTTGGCAACCCAATTCCAAGCCATGGAAATGGAATTCAAAGGTCAATTTTAATCTCACGGAATTGAAATTGGCCTTCCAATTCTAATTCCAAGACATTCTTTTATTTTTAGTAGGCCCTTTTAGACATTTTAGCTAATTACTTGATTAACAAGTAAGTCAGCCCCTATAAATAAGCTTGTATTCTCATTTGTACTCACTTTTCTCATTCTTGAAATATAAGACAACTTTTGATTCTCTCTCTAAAATTAGGGTTTGGTATTTCTTTTTAGCTATTGACGTGTAGTTTACATCAAATTGGTATTAGAGCGAGGTGCCGTTCCCCAAGTGGTGTATTGGTGTGTTGGTATTCAAAATCGTACACTACTCGTGATGGCTCCAAAGAAATCCAAGGCTCAAGTGGGAGAGATTCAAGAATTGAAAGACCAAATGGCAAGAATGGAAGAGATGGTTCAAAGACAACAACAACAATTCTCCAAAATTCAGCCCACCACCACAAAAAAATCACCAGAAAACCATTCATATACACCCGGGAAGGAGGCCGATGTTGAAATCTCAGCCCCAACCCTTGGCGCGATTTCTGTCATCATCGGGTCAGGCATCCGAGTCACATCCGACCTTCCCCTTGACACAGTCGACGCCTCTTCTCTCCCTGATTGTTCGATCGGAGGTAAGAATCCTCCTGCATCTTCAATTGGGGCTGCTTCCCTAGGCAAGGGCGTAGCCATTGTCGGCACAAGCTCAGTGCCCAAATCTTCCAAGAAAATTCAGGATTTGGACCATCGCCGAGGGCATTCTAAACCGGGAGACGCCAATGTTGATCCCGCCTATGGAGATGATCCGGGCCGCCCCTCCTCCGGGCAAAATTGCCACCACGCAGCCCTAGCTGAAAAATCAGCAAGATTCGCCCCTTATCCCGGTCTCATTAGAGGATCAATACATCCCAAACCCACCGATCTTATTACCAATTTTTTTTCCCCTTTTCCGACCAAGAAAAAAACCTAACCCCACCACATTTTGGCCAAGAACCAATTCCCCTCAACCATCCACCCAATCTCAACCCAATTCAACCTCTCGAACCACCCGATCCATTTTGATTTTGGTATTTTTGAATATCAGAATATTGATCCACATTTGCATACCCACGCACCACCACACATACCCCCCCCCCCCCCCCCCTATCATCACATCACACTCCCTCTCATCATGACCTCTCTTTACTTCACACCGATTCCTCTTCTTACCCGCCATAGCATCCTGGATTGGATTCCCCCACCCCCACCTGGTGGCCCTCGTTTTGTACCCCCCCGCGACCGCCAGTGCTACTATTGTAGAGAGCATGGCCATTTGATTGGCACATGTCCCCACCGTTGCCCCAGCACCTCTTGTGGTCCCACATACTCATCCTCTTCATCCACCACCTGCCCAGGTACCTTGCACCTATGCCGAGTGACGTGATGGGTTAGGAGCTCATCAGGATGGAGACCCACTTTCATTAGCACTTCAGTTACTTCCGAGGAGTTTCCAGGGAGATATTCACATCGATATTCCTATGTTCGATGGTAGGGTCTCCCCAGATGATATGACTGATTGGCTTGTAGCTATGGAGGCAGTTTTCGTTTACAAGCGGATTCAGGGCCGCTCATGTGTTCTTCTAGCTGCCACCAAATTACAGGGTTTTGCTCGTGTTTGGTGGAATGACCTTTGTTGTCGTAGGACGGCTGCAGGACTCCCTCCTATCGAGGACTGGTTCGATCTCAAGGCAGCTCTTCAGGCCTTCTTTATACCTCCGACGTATGAGAGAGACCTCTTTACGCGTATTCAGTCTCTCCATCAGGACACATCTTTGGTAGTAGAGTATACGGAGCAGTTCCAGCTCCTCTGCACTAGAGCGCGCCTGCCCGAGACGGAGGACCAACGGATTAGCCGCTACATTCTGGACTCCAGCCACATATTCGCCGCGACCTTGGATTGAGAGAGATACCAACCTTTTTGAAGGCGGTAGAGTATACTACTACGGTCGATGCCTATCATGCAGCCTTAGCAGCTTCTCCAGCATCCCGACCTCCATCTTCCTTGAGTTCTGTTCCCACTGCAGCATCATCCTCGATATCTTCGGCCATTACTCCAGTTACTGCCACTTCCGCTGCGACCCATACAGGCCCTCCCACATTTCGATGCGTTAATTGCAGCACCGTGGGATACCGAGCTTCTGATTGTTCTCGGCCACGTTGACGGGCCCTACTAGCGATGAATCAGCCCCCAGAGTGTCTCGACGAGACCGAGCAGTCTTTTGGCCATGCATTGATTACCATTTTAGAGGGAGACTCTGTTGGCCTTCCCCTTCGAGTTTGTGGACGAACTCTTTTTGAGAGGGGAGAGTGATGGGGATCCATTTTACCTTCCTTTTATTTTCATTGTATTTTCTATTTTTAGTTCTTTTTAGGCCTTTTCCTTCCTTAATTAGTTGCCAAGCATGTTTGGACTAATTAGGCATTCTTTTATTTTTAGTAGGCCATTTTAGTCATTTTAGTTATTTACTTGATTAGCAAGTAATTCAGGCCCTATAAATAGGCTTGTATTTTCATTTGTACTCACTTTTCCTATTCTTGAAATATAAGACAACTTTTGATTCTCTCTCTAAAATTAGGGTTTGGTATTTCTTTTTAGCTATTGACGTGTTGTTTACGTCATGTTAGGAAGTTGTCTATCGTAGTACTGTAATATGCCTGTTTGACCGAGTTATACAACAGCAATAGTTACTGCTTACGTCCCAAATTGATAGTCGTGCTTTGCTTTTTAGTCCGTCCCAAATTTAATAGCGGTTTTTCTAAAAATCGTATATAAAACTAGGTGAGATTTTAAAGTTACCCATCCAAACAATACGCATAAGAAAATTGTGATTCAAGTGCATGTCTTAGATTTAAAGGTATTCATCATTCTGAGGAGGTTAAATTTGGTAAAGAAAAACTTAAATTAGTTGACTTTCAAATGGCGGCTCGGAGGAAATATATTAATGTAATTTAACTTACGGACAGTTGGGACTGCAAAAAACCCCAAAACACCATTGACCACACCTCTCATTCTGAAGCGTTTGCACTAAACACAAAAACCAGCCACATCCGGGGAGCTGACCACGATATGTCTATTCTTAATATGTGAAATCACTTGTTAGGTTTTTGACATTGCAAGGTTTCCATTGTAGGCACTTTTGTCAGCGCCAGAAACCTATATCTCAAGCATGCGCTGCTTGCACATGAAAAATAAATGAATAATAAAACTGAGTTATTTCTTCCTGAAAATTAGTAAATAAAAAGGCAAAACAAAAATACGTGTTAATACTTGGCGTGCTTGCTTTGATCTTGTATTACCCCCCACTCGATTTACTTGATGTGCTAAACTTCTTCTCATGGCATGGATGCCTGCAGGTGGAGTGGAATGGTGGCTCTGAAACTATGGAGGAGGTTCTTGCAAGGATACATATGAGAGAAGAAGCAGCAGGGAAGAGGGAGCGAGCTATGGCTTATGCCTTTTCTCATCAGGTATGATGATCACAAATATTATTACTCCCTCCATCTCAATTATGAGTCCCTAACAAATTTTAGGGAATCATTTTTTTTCCTCGTGAAGTTTAATGCATCAGATGAACATCATAACCTGATGTTGTGCTTCTACTTTGCGGGTGATAATGAAATTTCACTTTACATCATATAATATCTCTAGAAATTGGAATCTTACTATGGGTACCCCAAAAAAGAACATACTAATCTTAATTTGGGACAGTGAGTATCTCGATACATACATTTTCTTAGTGGAACCGGAAGAAAAATTACAGATCTTATATATATATATATATACATATATACACACGTATATATTTGCAGTGGAGGGCCAACTCTAATCCGAACCTTAGACTGGGGACCTACGAACTTGGAGAAGGTAACTGGGGCTGGAGCTGGATGGAACGCTGGATTGCTGCTCGACCATGGGAAGGCCGGGCCCTTACCCAGTTGAGTCCAAATAAGGCCGACGGTCGGCAGGCACGCAAGACTGGTAAAAACATTAAATCGCCCACAATAAAAGCATTAAATTCAGTTAAATCCATTTCACCTAATGGGAAGGGAACTGCAAAAGCCCGAAAGTTGTGTTACACTGCAGCAGAGAATTTAGCTTCCCAACAAGGGAATGTTGGAGCTCAAGAAACGAACTCTAAAAGAGAACAGTTGGTGTCTTAGTAGAACACAAACAATATATATTCCGAGGGGAAAATATATATTTTACAGCAAGTTACGCTGCAAAAGATTGAGAAATGACTCGCAGTTTCTGATTATGTGCAATTGGTGAGGTGTGAAAGTAGTGTGGTTTGAGTATATAGGTAGAACTGGATTTGTTTTCTTTACAAATAGTTATTTTATTGCAAATTTTAATGTAAATAGACAGGAAATTTTGTGTGGTGATTGAGAATGCTGAAATATTCAATCTCTAGCTCCTGCGTTTGGAGAGGTAGCAATTGTTATGTCTATTTGCTGCATCTGTATAAGTTCAATGGTTATTTTGATTGTAACAATCATTTTGTTATCAATATTAGAGCTTGGTCATCAAAGTTATTATTTTTAGACTTTTTTGGAAAGCATTTTAAATTTTAATTTTAGTAGTATTGATTAAACAAATTCGCTCATGTTAATGTTCAATTGGCCAAATTTATTTTAGGTTTATTTTTACTTTTTGGGGTCCAACAGTTACACGGATATGTAGTTTGGGTTTGCAGTTTTGCACATTTCCAATTGGGTGCCATTTTCACTTTTCGCAACGCTTTTCAATATTTATTGCGGCACTTTTCTCTCTAAAAATGTCGCAAAAAATGAAAATGGCATTCAAAGTGCAAAACTTTGAACCCCAACTACCATTATGCATGCTGGGCCGTTTTTGAGGAGAGGTTAGGGAGGCGGCCGCTTCGGCCCCCTGATTTTCAACGCATTTCAGGGACCCCAATTTTTTTTATGTGTATATATATTTATAGCGACATTTTCTAATCATCCCAAAAAACAATTTGTTGAAAACTGAACGGACAAACATTTAAAATTGTTGCAACTACCGAAAAATAAGTCGGCATTCTTTCGGTTAAAAAAACCTATAATTTATAAATTAATAGAAAAAAAATCTTGATAAATATGGATCCCAATACAAGAGTTCGCCTTGGGCTCTTAAATCTCGGGACCGGCCCCGTATGCATGACTTCTTTATTGCACTTTTATCAAAGTAATAGAAACTACCACATGTTAATACATTATTGGCTTGAATTTAAAGGGGCTTTTCGCTATTGTCTGTCAATTTTGGTGACTTTATGGCCAAAAACTTCTATGGCTGAACTCAACGTAACTCTAAATTCAATAAAGTTTTGGGAATTAAATGACTACTTTTTTCGACCTCTTGTGAAAATCAATAACACTAGGTCGACACAGAGTGGTGCGACACGACATTGTGTCACACCGGTATTGGTTATTGCCTTATGGATGTGGGTTCGTGCCAACGACAATAGTCAATACCGGTGTGACACGTGACTGTGTCACATCAAATGTGTTGCAAATCTGTATCGACGTAGAAGGACTTTGTGAAAATACTGCTCAGGGTTTGGCGAATAATTCTAGGTGTACCGTCATTTGAGATCGCATTGAAATCGTCATGCATACGTAGCGTATCGAGATTGATTAATTCCTTATAAATGTGAGTCCGTGTCAACGAAATTAATGAATTTCGTCACGTCACGTAAGTATGCGATTTAAGTACAGTTTCAAATGACTATTCATGTAGAATCACTTGATTTTGGCATCCTATTTTTATCAAAAGAAAATAGACTTGTTATCATAACCGAAAAAGGAAGGATTTGGTCAGACTTGCAACCTCACAATTCCTCTGATAACTGAAACGTGGTTAGTACTTAAGTACTATCCTGTCGCTCTGACATTTGGCCTAAATGGAGTCAATAATTGCACTTGTTTTCACTTTTTCTTGTTAATAATCTGCTGCCACATGGGTTCCAGTATTGACAGGACGGGGGTACTAACCTTCCATAACTAAATTGCTAAAGTGGTAGAAAAGTGGGAGGTAGAAAAGAAAAGAAAAGGTAGAAAAAGTAAATATCCTAATCATTATTTTGTTGAACAAAAGAATTTGTAAAGCAGGAACTTTAAAGCCAGTAGGCAACAAGGACCTATGATATTCTAAGGAGGGGTGTGCATGGAAACCGAAAAATCGATATATTGGATCAAACCGGTCGTATTGGTTTGGTTTAGTTTGGTTTTTCCCTTTGTTAGTTCGGTTCCGATTTCAAATTATGCAAAACCGATTTTCTTTGTTCAGTTCTCGGTTCCAACACAAATCCAAACCGAACCAAATCATAAACCGATCAGGAACCGAACAAAGGACTTGGTCTAAGCCGGAAACTTAACATGATTTTTAAGTTTTATGTATATGAAAAATATCACATTTTTTCTTTAATATTCAGAGAATTTCTATGCCAATTTTGATAATTTGTACGTCACATTTTTTCTTTAAGTAATAGCAGTAGATTCAGATATTTTCTATGCCAATTTTGAGATGTTTTATTTTTATTTTTTTAATATGTTTGAAGTGGGATGTGACAAACTGCATTCAATGGCCACCTTCATCATGATTTTTTTTTCTAAACAAATATTTAAGCTAAATTAGCTTTATGATTTAGTTCAAAATTCATGGTTCATTGAATACAATCTATTTCAAACAACACTTAAAGTTACATTTCATTTGCAGCAGTTTGAGAAGACCGATCACAGAGAGCAACATTGCAACAGTAAACCATTGAAATGGCATAGAAACATACAAACAAGCGCACATATGTCAACTTAATTGAACTTCCTCTCCCTTCTTTGTCAACGTTTCAGAGAAATCTTGGAATTCCTGGAAAACATCATACGATGGAACTTGAGATTTAAATCAGGGAAAAAAATGTTAAGAAGTGTAGAGAGCTAGTACCAAGTGAAGATGATGAATTAAATGGTTTTGCTAATCTTGATAATGCAAAACAGATGATGACTTGTTGCAAAATAAAATCTGCTGGTCTTCTTGGCCTTGAATGCGAGGCAAAACTGAAAATCCTGAGAGCCTGTCCGTTGAAATGTCAACTCCAATGACCGGTGATGGATTGTAACTGAATATCGGCATTTGAATTAAAGGCGGAAAACTGGACTGAAGGAGTTCCCTCTGAGAAAACAGTTGGTTGTGGCTTTGAATTTCGGATGTGGGGTTAAAGTCTAGAGGAGATGAAGCAGAAAAGAGGCTGTCAATGGGACTCAAAGGGTGCTGAAGAATTGGGTCTTCTTGGAAAGACTGAAGAGAGAGACAGAGATCCTGAGTTTGGATTTTGAAATCACTGGAAGATGTTTGTGTAGAAAAGAAGCTGAGACTGTTGGTGGGGTTGTCATACATACGATGCTGGTTCTGAATTTCATACGGTGGAAATGAAATTTTGGAATCTTTGTGTTGTGGTTGATAAGCAATGGTTGTAGCACTGAGATTATTTTTAGGTGGTAAGTCATCAAGAGCATCAATGGCGGCTTTGGCAGCTTTCATGAGCCAGTCGATGGCCTTGCTAGGTCGGTCACAGCCGAGCCGGTCTTGGACGTCGTAGAATTGAATGGCGGTGTCGGCTGATAGTCGAACTCGTCGGTCCCTTGGACCCTTTGCAGTGGAGACCTTGCTGTGCCGGTCTTTTGTTGCGGTGGACCGCACAATGCGGCCTCTTTCCACTTCTACCGTCTCTTCTTTGCTTCTCTTTAGCCCAATTTTCGAAGAGGATGGCCCGGAATTAGCCTCTTCTATTCTCTCTGATCTAAATGTTGTGTATCCTATGTTTTGTGGCCCAGATGCCAAATTTGCACGAGGAGAAATCACATACTTCGGTTGGTCATAAGTTAGCTCTGGTAGTACATCACCATCATAATTTTCTTCTTCTTCTTCTTCTGATCGATCGCGTTCTTGTTCTTCTTCATTTGATAGTTGATTTTGATCTTTTGAAGAATCCAGATTTGATTACTTTCTTCTAACCCGCTTCAAGCTTTTGACTTGCTTATATTATAGAGAAGCAGGTAATCAAACACGAGAAAACTTTATATATGGTACTTTACATATGGTTGTTGTAGACTATTAGCAATTTTTTTTTTCTGTGGGAGTTTTGCCTTGTGTATGGTGTAAGCAGAAAAAGTAATGGTATTTTATAATCTATCATGTGTGTGTGAGAGAGTAATGAATGGAGGTAGCACTAATAGGAGGTTAAAAACCCACTAGAAGAAGCAAAACCAGGACATAGATATAACCTCTCAACTGTGGGAATGACTTTCAGATGCGTGCCTGCAATTGGTGTAGCTTTGTCCTTTGGTGTAACTGTGTATAACACACACACACACACACACACACATATATATATATATATATATATATATATATATATATATATATATATATATATGTGTGTGTGTGTGTGTGTGTGTGTGTGTAGAGAGAGAGAGGTTATGAATATAAACCAATTGACGCATGCATCAGAAGAGTGAGCAACAATGTTCTGTCAAAGGTAAAGAAAGGAGAAGAAAAAGATCATGCAAGTGAAATCCAAACCCTCAGCTTTGGTTCGTGTCTTTTGCACCAAAAGGAAAGATAGTGCCAAACTCATTTGGTTCATTAAGATTCACATTTCAGTTTCTGTGACATCTGATATTTTATTGCTGGTACAATCATTTTGTCTTCAATTAATTTCCCATTTTCATGTTTTTGTTTTTCACTTCTTAGATAATCTCTACCAGTTTGTACATTTTATCATTTCAGGTATTTAAAACTTGCTTTTGATATAATATGTATTGAATTTTCTGGACTCGATATATTAGTTGCCCACCAACAGCAACACAAAAACAAAACAAAATAAATAAATAAAATAGCACCACACTTGAAATGTCAGCAAGTGTGGATTATGCTATCCGCAAATTCCTATATTTATTATAAAATGAGTTCTAATATACGTGAAGTAAACATATAATACTAAAGTTGTTAAGAGAATTTCAAACCTATGGAGTATGTGTCACACATAGATTTTAACTTATTTTACTAAACTAAGTAGATTGATCAAAATGAGAGTGATGTCTATGATGCTTAGAGTACTTGTTTTTTTATAGGAAGGAGGTTCTGCAAGCCCCCATGTGTCCACCCACGATCTCTGTTCAAACTGGGTGAGAGGGAACCAGAAAGTACGTTTTAGATGGGTCCCTCCTTGGCTCAAGGAGCTAGGGTTGTTGCATGCGTGCATGTGGATGGTCTTTCTTCATCTTTTTTTGTTGTTGTTTTCCTTTCACTTTCTTTCTCAATTTGGTATGGAGGAAAAGTATTCTATACTCTTGGCCGGGACAACTTTCCGTCTAGATACAAGTATCACAATAGTTTAGATACATCCAACTGTTTTTAAAAAAATTCTTAGAACATAAATGTTAATATTTAATTTAAACAAGATACCAATATTCAAAACAAACCTTGAAAGCACAATATAAATTTGGCAATGTTAGAACTAACAATTTGGAATTGACATGTGAATAAATATATGTTATCCACACGAAATATTGAGCTGACTGAAATGCCCTTTATACATGCCTAATTAGTGTGCCAAAGTGTTCGCGCAAGAAGTGGGGTTTGTGGACGAGACATGTTGAATTATGTTACGTTTTAAAATTGTTGAAAAACACTTGCGGGTTTTTATATATAAAATGCGTGCGTTAATTTTGACAAAAAGTAAGATGCGTAAAGTGAATTAAAGCCATGATGATCAATTTGGATACCTCGACTCTTATTGGAACTCAATTAAGAAAAGTTATCAAGTACTTGGTGTCAAATGTTAGTAGTTCCCAATTAAACTTTCAAAAATCACGTTTGAACAATAAGTGATTTTTAGTTAGTGAAGATTGAATGAAGATTAATCAAGCTTATTTACGTAGGCTGAATCTTTCTAAACTAGAATGGCGTCCAAAGAAACATTTGTTATGCTAAAAAGTACCAACAAGAGTGTTCCTAAGTTTGAAGCACAAGTCTCAAATTTGAACTCATTTCTGACCATTGTTAGAGATATTTCCACATCAGCAAAATAGTTGGAATTGACCAAGTCAAAGTCTGTTATACCAAAGTTGTTATCATGACATCATCATTCAGTTAATCTATTTAAGTTTGTTAAATGTAAAGATCAATATATAAGTATTCTGTATTAGTGCTAATTGTGGAATGAAATACACAAAGTGAAACTCTCTCTCTCTCTCTTCCCCCTTTAAAATCTATCATGGCATCAGAGCTCTCATAGGCACGCGTCTAAAAGATTCATGGTAGAAACCCCAAATCTAGCTAAATCTTCTTTTTCTTCTGGTTCTAATTCAGTTCCACAAAATATGATTCCTTTCCTAATTTATCTCCTCTATAATATCTAAAATCTCATCTCCATCAGGTTAGATTCAACCAATTATGTTCACTGAAAATTTCAATTCTCTGCAATTCCTCAAGCTCATTCTTTATATAGATATGTTGATGGATCGCATGTTTGTCCTGAGAAATTCAAGAAAAATTCTCAAAATGTAATCACTACTGAAGTCAATCCAGAGTACTACACTTCGATTGCTCAAGATCAAGCACTTATGACCTTGATCAATGCAACATTATCTTCAGTTGCATTGTCACACATCATTGGTTACAGTTCATCAAATGAGGTATGGGCAACTCTTGAGCGAATGTATTCATCGCAGTCTAGATCAAACATTCTTCAGCTAAAGATGAATCTACAAACTATATGTAAGGGCA
Organism: Sambucus nigra; assembly: GCA_949130495.1. Taxonomy (NCBI): domain Eukaryota; kingdom Viridiplantae; phylum Streptophyta; class Magnoliopsida; order Dipsacales; family Adoxaceae; genus Sambucus; species Sambucus nigra. Next base: position 330,964,584 of record OX422216.1, read on the forward strand.
GTGATTCAATCGATGTGTATATACAACGAATTAAAGAAGCCAGGGACAATCTCAATTCTGTATCTGTTCGAATTGATGATGAAGATATTCTAATCTTCACTCTGAATGGTCTGCCTCTAGAATTCAATGCCATTCGAACTTCCATCCGTACTAGGTCTGAAATCATAACTCATGAAGAACTTCACGTTCTACTCAAAGTTGAAGAGAACTTCATTGAAGCACAGACTAAATCACAAATTCCATATGTTCCTTCTAGTGCTATGGCAGCTTAATCTCGACCTCATCAGTTCAACACTGGTCGTAACCCTAACTACTATCAATGAGGACGAGGATGAGGTCGCGGTTGAAATCACTATCGTGGGGGTTGCAACCAAAATTCTGGTCCAGGTCGCTATAATTTCTTCAATTCAGGCTTCAATGAGCGCAATTATGGTATTTTCCCCACACCACGACCACAAGCACATGCCAAATATGCAATCGCACAAATCATACCGCCATAGATTGCTTTTATCGCATGGATTACTCTTACCAAGGGAAACCTCCTCTCCGAATCTCACTGCTATGGCTGCATCTTACAATTACAGTCCTGAGAACACTAATCACATATGGTACACGGATTCAGGAGCTACAAACCATCTCATAAATGATTTTAGCAATCTAAACTTTTCCTCAAATTATGATGGTGATGATAGTATTCATGTTGCTAATGGCCAAGGTTTGCAAATCTCTCACTCTGGAACATGTCACTTACTTACACCTTCTCATCAATTTCATCTTCAAAATCTCCTTTCAGTACCTTCAATCTCTGCAATTTACTTTCAGTTCATAAGCTTTGTCTTGATAATCACTGTCGATGTATTTTGATGCCTCTAAGCTTTGTATATATGATCTCTCCACAAGGAAGATTTTGTACCAAAGTCCCAACAGTAATGGACTATATCGCATCAAGACCTCATCCATTGCTGCTCCATCCAGATCTTCAACCACTCCTGCTTCTCCATCAACTTTCATTGGCCAGAAACTATCTCATCATCCACTACACCAAAAACAGGAATCTGACACTGTTTAAAATTGTGCCAAACCCAATCTGGCACGGTTTAAAACCGTGCCAGAATCAGGGGTGCTAGATTTTTTGGCACGGTTTAAAACTGTGCCAGATTGCCCAATCTGGTACTCTTTTAAACTGTGCCAAATTTTAATCTGGCACATTTTTGGCGCGTTTTTAAACCGTGCCAGATATTTAATCTGGCACGCTTTTGGCACGATTTAAACCGTGCCAAATTTTCATTTTCTGGCACGCTTTTGGCACGGTTTTAAACCGTGCCATCTTTTTCAATTAATACAAAAAATATTATTTGAAAACTAATCAGGAAAATCAATAAATTCCAAATCTGGTAGAAAAAATATTTATTATTTACAAAAAAAATCAATAAAATTCACAAATTGCAAATCTCGCACATTGTTGATAAACTAATATACATACAAACTTCAAAATATTACAAGTCTTAATAGTTCATAGATAAAAAAAATTGGGCAGAGTTTTCTCTATTTTTTGGACATTTTAAAACATTATAATATAAAAATTGCGTAATGTAAAACCCACATGACCATAAAATTAAACAATAAAATTCTAAATTCCTGCACGGTCATAACACATAACAAAATGAATCGTGAATGTCAACAACATTAAATAATCCGTCATCCTATTGTAAACCATTGCCTTCTTCATGTGTTCCACACGGATAAAAGCTAACGATAAATTATTATCCTACAAAAAATAGGATACAAAAAAAAAAGATACCAGTAATCAAGTAATTTTAAAAAATCATTAAACCTAACGACATGTTTTTAAGCCTAATATAAATATTTTCAAATTATCGTCATATTTTCAAACTGATAGTCTGGTGACTCCGCGATCAATTCCTACGAGTTACATTGGTCCCGTGCGAGGTGTTTGTGCATCTTACGGGGCCGTTTAGTGGCTGGCTTGGATTTTCACCATTTAATGGCATGTTTTTAAGCCTAATCTAGATATTTTTAAATTATCGTCGTGTTCTCAAACCGAGAGTCTCATGACAACGCGATCAGTTCCTACGAGTTACATTGATCTTGTACGAGGTGTTTGTACCTCTCACGAGGCCGCTTGGGGTTTGGTTTGGGCTTTCACCCTCTACGACATGTTTTTAAGCCTAAGTTTAAATATTTTCAAATTACCATCATATTCTCAAATCGAAAGTCCGATGACTACGCGATCAATTCCTACAAGTTACATTGGTCACATGCGAGTTGTTTGTCCCTCTTATGGGGCTGGTTTGGGTTTTCCCCCTCTAACGATACATTTTTAAGCCTAAGTCTAAATATTTTCAAATTACCGTCGTATTCTCAAATCAGGATTCCTTTGACTATGCAATCAATTCCTACGAGTTACATTGGTCCCGTGCGAGGTGCTAGAGCCTCTCACGGGGCCGTTTAGAGGTTAGTTTGGGTTTTCACCCTCTAACGTCATGTTTTTAAGCCTAAGTCTAGATATTTTCAAATTATCATCATATTCTCAAACTGAAAGTCCCGTGACTGCGCGATCAGTTCCTACGAGTTATATAGGTCCCGTGCAAGGTGCTTGTGCCTCTCACGGGGCCGTTTGGAGGTTGGTTTGGATTTTCACCCTCTAACAACTTGTTTTTAAGCCTAAGTCTAGATATTTTCAAATTATCGTCGTATTCTCAAACCGGAAGTCCAGCGACTACACGATCAGCTCCTATGAGTTACATTGGTCCCATGCGAGGTGTTTGTGCCTCTTACGGGCCTGTTTGGGAGATGATTTGGGTTTTCACCTTCTAACGACATGTTTTTAAGTCTAATCTAGATATTTTTTAACTATCGTTGAATTATCAAACCGAAAGTCCCGTGACTACAGGGTAAGTTCCTACAAGTTACATTGGTCCCATGCGAGGACCTTGTGCCTCTCACGAGGTCGTTTGGAGGTTGGTTTGGGTTTTCACCCTCTAACGACATCTTTTTAAGCCCAAGTCTAGATATTTTTAAATTATCGTCGTATTCTCAAAACGAAAGTCCCGCGACTACGCGATCAGTTCCTACGAATTACATTGGTACTGTTCAAGGTGTTTTGCCTCTTACGGGGCCGTTTGAGGATTGCTTTGGGGTTTCACCCTCTAACGACATATTTTTAAACATAATCTAGACTTTTGAAAATTATCGTCATATTCTAATATCTAGACTACGTGATGAGTTTATACGAGTTACAGTGGTCCCTTTGAGGTGTTCGTGCCTCTTAAGGGCCATTTGGGGGTTGGTTTGGGTCTCACCCTCTAACGGCATGTTTTTAAGCCTAAGTCCAAATATTTTTTAATTATCGTCGTATTCTCAAACCGGGAGTCCTGTGACTATGAGGTCAGTTTCTACGAGTTACATTGGTCCCATGCGAGGTGTTCGGGCTTCTTACAAGGCTGTTTGGAGGCTAATTTGGGTTTTGATCCTCTAACGGCATGTTTTTGAGCCAAAGTCTAGATATTTTCAAATTAACGTCGTATTCCCAAACCGAGAGTCCCGTGACAACACGATCAGTTCCTACGAGTTGCACTGGTCCCGTGCGAGGCATTCGTGCCTCTTTCGGGGCCTTTTGGAGGCTGATTTGGGTTTTGACCCTCTAACGGCATGTTTTAAAGCATAAGTCTAAATATTTTCAAACCGAGAATCTCGTGACTACGCGATCAGTTCCTACGAGTTACATAAGTCCCGAATCAGGTGTTCGTGCCTCTTACGGGGTGATTTGGGTTTTCATCCTCTAACGACATGTTTTTAAGCCTAAGTCCAAATATTTTCAAATTATCGTCGTATTATCAAACAGGAACTCCTGTGACTATACGGTTAGCTATACGAGTTACACTGGTCCTGTTCGAGGTGGTCGGGCCTTTTACAGGGCCGTTTGGAGTCTAATTTGGGTTTTGACCCTCTAACGACATGTTTTTAAGCTAAAGTATAAATATTTTCAAATTATCATCGTATTATCAAATCGAGAGTCCCGTGACAACGAGGTGAGTTTCTACGAGTTATATTGGTCCCGTGCGAGACGTTCATGCCTCTTACGGGACCTTTTGGAGGCTGATATGGGTTTTGATCCTCTAACGGCCTATTTTTAAGCCAAAGTCTAAATATTTTCAAATTATCATTGTATTTTTGAACTCGGAGTCCCATGACTATGCGATCAGTTCCTACGAGTTTCATTAGTCCCGAGCAAGGTATTCGTGCCTCTTACGGGGCTATTTGGGCGCTGGTTTGGGTTTTCACCCTCCAACGAAATGTTTTTAAGCCTAATCTAGATATTTTTAAATTATCATCGTATTTTCAAACCAGGAGTCTCATGACTACGCAGTCAGTTCTTATAAGTTACATTGGTCCCGTGCGAGGTGTTCGGGCCTTTTACAGGGTCATTTGGAGTCTGATTTGGGTTTTCACCCTCTAACGGCATGTTTTTAAGCTAAAGTATTGATATTTTCAAATTATCATTGTATTCTCAAATCAAAAGTCCCGTGACTACGTGATCAGTTCCTACGAATTACATTAATCTCACGCGAAGTGTTTGTGCCTCTTACGGGGCCGCTTGGGGTTTGTTTTGGAGTTTCACCCTCTAATGGCATGTTTTTAAGCCTAATATAGAGTTTTGTAAATTATCATCATATTCTTAAACTGAGATCCCCGTGACTAAGATTTAAGTTCCTACGAGTTACATTGGTCTCATGCGAGGTGTTTGTGCCTCTTACGGGGACGTTTGGGGGTTGGTTTGGATTTTCACCCTCTAACGGCATATTTTTAAGCCTAACTTTAGATATTTTCAAATTATCATCATATTGTGGTCAGTTCTTACGATTTACATTAGTCCCGTGCGAGGTTTACATGCCTCTTACGGGCCCTTTTTGGGGACTGGTTTAGGTTTTCACCCTAAGTTTTGTAAATTATCACCATATTGTCAAAGCATACTATAATATACATCTTAGCAATTATGGTATTAAAATATTAACTTCAATGAAGTTGGCAATTTTTTTTTATGTATTTTGGAGTGAACCAACAACAATGTTGGCTTTACATTACAAAAGACGGGCCTTTGACAATTTTAGTAGTAAAGGTCTATCCAAATTTGCATTACAATTTTTAGCATTTTCATTTGTCTAAAGGGAAATGATTTTTTTATATTAAACATGTATGTTTTCTAATCTTTTTAGCTCCTTCAATCAGAAAACTATAACCATAAGATGAATCAATCGAACATGAACATAAAGAAATTTACAAACCTGCAGAACTGGTGTGTCAGCTTCAACAAGGCCTACAGATTCCATCGTCTTGCGTATCTTCGATACAATCTACAAAAGGCAAACATAGATCAGCAAACTAAGCTTTAAGCACAAGAGTTAGAATAGTGGGTGATTTTTTTTCTTTCACCCTCACTGTTATTTGAACTTTCGTGTTACACCCTCTCTTATATAATAAATTGAGATACACTCACAAAAGCATCGCTAAATCTCACATATTGTAACACAATATCAGATCGAAGCTAAATGGGAAGCTAAATCGAAGCTAAAGGATACTTCTCTGGTTGAATTATAAATCTTGAAAGAAAGACAGCTGAAGCAACAACCATTAACAACAAGAACCACACACAGGCTAATCTAATAAACTCAGCTCCGCTATATAACAACTCAAGAACTCAAATTGCAAACTTAACATGTATGTCTCTTGAGCGTTAAGGTTGCCCTACCGTGGATGTCTCTTGAGCACTCCTATTCAAGATTCTATAAGAATAAGAAAATTGCAATCAGTCCAAAGGAATAATAATCACATATATAATAGCAGAAGCATTATAGAAATAGTACCTATGACACCCCGCCTAATTAACCACGGGTGATCAGTCCTAAATTAAATTAAAACAGGTTTCTTAGTTGGTTCATTCTTAGCATCACTGTCGCCCTTTTTAATTACTAACCACCTAAGTGAGAAAATTAGACTGGTGCCAAATTTTACCTTTCCTTAATTTACTGAAATACTCATGTGGAAATAAAATAATTTAAACAATCACAATTAACTGAAATTAACCATTCACCATTTAAATAAACTGATCGAATAAACCATCGGTCCAAAACCAACAAAAGTAAACACAGATAAAGATAAATCTAAACAAGTCTGACATAAACTAAATAATGTTTTGAGCGATATGCTCGAGTAACTGATAGGAATTTTTACACTAGAAATGGAAAGAGTGAGGCACCTATCAAACTCCTGCAACATCCACATATGTTGCAGCAACGAATCTCTGGAATGAGTCAAGTCTAGCGTCCCTATGGCTGGACACCTAAAAGGTTTTTAAAAATATTTATAGCAAGGGTTAGAACCCAAATCATTTGGAAAATATTTAGCAAATGATTAACTTGCAGTAATAAATATGTGTGCATGCTCTTCATATTTTAGTTTGTGTCACACTCCCTTGAGGATATCCTCACACCTCCTCTAATATGTGCACTACTAACGCCTTAATTAATTTTCCTAGTTATTTATCCCAAAACTGGATAACCGATATAATCCCTTGCAACCACCCTACTCTAACCAAGTATGCAATAATTATGATTTCTAAGTTATTATGAACATTAACTTAATTAATCATTCCCTTCTTAAATTCATATAACTTTCACACCCGTTGTATATATAATACAATTCCCGGCCTGTATTAACTTACTCGTATATAATTATTCATCTCATTATATACATATAGTCATATTACAACAATCACACATATGTTGAAATAGTAATTAATACTGAACATCCTCCCGAGTAATAACTCACCGGATGTATATTCTCTAAAGTGCTATTCCACTAGGTGTATTCACACAACCTAGTTACCCCAAATTAGAATCGCTCACTAACTTGGTAAATAACATAAATATTAGAGGCGCGGTCATATTCCTTCCCTGAAAGTGAGATGCCCCTCACCCATATAATGGACGCTATGACCAGGGGATATACTCTCCCTACTCCTCAAGCTAGGGGATTCACCCTCTACGTGCAACCTCCCCTGATAACACTAGAGTATATATAATAATAATATCTAATCACTGATATTAATACACACACCATATATATATACTATCGCACACCGTATATACATATATATATATATATATATAAATAAAATCCCCCTGCTATCCCGTGTACTAAGTCCGTAACACAAGCCTATACAAATTATTATGAGTTTATGGCCCAACTCTGATTATTAATTAATTTGGACATTAATTAATTAAATTACTTTTGGTGTCGCCCAATTAATATACTCGGACTCGCCCCCGTGGCCCAAATAAAATAATACCCGAGTCTAAATCCACGACTCCAAATTTATTAGCTTTCCATCTAAATTAATTTAACACCTTAGCATCGCTCAACCAATATACTCGGACTCGCCCACTTGATTTGTATTTAATTATTTCAGAATATTTTTCCCAAAATTTAACCATAGTGTGTCACACATAAATTTCCTCAAATCCCAATCATTTTCCCCTCATAATTGATTAAAATGTATTTGCTATATTTATTTCTCATTAAATAAGGTATGGGAAAGAATTTTAATTAAATTCCCCTTATATATTAAAACTGGCCGAAATGCGAAAAATCCCCGACCATCGATTGATCGATCCCCAACCATCGATTGATCGATCGAACAAGTATTCGTCTTCTCCGAGACCCTGTTTCTACCATGAACGAAAATCTTAATCCTCCAACTCCCTCTACAGTTCAACCCAGGTCTTAACATTTAAATAAAACATTAAGAACATCATTAGGAACCCCCATAAAGTCCCCAAAATGAATTAATTTTCCGTCCTCTACTATTTTTCTGAATTAGGGAAAAACTCGTGTTATTCGTTAGCCCGTCTCAACATCAAATTATTATTTTAATTTCGTTCATAATTAGTCTGGGCTTTCACATCTGACCAGTTATACACAAATCTCAGATTATACATGAATCTCTACAAGAATTTCTAATCAGGAGATTAAATTACAAAAAACCCATTTTTGTACCCTCTTTACCCCAAAATGAATTTTTGATTCCCACATCACATAAATATGAATTGAAATACAATTAAATGCTACAGCAAGTTAACCACTTGCCTTATGGTTTCGTAGAGCCTGATTCAGAGTTGTGAATCTCAAGGTTGACGATGAACTTCCCCCTTTTGGCTCTTTCCTCAGTCACCAAAATTGGTTCTTAGTGCCTTTAACTGCTCCTTAGGGTTTTCTCTCCCACTATGTGTTTTCAAATATCCAATCAGCCGTTCCCCTTTTCCTTATAATTAAGTAATTAGGCTTATTCCCGTTTTTAGCCTAATGGGCCAAGCCCAAGTGACCCAAATGCCCCCCTGTGGACCTGACTGTGCTTAAAAACGTCCCGTAACCCGTTTACTACCCTCAGGTACACTTTTCCGACTATCTCAGCCCATCCGGACTCAAACGTACACTCATAATTGGTATCCGAATTAATTTATAAAATATCCTCATCTCACACCCAAATTAGTCTATATCGACTCCCGACTGAGATAAGTACATACCCCGTCACTAATACCCGAAATGACGTAAATAAATTATTACTACTCATTTAGTAATTAAATTTTCCTAAATATTAACCATTCACTCCCCGATTAATATTTAAATAATTATTACCATAATTAATTCAATTAAAATTACGACATACAAGTAATTTAGAATTCTTGAATTAATTAAATATTAAATGCATAAAATTACGGGGTGTTACAAACTTCCCCCCCCCCCCCCCCACAAAGGAATTTCATCCTCGAAATTAGGTCGTACCTGTGGTGAATAGCTCTAGATATTGTTCCCGCATATCCTCCGCCCGCTCCCAGGTAGATTCGTCAATGTTGTGATGACCCCACTATACTCTAACTAGTCGAACAACCTTAGATCGTAAATTTTCGCTCACAACGGTCTATAATAGCCACCGGTGTCTCCTCATACAAGATATCTGGCTGTAAATCAATTTCCTCGAGTGGAATGTTCTAGAAGACCCTCTCGCTCCTCCGATATTTCTTCAGCGATGCCACATGGAACATGTCATGTATTCGCTGAAGATGCTCTGGAAATCCCAGTCTATATGCTACCGGTCCCACCGTCTCAATAATAGGGAAAGGTTCCACGCACCTATGTGCTAATATACCCTTTTTGCCGAACCTCATCACCCCTTTCATAGGGAACACCCGGACTAATACCTAATCCCCAACCTTTAACTCCACATGTCTCCGTGAAGCATCAACATAACTCTTCTACCTATCCTGAGCTATCCGAATCTGCCCTTGGATAAACTCTATCTTGGTATACGTCTCCTGGACAATCTCCAAACCCAATTGTTTGTTGTCTCCCACCTCTAACCAATAAGCGGGTGAACGACAAGGTCTCCCGTACAGTGCCTCGAACGGTGCCATGCCAATCGTGAATTGGTAAGAGTTATTATACGCGAACTCTATTAAAGGAAGATATCTCTCCCATCCTCCGCCAAAGTCTAAAATGCACATCCTGAGCATGTCTTCCAACATCTAATTGAGTCTCTCAATCTTCCCGTCGGTTTGTGGGTGATAGGCTATACTCAAACGTAACTCTGTGCCCATGGCCTCCTGAAAACTCTGTCAAAAATGGGCCAGAAAATTTTTGTCTCTGTCAGACACAATATTTATCGGCACCCCGTGCAGCTTAACAATCTCCACTATGAATAGCTGTGCATAACGCATCGTTTCAAAGTCTGTGTGAACCGTTAGGAAGTGGGCCACCTTGGTCAACCGATCCACAGTGACCCATATGGAATCGTGACCTCTCTGCAATGCATGTAACCCTGTAATAAAGTCCATGGAGATGCCCACCCACTTCCACACGGGAATCTCTAGTGGCTGTAGCATCCCTGGTGGTCTCTAATGGTCAACTTTCACAAGCTGACACGTGGCATATTTCGAGACAAACTCTGTTATGTCCTATTTCATTCCTTCCTACCAATACTGCCTCCTCATATCCTAGTACATTTTATCCCCATCGGGATGTACTAAAAATCTCGAACCATGGGACTCTGTCATTACCGCGTGCCTCAAATCCTCATCTTCTGGCACAATTAACCTCCCATTAAGGCGTAGGCCTCCTTTCGAGCTGATCGAGTAACCCTTCGCCCCCTTAGCTAACAGTTGACGTACCCTATCTTGGCAGATTTGGTCGTCCGCTTGAGTCCTGACGACTCGCATAATGATCTCATGTGTGATGGATAATACTGACATGCAGGCCCTGGCTACATCATCCTCATATCGAAGCTCTCTCTACTTCACTTTCCAGACTTCTGATATTTCCCCAGTTGGTCTCCAGCTCAATGCGTCTTCCACCACATTAGCCTTACCAGGATGATACTGAATATCAATCTGATAGTCTTTTCACGAATTATATCCATCGCCTCTGCCTTATATTCAGATCCGTCTGTGTGAAGAGGTACTGAAGTGACTTGTAATCCGTGAATAGGGTGAACTGCTCTCCCAGCAGATAATATCTTCATATCCTCAAGGAATAATTGATCGCTGCTAGATCTAGGTCATGAGTGGGATAATTCCTCTCGTGGGGCTTTAGCTTTCTGAACGCATAAGCTATAGCCCTCTCCTCCTACTGAAGCACACCCCCAAGTCCCTGTAAGGATGCATCGGTGTAAACCCGATACTCTAGTCCTCCCCTCGACAAAGCAAGTACTAATGCAGCTTTTAACTTGTCCTTTAGCTCATCGAAAGCTAATTGACAATAATCACTCTAAATAAAAGGCACCCCTTTTCAAGTTAGATTCGTTAAAGGGCCTGCAATCTTTGAGAACCTTTTAATGAACCGCCTGTAATAGCCTGCCAATCCGAGAAAACTGCGTACCTCGGTCGGTGTCGTGGGCTGTCCCCACTCCCTCACTGCCGACACCTTACTTGGATCCACCGCAATACCCTGGTCTGACACCACATGACCAAGAAAATGTACCTCTCGCAGCCAAAATCCACACTTCCCAAATTTACCATAAAGCTGGTGATCCCGCAGCGTCTATAGAACCATACGCAGATGCTTTACTTGCTCCCCCTCAGTGTGCGAGTAGATCAAGATGTCATCAATGACCACGATGAAAAACTGGTCGAGGTACTCTCTGAAAACCCTGTTCATGACATCCATGAAAATTGCTAGAGCATTGGTGAACCCGAATGGCATCACCCTGAACTCGTAAGATCCATATCGCGATAGGAAAGCAGTCTTAGGAACATCCTCCTCTCGGATACGCAGATGATAATACCCTGACCTCAAATCGATCTTGGAGAAGTAAGACGCCCCTCTCAACTGGTCAAATAGATCATCAATCCTAGGCAACGGATACTGATAATACGCAAATATCGCGTATGTTATCCGTCGAACCTACGCATTTTAGCTCCCTCGGGTGGCTTAATCTCTATATTTAAGCCTGTTAACCAGACAACCTCGATTTATATTGATAACATGCTATATGAGGTATAATTGGGCTTTTGTAGGTATTTAGGTACTAATAACGGGATTCGGATGCATTCCACGCAATTTCCATACGCAACCGCACGTTTAAGGGTAATCCGGTCATTTCACAGCTTGGGCACCTGGCCCGACATCTACACGAAAGTTGTAGCCCTCCTCGCTAGCTTTGCGTGTCCATAAACGGTGCACGATTATGAGTCCTTATGACGAAGTTACGGCGATTTGAGTGGAGATGGAAAGCATGCTAAAATAGGGGAAACTACAGGCTGCCCTGCTTGATTGATCGATCGAGCATGGGGGTCGATCGATTGACCCTTTATATTTTTTCCACGATTTTAACAGTTGATCGATCGACCACAGGGGTCAATCGATCAATCCCCTATTTTTTCCTCCAAATATTTTCTTTTATTTTCTTTCTTCTTTTCTTTTATTCCAACTTACTACTTAAGCCAATTTTTGTTGTAATAAGAGAGAGACTCTGATATTCTGGTATAGATAGTTTTAGAACACATTTTAGGTTAGGGTTTGGTTTTGAGAGTTCATTTTCTCTTCTTCTTGGATTGACAACCAATGGGTTTTGTAAGATTGAACTATTAATTTCCATATCCTTTAATATAGCTTTGTTCTTCATCTTTCCTTGCTTTGTAATTTAGTTTCCATGCTTTGTAACTAGTCTACTTGCTTTAATTCTTTCTTTCCTAGTTTAATTAGTGTAATTTAGTTTTATTCATCATGCACCCTTAGATAAATAGGGACGGGATTTCATTTCCGCCATTTTCGGGCCCCGAGCTTCGAAAATTAGGTTTTGTGTAAAATTGCATTTAATTGAACCCGCGTGAATTAAAGTCGGATTATTATGCGTTTAACTTTCTATGTCATGCATTGTTAGTGTTCATAGCGATAATCCGAGTTTAATACGCGTGTGACCAATTTTAGGTTAAGTGTTTATTCTTGCAACTTTGGCTTAAATTCCTTATTGTGGAAGTTTATGTTTAATTGATAATGCTCGATTAAATTGCTTTCGAGCCGAAATCTTGATTAGTAGTTGTTTCGATCTGTATCGTTGGATGATATCCCGATCCTCGCTTTTACTTTATTTAGACTTAACTTCTCTTTTCTTTTATTTACATTTTTACATCATCCTTTTACACTTTTATTCTTGAATTAATAATTCGTTATGATCTACCAAACATTCTCTGTGAATTCGATACCCGACTTACCGCTATACTCACCCGTTGAGTGTAGTCATAATTTAGGTTTTTGTATAGTTCAGGTGCGTCGAATATAAAACAACCGGCGCGTAGGTGACTTTTACGCCGCGGCAAACCCCTGTCTATCAAATGGCTCTGTTGCCGGGGACTGTTTGTTATAGATTGTAATTGTCTTATTAGTTCGTAGTATTCTTTCTTTTGTATTTGTATTCTTTCTGTTAACCCTTATTTGCATGACTTCTACATTTGAGCGCCTAGAAACGCTTGAATTATCCCGTGCGCACGTTGCTTTGTGGATTTTGCTGTCTCGAGCCTTTCTTTGGGGTAAGCATGTCTTATTCCAATCATTTCGATAGTCATTATGATAATTCTCAAAATCCTCGTACTCCTATGACTTTTGGTCAATGCTTAGAATCCAAAAAAATTACAAAATCAAAAATGACTTTGGCCGAGTATTACAAAAGTCAAGCTGTAGAGTGCGTGTATTTTGATGACGATGATAATGATTTTGGGCCTTTACCTCCTTATAATAGGAGTTTTGAAACGAATTGCAATAGTTTTCAAAAATCCTATAATAATGAGTTTCACTTTAGTGCCGATAATGATTTTCAAACCCCTCATTTTCAAGCATCCGCACCTCGGCCTATGACTTTCGGCGAGGGTTTGCTTATGCTTGAGAACGAGAGGTATGAAGAACGTTATCGGGAAGAACATCATTATTGGGAGCAAGACTTGGCTTTATTATTCAAATCCGACGACGATTTATCTTCCGAGACTCTTGAAGTAGAGGAATGGTTTGAACCAAATGAGGACTTTGTGCCTACTTTGGATCAAACCATTCGTCACTTGGACCATCTTGTAATTGAGAATGAAATCAAGGATGAAATGGATGTAGTATCTATTTGCAATGAGATGACTTCTTCTTTGGATCCCAAAGAAGAAAGTTTAATTGAAAATGATCATATCTCCTTTGAAATTCCAATTTTGAGCGATGATAATTCATCTCTTGAGTTTGAATTTCTTTCCTCCCCATTTTCATTCCCCGTTATTACACCGTCACAAGTACCCGATGAATCGGTATCGAACTTTAAAATGTTCAACCCTTTCACCGACGAGGAGTACTTGCTCGATTTGCTTTCCATGAAGGCATCTTTGCCCTCATGTGCACCACCTCCCATTCCGCTTGCTAAATCTTTGGGGGGAAATTCAGTTTTTTTGGGTCCCCTAGTGTATTCATCACCCGTCCTATCCAAATCCCCCATCCTCCCTCCCAAAGTTTCAATTGGGGATGGTTCACTTTTATCGCCTTACACATGCCTTCCGTCGTTCGAACGGAATTCCTATTTTTTGGGAGGCATGCATGTTCAGGAGGGTCCACCGTTGATCCGCCAAATTCAAATTGTGTTTTGGATGGACCCTCAAAAGTTTCTACTTTTAGTATATAGTTAATTACACATCCTAAGTGTAGGTTGTATATACTAACTTCTTCATTTTTATTTTTTCTTAATTTAGTCTAGTGTAATTAGTTAATCTCTTTTTATTTCTTTTTGCATGCTTGGTTCTAACTCTTTTGTAGGTTCAACGGACTTGAATTTGCGGAGACTATGCACCCCGACACACATTTGTTAAGAAAATGATCAAAAAAGCCCCCCAAACATTTTTTCTTTATTTTTCACACACGCATTCTCACGCATTTATATTTATATTTCATATTTATATATTTATATATATATTATACTTAAACCCCCTAATTATCCCATAATTCCATTTCTCCCCCCCTTTTAAAATAGCAAAGCAGTGTGCAGTTTGCTACTCAATCGATCGATCGAAGGCCCTGGCTCGATCGATCGATAGAGCAGTATTAGGCCGAAATCTGCTATGTTTTTCCCCTTTTCCTTATTCTCTCTTCTCTTCTATGACACTGTTTCGTGCCCTAATATATCTCCCCCACCACATTTCTTCATTTCCCTCCATTTTCTACACTACAAAGGTACGATCCTTCCTACTTTATATTGTTTTTGTGGATTTTGGTTCCTATTTGTCATAAATTCCATGTTTTATCCACATTTTAACATATCTTGAATATTTGTGGTTTTCCCCGATTTGTGTTGTTCCAACCATTTTTTCTTGTGATTATTGATGAATATTCACTCATGAACACTTGTATATTGCTGCATTGTTGGTTTGTTCATGAGTGGGGCTCTTTAGTTGGTTCAAAATGGTTTTTTTCACCTTTGACGCACATTGCGCACGCCAAGTGTTCGCTAAAATGCCCCAAACAGTTTTCAATCCAATTTTTGGCGCACACTTGGGTGATTTTCACTCCTTGTCGCATTCCGACATTTTTTATCGCAATGTTGCAATTTTTACCTCGGTTTTACGCACTTGCACCACCATTTCAACTTGTACACTAACTAACCATTGATTGTGCTTAATTTTTTTTTTGTATTGCTTAATTCTTGTTTTGTAGGTTGAAATGGCACAACTAAAAAAATACAAATATACTAGGTGCTTGCCCACCGGGGGTGTTGAGGGATTTCACTGCAACCAGGAGCGAGATTGGTATCACTCCCATTTTCACACATCCTAGCGTCCTCTTGGTTACTATTTTGCATGGACCATTGATCATATACCGAGGGAGGCGCGTGTTCTTTTGCGCCGTCAGGGATGGGAGCCCTTTCTCGCTACCAATGGGCGCATCAATGAAGAGGTAGTCCGTATATTTTATGCGACATTAGTAGAGGTAAAGGGGGACGGGCCGACTACTTTTGAGGCTATGGTCCATGGGGTGAGGATACCTTTCATCATTTTAGACTTGACTGACTACATGGGTGTGCCAAACTGTGACACCCCGCCTAATTAAATACCGGGCGATCACTCCTTTATTAAATTAAAATCAAGGTGAACAGTTGGTTCATTCTTAGCATCACTGTCGTAAAAATAACTTTTCCAAATTTAACACCCTATTTAATTTAGCTAAGTGTCAAAACCATTTTTTTAAACATTACTTTCCAATTTTATTTATTTATTTTATTAAAAAATCAATCCAATAATTTAACATTTAACAACCCAATCCCAGCATTTAAAACTTAAAGTAAAACATACATGCTGAATAAATCCCAAAGTAAGAGTACTAGAAATAACTGAAATACAAATGTCCCAATAAAATAGATAAATAGTGGAAAGGGCGACACATGCCCAATAAGGAGAATGATAGAAGTGGAATCAAGTAAATGAAATCGTCTAAGCAAGTGGCCTGTAACTCCCACCTAAGCTGCAGCACATTCCTTCCAAGGGATCCTAAACAAGACGCCCCTGTGGCTGGGCACCTGTAATATATACATATATATACAAGAGAGAAAGAGGAATAGAAACGGGTTAGAGCCCGATAGTGTATATGATTTAAAAATTCGTTTAGCAAGTATTTAAATTGATACAGGCCAATGCAACAACATATTAGTGCGACACTCTCTTGATAAATTCTCGCCTCTCTTCTAATGTGCACTCCTATCGCACTAACCTTCCCAATGGTTTATCTCATCATATATCACACTATCCTTCCCCAAGGATTTAACTTATCTTAGGTGACTCTCAAAATTTAAGATTTAACAACATCATGGTTTAAAAAGGATAATTTCATTTAGTACAAAACGCTCATTTTAACTTTATTGATTCATAAAGTTTTTTTTTCAATATCATATTATACTTTTCAAAACAAGTATTTCCAATTTGAGTCATTATACATGTCTTACTTACCATAACACAGTAGGCAGTTTCCCATATTTCAGAAGTTCATATATATATATTAAATACTCGTATAATATATATATTCTAACAGCACCCTACATAAAATTTTATGGTGCGGGCATACTCTGCTATCCAATCCCTGTATCAATCGTACTAAAGGGAATACAAGTTCGGAATCACTCTCGAACTGTATAAATACATACACAAACAATATTGAGGCGAAGCATAGTTTCCAAGTCCAAGAGGTCAGTACATACCCTCACGTCTCTTAGGACCGTGACTACCGATTCGATAGCCTGTACCTAGGACTTCTATCTTCTAGGGTACGAGTCAATAGCCCCCATAAGGCACACGAGATAAGATCGTCCCAGCGCGGAAACCTCAGGGATAGCAAGTAGCGCGGGCATGATTTTCACAAGTATATAATATATGCATACACAATCATATAAATATACCACTTTTATTATATCAATTTAGGTTTATCCAATATTATTTATCAAGTATTATTTATCCTTATTTTCCCATTATTATTTATCAAGTATAATGGTTCGTTTCTAACTTTAATTCGAAGGGTTTTTCCAACTTACTACGTAACCCTTATGGACTCTATTCTTCCAAATGTACAATTCAGTAGATATCCATTTATGTTCCAACGTAACTCTCTCTTACGTGTCTCTCCCCTTTAATATATACTTACATTATCCCTTATGCAAAATATCCCAAAAATATAGATTTCGCCTTACATTAAAGGATTTTGAATTTTATTTTCAAAGATGAGAATTTCAAACGGTTTCGAAATCGGAATTAAAATGGAGTTTTAATTGAATTTTTACTATCTCTAAGAGTCCTCAAAACATAAAACTGTCTAGCAAAAAAATATTAAAAAATATTGAACTGTCCGATCGAACTGAATTTTTTTGTGTAGCTTCCTCTCGTCTTCAGCTAATTCTCTGTTAAATTTCATCCAATTCCAACGGTCCGATCGTCCGGAATAATTTTTTTTAGTGTTTATATTTGATTAGAACTCTTTTCTTAATCAAACTCTTAATCCTTTACATGACAAAGGGTTTCCAGAATATCATATAAATCATCACTACATGAAAATTTCCCATCTCAAATTGGGTTTTTCTTCCATAAATCTCATCCTAATAACTCCTAAACTAATATGGATGATGCATCAACGAAATAAGCAAGATAAACACTTGCCTGGGATTTTCAGAAATCTGGTTTGGTGTTGAATTTGGTGTGGTTGCGTTCCCCATCTCGCGATCTACGCGTTGGCGGTGGCGGCGGTGCAAACGGGTGAGTTTTGTGCCTTGGAATGCCTTGAGAGCTCTCTCCTCTCCTCTCCTCTCCAATGGCCGTTCTAGTGTTTTGAGTTATCTAACCCTAGGAGATAACCTAAACATCTGATATAACCCCTTTAATTTTCGTGGGTTTAATTACCCAAAAATACAAAATGACTAAAATGCCCTCCCGGGGAACTAATTAGGCCTAAAAATCCCCCGAGACCCAAATCAAACTCCCGGCTATACTTTTCTGACTATCTCGACCCTTCCGGACGCGTTGGCGCACTCAAAACGACCATACGAACAACTTATAAAATATTTACTTTTATTTATCAATATTTAGTCCCGACGCGACACGGGCGCGTCCCGACTCAAATTTTGAAAATTGTCATTTTACTCACTCGTGACATTTAATATGGCCACTATTATATATTACTTTGATCATTAGTAATATTCAACAAATTTTCCCATAATTACTAACTCTCATCGTGTTAATAATTATAACATAATTAATTTCCGAATTTTTATTAAATAATTAATTCACATTAAATTTAATAAATCCCCAAATTAATATAGCATAAAAATACGGGGTATTACATGCTTCCCCCCTAATAACGGAATTTCGTCCCGAAATTCAAAAAATAAGGCATACCTGGTAAGAACAAATCTGGATATCTCTCGCGCATATCCGCCTCGCGCTCCCATGTGGATTCCTCCACGTTATGATGCTCCCACTGGACCCGTACAAGTGGAACTATCTTCGACCTCAATCTCCTCTCACTATAGTCTAGGATAGCCACCGATCTCTCCTCGTAAGAGTTGTCAGGCTGTAAGTCTATCTCATCTATCGCGATGTGAGTATGGGCCATATTATCCCGAAGATACCGTCTCAACGACGAGATGTGGAATACATCGTGAATGCGATGTGAATGCTCTGGTAGTCCCAATCTGTATGCTACCAGCTCAATCCTCTCGATAATGGAAAATGGTCTCACGTACCTCGGGGCCAATTTCCCTTTCTTCCCGAACCTCATCACTCCCTTCATAGGAGATACACGCAGTAACACTTGGTCCCCCACATTAAACTTCCGGAAGAACCGTTTCGCATCGGCGTAGCTCTTCTGCATGTCCTGGGCTACTCGAATGCGACTCCTGATCATCTCAATCCTCGCGGAGGTTTCCTGAATTACCTCTGGTCCTAGCAACTTGTTATCCCCCACCTCGAGCCAACAAGTTGGAGAACAACAAGGCCGACCATAAAAAGCCTCAAATGGAGCCATACCAATCGTAAACTGATAAGAGTTATTATAAGCAAACTCTACCAGTGGAAGATGTGGTTCCCAACCTCCTCCAAAATCAAGAACACACATGCGTAGCATATCCTCTAACATCTGATTAGTACGCTCTGTCTGTCCATCTGTCTGTGGGTGATAAGCTGAACTCAGCCTCAACTCAGTACCCATAGCCTCCTGAAAGCTTTCCCAGAAATATGACACGAAAATCTTGTCTCTATTTGACACAATATTCAGGGGCACCCCATGTAATCAGACAATCTCAGAAATGAACAACTGAGCATACTGACCCGTGGTATAATCTGTCCGCACCGGCAGAAAATGAGCCACTTTGGTCAAACAGTCTACAATCACCCAGATAGAGTCGTGGCCCCGCTGTGATGTAGGCAACCCTATAATAAAATCCATGGAAATACTCTCCCACTTCCACGCGGGTACTTCCAATGGCTGAAGCAATCCTGACGGTTTCTGATGGTCCACCTTCACCAGCTGGCAGGTAGAACACTTGGACACGAACTCAGCAATGTCCTTCTTCATCCCACTCCACCAGTATTGCCTCCTCATATCCTGGTACATCTTATCTCCTCCAGGATGTACCGCAAATCGGGACCCGTGAGATTGGGTCATCACTGCATGACGTAATTTTGCCCCTTCCGGAACCACTAACCTCCCATTAAACCTCAAACCCCCATCAGAACTAACAGAATAGGACTGAGCACCCTCGGCTAAAAGTCGTACAGTCTGCTCTGGAAAAACGGGTCTGTGGTTTGGGCCTGTATTACCCTCGTAAAAATCTCGGGTGTGACTGTCATAACAGATATGAAGGAATGGGCTACTGCGTCCTGGTGACCCAACTCCTTCCACTTCGCTTTCCAGACGCCCGCTACCTCATTTACCGATCTTCGGCTCAACGCATCAGCAACTACATTGGCTTTCCCCGGATGATACTGTATGTCGAACTGATAGTCCTTCACAAACTCTAACCATCTGCGCTGACGCATATTCAGCTCTCGCTGAGTGAACAGGTACTGCAGTGATTTGTGATGTGTGAACAAACGGAACTTCTCCCCCAATAAATAGTGTCTCCATATCCGCAGTGCAAAAACGACTGCTGCTAACTCCAGGTCGTGGGTGGGGTAATTCTTCTCATGCGGCTTAAGCTTGCGGGAGGCAAAAGCTATAGCCTTCTCTTCCTGCTGAAGTACTCCCCCAAGTCCCCGTAAAGAGGCATCGGTGTAAACCAGGTACTCCACACCTGGCTTCGATAAAGCAAGGACTGGTGCTGAAGTAAGCTTGTCTTTCAGCTCGTCGAAAGCCAAATGACAATCTTCATCCCAAACATATGGTACCCCTTTGCGAGTCAGGTTCGTCAATGGACCCGCTATTTTGGAGAATCCCCGAATGAATCTCCTGTAGTATCCGGCTAACCCCAAGAAACTACGCACTTCCGTCGGTGTCATGGGCTGTCCCCACTCCCTCACCGCTGACACTTTACTCGGGTCAACTGCTATCCCCTGTTCAGAAACAACATGCCCCAAGAACTGTACCTCTCGCAACCAGAATCCACACTTCTCGTACTTAACATACAACTGATGCTCTCGTAAAGTCTGAAGAACCTGCCTCAAGTGCTCGGCATGCTCCTCCTCGGAGTGTGAATATATCAAAATGTCATCTATGAAGACGATGATCCAAGAACTCTCTGAATACTCGGTTCATTAAGTCCATGAATACGGCTGGAGCATTTGTGAGACCAAATGGCATCACTATGAACTCGTAAGACCCATATCTCGTCAAGAAGGCAGTCTTTGAAACGTCCTGCTCTCTAATACGTAGCTGATGGTACCCCAACCTCAGATCTATCTTCGAAAAGAAAGTTGCTCCCCTCAGCTGGTCGAACAGATCATCGATTCGAGGCAACGGATACTTATTCCGTATCGTGGCCTTGTTCAACTCCCGGTAGTCCACACATAACCTCAGTGAACCATCTCTCTTCTTCACAAACAAGACTGGAGCGCCCCAAGGTGAGGTACTCCTGCGAATGAAGCCCTGACCTAACAGCTGCTCTATCTGATCTCGTAACTCTCGCATCTCCACCGGAGCCATACGGTATGGAGTGCGTGCTATAGGTCTCGTATCCGGCAATAAATCTATGACAAAGTCTATCTCTCGACTGGGAGTAGGCCTGGTATCTCCTGGAATACATCGGAATACTCACGAACGACTGGGATCGAGTCTAAAGGAATCACAACCTCCTTAGAGGCATCCTCCTCTATATAATACAAATGAGCGGTCGAACCTCCCTCTGGGCGAGGCATCGCCACTACAAACATCTCTTGCCCCGGAATGGCAAAAATAATGCTCCCACCGAAGCAATCAATCATGGCTCTATAAGCTGCGAGCCAATCCATACCGATAATAACATCATGCTCATGCATATCTAAGACTAACATGTCTGCAGGTAATACCAAACTACCAATCTCTACCCCCACTCCCCGGCATATAAAGAAGATAAGCGACCCACACCCCAGTGGTGAGTCTACACACGTCACTGTGATCACTGCTGTGGCTAACAACCCTAAGGCCTTCGCAAAATGCGTAACTATAAAACAATGCGTCGCCCCAGTATCAAACAAAACCCGACCCATAGTAACATGGATAGGAAACATACCCTCAATCGCGGGTAGTGCTTGTGGAGATGCTGCCTGGTGGAAGTTATAGACACGTCCGTAATGTAACTGCCCCTGCTACACTGGAGCTGCTGGAATGGCTGGTAGGGCTGGCACCTGGAAAAAGTGGTCTCTCTGGCTCATTACGGGCACCCTGCTGCTGTGGGGCCCTATTACCCTCTGGGAAATCCTGGCGCTTATGACCATGCTTGCCGCATACAAAACACCGGCCTCTGAAGTTACCTCCCCTCTGACCCTGCTAACCACGGCCCTGCTGGCCGTTACCTCCCCGCCACTGGCCCTGTTGGCCCTGATTAGCACGCTGTTGGCCCTGTTGATTAGGCTGGCCCTGCCTATAACCCCCAAATCCCTGCGTGGAATCACCTGAATGGAATCGCTTAGCAGGGCCCCCCTGATGGGAACTCTGCTCGTGTTGACGAGTCTGTCCATGAGGTGGTGCCCCACTAGCACTACTACCCCCGGTCCTGCCCTGCTGGCTGGACTCTCCTGCTTTCCTGCTTCCCTGCAGATGGAAGCGGTGATCCTGGCAATGTAGTAAAGCAGCATTGAGTACATCAGTGAAAGTACTCAGAGATAGATTCCCTATAAGATGCTGACGGATCCTCCAAGCTAACCCGTCCACAAACAACATTATCTTCTTACAATCAGTAGGTGCCTCATCTGGCACTATGGTGAGAAGTCTCGTGAACTCCTCCTCATACTCAGCAACGGTAGAGTTCTCCTATTTCAAATTCAGTAATTTCTGCCTCATCTCAGTCTGCACGGCGGGTGGAAAGTACTTGCGGTCAAACCGCTCCCAAAACGACTGAATAGGGATCGTGTCCCTCTCCTCCAAGGTGGTAGTGGACTCCCACCACTGCAAAGCGGCCCCCACCAGCTTAAAGGAAGCCAATAACTACCTTTGCACGTCAGTGCACTCATACATACGAAGATGCCGCTGGATGTCTTTCTTCCATTGGCTGACTGTGACGATATCTGAGCTACTAGAGAACTCAGGGGGATGCGCCTTTTGAAAAGCATCCCTAACCCTCTCCCATGCAGATGGAAGCTGTGCGGGTACTGGAGCCACTGCCTGAATCTGGGGTGGAGCCTGCTGAACCACCGCTAGCGCGGGATTCACCGCCTGAGCAACAATGGCGGCTACTTCATTAGCATTCATAGTGCCTTGTGCCAGAGCTGCTGGCTGCTCGGCCTGGGCACGCCTATCCTTCGGTGCACGTCTCGGGGGCATCTAAAATGTGAAGAAGTTTATTAGTCTCCCATCATTATCAAATCCCAAATGGTTGGAGACGTAAACGTAAAAGCAGGAATACAACAATCCTAAAAATAGGGCTCTATAGCAAAAACATTAAGCTGAAAGCGAAAATAAGCCGTACAGATCCTATGGAGACTAGAACCTGATGCTCTGATACCACCTGTGACACCCCGCCTAATTAAATACCGGGCGATCACTCCTTTATTAAATTAAAATCAAGGTGAACAGTTGGTTCATTCTTAGCATCACTGTCGTAAAAATAACTTTTCCAAATTTAACACCCTATTTAATTTAGCTAAGTGTCAAAACCATTTTTTAAACGTTACTTTCCAATTTTATTTATTTATTTTATTAAACAATCAATCCAATAATTTAACATTTAACAACCCAATTCCAGCATTTAAAACTTAAAGTAAAACATACATGCTGAATAAATCCCAAAGTAAGAGTACTAGAAATAACTGAAATACAAATGTCCCAATAAAACAGATAAATAGTGAAAAGGGCGACACATGCCCAATAAGGAGAATGATAGAAGTGGAATCAAGTAAATGAAATCGTCTAAGCAAGTGGCCTGCAACTCCCACCTAAGCTGCAGCACGTTCCTTCCTAGGGATCCTAAACAAGACGCCCCTGTGGCTGGGCACCTGTAATATATACATATATATACAAGAGAGAAAGAGGAATAGAAACGGGTCAGAGCCCGATAGTGTATATGATTTAAAAATTCGTTTAGCAAGTATTTAAATTGATACAGGCCAATGCAACAACATATTAGTGCGACACTCTCTTGAGAAATTCTCGCCTCTCTTCTAATGTGCACTCCTATCGCACTAACCTTCCCAATGGTTTATCTCATCATATATCACACTATCCTTCCCCAAGGATTTAACTTATCTTAGGTGACTCTCAAAATTTAATATTTAACAACATCATGGTTTAAAAAGGATAATTTCATTTAGTACAAAACGCTCATTTTAACTTTATTGATTCATAAAGTTTTTTTTTCAATATTATATTATACTTTTCAAAACAAGTATTTTCAATTTGAGTCATTATACATGTCTTACTTACCATAACACAGTAGGCAGTTTCCCATATTTCAGAAGTTCATATATATATTAAATACTCGTATAATATATATATTCTAACAGCACCCCACATAAAATTTTATGGTGCGGCATACTCTGCTATCCAATCCCCGTATCAATCGTACTAAAGGGAATACAAGTTCGGAATCACTCTCGAACTGTATAAATACATACACAAACAATATTGAGGCAAAGCATATTTTCCAAGTCCAAGAGGTTAGTACATACCCTCACGTCTCTTAGGACCGTGACTACCAATTCGATAGCCTGTACTTAGAATTTCTATCTTCTAGGGTACATGCCAATATCCCCCATAAGGCACACGAGATAAGATCGTCCCAGCGCGGAAACCTCAGGGATAGCAAGTAGCGCGGGCATGATTTTCACAAGTATATAATATATGCATACACAATCATATAAATATACCACTTTTATTATATCATTTTAGGTTTATCCAATAACCCACATTCACAACATTTATCCTTATTTTCCCATTATTATTTATCAAGTATAATGGTTCGTTTCTAACTTTAATTCGAAGGGTTTTTCCAACTTACTACGTAACCCTCATGGACTCTATTCTTCCAAATGTACAATTCAATAGATATCCATTTATGTTCCAACGTAACTCTCTCTTACGTGTCTCTCCCCTTTAATATATACTTACATTATCCCTTATGCAAAATATCCCAAAAATATAGATTTCGCCTTACATTAAAGGATTTTGAATTTTATTTTCAAAGATGAGAATTTCAAACGGTTTCGAAATCGAAATTAAAATGAAGTTTTAATTGAATTTTTATTATCTCTAAGAGTCCTCAAAACATAAAACTGTCTAGCAAAAAAATATTAAAAAATATTGAACTGTCCAATCGAGCTGAATTTTTTTGTGTAGCTTCCTCTCGTCTTCAGCTAATTCTCTGTAAAATTTCATCCAATTCCAACGGTCCGATCGTCCGGAATAATTTTTTTTAGTGTTTATATTTGATTAGAATTCTTTTCTTAATCAAACTCTTAATCCTTTACATGACAAAGGGTTTCCAGAATATCATATAAATCATCACTACATGAAAATTTCCCATCTCAAATTGGGTTTTTCTTCCATAAATCTCATCCTAATAACTCCTAAACTAATATGGATGATGCATCAACGAAATAAGCAAGATAAACACTTGCCTGGGATTTTCAGAAATCTGGTTTGGTGTTGAATTTGGTGTGGTTGCGTTCCCCGTCTCGCGATCTACGCGTTGGCGGTGGTGGCGGTGCAAACGGGTGAGTTTTGTGCCTTGGAATGCCTTGAGAGTTCTCTCCTCTCCTCTTCAATGGCCGTTCTAGTGTTTTGAGTTATCTAACCCTAGGAGATAACCTAAACATCAGATATAACCCCTTTAATTTTCGTGGGTTTAATTACCCAAAAATACAAAATGACTAAAATGCCCTCCCGGGGTACTAATTAGGCCTAAAAACGCCCCGAGACCCAAATCAAACTCCCGAGTATACTTTTCTGACTATCTCGACCCTTCCGGACGCGTTGGCACCCTAAAAACGACCATACAAACAACTTATAAAATATTTACTTTTATTTATCAATATTTACTCCCGACGCGACACGGGCGCGTCCCGACTCAAATTTCTAAAATTGTCATTTTATTCACTCGTGACATTTAATATGGCCACTATTATATATTACTTTGCTCTAAAGTAATATTCAACAAATTTTTCCATAATTACTAACTCTCATCACGTTAATAATTATAACATAATTAATTTCAGGATTTTTATTAAATAATTAATTCACATTAAATTTAATAAATCCCCAAATTAATACAGCATAAAAATACGGGGTATTACACAAACCCCGCGGATTCGATGAGTTCTATGGATGGGATTATCTTCGGCCGTGGGACATTGATAGAGGCTCTTGCACCGGGGGAGGCATGGAAAAAGGGTGCTTTTCGCTCGGCGGCAATGGGGGACTTACCGAGATTACTTCACTACATCAGTGTCCACTCTTTTATGGTGACGAACAACCGGTGAGAGGTGCGTCACAAGCACGTTGCATTGATCTACACACTGATTAATAATTTGGGCAATATCAACTTGCCCAATATCTTTCTGGATATGATGTGCGCGACAGCTAAGGAGATAGCCTAGAGGTATTCCCTTCCTTTTCCTGCTCTCATTACGAAGATCTGTATATCGCACGGTTGCCCAGAGTTTGACACTGATCGCAAGCACGAGCCACTCGGGCTTCTCTCCAAGGACAATATCTCAAAGTTGCTAAAGCACAAGTGGGGGCAACCGGGCAGAAAAAGACAGAGGGCAGAGGTGGCTGATGAGCCAGACGATGAGGAAGCAGAGATTAGGGAGATGGAGCAGGGTGAGGGTTCTCACGCGCCACACACTGATTACGATGACAGCTTTGAGGCATTTCAGGCCGTGCAGGACCAGCGCTGGGAGGAGACCCAACTCAGGTGGGCTACATGGGAGTCCCTCCTGGACCAGCAGCAGGCCGAGCAGCGGCAGCAGTTGGCACAGCAGCAGGAAGAGCAGCGGCAGTTTCAGGCCGAGCAGCGGTAGGAGTGGGCCTAGTAGAGGTAGGCTAGAGCGCAGCACAGGCATGAGTACAGGATGATGAAGCATATGATGAGAGATATTTATTTGCAGCGACATGATTCTGACACAGCGCTACCTCCTCATTTTCAGGACCCTTCTGATCCTAGTGGTTCCGGCCACTAGGCTACTGTTGTACTGGGTCGTTTTTGGCATTTCTGGGGTCGGATATTATATTGTACTTTTTATTTTTTATTTCTATTTCTTTCATTTCAGTAGTTGTAATATATTAAGTGATTTTGTTTTGAACTTATGAAATGGGAAATGAAAATGTAGTTTGTGGTTGTTTATGGGATTTTGATGTGTGTGACCTTCCATTTTATAAAATCAAAAAGTTCACCATCAATTTATCTAGTATTTGAACTTTAGCCCCTCTATATTATTATGACTTGTGACATAGATTCTCTTAACTTAATACATCGGTACATATTCTTCATATGCTTTGTACTAACTTGTTTTGCAGCTTCATTTGGACTTGTACTTTTGGATATCGCTCCAAATTTAGGTAATATCATTCTTTTCCTATCTTTGTGTTGTGTTCTTTAATGGACGCATTGGGGACAACGCAACATTTAAGTTAAGGGGTGTAGGATACTCTATCCATTGCATGTTTAGTCCTTGAATTTGATTACAATTTAGTTACAAAGCATGTTTTTGTTAAAAATTTGAAAATTTTCAAAAATATTTTCTTCCCTTTTTCTCCTTTATTGGGCATTTTGCCCTTGTTTTCGATGATAAATTTTAATAATTGCCCGATCAAATAGACAATTCAACGATGCATGTTCTCGATTTTAGAAGTTATTAGACTTTAGTCTCATTTATTGATATTATGAATAAATTCATGAATTAAACTTTAATCCCATGAGCACATGCACTTTTATTGTTTTATTGATTTGGTTTAAGATTTTTATGACTCGGTTGTCTTTTGTTGCATTGTATATACTTACACCGAGTAAGCTTTGTACCTTTCGTCATTTGTGAGTATATACACTATTCTTTTCTCATTGAAAACGTTGATTTCGTTGGTAATCTCTCTATTCTTTCATTTGATCGTTCATTAATTGAGTTCATACTTGAAATGTATTACTTGAGCATGATTTTCATATATTATTTTGACTCGAGAATTGCGTATACTTTTTGAAATGATCATAGGCCATCTTTGTATATAACCCATATGTCCTTGACCTCACCCTTTTATATGTTCCCTAGTCAACCCAGTTGAGCCTAAACACTCGCCTTTCGTTTCATTACCCAAATCCCATAGCCAACTCCAAATTGGAGTTTTATACCATACATATTACCTTACATACCCTTGTTTGGATTGTTGTTTGGGATTGAATGATATTGTTATTTTGTGGTTGCAATTTGAGCATAAAAAGAGTGAGAAAAGAAGAAAGTGTAGTGAAAAAGAGAAGAAAGAGAGAAAGTTGAAAATAAAAGAAAACAAAAGAAAAAAAGTGAGAAAAATAAGAAAGGAAAAAAAGAAAAAAGAAAGAAAGAGAAAGTTGTATATATTGTTTGTAGTGATTCAATAATCCTTGTTACTCTCTCGGTTGTTATATTTATTGCTTATTTGGACATCTTTGTCCAATTTTGAAATTGCCCATTTTTTCCCATTATTTCGAGTTTCATCCCCAAACACTTTGAATCCGTATATACATCCCTTTCATTTCTTACCCTAGCCTAGCCTACATTACAACCCTATAAAGTCTTATGTGATCTTAAAGTGTATTTAATTTAAAAGTCATAATAGTTTTGATAATCTGTGAAAATGCATTTCGCCTCCTTTAATGTGCGGTATCTTTCATTGAGATTACATTTTTCATTTTATATATGGCGTTCTTCTTCTATGACATATGTGCGGCCTAGTTTCCATTTACATTTACTCCTTATGCCCGCATGTTCCATGTGTTACCTCCCTGTTTCAAGTGAATTCCATTTGATGAGTGTAATGCCCGCGTGGATTGAATATATGCTTGCTTTAATGCTTATCCGGTTTATATAAGTTTTTTGCCAAATCACACTTTGCATGTTCTCGTCCCCCTCCCACATTTTAAGGTTTCAATTCTATGAGGTGTATTCTATAATGTTAATGATTTGGACTTTTGTTTGAATTCGTTCAATGTGCTAATAATGTGTATGAAATCCTTTTCGCCATTGTTTGGCTTGTCGCATGTTGGGTTGGGCATCTTTTGAGGAAACCATGTGATATTTGAAGGTACTATCCCTGAAAACCCTCACGAGACGACACTCGTCCACTAGGGTGACCTAGGGGTTTAACGGCTTATTGCATATGCTAAATGCAATCGAATCGCACGCGAAAGTGGACTTTTGCTTTTGTATTATACTTTTATACTATCTCCTTCTTTTGGTTTGCTTGTATTTCTTGTTGCATCATATTTCATTGCTAGGGACTAGCAATGTGTAAGTTAGGGGGTGTGATAATACGCAAATATCGCGTATTTCATCCGTCGAACCTACGCATTTTAGCTCCCTCGGGTGCCTTAATCTCCATATTTAAGACTGTTAACTAGACAACCTCGATTTATATTGATAACATGCTATATGAGGTATAATTGGGCTTTTGTAGGTATTTAGGTACTAAGAATGGGATTCGGATGCATTCCGCGCAATTTTCGTATGCAACTGCACGTTCAAGGGTAATTCGGTCATTTCACAGCTTGGGCACCTGGCCCGACATCTATATGGAAGTTGTATCCCTCCTTGCTAGGTTCGCGTGGCTGCAAACGCTGCGCGAGTCTGAGTTTGTATGACGAAGTTACGGCGATTTGAGCGGAGATGGAAAGCATGCCAAAACAGGGGAAACTGCAGGCTGCCCTGCTTGATCGATCGATCGAGCCTGGGGGTCGATCGATCGACCCTTAATATTTTTGGCACGATTTTAACAGTCGATCGATCGACCAAAGGTTTCGATCGATCGATCCCCTATTTTTTCCTGGAAATATTTTCTTTTCTTTTCTTTCTTCTTTTCTTCTATTCCAACTTACTACTTAAGCCAATTTTTGTTGTAATAAGAGAGAGACTATGATATTCTGATATAGATAGTTTTAGAACACATTTTAGGTTAGGGTTTGGTTTGGATAGTTCATTTTCTCTTCTTCTTGGATTGACAACCAACGGGTTTTGTAAGATTGAACTATTTATTTCCATCCCCTTTAATATAGCTTTGTTCTTCATCTTTCCTTGCTTTGTAATTTAGTTTCCATGTTTTGTAACTAGTTTACTTGCTTTAGTTATTGCTTTCCTAGTTTAATTAGTGTAGTTTAGTTTAATTCATCATGCACCCTTAGATAAATAGGGTCAGGATTTCATTTCCGCCATTTTCGGGCCCCGAGCTCTGAAAATTAGGTTTTATGTAAAATTGTGTTTAATTGAACCCGCATGAATTAAAGTCGGATTATTATGCATTTAACTTTCTATGTCATGCATCGTTAGTGTTTATAGCGATAATCCGAGTTTAATACGCGTGTGACCAATTTTTGGTTAAGTGTTTATTCTCGCAACTTTGGCTTAAATTCCTTATTGTGTGAAGTTTATGTTTAATTGATAATGCTCGATTAAATTGCTTTCGAGCCAAAATCTTGATTAGTAGTTGTTTCGATCCGTATGGTTGGATGATATCCCGATCCTCGCTTTTACTTTATTTAGACTTAACTTCTCTTTTCTTTTATTCACATTTTTACATCAACCTTTTACACTTTTATTCTTGAATTAATAATTCGTTACGATCTACCAAACATTCTCTGTGAATTCGATACCCGACTTACCGCTATACTCACCCGTTGAGTGTAGTCGTAATTTAGGTTTTTGTATAGTTCAGGTGAGCAGAATATAAAACAACCGGCGCGTAGGTGACTTTTACGCCTCGGCAAACCCCTGTCTATCAAATGGCGCTATTGCCGGGGACTGTTTGTTATAGATTGTAATTGTCTTATTAGTTCGTAGTATTCTTTCTTTTGTATTTGTATTCTTTCTATTAACCCTTGTTTGCAGGACTTCTACATTTGAGCGCCTAGAAACGCTTGAATTATCCCGTGCGCACATTGCTTTGTGGATTTTGCTGTCTCGAGCCTTTCTTTGGGGTAAGCATGTCTTATTCCAATCATTTCGATAGTCATGATGATAATTCTCAAAATCCTCGTACTCCTATGACTTTTGGTCAATACTTAGAATCCTAAAAAATTGATAAATCAAAAATGACTTTGGCCGAGTATTACAAAAGTCAAGCTGTGGAGTGCGTGTATTTTGATGACGATGATAATGATTTTGGGCCTTTACCTCCTTATAATAGGAGTTTTGAAACGAATTGCAATAGTTTTCAAAAATCCTATAATAATGAGTTTCACTTTAGTGCCGATAATGATTTTCAAACCCCTCATTTTCAAGCATCCGCACCTCGGTAAAACCTGTCTATCAGATACTTATTCCGTTTCGTCACCTTTTTAATCTCCCTTAATTCGTCCACGCACAATCGAAGTGAACCATCTCGCTTCTTTACAAACAACACCAGTGCACCCCACAACGATGTACTCTACCGAATGAAACCCTGACCTAGGAGTTACTGAATCTGCTCTCTCAACTCACGCATCTCTTAAGGGGCCATACGGTAAGGTGCTCGAGCAATCGAACTCGTCCCCGGTGCTAAATCAATTACAAACTCGATTTCCCTACTGGGTGGCAACCCTGGTATTTCCTGGAACACATCCTCGAAGTCCCTCACTATCAGAATTTAATCCAACAGAACTACCACCTCCTGTGAGGTCTCCTCCTCGATATAATACAAGTGTGTGCGCCACCCTCCCCCAGGTAGAGGCATCGCTATTAGGAACATCTCCTGTCCCGAAATGGAGAACACGATTGTCCTTTCGTACCAATCCACAGTCGCCCGATAACCTGCCAACCAATCCATACTTAGGATGACATCGTAACCCTCCATATCTAACACTACGAGGTCCACCGTTAAACTAAGCCTCCCAATGAAAATGTCTACTCCCCGATGAATCGAGTGAATTAATCCCCCACTGCCTACTGGCGACTCTACACACATACAAAGACTACCCGCAGTCTCTAGTATCCCGACCCGTTTGGCAAATTTAGATTTAATGAATGAATGAGATGCTCTCGTATAAAAAAGTATATTACCCTCATGACCATGGATGAGAAACATACCCTCAACCGCTGGTCGGTGCTTGCTATGCTGGAGGATTGGGAACATTCTGGACGTTGTAAACACGCTCGTAGTGCGTTTACCCATGTTGCTGTGGGGCTGGTGGAGTCGGTACTGCTAGCGTCATCTGTCCCTGCTACCCTTGTTGGGCACCCTACTGTTGGCCTCTGCCCCTCTGCGGGCACTCCCTCTTGAAGTGTCATGTCTGGCCACAAATAAAGTAGCACCTCTGACCGTCCCCCTATCGTTGGCCCTGACGTGGCTGACCCTATTGGCCTCCCCTATTGTTCCCTTAGCCCTGACGGTCCTGAGGAACCCACTGCTGCTGATTTGGGCCCGACTGACCCTGCCTAAATCCCTGTCCTCCCAGTCGGAATCCACCAGGCCTAAATTTCTTAACCTGATTCCCTTACTGATTGCTAGTCTGCTGCTGAGTACCACTTGTGTCACCACCAACAACTGCCTTGCCCTGCTGGCTCGGCTCTCCTACCCTCTTGCTTCCCTTCGCATGGAAGCGATGATCCTGGCAACGTACAAGAGCGGCATTAACGACATCTGTATACGTCACAAACGCCGGATTACCAATCAAGTGCTGCCTGATCCTCCAGGCTAGGATATCCATGAACCTCGGCTTCTTCTGCTCCTCATCGCTCACCTTATTTGGCACAAAATTTACCAAACGGATAAACTCCTCCTCATAATCCGCCACTGAACGGTCACCCTGAACTAACACGCTGAACTTCTTCCTAATTTCTGCCTCTACCGCCGATGGGAAGTATTTGCGGTTGAATCTCACCCAGAAGTCAGATATCACCATCAAATACCTCTCCTCAGTGGTGGTAACTGACTCCCACCACTGTAAGGCTACCCCCGACAGACAGAAGGTAGCAAGCATCTGTTTCTGCACATCGGTACACTCCAGCATGCGCATGTGTTGCTGAATATTTTTCTTCCAATCACAGGCCTCTACTACATCGGTGCTACCCCGGAACTCTGGTGAGTGCCCTTATGAAAGGTCTCCCTAAATTGCTGCCAATAAGGTGGTCCTACTGGAGCCTGAACTGCCGGTGCCACTAGAGGCGGTGCCTGGGGCTATGGGAAATGAGCTGCCATAGCTCTCATCGCTGTCTCAACTGCCTGGGCCACTATCACTGCCACATCATTAGTGGAGATCAACTTGGGTGGGGGTGGCGGTACCTATGGCTCCTGATGAGCCTCCCTGAACTCATCCCTAGCCTCAGCCCTCTCTTCTCTCTGTCTCTTCGGTGACATCTGAAAACAGATCGAATCGTATAAGTACACAATTTATACAAAAATCTAATAGCAGAAATATGATATCTCAAAAGTGGAAAATGAATCAACAGTCCTAATAATAGGGCTCTATAACAACTGAACACTACGCTAAAAACGTAGTAAGCCGCACAGATCTTAAGGACACTAGAACCTGATGCTCTGATACTATCTGTGACACCCCACCTAATTAACCCCAGGTGATCAGTCCTAAATTAAATTAGAACAGGTTTCTCAATTGGTTCATTCTTAGCATCACTGTCGCACTTTTTAATTACTAACCACCTAAGTGAGAAAATTATACTGGTGCCAAATTTTACCTTTCCCTAATTTACTGAAATACTCATGCGGAAATAAAATAATTTAAACAATCACAATTAACTGAAATCAACCATTCACCATTTAAATAAACTGTCCGAATAAACCATCGGTCCAAAACCAACAAAAGTAAAGACAGATAAAGATAAATCTAAACAAGTCTGACATAAACTAAATAATGCTTTGAGAGACATGCTCGAGTAACTGATAGGAATTTCTACACTAGAAATGGAAAGAATGAGGCGCCTATCAAACTCCCGCAACATCCACATATGCTGCAGCAATGAATCCCTGGAATGAGTCAAGTCTGGCGTCCCTGTGGCTGGACACCTAAAAGATTTTTAAAACTATTTGTAGCAAGGTTTAAAACCCAAATCATTTGGAAAATATTGAGCAAATGATTAACTTGCAGTAATAAATATGTATGCATGCTCTTCATATTTTAGTTAGTGTCGCACTCCCTTGAGGATATCCTCACCCCTCCTCTAATATGTGCACTACTAACGCCTTAATTAATTTCCCTAGTTATTTATCCCAAAACTAGATAACCGATATAATCCCTTGCAACCACCCTACTCTAACCGAGTATACAATAAATATGATTTCTAAGTTATTATCAACATTAACTTAATTAATCATTCCCTTCTTAAATTCATATAACTTTCACACCCGTCGTATATATAATACAATTCCCGGCCTGTATTAAATTACTCGTATATATTTATTCATCTCATTATATACGTATAGTCATATTACAACAATCACACATATGTTGAAATAGTAATTAATACTGAACATCCTCCCAAGTAATAACTCACCGGATGTATATTCTCTAAATTTCTATTCCACTAGGTGTATTCACACAACCTAGTTACCCCAAGGCAGAATCGCTCACCAACTTGGTAAATAACATAAATATTAGAGGCGGTCATATTCCTTCCCTGAAAGTGGCATGCCCCTCACCCATATAAGGGACGCTATGACCTGGGTATATACTCACCCTACTCCTCAAGCTAGGGGATTCACCCTCTACGCACAACCTCCCCTGATAGCACTAGAGTATATATAATAATAATATCTAATCACTGATATTAGTACACACACCATATATATATATATACTATAACACATCGTATATATATATATATATATATATATATATATATATATATATATATATATATATATATATATATATATATATATAGAGAGAGAGAAATAAAATACCCCGGCTATCCCGTGTACTAAGTCCGTAACACAAGCCTATACAAATTATTATCAGTTTATGGCCCAACTCTGATTATTAATTAATTTGCACATTAATTAATTAAATTACTTTTGGTGTCGCCCAATTACTATACTCAGACTCGCCCCCGTGGCCCAAATAAAATAATACCTGAGTCTAAATCCCCGACTCCAAATTTATTAGCTTTCCATCTAAATTAATTTAACACCTTGGTATCGCTCAACCAATATACTCGAACTCGCCCACTCGACCCGTATCTAATTATTTCGAGATATTTTTCCCCAAAATTTAACCATAGTGTGTCACACATAAACTCCCTAAAATCCCAATCATTTTTCCCTCATAATTGATTAGAATGTATGCCCTATATTTATTTTTCGTTAAATAAGGTATGGGAAATAATTTTAATTAAATTCCCCTTATATATTAAAACTGACCGAACTGCCAAAAATCCTCGGCCATCGATCCCCAACCATCGATTGATCGATCGAACAAGTCTTCGTCTTCTCTGAGACCCTGTTTCTACCATGGACGAAAATCTTAATCCTCCAACTCCCTCTACAGTTCAACCCAGGTCTTAACATCAAAATAACACATCAGGAACATCATTAGAATCCCCCATAAAGTCCCCAAAACGAATTAATTTCCTGTCCTCCACTATTATTTTGAATTGGGGAAAAACCCCTGTTATTCGTTAGCCCATCTCAACACCAAATTATTATTTCAATTTCTTTCATAATTAGTCTGAGCTTTCACATCTGACCAGTTATACACAAATCTCAGATTATACATGAATCTCTATAAGAATTTCTAATCAGGAGATTAAATTACAAAAATATTTTTGTACCCTCTTTACCCCAAAACGAATTTTTGATTCCCACATCACATAAATATGAATCTAAATACAATTAAATGCTACAACAAGTTAACCACTTGCCTTATGGTTTCGTAGGGTCTGATTCGGAGTTGTGATTCTCAAGGTTGACGATGAACTTCCCCATTTTGGCTCTTTCCTTTGTCCCCCAAATTGGTTCCTAGTGCCTTTAACTGCTAGGGTTTTTCTCTCCCGCTATGTGTTTTCAAATCTCCAATTAGTCGTTCCCCTTTTCCTTATAATTAAGTAATTAGGCTTTATCCACTTTTTAGCCTAATGGGCCAATCCCAGGTTACCCAAATGCCTCCGTGTGGGCCCGACTGTGCTTAAAAATATCTCGTGACCCGTTTACTACCCCCGGGTACACTTTTTTGACTATCTCAGCCCATCCGGACTCAATCGTACACTCATAATTGGTATCCGAATTAATTTATAAAAAATCCTTATCTCACACCCAAATTGTTCTATACCGACTCCCGACTAAGATAAGTACATACCCCATCACTAATACCCGAAATGACGTAAATAAATTATTACTATTCACTTAGTAATTAAATTTCCCTAAATATTAACTATTCACTCCCCGATTAATATTTAAATAATTATTACCATAATTAATTCAATTAAAATTATGACACACAAGTAATTTAGAATTCCCAAATTAATTAAATATTAAATGCATAAAATTATGGGGTGTTACATATACCTAAGAAAAGTTTTTGTTGGTTGATTACCTATCTCAAAGATAAGAAATTTGAGTACATTTCTCTCTATGTTCACCACCTGAACATTCATCACCTTAAGTACAAGCTTTTATAGAAATTACATGGACAGTTATACAAAAAGTGAATAGATTAATTTAAGATAGAACCAAATACAAAACCAACCTCATCTTTGGTTTAGGTATTATCTGTTATATAGAAAAATCTTTAACACGTGGAGGACTGATCTGTTCATACTTTATGTATCAATCAACCATGAGGAAAAAGAAAATTAAAACTTGCCATCAGGATAATAAACTTAAGTAAAAAACAGCAGGGGGAAATGGATCAGAATTAAATTACGGGTCCATGTACGTACGAGGCAACAATCATGCTAGAAACATAAAAAAGTTAGCTTGTTCCTACTTAAAGTATGGGAAAATAAGAATCTGTCAATGTATGACACGGTGAGATACAATGTGTCCGATACGAGTTTATACTCTTCCACAACCTCCACCAACCATTCTACTAAGATTGCTCGCATAACTCCTGTTACATCTTTTTGAACCTTTTCCATGTAATCAGGAAATGCCCTCCTCTTTTTCTCCACCTAAATTACACACTTGCCATTAGATTGAATGTTCTGTGACATTTTATGTAATATTTAATAGAGAAATACAAATTCCAAACCCTAGCATAAACTTAAACCTAGTAATAAGTGAAGGCAAAGTAAAGTTTGTATACATGATAGTCAAATATTCATATGAGAAAACAAGAAAACAAACTCGTATAAAAAAATATATAATTTTAAAAAGTCCATCATAGGTGGGGTAAGATGATATTTACAAAGTGCAGCATAATTTTTGAAAGTCCATTCTCTCTATATAATATTATCATGCACTAAGTTTTCATACCAAAGAAAACTATATACATATTAAGAGGGGAGAGAAGTGATGATAGCTCAATTTCATTAACCTTGCGCATTGCTGACTTATTTGGTCAGAAATTTATTGCAATTAATGCATTGCTGACATACACTTAGTTACACACATTGAAAATATATAAATTTGATATAATTACATCCGTACATTTCAAGCTGAAGAATCTTGCAAGGAATTCTTAAATTTTCATTGAATTATAATAACCTAATCAAGACCAGTGCATTTTTTTGGAAAATAAAAGTTCGATCTGTATCTTTAAACGTTCGTCTCGTGAAACATATACTAACAACTATGGTACATTACTAATAAACAAAAAATAAGCAGATTGGCGAAGGGATACCTAAAGATATAAATACCCCTAATGATAAAATAAAGGATATAAATAGAAAATAGATAAGAGATAAAATTGTGAATCCGCCAGAATATATATAGTACCTTCCATTCTTCATATCCTTGATGGCCTTCTTGATTGAATTTCTTAACGGTGATGGCTATACTTAACTTCATGGTATGATTTTGAGTTCATGGTTGTGATTTTGGGTTCAACGAATGTGAACATTTTTAACTCCCTAGTCACAATCAGACCCATTTGCATAGGCGATTCAATGGTTTAATTACAGTTATTATTGATTTTGCGGTTGTTTGCATTACTAAGGACTGAAAACAAAGGAAAAAAATTACCATTGATGTACTGGGTGAAACAAATTATAGGAGTATACCTGGTGGTTCTTGAAGTGGGGGAGGGATAAGATAGGTAACACGAATAGAGGTGGTTCTTGAAGTTGACGGCGATGGCTTGGCAGATCCCGTCATTTATGACAGGCTCAGCTACGAGAGTGATAACGACCAGGCCGTAGTTTGGGGTGATAACGACCTCCGTAAGATTAGGTTCTTGTAAGGACATAATTTTATAAATGTCCGGGGTAGAATTTAGGAATTTTCTATTTGTCCCAGATCACAGTATGTATGTATGATACCGCTTCATTCGGAACGTCAACACGATCATCCTCGACGGCCTTGATCCGAATCCATGCATCCACCATCTTCATACTGCATCATGCTTCATGCGACGTGCTGCTCAAGCGTTCCCACTACTCCACTTCGCATTATTGTTAAATTGATTTAATGGAGTTGTCTACATTTGCATAAATATTTGGTAATTTTTCAGAAAATATTTTTTCGAAGTCTGATTCGTTTTCAACAAAAGCAAAATTTTTTTAAGTGTAGAAGCGGACTTGTCTCGATCGACGATCTCGTTCAAATGACATCACTCTATCGTTTGAGCGACATGGGTGAGTCGCGTGAACTCGTTCGAACGACATCTCTCTGTCGTTCAAGCGATATGAGGATGTCGCGCGACCTCGTTCGAGCACCGCCGCCACCTCGATTTTTGTATAAATATCTGGGTTCATTCTACATGTTTTTCAAGTCTTTTTTGCACACGATTTCTGCATTTTACAGCCCATAAAATAGACTTCATGTTTTAAGGTTTCATGCCTTCTTTATTCACATAAACACTCCCATATATATATATATATCTTTAAACCTTTAAGAGGATCGTTTTTACTCATCTAGAGTAACTTGTGGAGAAGTCATCTCTTTTCCATTGCTGCCCATCTGGAGTTCTTGTGGGAGATTCCAGTCAACGACATCGGAACCGACACCTGAGGGTATTTCTTATGTCACTCTTATTTTCATTGTCATCCGTGTAAACTGTTCTTCACAAATTATAGTGAAAATAAAAGGTTTTGCCCCTTTGGGGGATTTTTCCTCACTTGTGTATTTTGTTTGTGATTGAATGTTCTTGCATGATCATATTGTCTGCAATCACACCTAGATGCATGTTTTAGGATTTAATTGAAAAAACTGAGTTTGATTAAATAATTTCTTTGTTTGAACAAAAGCGCACTCTTAAATTGGTATCAGAGCCAATTACACAATTATACCGTGTAATTTTTCGCAAATTTTTTCTAAGATATCAATTTTCTGAAAAATTGATTTTTGAAAAAGGGTGTGATCAAAATGGAAAAATTATATAATAAAACGCCAGTTTTTGACGGGAAGAATTATGCTTACTAGAAAGCCCCCATGAAATCTGCTTTAAAAGCCATTGATGAAAGAGTTTGGATTTTAGTTAAAAGAGGGTGGACACCTCCCTCCATCACTGTTGACAACGTGACTAATTTAAAATCTTTGACTGCATGGACTGAAGAAGAATTTAAAAGGTCATCTTTTAACTCTAAGGGTCTTAGTGCTATTTCTCGATCCGTTACACCTGACGAGTTCCGACGGATAATGACGCGTACCACGTAAAAAGAGGCATGGGATGTTTTACAACTTACCCATGAAGGAACTAATGCCGTGAAAGAATAAAAATTACAAAACTTAACAACTCAATTTGAAATTATCACCATGCTTGAATCTGAATGTTTTGATGAATTCTATGCTAGATTATCTGATATTGTAAACACTAGCTTTAATCTTGGTGAACACATTCCTAATGC
Source organism: Sambucus nigra (assembly GCA_949130495.1). NCBI lineage: Eukaryota > Viridiplantae > Streptophyta > Magnoliopsida > Dipsacales > Adoxaceae > Sambucus > Sambucus nigra. The sequence goes on from OX422216.1 coordinate 331,004,396, forward strand.
TAGAGTTGTTAAAAAGATTCTAAGATCACTGCCTAAGCGTTTTATCCCTAAAGTCATTGTGCTAAATTCTATGGGTGATTTAAACATGCTTAAATTAAAGGAACTTGTAGGAGACTTACAAACGTATGAAATTGATATGTTTCCTAAATTTGTCAAGCGTAAAGATAAAGGAATTGCACTTAATGCCCAGGATAGGAAGAGTGAGGGGTCGACAAGAAAGAGGGTAGAGTCATCTAGAAAAAGGGAGATAGAAACGTCTAATTCCGAGTGTGACCTTGATTTTAAAAAAATCAAGAAAATTTTCAAATTCAAGAAAAATGGAAATTTCAAAGATAAAAAGAATTTTAAGAAAAATAAATTTGGAAAGAAAAATGAAAAAGATTTTAAATATCCTCTTAAGAAAGATGGTGAGAGATGTTATGAGTGCGACGGTAAGGGTCATAGAGCTTTTGAGTGTGCTACTAGGCTGAAAAGACTTGCAAAAGAAAAGGGCAAAGTTGTCCTTAATGCTACCCTTAGTGACGACAGTGAGGTCAAGTCGATGGACTCTAGAGACGAGTCATCGTATGAGTGTAACTTCACCGCATTCATGGATAGTCATGTGAGTACCTCTAGTGCTCCTCACGACGATGAGGATGCTAATTCACAGGGACACCTCGACAGTGAGAATGAAGTGAGTGAGGGGGAGGATATTGCAAGTGAGAGAGAGAGTAATCTTCAACACGCCTACATTGAGTTATATACTGAGTCATTTAAAATAAAAAAGTGTAACAAAGTGTTAGTTCTTAGGATCACCGCTTTAGAGGAAGATTTAGAAGAAGCGAGAGAGAGAGAGAGAGAGAGAGAGAGAGAGAGAGAGATAACTCCACCTTCACTACCTTGAGAGAGAGGGAGAGAGTCTACCTGTGCTGAGAGAGAAAGTCAGTTTAGAGAAAGAGAGAGACTGTTTGGAGAGAGAGAGTTATTTTGAGAAAGGAAAAGGGGACTTGACTAAACAAGCGGCTAGTCTTCCGAGTGAGCTCCATTCCTCCCTAGAGACTCGGAAGAAACTTGAAGCCATTGTAGCCTAGCTTACTTATGATCTTGAGAGAGCACGAGAAGTCAAGGTTCAAATTGAGGACAAATCTGAAAAGATGGGAAAGATGCTCCTCGGTCCTGATTTAGGTTTTGGTTATAGGTAGGGAATAGGTTTTGACGGTGCCTCCACATCCCAAATTTCACCTGGACCAGTTTCCGAGTTTACTATAACTCCATACGGTCATCATCAAAATCAACGAAGGAGAGTTCGACCAAGAAAAGAAAACCAAGGTTCGCCTAAGACTGTGTTCTTTTGTACGTACTGCAAAAGAAAAGGCCACCTCAGGTAGATTTGCTATAGTTTGTGTAGGAGAGTAGTGAGACTGGGGTCTATGAATAACTGGAAAGGGTGAGGCGTGACCCACTCCAATGGACACTGCCTGCAAGGTCTTCAAGGTCTTCTGGTGCAACTTCTCAAGAAAACTTCTCCTTCTGGTAATAATTGAACTCAAGCTTCAACTCAATCCTGCAAGAAGACGAACTTTCACAGAAAAAATAGTAGTTTTCTCAAGGGAAACACCTGAGAATGATGGCTGTCAGTAGGGAGTGAAGGAATAAGGCACTCAGCACTAAGAGAATGAGCAGGAAGAGAATACTAGGTAGGTCTGGTGAGATTTTAGCAGAGTAAAAGTGAAATTTCAATTGTCTCTCTATTGACCTTGCCCAGAGGTCTATTTATACTAGGGCATTAGGGATGAGTTGGCATTTTTGGGCGCCAAAACTGAGAGGGTTGGTGGGGAACAATGTCTGAAGTGTACTATTTGTCCCTACCTACAGACAGCCCTGCCTGTCCCCTCCTGCAGGCGCCACCTGGCGCCAACCAAAGTCAAAAAGAACATATGTTTCCTAATGAAGACAAAATATCTGATTTGGTAAATATCTTTTGAAACGGTAACTTGTGGTGCAATTTTGCAAATCTTGAGAGAGGAGGCCTTAGGGACCCCTCTCTTCTAAAATTATTATTTTTCTTGAGAGGGACCTCGAGGACCCCAGCTTCTGGAAAAGTTAAACATTTGTATAAAGAGTTTATTCCTTGTGATTAGCCAGCTCTTTGGCTGCTCACTTCACTTGTGACCAAGTGTGAAGTGTGTGTGGTCTTGAGTGACTTCTAGGTCTTCCTACTAGTATTCTCTCAATCCTATAGTGCTAAGTGGTTGAGCTTGCTCAATATACCTTGTCCCTCAACTTAAGCCAAAACTCCCAAGAGGTCCCAACTAGCCTGCTTGAGCCCTGCTTTCTCAACTAGGCAACCCGTACAGGAAAGCAAAGTGTTAATAATGTTGTTCTTTTAAAGAATGTCGTTTCATGATGAGGAGTTGCTCGTGGTAGTCACTCCCTCATCCTGGCCACCGTGGGTGGGTTCCTTCTCAATATGAGTTTCTGCCGGAACCCTTGCGGTGGCACTTCTTAATCTTGAACTTCTGCGGTGGCCCTTGTGGGTCACCTCTCGAATGACATTGCTGCAGTGACCCTTGCAGTGGCAGTGACCCTTACAGTGGCACTTATCAATCTTGGACTTCTGCGGCGGTGGCCCTTGCGGGGCACCTCTAGAATGTCATTGCTGTAGTGACCCTTGCAGTGGCAGTGTCCCTTGCAGTGGCACTTCTCAATCTTGGACTTCTGCGGCGGTGGACCTTGCGGGGCACCTCTCGAATGTCATTAATAAAAAAAGTATTTTTTATTTTATTTAATTTTTTTTATAGGTAGACACCCTTCTACATTAGCCCCTCGTGCAAAGTTTTTTTGGTTGGGTAGACTAAAAAAACTTTATACGCCATAAAGTCAATTTCAACAATTATATATATATATATATATATATATATATATATATATATATATATATATATATATATATATATATATATATATATATATATATATTTTTTTGAGGGACCCTAGGATCATTAAGTGCGGTGTCCCTTTATCCGAGGTTTTTAATTTTTTGAGAACCCACGCGTTAGTGTGGGAACTGTCATCTCATCATTTAGGAAAAAAAGTCGTCACCTTTTTTGCCTTCCTGCACATTTTCCCATTCTGATGTAAAAAAAACATAAGACCCTTTTCTTGGGCTCTTTCATCTTCTTCAAAAAAACCTCATAGGGTCTTTGGGTTTGTAGTGAGAGAAAAGGATTTTAAAACACCATAGCCTCCAATCTTTTTGCTCTGGCTTTTTTCCGATACTTCATTGATGGCTTTTAATCCATCAAATCCCTTTTCAAATGTGAACACCCTCATAGCTCCCATGACATTTGGCTCCATGCCTTCTTCATTATTGCCATTTTTTTCCATTACGTCCAATGCTACCCATGAAGCTCTTGTTAGGGATGAAATTTTCGTACCCACCTCCATGATGCCTGCTGTCGACGCCGGCGCAACCCCTCAGGGTGTCATCGAGGATTCCACATCTCAGGCGAGGGTTATCCACGAGAGTTCCTCGTCGTGACTACTGTCCGCACCGATTGGGCTGGGTATTTTCGGAGATTTTTTGGGTGGGAGTGTCTCGACAGCTGGTTTGGTCGAGGGTTCCTCGTCTACCAGACTATTAGGGATCAAGGGTGTCTCGATAGTCGATTTGGTCGAGGGGTCCTCGTCTATCAGACCATTAGGGATCAAGGGTGTCTCGACCTGTGATGAGTGTCTAGACGCGGAGGGTTCCTCGTCTGTTGGAACCAGTGTTGGAGAAAGGGGAGTCTCGACAGCCATGATTTTTCTTGGTGAGAGGGGGGTCTCGACCTGTGTCAACATGGTGGTCTCCTCTTCGCAGACCCATTCAACTAAGGGTTCCTCGCGGTCTGTCATCGTGTCCGAGGGTCCATCGTCAGAAGGTGGGGATCTCGACGTCGGCGAGAAGGGGGTCTCGACGTCAGCTGGTGGTTTCTTGCGTGGTAACGCGGGTGTTGACGCTCCTGGGGGTTCTTCGCGAAATGCATTGCTTGCTGAAATTTTTTCGTGTGACCCCTTTTGTACTATGGGTTCCTCGCCGGCAATGTCATTGGTACATATTTTGGGTGAGGGTGTCTCGACCCCTATTACGTTGAAAGGGGGGGTCTTGACATCTGTTGAAATTGGTAGTGATTCCTCACACTTTATCCTAGGTATGGAGGGTCCCTCGCCAAATCAAGTGTTGGTTGCTGGGGGTGTCTAGGCGATTGGAAGTACTACTGGGGATTCCTCGCCATTTGATTTTTCTGTTTTGGGTGTCTCGAAACCTGTCTATGTGAGGCAAACTTTCCCTCGTGACCAGGGAGGTTCCTCGCCCACTGACATCACCTCTAAGGGTGTCTCGACACCCACTTATGTTGGTGTTGATGATTCTTTGACTGGTCGTGTTGCGTTCTGGGAAATGCGCAATTTTCCACTAGTTTCGGGTGGGGGTGTCTCGACCTCTTATTGCATCGAGGGTTCCGCGACCCAGGGTGTCTCGCCAATTGTTGGCATTATGGGGAGTATGCCACTGATCGGGGGTCCTTCTACCAAGATGAGTTCTTTTCTTGAGACAATGGCTCTTGGTTGTTCATCAGCTACGTCATCCTCTTCTCAGGCATGGAAGGACTATATGCACATTTGCCAAGGACGGGATTTTGGTATTTATCGTCGGGCTCCTTTTTTTGGTCCTGCTGACAACTTCATGGTTTCACTTTTCGAATTTGGTGAAAAAATTTTGGACACTGTTCTCGAGCGCTCTCATGTGTGGTTAAGTGAGTCTGCTGATTTCCCTACTATTTCTCCAGACTCCATTCTCCGAGTTCGTGTTGACCGCGGTGACTTTCCTTATTCTAATGTCGAAGCTAAAGCTACTGGGGGTCCCACAGAGGAGTGGGCTAGCTGGGTTGACTATGTTCTGAGCATTCCTGATTATGCGGCTATCCTTAGGGAAGTGGGTCTTTTTACCGCCGTTAGTAGCCTGAAGTCCTGTACAGTATCTAAACATATTTCTTCGCTCAATCTTTTACTGTCTCGGTGGAGTATGGAATCTCACACATTTGTCACAGGCTGGGGCGAATTTACCATCACCCTAGAGGATGTATGTGAATTGTACGCTCTTCCTTTCTTTGGGCAACAGGTCTTTTCTGATGACTGCGAGGATTCTTTAGAGCAGGAGATGGTGGGGGAGCTACGGTCAGCTCTCAGAGAGTGCTCGAAGTATGTGGCTATAAATATAACTGGTCATTCCAAGCATTCCTTTGCCAAATGGCAAAGATACTGGTTCAGATATTTTGAGCAGTTGCAGAAGGGGGAGACTTCATGCGCAGCCCCCAGAACCCAGGATGGTCCTAAGCTCCACTATCCTGCACATTTAGCCGCTTTCTTGGTTACATTTCTGACTCGGTTCCTTCTGCCAGGTAAGCCTGAAGATTGTCCTCGCGAACCTCTTTTTAGATTAGCTGTACGGTTGTCTCGCGGTAGGTCGATACCTATGGCCGCCTTGACTTTGGGTTCTCTTCACACCTGAATGGACCGAGCACACATAGATGTAGAGAGGTCTTGCGGTCGGTATGATGTTCTAATTATGCAAATGCTGCTCTCTTAATTGCCTTTTTATTTGAGCATTTCCCACACTTTACTTCAGGGGATCACGCTTGTTATAGCGATGCTGCGAGACTTCTCCGGTGGCACAAGAAAATTTCGAAGAAATCTTTGGGGATATTGATTGATGATGTTGAGGAGTTTCAGTTTTGGCCTTATACCAAGCGCCCTGGGGGAACTTTCAGCTGGCTTTCTTTCCCTGGCGATGGCGGGACTTTCTATTGCCCTTCAGCAATGGGGTCTGTTTCCACCTGTCCTCATATTAATGTGGTGATGATGCTCTTACCATGACACCTCCCTTCTTGGACCGTGTTAGGTCCGCGTGCTGAATCTTATCATTCCGAGAGGGCAAGACGACAGTTTGGCTATGATCAGGGCGTTCACATACCTCCTCTTCCTACCTACAGTGATCATTCTGAGGCATTTTCAGAGGCATGTGCTAGCTTCACTCTTCGGGGATTATTCTGTAGGGTCAGTGGTTTGGGTGGTCTCTATGTGCCTCTCTGTGATTATCATCTTTCGTTTACTTCATCTTGGTTCCTTCTTTGGCAGCGACAGATTCGTCTTATCCAAGAATGTGTAGTTGGCCCCCCTCATGAGACCAACCCCATTAAATATACCAAAGCCCAGTTTTTGGTCAGGCGGACGCAGAAAGATCTTTGGTTTCTCAGTACCACTTCCACGCCACCCTTGGAACAGGCCATTCCCATTTTAGTTAAGCCTCTTCTTGATGAGTCACTTCAGCTCCTGCCAGCTGAACTTCCCCCTGTTAAGTCTAGAAGTCGACCAATAAGCAGAGGGAAAGTGAGCACTTCTACCGCAAGCAAAAGGAAGCACCCCGACACAGATGTATCTAATTTCGTTCCTGCTTCTACCGCTTCTCCTCCCCCTCATCCTGTGAGGACTCGGGCTGCAAAGAAGAAGAAAGGAAATGGTGATGGCATGGCTGCCCCATCCATAGTGGACCAAGAGTCCGATACTGATGATCTTGGGGTGGAGGAGACATATCAAGTTGTGAAAAAGAAAGGTTACGGCGCATCGGATCTTTCTTCTCGGGAGGCACGGGTCGCATCTATTCCCATTGCAGATGGTACTATATTACGACATTCTTTACTTAGTGGAACTAGTTCTCTCAGAGTTTCACCTCTTGGATCTCCCTCCCCTTCATTGGAAGAGGAACTACTTGATTATGGAAGCACCCCTTCCTATGACGACCATAGTTCTTCTTCGGGTGATATGGGCGACCTAGGTTTCCATAGAAAAAGCACTACTGACACTTATGCTTTGTTATTAGTCTTGAGAGAGTCTTCTAGTGATGATGAGGCATCCCATTCTTCTGGGGGAGTTATCCCTACTACCCGACATCTCCCTTATGGCCAAACTACGCGCCCTACTGCGGTAAGTGTTCCCCTTCGTTGGAAATTTGATACATAGATTTTTTTATTTCTTCCCCCTCATTATTTTATTTGTTAAGGAAAGCATTCTATCGTATTTTGTAGGTCATTTCCATAGAGGCAAGTAGTTCTCCTCTTCCCCCACTGCGACTAACGCCTTTTCAGCGGGAGAGGAACTCCATGCTCGTTTCTTCCCGAGGCCTTTTTAGAGAGGTTTGTCATCTCCTTATTTCTTTTACCATCTAATGTAATTTGTTGATATGCCCATTACATTTTGGTTGTGTATGCTGGCTTTTCCCTACAGCTTTCATCTGTGCACCTTACCGGTACCAGGACCACTTTCGTCACTTCTTCTTCGGCTCAGATATGCCCCACCATTTTTGAAAACTTTCATTGTTCCCTTCTCTATTTACTTATTCCTTTTACTTACCCTTTTACAATGTGTAGGGGGTTGTGCCTTCTGGCATTGTCACTTCATCTTCTCTTATTTCGGCGGTGGGCACTTCTACAGTTAAGCCCTCGGGCACCTCCTTATCTAAGGTATGTATTATTACTTATATTTTTTTGAATGTTTGTTTCCTTTCGGTAGCAGGCTCTAACGGCTTTTGGATTTTCTTCTCAGGGAGGGACTCTTCCCTTACCTGATGTTACTATCCCCGGTTTGTCCTCTTCAGGGAGGATTTCTATCCCCCGAGTCCGCATATCTATGGACAGCAGACCCTTGGTTCAGGCAATTTCTCGCGGCCCAATATTTACTGTGGCGTCAACTAGTGAGCCTATGCTTCAGGTTAGGCCTTTTCCATTCGAGCATGGAATCTCTTTCCCCTCGAACATGTGATGAATAACACGTTTTCATCCTTTGCAGGCTATCAGCACAGCCCCTGCTGCGTCGATCGTCCTTTTTCGCTCTTCCTCTCTGGATGGGGCCTAAGTATTTTCATATTTTCTTAGTTTTATATTTCTTCTCTATCCGGTATGTACTTATCGTAGCCCTCTTTATCCTTTATTGCATTTATCCTTTGGTGCTATTTCGATGGCGGCTCCTGCTATTGTCTCTTCAGCAGCCCCTATACACGGGCCCGCTTGCCCTATTACCGCGCCCCTTCAGGTAGCTATCTTTGCTGTGATATTGAGGAATTTCCATCTCCTCTTATTATTTGATATATATATATATATATATATTTATTTATTTTTTTTATCCATGAGATAGGTGATTTATTAACTCTTGCCCCTTCTTCTCCTTCGCAGCCTCGCCTGTCCGTTGCGACTGTCGTTGCTGAGGTTATTCTTCTCCTTCGGGAAGCGCCTGAGGTTGAGGTAGCTTCTTTAGGAGCATTGGTTACTGAGATAGCCCCTGCAGGAGCACCCGATATTGAGGCCACTTCTTCAGAAGCACTGGTCGCCGAGACAGCCCCTGTAGGAGCATCGGTTAGTGTGGCGGCCCCTATGGGAGCCCCCACACCTCCTATTTTAACCGTTATGGAGAGCGTTATTCAGGTACAGTGTATAAGTGTGTCCATTTCCCTGATTTCATTTTTTTATGTCTTTATTATTTTGTTTAAATTGCGCAAGCATTCCCATCTTCGCCCTTGTTGCATTGTTTCTAGGTGAGTGAGGTTGCTCCGATGACTATGGAGTCTGATGAAGTTGCTCTGATATTTGTGGAGTTTAAGAGTAGGATGGCTGCGAGAGAGGTATTAAACTAGCATACTCCCTCTTTTCTTCTTGCGCATATTGTGCAAGCATTATCATTTCACCTTTGTCTTATCGTTTCCAGGTGCATGAAAGTACTCCGATGACTGTGGAGTCTGGCAGTGGGGCAACTGCGAGAGAGGTATTAAACTAGCATACCCCCTCTTTTTACTATTCCTAATTTTTCTTCTTGCGTATACTGTGCAAGCATTCTCATTTCACCTTTGTCTCATTATTTTCAGGTGCATGAGAGTACTCCGATGACTGTGGAGTCTGGCAGTGGGGCAACTGCGAGAGAGGTATTAAACTAGCATACCCCCTCTTTTTACTATTCCCAATTTTTCTTCTTGCGTGTACTGTGCAAGCGTTCTCATTTCACCTTTGTCTCATTGTTTCCAGGTGCATGAGAGTACTCCGATGACTGTGGAGTCTGGCAGTGGGGCAACTGCGAGAGAGGTATTAAACTAACATACCCCCTCTTTTTACTATTCCCAATTTTTCTTCTTACGTTTACAATGCAAGCGTTCTCATTTCATCTTTGTCTCATTATTTCTAGGTGCATGAGAGTACTCTGATGGCTATGGAGACTGGCGGTGGGGCCGCTGCAAGAGAGGTATTAAACTAGCATACCCCCTCTTTTTACTATTCCCAATTTTTCTTCTTGCTTATGCTGTGTAAGCGTTCCCATTTTACCCTTGTCTCATTGTTTCCAGGTGCATGAGGGTACTCCGATGGCTGTGGAGTCTGGTAGTGGGATGTATGTGGAGAGAGATTATAGTTCTGAGGTCACTCCTTTGGTCGGTGAAGCTGATTTTGTTGGAGAGTCTTCTTTCCTCCCTTTTGAGGTGCGGTCTCGCCACTCCGACGACGATGATGAAGTAGAGGATGTTGCGACTATTGCGGGTAGACTATGGCGTGAGGAGTTACCAGGGCGATTCAGGACACATGAGCGTCAGATCTTGGATCTCATCTTAGAGCACCATCCAGAGACATTCACTTCTCAGAGTATACTTCAGATTGACTGTCTCTCGGCCTTTAACCTGAAGGCTCTTGCCAGCCATGTTCATGAGTCCTTGGCCACCTCCCCTGCTAAGCTGACTAGCTCTTCCATTTTTCTATTCTTGGACGCCCTCCGCGACTTGCAGGAGTTGTATCATTTTCGTTTGGATTGGCTTGATGTGGGAGTTCGCCCCTTTCTGAGTGTACCTTTTCGTAAGATAGTGAGATTTCACATTTCTTGACAGTCTAGGGTTGAGCAGCGGCGGGCTGAGGCCACGAGAATCCATAATCAGATCGCCTTACTGCAGGTGAAACTCGCCAGACTCAAGTCTGGTGATGAGGAGGACGAGGCTAAATCTGCTAGGTTGGAGGAAGAGCTTCTGCGGGAGGCTGGTCCATCGTATGCTGGTGCCATTGCTCGTGATGATTTATTTTTTGTAGTTTCTAGCAGATAGACTACTTCTTGCTTTGCAGTGCTCAGAATTCTATGTGTACATCACTGATCATTCATGAATGAGACACTTTGTTTCTTCTGCACTTTTCTTTTCCCTTGTTCTCCGTTTATATTATGGGTGTTTGTTTTATATGGCTTGCTCTAATTTCTGTGAGCATTTAGCCTACTGATGGCTGCCCCATATACTGCGGGGTACTTGCATTATCGTGAGAAGTTATGTATATATATATATTGTATATATTTTTTCAAAAAAATGCACCTCTTGTAACTGTGAGGTATCTTCATATTACTGTCTTGGATTTCCCCTCCTGTCTGTGGGGGTACTCCTGCACACTACTACTTATATTCATAAAGGCTAGGTTGGAGAGGGGGTGACCCCTGTCTCCTTCTAGAAAGTCTGGTTTCATTGAAAACTACTTGAATTATCTAGCCCCTAGTCTTTGGGGTTCTTGCTCTATATTCTCTTTAAGATTTTCACTGTTCTTTAAAATATTAAAGAGGGGGAATTTAACCCCCCTCTATATTTTCTATTAATTTATGTCTGGGGGGACTTTGCTCAGTATACTTTCTCTTAGGATGTACTTACCTCCCAAGTGTAGTGGGCAAAGTTCCTGATTTTTTTTTGTGTACTCTCCTCTACCCTAGTAGGGTGTGTATATATATATATATATATACATACATACATATATATATACATATATATATATATATATATATATATATATATATATATATATATATATATATATATGAGTACACAAATCAAGCATCAATAATGACCACAAGTGTTGCTATTTCATTTCTTTACTTTTGTGTGCTGTTTACAATGTGGTATTGCTCAAAAGAAGTTACAAAAAAAACTTTTTCGGTGTAGTAGCAATTCTGAAAATCCATTACAGACATGCAAGAAACAAACAAAACTTGTTAGCTGTTACTAAGCATAGTACCTCTTCAGCCACTTGCAGTTGATGGACTGGAGGCAATCACTCTCTGGTTATGATATTTGGCAGTAGCCCGACTTCCCCACTCCTCTGACAACAAAGGGGCCTTCCCAGTTAGGCTTGAATTTTGATGCCGACATGCTACGACGATGGTGAGTTGATGCTCGCAGGACTAAATCTCCCACCTGGAACTCTCTAGACTTAACTAAGTTCTCGTAGGCCCTGGACATTTGCTGAGTGTAGACTTTGAAATTCTCTCTCGCCTTGTCCCTATGTTCGTCCAACGCCTCCAGCTGCACATGTCTTGGGTCAGGGATGAGCCCATTACTAAGAGAAATTATAGCTGAAGGTACCGCCAACTCCACTGGTAGGACAACTTTGGTCCCGTATACCAAAGAGAATGGATTAAACCCTGTTGGTTTTCTTTTCGAAGTACTGTAAGCCCACAACACCATAGGTAACATCTCATCCCAGGCCCCCGGCATGTCCTCTAACATTTTCTTTAAAATGTTTATCAGGGTCTTATTGGTAGCCTCTGCTTGGCCATTGCCCTCGGCGTAGGAGATGGTTGAGCTATTATGCATAATTTTATATTTTTCTGTGAGGAGGTCCATCTCCTTGCATACAAATTGCTTCCCATTATCCGTTAAGATCACCTTGGGTATACCAAACATGCATATGATATACTCCTTTATAAACTGGGTTACCACTTGGGCGGTGACTCTCCTTAGAGGAATGTCTTCCGCCCATTTGGTGTACAGTTCTGTAGCAACAACGATAAAACCCTTGCCGTGAGATACCGGGGCGATCTTTCCCACTAGGTCAAACGCCCACGTATGGAAGGGATAAGGAGCTACCAAGCTTTGCAGGCTGACGGAGGGAGCGTGCACCATGTTTCCATGCACTTGACATGCTCTACAATTCTTCACATACCCAATGGAGTCAGCCTCCATGGTCGGCCAGTAGTATCCCAGCGTCATCAGTTGGTCATACAGTTTGGCGCCCCCCATGTGAGAGGGGTCATGAGCTTCTTTCAGCACTCTCTTCGCTTCTTCTTTGACTACGCATCTTAATGCCTTCTCGTTGTATCCCTTCCTGTATAACTCTCCTTCAACTAAGTAGAAATGAGCTATTCTCTTTCTAAGGTAAATTTCATCCGCTCTCTCTGCGGGAAGCTCCCCATCTTTCAAGTATGCTATATATGGCTGTCTCCAATCTTCGAAGGCTTCCACAATGTTAGCCTCCGCCAGCTGGTCAAAATTAGTTTGGCACTTTAAACATCTTTCTTGCAAATGGGCCGCTTCTGCGCTCATGGTAGGCCAATAGTACCCACTTCGTTGCAGTCATCTATAGAGGGGAACATCAGTATCTCCGCAGTGCTTTTGGTGCATTTCTATTAACCTCTCCTTAGCTTCTTGCTCACTGATGCACCTTGCCAGAAACCCTCCAAGACTCTTGAAGTAGAGAGTCCCTTACAGCATATGATAGTTGGCTAACTCTAATATTTTCATTGTCCCTTCTCTAGTTTCAAGTTACTTCTCCACCAGATGCCTCCAATCTTCTGGCTCGTCACTAGGGAACAAAGATTATACAGTAGTGGGTACCGTTCTCTGCCTCACTGTGATGGTTGCTTCAGACTCCTCCATGTCCAGCTTTTGTGCTATGGTGACGAGCACGTCAGGGTGCCTATTCATCGTTCGCGCCTGCCTCTCCACAGTTACTTCTGAGAATTATCCCAGCAGCCTTTAGATGATGTGTTTGTAGGTCGCTAAGTCGGCGTGCTTAAGGGAAAACTCCCCATTGACCTGCCTCACTACTAGGTTGGAGTCCCCTCGTATACACAATACCCTGACCCTTCTTCTGAGTGCTTTCAGCATCCTTAGAATGAGGACCTCATATTCAGCCTCATTATTTGAGCATTTGAAATCCAGCTTGAAGGAAAGAGTGATTTTTTCTTTCCCATCTAACAGTATGATGCCGGCTCCTTGAGCACTGGAACCATCAAACTCCATAAACCACTTCTTCACCTCCTCCGTCATGCATGCTTGAAAGCTCTCTCCTGGTAGCTCTTTACTAGGTGGTTCGAAAACTCCACTTGGGAAGTGGGCCAGCAGATCTGCTACTGCTTGGCTTTTAATGGCCTTGGGCATTACACATTTTAGATCATATTCTGACAAGATCAAAAACCACCTTGCTGCTCCTCCCACGAGTATAGTCCGCGCGAGGAGGTACTTGATGGGATCACACTTGGTGACTATGTGAATTGTGAAGGCTAGAAGATAGTGTCCCAACTTCTGGGCCATAAATACCAACGACAGGCAATGTCTCTCAACGCTGGTGTATCTTGATTCTGTTCTAGAGATTACTCTTGACAGTTAGTAAACTGACTTTTCCACTCCTTTTTTCTCTTGCGCCAAGAGGGCCCCTATCGATCTCTCTGTAGAAGTGGTAGAGCAGCAGCGGCGCTCCGGCTTCGGGGGGAATCATCGTGAAAGGAGAGGCTAGGATTTCCTTAATCTTCTCGAACGCTTTCTTCTGTCTCTCTACCCAAACCCACTTGGCTTTGTCTTTTAGTAGAGATGCGAACGGATGAGTTACTTCTGCCAGCGCAGGTATAAACCTCCGCAGGTAGGATACCTTTCCCAGGAAGCTCTTAACTTGCCTCTGAATCTTGGGTGGTGGCATCATCACAATGTCTTTCATCTTCTCCGCATCCACTTGCACCCCTTGTCTATTCACAACAAAACCTAAGAATTTCCCTGCAGTAACCCCATAGGCACACTTTGAGGGGTTCATCCTCATCTTATACCGGCGGCACCTTTCGAATACTCTCCTAAGATCCTGTATATGCTTGCTTTCTTTCTTATATTTCACCACCAGGTCATCCACATAGAATTCTAGTATATCATGGAATAGGTCGTGAAAAATTGCCATCATGGTTCGCTGGTATGTGGCCCCGGCATTCTTTAATCCCAAGGGCATGACTGTATAGTGGAAGTTCCCCAATGGTATACGAAAGACAGTATTTTCCCGTCGGCAGGGTCCATTTTATTCTGGTTGTAGCCAACGTACCCATCCATGAAGCTATACATCTCATGTCCCACGGTGGCATCCACTAAGCTGTCTATACTTGGTAGTGGGAATTCATCCTTAGGACATGCCCTGTTCAAGTCACAAAAATCTACACAGATTCTAATTTGGCTTTTATCTGTTTTTGCCACTAGCACTATGCTGGAAAGCCATATGGGGTGTTGAATAGGCTTGATGAACCCTGCCACTAACAACTTCTCCACCTCAGCTTTTATCTTCAAATCAAGGTTCGCTGTGTATGTACGTGTGGCTTGCCTTACCGGAAGGGCATTGGGAAAGATGTTCAATCTATGAGAGCTCACTTCGGCATCTATTCCTGGCACCTCAGTATACTTCCACGCAAATACATCAGTGAACTCCTTAAGTAGCCCAATGAGCTCTTCCTTCTGCCTCGGTTCTAGACACTTGGAAATTAGAGTGCGTCTACTCTCACCCCCTTCTGTCCCCAACTTGATTTCCTTTAATTCTTGCAGCTGCTCTCTGGGTCCGTCTTGCATGCATTTTGGAGCTTCTTCTGTTTCCTCGGCATGCTCAATAATATGGGATTCATCAACGATAAAACACTCAGGCGTCGGGTCGATGCTCTCTTCCCAGAACACCACCCGCGTAGACCGTTATAAACGGTAAATGATCTTCCCGTCAGGCAAGACCACCTTCTTGCAAGTTCGAGGGGGTCTAGCTACCTCCTATACTTTACTTTTGCCTTTTTCCATGTGGGGGATTATCCTCCCCCTAGACGGTCATAAACAGACTTCTTCTGCGGGACCCTTCCCTCGGCTACCTTGATCCCTTCTAGTTTTCTTGCAGAGACCTTTCTTTCCTCATCTAACTCGGTGTAGAAGGCAGCATCTACCAGGTGGGCCTCCTTAACGGCGAAGGGTCTCTGCGTGTCCTTGATCACTATCTCTGTACCTCTAATGTTTGCCTTCGCACATTGATGGTAGGTGGAAGGCACTATGCCATGAGTGTGCATCCATACCCTTCTAATGAGTAATTGGTAGCTAGTGTTAGCATTAATAACATGGAATTTGATGTGGGAAGTAAAATTTCCCAACTTGATTCCCACATTCACGTATCCAATAGACTGTATTTCGGCATTGTCAAATCTAGAAATTACTAGTGGTACCGGAACCACCTTCCCCTGGTCAATTCTTGTTTCATATAATGTACTGATGGACATAATGTTAATAGATGCTCCCCCATCCATTAACGTCCTAGGAAATGAGACTCCATTAACCGTGGCTGTAACATACAACGGGCGGTTGTGGAAGTAAGGCACCAACCTATCTGCTTCTGAAAACACCACTTCAGAAGTATACTATTTAATCATCCTTTCGATTGGCCCCTGCCAATTTAGCGAAGGATCTCCCCGCAGCTGCACTGCCTTTAAGACCTTCCTCGTGATGGACACCCTTGGGTCGTACTTCACGCCTATCTGGTCGAAAAACCACTTGAACTTGGGGCTCCTTGCTATGGCCTCACATTCAGAATCTAAGTCTACCTCGTACGTCTAGGCACTACAAACATACTCCGCTTCGGAGGTCCCTCCCTCATCTAGGGAGAGGATGACATCTTCCTCACCCTCTGAGAGCGTCACTTCCTCAACTTCCCCACTTCCATTTTCTTGTTCTGGAGTGAAGAACCACTCTTATTTCTTTCTTTCTAGCTCAAGTTCGCTTAGTGATAGACTTCCCAACTCCTCACATAACTGATCTCTGCTCTCCCTCTCCATCAGGCCTTTGGTAGCTTCTTCATTATAAGCAACTACCATTTTGGCGGTGCCAAAGTGATGTGAAGGAAGTGGATTCTTGTTAAAATCCACAGGGGGTATCTGCAAGGTACCATTGGCCATCTGCTCGCCAATGATCCTTCGCAAGTAGTAACAATCTTTGGTAGAGTGCTGCACTCGTTGGTGCAACTCGCAGTACTTTGGATTGGCCTTGTCAGCTGCAGTGGGGGTTTATCCTTTTAGGTGGGGAGGTCCTGCTACACCTTCCCATACTAAGGTGTGGTAACAATCCATAGCCTCAGCTACGCTGCATGGTAGTGGCGATGGGGCATCTTCCCCAAACTTTCTCTTATTGCCGGGACTGTCAGTCTTAGCCCTAGAGCCTCCCTTCTTCCCTTTGGGACTCCCATCCACATAGTTAACTGCTTGCCTCCTTAAAACTTGAAACCTCCCGGAAGTCAGTGGGACTTGTGTCCTCCAGCCCGGGGCTCTTGGTTTGATTATCATAGCTATGTTGCTAGCAGCCCTGGTGAATTCTCTAAAAGTTTCATCTCTAGTTTCGTTGATCAAGTGCAACTTGTACTCTTCTAAGATTCCTTCCACACATATCTGCAGTAACCTGGCCTCCGCCACGTCCTCGTGGACATCTAAGGCCCTCTCACGAAATCGCTTGATGTAGTGCATCAACTCTTCTCCTGGTTTTTGGACCTCTTGTGCTAGGTGCCTCAATATAAATTCGTCCTCCGCTACAAAGAACTTCTGGAGGAACTGCCTCTGCATCTCTTCCCAAGTAGGGATGCTGTTAGGCGCCAAGTGGGAATACCCTGTATAAGCCTTCCCAGTGAGGGTCTTAGATAACTCCCTCAACCTCAGGTTCTTGTCGCCAGCATGTATTCCCAGGTAATTGACAAATCTCTTCACGTGTTCTCTAGGGTTCTCCCCCCTACCGTCGAACTTGATAAATTTTGGTGGAATATACCCCTCAGGGTATGGCTTCTCACTTACTTCCTGCGGATAGGGGTCTTGTAACTCCTCGTATAGGTGGGAACCCTCCCTCTGAGAGGAGGAGAGGAGCTTCCTCACTTCCTCCATAGTAACAGCCTTAGAGGGTGACTCCTCCAAACACATGCTTTTAGCAGCTGGCAAACCTGTTGGCGCCAGAACCTGCTCCGGTGCCGCCTTCCGGGCCGGAATCGTCTCTGCCGGAATCGTAATAGGGGTGGATACCCCTCCAGAAGGGGCAGCAGCAGGTGTCACACAACCTTGACCCAAGCTTGATAGGTCCACGTTATTTTGCTTTAAAAAGTCAAAAAACATTGCCATAAGATTCATACCTGCCATTGGAGCCACTGCCGGAGAACTGGTCTGCCCTCCCTGAGGCGCAGGCGCCTTGGCTCCAATCACCACCACTTCTTCCTGAGTAGTCTGGTCACTGTGAGCTCCATTACCTGATGGAGTGTCCTAAAAAACCAACTGCTTAGAGACATTTAAACCTTCTTTGTCCATTAAAACAAGAATACCTCCCCAACAGAGTCACCAAATGTAGGAGGGTAGTGAGACTGGGGTCTATGAATAACTGGAAAGGGTGAGGCATGACCTACTCCAATGGACACTGCCTGCAAGGTCTTCAAGGTCTTCTGGTGCAACTTCTCAAGAAAACTTCTCCTTCTGGTAACAATGGAACTCAAGCTTTAACTCACTCCTGTAAGAAGATGAACTTTCACAGCAAAAATAGTAATTTTCTCAAGGGAAACACCTGAGAATGATGGCTGTCAGTGGGGAGTGAAGGAAAAAGGCACTCAGCACTAAGAGAATGAGAAGGAAGAGAATACTAGGTAGGTCTGGTGAGATTTTAGCAGAGTAACAGTGCAATTTCAATTGTCTCTCTATTGACCTTGCCCATAGGTCTATTTATACTAGGGAATTAGGGATGAGTTGGCATTTTTGGGCGCCAAAACTGAGACGGTTGGTGGGGAACAATGTCTGAAGTGTACCATTTGTCCCTACCTGTAGACAGCCCTGCCTGTCCCCTCCTGCAGGCGCCACCTAGCTCCAACCAAAGTCAAAAAGCACATATGTCTCCTAATGAAGACAAAATATTTGATTTGGTAAATATCTTTTGAAACGGTAACTTGTGGTGCAATTTTGCAAATCTTGAGAGAGGAGGCCTTAGGGACCCCTCTCTTCTAAAATTATTATTTTTCTTGAGAGGGACCTCGAGGACCCCAGCTTCTGGAAAAGTTAAACATTTGTATAAATAGTTTATTCCTTGTGAGTAGCCAGCTCTTTGGTTGCTCACTTCACTTGTGACCAAGTGTGAAGTGTGTGTGGTCTTGAGTGACTTCTAGGTCTTCCTACTAGTATTCTCTCAATCCTATAGTGCTAAGTGGTTGAGCTTGCTCAACATACCTTGTCCCTCAACCGCCAAGCCAAAACTTCCAGGAGGTCCCAACTAGCCTGCTTGAGCCCTGCTTGCTCAACTAGGCAACCTGTACAGGAAAGCAAAGTGTTAATACTTTTGTTCTTTTAAAGAATGACGT
The DNA here is from genome assembly GCA_949130495.1 of Sambucus nigra. Classification (NCBI taxonomy): domain Eukaryota; kingdom Viridiplantae; phylum Streptophyta; class Magnoliopsida; order Dipsacales; family Adoxaceae; genus Sambucus; species Sambucus nigra. Next base: position 331,022,839 of record OX422216.1, read on the forward strand.
TTCATTATGAGGAGTTGCTCGTGGTAGACACTCCCTCATCCTGGCCACCCTTGGTGGGTTCCTTCTCAATATGAGTTTCTGCTGGAACCCTTACGGTGGCACTTCTCAATCTTGAACTTCTGCGGTGGCCCTTGTGGGGCACCTCTCGAATGTCATTGCTGCAGTGACCTTTTCAGTGGAAGTGACCCTTTGAGTGTCACTTCTCAGTCTTGGACTTCTGCGATGGTGGCCCTTGTGGGGCACCTCTCGAATGTCATTGCTGCAGTGACCTCTGCAGTGGCACTTCTCAATCTTGGACTTCTGTGGTGGCCCTTGCGGGGCATCTCTCGAATGTCATTATTGCAGTGACCCTTGCAGTGGCACTTCTCAATCTTGGACTTCTGCGGTGGTGGCCCTTGCGGGGCACCTCTCGAATGTCATTGCTGTAGTGACCCTTGTAGTGGCAGTGACCCTTGCAGTGGCACTTCTCAATCTTGGACTTCTGCGACGGTGGCCCTTGCGGGGCACCTCTCGAATGTCATTGCTGCAGTGACCCTTGCAGTGGCACTTCTCAATCTTGGACTTCTGCGATGGCCCTTGTGGGGCACCTCTCGAATGTCATTCCTGTAGTGACCCTTGCAGTGGCAGTGACCCTTGCAGTTGCACTTCTCAATCTTGGACTTCTGCGGCGGTGGCCCTTGCGGGGCGCCTCTCGAATGTCATTGCTGCTGTGACCCTTGCAGTGGCAGTGACCCTTGCAGTGGAACTTCTCAATCTTGGGCTTCTGCGGCGGTGGCCCTTGAGGGGCATCTCTCGAATGTCATTGTTACCGTGACCCTTGCAGTAGCAGTGACCCTTGTAGTGGCACTTCTCAATCTTGGACTTCTGCGGTGGCCCTTGTGGGGCACCTCTCGAATGTCATTACTGCAGTGACCCTTGCAGTGGCACTTCTCAATCTTGGACTTCTGCGGCGGTGGCCCTTGCGGGGCACCTCTCGAATGTCATTAATTAAAAAAGTATTTTTTATTTTATTTACTTTTTTTTATAAGTAGACACCCTTCTACAGTTTGGGTCGGACACGACGTACTACTTCTCCACCACATCGTACTGATGATTTTACCTGTCTGAGAGAGCGTGTTGAGTTTTTAGCCACCACATCACAGAGTTTGATGGAGGAATTCCGACGGATGTCTTTGTCATCAGTGAATGCTTCCCGCATCCCGACTAAAACCAACAACAATAAGGGTAAACAAAATGGTTACCACTTCTTGGGTACCTAAGAAAGACAAAAAGGCCCTTGTTGTTCATATCACTCTCAAAGCACATAATACCTCACAGTAGTATTTCGATAGTGGGTGCTTCAGACATATGACTGGTGATGTCTCATTTTTTACCTACCTAGAGGATTATAAGGATGGTAGAATCACCTTTGGAGATGGGAGCAAGTCTAGCATCATAGGACGAAGTACAGTAGAGTTACTAGGATTTCCTAAGGAATAGAATGTTTTTTATGTCAAAGGTTTGAAAGCAAACCTTCTCATCATTAGCTAGCTGATCGATGCTAACTTTGCCGTAAAGTTTGACCGAAATGCGTGTAATGTCAATAATCAAGCCGGTAGACTTTTAGTGCAAGGGGTGAGGACAGAGGATAATTTCTATGGGGCTGTGCTCAAGTCCTCACTTGGCTGCAACAGCGCCACGATCACTCCTATGGATCTGTGGCACCAACGTCTAGATCACGTGAACGTTAGAGATTTGACGCGATTAGCTAAAAAGGACCTAGTACGTGTTTTACCAACACTTGGAAAGCCAACTTCCACGGTTTGTGGACCTTGTCAATTGGTAAAGCAAATCCATAGCCCCCACATGAAGTTGAATTCCATTACCACTTCACGAGTACTTGAGTTGATACACATGAATCTCATAGGTCCTACTCATACTGAGAGTCTGGGTGGTAAGAGGTATATCCTAGTGATGGTAGATGATTTCTCCAGATATTCGATTGTAGGTTTATTGAGAGAGAAATCCGATGCTGTAGAGTTTTTAACGACCAAGTGTCTTGTCCTGCAAAACTAACACAGAGTCACTATTAATATAATGCGCAGTGAAAACGGCACTGAATTTACGGAGCAAAAAGTAGATCTTTACTATGATAGCCTAGGAATCAAACACAAGTTTTCTGCTGTGAAGACTCCTCAGCAAAATGGGATTGTTGAGAGAAAGAACAGGACGATTCAGGAAATGGCTAGATCTATGCTTTTAGGTCGTAAAGTTTCTAGGAGATTTTGGGCAGAGTCAGTGTCTACTGCATGACATACGGTGAATAGGGTTTACCTTTGTTCGCACACACTTAAAACGCCCTATGAATTATGGACTGGAAATAAGCCCAACCTTGCATATTTCCGTGTTTTGTGGAGTTAATGCTACATCCTATGGGATAGAGAGCAATTATGAAAGTTTATCTCCCGAAGCAACGAGGGAATATTGCTAGGATATTCATCACATAGTAAAGCGTACCAAGTTTTTAACTTGAAGAGCTCTAAAGTGATGGAGTCAATAAACGTTACTGTACAAGATGACAAACCTTCGATGTCTGTTAACTCCACCTATTTAGTGAGGATGACACACCTCTTTTTGATGATCCCACTGTGTCTCCCACATCCAGGATGGACCCTACTCTTGTGTTATGGGACACACCTTCTTGGGTTCGCAAGAGTCATGATACTTTCGCCATTATTAGCGATCCCTCTTTAGGGGTCAAGACTCATGCTCGGCTAGAGAATGTTGTTAGCCATGTCTGCTACACATCCACACTCGAGCCCAAGAATCACAAAGAAGAACTCAAGGATGACCACTGGATATCTGCCATGCAGGATGAGTTACTTCAGTTTAGAAAGAACAATGTCTGGGAACTTGTCCCCCGACCTAGTGAGACTAATGTGATAGGTACCAAGTGAATTTTCAAGAATAAAATGGATAAAAATGGTACCATAATCAGAAATAAGGCTAGGTTGGTTGCTCAAGGCTACACACAGATAGAGGGTGTAGACTTTGGGGAGACATTTGCTCCTATTGCGAGGCTTGAGTCCGTCCGCTTAATACTCGCCATCGCATGTCATCTGCGCTTCAAGTTATATCAAATGGATGTCAAGAGTGCCTTTCTAAATGGCATTCTACGGGAGGAGGTGTACGTGGAATAACCAAAAGGGTTTGAAGACCTTAAGCACCTGGAGCACGTCTACTATCTGAGGAAAGCCTTGTATGGTTTAAGCAAGGACCCCATGCTTGGAACGAGAGGCTTACTTCCTATCTCTTAGCCCATGGATTCAAGAGAGGGGGAGTTGATATGACATTGTTCATCAAGAGAGATGACGGTGCTATTTTGGTTGCCCATTTCTATGTGGACGACATAATCTTTGGATCCATGTGCTCCCAACATGCTCACCACTTTGAGGAGGAGATGAAAAGTGAGTTTGAGATGAGCATGGCAGGTGAGCTTACTTTCTTCCTTGGTCTCCAAGTTCCTCAGCTAGAGGATGAGATGTTCATCTCCCAATCTAAGTATGTTAGAGACCTAGTGAAGAAATTTGATTTAGACTCCGCTAAGCATGCACGTACACCTATGAGTACTTCTATCAAGCTTAGTAAGGACACTTCAAGCAAGGACGTAGAGTAAACCTTGTAATGGAGTATGATAGGTAGTCTTCTCAACTTAACTGCCAGTCGTCTCGACATAGCCTTTAGTGTTGGAGTCTGTACGCGATATCAGGCATCCCCTAATGAGTCACACTTACTCGCTCTTAAACGTATTATCAAATACGTGAGTGAGACTCTCTCCCATGGCATTTGGTATTCCTTTGATACCACTGACCGTTTATTTGCAGACTCGAATGCTGACTGAGCTGGGGATGCAGATGGATGTAAGAGAACTTCTGGTGGGTGTTTATTCTTTGGTTCTACTCTTGTTTCTTGGCTGAGCAAGAAGCAAAACTCCATCTCTTTATTCACTACGGAGGCTGAGTACATCGCCCTTAGGAGTTGTTGCACGCAACTCTTGTGGATGTAGAAAATATTGGAGGATTATGGGATTTCACAGGACACCATGACTATCTCCTATGATAACACGAGCGCAATATACATATCTCGTAATCCGATCCAACATTCGCGCACATCAGGATACGCGAGCACTTTATACGACAGTTAGTTTAGGAGAAAGTCGTATCCCCGAGTTTCGTACCCACTGACCTTCAGTTAGCTGATATTTTCACGAAACCTTTAGATGCCCTTAGATTCGAGAGTCTTAGGAAGTCTTTAGGGATTTGTACAGTTGACTAAGGGGTTGGTCCATGTCTAAGATAGTATGCATTGTCATATTTATATCATATGATTCCTATCCTAGTTTGTATCATTTGTATTCTTATTTTTGCTTTTTATATTTTTTGAAAAATCTAAAAAGATTTTCTTTTTATAAAAATTTTAGAAAAGCACAAAAATATTTATGTATTTTGTTTACACCTTTTATGGATGAGCATTTAAGATAGCCGAGTCACAAATTTCATTCCATTTATCCATGTGATTGTTTGATAGTGATTTGAGACGCTAGATCATTGCATCCATGTGCTTTACATTGTTTGGAGTATTTGAGATGTGATTAGTGATATATTTCTACATGTTTGGCTCCTTATATCCTTAATTGCACACATGCACGATTTTATTTGATTATTGTACTTGTCTATCACATATTGACTTGAGTGTTTTCATCTCAATTTTGTCTATACAACGAACCATATGCGATAAAACCTGACAAGATTGGAATGCATGTAAAAAATTATTTGGTGAGATTATGTGTTTTTTTAAAAACGGTGAAGCGCAACGAAAGGTAATTATCTATCCTTTGCGATTAAGACACCGTTTAAATGGACCTAAAAAATTGAGGAATTTTATTATCCGGGGTCCACAGAGGTTAAAAGAGCCCGATTAAATTTAAAGGAAATAAAAAGCAATACATGCCGCATATGGGCCATTAGGTTTCACCATCAATTCTCCAAAGTTTGAGAATTTAGATCACCTCTATTCAAAATGTAAATCTGAGGGAGTTTGGTTGGAGAATTTAAACGGGTTTGCATTTCCTTGAAAGTCCTGAAAAAGCATTAAATAGTTTTGGACGCTATTGGTGTGGAAATCACTTTGAGCTTTGATTTGCTGATTTGATTGAGTCAATGTCTCATATTTTCATCTTTTTACACCTAAGAAAGATGTTGAGTTCATTCGTTAGGAGTATCTAATATTCATCGCGCACATATGTTATGTTTGTATGCATTGATTTTCCTATCGAATTTGACCACACCCCTACATTTCCGCTATCATCGACTTGGTTGGTTTTGTGTTTGTTCATGATGTGATTCGATGTTGTATATTTTGTGTGAAAATTTTTAAAAAATTCAAAAAATAGAAAGTTTATTACCTTGTGGCACTCTCCATTTGCATTTATTTGTGCTTCTCATATCTGTCTATTTGGAGATATCATAAAAAGGGGGAGAATGAATTATGGGGGAGAATTTTTTTTGGTTGATTTATCAATGATTTGCTTAAGCTTAATTGATTTAATTTTTGCATATCATTACATTTCAAACTGTTGCATGTCACGAGTATCTGCTTTATCTCATATGTGTAGGGACAAAGTTGATGATTATTAGATTGCACACCCTGATGAGAAATTTTTTGAGAGTTTCTGAAAAGTTGAAGCTGAAGATGTTGAAGTTTGATTGACGACATGTCATTTAGTATTCTCAATTTGAGGGTTTAATTGGGATATTATCTTATATGTCATTTGTCTTATGGAGATAGCATAATTCGAATTTTTTATGTATGTACCGACATAGACATAGGAGGAGATTTGTAAGGACATAATTTTATAAATATTCGGGATAGAATCTAGGAATTTTCTATTTGTCCCAGATCACAGTATGTATGTCTGATACCGCTACATTCGGCACGTATACACGATCATCCTCGACGGCCTTGATCCGAATCCATGCATCCACCATCTTCACATGTGCATCATGCTTCATGCGACGTGTTGCTCAACCGTTCCCACTACTCCACTTCGCATTATTGGTAAAATGATTTATTGGAGTTGTTTACATTTGCATAAATATTTGGGAATTTTTTCGAAAATATTTTTTCGAAGTCTGATTCATTTTAAACAAAAGCATAAATTTTTCTAAGTGTAGAAGCGGACTTGCCTCGGTCGACGAGCTCGTTCAAATGACATCACTCTATCGCTCGAGCGACACCGGCATGTCGCGCGAACTCGTTCGAACGACATCTCTTTGTCGTTCAAGCGACATGAGGATGTCACGCGATCTCGTTTGAGCGCCGTCGTCGCCTCGATTTTCGTATAAATATCTGGGCTCATTCTACACGTTTTCCAAGTCTTTTTTGCACACGATTTCTACATTTTACAGCCGAGAAAACAGACTTCATGTTTTAAGGTTGCATGCCTTCTTTATTCACATAAACACTCCCATATATGTTTGTGAATCTTTAAACCTTCAAGAGGATCGTTTTTACGCATCTTGAGTAACTTATGGAGAAGTCGACTCTTTTCCATTGCTTCCCATCTGGAGTTCTTGCGGGAGATTCCAGCCGACGACGTTGGAATCGACACCTGAGGGTATTTCGTATGTCACTCTTGTTTTCATTGTAATCCGTGTAAACCGTTCTTTACAAATTATAGTGAAAATAAAAGGTTTTGCCCCTTTGGGGGATTTTTCCTCACTTGTGTGTTTTGTTTGTGATTGAATGTTCTTGCATGATCATATTGTCTGCAATCACACCTAGATGCATGTTTTAGGATTTAATTGAAAAAAAAGGAGTTTAATTAAATAATTTCTTTGTTTGAACAAAAGCGCACTATTTAAATTGGTATCAGAGCCAATTACACAATTATACCGTGTAATTTTCTGCAAAAATTTTCTAAGGTATAAATTTTCTGAAAAATTGATTTTTGAAAAAGGGCGTGTTCAAAATGGAGAAATTATATAATAAAATGCCAGTTTTATATGGGAAAAATTATGCTTACTGAAAAGCCCGCATGAAATCTTCTTTAAAAGCCATTGATGAAAGAGTTTGGATTTTAGTTGAAAGAGGGTGGACACCTCCTTCCATCACTGTTGACAACGTGACTAATTTAAAATCTGTGACTGCATGGACTGTAGAAGAATTTAAATGGTCATCTTTTAACTCTAAGGGTCTTAGTGATATTTTTGGATCCGTCACTCTTGACGAGTTCCGGCGGATAATGACGTGTACCACGTAAAAAGAGGCATGGGATGTTTCACAACTTACCTATGAAGGAACTAATGCCGTGAAAGAATCAAAATTGCAAAACTTAACAACTCAATTTGAAACCATCACCATGCTTGAATCTGAATGTTTTGATGAATTCTATGCTAGATTATCTGATATTGTAAACACTAGCTTTAATCTTAGTGAACACATTCCTAATGCTAGAGTTGTTAAAAAGATTCTAAGATCACTGCCTACGCGTTTTATCCCTAAAGTCACTGTGCTTAATTCTATGGGTAATTTAAACACGCTTAAATTAGAGGAACTTGTAGGAGACTTATAAACGTGTGAAATTGATATGTTTCCTAAATCTGTCAAGCCTAAAGATAAGGGAATAGCCCTTAATGCCCAGGATAGGAAGAGTGAGGGGTCGAGAAGAAAGAGGGTAGAGTCATCTAAAAAAGGGAGATAAAAATGTCGTGCGAACTCGTCTGAACTAGATCTCTATGTCGTTCAAGCGACATGAGGATGTCGTGCAATCTTGTTCGAGCGACGTCGCCGCCTCGATTTTTGTATAAATATCTGGGTTCATTCTACATATTTTTCGAGTTTTTTTCAAACACGATTTATGTGTCTTACAGCCCAGAAAACAGACTTCGTGTTTTAAGGTTTTATGCCTTCTTTATTCACATAACCACTCCCATATATGTATTTGAATCTTTAAACCTTCAAGAGGATCGTTTTTACTCATCTGGAGTAACTTGTGGAAACGTCGTCTCTTTTCCATTGCTGCCCATCTAGAGTTTTTGTTGGAGATTCCAGTCGACGACATCGGAACCGACACGTGAGGGTATTTCTTATGTCACTCTTGTTTTCATTGTAATCCGTGTAAACCGTTCTTTACAAATTATAGTGAAAATAAAAGGTTTTGCCCCTTTGGGGGATTTTTCCTCACTTGTGTGTTTTGTTTGTGATTGAATATTCTTGCATGATTATATTGTCTTCAATCACACCTAGATGCATGTTTTAGGATTTATTTGAAAAAAACTGAGTTTAATTAAATAATTTCTTTATTTGAACAAAAGCGCACTCTTCAGTTCTACCTCTGAATAATTATTGTTGTTAATTTTAGTTTCTAGGGTTTGTGATTTTGTGAAAATATTGGTTTTGTTGAATCAAAATCTAGAGACAAAATCTTGGAGAGAGATAGTCGGACAAGGCAGAGCAAGCGAGAGATTAATGAGCTGAAAGTGAGAATGGATCCAAAATGAAAAGTCAAATGTCATTAGTATTTTTCTTTTCTTATTTAAACTTTGCAAATTTGGTATGGTTTTGGCACGGTTTTAAACCGTGCCAAAATCTGGCACGATTTAAAACCGTTCCAAATTTTAACAAAATCGTGCCAGATTCTCCTTGTGCAAGCATGCTAGATTTGCATTTTTGGTGTAGTGCTCTTTGGCATAATAGATTAGGACATCCAAATCAAAATATTTTGAATAAAGTGTTGCCATATGTACCATCTCACTCCACTTCCACTGTACAATCACCTCACACACCCTCTCTTTGTGAACACTGCTTTTATGGTAAATTGGCTAAACTTCCCTTTCATATTTCTAGTCTAAAAGCTAAAGCTCCTATTGAAGTTATTAACTGTGATATTTGGGGCCCTGCTCCTTTGGCTTCCTACCATGGCTACCTCTATTACATTTGTTTTGTTGATGGCTATATCCACTTAAGAACAGATCTGAAGTATTTGCTATTTTTCATTCCTTTAAATTTTTAATAGAAAATCAATTCAATAATACCATCAAAATTCGTAGAACTAATGCCGCTGATGAATTTTGAAAAGATCCATTCTAGTCCCTCCTTGCTTCCAGTGGTGTCCACCATCAAAAACCATGTCCTCACACCTCTCAGAATAGTGGGATTGCTTAGAGGAAACACATGCATGTTGTTGAGACTGGTTTTACTCAATTTTTGTAAAGCTTTTTTACCTATGAATTTTTTGTACCATACCTTTGCCACAACTTCCCATTTCATCCACAGATTGCCCTGTCCCAACACTAACAATACTTCTCCCTTTCATATTCTTTATGGAACATATCCCTCCTATTCCCATCTTAAAATATTTAGATGTGCTTGTTACCCTCTCTTAACTCCCTATAACAAAAATAAACTTCCACCCAAATCTGCACCTTGTATATTCCTTGGGTATCCAACTGACTATAAGGGGTATTTCTGCTTTGATTTTCTTCACAATAAGCTTTTTATCTCTAGGCATGTAATTTTTATGAATCTCATTTTCCTGCTTTATCTCACTATCTTACCCCATCACCATCAACTTTTACCCTCCTTCAATGGTTAAAAACATCTCCTTGTCCATCCCCATCTCCAACCTCATCCACTACTTAACCTACTTCTGTTCTTCTCCCTCTTATTTTACACACTCTTCTTCTTTCTCAACTAAATCCAACTAATTGTCTCTTTACATCTTCATCTTACTCAATTGATATTTCCACATTTGAGTCTCCCAACTCCATCATTCCTCCTCATTCCAGATCTTCTGTGTCTACCTCACCCTTTCTTCCTCTCAATGCCTATCCTATAAAAACCAGAGCTAAATCTAGTATTCACATGAAGAAAACATTTTTGTCACCAGTCACCACTGTCTCTGAGCCTTCTTGCTATACTACTGCTGCTCAAGATCCCAAATGGAGGATGGCCATGCATGAGGAGTTCATTTCACTCCATCATTAAGGTACTTGGACATTGGTACCTCCCCTACCCACAAGAACGTAGTTAGATGCAAGTGGGTTTATAGGGTAAAATACAATGCGAATGGTTCAGTCTCAAGGCATAAAGCCAGGCTTATGGCAAAAGTTTTTCATCAAGAGGTAAGGCTTGATTATTCAGAGACCTTTAATCATGTAGTAAAACATACTACTGTGCCTACTATTCTTCAAATTGCTACCTCCAATCACTATATGAAAAATGCATTTTTACATGGGACTCTTCATGAGGATCTCTATATGAGACAACTAGTGCTTTGTAAAACCCAAACACCCTGATTTTGTATGTCGATTGTACAAAGCTATATATGGTCTCAAAGGCCCCTAGGGTACCTTCACAAGTTAGCTCTTCCATCTTAGATTCTCAGTCTCAAGTAGACCCTTCCCTCTTCATCAATAACCACAATTCTTACCTCACTTACCTTCTCCTTTATATAGATGATATTATTCTCATCGACAACAACTCCTCTTATATCCCGTCTCTTACTGGTCAGCGTGGGGATCAGTTTGAAATGAAGGACCTTGGTAAACTCTACTAGCATTGGAAATTGAATACACCTCTACTAGCATCTTTGTGCATCAATCAAAGTATCTACTTGATCTTCTTTAGTCCTCCAATATGCATTTTAGCAAACCTTGTGTTACCCATTGTTCCTCTCAAATTCGCCTCTCCCAAACAGCTGGAACCCCTCTACCTGAGCCTACCACATATAGACATATTGTCGGTTCTCGATTCTAATCATTTTGGAGCTATCCATTTTGGACAAGCTTTCAATTTACAACAAACACATTATTAAAATCCCAACATCACAAAACCTTAATTACATTAAATGGCAAAATCACGGAACAATATACACATTATCAAATTGATGGAATAAACTGATAATTGCTCTGATCTGATTGTTCAGATCAGGGTTATAGGTTCGGATCACAGAACAATATACATTAAATGGAAAAATCACAGAACCTCAATTACATTAAGCAAGGTTATAGGTCGGATCAAGTTTCTAGTCAAAACGGTGGAACCATATGAGGATGAATTGCTCTGATCTGATTGTTCATATGTTCAGCCTGAACATATGATCGTTCAACAGCGTATATTTTCTTGGATCTGATTGTTCAACAGCATGAGTATGATGAACCAAACCATAGGTTAGAAAGAGATGAACCAAGCCGTAGATTTGCTCCGATCTGATTGTTCAATAGCGTAAGGAACCAAACCGTAGGCTAGAGAGAGATGAACGCAAGATTAGCAAATAAAGGAGGTGAAATGGCGGAGCGAGTTGGCTTCGGATGAAGGGGGAGGGCTCGAATGATTAGAGCGTGAGTTGGCTTGAGAAGAATGGGGAGAGGCTAGAGAGAGGGACGGCTGAAATGTTTAGGGTTATTTAGTAAGTTACTACATATATGGTTATGGTTAGAATGGGAGATCGGGTTTGAATCGGATCTGTTTTTGGATTGGATTTTTTTTTTGGATTTTTTTTTAATTGGAAACCGAATCAAAACATCGATTTTTCTTTTGAAGACCGGAACTGAACCATTAGTCCAGAAATCCAAACCAAACCAAACCAATAACATCAGTGTGGTTCGATTTATCGAATTTTCGGTGCCACTCCACATCACTAACCATAGGGATGTACAGAAATACTCTAGGATCTCAAAATAATTTGCGAAATTCAAAAATCAATTTTCTGGAGTGAGATATCGACGTCAACATTATTACAAAAAATGTCAAAAACGTAATTTTAAAGATCTAAACGACGTCAAAATACAAAAGTAAGGTGGTACTCATTGTATATAATGGATTTTGTTTATTTCGATGTTTCCCATCGACCATGTTAGTTTCGTAAAATTCCAAGCAAGTTTTGACCTTTCATTCCAACCAGTGAATATGGGCGACATAAGAAAAATGTCACAGAAAGTCTCAAACATAATTTAAGAGCAGATTTAATAACATAAATTAAAATGTCGCAGAAAGTCTCAGGCACAAGCAGATATGATGACACAAATTAAACGTCGCAGAAAGTCTCAAGCACAAAAAAATAATTAAATATAAATTTCATTATAGACAAACATCAATAAGAAAAATCATGAGATCCCTTCTTGAGAACACCCTAATATTAATCACGAACACATTAATATGATTAAACTTTAACATACAATTGTTCTTTAATAAAAGGATCTTGGGTCTTCATGTTTTCACAAAATAAGCCTAAACGATATAAAATAAGACTTACCTTTATCCAATACATTGATCAATCTTGTTGTAAAAATCTCTTTTAATCATCTTGATTAATTGCTCCATCAATCCCCCTTGTTGAAAAATTGCACTAAAATGGAACTTCAGAATTTTCTCTTTCTAGCCCAATATATTGTGTGTTTATGTTGATTAATTGACGGAGAACAACCTACTATATATAGGGTGAGAGAGGACCCGATTCTCCTATGTAAACTATAATTCTACCATCTGTCATAGTTAGACTTGCATTAGGAGACTAACCCGCTTTATCTCTTAAAAATCTTGGTGACGTATCTAAAGGTTTTCTAACCAAATCTGATTTCTTAGTTGAACCACATCAAGTAGGACTCTTTTATTTAACCCATTAATTAATTCTGAATTTCATAATTTCGAAATTAATAAATAGATAAAATATTCCTAACAATTACCATATATAGGAGAATCTATTCAAACTGAGCTTATCGTAAATAGAGAAAGGCAATAATTTTGTATGTTGAATAAACAAGGGGATGATAGATGATTAAAATAGTAGATCGACTAATTTATTTATTTTTGCAATAAGTCTTCCAAAATAAGCCTTCCACACACATGTACACAAGACACTCCCACTCCCACTCCCACCCCAAAGTCCTATAATTTTGGGTATTAGACTAGATAAATGGGATAATATGACCAAGAGTAAGTGAATGAATAATAAAAGGGGTGGGGTGTGGGGTGATCTTAAGAGACTTGTTTGGTTTAAGAGAAAATAAAAGAAAAAATGCGAAATAAATGACTATTGACATAAAACTAGAAGGATTTAGAGGGTGATCCAAGAAGAATGAATAAAGGAAAATAAGAGAATAATAAAATGGTGAAGTTATTACATCCATTAGAAACTCTTAATGTCTCACTAAGATAAGAGAAAGTTTAATTGTTGGGTGATTTTGAGTTTATTTAAACTTATACTTTTAAAGAGTAGATTTTAATATATATATATATATATATATATATATATATATATATATAGAGAGAGAGAGAGAGAGAGAGAGAGAGAGAGATGTAAGGACATTTTTCTCATGTCCGAAATGTTTCATTTATTTATGTCGTACGCCGCTACATTTGGCACGTCACCTCACGATCTCACATGACGGCCTCTATCCGAATTCCGGAAATCAAGCATACATTATCTCCACTAATGTATCCCTCATCTGCATCAACGACTTCACGTTCCTTGATTCTAGGCTCGTAATGCAAGTGGAATGCAAGAGAAGTCAAATCAGTGAAACAAGGCTTGATAGGGATGTTCAAGGGAAAATTGGTAATTTTACAGCCACCTTCCGGAGGACCGGTCAACTGGAAAGTTGAAGAGCTTGCCGCAACAAAGATACTGGAAGAAACGGCACCTCAATCCGAGCTACGGTGAACAAGTTATGGCCCGTTGAAAATGGAGATATGTTCATTGAAAAGTCTGGAAATTTTCATAAGTGTTTAAGGACCAATTCCCAGCACACTTTCCCGAACCCAGACCCAAACCGGTTCGGAGGGGCGAACCGGTTCGCAGGGGTACCCGAACCGGTTCGGTGTACCTGTACGCTGGATAGAATTTCAGCATTTTAAGATCGTGGGTCTCTTCATGTATTTCCCTATAAATACCAACTTCGGGAGAGTTGTTTTGCAAGACTTTAGGAGACGAATTTGAGAGTCCAAATACACCTAGTCTTCATATTTTTGAGTCCCAAGACTCATGTTTTGATTCACACATCCTTGCCAATCCTTTGTGAATCCTTTTGCAACCCAAGAACACAACTTTGGTTTGTTCAACCCTTGTGGAGGAGACCGTTCTTCTTCTTCATTGCAGCCCTACTGGAAAGGGATAATTCCAGCCGCGACTACAGAATCCGATACCCGAGGGTAATTCTTAGTCAACTTGTATTTTCATTATAATCCGATTGTAAGCCGTTTTCTTACAAATTATAGTGAAAATAAATGGTTTTGCCCCTGAGGGGGATTTTTCTTTAATTGCATGTGTTTGAATGTGTAATACCCCGTACTTTTGGCTATATTTATTTTTGGGATTAATTAATTAAATGCGTATTAATTGGAAATTAATTCGGGTTATAAATACTAGCGAGATGTGAGTTGGTATTTAACTATATTGTGCATATATGATTATATATGAATTTGGAATTATAAAATTCGTCGTGAGATTGATATACGGCAATTTGAGAATTTTGTTGAGACGCGTGAGACCGTCGCGTCATGGTATATTATTTTAATTATAAAAGTGATTTTTATTTCTATTATCCGTATGGTCATTTTGAGTGCGCCAACGCGTCCGGAAGGGTCGAGATAGTCAGAAAACACTAGCCGGGGGTGTAGTTTGGATTCCGGGTTATTTTTAGGCCATACCGGCATCATAAAGGGTATTTTGGTAATTTTACATTTTGAGGAATTAAAAGTGACGAAAATTGGTTAATTACATCTGATGTGGATTTAACCCACTAAGCCCATTAACCAAACCATATTAACCTAGAAGTCTACGTAGGTTATTAGAAGAGTTTTCTAAGTTTCCCAAATCAAACCCTAGCCACCTTAAGCCACCATTGGAGAAGAAGCTTGGAGAGAGGGAATTCTGCAGAAAAATCTTCATCAAACCATCATCCAAACTCAGAGACAACCAAGGCAAGTGACTTTATTCCATTTAATTTCAGAGAATGTCTTTTCCATGTTAGAAATTGAAGAATTTTAATTGTTCTTGAAAGTTGAATGAAAACCCATGTTAATTGGATTTAGAACTTGATTATTGAGGAAAAATCGCATGTAGAATTACATAGAGATGATTATTCTGGTATTAATGTATGTTGGTTGAAACAAAAACGGATTAAATTCTGGGATTTGAGGATGATATAAATCTAGGGTTCATGTTCTTGATAAAATTGGGGAAAAATATAGGATCTTGTGATTTAATGATGTATAGGGTGCATTAAAGCCTTACAAGATGTTAGTTTATGACCTTAGCATGTTTTAGGATGATTAGAGAACTTAAAACATTGTTGGGACGAACTTTGGAGAAGATTTGAGGAGTAGAAATGGATGAAAAACGTAACTAAGAGAATCTGGGACGAAACTGGCAGGTCGTTAGAAGCCCCTACCCAGGTCGTTCGAACGAGCTCGTTCGAACGAGCTTCTAACGAGTTGACCAGTCTCTTCTAACGAGGGGTAGTTTCGTTCGATATCTCGTTCGAACGAGATATCGTTAGAAGGTAGAGTTCGTTCGAACGAACTGGAATCTCGTTTGAACAGTCTCGTTCGAACGAGACTTCTAACGAGTTGACAGAGGGATCTCGTTCGAACGAGACTTCTAATGAGTTGACAGTTTGGGCCTTTTTGGACTGTTTTGATTTTTGGAGTCCCGTAAACTTGTTCGAGGATATAGATAACATTCCGATGATGATGTAATGATAGAATTGGGACTTTTGGGTGTTTATGAAAAGGAAATTATATACGAGAGTTATATTAAATGGACGGTTTGGATTGAGACGTGAGTGTCTACTACGACGTGAGTAAATTATGGCGCGTATGATTATAAACCGGAATAGTATAAATTATGATAATTATAAATTGGTACGAGAATGCGATATGTACTACGATTAAAACTACGGGATTACTAAGATGTGTGTTTACTTAGTATTAGTATATGAATTGTGTGTATGACATACCTACCATACTTGCTATCACGGGAGGTTTGCGTTCGCTTAGGGCCCTCTAATCCTTGTGTTGCCCGGATTTAGACTGGTTACCTTGATGAACATAGGTCATAGAAAGACTTATTGGGATATTAATAAGTCCGCTGATCGTAGGAGCGTAGGTATGTGCGTGACCTATGTGATGTGACTGTGTTCGCCTCCATTACTTGTGATGTTGTTATCTGTGAACTATTCCTGAGAGATTCGGAATATGTAATCCTTATGTACGTGATGTACCGGGATGGATAGCAGAGTATGTGTGCACCACAACTTAGTTCTCGGGGTGCTTGTATTGTATATTCATTATGTGAATAATATACACTTAATTAATGGGAATCTTCATGTTAATGTTATGAATATAATTACGGTATTGTTTCGAGAAATATAACGAGTTAACTGATAGTGATATATATTGCATATTGAGCATCTGAGTTTACGTTAAACCCCTACTTAATTACGAGCGTTATAATGTTAATAGAATCGAGTAATAAGGGTAGGACCTATGACAGTCTAGCTAGATATAATGTCACTTAGCTAGTGGTTTGTGTCGTTGTAGATGGGTACTTACGTTAGGAGTGCACAGTTAGACGAGATGTGAGTGCACGTCCTAACATGTACTTTGCATTTAATGTTTTAAATGTTTTTAAAGCACTTGCAGGTTTTTAAAATATAACTCCACATTCGGGCTCTGACCCGTTTGCTTTTCAAATCTATTTTTCTTTGTAAAACCATTTTAGGTGCCCAGCCACAAGGACACCATGCATAGGATACTCATTGTGGTGACGAGCTGTAGCTGTTTGTGGAAGCTACAGGGATTTGCTTGTAGACGCTTCTATCACTTGGATTCCAGATTCATTATCTATCAGTTGTAGGGCATGTTGCCCATTCCTATTAGAGTTACATTTCCATTACAATTTTCAGACTTTGGCATTGTATTGTTTTAGCATTCGGTCTATTTATTTCAGTTGTGGGATTTGTAGTGAGGAGTTTTTCCTCCAGACTTTATTTACGTTATGTGATGGTTACTCTTTTTACTTCAGTATGGTGAATGGTGTTATTATTCTTCATTACACTTGTTGCATGTTAATCAGACTTTAATTAAAATTTGGCACTTACTTTTTAAATACTAGGTGGTTAGTAATCATTAAAATGTTTTCGACAGTGATGCTATTAACTGAGCCAACTTGGCATTTTGAATTAATTTAATAAAGGAGTAGCTACACGGTATTTAATTAGTCGGGGTGTCACAGAATGTTCTTGCGTAGATTATCAATTTATTCAATCACATACTGCTGCATGTTTAGGGTTTGTTTGTGTTAAAAGGGTTTTATATATAACTTGATCATTTGAACGCGAGCACACACACTCTTCAAATTGGTATCAGAGCGGGTTACGCTAATTTATCGCGTGATCCTATTTTCCGCAAAATTTTTCTAAGATATCAATTTTCTGAAAAAATTGATTTTTGAAAAAGTGCGTGTTCAAATGGAGAAGTTATATAATAAAGTGCCTATTTTTGAAAAAGTTCACGATCATGCTGAGAATTTAAAAAATTTGAATTTGAAACTTTGCAAAAGAATTAAAGTTTTGGAAAAAGAAAATTCTCGTTTTAAATCCGCAATGGATCTTTTGCAAACGGTTCAAAATCAAAGAGATTTTTATCGTGAAAAATTTGTTTCCTTGGACCATGACTTTGTTTCTTTAAAATTGTCTAAGAAGGAGTGTGATGATAGGGTCCAAGTTTTAGAAAAAGAATTGGAGGACCTTAAAAATTCAATGGTTTGTGTTTGTGCCAAAGAGGAGAAAAATATTTTAGTCAATAAGTTTGTGGCACGTGAAAAGACTCTTAAAAAAAATCTTTAATTGAGGGAGAGAGAGATACGCTTTTAGGAATTATTGAAAACTTGAAAAAGGCGTCCCTTAATTTTGAAGAGTCTAATTCTTTGCTGGAGTCAAAAATTTTGAAGTTAAAAAATGATTTGACAGACTCAAGTAGGTTTGATAGTGATGGTAATGGCTCATCTTATTCTCATGCTTCTAGTGCTAAAGCCAAAACCATTATTTGTTTTAGAGGGTCAATTAACCCCAAGGACATTAGAAAAGGTCACACTTTAGGTAACATTCCTCCCATTTTCACATGTTCATATTGTGGTAGGAAAGGTCACCTTAGGCATTTTTGTTTTGATCTTGGAAAATGTCCTAGGATGTTTATGTCTAGTGTTCCCGTGGTTCCCAAAGCCCCCGCACGATGTTTCACGTCTATTTGGGTTAGGAAATCACTTTTAGAAGCACTAGATTTTAGACAAGTTGATTCCCGTTTGCTTGCACATGATTCTTCTCTTGTCATATCATATAGATGATTGTGTTTGCATATTTGTCATACGCTAGTTATGCTTTCTGATATATTTTTGCTAGCGTTGTGACATGTACTTTTTGTATATATTTTTTGAAAATTTTTGAAAAATACAAAAAGATTTTGTATTTTCTTTGCACCGTTTATGGATGAACACTTAGGATGACCAAGTCACAACGTCATTCCATTTTTTCATGTGACTATTTGATAGTGTTTTGAGATAATAGGTCAATTCATCCTTGTGCTTTATAATGTTTGGAGTCATTAAGATGTAATTAAGTGTTACTTCCTACATGTTTGACTCATGTTTCCTTTATTGCACACATGCACGGATTTGTTTGATTATTGTGCTTGTCTTATCACATGTTGGTTGGGTGTTTTCATCTCAATCCTGTCTTTAAAACGAACCAATCGCGATAATTTTTTATAAGGAAATTGTGCATATAAAAAACCGTTTTGTGAGATTGTGTGCTTTGTTTAAGAACGGGGAGGGGCTGCGAAAGGTAATTTTCTATCCTTTGCGCAAAAGCCACCGTTAAAAAGGATCTAAAAAATGGAGGAATTTTATTATCCGGGGTCCAAAGAGGTTTAAAAGAGCCCGAAAAAATTGAAAGGCAATAAAAAGAAATTCATGCCAATTATGGGCCATTTAGGTTTTTGCACCAATTCTCCAAAGTTTGAGAATTTAGATTACCTCTAAAAGATAATATATTTGAGGGAGTTTGGTTGGAGAATTTAAAACGGGTTTGCACGTCCTTGATATGCTTAAAAATGCACTACATAGTTTTGGACGTTATTGGTGTGAAAATCATTTGACTTTGATTTGTTGATTTGCATAAGACGATGTCATCTAAATTCAACAAATTTTTACACCTAAGGATACTTTTGATGCTCATTCGTTAGGGGTACACATATGCATCGTGCACATATGATTGATTGAGTTGATTTACCTATCCAATGTGTTCACACCCATTCATTCCGTTTCCATGACTTGGTTGTTTGAGTCTAAATCCATGGTGTGATTTTTGTATCATATTTGTTCATATTGGTATCCTATCTTTGTATGAAAAATTGAAAAAAAATCAAAAATAGTTTGTGTATTTTTTGTATACCGTGACACCCCGTTTTTGCTTGTTTGATTCATTTTTCTTATTTGTCTATTTGGGGACATCATAAAAAGGGGGAGAAAGAATTATCATTTTATGGGGGATTTTGAATTTTGGGGGAGTTTTTAGATTTGACTTATGCTCATCATATATTGATATCCATGTTATCTCATTTCAAACTCGATATGTCATGTGGTATTTGCTTTGTCTCATGTGTGTAGGTATGAAGATTGCAGATTTATATGTTGTACACCCTGATGATAAAAGTTTTGAGATTCCTGAAGAATTAAAGAACAAACGATGAAGACTATTCATTTGTACCTTTTCCAGTTTTGGGTTCATGGGAGGGTAGATTTGTATAGGAAATTTCATATTTGATAATTCGGATTTTTATGTATGTACCGGCATAGACATAGGGGGAGATTTGTAAGGACATTTTTCTCATGTCCGAAATGTTTCATTTATTTATGTCGTACGCCGCTACATTTGGCACGTCACCTCACGATCTCACATGACGGCCTCTATCCAAATTTTGGGAATCAAGCATACATTATCTCCACTAATGTATCCCTCATCTGCATCAACGACTTCACGTTCCTTGATTCTAGGCTCGTAATGCAAGTGGAATGCAAGAGAAGTCAAATCAGTGAAACAAGGCTTGATAGGGATGTTCAAGGGCAAATTGGTAATTTTACAGCCACCGTCCGGAGGACCGGTCAACTGGAAAGTTGAAGAGCTTGCCGCAACAAAGATACTGGAAGAAACGGCACCTCAATCCGAGCTACGGTGAACAAGTTATAGCCCGTTGAAAATGGAGATATGTTCATTGAAAAGTCTGGAAATTTTTCTAAGTGTTTAAGCACCAATTCCCAGCACACTTTCCCGAACCCAGACCCAAACCGGTTCGGAGGGGCGAACCGGTTCGCAGGGGTACCCGAACCGGTTCGGTGTACCTGTACGCTGGATAGAATTTCAGCATTTTAAGATCGTGGGTCTCTTCATGTATTTCCCTATAAATACCAACTTCGGGAGAGTTGTTTTGCAAGACTTTAGGAGACGAATTTGAGAGTCCAAATACACCTAGTCTTCATATTTTTGATTCCCAAGACTCATGTTTTGATTCACGCATCCTTGCCAATCCTTTGTGAATCCTTTTGCAACCCAAGAACACAACTTTGGTTTGTTCAACCCTTGTGGAGGAGACCGTTCTTCTTCTTCATTGCAGCCCTACTGGAAAGGGATAATTCCAGCCGCGACTACAGAATTCGATACCCGAGGGTAATTCTTAGTCAACTTGTATTTTCATTGTAATCCGATTGTAAGCCGTTTTCTTACAAATTATAGTGAAAATAAATGGTTTTGCCCCTGAGGGGGATTTTTCCTTAATTGCATGTGTTTGAATGTTCTTGCGTAGATTATCAATTTATTCAATCACATACTGCTGCATGTTTAGGGTTTGTTTGTGTTAAAAGGGTTTTATATATAACTTGATCATTTGAACGCGAGCACACACACTCTTCAAGAGAGAGAGAGAGAGAGAGAGACCTGCGCACACCCAAGTTTGTGTACCAAGTTTGCAAACCGATTTTTTGACATTGTAAACAAATTATTTTATAGTTGAATTTTTTTTGTGGTATTTAAACATTTCAAAGAACCAGCATAAAAAAATACCTAAAAAAACCTTTTTTGCTACTTAAAAAAAACGATCAAACTTTCACAACTTTTAATGCACTTTAAAAGTTGTGAAAGTTTAACTGTTTTTTTAAATTAGCAAAAAAAAAAAATTTGAGCTGATTTTTTTATACGAGTCCCTTGGAATGTTTAAATATCACATAAAAAAATACAACTCAAAAATATTTTTTTAATATTTAAAAAAAAATAGGGTTACGCGAGCAAATATGCAAACTTGGTGTGCACAAGAGTCTGCCTCTCTCTCTCTCTCTCTCTCTCTCTCTCTCTTTATATATATATTTGTGTTGTTACATTGTGAGGTATTATATGTTCAAATAATGAACATGAAGAAGCTAAGAAAACTTATTATTGAGTATATCTTCCAACATGTATGATCTTATTAACTTGTATTTTATTTAAATATATTATGTATTCTATTTGGTTATTCCTCCTATAAGCTATTTTCTTGAGATATAAATTGGTGTAAATATGATAAATTAATAGTTATTATGGTTTGATAATATGTTGTAATGGAAAAACAAAAGTAAAATGGACAAAATAAATTTGAAATGATGGAATAATAGTCTAAGTACAAAATGATAATTAGTTTGGACAACATCTAGGATGGATTTATCATTCTCAAACTACACGAAGTTTAAGGTTTGAATATTATATATTTGGAGTGATTGTAGTTAAATGTGTTGAAAAAAGTTTGGTTTTGGTTTCATAACATTTCAATACTTAGTTTGGGAGATATTGGTTTTCAAAGTTTAATGGTTTGGGTTGATTTCTGAAATTCAGATAGATAGTCGCGAAAAAAAATATTATATTTCAATGGATACTGATTTTTTTTGTATGAAATTGCTTAAAAATGAAAATAAACTCATAAGGGATGAAATGAGGTGAGTTTTATGAATTTTCAATTGTCCGATCTCTTGTGGTAAATGTCAAAGATGGTACTTATATTATGAAATTATAAAAACTGATATGGTATGCAGTGTTGTATGAATTAGACCGTGAACTTAAATGGATTAAATTGGAAAAAAACTATTTTATGTGAAATAAGACCTAAATATTTAAGTTTTTCAAGTATTCCGTTAATTTTATATGTTGTATGGAGTCTTGGATGAATTCTCAATGTTGAATTACTGAAATTAAAACTTTAGGGACAGACTAAGAGTATTGTGAAAATCTTACCATTTTAAGTATAATATTTTGTGACTTGGTACTATACTATTTTTATATAAAATTGGACTATATTTTTATTATATCTAGTGAACCATAGTAAGATGAAAAGGGCGGATAGACCGTGATAAAATTTCAATGTTTAATTAGTGGGATTGAGCCAGTTTAGTAGTTTTAGTATTTTGAAGTGCGTAAGCCACTTGTGAAACATCTATTAAAATTTTGTATATAAAGTGTGTTTTACTTGCTAAAAGTAAAAAGGAAATGAAACGATTACTGTCATTAAATGGAGAATAACAAGTATTTATACAAGTAATAAATTCGGCAATACAATGAGTATTTTTGTAAAAAAGGCGAGTGGACCGCAAAGGAATGAACTTAATGAAAGTAAAAGAGAATGGTTATCGGTAATAAATTTAAGAAAGTACCGGATCCCTAGGTCGCATCTTTGACTTAGACCCAAAATAACTAGTCAATTAAGCAATTGATCGCGACATTTATGGAGGATAGTGTAAGCCCGTAAACATATATGGGATTTGGTATACTCCAAGTAAAGGATAACTGATAAATAAATAATTACGGGGTTAGTATTTCGGGTTTGAATAATATGGTCATATGGCATGGATTATTATATAAATAAATGACTCAGATAAGAGCGAACTTTCAATTTAACAAAGTGTGAGTTAAAGTGGTTTTCATGAAATGAAAATGATTAACCTACATGGGTTAAATTAATTAAGAAAAATAGTATGAGTTTGCTTTACTGTTGGGATTTAACAGTTACTTTATACAAAAAATATTTATTCACTGATGGGACTTAATAATGAATTTTGGTATAAATAATATATTTTACTGTTACATGTAATGATGGGTTATTATTGTTTTCGCAGTATTTTAAAGTTTTAGGTTATGGATAATACTATTATTAATAATAATACCTGTGTGATGATGGTTATTATTGCACATTTTTCATTTTGTCATTCGTTTGTTGTGTGTGTGTGTATTCTTTCACCCTACTCGGCATTTATGTTCAACCCTTCATTTGTTACGACATGCACCCAAGAGTAGAATAAGATGTATGGTTACAACGATATATTAATAGGTATGACGTCTTTAAGTTTCTCTAATCACATAGGCCCTAAAGGCACATTTATGGGTTATGTACACTAATTAAATATTTTAGGCCTATTGGAACTATACTTGCATTATTACTTGATAATTAACTAAATATTTTAAAATTAATTGGATATAAATCTAGGTAGTCAAATAATTCACAAGGTTCACCTTAATTGGTCAGTTCGGGCTGAGCCAACCTATGGGTTACTCAGTATTCGGATCGGGGAATTAGAAGGTTGGGCAGTTAAATTAATTTTTTCTTAACCTTTGATAAGCAACACTTAACTTTTTTCATTCACTTGCCTCTCATTCTTGGATATAAAATTTAAAAGTTGTGCATTGCTCCATAACAGAGAAGAAAATTTTTTAAGAGAACATATTTTTAGCTTTTAAGAGAAAAAATATTCTCCTTCCTCCTAGTGTTGATTAAGTTCTCTGATTCATTCTTGAATCTAGAAAGTAAGACTTCCATACTCAAGATAGTTTTAACAAAACTATTTTTCAAAATATGTTATTCTTGAGTGTGGTATTCTTTCAATCTTGAAAAATATTTTTGTGAGATTTTTTAGTTAAGACCGCATATTTTCCACACCATTAACTAAAAAGGTATCCTCACATATTTTAGGTATTAGTCACTGGCTTCTCTTGGTTCTTATTTACTTGGATCAAATCTCATCATCTTCAACTTCAAAAGAAAATTTGTTAAAAAGTTCAAACGTGACATTATCAACAAAGTTGACAGCCTCAATGTGGCGAGTGGTCGAAGAGCGTTATATGCTTGCTCTTACTATTACAAGGTGCAGAAAATTGGTTGTGGAGGTTGCGTGTCATAAAGTGAAGGAGAGGTTCAAGTTTGTACATCATTTCTCCCTACTTGTAATACTTTACCTATAATAGTGCAAGGTGTCGGTTTGGCGCAAAAGTTTTGTCCGTTATGGATTTTTCATTGAATAAATCCTTTCTAAAGTGTATATTTAACTCTTCTACATTTTTTATTTCTTTACATTCTTAATCAACACGTGTTAACAAAATAATCAATTTCGTAAATCATATTTTTATCACTTCGATGTTAGGATACTTTTAATCAGAAATAATTTTAATTGTGTATTCATCATCGATAGTCACACACTCTTAGGCCTCATATATATTCTAAAACTCTTATTCATTATTTGACTCTACATTATGTGATTTCAGACTACTCACCCTTGTATTCTCTATGTAATAACACGTTGTTTTACCCTTTTATGGTGTTTATTCTAGAAACGCTCTAGGTATTTGTCATTTGCATTGTTTATTAGACCTACTGAATCCCTCATGCTTCTATTACTAATTCCACAATTACTAAAATCCATTTGAATCATTATTTGATTTACTAAAACAGATGTTTATGTGAAGCGTGGATCTATAATTCAATGCAATACTAGGTTTTCTTAGAAAACGAAATGGAAACTTGGTCCCCACCTATAGTTTAAAAACGATTGAGGCATGTTACTCTCACATAAACATAATAAAAGATATCATAAGGAATAGAGTGTCCCACAAAAGAGAGATGGAATACTTCTGTAACACCCCGCATTTTCATACATTAAATATTTAATTAATTCGGGAATTGAAAATTACTTGTGAGTCGTAATTTAATTGAATTAATTAGGGAAATTTTATTTAAATATTAATCGAGGAGTAAATGGTTAATATTTACGGGATGTTATTTACTAAGTGAATAGTAATTATTTATTTAAGTCATTTCGAGTATTAATGACAGGGTATGCACTTATCTCAACCGGGAGTCGGTATAGACTAAAGGGGTGAGGGGATAAATATTTTTATAAATTAATTCGGATGCCAATTCTGAGTGTACGGTTGAGTTCGGATGGGCCGAGATAGTCGAAAAAGTGTACCCGGGGGGTAGTAAACGGGTCACGGGGCATTTTTAGACATAGCCGGGCCCACACGGGGGCATTTGGGTCACTTGGGCTTGGCCCATTAGGCAAAAAACGGGATTAGGTAAACTAAGGAATTTGGAAGGAATAATAAAACGGCTGATAGGGTTTTAGAAAAGGCTAAGTGTATTAAGGAACCCTAATAGCAGTTAAAGGCAGCTTTGGGATCACTAGAGTGCCAACAAGGATCGTCTTCAACCTTGGAAATTCATCCCCGAATCAGACACTACGAAACCTAAGGCAAGTGGATAACTTGCAATAGTATTGAATCTGTTTTGAAATTCATATTCATGTGATGTGTTTGATCAAAATTCGTTTTGGGTGTTCATGGCATAAACATGAGGTTTTGAAAATAATAATCTGATTTACGAAATTGAATGAGGATTCTTGTAGAAATATGATATTATAAATTGATACATATCTGGTAGGATGATATCTGGATAATTAGAAACGAATTTGGTGAAGGGATTTGGGATGTAATTGGTAAGGAATTAAAGATGGATATTTCCCTAAATTCAGAAATTGTAGTTAATGGACGAATTAATGATGTTGATGGACATTCTGGAGGTCCCTAATAAGGTTTCTAACATGTATTAATGTTAAGAGGGCTTAAGGTTGCTGGTAGAGAAAACTAGGGTTTGGGAAAAATCATCCATGGCTGAATCTGTCTTCGCGAAGAAGACGAAGACCTACTCGATCGATCGATCGAAGGTCTGGGGTCGATCGATCGAAGGTCGGCAGATTTTGACAGTTCGCCCAGTTTTATTTTATATAAAGAAAATTTAATTTAATCTTTTTCCATGAATTAATTTGGTGAGAAATTTATACATGGGTTTTAAATCTAATTAATGGTGAATAAAATTAATTAGAATTTGGAGACGACTTAGTGTGACATCATAATTTAAAATTGTTGAGTTTTGAAGAAATTAGGTGTGACACACTAAGGTTGAATTTTTGGGAAGGTGTTCGGAAGAATTAAATATAGATGTAGTGAACAAGTCTGGGAATAACGGTTGAGGAATACCGAGTGATCAATCTTATTTAGGTAAAGGCTAAATAATTCGGGAGTCGAGAAGTTAGACTCGGGTGAGGGTAATTCGGACTTCGAGAGTAAGTTCAATTTTATGGTGGGGGCGACACCAAAGGTGACTTAATTAATTAATGTGTGAATTAATTAATGATTAGAGTTGGACCATAAACTCTTAATAAATTAACTAGGCTTATGTTACGGATTGTGTACATGGTGTAGCCGGGACATTTTATATTTATATATATGTACGGAGTGTGACAGTATATATATATAGTGTGTGTGCATTAATATCAGTGATTGAATATTATTAGTATATACTCTAGTGCTATAGGGGGAGGTTGCGCGTAGTGGATGAATCTCCTAGCTTGAGGAGTAGGGCGAGTACAATCCCAGGTCATAGCGCCCGTTATATGGGTGAGGGGCATCTCACTTTCAGGGAAGGAATATGACCGCCTCCAATTCGTATGTTAAACTAAGTTAGTGAGCGAATCTAACTTGGATAACTAGGTTATGTGAATACACCTACTGGGATAGCACTTGGGAAAATTTATATTTTGTGAGAATTTTTACTCGGTCGAAAGTTTGTATTAAATGTTATTTCAGTATGTTCGTGAATACTGTAACATGATTAAATATATAATTAGGTAAATAATTATATATGGGATAATTAATACATAGTGAGAAATGTATTATGTGCATAACAGGTGTGAATGTTATGAAATTAAAAAGGGTAATGATTTAATTGAGTTTGACGTTTATAATAACTTAAAAATCATGAATTAAGGCATACTCGGTTAGAGTAGGTAAATTTCAAGGGTTAAAATAAGTATTGGTCCAGGAGCGTAGGACCTAGTAAATTAAATGGAAGCGTTAGTAGTGTACATTAGAGGAGGGGTGAGGAAGTCCTCAAGAGAGTGCGACACTAATTAAAATATGAAGAGCATGCATATATATTTATTACTGCAAGCTAATCATTTGTTAAATGTTTTCAAATGTTTTTGGGTACTAACCCTTGCTATAAAATTTTTAAAAAACCTTTTTGGTATCCAGCCACAGGGACGCTAGGCTTGACTCTATTCCAGGTATCCTTTGCTATAGCACATGTGGATGTTGCGGATTTTTTGATAGACACCTCCTTCTTTCATTCGTGTAGAGACTCTCTAGTAGTTACCTGAGCTTGTCGCTCACAGTTCATTTATCAGTATTAGACTTGTTAAGATTTTCTTCTTATCTTTACTTGTATTGGATTTGGACCGATGGTTTATTCGGTTAAGTATTTTATTTGTGGATGGTTATTTTAGTTAATTATGATTGTGTATTATTTTATGTTCCGCATGAGTTTTATTTAATTAATTGAAAGATAAAAATTGGCACCAGTCTACTTTTCTCACTTAGGTGGTTAGTAATTAAAAAGACGACAGTGATGCTAAGAATGGACCAACTGAGAAACCTTTTCTAACTTGATTTAGGACTGATCACCCGGGATTAATTAGGCGGGGTGTCACAACTTCCAATGAAATTGTATTAATTTCTTTTTACAAATAGAGGTGTTCCATCCTCATAGTTGACAAATTGAGTATTGCATGTACTAAAACTCTTTGCAATTGTAGCCTTAATATTATCAATAAAAACTATAACACCTCATTAGGTGTTATTTGTGTGTCTGTGTATGATTTATTATTCCTCACACTCATTATCTAAAATGTGATATTATCCACGGACTTTTCCCACATACAATTATAGCTGCCGTTGGGAATAGGGTATTCCTTTTCTCACCAATCTAGGTAATGAATATAAACTGCAACCCCCGTAGTTGATTAGTGTCCAACATAAAGGAAGATAACTATTGCTCGCACGATGTCCTTAAGAATGGAGTTCTATTACCTCTGCAATGTCACATCTGATTTTTCATCCACTTTGAGCAAGGACATCTGACCCCTAACTCCCGTTATCATCCAAAAATGAGTATCCCAATTAAGACCAAGAGAACCAACACCCCCAATTAATTTTTAGGAATGATTGATGTATAGAATGAATGTCTTAGCGAGAAAGACCATGCACTCGATATAAAGATAAGGAGAACGAGCGCCGCTTGAGAGGAGAATTAGCTCAAAGGAAAACAAAAGCAACAAAATATTTTTTGAATGCACCCAATAAAGAAGAACCCGCAACGGGGCTTGCAATTATCAACATGGCAATGAGCATTAAGAGGATAATGAATCGTAGTGTCATTGAGAATGTTAAAATAACTCCTAGAGGAGGAGGAATGCCAAAGCTACTAAAAAAGAAAGGAGCATCCTTGTTAAGACATACAAATATTTAACTTGAGAGAAGTGGATGGACTAGCAGTGAAAGTGGGCGACCCAATGACTAGGGATATAACTATAGGCTCTAATAAATTATATAAGCTCTAGATTTTCCCAGGCCTTTAAAGACTTTAAACCCCCAAATAAGTGTAAAACCCTAAGTTTAAGATCTATGGTGGATATACAATTTTAACCAATAACATACTCTGATGCCACCAAGCTATGCGCTTATGGAACAATAATAAGTCACTTATGTGCAAAGTTTTCCCATCTATATTGGGCCATATTGAACATAAATGGGTTGAAAAGTCTTTTGTTGGTTTATTTAAAAGTTTCAAGAAATTAGCAAAATATTTCATAACAAAATTTATCACGATCATCTCCTACCCGGAGAAGATGAGGTCATTGTTAAGGATAAAAACTAATCCACATGACAACGTCCAAGAATATGCTGAGAGGTATTGAGATATATATAATGAAGTGGTTGATTTCTATGGAATAAGTATAAGTGTCCTCCTACGAGACGAAAAATGCCAAATTCTTATTGTTGTACTAATTTTTCTTGAGGAAGAAGGCTTCTTCAATCAACAAATTAATGTCAAGAATGAAAATGTAAGCAAAAGTAGAAGACATGGTGCTCGGTGTAAACCATGGAAATGGTCGGAGTTAGACAATTTCCAATGGGTAGAAACATAATAGTAGAAAGAAGAGTCTATAGAGGAAACCTAAAGCACAAAATATTGGAGATAATGAAGACTCCATGGAATAATTTTAGGGGATCAAAACCATTTTTAAGGATCCCATTTACAAGATTCTCTGAAATATTAATGTCAATTATATTTTCAAATAACAAAGGAAATGGTTAGGTATCCAACCAAATGGAAAACTTATACGAGAAAAACCTTAGGCCAAACCGATACCTTGCATTATATAGGTATAAGATTACACAAATGGACAAATGACTTACGAACTTGAAAATCTCATTGACTCAATAATGCACAACTTCTACAACCATATTTTTTCCACATTATAGTAGAAATAATAGGAACAAATCGTATCCAATAATCCACAACGTCTTAACATGTCAACCTCATTGATAATAAGACCTTTGGACTACTTCCAAGTCTTCTTTTAAGTTAAAGAAAATTTTATTCAGAGGATAAGGATCCAAGAGTGGCCAATGAAACTAGAATATAGGTGTGTGAGGATATCCTAATGTCAATGGTTTAGAATATCTTTGGGCTCACACATAAGTCTCACAAAGTGTATGAAAGTCAAAAGGAGAAAAATTCTTAAGAACAAAGAAATCTTGAGTTTGAAGAACAAGTAAAAGTCTTCAATATATCACTCAAAATATTGCAAATAATTTTATAAACAAAACAAGTTTTTCTCTCTTAAAAATTTGATTTTTTTATCCTGATAATATAAATTATAACCCTTTCAAAAACTTCAAAACCTTAAGGATTGAAATAGACAACACTTAAGTTAAATAACCAAGAAGCAACCTTGAGCGCCCACTTAACTTGTGTTAAGGTCATTCAAGATTATCAAGGATCAAATCTTAATTTCTCAATATCTGATGAGTGACATTGGTGCATTCTCCAAAATAATCCAATCTTGAAGATCTCAAATTCAAAATCTGGGCAACCTTTGATGACTTGTTCGTGAACTATAGTGGGTTCTAAATAACAACTTATAAAATTCTCAGAAACTTTTTTATGGCCTACCTTTCAAGGGTTCGCTAGCTCAAAATAATTCTTCACTGTGGCAACGATCAGTAAGGTAGTTGCACAAAAGAGCCATAAGTTTTGCCCATTTTCCCTGTAAGTGTTCGCACGTAGTGAATCGAAGCTTCTTTATTGTGAAATAACAAAAGTAATAAGAACTTGTTTCAATCTAAGAACAAGCTTTCTAAATACACAAGGATAGATTTTTTAAAATATATTTTAATAATAAAATTATATTGCATCGTGGATTTTAATATATTTTAAAACTTAAGGTTAAATTAAAATACTTTTAATTTAAGAAACATTTAACCAGTAGTAAATAGAGTCTTCTAAGTCCTTTTACCTCCACCCGACATTTGTCTTACTCTAGACAAATTTCGTGATGAAGGTATAGATATTCTGTCTTGAAATCTCGAACATAAAACTTTCTACTGACCTCTTTGACTAAGAATCAAAGTGAGTTTTAATCAACAAATAAGATAATCCATAAATCAGAGGCAAATGAGTACACATATACTCTTACACATGAAATTTTTAGGTAAAAGGGTTTATACTAAAGGTTAAATAAAAAAATACTGATGGACTTTTTGTTTAATAAACCTTAAAAATATCTATTTAGAATCACTCCTTTTATTTATTTATAAATAGCAAACTTCTCTTTTTCATTTCTCATATCTCAACTTATCATATATATATATATATATATATATGCGAGAGAGAGAGAGAGAGAGGCTCTTCAACATCCCTTAATAACATACCTATGAACATATAAAATTTTCAAAAATAGTAAAAAAAATATATTTTTCAACTAAATTTGGTATAAATAATCTGCAGAATGATAAGATAATTTATATAAAACTACATTCAAAAATTCAACTTGGAAGATGGTGAGATAGTGATCACAAGTTTTAACAATTAAAAAAGCATAAATTCATCCAAATTTCAAACCACCCACTTTTAAGTGTATTTTTTGAAGAATTTTTATGTATATGATCTTCTCATTATGGAGATAATGTATACCAAATTTGGTGGAAAATGAAAAACTTGTTTACTAAGTTGATAACTAAAAGTTATGTTTTAAGTAAACTTCGATTGTAAACTCCTTGAACAAAACTCTTTTCGAAATACTACATAAGATGTGTAAACAGATTCTGAATATGGATGTTGGATCTGTTAGTTTGATTACCTTAGGTTTTTAGAATAAAACCTACTTCTAAGTCTTAAGTGAGCAACCAATCATAAGCAGTTAAGAATCATTCAAGCAAATAGACACTATATTTTAATGTGGTAAAACCCCATATTAGGGGAAACATCAATGGTGACATCTATGACACAAAATAAAAAGTCCACTAAAAATCACAATATACAAGTTATAGCACTAAGCATGTATTATAAAGATCCTAAACTAAGTTGAGAGATTTTACTTACACGAGTTACTCCACTCTCAAAGGCCTCTGGCCAACTTTGATCTCCCTCCAACGACTTTCTTGCTTTGTCCTTGCTTTCTGATTCCAATGGCTTAATTAACACGAGATCTATCAAAAGAACCACTAATTCTAAATGTTCGTGTGAGAGTGAAAGTGAAAGTGAGGTGACTAGTTACATGTAAATATGCAACTCACTTAGCTCAAAAGTTATACAAACAAGTTCTATGAATTTACAGAGATTCTATATGATATGTAAGCAGATCTCAAATATGTTTTGAAAATCAACCTTCAAAACTTTTAGGTCTGAAATAATTCTTTCTAAAAATAAGATTTAATTTGTTTCAAGATCTTATTTATGTACGTATTGATTTCACAAACTATGAAATATGATTTTGAAATAAATCTTTTCAGATCTAGAACTATACAGAGTTGAAAGTATCTTTTCCAAACCATTTTTGAAAACTAGTTGGATCTAAGAAACATATACAAAAAATATAAAAGATCCAATATAAGAACACTAGGAAACCTAAAATACTAAGTGTAAATTCCCTTTTTGTAGATCTCACACTTTCATAAAAGAAAGATGAGATAAACTACAAGGGTGATTCCTAAAAGAGACACCGATTGAAGATTTCTTCAAACAGCACAACCCAACACCTCAATAACACCACAACACCTCAACATATTTTCTCTCAACTTTTGTATATGGGGAAGGTTTGGTGTTTGGTTGGAAAGAAAAACATTTAGGGTTTTCAATATACGAACTCGTTTATATCTCTCTATATATATATTATTTTCTCTCTATGCTCTCTCTTCTTTCTCTATTAATTTTTGAGACGAAGTTTAAACTCTGTAAAGGCTGACCCTAAGGCTCCTTATATAGTAGGCTGAGAAGGATCCAGAAGGTCGAACGAAAGGAACGGTTGAGATCAAGTCTGACTAATTGACTTTCGATCTAAAGGCTATAAAGGCACTGTTTCTATTCTCTCATTTATTAGTTGTTTCGAGTTGTACAAGGATTGGGTTTAAGGGCATGCAGATCGTAGATAGAGTTTGATCCAAGGGTTGTGAATGAAGCGCTTAACACAAACACATAAAGGACCAGCAGAGTGCACACATGTGTAGATATATTATTGCATAACACACGCATGTTTTTTATGTTATAATAATACGAATTGCACCCTTAAATTTATCTATCGATTTTGGTTTCTACCCAGAACTAATTTTAGGAAGAAAAAGTATTTCTATTTTAACCCCAAACATTTAAAAAACACATGTTAATTAATTTTTAAAATCATTTTAAATGATTTAAAAATGTTTAAGATGTTTTAAAAATGTTAGAAAAATTCCCAAAAATCATATGACCCTTGCGCACACATAATAACACTCATATGCAGTGATTGTGTCCTATTTGTGTGTTCATGAGAGTAATACTTCCCTTATATGGTAGATCATTGAGATTCTTGGACTGGATTTCCTTGTTCAAGCTTGGAACCTTTAAGAGAGGGTAACTCTTAAAAGCTTAATCCTATTTTTTCTCAATATCCAAAGTAGTTGGAACTCCTATAGGGTATATACTCAAGTGAGCCAACCTTACAGTGTGTTCTCAATCTCTCCCTTTGTATATTAGAGACAAAATTCCCTTGAGTAACTTGTACTCGTGGGTAAAAAAATAATAATCCTAGATTTCCTATACAAAGAATCTAACTACACATTCCCATCCTAGAACCAAAAATAAGAGGAAATAAAATACATTACTCAACTAAAATAGAGACCAATACCCTAAATAATTATAACAAGCTATACTGCTAGGTCTGAAATGATGCCTGAAAAATATGAACACTTCAAAATGGCATATTAGTGGAGTTAGTCTAAAGATAAAATATGAAATTAAAAGTCAGGTACTCAAGTTACTATCCCCCAATTTTTCTCAAATAGATAATGGGGCAAACAAATACAGAATTATGTAAATGAATCCAACACAAATAATATCAAAAGCAAGGACAGAGTCAAGGATCTCCTATATTAAACTAATTTTAGGAGGAGTCTTTGTTATTTGAGGAACATCCATACCCTAATTCCTCATAAACCAATTATTAGCGTGAAACTACCGAGGTTATGACATTTTGTGTAAAATAAATTATGTGATAACTATCATTCCTATGGCTTTTCGAAGGAACTCAAATCTAATATTGTCTAAAGGTTTTATAAACAGTCCAGCTAATTATTTTTCAGTATTTAGATATTCAATATTTAATTCGTTAGAGTCTACAAGTTCACGAATAAAATGATGTCTTATCTTTATGTGCTTAGTTCGTGAGTGTTGGACAAGATTTTTAAATATATTTATGGCACTCTAGTTCTCACAATACATAGTCAATATTTTTCAATGATACCGTAATCACTAAGCATCTGTTTTATCCATAAAATTTGGGCGCAACAACTACCCGCTGCAATGTACTCAGACTCTTTCGTAGAAAGTGATACACAGTTTTATTTCTTACTACTCTATCCTACGAGTTTATTGCCTACATAATAGCAGGCGCCAGGCGTGCTTTTACTATCGTCTGAGCATCCTGCCCAATAGGCATCTGTGTATCCTACAATGGAACTAGTGGTGTCATTTGTATACCAAATACTGAAGTTTAATGGACCCTTAACATATTTAATAATTCTTTTAACACATAATAAGTGGGTTTCTTTAGGTGTACGTTGGTATCTAGCACCGATACACACAACGAAGGAAATGTCAGGTCTAAAAGCATTAAGGTATATCAAACTTCCTATCATCCTTCTATATAGAGTCGGGTCGACATCTTTTCCATGTTCATCTTTGAATAATTTCATTGACGTGCTCATATGTGTACGTGCTGGTTTAGAGTTATCTAACCCAAACTTTTTAATTAGATCAGCAGCATATTTCAATTGAGTGATAAATAAACCATCATTAAATTATTTCACTTATAATCCGAAGAAATCTTATAATTTTCCCATTAGAGACCATTGAAAATCGACGTGCATGATATTGAAAAAATCTTTTACTTGATTTGAACGAGTCGATCCAAAAATTATATCATCAACGTAAACTAGGGCAATCAAGATATGTTTATCTATCTTCCTAATGAATAAGGTCTGATCGTTTCCTCTATGAATAAATCCATTTGAGACCAGAAAGGTGGATAAACGCTCACACCAAACTTTAGTTGCTTATTTCAAACCGTATAAGGCTTTCTTAAGTATAAAGACGTGGTCAGTATTTGATGGATCTATAAATACTTTGGGTTGTTCTACGTATACCTCCTCAGTTAAAATACCATTTAAAAATGCAGACTTAACATCCATTTGGAAAAGTTTAAATGTTAAATGACATGATATGGCAAGGAGGAGACGAACCGACTCAAGACGAGTAACACGGGCAAAGGTTTTGTGAAAGTCAATTCCTTCTATCTGAGAGTAACCTTGTGTTACCAACCAAGCTTTATTTCTAATGTCCTCCCCATTTCATCAGTTTTATTCTTAAAATTCCAACGTGTGCCGATAACCTTCTTATCTTTTGGCCTAAGAACAAGATACCACACATCATGACTCTGAAACTGGACAAGCTCTTCTTGCATAGCATTTATCCCGAATGAGTACAAAGGGCATCTTTTATGTTTTTTGGTTCTTCAAGAGAAACAAAGCATGCAAATTTTGCCACTTTTTAAAGTTGGGATCTTGTTATAACTGGCTAGGAAGGATTACCAGCAATCTTTTCAATAGGATGGTCTTTAGAAATCCAAGTTGGTACAGAAGGACTCTCAGGTGGAAGTGAATCAGTTATCTCTGGAGAGTCAGGAATAAAATAAGTTTCTTCCTCATCCAGGACTACTGTTTGACCGACACTACTCTCAACACTAGTATCATTAACAATTACATTAAATGACTCCATTATTACTTTGATACGATAATTAAAAACTCGATAATCTCTACTTATTTGAGAGTAAACAAGAAATATTCCTTTCTATCCTCAGGTGTTAAATTTTGAGAGAATATCTTTGTCTTTGTAGACATAACAGACACTTTAGGTGCTTTTAAAATATTTCAAGTTAGGCTTTTTGTGGTACCAAAGTTCATAAGAAGTCTGTTTGGAATTTTTCTTGGGGTATACACGATTAATAATATGACATGTAGTTTGTACAGCTTCAGCCCAAAAATAATTAGGTAAACTTTTTGCGTGTAACATCACCCTAGCCATCTCTTGTAAGGTCCTATTATTTCGTTCAGTAATCCTGTTTTGTTGAGGTGTTTTAAGAGCACTAAACTTGTGTTTATATCCATTGCCTATACAGTATTCTGTAACACCTAAGTCTTTTAACTCTCCACCTCTGTCACTTCTGATGCGACATACTTGGGTGTCCTTCCACAACACCCAAAATAGGAATCTGGCACGGTTTAAGACTGTGCTAGACCCAATCTAGCATGGTTTAAAACTGTTCCAGAATCAGGGATGCTAGATTTTCTGGCATGGTTTAAATTCGTGCTAGATTTTTCAATCTGGAACGCTTTTAAATCGTGCCAGATTTTAATCTGGCATGGGTTTTGGAACGGTTATAGCATGGGTTTTGGCACGGTTATAAAGCGTGCTAGATTGTTTATAAGCGTACTCAAATTTTATAATTTGTTACAGTTTTAAATCGTACCAGATTTTTCAATTAATAAAAAAATTAATATCTGGAAACAGATCTGAAAAATCAGGAAATTCCAAATCTGGTAGGAAAAATATTCATTATTTGCGAAAGAAAATAAAAAAAATATACAAATTATGAATATCGCACGTTGTTGATAAACTAATGTACATACAAACTTCAAAATATTACGAGAGTTAATAGTTCTCATATCAAAACAAAATTGGGCAGAGTTTCCTCTATTTTTCGAGCATTCCAAAACCTACTAATAAAACGCCCACACGAGTATAAAAGTTGACAATAAACTATTAAAGCTTGCACGTCCATAAAAGTAAATAATAAAACTACAAAAACCTGCACGGTCATAACAAAAAAAATAGAATCCTGAATGTTAACGACACTAAATAAATAATCCCATGTTGTAAACCATTGACTTTTTCGTTTGTTCCACGTGGATAAAAGCTAGCGATTGAATGTTATCCTGTAAAAAATTAGGACACAAAAAATATATGATATTAGTAACTAAATAATTTTTTAAAAAATAGTATTCAAGCCGAAAAATTGCATATATGAGTTACAATTATTATTATATTCTCAAACTAGAAGTCTTGTGACTATGTGGTCAGTTCATACGAGTTACATTAGTCTCATACGAGGTGTTAGTGCCTCTTACGGGGCTGTTTGGGGGATGGTTTGGGTTTTCACCCACTAACGGCTTATTTTTAAGCATAATCTAGATTTTTTTAAATTATTGTCATTTTCTCAAACCGGGAGACCCGTGACTATGCATTTATTTTCTACGAGTTACTTTAGTCCCGTGCGAGGTGGTCATGCCTCTTACGGGGTCGTTTGGGGGTTGGTATGGATTTTCACCCTTTAACGACTTTTTTTAAGCGTAATCTAGATATTTTCAAATTATGGTTATATTCTCAAACCAGGATGCCCGTGACTACGCGATTATTTCGTACGAGTTACATTGGATCCGTGCAAGGTGTTCATGCATCTTACGAGACCGTTTGGATTTTCACCCTTTAACGGTTTGTTTTTAAGCGTAATCTAGATATTTTCAAATTATGATCATATTCTCAAATCGGGAGACCCGTGACTACGGGGTTATTTCGTACGAGTTACATTGGTTTTGTGTGAGGTGTTCATGCATCTTATGGGGCCGTTTGGGGAATGGTTTGGGTTTTCACTATTTAACGTTTTGACCTATTTTTAGTGCTATTTTGGGGCAGCAATATGCCCCTTTTTATGGTTGCAATATGCCCCTATTTTGGGGAGAAATAATCCCATTTTTTGGGCAACAATATGACCCTGTTTTGGACAAAAATTAAACTGCTTGTTGCTCCTTTTTTTGGCCTATTTATGTGGCTATTTTTTGTTTTAGTATTTATGTTTATGTTTTCGTTGTTTTGCCTTATTTATTCTGGGCATATGGTGGGAAAATTACGGAGAAGAGCAAGACATTTTTAGCAATAGGAAACTAAAATGTATTTTAAGCATCAAATAAAGAGGAAACTAAAATATATATTAATTATGAGAGAGCATGAAAACTCAAATAAATATTACCTTTATCATTCGTTGGTGTCATCAATGAGAGGGAGAAAGTCATCGTGTCTATACAAAAATCCATTATTATCCACATCTCCCATCGACTCACAAGATCCTTGTTTTCCACCCCAAATTGGTTATTCTGGCATGTTTATGAGGTCGAGTACGATCTTCACTTCTCTCTTTCCTAACTCATGGAAGTGAACTGAAGATACATCTCTTGGCGAAAATTTCCTACCATAACTGATAACTTGACCAGTGTGAGATAGTATTTTACATTCCACCATTGAGCTAAAACTTGAAACTTGGGATGTAGGAGGAGTAAAAGAACTGGAAGGAGTTGCAATGTTTGGAGATGGTATTGCATGAGCATTATGTCCAACATATGCGAACTTTCCACTCTCAAAATTCTTTACAAAATCTGAGAGTGTAGAATGCCCTCCATTTCTTATCTGAGGTTATCTATATGATCCTTCCAATTTTCGTTGTCTGCATTTACCTTTTGAAGCATTTCTCGAGCAAATGTAGACGCCAATGTAGTTGTTCTAGAAATTATAGACCCAACGCAATGAACACGTCCTCACGTGTCTTTCCCAAATATATCAAAAATTGGCCCAGGATCCAAGGTCTCCTCTTGACCACTCGCTTTGCATACATCTAGAAGCATTTTAACCTTATCCTGTACATAAAGACATTAAAGTTATCATTTGTATTACATATTGGGTAAAAGATGCAAAGAGGAAACATTAAAAATAAATTATCGCAAATGCTTTATCATGAAGTGCATAATCTCTGCCTTTTACTTTATGAGCCAACAACCACAATTCAGCACGATTTGGTTCACGCCCACGCTCCTTTTTCCAATTCTTTGCAGCTCGGGCATAACCATAACGATCCATGTTCTCAGTAGTCATTTTCATACAATTTTGTTTCA
The DNA here is from genome assembly GCA_949130495.1 of Sambucus nigra. Lineage (NCBI taxonomy): Eukaryota > Viridiplantae > Streptophyta > Magnoliopsida > Dipsacales > Adoxaceae > Sambucus > Sambucus nigra. The sequence goes on from OX422216.1 coordinate 331,061,877, forward strand.
ACTCTTTACAATCGTCAGGTATAACATTTTGAGGAACATTCTCCCTCGACTTTGTAACATCGTCGTCCTTCAAATTTACCCTTATCTTGGCCTTGAATTTCTTCCAAGACTCGTTAGCTTTTTTCATAAACATGTTTTTTTTATTTTCTTTCATTTCGGGAAATTTTTTCTACAGTATATGAAAGAAACAAAATTTATCATTATGTAATTAAATTTAGTAACTATTACAATTGTAGATAAAGAGAAAAAATAGTATACCTTGATCATTGTCCAAATTTGACTCTTATATCGCACGTCTACATGTCTCCATATTGTATAAGAAACCTGTACATGCATCCTTACGTGGTCTCCCCATCTAGTAGAGGGTGTAGCTGAATTATCCCCCACTGGAAGACCATCCTCGTTAAATTTTAATCTCTTTGTAATAAGTGCATCACCCATTATCGAATAACTCGAAGCAACCTTCGAACGGGAGTTTGATCCTGGTGTCACACCACTTGGGGATAAATTTGAAGTATCACCCACCTGAGACATTATTTAGCTAACAAAATAGATTATTTAGCACAAAAATAATCAAAATGAACAAAATATCGCAAAGCACCACAAAAGAGATTATTTACCTTCTTAGGAACCTTACAAAACTACTTTTGGCCCTTGGGATATACAATGTCCTCGCCATCATCATCTCTTAAAGTATACTTGTATCGCAAAGAACCACATTTTAGATAGTCATTACAGTTTTCATGGTCTTTCCAAAATAACATGTTATTGTTAATGCATACATCATACTTAACATAGTCCATACCAATATCTCTAATCGTGTTCTTCATTTCGGTATAACTAGTTGTCAAGTTGTTCCCTTAAGGGAGTAATTCATTCAACAATCTAAGAATTCCACCTGTGGTACCATTTGACAAATTAAATTGTGTTTTTATATGATTTGACTTCACAAGAGCATACATGGTCGTATGGCGTGACGAACCAATAGGAGGGTGCAGTGGCTCCGTTGTGAGTTGATCACGATGACATCCTGATACACATGTGGATGCAAAATGTGTTAATAAGATCTCATCACATACTATAGCTTTTCAAAATTTCAACAAGAGGAACTGTGGAGAATTACTAAATTATAGAAATCACATATAATACATTCTAAGTTTCCAAATTATCCCACAAGTATTCCTTAATCCCTCATTTGATAGCTATTGGTGGGCTCTCTCTCCAACAAGAAAAATATTTATGACCCCAAAGGCAGAGGGAGAAAGTGATTGTGAAGATAAAGAAGATTAAATCTCTATTGGTAGTGGTTTCTCTCATTATTCAAATTCTACAAACATGGAAGCATTTCAATAAAGATGGCCCCCAAAGTCTTTAGAAAGTGTAAAAAAGTCTACCCAAAAATTGTGTTCCCTCATTTATTAAAACTAGTTAAAGGATAGTAGGGTGATGGGCAGTTAAAAAAAAAAAAACTGACGAAACTGTACAAAAATTGTCAGGTCATTCGAACGAATTTTGAATTTCATTCAAACAACATTGTTCGAACGAGAATTCAGAGTTAAAATATGCATAAATCCCATTAGAGAGCATCGTTCAAATGAGCTTTCTGACGAGAAAATAGGGAACTTTGGCAAAATGTCGTTTGAACCTCGTTTGATAGTTCGTTCGAATGACCTGGGCATCTCGTTCGAACGAGATCCCAGTTTTGTTCGAACGACTTTTAAAAAAATTATTTTTTCTTTAAAAAAAATAAAACTCATTTTCAACTTAATTTTAGTAAAAAATATAATACCCAAAATAAATTCCAAGTCCCTATATATATTAATGCATTCATACCTCTAGAGACCTTGGAATTTAATTCGTGCATTTAATTCTTTGTTTTACAAATTAAATATAACATGCTACAATTTAATTCGTGCATTTAATTTCCTCCAGGGTAGGCATTCCCAAGTTTGTATTCAATTGAAGCACATAGTATCAGCTTAAAGTACACTTGTGACAACTTTAATTTTGTTTCAGTTGTTACAGAATTCTAATAAACAAGGTCAATCATGAAAACTCAATATTTATTATTTTATTTCTTAGAATTGTGTGTATTTATCTGTCAATTATATCAATAAAAAGATCAAACTCAAACCTTGAACAATCTAATATTTTCTTAAAAGAAGTAACTCCCAAACTTATTAGATAACTGATAGCTAAATCACCTTGGTAATCTCAATGAATTGATCGACTCCACTCTCTCCAGGAAACAAAGACTGTTTAAGAAGATAACTAGACAAATAACATAGGAAAATAGGGTGATGAGTGGACATCTTCAAAAATAGGTAAACGAATGTAGAGAATTAAACTACCCATCCAAGTAGGAATTCAACCATCACACAACCTATAGACCATATATCTATAGTCTTTATATATTCAGTGGCACAAAATATGAATTTGGGGGCTCGATAATATCTTGAGCAGATGTAGGAAACATTGGGCTCTCTTTTCACTTTACAAAATGATAGTGATACTATTCATTTTCATGTTTACAAGTTTCAACATAATAATCATATTGATATTAACATTTTCGTCAATACAAGTAATCCCTTTTTACTAAATGGGCACCATTTACATCTTGATGAATTGACTTTTAGAAAATAATTTTTTACTTTATTATAACCATCTATAACTTTCTTTCTTATTTAAGATATTACATCTTATATGACTAATGAAAATTGTTTGCTTTTGTACTTGGTCTTGGAAAACATTAAATTTCAGAATAGGTGTACTCGTTTTATAACATTTGGTCTTTTTGTATATATTCTCTTCAGAATATGTTTTCTACTGTTACTCTCTTAGTAAGCCTTTTAAGGTGCCTTAGCACATTCCCCTTCCCCTTCTAAATCACCCCCGGGAGACTAGTTGTATTCAGACATATAAATGAAGAAGCTCAAGACAAATAATGGAATTAGTAAATCTTTATTTCCTCCCAAAACGAATGGAAAAGGGAACACTATAAATTCAATGGAAGACTATCAAACTCAGACAGTTCCATCAACCCGTAAACCACCACCCCAGCCACAAACCCACTGCCTAATCAACCCATACCCATTGCCTTCAAACCGATGACCCCTATGGAAACCTTCACCGACAACCAAAATCCAACCCAAATAACTGCTAAAACCCAAGATCCTACACCCAACCCCATTATCCATCCATAACCCATAACCTCTTAAAACCAAGATAGTTCCCGAACTCCCTTCCCGCCGACCCGAAACCATCTATAACCTGTGACCCTCTAAATTCCACAACCTGACACACCTCTTGACCCAATAGCCTTGACCCTCAACCAATAATAACTCGGGCAGACTGCCACTTCCGTCCAATCTCCTTATTTCGACCTGAATCCGACAAGACTCACTTGAACCCATACCCAGCCACCCATTAAACCTCCACAGACCAAAAACCCTTTAAACCCTATCCAATTTTTATTAACCCATTTTTCTTTCCCTCATATATATATATATATATATATATATATATATATATATATATATATATATATATGTGTGTGTGTGGTGTTTTATATTCAACATTGAAAATAATTCAACAATCTATGAACAATAGGTAAATGTAGGATTTTATATTTAGCATAAAAAATAATTCAACAATTTATGAACAATGTGTATATTGAGTTGTTTGCACAAATTAAGAGCTAAAGCCAAACCTGTTTTGTTCGATTTCGTGGATATTGTGGGAGGTGATGGGAGGCGACAACGATGAAGGTGATGATGAGCAACAACGATGAAGATGATGACGAGCAGAAATGAAGATGATGAGCAGCAATGATAAGGCACAGGGTAGTGGAGTAAAGCCTGTAGCATGGAGAGAGGGAGAGAGAGAGTTAGTTTAGAATGATTTGGTCATTCTTGAATTTTTGGTCCCCGCCTGAAATTTTGGGGTGTTATTTTTTAATGAAACGTACTCATATTTAGCACGATTTAAAATCGTGCCAAATTTTGGCACTGTTTTAAATCGTTCCAAATTGTGATAAAACCCTGCAAGTTTCTAGCACGGTTTAAAATCGTGCCAGAATCTCCTTACCTCAGCGTGTCAGATTAGCATTTTTGGTCTTGTTTTCAATTTATAAAAGAATTCTAAAGAACTCACGAAAGCTATCAGATTTATTTTTCATGATTGTGACCCAAGTATATCGTGTGAAATAATCCACAATAATTAATATACAACTGTTACCACAGAAGCTGACAGTTCTAGAAGTACCCATAAGGTCCATGTGGATTAGTTACAAAGGTTTTCAAGTTAAAACATCTTTAAACTTTTAGTGCGCAGATTTACTTATCTTCCCTTCTTGGCAAGGACCACAAATAGGATTAAAAGAATTTTTAATTTTTGACAATCCTCTAACTATTGCTTGGGAACTTAACCTACGAAGATTATCAAAATTTGTGTGTCCCAATCGATTATGCCATAGATCATCATCATCATCATCATCTAATCTGGTAACTTTAAAAGATTCAGACTTTGGAATTACCGTGTAATAGTTATCCTCTATTATGTTTCCTGTTAAAAAATAATTACCCTTTTCATTAAGAATTTTACATCATTTTTTGAAAAGGTAACTGTGTGATTGGAATCACAAAACTAAGATATGCTCAATAGGTTAGCTTTAAGACCTTTGACTAGTAGAACATCATTTAGATTGGGGAGCCCATCCTCGCACAGTGTTTGCTTACCTATGATCTGGGATAAAACACCATATGTCTTGTTTGTCAATTTGATTTTGTTTTCATACATATGTTTAGAACATCCGGGTTTTAAATACCATCCAGCTAAAGTGTGTTGTGCCTTAAAAGCAGTTGTAACAAGATTGCACTTGAGCTGAGGTAACAAATCAACTTTTCTTATCCAAATAGGCCTGGATTTTAAATTTTTATTCGCCTTGGATTTAGAAAATGTTTGTTGGGTCTTTCTAGATGGTTTATTCTTAGTTTTAGATCCTCCCTTCTTCTTTTTATAATCAGAGTTATGTGTGGTCTGCTTTGGGAGAACATAAGTGTTCCTACTCTTCCTAGAATAGTTGAAATTTTGAAAAGTAGGTGTGTACAGTCTCTTTTGAAAACATTCGACAATGGTGTGTCCATAAACATCGCAGTATGAACAGTATTGGTGGGTGGAAGACTTGACTTCATTACTAAAGTCTTTAAAGATAGGTTTGGCCTTATTCGGTTTAGTTGTCCAAGTGTCAATAGGCTTGAGTTTTTGACGTTGGTCTCTAACAGGTGGACAGACATACTTGGCTGAATAGTTACATTATTGATTATTCAGACCTTTCATTGCCTTAAAGACATTTTTGTTAAAATTTTCTTTCTCAGTGTTCAGAAGATTCTGGCCTTGTTTAACAAAAATGAAATTTTCAGGAGACACGTTCGTTTTACTTGCAATAATTTTTTCTCCAAAACCTAGACCAGACTTATCTTCAGAATCAAACTTACTTCCTATAATAATTTCTTCGTAGGACTTAGCTTGGGTTTCAAAGTGTAAGCATTTTTTAAACACATTTGATACCTTTTGCTTTGATTCTTCTAATTCAACATGAGTTGCCTTATATCTTTCTTCCAAAACATGATTTTTTTCAAATAAATCTTTTATTTTAAAGGCAAACTCTTTAAATTTTGTCTCATGGGAAACGCATTGAGCTGTATAATCTTCATCAGTCTTTCTAGTGGTCTGGTTAAGTAAGTCTATACGTTCAGTTAATAGTTTCACTATTTTATCAATACGGATAATTTTCTTAAGTGTTTTCGTGTATAGCTCTTGAAGATCTAGAAGATCATCATCCGACTCACGAAGTGCATCGTGTGTATTGTCCCCTATACCGTTAAATTTTTTTGTGGAACTTACACACACGTTCAGTTCATCAACAATGTTCTCACTTTGATACACTCGTATACTAGCATTGTCAGGTTTATTTTCATTATCAACAGACACAATACTATCACTAATAGGTAAAACAGTAATATCAAGAGGTATAACAGAATCATAAGTAGGCAAGCATACAAAATCATCATTGTACACAATTTTAGCAAAGAAGGCCATGCATGACTCATCATTTTGGGTTGACTCAGTTTCATCTTCATCAGAATCAGTAAAGTCGTCCCATGTCTTGCACATGTTAGCTCTATTATTGTTGTTCAGTTTGGTCTTGCACATATTAGCATAATGTCCCAGTTTTCGACATCTATGAAACTTCACATCTTTCAGGTCAGTCTTAGGTATATTATTTCCATTGGACTGTTTGTCATAGTGTCTTTCATGAGGTTTGTGATTTTGATGACCTTGATAACCTTATCTGTTTTGTTTAGAGGCTACTGCATTTCTAAATTTGATTATCTTTTTGAATTTTTTCCTCAAGAGAGCTATTTGGTTATCAAGATGATCCAAATCACAGTCATCATTTAGGTCAAGGATAAAGTCTAATGAACTTATTTTGGAAACAGACATTTGTGATGAAAACACAATATTAGAATTAGTAGGTCTCTTATTTTGGGCAGTCAGTTGCTTCTGATATTCCAATTCCATTTCGGCAGTCCGTAATTTACAGCTTATCAGTTCAGGAGTCAAATTTGGGTTGTCCATTTCTTCTATAGCATATCTCTTGTTGACAAATTTGGCACGTAACCTAAGGGTCCTTTGGACAATTTATTTTCTACTTAAGTTTATACCATTACCATGCAATTTTGTGAAAATTTCAATTAACTTTATATAAAAGTCATCAAAAGATTAAATATCATCCATAATTAGTGTGTTGTACTACTGGATTAACATTTAGCTTTTTCCAGCCTTAACACGTTCATCACCCTCATGGTCTGTGACTAGCGTGTCCCAAGCTTCTTTAGAAGTAGAGCAGATGGATATTCTTGTAAATTCATGCTCATTAATGGACATACAGATTGCATTATTTCCCTTACTATTATCTAAAGACAATTTATTCTCGTCTTTAGTGAATTCGCTAAGACTTTTCTTAACTCTTGTAGGATTGGTTTCAGACAAAGGCTTAGTAGGATGTGTGTAACCATTTTCAATTATTTCCCAAATGTCATCACCAAGTGTTCCTTGAATGGACGCAACCATCTGTACTTTCCATTAGGGGAAGTTTTGTCCATCAAATAAAGGCGGACGTGATAGGTTACCTAAATTCTCAAATCTTTCATCCATTTTCAGAATTAAGATTTCAAAAATAGATTCTAGAGTTTCGGGATCAAAAATGACTTTGATTAACCCACTATAATACCACTTGAAAAACTTGTTTACTAAGTTGATAACTAAAAGATATGTTTTAAGTAAACTCCGATTGTAAACTCCGTGAACAAAACTCTTTTCGAAATACTACACAAATTGTGTAAACAGATTCTGAATATGGATGTTAGATCTGTTAGTTTGACTACCTTAGGTTTTTAGAATAAAACCTACTTTCAAGTATTAAGTGAGAAACCAATCATAAACAATTAAGAATCATTCAAGCAAATAGACATCACATTTTTAACATTGAAAACCCCCTAAATTACGGGAAACATCCACGGTGACCTCTACGCCACAAAATAAAAAGTCCACTAAAAAAGATCACAATATACAAGTTAAAGAATGAAGCATGCATTATCAAGATCCTAAACTAAGTTAAGAGATTTTACCTACACGAGTTACTCCACTCTCAAAGGCCTCTGACCAGCTTTGATCTCCCTCCAAGAGCTTCCTTGCTTTTTTCTTGCTTTCTGATTCCAGTGGCTTTATCAACACCAGATCTCTGAAAAGAACCATTAATTCTAAGTGTTTGTGTGAGAGTGAAAATTATGTGACTAGTTACATACAAATATGCAAATCACTTCGCTCAAAAGTTATACAAACAAGTCCTATAAATTTACAGAGATTCTAAATAACATACAAGGAGATCTCAAATGTGTTTCGAAAATCAACCTTCAAACTTTTAGGTCTAAAAGAATTCTTTCTAAATATTAGATCTAATTTGTTTCAAGATCTTATTTATGTACGTCCTAATTTCACAAATTGTGAAATATGATTTTGAAACAAACCTTTTCAGATCTAGAATTATACAGAGTTGAAAGTCTCTTTTCCAAACCATTTTTGAAAACTAGTTAGATCTAAAGAACATATACAAAAAATATAAAAGATCCAACAAAAGAACAATAGGAAACCTAAAATACTGAGTGTGAATGTCCCTTTTTGTAGATCTCACACTTTTTAAAAAGAAAGATGAGATAAACTATAAGGGTGGTTCCTAAGAGAGACACCAGTTGAAGATTTCTTCAAACATAACACCCCAACACCTCAATAACACCCCAACATATTTTCTCTCAACTTTTGTATATGGGAAAGGTTTGGTGTTTGGTTGGAAAGAAAAACATTTAGCGTTTTCGATATACGAACTCATTTCTCTCTCTCTCTCTCTCTCTCTCTCTATATATATATATATATATATATATATATATTATTTTCTCTCTCTTCTTTCTCTCTTAATTTTTTGAGACGAAGTCTAAACTCTGTAAAGGCTGACCCTAGGGCTCCTTATATATTAGGCTAAGAAGGATCCAGAAGGTCGAAAGAAAGGAACGGTTGAGATCAAGTCTGACTAATTGACTTTCGATCTAAAGGCTATATAGGCACCATTTCTATTCTCTCATTGATTGGTTGTTTTGAGTTGCAAGGATTGAGTTTAGGGCATGCAAATAGTAGATAGAGTTTGATCCAAGGGCTGTGAATGAAGCGCTTAACACAGACACATAAGAAACACACAAAGGACAAGTAGAGTGCACACACGTGTAGAGATATTATTGCATAACACACGTGTGTTTTTTATGTTCTAATAATATGGAGTGCACTCAAAAATTTATCTTCCAATTTTGGTTTCTACCCAGAATTAATTTTAGGAAGAAACAATATTTATGTTTTAAACCCAAACATTTAAAAAACACGTTTTAATTAATTTTAAAAATTATTTTAAATGATTTAAAAATGTTTAAGATGTTTTAAAAATGTTAGAAAAATTCCTAAAAACCATATGACCCTTGTTCACACATAATAACACTTATATGCAATGATTATGTCCTATTTGTGCATTCATCAGAGTAATACTTCCCTTTATGGTAGATCATTGAGGTTCTTGGAGTGGATTTCCTTGTTGAAGCTTGGAACCTTTGAGAGAGAGTAACTCTTAAAAATAGAATCCTATTTTGTCTCAATATCCAAACTAGTTGGAACTCATATAAGGTATAGACTTAAGTGAGTCAACCTTATAGTGTGTTCTCCGAAAATATTATTTTTTACTATTTTTTAAAAATGGATATGTTTATAGGTATGTTGTTAGACGGTATGTTGGAGAGATTTGCATATTTTACTTAATCTTTCACTCATACTATTTCTTAAGATTTCATTTAATTTTGTTTATCGAGAAGGCCCCTACTACGTGTTCTTTAGGCAAGGATGGTTTGAAAGTTTAATATTTTTATATTTTTAAATTTTTTAAAGATTGAACCTTTAAATAAAATTAACCCAATTAAACATAGCACCAATTTTAATCTTTTCTTTTGGGAAACTAATTTACCAAATTTTATCTATTTGCCCTAAAGCACGCATCTAAGGTGATAGAAGATAAAATAAATAAATCAATCCACAAGACGTCGATGTATAAGGAAAACCACAAAGGGAAACGCCTCGGATGACCCAACCGACAGATCACTGTGAAATGATTTTACAAAGCATAGACAATAGACTTACACAACGACTCAATCCCTCACAAGACTTGTGTAATACCCCGTACTTTTGACTATATTTATTTTTGGGATTAATTAATTAAATGCGTATTAATTGATAATTAATCCGGGTTATAAATACTAATGAGATGCGAATTGATATTTGATTATGTGCATATATGATTATATATGTATTTGGTATTATAAAATTTGTCGTGAGATTTATATACGGCATTTTAGAAATTTTGTATTTTGTTGAGACGCGTGGAACCGCCGCGTCACGGTATAATATTTTGATAATAAAAGTGAATTTAAAATCTATAACCCGTATGGTCATTTTGAGTGCGCCAACGCGTCCGGAAGGGTCGAGATAGTCAGAAAACACTAGCCGGGGGTATAGTTTGGGTCCCGGGGTATTTTTAGGCCATACCGACAACTTAAAGGGTATTTTGGTAATTTTACATTTTTAAGAATTAAAAGTGACGAAAATTAGAGATGTAAATCTGATGTGGATTTAAACCATTAAGCCCATTAACCAAACCATATTAACCTAGAAAGCTACGTAGGTTATCATTTAGGTCTTCTAAGTTCCCAAAACAAACCCTAGCCACCTTAAGCCACCATTGGAGAAGGAGCTTGGAGAAGGAGAGAAAGAGAGAAAATTCTGCAGAGATTCTTCACCAAATCAACACCAAATCCGGAAACAAACAAGGCAAGTGGTTTAATTATGTTTAACTTCAGTAAATGTTCTTTCCATGTTAGAAAATTGAAGATTTATTATTGTTATTGGAAGATGAATGAAAACCCATGATTAATTGGACTTAGGTTCTGAATATTGAGGATAAATTGCATGTAGAATAGTTTGGAGACGATTAATCTGATGTTAATACATGATTGGGTGAAAGAAAAACGAATTTAATTCTGGGATTTGATGATGATATGTAGTTAGGGTTCATGTTCTTGAGTTATTTGGAAAAAGTGTAGAAAGTTGTAAATTTAATTGATGTTAGGATGGATTGATCCCTTAAAAACATGTTAGGATGTGACTATATATGTTTAGTATTGATTATAGACCTTTAAACGTTTGTTGGGACTTAGTTTAGAAGATTTGAGGTGTTAAAATGGATGAAAAACGATTTGGGGAAAAATCTGGGCCGAAGCTGGTAGCTCGTTAGAAGCAGCCCCCAGGTCGTTCGAACGAACTCGTTCGAACGAGCTTCTAACGAGTTGACCAGTCGTTGCTAACGAGTAGGTATTTAGTTCGATATCTCGTTCGAACGAGATATCGTTAGAAGGTACAGTTCGTTCGAACGAACTGGGACCTCGTTCGAACAGCCTCGTTCGAACGAGTCTTCTAACGAGTTGGCAGAGGAATCTCGTTCGAACAGTTTCGTTCGAACGAGACTTCTAACGAGTTGACAGTTTGGTCCTTTTTGGACTGTTTTGACTTTTGGAGTTCCGTAAACTTGTTCGAGGATATAGATATCATTCCGTAGAGGTAATAATGATAGAATTGGGACATTTGGGTATTTATGAGAAGGAATTTACATACGAGAGTGTATTACATGGACGGTTTGGGTTGAGACGTGAGTGTCTACTACGACGTGAGATAATTATGGCGCGTACAATTACAAACCGAAACAGTATGAATTGTGATAATTATAAGTTAGTATGAGAATATGTACTACGATTAAAATACGGTATTACTAAGACGTGTGTTTACTTAGTATTGGTATATGATTATGTGTATGACATACCTACCATACTTGCTATCACGGGAGGTTGCGTTCGCTTAGGACCCTCTAATCCTTGTGTGCCTACGGGGGGGATATAGACTGGTACCTCGATGAACATAGGTCATAAAAAGACTTATTGGGATATTAATAAGTCCGCTGACCGTGGGAGCGTAGGTATGTGCGTGACCCACGTGATGGTGACTGTGTTCGCCTCCACTATTTGTGATTTGTGTTATCTGAACTATTCCTGAGAGATTCGGAATATGTGATCCTTATGTACGTGATGTACCGGGATGGATAGCAGAGTATGTGTGCACCGCAGCTTAGTTCTCGAGGTGCTTGTATTGTATATTTACGATGTGATTAATATACATTTAATTAATGAGAATCCTCATGGTAATGTTGTAAATATATTACGGTATTGTTTCGAGAAATATAACGAGTTAATTGATAGTTACATATATTGCATATTGAGTAACTGAGATTACGTTAAACCCTATTTAATTAAGAGCGTTATTATGTTAATGGAACCAAGTATTATGGGTAGGACCTTTAGCAGTCTAGCTAGATATGTCGTTACTTAGCTAGTGGTTTATATCGTTGTAGATGGGTATTTGCGTTAGGAGTGCACAGTTAGACGAGAGGTGAGAATATAATGTGAGTGCACGTCCTAACATGTACTTTGCATTTAATGTTTTAAATGTTTTTAAAGCACTTGCAGGTTTTTAAAATATAACTCCACATTCGGGCTCTGACCCGTTTGCTTTTCAAATCTCTTTTTCTTGTAAAACCATTTTAGGTGCCCAGCCACAGGGACACCAAGCATAGGATTCTCATTCAGGTGACGAGCTGTAGCTGTTTGTGGAAGCTACAGGGATTTGCATGTAGACGCTTCTATCTTTTGGATTCCAGAGTCACTATCTATCAGTTGTAGGGCATGTTGCCCATTTCTATTTAGAGACATTTTTACTTTTCAGTTCTCAGACTTTAGCATTTATTATTTCAGTATTCGGTCATGCATTTCAGTTTTGGGATTGTAGTGAGGAGTTTTCCTCCAGACTTTATTTTACTCTATTGTGATGGTTATTTGTTTTACTTCAGTATGGTGAATGGTGTTATTTATTTCTTCTTTACACTTGTTGCTTGTTAATCAGACTTTAAATAAAATTTGGCACTTACTTTTTAATTACTAGGTGGGTAGTAAAAATAAAACGTTTTCGACAGTGATGCTATTAACTGAGCCAACTTGGCATTTTGAATTAATTTAATAAAGGAGTAGCTACCCGGTATTTACTTAGTCGGGGTGTCATAGGTGGTATCAGAGCATCAGGTTCTAGTGTCCTTTAGGATCTGTACGGCTATTATGTTTCCGCTACGTTTCTTTGATATAGAGCCCTATATTTTAGGACTGTTGTACTCTTATTGTCTATGCTTCGTTCTTCAGCTTTATTAAGTTTATAACCGTGAACTTATAAACTTTGTTCTTATTTCAGATGCCTCCACGACGTGCACGACGAGTTCCCAGGAATGCAATGCCCGAACCCCAGCCCGCTCCAGTTCAGGGCATGTTGAACGCCGCTGAAGTTGCAGCTATAGTAGCTCAAGCGGTGAATGCCGCGATTGCCGTGATTCAGCAGGCACCGCCACAGGCACCGGTTGCCGCGCCAGCACAGGTTAATGCATTCCCGTCTGCTTGGGAGCGTGTACGAGACGCTTTTCAGAAAGCACATCCGCCGGAGTTTGCAGGTAGCTCAAATGTGGTGGTCTCAGGCCAATGGAGGAAGGATATACAGAGGCATTTGAGGATGCATGAGTGCACTGATGTTCAGAAACAGGTTCTAGCTACTTTCAAGCTAGTGGGATCTGCACTACAGTGGTGGGAGTCTATTACCATCGCAGAGGAGAGGGATACTCTCACGATTCAGGAGTTCTGGGTGCGGTTTGACCGCAAGTACTTTTTGTCCGCAGTTCATACAGAGATGAGGAGGAAGCTGATGAGTTTGAAGCAGGAGGGCAAGACAGTGGCCGAGTATGAGGCCGAGTTCACTAATCTGTTGAACATCGTTCCAGACGAGATACCAACAGAGAAGAAGAAGATTGAGAAGTTCACCGATGGGTTGAATTGGAGGATCCGTCAGCATCTGCTGGGGAACCAATCGTTGGCCACTTATTCTGATGTGGTTAACGCTGCATTGTTACACTGCCAGGACCACCGTTTTCATATGGCCGAGGGAAAAAGGTCGGGAGAGTCTAGCCATCAGGGCAGGACTGGAGGACATGGTGCCAGCGGGGCACAATTGGGTCAGGGGCAGAGACAGACTGAGCAGGGTTCCCAGCAGGGGGATAATAAGAGGTTCCGGTCAGGGAACTACAGACAGGGACAGGGAGGTTTCCGTCAGGGCCATCAGGGTCCAAACGGCCATCAGGGCCAACAGGGACAGAATGGGCAGCAGTTTCATCAGGGCCAGCAGGGCCAAGGGAGGAATGGTAACGGCCACCAGGGCCGGGGACAGCAGGGGCAGAGGGGAGGGAACTTCCCAGGGAAGTGCTTTGTTTGTGGCAAGACTGGCCATAAGAAGCAGGATTGTCCTGATAGGGGCAGGGCCCCACAGCAGCAGCAGCAGGGTGCTCGCCAGGAGCCACAGAGGCCTATGTTTCCTGCAGCTCTTCCCGCACCGCCGCAGATGGCAGCATTGCCACCCATTCCAGCAGTCCCATCTCAGCAGGGGCAGCTACAGTATGGACGTGTCTACAACGTCCACCAGGCTGCAGTTCCACAGGCACCGCCCGCGATCGAGGGTACGTTTCCTATCCATGGCACTATGGGTCGGGTGTTATTTGATACGGGTGATACACACTGTTTTATAGCTACACACTTCGCGAAAGCTTTAGGATTGTTAGCTACGGCAGAGAGCACAGTGACGTGTGTCGACTCACCATTAGGGAGTGGGTCACTTATTTTCTTTATATGCCGGGGAGTGGGAGTAAAGGTCGGTAGTTTGGTATTGCCTGCAGACATGTTAGTGTTAGACATGCATGTTCACGATGTGATCATCGGTATGGATTGGCTCGTAGCATATAGGGCCATGATTGATTGCTTCAGTGGGAGCATTGTTTTTACCATTCCGGGGCAAGAGATGTTTGTAGTGGCGATGCCTCGCCCAGAGGGAAGATCGACCGCTCATCTGTATTACATAGAGGAGGATACCTCTAAGGAGGTTGTTATTCTTTTAGACTCGATCCCAGTTGTCAGGGAGTATTCGGATGTGTTTCAGGAGATACCAGGCTTACCACCCAGTCGAGAGATAGACTTCGTTATAGATTTGCTACCGGGTACGAGACCTATAGCACGCGCACCGTACCGTATGGCTCCAGCTGAGATGAGAGAGCTACGGGATCAGATAGAACAGCTGTTAGGGCAAGGCTTTATTCGCAGGAGTACCTCACCTTGGGGTGCTCCAGTTTTGTTTGTGAAGAAGAGGGATGGTTCACTGAGATTGTGTGTGGACTACCGAGAGTTGAATAAGGTCACGATACGGAATAAGTATCCGTTGCCTCGAATCGATGACTTATTCGACCAGTTGAGAGGAGCTTCTTTCTTCTCGAAGATTGACTTGAGGTCAGGATACCATCAGTTGCGTATCAGGGAGGAGGATGTCTCGAAGACCGCGTTCTTGTCGAGATATGGTTCTTACGAGTTTCGGGTTATGCCTTTCGGCTTGACCAACGCTCCAGCAGTGTTTATGGACTTGATGAACAGAGTGTTCAGGGATTTCCTAGACCAGTTTGTCATTGTCTTCATTGATGATATTCTGGTTTACTCTCAGACAGAGGAGGAGCACGCCGAGCATTTGAGGCAGGTTTTCCAGACACTCCGTCAGAACGAGTTGTATGCAAAATATGAGAAGTGCGGGTTTTGGCTGAAGGAAGTCCAGTTTTTGGGGCATATCATTTCCGACCAGGGAATATCTGTTGATCCGGGGAAGGTGTCAGCGGTGAGGGAGTGGGGACAGCCCACGACACCAACTGAGATTCGTAGTTTCTTGGGCCTAGCAGGTACTACAGGAGGTTTATTCGGGGTTTCTCGGAGATAGCAGGTCCTTTGACACATTTGACTCGTAAGGGTGTGCCCTACATCTGGAGTGATGCCTGTCAGTTGGCATTCGATGAATTGAAGGACAAATTGACCTCAGCACCTGTGTTAGCATTGCCGAGACCGGGAGTTGAGTATTTGGTTTACACCGATGCGTCTTTGCAAGGACTGGGAGGTGTATTGCAGCAGGAGAGACAGGCCATAACTTATGCTTCCCGTAAGCTTAAGCTTCACGGGAAGAATTACCCCACGCATGATTTGGAGTTGGCAGCAGTGGTATTTGCCTTACGGATTTGGAGGCACTATCTTTTGGGGGAGAAGTTTCAGCTGTTCACGGACCACAAGTCACTACAGTATCTGTTCACGCAGAAGGAATTGAATATGCGGCAGCGTAGGTGGCTTAAATTTGTGAAGGACTACCAGTTCGACATCCAGTACCACCCGGGTAAGGCTAACGTGGTAGCAGACGCGTTGAGCCGTAGGCCAGCAGATGAGGTGGCAGAGGTGTGGAAGGAAAAGTGGAAGGAATTGGGACACCAAGATGCAGTGGCCCGATCTTTCATGTCCGTGATGACCGTTACACCGCAGATTGTCACGAAGGTAGTACGGGCACAGGCTAATGACTCGTTCTGTCAGGAGCAGATAGTTCGATTACTAGCAGAGGGAGCCGAGTCCTATACCGTTAGTTCAGACGGAGGATTACGCTTCAATGGGAGGTTGGTAGTTCCGGAAGGGGAAGAATTGCGACACGAGGTGATGGCAGAGTCGCACGGCTCACGGTTCGCGGTACATCCCAGAGGGGACAAAATGTACCAAGACATGAGACGGCAGTATTGGTGGAGCGGTATGAAAAGAGATATCGCTGAGTTTGTCTCGAAATGCGCCACTTGTCAGCTCGTAAAAGTGGATCACCAGAGACCGGCAGGATTGCTCCAGCCATTGGAGGTCCCGGTGTGGATGTGGGAAAGCATATCCATGGACTTCATCATGGGGTTGTCGACGTCGCAGAGGGGTCACGACTCCGTTTGGGTAATTGTGGACAGGTTGTCCAAGGTCGCTCACTTCTTACCCGTAAGGACTGACTACACCACGGGACAGTATGCCCAGCTCTTCATTTCAGAGATTGTGAGACTTCACGGTGTGCCCCTAAATATCGTGTCTGACAGAGACAAGATATTTGTTTCGCGGTTTTGGGAGAGTTTCCAGGAGGCCATGGGCACGGAATTGCGGTTGTGTACGACTTATCATCCGCAGACCGATGGGCAGACAGAGCGCACCAATCAGATGTTGGAGGACATGCTACGCATGTGCATTATTGACTTCGGGGGTGGATGGGAGCAGTACCTTCCAATGGTGGAGTTTGCTTACAACAACTCCTATCAGTTCACGATTGGTATGGCTCCGTTTGAGGCATTGTACGGTAGGCCTTGTCGTTCCCCAGCATGTTGGTTAGAAGTGGGGGACAACAAACTACTTGGGCTGGAAGTGATTCAGGATACTTCGGCAAGGATTGAGTTGATTCGGAGTCGCATTCGGGTAGCTCAAGACAGGCAGAAGAGTTATGCTGATGCGAAGAGGTTTTTCAGCGAGTTCCAAGTGGGGGACCAGGTTTTGCTCAGGGTATCTCCGATGAAGGGGATTATGCGATTCGGGAAGAAGGGGAAGTTGGCACCGAGGTATGTGGGGCCGTTTCCTATTATTGAGCGGATCGGACCGGTTGCGTATAGACTTGGACTACCGGAGCACTTGCATCGAATTCACGACGTGTTCCATATTTCCTCGCTGAGGAAATACCTTAGAGATAATTTGGCTCATTCTCACATTGCTGTGGAGGACATCGATCTCCAGCCGGATAGCTCCTACGAGGAAGGGCCAATAGCTATTTTGGACCGAAGCGAGAGGAAACTGCGGTCAAAGATAGTCCCGTTAGTGCGTGTTCAGTGGCGACATCACAATGTCGAGGAGTCCACATGGGAGCACGAGGATGAGATGCGGGAGCGTTATCCAGAGCTGTTTTTAGCAGGTACTTTCTAGTTTCGAATTTCGGGACGAAATTCAGTTATTAGGGGGGAAGTATGTAATACCCCGTACTTTTGACTATATTTATTTTTGGGATTAATTAATTAAATGCGTATTAATTGATAATTAATCCGGGTTATAAATACTAATGAGATGCGAATTGGTATTTGATTATGTGCATATATGATTATATATGTATTTGGTATTATAAAATTTGTCGTGAGATTTATATACGGCATTTTAGAAATTTTGTATTTTGTTGAGACGCGTGGGACCGCCGCGTCACGGTATAATATTTTGATAATAAAAGTGAATTTAAAATCTATAACCCGTATGGTCGTTTTGAGTGCGCCAACGCGTCCGGAAGGGTCGAGATAGTCAGAAAACACTAGCCGGGGGTATAGTTTGGGTCCCGGGGTATTTTTAGGCCATACCGACAACTTAAAGGGTATTTTGGTAATTTTACATTTTTAAGAATTAAAAGTGACGAAAATTAGAGATGTAAATCTGATGTGGATTTAAACCATTAAGCCCATTAACCAAACCATATTAACCTAGAAAGCTACGTAGGTTATCATTTAGGTTTTCTAAGTTCCCAAAACAAACCCTAGCCACCTTAAGCCACCATTGGAGAAGGAGCTTGGAGAAGGAGAGAAAGAGAGAAAATTCTGCAGAGATTCTTCACCAAATCAACACCAAATCCGGAAACAAACAAGGCAAGTGGTTTAATTATGTTTAACTTCAGTAAATGTTCTTTCCATGTTAGAAAATTGAAGATTTATTATTGTTATTGGAAGATGAATGAAAACCCATGATTAATTGGACTTAGGTTCTGAATATTGAGGATAAATTGCATGTAGAATAGTTTGGAGACGATTAATCTGATGTTAATACATGATTGGGTGAAAGAAAAACGAATTTAATTCTGGGATTTGATGATGATATGTAGTTAGGGTTCATGTTCTTGAGTTATTTGGAAAAAGTGTAGAAAGTTGTAAATTTAATTGATGTTAGGATGGATTGATCCCTTAAAAACATGTTAGGATGTGACTATATATGTTTAGTATTGATTATAGACCTTTAAACGTTTGTTGGGACTTAGTTTAGAAGATTTGAGGTGTTAAAATGGATGAAAAACGATTTGGGGAAAAATCTGGGCCGAAGCTGGTAGCTCGTTAGAAGCAGCCCCCAGGTCGTTCGAACGAACTCGTTCGAACGAGCTTCTAACGAGTTGACCAGTCGTTGCTAACGAGTAGGGATTTCGTTCGATATCTCGTTCGAACGAGATATCGTTAGAAGGTACAGTTCGTTCGAACGAACTGGGACCTCGTTCGAACAGCCTCGTTCGAACGAGTCTTCTAACGAGTTGGCAGAGGAATCTCGTTCGAACAGTTTCGTTCGAACGAGACTTCTAACGAGTTGACAGTTTGGTCCTTTTTGGACTGTTTTGACTTTTGGAGTTCCGTAAACTTGTTCGAGGATATAGATATCATTCCGTAGAGGTAATAATGATAGAATTGGGACATTTGGGTATTTATGAGAAGGAATTTACATACGAGAGTGTATTACATGGACGGTTTGGGTTGAGACGTGAGTGTCTACTACGACGTGAGATAATTATGGCGCGTACAATTACAAACCGAAACAGTATGAATTGTGATAATTATAAGTTAGTATGAGAATATGTACTACGATTAAAATACGGTATTACTAAGACGTGTGTTTACTTAGTATTGGTATATGATTATGTGTATGACATACCTACCATACTTGCTATCACGGGAGGTTGCGTTCGCTTAGGACCCTCTAATCCTTGTGTGCCTACGGGGGGGATATAGACTGGTACCTCGATGAACATAGGTCATAAAAAGACTTATTGGGATATTAATAAGTCCGCTGACCGTGGGAGCGTAGGTATGTGCGTGACCCACGTGATGGTGACTGTGTTCGCCTCCACTATTTGTGATTTGTGTTATCTGAACTATTCCTGAGAGATTCGGAATATGTGATCCTTATGTACGTGATGTACCGGGATGGATAGCAGAGTATGTGTGCACCGCAGCTTAGTTCTCGGGGTGCTTGTATTGTATATTTACGATGTGATTAATATACATTTAATTAATGAGAATCCTCATGGTAATGTTGTAAATATATTACGGTATTGTTTCGAGAAATATAACGAGTTAATTGATAGTTACATATATTGCATATTGAGTAACTGAGATTACGTTAAACCCTATTTAATTAAGAGCGTTATTATGTTAATGGAACCAAGTATTATGGGTAGGACCTTTAGCAGTCTAGCTAGATATGTCGTTACTTAGCTAGTGGTTTATATCGTTGTAGATGGGTATTTGCGTTAGGAGTGCACAGTTAGACGAGAGGTGAGAATATAATGTGAGTGCACGTCCTAACATGTACTTTGCATTTAATGTTTTAAATGTTTTTAAAGCACTTGCAGGTTTTTAAAATATAACTCCACATTCGGGCTCTGACCCGTTTGCTTTTCAAATCTCTTTTTCTTGTAAAACCATTTTAGGTGCCCAGCCACAGGGACACCAAGCATAGGATTCTCATTCAGGTGACGAGCTGTAGCTGTTTGTGGAAGCTACAGGGATTTGCATGTAGACGCTTCTATCTTTTGGATTCCAGAGTCACTATCTATCAGTTGTAGGGCATGTTGCCCATTTCTATTTAGAGACATTTTTACTTTTCAGTTCTCAGACTTTAGCATTTATTATTTCAGTATTCGGTCATGCATTTCAGTTTTGGGATTGTAGTGAGGAGTTTTCCTCCAGACTTTATTTTACTCTATTGTGATGGTTATTTGTTTTACTTCAGTATGGTGAATGGTGTTATTTATTTCTTCTTTACACTTGTTGCTTGTTAATCAGACTTTAAATAAAATTTGGCACTTACTTTTTAATTACTAGGTGGTTAGTAAAAATAAAATGTTTTCGACAGTGATGCTATTAACTGAGCCAACTTGGCATTTTGAATTAATTTAATAAAGGAGTAGCTACCCGGTATTTACTTAGTCGGGGTGTCATAACTTGATTCTTTTCTATCTTCAACCACTCCTCCCCAGTGTAATGCTGGAATCCACCCACGCAAGCTGCCACAGCACATGAGTCCACGTGCGCCTCGGTATCCACCGATGAGACTCAATAACCGTCAAATACCGCAATCAGTATCTACAGAGTCCACCACACGAAACAAGTTCTCTCAAGATGAAATAAATGAAATTTGTTGCCCAAACTTAAGATCTCAAAGAATATAAATTATGAAACTTGGATCTTAAAACATAAAGGGTGAAACTTTTGTAAACAGGTGTAGAAACATTTTTCGCCGAAAGTTTTTTAAAAAATCCAAGTCCAAAATGGCTTAAATACTATTTTCACGATTTTCAAGAGAGTGGCTCATTCGAAAAAAACTAGGGTCGTTCCAACGAGAATATCATCTAATTTGAATGAAAACCTTAGTTCGTTTGTACGGGAATGCAATCTCATTTGAAACCACCATCTAAGAATAAGTCACTGTAAAGCAGTCCAACCTCGTTAGATGTTCATTTTATCCCTGTTTCTAATGAAAATGCAAAGTCATTCGAATGAGATATAAAACTCGTTCTAATGAACTAAAACTAAAAAAAAAATTCTTTAAAAATATTAAAAACAATTCCAAATCATTTTAAATAAAAAAACAACCACCTTAATTTTTTTCCAAAGACTTATAATTAATACGCATTTATACCTGCGAGACCCTCGATAATCACGAAGAAAAATAAGGCACTAAACACAACACGACATATCCAATCTTTGAAACTTGGCCACTACGTCTTCATCAAACAGCGTCATAGGCTTATGGGATCAACAACACAATGTCTATCCTATGACTCATATAGTTTTGTCCAAAATTATGAGAATTACATATAAATTGTCTCGATTGGAAATTTGTCCTTACATTTATATTTAACTTTTATGTTGTTGGAGGAATCAGAGAGTGAAAATTCCCATAATGCCATTCAATTTTTATGTGAGTGTTTCCCTAAATAATAAGTTATTAAATCATAAATCATAACTCTAATGTAATGAAAAATTATGAATCATGATCATGAAGACTCCCTTATAAATCATTGAAATATTTTAATGTAAGGAAAAAATATTTACGAGAGTGAAATCTGAGAATGCAAATTGAAAGTCATACAACAAAATAGCTATTAACAAACTTGTAGGTATATAAATATCAAATTATTATTTTTGTAGTTTAAGATTTTGATAATTTTAGTTAAAATAACATTTTCTTTTTGGGGGGGACCAATCCAAGGCATCATCATCAAATATCACTCCATAACAATTTATATTTCAAATGGGTCAAAAGCTAGGGACTTATTTTCTAAAATTTCAACTACTAATAATAAACTGAATCATTTGGCACTTAAACTCGAAATCATTGTCTATTTTGTATACAACTATATAAATATAAAGACTAGTTTATTCATCCATATTTCTTAAGAACTTGTTGACCTCTGATTTTCTTCCTCATAAATTTGCAAACTATTAAATGTGAATTGATTTCAAACTTAATATGAAAAGAAAACGACTGTCTAACATAGCTTAAGAAATATTGAAATATTGGTGTACAAACTAGAGCTTTTGTTGATAGGTTGAGATAAAAAAAATACATGATAATTTTGAATATATGTACCAAAAATTTCATTTTATTAATTACAGATGCATATTGAAAAGTAATTAGGTGTTGACTTATGGAAAATTTTAATTATCAAGTATTAATGATAACAAAAAAGGATTGGGATTTAGGTAGTCCATAAAAAGACGAAGGTCGGAGAAGAAATGAAGTTGGTGATGATAAATGTTAAATTAATAGAATGTATTTATAATTTGATGTAAATGATTTAAAAATGTAATTGAAAGACAAATTAGCAGTTGCTGATGGAGTTGTCATATGCTAAATTTGTAATATACGATTGTCAAATAAACTTAATAACATGTGCGTTTGGGAACCTCGGTTCCATGTCTTGGAATTGGAAACGGAAATGGAAAAATTTTAATCCAAAAATTGAACAAAAGTTTTTCAATTCCAATTCCAAGCCATCTTCCCAAACGTATTCGTAATTTATTATCTCGTGAAGAAATAGAGAGCGTGTGTTGTATTTTAATCAGACATCTAACTTATTTTAGTTATTATTAAAGTTATTTTATATACATATTTATTATGTGTGTGTGTGTGTGTGTGTGTGTGTATAAAGTAATCCACATCAAAATGTAATACATTAAGTATAAAATACGTTTTTAGGGTTATATGGGTTGTAGCCCCCATTAGTTTTGTTCGTTTGGGGATTAACATCCAATCAAAATCTGTTGTAAGATTAACACCCATTTTTCACCTTTAACTACACTTTTGGGATTTTTTTTATATTTTTAAAAATGTCCGAAAGTGAAAATGGGGGTTATTTAAACATAATTAAGAACGTTAATTATTCTACAAGGCATAGACATTGATCTAAGATTAAATGATAACTAGTTATGCACTATTTTTAGGATCTTTATTCTCATATATGTTCACGATTAAATATGCATAATCTAAGGGATAATAAGAAGGCATAACTTGATCCATAATGCCTCGTGTCTTGATCTCGAGCTTAGCTTTAATCTTCTGGAATTAGTCCAGAACTTGAACCGATCTTGAACCATTCTTGAGACCTTAAATCTGTTGGAATGAAGAATCGATTTTCTCCCTCTTGCGCCCCTAAACTCATGTGTTGCCAAAGTATAGTCTGATGGAAGCACTATATTTATAGGGAGAAGGAGGATACAATAGACCCCTCATTTAACTTTCAAAGGATAAATTTTCAATCGAGTCAATTTATATGTAATTGGTATAATTCCGAATAAAACATTTAAGTCATAGGTTAGGCTCAATGTTGTTGATCGCATAAGCCTGTGACGTGTTTAATGAAAACGTAGCAGTCAAGCTTAAAAGTTAGATACTTATCGTGTTGTGTTTATCGTGTCAAGTTTGTCTTCAAGTTTACCAAGGATATTGCAACTATGAATGAAAATTGAATATGGGTCCTTAAAGAATATTAAGGGTGCTTATTTTTTAACTCAAAATCGTTCTGAACTGTTTTAAATGGTTTTAAAGATTTTTTTTGTTTCTAATCATGTTAGAATGAAATTTAACTCTCGTTCAAAAGAAAATAGATTTTCGTTAGAACAACCTTTGTCTTGTTAGAACGACATTAATTGTAACACCCCGTATTTTCGGAGTTTTAAATAATTATGTGATTTATTATTATTGTGGGATTAATTAAATTGAATGTGAGAATTAATTATTAATCCGGATTAAATTTGAATATTTACTAGCATGATGAGAAGTTAGTAATTATTAATATTACTGTGAGAATAAGTAATATGGAATGACAATTTTATATAACTTACCGTGAGAGAGAAATACGACAGTTTGGTATATTAAGTCGGGGACGCACGTGTGAGTCATGTCAAGATTAATTAAGTGGAATAAAAAGGTAAATTATTTTAAGTAACTCGTATGATCATTTTGAGTGCGCTGTTGAGACCAGAGGGGTCGAGATAGTTAGAAAACTCTACCCGAGTATTTTTTTGGACTCCGGGATATTTTTAGGCCAAGCCGGCACCCGGTAGGGGTAGTTTTGTAATTTGGATTTTTAGTGAAATTAAATGGTCAAAAATTGGAGAAATATTATATCATCTAATTAGGGACCATTAGGGTTAGAATACACCAAAATCAAGGGAGAGCCACAGTGGGTGAGGGAGAGCAAATTCCAAAAGAAGAGAGTCAATTTACATCACCTGGCACAACCACCACCACCATCGTGTAGATCGGAACGCAGGAGCGCATCCATACCAACAACAGCAATGAATTAGACCTTCGAAATTGAGGCAGGTGTTTATTGCTTGCTTTCTTTAGCGATAATTGTGTTCATGTTAGTGTAGGTTAATAAACCATTGTTATGAAAGTTAATTTGGGTGAAATTGGAGAACTATATCATAGCCTAAGGCTGATTTGATAAGAAATTGAATCCCATGTGTAGATATGATGATGCCTAACAAATTATGTTAATTTCTATAAACAAATCTGGGTTTAATTTAGAAGTTATGCATATCAATTTAAGAACTAGGGTTCTTGATAATAAATTGGGGATTTTGAATTATATGGATGATTTAAGGATTTTAGGTTATTAGAATTCATTTACAAATGTTAGGATTCGATTTGGGACTGATTGATTGGAGTTTGGGATGATATTTTAGAGGATTTAGGGTTGAAAAATGGTGAAAAATGAGGATGTCTAAGGTTGAAGAGGAAACAGCCCAGGTCGCGAGATGTCGTGCGCAGGGTATCCTTCAAACGAGATTGGTATCTTGCGAGAAGTAGTTCGAGCGATGTAGTGATGTCGCGCAAAGTTACACGAAGACTGGTTCGAGCGACATGTGTAAGTCGTTCAAACGACTTGTTATTCTGGTTCGAGCGAGATTTCAAATTTTTAGAGAATTTCCTATTTTGCCCCTATTTGGTAAATAGTCAATTTGAGTGAGGAAAAAAATCAGTGATCGATGAACCCAAAATAGTGCAAAATTAGTGGGAGTTGTTTAGGTGTAATGATTTAAATATTTGGAACGGTGAGTTTACCTTGAAGATTACGAGAGAGAGATAATCGTAATTGTAAATGCGTCGAGAGTATTATGTGATAAATACTTACGATATTAGTTATGAAGATATGGAACTTATAAGAATAAAAATTAGTGGTTACTTGTGGGACTTCTTATGATTATGTATTAAAGATTTTCGGGTGACATATTATCCTTATATATATATATATTACGAGAGAGGGAATATCGTATTTTAAAATACTTTGATATTATTTAGTGATAAAAATACTATGTATGATATATGACAATTGGTTGTGTGCATACCGTTTAATTGATGGCTTATGTGTATACCTATATTTGATATTATGTGTATGACATACCTAGCTGCTTGCTATCGCTGGGGGTTGTGTAGAGACAGTCTTATCCTGAGTGACCTTCGGGGCGATATTTGACTTGTATCTCAGAACATAGGACTGTGAAGACTTATTTATGAGTTGATAAGTCAGCTGATTATGGGAGCATAGGTATGTGCGTGACCCATAGGTACGTGAACTATATTCGCCACCAATATTTGTGATTTGTTTATATGGTTCGTGGGTGGTTTCTAAACCGATAGTCCTTATTTGAGTACGAGATGTACCGAGATATGATAGCAGAGTATGCAATGCACTACAGGTGTATCCTTGGGGTGCTGTGTTAGTGTATATATATATATATATATATAAAATAGTGATGGATATACATATGTATACTTGTGTTATACTTACAATGTGATATTTGTAGGTTATTGAGATTATGTTACTACATATATATATATAATAGCGAAGGATATATATATGTATGCTTATGGTATATCTACAATGAGATAATTGCAGACTATTAAGATAGTGAAATCGTCAATAACGTAAATAGTAAATACTTAACTTTAGTGTGATAACACTTATTTAAAATGATAAATGATGAGACCAAATACGGAATACCACTATGAGGGGTAACTAGAAGGATAAGCCTTTGCCTAGTTAAAAGTGTGTCAGATGGCTAGGATGGATTAGATGTGCGTTACGCGTGCACATTAGTCGAGAGGTGAGAATATCATGTGAGAGTTCGAACTAACATGCATATAATGAAATTTAAAATACTTGCTAATAAATATTTTTAAAACATTGGGCTCTGACCCGTCTCTTGCATCTCTTTTCTCTTTCTTTCTCTCTCTCTCTCTCTATATATATATATATATATGTATTAGTACAGGTGCCCTGCCACAGGAACACCGGTTCTAGATACTTGGATGGTTTGTCAAGTTGCAGCTGTTGTGGAAGTTGCGGGTCATTGAGATTAAACGCTTCTCTCATTTATTTCAGTTCCTAATTCAGATATTTCAGTTCGGGTATGTGTCGCCCATTCTCATTAGCTGGGTTGTACTCAGTTCCTTTGTAGTTTTTTTCAGTTGGATTGAGTATTTATTATGGTTTGGTTTGTGACTTTAAACTGGAAGGTTTTATCCAGTCTTAATTATTCAATATTTGACTCAGTTAGTATTCATTTCTTGTGTATGGTTTATAACTCAATATTCAAATTAAATGTTTTGACATTAGCTTAATTAAATGTTAGGTAATTAATTGGATTTAATTTTTCGACAGTGATGCTAAGAATGAACCAACCGAACATTCTGTTATAAATTTTATAAAGGACTGATCATCCGATATTTAATTGGGCGGGGTGTCACAAGTGGTATCAGAGCCAGGTTCTAGTGTCCTTTAGGATCTGTACGACTTATTACGTTTCAGCTTAGCGTTCTTTGATGTAGAGCCTTATTCTAGGATTGTTGTATTCCACTGTGTATGCGATTTACACTCTCTTGCGATTTATTTTAGTGAATCCAATTCATATACGAGAGTGATTGGACTTCGTACTTCGAGCAATATGGGACGACCAATGAAGGCCGTTATCGGGACTGCAGGAGGAGGAAAATAATTGAAAGTTGTGAAGTATTAGGGGAACGGTGATCGCGATAGAAGTCACCAACAGTAATATTTAAGTGTGATGGGACAATTGAGGGAGCTAATCCAATGGCAATAATGTAAAGTAGAGTGCAGTAACACTCAAAATTTTAAATTCAGAAGAAATTTTTCTAGCTCAGAGAAACGAAAAAGAGTAATAATAGAAAAATCAAATCGAGATATTGGGTGCTGGTTGGCAGTTTAATCTTCCACCGGTTGGTCGAGTAAGGACCGACCGTAAAGGATGAGTTAACTTGGTAAGCGAACTTCGTAACCGAAGTAAGAGTCACGAAAGATAAAAAAAGGTCTGTAAGTTGAAATGGACTCGTGGGTGGAATGCCCTAGTGTGAATGGGAGGTGCGACTAAGATGACTAGTGTCAATGCCGTCAAAGTATATGTTTATTAGAATATGTCAATGCCCCAGGAAAAATGGAGCCAGTAGAGTTGTGATACCTAGTCAAAGGGCAAGGTTGAATTCAATAGTGTTAGTAGAATATCACCAGAACGTATACCCAGTGGGGGGAACCTATTTAAATGATATGATTAATTCTTAACGAAATGGTGGTGGATTCAGTCAGGACCAGTGGGTCGACCATGTGTTCCGTATGCCCTGTAGAGCGCAAGGAACAATGAAAATAACAACTGGGAGTTAAGACTGCCAAGTATGAGAGAAGGACATCCCAACAAGTCCAGGAGGACCAGTGAAACGGGAAATTACCATGTATATAGAGATAAGGGTTACCAATATTGAATGTGATCACTTGAGAAGTGAAATTGATAGTATCGGGAGTAATAAACCGTGCCTGTAAGGCATACTAGTTGGAGAAGTAAAATGTCCAGTGTAGGAATCGGGTCAAGAGAATTGGGCCCAAGAACTAATAACTCGAGAGTAGTGGGTCTAGTCAGGACCAACGTAGTCCTTAATAACTGTAGCATACCGTGTTTCAGGGTCGACGGGGCTCAAGAAATCAAGGGAAGGCCAGTAAGGCCATAATTGAGGCCAAGAGATATGGGGCCAATGTATCGATGTCTGGCGGGTGAGCCGTAAAACAGAATAATTTACCCACCAAAAAGGAAGGGAAAATCTAATGAATGAAATACAAAAGGTATAACAATTATAAATAATTATGGGTTACAAAACGTGCGTACGGGGACCCTACAATCAGGATAGACTGATGGAGCTTTGTTTCATCCATGTGAATAAATGATGAGGTCAAGTCACGTGGGTGTGTCACAACATATGTGAATAGTTAAAAATAAGAATTTGAGTGTGCATTCAGTTTAGTGGGTACGCTGGCGACAACAGCCTTATTATGTAAATGACTACCATTTGGTAGTGAGATTTTCGTGCCACCTGTGGGGAGGAGAAAGTGTGGACACTAAGAGAAATTTGTATATGGTATTATGTAACGATTCGTGCTCCTTTGAGTGTCATGATAGTAAAGCATATTATGATTATATTGTATGGTTACTGGTTACCGAGGGTTTGAATGGTAGTAAATTGTGTGATGAGACTATCGTACTAAAAATTTTAAATTTTAAATATATGGTTTTAGCGAGGCATCACCCGAAAAACGGATGAGCCTGCATATGTGTTGTACTGTATTGTAGACTTCAGCGAGTATGTTGTCTTACTATGTTGATCTCGGTGAGTAGGGATGTTCTACTGATGTGATTCAGTGTCTATTGACTTATTATAGAGAGGAGAGATATAGCTCCTTAATTATATAACTTTTGATCGAGAGAGCGTCGCATTGTATGCCGTCCTTAGTGACATAAAAGTAGACGAGTAGACTTTTATGTTCGTAGATGGGAATTCAGGGATATATGTTATGCAGTAAGGACTTAACAGATCTCGATGACCAGGAGTGTTAGGTAGTAGTGTATCGGGGGGGTCCTTATTTGGATTTCGCTTTGCGAGACATCCCACGCATGAAACTTAGCCAACGTTGGAAGTTGGGAGAAGTTTGACTTTAGTACATGGATTTAATATCGTAGTGATTGCAATATTAGTAGTTATAGCTGTGAATTAATGGTTATATTACAAACTAAAGACGATAGAGCCGTATAAGATTAATATGTGATGATGTTACCAATCGTTGACACCACGAGCAGACCGGTGGGACAACCTAAGATATGGTTAGGTGGAAAAGGTAGGGTGACTGAGTAGGACCTTACCATATAGTCATGCCAAGTATGTGGGGGAATAATTTGTTATTTATATAAAATGTCTAGTACGATGGCGCTGCAATACACAAAACATAGGGTGTATGGGCTCCATGGATAGTTGAATTATAGTATTTTCCATAATTGAGAATTGTGTCACAATGCGTATTGCGAGAGCTAACTGAATGTAGAAGAGTGTGACTTCAGAACTTAGCTATTTGATGGGATAGGGCAGTTAGGACCGTTAATTCTTAGATTTTCCACGAGGATAGTATAGGAAGAATCCGATAAAGTTTAACTCGAGGAAGTTGAAACTTACTTGATAGGACATGGAGAGAGCATGTTTCACGACGATCTGAAGCTTAGAGAGAGGGGGAAGGACTTTCGACATGCAGTGATGACACTGTCGCCTGAGCCATAGATATGGATGTGATTATAAGAAAGGTAAAATGCATAATGATATAAAGCCGTAGTAGTGATGTCATAAGCAAAGCAAGACATTACTGAGCCCCAATTGGAAGTGGACCATTAGAAAATAATAGAGTTCCTTCAACATTAGGAATTCCTTAGCAGTAATGAAAGAGTGAATCCCTGGACCATTACAGAGTTAATTACTTCGCAACGGGATCACGACCCTATGTGGGTGAAAGTGGGTCGTGTAATTAAAATAGATCATGTTATGCCAAGTTAGGACAAATCAAAACGTGTAACAGTAAACCCCAACCATTATCCCTGGGATAGTAAGGTTATATGGGGTACAAATAAAGTTTTTGTCCGATAGAGTCAAAAGAGTTATGACTCGATTATTGGGAAGAATTTTCGAAAGGACATGAAAATCGAGATGCGAACGTATCCAGTATAACACAATCGCAGGCGGACGGGCAGACTGAGAGTTTTAGTTACACATTGCGAGGTATGTTGTATTTCTAATTATGGGAAGGTTTAGTGTAATATCTTCCACTGGTGGAGTTAGTGTAAGACTACTCCCCTCAGCTCATTATCGATAGGATTCCATTTGAGGTGTTATATATCAATCCTTGTCATCCTTGTGCTTATTGGATAGAGGGGAGGACAATAATCTACTAGGTCCAGAGGAACTTTAGGGCCCATTAACCAGGATGGAAATGATTGGGAGTTGCATTATTGCATATTGGAATGAGGGAATTGGTACCGAGTGATGTGGGATCTTTTCCTATTATTGTTAAGTTTGAGCCAGTAGCGTACATGCTTGGATTCCATAGTCCCTTGCGGAGGCAGAATGGTAAAAACGTGTTAACATTTATAGTATATATTGTGTGTAAAGTATTTACCGTACAAGCAAGAATAGACTACTGATGAAACATAGTAGTAAGACAAATTCGTATATATCTAAAAATCGATTAATCTACTAGTGCGAGTAGTAGGAGGCTAGATAGTAATTATCTAAATAAAAAATTAAGTGGTGAAACTTAAATGGTAAGTCTTGGAGAGTAAATTATAACATCAGTGAGGTGTTCATTATTAACGGTATTCGATAATGTACTGTATGGGCGGTACTGCGTAGATTACATGAGATGTGAGGTTAATACCCAGAGTTATCCTTACCAGAAATCCCATATTCTCTGAATTTCGGGACGAAATTCCGTTATTAGGGGGCAAGTATATAACACCCCGTATTTTCGAAAATTTAAATAATTATGTGATTTATTATTACTGTGGGATTAATTAAATTAAAATGTGAGAATTAATTGTTAATTCGGATTACATTTGAATATTTAATAGCGTGACGAGAAGTTAGTAATTATTAATATTACTGTGAGAATAAGTAATATGGAATGACGATTTTATATAACTTATCGTGAGAGAGAAATATGACAGTTTGGTATATTAAGTCGGGGACGCGCGTGTGAGTCGTGTCAGGACTAGTTAAGTAGAATAAAAAGGTTAATTATTTTAAGTAACTCGTATGATCATTTTGAGTGCGTCGTTGAGTCCGGAGGGATCGAGATAGTCAGAAAACTTTACCCGGGTATTTTATTTAGACTCCGGGATATTTTTAGGCCAAGCCGACACCCGGTAGGGGTAGTTTTGTAATTTGGATTTTTAGTGAAATTAAATGGACAAAAATTGGAGAAATATTATATCAGCTAATTGGGGACCATTAGGGTTAGAATACACCAAAATCAAGAGAGAGCCACAATGGGTGAGAGAGAGCAAATTCCAAAAGAAGAGAGTCAATTTACATCACCTGGCACAACCACCACCACCATCGTGTAGATCGAAACGCGAGGAGAGCATCCATACCAACAACAGCAACGAATTAGACCTTTGAAATTGAGGCAGGTGTTTATTGCTTGCTTTCTTTAGCGATAATTGTGTTCATGTTAGTGTAGGTTAATAAACCATTGTTATGAAAGTTAATTTGGGTGAAATTGGAGAACTATATCATAACCTAAGGCTGATTTGATAAGAAATTGAATCCCATGTGTAGATATGATGATGCCTAACAAATTATGTTAATTTCTATAAACAAATCTGGGTTTAATTTAGAAGTTATGCATATCAATTTAAGAACTAGGGTTCTTGATAATAAATTGGGTATTTTGAATTATATGGATGATTTAAGGATTTTAGGTTGTTAGAATTCATTTACAAATGTTAGGATTCGATTTGGGACTGATTGATTGGAGTTTGGGATGATATTTTAGAGGTTTTAGGGTTAAAAAATGGTGAAAAGCGAGGTTGTCTAAGGTTGAAGACGAAACAGCCCAGGTCGTGAGATGTCGCGCGAAGACTGGTTCGAGCTACATGTGTAAGTCGTTCAAACGACTTGTTATTCTAGTTCGAGCAAGATTTTAATTTTTTAGAGAATTTCCTATTTTACCCCTATTTGGTAAATAGTCAATTTGAGTGAGGAAAAAAATCAGTGATCGATGAACCCAAAATAGTGCAAAATTATTGGGAGTTGTTTAGGTGTAATGATTTTAATATTTAGAACGGTGAGTTTACCTTGAAGATTACGAGAGAGAGATAATCGTAATTGTAAATGTGTCGAGAGTATTACGTGATAAATACTTACGATATTAGTTCTGAAGATATGGAACTTATAAGAATAAAAATTAGTGGTTACTTGTGGGACTTCTTATGATTATGTATTAAGGATCTTCGGGTGACATATTATCCTTATATATATATTACGAGAGAGGGAATATCGTAATTTAAAAATACTTTGATAGTATTTAGTGATAAAAATACTATGTATGATATATGACAATTGGTTGTGTGTATACCGTTTAATTGATGGCTTATGTGTATACCTATATTTGATATTATGTGTATGGCATACCTAGCTGCTTGCTATCGCGGGGGGTTGTGTAGAGACGGTCTTATCCTGAGTGACCTTCGGGGGATATTTGACTTGTATCTCAGAACATAGGACTGTGAAGACTTATTTGTGAGTTGATAAGTCAGCTGACTATGGGAGCGTAGGTATGTGCGTGACCCATAGGTATGTGAACTATGTTCGCCACCAATATGTGTGATTTATTTATATGGTTCGTGAGAGGTTTTCGAACCGATAGTCCTTATTTGAGTACGAGATGTACCGAGACATGATAGCAGAGTATGAAATACACTACAGGTGTATCCTTGGGGTGCTGTGTATATATATATATATATATATATATGATGGATATATATATGTATACTTGTGTTATACTTACAATGTGATATTTGTAGGTTATTGAGATTATGTTACTACATATATATATAATAGCGAAGGATATATATATATATATGTATGCTTATTGTATATCTACAATGAGATAATTGCAGACTATGAAAATAGTGAAATCGTCAATAACGTAAATAGTAAATACTTAACCTTAGTGTGATAACTCTTATTTAAAATGATAAATGATGAGACTAAATACGTAATACTACTACAAGGGGTAACTAGAAGGATAAGCCTTTTCCTAGTTAGAATTGTGTCAGATGGATAGAATGGATTAGATGTGCGTTAGGTGTGCACTCTAGTTGAGAGGTGAGAATCTCATGTGAGAGTTGGAACTAACATGCATTTAATACTTGCTTTAATGCAGTTTTAAATACTTGCTAATAAATCTTTTTAAAACATCGGGCTCTGACCCGTCTCTAGCATATTTTTTCTCTTTTGTTATATATATAATTGTATTAGTACAGGTGCCCAGCCACAGGGACACCGGTTCTAGATACTTGGATGGTTTTCCGAGCTGCAGCTATTGTGGAAGTTGCGGGTCATTGAGATTAGACGTTTCTCTCATTTCATTCAGTTCCTAGTTCAGATATTTTAGTTCGGGCGTGTGTTGCCCATTCTCATTAGCTGGGTTGTACTCAGTTCTTTTGTAGTTCTTTTCAGTTGGATTGAGTATTTATTATGGTTTGGTTTGTAATTTTGAACTGGAAGGTTTTATCCAGTCTTAATTATTCAGTATTTGACTCAGTCAGCATTCATTTCTTGTGTATGGTTTATAATTCATTGTTCATAAATTAATTGGTTTCAAATTAAATTGGAAAAAAAATTTGACAGTAGCTTAATTAAATGTTAGGTAATTAATTGGATTTAAGTTTTTGATCGTGATGCTAAGAATGAACCAACCGAACATTCTGTTATAAAATTTATAAAGGACTGATCACCCAATATTTAATTGGGCGGGGTGTCACATTAATATCTCGTTAGGAATAGCTTTGAATTCCATCAAACGAAAATCCTCTATCGAAAAGGACGTGTTCGAACGAAAATGGAATGTCGTTCGAACGAGATTTGAAGTCGTTATAACAAAACTTGTGTTTTCTTCAAATAACCTTGTGTTTTCGTTCGAATGAGACCGCCGTCTCAAAAATTCGTGTTTTACTGTTTATAGGCATATTGGACTCAGATTTTTTAAGAACTTTTGGTGAAAAACATTTTCCTATCCATTTACCAAAGTTCCAAAACCCTTATTTCACCTTTTGTGTTTAAATATCCAAATTCTTCATATTTATATGTTTTGAGATCTTTAGTTTGCCCTCAAGGTTTGGTTTCCTACATCTTAAGAGGACCTTTTTCGTACGGTGGATTCCGTACTTATTATTGACACGTGGTGGACTCCATGTTTGTGGTGTTGCAGTGGAGAAGCGATGGATTTCGTGTTCTAATCCTTAGACGGTTGTTGAGCATCATCCGTGGATACCGGGAATTGCATGGACTCGTATATTGTGGAAACTTACATGGGTGACCTCCTGCGTTGCATTGTGGAAGAGATATCAAAGATTGAAGAGCGTCAAGGTTTATGAGGATCGAGTTGTTGAGTAAGTCTACTGTCAACTTTTGTAATTCGGTATCATAGTGATCTGTTTAGCTAGGCCATATGATGTTTTTCTCTTTGTGATTTTCCTCATATATCGGCATGTTGTGTATGGTTTATTTATTTTATCTGCTTATCACCAAGATGTATGTTTTAAGTTAAAAGATAAAATTGGATAAATTAAGTTTTTCCCAATAAAGGTTTAAAACTGGTGTAAAGTTTTTAGAGGGTTTCAATCTTTAAAATTTGGAAAACATATAATAGACTTTTTTTTGGTTGGACCATCCTTGCCTACTAGCTCGCGCACATTTTGCATTCTCAAATTAGTATTAGTGTCTTGTTTAGATCCCGTGTTGTTAGGCATGAATTTTGGAGGATTTGATGGTATTAAAACCCCGATGTTTGATGGGTCGAACTACGCATACTGGAAAATGCATATGAAATTAGCACTTAAGGCAATAGATGAGCGGGTGTGGTTATCTATATTCAAAGGGTGGTCTCCACTTGTCATTAGAGATGGAAAAACAATTCATTTATAACCTGTAGAGTCATGGAGTGTGGATGAGCATAGGTTAGCAAATTTTAATTCTCGAGGTTTAAATACTCTATTTTGTTCTGTTATCCCGGAGGAGTTCTGTCGTATTATAACTTTTGGGATATCTAAAGAGGCTTGGAATATACTCCAACTCACCCATGAGGAACTAGTGATGTTAAGGCTTTCAAACTATAAAACCTCACCACTCGATTTATAACCATTAGGATGTTGGAGAGTGAGGCCTTTGATGAGTTCTACGCTAGATTGTCCGACATAGTTAACTCCTTTTTTAACTTGGGAGAGAAGGTACCCGATAACCGAGTAATATAGAAAATCTTAAGGTCGTTGCCTGAAAGATTTAATCCTAAAGTGACCATTTTGAATTGTTTGGGTACTCTAGTAATATGAGCTTGGCATGTTTATCTCCAAGAATGTGAAGAAGAATGAAAAGGGCATTAGTTTAAAAGCCCCAAATTAAAAAAAACATGTTTCGAATGATGAGTCTGACATTGAGTCCGGAGATTTAGCTTTGTTGGCTAAGAAATTCAAGAAATTTCTCAAATTCCAAAAGTAATCGAAAGATGCAAAAAGGTTTGAGAAAAACATGCACAATAAGGCCGATCACTTCCTTAAGAATCGTAGTGAGAACTTTAAGAAGGATGAGTTAAAAAGATGTTATGGTTGTGAGGGTTATGGCCATAGGGTAGATGAGTACTCCACTAAACTCTATAGGGTAACTGAGTTCTCCAATAAACTAAAGAAGGGGGTAAGAAATTAACAGAATTTAATTCCACCCTTAGTGATAGTGATCCGTAAGAGGAATCCAATTCCCCCATTAAGCGTAACTTTAACTTTTTCATGGCTAGCCGTGCGAGCTTTGATGAGAAATCTTCCCATGAAAATAATTCTTTGCATGACACTTCGAGGCCATAATTTATGGATCCTAAATGAGTGATGGTCGAGAGAGTGGAGATAAGAGTGAGGATGATGAAGAAGAGGAGGAGGATATGGAACTCCAATTTTCCTTCTGTGAGTCGTATGCATAAACTTTGAAGGCGAAGAATGTTAGCCTGGTGTTGGAAGCTAAGTTGAAAGAATTTTCCATAATGAATGATGATGGTGTTTTGATTGAGGATCTTAAGGCTTGTGAGAGGAATCTTCGATAAAAGTTAGAGTATGTTGAGGGTGAGAGAGATAGCCTTTGTGGTTTGATGTAGATTGTGAAGAAAGAGCTTCTAAAATTTGAGGAGACTAAGCGTTTACTCAAGTCGAGGATAGTTGAGCTTGAGGAGAGATTGAGAGATTTGAGCCGTATAAAATTTGATTTGGATTTTAGGTAAGAAAAGTTGGATAAAATGTTAGGCATCATCCAAATCAAAGATGAGAAGTGTTTAATTGGATTTGATGATTATAATGCTTTCGCTACCAAACCCAAGACCATGCGTAACGTTAGGAAAAAGGTCAACCCTTAGGCAATACCCCTCGCTATCGTTACACTTGCACTCATTGAGTAGGAAAGGTCACCTTAGGAGGTTTTTCTATGATCTTAAAAACATTCATAGGAAGTCTAAGAATAGAGTCACCAAGGTTTCCATATCCCGAGATCGTCATGTTACACCTGCAAGGGTTAGGAAATTGAATTTGGAAGTTTTAGATATTAGACTTATTGATTCTCATTTGCTTGCATATGACACTTCCATGCTATATCTAATGATTGATTGTGTTAGCTTGTTTACATACACTAGTTGTGATTCATAATATATATTTTCTAGTTGAGTGTTGTTTTTATCTTTTGTATATTAAAAAAAAAGATTTTGTTTGTATTTTGAATTAATTTGTTTTCAAAATTGGTATTTTCTTTTAATTTTTTTTAGAAACACTCAAAAAGATTTTTGATTTTTGTGTATTTTATTTTTACACATTTGGTGCGGCATATTGGTGTGTTTGAATCCAACTCATTGTGTGATATCCATATGGCTAGGACATTTGGTTATTATTGTTGATACTTAGATTGTTCTTACTCATGCTTGCATGGAGTTGTTTCTAACTTGATTTACTTTATGGATTTGACTTTATATATTCCTCCACCACGGCCGACTTTGCCTATAGGCAAAGCAGGTGGTCTCCCAAGGCCCCCGATTAATCAGGGCCCACTCCAAAAAAAATAGGTATAAAAAAAATGAGTTATGGGAAAAAAAAAATCTTGTTCCATTTAAAATAATTTACAAAATAAAAGGACCCAAAATAAAAAGATTAGAAACTCATTTATAAGCTCAATTAAATAATTTCAAACCCACACACTATACCCACTCAACATAATACCTAACCCAACCCACTCATTTACCCTCGTATTTTCTAATTTTAAGTCTCTCTTTCTTCTCTTCTCATTCATTTCACCCACTTTCTTTTGTTCTCTTTCTCTCTCTCTCTCTTCTTCTCTTCTCTCTCACACTACTAATAGCAAAGTAAGAAGACAATAACCCCCTACCTCCCTCCCCCCCCCAGAAAAAAATTCTTCAGAAAAAATACCCCCTATTTTTTTTTAAATAACTCTACCCATAAAAATAAGAGCTAAAAATTCTAGGCTTTCAATTTCTTCAATTTCATAAAGTTGGGGCTTTTTTTTTTGGGGGGGGGGGGGGGGGGGGACATACTAAAGCATTTATAGATTGGTTGAAGCTTGTGTGTAAGTATATATTCATTTCCATTGTTATATTTTTTTTCTATGTAAATTTTTGTTACCAATATTTGTGTTTTTTTTGTGGATTCCAATTTCTTATTTGAGCACTTACAAATTATAATTTGGGATTTCTCTCAAATCGGTTACAAATCAGGTTTATTGTTCTTCTTTAGTATTTTTCTTTAATATATAATATTGTAGTGATTGTGTGATTATTTTTTGTGTTTGCAAATTACACTTATTGTTGTGTGATTAATATGTCTACTAGAAAATATTCCTCTAATCACGAAAAAATAAAAAGACAAAAATAAATGAAGACACGTCAAAATTAGTGATTTCAATAAAAGCGATTATATTTCAAATCCCACAAATTTAAAGTATAAAAGAAATTAGATTTCAAATGCCACAAATTAGAGATGCAATAATTGACTAAGTGACTAGTCCCAAATGTGAAGGAAGCATAAAAAGTATTTATAATGGCATACTAACTAATGCTTTTGGTACTTTTGCTTTTATTTTTGGTATGGTTATTTAGTATAATGTATTAAATGCGGTCAATAAGGTTAGCAAACTATTACAAACATATGACATTGACATTGATGTTAGTTTGAATCTTTTAAAAGGACTTGTTTCTTTTTTTGAAAATGAAAGAGAAAACGAATTTGAATCCTTGAAGCTATATATATTGAAAAAGAAATGGAAATTGAACCGGTATTTCGTGAGAAATGTAATATTTATAGAAAAAACATTTTGATGAGAATTCTAGTGATGGGGTTAGACAATCATCAGATGAATCATTTAGAGATAATTACTTCTTACATATAATGGACCAAGCGGTTATGTTAATTAGAACTAGATTTGAACAATTTAAAAAATATGAGGATACTTTGGGGTCTTTGTTTGATTTGAATAAGTTAGAAACATTAGATGATGATATTGTAAATAGTTATTGTATTAAGCTTGTAAATTATTTAACACGTGAATATAGTTGTGATATTGATGGAAATTAATCATTTTGTGAATTGAAAATTTTAAAGACGTCTTTACCTAAAGAAACTAAAAAATCAATTGGGGTGTTAGAAATAATGAATTTTATTTTTCCAAATGCATGGATTTCCTATAGAATAATTTTGACAATACCCGTTACGGTAGCCTCGATCGGAAGACGTTTTTTAAAGTTAAAATTAATAAAATCTTACCCTCGTTCTACCATATCACAAAAAAGATTAAATGGATTATCCATTTTATCAATTGAAGAAGATTTGTTAACAACAATTAAATTTGATGATTAAATTGATAGTTTTGCATCGAAAAATGCAATAAGGATACATTTTCTGCAATTTAGTTTTTTTTTATGTAAAGAACCCCCAATTGATTGTTCGCCTAAGGATTCTATAACTTAAGAGGTGGCCCTGGCCTCCGCCAACAAATGCATGAGATTTTTTAACATTAACTTCACATGTATATTTGAGTTTTATGAGGTGTTCTGCCATCAATCTTGTTATTTACATATTTTGTGAGTACGGGAGATTTGTGCATGTAAGAACCGTTGCCCATGAACTTATTTATTTAGTGTTGAAAAACATGAGGGTGAACGAAAATGGGATATAAAAGGAGCAAATATCCTTTGAGGGAAAGCCACCATTGTCAAGAGCCTAATGAAAAGATTAAAGGCAATAAAAATAGAAAAATTGTCAAAAGCCAACATGTTTAGTTCGATTGATCTTTCAAAAGTGATAGATTTAAAAGAATTGAGAGAAAAAAATGATATATGTTTATCTTTTGAGGGTGTTTAGTTGAAGATCAACGAGTTTGCACAATGAGGCCTAGTTATGCTCATTTTTTCATGATGCTCTTGATTTTTAGAATCATCAATATTCTAGCCTTGTGTGCATTGTGCTTATTTGTTCATAAATGTCACTTTATATTGTCACTTGAAGTTAAATCTTAGTTTGATAAAGTCTTGCGATCAATTAGAACTTCTTGAACATATCTGAGTGTTTGGGTCAAAATTCATTTGTATCTAGTTCATGCATGTTCATTCCATCCTATATGTGTAGACACATTGATATTATGCTAGTGCGTAAAGCTTATGTATTTTGTGTCAAGTTTTGTGTTTGTTTCTACCTATATATATGTGTCGGGTTTTATTGGTATATTTTGCATATGTTATATATGGTACCATGCTTTGAGTCTTTGCGATTTTCATTTAATCCATGTTTGCCATATGTTTTATCTTAGAATTTTATTCCGCATGTTAAATGATCATATTGGTATTTCTCATTACATGTATTGAAATTTCATACCTCGAATTGTGAATTTCAAAATTGGTATCATACTTCATTGCTTATTCATAATGATATCCTTTGGCATCGATATTGATATTGCTTGATCATTGTTTGGATTATTTATTCTTGAGTTGCCATGTTGTATGTTGGCTACACTTTATACAATCTCATACTTTATTCCCTTCTCCCTATATTGAAAATTGGTATTTTATAATAACATATATAGGGGGAGATTTGGTTTTTAGGTGGAGTATTTTTTACTTATTTCTAGCTTTGTCTACTCCTGAACAAAAAGAGAGAGAAATTGTATCTTTCCTGTTATGATTAGGATGTCGTTATCTTAGGGGGATATGTCTTACCAGATTGAGATTGTTTTGGATATTGTTAGATGTTTATTCAT
This sequence comes from Sambucus nigra, assembly GCA_949130495.1. Taxonomy (NCBI): domain Eukaryota; kingdom Viridiplantae; phylum Streptophyta; class Magnoliopsida; order Dipsacales; family Adoxaceae; genus Sambucus; species Sambucus nigra. Next base: position 331,102,511 of record OX422216.1, read on the forward strand.
TTCAAAATTTATACTTGTTATATTCTCTTTACATTTAAAGGTATGTATAAGTGTGAAAGTTTCCAACAATAAGACAAAGTTGTCAAGCAAAGCAAAGATACTCAAGTTTGTGTGTCCGTCGGGCGTCTGTACTCTTTTAACTTTTGGGGTTTGGGAATGAGCCTTTTTAGAGAGCTTGGCCGCCCATAGGATTTTTATTTTAATTTTGTCTTGGAATAGACAAAGGAGGAGATTTGTAAGGAAAAATTTCCAATCAAGTCAATTTGTATGTAATTGGTATAATTCCAGAAGAAACATTTGAGTCATAGGTTAAGATGTGTGTTGTTGATCCCATAAGCCTATGATATGTTTGATGAAAATGTAACAGCCAAGCTTCAAAGTTCGATACATATCTTGCCGTGTTTATCGCTCCAAGTTTGTCTTCACGCTCACTGGGGTGTAATACCCCGTATTTTTATGGCTTTTAAATTTAGGAATTTATTAAATTTAATTGAGATAAATTAATTTAATTTTAATCATAAAAGTTATTTTAAATATTTACTAGCGTGACGAGAGTTAGTAATTATTGAAAGTTTGTTGATTCGTCAGATATTACTTATTGAGTAAAGTAATATGTAGAATTGATTTTTGTTAAAAATTGTCACGAGTGAATAAAATGACAATTATGGAAATTTAAGTCGGGACGCGCCTATGTCGTGTCAGGACTAAATTATTATTATATAAAGTGAATAAATTATACATTGCTCGTATGGTCGTTTTGAGCGCTCCAAAGTGTCCGGAAGGGTCGAGATAGTCAAAAAGTGTACCCGGGGGTTTAGTTTGGGTCTCAGGGCATTTTTGGGCCTAATTGACATCCCGGGAGGGTATTTTAGACATTTTATATTTTTGGGGAATTAAACCCACGAATTTCCTACCGATATATCAGCCTTTAGGAGTTGTCTTCTAGGGTTAAACAACACAAAATCAAAGGACGGCTATTAGAGAAGAAGTTGGGAAGCATTTTAAGAAATCCAAGGCCAAAGACTCAACCGTTTTCACTGCCACCACCACCAAAACTTAGATCGCGGAACGAGGAGCACAACCATACCTTTTTCCTTCACAAATCAGAAACAAAATTCCCAGGAAAGTATCTATCTTCCTTTATTTTTAGTTAATGTCTCAATCATGTTAGTCTAGGGTTGTTTAGGACTCGTCCCATGAAAGAAATTGATAATTTAGAGACTTTAAATCGCATGTTTAGAGAGATTCCATATATTATGGATATACCCATCATATGTAGAGGATTATCAGTGAATTATTATGAGTTTAGAAATGAGAAATCTGGGAAATAATTAGAGGAATGTATATTTCTTTCAAAATTAGGGTTTTTCAAGATTACGTCAATTTTACCCCATTAATCCGATATCGTTGATGAATTTATACATGTTTCACGTAGGAAATCTTGTATATATGTATATAGAACTTGTAGTCCCGTTATTTGAGAATTCTAGAGTTGGTAATGACATTTTTGGAGAAATTGGAAGATGAAACCCGTAGGTTTAATTTGCAGTTTCTGGGCAAGAACTGCTTGGTCGATCGATCGAGACATTTTCTTCGATCGATCGACCCCTCCTAGAAAACTGCATATTTCTCATTCGTTATTTTAATCTGATTAAGATGTATGGGAACCCTTGATTGTTGTTGTTGGAATATAATGGGATATAAAGATGACTAGTAGGGCCTAGGTAGACCCCGTTGAGTAACATTTTAGTGTAGGATGAGATTTTGGGTGAACAAGGAATGATTCATGTGTATAAGAAATAATGCATATATTTAATAAAAATATCGGGACTCGTAAGGGAGTTAGACCGGAACGTAAGTGAGTGAATACCTACTGAAATTATACTTAGAATACTTCGAAAGAGGACAAGTGAGTATGAAGTGAATAATAAATGAGAATACAAATAACGAGTCCGTTATATGAAATAATCGAGTAAAATGTGTATTAACGGATAATTATAGGTCGTGAGTGCACCTAATTTAGAAATGTGGATGTGTGTATATATATATATGACTGTGTGATTGTGCATATATTATATCTGTATAAAAATCATACTCGGGCTACTTGCTATCACGGGGGTTTCCGCGCCGGGACGGTCTTATCTCGATGGGACCTTTATGGGGGATATTGACTCGTACCCTAAAACATAGGATTCCTTGGTACAGGCTATCTTATTGATTGTCAGACGGTCCTAAGAGACGCGAGGGTATGTGATGACCTTTTAGTGACTTTGAACTATGCTTCGCCTCCATTTGTATGTGTTTTATGTTAATGCAGTTAGAGAGTAATTCTGAAATATCATTTCCCTAAATATGTGTGATACAGGGACTTGATAGTAGAGTATGTCAGCACCATAGATTTTATGTGGGGTGCAGATAGTATATATATATATATATATATTATATGAGTGATTGGTATATATATACTTATATTTGGAAACCTTGCACCATAGATTTTATGTGGGGTGCCATTAGTATATATATTATACGTCTAACTAATATATATATATATATATACGTATATCTATATGAGAACTTTCTACTGTGCGTAATAGTAGTTAAGTAATGTATAAATTTTCAACTTCACTATAAGTATTCGGTAACTTTATAACGGTACGGGGTTATTTTAAATAACGTAATAAATCCTGAAGAGATTGATTTTCTAAAGTGAATATCATAACCTTATTTTCAAGTGATAAAACCTTATGAAGAATAAGTTAGAGAGACTTATGAGATTCATTAGTACGGTAGGCGTGCACACTAGGCGAGAGATGAGAATTCTCAATAGAGTGCCGCATACTAACATGGTTGTTGCATTAGCAGGTAAGCATTTTAAATCCTTGCTAAACTATTTTTAAACTGTTTTACAATCGGGCTCTGATCCATTTTCTGTTATATTTTCTCTCTTGTATATATATATGTATATATTACAGGTGCCCAGCCATAGGGGCGTCATGCATAGGTTCTTCGGATTGGATGTGCTGTAGCTTATGTGGGAGTTGCAGATCTTTGTTGTAGACGACCTTTTCATTGATTCGGCTCTTGTTATAGTTCTTCATAATTAGGGCATGTGTCGCCCATTTTCCATTCAGTATAGATTTATCAGAGATGTATGTTCATTTATTTTCAGTATTCGGTACCCTTTGAGTATTAACTCTTGTCAAGATGATTTCATTTGTAGTTTAAATTTGGTTTGGTTAATCTAGATGGATTAATTCTTTTGTGTTGATTGCTATCCGTAGCACTTATGTGATTCTTGAACTGTTGGTTATTTAAAAGGTTTTCAAATTAGAATTTAATAAAAATGGAAATAAAGTTATAAATTGTTTTGACATTTAGCTTAATTATTTAGGGTGTTTAACTTGGGAAATTTTATTTTGTGACAGTGATGCTAAGAATGAACCAACTGTTCACCTTGATTTTAATTTAATGAAGGATTGATCGCCCGGTATTTAATTAGGCGGGGTGTCACAGGTGGTATCAGAGCATCAGGTTCTAGTGTCCTTAGGATCTGTACGGCTTGTTATGCTTTCAGCGTTACTTTATTTGATATAGAGCCCTATGTTTAGGATTGTTGTTTTCTATGGTGAGATTCCATTCTCCTGCTATAACGTATGTACATTAGTGAATCTTATTCACGTTCGGGCGTGTCCGAACAATGAAATATGGGTGACAAGGGCCGTTGGGCGGACATCAGGAGGCAAGGATCAGTTGAGGTTGTAAAGCATATTCGAGGATGATGCCCGTAGTTAAGGTCACCCCTATTATGGCACGGGAAGCCAGGACTGTAAAGACGGATAGGGCGCAACTTATGATTTCCAAATGTTGCTATAGTCGAAAGGGGTGTAAGAGTAAACTCACCCCAACAGGGCACGACTGGGAAACGTCAGACGAAGCATTGTAGAAAAATGTGAGTGGAAATTATAAAAAAGCAAAAATTGTGTGTGTTAGCCCAAGGAGGTAAAGAATCCAAAGGTGTAGACATAGGACGGAGTTGGCTAACTGAAAGTGAAAGTTTGGAGAAAAAAAATTCTTGGCTTGTCAGAACGAAGTTATAATGGTGGGGGTCAGCCACTATTTTTTAGAAGTTAAATACTATGCCTATAGAATAATCTTAGGTACAGTTTGACTGCATGTTCCTTCATCAGATGTTCAGGATAAGAAGTAAACATTATTTTGAACTCATCACATGAGGACCTGACAGAGGTCCATTTGTGAATATGAGTCTAAATCGTTGGCGAATCTTGTATCGAAAGATGTAGATACAAATGGAGGAAAGAACTCCAAGTGGGAGTTCGACTCGTAATAATAGTTGATAACACTTAAAAAGGGAATTCTGTTGAACGGTCGATTCAAAGGTTGACGATGTTGTACATCGTCAATGAAGATGATAATGCTTCTTGTGGAGGGTGGCTAAAAGAATAAAATATTGTAGTCAAGAATAAGACGAGATACAACGGTGGTAGTGTAGCACCACTAGGGGTGTGGATACACATCAGGGGACCCATTTAAATTATTTGGATAGATGAATTCTTACCAAGCGATGGTAGATTTAATAAGGACTATTGTAGTCAGTAACATGTTCTTTAGGGCCAACAAAGCTAAGGGAACAATGGGGGTAGCCATTAGAAATCGAGCCTACCAAAGTCCGAGAGAAGGACAATCCTAATATGGTTAGTATGACAGGTGATAAGTGGATTATGTATAGAGGTATTTTATAGAGAGTGAAATCACTCGCGCTAAATTCTTCTGAAACCATTATAGGGTGCAAGAGTATAGTGCCTAGTAAAGGAGAACGATTAAAGTAGTGTTGTTCTGGTTTGGACAGGCGTGTTACGTCCGGAAACCGTTTGCACAGTCAAGGCGTTTGGCTAGGTAGAAGTACGAGTTTTATCCTCGGAGGATGAGGTGTGTTTTATGTGACACGAGCGATTCAATATATTTTGTTCATTTCTAGATTAACATGTGAGCCAAGTTTAGTACGTATAACTATAAACATTATTATTATGTGAATATTTTCCCTAGTGTAGTGGGATTATCTTTAGTGCTATCCGAGGAGGATGAGTGTGTGTATTAATAGTGTTATATGCTTTATTGAGGTTACTCGTTTTGGTAGTATGGTATACGAGTATGATATTATCTTGGTTATAACTTTATAGTAAGGGTTAGTACGATAGTGGGCAGTAATTGCAAGGCTATCGAAATGGTTGCATAGGTGCAGCATATTTTGTTCTGGCGAGGCCTCACCTGCAAGAGGGACGAACTCACAATTATATTAGCTATTTTAGAGACTTCTGAGGGAATAGTAGGCTCGAGATATCCGATTCTGGTGTGTGTAGGGACTTTTGTTGTTATGATTCAGTATGTATCGGTTTACTGTTGAGCGAAAAGATTTAACTCAGTATTATGTTTAATGCTCAGGACTGGGTGATAGAAAGAGTGCATCGCTATATCTATCCCTTAGAGATGTGGGAGGTGAGATTTATACCCCTTTGATTGGGGAAAGGGATTTCAAGAATCCTGATTATATGTATTTGAGGTTTATGGAATGCAATTACCACCAATACTGTACGATAGTGCAATTGGCGAAATGTTCTTTGTTAAGGGTAATTTCAGGAGGAGATGTAACTTTTCTGTCAAGAGACGGAGTAAAAGGGTACATGTTGTGGATGGAGGGCCTAACAGATTTCGATAATCGACAATGCTAGGTAGTAGTGTATCGGGGGGTTCCTTATTTGGATTTCACTTTGCGAGACATCCCACGCATGAAACTTAGCGTAAGGTTGGAAATAGGGAAATGTCTGGTCGTTAGGCCACAAGTTCAGTACCTCGGTCATAATAGGAACATATAATTATATCTGTAAGTTGGTAGTTGAATTATGATTTAAGTCCATTGGAGTCGGTTGCATGGTAAGAAAGCATTGAAAGTTTTATTTTACCACCACGAGTTGAGGGGTGGAACGATGATAAGGAGGGTTTAGAATTTCGATTTCTAGGGTGAGTTAGAGTAACCAAGTGTTGCAATCACGTTGTGAACACTAGGAAAATAAAGATTTGGTTATTAGGTGTGAAGCGTATGTGATGGTTACGCTAGGATGCACGGTTTATAGGGTGTGAAGACATCCTGGATAGTTGATGTTAAAAATCGTCCGAGTTGAAGGGATGTGGGAATAGATGTGTGGAATATATGTTTGTGGGACTAACATAACGAAGTAAAAGTTGTAGAGTGGATTAAGCACCGTTGAAAGATGATAAATCCATAGATACGTGTGCAATCAGAGTAGCACATCGAGTCTGGTTGGAAGGCTGTTGGAAGCCGTTTACAAAGGGGTATTCTTTGAGAAGGGTAGGACTTAACTATATGGAGAACACTCGGGATGGAGTTATAATTAGACAAATGTTGAGAGCGAGTTGTGCATACAAAGAGTGATAATGTTAGTATGGTATAAAAGAACCAGAAGTGCGCATCGTGGAGAAAAGTGCACGGGTCGGAACTTTCGATATACACCAAGGAAGGAAGGGGAGTATTAAGTGTCACTTAATGTGTGACATTTCACGGAAAGTCGATGTTGAGCGGGACATAGTGAGTAGTCTCTGCATGCACCACTCATAGATAGAGATCGGTTGGAATAAGGGGATCAACTAGATAATTTTGTGGTTATCAACAATTCCTGTAACGGAAGAGGGCGATAAAGTCGGTAAAGTCCTTGGATGGGCTGCCATCTTCAAGGTAAGATCAAGGGTTCATCCGAACATGTGGAGTAAGTCGCCCAAGAAGGAAGTGATTGGCATTCCTTTGGGGTGATTTACAATATCAACAAGTGTGCCCCAGTCTTCCTTTGAAAGGACGGGATCGCACCGGTACGTGGTCCTACACGGTATTATTTTCTAAATCAGGATGAAATTTTTGAATCCCACCTTTAATATGGGATTTCAGGAAACTACGGAGAGAATGTTTCGTTTTGAGTCGGAGGTATCACCCATAGTCGAGGAGCAGGCGCACGGTGATTAACGAGTAGTAGAACCGAGTGAAGGTGATTTTAGAATCTTGGTGATCATTTCGTTTCCACAACAATTATAGCTAACAAGTGGAGCAGTACGGTAATTGGGGGAGGATATTACCTAATGGTAGAGTTCCGTGGAAGCACTCGTACCTGTTTGTCGTGAACGAGGTGCTTATTGGAGTATTGGTGTGGAAAAACCTTAACTATTCTCCCTCTGCGTATGTTTAGAGGTGAGCGGATAATCAGAATTTTGGATCGGTCGAGGATAATGACTATGGTGAAAAACCACGACTGTTTTAGGCGAACAAGAGTGGTCAGATGTTTGTATGGTTTCTCTCAGAATGGGAGTTTTGTATTTAGATAAATTCGAGTAGTTGTCAAGTAGTGAGGTGCGGCCTCCCAATGATATTAAAATAATGGGAATTAATAGTGTATATGCGTGTCTTATGCGAATGTTATCGGATAGGAGCACAATGTGAAGTATCTTTAATGAAGAGTGTTAAGCAAGCTTGTTGTGAGGTGGGGGACTATAATGATTGAGCACCTTATTATGTGGATAGGTTGCGTACTGTTAAGGTATCCAAAATGTGTTTTACTAGGTAGGACTTATTTTTCGAATTTCGGGGCGAAATTCTGTTATTAGGGGGGAAGTATGTAATACCCCAAATTTTTATGGCTTTTAAATTTAGGGATTTATTAAATTTAATTGAGATAAATTAATATAATTTTAATCCTGAAAGTTGTTTTAAATATTTACTAGCGTGACGAGAGTTAGTAATTATTGAAAGTTTATTGATTCGTCAGATATTACTTATTGAGTAAAGTAATATGTAGAATTGATTTTTGTTAAAAATTGTCACGGGTGAATAAAATGGCAATTATGGAAATTTAAGTCGGGACGCACCGATGTCGTGCCAGGACTAAATTATTATTATATAAAGTGAATAAATTATAAGTTGCTCGTATGGTCATTTTGAGTGTGCCAAAGTGTCCGGAAGGGTCGAGATAGTCAGAAAAGTGTACCCGGGGGTTTAGTTTGGGTCTCGGGGCATTTTTGGGCATAATTGACATCCTTGGAGGGTATTTTAGACATTTTATATTTTTGCGGAATTAAACCCACGAATTTCCTAACGATATATCAGCCTTTAGGAGTTGTCTTCTAGGGTTAACAAACACAAAATCAAAGGACGACCATTAGAGAAGAAGTTGGCAAGCTTTTCAAGAAATCCAAGGCCAAAGACTCAACCGTTTTCACCGCCACCACCACCAAAACGTAGATCGCGGAACGAGGAGCACAACCATACCTTTTTCCTTCACAAATAAGAAACTAAATTCCCAGACAGGTACCTATCTTGCTTTATTTTTAGTTAATGTCTCAATCATGTTAGTCTAGGACTGTTTAGGACTTGTCCCATGAAAGAAATTATTAATTTAGAGACTTTAAATCGCATGTTTAGAGAGATTCCATATATTATGGATATACCCATCATATGTAGAGGATTACCAGCGAATTATTATGAGTTTAGAAATGAAAAATATGGGAAATAATTAGAGGAATGGATATTTCTTTCAAAATTAGGGTTCTTGAAGATTATGTCAATTTTACCCCATTAATCCGATATCGTTGATGAATTTATACATGTTTCACGTAGGAAATCTTGTATATATGTATATAGAACTTGTAGTCCCATTATTTGAGAATTCTAGAGTTGTTAATGACATTTTTGGAGAAATTTGAAGATGAAACCCGTAGCTTTAATTTGCAGCTTCTGGGCAAGAACTGTTTGATCGAGCATAGATCATCGATCGAGCCATTTTCTTCGATCGATCGACCCCTCCTGGAAAAATGCATATTTCTTAATCGTTAGTTTAATCCAATTAAGATGTATGGGAACCCTTGATTGTTGTTGATGGAATATAATGGGATATATAGATGACCAGTACGGCCTAGGTAGACCCCGTTGAGTAACATTTTAGGGTAGGATAAGATTTTGGGTTAACGAGGAATGATTCATGTGTATAAGAAATCATACGTGTATTTAATAAAAATATCGGGACTCGCAAGGGAGTTAGACCGGAACGTAAGTGAGTGAATTCCTACTGAAATTATACTTAGAATACTTCGAGAGAGGAGAAGTGAGTATGAAGTGAATAATAAATGAGAATACAAATAACGAGTCCATTATACAAAATAATCGAGTAAAATGTGTAATAACGGATAATTATAATTATGGGTCATGAGTGCACCTAATTTAGAAATGTGGATATGTGTATATATATATATGACCGTGTGATTGTGCATATATTATATTTCTATAAAAATAATACTCGGGCTACTTGCTATCACGGGGGTTTTCGCGTCGGGACGGTCTTATCTCGATGGGACCTTTATGGGGGATATTGACATGTACCCTAGAACATAGGATTCCTTGGTACAGGCTATCTGATTGATAGTCAAACGATTCTAAGAGATGCGAGGGTATGTGCTGACCTCTTAGTGACTTGGAACTATGCTTCGCCTCCATTTGTATGTGTTTTATGTTAATGCAGTTCGAGAGTGATTCCGAAATAGCATTTCCCTAAATATGTGTGATACAGGGACTTGATAGCAGAGTATGCCAGCACCATAGATTTTATGTGGGGTGCAGATAGTATATATATATTATATAAGTGATTGGTATATATATACTATTATATGGAAACCTTGCACCATAGATTTTATGTGGGGTGTCATTAGTATATATATTATACGCGTAACTAATATATATATGTATATCTATATGAAAACTTTCTACTGTGCGTAATAGTAGTTAAATAATGTATAAATTTTCAACTTCACTATAAGTATTCTGTAACTTTATGACAGTACGGGGTTATTTTAAATAAAGTAATAAATCCTGAAGAGATTGATTTTCTAAAGTGAATATCATAACCTTATTTTCAAGTGATAAAACCTTATAAAGAATAAGTTAGAGAGACTTATGAGATTCATTAGTACGATAGGCGTGCACACTAGGCGAGAGATGAGAATTCTCAAGAGAGTGCCGCATACTAACATGGTTGTTGCATTAGCAGGTAAGCATTTTAAATCCTTGCTAAACTATTTTTAAATTGTTTTACAATCGGGCTCTGATCCATTTTCTATTATATCTTCTCTCTTGTATATATATATGTATATATTACAGGTGCCCAGCCATAGGGGCGTCATGCATAGGTTCTTCAGATTGGATGCGCTGTAGCTTACGTGGGAGTTGCAGGTCTTTGTTGTAGACGACCTTTTCATTGATTCGGCTCATGTTATAGTTCTTCATAATTAGGGCATGTGTCGCCCATTTTCCATTCAGTATAGATTTGTCAGAGATGTATGTTCATTTATTTTCAGTATTCGGTACCCTTTGAGTATTAACTCTTGTCAAGATGATTTCATTTGTAGTTTAAATTTGGTTTGGTTAATCTATATGGATTAATTCTTTTGTGTTGATTGCTATCCATAGCACTTATGTGATTCTTAAACTGTTGGTTATTTAAAAGGTTTTCAAATTAGAATTTAATAAAAATGGAAATAAAGTTTTAAATTGTTTTGACACTTAGCTTAATTATTTAGGTTGTTTAACTTGGGAAATTTTATTTTGCGACAGTGATGCTAAGAATGAACCAACGATTCACCTTGATTTTAATTTAATAAAGGATTGATCGCCCGGTATTTAATTAGGCGGGGTGTCACAGGTGGTATCAGAGCATCAGGTTCTAGTGTCCTTAGGATCTGTACGGCTTGTTATGCTTTCAGCGTTACTTTATTTGATATAGAGCCCTATGTTTAGGATTGTTGTTTTCTATGGTGAGATTCCATTCTCCTGCTATAACGTATGTAAATTAGTGAATCTTATTTACGTTCGGGCGTGTCCGAATAATGAAATATGGCTGACAAGGGCCGTTGGACGGACATCAGGAGGCAAGGATCAGTTGAGGTTGTAGAGCATATTCGAGGATGATGACCGTAGTTAAGGTCACCCCTATTATGGCACGGGAAGCCAGGACTGTAAACACGGCTAGGGCGCAACTTATGGTTTCCAAATGTTGCTATAGTCGAAAGGGGTGTTAGAGTAAACTCACCCCAACAGGGCACGACTGGGAAACGTCAGACGAAGCATTGTAGAAAAATGTGAGTGGAAATTCTAGAAAAGCAAAAATTGTGTGTGTTAGCCCAAGGATGTAAAGTATCTGAAAACGTCGTGTAATATCGATTTAAATTGAATTCGCAAGTTTCCAAGTAACCCTTATTTAACTAGCGTCTACTTTTAAACCAAATAAATCCAACCCTTAAACATGCATCTAAATCAACCCATCAAATATAAAGCATGCGACACAAAGTTAAGGAAAAATCCCCGAAGGGCAAAACCTTTTATTTCTAGAACTTTAAAGAATTTACAAGACCATTGACTTACATACAACCTGATAATCGCCCACAAGTGTAACGCACGGTGTCTTCGGTAAACCTTCAAAGCAACGGCTAGAAACAGTGTGACACAGAAATACCCGCAGGTGTCGGTTCCTATGTCGGCGGCTGGAATTTTCCCTTTCCAGGAGGGCAGCAATGAAGAAGAGAATGGCTTCTCCACAAGGGTTGAACAAACTCAAAGTTGTGTTCTTGGGTTACCAAAAAGATTCACAAAGGATTGGCAATTGTGTGAATCAAAACATGAGTCTTGGGACTCAAAAAATATGAAGACTAGAGTAATTTGGACTCTCAAAAACGTCTTCTAAAGTCTTGCAAAAAAACTCCCCCGAAGTTGGTATTTATAGGAAAAAATATGAAGAGTCCCACATTCTTAAAACTCTAAAATTCTATCCAGCGTAAAAAAAAACAGCATTCTTTAAGGAATTTTCTCCATCTTCAAAAGGTCATAACTCATTCACCGTAGCTCGGATTGAGGTGCCGTTTTTTCCAGTATCTTCGTTGCGGTGAGGTCTTAAACTTTCTAATTGATCAGACCTCCAAACTATGGATGTGAAATTAGGAAAATGCCCTTGAACTCTCCTATCGTGCCTTTTTTCACTGTTTTGACTTCCCTTGCGTACCACTTGCATTAAGTCCCTAAAATCTTGGACCGTGAAGTCGTTGAGGCAGATGTGAGACATATTAATGGAGATGTTGAATGCTTGATTCTCAGAATTAGGATTGAGGCCGTCGAGTGACATCTTGAGGTGACGTGCCAAATGTAGCGGCGTACGACATACACAAATGAAACATGTTGGACATGAGAAAAATGTCCTTACAAATCTCCCCCTATGTCTATGTCGGTACATACATAAAAAATCTGAATTATCAAATACGAAATTGCCTATACAAATCTACCCTCCCATGAACCCAAAGCTGGAAAAGGTACAAATGAATAGGTCTACAGCGTTTGCTCTTCAATTCTTCAGGAATCATCAAATCTCAATGCTTTTCTCATCAAGGTGTGCAATCCAATGATAATCCATGTAGTACCTACACACATGAGAAAAAGCAAAATACCAAGTGACATATCAAGTTTGAAATGAGATAATATATGATAAAAACATAAGCAACATCTCAAAAACTCCCCCAAAATTCAAACTCCCCCATAATATGATAATTCTTTCTCCCCCTTTTTATGATGTCCCCAAATAGACAAATAATAAGAATGAATCAAACAAGCAAAATCGGGGTGTCACGGTATACAAAAAATACACAAACTATTTTTGATTTTTTTTTCAATTTTTTTATACAAAAAACAGATACTATTTTGAAAAAAAATGTAAAACATGATACAAAAATCACACCATGGATTTAAACTCAAACAACCAAGTCATGGAAACGGAATGAATGGGTGTGAACACATTCGATAGGTAAATCAACTCAATCAATCATATGTGCACGATGCATATGTGTACCCCTAACGAATGAACATCAAAAGTATCCTTAGGTGTAAAAAATTTTTGTTGAATTTAGATGACATCGTCTTATGCAAATCAATAAATAAAAGTCAAAGTGATTTTCACACCAATAACGTCCAAAACTATGTAGCGCATTTTCAAGCATTTCAAGGACGTGCAAACCCGTTTTAAATTCTCCAACCAAACTCCCTCATATATATATATATATATATATTCTTTCAGAGGTAATCTAAATTCTCAAACTTTGGAGAATTGGTGCAAAAACCTAAATGGCCCATAATTGGCATGAATTTTTTTTATTCCCTTTAAATTTTTTCGGGCTCTTTTAACCTCTTTGGACCTCGGATAATAAAATTCCTCAATTTTTTAGGTCCTTTTTAACGGTGGCTTTTGCGCAAAGAAGAGATAATTACCTTTCGCAGCCCCTCCCCGTTCTTAAACAAAGCACACAATGTCACAAAACGGTTTTTATATGCACAATTTCCTTATAAAAAATTATCGCTATTGGTTCGTTTTAAGGACAGGATTGAAGTGAAAACACCCAACCAACATGTGATAAGACAAGCACAATAATCAAACAAATCCGTGCATGTGTGCAATAAAGGAAACATGAGTCAAACATGTAGGAAGTAACACTTAATTACATCTTAATGAATCCAAACATTATAAAGCACATGGATGAATTGACCTATTGTCTCAAAACACTATCAAATAGTCACATGAAAATGGAATGATGTTGTGACTTGGTCATCCAAAGTGTTCATCCATAACCGGTGCAAACAAAAAACAAAAATCTTTTTGGATTTTTCAAAATTTTTGTCAATATAAAATCTTTTTGTATTTTTCAAAATATTTCAAAACAAAAATATATACAAAAAAGATACATACTAGCAATAGGCAAACGATGACATCATGAAAATCACCCTATGCTAGTAAACAAGTCAAACCTCAATGCGGAGGGATTTTCCAAAGGTGGTGACAACTTATGAAAAACCTCCATCAATTCTTGTGAAGATTTGACTAAAAACTTAACTTGCTCACCTAAATGTGCAAACTCTCTCATGTAGTCTCCGGGAGCATGTAATTTATCATGTGTGGGTGCATGTGTGCCAGAAATACGTGTAGAAGCAAAACGTGACACATACCCCAACTTAAAGAAAAATTCCCTAAGGTGTCCTCTCCTCTTGCAATGTGAGCAAACATAAATAGGCCTAGGAACACCTCTCTCAAAAACTCTAGGACGCACTTTCCTAATGGGAATGGGACGCCTAGGTGGGTTAGGGTGAGACACATGTGAAACTGTCACTAAAGTGGGAATCGACTCGGGTGCTAATTGGGAAGAAGAAGCACCGTCATGACTTATTCCTAACTTCTCACCTTTACCCTTATGAACCACCTTTTCAACCTTCTTAGGTGCGTTCAAAAAATTGACTTTGACCTCCTGGGCACGTTCGAGATCACTCTCGAGTTGGGATACACGTGTCGTCAGACTAGACAACGTGTCGGCCAAATCACACTTCTCCTTTCTCAAAACCTCCTTCTCTTTCTCCAAATCTAAAACCCGGCGACCTAAATCCCTATTATACTTCTTTGTTTTCAAGGTCTCGGTGTACAAATATCTAAAATCTTTTTGGAGTTCACTTTCATCTCCACTTTCACTCTCACTTTCTCCTTCACTTGAAGCGCTCAAACCATCACTATCACATTCGTGTGCACTATTGTGGGACAAGGTGGGTGTGCTCACACGACTAGAAAAAGCTACAAACTTCTCACCACTAGTCTCATCACCCTCATCTTCACTACTATCACTAAGTGTGGCGGGCATAGCAGTCTCTTTCCCCTTTCTCCTTATCCTAGTAGGACACTCTCTAGCTATGTGCCCTTTCCCTTCACACTCAAAGCACCTGATCTCATCCTCCTTATCACTATCTTTGGCCTCCTCTTTCTTTTTCTTTTTCTCGAAAAAATTCTTTTTATTGGAAGAATTATTTTTGTTCATGTTGAGAAATTTTTAAAAAAAATTCGCAAACAAGGCCATATCATTAAAATCAAAATCTCCCTCAGAATCGGACTCACAAACTTTTTCTTTCTTTTTCTTAAAATGAGTCTTTAAAGCAATGCCATTATCCTTAGCCTTAATAGTTTTGGGAAACATATCAATCTCATAGGTTTGAAGATCTCCAACAAGTTCTTCCAACTTAAGTGATTTCAAATTTCCCAAAGAGTTCAAAACAGTGACTTTAGGAATAAAGCGTTTTGGGAGAGATCTCAAAATCTTTTTAACGACACGCGTGTTATCAATTACCTCACCCAAATTAAAACATGTGTTAACAATGTCTGATAAACGTGCATAAAAATCATCAAAGCATTCGGACTCAGACATGGTGATAGTCTCAAATTGGGTGGCCAAATTTTGTAATTTTGACTCTTTAACCGCGTTCGTACCCTCATGTGTCAATTTCAAAACATCCCAAGCCTCTTTAGACGTGGTGCACGTCATAATTCGACGAAACTCATCAGGAGAGACAGCTCCAGAAATAGCACTCAGACCACGGGAATTAAAATTGGACAATTTATAATCATCTTCAGTCCAGGCTGACACGGGTTTTAAAGTGGTGATGTTATTAACTGTGACCGTGGGAGGAGTCCAACCATTTTCGCAAAGCAACCAAACACGCTCGTCAATAGATTTTAAAATCGATTTCATACGAGCTTTCCAGTAGGCATAATTAGACCCGTCAAAAATAGGCATCTGATTATATAAGTGCTCCATAAGAAAAAAATGCGAATTTTCACAAAACTGATTTTTTTTTTTAAAAAAAAATCAATATCACACGATTTTGCGGAAAATAGGAATACGCAATAAATTAGCGCAATCTGCTCTGAAACCAATTTCAAAACGTCGTGTAATATCGATTTAAATTAAATTCGCAAGTTTCCAAGTAACCCTTATTTAACTAGCGTCTACTTTTAAACCAAATAAATTCAACCCTTAAACATGCATCTAAATCAACCCATCAAATATAAAGCATGCGACACAAAGTTAAGGAAAAATCCCCGAAGGGCAAAACCTTTTATTTTTAGAACTTTAAAGAATTTACAAGACCATTGACTTACATACAACCTGATAATCGCCCACAAGTGTAACGCACGGTGTCTTCGGTAAACCTTCAAAGCAACGGCTAGAAACAGTGTGACACAGAAATACCCGCAGGTGTCGGTTCCTATGTCGGCGGCTGGAATTTTCCCTTTCCAGGAGGGCAGCAATGAAGAAGAGAATGGCTTCTCCACAAGGGTTGAACAAACTCAAAGTTGTGTTCTTGGGTTGCCAAAAAGATTCACAAAGGATTGGCAATTGTGTGAATCAAAACATGAGTCTTGGGACTCAAAAAATATGAAGACTAGAGTAATTTGGACTCTCAAAAACGTCTTCTAAAGTCTTGCAAAAAAACTCCCCCGAAGTTGGTATTTATAGGAAAAAATATGAAGAGTCCCACATTCTTAAAACTCTAAAATTCTATCCAGCGTAAAAAAAAACAGCATTCTTTAAGGAATTTTCTCCATCTTCAAAAGGTCATAACTCATTCACCGTAGCTCGGATTGAGGTGCCGTTTTTTCCAGTATCTTTGTTACGGTGAGGTCTTAAACTTTCTAATTGATCAGACCTCCAAACTATGGATGTGAAATTACGAAAATGCCCTTGAACTCTCCTATCGTGCCTTTTTTCACTGTTTTGACTTCCCTTGCGTACCACTTGCATTAAGTCCCTAAAATCTTGGACCGTGAAGTCGTTGAGGCAGATGTGAGACATATTAATGGAGATGTTGAATGCTTGATTCTCAGAATTAGGATTGAGGCCGTCGAGTGACATCTTGAGGTGACGTGCCAAATGTAGCGGCGTACGACATACACAAATGAAACATGTTGGACATGAGAAAAATGTCCTTACAGTATCCAAAGGTGTAGACATAGGACAGAGTTTGCTAAATGAAAGTGAAAGTTTGGAGAAAAAAAAATTCTTGGCTTGTCAGAACGAAGTTATAATGGTGGGAGTCAGCCACTATTTTTTAGAAGTTAAATACTATGCCTATAGAATAATCTTAGGTATAGTTTGACTGCATGTTCCTTCATCAGATGTTCAGGATAAGAAGTGAACGTTGTTCTGAACTCATCACATGAGGACCTGACAGAGGTCCATTTGTGAATATGAGTCTAAATCGTTGGCGAATCTTATATCGGAAGATGTAGATACAAATGGTGGAAAGAACTCCAAGTGGGAGTTCGACTCGTAATAATAGTTGATAACACTTAAAAAGGGAATTTTGTTGGACGGTCGATTCGAAGGTTGACGATGTTGTACATTGTCAATGAAGATGATAATGCTTCTTGTGGAGGGAGGCTAAAAGAATCAAAGAATTTAGTCAAGAATAAGACGAGATACAACGGTGGTAGTGTAGCACCACTAGGGGTGTGGATACACATCAGGGGACCCATTTAAATGATTCAGATAGCTGAATTCTTACCAAGCGATGGTAGATTTAATAAGGACTATTGTAGTCAGTAACATGTTCTTTAGGGCCAACAAAGCTAAGGGAACAATGGGGGTAGCCATTAGAAATCGAGCCTACCAAAGTCCGAGAGAAGGAGAATCCTAATATGGTTAGTATGACAGGTGATAAGTGGATTATGTATAGATGTATTTTTTGGAGAGTGAAATCACTCGCACTAAATTCTTCTGAAACCATTATAGGGTACAAGAGTATAGTGCCTAGTAAAGGAGAACGATTAAAGTAGTTTGTTCTGGTTTGGACAGGCGTGTTACGTTTGGAAACCGTTTGCACAGTCAAGGCGTTTGGCTAGGTAGAAGTATGAGTTTTATCCTCGGAGGATGAGGCGTTTTTATGTGACACTAGCGATTCAATATATTTTGTTCATTTCTAGATTAACATGTGAGCCAAGTTTAGTGCGTATAACTATAAACATTATTATTATGTGAATATTTTCTTTAGTGTAGCGGGATTATGTTTAGTGCTATCCGAGGAGGATGAGTGTGTGTATTAATAGTGTTATATGCTTTATTGAGGTTACTCGTTTTGGTAGTATGATATACGAGTATGATATTATCTTGGATATAACTTTATAGTAAGGGTTAGTACGATAGTGGGCACTAATTGCAAGGCTATCGAAATGGTTGTATAGGTGCAGCATGTTTTGTTTTGGCGAGGCCTCACCTGCGAGAGGGTCGAACTCACAATTATATTAGCTATTTTAGAGACTTCTGAGGGGATAGTAGGCTCGAGATATCCGATTCTGGTGTGTGTAGGGACTTTTGTTGTTATGATTCAGTATGTATCGGTTTACTGTTGAGCGAAAAGATTTAACTCAGTATTATGTTTAACGCTCAGGACTGGGTGATAGAAACAACGCATCGCTATATCTATCCCTTAGAGATGTGGGAGGTGAGATTTATACCCCTCTGATTGGGGAAATGGATTTCGAGAATCCCGATTATATGTATTTGAGGTTTATGGAATGCAATTACCACCAATAATGTACGATAGTGCAATTGGCGAAATTTTCTTTGTTAAGTGTAATTTCAGGAGGAGATGTAACTTTTCTGTCAAGAGACGAAGTAAAAGGGTACATGTTGTGGACGGAGGGCCTAACAGATTTCGATAATCGACAATGCTAGGTAGTAGTGTATCGGGGGGGTTCCTTATTTGGATTTCGCTTTGCGAGACATCCCACGCATGAAACTTAGCGTAAGGTTGGAAATAGGGAAATGTCTGGTCGTTAGGCCACAAGTTCAGTACCTCGGTCATAATAGGAACATATAATTATATCTGTAAGTTGGTAGTTGAATTATGATTTAAGTCCAGTGGAGTCGGTTGCATGGTAAGAAAGCATTGAAAGTTTTATTTTACCACCACGAGTTGAGGGGTGGAACGATGATAAGGAGGGTTTAGAATTTTGATTTCTAGGGTGAGCTAGAGTAACCAAGTGTTGCAATCACGTTGTGAACACTAGGAAAATAAAGATTTGGTTATTAGGTGTGAAGCGTATGTGATGGTTACGCTAGGATGCACGGTTTATAGGGTGTGAAGACATCCTGGATAGTTGATGTTAAAAATCGTCCGAGTTGAAGGGACGTGGGAATAGATGTGTGGAATATATGTTTGTGGGACTAACATAACGAAGTAAAAGTTGTAGAGTGGATTAAGCACCGTTGAAAGATGATAAATCCATAGATACGTGTGCAATCAGAGTAGCACATCGAGTCTGGTTGGAAGGCTGTTGGAAGCCGTTTACAAAGGGGTATTCTTTGAGAAGGGTAGGACTTAACTATATGGAGAACACTCGGGATGGAGTTATAATTAGACAAATGTTGAGAGCGAGTTGTGCATACAAAGAGTGATAATGTTAGTATGGTATAAAAGAACCAGAAGTGCGCATCGTGGAGAAAAGTGCACGGGTCGGAACTTTCGATATACACCAAGGAAGGAAGGGGAGTATTAAGTGTCACTTAATGTGTGACATTTCACGGAAAGTCGATGTTGAGCGGGACATAGTGAGTAGTCTCTGCATGCACCACTCATAGATAGAGATCGGTTGGAATAAGGGGATCAACTAGATAATTTTGTGGTTATCAACAATTCCTGTAACGGAAGAGGGCGATAAAGTCGGTAAAGTCCTTGTATGGGCTGCCATCTTCAAGGTAAGATCAAGGGTTCATCCGAACATATGGAGTGAGTCGCCCAAGAAGGAAGTGATTGGCATTCCTTTGGGGTGATTTACAATATCAACAAGTGTGCCCCAGTCTTCCTTTGAAAGGACGGGATCGCGCCGGTACGTGGTCCTACACGGTATTATTTTCTGGATCAGGATGAAATTTTTGAATCCCACCTTCAATATGGGATTTCAGGAAACAGTGTAGATAATGTTTCGTTTTGAGTAGGAGGTATCACCCATAACCGAGGAGCAGGCGCACGGTGATTAACGAGTAGTAGAGCCAAGTGAAGGTGATTTTAGAATCTTGGTGATCATTTCGTTTCCACAACAATTATAGATAACCAGTGGAGCAGTACGGTAATTGGGGGAGGATATTACCTGATGGTAGAGTTCCGTGGAAGTGCTCGTACCTGTTTGTCGTGAACGAGGTGCTTATTGGAGTTTTGGTGTGGAAAAACCTTAACTATTCTCCCTCTGTGTATGTTTGGAGGTGAGCGGATAATCAGAATTTTGGATCGATCGAGGATAATGACTATGGTGAAATACCACGACTGTTTTAGGCGAACAAGAGTGGTCAGATGTTCGTATGGTTTCTCTCAGAATGGGAGTTTTGTGTTTAGATAAATCCGAGTAGTTGTCATGTAGTAAGGTACGGCCTTCAATGATATTAAAATAATGGGAATTAATAGTGTATATGCGTGCCTTTTGCGAATGTTATCGAATCGGAGCACAATGTGAAGTATCTTTAATGAAGAGTGTTAAGCAAGCTTGTTGTGAGGCGGGGGGCTATAATGATTGAGCGCCTTACTATGATGATAGGTTGCGTACTGTTAAGGTATCCAAAATGTGTGTTACCAGGTAGGCCTTATTTTTTGAATTTCGGGGCGAAATTCCGTTATTAGGGGGTAAATATGTAATACCCCATATTTTTATGGCTTTTAAATTTAGGGATTTATTAAATTTAATTGAGATAATTTAATTTAATTTTAATCCTGAAAGTTGTTTTAAATATTTACTAGCGTGACGAGAGTTAGTAATTATTGAAAGTTTGTTGATTTGTCAGATATTACTTATTGAGTAAAGTAATATGTAGAATTGATTTTTGTTAAAAATTGTCACGGTGAATAAAATGGCAATTATGGAAATTTAAGTCGGGACGCGCTTGTGTCGTGTCAGGACTAAATTATTATTATATAAAGTGAATAAATTATAAGTTGCTCGTATGGTTGTTTTGAGTGTGCCAAAGTGTTCGGAAGGGTCGAGATAGTCAGAACAGTGTACTCGGGGGTTTAGTTTGGGTCTCGGGGCATTTTTGGGCATAATTGACATCCCTGGAGGGTATTTTAGACATTTTATATTTTTACGGAATTAAACCCACGAATTTCCTAAGGATATATCAGCCTTTAGGAGTTGTCTTATAGGGTTAACAAACACAAAATCAAAGGACGGCCATTAGAGAAGAAGTTGGCAAGCTTATCAAGAAATCCAAGGCCAAAGACTCAACCGTTTTCACCACCACCACCACCAAAACGTAGATCGCGAAACGAGGAGCACAACCATACCTTTTTCCTTCACAAATCAGAAACTAAATTCCCAGACAGGTACCTATCTTGCTTTATTTTTTATAATGTCTCAATCATGTTAGTCTAGGGTTGTTTAGGACTTGTCCCATGAAAGAAATTGTTAATTTAGAGACTTTAAATCGCATGTTTAGAGAGATTCCATATATTATGGATATACCCATCATATGTAGAGGATTACCAGTGAATTATTATGAGTTTAGAAACGAGAAATCTGGGAAATATTTAGAGGAATGTATATTTCTTTCAAAATTAGGGTTCTTGAAGATTATGTCAATTTTACCCCATTAATCCGATATCGTTGATGAATTTATACATGTTTCACGTAGGAAATCTTGTATATATGTATATAAAACTTGTAGTCCCGTTATTTGAGAATTCTAGAGTTGTTAATGACATTTTTGGAGAAATTTCTTCTGGGCAAGAACTACTTGATCGATCGATCGAGCATTGATCATCGATCGAGCATTGATCATCGATCGATCGACTGATCGATCGATCGAGCCATTTTCTTCGATCGATCGACCCCTCCTGGAAAACTGCATATTTCTCATTTGTTAATTTAATCCAATTAATATGTATGGGAACCCTTGATTGTTGTTGTTGGAATATAATGGGATATGTAGATGACCAGTAGGGCCTAGGTAGACCCCGTTGGGTAACATTTTAGTGTAGGATGAGATTTTAGGTTAACGAGGAATGATTCATGTGTATAGGAAATCATGCGTCTATTTAATAAAAATATCGGGACTCGTAAGGGAGTTAGACCGGAATGTAAGTGAGTGAATGCCTACTGAAATTATACTTAGAATGGTTCAAGAGAGGATAAGTGAGTAAGAAGTGAATAATAAATGAGAATATAAATAACGAGTCCGTTATACAAAATAATCGAGTAAAATGTGTATTAACGGATAATTATAATTTTGGGTCGTGAGCGCACCTAATTTAGAAATGTGGATGTGTGTTTGTGTGTATATATATATATATATATATATATATATATATATATATATATATATATATGACTGTGTGATTGTGCATATATTATATCTGTATAAAAATCATACTCGGGCTACTTGCTATCACGGGGGTTTTCGCACCGGGACGTTCTTATCTCGATGGGACCTTTATGGGGGATATTGACTCGTGCCCTAGAACAAAGGATTCCTTGGTACAGGCTATCTAATTGATAGTCAAACGGTCCTAAGAGACGTGAGGGTATGTGCTGACCTCTTAATGACTTGGAACTATGCTTCGCCTCCATTTGTATGTGTTTTATGTGAATGCAATTCGAGAGTGATTCCGAAATAGCATTTCCCTAAATATGTGTGATACAGGTAATTGATAGCAGAGTATGCCAGTACCATAGATTTTATGTGGGGTGCAGATAGTATATATATATTATATAAGTGGTTGGTATATATATACTAATATATGGAAACCTTGCACCATAGATTTTATGTGGGGTGTCGTTAGTATATATATTATACGCGTAACTAATATATATACGTATATCTATATGAGAACTTTCTACTGTGCGTAATAGTAGTTAAGTAATGTATAAATTTTCAACTTCACTATAAGTATTCGGTAACTTTATGACGGTACGGGGTTATTTTAAATAACGTAATAAATCCTGAAGAGATTGATTTTCTAAAGTGAATGTCATAACCTTATTTTCAAGTGATAAAACCTTATGAAGAATAAGTTAGAGAGACTTATGAGATTCATTAGTATGGTAGGCGTGCACACTAGACGAGAGATGAGAATTCTTAAGAGAGTGCCGCATACTAACATGGCTGTTGCATTAGCAAGTAAGCATTTTAGATACTTGCTAAACTATTTTTAAACTGTTTTACAATCGGGCTCTGACCCGTTTTCTGTTATCTCTTCTCTCTTGTATATATATATATATATATATATGTATATATTACAGGTGCCCAGCCACTGGGGCGTCATGCATAGGTTCTTTAGATTGGACGCGTTGTAGCTTATGTGGGAGTTGCAGGTCTTTGTTGTAGACGACCTCTTCATTGATTCGGTTCTTGTTATAGTTCTTCCTAGTTAGGGCATGTGTCGCCCATTATCCATTCAATATATATTTGTCAGAGATGTATGTTCATTTATTTTCAGTATTCGGTACCCTTTGAGTATTAACTCTTGTCAGGATGATTTCATTTGTAGTTTAAATTTGGTTTGGTTAATCTCGATGGATTAATTCTTTTGTGTTGATTGCTATCCGTAGCACTTATGTGATTCTTAAACTGTTGGTTATTTAAAAGGTTTTCAAATTAGAATATAATAAAAATGGAAATAAAGTTTTAAATTGTTTTGACACTTAGCTTAATTATTTAGGGTGTTTAACTTGAGAAATTTTATTTTGCGACCGTGATGCTAAGAATGAACCAACTGTTCACCTTGATTTTAATTTAATAAAGGATTGATCGCCCAATATTTAATTAGGCGGGGTGTCACACAGGGATTTCGCATGTATGTATGGGTCCTTGGATATTTTTAAGGGTGTTTATTTTTTAACTCAAAATCGTTTGGAACTGTTTTAAATATTTCTAGAGGAAAAAAAATTATTTTTAATCTCGTTATAACTAAATTTCAGTCTCATTCAAACGAAAATAAATTTTCATTAGAACGACCTTTGTCTCGTTAGAATGACATTAAGATCTCATTGGAACGAGCTTCAAACTCCATCAAACGATAATCCTCTGTCAAGAAGGACCAAAGTCGTTGGAAAGTCGTTAGAAGTGTTTGAACGAGAATGGGTTGTCGTCCAATGAGATTTAAAGTCGTTAGAACGAAACTTGTTTCTTCATTCGAACGACCTTATTTTTTTGTCCGAATGAGATTGTCGCCTTGAAATTCGTGTTTTACTATTTACAGGCGTGCTGGACACAAGTTTTTTAAGAAATTTTTGGTGAAAAATATTTTTCTATCCGTTTACTAAAGTTCCAAAACCCTTGTTTCACCTTTTGTGTTTAAAGATACAAGTTCTCCATATTCATATGTTTTGAGATCTTTAGTATGGGCATCAAGGTTTGAATCTCTACATCTGAAGAAACTATTTCATGTGGTGGATTTTGTACTTGTTGTTTACATTCGTTGGATTTCGTGTTTGTGGTGTTGTAGTTAAGAAGTAGTGGATTTCGTGTTCCAATCCATAAATAGTTGTTGAGCCTCATCGGTAGATACTGAGACGTGCATGGACTCATGCATTATGGCAGCTTCCGTGGGTGGACTCCTATGTTGCACTGTGAAGGAGCGGTCGAAGATTGAAAGGCGTCATGGCTTGTGGGTATCGAGTCGTTGAGTAAGTTTTTTCTTAACTTTTGTAATTTCGTATTATAGTGATCTGTTTGGCTAGACCGTCCGAGATTTTTCCCTTTATTGTTTTCCTCGTACATCGACGTGTTGTGTATGGTTTATTTATTTTATTTGCTTATCACCTAGATGTAAGTTTTAGGTTAAAAAGATAAAATTGGATAAATCGGATCTTTCACAACAAAGGTTTAAAATTGGTGCAAAGTTTTTACAGTGTTAATTTTTAAAGTTTCAATCTTTAAAATTTGAAAAACATAAAAATAGACATTTTATTTGTTCGGGCCATCCTTGCCTGTGCGCATTTTGCATTCTCAAACTCTAATTCTTCTCAACCATCAAAAGAGACTTTAATGGAGTTAGTTCAACAGTTCTAACTCTTGAACTATCGTAACAAAAACCTTTCATTATCCCAACAATACTCTTCAAATCCGAATTGGTATAAGACCATATAATAATATATTTAAATTAAAACTCAATTATTGATTCTTAAATTTAATATTTTACTAAATTAATAAATTAAAGTCTAACATTCTCCCACTTGGTCCGAAAAACAATCTAATGATTTATCGAGTAACACAATACTAGTACGTACATTGGAATAATTATAGATCATGATTTTAACACCTTATTTTGACAAACCACTGATGTGAGTAATGACAGCTACATACTATTTTAAAGAACATGTTCTCTTCCATGTACCACAATATCAATGACTTATTTAAAAAATCCTATAAGTTAAGTTATCTAAAATGGTACGCAATTATAACACCCACTGTTTTCAATACCCGGTTGATCAGGTCGGACCCGAAATATAGGGAGCGCTAAATAATTTATATCATTCTCAGCATCAACGATAAACATAAAATGACAGTAAAAAAAATAGCAAATAAAACTCAAACAAGGATGACAAAATGAATAACTGAACTAAAATAATTGAACCTCCAATAACTAATTTCACTACATCAAATCTCTACTATAACTCTTTTAAATGAAGTAAAATAAATACCACTGAAACAATCTCTGAATCAAACTCCTGAATACAATGACAACTAAAATGAAATAGTACTCCAATTCTAAGAATGATAACTGGATCTCTAAGGTTGAAAGTATGACTGATCAACCATGTTAAACATGCTTACAATAATAATATTACCCGTGGGGGAAAACATTTATAATTTTGGGTTAGATCCCTAAAGTTGCAAGAAATAACTCCAATATCAATAGTAAATAATCATGCGATTGATTTATAATACATACCACCCATCAGCTCTCATATGCAATAAGTACCTCACATCTTATCTAAGTGAAGTACTACATTCATGTCCCAACCCAAGGCATAACAATACCCAAAGTCTTTATCTCTAGACTGATAAGTACCATCACTCTATGGCTAATAACACAAGATGCAATTAACTAGTCATATACATTATATAACCCAATACCCAATCTTTCACTTATTCAGATTTTCATGATTTCATAACGTAACATTATACCCATCTTAACATTTTTAATTAAATATGTTTGTTTCTGAATTATAGCATATGTACACGATACAATCTCATACAAACCCGCTCTAATGTCGTCCGAAAGGAATACATATCTACACACAATGTATTAAACGTGACATAGGTATAATATCCATCACTAGATTGCAGTAATTCTTTCACTTTATTTATTACATCTCACGAAGGCCACTACCTACATGTACCAGTTCATGCCTCTATCGGAAAGTGCGTAGGAGTCCCTCACCTAGCGAGCTTACACAAAACACACACAAGTTAGCATTGGGGTGATTATTATGCAGTAGAACCACTAACGGAGCCATACCCAACCATTTTGATGGCTCCAGTAACTTTTCCCTCTCTCCTCGCGGAGTGATGACACCCCTGAATGTATGATCTAAATAATTACGTCCATATCATCCTTCTCATCATCTTAGCGCATAGTTTATGTTCCTAAACGCAAACACAACGCCGAAAGATTGATTCTCCATTACTAACAGTATGTCCACATAAAGTATATATATATATATACAACACACAACATATGTAATTGCCAATAGGATATAGCTCTACTCACACATTTACCCCATATAACTCCATCACCAAACGGCAGATTGTATCTGAATTAGGTTTATCAACTCTCAAACCTCATTAAATTTAACTCTTACTTGATTACATCTCTAAACCATGAGCACATAACACTACACACACACACACACACACACACACACACACACACACACACACACATATATATATATATATATATATATATATATATATGAGAATTATCACCTACATCATGCTCTATACATCATTCATACATCACACCTAGTTGCAGGCCCGAAAAAACTTTTCTTTTTCACTTTTTTTTTATTTTTCTCCTGAAATTAAACTTTTAATAAACCTATATTCAAAAATTACGTCCAAATACATTTTGTAGCTATTTTTTAAAAAATTCACAAAAAACTGCTCAAAATATATTATTTATAAGGGTTTGCGACAGCAGTTTTTTGTGGATTTTTTTTTTTAAATAGTTACAAAATGTATTTTGACCTAAGTTTTTGAATATGGGTTGATTGAATGGTTAATTTCAAGAGAAAAAATACAAAAATTTGGAAAAAATGTCTTTTAGTGCCTAGACTTAGGTGTGATGTATGCCGTGATGTATACCTCATGATGTAGGTGAGCCTTCCTCTATATATATACTCTATGTCGTAAAATACATATATGTCTATTCTTTTAATTACCAAGTTAGTTGTACGGACTAGAATCTCTCAAGCCCTAATCCAACTTTCAAACACTTTAGCTCATTATTCTCTAAGCTCAAAATATACTTACGACCATAGGATATCGCCCACTCGCAAGTTTACCCATTCCAATTCAATCCCAACACCCGATGGCACTACATGCACTAAGGTTTATATTTACAACCTACGTAATTTTCCCCAATATTAACCAAGTCTAATCCCTCAATAAACTAAGTAAAACAGTCATAAAAAAAATCCAAACCGAAACTCACCAACCCATAATTTCAACCTTGCACACTCTGGGTAAAATATTCATAAGAAATTAAAAAAAAAAATCCAAAGAATACGAAACTACGGCCCACGCATTCATAATTGAACAATCTGCAGTTCCATATTTTGTAAAAAATGTTGGGATCGATCAATTTACTCGGGTCGATCGATCAATGGTACCATATATTTTATCCTTCCTCATTACGGGTTTCTTCCCCCAAAACCTCAATTAAAGCTTCTCAAAGCTCCCAAAACAAATCCAAAACCCAACCAAACTTCAACCTAACTAGTGGGATATGATCCTAAACATATTTCTGTAATTATTCAAGAACAACATCATTCAAACATGGCTTAATACATCCAATCCATAGTTTTAAACCTAGTTTATCAAGAACATGCAAGAATTCCAAATTCTCTAAAATTTCAGATCCAATCTAAAATTTAGCATGGGGGCTTTTACTTTATAACAAAAATAAACCCTAAATCATGATTTATATTCCATAATTACATAATTACAACATTCAATTTCATATAGTCTTCATAAAAGTACTAATCCTCAATGCATATGCAATTAATTCAATTCCTAATTACCCCGTATATACGAACATGATTAAGATATCCCAAATCAAATCCTAAACATGCATTCGAATCCCAAAAGCATAGAGGTAAAACATGAATGCTAAATTAATTATAGAATATAAAGTGATAATGTAAGAAATTTATTGCCTTAGGTTGAAGAATTATGAACTCCCACTTGAATCCTTTGATTTTCTCCTCTCCGAGTCTTCTATAATACTCACAAAGTATTATGGCTGCTAGGGTTTTCTCTTATATTAATATATTACAACTTAAAGAGTCCCAATTTTATTAAACACTTATAATTTCCGCACCTCCATAATAGACGTATTTTCTGTCCCCCAAATTGGCCCAAAATTCCACCAGGAATATTCCAAAACTTAGCCTAAGGGTATACCTACTCCCTGAGCCCAAATTGAGATGATAAAAATACATATTAAAGCCTCTGTGACACTAAAGAGTCTAATCCCAATGATACTATCCATACCATAACACACGTTAATACCTCATGACGTAAATAAATTATTCACCTAGTTATTTTACGCGTACACCTAATCCAATATCGTATAATTAATATCACCAATTAATTATTTCAAACACACGTTACTGAATCACATCAAATGCAAAAAATTAATTATCATCTAAATTAAGCATTTTTATTATTACTAATTACACAAGTAATAATTTATCCCATTTATTAATTTATTTTCTCAACTAATGAATAATACACGAAAATATGGGGTATTATAGTAAATGTCTCGTAAGGGGCTATCTCTATTACATTTTCTAACAGTAACATGCATGTAATCAATATTACAAGACATAAATATAAATATTTAGAAAACATATTTATTGATATCATAACATAGTTTATTTGTAGAACAAGCAATAAGAATTTGGCAATCCTAATCTAAACATTATGCTCAAGACTTATCCGTTTAACATATTGTAAAAAAGTATTTAAAGCCAATGATTTAGTAAGTGGATTTGCTACATTAATACTCGTATTAATGTGTTCAATACACATTGTCTATTTCTGAACTTCTTCTTTCACTGATAAATACTTCATCTCAATTTTCTTGGCTGCTTTAGTGTATCTATCAATCTTTAAAAAAAGACAACTGTGACATTATCATAATGAATTTTCAGCGGCTTAGTAATGGTGCCCATTATACTAAATCTTGAAAGGAAGTTTCGCATATATAATTCATTATTCGTAGCCTCAAAACATGCTACGAATCCAGCCTTTATGGTGGATGACGCGATAATAGTGTGCTTAGCACTTTTTCCCGAAATCACCCCCTTCTAAGAAGGAACACATAACCGCTAGTGATCTTTATGTTGTTTAAACATTCTCTAAAATACGAGTCTGATTAACTAACCACCTCAAGGTGATTAGTACTCCATAATGTATTCATGTGATCTTTAGTTCCTTTCAAGTATCTCAGTACTTACATTGCAGCTTTTCAATGATCTCGCCTCAGATTTCTTTGGTATCTACAAAGTATCCCTATCGCAAAACTAATGTCAGGCTTGGTGCAGACCTGTGCATACATAAAACTCCCTACAATAGAAGCATAAGTATATTTATCCATTTTTTCTCGTCCTATTTCATTCTGGGGACATTGACTTAAGCTGAATTTATCTCCATTCTTAATTGAAATAACAACAGAACCATGATCAATCATCTTAAATAATTCCAAAACTTTGTTAATGTAACCTTTCTGAGACAATCCTAACCATCCACGTGATCTATCCCAATCATGTAGGATGCATAACCCATATCTTTAATTTCAAAGTTTTAATAAAGAAAGTTCTTTATTTCCCGTAACAAACCAAGATTATTGTTGGCTATCAATAAGTTATTAACATATAGAACCAAGAATACAAACTTACTCCCACTGATGTATAGAACCAAGAACACAAGCTTACTCCCACTGATGTTTAGGTATATACACTGATCCACAGTATTTTCCTTAAACCAGAAGGAGGTAATGGTATCATGAAATTTAAGGTACCATTATCGAGAAGCTTGTTTAAGTCTTTATATTGACTTTTTTTTTAACAAATATGATATTTCCTTTTTACCCTCTTTAATGAAACCTTTAGGTTGTTCCATATAGACTTCGTTATCTAAATTCCCATTTAGAAAAAATATTTTAGCATCTATTTAATGAAAATCCAAATCATAATAATCTACTAATGCCAAAATAATTATGAACAAATCCTTCTTAGAAATAGTAGAGGAGGTTTCCTTATAATCAGTGCCCTCTTCTTGATTAAAACCTTTGTCCAATAATCTTACTTTATGTCGCTCAATATTTCCCTTTGAATCGCATTTGGTCTTGTAGATCCATTTACACCCGATTGTTTTACATCCTTGAGGCAAATCGACCTACTCCTAGACTTCATATTTTTCAATAGATTGTAATTCATCATTCATTGCATCAATCCATTTATCAGAATTATCACTATTAATGGCTTGTTGATATGTAACCGGATCATTTATATCCCCTATGTTAATTTCTTCCTCTTGTAAATAGATTAGGTAACCTTCTTAATGTTATTTCAGGTGGTGCCTCTTTAATAAGTTCATTGGTGACAGTCTTATCGTGAGGTTCATTAGTTCATTAAGGGGTTGTTGATTACCCATTTTTTGTTCATTAGTGTCACTCAGGGCAACATTATTAGGAACAACCAATTAATTATGAACTTGGGGCAAAGGAATTGATATATTGACTTCTTTAATAATCATTTGCATCACTTTATCACTCCCACTCACTTCATCATTCTCAATGAATATAGCAATACGAGTTTTAATTATTTTAGGGTTATGGTTAATTTGGGCAGTCAAATGTATATCCCTTTGAGTTTTTTGAGTACCCAATGAAAAATCCACTAGTAGTGGTAGGATCCAGTTTCTTTTCTTGTGGAT
The DNA here is from genome assembly GCA_949130495.1 of Sambucus nigra. Lineage (NCBI taxonomy): Eukaryota > Viridiplantae > Streptophyta > Magnoliopsida > Dipsacales > Adoxaceae > Sambucus > Sambucus nigra. The sequence goes on from OX422216.1 coordinate 331,133,648, forward strand.
TATAGATTATTGTCTTCGTTGGGCAACCCCAAGCATGCAGGTGTCTTAAACTAGGTTTCTTTCTTGTTAATAGTTCAAAAGGAGTCTTTGGAACTAACTTACTAGGAACCCTATTTAATATATACACATTAATTTTGAGAGCATGCATCCTCAGGGATAAATGCAAATTAGCATTGCTCATCATATTTCTAATCATATCCATAAGTGTATGGTTACGCCTTTCAGCCACACCATTCTACCGGTGTATACCCATCATTGTGTATTGCGCAACTATACCTAAATTTTTAAGGGGCTAAGAAAATGGGTCAGTGTGTTTCCCTATTTCATCACATTTACCATAAAATTCACCACCCCTATCAAACCTAATAATTTCATATTTTTCCCTAGTTGTCTTTCAACTTCTTTTATATAAACTTTAATAAAGTTAACTGATTGAGATTTATTGTGCATGGTATAAAGATAACAGTAACTTGTCAACTATAAAGGTGATAAAGTATTTCTCTCCACCAAATGACAGGGCATCAAAATGACCGCAAATGTCCATGTGTTATTTCTAGGAGTACATTACCTCTTAAGGCTCCTTTCTTTATATGTTTAGGCTGATTTCCTTTAATGAACAGTATACCAAAACAGTCGACTTGTCAAGTTCTAAAATTGCGACCAGTAAAACTTGTCAAGGTTTTTTATCGTGACAAGTTTGGGGGTGATAACTCCCTTTGTCACGGACCTGTCATGGTCAACGACCGTGACAAGTTCATTAGACTTGTCGGTCCTGTCACGGTCTTTAACCTTGAAAAGTTCTGTCACGATCAAAGACCGTGACAAAGCTAAAAAAATTGGGTTGATTTTTTACCGTGATAATTTTGGGCAGAATTTTAAAAAAAAATTACGGGGCAGTTGTAACAACCCTTGGCTTTGGAGACTGAGAAATAAAATTTTGGGAAAATAAAATTTAATTAAATTGGAAAATTTTAAAGTTTGGGAATTGAAGTCCAAAAATAGAGGACATTTCAAAGTATTCCAGATGATGATTTTGAGGGTACCATCGATCCCGAAAGGGTCGAGATAGTCAAAATGACTGTCAGTGGGTTTTATTTCGACTCCGGAATGTTTTTAAGTCAGTTTGACTCGAATTGGAGTAAACGAGTCATTTAAGGTGTGTATTAACATTTTAAATTGGGACTTATGTTTTAAAGGTTTAAGAGGCTTACGAGAGAAAGAGAGAAAAAGCCCTAGAGAGAGAAAAAAGAAAGAAAAGAATAAGAAAGGAAGAGAGAGAGAAGAAAACTTAGAGATTTCGGCCCAAACGTGACATCGAGGACAATCCAACCTCTACAAAATCGAGGCAAGTGTTTAATCTTGCTAAATAAGTCATTTTTGTATTTGATTTCATAATTTGTGGGTTAAAGAAATGGATTTTGGGTATTAATATCAAAACCTTGATTTTTGGGTTTAATCTTGAAATCAATGTTTAAATATGGGTTTAATGGTGTAGAAATGGTTGGGATCAACCTTGGGTTGATTTATTGGCTTAGAATCATGATTTGATGAAGGTTTGGGGGTTAGAATAGAAATTTTAGGTTTTGAAATTCGTGGGTTCATTGGAGAAGAAGAACCCTTCAAAATCTGCAGACCCGAATCGATTCGCCCCCTAAGCGAATCGATTCGGTTTAGGAAATTTGGCAGGTCTGTATTGACCGAATCAATTCGGACCCAAGCCGAATCGATTCGGCCTAAGACAGAAGCCCAGGTCTTTGGACCCAAATTGATTCGCCTTGGAGGCCGAATCGATTCGCTGGGCCGAATTGATTCGGAACAGGACCGAATCGATTCGAAAACAGGGAATTTTGAGGAATTTTCTCTATGGTGATTTCAAACCCTTTTTGGTTGGGTTTATTGATTTGGGGCCTTCTCTTATGATGTAAGAGATATGTTTTGGGACACACAAGGGGTTTCTTACACATTGTGATTATGGGGACTTCTTGGGACAATTTGGGAAAAATATATCCATGTGTGCTTTTTGAGTTGTATATAGAGATTGTGGGGAAACCCCATTGGGATTGAGAATTATACTTATAGATCAAATGTAAGTATAGATATGATGGGAGGCTAAGAACTCTTAGAGATAGTTGCGAGGGTATGTTATGAAATTTCTGGGCCGACATTTATATCGAATCCTTATAAGGATAGGATATTATTAGGATATAATTTGGGGCCAAATGGAAGAGAGTGGTCTCATACCCTTAGTAATGATAAAATTTAAGGAATAAATTGGAGAGGCGTTATACTAGGGGATTCATAAAAAGTGATTAAACCATAGTCGAAATCGAGGGCGATGGGATCATATTACCAACTAGAGTAGAGTGTGAAAAATCTAGTTGAGGTAGATGTTGTTTATCGGAGTGTGATTTACAACGGGTATTTTCCCTAAGTAATGGGATTATTTGATGAATGTAAGATTGAGCTTGAGGCTTATAGACTATTAGTTATGCGTATACCAGTAGTCAAAATTATTACTAGATTCATCAATGTGCTCTCGGATATAGATGGTATGTGTAGTGATGATTTCCTACACTAAACTTTGGGTGATAACCCTAATGTTGGATGTATACATATATCCGTATGTTATTTCGGAAACTATTCATCATAGGAAAAATGGATGAATATGCTTCAAGTGAGGGATTATATTCACATATCAAGGTAAATTAAATGAGTTTGTGGTGATGGCTTGTATCTTGAGGATTATGTATACTTATAGCCAAGTTTAGATATCTTATACATATGAACGAGAAATAGTTTGTACACATATATATGTGGATATGTGGATATATATCTATATAGATATGAACATATGGATATATTTATGTTGTGGATATACATGGTATGAATATCTAAACCGTATATGATGGTTTAATGTTTGATCATATGATGGGATCATATGGATGTATATATATTGTGCATGTGAATGATATATATACTTATGTGATTAAGCATACCCCGCTCATGCTATCATTGGGAAGTTTTCGCGCAGAGGGTGAGCATCCTGGCTCAAGGAGCAGGGTGTGGATAGTCCCCAGGTCATAGTCGTCCAGTGTGTTATTATGTGATTTGTATTTTCGAGGTGAGACGTGGTGGGTATGTCTCGTCTCATTGATCGGTTAGGAGCTATGGTCGCTTCTCGGGACGTCGTGTGTGTGTGTATGGCTTCGATGTAGGGCATATTGAGACCGATCGGGGTCCCTAGGATGGTATGTGAGTAATGCCCTGGAAGATGGTAGCATGATGCAGTTTTATTGGCGATATATATAGCCGAGTATATTATGTGTATGGCCATTGTACATCATATGTGGTATGTACACTTGGCTATGAGAATGGATGATTGTATATATATATGGTTTGAATAAATGCATATATATATATTTATATATCCTATAGATGAAAGGATATGGAATCGTTGTGGAGTACATCTTGGATGATTATGATGTACTAGATTGATGGGGGTTGCTGTATTGCATTTAAGGAATATTTCGGTTACATCATCCCAAGGATATTATTGGAGATTTTATGTTTTTTTTCTATTGTAATCTAAATTTAGTAGTTGTAGTAGTATAATATTGTATGTATGGCATAATGGATCTCTAGGATCGACATTGTCAAGGAGTAGTGTAACGGGGTGGTTCCTTATTTGGATTTCGCTTTGCGAGACACCCCACGCACGAAACGTAGTGCAGTGTTGAGATTGGAGAGAAGTTTTGTCAATAATAATTTGTATGCATGTTATTTATTAATTGAATCATATGATTAAACCCAAATATATATGGGTAACATGTTAAGAATTATAATTAATTAAATTATAAACCGGAATCCATCAAGCCTATTATGGCATATTTGTTTGTAAAAATAATTAAGTGTGTTTAGAAAGAGTGGATTCTTGGGTTAAGATAGGAAGGAAAATCTCGTGGGTATAGGCTGGGCCTATGTTAAGTTAGGTTGTCCTTATAATTGGGGTAATTTAACTAAAATCTCAGGACGCGAATAGGTGCGCGTCGTTAGATGAGAGGTGAGTTGGGGTTTCACAAGAGTGCGATTCCACTTTAATTATGAAATAAGTGCACCGATATTTATTATGCACGATTAACACACTTGCTAAATATTTTTCACAACTCGGGCTCTGACCCGTTTACTTTTCTCTCATGCCTGTATATATATATATATATATATATATATATATATATATATATATATATATATATATATATATATATTACAACAGGTATCCTACCGCATGGATGTCGGATGACCTTCTATCCAGAGTCTTGGGAGCCATAATAGATGCGGACTGTTGCAGGACTTAGCTTATAGTCGCTTCCTACTTCTTTAAAAATCTAGGTAGGATTCATGTTGTACATCAAGTTTATACCCAAGGGATATTTATAAATGTGTATATTTATTTCATTTCAGTTATTGTATTGGCTGTGACCCGACAGCTTATTCGGGTCTACTCCTTTGAGGTATATTCGGTTGTAGTTATTCATTTCATTTTATTCTAGCATTTCATTTATCTTAGTTCTTGTATGTATTTTTCTTTCCTTTATTAGTAGTTTTATAGTGTTGGTTTGTTGTTGGTTGCATATTTTATTTAATTTTAACATCTCGCTTATATGATATCAGGTAGTTAGTCTATATTATATTTATATCGACAGTTGGTGTTGAGACTGAGCCATCTGAAACTCCTGAATTAATGTAGTATAGGGTTGGCCACCCGTTATTATTTTAAGCGGGGTGTTACAGCAGTATAGCCACTGCCACTGCCCAACAGTATATTTGTACCTATTATAGCAAAATTATACCTGTCCAAACAACATTTATCCAAATAAAATAAAAATAATGTACCAAATCAACATGTACCAAATCATGGCATATATAATCCATATCCAAATAAAAAAGAAACACAAATATCCATATCCAAACCAATAAATAAAATAGAAATAAAAATATCCAATATCCAAATAAAAAAGATAGAAATAATGTCATGGCACAGGGTCTTGAGTAGGTTGGAGGAGGAAGGAAGGCCACACGATATATCCATTGAGCACCCCATCAATTTGATGAACGTCGCATTATTCGTACAACCATAGAGGTGAGTTCTCCTTTCCGGTCACCACATGTGTGACGAGCAAACTTGCCTCAATTTCTTGGACGGGACATCCACGAACCACCATACCCGGGAGGAAGGACGTGTCCCTTAACCCTCTCGTTATCCACTCCCCATACCTCTGCGAAACACATCCCCTAATCTATTTGTCTCACCCATCCACTCTTTGTATTTAGGATATCCCATTATAGCTTCTACAAACAATCACTAATTATGGGTAAGAAGCGTATATTCTTGGATTAGTATAAACAAAAGTGTGAACATTTAGTTCCCATTATTATAAACAATCACCTATTGAATGCGTACACATAAGAACAAAAAGGCTAGTTTCTATGCGCACTATATGTAATTTAAATTAGTTATTAATGTTATAGAACCGTTATGTCTTGCATTCAAATGAGAATACATGCAGGCATGCACCCCCCGAAGCAAGTGTTATATAAGAAGTTTACTTAATGTAAATTTATTCGTGCGTTCAAGTTCAAGTTCAAATTCAAATTCAAATTTCTATTTCTTCTATCTCCTCTAAAGGGTGAGCGGTCCTATCCCATTCAAGACCGTATATTTCTATAATATACTTAAAAGCTCATGCACATTATTCCAATTTGAGAAAAATTCGGCAGCATATCCCCATAGTTCTCCAAGTACACGACATAGATTCGTAAGTGTGAGTGTTATTTCAATTTATCAATTGAAATAACACTTAACATCGCATCATCTAGTATGTACCCAGAGAACATTAAGATACGACTACAGAACTTTCCCCCAAACTAACAAGTTTAAGCCACTAAGAATATTATTATACAAAAACTATGCAGTACCAAACTGTCCAAACGGGACAATTCGAGATATCTCATTATAGGGGTAATGACTTTCGAACAGGTCTAAAGTCTATTGAATGCATACGCATAAGAACTAGAAAGCTATTATCTATGCGCACTATATGTAATTTAAAGTATGTTACATTTAATTATGTCTTATCATAATTCGAGAGATTTCATTTAATTATGTAATTTAAAGTATGTTTCATTTAATTTAAAGTACGCATAAGAACTAAAACTTATACCAATTTATACTAATTTATACCAATATCAAAACCAATTCAAATTCAATTTCAATCTATACCAATTTATACCAATTCAAATTCAATTTCAATTTATACTAATATCAATATCAATACCAATTCAAATTAAATTTCAATATATAACCAATTTACACCAATATCAATACCAATTCAAATTCAATTTCAATTTATTCCAATTCAATTCAATTGACATTAAATTTCAATTTCGTTCAATTTCTATTCAATTCAATTCAAATTCAATATCTATACAAATATAATTCATGTTATAAGGCCGGATCGAATCGTCTAATTCAAATTCAATATCACACACACACAATCACACACACACACACAAACACACAACTGCAGACACTGTCCCCCTTCCCCCCACCACCACCCACCTCCACACACACACACACACCCAACTGACCTCCACACACATACACACCCCTACCCCCTTCCCCTCTCCACACACACCTCCACACACACACACACACACCTACATATACATACCCACCTATACACACACACACGTAATCCTACACACACACACATATATACAAAGGAGAGAGAGAGAAGAAAAAATGTCCTGAAATGTAGAGAGATAGAGAACCGTCTCGCACAAAGAGAGAGAAAAATGGTGGGACATGAAAACGGTGGGAAAAAGAGGGATTGGGGTTTTTAGTGAAAAGAATTGTCACGGAACTGTCAAGGTCTTTGACCGTGACAAGTCTGTGATAATTGTATTTGTCACGGACTTGTCACAGTCAATGACCGTGAAAACGCCTTATACAAAAGACAAGTGTTTTTTTGTCACGATCAATGATCGTGTCAAGGCTGGCCGACTCAAAGGTAAAATTTAGCCTTTTTGATGTAATGGCAGTTCACGCATACACCGAAGTCACTAAAATCTTGGTCAGGAAGAATCCACTCTTTTATTAGTCTTTTAATTCTATCCCTCGATATGTGTCCTAATCTTTTATGCCACAAAAAAGGAATTATCATCCATTATAACTCGTTTAATTCCACACTTAGGTGGCAGAGTGAGCAATGCCTATTCAAAATTATTATGTAAATATATTTGATACATACCATCAATCATAAAACTATAACCAACATAATTAAGACTTTCAAATAACTTTAAACCTTTATTCTTAAATTCTAAGGAAAAATAATCAATATCAAGTCTTGATAAGAAAATTAAATTTCTTGAAAAACTAGGAACATAAAAGGTGTCTTTTGTAACACCCCGTGTTTTTATTAATTAATTTAATTAATTTATTGGAATATTCGAGAAAAATAAATTTTTGAATTTAATAATTTTGATTATATAAATATGTTGGTTATGATTTTAGAAGAATAAAACTTTAAGAGAAATCGAAATCGGATTTAAAATGAAGTTTTTATGAGAGTTTTAAGTTTAACCTTTAAAAAAAAAAAGGAAAACCATTTGTCACGGATTTAGGCCGTGACTAATGTAAAAATTGATTTTTAGTTAAATGGTATTAAACGAAGGGGAATGGTAGTGGTTGCGTACCTGATCGATCGATCGACTATGCCAGATTTGAGGCGGTTCGGTGATTTTATTTGTAGTGTTAGAGTGGGATTAAGATTCCTAATTAGTACATAAGACTATTAATCCGTAGGGGGATTCTCATAATCACTTTTTCCTAAGCTTTTCACCATAGAACTCTTCCAAAAGTTTTTCCTCTCCACCATAATCATCAACCTCTAACATAATCAAGTTTTTGTCACAAGTTTTGGGAGGCTTAATTGGGGTTTAATCAAGTTTGTTCAAGGACACTTCTTTGGTAGTTTTTCGAGAGGAATTAAAACGTGCTACCAGTTTTTCTTCAACTTAATCTCAGGCATGAATACTCTATTCTTTTCCTTTAGTATTATGCTTTTTAAGTGTCGCCTAAACACTTAATTACATGTTTTCTTAAAATCAATAGTAACTTAATTAGAGAAAGTGGACACTGATTATGGGACTGTTTTTATTAAATATTTTAATTTGAATAATATTCATAACGCTTGGGTACGTAGGATTGATGAGTGCATTTTGGATTTTATTGGTGTAGGTTGCATCTAGAAAAACCCTAGTTTTGAAATAAATGATTTTTGGGTGCGTATAACTCACGTAATTTATGTAGAGATAATGAAATTGAAATTTTGTTATATTAATGATGAAATCTCGGTGTATTTAAGTTAATATAATTAAAGGGGATTAATTGGGTGTTTCTGACATTATGATAATTAAATTAAGATTTAATTGAATTAGACTATCATGCGTAGTTGTATACGTTGATTAATTATGATTGGTTGTGTGACTTATTTGTACTATTTAATTTCCTTTTCTCTCCCTATATTTTAGGATGCCTTCTAGGTACAGGACTAATGGGTAGGTCTTCTGATGATTTACGCCTTCTAGGTATGGACTAGTGAGGGTAGATTATTACTACTTTATTATGTCGGGGGTGGGCTGATTTTTCTCACTTTATCGTCGTTACGCTAGCCTAGGCATAAGACTAGGTTGAGGTTTATGGTAGAAATTAATCATATACATAAGGTAGGACGTATTGATAACTTGGGGACCCTTTGGTATGGGACTAAGGAGAATTTTGAGGATCTCACATCGATTAAAAGGGTGGAGTAATTTATAAATTTAGATATTGAGAATTAATGCCTAAAGATAAAATCAGGTATTAAAATTGGTGGTGACATAATGTGTCAGTGACCGACAGTTTAAATGGGTCTTCTTGGGCGATTTATGTCGTGTCGTGAGTTGGAACCTTGTCATATTGCGGGGGATCGGCAGTTTAAATGGATTCGGATGGCTATTGATAAGGGAAAGTGTGACACTTTGGTGGATTACCACCCGGAACGGGAGGACCATCATAATAAAAAGTGAGAACAATAATAAAATGAGCTAATTAAATAAAATTAGCATCGTGGGACTTGGGAATTTAAAATCATATTGGTGTGCTTTTTTAAGTGGGGATCTCTACGAGTAGTTAGTGATTTATATTTATCGCGTTTAATTATCTCGTTAAATTAAAATATTCTATTATGATATTTATTGCGTATAATACTACTGTCTGGATTCAAGGATCCTATTTGAGGGGAGTAGTGTGTATTCATGCTTGGGGCTCTGACCTCGTGCGTTGACTAACTTTTTCAAGATAAGTTTTGGAGAAGCTGCATAGGATTATCGAAGTTTTCATTTGGAGGTGCAGCTGGAGTTATTCATTTTTATTGCATTGTTTAGCTAGACTTTCCATTTCAGTCATATTTATTTATAAGACTTCATTTGAGTTTTATTGGGTCATTCGGTTCCAAAGTTGTTTAGAGGATTTCAATTGGATTATTCATATCTTTATTATCAGACTTTATTTAATCATTATCGGAGATTGGATTTATTCGGAGTTTTAGCATGTGATGGGTCTTTTATCGCTTAGTTGTTTATGATCATTTGAAATTGATTCTATTTTTATCTTATGAACTAATTTATTTATGTCTCAACTAATTTATTTATGTCTCATATCTGTCTCATGCTAAGAATGGTATTTATTTAGTTCACGCCCGACTTAGTTCGGCGGCGGTAGCTGGCCACCCCATCTGTCGGATTGCGCGGGGTGTGACATCTTTCAAATCTAAAACGAATGTGAAATCTAAAACACATTTAAAAGTGCTGATGGCTTTAACTTTGACTTTACTTTTGTTTCCCATGTATAAAAAATCTTCATTTTGTCTTATGGTCCGGGTTGTAAGGTATCCCTGTATGGAGGTGGAAACATGAGCGTGTGAACCAAAATCTAAAATCATAGAATTTTAAGGAACATTAGTTAAGTTTGATTCGAAACTTTCTAAAGCCAGTGTCTTACCTGTATTTCTAACCAAGATCGCATTTTTAATAAATCCTTTTGGATATGTCCATTCTTTTTATCGAAGTGGCACTTGTCATTCTTCTTACCTTGATTCTTTGGGACTAGTTCAGATTCACTAGGTTGACCTCATTTTATTCCCTTCCCAGCTACTTTCTTAGATATATTCATCTTTCTAGAATTCTGTTGCATAGTGATATGAGCTACCTGACCTTTTTGTTGCTTTAAATATTCTTCTTCCTAGATCAGTTTAGACGGCACCTCATTTATACTCCACTTATCTTTTATAGCGTTGTAATTTATAACAAATGGTATGTACTAATTTGGGAGAGAATTAAGAATGAACTGGACGACAAAAGCATCATACAATTGCATCTCTAAAGCCCTTAATTTGGTAGCAAGGTTGGTCATCTCTAAAATGTGCTCATTTATGATACGGATTCCATAAAAACCATTATGGTGAGTTTTCCCAGTATTGTCCTTGCCAGTAGCTTATCAACCTGTTGAAATCTCTACTTGACATTATTCAGAAATTCCATGGCACTATCAGTCTTGGGTAGAGAGTTTTTAACAGAGGGGTTAAAAGTCAGCTTGAGAAACATCAGGATCAGCCTGTTGGACCTATCTCACGCTTCGTACACCTCCTGTTCAGTATCATTGCTCTCATCTGTAATAGCAGCGTGTTGTTTAATAAAAAGACAAATGTCCATGTAAATCACCCCCAGGGTGAACTGCACGTGTTCACTTCAATCAGTAAAGTTGGTGCCATCAAACTTTAGAATGGACAAAGCTGCATTGAAAAGGCTAATAATATCTTTTGCGATAAAATTATGATTACATATCAAAACATGGCCACAAATATAAGATCGATAATTTCAAGGGTTAGATTTTATGGATTGCTTAATGTTTTCAAAAGGCAAAAATGGGTAGTGTTCTTATAAATTAAAGAAAAATACGGACCTTTGAGCAACCTATATTAACCTCAATTAACAAACATATTGCCCCTTTATATTAATTTAACCATTGCAACCAGACCTTTGAGCAACCAGATCGCAGTGGATTAATCAACAAACATAATGAAATCATCAATAACCCGAACAGTCAAAACCATATTCGGACCTTTGAGCAACTTAAAAATATTTTTTGAATATATCCACAAAATAAAGCATTTATTATTTTTAGATTAAGCCACTTCGGTGGAATCCTAACTAATCATGAAATAAATACTGATAATAAAACCTTAAGTCGTTCTTTTAATATTTCATAAATCATATTAGGTATAATAAGCATATTTAACAACTAATAATATGAAAATCGGAATGTTTAATCAATAATATAACATCATATGAAAACAAAAATTAATTTTCGGAGGCCTAAACGACCTCAGATAGCCGAAAAACATTACCCATCAATAGCAAAGTTGCTGAGTTTTTCACAAATGGTCGTTTATAGTCAAACTATATCAGTTTCGATTAAATCTGACACATAAAAAGGTTAAAAAATGTCGCTAAAACTGTCACTAATAGTCAATCATTCATGCTTTCGTGATTTGATGGTTATCTTTAATGGAAGAATTTAAACGAAATAATATGAGATTACAATGAAGGCTCTGATACCACATGTAAACATAATTAAGAATGTCAATTATTCTACAAGTTATAAATATTGATTTGGGATTAAATCATAACTAGTTATGCACTATTTTCAGGATCTTTATTCTCATATATGTTTATGATTAAATTTTCTTAATCTAAGGGATAATAAGAAGGCTTACTTTGATCCATAGCGCCTATTGTTTCGATCTCGAACTTAGTTTTAATCTTCAAAAATTAGTCCAAAAGATAGACTGATATTGAACCCTTTTTGAGACCTTAAATTTGTTGAAATTGAGAATCAATTTTCTCCCACTTGCCCTCTAAATTTGTGTGTTGCCAAAATGTAAATTGATGGAGGATCTAACATTATAATTATAGGGATATAGAGGTGTAACACCCCGTATTTCTGTGCATTTAAATACTAAATTAATTCGAGTAAATTTAAAATTACTTGTGTGTTGTAATTTAATTGAATTAATTACGTTAATATTTATTTAAATAATAATCGAGAGAGTAAATGGTTAATATTTATGAAATTTAAATTACTAAGTGAATATTCATAATTTATGTGTGTCATAACATGTATTAGTGACGTGGCATTTATTTATCTCAGCCGGGAGTCGGGTATAGACTAATTTAGGTGTGAGATAAGAATTTTTATAAATTAATTCGAATGTTGATTCTGAGTGTACGGTTCAGTCCGGATGGGCCGAGAAAGTCGAAAAAGTGTACCCGAGGGTGGTAAATGAGTGCTCTGGTTCGAACGACAGTAATTGTCGTTCAAATGACATCACCAGTCGTTCGAACAACGTCATTTCTCGTTCGAACAAGATGGCTACTTTGTTTTTGCTGTACTGATCGACCTGGGTCGAAATTTGAGGGAGAATTGTGTACAGTAAGGAAGCGTCTTAAATCTGGGATTATTTGGGACTTTAGGGACAAACAATATAGGGTTGTTTTATATTTAATATGACAGAAACATTAAGATTGGAATAAATAAATAAGGGCGTGTCAAAGTTATTAAAGGGAATTTGGGCGTTTAATTCCGGATATTGAATTCCAGGCCAAGTGAGCAAGTCCGGGTAATTAGTCAAGAGATACCAAGGTATTAATTTAATTATTGAGTAAATTAATTAAATTAGAGTTGGACCATAGACTCGGGAAAATTCTAAAATAAATTAATGGGTAAATTAATTTAATTAGAGTCGGATAATAGACTCAGGAATATTTTAAGCTAAGTGCTACGGATATTGTACACGGTAAAGTCAGGACTTAATTTAAAGTATATATACGATAGTGTGATAGTGTATATATATATATATATATATATATATATATATATATATTGCGTGTGCTTAAATATCAGTGATTAGATGTTTATTTAATTTATATACTCTAGTGCTATCGAGGGAGGTTGGGCGATGTGGGTGAATCTCATAGCTTGAGGAGTAGGGTGAGTATATCCCCAAATCATAGTGTCCAATTTTAGAGGTGGGGTATTAATATGATGTCCTCATACTCGGGGGAATATGACCGCCTCCATTACGTTTATTATTTATATTCTGATTCGGCGGACCATAGTTGTCTCTGAGCTCTAGGTGGGACTGAGTAGCCTGGGTTGATAGCACTTTAGAGAATACATCCGCTGAGTTATTACTTGGGAGGATGGGATATTATATATTCAACATATGTGTGAATGTTGTAATATAATATTACGTATATAATGTGATAAACAACTATATACGGGTAATTTAATCCATGTAAGGAATTGCATGAATTATATAACTAGTGTGAATATTATATGGACTTAAAGGAAAGATGATTATTTAAGTTAGAGTGATAAATAACTTATATATCATTTTAAATATACTCGGGTTATAGTAGTGTGTCAGGAAAGAATTATAACAAGTATCTAGTTACGGAGTAGAGGACTAGGTGGGATATAAAGAAAGTGTTAGGTATGCACATTAGTTGAGGGTGAGTATGTCCTCAAGAGAGTGCGTCACTAGCTTAAATAATAAGAGCATTCATGCATTTTAAATTTCTGCAATTTAATCACTTACTAAATATTTTCAAAATATTTTGGGTTCTAACCCTTGCTATTAAATATTTTCAAAACCTTTTAAGTGTCCATCCATAGGGACGCCAAGCCTAAGTTCATTCCAGGGATACGCAGCTACAACAGATGTGGGTGTTGCATGATTTGGATAGACGCATCTATTTTTCTATTCCTAGAGTAGGGATTCATATAAGTTTATCTCGAGCATGTCGCTCACAGTTTTATTTAGTTTCTTTTCAGGTTGTATGGGATTTATTACACTCTGTTAGCTTGGTTTGGTTTTGTCTTTAGTCAATGGTTTATTCAGCATGACTTTTATTATTCTATGTGATGATTGATTCTCTCAGATTTGGATATTTTACTTTAATTTCGCACTTATTTTGGCTTGGATTAATAAAGATAAAATTTGGAAGCAACTTTTTGAATACTAGGTGGTTAATAAGTTTTAAGAAGTTTTTGACAGTGATGCTAAGAATGAACCAAATGAGATTCCTATTTTAATTTGATATAAGACACCCGTTATTTTATTGGGCAGGGTGTTACAGATAGTATCAGAGCATCAGGTTTAAGTGTCCATAGGTTCTGTACGACTTTTTACGTTTCAGCGTAGCGTTCTGTTGATATAGAGCCCTATTATTATGACCGCTATTTTATCTTCACGCTTATGAGTTATCGTGCTTCTACTATTTAGTTTTGTGTTAATAGAGAACTAATACAACTCGTTTTAAATTTCAGATGCAGCCTAATAGAGGTAGATCTGCTAGGGAAGCAGTTAGGGACGAAGTGAGGGAGGCTCGGTAGGAGCCAAAGGTTCACAGTCGTAGGCCCACCACGATTAGTGACGACATCTGAGATGGCAGAGGTGGTGTCCCAGGCAATCAATATAGCGATGGAAGCCCATTTCCCTCAGCCTCAGCCACAGTAGCCAGTGGCCCTAGTTGCACCGTCTCACCCGGGGCTGTCAGAGTGGCAGAGAGTTCGGAAGGCCTTTCAGAAGGGCTATCCACCAGAGTTTCAAAGGAGCTATGAGGTAGTCCTAGCATGCCAATGAAAAAAGAATATGCAGTGCCACTTGCGTATGGTTGACTGCATCGAGGTACATAGGCAGATGTTAGCCACTTTCAGGTTGACCGGGGCAACTTTACAGTGGTGGGATTCTATTACCACTATTGTAGATAGGGACTCGATGACCATCGATGATTTCTGGGTGCGATTCGACGGTAAGTACTTCCCTCCAGCAGTTGAGGCCGAGATGAGGGGGAAACTCAGCGAGGTGACTCAGGGAGAGGGCATAGTAGCAGAGTACGAGGAGGAGTTTACCTGTTTGGAAATTTTTTGTGTTGGATGAGGTGAGCAATGAAGAGAGAAAGAAGGCTAGGTTTGTGACTAGATTAGCCTGGAGTATCCGATAGCATTTTATTGGGATCCCCGCACTGGTGACATATACTAACGTTGTCAATGCTGCTTTATTGCACTATCAGGATCATCGCTTCCATCTGAAGGGAAGCAAGAGGGGAGGCGAGCTGAGCCAGTAGGGCAAGGCAGGTGGGAATGTTACTAGTGGATCCCAGTAGCAGACAGGTAGCCAGCATGGATATGGTTTCCACCAAGGGAATCAAGCTAAGAAGTTTAAGTCGGAAGGTTTTCGACAGGGAGGTCAGGGGTTCAGACAGGGCTAGCAGGCCCTAATCAGTAGCAGTAGGTTCCTCAGGGTCGACAGGGCCAAGGGAACAATGGAGGAGGCCAGCAAGGCCAACACCAGGGACAGCCTCATCAGGGCCAACGATAGGGAGGCGGTCAGAAGCGTTGCTTCGTTTGTGGCTAGACGGGACATTATAAGAGGTAATATTCATAGAGAGGTAGGGGTCAGCAACAGGATGCCCAGCGGGGGAAACAGGTACAAATGCCTCCAGCAACACCAGCTCCACCAGCCTCACAGCAACAGGGGCAGATACACTACGGGCGTGTGTACAACGTCCGGGATGTCCCCATTCGACCAACACCTCAAGCGCCGCCAACAGTTGAGCTCCTATTTATGGGCATTAGGGTAGGATACTTTTTTATACTGGGGCATCACATTCATTTATTATAACAGGATTTTCTAGAGCCACCGGTTTGCTAGAAATCGCTGGTAGTCTCCTTATGTGTGTAGAGTCACCGATGGGTAGTGGATCAATTATACATTTGATTTGTAGAGGATTGGACATTATGATTAGGAGACTGAGTTTAGCAGCGGACCTCCTAGTGTTAGATATGGAGGGGTATGATGTCATCCTAGGCATAGATTGGTTGGCAGGATACATGGCGACGGTAGATTGCTTTGAGAGGACCATCGTGTTCTACATTTCGGGATAAGAGATATTTCTATTGGTGATGCCTCTTCCTGAGGGAGCGTCGCGCACTCATTTATACTATATTGAAGAGGAGACCTCACAGTAGGTGGTGATTTCGTTAGACTCGATTCCAATCGTAAGGAATTTCGAGGATGTATTTCAGGAAATACCAGGGTTTCCACCCAACAAGGAGATTGAGTTTATTATCGATTTAGCACAGGTTTAAGGCCGATTGCCCGAGCACCTTACCATATGGGCCCTTCAGAGATGCGTGACCTTAGAGAACAGATTCAATAACTCTTGGGTTAGGGTTTAATTCGACGGAGCACATCGTCGTGGGGTGCGCCTGTCTTATTCGTGAAGAAAAGGGATGGTTCGCTTTGATTGTGCGTAGACTATAGGGGGCTGAACTAGGTGAAGATACAGAATAAGTATCTGTTACCTAGGATTAATGACTTATTTGATCAGTTGAGAGGGTCAGCATACTTCTCAAAGATCGATTTGAGGTCAGGGTATCATCAGCTACGTATTCGAGAGGAGTATGTTTCTAAAACCGCTTTTCTAGCACGGTATGAAACCTACGAGTTTAGAGTGATGTCGTTTGGGCTCACCAATGCACCAGCAGTGTTCATGGACCTCATAAACAGAGTTTTCAGAGAGTATCTCGACCAGTTCGTTATCGTGTTCAGTGACGACATTTTGGTCTACTCGCGCACAGATGAGGAGCACGCAGAGCACCTGTGTAGGGTTCTGCAGATACTACGGGACCACCAGCTTTATGCCAAATTCAAGAAGTGTGGATTTTGTCTACGGGAGGTGCAGTTTCTTAGACATATAGTGCCAAACTGGGGTATTATTGTTGACCCAAGTAAGGTATCAACGGTGAGGGAGTGGGGATAGCCCACGACACCGATAGAGACTCACAGCTTTCTGGGGTTGGTAGGTTATTACCGACAGTTCATTAAGGGGTTTTCAAAAATTATGGGTTCATTGACGAACCTAACTTGCAAGGGGGTACCATTTGTATGGGATGATCATTGTCAGTTAGCTTTTGATGAGCTAAAGGATAAGTTGACATCTGCGCCCATACTTTCTTTGACTTGAGGGTGTGTTACATCAGGAGGAGAGGGCTATAGCTTATGCATCTCTAAAGCTTGAGAACCATGAGAAAAATTACCCCACCCATGACCTATAGTTGGCAGCATTCGTCTTTGCTTTGAGGATATGGAGGCATTATCTTTTGGGAGAGAAATTTACTTTATTCACGGATCATAAGTCACTTCAGTATCTATTCACATAGAAGGATCTGAATATGAGGCAGAGGCGATGGCTAGAATTCGTGAAGGACTACTAGTTTGATATCCAGTATCATCCTGGTAAGGCTAACGTGGCAGCAGATGCATTGAGCCGGAGGCCCACTGGGGAGATTGCAGAGATTTGGAAAGCGAAGTGGAGCGAGCTTCGACACGACGACGATGTCTCCAAGGCAAGTATGTCAGCTTTATCAATCACTCATAAAATTATTATACGGGTTATGAGGGCACAGCGGAGGACCAGATCTGCTAGGATAGGATATGTCAACTACTAGCCGAGGGAGCAGAGTGTTATTTGGTTAATTCGGAGGGAGGACTGCGCTTTAATAGGAAGTTAGTCGTTCCAGAGAATGAGGATTTGAGGCATGCAGTTATGACTGAGTCCCATGGTTCGAGGTTTACGGTACATCGCGACGGGGATAGGATGTACCAGGATATTAGGAGGCAGTACTGGTGGGAAGGGATGAAACGGGACATAACAGAGTTTGTCTCGAAATGCACCACGTGTCAGCTTGTGAAAATTGATCATCAGAGACCTCTAGGGATGCTACAGCCACTAGAGATTCCCGTGTGAAAATGGGAGAGTATCTCCATGGACTTTATTACAGGGTTACCCACATCACAGAGGGGTCACGACTCCATATAAGTGATTGTGGATCGCTTGACTAAGGTGTCCCATTTCTTACCGGTTCACACAGATTTTAAGACGATACGTATAGTTGTTCATAGCGGATATATTTAGCTACATGGGGTACCGATTAACATTGTGTCTGACAGAGACAAGAATTTTGTGTTCCACTTCTGGCAGAGCTTTCAGGAGGCCATGGGCACAGAGTTACGATTGAGTACCGCCTAACATTCACAAATAAATGGACAGACTGAGAGAGTTAATCAGATTCTGGAGGATATGCTAAGGATGTGCATTTTAGCATTTAAGGGAGGATGGGAGTGATACTTTCCTTTAGTAGAGTTTGTGTATAACAACTCTTACCATTTTACGATTAGCATAGAACCGTTCGAAGCGCTTTATAGGAGACCTTGTCGTTCGCCCGCCTGTTGGTTAGAGGTAGGCGATAACAAGCTATTGGGGCCAGAGATGATCCAGGAGACAACTACCAAAATAGAGATAATTTAGGGACGAATTCAGATAGCTCAGGATAGGCAGAAGAGTTATACTAATGCTTCTCGAAGACATGTGGAGTTAGAGGTCGGCGATCAGGTATTATTTCAGGTGTCATCCTATGAAATGAGTGATGAGGTTCGGTAAGAAGGGAAAGCTAGCACCGCGGTGTGTGGGGCCTTTCCCTATCATTGAGAGAGTGGGACAGGTAGCTTATAGATTGGGTTTACCAGAGCATCTTCAGCGGATACACGACGTGTTCCACGTGGCATCGGTGAAGAAATATCGGAGGAGCGAGAGGGCTTTCTGGTACATTCCACTCGATGAGATTGACTTGCAGCCAGACATCTCATATGAGGAGAGACCTGTAGCTATTCTGGATCGTAGTGAGCGCAAGCTGCGATCTAAGGTAGTACCACTAGTTAGAGTACAGTGGGGTTATCACAACATTGACGAGTCTACGTGGGAGCGGGAGGAGGATATGCAAGAGCAGTATCCAAAGTTATTCGTCGCACGTATGACCTAATTTCGAGGACGAAATTCCTTTGTAAGGGGGGAAGTATGCAACACCTGTATTTCTGTGCATTTAAATACTTAATTAATTCGGGTAAATTTTAAATTACTTATGTGTCGTAATTTAATTGAATTAATTATGTTAATATTTATTTAAATATTAATCAGGAGAGTAAATGGTTAATATTTATGAAATTTAAATTACTAAGTGAATAGTAATAATTTATGTACATCACAACGTGTATTAGTGACAGGGCATTTATTTATCTTAGCCGGGAGTCGAGTATAGACTAATTTAGGTGTGAGATAAGAATTTGTATAAATTAATTCGGATGTCGATTCTGAATGCACGGTTGAGTCCGGATGGGCCGAGAAAGTCAAAAAAGTGTACCCAGAGGGGGGACGGTAAATGGGTCACAGGATATTTTTGGGTATAATCGGGCCCACACGGGGGTATTTGAACCATTTTAATTAGGTCCATTTGACTAAAAACGGATTTGGAGATAAAAACCTAAGTTTAGGAGATGTGGGCAGCCATAACACAATTGGGAGACTCTGAGAACGTAGAGGAGCAAAAAGGGAAAATTCTTGGGAGCTAAAAGGAAGAATAATGAAGGTATTCTTCAACAAACCAAATCTTTACACCAAAGGATTAATCAGACATTACGAATCCTAAGGCAAGTGGCTAAAGTTGCTTTTATATAAATTGTTGATTTCAATTGATATCATGGTAGGTGTTAAACATATGATTTTAGGTTTGGTTAATACAAATTGGGTTTTAAATTTATGGATGTTACGAATCAAGTTTTGGGACTTATATGATAGGGCTCATGAGTTCATATTATACTGTGAAGAAATTGTAAGATTATAGAGGTTATTGATTGCAAAAGTTGTGGAAAAATCATATGGATTCATGTCTTTATTTACAATTGGAGATATAAATTGGGAGTTAAAGATATTGGAATTTGTTTTGATTCGTAGAACCTACTGTGTAAATTCTGGGTTTGATTTATGGGTAAGGAAGGTTTTCAGGTTTTGTTAATAGCGGAGAACTGATTCTGGATAAAGAGAGAGAAAATTTTTATAGGTCGTTCGAACGACCAGTGCTCTAGTTTGAACGACGGTGATTGTTGTTCAAACGACATCACTAATCATTCGAACGACGTCGTTTCTCATTCGAACGAGATGGCCACTTTGTTTTTGCTGTACTGATCGACCTAGGTTGAAATTTAAGGAGAATTGTGTACAATAAGGAAGCGTCTTAAATTCAGGATTGTTTGGGTCTTTAGGGACAAACAATATAAGGCTGTTTTATATTTAATGTAAGAGAAACATTAAGATTGGAATAAATAAATAAGAGTGTCAAACTTATTAAAGGGAATTTGGGCATTTAATTCCGGATATTGAGTTTCGGGCCAAGTACGCGAGTCCGGGCAATTGGTCAAGAGATTCCAAGGTATTAATTTAATTATTGAGTAAATTAATCAAATTAGAATTGGAACATATACTCAGGAAAATTGTAAAATAAATTAATGGGTAAATTAATTTAATTAGAGTCGGACCATAGACTCGGGAATATTTTAGGCTAACTGCTACGGATATTGTACACGGTAAAGTCAGAATTTAATTTAAAGCATATATACGGTAGTGTGATAGTGTGTGTATATATATATATATATATATATATATATATATATATATATATTGTGTGTGTGTGTGTGCTTAAATACCAGTGATTAGATATTTATTTAATTTATATACCCTAGTGCTATCGAGGGAGGTTGCACGATGTGGGTGAATCCCATAGCTTGAGGAGTAGGGCGAGTATATCCCGAGGTCATAGCATCCAATTTCAGAGGTGGGGCATTGAGATGATGTCCTCATACTCGAGAGAATATGACCGCCTCTATTACGTTTATTATTTACTTTCCGATTCGATGGACCATAGTTGTCTCTGAACTCCAGGTGGGACTGAGTAGCCGGGGTTGATAGCAATTTAGAGAATACATCCGGTGAGTTATTACTCGGGAGGATGGGCTATTATATACTCAACATATGTGTAAATGTTATAATATAATCTTACGTATATAATGGTACAAATGGTTATATACATAATTTAATCCATGTAGGGAATTGAATGAATTATATAACTAGTGTGAATGTTATATGGACTTAAAGGAAAGATAATTATTTAAGTTAGAGTGATAAATAACTTATATATCATTTTAAATATACTTGGGTTAGAGTAGTGTGTCAGGAAAGAACAATAATAAGTACCTTATTCAACTCTCGGTAGTCCACACACAATCTCAGTGAACCA
Organism: Sambucus nigra; assembly: GCA_949130495.1. NCBI lineage: Eukaryota > Viridiplantae > Streptophyta > Magnoliopsida > Dipsacales > Adoxaceae > Sambucus > Sambucus nigra. The sequence continues at coordinate 331,155,003 of OX422216.1, forward strand.
TCCCTCTTCTTCACAAACAAAACTGGAGCGCCCCAAGGTGAGGTACTCCTGCGAATAAAGCCCTGCCCTAACAGCTGCTCTATCTGATCCCGTAGCTCTCGCATCTCCGCTGGAGCCATACGGTACGGTGCACGTGCTATAGGTCTCGTACCCGGTAGCAAATCTATAACGAAGTCTATTTCTCGACTGGGTGGTAAGCCTGGTATCTCCTGAAACACATCCGAATACTCCCTGACAACCGGGATCGAATCCAAAGGAATCACAACCTCCTTAGAGGTATCCTCCTCAATGTAATACAGATGAGCGGTCGATCCTCCCTCTGGGTGAGGCATCGCCACTATAAACATCTCCTGCCCCGGAATGGCAAAAACAATGCTCCCACTGAAGCAATCAATCATGGCCCTATATGATACGAGCCAATCCATACCGATGATCACATCGTGAACATGCATGTCTAACACTAACATGTCCGCAGGCAATACCAAACCACCAACCTCTACCCCCACTCCCCGGCATATAAAGAAAATAAGTGACCCACTCCCCAATGGTGAGTCGACACACGTCACTGTGCTCTCTGCCGTAGCTAACAATCCTAAAGCTTTTGCGAAGTGTGTAGCTATAAAACAATGTGTAGCACCCGTATCAAATAACACCCGACCCATAGTGCCATGGATAGGAAACGTACCCTCGATCGCGGGCGGTGCCTGTGGAACTGCAGCCTGGTGAACGTTGTAGACACGTCCATACTGTAGCTGCCCCTGCTGAACTGGGACTGCTGGAATGGGTGGCAATGCTGCCATCTGTGGCGGTGCGGGAAGAGCGGCGGGAAACATAGGTCTCTGTGGTTCCTGACGAGCACCCTGCTGCTGCTGCTGTGGGGCCCTGCCCCTATCAGGACAATCCTGCTTCTTATGGCCAGTCTTACCACAAGTAAAGCACTTCCCTGGGAAGTTCCCTCCCCTCTGCCCCTGCTGTCCCCGGCCCTGGTGGCCGTTACCGTTCCTCCCTTGGCCCTGCTGGCCCTGATGAAACTGCTGCCCATTCTGCCCCTGCTGGCCCTGATGGCCGTTTGGACCCTGATGGCCCTGGCGGAAACCTCCCTGACCCTGCCTGTAGTTCCCTGACCGGAACCTCTTATTATCCCCCTGCTGGGAGCCCTGCTCACTCTGCCTCTGCCCCTGACCAGATTGTGCCCCGCTGGCACTATGTCCTCCAGTCCTTCCCTGATGGCTAGACTCCCCCGACCGCTTGCCCTCGGCCATATGAAAACGGTGGTCCTGGCAGTGTAGTAATGCAGCGTTAACCACATCAGAATACGTGGCCAACGATAGGTTCCCTAGCAGATGCTGACGGATCCTCCAATTCAACCCGTCGGTGAACTTCTCTATCTTCTTCTTCTCTGTTGGAATCTCGTCTGGAACGATATTCAACAGGTTAGTGAACTCGGCCTCATACTCGGCCACTGTCTTGCCCTCCTGCCTCAAACTCATCAGCTTCCTCCTCATCTCTGTATGAACTGCGGACGGAAAGTACTTGCGGTCGAACCGCACCCAGAACTCCTGAATCGTGAGGGTATCCCTCTCCTCCGCGGTGGTAATAGACTCCCACCACTGTAGCGCAGATCCTACTAGCTTGAAAGTAGCTAGCACCTGTTTCTGAACATCTGTGCACTCATGCATCCTCAAATGCCTCTGCATGTCCTTCCTCCATTGGCTCGAGACTACCACATCTGAGCTACCAGCAAACTCTGGCGGATGCGCTTTCTGAAAAGCGTCACGTACACGCTCCCAAGCAGACGGGAATGCATTAACCTGTACTGGAGCGGCAACCGGCGCCGGTGGTGGTGCCTGCTGAATAACGGCAATCGCGGCATTTACCGCTTGAGCTACTATAGCTGCAACCTCAGCGGCGTTCAACATGCCCTGAACTGGAGCGGGTTGGGGTTCGGGCGTTGCATTCCTGGGAACTCGTCGTGCACGTCGTGGAGGCATCTGAAATAAGAATGAAGTTTATAAGTTCACGGTTTATAAAGTTAAAATAGCTGAAGAACGAAGCATACACAAAAAGAATACAACAGTCCTAAAATATAGGGATCTATATCAAAGAAACGTAGCGGAAACATAATAGCCGTACAGATCCTAAAGGACACTAGAACCTGATGCTCTGATACCACCTGTGACACCCCGACTAATTAAATACCGGGTAGCTACTCCTTTATTAAATTAATTCAAAATTCCAAGTTGGCTCAGTTAATAGCATCACTTATCGAAAACATTTTAATATTACTAACCACCTAGTATTTAAAAGCAAGTTGCCAAATTTTAATTTAAGTCTGATTAACATGCAACAAATGTAATGAAGAAATAAATAACACCATTCACCATACTGAAGTAAAATGAATAACCATCACATAACAGTAAATAAAGTCTGGAGGAAAAACTCCTCACTACAATCCCATAACTGAAATAAATAAACTGAAACAATACATACTAAAGTCTGAAAACTGAAATGTAAAAGATGTCTCTAAAGAAATGGGCAACATGCCCTAAAACTGATAGATGATGACTCTGGAATCCAAAAGATAGAAGCGTCTACATGCAATTCCCTGTAGCTTCCACAAGCAGCTACAGCTCGTCACCTGAATGAGTAACCTATGCTTGGTGTCCTTGTGGCTGGGCACCTAAAATGGTTTTACAAAGAAAAAGAGATTTGAAAAGCAAACGGGTCAGAGCCCGAATGTGGAGTTATATTTTAAAAACCTGCAAGTGCTTTAAAAACATTTAAAACATTAAATGCAAAGTACATGTTAGGACGTGCACTCACATTATATCCTCACCTCTCGTCTAACTGTGCACTCCTAGCGCAAGTACCCATCTATAACTACCCATACTACTAGCTAAGTGACAACATATCTAGCTAGACTGCCAAAGGTCCTGCCCATAGTACTTGGTTCCATTTACATAATAATGCTCGTAATTAAATAGGGGTTTAACGTAAGCTCAGATACTCAATATGCAAGATATATAGCTATCAGTTAACTCGTTATATTTCTCGAAACAATACCGTAATATATTTATACAACATTAACATGAAGGTTCCTATTAATTAGGTGTATATTATTCTCATCATAAATATACAATACAAGCACCCCGCAACTAAGCTGTAGTGCACACATACTCTGCTATCCATCCCGGTACATCACGTACATAAGGATCACATATTCCGAATCTCTCAGGAATAGTTCAGATAACACAAATCACAAATAGTGGAGGCGAACACAGTCACCATCACATGGGTCACGCACATACCTACGCTCCCATGATCATGCAGACTTATTAATATCACAATAAGTCCTTCTATGACCTATGTTCATCGAGGTACCAGTCTATATCCCCCCCGTAGGCACACAAGGAATAGAGGGTCCTAAGCGAACGCAACCTCCCGTGATAGCAAGTATGGTAGGTATGTCATACACACAATACATATACCAATACTAAGTAAACACACGTCTTAGTAATACCGTATTTTAATCGTAGTACATATCGCATACTCGTACCAGTTTATACTTATCATGATTAATACTATTCCGGTTAGTAATTATACGCGTCATAATTATCTCACGTCGTACTAGACACTCACGTCTCAACCCAAACCGTCCATCTAACACACTTTCGTATGTAAATTCCTTCTCATAAATACCCAAATGTCCCAAACCTGTCACTACACCATCGTTGGAAGGTTAACTATATCCTCGAACAAGTTTAAGGAACTCCAAAAGTCAAAACAGTCCAAAAAGTACCAAACTGCCAGCTCGTTAGAAGTCTCGTTCGAACGAGGCTTCGAACGAGTTTGGACTGTCAGGTCGTTAGAAGTCTCGTTCGAACGAGGCTGTTCGAACGAGATCCCAGTTCGTTCGAACGAACTGTCACTTCTAACGATATCTCGTTCGAACGAAATACCTTCTCGTTAGTAACGACTGGTCAACTCGTTAGAAGCTCGTTCGAACGAGTTCGTTCGAACGACCTGGGGGCTGCTTCTAACGAGCTACCAGTTTCGGCCCAGATTTTTCCCAAAATCGTTTTTCACCATTATTACTCCTCAAACCTCTTCTAAAATTCGTTCCTACAATATATTGAGTTCTCTAATCATCCTCAAACATGCCAAGGTGCTATACTAACATCATTAAAGGGTTTAATACCTTCTAAACATCATTAAATCACGAATTTCTACATAAGTTCCCAATTTTCTTCAAGAACATAAACCCTAGGTTCTTCTCATCAAAATTTCCCAGATTTTAATCCGTTTATACATCACATAGATATGAAATCTCTGAATTAAATCTTCAAACAATGTTTCTACATGCAAACCTATCCCAGAATTTAACAACAATCTTCCAATTTCATGGGTTTTCTTTTAACTCTTATATAAGATTGATTAACAATGTTTCTAACATGGAAAAAGCATTCACTGCATAAGGAATGTAATTTAAATCACTTGCCTTGGTTTGATTCCGGATTTGGTGTTGATTTGATGAAGAATTTCTGCAGATTTTTCCTTTCTCCAAGCTCTCCTCCAATGGTGGCTTAAGGTGGCTAGGGTTTTGATTTGGGGAAACTTGGAAAACCTAAATGATAACCTACGTAGCTTTCTAGGTTAATATGGGTTGGTTATGGGCTTAGTGGGCCAAATTCCACATCAGATTTACATCACCCATTTTCGTCACTTTTAATTCCTAAAAATGTAAAATTACCAAAATACCCTTTAAGTTGCCGGTATGGCCTAAAAATACCCCGGGACCCAAACTATACCCCCGGCTAGTGTTTTCTGACTATCTCGACCCTTCCGGACGCGTTGACGCACTCAAAACGACCATACGGATTATAGATTTTAAATTCACTTTTATTAATAAAATATTATACCGTGACGCGGCGGTCCCACGCGTCTCAACAAAATTTCTAAAAATGCCGTATATAAATCTTACGACAAATTTCATAATACCAAATACATATATCATCATATATGCACATAATCAAATAATCAAATACCAACTCGCATCACATTAGTATTTATAACCCGGATTAATTATCAATTAATACACAATTTAATTAATTAATCCCAAAATAATTATAGTCAAAAGTACGGGGTATTACATACTTCCCCCCTAATAACTGAATTTCGTCCCGAAATTCGAAACTAGAAAGTACCTGCTAAAAACAGCTCTGGATAACGCTCGCTCATCTCATCCTCGCGCTCCCATGTGGACTCCTCGACATTGTGATGTCGCCACTGAACACGCACTAACGGGACTATCTTTGACCGCAGTTTCCTCTCGCTTCGGTCCAAAATAGCTATTGGCCCCTCCTCGTAGGAGCTATCCGGCTGGAGATCGATGTCCTCCACAGCAATGTGAGAATGAGCCAAATTATCTCTAAGGTATTTCCTCAGCGAGGAAATATGGAACACATCGTGAATCCGATGCAAGTGCTCCGGTAGTCCCAGTCAATACGCAACCGGTCCGATCCGCTCAATAATAGGAAACGGCCCCACGTACCTCGGTGCCAACTTCCCCTTCTTCCCGAAACGCATAATCCCCTTCATTGGAGATACCCTGAGTAAAACCTGGTCCCCCACTTGGAACTCCCTGAAAAACCTCTTCGCATCAGCATAACTCTTCTGCCTGTCTTGAGCTACCCGAATGCGACTCCGAATCAACTCAATCCTTGCCGAAGTGTCCTGAATCACTTCCGGCCCAAGTAGTTTGTTGTCCCCCACTTCTAACCAACATGCTGGGGAACGACAAGGCCTACCGTACAATGCCTCAAACGGAGCCATGCCAATAGTGAACTGATAGGAGTTGTTGTAAGCAAACTCCACCAGTGGAAGGTACTGCTCCCATCCACCCCCGAAGTCAATAATGCACATGCGTAGCATGTCCTCCAACATCTGGTTTGTGCGCTCGGTCTGCCCATCGGTCTGCGGATGATAAGCCGTACTCAACCGCAATTCCGTGCCCATGGCCTCCTGGAAACTCTCCCAAAACCGCGAAACAAATATCTTGTCTCTGTCAGACACGATATTTAAGGGTACTCCGTGAAGTCTCACAATCTCTGAAATAAAGAGCTGGGCGTACTGTCCCGTAGTATAGTCGGTCCTTACGAGTAAAAAGTGAGCGACCTTGGACAATCTGTCCACAATTACCCAAACGGAGTCGTGACCCCTCTGCGACGTAGGCAACCCCGTGATAAAGTCCATGGATATGCTCTCCCACATCCACACCGGGACCTCCAATGGCTGTAGCAATCCTGCTGGTCTCTGATGATCCACTTTTACGAGATGACAAGTGGCGCATTTCGAGACAAACTTAGCGATATCTCTCTTCATACCGCTCCACCAATACTGGCGTCCCATGTCCTGGTACATTTTGTCCCCTCCGGGATGTACTGCGAACCGTGAGCCGTGCGACTCTGCCATCACATCGTGCCGCAATTCTTCCCCTTCCGAAACTATCAATCTCCCATTGAAGCGCAATCCCCCGTCTGAGCTAACGGTATAGGACTCGGCTCCCTCTGCTAGCAATCGAACTATCTGCTCCTGACAGAACGAGTCATTAGCCTGTGCCCGTACTACCTTCGTGACAATCTGTGGGGTAACGGTCATCACAGACATGAAAGATCGGGCCACTGCATCTTGGTGTCCCAATTCCTTCCACTTTGCTTTCCACACCTCTGCCACCTCATCTGCTGGTCTGCGGCTCAACGCATCTGCTACCACGTTAGCCTTACCCGGGTGGTACTGGATGTCGAACTGGTAGTCCTTCACAAATTCAAGCGACCACCTACGCTGCCGCATATTCAATTTTTTTCTGCGTGAATAGATACTGTAGTGACTTGTGGTCCGTGAACAGCTGAAACTTCTCCCCCAACAGATAGTGCCTCCAAATCCGTAGGGCAAATACTACTGCTGCCAACTCCAAATCATGCGTGGGGTAATTCTTCTCATGAGGCTTAAGCTTACGGGAAGCATAAGCTATGGCCTGTCTCTCCTGCTGTAATACACCTCCCAGTCCTTGTAAAGACGCATCGGTGTAAACCAAATACTCAACTCCCGGTCTCGGCAATGCTAACACAGGTGCTGAGGTCAATTTTTCCTTCAATTCATCGAATGCCAACTGACAGGCATCACTCCAGATATATGGCACACCCTTACGAGTAAGATGTGTCAAAGGACCTGCTATCTCCGAGAAACCCCGAATAAACCTCCTGTAGTATCCTACTAAACCCAAGAAACTACGAATCTCAGTCGGTGTCGTGGGCTGTCCCCACTCCCTCACCGCTGAAACCTTCCCTGGATCGACAGATATTCCCTGGTCAGAAATAATGTGACCCAAGAATTGGACTTCCTTCAGCCAAAACCCGCACTTCTCATATTTTGCATACAACTCGTTCTGACGGAGTGTCTGCAAAACCTGCCTCAAATGCTCGGCGTGCTCCTCCTCTGTCTGAGAGTAAACCAGAATGTCATCAATGAAGACAATGACAAACTGATCTAGGAAATCTCTGAACACCCTGTTCATCAAGTCCATAAACACTGCTGGAGCGTTGGTCAAGCCGAAAGGCATAACCCGAAACTCGTAAGAACCATATCTCGATAAGAACGCAGTCTTCGAGACATCCTCCTCCCTGATACGCAACTGATGGTATCCCGACCTCAAATCAATCTTCGAGAAGAAAGAAGCTCCTCTCAACTGGTCGAATAAGTCATCGATTCGAGGCAACGAATACTTATTCCGTATCGTGACCTTATTCAACTCTCGGTAGTCCACACACAATCTCAGTGAACCATCCCTCTTCTTCACAAACAAAACTGGAGCGCCCCAAGGTGAGGTACTCCTGCGAATAAAGCCCTGCCCTAACAGCTGCTCTATCTGATCCCGTAGCTCTCGCATCTCCGCTGGAGCCATACGGTACGGTGCACGTGCTATAGGTCTCGTACCCGGTAGTAAATCTATAACGAAGTCTATTTCTCGACTGGGTGGTAAGCCTGGTATCTCCTGAAACACATCCGAATACTCCCTGACAACCGGGATCGAATCCAAAGGAATCACAACCTCCTTAGAGGTATCCTCCTCAATGTAATACAGATGAGCGGTCGATCCTCCCTCTGGGCGAGGCATCGCCACTATAAACATCTCCTGCCCCGGAATGGAAAAAACAATGCTCCCACTGAAGCAATCAATCATGGCCCTATATGATACGAGCCAATCCATACCGATGATCATATCGTGAACATGCATGTCTAACACTAACATGTCCGCAGGCAATACCAAACCACCAACCTCTACCCCCACTCCCCGGCATATAAAGAAAATAAGTGACCCACTCCCCAATGGTGAGTCGACACACGTCACTGTGCTCTCTGCCGTAGCTAACAATCCTAAAGCTTTCGCGAAGTGTGTAGCTATAAAACAATGTGTAGCACCCGTATCAAATAACACCCGACCCATAGTGCCATGGATAGGAAACGTACCCTCGATCGCGGGCGGTGCCTGTGGAACTGCAGCCTGGTGAACGTTGTAGACACGTCCATACTGTAGCTGGCCCTGCTGAACTGGGACTGCTGGAATGGGTGGCAATGCTGCCATCTGTGGCGGTACGGGAAGAGCGGCGGGAAACATAGGTCTCTGTGGTTCCTGGCGAGCACCCTACTGCTGCTGCTGTGGGGCCCTGCCCCTATCAGGACAATCCTGCTTCTTATGGCCAGTCTTGCCACAAGTAAAGCACTTCCCTGGGAAGTTCCCTCCCCTCTGCCCCTGCTGTCCCCGGCCCTGCTGGCCCTGATGAAACTGCTGCCCATTCTGCCCCTGCTGGCCCTGATGGCCGTTTGGACCCTGATGGCCCTGGCGGAAACCTCCCTGACCCTGCCTGTAGTTCCCTGACCGGAACCTCTTATTATCCCCCTGCTGGGAGCCCTGCTCACTCTGCCTCTGCCCCTGACCAAATTGTGCCCCGCTGGCACTATGTCCTCCAGTCCTGCCCTGATGGCTAGACTCCCCCGACCGCTTGCCCTCGGCCATATGAAAATGGTGGTCCTGGCAGTGTAGTAATGCAGCGTTAACCACATCAGAATACGTGGCCAACGATAGGTTCCCTAGCAGATGCTGACGGATCCTCCAATTCAACCCGTCGGTGAACTTCTCTATCTTCTTCTTCTCTGTTGGAATCTCGTCTGGAACGATATTCAACAGGTTAGTGAACTCGGCCTCATACTCGGCCACTGTCTTGCCCTCCTGCCTCAAACTCATCAGCTTCCTCCTAATCTCTGTATGAACTGCGGACGGAAAGTACTTGCGGTCGAACCGCACCCAGAACTCCTGAATCGTGAGGGTATCCCTCTCCTCCGCGGTGGTAATAGACTCCCACCACTGTAGCGCAGATCCTACTAGCTTGAAAGTAGCTAGCACCTGTTTCTGAACATCTGTGCACTCATGCATCCTCAAATGCCTCTGCATGTCCTTCCTCCATTGGCTCGAGACTACCACATCTGAGCTACCAGCAAACTCTGGCGGATGCGCTTTCTGAAAAGCGTCACGTACACGCTCCCAAGCAGACGGGAATGCATTAACCTGTACTGGAGCGGCAACCGGCGCCGGTGGTGGTGCCTGCTGAATAACGGCAATCGCGGCATTTACCGCTTGAGCTACTATAGCTGCAACCTCAGCGGCGTTCAACATGCCCTGAACTGGAGCGGGTTGGGGTTCGGGCGTTGCATTCCTGGGAACTCGTCGTGCACGTCGTGGAGGCATCTGAAATAAGAATGAAGTTTATAAGTTCACGGTTTATAAACTTAAAATAGCTGAAGAACGAAGCATACACAAAAAGAATACAACAGTCCTAAAATATAGGGCTCTATATCAAAGAAACGTAGCGGAAACATAATAGCCGTACAGATCCTAAAGGACACTAGAGCCTGATGCTCTGATACCACCTGTGACACCCCGACTAATTAAATACCGGGTAGCTACTCCTTTATTAAATTAATTCAAAATGCCAAGTTGGCTCAGTTAATAGCATCACTTGTCGAAAACATTTTAATATTACTAACCACCTAGTATTTAAAAGCAAGTTGCCAAATTTTAATTTAAGTCTGATTAACATGCAACAAATGTAATGAAGAAATAAATAACACCATTCACCATACTGAAGTAAAATGAATAACCATCACATAACAGTAAATAAAGTCTGGAGGAAAAACTCCTCACTACAATCCCATAACTGAAATAAATAAACTGAAACAATACATACTAAAGTCTGAAAACTGAAATGTAAAAGATGTATCTAAAGAAATGGGCAACATGCCCTAAAACTGATAGATGATGACTCTGGAATCCAAAAGATAGAAGCGTCTACATGCAATTCCCTGTAGCTTCCACAAGCAGCTACAGCTCGTCACCTGAATGAGTAACCTATGCTTGGTGTCCTTGTGGCTGGGCACCTAAAATGGTTTTACAAAGAAAAAGAGATTTGAAAAGCAAACGGGTCAGAGCCCGAATGTGGAGTTATATTTTAAAAACCTGCAAGTGCTTTAAAAACATTTAAAACATTAAATGCAAAGTACATGTTAGGACGTGCACTCACATTATATCCTCACCTCTCGTCTAACTGTGCACTCCTAGCGCAAGTACCCATCTATAACTACCCATACTACTAGCTAAGTGACAACATATCTAGCTAGACTGCCAAAGGTCCTGCCCATAGTACTTGGTTCCATTTACATAATAATGCTCGTAATTAAATAGGGGTTTAACGTAAGCTCAGATACTCAATATGCAAGATATATAGCTATCAGTTAACTCGTTATATTTCTCGAAACAATACCGTAATATATTTATACAACATTAACATGAAGGTTCCTATTAATTAGGTGTATATTATTCTCATCATAAATATACAATACAAGCACCCCGCAACTAAGCTGTAGTGCACACATACTCTGCTATCCATCCCAGTACATCACGTACATAAGGATCACATATTCCGAATCTCTCAGGAATAGTTCAGATAACACAAATCACAAATAGTGGAGGCGAACACAGTCACCATCACATGGGTCATGCACATACCTACGCTCCCATGATCATGCAGACTTATTAATATCACAATAAGTCCTTCTATGACCTATGTTCATCGAGGTACCAGTCTATATCCCCCCCCGTAGGCACACAAGGAATAGAGGGTCCTAAGCGAACGCAACCTCCCGTGATAGCAAGTATGGTAGGTATGTCATACACACAATACATATACCAATACTAAGTAAACACACGTCTTAGTAATACCGTATTTTAATCGTAGTACATATCGCATACTCGTACTAGTTTATACTTATCATGATTAATACTATTCCGGTTAGTAATTATACGCGTCATAATTATCTCACGTCGTACTAGACACTCACGTCTCAACCCAAACCGTCCATGTAACACACTTTCGTATGTAAATTCCTTCTCATAAATACCCAAATGTCCCAAACCTGTCACTACACCATCGTTGGAAGGTTAACTATATCCTCGAACAAGTTTAAGGAACTCCAAAAGTCAAAACAGTCCAAAAAGTACCAAACTGCCAGCTCGTTAGAAGTCTCGTTCGAACGAGGCTTCGAACGAGTTTGGACTGTCAGGTCGTTAGAAGTCTCGTTCGAACGAGGCTGTTCGAACGAGATCCCAGTTCGTTCGAACGAACTGTCACTTCTAACGATATCTCGTTCGAACGAAATACCTTCTCGTTAGTAACGACTGGTCAACTCGTTAGAAGCTCGTTCGAACGAGTTCGTTCGAACGACCTGGGGGCTGCTTCTAACGAGCTACCAGTTTCGGCCCAGATTTTTCCCAAAATCGTTTTTCACCATTATTACTCCTCAAACCTCTTCTAAAATTCGTTCCTACAATAAATTGAGTTCTCTAATCATCCTCAAACATGCCAAGGTGCTATACTAACATCATTAAAGGGTTTAATACCTTCTAAACATCATTAAATCACGAATTTCTACATAAGTTCCCAATTTTCTTCAAGAACATAAACCCTAGGTTCTTCTCATCAAAATTTCCCAGATTTTAATCCGTTTATACATCACATAGATATGAAATCTCTGAATTAAATCTTCAAACAATGTTTCTACATGCAAACCTATCCCAGAATTTAACAACAATCTTCCAATTTCATGGGTTTTCTTTTAACTCTTATATAAGATTGATTAACAATGTTTCTAACATGGAAAAAGCATTCACTGCATAAGGAATGTAATTTAAATCACTTGCCTTGGTTTGATTCCGGATTTGGTGTTGATTTGATGAAGAATTTCTGCAGATTTTTCCTTTCTCCAAGCTCTCCTCCAATGGTGGCTTAAGGTGGCTAGGGTTTTGATTTGGGGAAACTTGGAAAACCTAAATGATAACCTACGTAGCTTTCTAGGTTAATATGGGTTGGTTATGGGCTTAGTGGGCCAAATTCCACATCAGATTTACATCACCCATTTTCGTCACTTTTAATTCCTAAAAATGTAAAATTACCAAAATACCCTTTAAGTTGCCGGTATGGCCTAAAAATACCCCGGGACCCAAACTATACCCCCGGCTAGTGTTTTCTGACTATCTCGACCCTTCCGGACGCGTTGACGCACTCAAAACGACCATACGGATTATAGATTTTAAATTCACTTTTATTAATAAAATATTATACCGTGACGCGGCGGTCCCACGCGTCTCAACAAAATTTCTAAAAATGCCGTATATAAATCTTACGACAAATTTCATAATACCAAATACATATATCATCATATATGCACATAATCAAATAATCAAATACCAACTCGCATCACATTAGTATTTATAACCCGGATTAATTATCAATTAATACACAATTTAATTAATTAATCCCAAAATAATTATAGTCAAAAGTACGGGGTATTACAAACAGACTTTAATGGAGTTAGTTCAAGAGTCCTAACTCTTGAACTATCTCAATAAAAACTTTTCATTATCCTAAAAATACTCTTCAAATTTGAACTGAAATACAACCATAAAATAGTAGGCTTAAGTTAGAACTCTTCTATTAATTTTGAAATTTAATATTTAATTAAATTACGAAATTAAAGTATAACAAGTCAATGCTACAATTTATTTTAATTGGGGGTTAATCCCCAAACAGACAAAACTAATGGGGGCAAAACCCAAATAACCCCTTTTTTTATTCGGTTTCTTAGACTTGCTTCACCGTAAACCTATATAGAACCCTTCACAGTTGTCAAAGCCCATTAACCAGTGATAAATGACCAATAGAGAGGCCTACACGGTAGAGATAATGAATTTGGGTTGATCGAAGTTGAAAACAGGGTCAATTGGCATTTGGCCAACATTATTTATGTTTTATATCACTTTTGGGTACCAAAGTTTAATATAATATCACCTATGTAGCACGGACACGGACACGGGTGTCGTGTCCGACACGACACGGACACGCCGACACGGCAAATCTAAAAAAATCAGGACACGACACGGCGGGGACACGGTATTAAATAAATATTTTTTATAATTATTTTTATATATAAAAAATATGGAAGATCACATTAATACTAATCTCATACTAAGAACAACATTAAACATATAAGCATTAAGAGTATTAAATCCATTCTACACATCAAACATCACAATGATACTAAATCCCATACTAATAATAACAATCAAAATGCATATGGCTAATGCAATTTATTGAACAAGAGATTAAAAAAAAAAGAATAAATAGGTGAGAAAAAGGAGAAAAAAAAACATATGTTTCCTGCCCTTTTTTTTAAAAGTTATTATATATTTTTGTCAGCCGTGTCCCAGCCGTGTCTCTTGCGTGTCCCAGCCGTGTCCCTTGCGTGTCCCAGCCGTGTCCAACTATTTTTAAATGCCTTTTAAGCCCGACACGCCACGTGGCGTGTCGGACACGTGTCCCAGCCGTGTCCCTTGCGTGTCCGTGTCCTTGGAGTGTCCGACACTCGTACGCGGCCTTCGGAGAAGTGTCCGTGCTTCATAGAATATCACTTTAGATACCTTTTTCACTTTTTACGATGCATTTTTACACTATAACTTTTTGCAACACTTTTTCATAAAAAATATTACAAAAAGTGAAAATGGTGTCCAAAGTGACAATACATGAAACTTTGGGGGTCAAAGTTCAAATGACCATTGAAATTATGTGTGATAGATGATGTCATAAAATAGGTTCCGGTCAAGCAAGCATGAACTATGGGTTTACATTTGATAATATTTTAATCATTTAACTAAATTGATAACGGTGGTTGAATTGAAAATCAAAATCAATTTTAACATTGAAGGGCCCATAGTCCAGGCTAACCAACCAACAAATTACTAACAAGTAACCAACAAAGATCCAATACTCCTATCTTAAACACATCAAAGCCATATGGGATCCCAGAGCCTGGTGAATCTTGCTCAACAGCTTCGCCTCTACCAGCCTCTTCTTATGGCACACAGACTATCCATCCTCCCCACAACTCAACAGTCCAACACAGTGTGGATAAAGAGTCGGAGAGACGTAGTAGACCCAACAGAGCTGCAGTTTTAATCTGTATCTTCCAAGGAGAAGAAGAAGGCGATCTGAGAGTTATTCTAACAAAGAGATCTTCAACACTCTCCTCTCACCCTGGTCACAGACCTTAATTTACTTTTATATGAAAATTATGTTTTCCAATTATTGTGAGTGTAATGTAAAAAAGCATTATGCATCTTTTGTAGGGGAAGTTTCTTTGCCTGGAGGGAAGGCAGAAGAAGGTGATGCTGATGACATCCAAACGGCCTTGAGGGAGGCTAAGGAGGAGATTGGATTGGACCCTTCCCTTGTCAATGTTGTCACAGTTCTTCAACCCTTTACAAATAAGGTAAATGGTTTAGAGATTTAACTGACATTCATTTGGGGAGTTTTTTTTTATCCACCTACTAAATTTTTCTCTTTTTATCTTAGGGCCTTAAAGCCTCTCACTAACATTTTTGGTCATATTAACATTTTGTGTGGTGCCATTGCGCGCAACACCCATTCCCCAAAAACTAATACTAACTTTGTCTCAAAAGCATAGTCGCTTTTGAAAATGAAGGTTTTTAAGATTCATTCCATCAATGAGCCTCGCTCACTACTGTAGAATTTGGTCCCTCAGTTGAGTCTAAAAAAGGAAAGCGATTAATAATTGTGTGGTCCTTGATGTTATATTACGACACTATTATATTATAAATTATTTTGTTATATTAGATCACAATACATGTTATATTAACTACGATTCCTTTTAATATATTACTCAGGAATCACACACGAGCACTTAAAAGAAAAGGGAGCACCCCCATCTTGGGGCTTTTGAATAGTTCTCTATTATTATCTTTTTACATGTTGACAAGCAAAGTTACAGTAAGACTACAATAATCTTATCAAATCTTCGTAAATTAAATGTCATAAAAAAAATTATACCATCTTTATAACTCAACTAATATTTTACTCAATAAAATTGATGGCCATATCCATACAAGCAATAAAACAAATGTTGATAAGCTAGAGTTCAAGTAATCCAGAAGCCACAGTTACCCCATTTTTTTGTACTTGCTCAAGTTGCAGCGCTCCTAAACTGGAATTCAGTAGATGCTAAAAGTTATGCCTCGGACATTCGTATCATGTAACAACAAATGAATGGAAGGAATATTTAGTGATGTAAATGTGCCCCGTTTTATGATTTTATTGCATTTTATTTTCTTTTATTTTGTTATTGTATTTTCCTTTGTTTTACTTTAGTATTTAGAGGTAAAGAGTAGTAATGGCATTTTTGTAATTAGAGCTTTAGTTTGGAGTCTAAGCTACTCCTACCCTTTAAATACCCACTTATAGTTTTCATTTGTGGACACTCCATTTTGAACATAAGATATCTTTTGATTCTCTCTTTAAAGTTAGGGTTTGGTGTATTTCTTTCGGCCATTGACGTGTAGTTTACGTCAAATTGGTATCAGAGCAGGGGGTCGCTCCACATTGGTGTTAGTGTATCGGTGTATTTTTATTATTAAAATCGTACGCTACAAACAATGGCTCCAAGAAGATCTGAACAACTATACGAGGAGATTCAAAAACGAATGTGAGAGTGGTTACAATCACAACAACAAATTTATATGCATTTTCAAAACTCTAGCCCTAACCCTAGAAATCCCTACCCACAACTCATGTCCTCCTACCACACCTCCTATACCAGACCCTCCCCGCCAACATCTCATCCTCTCAAATCCTCTGCCCTAAATCCACTGCTGCTCCGCCCCTAAAACAGCCCCTGATACACTCAAACCCATACCCTCCTCCCCAAACCTTGGCAGCCCAAAGAGGGGAAGGCACCCCGGTCACTGCAGTATGACCCGGGGCAGACCCTGAACACCACCCAACCGCTGTCGACTTCAGCCCAGCGCCTCCCCTGTTCCCCCACCCCTGTTCCGACCCCTTCTCCTACTCACCGGCTCCAAAAAAAATCACCCGATCATCTCTTACCCCTTTCGGACTTCGCCACCCCCCGTCCCACGCTGGCCGGCCCTTCACTCCCACCCCACTCCCCTCTCAACTCCAAACCCTCCAACCCACCCTCCATTTATCAACCCCCAATCATCAAAAAAATTACGTTGCCGCCTCGACTTACTCCCGAGGCTCAAGTCTAGATTGTCGGCGGCTAGTCCAAGATTGGTTGCTCCACCCAACCATTCTTCCTCACTCACTCACTCAAGTGGGTCAAATCAACGACAAAAACTCCCCTTCCAAGCCGGTTGATTGCAAGAAGGATAGAAACGACGAATTTGGGTTGTGTATTGGGGATTTTTTTTATATTTTTGATGAAGATGGTTTGGTGACTCACACGCACTTGCGCAAGCCGGAAACATTTGATTTGGAAGATTTTTTTTCAATCTTTGAGATAGGGGATGTTGATTTTGATGAAGTTGGATCGGAGGTTATCTCTATTGGGGTTGATTTGGATATGGGAGGTGATGTGTTTGGTGGTGGATATGTGGACCTATTCGTGGTAGCTTTTGATTGGCGCTCAGAGGAACTTTTTCGCGGCGTAGCATTAAGGAGGTTCATCACGGGAATCTCGGATCGCGATTTTGTTGGTCGGCCACGTTTGGATTGTGTTCCTATTCTCCCGGGATTTATTGCAAGCAGGTATAAGGGCGGTTTTCAAGGACGGCTCTTATTTCTAGTGAGGAGCTCTTTGATGGTTGCCTTGCTTTCTTACCGCTCATCTCCTACGCTCGAGAACGAGCTTTTCGAAGCAGGGAGAGTGATGGAAATAGACCCCATTTTAGAATTTTATTGCATTTTATTTTATTTTATTTTGTTATTGTATTTTCTTTTAGTATTTAGAGGTAAGGAGTAGTAATGGCATTTTTGTAATTAGAGCCTTAGTTTGAAGCCTAAGCTACTCATACCCCTTAAATACCCACTTGTACTCTTCATTTTGAATATAAGAAATTTTTAGATTATCTCCCTAAAGTTAGGGTTTAGTGTATTTCTTTTAGCCTTTGACGTGTAGTTTACGTCATTTTTAATAATGAATTTGATTTGTACTGAATATTTCAGCAAATTACTAGGTATTTATAGCATTCATGCTCAGAAAGATAACCACGGTGGTAGTGTGGGTGACAGCAATAGTTATGGTGGTACATTGAAATAGTGGTAGATGATGATGGAGAGTGCGACTGTGGTAGTGGATGAATTGTGGATTGAAAATAGTTTTACATTTTAATATTGTTACCCCCCCTAGGGGGTGAGTTTCATGCCATTGGAAAAGAATTAGTGGGTGAACCAAAAATTCACTTAACTTACTATTTATCTTAGCTTTATTGAACACTGATTCAACTGAGCTGTGTCACAATTTAGATGAACTCAATCTACCAGTTTAACAAAATTAAGCAGACCTTTCAGATGAGTATCACTATCAAATACACCACATCACTGTTAGCAGGCTGCACCATGGGCCATGGCTGAGCAATAAATTGTTTAAAAGAGGATTGAAATGTAACATACACAAAAAAATGTACCTTCCAAGTCTATATACTAAGAAATAAACTGTTCATTTAAATTACTGCACGAAAAATTTATCAAAAATGGTGCGTGCACCCATACTTGGCACAAAAAAGTGTTACTTTCAACAAAAAAAAACAGGAAAATATGTAAAACTTCTCTTGTTGTACACCAACGTAAGAAAAACCCTTGTAATTATTTTTGGGTGCAGCGACTAATGACAATAGTTCCTGTGATTGGCATACTATATGACAAGAAAGCATTCAATCCAGCTCCAAATGCTGCAGAAGTGGAAGCAATATTTGATGCCCCCTTAGAAATGTTTCTTAAGGTTTTCCTCTATTAGAGCAGTTTGCTTTTGGCATTGATTTCCCTTGATTAGTTTTATTTAATAATAATATCAATGGGTGTCGGTGGACAGGATAAAAATCAAAGATCAGAGGAGAGAGAATGGATGGGACACAAATATTTGCTTCATTTCTTTGAGTATGAAGCAGATGATAGTAACAAGTATGTGATATGGGCTCTAACTGCTGGGATTTTGATAACAGCTGCATCGATTGTGTACCAGCAGCCCCCTGCTTTTCCGGAGCAGAAGCCTAAATTCTGGAACAGAAGCCTCCAATGAAGATATTAGCTTCCCCAAGTCGAGAGGCCAAATTCAACTGGGTAGAATACCATGATAATACTCTTCTTCACAAAATAAAACTATGCTAAAGCCCAAGTATGGGAGTTACTTGCAGGTGAACAAATGCCATTGGTTAGACGAGCTATTTGTATTGGCTTGTAGAAAATGCTAATCTTCATTGAAAAAAATCGCAGAGCTTGGTTTTATTTGTACTAGCAAATTCTTCTAAGGTAAATATGATTGAAAAGTAACTACGGATAAAGAGAAAAAATGATTTTGGTGTATGAAACCCGTTTTTTGGCCTTCCAAATATTATTTATTTTTTTACAAATCTTTAAGATGGAAAAAAGTTATATGGTGTGTTGTAGACTTATTGTCTGTATGTACATGCATGCATCAACAATGTTTCTTGAACTCCAAGCTGTCCATTGGTGACACATGCTTACACGCCTAACAGTTAATTTTATCCATAAAGTTGAGCTACATTGAAGAGAATAAATCCACTCACGTGTTTGTTGGTGTATTTGTGAGTGAGAGATCTTGAGTTATATTTAGCATAATTTGAATGAGAAGCAATATAAAATAATGGTAATACCATATGTATGTATACTACATTGTCGATATAATGAAATAAAGATGTCCTGCTTTCGGTCTGCATCAATGTTAACTAATCTTCGGCTTCAGTGTCAACCCAGAATATGGGATCCAAGGCAGACTTCCCGTAGACGTGTTTTATTTTTTCAAATTAAGCACACCCCTGAAATTCGATCACCCCCTACCCTCACCCCCCAAATAATAATAATAATAATAATAATAATAATAATAAAATGGAGCTCGCACCTCTCTCGCTTCGCCTACCCGCCGAGACAAGCATGCGCGGATCACTTCAGAACTTGGTTGGAAACAGGAACACTATATGCCATTGTGGATTTTAGCTCAGAGTTTCAGCATTTTCACTGCAGGGAAGGGTTGGTCCGTTGCCCCCGTTGTTGAGACAGAAACTTGGGTTTTCTCGAGTCAACAGTCCATGAAGGTGCATTGAAAGGGAAGTCAGCAGCCAGTAAAAGTGTTTTTGCTGCAGCGAATAGGCACGAGAACATGTGGCATGGTTGACTTAGGCTTAAGCAGCTCATATTGCACAAAGGAGTTGAGTTGCTTCTAAATATAAAAGGTAAAAATAATTAACACCGTGTGATGTTATAATGTGCAAGTTTTTTTTATTAATTTTTGCGATTTCTATATGAAATTATACATATAAACATGTCGAATCAATATAATTTAAACTTCGACTGAATTTTGTTTTGAAACCCCAAAATATATTTGTTAGTAGATTGTAACACATTATCTATCTACTGTTACTTTTATATTTTATTCATAAATATACAATGAGAAAAGGATTTTTTATAAGTGAGGTAATAATTACGAAAACGTTTCTAGGACCACTAATTGTTGTAGTGATGGAACCGAAGTGTACGATATTTTAGTACATGCATATACTTTTTTTTAAACACATGTGATATACTTAAATCGCGAGGATATTAGAGTGTCTTGGTAACTATGATCTGCAGTCAACTAACTAAAAATTGGGGGAATATGTGTATAGGAAGCCAAACTGCGTGGATTATATAAATTATTAAGCGTTCTGATGTTAGAACCCGGGAAAACAATAAAAGAAAAAGAACGCTTACTTTACGAATAGCCTAGGCTTGTAAACGGATCGGATTCGGATCGAATCAGGCAAATCAAAATCCATATCCGTTTATGTTAAACGGATTCGGATTAGATCCGTTTATTAATCGGATCGGATCAGGTAAATCAAAATCCATATCCGTTTACGTTAAACGGATTCGGATCCGATTATCCGTTTATGTTAAACTTGATTTGCAACATTTTTATTTTCAACTCTTATTTCATAAATTAATTTTGCAAATGTTCCAAAAAAACAGATAATGAAATAAAAAACTATTATAATATATATTTAAAATATTATTAAATACAATATATATTTAATAAAAATATATTATATATAATTTGTGTGTGTGTGTGTGTGTGTATATATATATATATATATATATATATTAATCAGATCGGATTATTAACAGATCGGAGTATATGAATCCAAATCCGCTCCATTTAATTAATGGGTAATCTGGTAATCGGGTAATCGAATTTTAGACATGATCCATATCCGCTTAAATGGATCAAATTCGGAATTGAATAAAATTCGATCCATCCCATGTTTTCTAATATATAAAGGAAAACGTACTCAATAAGAAATCCCGACATAAATGCAAACTTTGAACTATACTCTCCCCGTACTTGTATTTCTTGAGATTTTTATAAAATATTTCATTCGTTTCAAATTAAGAGTCCATTATTTTATTTTAGATTGTATCAAATTAATAATTCATTTTTATTTTTTGGACATAATCAACGTTTCAAATTTCTTGATACTGAATATGTATTGATTTTGGCTATTAATTGAAGGTATCCTTGATCAATAATATAGGGGCTCTTAATTTGGGACGGAAGGAGTAATAGAACTTTAGCCTATCAAAAATTTTGAAAAATATTAGAAGCCTCATAATCAGATGTCAATAGTTTTTATTTATGATTAAATTTATATTCTCAAATGTGTAAATATACACAGAATATTTAACTACTCATTTTTACACATAAAATGGGCCTATAACAGCCCTGACAGGAAACTTGGGAGAAAAGAACACCCCGATTTTCAAACATACCATGATTTAACTAAAAGATTTCTTGAATTAGAAACACCAAGTCTCCTACTAGTTATTCATGTTTAAAATCATTACAAACATTACAGTGTATAGGTTGGGGTTGATTGTTCCTCGGATTCTTTCCCCGCAGCAAATTGGACATCAGGAAAAATTTTGATACATCAATGAAGATTCCCTCTGAGGGTGCTTAGAGCATTTGGTCTTTGTGATGCGTGTGTCAGTTGGAATACAGTTAATCTTCACTCATCAAAATTATCAGTTGTTCAAAATTCTGGGATGGGCGGCCTTTTCCATCCGACTTTATCTTCACTTATCCGATCATTATTCATGACATGCAAAAGTATTTTGGTTGATAGTAATTGAGAAAACAATGTTCTCTGAGGTCTTTCATCCAATGGCGACTTGTCATTAAAGATGCTAGAAAGGCAAATGTTTCGGAGGGTATAATCTCGTGGCAAACTTTTACTTCCCCGTCTCCGAGGGATTGCCTATTGATAAACCTGTTGCTTTTGTATGAAAAGTGCTTAAAACTTGGAGAGTGAAACAGCTCCTCTATTAAGCTTTTGTTTCCTGCTGTTGGGTTATTTGAACTGTGAGAATTAAATGAAAATTTGAAGATGTTCAGGTGTCTACTAATCGATCCAAATCTAACAAATTGACGTGACTTCTCCGCAGACAACCTATTAAGCCTACTACCAAAAGCAACAATGAGAAACAAAAATGAATCCTATGCGATAACATTTGATGTAAATTTAGCCAGAAATATCCATGTCCGAAACAAAGGGATAAAACTCAGAAGAATATCATACCTAGCATGCAGATCTGTGTATATTAGATAATTTCCTTCGAACTACATGGATTCACAATATCATAAACCAGGAATCACAGTTAAGCTCACTATTCAAAAAACAAACTAATGCGTCCACAATATCATAAACCAGGAATCACAGTTAAGCTCATTACTTGAAAAACAAACTACATGAGTCCACAATATCACAAACCAGGAATGATGGTCAAGCTCAAGTGCTCACTATATGAAAAACAACTTGACTGTTTCGTATAATGCTTCAATTCTAAACTAATAATCACTTAGACAGGTAAAATGATACAGCAATAAATTGAACAACAGCAGTGCAACAAAAATTACAGAGGAAAAGGCCATGTTTATCTCCCTCAGTTAAAAACCTCATAGAATTTCTCAATGACAAGTAAACCCGAGTCAATCGACTCCAAGGGATCCTTCCGAAGCCTGTGTCTCAAGCAGTTGGGGATGACTGTAGCAATATCCTCTGGAATAACTTTGTCTCTCCCTTTTAGAGCCGCCAAAGCTTTTGCTGCCCTATTGGTAACTATATCGCCTCTCAGTCCATCAACATTCAGCTCAGAACAAACCTTGGAGATTTTTACACGAAGTTCATGATCAATCTGAACATTAGAAAGCGAACTCCTAGCTGAGGTAATTTGCTCTTGGAGCTTATCTTGCTCTGGTATGTAAGATTCCCTAAACTCTTTTGGATTCTTATCAAACCGAGCTCTCTCCTCCACGATTTTCACTCTCAGCTCGGCATCCCTAACGGTCCCCACTTGCGCGTGCATACCGAACCGGTCAAGCAACTGTGGCCTAAGTTCCCCTTCCTCGGGATTCCCTGAGCCGATGAGGATAAACCGAGCCGGATGTGAAATGGAAATCCCCTCTCTTTCGACGGTGTTCCATCCCGAGGCAGCGGAATCCAAAAGGACATCCACTAAATGATCATCCAAAAGATTAACTTCATCCACGTATAAGATTCCTCGATTAGCTTTAGCAAGAAGGCCAGGCTCAAATGCCTTCACACCCTCGGTGAGGGCCTTTTCAATATCAATTGTCCCACAAACTCTATCTTCGGTTGCCCCCAATGGCAAATCGACCATGTTAATTTTGGTAACGACAAGAGGGAGTTCCTCGCCTTGGATTATTCTCTCTCGCACTTCTGCACCCATGGATTCGGGGTCATCTGGATCAGAGTTGAATGGGTCTCCAGCAACGACCTTGATCTCGGGAAGCAAATCTACCAATGATCTAACGGTTGTTGATTTACCTGTCCCCCTATCACCCATAATCATCACACCTCCAATCTTGGGATCAATCACATTTAGTAGAAGGCATAATTTCATCTCGTCTTGTCCTACTATAGCAGCAAAGGGATACACGGGCCTTTGGCTTTCCTTTGCAGCCAGCTTCTGGGCCTGGAAATTTTACAGAAATCACAAATATTCTAGTCACAGGTTTTAAAATATACTTGCAAACATTTTCTTACAGGATTGTTATTTAAGTGAGGGCTTTAAGCTTCCTCCCTAACCAAAGTGTATAAAATTGCAAAGGTGTATTGACTTGGTCGGTAAGTAACTAGTGATTGTATTTAGACTTTGGTATCTTCATTATCTTTCTGAAGACTTTGGTACTTTTTTCGTTGCTTAATGTATACGTTTTGACACTAAATGTGCTAAATTCTATAAAAATTACATTCAGCGATGAAAAAGGTACAAAAGTCTAAATATATTATGCAGGTACCAAACTCTAAAGTGGTACCCATGTCAAAAAAATAATCAAATTTATAATGTCAATTGTTAAACATATTTGAAACTTCAATAATTCTAGGCCGACTCTCATTTCTAACTCATTGGGACTCACTTACGTGTCGCACCCGTATTGGCTCGTGTTTGGATCTCACACCAATGGGGTCCAAACACGAGCTAATACGGCGCGACACGCCAGGGAGTCGCACCCAATGAGTCGGAAATGAGAGTTGGCCTAGAATGACTCTCAAAACTTTGCTACACATTTTATTCCGAGTAACAACATTGTTCGGAGGACAACGCCAAGAAATTTGCAATCACATCAATCATTTGATAAACATCTGAAATGTACCTACCCCAGTATTCTCCAATTGTATTCCGAAATAAACTAAGATATTAGTTAAAATTGCGTGATTCCTACTGAAACCTTAGATCAAAATTGTTATTGCTAATAATAAGCGGTACCTGCTGAGCAGGGCTGATTTCAGTGGCAACATTGGAAATTGAAACATGGAATTTAGACCTCCCCTTCTTAAGTGGAACTCCAATCCCTCCATAGAACTTCCTCCCTTGACTCTGCCCTATAAACACCCAATTATCAACATTCACCAAATCTTAACTAATCTAAAAAACCCATTTTATACTAACTGAAATTTAAGCATAAAGAACCACAATAAGTATATTTTCCACATGAATGATGCTAGAAAGACATGATTTTCATGTCTACCTCAAGTGGATGTCGTGCTAAAGGTACCCACCAATAATACATACAACAACACACACGTATAAGGCAATGGAATATACCTGGAATTAGGGAGAGAGAGTGAATGGAGATTTTGGAAGAGGGAGATTTAAGGGGTTGATAGGCCAAGGTTGGTGCAGAAGATCCTATGACTCCAGCCATATCCAACTAGAGATTTAAAAAAGTGGGTTTTGAGAGGTTGGGTGTTTCTTCTAATTAAACTTGTAGAGGTTCACAACTAGACATGGGGGTGTATTGTATTGGTTACTACTTAGTATTGTGTGTGGAGGGTGGGTTTCATTGGTCCGGATAAGAGGATAGATTTCCATTCCATCCGGCTCTGTTCTGAGATATAATCCACTGTTCTCCGCCTTTCGATAGTATATCCTGTACGCTGGTTCTTTATTTGTAATTGGCTTTGGTTAATTTCGGATTTTGGCAGGGACCCATCAATTAGCTTGTTTGGGTAAAGTGAAATTGCGAAGTGTTACAAAAAATCAAATTCAAAACCAATATTGCTTTCTAATTGTTGTGAAAATAAGGTATATGGAGAGAATTTAGAGAAAGAGTGAATGTTTTATTTTATTGTTTGTAAATAATTAAGATGTATTTTTGTATTTATAGGAGATAATGACGTATCTAAAATGACATATTTAAATTTAGGGAAGGTACGTGGATGTTATCATCTAACAATGGGTTCAAAGTTGGGTCATTGCTAGATGAAATCCCGTCAGAGATAACAAACAGTGTATATGAATGAATAGAGATGGAGATGGGGATAATAAGATTAACACCAAGAGATACGTGGTTCAACCTTCAAGAATGGCCCTATATCCACAGATTGCTTTGTTGCACTAGTGTTAGATTAGTATAAAGGTGTAGTATCTTTGTCCAGATAATTAGAATGTCAGAATGTTTCTGTTAATCAATAGGTAAGAGGGATGATTGCTTGCATGCCCTGATCCCTAAGGGGGATCCGGTCTTTTATAGTGAATCCCTCTGAGGAAATGTCTGTTGACCAGTATGGGCCAGGTTGGAGCATCTTGCTAATGGAGCACTTACAAATACTTTAATGTTTCACCCATTAGGGGAAGGTTCTGCATATGCTGACTGCCTGACATGCCACGTACATATTGTTAGTCGGTCACTAACGTTACAAGTAGGAGGCTGAGCTCTTTGCTGAGTCGAAGTCCCTCATTGACATTTGTTCAGTCGGGCAGAGCTTTTAGGTTGTCGTTGATTGGTTTTCTATGATTCTCTTTGGATTATGAGTTGTTTTACAAATACGGTATAAAAAAAACTCAAGACTTTACTCACGACTACCAAGAAATGGGTGAAGTTTTTTACAAATGGTCTCGGGTTGACATCTCTTAGTCTAGATGTGGACAGTTGTTCAGCTCTTGGATTTTCTCAAAACCAGTGGCCATTTAAAAATCTTCAGGTATTCCTCACGCTAGGATTTGTTTCGATTCTAGAGTTTATTTATGGTTGAATTGAGTGCCCTGCATGAGTGAGTCATCAAGAATTTGGAAACACGTTTCAACTTGGACAATCTTTATCCTGGTGCTTTTTTTCTGAGAGATTTTCCACTCCTCTCCAAGGTCTTAACCCCGAGGACGATCCAAAAAATCCTAATTTTGTCCCAAAATTAGCTTTTTCCATTGTGTTAGCCCCCAAGTGTTGAGTACATATGAGTTTCATACCTCAAAGAGCCTAAGTAGTGTAAATATAAGAATTGGACCGGGGGGATTATGTTAATACCAGTAATACTATTGCTTTTGTCCAACTGAATTACGAGGAGACAACCATGATGACTAAATAGTAAGGTACCACTAAATCAGTAGAGGTTCCTCTAATAGTCGAAGAGGTGGACTTAGGAGAAGTTCCTACCACCTCATACGACCTTACCACCTCTGATCCTAGGTGGTACAAGAGTGATGTCAGAGTTGAAGATATGGATGACCTGAGAACCTTTTATTCCATACCAAATAATGTAACCATTAGGATTCCTGAGCCGAAAGAGAGGGCTTATGATAGGAGAAATTACAATGAGGGTTGTTTCCCTATTTGGGCTCTCCAAGTTGGAGTTCTTCTTCCCCCCCCCCCCCCCCATCCCTCAATAAGATCCATCTTAAAGGGTTATGGATTAACCTTTACATAACTTCCTCCAAATGCCTATATGTTTATTGTTAAAACAATGATCTACTGGAAGAAGTATAGAGGATATAATATAACTGGTATATATTTAGGATTATGTATGGTTTAAAAGATAACCATGAAAACTCATGGTATTACTACTTTTCTCCCAAGAAGTCCAATACCAAAATAGTCCAGGTTTCTCAAACTAGCAATTATAATTGGAAGACCAAGTTCTTCCACATTTCTGGTGTGTGGAAGTTCTTTTACAATGATCCAGAAAGAGGGATGAGCATTCCCAGGGACTGGGGCCCCTCAGATGATTGGAAAAAAAAAACCTCATTGGATAAGAGGTTGGTGAGGCTGATCAGACAAGTATGCATTTCGGACCCCATGTTCTATGAGGATATATACACCCCTAAGAGGTATGAAAGAATGACGAACTATCTGAGCATAAGTACTATCGACCTTAACACGTATAGGCCAGCAAAGACTGCTGATGATGATGAAGAGAGTTTCGAGGAAGAGGAGAAAAATGAGGAGGAGGTTGTCTAGGTTGAAGGCGACTATGATGAGTCCGAATAGGAGGTTGAATAAGGTGAAATTTTTTCATAAGTCTTTGGTCGTTCCTATTTTTTGCATGCTTTTGTACTTCATATCTAGCTGATTAGTGAGTGAGTTTATATTTGTTGTAATGTAGCTTCAACTCTAAACTCTAGTTCGTTTGTCATGGCCCCAACAAACGTTTTTAGGGATAAATTGAAGGAGATTCGAGCTAAACGGCTCGAAGAAATGGATCAGTGAGCTGCTTCCAAGAAGGCTAATGAAGAAGCCCATACCAAATAATGTAACGATGATTCATCTCATCTCACAAATGCTAAAGCAATAAAGTTGGTCGTTGAAGAGGCCAGGAAGAGGAAAATTACTGGTAAGTGCAAAAGTAAGGTTTTTAAAGAGAGGTAGGGTGGTAAGAAGAGGCCTTTGGATGACCCAAAAGCCAAGGATCCAAAATTTCCCAAGCTTAATTCTCATGAAAGAATTTCCATCAACGACCGACCTGCTCAGCGACTACTCAAAAGATGGAACTATTTGTCCCCCTATGGCCATATCGAACCCTTCGAGCTTGACCCTCTAGTGACCAAGAAGGAACTTTTGGCAGATCCTAAATCCGTACTTCTGAATACTTCCAATAATCCTGAACTTTTGGGCTATATAAGTTATAGACCCGACTTTAGGTTCATGAGGACACTAGATGTTGGTAACTTATGAAACTTTGCTTCCCACAAGGTCTTTGCAGTAAATTAAATTAGCTCAACTTTCATTATTCTTTCCCAGTCTATATTTTATACTTTAGACAATTTATTTCATTTCTCTTTTTGTAGGGTAACATGGCCACCACTGTTCTATGGGAGAAAGATAAGTCTTCCCTAAATATCAGTGATGAGATTATGAGTGCCAAAGGGGATTTTAAAGGGAATATCAAATATCTTAAGGCTGATCTGTCCAAGGCACATAATAAGCTGCCAAAAAATGATGATCAGATGGTGATCGAGGTGTAAGAGCTCAGTAAGGTCGAAAAGGAGATTAGACTTCTGTAACAAGATCTTAAAGTTGTCAAGGACCAGCTTGATGCTTTAAAGATAAAACTTTATGAGGCTTTGGTTGCTGTTTCCATGGCCAGGGATCAAGTTGTGAATCCCTTCAAGGATTCTGAGGAATATATCATATAAACAACCATGTTCTTCCTCAAGGGCTTTGACGAGCTAAAAAAGAGGGTAGATGAACATTACCCAAACATTGTTGAAGTTGTCATGGCCTATGAGGGAGATGGTGATAAAGCGAAAGCCTTGGATGAGGAAGAGGAGGTTGCTCATCAAGCTGAAACGGGGTCATCTTCTAATGATGATTTCCAGGTCCTTAGGAAGAGTAAGGTTATTGAAGAAAAAATTACTGCTGCTAGGAAATCGAAGTTGGCTTCGAAGGCTGTTGTTGCCTAGCCTGCTTCCTTTTATTTTTTGAACAATTCTTATTTTTTGTAATCCTTCATCTATGAAGCGAGTTTGAATAAAAAAAAGAAATATTTGAGCAATTTATGAATTAATACAAATGATCGTGTTATATCATAAATATGTGACACCTTGTAGGCCTCTGAGGAGGTGACACACGTCCTCATTAAGGGAAAAAAGAAAGGTCGGTTTGCCTAAGATCTGCTCGGCTAAGGGTATCTGCTCAAGTATAAATATGCTCAGATCATCAGTGTAACAGACTATCTCACTATTAAACAATGTTACTAAACCCCACTAACGTCAGCCTTGCTCCAATTATATCACGTGAAAGAGTGCCAATAGTCAAGTTAATCCCACTTCCACACGTAAGGATGTTATGCAATATCCCACATTGATCATGTTGTAACAAACTCGTCATTATCTATCTCCTGGAATGTAAAAGCTGTAATTGTCTGGCATATAAAGGCACTCAACCTCTCCCACTATATTCTCTCTCCAATAACTACCTCTAAATAGCACTCTATCCCACAAAATGAGGGATTCAAAATATCAGCCTAAACCCTATGGAGATCTTGTAATCATTCATGTCTATTGCCCAACGAAAAATACATATAATCAATACTGCACATGTAGATATAGACACCGTTTTGGGCCGAACTACGTTAATCATTATTTTCTTTCTTTATCTCCCATCCCTCTCCATTCTTCCCAAATTGGGATGTTGGTAGTGATAATTTCTTTATTTATTATTATTTATCATTGGAATTTCCTAACTAAGAATCCCAAATCTAAATACTAAAATTAAACGATAATAGATTGGCGTCTTCTGTGGGAATTGATAAGTCGTTTCTTGTTTCCTACCATTTTCTAGTCCCCAAGCATTGTTTCCCCTTTTTTTCAACGTTCGCTTGCAAATGGTAAAAAATCCTATGATTAGTCGCGTAGCAGAAGAAAATTCATCCTCCACACCTATGGGGTTGGGTGACATATAAGGAATTTTGATGAACCTGATAAAATGACATGTTACAATGCATGAGAGTGTGAAGCAACTGACGCATACACTCCAAACTAGACAGAGTAGGTCCGAGGGGGATCCTTTCACCTTGATCGAAAGAGGACCCTCGGACAGAAGAGGAGAATGATGCATCTCGCCCCCCCATTGAGTCAAGAGGTATACTTACAGAGCTCGTGCCTTGGAAAATTTAAGGAGATTAAACTTGGGCTCACAAGATGAAAGGAGTATATCAAGATATATTGGATCACAAAAAGATAGGTTGTACTGCCAAAGAGCCACCTCATCCCTCAAGATAACTTGGTATGATGATGAATAATCTTTCTCCGAGGAGAGGCCTAGTGTACTGGAAAGGTTGAGTAGAGAGTCAATGTTTGATCATTTGGGCCACATAAAATAAGGGGTTAATAGCATGGAGGTCCCAGAGAGCACGATGAGCATCGAGAAGAACCAACTCAATTTATCACTAAGAGAACACAATGATCGGTCTAGTCCTGAACGAACATGAGAGGATTGGCCAGAACCGAACACACTTCTCAGGAAGAAAGCTCATCTGGATGCTGAAATCGATCAAGCAAGACAATTGTAGTCAAAACTGAGAAAGAATATCAGCCCTAGAAGGGATTTATCCAACGATCGAAGGATCGTTTTAAAGAAATCATTAAATTCAAGAACCCTTTACATAGAGGTTTCGTGAAGGGATTACCCTTCACTCCGTCGGTTGTAGGTTATCTGATGCCTACAAAGTTCAAACCACCAGTTATTAGGCCAAAGTATGATGGCAAAACTGATGTTATTGCTCATAGAGCAGTATAAAGCCACCACTGGCATCTATTCGATCCCCGATGAAATGTGTTGTTGAGCAGCTTCCAGCATGATCACAGGGTCAGCACAAATATGGTACAACAGTTTGTCGCGTGGGCAGATCTCCAGTTTCTAATATCTGGCCACCTCTTTATCAGTAATTTCTATTTGGGGATAAAACCCGATAAGAGAGTGGCCCACCTGCCCAATGTTCAAAAAAATGTGGATAAAACTACAAATGAGTTTATAACATGCTTCAATAGCGAAAAAATTGAGGTGGTATATTATGATGAGAGGAGTGTAAAAACTGCACTGATGAGTGGATTACTATTTGGAAAGCTATGTTATGCGTTAGCTAAATAATTGTCGAAAATAATAACGGAAGTCCTAGACAAGGTAGGAAAAATCATTGTAAGGACACAAATTTCCAATTAAGTCCTTTGTAGTTTTGGCTCAATTCCGGACAAAAAAATTTGAGTTATAGGATAGTGTTCTTGTGCATCCTTTAAGCCTATGACATGCTAAAGTTATAAACGTTACAACCTTATTTTTCAAGAGAACATCATTGTCGTGTTTCAGTGCCTCGTTTCACGTCATCAACACCATATTCTATTATCTCCAAAGGTATGAATGTTTTTATATATTTGTTGGAGACCTAAAATAACTTTAATGGGCGTAATGTTTATTTAAAATAAAGTTTTTGGGCTTAAAATCGAAATATGAACATTCTGTCAGTTTGTTCGATATTGTCGTTTGAACGAGTTTGCCATTCGAACGAGAATGTCGTTCGAATGAGTTTGCCAACGACTTTTCCCATTTGGCCACTGGAACATCATTATATGGTCGTTCGAACGAGATTTTCGGCGAGAAATTTTTTGGCAGTTTTTCTCCATTATCCCATTCTTTTGTTCCCACTAACTCTTCCAGATTTATTAAGTGCGGGAACCTCTTTTGAAAATCCAACTTTTGACATTTTCTAAACACATTTTGAGAGAACAATTTAAGAGAAGAAAAATTTCTTAGTTCATTTATTAGTGTTTTTTAGTATCCATGAATTACTTTCTACAAAAATACTTACACCCATTTGTTTAAGTTTAATCCAAGTTCCTATTGTTATATACTTGCTTGGAGAGTGTTGGGCACCGGGTTTTACTCTACCGAATTGAAGGGTTCGTTTGGGTTTACTTCTACATCCCATAAAGAAGAAGTTCATTATTTTTCTACGGCGTACTCACACGGTGATAGGCATTGTGCGAGGGTTGATGGTTATCCAAAAGCTTCATTGGTGGATTCCAAGTTTCTGATGGATTTAGGGATTATCGACTAAGCAGAGGTTGGTAAAAGAAGACGCGTCAGGGGCTTGAAGGGAGTCGAGTCGAGTTGAGTAAGGCATTTGTCTATACTTATAAAATTTCGTACTTAGTGGACTTAAGGCTAGGGTCGTTCGAGGTTTTTTCCCGTTATGGGTTTTTCCTCGTAAATCGGCGCATAGTGTGATATTGTTTATTATCTTGCTTAAATACTTAGAATGCATGCTTAGGTTAACAAGATAAAATTGGTTTGTTTATCACACGTATTTAATTTGGTTCTATAATTTAGTTTGGGTTAAATTTAAGTTAATTTAATTCAAGTCGGTAATTTAATTTGTTAAATTTGATTTGGACCAATTTGATAATATTTAAAATATTGTGTAGGCAAATTTTAGGACTTGTGTTAAATTAATTTTGGGCTAAAAGCAAATTTCTCATAGTTAACTTCAAGTGTTATTTTTGGTTTGTGAGAAAATCCCAATATTGGTTTGTGTGAATTTTGTGTGTATGTGTGTGTGTTCACCATAATTCACTTATTTAAATTTAATTTAATTTTTTATCTTTTTAAGAAAATAAAATAAAATTAATTTGGAAAATTAAATTTTCGTGTTGAACCATCGTTATTTCGCATTTAAAAGGAAATTGATTTTAAAGTAAAAGAAGTTTAAAATTAGGGGTCAACATTTCCAACAAGTGGTATCAGAGATGGAGCGCTAATTTATTGCGTTAAGGTCCTTTTATATATTTTTGGTTAAAAATGGAATTTTTTCCATATTCTAAATTTCCTATTTTCGATGGTTCTAATTACGCGTATTGGAAAGCGTGTATGAAATCGGCACTAAAATCTATCGATGAGAGGGTTTGGTTGTTAGTTGTTAATGGGTGGTCTCCACTTACATATTTGGTAGAAATGAGCGTGTTCCCAAATCCACTGATAGATGGAGTGAGAATGAATTTAAACTTGCAAATTTTAATTCTCGTGGTTTAAATGCCTTGTTTAGCACGGTCACACCGGATGAATTTCGACGCATTATGACGTGTGAAACCGCTAAAGAAGCTTGGGATATTTTACAACTCACTCACGAGGGAACTAGTATCGTAAAAGCTTCTAAACTCCAAAACCTCACCACTCAATTTGAAACCATCAAAATGAATGAAAAAGAAACATTGATGAATTTTATCCTAGACTTTCCGATATAGTTAATTTATCTTATAATTTGGAAGAGAAAATACCCAACGACCGAGTAGTAAAGAAAATTTTAAGGTCCCTACCCGATAGATTTATTCCTAAGGTGACCGTGTTAAATTCTTTACCCACTTTAGTCTCTACAAAATTAGAAGAGCTCGTAGGCGACTTACAAACCTATGAACTAGACATGTTTCCCTCCAAAACTGAAAACAAAATAGATAAGGGCGTTACTTTGAAAGCCCGAAAGGAGGAAAAGCAAGTAGTAGATAGTGAAAGTGATAGTGACTCGGAAGATATGGCTATGTTTGTTAGGAAGTTTCATAAATTTCTTAAATTTCTTAAATTTAACAAAGATAAATTTAAAAATAATTTTAAAAAATTTGAAAATTCTAAGCATGACAAAGCCGAAAAGATCCCTAAAACTTTTAATAAAAATTTAAAAAAGGATGAGTCAAATAGGTGTGATGGTTGTGAAGGGTATGGCCATAGGGCTTTTGAATGCCCCACTAAACTAAGGAAAGAGGGTAAGCAACTGATTTCATATAATGCTACCCTTAGTGATAGTGATAAGGAAAAGGGACAAAATTCCCCCATTGAACGCAAATTTATCGCGTTCATGGCAAGTCATGTGAGCACCGATAATGAATCTTCCCATGAAGATATACAAATAGGGGTGGACAAAAAAAAGACCGACCCGAATGGACCGATTGGACCGAACCGAAAATTAAGGCTATTTTGAAACCGGCCTGAAAATCGGTTCACAAAAACTAAAAACCGATTAAATCAGTCCGGTCCGCGATCTACTATTTTAAAAGATCGATTTGGACCGGACCGGACCGATTCCCATATATATATAATAAAAATAATGTTATTGTGTTTCTTATGTATAGTTTTTGAATTAATATATATAACTTATGAATTTAATTTGGAACATTTTATATATGTAGACATTTTTTTATTTGGGTTAAAAAAAACCATGTAAATATCACTTGGAGTTTCGAGTATTACTTTTTTGTATATATATTTGTGAGAAAAATAGATAAAAACATTCATAAAATGTACATATATATAAAATAGGGTCAGAACCGAATTTTACCCCGGACCGGACCGAAAAAAGCCTGGACCGAATTAGTAGGTTAACCGAATTAATCGGTCTGATCTCGGTCCAAAAAAATTGAGGACCGAATATTCGGTCCGATCCAAAAAATAGGCAAAACCCGGACCGGACCGGACCGTGCCCACACCTATATACAAACACATGACACTTTCGAGGTCAAAGTTTATGATTCCATTATTTTTTATGGTTGTGAGAGTGAAGAAGAGAAAGAGAGTGAAAATGAAGAATAGGTTGATGTGAGTGAACTTCAAATTGATTTTCAAGAATTATATGAAGAATCTATTAAATTAAAAAGAGCAAATTTGAAGTTAGAAGCTAGTTTAAGAGAGCATGTCAAGGTCGTTGATGATAATGTATTAGTTGAAGACCTTAGGACATGTGAGAGAGATCTTCGAGAGAAGCTTAAGTATGTAGAAGGCAAGAGAGATAGCCTTAGAGGTTTGATGGAATCCTTAAAAGAGGAGATTCTCGAGTTTGAAGAGAGAAATGATTTGCTTGAGTCTAGGATTGAAGAGCTTGAGAATAAAGTGAGAGACTCAAGTAGAGTCAAATTTGATTTAGAGAGTCGTTCGGAGAAATTAGATAAAATCTTAGGAACAGTCCAAATTAAAAATGTCACTTATGGTTTAGGCTTCAATTCTTGTAACAATTTCACCATTAAAGACAAAACCAATGTTTTAGGAGAATCCCCTAGGAATAATGTTATCGATCATTCCTTAGGTAAGTCTTTTCGTCGTGTCTTTAGGTGCTCACATTGTGGTCGAAAAGGTCATCTTAGGAAGTTTTGTTTTGATCTTAAACGAGGTCCTAGAAAATCCCAACGTAAGGCAATCGAGGTAGCCAAGATTCCTACACCCTGAGATCGTCATTAGTTTGGGTTAGGAGATTCGACTTGGTAGCTTTACAAGATAGGATTTTTTATTCTCATTTACTTTCACACGATACCTCATTTGCTAAATCTAAATGTCACACCCCAAACCCAATATCCATACTAATCATTTGTTATTGGAATAATTAGATCATAATCTTGAGCCCATTGGAAATATGATTCATTCATCAATATTTTCCTACATAATGTGCATAATGAACATAATATTATTATTATTATACCATAATGAAATCAATATCAGAGTCATAATTAACCGGACATACAATACTATGATTAACTATGATAAAATTTCACAATCATCAACTCAATCCATACTAACGCAATATATATAATGTGTGAGCATATTAAAATCTTCAGTGTGACAATGATAAAATTCCCATATTTAAACCCCAGCTCTTTCCAACGGTGCAACTCTCAAAGTTACCGGTCATATGGTATTCTAGCTGGCAGCATACAAACCTGAAATTATTAAAATATAAATCGTAAGCATTAAGCTTAGTGAGTTACTCATTCCCTACAATGAAATAACAATTCTATATCGAATATGTGGATATAAAATCCGAACAATCCTGCCCATTGGCAATAACAATTCCTGGATCATAAGATCCAAATAATTCTGCCCATTGGCAATAACAAATCCTGGATCATAAGATCCAAATAATTCTGCCCATTGGCAATAACAAATCCTGGATCATAAGAGCCAAATAATTCTGCCTATTGGCAATAACAAATCCTGGATCATAAGACCCAAACAAATCCTGAATATTTTAATATCCAAACAAATCCTGAATACCGAAGTATTCCAACCAATCCTGGATCATGAGACCCAAACAAATCCTGGATATTTTAATATCCAAGAAAATCCTGAATACCAAAGTATTCAAACCAATCCTGCTCTTAGAGCTATATTCGTATTTATATATGAAACAAATCATAAGTACACTCACCTTGATAGTTTAACTGGATTTTCCCTTGCCTTTATCTGGTACTTGTTCAATCAGCTCTTCTTCCCTTCCTATCATTCTTAAAATATTAGTATCATCATAATAATATCAATAATCCAAAGAATGATTTAAACATAATTCAATCCATAAGCATCACATGATTCCATTCAAATCATTTATCACAAGTGAAGTTTCATCCAAATCCATGTTAATATATTTAACATATCCAAATCATAGAACAAATATAAATTCATTTATTCTTGGTAATTAAATCCTTGTATTAGTATTCCAATACAAAATACGGTATATCATTTTAAGTCTCCTAGAGCAAGATATGCCCATTTCTTTACCACATAGCAAATCTACCCTATAGGCTCTTTTATCGTTCATTCAACTTCCAGGAATTTCCATAATTTTTCTACATCATAAATTTATATGATATTTAAAATAACATAAGTAAACATATTGAACAATACAATATTAAAATTTCATAATTTTCAGAGTTCATTTGCTATGTCAAGTAAAATATCGAACACATGGCGGGCATACTTTCACCCTTAGGGAAGATTTCATACCCAAACTTCAAACTCTCACCAAAGACTCATTTCTTGGTATTTTACCATGATTTTGGGATATGTCATACATATATGAGTCCAGGTTAATCTCCAATTGGAATCAATCAATTATAGTAAGTATACAAAAATATATGGATGTTTGAATAAACAAGGTTCCTAAACAAAACAATCTCAAGGGTTTACACATTCAAGTTTTCTTAAACTTGCATCTATCCATAAGTACATATCAAGACATGTAATTTCAGTAAAAAAATGATTATTTCAATCATTTAAATAAGTAATACAAAAAATAAACAAGATTTATGGATGAAAATACCTTAGGGGCTTTTACGTAATTTTTCTATGAATTTTTCTTCAATTTCTCCTCACACTTTCTTCCTAAACTTCAAAACTCTCTTTCTTTAAGCTTACAATCTATCATGGATGAATTTAGATGAATAAGGAGGTAATTCTAAGGGTTTGAAGTCGGCCAAAGCCACCACCCTTCCCAACCAATCAAAATATAACATGTGGCATTATATAAAACAAAATATCATTTAAGGCTAAATGACTACTTTACTCCCTGTTCGTAAAAAGACAATATATTCCCATTCGAATATCCATTAGATTAACCGTTTGTTTTTTTATAAACCTAACTCATATATCTACAAATATCTAGTTTACACCTCAAGTTCATTATTATGTCATAAAGGTCAAAACTAGCCTCCAACAGGAACATTCCTACCGAAAACTTTAAAATTTCACATTTGTAACTAATTCGATATTTCAAGATTTATGAAGGTAGGATTAAACTAAACATAATTACTTAACATTATATATACTAATAACATATTATTCATATCACATAAGCTAATCATGATTTATCATAATTATATTCGGGTTGTCACAATTCTCCCCCCGTTAGGAAATTTCGTCCCCAAAATTGACATACCTTGGTTGTCCGAATCAAACAAATACGGATAACTAATCTTCATGGTATCCTCTCTCTCCCATGTATCCTCTTCCATGGAATGCCTTCTCCACATAACTTTCACAAGTGGGATTACTTTTGATCTCAATATTTGTTCCTTCATATCCACGATAGCAAGTGGTTCTTCCATATAACTCAAGTCTTCCTTTAACTCAATAGGATGTTCCACCAACACATGTGGAGGATCCGCTATATACTTTCTCAACATAGAAACATGGAAAACATCATGTAACCGAGATAACTCTGGTGGTAACGCTAACTTGTAGGCAACCATCCCGACTTTCTCAAGGATTTCATAAGGTCCAATGTAGCGTGGACTTAATTTCCCTTTCTTTCCAAATCTCATAACTCCTTTCCATGGAGATATCCGAAGAAACACATAATCCCCTTTCTGAAATTCCAAATCTTTTCATCGTTTATCTGCATAACTTTTCTGTCTATTTTGAGTTGTTCTCATTCTATCTTGAATAATCTTCACTTTTTCAGTGGTGACTTCAATCAATTCTGGACCCTTTATCTTCCTTTCACCAACTTCACTCCAATATATTGGTGTACGACATCGTCTACCGTACAATGCTTCATTTTGAGCCATACCAATAGTAGACTGAAAACTATTGTTATATGCAAATTCTATCAAAGGCAATTATTCATCCCAATTACCTTTGAAATCAAGCACACAAGCTCTAAGCATATCTTCCAAAATCTGTATTATCCTTTCAGGCTGCCCATCTGTCTGGGGATGAAAAGATGTACTAAACTTTAAGTTGGTACCCATAGCATACTGCAAACTATCCCAAAATCTGGATGTAAAAGTCGGGTCCCTATCTGAAACAATAGAAACAGGTGCTCCATGTAATCGAATAATTTCATTAACATACAGTCTAGCATACCTATCAACTGTATATGTAGTCTTGACTGTTAGAAAATGAGCAGACTTGGTCAATCTGTCCACCACTACCCAAATCGAATCTGACCCCTTCTGAGATCGAGGAAGCCCAACCACAAAATCCATCGTTACATGATCCCATTTCCACTCTGGTATTGGCAACGGTTGAAGCAAACCACCAGGTTTCTGATGCTCCACTTTCACTTGCTGACATATAAGGCACCTAGAAACGAAATCAGCTATTTCCTTTTTTATATTATTCCACCAATAATGCTCCTTTAAATCCCTGTACATTTTAGTACTACTAGGATGCATAGTATAAAGGGAATTATGAGCCTCATCTAAAATTTCCTCTTTCAATTCACCCACATTAGGCACGCATAATCGCTGCTTATACAATAAAGTGCCATCATTCATAATACAAAAATCTTCAGACGTACCATCTCAGACATCTTGTCGTTTCTTCTCAAGAAAAGGATCTTGACTTTGCAAATCATGAATACGAGTAGCTAATAGAGGCCTCACGCTTACATAAGCAAAGAATCTGTCCCCATTTGCTAGTTGCAATTCCACTCCCATCAATCTCAACTCCATAATATGAGAAACTCTTGCACACTGAATGCAAGATAGCCTGCCCGAATTTTTTCTACTCAAAGCACCTGCAACTACATTCGCCTTTCCCGGATGGTAGTGAATTGTACAATCATAATCTTTAATTAACTCCATCCATCGCCTCTGCCTCAAATTCAACTCCTTTTGAGTAAATAAATACTTAAGGCTTTGATGGTCAGTAAAAATGTCACATACCTCACCATATAGATAATGATGCCATAATTTTAAAGCAAACACAATAGCAGCAAGTTCCAAATCATGCGTAGGATAATTTTATTCATGTGTACGCAACTGCCTAGAAGAATAAGCAATAACTCTACCATGCTGCATAAAAACACAACACAACCCAGCCCTTGGTGTGAAGCATCAGTATAAATAACAAAACCATCTCCACCATATGGAATAGTAAGAACAGGTGCAGCTACCAACCTCTTTTTCAATTCATCAAAACTATTTTCGCAATCAAAATTCCATTCAAACTTAACATCTTTCCGGGTTAATTTAGTCATCAGCAAGGCTATTGAAGAAAATCCCTTAATAAACCTTCTATAATACCCAACTAAACCCAGAAAAATCTTCACCTCAGTCACATTATTGGGCCTCTCCCAATTTACAATAGCTTCCACCTTCTTGGGATCAACACATATACCATCTCCAGAAATATCATGGCCTAAAAATACAACTTTTGATAGCCAAAATTCACATTTGCTAAACTTAGCATACAATTTCTTATCTTTCAACACATTCAAAATAGTTCAAAGATGCTTTTCATGTTCAACCATATCACGTGAATAAATCAGAATGTCATCAATAAAAACTATCACAAATGAATCAACAAAAGGATGTAGTACCCGGTTCATAAGATCCATAAATACAGCTGGAGCATTAGTCACCCCAAAAGGCATCACCAGAAATTCAAAATGACCATACCGAGTACGAAAAGCAGTTTTAGAAATATCACTCTCCTTGACCCTCAACTGATGATAACCCGATCGTAAGTCTATTTCTGAAAACACTTTAGCACCCTGTAACTGATCAAATAAATCATTTATACGAGGTAAAGGGTATTTTTTCTTAATTGTAGCTTTATTCAGTTGCCTATAATCAATACACAAATGCATGGCACCATCTTTCTTCTTCACAAATAAAACTGGTGCACCCCATGGAGACACACTAGGCTGTATGAACCCCCTATCAAGTAAATCCTGTAACTCAATCTTGAGTTCTTTCAACTCAGCAGGTGCCATTCTATATGCTTCCATAAAAATAGGTGTTGTCCCCGGTGCTAATTCAATACTAACTTCAACTTCTCTTTCTGGAGGTAACCCTGGAAACTCACTAGGAAACACTTCAGGAAAATCCCGTGCAATAGGAACATCGACTAATTATAAAGACCCCTTCCTAGTGTCAAGAACATATGCAATAAAACCCTCACAACCCTTACTCAATAATTTCCTCGTCTGAATAGCAGAAATGATGCAACTGGGAACAATTTTCCTTTCCCCCACAAATTTAAATTCAGGCTCACCAGGCATATTGAAAATAACTTCCTTATAGAAATAATCCATAGATGCATGATATTTAGATAACCAATCCATTCCTAGAATTATATCAAAATCAGAAATATCCAATGGAAGTAAATCTATAATTGTATCTCTAGACCCCACAGTCAAAACACAATCACGAAAAGCATATTCAGCTACAACCATATCCCCCATAGGCATATAAATACCCAACCCCACATCTAAATGAGTACATGGCCTATTCAGGTATACAACAAAAGCATAGGACATAAAATAATGTGTGGAACCAGGATCAATCAAAACATAAGCACTTCTATCAATAACAAAAAGTGCACCTATCACCACATTTGGAGTAATCTGAGCTTCTTTCATCGTAAAGACTCGTCCACCTAGCCTGGAACCATTAGCTTGTCCTCTACCCACACTTTTCGCTCCACTGCCTGGAGGTAACACTCTTCTTACTGCTTCACTAGGTGCTGTTGGAGTTTCTGCCAACTGCGGACAATTCTTCTTAACATGCCCCACTTGATGACAATGGCAGCATTCCACTCCCTTAAGCTTAGGACACTCAGATTTATAATGCCCTTCCTCTTTACAAAAGAAACATATAACACCTCCTATTGGGGCCTCACCTCTCCCTGACTTTGTGGCTGAACCAAAAGATCCTCCACCCCTGGTATCTGTAATACCCCGTATTTTTATGGCTTTTAAATTTAGGGATTTATTAAATTTAATTAAGATAAATTAATTTAATTTTAATCCGGAATTTTGTTTTAAATATTTACTAGCGTGACGACATTTAGTAATTATTAAAAATTTGTTGAATGTTACTGGATGATTATAGTAATATATGAGATTTATTTTATAAAAATTGTCACGTGTGAATAAAATGACAATTATGGAAATTTAAGTCGGAACGCGCCCGTATCGTGTCGGGATTAAATGTTGATCAATAAAAGTGAATAAATTATAAGTTGCTCGTATGGTCGTTTTGAGTGCGCCAAAGTGTTCGGAAGGGTCGAGATAGTCAGAAAAGTGTACCCGGGGGTTTAGTTTGGGTCTCGGGGCGTTTTTAGGCCTATTTGGTACCCCGGGAGGGCGTTTTGGACATTTCGTAATTATGGGTAATTAAACCCACGAATTTTCAAGGGTTATATCATATGGTAAGTGTTGTCTTCTAGGGTTAACATAACCAAAAACTAATGACGGCCATTGGAGAGGAAGAGGAGAAGTTTTCCAAGGGTTCTAGGCCAAGAACTCCTCCGGTTGCACCGCCGTCACTGTCAAATCGTAGATCGCGCGAAGGGGATCACAACCACACCTTTTTCTTCCACAAATCAGAGACTAAATTTCCAGGCAAGTATCTATCTTGATTTAATCAAGTTAATGCATCCTTTTATATTAGTCTAAGGTTGATTAGAATTAGTGTTCTTGAAGAAAAACATTAATTGGAGACAAAAATTATATGTTGTAGAGGTAAGGATTATATTCTGGGAAAACCATTTCACATGTAGAGGTTGAACCACAAATTTCCATGGTGTTAGTGATAGAAAATCTGGAAGAACAATGGAAGAAACTAAGTTAAAGAAAATTATTAGGGTTCTTGAGAATTATATAGATTTTACCCTCTTATTTTGATTATACTTGATGAAAACTCGCATGTTTTACGTAGGATATTGTTTACATGGGTATACAACACTTGTAGTATAAGTTATTCGGAGTTTGGAACTGATATATGATGATTTAGATGAGTTTAAGGTAAGAATTTCGTAGCTGGGTTTTCTGCAGTTTCGCTATAACTGCTTGATCGATCGATCGATCGAGCCCAGAGCATCGATCGATCGACCCTCCTGGAAAACTGCATTTTTGCTCATGTTAGCTTAATCCGATTTTATGCGTAGAAAACCTTGATTAGGGTTGCTAGAACATAATGGAATATAAAATGGACCAGTAGGGTCAAGATAAACCCTGTTAAGTGGGACTTTAATGTGAAGCGGAATAAAGGGTAAACGGGGATATATTTATACTTAGAAAATCATATGTGCGTTGATTTAATAATCGAAAGGTCTAGGAAGTTGGAGTAGAAGGTAAGTGAGGGCCTACTGAAATTGTACTTAATTAAAGATAATACTTCGAGAGACGAGAAGTGAGTTTAGAATGACTTAATCACGAGAATAAAATGAACAAGTCCGTTATATGAAATAATCGAGTATAATGTGCAATAACGGATAATTATAATTATGGGTCGAGAGCGCACCTAATTTAATAATGTGGATGTGAATACATATTTATATATGACGGTGTGATTGTGCATATATTATTCCTGTGTAAAAATCGTACCCGGGCTACTTGCTATCACGGGAGTTTCCGCACTGGGACAGTCTTATCTCGATGGGACCTTTATGGGGGATATTGACTTGCACCCTAGAACATAAGATTCCTAGGTACAGGCTATCTGATTGATAGTCAGACGGTCCTAAGAGACATGTGGGTATGTGCTAACCTCTTAGGACTTGGAACTATGCTTCGCCTCCATTTGTATGTGTTTGTGTTAATGCAGTTCGAGAGCGATTCCGAACTAGCATTTCCCTAAGTATGTGTGATACAGGGACTTGATAGCAGAGTATGCCAGCACCATAGTTTTTATGTGGGGTGCCGTTAGTATATATGTATTATATGAGTGATTGGTATATATATACTTATTTATGGAAACTTTGCACCATAGATTTTTTTGTGGGGTGCCGTTTATATATGTATTATTTGGGTAACTAATATATATACGTGTATCTATATGATAACTTCCTACTGAGCGAAATAGTAGTTAAGTAAAGTATAAAATTCTTCAACTTTGCTACAAGTATTCGGAAACATTATAACGATACGGAATTATTCTAAATAACGTAAGAAATCTTGAAGAGATAGATTTTTCTAAAGTAAATATCATAACCTTAATTTCACATGTTAAGTCTTATGGAGAATAAGTTAGCAGAGATATATGAGATTCATTAGTACGGTAGACGTGCACATTAGATGAGAGGTGAGAATTCTCAAGAGAGTGTCGCATACTAATATGATTGTTGCATTAGCCGGTAAGCATTTTAAATACTTGCTAAACTATTTTTAAAACTGTTTTACATTTGGGCTCTGACCCGTTTGCTGTTATCTCTTCTCTCTTGTGTATATGCATATATGTATTACAGGTGCCCAGCCACAGGGGCGTCATGCTTAGGATTCTTTGGATGGACGCGTTGTAGCTTTTGTGGGAGTTGCATACCATTGCTTAGATGACTTCATTGTTGAC
Source organism: Sambucus nigra (assembly GCA_949130495.1). Classification (NCBI taxonomy): domain Eukaryota; kingdom Viridiplantae; phylum Streptophyta; class Magnoliopsida; order Dipsacales; family Adoxaceae; genus Sambucus; species Sambucus nigra. The sequence goes on from OX422216.1 coordinate 331,199,036, forward strand.
TCCACTTCTAGTTCAGCTTTATCCAGTGGGGGCATGTGTCGCCCTTTTCCATTATTTAGTTGGTTTTATCAGAGATTGTAATTCTTTTACTTTCAGTATCTTTATTTCGGGATTTATTACTGTCAGGATGTTTTCCTTTAGTGTTTTATTGTTGGGATTTATTATCGATGGATAAACTCTTGAATGTTCATTTCTATTCTTATACTTAATGTGTGACTCTTAAAATGTTAATGGTTAAAGGTTTTATAATTGGATTTAATAAAATGGAAATAAAGTGTATTTAAATGGTTTTGACACTTAGCTTAATTAATCAGGGTGTTTAAGTTTGAAAATTTTCATTTGCGACAGTGATGCTAAGAATGAACCAACTGTTCACCTTGATTTTAAATTTAATAAAGGAGTGATCGTCCTATATATAATTAGGCGGGGTGTCATAGTATCTCTGCCCAATCTCCCCTGACCTCTACCACTATCTCCACCACCTCTCTGAAATTTATGAGGTTCCATCTTAAGACTTCCACCATCACCTCCCTTAGAGTGAGATGCGTCGAATCTACTCTTTTTAAAACTCTCTCTACTCGCCACCCCTTGGATCATTTGCCTTTCTGCTATCGTGGCTTTGTTTAGCAGAGAAGCATAATCTTCTAACTCATAAGTGGCCACTCTATTTTGAATAGGCCAAATCAGTCCATCTTGAAACTTACTACATTTATCTTCTTTATCCTGCACATACTTAGTAGAAAATCTAGACAAAGCAATAAATTTAGCATCATACTCCCTCACAGACATTTTCCCTTGGGTCAAATTTATAAATTCCCTCAGCTTCTCCCTCCTATAAACTTTAGGGAAATACTTAACATACAAAGCTTTAATAAATTTAGCCCAAGTAATAACATCAGTACCATCCATCCTGGGCACCAAATGCTTTGATACCACCTGTGACACCCCGACTAATTAAATACCGGTTAGCTACTCCTTTATTAAATTAATACAAAATGCCAAGTTGGTTCAGTTCATAGCATCACTGTCGAAAACGTTTTTATAATTACTATCCACCTAATATTTAATAAGTGAGTTGTCAATTTTAATTAAATCCGATTAACATACAATAAGTGAATTATGAAATGATAACATGACCACCACAACATAGTCACAATAGAATCACCATCAAATAATGAGTCTGGAGGAATACTCCTCACAACCATCCAAATGCTGAAATAAATAAATACCAAGTCTGCATCACTAAATTTATTACAACCCAAAGTATGAAATAACTGAAAAGTAAGATGTCTCTAAAAGGAATGGGGCGACATGCCCAACAAATGAGAAAATCTGATAATGGAGTCAAGATCGAGAATGGAGGCGTCTACTGTCAAGGTCTTGTAACTCCCACAGCAGCTACATCACGTCACCTGAATAGAACTTCTATGCATGGTGTCCTTGTGGCTGGGCACCTAAAAGGTTTTACAAAAAAAAAATAGATTTGAAAGCAAACGGGTCAGAGCCCGATTGTGAAAATAGTTTAAAAATTTGCAAGTGTTTAATATCATTAAACAGTGAATATAAAGTACATGATAGTGTGTGCACTCACATGAGTTCCTCACCTCTCAACTAATTGTGCACTCCTATCGTACCCGTACCCATTCTAGTTATTCCCATATCTAACTAGTCCGACACAAAATCTAACATTATTACACGGTATCCAATTAAATTCCCAACATCTTCTATTTAACAGAGTGTTATGCCTTATTATATAGTTTCCCATATTAGTACTACTAATTACTAAAGATCTTGCATTTTCACTTTACAAACAGTTGCTATTATTTATACTCACATTTATTCATGACAATTCATTTCAATTAACAGTATATTATTCTCATCATAAATATACAATATTAGCACCCCGAGACTAAGCTGCGGTGCACACATACTCTTCTATCCAATCCCGGTACATCACGTACATAAGGACCACGTATTCCGAATCTCTCAGGAATCGTTTCATTAAACAACAATCACAAACAATGGAGGCGAACATAGTTCACATCACATGGGTCACGCACATACCTACGCTCTCATGATCAGCAGACTTATTAACTCCTTAATAAGTCCTTCTCTGACCTATGTCCTCGAGGTACCAATCTAGATCCCCCCGTAGGCACACAAAGATTAAGTGGCCCTGAACGAACGCTGACCTCCCATGATAGCAAGTACGGTAGGTATATTATACACAGATAATTACATATACTAAGCATTCACACATCTTAGATATCACCATATTTCATTAGTGGTATACTTCTCGTTCTTATACCAACATTTAGTGTTATACAGCTCACAAGTCCCCGGTTTATATGTATTTAAGTTATCAACTCTTCTCACGTCTTGATTAGTTGCTCGCTTCCCAATCCACAAATGTCATCTGGTTTACTACACGATTCTAAGTTTTACTCCTCAATGTACCCCAATCTCCCAATTATACCCATTAGTTAATAAGGGAAGGTTATCTCACCATTTAAATAAGTTTACGGGATACTAGAAATAAATTCAGGCCAAAAAGACCATTCTGTCAACTCGTTAGAAATCTCGTTCGAACGAGGTCGTTCGAACAAAAGGCTTCGAACGAACTACCAACTCATTAGAAGGGATACTGTCATCTCGTTAGAAGTTCGTTCGAACAAGGTCGTTCGAACGACCTGGGCAGGTCTTCTAACGAGATGGCAGTTTCAACCCAGAAATTCCCAAGTCCGATTTTCTCAATTCTTCTCCTCTCTAAATCCACCCTAAGACCATCTAAGTTATGTTTTAACGTATATAAACCATTTCTAATCATCCTAGATCATCCCTTAACATATTTTAGGGGTCAAATCTTACAAATCATCAAGGAATTAATATAAATCTCCAAATATTTCCCAAAATTCTATGAACATGAACCCATAATTTTATTATGCACAATTACTCATCATAAATCCGTTTTTAAATCATCATATATAACTTTTCGAATATTAAATCAGTCCATCATCATTCTAAATGCAAATCCTAACCCAAATTCAAAGTTTCTCCAACAATTTCATAGGTTTTATTTAAAACTTTCAAGATAAGATAATTCCTACACCAAACATGGAAGAAATATTCAATGCACTAAAAATATCAAATCACTTGCCTTAGATTGTTCTTCAGAATTGATGTTGGTGAACGAAGGTTGATTTCTCCCCTTTCTCTACAGATTTTCTCCCAAGGTTGAAGATGGTGGTTGGAGGTTTCTTTTGGAATCTCTTCAAACTCTCCTATAACTCCCGTAGCCCTCTAACTCATCTAATGTTGATAATGGGCTTAGTGGGTTCCTAAATAATATATAATTAACTCCTAAAATTCGTAGGTTTTAATCCCCTAATTTTTTAAAATTACCAAAATACCCCTCTAGGTTGTCGGTATGGCCCAAAAATGCCCCGGGACCCAAACTAAACCCCCGGCTAGTGTTTTCTGACTATTTCGACCCTTCCGGACACGTTGGCGTACTCAAAATGACCATTCAGTTGATAAAAATAATGTTAACTTTTTAATTCAAATAATTACATTCCTGATGCGACTGACACGTGCGTCCCAACTAAATTTCCCAAATTGTCGTATTTCAGTCTCGCGACAATTTTTAATATTTTCCATATTCATATATTACCATATATACGCATCATAATCAAATACCAACTCACATCTTGTTAGTATTTATATCCGGATTAATTTCCAATTAATTCTCATTTAATTTAATTAATCCCATAAATAAATATCAATAAAATTACGGGGTATTACATACTTCCCCCCTAATAACAAATTTTTTTCCCGAAATTCGGAATTAAAGAATACCTGGTAAAAACAAGTCTGGATAACGCTCGCGCATCTCATCCTCACGCTCCCATGTGGACTCCTCGGCATTATGATGTCTCCACTGAACACGTACTAACAGTACTATCTTCGACCTCAGTTTTCGCTCGCTGTGGTCCAGAATAGCAATCGGCCCCTCCTCGTAGGAACTATCGGGCTGAAGATCGATGTCCTCCAAAGTAATGTGAGTATGGGCCAAATCATCCCTAAGATATTTCCTTAGCGAGGAAATATGGAACATATCATGAATCCTATGCAAGTGCTCCGATAACCCAAGTCTATACGCAACTGGCCCAATCCTCTCGATGATAGGAAATGGCCCCACATATCTCGGTGCCAGTTTCCCCTTCTTCCCAAAATGCATAATCCCCTTCATAGGAGATACTCTGAGTAAAACCTGGTCCCCCACTTTGAATTCTCTGAAGAACCTCTTGGCATCGGCATAGCTCTTCTGCCGGTCCTGAGCTACCCGAATGGGACTCCGTATCATCTTTATCCTTGCCGAAGTATCCTGAATCACTTCCGGCCCAAGGAGTTTGTTGTCCTCCACTTCTAACCAGCATGCTGGGGAACGACAAGGTCTACCATACAACGCCTTAAATGGAGCTATACCAATGGTGAACTGATAAGAATTATTATAATCAAACTCCACCAGTGGATGGTACTGCTCCCATCCACCTCCAAAGTCTATGATGCACATACGCAACATGTCCTCCAACATCTGATTTGTACGCTCGATTTGCCCAACGGTCTGCGGGTGATAAGCTGTACTCAATCGCAATTCAGTGCACATGGCCTCCTGGAAACTCTCCCAAAACCGTGAAACAAATATCTTACCTCGGTCAGACACGATATTTAGAGGCACACCGTGAAGTCTCACTATTTCCGCAATGAAAATCTGGGCATATTGTCCCGTAGTGTAGTCTGTCCTTACGGATAGAAAATGAGCAACTTTGGTCAATCGGTCCACAATTACCCATATGGATTCGTGACCCCTTTGTGACGTAGGTAACCCCGTGATAAAGTCCATGGATATGCTCTCCCACATCCACGTTGGAACCTCTAGTGGCTATAGAAGTCCTGCCGGTCTCTGATGATCCACTTTTACTAGCTGACAAGTGGCGCATTTAGAAACAAACACGGCAATATCTCTCTTCATCCCGCTCCACCAATACTGTCGTCTCATGTCTTGGTACATCTTATCCCCACCAGGGTGTACCGCGAACAGTGAGTCGTGCGACTCTGTCATCACCTCGTGCCGTATGTCTTCCCCTTTCGGAATGGCCAATCTCCCATTGAAGCGTAATCCCCCGTCTGAGCTAACAGTATAGGACTCGGCTTCCTCTGCTAGTAATCGAACTATATGCTCCTGACAGAACGTGTCATTTGCCTGGGCCTTTACCACTCTCGTAACAATCTGAGGTGTAATAGTCATCACAGACATGAACGATCGGGCCACTACATCCTGGTGTCCCAACTCCTTCCACTTAGCTTTCCACACCTCGGTCACCTCATCTACTGGCCTAGGGCTCAACGCGTCTGCTACCACGTTAGCCTTCCCTGGGTGATATTTGATATCAAACTTATAATCCTTCACAAACTCAAGCCACCGTCATTGACGCATATTCAGTTCCTTCTGCATGAAGAGGTATTGTAAAGACTTATGGTCTGTGAACAACCGAAATTTCTCCCCCAGAAGATAATGTCTCCAAATTCGAAGAGCGAAAATGACTGCCGCTAACTCCAAGCCGTGGGTGGGGTAATTCCTCTCGTGTGGCTTAAGCTTACGGGAAGCATAAGCTATGGCCTGACTCTCCTGCTGCAGTACACCTCCGATTCCTTGTAAGGACGCATCGGTGTAAACTAAATACTCAACTCCCGGTCTGGGCAACGCTAACACAGGTGCTGAGGTCAACTTATCCTTCAACTCATCGAATGCCAACTGACAGGCATCACTCCAGATGAATGGCACACCCTTGCGAGTCAGATGTGTCAAAGGACCCGCTATCTTTGAAAACCCCCGAATAAACCTCTTGTAGTATCCTGCTAGGCCCAAGAAACTACGGATCTCTGTCGATGTCGTGGGTTGTCCCCACTCCCTCACCGCGGATACCTTCCCCGGATCAACAGATATCCCCCGATCTGAAATGATATGCCCCAAAAACTGAACCTCCTTCAGCCAAAACCCACACTTCGCATACTTTGCATAAATCTCGTTCTGACGTAGCGTCTGCAAAACTTGTCTCAAATGCTCGGCTTTCTCCTCTTCTGTCTGGGAGTAAACCAGAATATCATCAATAAAGACAATGACGAACTAATCTAGGAACTCTTTGAACACCCTATTCATCAAGTCCATAAATACGGCTGGAGCATTGGTCAAGACAAAAGGCATAACCCAAAACTCGTAGGAACCATATCTCGTTAAGAAAGCAGTCTTCGAGATGTCATGTTCCCTGATACGCAACTGATGGTATCCCGATCGTAAATAAATTTTCGAGAAGAAGCAAGCTCCCCTCAACTGGTCGAATAAGTCAACGATTCGGGGCAACGGATACTTATTATGTATCGTGACCTTATTCAACTCTCGATAATATACACACAACCTCAACGATCCATCCCTCTTCTTTACGAACAACACAGGGGCACCCCACGGCGAAGTACTCCTCTGAATAAACCCCTGACCCAACAACTGCTCTATCTGATCCCGTAGCTCTCTCATCTCTGATGGAGCCATACGGTAAGGTGCGCGGGAAATAGGTCGAGTGCCCGTCGTCAAATCGATCACAAAATCTATCTCTCTACTCGGAGGTAGTCCAGGTATATCCTGAAATACATCAGCAAACTCCCTCACGACTGGAATCGAATCGAGTGGTAGCACCACTTCCTTAGAGGTCTCCTCCTCTATATAATACAAGTGAGTGGACAATCCTCCCTCAGGGTGAAGCATCGCCACTAAAAACATCTCCTTCCCGAGAATGGAAAAATGATACTCCTACTGAAACAATCAACCATGGCTCGGTATGCAACTATCCAATCCATACCAACAATCGCATCATACTCAGTCATCTCTAATACTAAGATATTAGCGGGCAAGGTAAACCTCCCGATCTCTATACCCACACCTCTACAAATAAGGGAAATCACGGAACCCCTACTAAATGGTGAATCTACACAAGTAACCGTGCTCTCGGCGGTGTCTAGTAACCCAATAGTGCGTGAAATTCTCATGGCAATGAAACAATGTGTGGCCCCCGTGTCAAATAAAATACGCCCCATAGTCCCCTGAATAGAGAACATACCCTCAATGGCTGGTGGATCCTGTGGGACTGCGGCATGCTGGAGCTGATACACTCTCCCATATAGAAGTTGTCCCTACTGAACTGGGACCACTAGAATGGGTGGTAATGCTGCCATCTGTGGTGGTGCTGGGAGGGAGGCGGGAAACATAGGCCTCTGTGGCTCGTGTCGAGCACCCTGCTGCTGCTGTGGGGCCCTGCCCCTATCAGGATAATCCTAGCGTTTGTGGCCAACCTTGACACAAGTGAAGCACTTCCCCGAGAAATTTCCCCATCGCTGTCCCTGTTGCCCACGGCCCTGATGGCCGTTACCATTCCTACCCTGGCCATGCTGGCCCTGCTGAAATTGCTGCTATTGACCATTCTGACCCTGATGGCCGTTCTGACCCTGATGGCTATGCCTGAAACCTCCCTGACCACTCCTAAAACCTCCCGATCTGAATCTCTTAGAATCCCCCTGTTGGGAGCCCTGATCACCCTGCCTATGCTGACCCTGAGCAGATTGTGCCCCGCTGGCACCATTTCCCCCTGTCCTGCCCTGATGGCTGGACTCTCCTGATCTCTTGCTCTCAGACATATGGAAGCGATGATCCGGGCAGTGTAGTAGTGCAGTGTTAACCACATCAGAATAAGTGGCCAACGAGATATTCCCCAATAAGTGCTGACGGATCCTCCAAGTCAATCCATCCGTAAACTTCTGAATCTTCTTCTCCTCAGTCGAAATTTCATCCGGAACAATGTTCAAGAGGTTGGTGAATTCGGCCTCATACTCGGCCACGGTCCTCCCCTCCTACTTGAGGTTCATCAATTTCCTCCTCACTTCAGTGTGAACAACTGACGGAAAATATTTGCGGTCGAACCGCACCCAGAACTCCTGAATAGTGAGGGTGTCCCTCTCCTCCGCGGTGGTAATGGACTCCCACCACTGCAATGCAGATCCTACTATCTTGAAAGTAGACAATATCTGCTTTTGAACATCTGTGCACTCGTACATACTTAAGTGCCTCTGAATGTCCTTCCTCCACTGACTGGATACCACAACATCGGAGCTACCTGCAAACTCCGGAGTGTGTGCTTTCTGAAAAGCATCACAGACGCGTTCCCAAGAAGACGGGAATGTATGAACCTGAACTGGCGCGACTACTGGCGCCGGGGGTGGTGCCTGCTGTACACCGGCTAGGGCGGCATTTACCGCTTGGGCTACAATAGCCGCAAACTCGGCGGCATTCATAATGACCTGAACAGGTGAAGGCTGTGGCTCTGGATATGCATCCCTAGGAACTCGCTGGGCACGTCATGGAGGCATCTGAAATGAGAGTAAAGTCTATAAGTTCACAGTAATTATTTCAAAATAGCTGAAGAGCGGATACATATACAAAAGAATACAACAGTCCTAAAATATAGGCTTTACATCAAAGAAAGCTCAGAGGAAACATAATAAGTCGTACAGATCCTAAGGACACTAGAACCTGATGCTTTGATACCACCTGTGACACCCCGACTAATTAAATACCGGTTAACTACTCCTTTATTAAATTAATACAAAATGCCAAGTTGGTTCAGTTCATAGCATCACTGTCGAAAACGTTTTAATAATTACTAGCCACATAATATTTAATAAGTGAGTTGTCAATTTTAATTAAGTCCGATTAACATACAATAAGTGAATTATGAAATGATAACATGACCACCACAACATAGTCACAATAGAATCACCATCAAATAATGAGTCTGGAGGAATACTCCTCACAACCATCTAAATGCTGAAACAAATAAATACCAAGTCTGCATCACTAAATTTATTACAACCCAAAGTATGAAATAACTGAAAAGTAAGATGTCTCTAAAAGGAATGGGGCGACATGCCTAACAAATGAGAAAATCTGATAATGGAGTCAAGATCGAGAATGGAGGCGTCTACTGTCAAGGTCATGTAACTCCCACAGCAGCTACAGCACGTCACCTGAATAAAACTCCTATGCATGGTGTCCTTGTGGCTGGGCACCTAAAAGGTTTTACAAAAAAAAAAAAAGATTTGAAAGCAAACGGGTCAGAGCCCTATTGTGAAAATAGTTTAAAAATTTGCAAGTGTTTAATATCATTAAACAGTGAATATAAAGTACATGATAGTGTGTGCACTCACATGAGTTCCTCACCTCTCAACTAATTGTGCACTCCTATCGTACCCGTACCCATTATAGTTATTCCCATATCTAACTAGTCCGACACAAAATCTAACATTATTACACGGTATCCAATTAAATTCCCAACATCTTCTATTTAACAGAGTGTTATGCCTTGTTATATAGTTTCCCATATTAGTACTACTAATTACTAAAGATCTTGCATTTTCACTTTACAAACAGTTGCTATTATTTATACTCACATTTATTCATGACAATTCATTTCAATTAACAGTATATTATTCTCATCATAAATATACAATATTAGCACCCCGAGACTAAGCTGTGGTGCACACATACTCTGCTATCCAATCCTGGTACATCACGTACATAAGGACCACGTATTCCGAGTCTCTCAGGAATCGTTTCATTAAACAACAATCACAAATAATGGAGGCGAACATAGTTCACATCACATAGGTCACGCACATACCTACGCTCTCATGATCAGCGGACTTATTAACTCCTCAATAAGTCCTTCTCTGACCTATGTCCTCGAGGTACCAATCTAAATCCCCCCGTAGGCACACAAAGATTAGGTGGCCCTGAACGAACGCTGACCTCCCATGATAGCAAGTACGGTAGGTATATTATACACAGATAATTACATATACTAAACATTCACACATCTTAGATATCACCATATTTCATTAGTGGTATACTTCTCGTTCTTATACCAACATTTAGTGTTATACAACTCACAAGTCCCCGATTTATATGTATTTAAGTTATCAACTCTTCTCACGTCGTGATTAGTTACTCGCTTCCCAATCCACAAATGTCATCCGGTTTACTACACGATTCTAAGTTTTACTCCTCAATGTACCCCAATCTCCCAACTATACCCATTAGTTAATAAGGGAAGGTTATCTCACCATTTAAATAAGTTTACGGGATACTAGAAATAAATTCAGGCCAAAAAGACCATTCTGTCAACTCGTTAGAAATCTCATTCGAACGAGGTCGTTCGAACAAAAGGCTTCGAACGAACTACCAACTCGTTAGAAGGGATACTGTCATCTCGTTAGAAGTTCGTTCGAACGAGGTCGTTCGAACGACCTGGGCAGGTCTTCTTACGAGATGGCAGTTTCAACCCAGAAATTCCTAAGTCCGATTTTCTCAATTCTTCTCCTCTCTAAATCCACCCTAAGACCATCTAAGTTATGTTTTAACGTATATAAACCATTTCTAATCATCCTAGATCATCCCTTAACATATTTTTGGGGTCAAATCTTACAAATCATCAAGGAATTAATATAAATCTCCAAATATTTCCCAAAATCCTATGAACATGAACCCATAATTTTATTATGCCCAATTACTCATCATAAATCCGTTTTTAAATTATCATATATAACTTTTCGAATATTAAATCAGTACATCATCATTCTACATGCAAATCCTAACCCAAATTCAAAGTTTCTCCAACAATTTCATAGGTTTTCTTTAAAACTTTCAAGATAAGATAATTGCTACACTAAACATGGAAGAAATATTCAATGCACTAAAAATATCAAATCACTTGCCTTTGATTGTTCTTCAGAATTGATGTTGGTGAACGAAGGTTGATTTCTCCCCTTTCTCTACAGATTTTCTCTCAAGGTTGAAGATGGTGGTTAGAGGTTTCTTTTGGAATCTCTTCAAACTCTCCTATAACTCCCGTAGCCCTCTAACTCTTATAATGCTGATAATGGGCTTAGTGGGTTCCTAAATAATATATAATTAACTCCTAAAATTCGTAGGTTTTAATCCCCTAATTTTTTAAAATTACCAAAATACCCCTCTAGGTTGCCTGTATGGCCCAAAAATTCCCCGGGACTCAAACTAAACCCCCGGCTAGTGTTTTCTGACTATTTTGACCCTTCCGGACACGTTGGCGCACTCAAAATGACTATTCGGTTGATAAAAATAAAATTCATTTTTTAATTCAAATAATTACATTCCTAACGCGACTGACACGCGCGTCCCAACTAAATTTCCCAAATTGTCGTATCTCAGTCTCGCGATAATTTTTAATATTTTCCATATTCATATATTACCATATGTACGCATCATAATCAAATACCAACTCACATATCGCTAGTATTTATATTCGAATTAATTTCTAATTAATTCTCATTTAATTTAATTAATTCCATAAATAAATATCAATAAAATTACGGGGTATTACACTTCCCACCAATATTTCTCCTCTCCTTTGAGCTTAAACACAACTAGAGTCACTTTCTGGTTATCAGGAACCTTCATAACTGCAAAGATAGTTTCTAGATCTCTGACCCATATCTCAGCTTCAGTAGGTTCAACTGACCCTGAATATTCTGGAGGATTCAACTTCAAAAACTTCTCATGCATAGAATCTTTCATTTCTTTCCTTGCCTATTTCTCAATCCTGGCCACAGTCTTTGATTCTAGATATCTAGCCTGTTGTTCTGCCATTAATGCCATATTTCTTTCCTGTTGTTCTGCCATCCTCAATATTGCCTGTGCCATTATTTGTATCTCCGTAGGCTGCTCTTGCTCTCTAGCCCTTCCAGCAACACTTTGCTCTAATTCAGTATTGTCTGTACGAGAAGCTTCTCCCTCTTCTCTAGGTTGTCCATTCCCAGGTTTCATCTGGAATTATCTTAAATACAACAAAATTCTAATAACTAATAATAATAGTTTATAATACTAAACTATTGGTTAGTACATAAAAAATTCATCAATATCAAATCAATTCAATACTGCCATCTAACCGTCACACACGTCCAGAATTAACAACCACGCTCTGATACCACTAATTGTCACACCCCAAACCCAATATCCATACTAATCATTTGTTATTGGAATAATTAGATCATAATCTTGAGCCCACTGGAAATATGATTCATTCATCAATATTTTCCTACATAATGTGCATAATGAACATAATATTATTATTATACCATAATGAAATCAATATCAGAGTCATAATTAACCGTACATACAATACTATGATTAACTATGATAAAATTTCACAATCGTCAACTCAATCCATACTAACGCAATATATACAATGTGTGAGCATATTAAAATCTTCAGTGTGACAATGATAAAATCCCCATATTTAAACCCCAGCTCTTTCCAACGGTGCAACTCTCAAAGTTACCGGTCATATGGTATTCTGGCTGGTAGCATACAAACCTGAAATTGTTAAAATATAAACCGTAAGCATTAAGCTTAGTGAGTTACTCATTCCCTACAATGAAATAACAATTCTATATCGAATATGTGGATATAAAATCAGAACAATCCTGCCCATTGGCAATAACAATTCCTGGATCATAAAATCCAAATAATTCTGCCCATTGGCAATAACAAATCCTGGATCATAAGATCTAAATAATTCTGTCCATTGGCAATAACAAATCCTGGATCATAAGATCCAAATAATTCTTCCCGTTGGCAATAACAAATCCTGGATCATAAGACCCAAACAAATCCTGGATATTTTAATATCCAAACAAATCTTGAATACCGAAGTATTCAAACCAATCCTGGATCATGAGACCCAAACAAATCCTGGATATTTTAATATCCAAACAAATTCTGAATACCGAAGTATTCAAACCAATCCTGCTCTTAGAGCTATATTCATGTTTATATATGAAACAAATCATAAGTACACTCACCTTGATAGTTTAACTGTATTTTCCCTTGCCTTTATTTGGTACTTGTTCAATCATCTCTTCTTCCATTCCTATCATTCTTAAAATATTATTATCATCATAATAATATCAATAATCCAAAGAATGATTTAAACATAATTCAATCCATAAGCATCACATGATTCCATTCAAATCATTTATCACAAGTGAAGTTCCATCCAAATCCATGTTAATATATTTAACATATCCAAATCATAAAACAAATATAAATTCATTTATTCTTGGTAATTCAATCCTTGTACTAGTATTCCAATACAAAAGACGGTATATAATTTGAAGTCTCCTAGAGCAAGATATGCCCATTTCTTTACCACATAGCAAATCTACCCTATAGGCTCTTTTATCGTTCATTCAACTTCCAGGAATTTCCATAATTTTTCTACATCATAAATTTATATGATATTTAAACCAACATAAGTAAACATATTTAATAATACAATATTAAAATTTCATAATTTTCAGAGTTCATTTGCTATGTCAAGCAAAATATCGAACACATGGCGGGCATACTTTCACCCTTAGGGCAGATTTCATACCCGAACTTCAAACTCTCACCAAAGACTCATTTCTTGGTATTTTCCCATGATTTTCGGATATGTCATACATATATGAGTCCAGGTTAATCTTAAATTGGAATCAATCAATTATAGTAAGTATACAAAAATATATGGATGTTTGAATAAACAAGGTTCCTAAACAAAACAATCTCTAGGGTTTACACATTCAAGTTTGGTTAAACTTGCATCTATCCATAAGTACATATCAAGACATGGAATTTAAGTAAACAAATGATTATTTCAATCATTTAAATAATTAATACAAAAAATAAACAAGGTTTATGGATGGAAATACCTTAGGGGCTTTTACGTAATTTTTCTATGAATTTTTCTTCAATTTCTCCTCACACTTTCTTCCTAAACTTCAAAACTCTCTTTCTTTAAGCTTCCAATATCTCATGGATGAATTTAGATGAATAAGTAGGTAATTATAAGGGTTTTAACTCGGCCAAATCCACCACCCTTCCCAACCAATCAAAATATAACATGTGGCATTATATAGGCTAAATGACTACTTTATCCCATGTTCGTAAAAAGACAATATCTTCCCACTCGGATGTCCTTTTGATGAACCGTTTATTTTGTTATAAACCTAACTCATATATCTACAAATATCTAGTTTACACCTCAAGTTCATTGTTATGTCATAGAGGTCAAAACTAGCCTCCAACAGGAACATTCCTACCGAAAACTTTAAAATTTCACATTTGTAACTAATTCGATATTTCAAGATTTATGAAAGTAGGATTAAACTAAACATAATTACTTAACATTATATATAATAATAATATATTATTCATATCACATAAGCTAATCATGATTTAAACATGATTTATCATAATTATATTTGGGTTGTTACACTAAAGGTGTTAGTTGTTTGCATACTTTAGCTTTTTATGCTTCATGCTACATTACCATGTTAATTGTATGCTTGTTTATCATTTTCTAGTCATTGCTATATCACATATCTCATGCTAGAATTATGATGTTTTTATCTTTTGTATTATATTTGCTTCATTTTAAGTATGCATTAAATGAAAAATACAAATAATTTTTTGTGTGTCTTTTGAGTAAATATATTTGTTTGGTTGGTTAAAAATTTCAAAAAATAAAATAGATTTTTTTTTTTGTATTTTGGTTTTACACACCTTTTGTGGCATATGTTTGTGTTTGAATCCCTTCTTTTTCGCTTCCATGGGGCTAGAACTCTTGGTTAGAATTTTAATCCTTAAAATGTTCTTTATCATGCTTACATGGAGTAGTTTAAGTTTGACTTGCTTAATGGATTCACTTTTATATGCCTTTTCACACACATGCATGAGCTCTTTTAAACTTTTAACTTCACATGTATATTTGAGCTTTGTGAGGTGTTCTCCTACCAATCTAGTCATCTACGTATTATATGACCTAGGAGGATTAGTGCATATTTAAATCCGTTGCACGTGAGATTTGTGTGAGATATAAAAAATGATGTATATAAATGTTCACGGGGAAGGGCTCCGAAAGGAAATATTATCCTTTGCGAGTAAGCCACCGTTTGGAATGGACCTAAAAAAAATACGTGGTCCAAAGTCCTAAAAAGACTATGGCATTAATAAAAAATATTTAGCCAAGACCTATATTTGTTCAGTTTGATATATTCATTCAAAAGAATTAATATGCTTATTTTGAGGGAGTTTGGATGGTATATCAACGGTTTGCACAATGTCCGTTTATCCTATTTGTGCTTTCATTGTTATGACTCTATTGGTTTGTAGAATCATCAATATGATAGGCTTGTATGGATTGTGTTTGTTTGTTTATAGAGTTCAATTTATCTTGTCACATATGGCTAATATTAAGTTAATAAAGTTTTGCAATCAAATGAGAGCTCCATGAATATGTTTAAGTGATTGGGCTATAATTCATTGGTATCTTGTTCACACCCCTTCACTTTTGTTTTCATATGTCACATTTATGCCATAAGAGTGTGGAAAACTCATACTATAATATTTTCTGTCATTTGTATGTTTATATCTATATATGTGTGCTTGTGCATCTTTTTATATCTATTGAGTATACATATATGATCTTTTTATTTTCTTAAGCATTTGCCAAATTAGCTAGTCCATTTATTCTTTTTACTTCATAATTGGTATCTATTGTGTTGCATATTTGGTTTGATATCACTTGCTTAGATTTATACATCTATTGATATCTTTTGTTTTCGCATCATAGTTGATATTCATGTCTTTTATGAGGATTAGTTGAATTTTATTGTTGCCTGTATGCCTTAATTATCCTAATTCATTGAGCATCATCATGTTTTACTTGTTTTCCTAGATTTCTATCCCTTATGCAGTTTTAGGGGAAGAAACGGTACTTAGTTATATTGGGGAAGAAATGATTATTTAATTGATTCCTAATCCTTTGTCTATTCCTGAACAAATAGGGGGAGAAGTGGTTTTTAAATCTTTAGTTTAGGAGATTTAACTTAGGGGGAGTCACGACCTTCTTAGGTAGATCATAGTGGATACAAGGGGAGTATTTATTTTAATTGCATTTAAACTTTTGATATTCCCTATGCGTTTAATGCTTTGCTTAAGTGTGCATGAATTATTCTAACGACAACTTTCATCAGTAAAGATAGTAATCATCCTCGGGTTTTTGATTCAAGATTGTATTTTTTATTTTTGGGTGGGAAGTTTTTTAGTCTAGTAGAGCTTGACGGTCCTTTAGGATTTTGTTTTGGTTTTTGTCCCAAAATAGCCAAAGGGGGAGATTTGTAAGGACAGAAATTTCCAATTGAGTCCTTTGTAGTTTTGGCTCAATTCCGGAAAAAAATATTTGAGTCATAGGATAGTGTTCTTGTGCATCCTTCAAGCCTATGACATGCTAACGTTGTAGACATTACGACCTTACTTTTCAAGAGAACATCATTGTCGAGTTTCAGTGCCTCATTTCACGTCATCAACACCATATTCCATTGTCTCCAAAGGTATGAATGCTTTTATATATTTGTAGGAGACTTGAAATAACTTTAATGGGTGTAGTGTTTATTTAAAATGAAGTTTTTGGGCTTAAAATCGAAATATGAACATTTTGTCAGTTCGTTCGATATTGTCCTTCGAACGAGAATGTCGTTCGAACGAGTTTGCCAATGACTTTTCCCATTTAGGGCCACTGGAACATCATTAGATGGTCATTTGAACGAGACTTCACTCGAACGAAAATCTCCTTCGAATGAGATTTCTGGTGGGAGATTTTTTGGCAGTTTTTTTCCATTATCCCACTCTTTTGTTCCCACTAACTCTTACAGATTTATTAAGTGCAGTAACCTCTTTTGAAAATCCAACTTTTGACATTTTCTAAACACATTTTGAGAGAAAAATTTAAGAGATGAAAATTTTCTTAGTTCAAAAGTTCATTGTTTAGTGTTTTTGAGTATCCATGAATTACTTTCTACAAAAACACTTACACCCATTAGTTTGAGTTTAATCCAAGTTCTTATTGTTATATACTTGCTTGGAAAGTGTTGGGCACCAATTTTTACTCCACCGAATTGAAGAGTTCGTTTGGGTTTACTTCTACATCCCACAAAGAAGAAGTTCATTGTTTTGCTGCGGCGTACTCACACGGTGAAAGGCATTGTGCGAGGGTTGGAGATTATCCAAAAGCTTCATTGATGGATTCCAAGGTTCCGGTGGATTTTAGGATTATAGACTAAGCAGAGATTGGTACAAGAAGACGCGTCAGGGGCTTGAAGGGAGTCGAGTCTAGTTCAGTAAGTCATTTGTCTTGTACTTGTAAAATTCCGTACTTAGTGGACTTAAGGCTAGGGTCGTTCGAGGTTTTTTCTCGTTGTGGGTTTTTCCTCGTACATTGGCGCGTAGTGTGATATAGTTTATTATCTTGCTTAAATCCTTAAAATGCATGCTTAGGTTAACAAGATAAAATTGGTTTATTTATCACATGTATTTAATTTGGTGCTATAATTTAGTTTGGGTGAAATTTAAGTTAATTTAATTCAAGTCAGTAATTTAATTTGTTAAATTTGATCTGGACCAATTTGGTAATATTGAAAATATTGTGTAGGCAAATTTTAAGACTTATGTTAAATTAATTTTGGGCTAAAAGTAAATTTTTCATAGTTAACTTCAAGTGTTATTTTTGGTTTGTGAGAAAATCCAAATATTAGTTTGTGTGAATTTTGTGTGTGTGTGTGTGTTCACCATAATTCACTTATTGAGGTTTAATTTAATTTTTCATCTTTTTAAGAAAAGAAAATCAAATAAAATTTGGAAAATTAAATTCTTGTTTTAAACCATCGTTATTCCGTATTTAAAAGGAAATTGATTTAAAAGTAAAAGAAGTTTAAAATTGGGGGTCAACGTTTCCAACAATCATGAATTCTAAGGAAGCCATGGCGGCCAAGGAGTCAGGTCACACGAAAGCTAGCATCAGTAAGTGCCGAAAATAAGGAACAAAAGCATAAAAGAGTCATAAAAATGAAAAAGTACAATGAGTATACCCCCTTGACACTGGGACTTCATCATATACTCGAGGAGATCAGCAGGGATAAATATCTGAGATAGCTTGGGAAGCTCAAGTCCCCGATAAATCGTCGGGATAAAAATAAGTACTACGAGTTCTACAAGGATCATGGGCACAATATGGACAACTGTATGACCTTGAAGAATGAAATCAAAGTCTTGATCAGATGAGAAAAATTATTAGGTACTTGGACAAAGGTGTTCGAATTGATCATAACGACGAGTGAAAAACCTCAAGATGATCAGAATCTCCTTGCAGAAAGGCAGATGAGATGAAAAGGGGAATATATGACGATTCAGAAGATGACCCATATCTGCCTAAGAGGTCCAAAGAACTTGTAAATGAAGTTAAAATTATCTATTTTTGATGTTATTTTAAAGCAGTTGGATATCTTAGAGGGGGAGACAAACTCGTCAAAAGAAAGTCCTACCTCAACATAGCAAATGTTTGCGCTCATATTAGGCAGATCAATCTGATAGGCATCGTGGATACCTGTCCAAGGAAGGTAAATAAGGATCACCTAATTATTGGATTTTTTTAAGGATGATTTGTTTGGTGTCTTATACCCGCACAATGACACTCTGATTATCACTATGCTGGTGCACGAGAGCAAGGTAGTGAGGATCCTCATCGATAGAGGAAGCTCAGCAGATGTCATGTTTTATAACTATTTCAGAGGCCTGATGCTTAGGGACAACAAGTTAGAGCCCTATTATAAAAAACTGATTGGTTTTTCCACCCTCTGGGAACTATTAAATTAGAAGTCGTAGTCAGCATATGGCCGACGTGACGAGCAAAAAAGATATGTTTCTTAATCCTAGATAAGAATAGACATACAACATCATATTCGGTAGGGTAGGGATAAAAAGGTTCGAAGCCTCCCCTTCCACAATGCGCTAATGTTTGAAATTCCCCACTCATTATGGGATCGGTGTGGCTAAAGGTAACTAAGTAGAGGCCAAAGAATGTTATTACACCTCGAACAATCGGGAGGAACATAAAAAACTGATGATGACTTACCAGATTAAAATGATAGATTTGTGAGACAAGGAAAAAGTTGTTAAAGGGAAAGTTGTTAAAGAAATTGAGTCCATTGTCCTTGATGACGAGCACCCAAAAAACCGTTTAGATTGGCTCGTCATGGAAACCGGAACTCAAGAAAGATTTGATCAACTTTCTTAGACGGAGAAAAGGCGTGTTTGCCTCGAGTCATGAAGACATGTCGGGAATTGATCCAAATTTTATCTGTCACGAGTTGAGTATAGTCAAAGGTTCTAAACTAGTCAAACAGAAATGATGGGTCTTTGACCACGAAAAGAAAATGGCACTGCAAGAAGAATTGCAGATATTACATAAGGAAAACTTCATAGAAGATGTCAAGTATCCGGAATTGCTCTCCAACATGGTGATGGCCTGGAAGAAAAATAACAAGTGGCGTATGTGCGTAGATTTCGTCGACCTAAACAAAGCATGAAAGATCACTACCCACTACCTAGGATTGACTAGTTGGTCGATGCTACCTGGAGGCACGAGCTGCTTAATTTCATGGACACTTACCCAGAGTACAATCAGATCAAGATAAAACCAGAAGATCGAGAAAAAATATCGTGCATCACTAGTAGAGGTACTTACTACTACAACATCATGCCTTTTAGGCTCAAGAATTATGGATCAAAATATCAGAGATTAGTGAATAAGGTGTTCGGAGAGTAGATAAAAAAGAACATGGAAATGTATGTAGATAACATGCTCACAAAGAGCAAAAAGGTGGCTGACCACATCAAGGACTTGAAGCAAACTCTTGATCAGTTGGAGAAAAGCCAGATGAAGTTCAACCCGATAAAGTGTGTCTTCAGGGTAAAAGAAGGGATGTTCCTAGGCTTCATTCTCAACCAAAGAGGGATTGAGGTCAACCCCGACAAGATCCAAGCACTGATCAATATGCTTTCCCCAGCAACCAAGAAATAAGTTCAAAGACTAACGGGACATGTGGCTGCACTTCACGGGTTTATTTTCAGGGCCACTAACAAATGTCTTCCATTTTTCAAGGTGTTAAGAAAAACTTTTAAGTGGAATAACGAGTGTGGAATGACGTTCCTGAAGTTAAAACAGTACTTGGAATCTGCACCACTACCATTGAGACCAATTTCGAGAGAGAAGCTCCACCTCTACTTAGTCATATTCGAATCTTCAGTCAGTTTGATTCTCATACGATAAGAGGAAGGAATACAAAGACATGTCTACTACACCAGCAATACATGTTATGGGGTAAAAAATCAGTATTCGAGGTTGGAGAAATTATTTATTGTATCGATCGAAGCGTCTAGGAGGATAAAACCATATTTTCAAGCCCACACTATCATCGTTTACATGAACCTTCCCTTACAATAAGTCCTTCATAAAATTGAGAAATTAGATAGACCGATGGCTTGGGTTGTGGAGCTAAGAGAATATGACATTCAGTATGAACCAAGGACAACGATTAAAGGCCAAGCTGTGATAAATTTCATTGCCAAATTCACTTATGAGAAAAATCAGTCTAGCAAATTTCTTCGAAGAATAGCTCAGTGATTGTGGCCAAGCAGACTTTTATGGAAGATAGCCCAGCCACAAGTCAGACGGAGCAGCCTTCTTTGAAATAACGCTCATAAGTTCAGCAAAATGAGCAGACTTCGTCGGGAGATAGAATAAAAACTCAGTCGAATAATCAGAATACGCATGTTCCAGAATCATCAACTAGACTTGAAGAATTTGCTCACGGCTTAGAGAAAATGAAAAAATTATTCACGCATGACAATTTGATCATAGGGGAGTTTGAAAAATAACTCCTTGTATGTAAAATATTCGCGGATAGCTCATCCGGCACCACTAGAATGGAGCAGGTCTAATAATCACAACACCGGACAAGATCGATGTGAAATACGCCATTAAGTTTTAATTTTATGCCTCAAACAACGAGGCAGAATATGAAGCGCTCATAGTAGGATTTAGGTTAGCCTCATCTCTTGGAGCTGAATAGATATTGGCATACAACGACTCGTAACTAGTGTTCAACCAATTATTGGTAACTTATGGAGCTAGAGAGGAATCCATGACTAAATACTTAGCCAAGACAAATGAGTGGTTATCAAAATTCCCAGGGGTTAGGATGGTCAGATTCCTAAGAGCAAAAAATGCCTGAGCATACGTGCTCGCCCGATTAACATCAACCATAAGAACAAAACTACGGAGAATTATCCCAGTAGAGATTCTCATACATCGAAGCACTGATGAGGAGACAATTAACATCATGGAACTAAATCTTGGACCATCTTGGATGGATCCAATACGAGCTTACATAAAAATTAGCGTCGTACTGATAGATCGTAAAGAAGCAAGAAAACTCTATTACAAAGCTAGGAGTTATGTCCTGGAAGGAGTAATTTTGTTCCAAAGGGGACATACTGTCTCATTACTGTGATGTGTTCATCCGATCAAAGTAAATGGTTTGATTAAAGAGGTACATGAAGGATGTTGCGGATCACATTAAGTAGGAAAATCATTAGTAAAACGGGTGGTTATGTAGGCCTATTACTGTACTACTATAAAAGCAGACTGCACTGATTATGCCAGGAAGTACAACAAGTGCTAAAAATATGCAGCCATCCACATAACTCTAGGTCCATCACTTACGCTGATCACAAAAGGTACACTTTGGACCAGGCCATCCACAATGTAATGGGAAAACAGTGACTTATAAAACTTAACTTAATGGGATGAAGAAAAGGCTTGATGATGCGAAATGGAGCTGGATTAATGAGACGCAGAGTGTCCTTTGGGCATAAAAAATAACATCGCGCATAACAGCAATTGAAACCCTTTATATGTTAGCTTTTGAAATAGAGGCAATAGTACCAACAAAAATCGATATGCCTAGTCATCGTGTCCTTAACTTCAGTTCACCGCGGAGTGATCTGATAAGAAGATTGGACCTTAACCTAGTAGAGGAAGCCAGAGAAAATGTAGCGCTCAGAGTAGAGGCTTACCAGCAAAGAACTTCTCGCCTCTACAACAGAAAGGTAAACCGAGCAACTAAAAGGAGGGAGACTATGTCCTAAAAAAGGTCATCTAAAAAGGAAACAAATTAGAACCCAACTGGCACGGTCCATATAGAATATCAGTCGTCATTAGGCTGGGGACGTACAGGATTGAGACCTTAGAAGGGGAGCTATTCAAGAATCCATGGAACGCCGAGCACTTGAGGAAGTATTATCTGTAATTTAATGTGGCGTCCCTCCAAGAATGTTGTCACTTCTATTTATATTTATTTTATGGGTATGAGATTTATACATATCATCATCAATATTATTTACCAAAAAGACTTCATGTATGACTTCGTCTACAGACTAGCCACAAATTACAAGTTCAACTTCATATACAATCTCGTCTTGGGGGGATTGTGATCAAGAAGGCTTACCAAGTATGGGGAATCTAGTGCGATCTTATGGACGACCAAATACTACCATAACCAACGTAAGGATAGACCCTGATAAACTAAGCCGACCCAACTAACCAGTGCTGACACATGGTCAGGACGACGCGATCTGTCCATACGATCAAAAGCTGGCACAAGTACTGGTAGAACCTAAGTCAGGACAACTCAGGTTCATCCAAAAATGATAGTTAGTAAGGCAAATCAAGTTAGTAAGAAGTCGACCACATGATCATAAGACTAAACTATTAGCAGGCCTATCCCAAACACTAAAACAGTTAGTAAGTTGACATGACAAACAAGCAGCATGCTACAATAAGCCCAAAAAACTAAAACTAACTCAATAAAAGTGTAACACCCCATATTTCTGAGTATTTAGAATTTATTTAATTCGGGGTATATTTTTTATTACACGTATACCGTAATTTAATTAAATTAAATACTATGTGTTAAATAAAATATTAATCGAGAGATATAATGGTTAATATTTATGGAGTAAAATTACTAAGTGAATAGTAAATTATTTATTTTACGTCATAGCGAGTGATAGTGACGTGGCAATAGTGTATCTCAATCGGGAGTCGCGTGTAGACTATTTGGGCTCGAGATAGGAAATTATGGTAGAGTGGGTCGGATGGAAATTTTGAGGTCACGGTTGATTCTGAATGGATCGAGATAGTCGAAATAATGTACTCGGGGTAGTATTTGGGTCTCGGGACCTTTTTAGTCATAATCGAGCCCACACGATGGTGTTCGTGTCATTTGAGCTTGGACCGTTAGCCAAATTTTAGGATTAGGGATTATAAACCTAAGTTTAATTAGTTGGGACAACATCTAAACACATTCTAAACCTTAAGAAATCAGGAGGAGGCCATTAGAGAAGATAAAGAGAGAGTTCTTAGAGATTTAACACTTTCTTGCATCACCTTTACCACCGGAGTGCAATCGGAAGGAAAGGAAGGTATCCACATCACACACAACACGAAATTAGACCTGCTACTGCAAAGGTAAGTGTTTATCTCATCTGTGACACCCTGCCTATTATAACCACGAGTGATCAGTCGTTTATTAAAATAAGCAAGAATCTCATTTGGTTCCTTCTTAGCATCACTGTCGAAAACTTTTTAAAATCTGACCACATATGTTAAATTAATTCGATGTCAAATTTTATCTTTCACTCATATAACAACACGCGACAATAAGAATAAAATAACCAACCCATCCACAATATAAATATCTAAACCCAGCACACGATAAATAGTTGAATTAATAATACTGAATAAACCATTAGTTCCCAAAACAAATCCAAATACAAGTCTGAAATAATAAACTAAATCCACAAAGTCTAATAAATAAACTGAAGTACGAAATAGTTTGAAGAGGCAATATGCCCAAATGAAATACTGAATGAAACTCCTAAAGTAGGAATGCATAACTGAAGCGTCTACATCAATCCTGCAAGCCTCCACAAATGTTGTTGCTACGCATCCCTGGAAAGAATCCTCAAGCTTGGCGTCCTTGTGGTTGGACACCTAAAAGGTTTTAGAGAATAGATTTCACACGGGTTAGCACCCAAGAAAACCTTTTAAAAATATTTTTTAAGTGTTTAAATCACAATTTAAATCAGTTATTAGATACACATTAGTACAGCTTACACTCACTTGAGTTCCTCACCTCTCAACTAAAGTGCACACCTAGCGTTTCCTACCTAGCTATGCTACCTATCCCAACTAGATAACGTATCTAACTAACCACAACAGGTCTAGCTCCATCGTATTACACATACGAAATGCTACCATAATATCAATAATTAATATAATTCGCGTATTTTTATTGAGTCACTTATTTAAGTCTGTCTATTTAAATTACTTTTAGATATGAACAATCTATTGGTTCTACTATCATACATAAGTGGATAAATCACATATTTATCATACATATAATATATAAAAATATAGCATCCCCCGAAAAGTCCATTGTGATGCTTTCATACTCTGCTATCAAGCCCATGTACCTCTCATACCATATCAAGGACCATCGGTTCGAAATGTCACCCCGAACCCTAAATCAAACAAGACAAAATGGAGGCGAACGTAGTTCTATGCCTTTGGGCAACGCACATACTGAACGTACCCAAATGACCTGCCAGTCCCACTAATAAATAATAAATAGTGAGTTGCCCTAAGTTTTATGTTCTGGGGCACAAATCCAGACCTCACTGGAATCGTCAAGGTAGGATCGCCCTCTATGTGAAACCTCCCATGATAATAGGTAGCATTGGTATATTTTCACACATAAACAAATCATAACAATCGGTATTCACCCAACCTATATATATACATATATACAGTAGGTATACACATAACCCATCGCATAAACTCGTACGTGGTATATAATTCTCGCATACTCAATGTACTATCAATTTACATTTATAACCTCTTTTCGTATAATTTTGAGTAATCACTCCCTACCCGGAGGGTCCTAGTTACCCCTTAAGTTTATTCAGTAGCTAATCTACTCATATACTATTGGTTTGAAACATAGGATCACTCATACTTTTTATGACCCATACTAAGTCTCACGTATTCATTAAATATCACAATATGCCCAATAATTCATAGCTTTAATTCTTCTAAATTGGGTAAACCTTAACCCTACCATAAGCCTACTAGAATTTACTATATCCCCCACTATAGTTTAAGAATATCCCAAAAGTCCCCCTATAAATTTTTTATGGATTCAGGGCATAAAATAAAGAAATTGGCCAAATATGGACAACCGAATCGATTCGCCTATCGAATCAATGTTATCAAGCCGAATTGATTCGCACCTGACAATTTCGTCTTCTTCGTTTACACTGCTATGAATTTCCACCATTTTTAACCAAGATAACCTCCATAAATCATACTCAAACACCCATACAGTTCATCCTAACATTAAATATGAGTATATAAACAAGTTCTAATGAATCTCTATCATTATAAAATCATTAAATTAATAATTCTCAAGAATTCATCAAAGGTTTTTCTATACAAACCCTAGTTTTCTCTTTTTATGCATGTTCTTAATAAGACTCTAAAATAATTTTCTCATATCATCTCAATTTTCAGATTTCGTCTTAAACCCATAAATTAAATCTCTAATGTTTATTCCAATTAATACATGAACTAGTTCCATTATTTTATCACAAAAACACATGTTCATGCTAGATTTCATCAATTCTACCATGGGTATTATAACCTCTTAAAAAACATGCAAGATAAACACTTGCCTTTGTAGTAACAGGTCTGATTTCATGTTGTGTGTGATGAAGATGCCTTCTTTTCCTTCCGATTGCACTCCGGTGGTAAAGGTGATGCAAGAAAGTGTTAAATCTCCAAGAACTCTCTATGTATCTTCTATAATGGCATCCTCTTGAATTCTTAGGGTTTAGAATGTGTTTAGATGCTGCCCCAACTAATTAGAATTAGGTTTGTAATCCCTAATCCCAAAATTTGGGTAATGGGCCAAGCCCAAATGACATGAAAACCCCCGTGTTGGCTCACTTATGACTAAAAAGGCCCTGGGACCCAGATACTACCCTCGGGTACACTATTCTGACTATCTCGATCCATTCAGAATCAATCGTGACCTTGACATTTCCATCCGAGTCACTTTACCATAATTTCCTTTCTCGAGCCCAAATAGTCTACACTCGACTCCCGATTGAGATAAAATTTTGTCATGTCACTATCACAAGCTATTACGTAAAATAATCATTTACTATTTACTTAGTAATTTTATTCCATAAATATTAATCATTATCTCTCCCCATTAATATTTTAATTAACACATAATATTTAATTAAATTAAATTACGGGACACGTGTAATTAAAAAATATACTCGAATTAAATAAATTCTAAATACTCAGAAATACGGGGTGTTACATACATCCCCCCCTTACAAAGGAATTTTGTCCTCAAAATTTGGACGTACCTGCGATAAATAACTCTGGATACTGCTCCTGCATGTCAGCCTCCTGCTCCCACGTCGACTCATCCATATTATGATGCCCCCGTTGAACTCGAACTAAGAGTACCACCTTTGATCGCAACTTATGCTCACTACAATCAAGTATAGCCACTAGTCTCTCCTCATACGAGATGTCTAGCTGTAAGTCAATTTTCTCTAATGGAACATGCCAAAAATCTCTCTTGCACCTACGGTATTTCTTCAGCGATGACACGTGGAACACGACATGAATCCACTGTAAGGGCTCTGGTAGTCCTAGCCTATAAGCTACTAGTTCCACCCTCTTGATAATTGAAAATGGTCCCACATATATCAGTGCTAACTTCCCTTTCTTGTTGAATCTCATGACCCCCTTTGTAGGAGACACCCGTACAAAAACCTAGTCACCAACTTCTAGCTCTATGTGCCTCATGTCTGCATCAGCGTAACTCTTCTGCCGATCCTGAGCTATACGGATGCTCCCTCTAATAATCTCAATCTTGGCAGTGGTGTCCTGAATCATCTCTGACCCCAAAAGCTTGTCGTTCCCCACCTCTAACTAGTAAGCGGACGAATGACAAGGCCGTCCATTCAGTGCCTCAAATGGTGCCATATCGATAGTGAATTATCAGGAGTTATTATAGACAAACTCCACCAATGGAAGATACTGTTCCCATCTACTCCCAAAGTTAATTATGCACATCCTCTAGAATCTTGTTAACTCTCTCCGTTTCCCCATCTTTCCATAGGTGATATACAGTACTCAAACATAAATTCGTGCCCATCGCCTCATGGAAGCTCTGCCAAAAGACATAAATATCTTATCCCGATCCTATACAATATTAATCGGAACACCGTGTAGCCGCCCTATCTTGGCAATGAACAATTGCGCATACTGCCTTGACTCAAAATTCGTACGAATCGAAAGGAAATGGGCCACCTTAATTAATCGGTCCAGTATCACCCATATGGAGTCGTGCCTTCGTTCTGATATCGGTAGCCCAATAATGAAATCAATCGAGATACTCTACCACTTCCACATTGGAATATCGAGTGCCTGCCATATCCCCATCGATCTCTGGTGGTCTACCTTTAATAGCTAACAGGTAGCACACTTCGAGACAAACTCTGCTATGTCTTTCTTTATCCCCGACCACAAATACTGCATGCACATATCCTGGTACATCTTAACCCCACCAGGATGTACTGCAAGTCTGGACCCATGAGACTCTGATATCACTGTATGTCTCAAATCCTCATCCTCTGGGATCACGAGTCTCCTATTAAAGTAAAAACCTCCTTCTGAACTAATAGAATAAGACTCTGTTCCAAAACCTAACAACTAGCGAACCTTGTCCTGGCAATACTGGTCCCATACATGGTCTTTCACCACCCTCATAACAATCTCGGGCGTTACATATAATACGGACATATAAGATCTGGCAACCTCATCATCATGTCAAAGCTTTCTCCACTTCACCTTCCAAACCTTCGCTATTTTTCCAGCAGGTCGTCGGCTCAACGCGTCTGCTACCATGTTTGCCATCCTAGGATTATACTGAATACCAAACTGTTAATACTTTACGAACTCCAACCATCTCATATGCCTCATATTCAGATCCTTCTGCGTTAACAGATACTAAAGTGATTTATGGTCCGTGAACAAGGTAAACTGCTCTCCCAAAAGATAATGCCTCCAAATACTTAAGATAAACACAACCGTTTCTAACTCCAATTCATGCGTGGGATAATTCCTCTCGTCGGGCTTAAGTTTACGAGACGCATAAACTATATCCCTCTCCTCCTGATGTAGTACACCCCTAAGTCCCTACAACAATGCATATGTGTAAACACGGTACTCCACTCCTAGGCAGTGCAAGTACAGGTACTGAGGTCAATTTATCTTTTAGCTCATCGAAAGCTAACTGACAATGGTCATCCCAAATAATTGACACCCCTTTACGAGTCAAGTTTATCAATGGACCCGAAATATTTAAGAAAGCCTTAATAAATCGCCAATAGTATCCTGCCAGCCCCAGAAAATTATAAACCTCGGTGGGTTATCCCTACTCCCTCACCGTCAATACCTTACTTCAATCGATCTCAATACACCTATCAGACATAATATAACCCATAAACTGCACCCCCCAAAGCCAAAACCCACATTTCTCGAATTTGGCATACAACTGGTGATCTTGTAATGTTTGTAAAACTATCTACAGATGCTCGACATGATCATCCTCAGAACGAGAGTAAACCAGAATATCATCGATGGACATGATCATGAACTGGTCTAGGAAATCTCCAAAAAATTAATTCATCAGGTCCATAAACACTTATGTCACATTGGTGAGCCCAAATGGCATCACCCTAAACTCGTATGACCCATACCGTGTCAAAAAAATAGTCTTAAGAATATCTTCCTCTCTGACGGGTAACGGATGATAATCGGACCTCAAATCTATCTTAGAGAAGTAAGTTTCTTCCCTCAGCTGGTCAAACAGATCATCGATCCAAGGCAGTGGGTACTTATTCTGGATCGTAACCTTGTTCAACTTTCTATAATAAATACATAACCGAGGTGATCCATCTTTTTTTTTTACGAATGACACCGATGCACCCCATGGTGATTTACTCCGTCTGATGAAACCCTGCCTTAAGAGATGCTAAATCTTCTCCCTTAATTCTCACATCTCATATGGGGCCATACGATAAGCTTCGTACCCAGTGCTAGGTCAATAACGAACTTAATATCCTGGCTAGGCGATAGTCTAGGTATTTCTAAGAATACATCCTCAAATTTCCTCACCACTGGAATCGAGTCTAAAGAAATAACCACCTCATGTGAGGTATCTTCCTCGATATAATACAAATGTGTGATCGATCCTACCTCAGGAAGAGGCATCGCCATTAAGAACGGCTCATGCCCTAGAATAGAGAACACAATAGTCCTCCTGAAACAATCCACCATCGCCCGGTATCCATCTAATAATCCATACCCAAAATAACATCATACCCCTCCATATCTAACACTAGAAGGTCGATGGCTAAACATAATGTCCCCACATCAATGTCCACACCGCTACAAATTGAGTGTATAATTAATCTACTACCTTACTCTACACACATGAGGAGGCTGTCGATTGTTTCTAATAGACCGATATCTCATGCAAATATAGTCATTATGCAAGAGTGTGATGCCCCTGTATCAAATAAAATCCTACCCTCAAGCTCGTGAATAGAAAATGTACCATCTACTGCCGATGGTGCCTGTGGGGCCTGCTGTATGGATGCGTATCGAATGTTATAGACACATATGTACTGTAATTGCCCCTATTGTGGTGAGGCTGGTGGTACTAGTGCTGTCGGGTCTAACTGAGCCCGTTGCCCCTACTGGGTACCCTGTTGCTATAGTTCTCTACCTTGTTGTGGCAAATATCTCCTCTTATATCACGTCTGTCCAAAAATAAAACACTCATATGGGAAGTCTCTTTGCCTCTGACCCTAATGGCCCTGTTGAGGTTTCCCTTGCTGGCCTCGACCCTGATGGCCTCCCCCATTATTTCCTTGGCCCTGACAGCCGTGAGGAACCTTCTGCTACTGAGGATCCCTACTTAGAACCTCCATTGGGTCGATAACCCCCAAATCTAAACCACTTATCCAGATCCCCGTGTTGAGAATCCTGCCTCCGGTGTCTGCGTATTTGCTATTGCGGTGCCCCACTGGTACCGTTCCCACCTGTCTTACCTTATTGGCTTTGCTCACCTCATCTCTTGATTACCTTCAGATGGAAGAGATGATACTGGAAATGTAAAAGTGCGATATTGACAACATCATTATACGTCATCAATATGGGGTTGCCAATCAAGTGTTGCCTGATCCTCCAGGCTAATCCATCCACAAACTTTAGTTTCTTGTTCTCTTCATTGTTCACCTCGTCTAGCACAAAATTAGCCAAATGAATGAACTCCTCCTCATACTCATCTACTGAGCAGTCACCCCAAGTCATCTCATTGAACCTCTTTCGCATCTCAGCCTCAACGACTGGCAAATATTACTTGCGATCAAATCGCACCCAGAACTCAACAATGGACATCGTGTCAGTCTCCTCGACAATAGTAACAGACTCCCACCACTGGAAAACTGTTCCAATAAGCCTAAAAGTGACCAACATATGCTTCTATGCATCGCTATAGTTAATCATGCGTAGGTGATGCTGAATATCTTTCTTCCATTGGCACGCTAAAATTAGGTCTGATCTACCCTGGAACTCGTGCGGGTGGCCCTTCTGAAATACCTCCCTTATTCTCTACAAATCTGAGGGGCCAATGTGGGCTTGACAACCAGTGCCACTGGCTGACGTGGATGTAGGGTCTAAGGAAAGTGGAGAGCCATGACAGTCATAGTGGCATTAATTGGCTATGTCACAATCGCTGCCACCTATGTTGTTGCCACTGACCCTTGTGTTGGTTGTAGCTGCAGTGCCTACGGTTCCTGCTGAGCCTCCCTCATATCGACTCTAGTCGCTACCGTCGTTGGTCGTCCTCTCTTGGGTGACATCTGAAACTAGATCAAATTGAATGAGTTCACAGTCAATACAAGTATAATAGCATAAGTACGTAATCTCAAATACGTAATTATTAATGCAACAGTCCTAATAATAGGGCTCTATGTCAAAGAACACTACACTGAAATCATTGTAAATCGTACAGATCCTATGGACACTAGAACCTGATTCTCTCATACCATATGGGACACCCCGCCTATTTTAACCACGGGTGATCAGCCTTTTATTAAAATAAATAAATAGGAATCTCATTTGCTTCATTTTTAGCATCATTGTCGAAAACTTTTTAATTACTAACCACCTATGTCAAATTAAGCCGATGTTGAATTTTATCTTTCATTAATATAACAACATACGACAATAAGAATAAAATAACTAACCCATCCATAATATAAATATCTTAATCTAACACATGATA
This sequence comes from Sambucus nigra, assembly GCA_949130495.1. NCBI lineage: Eukaryota > Viridiplantae > Streptophyta > Magnoliopsida > Dipsacales > Adoxaceae > Sambucus > Sambucus nigra. The sequence continues at coordinate 331,230,611 of OX422216.1, forward strand.
AATACTTGAATTAATAATACCGAATAAACCATCGGTTCCCAAAATAAATCCAAATACAAGTCTGAAATAATAAACTAAATTCACAAAGTCTAATAAATAAACTGAAGTATGAAATAGTCTGAAAGGGCAACACGCCCAAATGAAATACTGAATGAAACTCCTAAACTAGGAATGCATAACACAAGTGTCTACATCAATCCTGCAAGCCTTCATAAATGGTGCAGCTACGCATCCCTGGAAAGAATCCTCAAGTTTGACGTCCCTGTGGCTGGACACCTAAAATATTTTGGAGAATAGATTTCACAGGGGTTAGAGCCCAAGAAAACCTTTTGAAAATATTTATCAAGTGTTTAAATCACAATTTAAATCAGTTTTAGAACACACGTTAGTACAACGTACACTCCCTTGAGTTCCTCACCTCTCAACCAAAGTGCACATCTAATGTTTCCTAACTAGCTATGTTACCCATCCCAACTAGATAACGTATTTAACTAACCATAATAGGTTTAGCTCCCTCGTATTACACATACGACACGCTACCATAATATCCATAATTAATATTACCCGCGTATTATTATTGAGTTACTTATATAAGTCCTTCTACTTAAATTACTTTCATATATGCACAATTTATCGGTTCTACTATCACACATAAGTAGATAAATCACACTTATATATATTTATCACACACAATATATACAACTATAGCATCCCACAAAAATGCCACTGCGATGCTTGCATACTCTGCTATCAAGTCCATGTACCTCTCCTACCATATCAAGGACCATCGGTTCAGAATGTCACCTCAAACCCTCAATCAAACAACACACAATGGAAGATAACATAATTCTAAGCCTTTGGGCTACACACATACCTAACGTACCCAAATGACCTTCCAGTCCCAATAATACACAACACATAGTGAGCCGCCCTAAGTTCTATGTTTAGGGGCACAAATCCAGACCTCACTGAAATCGTCAAGGTGGGATCGCCCTCTACGCAGAATATCCCGAGATAGTAAGAAATGTAGGTATGTTCACACACATAATCAAATCACAACAATAGGTATTCATTCAATATATATATATATATATATATATATATATATATATATATATATATATATATATATATATATATATATACATACAGTACGTATACACACAACCCATCATATAAACCTGTACGTTGTATATATCTCTCGCATACTCAATGTACTATCAATTTACAATTATAGCCTCTTTTCGTATAATTTTGAGTATCACTCGCTACCCGAAGGGTCTTAATTACCCCTTAAGTTAATTCAGTAGCTAATCTACTCATATACTACTGGTCTGAAACATAGGATTGATCATACTTTTTGTGACCCGTCTTAAGTCTCGCGAATTCATTAAATATCACAATATGCCCGATAATTCATAGGCTTAATTCTTCTCAATTGAGTAAACCTTAACCCTACCATAGGCCTACTGGAATTTACTACATCCCCCATTATAGTTTAAGAATATCTCAAAAATCCCCCTATAAATTATTTATGAATTCATGGCATAAAACAAAGAACTTGGACAAATTTGGGCAGTCGAATCGATTCGGTGAAGAACCTGAATCAATTCGCCTACCAAAACGATTCGGTCATCAAGTCGAATGGATTCGCACCTGACAGTTTTGTCTTCTTCATTTACACTGCTATGAATTTCTGCCATTTCTAGCCAACACAACCTCTGTAAATCGTACTCAAACACCCATATAGTTTATCCTAACATCAAATATGTGTATATAAACAAGTTCTAATGAATCTCTATTATTAAAACATCATTAAATCCATAATTCTCAAGAATTCATCAAAGGTTTTTCTACACAAACCATATTTTTCTCTTTTCATGCATGTTCTTCATAAAACCCAAAAATAATTTTCTCATATCATCTCAATTTTATGATTTTGTATTTCTTAAATCCAGAAATCAAATCTCTAATATTTATTCCAATTAATACATGAATTAGTTCCATTATTTTATCATAAAAACACATGTTCATGCTAAATTTCAACAATTTTGTCATGGGAATTATAACCTCTTTAAAAACTGCAAGATAAACACTTGACTTTGTAGTAAGAGGTCTGATTATGTGTTGTGTGTGATGAGGATGCCTTTCTTTCCTTCTGATTGCACTCCGGTGGTAAAGGTGATGCAAGAAAGTGTTAAATCTCCCAGAACTCTCTCCTTCTCTTCTATATTGGCCTCCTCTTGATTTTTTAGGATTTAAAATGTGTTTAAATGCTGCCTCAACTAATTAGACTTAGGTTTATAATCATTAATCCCAAAATTTGGCTAACGAGCCAAGGCCAAATGACCCAAACACACCCGTGTTGGCTTGGTTTTAACTAAAAAGTCCCCGAGACCCAAATACTACCCTGGGTAACTATTTAGATGATCTCGACCCATTCGAAATCAACGGTGATCTCGAAATTTTTGTCACTCTACATAATTTCCTATCTCGACTCCAAATAGTTTACACTCAAATTTCGGTTGAGATAATATATTTCCACATCACTATTTGTCGCTATGTTGTAAAATAATCATTTACTATTCACTTAGTAATTTTATTCCATAAATATTAACCATTATCTCTCTCGATCAATATTTTAATTAGCATATAAAATTTAATTTAATTAACTTATGGCACAAGTGTAATTAAAAAATATACTCGAATTAAATAAATTCTAAATACTTAGAAATACTGGGTGCTATAAAAAGACCAGATGACCATATTTACTTGAATATAGTGTGATCTAATCAAGTGCATCAATATTTTCAAAAATAACATGATAAGCATAAATATGCAGAGAAAACTGATCATTGTAATAAGAAAGGAGTACAAATACATTCATAAAAAATTATAAAATGATGGAACAGATATCAAAGTTTCCTAAAAAAGACAAGGAGGTCTACGCCTCTGGAGCATGTTCAGTCTCAAATTCTACCATTTGAACGTTCGCGGCAGTAACACGGATAGGATTAGAGGTACTGACATGGTCTACAACGATCTCAGCCTGCTCATCCCCAATACCTTCAGTAGCTACCTCCATTGTCATTGCCTCATGCTCAGCAGCCAGAGCTTTAACCTTATCATCATCACCTTCCCATACTTGAATTGTCTCTTATATATCGAGGAAGTGCCGGATGACCCTCTTTTTGAGTTCATAATATCCCTCCATAAAGATGGTCTTTCAAAATTTTCCACTCATTCCTCTTCAGCAGTAGCAATGGTAGAGATGGATCTCTCTAAATCTTCAGTGACCCTTTTTAAGTCCTTCAACCCCTTAACGATTGCTTCCTCAGAGGACTAGAGATTCACTGCATCAGTTCGGGCTTATTTCATCAGCTTCTTTATCTCCTCCTTTATCTGGCTCCACTACACCAAAAACACCAATTTGGCACACTTGATATTGAAAATCTGGTACAGTTTAAAACTATGCCAAATTTTGCCATGGTTTAATGACAATCTGGCACACTTTTAAGCAGTGCCAAGTTTTGGCACTATTTAAAAGTGTGCCAAAATTGAGAACACTTGGCTAAAATATAAATACCTTAAAAAACATTAATCCCCTCAATTATTTTTGGTCTCCCGCTCTCTTTCCTCTCTCGATTTCAGCCTCTTTCTCTCTTTGTCTCACGCTCTAGAAAATCCTCTCTCCTCTCTCGATGCCTCCAATCGGAACCATCAGGTCATTACGATATACAGAACCGTTGGCAATATAAGGAGAACAAGGTGAGTTTTAGAGGGCAAATCTTGTCCAAATCAACTCGACGTAGATCTCAGTGGATTTTTGGATGTTGGAGTTCTTCAAATCATACATTAAGTTCAAATATAGGTATTGTTGATGTAAAAAATTATATTATCTCTAATTATTTAATCACAGATAAAAAATAAATAAGACAAGAGATTTTTAAAGTGGTTCAGCCTTGAAAGAATGGCCTACGTCCACTGTTTGTGTTATTGCTGACTGTTAGCAGAATTCTCGATAATGAGTTTACCAAGAAATTCCGAGTCCCCTGCTAATGAGGAAGTTACAATGTATTTATAGCCTTGAGGTTGTACATTCGAGAGAATATTACATAGTTGTCCAATCGGTGTGTACATCTGTATGATAATAATCAGCATTTAATGCGCATTCAATCCTCTTAATTATTTGGTTATAAATGTTATGTACGAGATGCAACTCGGACCGCCTAAGTAGCTCGGTATATATGAGTTGTTCGGCACAATAAAGTTCCTCGGAGAGCACTTGCTTCTCGGAGCGACTGAGTTGGTCGGGGAAGTTGAGTTCCTCGGAGTCAATGTGTTGTCAAAAAATATTCTCGGGTGCCATGTAGATTGACACGTGTCTCCACATAATTGGTCCACGTCAGCAGGTTAAATTTGGTATCAACAGAAGCCCCCAATGTTTTGTGGTTTGATGTTGAAGAAAAGTATGGAACATTTATGCCGCCTAAACTTTATGAATTTTAGACGATCGTTCGTTATACATAACTCCTTTTCTGAGTACATAGTATCAGGATTTTAAAATGTTTCGAATTTCAATAACCGCTTCGTGTTTCGTGCCTTTTTCTTCTTTTTAGCTGTCGGATACGCAATAGTCCATCTTGGTAATCATTGCTTTTCTCCATTCTCGAGGTAAAGTATTTAAACGCTTTAGAAAACTCGATCGTTTTTTACTTTTTCAAATCTGCATCTTTAGAATTTCTTCACTTCTTCTCTGTCTTGTGCGTTCATTTCTTCCATTGTTCATTGTCACCTGATTCATCTTTTTCCTGTAAGATCTTCTTCCTTCTCTTTTATTTCTTTTGTTCATCATGGTTTACACCGTTGAATCTCTTGACAAATTTTTCTCTGATTTTTCTATTCCTTCATGGGTTATATTGGAAGAGCTTTCTGAGCCTTCTGACTATTTTCATTTGGCTGAGGGACATTGGTTCCCCAGTCTCTTTGTAGCTGAATGTGGCTTTTCTTTTCCTCCAAACCCATTGTGTTTGGAATTCTGTCAATATTTTGACGTGGTACCTGCAAAAATAGCTCCCAATACCTGGAGAATAGTTAATGGAGTCCATAGGTTAAATCAGATTCATGGAACCCGTTTAGGAATTCCAAAAATTATGTTTTGTTATAGATGGGTTGTTAGTGATAGTACTTTTTATTTAAAAACTAGGTTTTTAAATAGGGCTTTAGTTGTCAATCTCCCCGATGCCAACAGGGATTACTTCGAGCACGGGGTTGTTATGAAAAATTGGCAACATGCTCCATTAAATGGAGATGATGTGTACCAAGGTCCTAGATGCCCTCACTATGGCAATGGGATAGGTTGTTTTTATTTTATTTTATTTTATTTTTGAAATTATGTTTTCTTTGTGTTTGATAAAATGCGTCCTTGACATTTTAATTTTTGTTTATTTGCAGTTGATAGCAAAAAGAAATTCCCTAAAGAAACTGATGTCAATTTGAGGCATTTGAAACTTATCTGGAGTTTGCATCAAACTGTTGCTGACGAATATATCAAATCAGCCTCGTACTTGTTGCAGTATAAAAGTTACACTTCATCTTTTACTGCTCGTCCAATAATAAGTGACATAGAACCAACACCAGTTTCTGAAGGTTCCTCTCCTGAATCAAATATTCCTCTCAGTGACAGAATGAAGAGAAGAAGAGCTCCCTCATACTTTGACAAATCAGACTCTGGCAATATAGAGGCAAAGAGAAATAAGCAGGATGTCCCAGAGGAAGGGACAAGAAAAGTTGATGCACCCCCTCCTGCTGCTGCTAAAAAGGTTGCCGAGAATCTCCCTGTGGCTCCGAGCAAGGTTGTTGCTGTCTCTCCTCCAAGTGAGGTTATAGTTATATCACCGACCAAGACCACATCCTTGGTCAAAAATGTTCCTGCTCCCACGAGGAAGTTGAAGAAAAGCTCCTCGAATAAAGTGGCTAAATCCATCTCTCGGCCTCTAACTGCTGGAAGTGGTGTTCCCACTTTTGTTGCTCCGAGCTCTGCCATGAGCTCTGTGAAGTCTTGGATTATCCCTAAAATCCAAGGTCTTGAAGACACTCTTTCTCGGGATAGGGTTACCACCTTGTTAGCTCAACATATTGCCTCAGTAAGTATTACTAATCTAAAGTTTCACTTTTCAATATTATGTACTTGTACTGACTTGCAATTGTTTTCTTTTTCCAGTTGGTAACTTGTTTCAACACCATTTTGAAAAAGGATGAAGCTATTAAAGCTTCGAGCTCCTCGTCAGGTGTGGAGGAAGCTCTTGTAGGTCTGACACAGTCATTAAAGGATTCTCGTCAGAAGTATGACGAAGATAAAACTGCTTGGGAAATGAAATTAAAAGCCATTGAGCAAGAGAAAGAGAAAGTTGTGGAGGCCTCTCAGGAGTTAGAGAGGAAAATAAAATATTATGAGAAGAAGAATACTGAGCTTGAGGAAAAGCTCAAAAATGCTGGAGAGCTTGAGACCAAGCTTAAAACTGCTGAAGAAGAACTGGTCAAACTCCGTGAAGTTGATCGTCAGAAGGAAGAGGCAGAAAGGAAATTGAAAGCTGCCGAGGAACTTCTATCTGAGAAGATTTCCTCGAAGAAGGTGAAGAGGAAACTGGCTATTAAAAAGTCCTTCAGTGCTGGCTGGGACAAAGGTTGGAACAAAGGCCTAGCTGTCATGTCCTCTCAATTGGATTTTGCTAGCCTCAAATTCTTCATGGATGAATGGATTGCTATTCTGCAGGAGTTAAAGGTCTCAGAGAGTTCTGAGCTGTTTCAACGTCATGTTCATGGTCCTCTTACTTCCTCTGGTGAATAAGAAGAGGACGAAGCTACCTCTGAAGAATCTTCAATGATGGTTGAGGATCAGGTCCCTACAGTTGAACTTCGCTATGAGCAGACCCAACCAATTATTACTCCTACTAGGCAGCTTCAATCTACTAATACCTTTGTCGAGCAACTGCCAATATCCTCCGAGCAACCAACCTCCTCATCTCAACCTTCCGAGGAAGTCGCAAAACACAAGGAGAAGGTGTAAAGTTGCTCGGGCTTTAATTTTATTATTTCTTTTGAATGTAACCCTGAACCTTGTACTTATCTTTTGATGAATAAAAATTCTAGTTTTTATTGTTCTTGTTGACTTTATTTGTCTTACTCTGCCTTTATTGTTTATTAATCCTGTTTATGGCTTTTCTTTGCTAGTTTATGGCCATGATGGAACTCTTGTCAGCTCACGATACTGAGTTGATGAAAAAATATAATGAATATTTCAAAGCTGGCCATACAGATTTGGATGAATCATAAATTTTTGATATCCTGGGTTCAGATGGCTCTGAGCGAGCAGTGGAAGCTTACCAATATCCGAAATTCTTACTCGACCGAGATGTTGCCAATAACGTGGCTTATTACGAGATGATTGAAGATCTCCAGGGTATCATCGAGGACCTTCAGCAATAATACAAGGAATCTTCTTCCCTTTTTCATCAGGGGTATGAGAAAAAATATCAGCAGCTAAATGCTGACAAAGGCTATGATAAGTTAGTCGTTGCTTATGATTTTAAGGAGAGGACCTTAAAGACTGAGGTCGAAGAGCATAGGCAGATCGCGAAGTTGCTGGAACAGGAAAATAATAACCCGCGAGGAGAGATATCTCAGCTGAAATCTGCAGCCTCTACATCGAGCGCTTTAGTCCCTGTCAATGACGAGGGTTTCTCTTTCTTGGAGGTCGAAAATGCTAACTTGAGAGATGAACTGGAAACCTTAAAAAGGATTGGACCTTCTACCTCTGCTCGCGGGCGAGCAAGAGCTTCTTGGGGATGAGCAAGGGATGCACGTATTTCAATTGAGGAACAAAGAACTCAATGAGCTTTGGAGAATCAGTCCTTCCAGTTGATGGCGAATAATCAAGCATTAGCTGAGATGTATAAGAAGATTCAGACCTTCGACGAGCAACTTGCTCCCCAAAATTCTACCTTGGAGAACAAAACAAATTTGGTGAAGAATCTTCTCGAGCAGTTAGAGAGGTTGACCTACCAATTCCACAAGCAACCTAGAGAATTCTGGATGGCTGGTTATAATTAAGCCCTCTATTACCTTGATGACCAGATCCAGCAGTCGAACAACGAGGGGTACAAGCAAAGATGGTTGAATGCCTTGGGTGTGCTGCAGTTGGAACAGGGTCACTATTTGTGGGATTACTATGACCCTGGGTTGCTCGAGTTTCCAGTGCCACCTTTCAAACTTGATATGAGCTGGATTCCTGCTTGGGCTATTCCTCAATGCCTGATTTCAAAGTATCTCGGTGACTACAGTCTTCACTCTAATTTTGAAATATCTCGCCCGAAGCACTTACTTGATCGACCCTCGGTAATGAATGTCAGGATGCTTCGAGACATAAACTTCATAAAATCCCTCTATGCCTTAGATGATCCTCCTGCCGGAGTGGAGCCTGCTTCAAAGGAAGAGGGAAAGAAACCCATAGAATAGGATTTTATGTAATGACTTGTCCTTTTCACCACTTATGTAACTCTATTTAATTTGAATGAAAAATTGTCACTTCATTTTTCTTCTAAATAATTTGTAGAATGTTTTTGCTTGCTGGTTGTTTATTTCATTGCAGTGATTTATCAATCTTTGATCTTTATGTGATAAAATATCCTTTATCTCATGAACCTGTTTAATTTAAACAACTGGAGATGATTGTAATTGGCTTACCGACCAACTAGAGTTTTTTAAGATATTTGTTTCCGACCAACCGGAGTTGGTGAACTTTTATTCCCCGACCACCCGTAGTTAGGGGATTTTTATTTGTCAACCATAGTTGGTAGACCGACCAACCGTAGTTGGTGGGATTTTATTTATCGACCAACCGTAGTTGGTAGAACGACCAACCATAGTTGGTAGGGTTTTATTTATCGACCAACCATAGTTGGTAGACCGACCAACCGTAGTTGGTAGGGTTTTATTTATCGACCAACCGTAGTTAGTAGACCGACCAACCGTAGTTAGTAGACCGACCAACCGTAGTTGGTAGGGTTTTATTTATCGACCAACCGTAGTTAGTAGACCGACCAACCGTAGTTGGTAGGGTTTTTATTTATCGACCAAATCGTAGTTGGTAGGGTTTTATATTTATCGACCAACCGTAGTTGGTAGACCGACCAATCGTAGTTGGTAGGATTTTTTATTTATCGACCAACCGTAGTTGGTAGACCAACCAACCGTAGTTGGTAGGGTTTTTATTTATCGACCAACCGTAGTTGGTAGACCGACCAACCGTAGTTGGTAGGGTTTTTTATTTATCTACCAACCGTAGTTGGTAGACCGACCAACCGAAGTTGGTAGGGTTTTATTTATCGACCAACCGTAGTTGGTAGGGTTTTTATTTTGAACTTGATGCATAGTGTGTAGCACTAATACTCCGAAAAAATTTCATCAAAATGAAAGAATTGGATAAAAACTTCAACACTTTATTTATACTGAAGAAAACTTCATTTATTCATTTACATAGGAATCCCTACTACTGATAATACTTGCGTAGATTCTCTGCATTCCATGCATTCTTAAATTTTTCCCCCTCCAAGGTTTCAATCCTGTAAGTTCCTGGGCGAACAACTTATGTTACTCTGTAGGGTCCATGCCAGTTAGCTTCCAATTTGTTGTATTTTTGAATCACTTTCTTTAGCACATAGTCCCCTTCTTTCAAATCACATTTCTTTACTCTCTTGTTGTAGAACAGAGCTGTTCGTTGCTGGTAAGTAGCATTCCTGATTGCTGCTTCTTCTCTAACTTCCTCGAGCATAGCCAAATCTAATCTTCTCATCAAATCGCTAACAGGAGAACTAAAATTCAGCACTCTGTGTGTTGGGAGGCCCAGATCGGCAGGTATAACAGCTTCACTTCCAAATACCAGCATGTACGGAGATTCTCCTGTTGCTTCTCGTGGTGTAGTACGATAAGCCCATAGTACAGAATGTAGCTCGTTGATCCAATTTGCCTTCGCATCATCTAGTCTTTTCTTCAAATCGTTCAGCAGCATTCTGTTCGTCACCCCAGTTTGTCCATTGCTCTGGGGATGGCCTGGTGCCGAGTGGGTTTTCAAAATGTTTGACTGATGATAATATGCAGCGAACTCCTCGTTATCAAATTGGGTTCCATGATCAGTAATGAATGCATGGGGAAGACCATATCTGCAAATGATATTCTTCCAAATAAATTGATATCCCTTCTCATAAGTCATATCAATTAGAGGTTCAGCTTCCACCCATTTAGTAAAATAATCCACAGCGACGACGAGGTATTTGGACCTTCCTCTTGTCGTCGGGAGTGGCCCGACCAAGTTTATTCCCCACATAGAAAATGGCCAAGGGGATGTTATGGGTGTTAGCAATGCTTGGGGAGTTCTTCAGATAGAGGAGAAGCATTGACATTTATCACATTTTTTGGCATAGGCTATACAATCAGCCCTCATTGTTGTCCAATAGTATCCTTGCGTCATTACTCTTTGCAAAAGCGTCCGACCTGCTATATGAGCTCCACAGGACCCTTCATGGACTTCTTCAACCAAATCCTTTACCTCGAAGGGATGCACACATCTTTGCAGTCCTACTATAATTCCTCGTCTATATAAAATGCCATTAGTTAATACATAACGAGCAGCTTTAAACTTCAGTTTCTTGGCTGTGAGCTTATCAGCTGGCAAAACCCCTTCTTAAATATATGCCCTGATGGGATCCATCCAAGATGGTCCTAAATCAAGGGTAATAAAGTTCATCATCAGATCTTCGTCGATGCTCCTGCTAGTCAAAATCTCTATTGGAATTATTCTTTGTAGCTCGATGCGTGTGGCTGAGGCTAACCGAGCTAAAGCATCTGCTCTTGCATTCTTCAATCTTGGTGTTCTAATTAATTGCACAGCATTAAAGCTTGATACAATTTCCTTCGCTTTTATATGAAATTTGATCATCAATTCTCCCTTTGTTGCATATACTCCCAGCATTTGATTTACGATCAACTGTGAGTCACTGAATACGATGACCTGCTCTGCGTCCATGGTTTTTGCTAAACTAAGACCTGCAATCATAGCTTCATATTCAGCCTCATTATTAGAGGTTTTAAATTGAAAGCGTAGAGCATACTCCACATCGATTTCATCCGGGCTACTTAAAATAATCCCTGCTCCACAGCCTGTACTGCAAGATGAGCCATCCACATATAGATTCCATATAGGTACCTCGTCCTCAAATTTTTGATCGGACAGAGTTCCTCGGTGGAATATTTATTGCGTCCTTTTATCCTCCTCTAGTACTTTTTACTGCTCGTCGACCATCTCCCCCTGATCGTCAATTGACTTAAGTTGACCGGGGTTTAAATTTGATGATCCTGTAACATCCACAGGTTGGTCGGTATTCAGCTTTTGCTCCTCGGAAGTGTCAGGATAAGTGAATTCTGCGATAAAATCTGCTACTGCTTGCCCTTTAAGTGACGATCTAGGTTCATAAACTATGTCATATTCACCAAGTTCTACTTCCCAGTACATCAATCACCCTGATTTTTCTGGTTTATGGAGAGCTTGCCTCAATGGCATATCAGTATACACAACTATGGTATGAGCTTGGAAGTACGGCCTCATTCTTCTTCTTGCTTTAATCAACGCTAGCGCCAACTTTTGCAGTCTCGGATATCTGATCTCTGCTCCTCGGAAGGCCTTACTAGTGTAATAAATTGGTTTTTGCACTCCATCCTCCATTCTTATCAATGCCGAGCTAACTGCATTCTCCAAAACTGCCAGATACAAGTATAATCTTTCTCCCATCACTGGCCTGGACAACAGTGGGGGTGCTCCCAAGTATTTCTTTAAATCTTGAAAGGCCTTCTCGCATTCATCATTCCATTCAAATGTTTTTCAGAGTGTTTTGAAGAATGGGAGGCATCTATCAGTTGCTCGTGATACGAATCTATTAAGTGCTGTAACTCGCCCTATGAGACTTTGCACTTCCTTCTTCGTCGTTGGAGATCGTAGCCCCAATAGAGCCTTGATCTTTTTTGGGTTTGCTTCAATACCGCGTTGGTTGACAATATACCCGAGGAACATGCCTTCTTGTACTCCGAATATGCACTTAGTAGGGTTCAACTTCATTTGATATTTATCTAATTGATCAAAGGTTTGACCTAGATCAATTAGATGGTCAGCAGCTTTCTTGCTCTTTGTCAGCATATCATCAACATAAACCTCCATATTATGATTGATTTGCTCTGTAAACACCTTATTCATCAGCCGCTAATATGTTGCACCTGTATTTTTCAAACCAAAAGGCATAACATTATAACAGTAAGTTCCCCTAGGGGTAATAAAATAGGTACTCTCACTGTCTTCAGGTTTCATTTTAATCTGGTTGTAACCAGAATAAGCATCCATGAAGCTCAATAGCTCATGTCCCGAGGTAGCATCCACTAATTGATCAATTCGGGGCAAAGGAAAATGATCCTTTGGGCATGCCTTGTTGAGGTCGGTGAAGTCTACACACATCCTCCATTTGTTGTTCTTCTTCTTCACCATCACCACATTAGCTAACCAGTCTGGATATTTGACATCTTCAATAAAGCAATCTTTTTGGAGCTTCTCGACCTCCTCATGTATAGCTTGGTTCTTCTCAGGCTGAACACTCTTATTTGCTGCTTCACAGGTTTGATTTCCTTGTTCACATTAAGTTCATGACACAAGAAATTTGGGTCTATTCCTGGCATATCCTCGTGGCTCCATACGAAAGTTTATTTTCTGCTTTTTAGGAAGGCTATCAATTCCTGTTTAATTGGGGTGTCCAACGATGAACCGATTTGAGTTGTTCGTTCTGGGTGTTCGTCGTCCAGAATGACGTTTTCAATAGTTTCCACCACCTAACCTTTTACGAGCTGCGATTCGTCTCTAGGATCTAACGTTTCAATTTCTGCACCTTCATCCACTTGATAGGTGGTAGTCTTTTTCCTGGATTTTTCCAGTTCTTCTTGCTCAGTAGATGAATAGTAGCATTCTCGAGCTACTTTTTGGTCACCCTTCACAATTCCTACTCCAAAGTTAGTTGGAAATTTTAGGCATTGATGTACAGTAGATGGTACTGCTTCGAACTTCTTCAATCCTACCCTTCCCATGATGATATTGTAAGCTGATAGAACATTCTTGTCCATCACAAAAAAGTGCACTCTTTCTGTTCGGTAAGCAGGCAATGTACCGATGAACATATCCAACTTGATCGTCCCAAGTGGAAAAACTTTCTCGCTAGTAAAAACGAGGAGTGGTCGATGATATGGCTCCAACTGGGATAGCTTTAGGTTCAAACTATCAAAACATGGGTAGAACATAATATCTGTCGAGATGCCATTATCCACCAAGACTCGCGAAATCACTACTTCCTTCATCCTCATTTTGATCACCAATGGATCATCATGAGGGTATAGCACACCTGCGAGGTCATTCTTAGAGAAATCGATGACCAGTTTATCTTTGTTAACCTTCCTCGGGCGATCTTCTTCAGCTAGATTTATTCGTTGAATATACTAACAAGCTTGAGCCTCGTTGAGGTAAGCTTTCCTTTCTGCAGTAAGGTCTCCACCTCCTGCATCTCCACCAGTAATAACATTGCAATCAAATGACCCAAAACGGATAGAAAATACCTCACCTTCTGACTGTCTTGGTCTTTTAGGGAGATCGAGGTCGTCTTCTAGATCATCTTCATGATCTCTTTTCTTGTTTTCTTCTGCTCGACGAGGAGATCTAGACCTCTGTCTTGCTCAGTCGTTTTTTTCCTTCATTTCTATGATTAACATACTTGGCCAGCTTTCCTCGTCTGATGAGTGCTTCAATTTCATTCTGAAGAGCTTTGCAATTTTTGGTCGTGTGACCATGGTCTTTATGGAACTCGTAATATTTAGCCTTATTCCTTTTGTCAGGATCTGTCTTCATTTTCTCAGGCCAGTTTAAGTCCTCGCTGTTCTTGATCTCTTCCAGAACGTGGTTTATATTTACCTTCGAAGGAGTGTAGTTTCCAAATTTCTTCAACTGGTCCAACGCTTGCCTTGCTTTTGACTGCTTGTTACCACCATTATTTTTTTTATCCTTCTTCTCAATCTTCTCGGCCTCAATTTTGGTTTCCTTAGTAGCCATGCTCTTCTTTGCAGCCATAGCTTCCTCGGCATTCATGATTTTGGCTGCTTTTTCCATTAATTCTGACATGGTCCTAGGTGGATCTTTGGCCAAAGTATAATACAATTTATTTGGCAACAATCCACTCATCAGAGCAGTGATTGTTGTCTTTTCCTCGTAGTCAATAACTTCGAGCTTCTCGTTATTGAAACGAGTAATATAATCCCTGGTGCTCTCACCTGCTTTTTGTCTAATGCTTAGCAAGTGTGCTACTCGCTTAACTGGTTTTTCTCCAAAACAGAAGTTTCCAATAAAGAGCTCGGCCAGTTGAAAGAAAGTTGCAATCTTCCCCCGAGGAAGATTGTTGTACCATATTTGAGCAGATCCAGTGAGAGTTCCGGAAAAGGCCCAACACCGCATCTCGTCTGGAACAGCATAAATATCAGCAGCTGCCTGATATTGTTCTATATGTAGAACAGGATCATTTTTTCCATCATATTTTGGTGTTACCACTGGGGCTTTGAACTTTGATGGTGTGGGAAAATCCACAATTGCTTGGATAAAAGGTGTCCCTTGGACAAAAGTTTTTTGTAGAGGATTTTTGGCCTTAGCCATTTCCCCTAGTCTATCCTCCAACCTCTGAATAGAGCCTTTCCATGCGTCATTTGCCTCCTCGGGCCTGTTGGTCCGAGCAACTAATCGTGTTGAGTTTGCCTCTTGGGATTTTTCACGACGAGCAGCTGGTCGGGATTAGGCAGAACCTTCCTTTAAATCAGAAAATCGTTGAGAGTTCCTCGACGCCATCCTAGGGAGACTTTTATTCCTCCTAGGACCCAAACGATCGAAGGGAGAGACTCTACTCAATCATTCAAGAGCACTGGTCCTTTCTGGAGATAGAGTGACGTTTTGTTCAGTGTTTGTGCCTCGTACTGATGAAGTTCGGACAGGTTGATAAGAAAAATCATTAGATCTATCAGTGCGATATGAATCGACATGTCTAGATCGAGATTCCTCTGGGAGTAATGTTCATCTAGTTCGCGAGGAAGGCAATTGGGTATTTCTCTGAATGCTTCGCTGTCCTGACTGGGCAGGTGCTCCACCCTGGATAGTTTGCATGAGTTGTCACATTATTTCTTGCATGGCGGTCTAGCACTGAGATAAACTAGCCATTATTCCAGTCAGATCTTGGACATTTAGATGAGTGGATGGATTTGGGGAGTTTCCAGCATTTCGATTACTGGATTCAGGATTATCAGACATTGGGGATGAATTGTTTTGGTAAAAAATGATAGTTTCAGTCGTTTCCCACAGATGGCGCCAATCTGTTGATGTAAAAAATTAGATTATCTCTAATTATTTAATCACAGATAAAAAATAAATAAGAAAAGAGATTTTTAAAGTGGTTCAGCCTTGAAAGAATGGCCTACGTCCACTGTTTGTGTTATTGCTGACTGTTAGAAGAATTCTCGATAATGAGTTTACCAAGAAATTCCGAGTCCCCTGCTAACGAGGAGGTTACAATGTATTTATAGCCTTGAGGCTGTACATTCGAGAGAATATTACATAGCTGTCCAATCGGTGTGTACATCTGTATGATAATAATCATCATTTAATGCGCATTCAATCCTCTTAATTATTCGGTTATAAATGTTTTGTACGAGATGCAGCTTGGACCGCCAGAGCTGCTCGGACCGCCTAAGTAGCTCGGTATATATGAGTTGCTCGGCATAATAAAGTTCCTCGGAGAGCACTTGCTGCTCGGAGCGACTGAGTTGGTCGGGGAGGTTGAGTTCCTCGGAGTCAATGTGTTGTCAAAAAATGTTCTCGGGTGCCATGTATATTGACACGTGTCTCCACATAATTGGTCCACGTCAGCAGGTTAAATTTGGTATCAACAAGTATGTCTTATATAAACCCTATATAAATGTTTATTTGTTTCAATCATCTGTAAAGTTCTTCAAATGTCTTTGATTACATTTTATTTTTCTTCATTCGATGATGAAATTGACCTTCACTTTGTGGTTATTTTGTTTACTAAATTACAAATTTAGTTGGCCCAGTTTTAAAATGGTCCCTAAACTTTATTTTGTCTCGATTTAGTCCCTTGAGTAATTATTTTGGTTCAATATGATCCTTCCGTTATATTAGTCAGCTAACTTTAATTAACAAACTATGTTGTTTTCTAAATCAAATCACATTTCTAAATTAAACCAATCAACAAATCAACCTAGTAAACTGTCATCATTAAAATTTTGAGTTAATTAAAAAAGAACTTGGATTTTGAGTTATTCATCTTGCATCTATGGGAGTGATGTCCTGAGCTGGTGATGAAGTTGGTAATTGTTATTTTAGGCTTGAAGTTGAAATGGAGGGGATTAGTTTTAGGAGTGGTAGTGTTAATTGTTGTTTTTATTTATTTTTTCTTGAGTTTTTAATTTTTCAGTTTGGTTGTAATTTTTAATTTGGGTTTATGAGTTTTGAAATTCTCGTTCGTAATGTAGGGGTATGAGGCATTGTGACTGTAATTGACTATGTAAATCTATGTCATGGATGTTGGGCTTTTGCTCTCGTTTTAGCTTTCTTTTTCCTTAATGTTTTGATTATGTTCTTCTTGGTTGGCTTTTGCTTTCATTGCGAAAGTGCTTTTTATTCACGTTCAGCAATCCCGTTACCTAATCGAATCATCATACTATCTAATTCAGGAGATATTGTGACTCATCATTTAATTTGAAACACGGATTTGGAGGGAAGTTATTTAAATAACATACCTAGTATGGAATTAGCTAGGGTGAGTGGTGAGGATATATAGTTAAGTCATCCAGGTTCTACAAGAAAACAATCTTTTTTTTCTGATTTTAACATGGATGGAAATGTGTAAGCAAGTGCGTTGCTATTTACTTGCTCGGATTTTAATACCTCCAATTTTTTATTATGCAGTGTCCGTCTTCAATGTAAAATAATGAGTTCCTTTAAATTTCCTTTGTTTATGACTCGAGTTGAAAAGAAAAGAAAGGGAATGGGTTAATACAAATATTAATGTCTATAAATAAGTGTTTATCTTGAAATGTTAAAATTTGATTCTAAAATTAAATGGTAAGTCTTTTAGTGAGAGTGAAATAAAGTCACTATAATAAGGTCAAGTATTCCTACGAGCGTGAGAATGTAATGTGAACAAAATTACCCACAACTCTTCATGTGTAACACCCAAGAAATCCCTTAGAAAATCTATGAATTTCCCCGAGAGGTCAGGTTTAGGTTATCCCTTAGGCAACATAGCACCTGGTAGGACGTCTCATGTCGACCACACTTAGAGTACTTGGAAAATGGTTATAGGACTTTTTTGCCAAGGTTTTAATTTAATCTTAGTAGTTTATACTTGAATAAACACACCACATGGATGGATGATATGAACCACTCGGGATATAACCCGGGGATCAAGTTTTGGGTATTCTCAAATGTCTTAAGTAGGGAAATTTAGAGAAACATTAGGAAATCCTAGGTTCCCTACTTCTCCTATAAATAGAAAGTTGGTTACACTTTCCAAAGTTAATACCCAATTTTAGAGAGAGAGAGAGGTGATGATGATGATGATGTAAGGGGGCCACGACCATTGAGGAGCAGGAGTGAGTAAGGGTAGAGCGAGGTGGCCGAAGTCATCTTGGTAGTTAAAAATTCCACCTTGTTAAATCAAACTTTAGACTTGAACTATTTTGGTAAGGATGTATCCTCATCATATACTCTGTCTCTTTTATTTGATCCATATTTTCCATTTTCCCATTGAAAGATTGAATGAAAGTTATTATTAGGATAAACCTATCATTTAAAAAATTTACCCATTGAATTTTGTTGAAAAGTGTTTCTAACTCCATCACCGAGGTTGCAAGCTAATGCAGTATAAAGTTATGACTAAGTTTCATTGAGTGCCTCGTTGTACTCTTATGGCTGTCGTGGATATGACATTGAATTATTAGGCCACAACATCTGGGCTGGGGAAGGGCTAACGCGTTAGTTCAATATTATTGTAGTCATTGGAATTTGGATGACATGTTGGGCTAGCATAGGTCTTGACTCCTGAATAGATATTAAATAGGAAAAGAGGGCTGATGGCATGGCGTAGAGGGCTTGTCCTGTAAGTGGACATGAGAGAAGGTTGCAGACTATGGCATGACTAACCAAAGATCCTGAAATAATCTTGCAATGGTTAAAGGTCCTATAAAGACTATGATAGGATGCATAGGGTGGATGGTTTGTCTGACTTAGAAAACCTTGGGAAAGGTAACGATCTTGATTGTTATGTAATTTATGGGCTAAAACTTGCCCATTGCCCGTGGATTATGGATACGTTGAGATTTGGGGTTTGAGGGTTAGGAAGTTACTTCTCTTACATTGAGTTAACTTTATGTCATTTTTCCCATATCGTCATGTTGTATTGAGTTGTTATTACTCCATTAAGCTATATATATGATTTTCCAAAGATACTTACTTATGGGGTTCTGTATGAGGATTTTTTGCTCATCCCTTGTTGAGAGATTTGAATGCTCATACCTTTATATTGTATGATTCCTCAAGTTAGGAGTTGGGGAGTCCTTTGATGCTAAGATCTAGTTATTTAGTACTTTTAGTTTCGTTTTGTTCTAAGGCTAATTATTAGGGCACTGGCATTTTATAATTATATGTTTACTTAATTAAAAATTATTAGTTAATACAGTTATGTACTTGGCGAAGGAGGATTGGGATGCATTTATTTAACCCTCTATATGTTATGGATGGATGTTAGATGCCTAATTACTCTTATGTGGTTATTTTTAAATGAACACTTTAGCGATTGTTTATATTTTGACTTATGATATTTGGTCGAGGACCCCTAGGGGCCTATCCCACCTAAGAGCTGCCCTAATTTGTAACTTAAAAATTTGTCTATATGTTTATGCATTGTGAGAAAGCCTCGTTGTGGACTAATAAAGCAAGTCTAGGTCTTCACATTAAGGACATATATGTTACAAAATCAGGGGATTAAATTTCCATTATTAAGGGTAACTGCAACACCCCTAATTTTGGAGAATTTTGGGTAACTTATATTCTATAATTTATTTCTATCTTATTTCATGGTTATACGTATGTTGTAGGATTTGTAAGTCACTAGTTTGAATGAACAACTGTGTAGGACTAAATTACATGCATATGTGTTTCCATGTTTGGATTATTCGTTCCACTTACTAGTAAATACCATGGTTACAAAATTAAGCAATCTTTTGAGGACACATCTCCTTGCTCCCTTGGCCCGTACCTATCTTTCAAATAGCTATATAGTTGTTATACATACTGCCTCTCTATA
The DNA here is from genome assembly GCA_949130495.1 of Sambucus nigra. Classification (NCBI taxonomy): domain Eukaryota; kingdom Viridiplantae; phylum Streptophyta; class Magnoliopsida; order Dipsacales; family Adoxaceae; genus Sambucus; species Sambucus nigra. The sequence goes on from OX422216.1 coordinate 331,250,116, forward strand.
TATATAACAACTATATAGTTGTTATATATATATAACAACTATATAGTTGTTATATATATATAGGCAGTATATATATAACAACCTTGTAACAATGTTATATATATATAACAACTATATAGTTGTTAGTTGTTATATATATGGAGCTATATAGTTATATATGCAGCTATATATATATAGTTATATATGCAGCTATATATATAGTTATATATGCAGCTATATATATATACATATTGCCTGTATGATGGTTATAGTATAGTATTTAGCAAATGCAAGATGTTATCAAAGCTAGAATAAACTCTTTAAATTGGCATAACATTTTCCCCATTTTTTTCAGGCCTATAATGCCACGATATCGAACTTTGGATCAAAGAAAATGGGACCCTTAGCTAGCAAGCACATGTAACTATGATCATCACTCAGAGTTTTCCAGAGATTAACAACTTCAATATCTTAGTTAGCTTTATTTTTCAAAAACATAGTTTGAAGTGTATTGTCACGTATTTGCAGTTGGTCGACCGCGTTACAACTGATACAATCAAAGATGTTGTTGTTCGATCGCGTACAGACTTATTTTGTTGTTGCTTTCCCGATGGCAAAGGGGTGAGTTACTCATCAACTCCCTTTAATTTTTACTCCCAAAACAGTCCCCTAAAATAGTTCCAAATAGTCCCAAAATAATGCTGAAAATAGTCCCAAAGTAAAGGTATCCGTCTCTTCTAACGAAGAGTGTAGAACAAATGTATTGTAAGAAATAATATTGAGGATTATGTTCCCAAAGCTATAATGCACTTTTTGGTGAGCACTACAAATCCATTTAGATCAGCTGACTGTTTATCTATCGTTCTAAGGTCTGCATTGATAATACTTTATCCTCTTTACACTTCAATGGATACGGCTATACAAGTTCAAGTTCAAATTGCTCAAGGCTTAAGGCGTTCCTGTCAAGTTGTCCTATATACAAGTTCAAATGGCTCACACTATAAGTTGATTCCAATTAACAAGTTTTGATCCTAATGAGGTGAGGGTTTAATTTTAGTGTTTTACTTCATTCTTTTGATCTCTCCTATCACTTTCTCTAATATAGTATATATCTTCAAATTTGCCCAGGTGAAAGACTTAAAATTTCCCTACCATTTCTCACTTGAAATGTTTTTACATTGTAGGTTGGTTTAATAATAGGCAAGGGTGGGGAAACTATTAAGAATCTACATACGAGATCAGGGGCATGGATTCAGGTGGTTGATATCATATTACCTTGCTCTAAATTCTATAAAAGAACAAAGTATACAATAAAAGAACATAAGGACACTAAATGAGGACAATTTGCCATAATATTTGGCAAATCAACTATATTATTCAACAATTTGCCACAATTCACAAAGTATTCCTCCCTTAATTTCTCTTTTTTTTCATAATGATGATGATTTATACGTTTCTTCCTTAATTACATTTAACATGCATATCTTAGGCACCTTAGTTTATAGTAGTGCCTAGCTTAGGCTACTTCGCTTAGAGTAACATCAATTTGGATTCTCTTCAAAGGATTCTTTAAAGAAACTTACCGTCTACAATCACTACTAAAAGGTGAAAACCCAAGCTAGCACCCAAACGGCCCCGTAAGAGACACGAACACCTCGCACGGGACCAAAGTAACTTGTACGAACTGACAGCATAGTCGCGAGTCTCCCCATTTGAGAATATGACGATAATTTCAAAATATATCGATTAAGCTTAAAAACAAGACGTTTGAGGGTGAAAACCCAAACCAGCCCCCAAACGGCCCCGTAAGAGGCACGAATACCTCGCACGGGACCAATGCAACTTCTACGAACTGACCGCATAGTCGTGGGTCTCTCAATTTGAGAATATGATGATAATTTTAAAATATGTAGATTAGGCTTGAAAACAAGCCATTTGAGGGTGAAAACCCAAACCAGCCGCCAAATGGCTCCGTAAGAGGCACGAACACCTCGCACGAGACGAATTCAACTCGTACGAACTGACTGCGTAGTCGCGGGTCTCCTGATTTGAGAATATGATGATTATTTTAAAATACGTAGATTAGGCTTGAAAAAAAAACCTTAAAGGCTGAAAACCCAAACCATTCCTCAAACGGTCCCATAAGAGGCACGAAGACCTCAGACGGGACAAATATAACTTGTACGAAATGATCGCGTAGTTGAGGGTGTCCCCATTTGAGAATATGACAATAATTTCAAAATATATCGATTAAGCTTAAAAATAAGCCGTTTGAGGGTGAAAACCCAAACCAGTCCCCAAACGGCCCCATAAAAGGCACGAACTCCTCGCACGGGACCAATGTAACTTGTACGAACATATAGCATAGTCCTGGGCCTCTCGGTTTGAGAATATGACAATAATTTCAAAATATATCGATTAAGCTTAAAAACAAGCCCTTAAAGGGTGAAAACTCAAAACAGCCCCCAAACGGCCCCGTAAGAGGCACGAACACCTCGCATGGGACCAATGTAACTTGTACGAACTTACCGCTTAGTTGCGGGTCTCCCTATTTGAGAATATGATGATAATTTCAAAATATATCGATTAAGCTTAAAGACAAGCCGTTTGAGGGTGAAAACCCAAACCAACCCCCAAACGGCTCCGTAAGAGGCACGAACACCTTGCATGGGACCAATGTAACTTGTACGAACTGACCGTGTAATTGTGGGTCTCCCAATTTGAGAATATGATGATAATTTCAAAATACATAAAGTAGGCTTGAAAATAAGTCCTTAAAGGGTAAAAACCCCAAACCAGCCGCCAAACGGCCCCGTAAGAGGCACGAACACCTTACACGGGACCAATGTAACCTGTACGAACTGACAGCGTTGTCACAGGCCTCTCGATTTGAGAATATGATAATAATTTCCAAATATATCGATTAAGCTTAAAAATAAGCCCTTAAAGGGTGAAAATCCAAACCAGCCCCCAAACGGTCCCGTAAGAGGCACGAACACCTCAGAAGGGATCAATGTTACTTGTACGAACTGATCGCGTAGTCGCGGGTCTCCCCATTTGAGAATATGATGATAATTTCAAAATATATCGATTAAGCTTAAAAATAAGCCGTTTGAGGGTGAAAATCCAAACCAACCCCCAAATGGCCCCGTAAGAGGCACGAACACCTCGCAAGGGACCAATGTAACTTGTATGAACTGACAATGTAGTCCCGGGCCTCTCAGTTTGAGAATATGATGATAATTTCAAAGTATATCGATTAAGCTTAAAAATAAGCCTTTAAAGGGTGAAAACCCAAACCAACCCCCAAACGGTCCCGTAAGAGGCACGAACACCTCGCATGGGACAAATGTAACTTGTACTAACTGATAGCATAGTCACGGGCCTCTTGGTTTGAGAATATGACGGTAATTTTAAATTATATCGATTAAGCTTAAAAATAAGCCCTTAAAGGGTGTAAAACCAAACCAACCCCCAAACGCTCCTGTAAGAGGCACGAAAACCTCACACGGGACCAATGTGACTTGTACGAACTGACCGCGTAGTCACGGGTCTCCCCATTTAAGAATATGATGATAATTTGATAATATATGGATTAGGCTTAGAAACAAGCCGTTGAAGGGTGAAAACCCAAATCAGCCACCAAACAGTCCCGGAAGAAGAATTAACTCCTCACACGAATGTAACTCGTAGGAACTGATCAGGTAGTCATAACTTGCGTAGTATTTTCAATTTTAGAATGTAATAATAATTGCAACTCCTATATGTGGTTTTTTAGATTGAGTAAGATTTTTTTATAAATTACTTGGTTACTAATATCCTTTTTTTTGTATCCTATTTTTTTTGCAGGATTACATTTTATCTCTAGCATTTATTCACGTGGAACACACGGAGAACTCAATGGTTTACAACAAGGGGTTTATTCATGATTCTATTTTTTGTGTTATGGTCATGCGGGCTTTTGTAGTTTTAATGTTAAATTTTATGGTCGTGCGGGCTTTTGTAAGTTTATTGTTATATTTTGTGGCCGCGCGGGCTTTATGTTACGCAGGTTTTAAAATGTCCAGAAAATAGAGAAAACTCTGCCCAATTTTTTTTGTCTATGAACTACTAAAGACTTATAATATTTTGAAGTTTGTATGTTCATTGGTTTATCAATAACGAGCAAAATTTGCAATTTGTGAGTTTTCTTGTTTTCAAATATTTTTTTTTCATTTATCCAAATATTTGACACAGTTCAAAACCGTGCCAAAAGTGTGTTAAATTTTTGGCATGGTTTTGAACTGTACCAAAATTTCATCAAAATGTGCTCAATCTGGCACAGTTCGAAAGTGTGCCAGAAATATCAAATTCTAGCATGGTTTAAAGGTGTGCCAGAAGTGTTCCTGTTTGGTCAAATCTGGCACACTTTTAAACCGTGCTAGAAAAAAATGGCCATTTTGGAACACCTAATTCTGGCATAGCTCAAAACCGTGCCAGATTTGATCTGGCACAGTTTTAAACTGTGTCAAATTCCTAGTTTTGGTGTAGTGCTCAAAGCACTAACATTGGCGATCAGCTGTTCGTCTTTCTCTTTCAGCTCTGAGTAAACATTGTTATGATCGTCTTTAGCATACTTTAATTCACCTAACAAGGTCTCATAGTGGCCAAGGATATCATTATGCTCGTCCTTTAGTTAATCACAAGCATTTTTAGTACAAGGCTATTTACTCCCGCATAATAGTGGCACCCTTAACACCCTGAAATGAATAAGTCATCATAAAAATATGGTACAATGTAGATAAATTAAAAATACAAGAGTTTGATCTAGAACTCACCACCATCATACAATACTGAGTCATGGTCCTGAGTTTCTCAGCATTGAACTGACAGAGGTATTGGAAATCACGGGCATAGCCATGATATCCAAGAACGTTAGTGTTATTTTTCTTATAGCAGAGCATGAAGTCATTCTTACTCCTCAATTGTTATTAGTGATTGGATTCTCATAATTCGGGGTGAAGGGATCCACCTACTCATAGGGGTTTAAGGACCCAGGACACCGTATCAATAGCCAAGTTTGTCCCTTAAAATTTTGGAATTTAAATCAACTACAGGTAAAAGTGCTCGACTAAGATTACCATAAGTTAAACATTTTACCTTCTACGATATCCTCCTTGGCAAATCCCTCTTGGACCTCTCGATTAGTAGCCAAGTCAACGTGCTCATCTCTTAGAGGGATGCCACCTGAAGGAATGTAATACCCCAGGTTGATGAACTTCCAAATAGAGGATAGCTTTTCGAACTCTACAGGACTGGGAGTATTGTTGGTTCTAACCAACTCATTCGGGTAGGAGGAAGTTTTGAAGCCTTCTTAACTGCAAAAAAATAATCAATGAGACGAGGTCAGTTGGCATAAATAAAAATCAGTATAACATAACAAAATATTAGATGTGTACCAATATGGTGGTGGAGCACCAATCATGAGGAATATTGCACGACCTATCCCTCTCGTCAGAGAAAAACTCCCAATCACCTTTTATAAAGACGAATTGGTTTTTATAGCTACGATTGCTCGTCTGCACAACCTGCACCATCTTCTGGTCGCAATTCTGAGGAGAAAAAAAGTTGTAGCCACAGGCTTTGGCATTGTCTTTTACACCATATACCCACTAAAAAATATCATCAGTCAGGTCAAATCCAGTATGAGGCTTCTAATACACCATGGACCCAAGGATTGACCTATAAGCTTTTGGTGAGAGCTAAGTAGGAGCCACTCCATAACTCCTCATAATTGATCTTATGATGGGATTGGGGGGGGGGGGGGGGGAGCCTAACTCCTATATGCAATGCCCAAGAAAGTCAATGACCATATAAATGTCGACACTCCTCTAATAAAATCAACAAATTGCAAAATAATAAGCCATCCATAGTATGATCAAGAGGGCATAAATTTCAAGAAATGAGGTTTCCTTCCAAAAAAACCCTAAAATTGTAGAAATAGAGGGGAAGACGTACCTAAAAAACCCTAGATAGTTTCTAAGAACAAAACTCCTGAAGAAAGAAAGAGTAAGAAGTTTGGAAAACCAATAGCTATAGCAGAAATCAAGGGGTGAAGGAGAAGAGTATGTGATACAGCTGGAAATTCTCTCTCTAAAATGCGAGCAAGAAGGTGAACGATTGGAAAAAAAGTGAATAAATTTTAAATGAGTATTTATAGTAAAAAAATGGTGGCAGTTATTTAATCGTGATATATGATGCCATGCCTGGAAAAGTGGAAAGGCGTTGCTAGTTTAAATGCATGCGCATTCCCCATGCACGTGTGATGAGTACTCCAAGAATAAACAGTCATTGACACGTGTCAAATACAACTTTAGGATGAAAAAATTGCTTCAAGTTAAACTATTCGACGCGTGTCGAGAAAATTCAAAGACGATCAGATTCCTGATAACTGATCATATCCTACTAAATAACACTTCATCCATTCCTTTGACCTAGTAACTGCTTAGAAGATTCATAAATCTAGAAAACCTGTTATAAGCTCCAGTAATAAATGATGTCTTGGGGACTTTTGTTATACCATAAATACGGGACACCTTGTGTGCCTCTCAGGAGGTGACACGTGTGCTCATTAAGGGCAGAAAGAGAGGTCAATTTACCTAAAATCTGTTCAACCACGAGCAAGGAGATTACTTCAGATATAAATATACTCAAATCATCAGTATAACAGACTGTCTCACTGTTAAATGGTGTTATTGAACCACACTAACGCTAGTCTTGCTCCAATTATATCACGTGAAGGAGTGCCAATCGTTATGTTTATCCCACTTACACACATAAGGAAGTTACGCAATATCCCACCTTTATTGTGATGTGATAAACTCATCATTATTTGTCCACTGGAATGTAAAAGATATAAATGTTTGACCTATAAAGGCACTTCACCTATCCACTATATTCTATCTCCAATAACTACCTATAAATAGTAATCAATCCCATAAAATGAGGGATTCAAAATTATTCTATCGGACGGCTATAGACTAAACCCTTGGGAGAGAACACAAAGAATTTGTAATCATTCATGGTAATTTCCCATTGAAAAATACAAACTATTAACACTGCACCTGCGGATGTAGGCACTATTTTGGGCCAAACCACGTTAATATCATTATTTTCCTTATTTGTCTCTCATCCCTCTCTATTCTTCCCAAATTGGCTTGTTGGTAATGATAATTTATTTATTTGTTATTGTTTGTTATTGGAATTTACTAGATAAGACTCCCAAATACCAATTTTAGACGATAACAAATCATTTATTTATACCATTCTTTATGTACTATGTTTCTTTTTAGAATATTTCTTTTTTATAAATTTTCATGATTGGATCTGGTGAACTTTGCATTTTAATCCAGGTTTTATTTTTTGCCTTGCCAGTATTTGTTAGGCTTAGCTTACTAGTTCCCTTAGGGACGAACTATTTCAATCGTGTGATCAAAGATGTGTATGGATCAATTGGGTCGGCTTAAGCTGATCTGGTTTATAATTTTTGGTATGGTTAAAGGCTTGCATTATCCAATTTAGGAAAGGTATGTGATTGGATCTTTTTGATACACCCTCTTCCAAACGTTTTGTGCAGTCAAAGACATGCACTAATCAATTGGGTCAACCTAAGTCGACCTGATCTTTAATTTTTTAATGCAATCAAAGATGTTCATTATCCAATTTAGGAAAGATATGTGATCGGATCTTGTCGATACACCCTCTTTCAAACATTTTATACGGTCAAAGACATGCACTAATCAATTAGGTCGGCCTAAGCTGACCTGATCTATAACTTTTTAGTGCAGTCAAAGACGTGCATTATCCAATATAGGAAAGGTATGTGATCGGATCTTGTCAATACACCCTATTCCAAACATTTTGTAGAGTCAAAGACATACACTAATCAATTGGATCAGCCTAAGTCGACCTGATCTATAATTTTTAGTGCAGTCAATGACGTGCATTATCCAATTTAGGAAAGTTACGTGATCGGATCTTATCGATACACCCTCTTTCAAACGTTTTGTGCAGTCAAAGACGTGCACTAATCAAGTCGGCCTGATCTATAATTTTTCATGCAGTTAAAGACGTGAATTATCCAATTTAGGAAAGCTATGTGATCAGATCTTATCAATACACCCTTTTCTAGACATTTTGTGTAGTCAAAGATGTGGATTGATTAATTGGGTCGACCTTAGTTGACCTGATCTATAATTTTTAGTGCAGTCAAAGACGTGCATTATCTAATTTAGGAAAGTTATGTGATCAGATCTAGTTAATACACCCTCTGCCAAATGTTTTGTGCAGTCAAAGACATGTTGTGATCAATTGGGTCAGTCTAAGACGTCTTAATCTAACTTTTGAATAAATGCTAATAATAATCTGATAATCACAAAAATAAAACAAAAGGTAACAATTATCTTTATATATTGACTTTTGCTTGTACAAATTTTATAATCTCCAACTGTACTCTTCTTCCCCCAATAACTAAAATACTTCTCAATGATAGTACTCATGAGGTGTTCCGAATTCCAAGGATTTTTTAATGGTTCCCTTTCTAGAGTTTCAATCCAATAAGTGCCAGGTCGTACAACTTTAGCCACGCGAAAAGGACCATATCACTTTGTTTCCAACTTATTGAACTTATGTGTAAATTTCTTCAAGATGTAGTCCCTTTCCTTAAGAAAGCTTGGTTTGACTCTTTTATTGTATAATTTTATCGTGCACTGTTGGTAGGCTGCTACCCTAATTTTCGTTGCCTCCATGACTTCATCTATAAATTCTAGATCCAAACCTCTTGCAAAATCACTTATGAGATAAATAAAATTTAGGACCTTGTGTCTTACAAGGCCAACCTCAACTGGGACTATGACTTCATAGCTAAAGGACAACATGTAGGGTGTTTCTTCTATTACTGTTGCGGTCTTGTAAGCTCACAGCACACTTTGTAGTTCATTTATCCAATTTTCCTTAACTGATTCTAGCCTCTTCTTTATCCCATCCACCAAAGTTAGGTTAGTGACCTTGTCTTCCTATTGCATTATAGATGAGCTCGTGATGAATGCAATTTTATGATTTTATCATTATCACAATATTCTTGAAACTCATCATTGTCAAACTAGGTGTCTTGGTCGATAATGAAAATGTGAGGGATCCCATACCTTCTTATCACATTCTTCCATAAAAATTGTGAGACTATTGCATAAGTCATCTCTATGAATGGTTCAGCCTCTACCCATATTATAAAGTAATCCACTGCTACCACCAGATTTCTGAATCTTTCTTTAGGCTTCTGCAGAGGGCCGACCAAATCCATACCCCAGATGACAAAAGGCTAAGGTGATGTGATTGTCACTAAATTGGCTCCTGATCTTTATGTATCACTCCAAACCTCTGGGATTTATCGCACTTCTGCATGTATTCTTCATAGTTTTTCCTCAATATTGGCCAATAGTATCCTTGGATTGTTATTATCTTCACCAGCATCCGATCTGCTATGTAGGCACTACATGACCCTTCATGTATTTATTTTACTAGGTTTGGTGCTTTCGTGGGGTGAACACATCTCATCATTAAGACTACAAAACCTTTTTTGTATAGCACTCCCTTATCCATGACTTATTTAGAAGCTTTATAACAGAGTCTCCTTGCCTCCTTCTGATCAGCTAGAAGTATGCTTTCTTCTAAGTATGTGATAATTGAGTCCATTCGGGATGGGCACATGGTTAACTTCGGGAAATTTACTTCTTCCACATTAATGCTCCTTTGTAACATAATTTCTATAGGTACGGTTCTCCTCAGGTCATCCCTGGTAGCTAATGTAAGACAAGTTAATGCATATTCTCTGGTATTTTAAATTTTGTGGATTCTAATCATCTGGAGTGCTTTTAGCTTTTGGATTAGAAAATTTACCCGTGTAAGATACTTTAACATATTTCCATCTGCTGCTTCATATTCTCCCAGCATCTGATTCACCACTAGTTGTTAATCACTATGAGCCATTATCTACTTGACTCCAAGTGATACAGCTAACTTTAATCCAGCAATCTAAGCCTCGTGCTCCACTTTATTATTAGATGTTTAAAATTTGAACCGCAAATCTTATTTTATGTCAACTCCATTAGGTGTGTTGACTATTAAGACAACTTCACTACCACTTTTACATGATGATCCATTCATGAATCCCTTTCATACCGGTAGCTTGCCATTAAAGTCTCCTTGTATTGGAGTACCATCTTTAAACAGTTTTATAGTAAATTTTCCATTATAGACAGGTTGGTCATCTTTAGAGGAGGATTCCACTAGGTTGTGGATCTACTCGGCTAGAACTGCAATAAAATGCTCGGCTAGCTAGTAGGTCTGCTCAACAGGGATAACGGGTGTTGTTTCATTCACTTTTTTCTTCTCGTAGGTGAATTCTGTAATGAAAATTTCTATATCTTGGCCTTTGATTTCATTTCTTGGCTCATATGAAATTTCATATTCACCAAGTTCGATTGCCCATGCCATCAACCTTTCAGATTTTTCAGATTTGTGGATGGTTTACAGGAGTGGGAGATCGGTGTATAACACAATAGAATGGGTTGAAAGTATTTCTTCATATTCCTGAATGATAGTATCAAATCTAGAGGCAACTTCTCTGTCTAGAATACCTTGTTTCTGCACTAGCAAAATCTTTGCTCATGTAGTATACTGGATTTTCGATTCCTTTATCACTTCTAATCAGAGCCTCGAGGACTGCTGACTCCGACACCGCCAAATACAGGTATAGTTTTTCCTCTAGGATTGGCCTTGGCAGTAATGGAGCCCTTCCTACGGATTTCTTCAGCTCTAAAAAATCAGTTTGGAATTCCTCCATCCATTTGAAAGAGTTTTTATAACTTTAAAGAATGGGAGGCATTTATCTGTGGCTCTGGATACAAATCTATTAAGAGCTGCTACTCAGCCTATTTGGCTTTGAATTTCCTTGGTGCTTCTGGGAGGTTGCATATTGATCAATGCCTAGATCCTATTAGGGGTGGCCTCTATGCCCATCTGATACACGATAAATCCCATAAAGTTTTTAGCCTTGACTCTGAACATGCAATTAGCTGGATTCAACTTCATCTGGTATTTCTCCAGTTCGTCGAAAGTTTAATCGAGATCCTTTTTGTGGTTATCTGCCTTTATGCTCTTGGTCAATATGTCATCCACATAAACCTCCTTGTTCTTTCATATCTATTTTTCAAATACTTTGCTCACCAGCCTCTAATAAGTGGAACTTGTATTTTTTTAGTCCGAATAGCGTAACATTATAGCAAAAGGTACCTCGGATGGTGATGAAGGAAGTTTTACCTTTATCTTCTGGATTCATTTTAATGTAATTATAACCAGAATATGCATACATGAAGCTCAGTAGCTCGTGGCCACCTATTATATCCACCAATTGATCTATCCGAGGCAAAGGATAATAATCATTGGGAAATGCCTTATTTAGATCATTGAAGTCCACGCACATCTTCTGCTTATCAATTTTCTTCGGTACCATCAACATGTTTTCCAACCAGTTAGGGTACATCACATCTTCAACGAATTCATCTTTCTTTAACTTGGATACTTCCTCTTGAATTGACATATTTTTCTCTTTCGAGAATACTCATGATTTATGTTTTACTGGTTTAGCTTTCTTGATTATGTTGACCTCATGGATGACGATGGTTGGATCAATTCTAGGCATATCTATATGGATCCAAGAAAATACATTTTTTCTAGCTCCTAAGAAGTTGGGCAGCTACTTTTTGAGAATGAGATAGAGGGATGAGTAGATCTTGGCTGTCCTCTTAGGATGCTTATAATTTATTATTATTGGCTATGTTTATTCAATGGCTTCTCCAGTTATCAATATATCTTCATCTCGAAGATCTAATGTCTCGATCTGATAGGTTTGAGCTAGCTTCTTTATCTCTTCCTCAGCATCCAAGGTGTAGTAGCATTCACGTGCTTCTACTTGGTTTAATTTTACCACTCCTACACCAAAGTTGGTGGGAAACTTGAGATATTAGTGAATATTTTATGTTGTAGCCTCAAATTTCTTCAAAACCACTATTCTAAAGATGATATTGTCGATCGATGAGACATTCTTGTTAAGGATGAAGAATCTCATTATCTTTATTCTACAGGTCGACTAAGTTTTGATAATTCACATGAGAATCCAATTAGAGGATGATGGTATGCTTCTAATTTTTTATCAGACAGCTTCAACCTTTGGAAGCAATCATGTAATAGTATATCTCCCAACCTCTCATCGTCCACTGAAATTCTCTTCACGTTTCTATCACGAATCATCATAGTCGTCACTAGTGGACCGTCATGAGGATACAATAATCTTGAGAGGTTATTCTTGGAAAAGCCTATAATCAGCCTGTCTTTAGTAACCTTGTGAGATCTGACATCTACCAATGTTGCCATGTTGATATCTTGGTTGCCAGCATAAGCCCTTTCCTAATTGAGATACGCTTTTCTTTTAGCTGGTTCATCACCACCACCATTATGTCCTCCTATTAAGCAATTTCACTTAAAATTAATTATATTCAACTCTTCTGTGGGATCCTTGGGCCTGGCAGGGAGGTCGGGATTCTCCTCATCTTTATTCTTTCGAGCTCTTTTCTGGTCTTTATTCCCTGTCCGAGGTGATTTTAATCTTCTCCTAGGATTCCAATCGTCAGAAGATGACGTTGGTCTACCATTCTTTTCCACACACTTATTAAGTTTCCCTCTTTTGATGAGGGACTCAATTTCATCCTTTAATTCTAGGCAGTCTTAAGTCTCGTGCTCATAATCCTTATGGAATTTACAAAATTTGCTCATGTCTCTTCTTCCACCAGGAGTTCTTAACTTCTCCGACCACTCCAATTCACCATTTCCCCGGATCTCATCGAGGGTGTGGTGTACTCCCACTTTTAATGGAGTATATTCCTCAAACTTCTGGTATGGTCTCCTCTCACTCTTTATCTTAGGGCCATCTTTGGATTTCTCCTTTCTTCCTAAGATTCTACTGTCTTCAAACTTTTTATAGTTGAACTCTTTTGCAGCCATGGATTCCTCCGCATTCATGATCTTTTCGGCCATAGCCAAGAGTTCGGCCATATGGTTTGAAGGTTCCTTAGCCAATTCCTAGTACAACTTATCGGGCAACAACCCGTTCATGATTTCTGTAATGGATACTTTTTCATTGTATTCAACTACGTCTTATTTTGCAATATTAAACCTGATAATGTATTCTCTTGTTATTTCATCCTCACATTAATGGACGATTAACAAATGAGCTACCATTTTACCAAGTTTTACTCCGAAGCAAAAATTGTTAACAAAGAGGTCGGCCAGTTATTTAAACTTCGAGATTTCCCCTCTTGGTAACCCATTATACCAAATTTGAGAGATTATTCTAAGAGTTCTTGAAAAATCTCTACAACACATCTCGTCGACTATAGAGAATATATCGTATGCTTCTTGATATTACTCAACATGCACAATTGGATTTGATTCCCCTTCATAATTGGGAATGATCACGGGCGGAAGAAATTTTACAAGCGTAAGATAACTAATCATGGAGGTTGTGAATGGAGACCCCTTAACAAAACCCCATTATAATGGATTTTTTATTTTGATGAGATCGCCCAGACGATCCTCCATCCTCTTGATAAATCCTCTCTATGGTTGAGCTTCCTCAGGTAATTTATTAGTTCATCTGTGAGTCTCGATCGAGCATTCTTTTCTTTAGACAACCCGTTCATACATATTTGTTGCCCTTGTATTGCATCTTGAACAATTCTATCTTCTTGGATCTTGCCTCATATATTCTACTCGTCTTGTGCCTTATTCGGGGTTCGAATGTGCTCGTACCCCTCTCTCTCCCAGCCTATCAAAGACTAGAACTCTATCGAGCCTTTCAAAGTCACTTTTACATTTATCCGAATATATTCGATCATCACCATCCCTAGTTGACCTCATAGTTGAGGTTCTACCTGGTCGATATAAGGATTCTTCAGGCTCTAGCCCATGTTTCTGAGCATATCTTCTCGTCTCAGCGCCCAAATCTAGTCTCCTGGGATTTTCCAAAGCTTTTTCTTGGCTCTCTTGCCTCCTATCTCTATAGGGGCAGGGTAGATGAGTTCCTTCACTTACCCAAACTTTTCTCCAAGGCTAGGGTTATTAGAGATGGTTTTGGGTGACTTTTTGAGTCCAACACACTTTGGGTGAGTTACCTCATATTCTCTTGCATAGTTTCTTATCTCTTAACTAAGCTACGTATGAATCCTGCTATATTCCTTATTTCAATAGGTGTGGAGGCTGGTGAAACTTCTTTTTCCTTAATACTTTTTGGATATTTTTTCGTTATGAAAATTCCCCAAAATATAAAGTATTAATGTAGGAAGACAAAGTACGATTGAATTCTTGAGAATTTGATAAGGGGAAAACTGTTTCAGGCTAAAAATGAATGTGTTTAGGTGCGGTTTGCACATAATTTATTAACGCACATGCTTGACTTCAGTCTCATTTTTCTTTTGAAGCTCGTGAGTGTAGAAATTTTGTAAAATTTTCTTAGTTATGTTTTCCTTAATGAATCCTTCTAGAATCTAGGCTATGCGTGGTGCATTATCTTCATATATGGTACTAAGAACATCTTTCATGTGAGATAATTGACAAGAACTATGAATATATTGAATTAAATATCTCAGTCATACATATTCACGGTTAGCTTCATGAAGAGCTAAAATTTCAGACTGGTTAGAAGAATTATCTTCTAAAGAAATCTACCTATTGGTCCTAATTCACATTTTAAGAGTAATCTAAACACTAATTACCATCCATGAATTATTAACAACATTTAGGGCATACAAACTAATACATGATTAAATAATCTTTATGTTTTAGGTTGTTACATGTTTCCAACCCTTAACCCCAACTTGCTAATTTAAAATATCAATTCATATTATTGTGGTGTCATTACAAATAATACCCTAGCAATGAAACGAGCAAATCCACCCCAAAAACATAAAATCACTTTAGCAGACCACCCCAATCGATCGGCCGTCCAAACTGAATCGATCGGGTCTAACAGCATTCTCAGTTAGTGGATACATAATTTTTACTAAATATATTGACTTTACATTTGAAGCACAAAATTTTAATTAGATTTATTGGCGCAATTGGATTAATAAAATTGGACTTGGGTTTATATACAAATAAACTAGGTTTAAATTTAAAAAGATAATTGTAATTAGATTTATTAGAGTGATTGGTTTATTTATGTTGTACTTGGGTTTTCATAAAAATGATATGTAGGCATCACGAGATCTCCCTTATCTCGAGTTCAACCTTATACATATACATATATTATTTAGTCATCATTCGTTTCACCATACATATATTCATGATCTTGTGAATAATTGTCATGGTAACGCCCATGTCTCCTTGCAGCCAAGATCGTTCGCACATCTCTATCACATGTCTTGTACATTTACTTACATGTTGTAAATAAAATTCTTTGTATATATCTTCCCACACTCTCACATAGTTGCATGATACAAATCACATATACGTAACACGTCATTATGATAGACCTAACACATCGTATTCGTATTGATACCGAAAGGGCCTAATGGATGCCTAATATCTTCCATCTCCACACTTTAGTCCTCTTACATTAAACTCTAATTTTGCATATGAAATAGCAACTTACATTTAAACTTACGAGGCTAAACCTCATTTATCTCTTTTAAGAAAAATATAGACTCTTGACTCTGAATAAAATCACACATGCATGAGTCCACTGAAAGTCCTAATCTTGGACGAACACGACAACTAAAACCACGTGCATACACGGGGGCATAAATATCACTCTCAAAGGTCGGGGTTCTCATAGACAATATAAGGTTTTCATGGAAATCCGAAAATGAAAATTACCACATTTTACGATTATGTGTTAAAAAAGGGACTGTGATCATCTCTGAATGGAGATAATCCTTTAAAGTTTGCGACGACACATTAGCACCACAATTACCTTCCAAATAAACCATATGGTTGTATCAATACGGTGAATTTTGCGATGAATTATATGATTGCACATAAGGGGGTGCAAAAGGAAAAGGTAATTGTGTAGGTAATACAAATTGGGTATGTGACGTATTAAGGGAAAAATTATGGTCGAACAAAGGTGGTGGTGGCTAAAAGTCCAAATGGATATAACTATTACTACTGTGATTATTATTTCTATACGTAGTGGTAATGTTTAGGTTAATAAAATTTCCTTCGGGGTGGGTTGAGTTCATTGTTCATTGAACACAAACGGACCAAATTTCCTAAACAGTTCTAGCAACGTTATATCACAAATACGCAAATTAACAACAAATTAAATATTAACTTTGATCTTTTGTATCCTCGACAACAACACTGCTTTGATTGGGTGCCTTTTTTATGTTTATATAGAACGAAAAAATTTCAATCAAATAAATGAAAAGGAGTTTTGTCATTGATTCATTTTGAACACACGTTGGGGAAATTTACACAACTTATTAACTACAGAGCAAACTGGTAAAATCGAGTATCGAATACACATAATTTGATTATATATAAAGGTTAATATTGATTCAGTATAGTGTTAACTTACATAAACAAACAATGAAAAGAAGATAGTTATGGATTTAGGGAGTAAACATTGCACAAGGCATACTTTTAAAGGTTTAAAACTTAAAATAAGCAAATAAGTGAGAATATTAAAGTTTGAAAAAGGGATTTTTAATTAATGAAAACAAGAGATTGGGAATCAATCCCCGACTTTGAATTGAAGTTACTAGCATATCTTTTAGGCAAACTATCAAACATGTAAAGTGCAAATTGGCATGAAAGATGAAAACTTCACTTTAAAGTATGAGAATACCCATATATATTAAAATACATACAATGTATGAATAATAATTAATCACTGGCACTGACTTGAGGTCTCTATGCATATCTTTCAAGAATACTTTAACCTAGAAATTATCCCAAAACCTAAAAAATCTCAATAGAAATAATTATTTCAAAGTGGTTTTTATAATTTACAACCTTAATAAACTAACTACTCATATTTTTTAAAGCACTACGAATAAACAAGTATGACATTTAATTGAAAGGCGTAATTTTAACAACAAAAAAATCTAGAAATTTATGCTAATAACTTAAGAAAAATAACAAATGAATAAGAGTAGTTCTACAGTGACCGAATTTTTGACAGAATTTTGGTGGACAAACTGACGTGGCGGGCATTATTGGTTGGTTTCTAAGACCCACTGGCGTGGACCTCAAAAACCAACCAATAAAATCCCGCCACGTCAGTTTGTCCATCAAATTTCGGTCAAAAATTCGATCACAATAGCATTTTTGAATGAATAAATAAGAGTGAGATAAAAATACCTTTTTTAGTAAAATCAAGTTATACAATATTTTTTCTTACAAGAACAACTTTTACAACCTTGAATGCTCCTTAAAACTAAATAATTGCAGATAATAAATAACTAAATTATTTAAAAAAACTAAATATTTTAAGTAAAAACTTGATGATAACTAATGAGAGATCCATTCCCTTTTATAGTAACTAATTTGGGAGGTTCGAATCTATTCGACCCTAGGGTTGAATCAATTCGTGATGGAAGGTGGGCACGAAATAAAAGTAAAAACTGAGCAGATAATTTTTTTCAATCGAATTGATTATGTGATGGGTCGAATCATTTCGACTATGTAGATGAATGCTTATTTATTTAGAATGCTATGTTTTCTTTTTCCGATAAGAATTTGCATATTTACTTTGTTTAACGCCAGAATGACGCACCGTTTGAATCCAAACAATACTGACTTGATGGGTAGAATCGTTTTTGACCATTTAGTTGATTCCTTCTCCATTTAGCCTGTTGTGTTTGCTTTGTTGGATTTTTTCATGTATTTCTTCATGTAATGTCAAAATAAAGAACCGTTTGAATCTTGATGGTGATCAATTAATGAGATATGATTTACATGAAGAGTCTGAGCTCAAGTCTTGATTGGTGAAATTGCCATTTTTCTCTGAATGATTTGTGTGATGAATATTCTTGAATTTCTCCTGATATTCATTTTTATCATCCCAGTGCCTATAAATACTCAAACAAATCTAATACAAGCGACTAATGACAAACATTTAAGGTTATATAATAAATGAGCAAAAGTACGGGAATTGATGTTCTTAAGAATGCAATAATACGCGGAAAGTGGGGAAAATATAATATTTGTGACTAAATGTAAGACGACATATTTTTATATAATTAATAATGATTATTTGTTTTGGATTATGATTTCTCGTGTGCATGATAATTGTGTGAATAATCATGACATTTAAATTGCATGTTGTTAATTAATTTAATTGATAAAATTAAATTATATGCAAATGACTCGTAATTTAATAATGACGTGATGATTAATTTTTATGTTGCGATTTAGTACCGTTGAACTGGGCTCTAGGGGATACAGAGTGAAGAGTGGTATTTTTAATATACCAGTTTGGACCCTAGTGGTGGGTACCCCTTTGGCTAACTTTTGGGAGTATTTAGGAATTTTTTTGTATCTTATTAAGAGGTTTTGACTTAGTCCCATAAGAGACAAGAAGGATTAGAGAGTTTCTTAACCCTCATTAATAACACATCGAAAACAGAAGACAAAACCTAATTAGCAATGGAGATTTGGAGATAACAAAGAAGGAGATTTTGGGAGAATTAGAGGATCTCTAATTGGAATTAATCAAGGATTCAATCATACAGATTTTAGGCAAGGAGTAATTTTCTTTACGACGTATTTGATGTAGTCATTTATGATTAATTGCTATGTTGGATTAAAATTGGGATTAGTCACATGGAAGGTTGCTATCTCAAGCATATTCATAGAATACCTTAGTTTTAATTTTGTGTAATGATCAGAATTATTTAGATATATTATATGATTGATTTAATATGATCATTCACATGATCAGGATTAGACTTTGATGATTTAAATATATTTTAAATGATTAAACTCGTAAAAAAGAGAAACACTCATTAAACACACGTTGTAAGTGAAAATTTATCCTTTATGTTAATGAGTCTAACTTTATTAATGATTATATATTGCTGGAAACATGTTTAGAAACCATTATAGATTATTTTGAGTTGATTTTGGACTAATTATATGGTAGGAGAACCCTTAATTACAACATGGTGTGTTAAGAAATCAATTTGGTTAGGTTCTAGACTTATTCTATATTACAATGTCATTTTGCATTTGGACGTTGGAATTCGTGGACACGTGGAAAAAGTGCACAAACCTTCCACCTAGGCCCTTGGTCACGCACTGCACAGCCACAATCGCGGGCTAGGAATTGAGGTAGGTTCTTGATGTTATTGTTAGGATGTTATCATATGGATTTAGGGTTTGACATAGAATGCTTCCAAGGGTTTTTTGGATAAGTTGATTAAGATTTTAATCTTATACTTTGATAAGGAGACTATGGTTCTGAGATTGAGTTTATATCCGGAGTATGTATAGTTTTAGGTGTATGGTTAAGATGGTATATAGTATTCATTTACGTGTATTGGTGTATATATACTTCGTGTCCTATTTGTGAACATACCGTTTGTGTGTGTTTGTATTCGTGGGTAATATATTTAAAGTTATTCGATGGTATTTTTTCACGGGATGGGAAACTACTCCCCTAGCTGATGATGAATGTCGCGTATAGGTATGTATTCGAATGAGTGGGAGAAAAAGAGACTTGATCCATCAGGTTGTCTTGGTATGTGATTACCTGACTTTTATATCACCAAATGTATTTATATATTTTGTGATTCCTAGCATATGATGAAATGTCACTTGGAAAGTATTTATAATTAAAGAATTTTTTAATAAATATATACATGTTAGATCACGTAATGTTGAGAATGTAACAACCCCCCATTTTCTGCGTAAAGGTTGGCCTGACACAATATGCCAAAGATGGAGTTTGTCTAACAATGTATACCATTCTCAGCATCAAACCATAAAATTAAATTTTATTTTGAAACATACACGCACATTAAAACCATATGAATTAATAAACTGACAATAAATAAGTCTCAACTCCCACAAGTCATAAAACATACAACCCATTTGTAATCGAAAAATAAATGACTGGAATAAATAAATCTCAGGCTGATGCCCATACAATCTCTGAAATAATAAAAACCGAATGAAATAGAGAGTAGCAACCTATGCTAGAATCAAATGAACTGAATCTGCTACTAGTCAAATGCAACTGAAAGTTTTTTCCTCTATCAGCCATGTTGTCCTTATCTAGAAAAACGTGCTGGGAAAAATATTTTATAATTTGGGTTAGCGCCCTAAATTTTCAAGAATTAACTTACAAAATCAATATATAATTATGCAGTGTTTTAATATTACATACCACCCATTGGCTCTCTCATTCAGTAAGTATATCACCCCTCATCTGGGTGTAATACCAACACGCATTCTCAAATCAAGACCAAATATGAAATCCGGTATCTACACTAATGTAACAATATCAAAGACATTTAGAATATATGTTAAACGGGAGCTAAAAATATATACATACGATTCCAGTCTCAAGACTAATCCCCATAATACTACCCACAAGAAATATGATGTCATCACATTAAGTCTTTTACGTAGCATTGTGGTCATTAACAGTTCTCTACATCATTAGAATACATGGATTTATTCTTAATTAATTTATATATATATATATATATATATATATCATGGTATATATGGGGCATATAAAAGAATCTACCTTCAGTGTCTGGTTCGTGCTCTATTGGTGAATCTGTAGGAGTCCATCAGCAAACGAACGTAAACAAAACATACATAAGCTGGGCGGTCGATATGCAGTATACCATTTCATGGTCAATAGCCCCGACGATGACAATGGACCTGTATATCCCACTTACCTCATCGCAAGCAGTGCTGCTGAACGTAGGACCTAAAATAACGACCTACACTATGCCTAGACCACCTATGTCGGCGCGTGCTTCGGTCCGAAGACATACACAACCCCAATTTATTGGTCATATACAAACACGAGTATGTTCACAAAATTGATAATTACATATATATAACACACAATATGTATAGGTAATTATCCCCATAACTTCTACAACTAGGCTTCATCAATCTCCAGATTACATTCTTGTCTTAAGAATTAACACCCTAGTTAATTATTAAATTTCCCAATGAATGAATAATAACATAAATTTATTTTCAATTAAATATCCACTCACTTGGATAACCTACCATGTACTCGTTTTAACTGGTAAAAATCCCTTGAACGTTCCCATGGTCCAACCCTGACCCAAGCCTAAGAGCCGAATCGATTCACGTCCTAGAGCCGAATCGATTCGCCCTAGAGGCTGAATCGATTCGATTTTGGGCAGTAGCCGAGATCTGCTATGTTTTTCCTATATGGGGTTCGTCCCCAAAATTTCAAATTTGTTTCTAAGGTTCTACCCACTTCAATTTTAAGAACTACAACCATATCATGGTCCAGAAAACATGATCACATCATTGTATACCAAATCCACACATGGTAACCCCCCATAAATTTAAGAAATCGGATATAAAATAGTCTAAGTTATCTAACCCAATTATGATCATAATTATTATCTAATAATTTCCATAATAATGAGATCAATACATGATTTGAAATCAGTTATAAACATAAATCCTATCACACGAATTTTAGTAATAGATTTCCAAATAAAACGATATTAATTCCGGGTGTGTCATCGAAGTGTTTAATTCTTAAAACAAAATTATTCTTTGATTACTCCTATATAGTCCTAGATTCAAATGCATTTGTTTTCAATCTTGAAATCAACTTTTAACCCGCAATTGGTATGAGAGAATATGCATACAAATCAAGAAACAAATTATAATTATTTTAGCAAGAAAATTATTGCCTTATACAGATAATGTGAGCCTCCTCTCTTGAGCCTTGCACCTCCCTTCTTCTGCAACATTGGTAACTTCCTCCAAAGGTTATAGGGATATTGGGTTAACTCTAATGTGGATGGGATATGTGATTATTTTGTGTTATTAACCTAATTAAACCTTTAATCTCGTATCTCCCCTTAAGACCCACTTTTGGGCCCCCAAATAAGCCCGGAATAATACTCGGATTGGTCCAGAATCTCTTCTAAGGGTATACTTATCCCTCATGCCTAACTTAAGATGTTTAAAATGCCTAAACGAGTTTCCAAATCACTCTAGAACGCACCCAAATAATGTCTACCATAATTTACACATTTTATTATGTTTAATGGTGACATAATATTAATTCACGTGACATGCAGTTTAATTATCTACTAATATACACATTTGACATAAATGAATCACATATTCATGCATATCACATTCAAGCAGTTTATTTATTTAAAATTTTACCAATTTAATTATTATAAAATAAAGAATGTTATATTCTCCCCTAATAATAATGAAATTTCGTCATCGGAATTCGCTGAAGCGTACATCAAAACCTAACGTACACAAATATTATAGGCTCATACTCAACTAGTCCATACCCGTATCCCACGAGATAAAAGAAAAAGTCTCACATATGCCTACCATAGTGTGTCATGACTGGGACGCCCATACACGATATATCACATGTACACACGGCCAAACATCACATATGAATGACACATATACATTCAAAAATCAACCACACATATCGTATATATCTATACGGTAGAGGTATACTTGAATATCCTACTAACCATGACTTAATTCTTCTTGAGATTGTCCCACTTATTCAACTAGTGGTGCAAACATCCCTAAGTGCTCTCGATGCTGCACTCCTTGCCTCGCTGACCTTAACTCATATAATATATCACCGTCCGATGCATTATATCTTCACACATGTATAACATATTAAATGAAATGTCTTAAAGACCAAACGTCTCTTAACTCCAGACACTTACTAAGTTTCATGCGTGGGACGCATCATAAGAAAAATCTAAACAAGGAACCCTCTCGATACACCACTACGTAGCTCCATCGGTGATCGAGATCCATTGGCCAAGACCAAACAAAAAACAATGTGCTAACCACAAAAATTTTAACTTGTGACAATTCCAATAAAAATTCTCATTGCTTATAACGGTGATACCAACCCGATTAAGTTAATCGATCCAATAATCATAAAACATCATGATCTTTTCAAATATATGGTAGGGCACCCCATGCCCATCCTTAAATCTAATAGAGCTCTTAATCACAACTAAACCTCGAAAGACTTACCTATTCCACTAAGGGGCCACTATCACCCATTTCCCTGATATATCGTTATTCTAAAACTATATGTGACCATACGCAACTTTATGTAATTGAGGTCATCGCTAGCTACAATGTTCACAAAATAACCCAAAATATCTACAATACGAATATTTCTCATTATGCATATCCTTACCTACTAAGATAAATCCATCACCAGCTAACCATTGTACTTATTCATCCTTTAAAGTATGTCATAATTAATATATAGTCCATGTCATTACCCCAACTCAAAAATCATTATATCCCTAATCCAAGAACTACGTCAATATTCAACCTAAAATTTCCACATTGTTGCATCGACTCTCAACAAGTCGATACTTCCCAAATCATGAGAAACCCACAACTATAAGCTCAATACTTATATATATTCTCACCATATAAAATCTATAAAACCTAAACCAAACCATCCTTGGTACTACACTACAATCCTTAGAATCCACATTCGGACACCTACCAAACATGTGTCCGCGCATCACACATCGTAAAATCAAAATCACAGTTCATATTAGGAGTTCTTTCTCTTGGCTCCACTTGCCATTTTTTCCACATCCTCTTCCATTCTCCCCCAATTTTCTCTAAAAGGGGTACTGCCAATATTACCTTTGTAATTACAACCCTCAATCAAATCATGCTCTTCACTAAACTAAAAAGGTTAAATTGTCACCTTTGAGTTGGTCAGCCTTATCACGGTCATTGACCGTGACAATGGGTTGTCACGGTCATTGACCGTGACAACGTTAGAATTTTATCATGGTCAAAGACCTTGACAGGCCCGTAATAATTCTTTTCACTAAAAACCCTAGTACCCTCTTTTTTTTCCACCATTTATCTCTCTACTGCGCGACGGTTCTCTACCTCTCTATATTTCACGTCATTTTCTCTCTCTCTCTCTCTCTCTCTCTCTCCTTTATATATGTGTGTGTGTGTGTGTGTGTGTGTGTATATTTATATATGTGTGGGTGGGTGTGTAGGTGTGTGTGTGTGTGTGTGTGTAGGTGAGTATGTGTCTGTAGGTGTGTGGTGGGGGTAGGGGCAGTGGGGATGGGGTAGTGTGTGTGTGTGTAGGTGTGTGGTGGGCAGGGGGCAGTGGAGGTGGGTTTTGTAATACCCCGTACTTTTGACTATAATTATTTTTGGGATTAATTAATTAATTAGCGTATTAATTGGAAATTTATCCGGGTTATAAATACTAATGAGATGCGAATTGGTATTTGATTATGTGCATATATGATTATATATGTATCTGGTACTATAAAATTTGTCGTGAGATTTATATACGGCATTTTAGAAATTCTATTGAGACGCGTGGGACCGCCGCGTTACGGTATAATATATTGATGATAAAAGTGAATTTAAAATCTATAATCTGTATGGTCGTTTTGAGTGCGTCAACGCGTCCGGAAGGGTCGAGATAGTCAGAAAACACTAGCCGGGGGTATAGTTTGGGTCCCGGGGTATTTTTAGGCCATACCGATAACTTAAAGGGTATTTTAGTAGTTTGGTATTTTTGGGTAATTAAAAGTGACGAAAATTGAGAGTTGTAATCTGATAAGGAATTGACCCAACCAACCCTTTATTAACCCCATAAGCTACGCAGGTTATCATTTAGTCTTCCAACTCTCCCAAAGCAAACCCTAGCCACCATAGCCTTTTGGAGAAGAAAGCTTGGAGAAGGAGAGAGAGAGAGGAATTCTGCAGAGATTCTTCACCAAATCAACACCAAATCCGAAATCAAACCAAGGCAAGTGATTTATTCCATTTAAATTTCAGAGAATGCTTCTTCCATGTTAGATTATTCATAAATTTTGTATGTTCTTGGAAGATAATGAAAAACCCATAAGATTGGAGTTATTAGTTTAAATTTTGGGATATAGGTTGCATGTAGAATGTTACTGGAAGATTATATTAAGGGAATTATCGACTTTTGTTATACCAAAAACGGATTTAAGATGAAGTTTATGAATGTTCTTGAGAAAAATCTGGAAACTAAGTTTTTGATGAAGATTGATCCATATGTAGCCTATAATTGTTGAAATACGGATTTATGGACGTTAGTAATATTGTAGGATTGTTATATGACATTACTATAATGTTATATTTGAGAATCACACGTTAGAAATAAGTTTTGGGACGTTTTCAAATCTGCAGAACGAAGCAGTCCGTAGCCATACCTGTTCGATCGATCGATCGACATTCATAAGTCGATCGATCGACTAGATCGATCGATCGATATTCATAGGTCGATCGATCGACCTCCCCAGAATGAGTAAAATTTTCCTTAATTTGATTTTAAATGGTGGAAACCCTCGGAGAATATGTTTGGAGAACTTATGAATACCCTCACCCTTAAGGAAGACCAGTAGGTGTGATTATTATAGTGGACTTTAATTAGAATGCAATTCGGGGAATTATTCTAGGTTATTGAAATTTGTTAGAGAGGTAACGTTTGGGTTAATAGTGCAAAATTGTGTAATTTGATGAAATAAGGTTTAGAGCAGAAGTAAAGACCTTAGGAATAAAGATGTTATATTTGGGAATAATCGGAACCTAATAATCTATTATAGATAGGTTTTAAGCTTAAGGGACTACGACGTGAGACGTGTTGGTAATTTAACTTTATATTAACGGGAGACTTGAATAATATAAGTTTGGAAATGGTATAATGATGTAGAGTATTACAATTATACTACGGTGATTACTAAGATGCGTGTATACTTAGTATTGATATAGTATTTGTGTGTATGACATACCTACCATACTTGCTATCACGGGAGGTTTGCGTTCGCTTAGGACCCTCTAATCCTTGTGTGCCTACGGGGGGGATTTAGACTGGTACCTTGATGAACATAGGTCATAGAAAGACTTATTGTGATATTAATAAGTCCGCTGACCATGGGAGCGTAGGTATGTGCGTGACCCATGTGATGGTGACTGTGTTCGCCTCCACTATTTGTGATTTGTGTTATCTGAACTATTCCTGAGAGATTCGGAATATGTGATCCTTATGTACGTGATGTACCGGGATGGATAGCAGAGTATGTGTGCACCATAGCTTAGATTGCGGGGTGCTTGTATCGTATATTTATGATGTGAATAATATACATTAAATTAATGGAAATCCTCATGTTAATGTTGTAAAAATATTACGGTATTGTTTCGAGATATATAATGAGTTAGCTGTTAGTTATATCAATGGCATAGTTAGTAACTGAGTTTACGTTAAACCTCTATTAAATTACGAGCGTTGTTATGTTAAATTAACCGAGTAAAATGGGTAGAACCTTTGGTAGTCTATCTAGTTACGTTGTCACTTAGCTAGTGGAAAGGGTAGTTATAGATGGGTACTTACGTTAGGAGTGCACAGTTAGTCGAGAGGTGAGAATTTAATGTGAGTGCACGTCCTAACATGTACTTTGCATTTAATGTTTTAAATGTTTTTAAAGCACTTGCAGGTTTTTAAAATGATTTCCACTTTCGGGCTCTGACCCATTTTCTTTCAAATATATTTTCTTGTAAAACCATTTTAGGTGCCCAGCCACAAGGACACCAAGCATAGGATTCTCATTCAGGTGACGAGCTGTAGCTGTTTGTGGAAGCTACAGGGATTTGCATGTAGACGCTTCTCTCATTTGGATTCCAGTCTCAGCATCTATCAGTCGTAGGGCATGTTGCCCAATTCTATTAGACATTTTTACATTTCAGTTTTCAGACTCTAGCATGTATTGCTCAGTATTCAGTTTTAGTTGTTTATTTCAGTTTACTTATCAGTTGTGGGATTTGTATTGAGGATTTTTTCCTCCAGAGTTTATTTACATTTTGTGATGGTTATTCGTTTTACTTCAGTATGGTGAATGGTGTTATTTAGTTATTCATTACTCTTGTTGCATGTTAATC
Organism: Sambucus nigra; assembly: GCA_949130495.1. Taxonomy (NCBI): domain Eukaryota; kingdom Viridiplantae; phylum Streptophyta; class Magnoliopsida; order Dipsacales; family Adoxaceae; genus Sambucus; species Sambucus nigra. Next base: position 331,277,377 of record OX422216.1, read on the forward strand.
AGATTTAATAAAATTTGGCACTTACTTTTTAAATACTAGGTGGTTAGTAATAATAAAATGTTTTCGACAGTGATGCTATTAACTGAGCCAACTTGGCATTTTGAATTAATTTTATAAAGGAGTAGCTACCCGGTGTTTAATTAGTCGGGGTGTCACAGGTTTGGGGGTAGGGGTTTATGTATGGGGGGAGGGGGAAGGGGCGGTGTATGTGTGTGAGTGGGGAGGGCAGTGTGTGTAAGTGTGTAGGGGTGTGTGTGTGTGTATATTTGTGTGATATTGAATTTCAATTTGAATTAGACGATTCGATGTGCCCTCGCCTTATAACATGAATTGCATTTATATAGATATTGAATTTGAATTGAATTGAAATTAAACGAAATTGAAATTGAAATTGAAATTGAAATTCAATTCCAATTGAATTGGTATAAATTGAATTTTAATTGTAATTGATATTGGTGTTAATTGGTATAAATTGGTTATAAATTGAAATTGAATTTGAATTGGTATTGATATTGGTATAAATTGAAATTGAATTTGGATTTGTATTGATATTGATATAAATTAGTATAAATTGGTATAAGTTCTAGTTCTTATGCGTACTTTAAATCAAATGAAAATTCTTTAAATTACATAATTAAATGAAATTTGTCGAATTGTAATAAGACATAATTAAATTAAACATACTTGAAATTACATATAGTGTGCATAGGCACTATCCTTCTAGTTCTTATGCGTACACATTCAATAGACCTTAGACCTGTTCGAGAGTCATTACCCCTGTAATGAGATCTCTCAAATTGTCTCATTTGGACAGTTTGGGACAACATAACTTCGGTATAATAATATTCTTAGTGGCTTAAACTTGTTACTTTGGGGGGAAGTTCTGCAGTCGTATCTTAATGTTCTTTGGGTACATACTAGATGATGCGATGTTAAGTGTTATTTCAATTGATAAATTGAAATAACACTCACACTTGCGAATCTATGTCGTGTACTTGGAGAACTATGGGGATATGGTCCTCAAATTGGAACAATGTGCATGAGTTGTTAAGTATATTACTTAAATACGCGGTCTTGAATGGGATAGTACCACTAACCCTTTAGAGGAGATTGATGAAATAGGAATTAATATTATAAATTGAATTTTAATTTTAATTTTAATTTTAATTTTAATTTCAAATTCAAATTCAAATTCAAATTGAATTTGAAGTTGAATTTGAATTTGAATTTGAATTTGAATTTGAATTTGAATTTGAATTTGAATGCACGAATAAATTTACATTAAGTCAACTTCTTATATAACACTTGCTTCGGGGGTGCATGGCTGCATTTATTCTCATTTGAATGCACGACATAATGGTTATGTAACATTTATAACTAATTTAAATTATATATAGTGCGCATAGAAACTAGTCTTTTAGTTCTTATGCGTACGCATTCAATAGGTGATTGTTTATACTAATGGGAACTAAATGTCCATACTTTTATTTATATTCATCCACGTATATACGCTTCTTACCCATAATAAGTGATGGGATATCCTAAATACAAAGATTAGATCGGTGACACAAATATATTAGGGGATGTGTTTCGCAGAGATGCTAATGAATTTATGAAATATGCAAAGAGATGTCATAATGATGAAGAGTTTTTGTGTCCGTGTGCTAGGTGTAAGAATAGTAAGGTGTTTGAGTGGAAAATAGTTGAACTAAATGTGTTAAGATGGGGTATGCAAGATAGTTATCGAATTTGGGTTTTTCACGGGGAACCAAAAGTTCCTTTTATCCCTGAGCAGCCTTCAACAAGTAGGATAGATGTACAAGGGGATGATGACAATGTACATCATAATATGCTAGAGGATTTAGTTGATGATACGTATGGAGTTCATGAAGTGAAAGAGAATGAGGTCACTGATGATGTACAAGGTTCAGGTGCTCATGAAGATATCGGGATAAACCTTCATGATGACTAGCAAGTTTTAAATTTAAAGCGAACCAGTCGTTATACTCTGTCTGTGAGAAAGATCAAACAACTTTACATGTCATGGTTAGTTTGCATAGTTTGAAGACCAAATATGGTTTGTTTAGCAATAGCATGACAGGAATTTTAAATTGGTTGAAGGGCTTGCTACCCAAGAAGAATATGCTTCCAAACAGCTATCTTACTATGAAAAATAATTTGAAAGGTTTTGGGAATGAAGTATAAATCAACTCATGCTTGTGTTTATGACTGCATACTGAAAGGAGTATTAAAATCTCAATCGGTGTCCGGTATGCGATGAACCTATATATGTCCAATCTACTAGCAAGCTAGGCACAAGCTCACAAGTGCCTCAAAAAGTGTTGAAATATTTTTTCGTTGGGCCTTGATTTAAGCGATTTTTCACAGTAACATGGATAGCGGAGTCAATGACTTGGCATGTTAGGACAAAAGATGGGGACAATCTCATATGTCATCTAATTGATTTTATAACTTGAAAGATATTGGGTGGAAAATAAGGTGGACACCCATGACGATAAACTATCCAGGTTTGAGGCGACGATCCAAGATATGTACGCCTTCATGATGCATCCATTGGGGAAGGGGAAGGGGAAGGAGAAAGAGAAGGGGAAGGGGAAAGATAAGGAGAATGAGGTAGAGGTAGACGGGTACGTCACTACTTCATCTCCAATACCCATGAACTCTCCGCCATATAATCCATTTCCCATCTTGACTCCCGTCGAGTGGCCTATATTAATAATCAGTTGGTAGAGCATGTTTCTACTCAACATATATCATGGGGAGCAGATGGCGAGGGGGTTGAGGGACGCGTCCTTCCTCTCATGTATGCTAGTTCATGGATGTCCCCTAAAAGAAATTGAGTCAAGGGTGCTCGTCACGCATGTGGTGACCGAAAATGGGAACTTAGATATGTGGTTCCGCGAACATGTAATACCCCGTACTTTTGGTTATATTTATTTTTGGGGATTAATTAATTAAATGAGAATTAATTGGGAATTAATCCGGGTAAAATACTAGCGAGTTGTGAGTTGGTATTTGACTATATTGAGTATATATGATGTTATATGAATGTTGAATTATGAAAATTGTCGTGAGATTGATATACGGCAATTTGGTCATTTTATTGGGACGCGTGTGACTGTCGCGTCAGGATATAATTATTTTATTTATAATAGTGAATTTAAATTCTATTAACCGTATGGTCGTTTTGAGTGCGCCAACGAGTCCGTAAGGGTCGAGATAGTCAGAAAACACTAGCCGGGGGTGTAGTTTGGATCTCGGGGTATTTTTAGGCCATACCGGCAATATAAAGGGTATTTTGGTAATTTCGTATTTTTAGGAATTAAAAATGACGAAAATTAGAGAAGTAAATCTGATGTGGGTTTGACCCACTAAGCCACTAACCAACCCATGTTAACCCAATAGGTTACGTAGGTTATTAGAATTAGGTTCTATTACTTTCCATAAACAAACCCTAGCCACCATAGCCATTGGAGAAGAAAGCTTAGAGAGGGAGAGAAGGAGAAGGAATTCTGCCAAAAATCTTTACAAAATCAACACCAAATTCAGAGACAATCGAGGCAAGTGATTTAATTTCTTTTAATTCAGAGAATGTTTCTTCCATGTTAGATAATTTGAAGATTTACAATTGTTCTTGGAAGATAAATGAAAACCCATGTTAATTGGACTTAGAACTTGAATATTGAGGACAAATTGCATGTAAAATCACATAGAGATGATTATTCTGGTATTAATATATGTTGGATGTAACAAAAACGGATCTAGAATGGACTAATTGATGATTACAAATTCTAGGGTTTATGTTCTTGAATAATTGGGGGAAAAGTGTAGAGATTTGTAAATTGATTGATGTTAGGATGAATTAATCCTTTAAAACGTGTTAGGATGTGACTATAGTATATTTAGGATTGATTAGAGACCTTAAAACAATTTTTGGGACTAATTTTAGAGGAGATTTGAGGAGTAGAAATGGTGAAAAACGAGATTGGGAAAAATCTGGGCCGAAACTGGTCCCTCGTTAGAAGACCTTCCCAGGTCGTTCGAACGAGCTTCTAACGAGTTGACCAGTCGCTTCTAATGAAAGGGACCTTAGTTCGATAACTTCGTTCGAACGAGACCTCGTTAGAAGGTACAGTTCGTTCGAACGAACTGGAATCTCGTTCGAACAGCCTCATTCGAACGAGACTTCTAACGAGCTGGCAGTTTAGGCCTTTTTGGCCTGTTTTGATTTTTGGAGTCCCGTAAACTTGTTCGAGGATAGAGATAACATTCCTTTGATGATGTATTGATAGATTTGGGACTTTTGGGTTATTATGAGGAGTACATTATATACGGGTGATTTAAATCGATGGACCGTTTGGGTTGAGACGTGAGTGTCTACTACGACGTGAGAATAAATTATGGCGCGTATGATTATAAACCGGAATCGTATAAAGTGTATAAATTATATATTGGTACTAGAATGAGAATAGTACTACAATTAAACTACGGGATTACTAAGACGTGTGTTTACTTAGTATTGGTATATGATTTGTGTCTATGACATACCTACCATACTTGCTATCACGGGAGGTTTGCATTCTCTTAGGGCCCTCTAATCCTTGTGTTGCCCGGATTTAGACTGGTTACCTCGATGAATATAGGTCATAGAAAGACTTATTGGGATGTTGATAAGTCCGCTGATCGTGGGAGAGTAGGTATGTGCGTGACCCATGTGATGTGACTATGTTCGCCTCCATTATTTGTGATGTTGTTATCTGTGAACTATTCCTAAGAGATTCGGAATATGTGATCCTTATGTACGTGATGTAACGTGATGGATAGCAGAGTATGTGTGCACCGCAGCTTAGTTCTCGGGGTGCTTGTATTGTATATTTATGATGTGAATAATATACACTTAATTAATGGGAACCTTCATGTTAATGTTGTGAATATAATTACGGTATTATTTTGAGAAAAACATAACGGGTTAACTGATAGTGATTTATATTGTATATTGAGCCTCTGAGTTTACGTTGAGCCCCTACTTATTGAGATCGTTATAATGTTAATGGAACCGAGTAATAAGGGTAGGACCTATGACAGTCTAGCTGGTTATGATGTCACTTAGCTAGTGGTTTGTATCGTTATAGATGGTTACTTACGTTAGGAGTGCACAGTTAGACGAGAGGTGAGAATATCATGTGAGTGCACGTCCTAACATGTACTTTACATTTAATGTTTTAAATATTTTTAAAGCACTTGCAGGTTTTTAAAATATCTCCACATTCGGGCTCTGACCCGTTTGCTTTCAAATCTACTTTTCTTGTAAAACCATTTTAGGTGCCCAGCCACAAGGACACCATGCATAGGATACTCATTCAGGTGACGAGCTGTAGCTGTTTGTGGAAGCTAGAGGGAATTGCTTTTAGACGCTTCTATCATTTGGATTCCATATTCAGTATTCTATCAGTTGTAGGGCATGTTGCCCATTTCTATTAGAGACATCTTTCCATTACAGTTTTTTTTCAGACTTTGGCATGTATTGTTTCAGTATTCAGTTTAATTATTTCAGTTGTGGTTTTGTAGTGAGGAGTTTTCCTCCAGACTTTATTTACATTATGTGATGGTTATTCTATTTACTTCTTTATGGTGAATGGTGTTATTATTCTTCATTACACTTGTTGCATGTTAATCAGACTTAAATTAAAATTTGGCAACTTACTTTTTAAATACTAGGTGGTTAGTAATCATTAAAATGTTTTCGACAGTGATGCTATTAACTGGACCAACTTGGCATTTTGAATTAATTTAATAAAGGAGTAGCTACCCGGTATTTAATTAGTCGGGGTGTCACAGGTGGTATCAGAGCATCAGGTTCTAGTGTCCTTTAGGATCTGACGGCTTATTATGTTTCCGCTAAGTTTCTTTGATATAGAGCCCTATATTTTAGGACTGTTGTACTCTTTTGTGTATGCTTCGTTCTTCAGCTGTTTTAAGTTTATAAACAGTGAACTTATAAACTTTGTTCTTATTTTATATGCCTCCACGACGTGCACGACGAGTTCCCAGGGATGCAACGCCCGAACCCCAGCCCGCTCCAGTTCAGGGCATGATGAACGCCACTGAGGTTGCAGCTATTGTAGCCCAAGCAGTAAATACCGCTATTGCCGTAGTCCAGCAGGCACCACCTCAGGCGCCGGTTGCCGCGCCAGTACAGGCAAATGCATTCCCGTCTGCTTGGGAGCGTGTACGTGACGCTTTTCAGAAAGCGCATCCGCCAGAGTTTGCAGGTAGCTCAGATGTGGTAGTCTCGAGCCAGTGGAGGAAGGATATGCAGAGGCACTTAAGGATGTATGAGTGCACGAACGTTCAGAAGTAGGTGCTAGCTACTTTCAAGCTAGTTGGATCTGCACTACAGTGGTGGGAGTCTATTACCACCATGGAGGAGAGGGATACTCTCACTATTCAGGACTTCTGGGTGCGGTTTGACCACAAGTACTTTCCGTCCGCTGTTCATACGGAAATGAGGAGGAAACTGATGAATCTGAGGCAAGAGGGTAAGACCGTGGCCGAGTATGAGGCCGAGTTCACGAATCTGTTGAATATCGTCCCAGATGAGATACCAACAGAGAAGAAGAAGATTGAGAAGTTCACGGACGGGTTGACATGGAGGATCCGTCAACATCTGTTAGGGAACCTTTCGTTGGCCACGTATTCTGATGTGGTTAACGCTGCTTTGTTACACTGCCAGGATCACCGCTTTCATATGACTGAGAGCAAGAGATCGGGAGAGTCTAGCCATCAGGGCAGGACAGGAGGACATGGTGTCGGTGGGGAACAATCTGTTCATGGGCAGAGATAGGGTGAGCAGGGTTCTCAGCAGGGGGATCAGAAGAGGTTCCGATCAGGGAACTACAGACAGGGACAAGGAGGTTTCCGTCGGGGCCATCAGGGTCCAAACGGCCATCAGGGCCAACAGGGGCAAAATGGGCAGCAGTTTCACCAGGGCCAGCAGGGCCAAGGGAGGAACGGTAACGGCCACCAGGGCCGGGGACAGCAGGGGCAGAGAGGAGGGAACTTCCCAGGGAAGTGTTTCATGCCATGATTTTGAGGATGGATTTTTATGTGACGATTCATGCCATGATTTTGAGGTATGGGGTTTTACACAATATGTTACTTAAATCTCGCGAGTGTCATTCTCTTTGAATTCTTGTTTAATTGAACTCATATTTGAATTGATAAATTCATTGAAATCTGAAAAATAATTGTTGAAATTTTTTTGATTCATGTGGTATCATTATTTATGTTGTTATTGAGCACGTTGTCATGAAATTTTAATATGGCATGGATGTTGGGCACCCGCCAAAATTCCTGCTTCCCGGGGCTATGTCTTGATAAAGCATATGTGGATGGGGTTAGGCTTGGCGACCCATTGATGTGTTGTTGAGAAATTTATTGATAAATGCTTTGAGATTTGCATTTGATTTGAATATTCATACTCATGTTGTTACGCTTTATTCATCGCTAATATATTTGTTGAGCATCTTTCCTGTCGTATTGTGTACTTCCCCATATTTTCTTTTAGTGGCAGGTTAGCGTGAATTTTGGGGCGCTATGGAGATTGATTTTAGCGAGGATTGTTCGGGAAAGATTTGTATTATTTTGATGTATAGAGCTTTGGAGATTTGTATTTTTATTCGAGTTAGATAGTTGTAATTTTAATTCCTCTAACCTACTCAAGACCTTGTGCCATGGCATTATTTCTATCTTTTTTATTTGGATACTAGATATTTGTATTTTTATTTTATTTATTGGTTTGGCTATGGATTATATATCCCATGATTTGTTACATGTTATTTAGTACATTATTTCTATTTTATTTGGATATATGTTGTTTGAACAGGTTTAATTTTGCTATAATAGGTACAAATATACTGCTGGGCAGTGGCCGTGGCCATACTGCCCAGTTTTTTATTTAAATTCTGCTCAGAATAGTCAGTGTCAAAAATCATGATAGGACCGTGATAAAGAAACTTCTCACGGTCTTTGACTGTGATAATTTTTTTGCTTTGTCACGGGCTTTTCACGGTCTTTGATCGTGACAAAGCTTATCAAGGACAAAGATCGTGACAGGACCGTGACAAAGGCAATTGTCATCCCCAGACTTGTCATGATCAAAGACCATGACAAGTCGACAGTTTTTGTGTAGTGCTTTCTTTGATCTTCTAGGAACTTACTTGTTCATAAACTTATTTATTTCTAGTACATCAATAAAGTGCACGACTATAATTCACAAGCCACTCCATTCTCATATTAATTTCTAATTGAGTCATCTCCCCTCATATTCCGAAATCACACGGTAATCCTACTCCTAGGTCCACACACTCTCATATTATACTTACTCAAATCACAAGCGGTTAAATAATATAAATGAATTTTTCTCAAATTTGAACATAACACTAATTTGACTCTTTAATCGGAATTAATCTACACCCAAATCTTTCCTCAAAATTCTCACAATTGCTAAGAAGAATCAATATGTTGTTCTCTCTCTTAAGTGCACCAAATTTCATAAGGTTATTGTACGAACCCAAGTTTCCATCGTAATTCATTTTACCATAGCTGAACCCCAAAACTTTAATAGGCTTTTCAAAACTAAAATTACTTAATATCTTCAAAAATATTTAACAAGGAAAACTTCACCAGCTTGTGCCTACAAAAGTCTTTAAGTTGAGGTCTTTACCCCTAAACACGATAATTTCTAGTAATAATCCTCGCAGCTATAGTGAACACCATTGTCCATCTAGTTGTTCTATACTTGACCACTAACTTGTAACGGTCCTAATTCTCATGCTTCCCTAAGCTATTTCATTTCCAAAGAAGCCATGCGGTGCGATGAATGTACAATGGGTCTCATACCCAAAATTAAGTCAGTCACAAACTCGATATCCATACTCGGTGGTAACCCTGGAATCTCTCCAAACACATCTAAAACCCTTAACAATCAGGATGGAGTCTAAAGAAACAACAACCTCAACAGAAGTATCCTCCTCAATGTAATACAAATGCATGCTCAAACTTCCCTCCATATGCGGCATCGCAACCAAGTACATCTCTTTCCCCAGAATGGCAAAGACGATGGACCTCCCATAATAATCAACACAACTCCCGTAAGTAGCTAACCAATCCATCCCCAGGATAATGTCATACTCTCACATATCTAACACAAGCAGGTGTAACATGAACCTAAGTCTTCCAATGTCAATCATTATATCTCTGTACACGGAACGTATAAGTGCCCCTTTACCCACTAGTGAATCAATGTAAAGTAATATGTCAGACACTAAGACTACCGTCACCGATGCACCAGCAAAACTAGTATTAACAAATGAGTGCGATGAACGAGTACCAAATAAAATATGCCTATATACCCAAAAATAGGGAAGATACCCTCCATTGTCTGCTTTAGCCTGGTCCCTCTCCAGGTGAGACGTGATACACATTCCTATACTATAATTGCGATTGTTGATCCTATAATGGGGCGGGTACTGCTTGTAGTTCTGGTACTGTAACCATTGGCGGGGTTGCCAACTGTCGACACTGCCCTTGGGGTGCCTGATACCCATTTTATCCTCCCTGCTCCCACACCCCTCGATTGCCCCGAGGGTACTTCCTCTCTGTGTGTCCCTTCTCTTCACATACATAGTAATTTCCATGGAACTGAAGTCTATCTTGTTGTTTCCCTTGTTTATCCTGGCCTCGGCCTTACTACCACTGGCCCTGATGGCCTCTTTTCTACTGGCCCTAGCCCTACATATTTTGATCATCGGAACCTATATACCTCTTATACTGATCACCTACTTGGGACGCCTTAAACTACTGGACACCCTGATTACCATTTCCACATGTCTTGTCCTGTTGGCTCGACATTTTTGAGCTGGATCTATTCTCCCCCTTACTTTTTTAGAATGATCGATGATCCTAACAATGCAGAAAATGACTTTCACCATCTGAGTGTAGGTGGTAAAAGTCAGGCTCCCCAATAAGGATTTCCTGATGTGCCAAGATATTTGTGACACAAACTTCTCCATTCTTTTTTCTCCAATGCTTATCTCATCTTTAGTAAACAAGGACAATGCGATAAAGCCCTCCTCATACTCTTCTATAGTACAACCCTCCTACTTAAGGTCCATAAACTTTCTCCTAGTCTATAATTTAGTGGTGAGTGAGAAATACTTTCCCTCAAACTTTACCCATAACTCATCAATGGTCAACCGGTCCAGCTCCTTTAGGGAGGTGATAGACTCCAACCACTATAGGGATACTCTCACTAGTCGGAATGAATCTAACTTCTACTTGTGCACTATCGTGCATTCAACAATCCTCAAATGTCTCTGAATGTCTTTATTCCACTAACTATCCACGAAGATATTTGTACTCTTAGTAAACTCTCTCCATTGGCTTTTAGAAAGGCCTTTATAGCTCTCTTCCAAAGTGAGCCTTGCACCTAAATGGGTATCACCACCTGCTATGGGGGTAGGGGTGGTGGTTGCTATTGTGTTTGAAAGTACTGGAGCATTGCGACCATCACCGTAAAGATTATCTGCATCACTATCGAGGAAATGTATACTGGAGTAACCGCGGGTAGTACTGGTAATGGATGTGGATATGGTTGTGGCTCTTACTGAGCCCTATCTTTTGCAACCTCAGTGGTAACACGCCATGGTCTACCACGTCACATGTTTGCCATCTGATAGCAGATAATATTTGTAATAGTAATAAATCATAAAGAGTTCAACGATTCCTAATCACCAGGCTCTACATATCGAAGAAATGCAACGCAAAAAGTAACGAGCGCAACACAAACCCTAAGGATGCTAGTACCTGGACGCTCTGATACCAACTGTAAAAATCACCATTTTCCACATAAAGATTGGCCAGACACAATACGCCAAAGATGGGGCTTGTCCAACAATTTATACGATTCTCAGCATTAAACCATAAAATGAAATTTGATTTTAAAACTTACACACACAATAAAACCACATGAAGTAATAAATTGATAATAAATAAGTCTTAACTCCTATAAGTCATAAAACATCCAACCCAAATATAACCGAAAAATAAATGACCGAAATAACTAAATCTTGAGCTCATGCCCATAAAATCTATGAAATAATAAAACCCGATTGAAATAGAGAGTAGCAACCAATGCTGAAATCAAATGAAATGAATCTGCCACTAGTCAAATGAAACTACAAGTCTGATCCTCTTCCATCTGTTTAGGAAATCCTGGCGGGAAAAGCATTTTATAATATGGGTCAGTGCCCTAAAGTTGAAAGAATTAACTTACAAAACCAATATAGTTATGCAGTCAATTCACATTATATACTGCCCATCGGCACTCGTATGCAGTAAGAATACTTCATCCCTCATATAAGTATAATATTATACACATCCTCAACCCAAGACTAAATATGAAATTTGATATCTACACTAACGTGACAATATCAAAGGCATATAGCACATATGTTGAACAGGAGCTAAACATCTACACATATAATTTCAGTCCCACAATACTACCCACAAGAAATATCATGTCATCACATTATGTATTTTACGTAGCATTGTGTTCATTAACAGTTGTCTACATCATTAGACTACATCAATTTATTCTTAATGTATATATATATATATATATATATATACGACGCACGAAAGCATCTACCTTTGATGTCCAGTTCATGCTCTATCGGTAAGTCCGGAGGAGTCCCTCACCAAACTGATGTAAATAAAACATGCAAAAGTGGGGCGATCACTACGCATTACACAATTTCATGGTCCTTACCCCCGATGATGACAATGGATTCCGGATATCCCATTTGCCTCATTGCACATAGTGCCACTGAATATAGGACCTAAAATAACGATCTACACTATGCCTAGCCCACCTGTGTTGACGCGTGCTCCGGTCCGACACGGGTATATTCACAAAATTAATAATTACAAATATTCAGTACACAATATATATAAGTGATTATCCCCATAACTAACGCAACTAGGTTTCATCAATCTCCAGATAACACTCTTGTCTTAAGAATTAAGACCCTAGTTAATTACTAAATTCCTCAATTAATGAATAGTGACACAATTCTATTTTTAATTATATATCCACTCACTTGTATATACTCGCTTGAACTCGTAAAAATCCCTTGAACGTTCCCACAGTCCAACCCTGACCCAAGCCTAAGAGCCAAATGGATTCGCCTCCTAGAGCCGAATCAATTCGATTTTGGGTAGTGGTCCAGATCTATTATGTTTTTCCTATACGAGGTTCATCACCCAAAATCTAAATTCTTTTCTAAGGTTCTACCCACTTTAATTTCAATAACTATAACCTATTATTGTCAAGATAACATGATCACATCACTGTATACCCAATCCACTCATGGTAACCCCCCATAAATTCAAGAAATCGGATCTAAAACAATATAAGTTATCCAACCCAATCAATATCATAATTCTTATCTAAGAATTTTCAGAATAATGAGATCAATATATGATTTCAAATAAATTATAAACATAAATCATATCACATGGATTCTAGTAATAGATTTTCCAATAAAACGATATCGTTTTTCACTAAAATGTTTAATTCTCAAAATACGATTATTCTTTGATTAATCCTAAACAATCTTAGATTCAAATCCAATTGTTTTCAATACTCAAATCAAATTTTAACCTGTAGTTGGTATGAGAGAATATGCATAGGAATCAAGAAATAAATTATAATTAGTTTAGCAAGAAAGTTCTTGCCTTATACAGATGATGTGAGCCTCCTCTCTTGAGCCTTGCTCCTCCCTTCTTCTCCAACCTTAGTAACTTCCTCCAAAAGGTGTAGGGCTATTGAGTTAACTCTAATTTGGATGCAATATGTGATTAGTTTAGGTTATTAACCTAGTTAAATCCCCAATCCCGTATCTCCCCTTAATACCCACGTTTGCGCCCCCCAAATAGATTGATACTCAGATTGGTCCAAAATCTCTCCTAAGGGTATGCCTATCCCCCGGGACCAACTTAAGATGTTTAAAATGCCTCAAAAAGTTTCCAAATCACTCTGGAATACACCCAAACAATGTCTATCACAATTTATACATTTTATTATGCTTAATCATGACATAATATCAATTCAAATGTCCTGCAATTTGATTATCTTCAAATATACACATTTTGCATAAATGAATAAAATAACCATGCATGTCACACTCAAGCAGTATATTCATGTAGTTTGTTTATTTAAAATTTTATCAATTTAATTATTATAAAAACATGAGGTGTTACAGAGAACTTTACGGTAATGATTCATTCACATATGTTAAGCATAGTTATATATTACGAGACAACACCCCCTTTTCACGGTCCTTTTTACACTACATAATCTGTCAAAATAATGGGGTGGCAATGACTTGTCACGGCCATGGACAATGACAAGAAATTAGTATTGTCACGGTCTTGTTATTGTCCTTAACCGTGACAAGACCAAACTTAGTCGTGTGCACAATTGACTTTGGTCATGCATACGATTTGTTTTGCAGTGCTTAAGTGTATACACAATCGCGCGCATAGGTTCAACTTAAGGTCGTGCACATGAACCTTATTTTTTCTTCAGATTTTTCATATTCCTTGATGGTGATAAAAATAAGTTGTCATAATCAAGGACTGTGACAAAACTGCAGAACATGAAAAAAAATTGTTGGCTAGTAACTACTGGCCCGTAGTAAACATGTTTAAAAATAGTCTTACTTTTGTTCAAACCAACATAAACACAATCAACAATGAAATCAAAACCAAAACATACTAATTTCATAGATCAAATCAAATTAATGTTTTAATTTAATTATATCAACGCATCATAAGTTTAATTATATCAACCAAGTTTTGTCAAATGTAAAATCCTAAAAAAAATTTAAAAATGATGGATGAGAAAATTTGACCAAACGTTGTACGCCCCCAATATGCCACAAATATTTTGGACACCGGATTTCTCGTCCAACTAAAATACCTCGTTCTCTTTCCCTACCATAATCTCAGTGACCCGAACTCGGGACTCGAAATGGTTAAGTGGACAGTCCTGAACTATGGTACCCAAAGTGATGGTCATTCCCTTCACTCACTTAGCAATTCGATCCTCTCCATATGTCTTAATGATATATACTCCCCTCCCCCATCTTGCTCAAATGGTGTCTGGATAGATGGGTTGGTGGTAGAGTTCATGCCATACATGTATGATGAGTTGGCTAGATTCGGTGAGGGCGATGGATTAATGGTTCCCTCACCTACCTTCTATTTGAACTTTCCTTTATCCTTCACCTCCCCCTTCCCTTTATCCGTGATGGTCATTTGACCCATTATAACATGTGGTTAATCATTTGTTGGAGACTTTTAAATTTTATTATGTGTGTGATTTGTACGTCTCAAACTTTGAGGACAACCCATTGTTATAGTCTCCTATCTAGGAGATGATACCCTGAGTACAACCTTTTCAATCTAGTCCCAACACTTGAAGCAGTGCACCTGTATTCAGATATGCCTTATCGGCATCAGTATGGGTGTTGTGCACCTCCTTTAGCCTCTCTTGAAATATTATAAAATTCGATATTAACTTTAAAACAGAATATTAATAAACAGCCTAAAATTAACAAAATAATTTCAATTATAACTTACGATGGTCTCAATGACCTGCGAATTAGTAGGCTCACCCTTTTTCGTCTGAATATTTATATAGGAATTAATATCATGTGGCTTTCCCCTGAGCCACTCCCAAACTCCTGCAAAATGAGGCCAAATTAAAGCAAAATGAGACCAAATTAAAAAAATTACTTCCCACTAAATAAAATATAATTTAAATAAATTTACTTGCCAACCTATGCTCCATCTCTGCGTAAGATCTCCACCCAGAGTAGTCCCCATCAACTTTGTTTGACTGGATAGTCCTCCCCGAGCCACAGGAGAATAACTATCTCTTGGACGCCTCGTTATTCACAAACCTCTACCAGTTGGCTAATGTGATTAGCTCCTTCTCCGGCACGGTGTTCGTACACTTCAGTACACATTCTCGGTCCTTTCTTAAATAATGAGAATGCGAGTTCTTTTTCCATATCTTTCATTGCCTTCAAACACCCGACATTACATTTTCTCACACTTATAGGGACAAGTTGAATTGTTATTGTCCAACAAACATATATTATAAGAAAGTTAGTTAATTAACATTAAAAATCAAAATAATAAAATGTCATGTGAAAGTTAAACATTTAATATAATTATTGTGATTTTCATACCTCTAAGGCCCCTAAATGACCATCTTCAGCTCCACGATCACGATCCTTCAATCTTTGTACCCGGGACCAATCACTGATTTCAATAACTCTAATGCCCTAATATTTAGATAAGTCTTGTTTTCAACTACGCTCCCATACTTGTTGAACTTGAGGGGCTTATTGTTAGATGATCCCTCGTCAACCCCGATTTTTCCAGGGGTCTAATGGCCTGATGAAGTCATCTTTTGTAAAAAAAAGGCTTTAGTATCATTATATATAACATAAATCAAATGGAAATACTCAATTTAGGATATAAGAAATTAAATAACACAAAACTATTCCACCCACTTGTTTTCATTAGTGAATCAAACGAAAATACTCAATTAGGATATAAGAATCAAATGGAAATACTCACACGCTGTTTTAATATAACAAATAATATTAGAGTTAACAAACAATAAATTAATGTTTGAGATTGTTTCAAACTACATATTATAGATTACAAATTGGAATCTTGAATACATTTTACAACCCAAATAGCTCTACTCATGTAAAGTATCTTGGAGTTATTTCAAGTTCGAGTCGTTATCCAAAATGGATTGATATAAGGTAGGGGTAGTCATGTCATTCACTCTACTGGTTAAACTCTTAAGCATATGTAAGACGACTGACCACGGTTCGTTGTTGATATAATATGAGTAAAACACCTTCTTGATATTTTCACGTGCACAAACAAACGGCTCATCATTCATATGCACTTGCTCTTCATCTTGGACAAGTCTAGCATTATCAAATTGGTAACCAAATTGACTTTATAAAAAAAATTGTCCTCAACCCTTAGCCAATCACTGTAAAACACAATCTCTTTGAAATATATATATATATAGTCTAATTCAAAAATGTTCTAAATTACACCGTAGTAAGTTATATTTGCTTTACGAGGGTTTTGCCTTTGGCACTCACCTTGAAATACGTAAGAGCCTTATATAAAATGTCATTGTTGTTTGACCATGTATTTTGCTCGTACAACACCGATGAAAATACATAACTGCTCAGCCATTACTTTTTATACCAGTATGCCATGAAATTGGATCGAGTGGTGAGACGAGAAATCCTTGACATGGCATCACCCATCTTTAATAACTAAAATTATGGATTACAGGAGTTAATTATATAAGTTTTAAACCTTGTAATTATTTATCATTTAATTAGGGGTGTTGGACATAATAGTTACCTCCTGTGACACCCAAAGTCTAAATTCTCGTTAGAATACGAAATCGTCTTTCGTTTTTTGTTGTTCCCGGATGCATTATATTTTCTAAATTAAATGATAAAAGTTATAAAGAAGGTGATCAAGTATATAAGATAACAACATGAAGTAAAATTACAACACGAACTTATCTTCATGGGTTTCAAACATATAACGAGTCACTTTCTTATAATTTAAACTTATCAGTTTAACTCGTTTGGCCATGACTCACTACCTTCATCGATGAACTCATCTCCATCATCTATAATGTTAGGGTCAGACATATATTCCCTAGATAATATATATTCCTCTGTAGTAATATATTCCACCACAATGGATCCTTCAACGTACCTCATATTCTTAACATACACTTTAAAAACATCCATCAACCTTTTAAATGGGTATATCCATCGTTAGCTTACTGGTCCGCAAAGAATCACCTTATCGCATAAGTGAACTAAAAAATAAATACTTATGTTGAAGAATACTGAGGGGGAAATACTTCTCCAACACGCGAGTTAATTCAACTGGAGTTTCTTCTGCAACCACGATGGACTTTCGGTTGACTACTTTTGCGCACAAAAGTGTAAAGCAAAGGCCAATCCTCATAATGCCCCTACGTAAATCCTTATTCTTAGAGAAAAAATGTTTAAATAACAAAGGGACCAATTGCATGATTACATGCCAATTATGAGACTTACGCTTTTGTATATCATGTGTAGCATAACTCACAATCTTCTACAAATTTTATGAAAAATTATAGGGAACTTTTAAATTATGCAGTGCGCTTAAAAGCACCTTTCTTTCTTCGCTCGTCAAAGTAAATGCCCTAAGGGGGATTATATACCTCCTTCTATTGTCTTCTTTCAACCATAAATGCAACTTAATTTTCAATAGTATAAGATCACACCTTTCCTTTTCTCCATCCTTCACATGACTTCCACCTACGCGTGTGCTCATAAGATATTTGATGATATTCTTCTCAGCATACATGATATCTAATAAAAAACGCGTATTGAGTAGTTCGGTTATATGGTCAAATGTAGAAATCATAAATTAGGTCACAAATAAGACAAATTCAATTAAATCTAATTTTAGCTTGATTACTTAGGTGAAACTAAACATGCAAGATATTGAATCTAAATAGGATCAAACAAACCAAAATACAGGATATGATGAAAAACCATTTTTTAGCATCGTTACAACTAAGGTATTATAGAATAGTAGATATTGACTTAGACTCCACTAAGTATCGTAGTTGTGTCTCCTTCCTTATTGATAAGTGTTGTAAAATTATAAAATTACCGCAAGTGCACGAGCTATTGTAATATAGTGAGTGTAAGTACGGGTCGATTTCATGAAGATTTGGTCAATTCGTATAAATTGTCGAGTGTCCAACTAGACAATATTGGTGTAGAAATATAATTAAGATCTAAATTAAACTAAACATGAATGAATAATACGATCAAAAAATATGTAATCAAGTATGGGAGAAAACTAGGACATTGGATTCGTTTATCACTTTTAATTAACATCACATATTAATTTAATTCTGTATTCTCAAATTTATAACTCAAAGTGCACCGACTCTCACCGCGTACATTTAGAAAAATATAACAATAAATTTTCATGAAATATTTTTTAGCGTCACTAATTTTATACGCCTTAAATCCTTATTCCCTTAAAATGATCAATTTCAACTTTTAACATTGTATTCAAGCGTGGAATATCAAACGGTTTAATGTAAGAATAACCCTTAAAATATAAATTATCAAACAATTTCATAGTTTAAAACACACTCTCGTGTCATTTTAAGTGAATACTAAATTTTTATTTCAATTAAAAAATAAGTCGGGAATTATAACAAAATTAAACTAAACATGCAATGTTAATTAATCATGATAAACTTCACCTAGTCCTAGTAATAAAACTACACAAGCATTATAATTAAAACACAAATATTGTAAGATGAAGTAATAATTTTCATTACTAAAAACCAACTTACAAAAATTCAAGTCCAAAACTTGAGTGTCAATACACAAAGTTCCTTCCAAACTTGCACACAAATTGTCTCACAAACACTCAAAAATAAAATACAAGGTATAATATTTTTGGTGCTCCTAAAAATCTAACACTCTAAAACTCTATTTGAATTTGTGTCTTTCACATACCCTCCATTCTGTTCTCCAAAAATGGTGTACTATCCCCTATTTAAAAAGAACCCTCTCAATAATAACCCACTCAAATATATATTCTCTTGACAAAACTTTCACCTATTTTTTCTCCCTGTTTTCTGCCACTAGAACTCCTTTTCTTTCTTTTTTGTCAAGGCCAAGTGTGTAGTTTGTATTTGTTTGAAGGGAAGAGAATGAGGGAGACAACATATTATGGGCTCCCTACGCACACACATATAAGTATATTTTTAAACAAAGAGGATGAGGTGCATGGTCGGGTGTGGGGCACAAAGTGGGGATGTGTGGTGGGGGTTGCTAGCGGGGGGGGGGGTGAACTGTGGGTGGGGGGGGGGGGGGGGGGTTTCAGGTTTATGGGTGCATGGGTAGTAGGTTTTGTTGGGTTCGGGTAGAGTATAGTGAGATGTGGATTGGTTATTATGGGGTGTTTGTTGGGTTTGTGTAGAGAGAGAGTGATAGTTGTGGGTTAGGGCGGGTAGGTAGGTATATGCGTGTGTTCAAGTGTGTATGTGTATATGTATGGGTGGTTGGTTTACGATTTTAGTGAGAGAGATGAGGAGGGGATGAAATGGGTTTTGGGTTAATTGGTAGAGAGAGAGAAGTTTGTGTGTGTGTGTGTGTGTGTATACACATGCACACACTCACACACGTATATATATATACACATATACACACTTATATGTCCATATATATTTAATATACACACACACACACATTATATACATAGTTATATACACAGTAGATATATATAAACACACACACCCATGTATACACATATAAATATACACAAACACACACATAGTACAGTATATAAATATATATTTACAGTTATATACATAGTTATATACACATACATACACATTGTATATATATATATATATATATATATATATATATATATATATATATATATATATATATATATATAGAGAGAGAGAGAGAGAGAGAGAGAGAGAGAGAGATAGGGTTTTAGGAACAAAGAACATGTGTCACCGAGTCATTAGTAAACATCCTTAAGTGGGACACACTCCACTCAAGTATCCACAATTGATACAAGGATATGTGTCATGTGTCTCCAAAATGTGTCCCTCTATTTTATATATATATATATATATATATATATATATATATATATATATATATATATATATATATATATTGTGTAAATAATATTAATATTAGTAGGGGACGTATAGATGGGACATCTTAGACACAACACAACAAATACCATTTAGGCATGAAACATGACATAAAATATTTTGCATTAATAATATCATAGTTAATGTGTTGTGTTGTGTTGTTTCTAAAACTGTCACTCATACAAATAACAAAGAATGTAATATTAATACTAAAAAACAAACATATACAACATACAAAAATACATACTAGTAACTATAACACAATTAGTAAAATATTTAATAACAAAAATATTTACGGCACATACATATTAGTAAGGACATGCACATACATATATACATATAATAAAATCCACAACATATCTGCATACTAATAAAATGGCCATAACCAAGAAATAACACGAATATAAAAATCATCATCATCATCATAATAATAATAATAATAATAATAATAATAATAATAATAATAATAATAATAATAATAATAATAATAATAATAATAATAATAATAATAATAATAATAATAATAATAATAATACTTAAACAACATTTACTTACTCACATATAATTAAACACCTAAAATAATAATAATAATAAACACGAACAAGCATAGCTCCCCAATATACCTTCTAGTAACATACCTATGAACATACTCATTTTTTTAAAATAGTAAAAAATGCATTTTTTAACAAAGATCGGTATATATGATCTACATAGTGAGGACATCATCTACAAAAATAATTATAAAAAAATTCAACCCGAAAATGAGTGAAATGAAAAGTGGGTATATATGAGCATTTTTTTACCATTCAAATTTTTGCCATCATCTCATCCACTTTCGGGTTGAATTTCTAGATGATTTTTTTGTAGATGATCTCCTTATTATGTAGATCATATATATCGAGTTTGGTTAAAAGAATACATTTTTTTACTATTTTAAAAAATGATTATGCTCATATATATATATATATATATATATATATATATATAACACATACACAAAGTATATGGGGGATGGAAATTATTTGGGACATTGGAAGGGTTTTATTGGGAACTCGCTCCTCGGGTCACATGAAATTTGACTTTTATGTATTTGACCGCGTTCTTGCTGTAATTGGCCTGAATTAAGCATTTTGAAACCACAACTGTGCATTGACCTACAAGATAAACAATTACATAAATAGGGCCAATATTAGCAAGAACTAATGATTAAAATGAGTTTATTTATTTAAGGAATAAATATACCTCATGGGATTGCTAAAATTGCATTATTAACTCGTGTTGTTTCAAACTTGTATTTTTCGTTTAAATAACAAAAACGACTCTAAAAATTATTTATTTATGGTACAGCGGGACTAACGTGGCATATATGCGGGCTGAAATTAAACAAATTAATGCACTCATAAATAAAAAAAAGTATATCCAGTAGCGCCCCACATCAAGCTCCACCTGCCTCGATGCCCACTGATTATCTTTAGAAAACTCCTTTCCTATCTTCAGCAGTAAAGGATCAACACCACAGGTATGTGAACATATGATGTGTTCTTTAACGTTTGATAAAGTGATCAAAAAACATCCAAGGGGTTGGGATTTGAAAAATCAAAGTGTTTCATCACAAAAGGTATGTAAAATGGCTTACAAAGAAGTGGAAACTCGTATCTCTTTAAATAGGGAGAAAAATGTCCAAGAGATAAACTTGAAAATATTGCATTTGAAACTGAGAAAAAATAATTTTTCACAGGATCGTTCGAACGAATTGGACCTCGTTCGAACGACATATGCAAAGTTGTTTAAAAGAACATTGAACGAGGTAGCGAACAACAGTCTAGAGCGATGAGAAAATTGGATCGTTTGAAGTTTTGTTTGACAAACTAATATCGAATGAGTGTAAGAATCTCGTTCGAATAACCCTTCATACCTCGTTCTAATGAGCTGCCTTAAAAATGATTTTATGATTGAAAACTTTTGAAAAAATATTTATGTTTTCACACACTTTTAAAATACCCCGGCATATAATGATTACACAAAATCAAACTCATATACGTTCTTCGATGTTTGTAGCGATGATCTCAAATCTTTGATTTTTGATTATCGCATTCGGTTACTAATTTGTCTTCGAATGAAGCTCTTGAGAATGTACATGATGATGTATAGGTGTAACGAAATATGTCAAACTTGAAAAAAAAATGAGCAATTATAAATCTTGCTCTTACATCTAATATATGGCCCACTTCCAATACGAAAAGTCAAATAATATTGACCTTCTAGACCATGCGTTCCTTTTTTGGCTTCATTCTCAATATGAATCTTTTTGTGATTGACATTATTGAATTTAGGGTTCTTCCTCGACACCATATCTCTGCATTTGAAAGACCTCCTTTCAATTTCAAAACCTGAAAACTTTCTCGAAGGGAGCCTATGTTCGACCCCACCCGATAAAAAATTAGAACCTTTATCAAATCTAAACTAATGATCGGGAGATAAGAATCTCCTATGAGAATTATCTATAATTTTTTCACTATCCTTGAGATGTTAAGATCTAGTTTCTTCTCCACAAACGGAACACCCAAAGCAACAGTGAACATTATATCCCAATAAAATCTCATAAGTTAGGAAATTATGAATAGCCCAGATGAATATAAATTTTAATGTGAACTCTTCCTATTTGCTAGAGTCAAATTCTTTCGCACCCGCTCTCCACAACTCATTCAATTATTCTACCAACGATGCTAAGTAGGCATCAATGTCGTCACTTGATATCTTTGGCCCACATATCAACATAGACAACATAGAAAATTCTAGTCTCATTCATAGCCAAGGAGGGGTCAAATGGATTGATCCCATATGTTAATATTTACAAATGGATATTACATTATTCATTGGCAAAATATGGTTAATTAAAATTTATGCTTTTCCAAATGGTTAAATCCATTGGATAATGCATGAGATTATCCCCTACTTCAGCCCTAGTGTGTCAAGTCATTGCCTCCGTTATCCATTGTATTGTGAAAAATCTCTTCCAACTTGTGATCAATGGGATAAAGTTTTAATACTTTTTTAGGCATTTTTAAAATTGCGCCTTTCTTATCATTAGAACCATGCTTTGGCATATATCTAGGTTCCCCGCATAATGTTTAATGATCAATATTTTCATACTCCTTCTGGTATAATATGCAAGCATGCATTGATTAATACTTCATTCCTTAACCTTTCAAACTTTTCTTCATACTCGAATAGTTATTTGGAAGCGTATTTTCTTTGGGGAAAAATTCTTCACTCGATTCAAAATTCCAGCTACGATATTGCTAAACAAACCAAAACGGATCTTCTAATTATGCAAAGCAACCACAACATGCAAATTATTTAATTTTTGTCGTAGTTGGGGTACAACGGTTATGGCAATTTGACTTTCAAACTTTGGTAGTCATCGTCAAGGTTTATCCGAACACCGTCATGAGCACCAGAGCCTCCACCACATGATTCATTGCCTTCTTTATCAGAATCCTCATTGTTTTCCACCACATGAACTTCATAAACATCATCTATTAGATCATCTAACATATTATGCTCTATGGGAGGATCCTCATCTCCTTCCATCACTGTCCTACTTGACAGTTGGAGTGGAGGTTATTCGGGAATAAAGGAACAATGTATTTACCCATAAAAACCCCACATCCGGTAATCATCTTGCATACCCCATCTAAGTAGATGTAATTTAAATGTTTTTTACTCAAACACTTTCCTATTTCTACAATGTGCTCAAGGATAAGAGAACTCTTCATCATTGATACACCTCTTTGTGAATTTTATAAACTCATTATCACCTCTACGACACACATCCCTAATCTATTTGTCTCACCCATCCACTCTTTGTATAAAGTATACTCCATAATAACTTGTAGGAATTGTTACTGACCATGTGTGAAAAAATGGGGTGTTTTTACAAGTTAGTTTATCCCCGTGGCTAGTTGAATAATTGGTTAACTCAGACACATTCAAAATTCAATTAACAACCTATCATGTTCAAATAACAATGTTGAAACCCTCAGTCGCGTATACATACCAAATAAGTTTTAGTTATACTTTATAACCCAATCGAATCCAATTTTAAAAACTTAGTTTGAAACCCTAAGCCGTGTATACATACCAAATTGGAGATTATGGTAGAACATTCATTGCGTTCTTGATTACATTTAAAACAAACAATATCGACGCCACAAATCCTAAAATCCTTCACATTTTTTAATATACCCACAAATTATTTTTTTCACCAAAATGACAACATTTATAATAAATAAACACATATATTCGAGACCAAATAAATGTAAAAGTCAAATACTCACAATATAAGAATGTTAAAACCTAGGTTTCGCACAAATATTTTCTAACAATATCAAGTTATACATGTAAATTCAATTATTTTACAACAAACAAACACATATATTCAAGCCCAAACAAATATCAAAGTCAAATTGTTCAAACCTAGGTTTTGCACAAGTTGTTTTCTAACAATATCAAGTTATGAATGTAAATACAATTATTCTATAACAAACAAGCACATATATTCAAGACTAAACAATATCAAAGTCGAATTGTTCAAACTTAGGTGTTGCACAAGTTGTTTTCTAACAATATCAAACCCATACATGCAAATACATCTATTTTACAAAAAACAAAAACATGTATTCAATAATTACAACTACATATATATAAGAAAATATACCTTTGGATGAAAAAATGGTGGATTTTTTTACTTATGAGAGAGAGGGAAGAAGGTTGATGAGAGAGAGGAGGGAAAGTGTAGTTTTTTAGTGGGAAAAAGGAGATTTAAGAGACTGAAATCCCAACCTTTTTTATCACGGGATGTAACAAAAAATAGCTACGATTTTTTCCACAGTCAAGGACTATGGAAAAACGCGCATGTTTTTTTTGTCATGGTCAAGGACCATGATAACAACTAGCTGAAAAAGGTGACATTTTTGCTATTTTGTTGTAGTGTCTAGATGATCGGGTATTTAAGCGGTGCCTTTGTAACCTTCTAGATCTATTGGGGATGAGTCCGGACATGTTATGTCTAGATAAGTTGGTATTTAAGTGGTGCCCCTGTGAACCACCATCTTTACTAGGAACCAAATGATTAGGAATAACTATGGATTAAATTCTTCAATCATGATCTCTAAATTTAAAAAGGTTGAAAATATGTAACTTTTTAGTAAGTTACTAAAATATGAAAATCATCCCAAATTGATATATCAGTAAATGAAGTAATGAATAATAAAACTAAACCTTGTTTAAGAACTCATACTTAAACCTATAGTGTATTTATTAGATTAATGTGTGCTCAAAGACTACATTTTATATTTTTGAACCTCGGTTTAAGGTGAGTGATTTTAAGCATTTCTTGTTCATTTTTATTATAAGATATTATGAAATACTATATATATTGTGAGCTACTTTTACTCTAAAAATGAATTTGATATTGATAATTGTTTTGCTTGTTATATATTTACATATCTCCATATAAACATTTGATTTGGATTATGACATTATTGATTTAGCCTATGAAAACTCTCTTACTATGTTGGCCTTGACTAACGGGTGAAAATATTTGGGGGGTACCTTCTCAACTGGCTTATCACTGTTGTGGTTTAAATAAGTCTTTGTTCTAAAAATCATGATTTTTTATCTGTGATGTATCGGGTGGAAATATCTAGGCAACAATATATGTATGGGTATTAGAGTGTATATTGCCATTAAATTTGAATAATTGACATATTGCTCAATTGTTTTATTTGTTATCTTCTGAACATATCATGTGGCCATCCCCTCCGATCCTCGTGGCGGGAGAGATAAAGAAGAGGGGGTGTCCCCTTCGTCTCTAGAGGATCTTGGTCTCACGCATCCCTCTCGGGAGTGCTTCGGTCGGCGTCGCTGATGAGGTGAAAATGTAGAGAGATGGAGTCGTCAGTCTATTTTACTCAAAATAGACAAAAGAAAAGGGGAGCCATCCCGAAGAACAGCATCCAAAGACATACTGATACATACAAAATCAAAATGATTCGAAAAGGGTCCAGAGGCTAAGTTACGAAATGGGAAGGTGTTTGGCACCCATCCTGCCTTTACGGTCTCTCATGGGTTATTGCTATTTTCCTTTATTTACCCATATGTGTGCATGTGTATATATAGTGGAGATTGTAATCATCGACTTGTATCATGGAAGAGATAAAGCGAGTCATCCGTAGGAATATTCCTAAAAGTAATATTAGAAAATAAGATTTACGCGATTATCCAAACGTTGATCATTATAAGGGAATGATAACACATGCGGGATAATACACCACTAAGAAAAAATATATGTATATAGAGAGTTTGAGAGAGTTAAGTTTAAAGAATATAAAAAAATAAGAAAAAAGTAGGAAAAGGACTCGAGTCTCGGGCTTCACCTCGAGACGCCTACGTAGCCTATAGAGGCGTAAAGTCCACGTAGTTCGTATGCAAAATGAGGGGTGGGGTTAATCCCATAAATCCAATCAGGGACTTCTCTTATGTGTGTGTGTGTGTGTGTGTGTGTGTGTGTGTGTGTGTGTGTGTGTAAAAAAGTGTTTTAGTTGTGAGAAAAGTGTGAGAATTCTCATTTGGAATTTATGAGCAAACCCTATTTTTCTTGTTTTTTGGATTTTATTTATATGAAAATAAGAGACATGCAATAATAATAAATAAAAAGTATATTAGAATATGTGATATGAAAGAATAAAAGTGCTAAGTAATAAAATTAATTAATGCAAATTTAGGAGAATTTAAAAAGAGAGTTGAGAAAGTTGGACCTTCTTGAAGATCTTGGGCTTAATCTGGAATGTTGGAGAGAGACCTTGCACCTGGGTGATGATGGAGGGTACTTAATTCACCAAATTTTATGAAAAGGATGATGATTAGTTAAGGTTGGAAAAGGATTTGGGTGTGGAAATCACGCTGACTTCGAGAGGGGTTTTCTGAGCTCGTTGAGAATGATAGGTTTCAAATCTTGTTCTTCCTAAAATGAGGACAGGCCCTTATTTAGGCCCAGGGCATTATCGATCAGCATAGCCCTAGTCCTGCCAATCGGCAGGTGTGTTTAGGCACACTGCTGATAGGCAGGGTTTGGAACCTGTCGTTTGGCAGTCTCTTTCATATTCCTTCGGAAAATCGATCGTAGAACGCAAACCATTAATCCGAATCGCACACGGGGTAAACTGTTGGAAAGGTACTTCAGAGATCTTTGAAAGTCGTTTGGACTGCTTCCGGGTTCGAGAGCTGACTTTGGGTCAAATGTGGCTCGAAAGTGTTCGTCGGTCCTTTGGACGGGGAATCGTCGAATGCAAACGGATCGTTCGTCCCCATGGTGTGTAAGAATCGTGCACGAGGTGGACCGTTGGAAAGGTTAGGAGATGTACTTCGACATTCCAAAGAGTTTGACTCAGTTTGGGGAGTTAACTTGGGCCAACCGGGGCCTGGAATCATTCGGTAACCTTTCGGAGTAAAACAGATCATTCGTTCGTACCGTAAGTCAGAATTAGGCTCGGAGCAGACCGTTGGAAAGGGGTTTCAGTGACCTTCGAAGATTCATTCAGTCTCAATTGAGCTGAAGAGTTGACTTTGATCAAACGAAGCCTGGGAGCGTCTGATGGCCTCCCAATCAGGTTTCAGGGGGAAATGGGTCGTTCGTTCGTAACATAAGTCAGAATCGCGCACAGGACGGGCCGTTGGAAAGGTGTTTCAGTGCCCTTTGAAGATTCATTCAACCTTGATCGAGTTAAAGAGTTAACTTTTGGTCAAACAGAGCCTGGGAGTGACCTATGACCTCTAGGTCAGTATCCGGGGTATGACTTAGGTTTATAATGATGAAAGGAGGTGCTAGGGACCTAAAGAGAGGTTGGGGGTAATAGAATGGGGTGTCTACAGAACCCATGGATGGGTGAGTTTGGAACAAATGATAGCCGTCAAATAGACACCACATGATGCCTTTGAAAGAGGATGACCAGATGGTCGAGGTCGATTGTGAGGACCTAAGGATGAGGATGTCCGATTTTGCGTGTTAAAGCCAATTCTGAGGGCTGGAAGATGAGGGTGATAGATTCTATGGGTTGAAGCCAATTCTAAGGGATTAAATTATGATGACCAATTCTGCGGGTCGAAGCCAATTCTGAGGGCTTATGTTGAGATGATCAATTCTACGGGTCGAAACCAAATTTGAGGGCTTAGGGATGAGATGACCAATTCTGCGGGTTGAAGCCAATTCTGAGGGCCTAATTTGTGATGACCAATTCTGTGGGTCGAAGTCAATTCTGGAGGCTTAAGTTGAGATGACCAATTTTGCGGGTCGAAGCCAATTCTGAGGGCTTAAATTGAGATAAACAATTCTACGGGTCGAAGCCAATTCTGAGGGCTTAAGTTGAGATGACCAATTCTGCGGGTCGAAGCTAATTATGAGGGCTTAGATTGAGATGACCAATTTTACGGGTCAAAGCCAATTTTGAGGGCTTAAATTGAGATGATCAATTCTGCGGGTCGAAGCCAATTCTGAGGGCTTAAATTGAGATGACCAATTCTGCGGGTTGAATCCAATTCTGAGGTCTTAAATTAAGGTGACCAATTCTGCGGGTCAAAGCCAATTCTGAGGGCTTAAGTTGAGATGACCAATTCTGCGAGTCGAAGCCAACTCTGTGGGCTTAAGTTGAGATGACCAATTCTATGGGTCGAAGCCAATTCTGTGGGCTTAAGTTGAGATGACCGATTCTGCAGGTCGAAGCCAATTCAGAGGGCTTAAGTTGAGATGACTAATGCTTTGGGTCAAAGCCAATTCAAAGGGATTAGATTGAGATGATCGTTTTTGTCAGTCGAGCCAATTCTGAGGGCTTAAATTGAGATGACTAATTCTGCAAGTGGAAGCCAATTCTGAGGGCTTAAATTGAGATGACCAATTCTACGGGTCGAAGCCAATTCTGAGGGCTTAAGTTGAGATGACTAATTCCGTGGGTCAAAGCCAATTCTATGGGCTTAAGTTGAGATGACCAATTTTGCAGGTCGAAGCCAATTCTGAGGGCTTAAGTTGAGATGACCAATTCTGCGGGTCGAAGACAATTCTGAGGGATTAAGTTGAGGTGACTAATTCTACAGGTTGAAGCCAATTCTGAGGGCTTAAGTTTGATATGACCAATTCTGCGGGTCAAAGCCAAATTTGTGGGCTTAAGTTGAGGTGACCAATTCTGCGGGTCGAAGCCAATTCTGATGGCTTAAGTTGTGATGACCAGTTCTGCGGGTCAAAGACAATTCTAAGGGCTTAGGGATGAGGGTGACCAATTCTGCGTGTCAAAGCCAATTCTGAGGGAATAAGTTGAGATGACCAATTCTGTGGGTCGAAGCCAATTCTAAGGGATTAAATTGAGATGACCAATTCTGCGGGTCGAAGCCAATTCTGAGGGCTTAAGTTGAGATGACCAATTCTGTGGGTCGAAGCCAATTATGAGGGCTTAAGTTAGGTTGACCTCAGGGAACTCTGCTGGGGAAATTACCTCATGATTTTAATTTGAGTTGGGGAGCTGATTGCTAGGAAAACTTTCATGCCTTCGGGAGACTTTACCGGGGGATGGTTCATTTGGCTTTTGAGAGTTTCGCTAGGTAAATAGGGGTTCTCCTTGAGGGAGTGCGAAATTTTCTCGGTGAAAATGTTCTAAATCCTCTCCAGGATTTTTAGGAATTTTCTGAGGATTTTTCAGGGGTTTCTGATATTTTTGGGAGTTTTTGAACGAAAATTTAAGGGGGGCTACGGTCGGCATAGTTTAGAGGGTGCCATTCAGCAGTGGCACAGACTTTTGAGCTGCCTCGAGAAGGCAAAGGGTCAATGTCGATCGGTAGGTGGGGGTGTAGTGTCGATCGGCATGACCCTTGGCATGCTGTAAAAAGGGGCGGGTTCCCCTCATTTTTCACAGCTTCTTGCCTTCTCTCTTTCTGTAATTTTCTTCTGTGAATCGTTCTAGCATTTCGCAATCTAAACAATGGCCAGTTGCATTTGAGCCAGTTGTGAACGAGCGAACTTTGCTGCGGGAGTTTTTGCATCATTGTTCTTTGAGGGTGGTGAACCCTGGAGGTTATGTAAGTAAATGACTTTTAGCATTCCTTTTTTGTGGTTTTCCTTTTTTCTTGGATTTTGACATGGTTTCTCTCTTTTGGCAGTCTGATGTTTCTTTGTCGACTATGCATGCCCATGGGAGGACAAGGCTTAAGGATGTCTGGGAGCATCTTCCACTTGTGGTACGTTGGGTGGTATCATCAACAGGTTTTGGGAGGGTGGAATTTGTGCTGGATGAGACGCCTCATTCGACGACGATCTTATGCACTCTAGGGGAGAGGTGGTAGGATACTATCCACACCTTCCATTTTGGTTTTGGGGAGATGAATATGACTCCCATAGACGTGCAGCAGCTGCTGGGGTTGTATTGCGATAGAGAGCAGATAGAAGTGGATCGCTCTTTATGGGTGAGGCCGGAGGCGATGCGAGCTGGATGATGCCATATGATTATATGGACTTTTTGACGAGTTGGATGATGGTGCCCAGCATATATGATGCACTTCCCTTCCCTCCTACGGGTTCGAGTCAGCAAGTGGGGTCCTCCCACAATGGTGGAGTTTCGTCGACATTTGTAGCGGCGTCGACTTCGGAGGTCCCCTTTGTGCAGTTGCATACCCCTTCATACAACATCCGGTGGGATGATGAAGGGATGGTGCCTATGTTGCACTGTCCTCATACGATGGACCTGGAGGAGTTGGGCTTGACAGAGGATGTTCTTCGTCTTTTAGTATATCTTTTTGCTCCTCTCTTTTCCTTCTTTTTGGTTTCTCTTGATCTTTTCTACTTGATACTAATTTTGCCTTTTCTTACAGCAAGTCCGGGTGTCCACCACTTGGTTGAGAGATATTAGGGACTGGATATCTTCGGCGACTGTCCATATTCAGGATGCAGTTTCTGTTCCTTCTTGCTTGGTGCCATCTGCCTCATTTGGGGAGGAGTCTGGTTCAGGTAGCGGTGGTGCGTCATCTCGTCGCAGGGGTGGAAGCTCTTAGGAGATAGAGGGGGAAGGGTAAGTGTGTGTGTGTGTGTGTGTGTGTGTGTGTGTGAGAGAGAGAGAGAGAGAGAGAGAGAGAGAGAGAGAGAGAGAGAGAGAGAGAATGTGGGTTCGGACTGAGTCCTGTTGTTTTTTGCTTTTCTTTATTTTCCTGCAACATAATGTTACACAGAAACATATCTATGCAATGTAATGGAATTTTTTTATTATCTTCTGTTAATTATGAATGAATGAATGCATGCACATGCGCTTTTTACTTTACTACTGAGAATGTAAACAAAAATATTTTGGGGATTTTGAAGGAAAGTTCTATCCACAATGAGGATTTATATAAGATGAAAGGGCGATTTTTAAAATTCTGTTGAGAATATCAATTTATTTTTATTGAGTTTTCTGAATTTTGACAAAAGAGGAAAAAGCAAAATTTCCAAAAGTAGGGGGTTACAGATCGGCAAGCACCTTGTCCTGCTTATCGGTAGGTCAGTCCAGTCCCATCAATTCAAAGCTTTGATTGGTACCCTCTTCAGCCTTTGGTACCTTATGGGGCAGGATTTCCTCCGATTTCTGCAAGGGTTATGTCTTTTGTGAGGGTTTTCAAGTATAAAAGAGGGGTAAGGGTGGAGTGTTTTCATCACACCTTTACATCCTGACTTTCTTATTCTGTGAGATGGATCTCCTTGGTAGTGTTGAGTTTGCCAACAAACTTGAGACTTTGGAGGCGATGTGCTCCTATAACATTGACTACGATGCTTTCAACATGCGTCAAGTTTTTTTATGGCGTAATCGGCCCATAGAGTGGAACATGCTGATGACGGCTGTCAAGTTTTGGTATCCAGAGGATCATGTCTTCCGCTTTGGGTTGGATGAGATTTGTCCTACCTACGAGGAATTTTCTGCCATGCTGGGGATAAATCCCAGCGTTGCTGCAGCTCTACCTGAGTTTTTCCGTTCTCCCAAGGATTTGTTGGCCAGGCTTCTTTGTATTTCACCCTCGGCAGCCAGACCATTGGTGGCTAGAGGTAAGATCTCCCTTCCTGCGGTGTTATAGTCTGTGCATTTGCAGGAGGTTAGTGATGTTGGATATGCGAGAGCCGTCGTTCTGGGCTTGGTTTCGAAATTACTGCTGGTGACCGAGGAACTACTGGCGGACCCACAACTTACAGCTATTACTTCATGGATGTCCTACCGTCGCAATCATGCGACGGTGATACTAGCGGAGACTCTGATTGACCTAGATGCCTGGCGAGAAAGTCGTTCTGAATTTCTGAGGGGTAGCCCTGTGATGCTGTTCATGTGGTTGTCTGAAAGATTCCGCCTAGTGACTCCTCCGAAATACCCTTTGTCAGTTGTACCCGACTTATTTTTGCGTTATTTCATTAGTGTGGGTCTGGATATTGAGAGCTGGGAGAACTAGTTCATGGAGAATGGGCTCTAAATCTGTACTGGTCAGTGCCTTGGTGGGGACAGTTGCTGCCTATTCTCGAACTGGGATAATACCCGTACGTTCGGCTGGTGGGTCTCAGATATTCCTCTTTATATTTCCCTTGGCGTCTTCTGCACCAATTTGCCTGGGAGCAGATCGTGCCACCTCGGATACTAGACTTCTTTTCGGTATAAGATTTGACAGAGCGTCTGTGCATGTGACTTGGCTCTTTGTGGGAGAATCGGCATCCGTCGACCCGTCCCTCTCAGTCTGCTTGGAGAGTTTGGCACATCCCTGGTGATTATATGAAGTGGTTATGGAGAAGAGTGGTCATCAAGATGTTAGTAGTGGAGACTGGACAAAGGTGGCTTATTTTATCTGATACCATAGAGGGAGGTGTGGTACTTTTTTCAAGGTTGGTTTAAGCTTATCGATCCATGGAGCGTCTACGGCACTCTATTCAGGAAGGGGAAGCTTGGGGATCCCAGGATGTAGATGATGACGGAGTGGGCTCCTCTGGTAGATGTAGGTAGGACTCTTGGAGAGTTTATTTTGTAATGGGGAATATATTTGGGAATTTTATTTGTCTTTTTAGGAAGGCAGGGGAAGGGAGTTATCCATTCATTTTCTTATGTAATTGTATTGTAATCTCTTATTAGTGAAATAAATAAGTTTTTGATCATCCAGTTGTGCCTTTTGATGAATTTTGTATTTTGAATTATCTATACCGATCATTAGGGCATGCATAATCCTTTTGTTCAAGTATATGTTAGAATGAACTGTCATTCTCGGAGATAAGAAAAGAATAGTTTTTTATGAAGAAGAGAGGGCCATGCTTATCTAAGATGTATGAGCTGCCTACGTACCTTTGGGGGTTTTTGAAATTTTTTAATTTTTCTGAGAATGATTTTTGCAGAGGATCAGGCCCACGTAGTTCTAGGTAGAGGGAAATGAAGAGATTTTTTTTAAGAATAAAAGGGAGATGAGAAAAGTCATAGCACGCCGAGATTTTGGACTAGGGGTAAAATTTCTTGAGACGGTCCAAGTTGACTGGACAATCCATTTCTTCTCCATCTAGGTCGGTGAGCATGGCAGCATCGACGGAGATTTTCTTGACGATGTATGGGTCGCTCTAATTGGGCTTAAATTTCCCTCTAGAGTCCTAGATGGGTTCTACTATTTCTTTGAGGGCTAAATCCTCCTCTCGGACACCGCGGTCCTTGACTCTCCTATTGAATGAATCCGCTATTCGGCGATGGTACCCTTATATGTGATACAACGCCTTCAATCTCCTTTCGTCTAGGAGGGTCGTCTCATTAAGACGGCTTTGGTACCAGTCTTCTTCGTCGACCTATCTTTGGAGCATAACATAAAGTGAAGGGATTTCTAGCTCCACGGGTAGGACTACTTCCATGCCGTAGAGTAGAGAGTAAGGGGTAGTCCCATTAGAGGTTCAGATTGAGGTTTGGTAGCCTCTGAGGGCGTAAGGGATTCGGTCGACCCAATCTCGATAGCTTTCGATCATCTTACTGATGATGGCTTTGAGGTTCTTGTTGGCTGCTTCGATCGCACCGTTGGTCTGAGATCGATAGGGAGAAGATTTGTGTCTCTAAATCCCATACTCGTTGACCACTTCTGTGACTTCTGCCTCAAAATGCAACCTGTTATCTGACACTAGCTCGTGTGGGACCCCATATCGGTAGATGATGTTTTTTTTATGATTTTGGCCACTTTCTTAGCGTTCAGGACTGCGTATGACTTAACTTCGACACATTTGGTGAAGTAATCAATGGAAATTAGAATGAACTCATGCCCGTTGGAGGCCTTGTGTGTAAATTTCCCTATGATGTCGATGCCCCAGGTGGTGAACAACCAGGAAGAAGTCTTGTTGTACAATTCACACAAAGGAAGGTATTGAAGGTTGGAAAACTATTGGTATTTGAGGCATCTACGGACATAGGCGGTGCAATCCTGGGTTATGGGGGTCCAGTAGTAGCCTTGTCGGATAATCTTCTTGGCAAGCATGTGACCGTTTATGCGGGGCCTGCATTCCCCACAGTGGATTCTCTGGATTATATCTTCAATGTTAGACCCTGCGATGCAGTGTAGATGGGTTCCATCGAAGTTCCTTTTAAACAGTGTTTTATGACAGATGATATATTGGGCATCTAATCTTCGAAGGATTGCTCGGTCTTTCTTGTTGGAACCCTCGGGATACCTACCATGCTTGAGAAGGTAGCAGATACCATAATACCAATAATTGGCTAGCTCGGGATCTTCTTTGGTGATGAGCTCAATGTGGTAGCAGTGGGTTAGTTTGTCTTACTTTTGTACTAGGAAGGGGGTCATTGTTATTCCTTAGGGGCCGTCAACCATGGAGGCCAAGGTATCAAGGGCGTCGATTAGGTTATTCTTTGCTCGAGGTAGGTAGTGGAAGGTGATGTCTTGGAATTGGGAGGCTAGTTCTTCTAGGTTGACATGGAATGGATGGAGTTTCTCGTCCCTAACTTTCCATTTTCTGAGCACTTGACCAATGATGAGGGCAGAATCCCCATATACATCTATGCATTGAATACCTTTCTTGAGAGTGACTTTGAGGCCTACCATACATGCTTCATATTCAGTCATGTTATTCGTGCAAGGGAAATCCAACTTGATGGCGATGGGAGTGTGGGAGTCATCTGGGGAGATCATAAGTATCCTAATGCCATATCCCTTTTTATTGGCCGCACCATTGAAGAACATTTTCCATCGAAGGTCATCTTGAGAAGCACAGAGGATGTTTTTATCCGGGAATTCAGAGATCCAGGCATCAGCTTCTTCCATGGGGTAGTCAGCGAGGTAGTCAAAGATGGCTCTTCCTTTCATAGCTTTATGTGTGACGTGCAAGATATCAAACTCGACTAAAAGCATCAACCATCAAGCCATTCGGCTAGATAAGGTGGGTTTCTCGAGAAGGTACTTGATGGGGTCCATTCGGGATACACGCTTAATGGGGAAGGCAAGCATGAAGTTTCATAACTTTTGAGTGACCTAAACAAGTGTGACGTATGTTTTTTCCAAAGCAGTGTAGATGACTTCGTACCTAGCCAATTTGCGAGTGGCGTAATAGATAGCTCTTTTTTGCTAGTGTCTTTAAGTTGTTGAGCTAGCAAAGCCCAAACTGCAGTGTCGGTTATGGTTAGGTAAAGGAGCAAAGGGAGACCAGGTTGTGGTGGTATGAGTACTGGAGGTTGGGTCAGATATTATTTGATTCGGTCAAAAGCTTCTTGGCAGGCCTCATTCCTAATGTTGGTTAAATCCTTTTGGAGGAGTTTAAAAATTGGTTCACAGATGGAAGTTAGCTGGCTGATGAACCGGCTGATGTATTATAATTTCCCAAGGAAACCACGGACTTCTTTTTTTATTCAGGGAGGTGGCATCTCAAGTATGGCTTTTATCTTGGTAGGATCTACTTCTATCGCTTTCTCACTGACCATAAATCCCAAGAGTTTTCCTTTTGTAACACCGAAGACACATTTCTGTGGATTGAGTCTCATCTGATACTGTCGCAGTCGTTCGAAGAACTTTCGGAGAGCGGGAACATGACATTCTCTAGTTTTGGGTTTGATATTCATATCATCCATATAGACCTCTACTTGTTTATGAATGAGATCGTGCAGGATAGTTGTGAAAGCCCTCTGGTAGGTAGCCCCAGCATTCTTGAGACCAAATGGCATAACAGTGTAGCAAAAGGTTCCCCATGGGGTGATGAATGCGTCATTTTCTTGGTGATCTGGGTGCATTTGGATTTGGTTGTACCCGGTAAACCCATCGACGAATGACTTGAGAGCATGACTGGCTGTGTTATCCACGATCATGTCGATATTGGGTAGCGAGTAATTATCCTTTGGAGAGGCTTTGTTCAAGTCCCGGTAGTCTACACACATCCGAAATTTTCCTCCTGACTTTGGCACAGGCACTATGTTGGCTAACCATATGGGATATTCGATCACACGAATGAAACCCACATTCAACTGTTTGACCACCTCTTATTTGACTTTGAGAGACCATTTGGTGCGAAGCTTTCTCAACTTTTGTTTAACCGACTTGTAATCGGGAAAAGTGGGGATCTCATGTTGAGCTATTTCAGGATCAATGCCGGGAATATCGTCATAGGACCATGCGAAAACATCCACAAATTCCTTCAATAATTCTTTGAGTTGTGCGCGCTCATGCTCGTCAAGGGTAGCCCCTATCCTAATCTCGTGCAATTGGCTACTAGAACCGAGGTTAACAATAACAGTCTCTTCTTCATTAACTTGAACGCGGTTATGTTGTTTGTTATTAACCTTATTTAGATCAGGTAAGAATTGTTCATTTGTAAAATCATTATCATCAAAAGTTTGATTAGAATCTAAACAATTAATATAAGGCACAGCAAGATACTCAAAATCTTCATTTATTTCATTGATAGGAAAAACAGCATTGAGAACCTCATCAAAGGAGTTCTCGATTAAATTTGAGCAAGGATAGACAACAGAAGAAGAAATAGGGTAAACATTTGGGTTAGTTGGGATTTTAATAGGTAGAACTAGCGCAGCATGACAGTTGAGGAGAGGTGTATCAGCAACTTTAATCATGTGGGATGGATCCAATGATATAGTGCCTGAATGAACCATGCAGAGTGTTAGCCCCAGTGTCTCGGAGTCACTTCCCTCAAAATCTTCGGTATCTCTGATGAGCGATTGTACATGGTGTTAGAAACTTTCGGCCCATGGGTAGCTGTCTTGGAAAAAGATCTCTATTCCATGATTTATTTTCTTGTCTGTATGGTCATAAGAGGGTTTTAGAAAGTCGCAAAAGGGGGAGTCCTTGCCCTCTTTAATGAATCTTCTATTCAAGGAGTCACCTGGGATGGTTTGGATGTAGTCTAATTTTCTCTTTGGTCGAGACTGGAGGATCATTATAAGATCTTGTTCTGATGGTTGATACCTCAAACCACAAGGAAGGAAAGCTTTCTTCATTTCATTGGGCTCAAGTATCCCTTGATGTCTTTGCCCTATCCCCAGTCCGGGCATGAAGTGCATGTTTTTTAACATCTGACATTTCCATGAGGGTCGTATTCCAGACAAAACCTTTCTTTAAAATCGTCCCCTGCCGGGAGTAGAAGTGGATCAACTCGGAATCCTGATAGGAGCATATCATTTGACTTGTACTGTATGTCAAGGATTGGATTGATGGTGCTTGCATCCTTGATATTTTCGTCGTCATCCAAAATGGTGATGAATCGTCCGTCGATAAAGAAGTTCAATTTCTGATGGAGTGAGGAAAACACACCCTTGATACTAAGGAGCCAAGGTCATCCGAGCAACATGTTGAAATAAGCTGGGATGTCAATAACTTAAAATTCAACGATAGGGTTTATAAGGCCAGCCCCTATTATAATTTTTATGGATCCCATTACTTCTCGACGAGTATTATCGTAGACACGTACAGTAGAGAAAGTTGGAGAGAGGTCACTTTCTTTCAGTTCTAAGCATTTGAAGGTTCTTAATGGGCAGACATTCAAGGCGGATCCATTATCGATAAGAGAGAGTGGTACGATCTTCCCCATAACTTCGACGGAGATGTTGAGTGCATAATTATGGTTTGGCCCAATTCTGGGTATTTCTTCTTCGAAAAAGGATATCATTCGGGTAGAGGTCAAGGATCTGGCTAAATTTATCGTTTCTTCTGGTGTGGTAGAAGGAGGAAGTGTGGGTCCAGTGAGCAACTTGATCAAAGCATTTATGTGCAACCGGTAAAACATGAAAAGCCCCCATAGGGTGATGTTAGCTTGAGTTTTCTTCAGTTGATCGAGGATCTTGCTTTCCTCGAGGGTTATTTATGTCATAGGAAGGTTTTCAATTCCCTTCCCTTTGTCATTGGTCGGTAGTGAGCTTGGGATCTGGTAATGCCTCCCTGAATTGGTCATGTGATTTACTGAAGAAGGGAAGAACATGAACCTGATTTCTTCGTCAATCTCGAGTTGTTCTACCATCTTATTTATTTCTTTGAGGAGCTCCTCAAATGATATCATCCCACACATGACAGCTACCGGGCCAGTTTTTTTTAAGCTTGCCCTTTATTTGAATCTTTAAATTCTTCCCCCCAATCGGTGGCAACAATTTTGTCTTTCCACGTAAAGTCAATGCATTCCACAACTACAATGGATTCTTCATACAGGTCTTCCCATTCTGTGGGGATGAGTAAGGGTGAAGGGATTCGGCGTCCTTATAGCTTCAGAGTATCAAGTAACTCGGTCATACTATAAAATATTATTAGTTCACCTGAATGATTCTGCCATGATATGGACAACGTCATCTAGGCTGACTTCATCTGTTGTTACCACCCAACTGTCTGACTCTCGGGCCCATTTTCGTGCTTCCAAGAACAACGTGCTGAACTTATGGCAATCAGATCATCTGTGAGGGAAATTTCAGTCCGAACTTCAAGAGTTGGTGTAACACTTCTGATAATTCCATACTTCCATTTTCAGAACGGGTATGGACAGCGATGCATGCTCTGATAAGGAGTGACAGTGCTTAATCAATGAGGTTAATAGGGTATAGGAGGAAATATGGGCAAGTTTGGAGAGGTTTGGGAAAGTATATGGGTGTGATTTGAGTTGAAGGATCAAATCCTGGCCCCTTTTTTAAGAAGGTGGCATTGTCATGATTTGGGAGTGGGTTGTGAGTAGTGTTTGGATTAGGATAGGCTGGTGGGACAATGGTACCCCGGTCAATTATACCTTGGATTATGTTTCAGAGGTGAAATCATTGGTTGGTGGTATGGCCAGCAATTTGGTGAAAGGCGCAGTGGGAATCTTCCTTGAAGTTTCTTGGAAGTGTATTTGGCAATGGACGGGGGTCCTAGGGTTTGATAAGGTTTCGGCTTAACAGGGCTTG
Source organism: Sambucus nigra (assembly GCA_949130495.1). Taxonomy (NCBI): domain Eukaryota; kingdom Viridiplantae; phylum Streptophyta; class Magnoliopsida; order Dipsacales; family Adoxaceae; genus Sambucus; species Sambucus nigra. The sequence goes on from OX422216.1 coordinate 331,316,725, forward strand.
AAAAACTTTGAAAAGGGGAGCATGGAGCTCGGTGTATTCCTTTCGAACTGGTATAGGGAGGCTTTCTGGTTTCCACGAAGTGGTTGGTTGAGAGATATTGTTGATGGTTGAGACTGCAGCACTGGAAGGTTTGTCATTATTTCTGAGGGTGAACTGTCCGAACACTTTCTTTGGTTTAACCTATGTTTTTGCAAGACCTTCCTCGATTTTTACTCCGTCTTCTATGAGAGCTCGGAAGTGGGGATAGTATTGTCCTCCCATGGTTGCTTAGACATGGGGCAAGAAGTTCTTCTTCACTATGTTGACATGTTCTTCCTCGGATGGCCGATTGGTCATGGTGGCTGCTTTTTCCCTCCATCAGGCTATGAAGTTACTGACTGATTCCCCAGAGTTCTATTTGAGAAGCTCTAAATCACGGCGGGTGACCTCAAGATCTTTGTTGTATTTGTATTGCGTCATGAATTCTCGGGCTACATCTTCCCAGCTTCGCATTCTAGACTCCTCGAGAAACAAAAACCATCGGAGGATGCTATCCTTCAAAGTTTGCTAAAATAATTGGGTTATCACTTCTTCGGAAGCCCCTAGGAGAGTTATGGAAAGGTGATAACTGCGAAGATGAATAATTAGGGGTCCACTTCCTCTGAATTTATCAATATTTGGCATCTTGAACTTCTTGGGTAACTTCGCCTTAGTATAAGGAGACATGTGGGTGTATTCTATAAAATTTTCAGAGATTCTGACTTGGTCGAACTTCTTAGTTATCATCTTGAGGTCTTCTTTGACCTTGATCAATTCTTCCTTTTTCGGATCAATGATCATAGGCAAGTTATCCCCAGGCTGGGCAAGGTTTGGCATAAGAATCTGAGTAGGGGGCGTCCTATTAATAGGAGGAGCACGTGGAGCGTGCTGATACTCTTCAGGAACCCAAATATGCTCGGGTGGACCCATAGCACGAGGAAATCGGACCTCGGGCACTTGAGGAATAGGAACCTGGTTTCGTTGCATCTCTCGGACCTCACTCTGAAGGTTGTCAATCTTGGACATGAGCTGAGCTAAAACTTCCGTCAGATCTGGCTACGCAACTAGTACTTGATCTGTGTTCTCCATGGAAAATGGATGGATACCGGACTCAGAAGAAGTAGCAGGGGAACGGACTGAACTTCGGGGTGATTTGACTGAAGACCGAAGCTAATAAGGAGCCAGGCCAAAGGCGATCGACCTGAGAAGGCATAAAATGGGATTTATTTTTTACCAAAAAAAAAGGATGAAAATATTTTTTGACATTTTTTTTAGATTGAAAGACAAAATATTTTTGGATTTTTGATAAAGAAAAGAGAAATATTTTCAGATTTTTGATAAAGAAGGGAGAAATGTTTTTGGATTTTTGATAGAGGAAGGAGAAATATTGGGGAGACGGGTCTCAGCATGATTATTATTATTATGTTCTCACTTGTATTAAATTCTCCTAAATGAAAAATGAAATACCGAACGGGACCCGAGCCTGTAAAAGTTAGGTTTGTAACATATGCAAAGGTATGGCTCGACTTGTGACCAGACTCATATGCAGGGTCCCATTTTAAAAATGCGCAAAAATTTAGGCGGCAGGTCGACTCGGAATTTCGGCAGAGTTTCGGGTTGAAACCGATAATATAACATGTGTGTCCTAAGCTTGACACCTATATGCGAGTATGTAATTGGTTTGGTGAATCGGAAAGGGTTCCCCCCTTTGGCGTGGATTCCACGATATATGTCCTGCTTTTGAGGGTAATCGTTATGTGTGGACAAACCATTTGATATACCTGAGTGTACGTGAATTGCCTCACTATCTACCTCATGGGGAAGGTACGTGTGAGAGCGAATTCTATGTACTCGGCGTACGTGAACGAGTTCCCTGCGATATACCTCCCGTCATGACTTCGGTCAAGCGGTACGATGCAGTGGGAACCGTTCGATATACATCAAATGTACTTAGCCAATGGAAGGTGAGAGTCATATCACTTAGGCTAACTGTGCCCTGCCGGACCAGTTCCCATCACGAAGTGACCCTTCAGTTACTGGACAAAATTTGGTCAATCACAATGCTCTTTCGGTGATGTCGTGTGAATCATGCATGATTCTCTTATTAGTATCTTATGAGAGTATTTTTCTTGATCATCCCAAACATGGAGAAAAGTACAAATACCAATGGTATACCAAGTATAGATGGGAAATGCGTGCAACATGGGGATATATGTGATCCTAGGTGCACGTGTTGTGAAGTGTATATGGATAATCTTCTACAAGTGTGTGAATAGAAGCATAAGCATGAGGTACACATGAATAGTAAAGGGGGACATGCAAATGAGGGGATATATAAGAAAATAAAACACCCATGTCAATAGAGTCTATCCCACAAAATAAACGTCCCCAGCGGAGTCTCCACTGTGGCCATCCCCTTAGATCCTCATGGCGGGAGAGACGAAGAAGAGGGGGTGTCCCCTTCGTCTCGAGAGGATCTTGGTCTCGCGCATCCCTTTCGGGAGCGCTTTGACCGACATCGGTGATGAGGTGAAAATGACGAGAGATGGAGTCGCCAGTCTATTTTACTCAAAATAGACAAAAGAAAAAGGGATCCATCCCGAAGGATAGCATCCAAAGACATACCGATATATACGAAACCAAAATGATTCGAAAAGGGTCCGGAGGCTAAGTTACGAAATGGGAAGGTGTTAGGCACCCATTCCGCCCTTACGGTCTCTCATGGGTTATTGATATTTTCCTTTATTTCCCCGTGATATGTGTGCATGTGTATATATAGTGGAGATAGGAATCATGGAAGAGATAAAGCGAGTCATCCGTAGGAATATTCCTAAACGTAATATTAGAAAATAGGATTTGAGCGATTATCCTAACGCTGATCATTATAAGGGAATGATAACGCATGCGGGATAATACGCCAGTAAGAACAAATAAATGTATAGAGAGAGTTTAAGAGAGTTAAGTTTAAAGAATATAGAAAAAATAAGAAAAAAGTAGGAAAAGCACTCAAGTCTCGGGTTTTACCCCGAGACGCCTACGTAGCCTATAGAGGCATCAAAGTCCACGTAGTTCGTATGAAAAATGAGGGGTGGAGTTTATCCCATAAATCTAATCGGGGACTTCTCTCATATGTGTGTGTGTGTGTGTGTGTGTGTGTGTGTGTGTGTGTGTGTGTGTAAAAAAGTGTTTTAGTTATGAGAAAAGTGTGAGAATTCTCGTTTGGAATTTATGAGCAAACCTTCTTTTTCTTATTTTTTGGATTTTATTTATATGAAAATAAGAGATGTACAATAATACTAAATAAAAATTATATTAGAATATGTGAGATGAGAGAATAAAAGTGCTAGGTAATAAAATAAATTAATGCGATTTTAGGAGAATTTAACGAGAGAGTTGAGAAAGTTGGACCTTCTTGAAGATATTAAGCTTGATCTTGTATGTTGGAGAGCAGCCCTTGCGCCTGGGTGATGATGGAGGGTACTTAATTCACCAAATTTTACGAAAAGGATGATGAAAAGTGAAGGTTGGAAAGGGAATTGGGTGTGGAAATCACGCTGACTTCGAGAGGGGTTTTCGGAGCTCGCTGAGAATGATAGGTTTCGGATCTTGTTCTCCCTAAAATGAGGTCAGGCCCTCCTTTTATAGGCCCGGGGCATTGCCGATCGGCATAGCCCTCGTCCTGTTAATTGGCATGTGTGTTTAGGCACACTGCCGATAGGCAGGGTTTGGAACCTGTCGTTTGGCATTCTCTTTCAGGTTCCTTTGGAAAATTGTTCGTAGAGTGCAAACCGTTGATTCGAATCATGCAAGGGGCAAACCGTTGGAAAGGTACTTCAGAGAAATTCAAAAGTCTTTCAGACTGCTCCCGGGTTCGAGAGTTGACTGGGTCAAATGTGGCTCGGAAGCGTTCGTCGATCCTTTGGACGGGGAATCGTCGAATGCAAACGAATCGTTCGTCCGCATGGTGAGTCAAAATTGCAGAATTGCACACGGGGCGGACCGTTGGAAAGGTTAGGATATATAATTCGATATTCCAAAGAGTTTGACTCAGTTTGGGGAGTTAACTTTGGTCAACCGGGGCTTGGAAGCGTTCGATGACCTTTCGGAGTAAAACAGATCGTTCGTCCGTACCGTAAGTCAGAATTGGGCCCAGAGCGGACCGTTGGAAAGGGGTTTCAGTGCCCTTCAAAGATTCATTTAGTCTCAGTTGAGCTGAAGAGTTGACTTTGATCGAACGGAGACTGGGAGCATCCGGTGGCTTCCCGATTAGGTTTCGAGGGAAAATGGGTCGTTCGTCCGTACCGTAAGTCAGAATCGTGCACAGGGCGAACCGTTGGAAAGGGTTTCAGTGCCCTTTGAAGATTCATTCAGCCTCGATCGAGCTAAAGAGTTGAATTTTGGTCAAATGGATCCCAAGAGTGCCCAATGGCCTCTAGGTTAGTACCTGGGGTATGACTTAGGTTTGCAATGATGAAGGGAGGTGCTAGGGACCTAAGGAGAGGTTGGGGGGGGGGGGTATTAGAATGGGGTGTCTACATATCATTTTCTGAATATATATATATATATATATATATATATATATATATATATATATATATATATATTGTATTTCACTTTATATATATTACTAAAAGTTCCTAAAGATATATGTTTATGTCTTATGTTCTCACTTGAATAGTTATCTGTTTTATAAAAAAACTTGGAGTGTTAGGAGAATAAATTTTATTCAGCTTTTAGCTGATGCTGTATAAATAACCCCTTTTTAGGGTATCATTAAATAGGAGGATCAATGTATGAAGATTGAGTTCAAGAAGATATTTTTATAGTTTTTTCGATTAGATGCTAGCATAGAATTAATTATTAAAGAAACTTTAAGTGATTCTGCAACAACTTGTAATCGGATTGAGTGTATCAATGTGAATAATGAGTTATGTTTTAGAAACTCTAAATGTATTTATGTTGTATTTTAATAGAAAATTTGAAGGTCGGAATATTATATCCCTTGGTGGCATGTCAAGACACTCGTTTCCTACTACTACAGGGTCGGGGTCAGGTAACGATGAGACATAAATGCGTCGCATCTAATATTTTTATGATAAAGTAAGATATTTTTTTGTTAAATGTGAGGTTTAAACCGCTTTATTTTTTATATAAATATTTTCAGTCATTCTTAAGCTGGAGTAATAGGGATGAGCAGTCAGACGTGCATTTAACTAATTACTTATTTACCTATCCTTAATGTAGGACATTTATTTTCGTTCATTGTTTTATTTGTATTAGACTCTTTAGTTTATTGGTTTATTCAGAGTTATTATTCATGGGCCCATAGTGGGTTCCAAGGTTATTTACTTATTTAGTTTGAGACATTCCATATTGGTGGAGGTTTTTTCATTTATATGATATAGTTTTGTAGAATAATATTTACTATCTTAGTTTATTTGAATCGTTTATTTGTTATTATGGATATATTAGTGTTATTTACTTTATCGTCGATGTTGAGAATGGTATAAATTGTTTGACATCCCATGTCTTCAGAATTGAGGTTTAGCCACCCGATACGTGTTAATTTTAGGGGTTACAGCTCGTATCAGACCATCCCATGTTCAAATGTCTTAGGTTTTTGGGGATTTCTATTACGTTAAGCGTTGCGTTATTTGATATTGTATCCCTATTTCTAGGTTGATTTTTACTCTTTATTATTGATCATTTTATCATACGAATATATTCATTTTCTTTCAAATGGAAAACACCAAATGTAGGAGAGTTCAGACCGCAATAGCCAGGGCTGCTAATCGAGATACTAAGACAAATCAGAAACCACCACAACAGGCACCCCTATCAAGACCCATTGATATGGCTACCATAATTTTTCGAACAGTTATAGTTAGTGTGGTAGCCGTACTTCAGCACCTTCAGTAACCACAACCGTAGGTGGTTGTACCATCTCCACCACAGACTATTACTTTAGATAGAGAGAATGTGAGGCATTTTCTAAGGGAAATCCACAAAAGTTTTTAAGAGCTACTAAAATTCTTATGGCACACTAGTGGAGGAAGAATATGGAGAGACAACCGAGGATGGTTGAGTACACCGATAACTGTAGGCATATATGAGACATGTCTAATATTGTGGGATATACATTGTAGTGGTGGGAGTATAATTGCACCATTTAATAAAGGATTATTATTCCCATTGGACATTTCTGGACCATATTTGAGGCTAAGTATTTTCCCCCGTAGTGCGAGTGACGAAGAAGATGGAATTTCTGAGGTTAGAAAAGGGTGATCATTTAATTATTGAGTATGAGATGGAGTTTACTAAACTCTCTTAATTTTCACCTGAGGAGGTGGACACTGAGGTAAAGCTAATGGAGTTCTTCATCAGGGGGACTACCTTGGAGGATCAAACACGTGACAATAGGGAGCTCGACTTACACCGCATACACTTAGGTGGTTATTGTTGCCTTAATGCATTTCTAGGACCACCAGGAGTTTTAGAAGGCAAAGTGGGAGAAGCGTTCTAGTAGGGGAATGTCTAGATATATAGGCAAGATATAACGTGATTTCAGGGAGTCTTCCCATACATAAGAGACACACATGGTGATCAACTCCATAAGAGGTATAGGGGGTATAATGACCAACACTATTAGGTCCATCACGGCCATTGAAAACAAAATCACCAAGTCCAACAAGATAGAGACCCAAAGGTCTAATAATAGGGTAGGCACCAATGTGGGATGTTTTGTGGAACTTGCTTCACTTATGGTGAGGTGGGAAATATAATTAATAGTTTCCCCAAGGGAAGTTAGGGTGCCTAGGGTCAAAGAGGACAACAGGGATACAAGGCACCAGGTGCCTAGGGTCAAAGAGGACAACAGGGATACAAGGCACCACATGACCATCATCTGTAGTTACCCTCCCCACCAGTTAAGGCCATTCCATCCTTATAGATTCCACAACCGACCTAAAAGTAGGGCTTACCACAGTTATAGTATCAGTGTGTGTTACAGGCCACTTCGAGGGATGCATAGGCACCAGTGCAGTCAGTTTAAGATCATATTCTTAGGTGATTGGGGCGTATTTTATTTGATACTTGTCCTTCACATTCATTTGTTAATAGAGCCTTCACTTAGTCAGCAGGAATGGTAGACTTTGCGTATGGTATATTATTGCATATAAACTCACAATCGGTATGGGGTATGCTTATTCTTCATATGTGTCACTCTATAGGGGTGGATATTGGGTGACTACTCTTTGTGGCCAATCTTTTAATTTTAGACATTTATTCTTATAATGTTATTTTGGGGGTGGATTATTCATCCCAGTATCATGCTAGTGTGGACTATTTTAGTAAGTTTGTAGTTTTTTTCCATTTTAGGGAACGACGTGTACTTGACTACAGGTCAAGTACACATATTTACTATATATAGGAGGACACTTCAGAGGGAGTCACCGTATTATAAAATTTCAATCCTATTATTCGTGAGTTTTCTTATATCTTTTAGGAGATATTTAGGTTACCACCAAGTAGGAAGATCAATTTATCCGAGCCGTATGTTGATAGATAGAGCACTGTATCGTATGGCTTTGTTAGAGATAAGAGAGTTCAAGAGCAGATTTAATAGTTTCTTGGGCATGGTTTCATTCAGAGGAGTATGTCACTATGGAGAGCCTCGATCATCCTCGTAAACAAGAATGATGGATTGTTGAGGTTGTGTATTGATTGCAGTGAGTTGGTAAAGGTCTCTATACGAAACAAGTATCCATTACCCTACATTGATGACTTGTTCGACCAGTTGAGGAATGCTTTGTACTTCTATAAGATTGAATTGAGATTGTCATATCATTAGTTGAGAATTCAAGAGCATGATGTATCTAAGACAACTTTTTTTACCTGTTATGGGTCGTATGAATTCATGGTTATTCCGTTAGGCTTGACCAATCCTCCAACAGTGTTCATGGATTTGATGAACCGATTGCTCAGGAAGTAATTAGATTAATTTATTATCGTATTCATTTATGAAATTCTCATATATTCTTGGATGGTAAATGAGCACGCACATCACATGAGGGTAGTCTTACAGACCCTACGAGACCATCAACTTTATACTAAGTTTGAGAAATGTTGATTCTGATAGAGGGAGGTTTAGTTATTGGGTCACATTAGTATCGAGGTGGGGATTTCAGTGGATCCTAGTAAGGTGTCTAGCGTGTTGGAGTGGGGACAACCCATGATACCTATAGAGATGCTCAATTTCTTAGGATTGGTAGGGTACAATCGTCAATTAATTTAGGGTTTTTAAAGATTATGGGGCCCTTGACTAACCCAACGAGGAAGGGGATGCCATTTCTTTAGGATGAGTTTTTTTAGAACGCTTTCGGCGAGTTGAAGGCTGCATTTATTTCAGCTTTGGTTATTGCTTTATCCCATAGTGGATATGGTTTACACTAATATCTCACTATAGGGACTTGACGGTGGATTATGCAGGAGGAGAGGCCTATATCTTATGCTTACTGGAAGCTTAAGCCTCATGACAATAATTACCCACCCCCATAATTTGGAGTTGTCAATAGTGGTATATGATCTTCGAGTGTGGGGGCATTATCTATTTAGGGAAAATTTCCATTTGTTCATCGATAGAACTTGTTCGTGTAGAGGGATTTGAACATGATACAACGACATTGGTTGAAGTTCATGAAGGACTACTATTTTGACATTTAGTATCATTTGGGTAAGGTGAATGTGCTAGCAGACATCTTGAACCGTAGATCGATAATAACTTTATCCATAATTTAGAAGTTATAGTGTGGCTCCCTCTGGACAACAGGCGAATTGGCAAATGCATTAATAGGTGATTACCATCACACCTGAGATCATTTTTAAGGTTATAAAGGCCTGAATTATAGACCCTTATTATCAGGAGAAGGTCAGAGAGTTGTTGACCGAGTAGACACCATCATATTTGATTGGGTCTGATGGGGGTTTTCTATTTTATGGTAGATTAGTTGCACCAGAAGATGAGGAGTTATAATAAACAGTCTTGACGTATGCATATGGGTCTTTATTTAAAGTACGTCCTGGTGGAAATAATATGTACTATAACATAAGACTGCAGCATTGGTGGGAAGGTGGGAAGAACAACATTGCTTAGTTTTTATCTAAGTTGCTACTTGTTAGATGGCGAAGGTATTTCATCACAGATCGTTGGATTTTCTACAAACTCTCAAGCCTCTAGTGTGTAAGTAGGAGAGCATCTCCACTGACTTCATTATAGTGTTACCTACATCATAGCAGTGAAACGATTCCTTGTGTGGGTTATCGTGGACATGTCGACTAAGGTAGCCCAATCACTTTCGATTCTAACAGACTTCACAGTAGAGCAGTATGTCAAGATTTCATAGAAGATACTATGAGTCCATATAGCGTACCACTTGATATCGTGTCTAACAAGGACATAATTTTTGGGTCCCACTTTTGGCAGAGTTTTCGGTAGGCGTAGGGTACTGAGTTGCGGTTGAGTAATTCATATCACCCATAAACTAATAGTCAGACAAAGTGGGACAACTAGCTGTTGGATGATATTCCTCAAGCGTATGTGTTGGACTTTAAGGGTATTTGGGTGAAGTACTTACCGTTGGTGAAGTTCGCTTGCAAAAAAAATCACTAACAGATAATTGGCATGACTGCATATGAGGCACTATCTAGGAGGCCCTGTCATTCTACGATTTTCTGGATTGAGACGGGGGAGAACAAGCTACTTGGGCCGAAGGTCATTCGAGACACCTTAGAGTAAGTGAAGCTTATCATGGACATGATGAATATTGCATAGAGTAAACATATGATTTTTGCGGACTGGGGGGAATAGACGCCGCGAGTTTTGGTTGGGGAATAAGTTTTAATCAAGGTGTCTCTCATGAAAGGAGTGAGGAGATTTGGTAGGAAACGGAAGTTAGTGGCCTAATATGTTTAGCCTTTTCACTATCATCAACCGAGTGGGACCAACTGATTATTACTTAGCTTTACTTGATCATCTCTACAAGTTACACGATGTGTTCCACATCTCTATGCTACGAACATTACTTAGGGGTGACATGTTGTACCAACATATTGATTTAGGGGAGATAAAGCTTAATCCCAATGCGAGCTATGAGGAAATACGTTTTATTATTATGAATTATACAGAGAAGATTTTTTGTTGGTAGATACATATCGAATTATGAGGATAAAATTCCATTATTAGGGGAAAAATATAATACCACGCATTTTTATACATTAATAATGATTATTTAATATGGATTATTATTACTAGTGTGCATGTTTTTTTTTGTGCACGATAATTGTGTGAATTATTGTGACATTTAAATTGCACGTTGTTGATACCAAAAATTATCCATCTACGTGGACCATTCAGATACTGACATGTGTTGTAGAGTGGAAGATTAATCCTAGTCATCAATGATGAAATACCAACCAATACCAGGGATACCGACCAACATCAGGGATGTAGACCAACGATGACAGGAAAACACCAGCAGTTGTATACATTAATGATTGTACAGATGTAAATGTCTGTGATATAAAGACATTCCATCCTTTGATATTCCAGCTCTTATACAGCCCCTGGGGGCTATAAATATATTGTAAACCCTACATATAAGGGGCATGAAAAGAGAGGCAATTGAACAATCCCAAAGCAATACACAACAGTGGACGTACACTCTTCCATCAAGCCGAACCACTTTAAAAATCTCTAGTCTCTTTTATTTCTATTTATGTGTGATCAACTAATTAGCCTAGTTTAGTTTTTTTCATAAACAAATTAGCACCGTCTATGGGAACAATTTTTCTAATCGATCTTATTCGATTAAACATCTAAATGGCTAATATTCCTGAATCAAGTATCAGGAACGAAGGTATTCTACTCCTCCATCTACAAATGATTTAACTAGGACTCTGGTTAGTCTTGCAAGAAGCCAAGAGGCTATGCAAGATACTATCAGACAGCTTGCAGAAACTCTTCAAGCCAGGGAACCTACTCCATCTGCTCAAGAAAATATGCCACAGCCCCCACCAAAAGGTGGTACAGCCACTCGATATCGACAAGATATGTCTCCTACCATCCAAGGATAACTTCATTACTCAGGACATCGAAATATTTCCACGCGTAGTCTTATTCTCCAGAGAGGCCAAGTGCCTTAGAGAGATTAAGTCGTGTTTCTCCCTTCAATCGTTTGGGACCTACAGGGAACAAAAAATTTCCTAGGGCAAGATCTAGTAATACCCGATAACCATCTGATCAAAGGGAAAGCACAACTCAATCTAGACCAAATGCCCAATGAATTGATACTCAGACCGAGCAATGGCTTCAGGAAGAAAGCTCAGCAACTAATAAAGTTACAACGCATAAATTCGGTGTTGCCAATAATGCATAGAAAGTCTCCATACATAGATTGGAAGACAGATTAGGTGAAATGGCAAAGACAAGAAACCCACTACAAAGAAGCTTTGTAAAAGGGTCTTTGATTGTGCAAGCAATTGTGGATTCCCCTACTCCAATAAAGTTCAAGGCTCCAGTAGTAACACCCAAATATGATGGAAAAACTAATCCAATCCTTCATATAGAACAATACCAAGCAATTGCTGATATTTATGCATTTCCCAAAGAAATGAGATGTAGAGCATTTTTTGGAACCATTACTAGATATGCCCAAATCTGGTACAATAGTCTTCCTCGAGGAAAAATTCCAGCTTCAACCAACTGGCCGAGATATTCATTAACAACTTTTTCTTTGGAGCAAAGCCTCTGTAAAAGGTGGGACACTTAGTGCGAGATAGAAAGAAGGGGAGAGCACCAGAGATTACATCACTCATTTTAATAACGAGAAACTAGAAGTCGTAGATTATAAGGAGAAGACTGCAATAACTACCCTCATGAGCGGATTACTCCCTGAAAAAATGTATTACACTCTTGCCAAGGATCCTCCGAAGATAATGGCAGAATTGATGGCTAAAGCAATAAAGATCATGAATGTCGAGGAAGCAATGGCAGCCAAGCGTAGCTCGGGAAAAAAAGTTGATGGAAAAAATGATAAAAAAGATCATGTAGACCCCAAAGAACATAGGGAACCAAAAAAGAAAGGAGTTTTAGAGCCACTCAAGAAGTACAATGACTATACTCCGTAACAAGGGAATTTACCATGTTTTGGAAAAAATCAAGCATAATAAATATGTGCATTGGGCTGATAAGTTGAGAATTCCCAAACCAAGAGAGATAAAACTAAGTACTGCGAATTCCATAGGGATCACGGTCATATGATGAAACATTGCATAGCTCTTCAAAATGAGATTGAAACTCTCATCCGAAGAGGAAAGCTGAATCAGTATGTTGATCGGCAGAATAACAAAAAAATTCGACGTAGATCAAAATCTCCTTGCAAGCCCATAGAGTAGAAGAAAAAAACTCATGAAGATGACAAGGATGATGAGCCCGATATCCCTAAAAAAATTATTACTAGAATGTGAGATATTCTGTATCAATTTTGTTTCCTTTGATTGCCAAATAATTACAAGTGGAGATACAGGGGGAGGAGATCATACAGCAGAGAAAAAAACTTACCTCCATGAGGCACAATTTTGCTCGTATATACAGAGAATCAACCTTGTAGAGGAAAATCGACCAAGGAAGGTTAACAAAGACAAACTAGTAATTGGTTTCTCTAAAAATGACCTTTCAGGAGTATTGTATCCTCACGACAACCCATTAGTGATCAAAATCAGAAAGGAAGAAATCATTGTCTCTAGAGTATTAGGAGATAATGGAAGCTCGGCGAATATTATGTTATATCCTTGTTTCAGCAACATGGATTTTAAACTCATCCAATTAGAGCCATATCATCGACCACTAATAGGCTTTGCAGGTGATAAAGTCTTTCCTTTAGGAACCATTAAAATGGAGGTTATGATAGGCACCTAGCCAGCTAGCCGAACAGATAAGATCCATTTCTTTATAATGGATAAAAATGCCCATTCATCTTACAATATAATCATGGGAAGAGTGGGGCTAAAGAAGTTCTAAGCAGTGCCATTCACTGTTCATCAGTGTCTAAAATTCCCTACTAATTTTGGTGTGAGAATTATGAAGGGTGATCAAAAAGTAGCTCAGGAATGTTACTACTCTTCTGCCGAGCAAGAAGACTTAGAAGAAATAAAGAAGAAAACCACTACCTACCAAGTGGATACTCCTGAGCTTGATTAAGATTCTGAGGTTAAAACCTTAGACCCAAGGGAGGAAACAGAGTTGGTAAAGGGACAGATTATAGGATCAACTACAGGCATTGTGCTAAACGATGACAAACCGAAGCGCATCACTCAAATAGGGACAACATTGGATATTATTATTAAATAGGAACTGGTGAGCTTCTTTAAACAGAGAAAGCATGTGATCGCCTGGATTCATGAAGATATTCCTGGGATAGATCCCAATTTCCTTTTTAATGAGCTCAACATAAACATATAAGTTAAACCAATAAAATAAAGACAAAAAGTGTTCAACCCTGAGAAGAACCAAGCTATACAGGAAGAAGTCGAAAAGCTTCAGAAAACATCTTTTATTAATTAAGTGAAATACCCAGACTGGTTGGCCAATGTAGTTATGGTCAAAAATAAAAACAACAAGTGGATAATGTGTTTAGACTTCACAGATTTATATAAAGCATGACCAAAGGATCATTTTCCTTTGCCCCGAATAGATCAACTCGTGGATGCAACATCAGGATATGAGTTACTCAACTTTATAGATGCTTATTCTGGTTATAACCAGATGAAAATAAAACCTGAGGACAATGAAAGCACTTTTTTCATCACTCCCTGAGGAACATATTGTTATAATGTTATGCCTTTTGGTTTGAAAAATGCAAGTGCTATATATCAAAGGCTGGTCAATAAGGTATTCGAGGAGCACAGAGGCAAAAATATGGAAGTATACTTGGATGATATTATAACAAAAAGCAAAAAGGCATCCGATCATATTTTCGACCTCAGCGAGACTTTTGATTAACCTGAGAAGCACCAGATGATGCTAAATCCGACCAAATGCATTTTTGGAGTGCAAGAGGGAATGTTCCTCGGGTACATAGTAAATCAAAGGGGAATTAAAGCAAATCCAGATAAAATCAAACCATTAATTGAAATGTAATCCCTAACTTGCAAGAAGGACGTGCAAAGACTAACTAGACGAGTAGTAGTGTTAAACAAATTCGTATCCCGAACTACAGATAAGTGTTTATCGTTCTTCAAGGTGCTTAGAAAAAGTTTTGAATGGAACGAAGAATGTGAAAAAGATTTTATGGAATTAAAAAAGTATTTGGGGTCAAATCCATTACTCGTTCAACCAATCACATGTGAAAATTGTATATGCACTTAGATGTTTCTGAATCGACAGTAAGTTTTGTATTGATCTGAGAAGAGAATGGAGTTCAAAAAATCGTCTACTATACCAGTAAGGATTTTCGAGGAGAAAAAATTAGGTACCCTCATTTGGAAAAATTGGCTTTATCACTAATTGAAACATCGAGATGTATGAAACCTTGTTTCCAAGCCCATACAATCATAGTTTACACTGATATGCCTCTAAGGCAAGCTTTGCATAAATCGAAGAAATCTCGTAAATTAATGTATTGGTAGGGGAGTATGATATCATATATGAGCTAAGGTCTTCTTTGAAAGGCCAAGGAGTGGCATATTTCATAGTGGAGTTCACTTACTCTGAGGTCCCCGAGCAACAAAGTAAGCAGGGAGAACAAGAATCAGGAGAAAGTGATGTTAACAAGAAATCTCCTGAAGAACGTTCTTTAACATAAGTGATTGTAGACCTGCAAGATTCCTCTTCCTGAACACAGGAGATGATCAAGAAGTATGAAGAAGCAAAGGGAAAAATATTCCCCTATGGGAGTTTGACAGACCAAGCATTTGACAACGATGTCCCAATATAGAACTTCTATGTTGATGGATCATCTTGTTCAACCGCCATTGGAGCAGGTATAATACTTAACACTTATGATGGTATTGATATTGAGTATGCACTACGTTTTTAATTTCAAGCTTTAAATAATGAAGTAGAGTACGAAGCTCTTATTGTGGGCCTAAGTTTAGCCCAATCATTGAATGTCTAGCAAGTTATGGCATAAAGTGACTCTCAGCTGATAGTAAACCAAATACTGGGTTTATATGGAGCTAAAGGAGAATTAACAACCAGGTATTTATCCAAGGCGATGGAAGTCATTGCAAAATTACCAGTTGTTCTGATGAATAGAATCCCGAGGTTAGAAAATACCAGAGCTGATGCCCTTGCTTGGCTAGCCTCTGCTACCAGAATTGAGCTCCAATAAACTATCCTGTTGAGATTTTGGCCAATAGGAGCATTAATGAAGATTTGATGATCAATTTTATTACCATAGATATGGGGCCATCATGGATGGACCCCATTAGAGCATACATTAAAGAAGGAACTCTACCAACATAAATGGTGGAAGCAAAGAAGTTAAAATACAAAGCAGCTCAGTATGTATTAAATAAAGGTATTTTGTATAGGAGAGGCTAACAGTCAATTTCCAGCGTTGTGTGCATCCATCAGAGGTCCAAGATCTAATTTAGGAGGTGCATGAAGGATCATGTGGAGCTCACATAACAGAGACAACACTTCTGTAAAGAATCAATACTCAAGGTTAGTATTGGCTAACAATTCAAGCAGACTTTACAACACTTGCCAAGAAGTGTGATAAAAGTCAAACATTCTCTATGTAATACCCCGTATTTTTATGACTTTTAAATTTGGGGATTTATTAAATATAATTGAGATATTAATTTAATATTAATCCAAAAATTATTTTAAATATTTACTAGTGTGATAAGAGTTAGTAATTATTGGGATTTTGTTGAATATTACTTAATGGATAAAGTAATATGTATAATCGAATTTATTAAAATTATCACGAGTATATAATTTGATAATTGTGGAAATTTAATCGGGACGCGCCTGTGTCGTGTTGGGATTACATTAGTATTATTAAAAGTGAATAAATTATAAGTCGGCATATGGACATTTCGAGAGAGCTAATGGGTCCGGAAGGGTCGAGATAGTCAAAATAATGTACCCGGGGGTTTTGTTTGGGTCTCGTGGCGTTTTTAGGCCTAATTAACATCCCGGGATGGCGTTTTGGACATTTTGTATTTTTCGACAATTAAACCCACGAAATTACCAAGGCTATATCAGCTGCTAGGGGTTGTCATCCAGGGTTAACATAAGCAAAACCAAAAAACGGCCATTGGAGAAGAAGTGGAGAAGCTTCCCAAGGAGTTCTAGGCCAAAAAAACTCCGTCGTTTGCACCGACGTCACCGCCAAATTTTAGATCGCGCGACGAGGAACACAACCACACCACTTTCTCCCACAAATCAGAAACAAAATTTCTAGGCAAGTATCTATCTTGCTTTATTTTTAGTTGATGCCTCAATTATGTTAGTCTAGGGTTGATTAGAACTAGTTTCATGAAAGAAAGTGTAATTTTGATATTAGAATTCGCATGTTGTAGAGGTAATAATTATATTCTGGACATCCAATCCACATGTAGAGGATATACCACGAAATTTCATGGTTTTAGAAGTAGAAAATATGGAAAAAGAATTGAAAAAATTGAAACTTAAAGAAAAGATTAGGGTTCTTGAGGTTTATGTAGATTTTTCCCTTTAAATTGTTATACTTGATGAAAACCCACATGTTTTACGTAGAAACTTATGTATTTGGGTATATAGTACTGGTAGTATTATTATATGGGAGTTGGGAGTTAAAAATGGTGGATTGGTGGAGGTTGGAGGAGGATTCTCGTAACTGGTTTTCTGCAATTTCGCCATAATTGCTTGATCGATCGATCGACCCAAGAACATCGATCGATCGATCAACCCCCTCCCATCGATCGATCGACCCCTCCTGAAAAACTGCATATTCCTCCTCTTATAAGTTATTCCCGTTAATATGAGTGGTAACCCTTGAGCATCATTGTTAGAACATTTTGGGATATAAATAGAACCAGTAGGGTTTTAGTAAACACCCATAAGTGTACTTAATGTAATATGAATTTAAGGGTTAACGGGGAGTGATTTTTATGAAATTATGCGAACGTTCAAATAAACGATTGAGACTCATAAGGAAGCTAGCATAGAGAGTAAGTGAGGGTACCTACAGAAATTATACTTAGGGAGATAGAACATTTCGAGAAAAAAGAAGTAAGTTTGGAATATCCTATAAATAAGAATAAAAAGGGCGACTCCATTATACGGGAAAATCGAGTAAAGTGTACTAAGAATGAATAATCATAATTATGGGTCGTGGGTGTACCTAATTTAGAAATGGGGATAGTAATATATATATATATATATATATATATGACTGTGTGTTTGTGCAAATATTATATATGTGAAAAATCATGCCCGTGCTACCGCACCGGGAGAGTCTTATCTCGATGGGACTTTTATGGGGGATATTGACTTGTACCCTAGAACATAGGAATCCTTGGTACAGGCTATCTGATTGATAGTCAGACGGTCCTAAGAGACGTGAGGGTATGAGCTGACCTCGTATTGACTTGGAACTATGCTTCGCCTCCATTTGTATGCGTTTTGTGTTAATACAGTTCGAGAGTGATTCCAAACTAGTATTTCCCTTAGTACGAGTGATACGGGGACTTGATAGCAGAGTATGCCAGCACCATAAAGTTTATGTGGGGTGACGATAGTATATATATTATATGAGTAATTTAATATATATATATATATATATATATATATATATATATATATATATATATAGAGAGAGAGAGAGAGAGAGAGAGAGACATGAAACTGGGAACTTTCATCTGTGTACAAAAAGTAGTTAAGTAACGAACCAATACTCCGACTTTAATATAAGTGTTTGGAAATCTTGTGACAACACTGGTATATTTTTCAAATGAAATGAGATAGCTGTGCGAACCTTATTCTCAGAAAATAATTATCTTAGCCATAGAAATTGTCAACATGAAACCTTATGGGAGATTTACATTAAATTGAACTTTCGGTGTTAATAGTGCGGTAGGCGTGCACACTAGGTGAGAGGTGAGAATTTCTCAAGAGAGTGTCACATACTAATATGATTGTTGCATAAGTCGGTAAGCATTTTAAATACTTGCTAAACTAAATTTAAACTGTTTTACAATCGGGCTATGACCCGTCTCTTGTCACCTTTTCTCTCTTGTATATATTACAGGTGCCCAGCCACAAGGGCGTCATGTTTAGGTTCTTTGGACAGGACGTGCTGCAGCTTATGTGGGAATTGTAGGCCATTTGCTTAGACGACCTCGTTGTTGATTCCACTCTTATTTCAGTTCTAATTAATTGGGCATGTGTCGCCGTTTTCCTTATTCCGTTGGATTTGTCAGAGATTATGTTCATTTATCTTTAGTATTTTTACTCTTTGGGATTTGATTACTATCAGGATGGCTTTCCTTTATGGTTTTAAAGTTGGTATTGGTTTATCTGAGTGGTTAAATTCATGGGTGTTTATTTTCAGTCTTAATAATTGTTTGATTCTTAAACTGTTACTTATTAAAGGTTTTCATAATTGGATTTAATAAAATGGAAATAATGTTTTAAATGGTTTTGACACTTAGCTTAATTATTTAGGGTGTTTAAATTGGAAAGTTTATTTTGCGACAGTGATGCTAAGAATGAATCAACCGTTCACCTTGATTATAATTTAATAAAGGACTGATCACCCGGTATCTAATTAGGCGGGGTGTCACAGGTGGTATCAGAGCATCAGGTTCTAGTGTCCTTTAGGATCTGTACGGCTTTTTTTGCTTCCAGCTTAGCATTCTTGATATAGAGACCTATTTTAGGATTGTTGTATTCTTTTATTTACACTTACGCCTTCAGCTATTCGAGATTTGATAATAACTGTAGACTAATAAACTTCCTTATCATTTCAGATGCCTCCGAGACGTGCACCCGGAGACAGAAATGCCCAGGTCGAGCAGCGAGAAGCTCCGACTCAGGGGATGATGACCGCAATCGAGGTAGCCGCTATTGCTCAGGCGGTGAATGCTGCATTGGCAGTAGTGCAGCAGGCTCCACCCCAGATTCAGACAGTGACGCCAGTACCAGCACTGCTTCCATCTACATGGGAGCGGGTTAGGGATGCCTTTCAGAAGGCGCAGCCCCCGGAGTTCTCGGGTAGTTCAGATATCATAGTCTCCAGCCAATGGAAGAAAGATATCCAGAGGCATCTGTGCATGTATGAGTGAACGGACGTACAGAGACAGCTGTTGGCTTCTTTTAAGCTAGTGGGGGGCGCTTTGCAGTGGTGGGAATCCACCACCACCTTAGAGGAGAGGGACATCATCACGATTCAGTCATTCTGGGAACGATTTGACCGCAAATACTTTCCATCCGCCGTGCAGACTGAGATGAGGCGGAAGTTACTGAATCTGAAATAAGAGAATTTGACTGTTGCTGAGTACGAGGAGGAGTTTACTAGACTTATCACTATAGTGCCAGATGAGGCACCCACAGAGGGGAAGAAGATACTGTTGTTTATTAATGGATTGACCTAGAGGATCCGCCAGTATATCATAGGCAATCTATCACTGAGTACCTACACGGATGTACTCAAAGCTGCGATGTTACACTGTCAGAATCACCACTTCCATCTATAGGGAAGCAAACGAGCAGGAGAGTCCAGCCAGCAGGGTAGGGCAGGCGGCAGTAGTACTGGTGGGACACCAACATCCCAGGGGCAGACTCTTCACAATGAGCAGAGTTCCCATCAGGGGGACCCTGCCAAATGGTTCCGATCAGGTGACTCTAGACAGAGATTTGGGGGATTTAGGCAAGGCCAGCAGGGTCAGTCTAATCAGTAGGGCCAACACCGTCAGTAGCAGGGACATCAAGGCCAACAGCATTTTCAACAGGGCCAGTGGCGGGGTGGTAACGTCCAACAGGGTCGTGGTCAGTAGGGACAGAGAGGAGGTAAATTCATGGGTCGAGTTTCGGATGTGGCAAGAATGGCCATAGGTGCCAGTCCAGAGGGAGATAGGGCTCCACAGCAGCAGGGTGCCCGTAATGAGCCACAGAGGCCACTCTTTCCAGCCGCCCTCCCAACACCAGCTCAGGTACCAGCCCTACCATCCATCCTAGAAGCTCCATTACAGCAGGGGCAGTTGCAGTACAAACGTGTCTACAACATCCACTAGGCGGCAGCTCCTCAGTCACCACCCGCGATTGAGGGTACTTTTCCTATCCATGACACTATGGGTTAGGTTTTATTTGATATTGGGGCGACACAATATTTTATAGCTACTCACTTTGCAAGGGCCTTAGGATTATTAGCCACAGCAGAGAGCACTGTGACATGCGTAGACTCACTACTGGGGAATGGGTCGTTGATTTTCTTTATATGCTAGGGTTTGGGAGTAGAGATTGGTAGCTTGATTTTACCAGAAGACATGTTAGTCTTAGAGATACATGAGCACGATGTTATTATTGGCATGAATTGGCTCGCCGCATACAGAGCCATAATAGATTGTTTCAGTGGGAGTATTATCTTTACCATTCCGGGGCAGGAGATGTTTTTAGTAGCAATGCCTCGCCCAGAGTGAGGCTCTTCCGCTCATTTGTATTACATAGAGGAGGATACCTCTAGGAGGTCATGATTCCTTTAGATTTGATCCCAGTCGTTCATGAGTATTCCGATGTATTTCAGGAGATACCGGGCCTACCCCCCAGTCAAGAGATATATTTTATCATAGACTTGATGTCGGATACTCGACTGGTAGCACGTGCTCCATACCGTATGGCTCCAGCATAAATGAGGGAGCTACGGGATCAGATTGAGTAACTGTTAGGTCAGGGCTTCATTCGTAAGAGCACCTCACCTTGGAGTGCTCCAGTTTTGTTTATGAAGAAGAGAGATGGTTCACTGAGGTTATGCGTGGATTACTGGGAGCTGAATAAGGTCACCATACGGAATAAATATCTGTTGCCTCGAATCGATGACATGTTCGACCAGCTGAGAGGAGCAACCTTCTTTTCGAAGATAGATTTGAGATCAGGATACCATCAACTACGAATTAGGGAGAAGGATGTGTTGAATACTGTTTCTTGACGAGATATGGGTCCTATGAGTTCCAAGTTATGCCGTTTGGGCTGATAAATGCTCCAGACGTATATATAGACTTGATGAACCGAGTGTTCAGAGAGTTCTTGGATCAGTTTATCATCGTATTCATAGATGACATCCTGATATATTCACACACTGAGGATGAGCATGCTGAGCACTTAAGGCAGGTTCTTCATACTCTACGAGAGCATCAGTTATATGCTAAGTACGATAAGTGTGGATTCTGGTTATGGGAGGTGCAGTTTTTGGGGCATATTGTGTCAGAATTAGGGATATCAGTTGACCCGAACAAAGTGTCGGAAGTGAGGGAGTGGGAATAGCCCACGACACCGACGAAAGTGCATAGTTTCTTGGGGTTAGTCGGGTAATACAGGAGAGTCATCCGAGGTTTCTCAACGATAGCGGGTCCATTGACGAATCTGACGTATGTTTGGGACGATGCTTGTCAATTGGCTTTCGATGAGCTGAAAGATAAGCTGACTTCGGCACCAGTTCTTGTTTTACCCAAGCCAGGATTGGAGTATCTGGTTTACACCGACGCCTCTTTACGGGGACTCGGGGGAGTACTTCAGCGGGAGGAGAAGGCTATAGCTTTTGCCTCCTACAAGCTTAAGCCACACGAAAAAAATTACCACACCCACAACCTAAAGCTAGCAGCGGCCATTTTTGCATTGAGGATATGGAGACATTATCTATTGGGGGAGAAGTTTCACTTATTCACATATCACAAGTCACTGCACTACCTGTTCACTAAGCGAGAGCTGAATATGCATCAGCGCAGATGGTTAGAGTTTGTGAAAGACTACCAGTTCGAAATTCAGTACCATCCGGGAAAGGCTAATGTGGTTGCTGATGCATTGAGTCGTAGATCGGTAGGCGATGTAGCAAGCATCTGGAAAGCAAAGTGGAAAGATTTGGGTCACCAGGATACGATAGCCCGTTCCTTTATATCTGTCATGATAGTCACACTCGAGATTGTTACGAGGGTGATACATCCATAGTCAGCGGACTCATTTTGTCAGGAGCAGATTATACGGCTCTTAGCTGAGGCCGCTGAGTCCTATTCAGTAAGTTCCGATCGAGGTTTGAGGTTTAATGGGAGATTGGTGGTTCCAGAAGGAGAAGACCTACGTCATGCAATGATGACACAGTCTCATGGGTACAGATTTGTGGTACATCCCAGAGGAGATAAGATGTACCAGGATATGAGGCGGTAGTACTAGTGAAGTGGGATGAAGAAGGTTATTACTGAGTTTATGTACAAGTGTTATACATGGCAGATGGTAAAGGTTGACCACCAGAGACCGTCGGGGTCGCTTCAGCCGTTGGAGATACCCACATGGAAGTGGGAGAGTATTTCCATGGACTTCATTACGGGGCTGCCTACATCCCAGCGGGGTCACGACTCCATCTGGGTGATCATGGACGTTTTGACCAAGGTGGATCATTTTCTGCCAGTACGGACAGACTATACCACGGTCCAGTATACCCAGTTGTTCATTATCGATATTGTTAGGCTATATGGGGTTCCCCTGGATATTGTGTCAGATAGAGAAAAGATTTTCGTGTCACGTTTCTAGGAGAGCTTTCAGGAGGCCATGGGTACAGAGTTGAGATTAAGTTCAGCTTATCACCCACAGACAGATGGACAAACAGAGCGTACCAATCAGACGTTGGAGGATATGCTACGCATGTGTCCCCTTGATTTTTGAGGAGGATGGGAGCCGTATCTTCCACTGGTGGAGTTTGCTTACAATAACTCCTATCTGTTCACGATCGACATCGATCCATTTGAGGCATTGTATGGCAGTCCTTGTCATTCTCCAACTTGTTGGCTAGAGATGGGTGACAATAAGTTTCTCGGACCAGAGGTAATTCAGGGAACCTCAGCTTGGATTGAGCTTATCAGGAGTTGCATTCGGGTAGCCCAGGACATACAGAAAAGCTACGCCGATGCAAAGAGGTCTTTCCAAGAATTTAATGTGGGGGACCAAGTATTAGTGCGCGTGTCTCCTATAAGGGGAGTGATGAGGTTTGGGAAGAAGGGGAAGTTGGCCCCAAGGTACGTAGGACCATTTCCCATTATCGAGAGGATTGGGCCGGTAGCATACATATTGGGGCTGCCAGAGCACTTGCACCGCATTCACGATGTATTCCACATTTTGTCGTTGAGACGACACCTTCGGGATGATATGGACCACACCCGCATCGCGATAGAGGAGATTTACTTACAGCCCGACAGCTCTTACGAGGAGAGACCAATGGCTATCCTAGACCATAGTGAAAGGAGATTGAGGTCGAAGGTAGTTCCACTTGTACGGGTCCAGTGGAAGCATCATAAAGTGGAAGAATCCACTTGGGAGTATGAGGCAGATATGCAAGAGAAATACCCAGAGTTATTCTTACCAAGTATGCCTTATTCTCCGAAATTTCGGGACAAAATTCCGTTATTAGGAGGAAGTATGTAATACCCCGTATTTTTATGACTTTTAAATTTGGGGATATATTAAATTTAAATTGAGATATTAATTTAATATTAATCCGAAAATTATTTTAAATATTTGTTAGCGTGATAAGAGTTAGTAATTATTGGGATTTTGTTGAATATTACTTAATGGATAAAGTAATATGTATAATCGAATTTATTAAAATTATCACGAGTATACAATTTGATAATTGTAAAAATTTAATCGGGACGCGCCTGTGTCGTGTCGGGATTAAATTAGTATTATTAAAGTGAATAAATTATAAGTCTCCCGTATAGTCATTTCGAGTGTGCCAATGGGTCCGGAAGGGTGGAGATAGTCAAAATAATGTACCCGGGGTTTAGTTTGGGTCTCGGGGCATTTTTAGGCCTAATTGACATCCCGGGAGGACATTTTGGACATTTCGTATTTTTCAAAAATTAAACCCACGAAATTACCAGGGCTATATCCGCTGCTAGGGGTTGTCATCTAGGGTTAACATAAGCAAAATCAAAGAACGGCCATTGGAGAAGAGGTGGAGAAGCTTCCCAAGGAGTTCTAGGCCAAAAAAACTCCGACGTTTGCACC
Source organism: Sambucus nigra (assembly GCA_949130495.1). Classification (NCBI taxonomy): domain Eukaryota; kingdom Viridiplantae; phylum Streptophyta; class Magnoliopsida; order Dipsacales; family Adoxaceae; genus Sambucus; species Sambucus nigra. Next base: position 331,341,002 of record OX422216.1, read on the forward strand.
GCCGTCACCGCCAAATTTTAGATCACGCGACGAGGAACACAACCACACCATTTTCTCCCACAAATCAGAAACAAAATTTCTAGGCAAGTATCTATCTTGCTTTATTTTTAGTTGATGCCTTAATTATGTTAGTCTAGGGTTGATTAGAACTAGTTTCATGAAAGAAAGTGTAATTTGGAGATTAGAATTCGCATGTTGTAGAGGTAATAATCATATTCTGGACATCCAATCAACATGTAGAGGATATACCACGAAATTTCATGGTTTTAGTAGTAGAAAATATGGAAAAAGAATTGAAAGAATTGAAACTTAAAGAAAAGATTAGGGTTCTTGAGGTTTATGTAGACTTTGCCCTTTAAATTGTTATACTTGATGAAAACCCACATGTTTTACGTAGAAAATTATGTATTTGGGTATATAGTACTGGTAGTATCATTATATGAGAGTTGGGAGTTAAAATGGTGAACTGGTGGAGGGTGGAGGAGGATTCTCGTAACTGGGTTTTCTGCAGTTTCGCCATACCTGCTTGATCGATCGATCGACCCAAGCACATCGATTGATCGATGATCGATCGATCGACCCCCTCCTATTGATCGATCGACCCCTCCTGGAAAACTTCATATTCCTCTTCTTATAACTTATTCTGGTTAATATGAGTGGTAACCCTCGAGCATCATTGTTAGAACATTTTGGGACATAAATAGGACCAGTAGGGTTTTAGTAAACACCCATAAGTGTACTTAATGTAATATGAATTTAAGGGTTAACGGGGAGTGATTTTTATGAAATTATGCGAACGTTCAAATAAACGATTGAGACTCATAAGGAAGCTAGCCTAGAGAGTATGTGAGAGTACCTACTGAAATTATACTTAGGGAGATAGAACACTTCGAGAGAAAAGAAGTAAGTTTGGAATATCCTATAAATAAGAATAAAAAGGACGAGTCCGTTATATGGGAAAATCGAGTAAAGTGTACTAATAACGAATAATCATAATTATGGGTCGTGGGTGTACCTAATTTAGAAATGGGGATATATATGTGAAAAATCATTGTATGTGTGTTTGTGCATATATTATATATGTGAAAAATCATGCCCGCGCTACTTGCTATCACGGAGGTTATCGCGTCGGGACGGTCGTATCTCGATGGGACCTTTATGGGGGATATTGACTTGTACCCTAGAACATAGGAATCCTTGGTGCAGGCTATCTGATTGATAGTCAGACGGTTCTAAGAGACGTGAGGGTATGTGCTGACCTCTTAGTGACTTGGAACTATGCTTAGCCTCCATTTGTATGTGTTTTGTGTTAATACAGTTCGAGAGTGATTCCGAACTAGTATTTCCCTTAGTACAAGTGATACGGGGACTTGATAGCAGAGTATGCCAGCACCATAAAGTTTATGTGGGGTGCCGATAGTTATATATATTATATGAGTAATTTAATATATATATATATATATATATATATATATATAGACATGAAACTAGGAACTTTCATCTGCGTATAAAAAGTAGTTTAGTAACGAATCAATACTCCGACTTTAATATAAGTGTTTGGAAATCTTGTGACAACACTGGTATATTTTTCAAATGAAATGAGATAGCTGTGCGAACCTTATTCTCAGAAAATAATTATCTCAGCCATAGAAATTGTCAATATGAAACCTTATGGGATATTTACATTAAAATTAACTTTCGGGGTTAATAGTGCGGTAGGAGTGCACTAGGTGAGAGGTGAGAATTTCTCAAGAGAGTGTCGCATACAAACATGATTGTTGCATTAGCCGGTAAGCATTTTAAATACTTGCTAAATTAAATTTAAATTGTTTTACAATCGGGATATGACCCGTCTCTTATCACCTTTTCTCTCTTGTATATATATAAATATATGTATATATTACAGGTGCCTAGCGATATGGGCGTCATGCTTAGATTCTTTGGACTGGACGTGCTGCAGCTTATGTGGGAGTTGCAGGCCATTTGCTTAGACGACCTCGTTGTTCATTCCACTCTTATTTCAGTTCTAATTAGTTGGGCATGTGTCTCCCGTTTCCTTATTCCGTTGGATTTGTCAGAGATTATGTTCATTTATCTTTAGTATTTTTACTCTTTGGGATTTGATTACTGGTTTTCCTTTGTGGTTTTAAAGTTGGTATTGGTTTATCTGAATGGTTAAATTCATGGGTGTTTATTTCCAGTCTTAATAATTGTTTGATTCTTAAACTGTTACTTATTAAAGGTTTTCATAATTGGATTTAATAAAATGAAAATAATGTTTTAAATGGTTTTGACACTTAGCTTAATTATGTAGGGTGTTTAAATTGGAAAGTTTATTTTGCGACAGTGATGTTAAGAATGAACCAACCGTTCACCTTGATTATAATTTAATAAAGGACTGGTCACCTAGTATTTAATTAGGCGGGGTGTCACACTCTACCATTCAAAAAACTCCATAGGATGCTTGCACTCCAATCACTTCACCGTGGCCATTTTCCATATGGGGTATAGACTTGGTCAAACCACTGTCAACCACCCGAGGAAGATTTAAATACTTGGTTGTCGCCATGGATTATTTTACAAATTGGGTTGAGGGAGAGCTTCTGATAGACATGCCTTATGAAAAGGTCTATCAATTCATATGGAAAGGCTTCATTTGTAGGTATGGGTTGCCCTATGCTTTCACTACCGATCACGGAACACGGTTTGAAAATGATGAATTCGTAAATTATTGTACTCAGTCCAATGTTTAAAATTTGCATTCAGCTCCAGGACATCCTCAGAGTAATGGACAAACTGAAGTTATGAAGAGAACCTTGCTTAACAGGTTGAAGAAAAGGCTTGATGATGCCAAGGGAAAAATGATAAACGAGTTACACTCTGTCTTGTGGGCATACTGAATAACACCGAGAATAGAAACTCGAGAATCCCCATATATGTTAGCATTTGGGACTGAAGTTGTCATTCCTGTCGAGCTAGGCTTGCCATCCCATAGAGTTTTAAATTTTAACTCTCCTGTAAGTGACTTAATGAGAAGGTTGAATCTAGTTATGTTGTAAGAAGTAAGAGAAGACACCTCCCTAAGAAATGCAGCCTATCAACAGAGAACAACTCTTTTTTATAATAAAAGGATGAAACAGACCAACTTGAAGGAAGGAGACTATATGTGGAAGAAAGTGCTGCAGAAAAATAACAAGCTTGAGGATAATTGGCATGGGACATATTGTATTTTAGTAGTGATCCGACCTGGAACCTTTGAAACCTTGGAAGGCGAAGAATTAAAAAACCCATGGCATGCAGAGCATCTCAGAAAATATTATCAATGATGTTGTAATCAGTTTGAAATCAACTTGAAGTATTAATAAAATCTCTAGTTCTTTCCATTTTTGTTGTTAATTTTTTGGGAGTACTAGTGCTATGCACCACTCTAGCTAATTGACAAGAAGTTATAAATTGTTTCTCGGCTAAGAAAATTGTTGCTCATCTCAATAAATATTTCCCTAAATGTTGCTCGACAATAGCAATAAGTTGCTCAGAGTAGCCACAAAATTCATCGTTGATACATAAAGTCCAAGTCAACAGGATGTTAAATCCTCAAGAAACTTGTTCCATAAACATAAGGATAAAATAATATCTTTATCCTACTGGGCAAAGTACAAGAAGAACGTTGTAAAGATTCCTCAAGAGGAATGTAAGCACATATTCCACAAACGCCTGGTCACACCACTGGTATCTAATGATAAACCCTAACATTTGGGTTCATTAATAAAACCTTTGGAGACACATGGGTAACTATCTCTAAATTTAGATTTTAATCTAAGTATGCTTGTAGAACTTATTTATTCATCTAACTAGCTCTAAATTTAGATTTTAATTTAAGTATACTAGTATAACATTTGCACTCATTAGTCATTGATACTCAAATTAATCAAGGTGTATAAATAGAACTAATGATAAAGAAAGGGTTAACATTCAACATAAGATAAGTTGATCAAATTTCCATTTTATTCAATCAAATTAATTACATGATTGTGTTAACAAAACAAAATACAAAGGTTCATTCTGCTGGACGTTTCCCTTCAACTTTGGAAACAGAATCCATTCCACCAGTAGGATCATCTAAAGTGTAAGGAGAATTAATGAAGTTAAAATCCTGAAGCATTCTGGTATTACTTCTACTAGGACGATCAAGCAGATGAGGAGGTCGGACGATTTCTAATTCATCATGAAGCTCATAATCTCCCAAGTGTTTTGAAATCAAGCATTGAGGAATACGATGGACTGGAATCCAATTGACATAAAATTTTAAAGGGGGATTGTCAAGCTCAAGCAAGCTTGGTTATACCAGTCCCACAATGATCTATTTTGATCCACCTTCATCACTATCAAAGCATTCATCCAACCCCATTTATAGCTCCCATTCTTAGCTTGTTGAAGCTTATCAACAAAATGCCCCGGAGCTTCATTATACACGTCCATCAGACTTCCCTTAGTTGTTTATGGAATTAAAAGGTCAATCTATTAACTTGGTAATGCAGTTTCTTCAACACTCCATCCTTAGCTTGTAACTGAGAAGATTGAGTGGATAGTTTCTCGGACAAGGCATGTAGCTTCTGCGACATATCAATAATGGCTTGATTTTTTGCCTTTAAATATGCAGCTTGAATAGTAAGGGTCTGTTGGGTCCTAACTTCCTCTCTAATACCTCGACTAGGTTTGACTCCAGCTCGGGAAGATGAAGAAGCACGTTTTAATTTCTTTAGAGCCTCGAACTCCTCACTCAACCTTTTATTTTTAGCCTCCAAGAAGGAACGACCCTCATCTGTAGTGGTAACAACAGCAGTGAATGGCTTCAGGACATTAAGTTCATCTCTCAAATTATTATTCTCTTCCTATAGAAGTTTGGAAATGTCCCTTGCTTCATCCACTTCACATTTGAGCAAGAATTCTTGTCTTCGAAAATGAGAAACAAATTTATCCACCTTTTACTTAAATCCCCAACCTTAACTAAGGGCCTGGAATTTCTTCTCATAATCCTCATACAAAAGTGCCCTAGCTTCATTATGATCCTCCTGTAGCTCTTCAATCATTTTATAGTAAGCAACGTTGTTGACCACTACCTGATCAAGAAGACACTTCAGATGAACATAGGCCTCTTTAATTTGTTCGAATACCCCTTCCCCGAGCAACTTCAGTAGGTTGGCATCAGTCATAGATAAGTGATCAACTTTGAAAATCTCAATACACCTCTGGAGTAGCTCAGAGTTAGTAGATGATAAGTATTCCAATTTATCCATAAACTAGTAAAAAGAAGAAAGTTATCAATCAACAAGGTGAAGAGCATTGAAAAACACAAACAGAGGAACAAAAACATTTCTCTTTTCATTAATAAAAAGGGAAAGTACATATACATCTTCAAAAATAAAAGAAAATGTACAACTGCTGAAAAAGGAAAATAAAAAGTTGCTTGGTTCTACACCTTCTTCTTATCTGCTTCAGAATTAGTTGAAGTAGAAGCAGGACCAGAATGAGGAGGAATATTAACTATGGAAGGGGTAGAAGAATAAATATCCCGGTGTTGATCGGCAAACTCCACCGCTATCAAGGATTCACTGGAACCCCCATCACCATCAACTTCCTTATCCAGGTTTAGAGGGGCCCCAGGATCATGTCACAAGAATAGCTCAAATCTTTTGAAGTGACGACCTACACCAGAGTAGTAGATCATCCATCCTTAAAGTATTTCTTCTTCATAAACTCAATTTTCAAAGAAGCTGCTATAATGGCTCTATCCCAACTTCTGTCGACGCCAACTTCCCTAGACTTAGCCCTCTTCACCTTCTCAGCACCAAAGTCCTTCTATAGCTGGGTAAACTTGACTTTATTAGGATCTAATCTTTCTGTAACTTGTCAGATATACCCCTAGTAGTTTTAGCAGCTCCTTCAGTAGTATTCATCTTCTCCTCTCATTTTTTTTATTCATTAGCCAATGCTTGTTGGGAATCAAGCACTGACTTTTTCATCTCATTAAAAGCTTCTTCAACTTCACCAAAAGAATCTTTCAAAGCCTCGTCTTTCTCTAACATACTATTGAAGTCAATGAGGAACTGCACAAGAACAACAAGGAAAGTCAGAATTATGAAGAAGAAACCAAGAGACAGAAAATTGAAGAAGGCAAAAGAATATACTAGAGCAAGGATTTGAGAAGCCCTGTCAGAACTTTTAGAATGAGGTAATGCAGTTGCAGCACCCCTGTGGCCTAGCAAAGTCCCAGACTTTATTAGTTGTCTTGATACTCCAGAGCCAAGGACCACTGAAGACACAGAAGAAGATATATCAACCAACTCACGCTGGTCGGGAAGAGCAGAAGAACCTTATGCTAACTTAGAAGGAATTCCTTTCTTTATTCTTTTCAAGGGGCTCTCTTCAATTTTCTTAGTTGGGGGCTTCTTCCCAGTCTCATCTTTATTTTTCACCCCTTCATCAGCTTGTTTGGAAGGGGGATTGGCAGCTATAACTCCCAAAATGTTCAAAAATTTCCTCTTTCCCATGGATAGATCAAGGGGAAAATTTAAATCTAAGGAAGAAGGGGAAAGGGCAGCAAGATCACCGCTGCCAGATGCAACAACTGAAGAAGTAGAATGAGGTTCTTAATTAAGTTAAATTATAGGAGAAGAAGTAGGACGAGCAACAAAGGAGGAAATTGTGTTCTTGTACTGCAGCAAATAAGATGCAGACATGACGTGCTCCTCGTCAATCCTTTGATGAAGTCCCAAAATAAATTTCAAATCCCTAAGATTCACTTCACTTTCCTTTGGGCACCTTATCTTCTGATCAACTGCAATCAAAATTTACAGAGTAACAATTAATGTTACATTTAAACAGATATGTACAGGGCAAAACAGATAAATGAGGAATAATCTATCTCATTGCCAAAAGGAGGGCATCTAGGCCCCTAGTACTCAGCATTTCCAGTCAAAGGGGATTATTGCCAATTTTTTGCAACTCCATGCTCAAAATAATCCCTATTGGAGTCTGGAAGATTAACTACTAACACTTTGTTTACAATCCTACTCTTTAAATAAAAAGTGGTGTCACTAGTCACCCACTTATAACAAAATATAATTTCTGGAATTCCCAGATGGATTCCATGAATTTGATTCAACCTATACACCCCATTTACGACCCTCCAAGTATTGGGGGTTATCCTAGCTGGGGAAACGTCAAAGTATTGACAAAATTCAAGGCACGGTGGGTTAGGAGGAAAGGTAAACCCACACTCAGCTATAAAAATAGAGGGAAATCGGTGACCCTCAGCAAGTGAGAAAAAATCAGTAGGTAAAGTAGCGTGTTCCAAAACAACCCAAGAGGAAATCTTAAATTCATTTCTAAATTCATCAAGAGAATCAATAGAGTAAACTGTGATGAATAGTATAAGAGAAGAGAAAGAGTCCTTACAGGAATTAAGGATTCATCAAGAACTGAAGAACAAAAAATAATCGCACACGAGATAGAAAGAAATCTTGAAGACACTAGCAAAAAATGCTCAGAAAATTTGAGGTAAAAAGTTTGTGCTTTCTTCTGCTCTTCATAGATTGCCTTGAAAACTGGAAAAATAACGATTAAAAGGCAGCGTCGATTGAACTAGTGGCGGCTAAACGCAGAAAAGACGGATTTGCCTAAAAACGATTCATTAAAGTTGTGGATAATTTCAAAAATGTCACGGCATTATATTTCCATAATTAAACCATAATCTTTTACAAGTATGGGAGGTCGGCAACCGTCCAGGCCTAAAATTATTGCTCGAGCAACTTTAAGAGCCAAATGCTCCATACTCTTGTGAAAACTTCAAGCATGAAACATTGGGAGCTTCTATTGATAAAAAAAATTATCCATCTACGTGGGTCATTCAGATACTGACACGTGTTGTACAGTGGAAGATTAATCTTAGTCATCGAGGATGAAATACCGACCAACACCAGGGATACCGACCAACGATGACAGGAAAACACCAACAGTTGTATACATTAATGATTGTACAGATGTAAATGCCTATGATATAAAGACATTCCATTCTTTGATATTCCAGCTCTTGTACACCCCCTGTGGGCTATAAATACACTGTAAACCCTACATCCAAAGGACAGAAAAAGAGAGGCAATTGAATAATCCCAAAGCAATACACAACAGTGGACGTAGTCTCTTCCATCAAGCCGAGCCACTTTAAAAATCTCTTGTCTCTTTTATTTCGATTTATTTGTGATCAACTAACTAACCTAGTCTAGTTTTTTGCATCAACACGCGTTATTAATTAATTTATTCGATAAACTTAAATTATATTTGAATGACATGTAATTTAATAACGGCTTGATGATTTATTTTTATATTGAGAGTGAGTACCATTGGACAAGATTCTAGGGATACAGAGGCCCAAAGTGATGTTTTTAGTATATCGATTTTGGGCCCCATGAGTGGGTACCCCTTGAGCTCAATTTTTGGAGTATTTGGTAGTGTTTTGAGCTTATTTAGAGGTCTTAAATTAGGATCATAGGATAAATGTGGGATTAAATAGTTAAATATAGACTTAACCCTTATTAAAAACACATCTAAAACAAAAGACAACATCAAACTAGCATAGGATATTTTGGGAGAACCAGAGACGAACATTTTTGGAGAACAAAATGATCACCAATAAAACTTAATCAATGATCAATCTTTCAATTTCAAGAAAGGAATAAACTTGGTTGATTACATATTGGATGTACCTTATTTAATATTCACTTCTGTTGTATGTAAAAATTATGCTCCCACGTGGAACAATTAAAAGTAGACTCGTGTCCTCCTATGAGGTTACTCAGCTAACTTGATCGGCTTTAAACACACCTGATCGGTTGGAATACCGACCAACACCCAGGAAATGAACCATCAGTAATATCAAAGGTTGACCGGATGGACTGGCGAACAACACTGAATTTCAAGAGTCTCATTTATTGTACAAAGATGTAATTGCTTGAAAATATAAAGGCATTCCATCTCTTGGCTTCCTAGACAATATAAATACATGTTATCCCTTATCTCAAAAGGGACGATTCAATCAAGCACAAGCACATCGATATTGAGCTATTAAAACGACATGAAATAATACTAACAGTGGATGTAGGCTTTTTACAGCTGAACCACTTTAAAAACCTTATCGTTTGTTTGTTTGTCTAACTTTATCTGTGATTATAAAATTGCACATACTCCATTTTGATACATCAACATATTAGCATCGTCTGTGAGGATGACTGTTTGTCATCGTTCTCTACCTCTTGTGTTTATTTTGTTCATTCTCTGAAGAATGGCCACTGCACCTGAGAGAAGCCTAGCGGCTGCAGGTAATGACCCAGATCCATATGCTCCCCCTAGTGTGGCAGATCTCTAGGGAATTTCTCTCAACTTGGCTAGGGGATAAGAAGCCATGCAAGATTCAATTAGGCAATTGGCTCATTCATTGAAACACAAGTCCTCTAATGAACCTTTTAGGAGGGATATGTCGCCTCTACCATCCAAGAATGAGAGAAGTCATCACTCCAAGACTTCTCGGGACAAATCATACCATCCTAGAGCAACATCATCATTTCGATCAACAGATTATTACGATGGCCGATCTTTCTCCAAAGAGCAACCGAGCATGTTAAAACGACTAAGTAGGGAATCCGTCTTTGATTTTTTGGGTCCCCGAGCAACGAGAGGTCATCACAGGGAGCAAAATCGCCCTCGCGAGCATAGAGAAGGATATGTGAGATCTAGGGCTAGCATGAGAGGCTCTGTACGCACCGAGAAGACTTCTTAGGAAAATAGTATAGCCACAAAAGTTGCTTCAGCCAAGTCTAAGTCAGAGGAACATTCCTGGAAAGGATCTAAGCAACGACTAGAAGATAGGCTGGGGGAAATGGCCAAAACAAAAATCTTTTACAAAGAAGTTTTATCAAAGGATCACCTTTTATCTAGGAAATTGTGGACTACCTCATGCCTTCCAAATTCAAGCCACCAATTGTTGTTCCCAAATATAATGGAAAGACTAATCCAGTCCTCCATGTAGAATAGTATCAGGATGCTCTTGATATTTATTCTATCCCCGAAGATATGAGGTGCAAGTCTTTCTCTAGTTCCATCACAGGTCCAACCTATATATGCTATAACAATCTTCCCAGAGGTAAAATCTCTAGTTTCCATTAATTGGCCAAATTATTTATTAAGAATTTTTATTTTGGGGCTAAGCCTATCAAGAGTGTTACTCATCTCTTAACCGTGCGATAAAAACCTGGAGAAAGTACTCGAGAGTATAACACACATTTCAACAATGAGAAACTATAAGTGGTGGAATATGAAGAGAAGTAAGCCATTGCAGCGTTGATTAGTGGATTGCTCACCAAGGATCTCTACTATGCTCCAGTAAAGAATCATCCTAAGACTATAACAGAGCTGATGGCTAAGGCTAGAAAGATTATGAATACCGAGGAAGCTATGGCTACTAAAAAAATTCCAGAGGCAAAAACAAAAAGTCAAAAGAATTCGGTCAAGAAAGATTAAAAAAAGGCAAGAAAGCTGATGTAATTAAGAAGTATGATGAATATACTACTTTCACCAAAGGTATCCATCACATATTAGAGGAAATCAGGGGTAATAAACATCTAAATTAGCATGGAAAGCTAAAGTCACCCCCTAACAGGAGAGATGGATCAAAGTATTATGATTTTCACCAAGATCATAGGCACACCACTAACAATTGTGTCTCCCTGAAGAATGAAGTGGATAATCTTATTCAGCAAAGTAAATTAACTAAATTTGTTGATCGGAATGGTAGTCGAGATGCCAGAAGAAGATTTGAGTCACCTCGCCAAGGAAAAGATGACACAAAAAGGGCACGTAATAATAACTATGAGGATGATCTTAACCTGTCGAAGAAACTTAATGAACCTAAAGTGGAGGTGGGGATGATCTCTTTTAACTGTTATTTCTTTTTAGGAGGTGACGCTGGTGGAGGATATGCGATTACCGAGAGAAAAACTTATCTGAATGAAGATAATGTCTGTCCCACTATAAGACCGATTAATATGTCTGAATGCACTGATGGTCAGCCTAGAAGGTTAATAAGGATAGATTGGTGAGCGCTTTCTCTAAAGATGATTTGAGTGGAGTGCTCTATCCTCATTATGATCCATTAGTCATCACTTGCAGGGTTCACCATGGTAGAGTGGAAGGAATTCTGGTTAAGAATTGGAGTTCTGTTGACGTCATGTTCTACAACTATATTCACAGCCTACGGTTATGAGACAGTAAGATGGATACTTATCACATGTCTCTTATAGGGCTCTCAGGAGAAAGGGTGTATACCTTGGTAATAAACAAGTTGGATGTGTTGGTTGGCACTTGTCCAGCAAGCAGAATTGAAAGGCTTCGTTTCTTTGTACTGGATAAAAACGTCTCTTCAGGTTATAATATAATTCTCGACAGAGTAGGAATGAAATAATTCGAAGCATTACCGTTTATCGTGCATCAGTGCATGAAGTTTCACACCAATTATGGATTTGACGTGGTAAATGGAAACCAAATAGAAGCTAAATAATGCTACTATACTTCAGTTGACCAACAATAAATACAGAAAGGCAAAACTACTTTCCATATCGACACTTTGGATCCTCGGGAAGAGGAAGATTTAATAAAGGGGCAAGTTATGGAAGCGACAAAAGCTATTGTGCTTGATGGAGAGAAGACAGAAAGGACCACCCAAATCAGTTCAAGACTGTCTCCTTCCCCCAAACAGGAATTGGTCACATTCATTAGAGAGAGGAATAATGTGTTCACCTGGAGCCATGAGGATATGACAGGGATTGATCCTAATTTTATCTTCCATGAGCTCAACATTTACAAGGACTCTAAACCAATGAAGCAAAAATATATATCTTTCAGTACCGAAAAGAATATGTCAATCTAGGAGGAAGTGTAAAAGTTGCAAAAAGTATAGTTTATAGAGGATGTCAAATTTTCAAGTTGGTTAGTCAATGTAGTGATGACCAACAAGAAGAATAACAAATGGAGCATGTGTGTAGACTACACGAACCTCAACAAAGAATGCCCAGAGTATCATTTTCCTTTACTAAGGATTAATCGATTGGTAGATGCAATGCAGGTCATGAGCTACTTGGCTTGTTGGATGCTTATTCTGGTTACAATCAGATTAAAATGAATTCAGAAGATAAGGAAAGCACGTCATTCATCACTAGTCGAGTAACATATTGCTAAAATATTATGCCCTTTGGGCTAAAAAATATTGGAGAAACATATCAGAGGCTTGTAAATAAAGTATTTGAAAACCAAATTGGCTAGAATATGGAAGCATATGTGTATGACATGCTCACCAAGAGCAAGGTTTCTACCGACCATATTACGAATTTGGCCCAGACATTTGATCAGTTGGATAAACATTAAATGAAGATCAAACCAACCAAATGTATCTTTGGGGTACAAGAAGGAATGTTCTTAGGATATATTTTGAATCAAAGAGTAATTGAAACCAATCTTGACAAAATAAGGGCTTTAATAGAGATACAATCCCCGGCCAGCAAAAAGGATGTGCAAAAACTGACTGGAAGAGTGGCAGTCCTAAATCACTTTGTTTCCCGTGCAACAGATAAATGTCTCATATTTTTCAAAATGCTTAAAAAGAATTTTGAGTGGAATGATGAATGTGAGAAATCTTTTTTAGATTTAAATAAGTGCTTAGGATCTCCATCGCTTATCTCCCGACCAATTTTGGGAGAAAAAATATATCTATGCTTGGTTGTTTCAGAGTCCATTATTAGCTCGGCTTTAATTCGACTAGAAGGAGGAGTTCAAAGACCAGTATACTACACTAGAAGGCATTATGAGGAACAAAAATCAAATATCCATGCCTAGATAATCTTGAACTAGCTCTTATTGAAGCTTTAAGATGGGTTAGACCATACTTCTAGGCTCATACTATTATGGTATACACCGACTTACCTCTGCGACAAGCTTTGCACAAACTTGAAAAGTCAAGAAGGTTGATGTCTTAGGCTATTGAGCTTGGAGAATATGAGATTGTTTATGAGCCAAGAACCACATTAAAATGGGTAAGAGGTGGTAGACTTCATCGCAGAGTTCACGTATACAAAAGTGCTAAATAATCCAATTTTGCTTGTCTAGTAGATTTCTTTGGAAGATAGCCCAACTCAAAAGAAAATAGAGATTGTCGTCAACCAACCAGAATCATTAGTTGCTCAAGAAATATCTCATCGACTTGTTGAATAACGTAAGAAGGTATTCAAATATGTAGTGTTGTTAGAGGAAGACTTTAATAACGACATCTCAGTTTGGAAACTATTCGTAGATGGATCTTCATGCGCCACTGGCAGTGGAGCTAGACTCATTTTTAACACTCCAGACGATTTAGATGTGGAATATGCTTTGAGATTTTAATTTCAAGCCTCCAATAATAAAACCGAGTATGAAGCATTAATTACAGGCTTGGAACTAGCCTCATCACTAGGTGCCGAGTAGGTAATAGTGCACAGTGATTCTAAACTTACTATTTACCAGATGCTTCAGATATATGGACTTAAAGGAGAAATAATGGTAAGATACTTGGAAAAGATTATGGAGGTTATGTCTTCATTTCCTGTAGTAATGTTAGTTATAATTTCAAGGGTGAATAACGACCGAGCAAATTCCCTTGCTCAACTAACCTCAGCAACTTCGATGGAGCTCAAACGAACAGTTCTAGTGGAAATTCTAACCCATAGGAGTATTGATATGGAAGCTATCAGTATAATCTTTGTAGAATTGGGTCCTTTTTGGATGTACCCAACCAAAGATTACATTAAGAAATACTTGTTACCATCCGACCAGAAAAAAGCTAGGAAGATGAGATACAAAGCAACAGGTTATATTTTGAAGAAAGGCGTCTTATATAGATGAGGATACAATGTCTCTTTACTTCGTTGTGTTCATCCAATAAGATGTGGGTTCTTGGAATATAATTAATATCAAGTGAGGCGTAACCCCTTATCAAGATCAGGATTAACACTCCGTACAGTATTAAATAATGACAATGAACACAGGTGAACAAGAGGCAATGGGATTCAATATTCAGAGTTATATTAAATAATATATTTGTACCATAAATACACAATAGATATTATAAATAAATGGGACCAACAGGTTACCTGGTCGGAAGGAGAAAAAGTAAGAACTATGGGCACAATAAAAGCAAGGCAGGAACTTCAAGCTCAGTTAATACTCAATGATATGGGTATTGTCCTCATAGGGGCTCTCGTGTATGAAGGAAGTTGGGCAGCAGTTCTAGGTTCAGGATGCGTCTTTTTTGTAAACTATTTAGTTGGTCTATTTATACGAAGGCAAGGTTACTCGAGTAACCTTGCTAGTGTTTTAATGTGATTGGCCACCTTTACTACACAAGTATCCCCGCTCATTAATGTAGGATATATTGCATTAAACGCACGGGATCTCATAATTTCACGCGAAATTGCTTTACCAGTTGGAAGCATTGTGGGCATTAATAAGGGACGTGACGTGATAACTTAGGGGTTTATCTTAGAACATCTAAGGGTCAGATTTGGTAGACTAGGCCTGTTGTTCTAAGGATAAACCCAATTGAGTGTTGTAGTTTTGAGTCCCTAAATTCTAGACATTATGACGTCAGAAAGTGGGTGAACAGTGACCCCACTAGGTGTGTATATGGTCACATCAGTCAGACGAAATGGTGTTTGGTTTAAGGTTGCTCGACTGATAGTTAGCTCGAGTATTTAGAGTATTATTTATTTGTTAAGATCTATTTTTAAGCCAAGGTTGTAAGATTGAGGTACCTCGAGGAGTTTACCTCGAATGAGTAAAAATTATGGTATCTCGGTTCTAGCTAGCTCGAGCAACCACATACACTAGATGAAGCTTTCGCCCAAGTGTGCCAAAAGGGTTGGTAACTGTATTACCAACATTGCCTTCCTCCTAATCCTTTGAACCATGTCCCTGTGAGGTTCCCAGGAGGAGGTTGTTGGATAGAGCATGTTAGCTCTCCCATGACCTACCAAGCAAGGTCCCTCGTGGGTACCAAACAACCTCACTCAATATATAACATAAGATAAGGTACATAATACAATTCTTTCTGTTTCTTATTACAAACTATCGTCATTCGAGTGACCTTACTACGGGGTGGGATCCTTCAAGCCACGTTCGTGGAGAATCTTTGAGCTCAATCCTTTGAATTTTGTATGTGGAGAATCTTCGAGGTAGATCCTTCGAGCCACGTCTGTGGAGGATCTTTGAGAGAACTTGCTCCGGTGATCTTTATCTTCCTTATTTGTCTACCAAGCATCGGATTAACTATGCAAATCACTCTTTAATGGGGACTCCCCTACATTTTCCCCTTCGTGGAGATATTTGTTTATTGCATGAAGAAATATATGTACGAAACTCTTTGTCGATCTTCAATCCTTTCCTGAAACAAGTACACAATATCCTTGGGAGCTTAATCCATAAGAAATAACAAGTTATTAGTAATGGAGGAATTATATCTCCCTCCGTCTTTCGAATTGCCTCGTCTGTTTAAATATCTTTTAATATTTTTTATAGCGTCTTTTTTTTAGTGGGGCTTCAAGATTGCATGTGGAAGATGCCTTGGGGTAAGCGAAGGGGTTTATATAAATTTCCCCCAAAGCTCTTCATCTCCCTTAAGATTGAAAAAACTCCAAGCATGTCTCATTTAATGAGGTTGTCGTTTGCACTTTCGTGTGTAACACGTGGAGACGTCAAGGTAAGCGTGTGTTCCCCACACAATATCATTCGCGCATCTCTTCCTGAAATGCCATCACTACAACTCTTAAACCCCGTTGTTACGCGTGCGTGTTGGTTATGCAATTTGATTCGATCATTATTGAGTTTCTCAAAGCATTGCCTTTTGCCGCCTGTCAGGGTTTGTGTTGCCCCTATAAAAGGGGTATGCCTTCATCTCACATTTCCACCTTTGGGTTTTCGTTTTCAAAGTGAGCGTTTACGAGAGCAGATATTAAGTGTCTTTCCCTTAAAGTTCCTTTCTTTCAATCTACTTTCTTTTTTCTCCTTCTAATTTCCCCTCATGGCACCCATTGTAAAGAGGACCCATTATGCCAGGAGTGCTTCCCCCAGGACTCATACGCACCAGAACTAGTAGGCGCGCTATCGTCGTGCCCCATACTTTTGGGAACTCGATCGCTTTTGGCCGACGGCTGAAAAATTCCCCGGCGAACTAGAGTCAGTGGAAAATGCGAAGTTACTGATGGAGGAAGGCGATGATGCTGAGAGATTCACTTACATCGCTACTGGTACTGTTACCAGGTTCCGTGGTGACTTTCCATTTTCGAAGGTGGAGTTTGAGGCCTCCTACGGCACCTATGAGGGTTTATCCTCACTATTAAAATGTGGACTAGTCCGCACAAGAGTAGTATTATATATATATACTAAAAAGGCACCTCTAGACTCATCTACTGTGCCCTCATATTCTGCTATCAATTCTTGGTACATCTCGCACTGAATAAGGACAATGGGTTTGAAATATCCCACGAGCCATAAATTAAAAAGCAAGCATATTGGAAGCGAACATAGTTCCAAGCCATGGGCAACGCACCTACCTACGCACCGTCAACACTATCATTCTCACAGATAGCCCGTACCTTGGTTCCATGCTCTGAGGCACCAGTTAAATATCCCGCCGAAGGCTCCCCAAGATAGGACTGTCCCCTTTCCCAACCTTCCGTGATAGCAAGTATGGTAGGTATGTCATACACAGAATAAATATCATTATAGCCATTCACACAACCTATCAAGTTCATTAGGGACACATGTAACCCGAACATTTAACTTATAGGTAATATTTCTCTCATCACTACTTGCATTACACATACTAAATTACGAATACTCTCTTGCTTGTAACTTTTAGGGATAGCTCGTCGCTTCAATTATTATAAAGTATCATACCTGTTTTATTACCCAATAATCATGTCCTAACCTGAAATCCCATTTATACTGTTAATCATCACTTTAGATAAACATGCTACCCAGATTTGAAACAAAAGAACATTTCCCAAAAACTAAGACTGTCGTTTGAACCATAAGCTATCTCGTTTGAACGAGATAGCATATCGTTAGAATGACGTATCGCGTGACAGGGTTCTTGTTCGAACCAGACTCAATCTCGTTTGAATGAGATTGAGCAATTTCGCCCCCAACCTATACCTACTGTGTTTTTCCTCCATAAATAGTCTAAAAATCTCTATAAATAAGTCCCAAACTCCCTCCATTCAATTCCAATTCATATTTCCACATAAAAGGATGATTTTCAACATTTTAACAGCATCAAATCTTGAAATATTACCCTTAATTCCAAAATCTCCAAATTTAAATTCATAGAATCCTAATTCATAAAGTTTCAAACTAAACCTTCTAATCTCAGATTTAAATAATTAATTATCATCATAATTTGTGGTTGTTCTTCTAATAATATGTACAATTCATCTATGTGTCAATTCCGCCCCAATATATCCTTTAATCATAAATTTCTCATCAATTTATATGCAATTCAATGGGGTTTTATTACCTACACTAACATGAACGCATTTAATTATAAAATAAATCAAGATTTAAACACTTGCCTCACAAAAGACAATCTAATCCTTTGGTGTTGTTGGTATGGTTGTGACCCTCATTCTCCGATCTACGCGATGGTGGTCACGATGGTGGAAAAGGTGCACTCGTGGTGACTCTTCTATATACTTCTCTTCCTCCTTCCCCCTTTTTGGTCTCTCTCTGTGTCTAACTTTTTCTCACGGCAGATAACCTAATCTAACCCACATAGGAGATCTTTTATTTCTCTAATTTCGTACTAAAATGCCCTTCCAGGATGCCGGTACGGCCTAAAATTACCCCGAAACCCAAGCTAAACCCCCGGGTAGACTTTTCTGACTATCTCGATCATTCCGGACACAACGGCACACTCGAAACGACCATATCAGCGACTTATAAGTATTTTACTTTTTATTCTATTAATTTAGCCCCGACTTAATTTTCATAACTGTCGTATTTTTCACTCACGGTAACTTTAATATTTACATAATCATATATTACTTTACTCACTAAGTAATATTCAATATAATTCTCACCAATAAATACTAATTCTCGTCACGCTAGTAATTATTTAATTAAATTCGGATTAATTATAAATAAATTTCTCCATTTAAATTAATTAATCTTAATTCCATAATGAAAATAAAATCTTTCAAAAATACGGGGTATTACATACTCCCCCCCCCCCCCCCCAATAACGGAATTTCGTTCTGAAATTCAGATACAATCTCTACTAAGACTGAGGATCTTACAACACCGTATCCTCCAGTACTAAAAAATAACTTCAAAGTAAGGCTCGTTCACTATGTTCCCAACTTCACAACAAGCTTGTTTAACTCTCTTGATACTGACATTCTTCATCAATTATAAGGTCACACATCAATAACGGCACCTCACTTTGTGCTCCTACCAACAACATTTAAATAAGACGAGCCTATACATCATTGGACCTATTATCTCAATATTATTGGAAGGTCACACATCACTACGTGCCAACTTATTCATCTAAACACAAAACTCCGATCCTGAGAGAAACCATATGAACATATGACCACTCTTGTTAGTCCTTCAAATCTCGATTCCTGGAGAAGTAACTCTTACGATCGTCAAAAAACACCCAAGACCATTTGCGGTTATTCCACATTAGTCATCGGACTCTAACTCTCAACCAATCGAAAATTTCTTATTATCCGCTCACCTCTAAGCAACCAGAGGGAGAATGGTTAAGGGTTTTTTTACCTCAAAAAACCACAATAAGCTCCTTGTTCACAGCAAACAGGTGCGAGTGTTTACACACAACTCTACCATTTATGTAATATCTTCTCCCAATTACCATACTATACTTCACTTACCAGCTATATCAGTTATGGAAATGAAATAATCACAGTGATTCCAAAATCACATTCATGCACCTTCACTAGTGGTCAATCACCTTCGGCCTACTCCTCGAGCTATAGGTGATACGACGTGCTCAAAACAAAATGTCATGTCCAGTGCTTCCTGAAATCCCATATTAGAGGTGGGGTTCAAGGATCTCATCCTGGTTCACAACAATACTGGGCAGGACCACGAACCAGTGCGATCCTTCTTTTCAAAGAAAGAATGGGGCACACTATCTGGTAGTGTAACTCACCCCAAAGGAATAACAATTATTTCCTTTTTGGTCAACTTGTTCCACACATTCGAAGGAAATCGTGACCTTATCTTGAGGTCGGTAACCCATCAATGAAATTTACCAGCTTGACTGCCCCCTTCCATTAATGGAATCGTCAACGTGATACAAAATTTTCTGGTTCATCATCTTGCTCCAACCGATTTCTATCTATAAGTGGTGCACGTGAAGACTACTCACTGTGTCCCGCTCAACACCGAATTCCACTTATAACATCTCACACTAAGTGGTACTTAATACTCCCCTTCTTCCCTCGGGTATACCAAAAGTTCTGACCCGTGCACTTTTTTCCACGATGTGCACTTCTGGACTCTTTAAACCTTATTGACAACATCTTTCTATTTACGCGCAAGTCACTCTCAACATTCGACTGGGTAGGACATCACTCTAAATTTCCATAATAATTAAATTTTCCTCTTCTCAAGAGATATCGCTTTTTAAATGGCTTCTCACAACCATTCAATCAAATACGGGTGTGCTACTCTGATCGCACGCATATGTATGGATTATCGTCCTTCTCACATGACTCTTAATCCACTCTACCACTTCTACTTCGTTATGTCAACCCCACAGGCATATATTTCACACATCCATTCCCACATCTCTTAACCCGTACGATTCTGACATCAGCTAACCAGGGCGCCCACACACCCTATAAATTATGCATACTGGCGTAAACATTCACGTACGCTTCACATAACACCCAATTATTTATTGCCTCTACATTCACAATGTGGTTATAACACTTGGGTATTCTCAACCAACCTAAAAATTGAAAATTTTAAATTCTCCTCAACATCGTTCCACCCTTCAACTCGTAGTGATAAACAATATTTTCAATGCTTCCTCATCGCACAACTGACTCACTGGCCTTATATCTTAACATAACTTTCAATCTTACAGTTATAACTACATACTTCTATAATGATTGAGGTACCAGACTCATGGACTAATGAACAAACATCTCCCTATTTTCAATCTGATGCTAAGTTTCATGTGTGGGATGTCTCGCAAAGCGAAATCCAAACAGGAACCCCCCCGATACACTACTACCTAGCATTGTCGGTCATCAAAATCCGTTAGTCCCTCAGTCTATAGCATGTACCCCTAAATTCTCATCTCTTAACATAAAAGCTATATCTCATCCCGTAATTATATTTACACAAGGAACTCCCGCCATCACATGCACTATCACTCAACATTAATGGTAATCAAATTCCATAAACCTTGAACACAATCGGGACTCTCAAATTCTTATGCCGATACATATAGAAGTAACTCTCAACTCCCACACCTATAAAGGAGTGATATAATAATTCGCTCTTCCTATCCTCAAGTCCTGAGTGTTAAACATGATAACAAGCTAAATCTCTCCGCTCGATAGGAAAACTAATACACCTCGAATCATATCAATAAAGTCTCTACACACCTGGATGAAATATATTAACTCTCCGAAGTCCCTGTAACAAAATAATATAGATGCGAGCTCGACCTTCTCGTAAATAAGGCATCACCAAAACAACGCATCCTTCCCTAGAGCAACAACCCCGATTACCTTCCAATAACTGTCCACTATCATTCTAACCATTTCTATAAGGCCTTATCCAGGATAATATCATACTCGTATAACACATCACTAAAACGAGTAATCTCAATAAAATATATACCACTATCAATACACTCGCTCGTCCAAGGTCCCACCAGATATAACCCCGTGATACTAGGGAAAACATTCACACAATAAAAATGTTGTCGATATATGCTCTAAACTCATATCACGCGCGAATCTAGCGCAATTCAAAGTACCATTACTCATTTGAGTCACATGAAACATACCTCCTCCTCTGAGGATAAAATTCATATTTTCTACCTTACCAATCACCCCGGCTACTCAAATGGTTCCCGGACATAACACACTTGTCAGAACCAAAACAAAAACAACTTTAACCATTGCCCTTACTACGCACCATACTTTTGTTCCTTTACTCGCTACGGGAAAAACTAATGCATGTGGTACTACTCTCCACAAAAATACTTCTATGTATAATCCACTTATTCCCAACAATCATGCCCATATTAAGGTTGCCCTTCTCTCGGTTGATGGCTACCCCGTTGTTCCCTTAGTTCTGTTGGTCCAAAGTAATACACTACTGGCCTCAACAACGCTGACTGAATTCACCATCTTTAGGTAAGAATTCCGTTATCCGAATCATTTAAATGAATCTCCTGATGGGTCTCCCCCTTGTGGTGCTTCACTAACACAATTTCACCCAGTCTTACTCTCTGACTAAATTTTTCGATTCTTTTATCTCCCCACACAAGGATGAGTTAACATCTCTATTGACAAAATGTGACATTGTCACCATCTGCATCAACCGTCCAAGCAGAATGCCCCTTAAGTGTTGGAAACTATTCTTACAAGTCAATTTCCCACTTAAAATCCTCAACTCCATTGTACCTACTTCATCCGGTACAAAATTCGCTAAATAATTAAATTCATTTTCACAAATGGACCTCTGTCCATCCCTCCTATGATGAGTTCAGAACAACGTTCACATCTTATCCTAAACATTTGGTAAAGGAACTTGTGGTCAAACCGTATCAAAGATCCTTCCATTAACACAACATTCCACTGCTAAATTTGGTGGTTGACTCTCACCATTATAACTTTGCTCCTAAGAGACAAGTAAAAAAAATTCCCCAAATTTTCACTTCTGGTTAACCACTCTCCGCCATATGCCCAAGCCTTTGGATATTTAAATTTCGTTAGCTAACACACACAATCTTCTTATTTCTAGAATTCCACTCATGGTCCTCTTCAAAGGCCCGTCTGACTTTCTCCTATTCTAACCACGCTAGGTGAGTCTAATTTGGCACCACTTTCTACTACAGTGGTACTTGAAAATCATATACTACACCCTAACAGTCTTTATATCCCTAACTTACCGTGCCATAATAGGGGTGACCTCGACTACGGTCATCATCCTCGAAAATACTCTATAACCTCAACTGAGCTCTGCCTCCTGATGTCCTCCCAACGGCCCTCGCCTGTAATACTTCATTGTTCGGCACACGGACACACATGAACATAAATAAGATTCACTAATGTATACTTCATAGCAAGAGAACAAAATCTCATCATAGTAATCAACAATCCTAAACATAGGGCTCTATATCAAATAAAAAGGCAATGCTGAAAGCATAATAAGCCGCACAGATCCTAAGGACTCTAGAACCTGATTCTCTAATACCACCTGTGATACCCCGCCTAATTAAATATCAGGTGATCAGTCATTTATTAAATTAAATTAGAATATCCAGTTGGTTTAGAATATGCATCACTGTCGAAAACTTTTATTAAAATACTAACCACCTAATATTTAAAAAGGGCTGATATCAAAATTTTATCTTTTAATTAATATAAAACCAATTTAACGAGTAACTAAACATTCACCATTCAAAACAATCTCATATGCAAGGAAATAACTGAAATAATAAATGCGACTAGACTAAAAACTTCCAGCCTAAATACCAAATACAATAATCCAACAAAGTAATCCCACAACTGAAAGAAAGAAAGAAATAAATACATAAACTCTTACTGTCTAAATAGAAGAGGGTAGACATGAACAAACTGAAGGAAATAACTCAGGGTAAAGAAATGATAATCATAGAGGCGTCTACTATCGAGGTTCTATAACTTCCACAACAACTACTGCACATTAAATAAATGAACCTCTTATGCTTGGTGTCCCTGTGACTCGGCATCTAAACAATTTGACAAAAGAAAAGAGATTTGTAAGAGACGGGTCAGAGCCCGAGTGTAAAGTATTTTAAAATTTTTAGCAAGTATTTAAAAATTGCAGTAAAGCAAATAGTATGTGCATGTTAGCTTTTCGACCACTCACTTGAGATTCTCACCTCTCAACCAATGTGCACGCCTAACGCACCTCTAAACCTATTCTAATTATTTTATCACCAAACTAGACTGTAGGCATAATCCTTCTCATCACTATCCGTAATACCAACCCGTATTTTTTCACACAATACCCTATTAAATGTTTTCACGACTGTTATCTCAATTTTGATAAGTATTTATAAATCACGTTAAGTATTCACTTACTTAAGTTCTTCAGGAATTTCCATTATATTTCTTATCCCCATACTTTCACATGGCAAGTAATATATATATACATACTAAAAAGGCACATCTAGACTCATATACTGTGCCCTCATACTCTGCTATCAAGTTTCGGTACATCTCGCACTGAATAAGGACAATGGGTTCGGAATCTCCCATGAACCTGTGACACCCCGTCTAATAAAATACCGGGTGATCAGTCCTATATCAAATTAAACAGGAATATCATCTGGTTCATTCTTAGCATCACTGTCCAAAATATTCTAATTACTAACCACCTAGTCTTTAATTAAGCTGATGCCAAGTTTTATCTTATGAATTAATATATTGAACCCAACCAATATAAAAGGAAACTAAAATAACTATCACAAGAGGAAAATCTAATCATGCCACACAATATATAAAAGTGTTAGTCGAATAACATCGACTATACAAGCAACCCATAAAGTGCAAGTATAAAAGAGTACCGATGCATGCCAAAACTGAATATAAAAGTACAAGCCCAATAGTACAACTGAAATGTCCCTATCTAGAGATAAAATAAGACAGGAGTCTAAACAAATATCCCACAGCATCCATATATACTGCAGCTACGCAACCTGTAGGAAGAATCAAGCCTGACGCCCCTATGGTAGGACACCTAAAAGGTTTTATAGCAAGGGTTAGAACCCAAAACATTTGAAAATATTTAGCAAGTGAATTTAAATGAAATAAATTAAAATGCATGTATGCTCTTTATATTTAAGTTAATGTCGCACACTATCTTGAGTAAACCTCACCCCTCTACTAATGTGAATGCCAAACGTACTATGCACGACCCACCTAGCTAACCACCCCGTAACTAGCCTTGTCATATACATTCTACTATTTTCCCCACTACTACATCCCAAGTTAGTTTAGCATACACGTTATAAGTTATTATTCACATTAACTTATTTAAACCAATTATCATTCAATACTATATAACCGTTTCACTAGTTATATTAATTATACATTTACACCATGTATATATATATATCTGTATGTAATTCTTCACTATATATACGTATCATATCTCAACATTCACGCGTATGTTGGATATACATGTTATCACCCAACGTGTAGGAGGTCATCATAGTTCCCCCCGTAAGTGCCCCTTCCATACCATAATGGCCCACCCCTAAAAACAGACGCTATGACCTGGGGAATATACTCGCCCTGCATTCGCTAGTCAGAGGACTCATCCACATCGCACAACTTCCTAAGATAGCATTAATATTGGTATGATTTACTATAAATATTATTCCCATAAATATTTATATATAATATATATATATATATATATATATATATATATATATATATATATATATATATATATATATATATATACTACACGTCACCGTAAATAAATATATATAATATAGGATACCAGTGTACTATGTCCATACACAAGCCTAAAACATGTAAATCTATGGTCCGACTTTATTTCAATTAATTATACACTTATTAATTTTCATTATTTTGGTGTCACCCTACCGAGTATACCCGAACTCTCTATCTCTCGCCCCAAATTCAATAGTTTCACTCCGTCATTCAATTTCATTCAATTAAGTCTACCCACTTAATTAACAAGGTTACAATTCACTAAATCATGAACCATAAATCTTCAAATTCATTAACCCTCTAATTAATTCAAGGGTAAATACTAACAAATTAAACCCTAAATCATGCCCAAAATTTCAGAAACCAACTAAAGCAGAAATTGTGAATCTCCAACACATAACAGGTCTGAATTAGGGTAAACCAGAAATCTGACAGACTTAACAGGTCGTTCAAACGACAAGACCTGTCATTTGAACGACAGTGGATCTCGTTTGAACGAGATAACAGGTCGTTCGAATGACCATGGTATCATCTTCTTCTCTCTTTTCTGCCCAGAAAACTCAGTCCACCATTAACACATTTTAAACCTTCATTCTGTACAGATTTCTTCACCAAAACGTCCCCAGATTATCCTAAATCCATAATTTAATCATATTAAATCTAACCCCAACAATTTCATCAATTATGGAGTAAAAATAATCAAATCTTAAAACCTCTATAGATTTACCTAATCAAAGAAATCTCGAATTTCTCATGAACACAAACCCTAACATATTAATTGATTCCCACCTCCTTTAATATGAATAGGTAAATACAAATTAACAATTGCAAATTAAACCACTTGCCTTAATTTGTAAATCAAAGCCTTTGTATGAGGATGTTGGATTGAATTTAAGGATCTCTTCTTGTTCTTGAAGCTATCTCCCAAAATCCTAAAATTGTCCTCTAATGGCTCTCCTCTTAAGCTCTCCACAATTTTAGTCTTCAAAAAAGACCTTAGGTGGCCTTACCCTTACAATTAGGGTTAAAAATGTGACACCCCACCTAATAAAATACCGTGTGATCAAACCTATATCAAATTAAAACGGGAGTCTCATATGATTCATTCCCAGCATCACTGTCGAAAACCAATTTAATTACTAATAACCTATTAGGCTGGCGTCAAAATTTTATTTAACTAAACTTTTTAACCAAACCATTCAAATAAAACATCCACACAGTTTATATATACAAAACTGAAATGAAATAAAATAACCGAACACTATGTTTAACATGATACAACCAAATCAAATGCCGCACTAAAAGGTGAAAAAAGAATAAATAATACAATTGGGCTATCAGCCCGAGTGTTTCTACAATACCTCCTATCTAGATTACAAGGATAGTGAAAAAAGAATAAATAATACAATTGGGCTATCAGCCCGAGTGTTTCTACAATACCTCCTATCTAGATTACAAGGATAGAAGCGTCTACAGTAAACTTGCATGCATCCACAGCTGCTGCAGCGAACGTCTGACTCGAAAGAATCTTCATCCAGGCATCCCTGCGTTTGGACACCTAAAGTATATATATATATATATATATATATAGCGAGAGCGAAAAATAGAGAAATGGGTCAGAGCCCGAGTTGTGAAAATATTTAGCAAGTGCATAAATGCCATATTTAAAAATATGAATTATCTCATATTTAAATTGGTATCTCACTCCCATGAGATACACCTCACCCCTCTTCTAAAAGTGCACACCTATCGCATACATTTTAAACAACCTAGTTAAGCTACCCGGCCTAACTAATCTATTTCACCCATCTTCTAATAATCCTCACAGTTCCAGAGTACAAAGGGCTAAACTTCTCCCAATTCCCAACATTGCTCTACGTTCGTGCGTGGGGTGTCTCGCGGAGTGAAATCCAAACAAGAAACCCCCACGATACACTACTACATGACAATGTTGATCGTCGAGATCCATTAGGCCCACGGCACTTAACTTATATAATAAAAACTTTTATATATATATATATATATAGTTCTCACTAGAACCTATGATTCATATTCATATAAATCCGTATATAAATTTACCAGAAGGGGAATGTCAGCTTATCATTCTCTTCACTTCACTCAAGTCAATTATATATAATATCTCGTCTTATGTACACGCAGTATATTATACACAACACGTATAATTATACCTATCACAACATAAGTATAATAACCATCCCACCGAGCTATAACTCGAGGATGCAGTCTCATAGTGCCTATCCGAATCCGAGTTTACTCACTCAGCCACGGTACCAAGCCAGACTCGCTCATGGTCATGGTAAAAACACATAACGGTGGAGGCGGTCATATTCCCTCTGCAAGTAGAGTACACACATTGCACTTGAACGCGGGATGAGATGACCTGGGGATATACTCACACTGCTCCTCAAGCCAGGGGATTCACCCACATCACGCAACCTCCCTGGATCGCACTAGAGAAAATATAGAAGCTGGCTGTTCCAACCCTACGCCAAAGGAAAGCCCGTAGAATCAACCTCTAAAGTATAAATATACCAATCACACACTTATATATTTATTCGTATCATATTATACATATACTGTAATCACATCGTATATATAATCTACGTTACTTCTCAAATATATATATATGGCTATAATTGCCAATCTCATATAGCGATAGTCAATACTCCGACTGTTCCCATTTGTAATAGTATCTAAGTATTCGTACACTTACAATACTAAACTTATAAGTATTTTCTATACACATTTGCCGAAGACCTCTCTCGAACATTGTTCGACCCGAACCTTCACTAAATCCATACCCCAGATTGTACACTAAACTGATCCAATGTTCTTTCTTTCATTCCAAGGTTTACTCACACTTAATACCATCATCTAGGAGTCCTAATATCATAGCTAGACTCCCACACAATTTTCTCCAATTGCAATTTAACTCCTCTTAAACTCAAATAAGGAAAGTTGCCAATTTTAACAAAGGCAATTCATTTCGCCCGAAATACGAATCGATTCGGGACAACGAATCGATTCGACTTCCTTTCGAAACGATTCAGAAAGTGTTATGCAAGTAGGTCCTCAAAGACGAATCGATTCGGTCTCAATCCGAATCGATTTAGCCTGAGACAGCCTTACAGATCCCCTTATGCGAATCGATTCGGTCTAGACCCGAATCGATTTGCCCTGTTCGAGGGGCACTGTTTGGGCGATTTCTCAATCTCCAAAATACCCAAATATCAATTAAACCTCCATTTTAATGGTTTCTAATATCAACCACCAACTCTATAATCATCCAAACACTTATTTCTAACTAACACATCAATTTCTTTTCTCCCAATGCCAGATTTGATTTCTAAGTAACGATTTTGATCTCGGACAGCCTTCCGTAGAAAAATAATTATAAATCCAAAAAATACGCGGTTGACGCCCATGCGACCGTATCGAAAAGATATACAAATTTGATTTTATAACGATGAGCTGAATCGATTCGATTCCTAGCCGAATTAATTCGGAAAGGATGGCGTTCTTATTCACCTTCTTCTCCAAAAATCCCAAATCTCCATTAATACACCTCCAAGATTTGTATATTCTCTCCCATCATCATCAAACCTTAAACAACCATATATACACACATAAAAAGGGTTATAATCATCCTAGAACCCATAACCAACAACTAATTTCAATTAATTCCTAAGTTTCCCAAATTGGATATTATCCAGGGGTTTATTCGTTAATCTTTCAAAAAACCCGTTTTGATTCACGAAAACCCAACCCAAAATCTTTATAGTTTATAATTACTAATTATGATTTGAGATTTATGCTTAAAAGAAATAAAGCAAGTAAACACTTGCCTCGTGGATAAAATTCGACGACCTCGAGTCGAATACCGCAGAGTTTGGTCGGAATCTCCTTTTTCTTCTCCCACTCTTCCTTACTCTCTTATCGTTCTTTTCTTTTCTTTTCTTTCTTTCTCCCACTCTCTCGTGTCTTATATAGAGAGAAATAAGGGTTTATCCTTTATAAACCCAAAAATGACTCATTTACTCAATTGCGAGTCCCTATTGGTCCAAAAATCCCCGGAACCTAAACACTACCCCTGAATACTCTATTTTGACTATCTCGGCCATTCCAAAACCAACTGCGAACTTGAAATCTCCATCTGTATCACTTAACTACAATTCACTAATTAAACCCAACACATCTCAATACGGGTTTTCCCAGTAAACTATTACCCTTTGCCGCTTTATTCAACTGCGACATGTAATTTGAAATAATCTGACTTATTTACTTAGTCCCAAAAGTACATGTAGAACACATCAGAAATCATCTAATCCTCATAAACTCCAAAAATTATTATTCACAAAAAAATTTTGAATTTCCAAATTACACATATTTATGTAATTAATATATCTATTAAAGTACGGGGTATTACATACTTCCTCCCTTACAACGGAATTTCATCCCCAAAATTCGTATGCAACCTATAGCACCATCCTAGGATCGCTAACCATACTACGTCCTAGTACACCGAAGTCGAATGGTACTACCCAATGGTACCCTACCATATACCACCTATCTCAAGGCTTATATTGTAACACACTAGCTTAACGACAAGCTTATCTAATTCTCAATATGCTACAACACTACCTCGGTCGTAAGGTTGACTCTAATAACATCATATCGCACCAATCATTTTTATTACCGCATATGAAGAAAATGAGCCTATACTCGTCGCTCTAACGTATTGATCCCATCGGAGATTCGCTACTCTAGGCGTCCACTCATCTACATCAGAACCTCTAATTTTCCTAAAAAGGGATATCTACACTAGTGCTTGACTACATCCGTCAGTCTCATCGCTTATCTTAGGTGTGCTAACTCTTGTTGCACCTACACAATTGGGTTATCGTGTGCCTTCTACGATGTTCAATCCAACCCATAACTGCTCCAAAGCATATTCTTCAGCTTTATGTACTACGCCTCTTCTACCTTAGGAGATATATAAAATCAGCTTACCAAGGTGCCCACACACCCTTTTGACCCGTGCCTATCTGCACAACCACTATAAACGTCATCGACGTAACACTCTCTCTAAATATGGGTATTACTTTCTTGGCCTGGTGTTAATACCTGGGTATTCTCAACAATCTTCTCAAGATCCAATTCTTTTTGTACCTGGAAATCCAATCTTCCTCAAGGGTAACCCACCAATCCAACATGTGTAAAATGATTACTATCCTAACTATATCCGTAGTACCTAAGACCTATCTCAACTTCGGACATTCATTCGGTTTCATACGTAGGACGTCTCGCAAAGCGAAATCCAGAAAAAGAACCCTCCAAATACACTACTTCCTCGCATCGTTGGTCATCGAGATATAACAGCCTAAGGCACACCATCGGGACGTCCTAAAATCCTACCTCGCTAACCTACTAATGCTCTGCTACCACTATATCCTTCCATCTCATCGAAATGGAAAGTCTAACTAATAGGGCACCTACTTTCTACAAAAGTGTTACGAACATCATACCCAAAACATATTTCCTCTGAATTAGCCTTCTATTCAAGGCGTGGATATAATCCTCAAATCAATCCTCTTTACCTTTTCTCACCCACATACTTGCGGTGAGAGAACCATTTCAGTGCTTTTCCACAACACTCCCACTTTCACCAGTCTTCGATCATCACACGGCTCTCAGTCTATAGTGTTTTCTCCACACTAGGTGACTTATCATCAAAACCAACATCCTTGCACCCCATAATATCTCTCCACTTCTGAAGTCACTAAGGTTAATGCGTGGAGTGTCTCGCAAGCGAAATCCAAACAAGGAACCCATCCAATACACTACTGCTTAACTTTGTCGGTCGTAGAGGTCCGTTAGTTTTAAATATTCAACCGGGATAATCCCATCCCATCTGTCAACAAAATGTGGTCAGAACTCCTTCTTCTCTTAAGGATCCAAACCACAAGCGCTTGTACTAACACTAAGTCCTTAGCGCAAACAACAACGATCTTAGACTCGTAACTTAATAATAAATTATGCATACCTTCAATCATTTATGTAAGGTTTCCACACACTCAAAGCAAGATAATGAAACATCTGCTCACCAAAGTTCCATCTAAACGCACAATAAAGGCGAACTCAATCTGTATCCAGATGAGATATCGCAACAACAACCTGTTCCACCCTGGAACTGCAGATACGATAATCTTGCAATCAGTTGCCTGCCATCACTCCGATAATACAATAACATTACTCTTATAATAGTACCATACTCGTATAACACATACAAAATGAGTAGTACAAACCAGATATAAATTCAAAATAGAACCCTGCTAATGCCAAAAAACATATAGGCATATATTATCTAATGTTATTGATACCACCACGAAGCTCGAATTACACACACGTATCCAGGGTTAGCGAAATACAGCGACTCTATCTAGCCATGTAAATATACCTCCTTCCTCCGAGGCAAAACTCGTACCAATAACTTCGCCAATTTTCTTAACTCCTCTGATTGGTTCCCTGGCATAGTACACTTATCTTAACCGAACCAAAATTACTTTAATCAATTCTCTATCTGAGCACCCTACTTTCGATCTTTAAGTCCTATCAAGTAAGGACTATCCATGTGGTTCAACATTCTACATCACCCTATTCTCCATACCTGGCCTTCCTGACTCTGCTAAGGTTATCAGTATCTCAGACTTTATAGTCTTGATCCTGACAATCACCTTAGTAGTTCCCTTAACTCATTCGACCAAAAGGGAACACACCACCGGCCTCAACTACCCTGTTTTAATGAACTCCCCGGGTGGATGTCCACCAATGGGGATCCACTAACGCACACATTCTTCATAAGTGTTAGCAATATTTATAGTGAGCCTATCATTCCTCGAAAGGACTCTCCCTTCATTGTACCTTCCTTAATTCGGTATAAAGTTCACTTATCCATATTACTTTTTATTCACTGTCGGCCTCTGACCGATCCTCATGTGAATAATCCAGAAGTTGAATTCTCCCAAGTCTAATCAATTGAAGTAATAAGCGGTTTAAACCATCCATAAGACTCTTCTATGAGAAAAACATCCTTCTCCCCCGAATATTGTGACCGTCGTTCCCACCATTTTAATATTTCTCCCACGAGTGAAAAAATTTCCTCGAATTTTCACGTCTGGGTATTTCTATACCCTGCTCTACACCAAAGCTTCTGAGCCTTATACTTCCGCTGAATCACATTACACTGACTCCGTATAACTTAACTTCAACGTATGGTCCTTATCGAAGACCTTTCGAACCTCTTCCCAATTTAACTTCACCGCGTATTTCAAGTTTATCACCACTCTCTACTATAGCGGTACTTGGATAATTATAACTACTATACTTTAGTAGTCGTTGCAACAATCCTTAGCAAATGCCACAAGGAGAGTGACCTCTACTGCGGTCCTAGTGTTTGACTTCAACTAACTGCTCCAGCGAAGCCCCGCCTCCTGCTGCCGTCATCACGTTTTTCCTTGGTCGCCCTTCCTCGATCAGCACACGAACCTAGAACGAGCACGCAAAAGATTTACTATGATCTTATATAATGGCATGAGAATGAAATCTCACAAGAGGAATCAAAAATCCTAATCATAAGGCTCTAAATCAAATTCAGAGCAATGTTGAAAGCGTAGTACATCCGCAGAGATTCCAAAGGACATTAGAACCTGATGCTCTGATACCATCCGTGACACCCGCCTAATAAAATACCGAGTGATCAATCCTATATCAAATTAAAACAGGAGTCTCATATGGTTCATTCTCAGTATCACTGTCGAAAATAAATTTAATTACTAATAACCTATTAGGCTGGCGTCAAAATTTTATTTAACCAAACTTTTTTAACGGAACCATTCAAATAAAACATTCACATAGTTTATATATACAAAACTAAAATGAAATAAAATAACTGAACACTCGGTTTAACATGATACAACCAAATCAAATGCCGCACTAAAAGGTCGAAAAAGAATAAATAATACAATTGGGCTATCGGCCCGAGTGTTTCTACAATACCTCAAATCTAGATTACAAGGATAGAAGCGTCTACAGTAAACCTGTATGCATCCACTGCTGCTGCAGCGAACGTCTGACTCGAAAGAATCTTCATCCAAGCGTACCTGTGTCTAGAAACCTAAAGTGTATATATATATATATATATATATACAGCAAGAGAGGAAAATAGAGAAATGGGTCAGAGCCCGACTTGTGAAAATATTTATCAAGTGCATAAATGCCATATTTAAAAATATCAATTATCTCATATTTAAATTGGTATCGCACTCCCATAAGATACACCTCACCCCTCTTCTAAAAGTGCACACCTATCGCATACATTTTAAACAACCTAGTTAAGCTACCCGACCTAACTAATCTATTTCACCCATATTCTAATAATCCTCACAGTTCCAGAGTACAAAGGGCTAAACGTCTCCCCATTCCCAACATTGCTCAACGTTCGTGCGTGGGGTGTCTCGCGAAGCGAAATCCAAACAAGGAACCCCCCGATACACTACTACATGATAATATTGATCGTCGAGATCCATTAGGCCCTAGGCACTTAACGTATATAATAAAAACTCATATATATATATATATATATATATATATATATATATAGTTCTCACTAGAACCTATGATTCATATTCATATAAATCCGGATATAATGAAGTGGAATGTCAGATTATCATTCTCTTCACTTTACTCAAGTCAATTATATATAATATCCTGTCTTATGTACACGCAATATATTATACACAACAAGTATAATTATACCTATCACAACATATGTATAATAACCATCCCACCGAGCTATAACTCGAGGATGCAGTCTCATAGTGCCTATCTGAATCCGTGTTTACTCACTCAACCACGGTACCAAGCCAGACTCACTCATGGTCATGGTAAAAACACACAACGGTGGAGGCTATCATATTCCCTCTGCTAATGGAGTACATCCATCGCACTCGAACACGGGATGAGATGACCTGGGGATATACTCTCCCTGCTTCTCAAGCCAGGGGATTCACCCACATCGCGCAATCTCCCCGGATCGCACTAGAGAAAATATATAATCTGGCTGTTCAAACCCTACACCAAAGGAAAGCCCGTGGAATCAGCTTCTAAAGTATAAATATACCAATCACACAGATATATTTATTCGTGTCATATTATATATATATATATATATATATTGTAATCACATTGTATATATAATATACGTTACTTCTCAAATATATATATATAATTGTCAATCTCATATAGCGATAGCCAATACTCCAACTGTTCCCATTCATAGTAGTATGTAAGTATTCGTATACTTACAATACTAAACTTATAAGTATTTTCTATACACACCTGTCGAAGACCGCTCCCGAACGTTGTTCGACCCTAAACATCACTAAATCCATACCCCAGATTGTACACTAAACTGATCAAAGGTTCTCTATTTTATTCCAAGGTTTACTCACCCTCAATACCATCATCTAGGAGTCCTAATATCATAGATAGACTCCCCCACAGTTTTCTCCTATTGCAATTTAACTCCCCTTAAATTCAAAGAAGGAAACTTGCCAATTTCAACAAAGGTGAATGGATTCGTCCCAAATACGAATTGATTCGGGACAGCGAATCGATTCGGTTTCTTTCCGAATCAATTCGAAAAGTGTTCTACAAGTAGGTCCTCAAAGGCGAATCGATTCAGTCTCAATCCAAATCGATTCGGCCTGAGACAGACTTACAGACCCCCTTATATGAATCGATTCGGTCTGGACCCGAATCGATTCGCCCTGTTCGAGGGCCACTGTTTGGGCAATTTCTCAATCTCTAAAATACCCAAATATCAATTAAATCTCCATTTTAATGGTTTCTAATCTCAACCACCGACTTTATAATCATCCTAACACTGATTTCTAACTAACACATAAATTTTTTTTCTCCCAATGCCATATTTGATTTCTAAATAACGATTTCGATCTCGGACAGCCTTCCGTAGAAAAATCATTATAAATATAAAAAATCATAAAAATACGCGGTTGGCACCCACCCAAGCGACCGTATCGAAAAAATCTACAAATTTTATTTTTTGACCAAGAGCCTAATCGATTCGATTCATGTCCGAATCGATTCGGAAAGGACGGAGTTCCTATTCACCTTCTTCTCCAAAAATCCCAAACCACCATTAATACACCTCCAAGCTTTTTATCTTCTCTCCCATCATCATCCAACCTCAAAAAACCATATATACACACATAAAAAGGGTTCTAATCATCCTAGAACCCATAACCAACAACTAATTTCAATTAATTCCTAAGTTTACCAAATTGGATATTATCCGGGGGTTTATTCGTTAATCTTCTGAACAAACCGTTTTGATTCACGAAAACACAACCCAAAATATTTATAGTTTATAATTACCAGCTATGATATGAGATTTATGCTTAAAAGAAATAAAGCAAGTAAACACTTGCCTTGTGGATAAAATCCGACGACCTCGAGTCGAATCCTGCGGAGTTTAGCCGGAATCTCCTTTTTCTTCTCCCTCTCTTCCTTCCTCTCTTCTCTTTCTTTTCTTTTCTTTATTTCTCCCACTCTCTCGTGTCTTATATATATAGAGAGAAATAAGGGTTTATCCTTTATAAACCAAAAAATGACTCGTTTACTCAATTGCGAGTCCCTATTGGTCCGAAATTCCTGAAACCTAAACACTACCCCCGGATACTCTATTCTGACTATCTCGGCCATTCCGAAATCAACTGTTCACTCGAAATCTCCATTCGAGTCACTTAACTACAATTCACTAATTAAACCCAACACATTTCAATACAGATTTTCCCAATAAACTATTAACCTTTGCCGCTTTATTCAACTGTGACATGTAATTTGAAATAATCCGACTTACTTACTTAGTCCCAAAAATACGTGTAGCACACATCAGAAATCATCTAATCCTCATAAACTTCAAAAATTATTATTCACCAAAATTCCTCGAATTTCCAAATTACACCTATTTATGTAATTAAAAATCTAAAAAAGTACGGGGTATTACAAAAAACTCTAACCCTGTTTTTGGGCCTATGGGCCTCTTAAAAAGGATCCAATATTTGGAGCTCATATTTATTTAATTAAGTCCTGAAACCCATTATATACATATGGACACTCATTTCGGACTATTCCGACCCTACCAGACTCAACCACGCGCTCATAATCGCCATCCGGATAATAATTTTTTAAATTAACTTCCACTCATCAATTTATTTAAATATCTATAAAAGTACGGGGTATTACAATAATTTTTTAAATATCTATAAAAGTACGATGTATTACAAAAAACTCTAACCCCGTTTTTGGGCCTATGGGCCTTTTAAAAAGGATCCAATTTTTGGAGCTCATATTTATCTAATTAAGTCCCGAAACCCATTATATACATATGGCCACTCATTTCGGACTATTTCGACCCTACCAGACTCAACCACGCGCTCATAATCGCCATCCGGATGATAATTTTTTAAATTAACTTCCACTCGTCAATTTATTTAAATATATTCACTTTTAAATATCCCAAATAATTCATTCTCATTAATTTATGACACAAGTAAATTACCAAATTACCGAATTAATTAATAAAGATAAAAACACAGAAATTAAGAGGTGTTACATACTTCTCCCCTTACAAGGGAATTTTGTCCTCGGAATTCGGACGTACCTACAGTAAATAGCTATAGATACTGCTCCCGCATGTCCTCCTCATGCTCCCAAGTGGACTTGTCGGCATGATGACCCCACTGAACACGGACAAGCGGCACAACTTTAGATCGCAACTGGCGCTCACTGCGATCTCAGATAGCTATTGGTCTTTCCTCATAAGAAATATCAGGTTGTAAGTCTATCTCCTCAAGTGGGACATGCCAAAATGGCCTCTGACTCCTCTTGTATTTCTTTAATGACGCAACATGGAACACATCGTGGATATGCTGAAGATGATCTGGAAAAACCAAACAATACGCTACCGGTCCAACTCTCTCAATGATGGGTAAAGGGCCCACATAACTTGGCGCTAATTTCCCATTTTTGCCAAATCTCATCACCCCTTTCATAGGGGACCCTCACTAATACCTGATCCTCGATCTCCAACTCCACATGTCTCCTATTCGCATCCTCTTAGCTCTTTTGCCTATCTTGGGATATATGGATATGCCCCTGGATTAACATAATATTGGAGGACGTGTCCCGAATCATCTCTGACCCCAATAGTCTGTTGTCCACCACCTCCAACCAACAAGCTGGTGAGTGACAAGGTCTCCCATACAATGCCTCGAATGGGGTCATGCCAATAGTGAATTGGTACGAGTTATTATACGCGAACTCTACCAGCTGAAGGTACTACTCCCAACCTCCCCCAAAATCAAGGATACACATCAGTACCATATCTTCGAGCATCTGATTCACCCACTCCATTTGCCTATCCGTCTGAGGGTGATAGGCGGTGCTCAACCTCAACTTGGTGCCCATAGTCTCCTAGAGGCTCTACCAAACATACGTTACAAAAATCTTATCCTTGTCGGATACTATATTTATTGGGACCCCGTGCAATCTGACTATCTTCGCTATGAACAGTCTCGCATACTGCATAGTCTCAAAGTCCGTACAAATCAACAAAAAGTGGGCCACCTTGGTCAAACGATCTACTATGACACATATAGAATCGTGACCCCTCTGTAAAATAGGCAACCCTGTAATGAAGTCCATAGAGATGCTCTCCCAACTTCCATACCAGGATCTCAAGTGGTTGCAACATCCCTGACAGTTTCTGATGATCTACATTCACAAGCTGACACGTGGCACACTTCGAGACAAACTCTGCAATATCTCATTTCATCCCCGTCCACAAGTACTGCCTCCTCATATCTTGGTACATCTTATCTCCACCGGGATGTACCGTAAATCTGGAGCCATGAGCCTCAGTAAAAATGGCG
Organism: Sambucus nigra; assembly: GCA_949130495.1. Lineage (NCBI taxonomy): Eukaryota > Viridiplantae > Streptophyta > Magnoliopsida > Dipsacales > Adoxaceae > Sambucus > Sambucus nigra. The sequence continues at coordinate 331,378,893 of OX422216.1, forward strand.
TGTCTCAAGTCCTCATCTCTTGGCATGACCAACCTCCCATTAAATCGTAGCCCACCCTCGGAGCTAATGGAGAAGGACACTTCACCCTCTGCTAGCAACTACTTTACCCTATCCTGGCAAAAAGAATAATCCGCATGATCCCTCACCACCAGCATAACAATCTCGGGTGTGACTACTAGAACTGCCATATATGCCTTGACAATCTCATCATCATGCCTAAGTTTGCTCCATTTCGCCTACCAAACTTCTGCCAAATCTTCCTTGGGTCGTAGACTCAATGCATCCGCAACTATATTGGCCTTTCCAGGATGATACTAAATATCATACTGGTAATATTTCATGAACTCCAACAACCTCCTTTGCCTTATGTTCAAGTCCTTCTGAGTGAACAGATATTGGAGTGATTTGTGATCCGTGAACAAGGTGAACTTCTCTTCCAAAAGGTAATGCCACCAAATCCTCAAGGAAAAGACTACCGCGGTCATCTCTAGATCATGAATGGGGTAATTCCTCTCGTGGGGATTTAGATTTCGGGACGCGTAAGCTATAGCCCACTCTTCTTGTTGCAATACACCTCCGAGTCCCTACAAGGACGCATCAGTATAAAATTGATAGTCTAATCTTTCCCTCGATAATGCCAATACGGGTGTCGATGTTTGCTTGTCCTTTAGCTCGTCAAACGCCAACTGACACGAATTGGTCCATACAAAGGGCACCCCTTTACGGGTCAAATTTATCAATGGTCCGGCAATATTGGAGAACCCCTTAATGAAACGATGCTAGTATCCAGCTAACCCCAAAAATCTCCTAATCTCAGTCGGTGTCGTGGGTTGGCCCCACTCCCTCACCATTGACACCTTACTTGGGTCCATGATAATACCCTGCTCCGACACAATATGGCCCAAGAACTGCACTTTCCGAAGCCAAAATACACATTTTTCAAACTTGGTGTATAGATGGTGATCTTGTAATGTCTGCAAGACCATACGGAGATGATCAACATGCTCCTCCTCCATGCGTGAATTGATCAAAATGTTGTTTATGAACACTAGGACGAACTGATCAAGAAAATCTATACAAACTCGATTGATAAGGTCCATGAATACCACCAGTGCATTGGTGAGCCCAAATGGCATCACCCAAAACTTATAAGAACCACATCGTGATAAAAAAGTGATTTTGGGGACGCCTTCCTCTCGAATCCTCAATTGATGGTACCTCGAACGTAAATTAATTTTGGAAAAATATACTGCCCCTCGCAACTGGTCAAAAAGATCTTTAATACTAGGCAGTGGATACTTATTTCTGATCATAACCTTATTTAACTCCCGATAGTCAACACATAAGCGGAGTGAGCCATCTCTCTTCTTCATAAACAACATGGTAGCACCCCACGGCGATGTGCTCTATCGAATAAATACCTAACCTAAGAGTTTCTAAATTTGTTCCCTCAATTCACGCATCTTCGAAGGGGACATACGGTAAGGCGCTCGAGCTATCGGCATAGTACTCGATGCTAGATCAATGACGAACTTAATCTTCCAACTGGGTAGCAACCTTGATATGTCCTGGAATATATCCCTAAAGTCCCTCACGACCGAGATCGAGTGTATCAGGATCACCACCTCATGTGAGGTCTCCTTCTAAAGTTAATATAAATGAGTGCGTGATCCTCCTTCAGGAAGGGGCATCGCCACTAAAAATATCTCCTGTCCCGGTATGCCAAACACTATGGCTCTCTTATAATAATCGACCATCGCTCTTTATTCGGCTAACCAATCTCTACCCAAAATAACAGCATAGTCCTCTAAGTCTAAGACTAAGAGGTCCGCCATAAAACTCAGTCCCCCAATCACAATGTCTACCCCCTACAAATCGAGTGAATAAGAGATCCACCCCTATCGATAACTCCATGCATATGAGTAGACTATCAGTCGTGTCTAGTAACCCAACCACTCTAGCAAAACGGGTCCTAACAAATGAATATGATGCACTAGTATCAAAAAGGATTCTACCATCAGAAGCATGGATAGGAAACATACCCTCTACTGTCGGTGGCACTGGCAGTGCTGGGGGAATTAGAACATCTCGAACGTTGTACACACATCTGTACTGCAACTGTCCTAACTACTATGGAATCTGGGGATCTGGAACTGTCGGAGGTCCCTGTACCTGATGGCCCTATGGGGAACCCTGCTGCAGACCCTTAACTAGTTGTGGCCAATCCCTCCTAAAGTGGCCTGCTCGATTACAAATGAAATAGCGTTTCTGACCGTCTCCCTAATACATACCCTCCTGGCAAGACGCTTTTATCCTTGATGGCCTTGGCGAGGCTTTCCTATCTGTTGGCCCTGATGGCCAGCCCTATTGTTCCCTTGACACTAGTGGCCCTGAGGAACCTGATGCTAATTTTAGCCCTACTGGCCCTGCCTGAACCCCTGTCTTCCATATCGAAATCTCTTGGTGGGATTCCTTTGTCAGGTATCCTGCCCCTACGATGCACCACTAGAAGAACCACCATTGGCCTTGCCCTGCTCACTCAGCTCCCCATCCCTCTTGCTCCCCTTAAGATGGAAGCGATGATCCTGACAATAGAGTAAGGCCACATTTACCACGTCAGTGTATATCACTAAAGCTAGATTCCCAATCAGATGTTGTTTGATCCTCCAGGACGACCCCTCAATAAGAATAGCTTTCTTCCTTCCTTCGTTGATAACCTCATCCGACACAAGAGTGTCCAAATGAGTGAACTCCTCCTCATACTCGATAATAGATCGGTCTCCCTGAGTCACCTCCCTTAGTCTCCTCTTCATCTCGGTCTCGATGGCCGCAAGAAAATACTTACGGTCGAACCGCACCCAAAACTCTACAACTATCATAGAATCCCTCTCTACAATGGTGGTAGTGGACTCCCACCACTGTAGAGCAACTCCCATCAGCCTAAACTTCGTAAGCATCCGTCTTTGCACCTCGCTACACTCCACCATCCGTAGGTGCCTCTGCATATCATGACTCCACTGGTAAGCTGCAATCACATCCGCACTACCCTGGAACTCTGGGGGATAGCTCTTCTGAAAGGCCTCCCGAACTCTCTGCCCCTCTGACGGCCCCGAGTGGGTCGTTGCAACTAGGGCCACTGGCTTTTGTGGCTAAGGCTGAGGGAAATGGGTTGCCATGGCTTCCATCGCTGCATTGACCGCCTGGGCCACCACCTCTGTCATCTGAGTTGTCGACACTAATCCTGGTGGGGCTTGCGACTGTGGAACCTATGGCTCCTGTTGAGCCTCCCTCACCTCGTCCTTGGTTGCTGCCCTAGCAAGTCTACCTCTCTTAGGCGACATCTAAAATTTAAAACGAGTTGTATTAGTTCACTATTATGAGGGCCTGAAGATAATCTCGATATTAGAGATAATCCCCCCAGCTAATATAGCAGATTCAAGGGAATAAGGCAGCGAGGCAACTCAGCCTAGGGAGATCTTCCAGTGAAGTAACTGGTCGAGAGGGCTCGTTATTTAGCTTTGTTGTCTTACTTAGTCATGTTGAATCTTTTTATATTGGCTACAACTACAATAATCGTAATGATGTAACGATGATAGTGTTATTCAGCGTGAGGTCAAACGGTACTCGCGAGAGATCAGGCTTGGCAGGGCCTGGGAGAGCTTTCATGCTCTATCGGGAGACCTCACTGTGGGAACTTCATAGGGACTTGATTTGGAGGATTGAGAAGTGAGGCAACATTGGGGCTTGTCCTGACCATCTTAAATACACCGGGTAAAACACCGAATGACCTTTGATCGTGGAATTTTGGGCGGAGAAACCTTGAGTTCCATCATGCATTGAATTATGAACCAAACAGCCATCTACTTAATGTCATGTCTACTTTAGGTGATGTCACTAGCCATCTAAGCAATGTCAAATCTACACTTGAGTAAACCAGCGTGGCATTTGGGATTGTCAGACAGTTGGTGAGCCACCTCTGTGATGACAGCCCCCTGACGCACAATGGTTAGGCAAAATGCATGTCTTGGCATTTAATGTTTATGATGTGGAGCTGACTGATTAAGCGTGAAAAGTAGCGTAACGTCAGAACGCTAATCATTGAATTCGATTCATCGTCTCAATACAAAAACCTAAATAACGACTGCACTTGCGAGTCAAGTATAGCGGTAAGTCGGGTATCAAATCCATAGGGAGTGTTAGTATAGCTCGTAATCGATATATCACTTCAGGAATAAAAACGTAAAAGGTGGTGGGTGATTTTAAATAAAAGGAAAAATAAGAAGTTAAGTCTAAACAGTATTAAATAAAACGAGGGTCGGGATCGCGTCCTCGCCATGGGCTAAACACGCGGAATTAGAATTTCGGTTCGAAAACATTTAATCGAGTATTTTTAATTAATCATAAACATCACACATGAAGGAATTTAAGCCAACTATGCGAGATTAAATATTTAATAAAAAATGGCGACACGCGTCTTAAAATTGGATTATCGCTTTAAATACTAGCGTTGCGTGACAATGAAAGTTAAACGCATAATAATTCCATTTTAATTCGCAAGGTTTCAATTAAATATAAGTTTACACGAAACCTAATTTTCGGAGCTCGACGCCCACCAATGGCGGACACACGACCCAAACCCTATTTAACTACTCACACAACATGAATAAACTAAATTAAACAACTAATTAATAATTAAAACAGGAAATAAATACATTACACTAATTAACTAGGCATGAAATTAACAAAGCAATAAATAAAAGGAACAAAGCATAAATAAGATTGGAACTTACATTAATGGGGGAGAAGGAATAGTGCTTTACAAACCAAAAAAATGGGGAAAAAGACATAAGAGAGAGAAGCTCTCAATTTCTAACCTAAAAACTAATTAAAGATGGAGATATATCCAAAAATAAACAAAGAGGTTCTTTTATACTAAGTGGAAATAAAATAAGAAAAGAAAAAGAAATAATAAAATAAAAAGGGATAAGTCTCATTTAACAACCAAAAAGAAAAAGGAAAAAGAAAATAGAAAAAGAGGGATAACAGCAAAGAGGTCGGTGGAAACAGGGGACTGGTCGACCGGGGTTCCAAGGCCGGTCGACCGCGACAATTGGGAGGGCAGCACTGTCAATGTCGAAAGGCCAAAATGGAATTTTCGATCGACAGGGGGTATGGGCACAATCGACCGGCGGTGCCAGTTAGTCCCAAAACGCAACATCCAAGTTGTATCCAAAGCTCCAAAACCCATTTGCGAAATGGGACCAAAAATCAACGATCGAAGCTCGTGTGTGTGGCCCACTCTCGTACCATGATAATTGTCAAAACCCACGCCCAAAACGAAGTCCCAAATGGCTCAACCCAAAACCCACCAAAAATGGCCAAAACCAACAAAATACCAAAGTGGGTATTCCAAAAATCCGAGCCAAACGACCCACAACTATATCCGTACGCAACCCAAACTTCAATTTCCGACGAAAAGCACCAATTTTGGGCGAACCCAAAACCCGAGCACAACCCGAGCCAAAGCCAAAAATCGCCCATGGAATCTCCTGCAAATTGAAAGAGAAAGGGACATGGAGGTAATTAAATGAATTGTTAAAACATTAATATAATAATAATAAATTAAATCTCTTATAATTATTTTCGATTAAAGGTCCTTGTTTCCTTCGTTCGGACTCTGATTGGCACACCGTTTGCGGTCACGCGAAGCTTGGGCCGAGGGATACAAATTTCGTCAAGACATTGGGTAAAAATCCTGAAGTGTAAAATTACCAAAATGCCCCCGAACGTGCGAATCGCGACGGAACTTAACCAGAACGCGCTCAAACTTCATATTAAGCACCGTAACACCTATAAAAGCTCAATAATACCTCAAATAACATGTTAGCATATAAAATGGAGATTGTCTGGTTTTTGAGCATAATTATAGCAATTACGGTACTCGAGGGGGCTAAAATGCCCAAGTTAAAAGGGTATTTAAATGCAATATTCGATACAAATCACTGACTAGTCCATTAGACATTTTATGTTTGTGACATAAAGTATGAGGGAGAGGAACCTCGGGAGTGGGGGGGGCTATTTATGGCCCTCAACCACTTCTGAGGGGGGAATGTTCTTTTTAGAGTCATTCTCTAGAGAGATTATCATCAGAGAGAAAGAAATTATTGCAAAACCAGAGCGCTTACTCACCCACCATTGTCATTTATTGTAAAGCTTTTAATAGCTAACTAGAGACCTTTCAGAGGTTGCTGGTGTGTTTGGCTGCCTGCCAAGGTGTATCTATGGTGCTTACTCCTCTCTCCCTTTGACTTAGTTATTTCTGAGTTCCCCCTGTTATTGTTTGAGTTATACATGAGTGCATTGTGAGCCCAATCTGAGTGTTGATCAAGTATAATACTGTGTGTTTACTTGTGTTCATTAAAGAGTTTATGGGTTATCATTTATCACCATACCTATAGGGGTTACACCTCAACTAGTACTACCATACTCCCAGGCTATAAGGGGACTACCCTCTTACAACTATTAATACGAAACTAAATAGCAGAAGCACGATAAATCATAAGCGTGAAGATAAAGCACCAGTCCTAATAATAGGGCTCTATATCAACAGAATGTTACGCTGAAATGTAAAAATCCGTAAAGATCTTATGGACACTAGAACTAGATGCTCTGAAACCATTTGTGACACCCCGCCTAATAAAATATTGGGTGATCAGTTCTATATCAAATTAAATAGGAATCTCATCTCGTTCATTGTTAGCATCATTGTCGAAAACTTTTTAGTTACTAACCACCTAGTCTTTAATTAAGCTAATGCCAAATTTTATCTTATGAATTAAATCGAACCCAACCAATATTATAGGAAACCAAAATAACCATCACAAGAGAAAAACTAATCATGCCACACAACAAATAAAAGTTTTAGTCGAACAACATCAACTATACAAGCAATCCATAAAGTGCGAGTATAAAAAGAGTACCGATACATGCAAAACTAAATATAAAAGTACAAGCCCAATAGTACAACTGAAATGCCCCTATCTGGAGAGAGAATAAGACAGCGTCTAAATAAATATCCCACAGCATCCTCATATACTGCAGCTACGCACCCTGTAGGAAGAATCGGGCCTGACAACCGTGTGGTAGGATACCTAAAAGGTTCTGAAAAGGTTTTATAGCAAGGGTTAGAACCCAAAACATCTGAAAATATTTAGCAAGTGAATTTAAATGCAAGAAATTAAAATGCATGTATGCTCTTAATATTTAAGTTAATATCGTACACTCTCTTGAGAACACCTCACCCCTCTACTAAGGTGCACGCCTAACATACTATACACAACCCACCTAGCTATCCACCCCGTAACTAGCCTTGTCACATACATTCTACTATTTTCCCCACTACTATATCCCGAGTTAGTTTAGCATACATGTTATAAATTATTATTCACATTAACTTATTTAAACCAATTATCATTCAATACTCTATAACCATTTCACAAGTTATATTAATTATACATTTACCTCATATATATATATATATATATATATATATATATATAATTCTGCACTATATATGCGCATCATATCTCAACATTCACATGTATGTCGGATATAAATGCTATCACCCAACGCATAGGAGGCGATCATAGTTCCCCCCGTAAGTGCCCATTACATACCATAACGGCCCAACCCTAAAAACAGACGCTATGACCTGCGGAATATACTCATCGTGCATTCACTAGTCATGGGACTCACCCACATCGCACAACCTCCTAAGATAGCATTAATATTGGTATTCTTTACTATAAATATTATTCACATAAATATTTATATATCATATATATACTATATATCACCGTATACATATAGAAATCTAGGCTACCAGGGTACTATGTCCATACACAAACCTAAAACATGCAAGTCTATGGTTTGACTTCATTTCAATTAATTATACGCTAATTAATTTTCATCATTTTGGTGTCACCCTACCAAGTATACCCGGACTCTCTGTCTCTCGGCCCGAAATTCAATAGTTTTAATCTGTTATTCAATTTTATTCAATTACGTCTACCCACTTAATTATCAAGGTTACAATTCACTAAATCATGAACCTTAAATCTTCAAATTCATTAATCCTCTAATTAATTCAAGGGAAAATACTCACAAATTAAACCTTAAATCATACCCAAAATTTCAGAAATCAACTGAAGCAGAAACTGTGAATCTCCAACATATAACAGGTCTGAATCACGGAAAACCAGAAATGCGACAGGCTTAACAGGTCATTCAAATGACAAGCCTTGTCGTTTGAACGATAGTGGTTCTCATTTGAATAAGATACCAGGTCGTTCGAATGACCGTCGTATCATCTTCTTTTCTCTCTTCTGCCCAGAAAACCCAGTCTACCATTAACACGTTTTAAACCTCCATTCTATATAGATTTCTTCCCCAAAACGTCCCCAGATTCATCCTAAATCCATGGTTTTATCATATTCAATCTAACCCCAATAATTTCAGTAATTAGAGCATCAAATTCATCAAATCTTAACACCACTATAGACTTATAAATTCCCAACCAAATAAATCTTCAATTTCTCATGTATACAAACCCTAACATATTAATTGATTCCCACCTCCTTTAATATGAATTGGTAAATACAAATTAACATTTGCAAATTAAACCACTTACCTCAATTTATAGATCAAAGCCTCTCGATGAGGATGTTGGATTGAATTCAAGGATGTCTTCTTGTTCTTGAAGCTATCTCCCAAAATCCCCAAATTGTGTTCTAATGGCTATCCTCTTAAGCTCTCCATAATTTTAGTCTTCTAAAATGACCTTAGGTTGCCTTACCCTTACACAATTAGGGTTAAAAACTATAATCCCGTTTTTGGGCCTCCTAAAAATGGTCCAAACTCTTTATTTGGAGCTCAAATATGTCTAATTAAGTCCCGAAACCCATTATATACATATGGCAACTCATTTTGGACTATTTTGACCCTACCAGACTCAACCGTACGCTCAAAATCTCTATCCTGATAATAATTTTTAAAATTAACATTCACTCGTCAATTTATTTAAATATATTCATTTTTAAAGATCCCAATTAATTAATTCTCATTAATTTACGACACAAGTAAATTACCAAATTATCGAATTAATTAATAAAGATAAAAACCCAGAAAGTACGAGGTGGTACAGAACCATAAATTACAAAACACACATATTGGAGGCGAACATAGTTCCAAGCCTATGGGCTACGCACATACCTACGTACCCATATGACCGTCCACACTATCATTCTCACAGATAGCCCATACCTAGGTTCCATGCTCTTAGGCATCAGTCAAATATCCCTCCGAAGGCTCCTCAAGATAGGACTGTCCCCTTTCCCAACCTCCCGTGATAGCAAGCATGGTAGGTATGTCATACACAAATTAAATATCATTATAGGCATTCACGCAACCTATCAAGTTCATGAGGTATACACGCAACCCAAACATTTAACTTATAGGTAGTATTTCTCTCATTACTACCTGCATTATACATATTAAATTACAAATACTCTCTCACTCGTAACTTTCAGGGATAGCTCGTCGCTCCAATTATCATAAAGTATCAGACCCGTTTTATTATCTAATAATCTTGCCCTAACCTGAAATCTCATTTATACTGCTAATCATCACTTTGGATAAACATGCTACCCAGATTTAAAACAGAAGAAAATTTCCCAAAAATGAAAATTATTGTTTGAACTAGAAGCTATCTCGTTTGAAGGAGATAGCATGTCGTTAGAACGATGTATCGTGCGACAGGGTTCTTGTTCGAACCAAACTAAATCTCTTTTGAACGAGATTGAGCAGTTTCTCCCCCAACCTATACCTGCTACGTTTTTCCTCCATAAACAGTTTAAAAACCCCTATAAATCAGTCCCAAATCCCTCCATTCAATTCCAATTCATATTTCCACATAAAAGGATGATTTATAACATTTTAAAAGCATCAAATCTTGAAATATTACCCTTAATTTCAAAATCCCAAAATTTAGATTCATAGAACCATAATTCATAATGTTTCAAATTAAACCTTCTATCCTCAGATTTAAATCATCAATTATCATCATAATTCGTGGTTGTTCTTCTAATAACATGGACAATTCATCTTTGTGTTAACTCAGCCTTAATATGTCCTTTAATCATAAATTTCTCATCAATTTACATGTAATTCAAGGGGGATTTATTACCTACACTAACATGAACATATTTAATGTTAAAATAAAGCAATATTTGAACACTTGCCTCACGAAAGACGGTCTGATCCTTTGGTGTTATTGGTATGGTTACGATCCTCGTTCTCCGATCTACGCAATGGTGGTCAAGGTGGTGGGAAAAGTGCACTCGTGGTGGCTCTTCCCGTGACTTCTCTTCCTACTTCCTCCTTTTTGGTCTCTCTATGTGTCTAAATTTTCTCACGATAGATAACCTAATCTAACCCACACAAGATATCTTTTATTTCTCTAATTTTCGTCCATTATTTTATCCAAAAAATACAATTTACTAAAATGCCGATTCGGCACGGAACACAAGCTAAACCCCCGGATAGACTTTTCTAACTATCTCGACCCTTCCGGACACAACGACGCACTCAGAACGACCATATGAGCGACTTATAAATATTTTACTTTTTAGTCTATGTAACACCCAGCTTAATTAAATACCGGGTGATCAGTCCCATACCAAATTAAATCAGAATATACAGTTGGATCATTCTTATCATCACTATCAAAAACATTTTATAATAACCTAATACTTAATTAAACAGGTGTTAAAAACTTTCAAATTTTAATTTAATAAAATTCCACTTTTTAAAACATAAACCGTTTAACACAATCCATTCACACATTGAATAACAACCGAGTGAATATCACAACTGAATTAAATGCAACTGGAATAAAACTTTCCAGTAAAATATCTACATACAATAATCCCAATGATAACAAATGTATCACAATGACATACGAATATAATCCTGTCTCGAATAGAAAGAAAATAACTAAAATCCTCGGGGCGACATGCCCTAAATGAAATATGACTACAGAGTATGAATCAATGAATGTGAAGGCGTCTAAATAAAGCTCAAAACTCCATAGCATCCATATCTCGTCACATGACATAATCCTCTATGGTTGGCGTCCCCACGGCTGGACACCTGATATAGGAGATACAAGAGAGAGAAGAGAATAAGCAAGGAAATGGGTCAGAGCGCGATGCAAAAATAGTTTATAAAAGAGCAAGTGAATAAATGCTATATTTAGAAATTATTATATACATGTTACATTATCAGACTCTCTCTTGAGATTCTCACCTCTCATCTAGAGTGCACACCTAACGTATCTCTAAGTCATACTAGTTACAGTTCCCACACTAACTAGATCAACCCAATGTATCCACTATTCATAGCCCAATTCATTCCCACGTATTTCTCTCATAATACATGTAATAATAATAATAATAAAATGTATATCCATTTAGATTCAACATGGATAAGCCCCTTATTAATTCAATTCAATTAGGTATTTTCATACTTAATTATTTTCCAGATATCATTATCTTTTAATTCTACTTTAGTCACATAGTAGATATCATCATATGTATGTATATACATTCACTCTCTTATATATATACAGTACTGCACCCCGAGACACAGCTGCGGTGCTGCATTACTCTACTATCATGTCCCAATACATCTCGTCACTGTATGGGGGAATATAAGTTCAGTAAAGATTCCTCGAACCAAAAATATAAAACACAAACATTGGAGGTGAACATAGTCCTGAGCCTTTGGGCTACGCACATACCTACGCACCCAAATGACCGATCACACCCAAAAGTGATGATAAATCCCTAATTTCAATGTTCTCGAGTGAAAAGTTAAAAACTCCATTAGATTCATCAGGATATGACTGCCCTCACGCGCAAACCTCCCTCGATAACAAGTAAGCTAGGTATGTCATGCACATAAACCATCAATCAATCAAATAGGCATTATCACCTACCTATTTAGTATTAAGTACTTACATTACTTATATCATATTAGGAATTTATCCTATCCCAAGTACCAGTCGTATTTCTCAAATACTACCCGTACTTGTAATCATGATTATCATCGTACATATATTATGTAATTATTTCTCCCATAATCTTTTATTTAACCCAAGTACCCGTATATATGACCTCGATGTTACCCGTACTTGTCATAACGATTATTCTTCTCTAAATCGTATAATAATTATGTAGATATCTCTCACATAATTTTAATCCTCAATATATCATAATTTTCCTACATTAATCCCAAGTTTCTCACTCTATTAATGTGCCAAAATTATTCAAAACTCATTCTGGGCCAGATTACAATTTCCCAAACTTTTCTGGGCTAAATTGGAGATTTTTGGAAATCTCATTTGAAGTCAGTAATCTCGTTAGAAAGAGATTGGGTCTCGTTAGAATGGGATGGGATCTCGTTTGAACGAAGTCAGGTCTCGTTCGAATGAAGTCATCGTTTTTTCTGTTTGTCTTCAGTTCCAGTTTTATGCATTTTTCCTCAATTTCTAACTCCCAATCCTTACTAGTTTTCTATCCTAACAAAATCCAGAAATCCGAATTACTATTCTAACATTATTTCAACATATACATGGGTGATTTCTACATTAAAACATCAATTCCCCATGTTCATATGGGATTATCATCATTTAAAACCTCTAAGATTTCAATAATCTAAATTCTCTATTTTTATCCAACTTGAAAACTCAGAATTTAGAATCGTTGTTTCATACCCAAATCATCAAATTTCATGTTTAACGTGGTAGGATTTTTCTACATGAAATTCCTATCATCCTTTTCAATAACCTTAAGAACATATGTAAAACTCTTCATTTTTATCATGATCATAGTCCCTATATGTTATGTGTTCAACTACATGAATTTGCCTAACCATTATCTTGATTTACCAATAATTATAAATTCCAAATTTATAAGTTCATGAATCCTACAATAAAATCCTATTCTAACATGGATATGCCAATCACTAAAATAGAGCAAGAATCACTTGCCTTAAAAGTCGGACTGAACCTTTGATGAAGATAAATGTTAGAACTTCTCCTTCTCTTTTTTCGGTGACTATGATTGTAATTCAAGGTGAAGATATGGTGGTTGTCCATTTGGTTTGCCCGAGTTGACTCCTCCTTTCCAAGAACTCTTCCCCTCCTTAAGCTACCCTTTCACTTTCTCTTTAAGACTCTTTTATTTTTCTCTCAAACTTTCTCACTTGTTTTTGGATGAAATGAATCTTACGTAGAGTCTAGTCTTATTTAAATAAAAAGTCTTAAAGGTAAGCTAAAAGACAAAAATGAAGTTACTATTCATCTCCTAAGCAAAATGACTAAAACGCCCCTTCGAGGTATCCTTTCATCTCCTAATTGACCAGAGACTCAAATTCAACACCCGAGTAAACTTTTCTTACTATTTCGACCATTTTGGATGCAACGACGCACTCGAAATGATCATTAGGTTGATATAAAATAATATTTCCTTTTTATTTATTTAAATTAGTCCCAACACGTACCATAATCGCGTCCCGACTTAATTTCCATTTTTGCTGTGTTAGTAACTCACGACAATATAAATAACATCATATTCATATATTACTTATATATCACTAAGTCATATTCATAATTATATATTACTTTAATCTCTAGTAATATTAAATCCGGATTAATCCCAACTAATTTTTCATAATTAATTTTAATTAATCCTCATTAACTTTTAATTTATCTATTTTAAAAGTTATTAAAAATTACGGGGTATTACAATCTATTAATTTAGTCTCGACATGACTGACACGCGCGTCCCGACGTAATTTCCATAATTGTCGTATTTTTTACTCACGACAACTTTAATATTTACATATTCATATATTACTTTACCCACTAAGTAATATTCAACATAATTCTTATCAATAAATACTAACTCTCGTCACGCTAGTAATTATTTAATTAAATTCGAATTAATTATAAATAAATTTCCCCATTTAAATTAATTAATCCTAACCCCATAATTAAAATAAAATCTTTCAAAAATACGGGGTATTACATTTGATATATGAAAAGGTCAGAAATATCAAACGATTTGATATTTGTGGTGCCAAAGTCTTTACTTGTATACCTCTCTCTATATATAGACAGATCCAATTGGTATTCAATCTCTATTACTTATCGAGTCTCTTAAAAATATTCAGACACGAACTCTAACACTCTTTTAACTTTCATTTGCCAACAATGATTAACCTTATAAGACATTTGGAGAGCTATATGGATTTCGAAACAAATATGAGACGACAAGTAAAAGATATTGAAGATGAACTCCAATAATACAGTCCTTCATACTACGAGTTCTTTGTACATGTATGACAATGTTGCATAAGATTACCACCAATACCAGAACTAATTAAAGAGGTTGACATTCCTTAAAATTTTAATGATTTATGGAGTTTTGGTGTCCTTCAAGTCATACCAACACTTTACTAGTTGAAGACTATTCCAATAATGGCAAACTCCCTTACTAACTTCATAAAATAATTTGAGGATTTTTTCGATGCTTATCTTGACTACCCAAATAGTCAATTTCCTTTTTAAATATATTTATGTTTTACTAGTATTTTTTTTTTTTAATTTTATATATTATGTTCCTTTTTCATGAGTTAGCAAATTGTAAATCCACTTGGTTTTTGAACCATAGAATATGGACAACTCTTGATTTTTTTACAAATCTAATATTATATTGTGTAAGTCCCCGCTAACGCGTTTTAAAACACGTTTGTTCCACGTTGTTCATATGTAAATTGTTGGTTGTTACCTCTATCAAGGACTACTAAAATAATACATTTATGCAAATCATGCAAACAATTATTTCAAATTGTGAAATATTATATCGCACTGCGACATTTCAATACTTCGCAATGCGAAATATTGAAATTTTGCACAATGAATATATTAATATTTTGTAATGAGAAATTTGAAAATATTTCGCACGAGTCACATAAATTGCATGACCCCTCTCTCTTTCCTTTCCTTCCCCCCTCCCTCCCCCTCCCCCTCCCCCTCCCCCTCTCTTTTAATTTTTTTTTTATCTTTTTTCTCATAGAATCTTAACATCAATTTCAAATTACCAAATAGTGCATAAAATTATATTTAACCCATTTCAAATCCACTCATTTACAATACACTAATTCACAATGAACCAATTTACATAATCAAATAATTTCCGCAACCAAACTGGGCCTAAATAAATTACATCATCTAGAATACATATCGAATTGCCTCAAACATAATATCTCATAAAAATGTAGTGGATCTAAAAAATTTTCCATTTCATTAGGATTTTTTTAGACAAAATCCTCATACGAACACGCTCCACATATCAGTACAACAACACTCAATTTACCATGCTTAAAAATCATGATACAAGTTCGTTTTTCATTGTGCACTTATTAAACAAGATTGAAATCTCGAGATCTAAATAATAAGAACCCAAATAGAAACGTAATATTGGATACAAATCAAAATTACGTAAATAAGATTTCGAAAGGAAGAAAAGTTGTGTAAATAAGATCTCGGCTAACATATAGGAGATAATCTTATATACATGAAACATTTTTGGATACGTATCTTGTCATTGGTCTGACATGCGTTTTGCAACTTGTTATTAATCTGTTATCATTCAAAGGGTATTTTTGACAACTTATGTGCTACAAACACGTACAAGGGCACCAGACTAAACATTTTTTAAGACGAGGCTAATACTTGTACACGTTTCATGTCAAGGACGAATCACTTAATTAAGCAATATTTTATTATATTTTCTTTGAAAAGTTTGAGAACCCCAAACACATTATCATTTCTTTTTTGTGAGTATAATCCTCACACTCTAATTCTCCTCTCTATCCCTTTTATCTGATGTCCGTAAGATACATATAAATAAAGAAGGAGAGAAAACAACAAACCATTGTATTGGAAAACTTTAAAAGTCTATTGAAAATTAAATACAAAAGTATAGATCGATTTTTTTACCACCTTATTATTTTAAAGGGCTTTTACTGTCGAGTCCATGGACTAACAATTTTGGACTCTAAACCCAGGCCCAACAAATTTTAAACGATTAAGTCCAACATATAAATACCCCCAAACTCAAAATAAACACGCACTTCACATAAATTTAAGCACCAAAAATATTGTATTCTCTCTTCGATCAAAACCCTAACCGTACTGTCTCTTTGATCAAAACCCCAAAACGATTCTCATTCTCAATCAAATTTTGGTCCAACAGCAACATATAAATATCCCTGAATTCTAAAACAAACACACTCCACAAAAATTAAAGCGATCAAAACCCTAATCGTGGAAGTTCTAGCAAGAAAATCACATTCTCAATCACATTCTTCCAAACAACACGAACAAGTATGAATACATGCTCATGTATATGTGTTTGATGTAGTATATTGTGAATTAAATCTAATATTGTGTTATTAAGTTTGGTTCTTAATATTATACCACACACTCTGTGTATGTTGTGATCTTAGCATTTTGTTTCTGATATCACATTTTTATCCTTATTTTTTGAGTGTTATGTTGTGTATTCCATGTACTATTTTTGTGTCCTTAGGTTTTATATAACGTTTTCCTTATTTTATTATGTATTTTGTGTTCCAATATGTATAAATTTGTAAACATTATACATGGACTGATGAAATCATATTATTCTTGTTCATAATATGAAAAAATACATTTGTTGCCCTAATTTTAAATGCAAAACACGCTTTTTGCATGTTGAGGACTGAAAATATATACATGATTGGAATATGTACATACTCTTTGTATTTGTATAGGTACTATATTAATTTTGGTCTGCTCCAGCAGAATTTATTTAGGACTTCATGTACTTTCTTAACTTAGATCATGTATTTTTACAAGTCATGTATTATATGCGTGTACTTTATGTATGTAACACCCCGTGTTTTTATTTATTATTTTAATTAATTAATTGGAATTTTCGAGAAAAATAAATTTTTTAATTTAATAATTTTTATTGGCTAAATATGTTGGTTATGATTTTAGAAGAATAAAACTTCAAGCGGAATTAAAATCGGAGTTAAAACGGATTTTATATTGATTTTACAATATTTTGCCTTATAGGCATTTTTTGGGCAAACTGTCAGTTTTTCGGGGTGATCGATCGATCGACCCCTGGGGGTAGATCGATCGACCCTCCTAAAAAACGTGCGCTGCTAGCTGTTTTTAGAGTTTATGTAGGATTAGGACTCCTAATCACTATATAACCTTGTTAATTCGTAGGGGGGCTTCTCATAATCACTTTTTCTCCAGTTTTTCACCAGAGAACACTTCCAAATATTTTTCCTCTCACTCATAATCATCAACCTTCAACAAAATCAAGTTTTTGTCACAAGTTTTGTCACAAGTTTTTTAAGGCTTAATTGGGGTTTAATCAAGATCGTTCAAGAACACTCTTTTGCTAATTTTTCGAGAGGAATCCAGATTTCTAATCAGATTTTCAACACGATCTTTACAGACATGAATACTCTATTCTTTTCCTTTAGTATTATGCGTTTTAAGTGTCGCCTAAACACTTAATTACATGTTTTCTTAAAAATAATTAGTAACTTAATTAGAAAAAGTGGATATTAATTATGGGGCTGTTTTTATAAAATCTTTTAATCTGAATAATATTCATAACCCTTTGGGTAGGTAGAATTTATGAGTGATTTTGGGTTTTATTGGTGTGGGTTACATGTAGAAAAATCCTACCTTTAAAATAATTGACTTTTGGGTGCGTATAACTCAGGTAATACATGTAGATATAATAAAATTTGGTTTTTGATATATATATGATGAAAACTTGGTATATTTAATTTAAAATAATTAAATGAGATTATTTGGGTATTGTTGACGTTGTGATAATTAAATTAAAGATTTAATTGAATTGGACTATCATGCGTAGTTTTATATATTATATTAATTATGTTTGTTTGTGTGACTTGTTGGTATTATGATGTTGCCTTTGTGACGACGGGTTGTTGGGTATTATTGATCTCCCTATATTTTAGAATGCCTTCTAGGTATGGGACTAGTGGGTATGCCTTTTGATTATATACGCCTTCTAGGTATGGGACTAGTGAGAGTAGATTATCGCGTTTTTATCATCTTGGGGGTGGGCTGATTTTTAGTACTTTATCGTCGTTACGCTAGCCTAAGCATGAGACTATCAAAATTTAAGTTAGAAATTCATCCTATACATAGGCTAGGACGTATTGATAACTTGGGGACCCTTAGTTATGGGACTAAGGGCTATTTTGAGGATCTCACATCGATTAAAAGGGTGGGGTGATTATAAATTGAGAACTTGAGAATTAATGCCTAATATAAAAACGGGTATTAAATTTTGTGGCGACATAATGTGTCGGGGACGACAGTTTAAATGGGTCAGAGGACGATTTATGTCATATCGTGTGTGGAACCTTGTCATGTGTCGGGGCCGACAGTAAACGGGTCAGAGGACGATTGACAAGGGGAAGTGTGACACTTTAATAAAAAGTGAGAACTATAATAAAAGTTGGTTAATTTAATTAAATTAACATCGTGGAACTTGGGAATTTAAAATCATATTGGTGTGCCTGTATAAATGGGGATTTTTGCGGGTAGTTAGTATTTTATATTTATCGCATTTTAATTATCCCGTTTAATTTAAAATATTATATTGTGATATTTATTGCGTATAATGCTACTGTCTGGATTCAAGGATCCTATTTGAGGGGAGTAGTGTGTATTCTTGCTCAGGGCTTTGGCTCTGACCCATGCGTTGACTAATCTCTTTCAGGATTTAATTTGGAGAAGCTGCATAAGTTTATCCGAGTTATCATTGGAGGTGCAGCTGGAGTTATTTATTTTATGGCATAGTTTAGTTAGACTTTCCTTTTCAGTCGAATTATTATGAGACTTCATTTGAGTTTTATTGGGCCATTCGGTTCCAAAGTTGTTTAGAGGATTTCTGTTGGGATTATTCAGATTTTATTTAATCATTATTGGAGTATGGATTTCTTTTGGAGTTAGCATGTGATGGATCTTTTATCGCTTAGTTGTTTATGATCATTTGAGATTAATTCAATTATGGGTTTATTTATGTCTCATATCTGTCTCATGCTAAGAATGGTATTTTATTTAGTTCACGCCCGGCTTAGTTTTGGTGGCGGCCGACGCCAGAATTAGGCGGGGTGTGATAATGAATTTGCGTGTACTTTCAAACAGTACACGTAAATTCATAAAATACACACGCATTGAAATTGATTTGATTCAATCCAATGTGCGTGTACTTTTACGTACTATGCATGTACTCTATACAATATGTGTGTCGTTTGCGAATTTAATCAAGCCTATGTTATTATGTTCCGGGCCAGCAGCATTTGAATGATATTCCATAAGTTTGTAAGAAGTATTATTGTTGTGTTACTGTTTAGGAGTCATACCATCAAGAATATTCAAATACAAATTTGTTGGTTGCACCTTTGAAGATCTTAAGAATACAAAACCTTTCTCATTGACAGTGAATACTACTTATGATGATGGAATTCATTTTCTGCTTCGCATTAATGATATAGCGAAATGGTTGCTTGGTTTTTCCACTATTATGAAGACATTAAGTGTAATTTTGATGTAGAAAAGCTCCAAGTAACTGAATCAAAAGCGAAGGATTTAGCAAAGCGAATTGAGTAGTATTGCTTAAGAGGTTTTGAAATGCTGACGCATTTAATATAAATCTATTGTATCTCTTCTTTTCTGAATATATTAGGAACATAGAATCTTGGTATATAACTGGTCAAACAACATGTATTAAGTATTTCCATGTCACAGACGATATGTATTGCATTGGTTAGCATGTATTTTGTTGAGATTTGTAAGAAGTGTTTATGAGAATATTGCATGTACTTTTGTTAAATATGGATATACTTTATTGTTAGAGCCTGTATTTTATTTCAATTCGCGTGTATTTTATTTTATGTACTTTTAATTTATCATTATAGGTTTGTAATTTAAATTTTATGTGTTTATAATATTATAATGGGGAAGAAGATGAGGGTAAGAAAAGGAAACAACACCAAGAAGAGTAGTCCTGAAGATAGTTCTTCAAGTAGTGATGTGGAATCTACACGTGGTGTGAATAAATACGACCACTATAGGTAGAATGTTATCAGATTTTATCATGATTTTGATGATATTAAAAGTAAAATAAATGATAGGCATATTGAACTGCTTAAGAAGACTCCATTCTGGGAGCTTTCCAATTCCTATTATAAAGAGGAAGTAGTAGAAGCGCAACAAAAAAAATGATAAAAATATTCTATCGATTATCAAGCTCTACAAAATGTAAACGAGTAGTTTTGAGATGAAGAACAGTGCCAAAATAAGCACAAAAGATCTAAGTGAAATATTTGGCATCCCAATGGTAAAGGGGCAAAAATCAATAGATCTGAAAAAGAGATTGACTGCGTCTCTAAAACCTGAATTCCTTGCCCAATACTTCAATGCTAAAAAAATTGAAAAGTCAAAAATATCTAAGGGTTTGAAGAAATTAGTAGAGTTGGACACATATGAGGGCATTACCGATTTTGTAAAATTTGTTTGTCTCCACTTCATGACGATATTGTTTTTCTCCAACTCAAACTTCACATTAGCAGAATTTTTTATAGCATACATCAACAATATTGATGACATGATTAATTATAATTGGGCACCTGCCATGCATGATTTTCTCATCAATTCACTCAACAAAACATCATGTTCAAAACCTAGCTCAATAAGTGAATGTGTCATTTCACTATTGGTGAGCAAAACATACTAATGCAGTCCAGCAAACAAATTGAAAAAATTGTTTGAAAACCTGAGTTCACGTGTACTTTGTAAATATCACGTGTACTTTGAAAGTACACGTGATTTTTATAAAGTACACCCATAATTTTGTTGACCATGATAATTGGAATAAAGTACACATGATAGTTACAAAGTACACGCGTGTACTTTATAAATATCACGTGTACTTTCAAAATACAAGTGATATTTATAAAATACACATAATAATTTCATTGACAATTTTGTACTTTGTAAATATCACGTGTACTTTGAAAGTACATGTGATATTTATAAAACACACGCGTGTACTTTGAAAGTACACGTGATATTTACAAAGTACACGCATTATTCCAATTACGAAAACTAGATAATACTATTATTAATATAATATTTTTTGGCATGATCACAGTATTGAGTATGTTAGAAGTTTGACATGATTCCACGTGTCAAAGGGATGAAAGAGAAGACATATATGCAACTTGTCATCTTTGAAAGATTGGTTATCTGAGAATGGTATCGCTTCAGCAAATTTGAAGAAACAAACTAAAAATAAAGAAGCCAGTAAGGACAGTGCAATACAAAGTGAAGTTGATCTCAACAAGAGCATCAAAAAGAGTAAAACTCAAAGTGAAGGACCCAGTTTCTCTTTGAACATTTCTGAAGCAAGTCCTAAAGTTACAAAGTGAAGCATAAAAAAGAGAATGATATGCTTAATTTCAGTGTTAGACCAAACAATTCTTGGCAACTGGGACTACCCCAAAAATCCCACAAACAAATAACGAATCCTAAAGTAGACGCATGGCATTACAAAGTACACGTACTACCTTAAAGATTTTCACGTTTACTTTGTAACTTTATGCGTGTACTTTTTCTTATTTACTTGTCTAAACCAATATTCTTAAAGTACACGCACAATTTTAAAAAGTGCACGCAAAAATAAAAAAAGAATTAAACCTATACGAGATTCTTTTAAAATAATTACACGTGTACACTATAAACTACATTATTTACATGTGTACACCATATACTACACTATTTATTAAGTCAACATATGCCAAATGCATTCAAACCTTGGAACTCTCTACTTTATTTACTTCATTTATCAATACAACCACCACCTACCATAATTATTAGGATTAAAAAATCCTATAAAAAACATAATTTTGTTGTAATGTTTACCATTCTAAATTTCATTCAGAAAAACATCAAAATGGTTGTTCTAACAGAGTCTTTGAGAGATGCTCTTGAAAATACAAACTATTATAGAGATAAATTATGAATAATTGAGGAAGAAATCTCCTCAATCATTCGAGCAATCGACTTCTTTAACGAATACGTTAAAGAAGGCTCCCACGAACTCCCACCCATCCCGTACGACTTATTTAAAGAGGATGTGCCGCCGCCGGAATTCCTTGAAGCCCTCGTCAATTTTTATACATATGAGGCAAAAATACTTTTGGAAAACTGTATGAAGGACAAGGATTTTACCACGGAGGTCCTTTTTCTGCTGGAGAATAGAATTCGGGTGATCTTGAATTTAACGGCGCTCTTCCGGACCCCGTTGAAAGTTTCCTTCATTTTCCAGGTGATATTTTTTATATTTGATGGGTCTTATTTTTTTCTTTATCAGTTGTATTTTTTTTTTCAATTCAGTTGTAATTTTTTTTTTACTAATGAATGAAATTATATTTTCTTTTAATTCATGTCCTTTTATTTTGATGATAATAGTACTGAAAACTATATTAAAATGACAAAAAACACAACTAAAAAATCAATTAGGATTAAACATTTATAATAAGCCCCATAACCACCCAAAACTACCTATAATTACTTTTTTGCTTATCTTTCTTTTTGCAGAGCATGACACTTGTCCCATAGTGATTATAATAGGACCAATACTAAAACAAATAAAGACATGCTAGTGGATATAAATAAATCTTAAAAAATAAAACTAAACACTTATGATTCCTTAAAAAATTTCAATGTGCGTGTACTTTGTGTTTTTTGCGTGTACTTTAACTAAGTACACACATTATATATTAAAGTAAACGTATATTGACAATGATATAAATATATATTTGTTATAAAATACATGCATAAAATACATTTTTTATAAAGTACATTTTCGTACCGAAATACATTAACTATGGAGAGAACATTTTTTATAATGTACATTAAATACATTTGTGTACTGAAATACATGAATTAAATATGCAGAGCGTGTATATTTTCCATATTAAGAATATTCCGACAATAGTCCGATAGTAATACCGTTGGCACTGACCATAATACACGTAGGAATGTGAGAATATGAGTGACTTGTTCATTAAATATTGAAAAATAATATAATAGAAACAAAACCTTCAAAAAAATAATAATAGAAATTATAATACGAAAAATGAATAAAATAAATCTAAAGTAAATGCAATAATACATAAATAAAAGTGAAAAATAGAAATTATAAGTTATACAATATGTGGTGACAATTAAGTTCAGCACAAATTATCAAGAAAAGACAATCGCCAGAACAAATACAGAAAGTAAGGAATCGTAATCACACAACACAATATTTTACGTGGTTCAGTAAGAATGCCTACGTCCACGGTGGTGCTCTCAATATTATTTCTCTATACTCCAGGGAGTGTTTTACAGGAAAAATAATACATACCCTTTGCCCTGGGCTAAGGGTTTGTTATATACATGTTCGTTTCGGGGAGTGGGGGTGTTGGACTCCCCCACGTCAATCCACAACTCCTAGAATATCTCCTTACGAGATTTTAGGAATAGACTAGGCCGTAACTGAATGAGTTGGGGCGTGAGGCCTCTAGACTTTGGGCCGTAATTTATTGTGCTACTCGTCTGGGTCCAAGGTGATAAATCAAGGTACCCACAATTGCCCCTAAATTTGTTGGGCCACAATTTGGGCTCAATAATTTTAAATGATTTGTAATAATGGCTATTTTGTAAATTGTGCAACACTTTTCAAGATTAAAGCGCCTCTTATGAACTAATTTAGGCGGCAGCCTGCCTCGTTGCCTGTGCGCTATGATTAGAAACGTTTAAAAATCCTCCGAAGAAACATTTTCTTATTGTCGCTTCAAGTTTCTCCATACTTCTAAACTTCTCCAAGCTCCCGCTGTTCTCTTTCGTTCCCAGGTCTTCGTCTTCCAATTTTAATATTTTTTATCGTCTTTGCTTGTGACTTTGCATCGTCCCAAGCTAAGTTTTTACTTCATAAGTTCCTCTTGCTCTTTCTCTTTCCTTTTTCTGTTGAAATTTCTTCGCATTTGTAATTAGGGTTTGTATCTTTCAATGGTAAAAATAGGCAATAGATCAATATCCGAATTTAGTAAGTTCTATAATATTCCAAATTGGGTAGACATCAAGTGTGCCCCTATCCCCTGTAATGTTAGGGAGGTTGAGGACGCTCACTGGATTCACGTTCTCTTGTTGTCCCAAAGGGGTCTTACTTTTCCTCCAAGCAATTTATTTTTGCACTTTTTTTGTTATTTCAATATTGTCCCTACACAGTATTCGCCTAATGTTTGAAAGATTGTTAATGGTGTACATAGAATAAATCAGCTCTATGGCACCAATTTAGGGCTTGCTGAGATCTGCTTTTGTTATTCTTTCTTGCGAACAAGTTCTGGTCTTCTTTACCTCAAGGCTAGGAGTCTCGATAGGGTATTAGTAGTAAATCTACCTGATTCCCACAAGGATTACTGGCATGAGGGTTTTATTGCTAGAAATTAGCAGTTTCGTCCCCACAATGAGGGGTCGAAGTCTAGCAGGTTTGAGGTCCCCTTCCATGGGGAGGAGTACATAGGTTGGCTTAGTCTTTGTCCTTATCATCGATCCTCTGTTCATGTATGATTTCTCTTATATTTTTCTTTCTTTCTTTTCAACGAGGACAAAAAACTTGGAACCTTCTCTCAGCGAGGTTCGAGATGCTGAGTTAGTCAAAGCCTAGAACATCAGGGAGCTCTTGGCTGACGGTGAACACCCTCGATCAAAGGCTTTTCTCTTGGAATACAAAAATGTTGGGTCCAGCTTTATTGCGCGACCTGCGAATAGCATCCTTGAGCTAGACATTACTGAAGAGGTTGTTGCTGATCCCATCCACACTACACCAAAACTGGCGATTGGTCACGGCCAAAATCCCTAACCAAAACTGTGGGTCGCGGACTTTGGCCGTGACCATTTCTGGCGTGACCATTTTCGTGGGTCGCGGCCCAAGTCCGTGACCAAAAAATGGTCACGGCCAAGAGGAGTCACGGCATATGGTCGCGGACTTTGGCCGTGACCCATGCCGTGACGGGTCGCGGCCCTTATCCGTGACCCACAACCGTGACAAATTGGTCGCGGCCAAAGTCCACGACCGCCGTCCGTGACAAAAAAAAATTAAAAAAAATGGTCGCGACCCTTATCCCTGACCCACAACCGTGACAAATTGGTCGCGGCCAAAGTCCGCGACCCCCCCGTCCGTGACAAAAAAAATTAAAAAAAATTGGTCGCGGCCCTTATCCGTGACCCACAACCGTGACAAATTGGTCGCGGCCAAAGTCCGCGACCCACGTCCGTGACAAAAAAAATTAAAAAAAATTGGTCGCGGCCATAGTCCGCGACCCATAACCGTGACAAAAGAATAAAAAAAAATGGTCGCGGACTTTGGCCGCGACCATTTTTAAGCGAGACAAAAAAAATAAAAATGGTCATGGACAAAGTCCATGACCATATTTATCTATAATTTAAAAAAAATATTTTTTTTTGTCCAATCCTAAAATTGGGGGTCCTGTGAGTGCACCGTCGGTTGCTACGAGATCTTACAAATATTTATTATAGGCAAAACAATAAAAAAAATCACAAATTGCGAATTGAGAATGTTGTTAATAAACAAATATATATCCAAACTTAAAAATATTACACGTCTTAATAATTCACAGACCAAAAAAAAAATTGGGCAGAGTTTCCTCTATTTTATTGACATTCCAAAACCTGTAAATGAAAAACCTGCTTATTATAAAGCCCGCACGGCTATAAAATTCAACAATCAAGTTATAAAAGCCCGCACGGCCATAAAACTAAATAATAAAAGCCTACACGGCTACAACACATAAAAAAACATTATCCTGAATGTCCACAACATATAAACAATCTTCATGTTGTAAACCATTGCCTCCTTCATTTGTTCCACGTGCAAAAATCCTACAAATGATAGGCTACAAAAAACAAAAATATGAGTAACCAACTAGTTTTACAAAAAATTTAATCAAGCTGAAAAATTGCATATATGAGTAAAAATTGTCAGTAACCAAGTAGAAATATGAAAATTACCGTCGTTTTGAGAGGTGTTGGTGGGAGGTGTTGGTGCCACCCACGGGGCCGTTCGGGGGCTGTTTCGAGTTTTCACCCTCTAATGCCATGTTTTGCTTAAGTGTAGAAATACGAAAATTACCGTCGTATTCTCAAACCGGGAGACCCGCGACTGCGAGGTCAGTTCCTACGAGTTACATTGGTCCCGTGGGAGGTGTTGGTGCCACCCACGGGGCCGTTCGGGGGCTGTTTCTAGTTTTATCACCCTCTAACGTCATGTTTTTAAGTCTAAGTCTAGAAATAAGCAAATTACTGTCGTACTCTCAAACCGGGAGACCCGCGGCTGCGGGGTCAGTTCCTACGAGTCACATTGGTCCAGTGGGAGGTGTTAGTGCCACCCACGGGGCCGTTCGGGGGCTGTTTCTAGTTCTCACCCCCTAACGCCATGTTTTGCTTAAGTGTAGAAATACGCAAATTACCGTCGTATTCTCAAACCGGGAGACCCGCGGCTGCGAGGTCAGTTCCTACGAGTTACGTTGGTCCCGTGGGAGGTGTTGGTGCCACCCACGGGGCCGTTCGGGGGCTGTTTCGAGTTTTCACCCTCTAACGCCATGTTTTTAAGCCTAAGTCTAGAAATAAGCAAATTACAGCCGTACTCTCAAACTGGGAGACCCGCGGCTGCGGGGTCGGTTCCTAAGAGTTACGTTGGTCCCGTGGGAGGTGTTGGTGACACCCACGGGGCCGTTCGGGGGGTGTTTCGAGTTTTCATCCTTTAACGCCATATTTTTAAACCTAAGTCTTGAAATATGCAAATTACCGTATTACTCTCAAACCGGGAGACCCGCGGCTGCGAGGTCAGTTCCTATGAGTTACGTTGGTCCCGTGGGAGGTGTTGGTGCCACCCACGGGGCCGTTCGGGAGCTGTTTCGAGTTTTCACCCTATAACGCCATGTTTTGCTTAAGTGTAGAAATACGCAAATTACGTCGTATTCTCAAACCGGGAGACCCGCGACTGCGAGGTCAGTTCTTACGAGTTACGTTGGTCCCGTGGGAGGTGTTGGTGCCACCCACGGGGCCGTTCGGGGGCTGTTTCGAGTTTTCATCCTCTAACGCCATGTTTTTAAACCTAAGTCTTGAAATATACAAATTACCGTATTACTCTCAAACCGGGAGACCCGCGGCTGCGAGGTCACTTCCTACGAGTTACGTTGGTCCCGTGGGAGGTGTTGGTGCCACCCACGGGACCGTTCGGGAGCTGTTTCGAGTTTTCACCCTCTAACGCCATGTTTTGCTTAAGTGTATAAATACGCAAATTACCGTCGTATTCTCAAACCGGGAGACCCGTGGGTGCGAGGTCAATTCCTACAAGTTACGTTGGTCCCGTGGGAGGTGTTGGTGCCACCCACGGGGCCGTTCGGGGGCTGTTTCGAGTTTTCACCCTCTAACGTCATGTTTTTAAGCCTAAGTCTAGAAATAAGCAAATTACCGTCGTATTCTCAAACCCGGAGACCCGCGGCTGCGAGGTCAGTTCCTACGAGTTACGTTGGTCCCGTGGGATGTGTTGGTGCCACCCACGGGTAGGGGTGTTCACGGGTCGGTCGGTTCGGTTTTGACCGGATTTTTTGGGCCGAACCGACCATGTCGGTTTTTGGAGGAGGAGAACCGAACCGAACCGAAAATGCTGAAAAACCGAACCGAACCGAACCGAACCGAATCGGGTCGGTTTTTGACAGGGCCGGTTCGGTTTGCCCGTCGGTTTTTGACAGGGCCGGTTCGGTTTTTTCCTTTATTTTAATAAAAAATATTTTTTTTTAATACCTAATATAAATATAAAATTTAAAAATATAATATAATATGTCAATACTAATATAAATATAATATAAAATATAAAATTAAAATGTATAAAAATTAAATCGGTTCGGTTCGGTTCAAAATCGATTTTTTTATGCCAAAACCGAAAACCGAACCGACCCTGTCGGTTTTATACCTGATTAAACCGAACCGAACCGACCCTCAAAAAAACCCGGCCCGAAAATTTTCGGTTCGGCTCGGTTTTGTCGGTTTGTCGGTTTGGTCGGTTTTTTTGCACACCCCTACCCACGGGGCCGTTCGAGGGCTGTTTCGAGTTTTCACCCTCTAACGTCATGTTTTTAAGCCTAAGTCTAGAAATAAGCAAATTACCGTCGTACTCTCAAACCGGGAGACCCGTGGCTGCGGGATCGGTTCCTACGAGTTATGTTGGTCCCGTGGGAGGTGTTGGTGCCACCCACGGGGCCGTTCGGGGGCTGTTTCGAGTTTTCAACCTCTAACGCCATGTTTTTAAGCCTAAGTCTTGAAATATGCAAATTACCGCTGTACTCTCAAACCGAGAGACCCGCGGCTGCGAAGTCAGTTCCTAAGAGTTACGTTGGTCCCGTGGGAGGTGTTGGTGCCACCCACGGGGCCGTTCGGGGGCTGTTTCGAGTTTTCACCCTCTAACGCCATGTTTTTAAGCCTAAGTCTAGAAATAAGCAAATTACAGCCGTACTCTCAAACCGAGAGACCCGCGGCTGCGGGGTCGGTTCCTAAGAGTTACGTTGGTCCCGTGGGAGGTGTTGGTGACACCCACGGGGCCGTTCGGGGGGTGTTTCGAGTTTTCATCCTTTAACGCCATATTTTTAAACCTAAGTCTTGAAATATGCAAATTACCGTATTACTCTCAAACCGGGAGACCCGCGGCTGCGAGGTCAGTTCCTATGAGTTACGTTGGTCCCGTGGGAGGTGTTGGTGCCACCCACGGGGCCGTTCGGGAGCTGTTTCGAGTTTTCACCCTATAACGCCATGTTTTGCTTAAGTGTAGAAATACGCAAATTACGTCGTATTCTCAAACCGGGAGACCCGCGACTGCGAGGTCAGTTCTTACGAGTTACGTTGGTCCCGTGGGAGGTGTTGGTGCCACCCACGGGGCCGTTCGGGGGCTGTTTCGAGTTTTCACCCTCTAACGCCATGTTTTTAAACCTAAGTCTTGAAATATAAAAATTACCGTATTACTCTCAAACCGGGAGACCCGCGGCTGCGAGGTCACTTCCTACGAGTTACGTTGGTCCCGTGGGAGGTGTTGGTGCCACCCACGGGACCGTTCGGGAGCTGTTTCGAGTTTTCACCCTCTAACGCCATGTTTTGCTTAAGTGTATAAATACGCAAATTACCGTCGTATTCTCAAACCGGGAGACCCGTGGGTGCGAGGTCAATTCCTACAAGTTACGTTGGTCCCGTGGGAGGTGTTGGTGCCACCCACGGGGCCGTTCGGGGGCTGTTTCGAGTTTTCACCCTCTAACGTCATGTTTTTAAGCCTAAGTCTAGAAATAAGCAAATTACCGTCGTATTCTCAAACCCGGAGACCCGCGGCTGCGAGGTCAGTTCCTACGAGTTACGTTGGTCCCGTGGGATGTGTTGGTGCCACCCACGGGTAGGGGTGTTCACGGGTCGGTCGGTTCGGTTTTGACCGGATTTTTTGGGTCGAACCGACCATGTCGGTTTTTGGAGGAGGAGAACCGAACCGAACCGAAAATGCTGAAAAACCGAACCGAACCGAACCGAATCGGGTCGGTTTTTGACAGGGCCGGTTCGGTTTGCCCGTCGGTTTTTGACAGGGCCGGTTCGGTTTTTTCCTTTATTTTAATAAAATTTTTTTTTTTTTAATACCTAATATAAATATAAAATATAAAATTAAAATGTATAAAAATTAAATCGGTTCGGTTCGGTTCAAAATCGGTTTTTTTATGCCAAAACCGAAAACCGAACCGACCCTGTCGGTTTTATACCTGATTAAACCGAACCGAACCGACCCTCAAAAAAACCCGGCACGAAAAATTTTGGTTCGGCTCGGTTTTGTCGGTTTGTCGGTTTGGTCGGTTTTTTTGCACACCCCTACCCACGGGGCCGTTCGAGGGCTGTTTCGAGTTTTCACCCTCTAACGTCATGTTTTTAAGCCTAAGTCTAGAAATAAGAAAATTACCGTCGTACTCTCAAACCGGGAGACCCGTGGCTGCGGGATCGGTTCCTACGAGTTATGTTGGTCCCGTGGGAGGTGTTGGTGCCACCCACGGGGCCGTTCGGGGGCTGTTTCGAGTTTTCAACCTCTAACGCCATGTTTTTAAGCCTAAGTCTTGAAATATGCAAATTACCGTATTACTCTCAAACCGAGAGACCCGCGGCTGCGAAGTCAGTTCCTACGAGTTACGTTGGTCCCGTGGGAGGTGTTGGTGCCACCCACGGGGCCGTTCGGGGGCTGTTTCGAGTTTTTACCCTCTAACGCCATGTTTTGATTAAGTGTAGAAATACGCAAATTATCGTCGTATTCTCAAATCGGGAGACCCGCGGCTGCGAGGTCAGTTCCTACGAGTTACGTTGGTCCCGTGGTAGGTGTTGGTGCCACCCACGGGGCCGTTCGGGGGGTGTTTCGAGTTTTCATCCTTTAACGCCATATTTTTAAACCTAAGTCTTGAAATATGCAAATTACCGTATTACTCTCAAACCGGGAGACCCGCGGCTGCGAGGTCAGTTCCTATGAGTTACGTTGGTCCCGTGGGAGGTGTTGGTGCCACCCACGGGGCCGTTCGGGAGCTGTTTCGAGTTTTCACCCTATAACGCCATGTTTTGCTTAAGTGTAGAAATACGCAAATTACGTCGTATTCTCAAACCGGGAGACCCGCGACTGCGAGGTCAGTTCTTACGAGTTACGTTGGTCCCGTGGGAGGTGTTGGTGCCACCCACGGGGCCGTTCGGGGGCTGTTTCGAGTTTTCACCCTCTAACGCCATGTTTTTAAACCTAAGTCTTGAAATATACAAATTACCGTATTACTCTCAAACCGGGAGACCCGCGGCTGCGAGGTCACTTCCTACGAGTTACGTTGGTCCCGTGGGAGGTGTTGGTGCCACCCACGGGACCGTTTGGGAGCTGTTTCGAGTTTTCACCCTCTAACGCCATGTTTTGCTTAAGTGTATAAATACGCAAATTACCGTCGTATTCTCAAACCGGGAGACCCGTGGGTGCGAGGTCAATTCCTACAAGTTACGTTGGTCCCGTGGGAGGTGTTGGTGCCACCCACGGGGCCGTTCGGGGGCTGTTTCGAGTTTTCACCCTCTAACGTCATGTTTTTAAGCCTAAGTCTAGAAATAAGCAAATTACCGTCGTATTCTCAAACCCGGAGACCCGCGGCTGCGAGGTCAGTTCCTACGAGTTACGTTGGTCCCGTGGGATGTGTTGGTGCCACCCACGGGTAGGGGTGTTCACGGGTCGGTCGGTTCGGTTTTGACCGGATTTTTTGGGCCGAACCGACCATGTCGATTTTTGGAGGAGGAGAACCGAACCGAACCGAAAATGCTGAAAAACCGAACCGAACCGAACCGAATCGGGTCGGTTTTTGACAGGGCCGGTTCGGTTTGCCCGTCGGTTTTTGACAGGGCCGGTTCGGTTTTTTCCTTTATTTTAATAAAAAATATATTTTTTTAATACCTAATATAAATATAAAATTTAAAAATATAATATAATATGTCAATACTAATATAAATATAATATAAAATATAAAATTAAAATGTATAAAAATTAAATCGGTTCGGTTCGGTTCAAAATCGGTTTTTTTATGCCAAAACCGAAAACCGAACCGACCCTGTCGGTTTTATACCTGATTAAACCGAACCGAACCGACCCTCAAAAAAACTCGGCCCGAAAAATTTTGGTTCGGCTCGGTTTTGTCAGTTTGTCGGTTTGGTCGGTTTTTTTGCACACCCCTACCCACGGGGCCGTTCGAGGGCTGTTTCGAGTTTTCACCCTCTAACGTCATGTTTTTAAGCCTAAGTCTAGAAATAAGCAAATTACCGTCGTACTCTCAAACCGGGAGACCCGTGGCTGCGGGATCGGTTCCTACGAGTTATGTTGGTCCCGTGGGAGGTGTTGGTGCCACCCACGGGGCCGTTCGGGGGCTGTTTCGAGTTTTCAACCTCTAACGCCATGTTTTTAAGCCTAAGTCTTGAAATATGCAAATTATCGTATTACTCTCAAACCGAGAGACCCGCGGCTGCGAAGTCAGTTCCTACGAGTTACGTTGGTCCCGTGGGAGGTGTTGGTGCCACCCACGTGGCCGTTCGGGGGCTGTTTCGAGTTTTTACCCTCTAACGCCATGTTTTGATTAAGTGTAGAAATACGCAAATTATCGTCGTATTCTCAAATCGGGAGACCCGCGGCTGCGAGGTCAGTTCCTACGAGTTACGTTGGTCCCGTGGTAGGTGTTGGTGCCACCCACGGGGCCGTTCGGGGGATGTTTCGAGTTTTCACCCTCTAACGTCATGTTTTTAAGCCTAAATCTAGAAATAATCAAATTACCGCCGTACTCTCAAACCGGGAGACCCGCGGCTGCAGGGTCGGTTCCTACGAGTTACGTTGGTCCCGTGGGAGGTGTTGGTGCCACCCACGGGGCCGTTCGGGAGCTGTTTCGAGTTTTCACCCTCTAATACCATGTTTTGCTTAAGTGTAGAAATACGCAAATTACGGTCGTATTCTCAAATCGGGAGACCAGCGGCTGCGAGGTCAGTTCCTACGAGTTACGTTGGTCCCGTGGGAGGTGTTGGTGCCACCCACGGGGCCTTTCGGGGGCTGTTTCGAGTTTTCACCCTCTAACGCCATGTTTTTAACCCTAAGTCTTGAAATATGCAAATTACCGTATTACTCTCAAATCGGGAGACCCGCGGCTGCGAGGTCAGTTCCTACGAGTTACGTTGGTCCCGTGGGAGGTGTTGCTGCCACCCACGGGGCCGTTCAGGGGCTGTTTCGAGTTTTCACCCTCAAACGCCATGTTTTTAACCCTAAGTCTTGAAATATGAAAATTACCGTATTATTCTCAAACCGGGAGACCCGCGGCTGCGAGGTCAGTTCCTACGAGTTACGTTGGTCCCGTGGGAGGTGTTGGTGCCACCCACGGGGCCGTTCGGGGGCTGTTTCGAGTTTTCACCCTCTAACGCCATGTTTTTAACCCTAAGTCTTGAAATATGCAAATTACCGTATTACTCTCAAACCGGGAGACCCACGGCTGCGAGGTCAGTTCCTACGAGTTACGTTGGTCCCGTGGGAGGTGTTGGTGCCACCCACGGGGCCGTTCGGGGGCTGTTTCGAGTTTTCACCCTCAAACGCCATGTTTTTAACCCTAAGTCTTGAAATATGCAAATTACCGTATTACTCTCAAATCGGGAGACCCGCAGCTGCGAGGTCAGTTCCTACGAGTTACGTTGGTCCCGTGGGAGGTGTTGGTGCCACCCACTTGGCCGTTCGGGGGCTGTTTCGAGTTTTCACCCTCTAACGCCATGTTTTTAACCCTAAGTCCTGAAATATGCAAATTACCGTATTACTCTCAAACCGGGAGACCCGCGGCTGCGAGGTCAGTTCCTACGAGTTACGTTCGTCCCGTGGGAGGTGTTGGTACAACCCACGGGGCCGTTCGGGGGCTGTTTCGAGTTTTCACCCTCTAACGCCATGTTTTGCTTAAGGGTAGAAATACGCAAATTACCGTCGTATTCTCAAACCAGTAGACCCGCGGCTGCGAGGTCAGTTCCTACGAGTTACATTGGTCCCGTGGGAGGTGTTGGTTCCATCCACGGGGCCGTTCAGGGGCTGTTTCGAGTTTTCACCCTCTAACGTCATGTTTTTAAGCCTAAGTTTAGAAATAAGCAAATTACCGTCGTACTCTCAAACCGGGAGACCCGAGGCTGCGGGGTCGGTTCCTACGAGTTATGTTGGTCCCGTGGGAGGTGTTGGTGCCACCCACGGGGCCGTTCGGGGGCTGTTTCGAGTTTTCACCCTCTAACGCCATGTTTTTAAGCCTAAGTCATGAAATATGAAAATTACCGTATTACTCTCAAATCGGGAGACCCGCGGCTGAGAGGTCAGTTCCTACGAGTTACGTTGGTCCCGTGGGAGGTGTTGCTGCCACCCACGGGGCCGTTCGGGAGCTGTTTCGAGTTTTCACCCTCTAACGCCATGTTTTGCTTAAGTCTAGAAATATACAAATTACCGTCGTATTCTCAAACCGGGAGTCCCGCGGCTGCGGGGTCAGTTCCTACGAGTCACATTGGTCCCGTGGGAGGTGTTGGTGCCACCCACGGGGCCGTTCGGGGGCTGTTTCGAGTTTTCACCCTCTAACGCCATGTTTTTAAGCCTAAGTCTAGAAATATGCAAATTACCGTCGCACTGTCAAACCGGGAGACCCGTGGCTGCGGGGTCAGTCCTACGAGTTACATTGGTCCCGTGGGAGGTGTTGGTGCCACCCACGGGGACGTTCGGGGGCTGTTTCGAGTTCTCACCCTCTAACGCCTTGTTTTTAAGCCTAAGTCTAGAAATATGCAAATTACCGTCGTATTTTCAAACTGGAAGTCCCGCGGCTGCGGGGTCAATTCCTACGAGTTACATTGGTCCCGTGGGAGGTGTTGGTGCCACCCACGGATCCGTTAGAGGGCTATTTCGAGTTTCCGCCCTCTAACGCCATGTTTTTAAGCCTAAGTCTAGAAATATGCAAATTACCGTCGTATTCTCAAACAGGGAGTCCCGCGGCTGCGGGGTCAGTTTCTACGAGTCACATTGGTCCAGTGGGAGGTGTTGGTGCCACCCACGGGACCGTTCGGGGGCTGTTTCTAGTTCTCACCCCTTAACGCCATATTTTTAAGCCTAAGTCTAGAAATATGCAAATTATCGTCGTATTCTCAAACTGGGAGTCCCGCGGCTGCGGGGTCAGTTCCTATGAGTTACATTGGTCCCGTGGGAGGTGTTGGTGTCACCCACGGGGCCGTTAGAGGGTTGTTTCGAGTTTCACCCTCTAACGCCATGTTTTTAAGCCTAAGTCTAGAAATATGCAAATTATCATCGTTTTCTCAAACCGGGAGACCCGCGACTGCGGAGTCAGTTCCTACGAGTCACATTGGTCCCGTGGAAGGTGTTTGTGCCTCCCACGTGGACGTTCGGGGGCTGTTTCGAGTTTGCACCGTCTAACGCCATGTTTTTAAGCCTAAGTCTAGAAATATGCAAATTATCGTCGTATTCTCAAACCGGGAGTCCCGCGGCTGCGGGGTCAGTTCCTACGAGTCACATTGGTCCTGTGGGAGGTGTTGGTACCACCCACGGGGCCGTTAGAGGGCTGTTTCTAATTTTCACCCTCTAACGCCATGTTTTTAAGCCTAAGTCTAGAAATATACAAATTACCATCGTATTCTCAAACCGGGAGTCCCGCGGCTGCGGGGTCAGTTCCTACGAGTCACATTGGTCCCGTGGGAGGTGTTGGTGCCACCCACGGAGCCGTTCGGGGGCTGTTTCGAGTTTTCACCCTCTAACGCCATGTTTTTAAGCCTAAGTCTAGAAATATGCAAATTATCGTCGCACTCTCAAACTGGGAGACCCGCGGCTACGGGGTCAGTTCCTACGAGTTACATTGGTCCCGTGGGAGGTGTTGATGCCTCTAACGGGACCGTTTGACGGATGTTTCGGGTTTCTCCCCTCTAACGCCATGCTTTTAAGCTTAAGTCTACACATTTTCAAATTATCGTCGTATTCGCAAACCGGGAGTCTAAAATATTTTCAACATATTATTTAATAATTATCCCGTACTCCTTCTAATTATCCCATACTCCTTCTAACATACTATCCAACAACAAGCAACAACCAATAATTATCCAACAGCCAAACCAAACAAAACCAATAATTATCCCGTACTCCTTCTATCATCTAAAATATTTAATAGATAATGCATATCAATTATATAACTACTTTTGTTAAAGTAAAGCATAGCAGATCTAACCTGCAACAATAGCAATAGGGAATGTTCTTCTCCTTGATCCGAAACAATACATTGTCAATGTAGAACTGTGCTGGAGCATACATGGGAATGTTTTTCACTGTGCGTCTAGCATGCATAACACAAGATTTTTTAGAAATATAAATTGGAGCTATAACACACTGATACTAAAATGAGTCCCAACAAAATATACAATATATTCCCCAGATGCATAGTTAGCTTTATTAAAAAAAATCTAACGGAATCCAAAAAAGCCATTCCAGTAAAACTATAATCATGGTTGAATTAGGAACATAGCCATTCCGCAAAGTTCAAATTAGACTCACAACACTAAATCGAATAATTAGAAGAATAATTATATAAAGACATGACATTTCGCGGACGGATCTGAATATGCTTAGAGAGAGTACCTAAGGTCCTTTTCGCAGATGGTCCTGCATTTAAACCTGCATTTCCATTGGGATTTTGAAAACAAAAGAATTAAATAAGTAACATTCTTGGAAGAAGAAAAAAACACGAAAGAAAATTATACAAACACCGACTCGTCCTCTAGAACTGGCTCCTAGATATCCAAAAAGAAACTTGATAATCAATCCACCACTCACCTACGTTCTCCGCAAACTCTGATTCTGAAACAAAATATTCTTAAATCTAAACATATATAGTCATGAGAAATACAATACATATTCCCAGACACCTTAACATAATTCCTCGACGGGTGATTAATTAATAGCATACAGAAGTGGTGATATCAGCTCTAACTAAGTAGAATAGCTCGACTTTGGAGATCTTTATTTTTTACTGGTTATAGTTCCGAGTGGAATCCACTTTTGACAATATAAATGTCATTCTTTCTCGCAGGTCCTATGAGTGTGTCATTAAGTAATATAAGGTGACAAAAGGACACCTTCAGGAGATATGAGAAGAGAGTTTGATAAGCTCATACGGTGAAAAAAGACGCAATATCCATATTCCATTGACATATAATGTTAAAGCCATCTGCCACTTACAATAATGGTCCTTTATTATTAGATGTCACCCATATTCCAAATCCATCATCATTTTCTAAACTTTGTAAAAAAAAACTTTAGTAGTGCATTTGAGCATATATACAATTATTTCTTCAAATAATTATGGTCCCAAAAAAATTGTATCCAACAAATCAACACAACAACTCTTATGGACTAAGATTAGTATACTATCTATCCAATTCCAAACATCATTATTTACACCTTAATTATTAGACATTAACATTTCTCAACCTACACATAGATGCACACAAAATACTACATCTGCAATTCGAAAAAAAAACAGAAAATTTTAATATATAACAAACAGAAAATTTTAGACCTAGAAAAAAAAAATCAAAGAAAATTTGAGGAATCTCCACATATCAAAGAAAAAATCATAGCATTACATATAACAAACACACACACACATATATGGATATATTACATATACAGATTGGGGAAGAACCTCCATACAGATTGGGGAAAAAATTTCCACGACTGCTACCAGCGTTTGGGGAAGAAATCTCCACCGTTTGGGAAAGAAATACCAGCAATACTGATTTCAACACCCAAGCGATTCAAACCGCTACTAAGTAGGAAACCAACACTATCGACCAACATGGAATGCCGGAGCCCCAGTCACCGATCTCATACCTTTTCTGATGACCCCCGCTGAAACCCGACCTGAGAATGCCCCCATTTGTGACCCTCTATACCTCCTAGCTTTTAATTTGCGGCCCCAAAACTTGCCACCTCACCTTCGGCCCCTACATCCAGGTAGCACAAGCACAGAACATCGCATCGCATCACCAACATCGCATCACCATCTCCTCACTCCATCACCAACATCACAACATCGTATCGTTTGGGGGGGGGGGGGAACCAGATATCACATCGTTTGGGGGGGGGGGGGAAGCAGCGTTTGGGAAAGAAAAAAATATAAGATACGAGCGGGGTAATGAAAATATGAGGCATTTGAGTTTTGGTTAGGATTGACATTGGTCACGGCCTACAGCCGTGACCCACCTCGCGACCCATTAATGAAAGCAAGTCTCGTGTATGCAGTCTACTGGTCACGGCCCATAGCCGTGACCCACACCCCATAGCCGTGACCCACACCCAAAATTGGTCACGGACCCCAGCCGTGACCCAATATGCATGTGTATTTGTGCTTCGTCATGCCTATGGTCACGACCCAAGTCCGTGACCCACGTCAAAAATGGTCACGGTCCCCAGCCGTGACCCAGTATATGTGTGTATTGTGCTTCGTCATGCCTATGGTCACGACCCAAGTCCGTGACCGATACCCGACCAATTTTGGAGGGAATTTTGGCGCCAAGATGGTCACGGCCTGGTCACGGCCCAAGTCCGCGACCCATAGTGGTCACGGATTTGGTCCGTGACCACTTCCAGAGCATCCATAATTTAGTGTGGTAATAAATATGGTCATGCCAAAATTGAGTTGGTCACGGTCCAAGTCCGCGACCAGCTGGTCGCGGACTTGGGCCGCGACCAACTGGGCGTGACCATTCGCAGGATTTGGTGTAGTGCCACTTGGTCGAGGAAGAAAGCAGTTCTGGTGAGGAAAGCGAGGGTGCTGACAGGGGTGGTACTGAGGGTGGTTCCAGTGAGGAGAGATCTAGTGAAGAATCTTCCAGTTTGGAAGGGGTTCTAGAGGCTCAGGAGTCTTCGAGTGATTCTAGTAGTTCCAGCGAGGAAGACATGGCTCCTCCAAGAAAGAATCTGATTCGTGACGATGATGACAATGATGATATGCTCCTTTATCGCCCGTCGAAGAAGCAAAAATTTGGCGGCGGAGAGGTTACAACTGGTTCTCATCCTGCTGCTCTTAAGTAGGAGAAGAAGAAGAGGGAGGAAGAGTAGTTGAGAGAGAGGGAGAGAAAGGAGGAGGAGAGGAAAAAAGTGGAGGAGAGAAATAAAGTGGAAGAGAGAAGGAGAGCTGAGAAGGAGAGGAAGGAGAGGGAAGAGGAAAAAGAGAGAGAGGAGGTTAGGACGAAGGTAGGGCAGGCTCTGGTGCCTGTGTCCGCCTTTCCCGAAGGGGCCTCTATGGCCCTTTCTCCTTAGTTGGCTCCTGTGTTGCTCGAAAGAGCAGTTCTACCGACTGATCATCAGAAGGCGATGGGGACCTACCAGTTAGCTCTGAAAGTGAGTCAAAGGCTAGCCTTGGTAAGTTTACTCTCACTTCTCTATTCTCGTAATACTTTGTTATATGCTTCCTTTGCTAACATTTTTCTTCTTTGCAATTTGTGACCGACTTCACCGTCCTCTATCGCGGCCGCGATGAGCTGGTAAAGAGGAATATTGATCCTGAGAAGAAAAATATCGGGCGGGAGGCCAACTTGAAGGCTATCGATGCTATCCAGAAGTCGTCTGATCTCGCTCTATCTGAAGCTAACTGAATAAAGGAGGTGGTGATCAGGTAGCTTGGGGAGTTGAGGCAGTCCTATGACCTAGTCTGCTCGAGCAAGTTGGCTGTGGTGGAGGAGAACAAAGTGCTGGCGAAGAAGATGAAAAAAGTGGAATCTGAGGCAGCCGCCCTGAAGGAAAGCCCGTATAATATCGGGTGTGATGCTGTGTACGAGAATGTCGTTGTTTAGATAGGCTACATCAGCCGACTGAACTTTAAGAAGGGCTGGAACAAGGCTCTTTTAGCTGCTGGAGTGGATATCGATTCTCTATTATTTGACGAGCATGATCTAGGCCCGAAGCCTATTATGGATGAGGCATCTACCCTGGCCATTGACGGTGGTGTTCTTGCTTCTCAGACCATTCCTGCTGATGCTTCTTCTGTCCAGGGAACATCAGTTGCTCCACCTGGGGGAGGTGTCCTTACTCCTGTAGAGAAGGGAAAACATTCGACGACCTCAAAGCAAACTGGAGTTGCCAGCTAGCCTGTTCTGAGGAACTTCTTTGTATTTTTGCTTTATTTGTTCCGTCCTTCTGATTACTAATGTACTGGGAATATTCCATTTTAATGAAATGAAAACACTTTCCTTTCTTCATGTTGATTCTTCTGCTCTTTAATGCGTTTTATGGCTTGTAGTTGATTGATGTGGATGAGTATATACCTGTTACCTCTCAACTGGGAAGGATCCTCGGTCCTAATGCGAGCAATCAAGTTTGCCAAGCCTTTATAAGGATTTGTAAGTCCCTTAGGTCGAGGAACAAGAGATTTAAAGATCAGTCCAAGCTCGTCGCCAAACTGAAGGATAGACTTCAGGAGATGGAAGAAGTTGGTGCTTCTATTCAAGAATAAGTGAACCTTCTGAGGGCTAAACTTCTGGATGCCTCCGAGATCAATCAAGTCGAAGAAGTTCTTCAATAGGAGAATGAAACTCTGAAAAGGGAGGTATCGTGACTCAGGGAGCATGCGCCGAGCATTGCACCTCAAGT
Organism: Sambucus nigra; assembly: GCA_949130495.1. Taxonomy (NCBI): domain Eukaryota; kingdom Viridiplantae; phylum Streptophyta; class Magnoliopsida; order Dipsacales; family Adoxaceae; genus Sambucus; species Sambucus nigra. Next base: position 331,419,416 of record OX422216.1, read on the forward strand.
TTTGTGAGGTTCCTCTTTATCAGCTGGTCCGCGAGCTGGTACAGCACCGAGCACCACCCCTCAAGTTTTGCGAGGTTCCACTTCATCGGCTGGTTCGAGAGCTAGTACAGATGCCGAGGGTCCGGCTAAGGATATGGACGAGCTTTGAGGAGATGTTCGTCGAGCATACGTGATAGCTGCCGAGCTCCAAAGAGATGCTACGCAGCTAAGGCATCTGTTCAAGAAAGGTCCTCAGCGAGTGTGGGTTGACAATTATGATCAGGGTTGGACAGATGCTCCGACGAGATTGGCGGAGTTTGAAGAGATATCCTTTATTAGTGGATGGTTGAATGCTCTCAGGGAGCTGAAAGTCCCCGGGAACTCAGTCCTCCGGTATCGTCATGAGATCTCCCCTTTGACTCTGATGCCTAACCCTTTCCGGAGGGATGACCAGTGGGTTAGATGTTATTCCTAGGCAGTTACTGGAGCTGGATGCCAATGCATTAGAGTTGGAATTATCTCCCCACCCAGATGACGGTCGAAGAGCGCAAGTAGCTGATTACCTTGATCGGAGACCTAATCCCCAATAGGATTTACTTAATTCATCCAATGTAACTCTTGTTGTAAATCAAGTGAAGTAATAAAATATTTATGTTTTGGGCGATTCGCCGACTAAATATGTGTTGTGTATTTTCTACTTTATTAATTTTTATTTGATTATCTTGGGCTCTTCATAGCCGACTAGATTTGTTGTGGGTAGAGTTGTTTTATTGAGTGAGTATCCTCCAAGTCCAGTATACTTATGAGATACCATTCTGCCCTACTTTACCTTTTAGGTCATGTCGTCACGCTCCCTTAGGCCTAAGTGTGGCAATGGAGAGGACACACTTGGTGTTGGATGTTCTATCCGATTAGGTTTTTTGAGCCAAACATCATTTGACGACCAATTCAATTTGGCTGAGCTGCCCAAGGGTCCCCTGTAGGGTTTCATATATTTCTAGGGACAATGCTAAGAGGTTGTTCGTGTTTCATAATAAAAACCTGAGGAGGGAGGCTCCCTGCTATTATACATTGAGTAATGTGCATGTCGCGTGGAAAATATGTGCAAGTTATAAAGTTCATAATACACAATGAACAATTTATGGAATGCTACTTCCAAACAATCTTTTATTAATCAAACACAATAAAAATGAGTTGCCAATTCCAGTAATGTGATAAAAGATCAATGAAGAGAAACTATGAATATTTCCAGGGGCAATGCTAAGAGGTTGTTCGTGTTTCATAACGAAAACCTGAGGAGGGAGGCTCCCTATTTTTTTATATTGAGTAATGTGCATGTCGCTTGGAAAAGATGTGCAAGTTATAAAGTTCATAATAGACAATTAACACTTTATGGAATGCTACTGCCAAGCAATCTTTTATTAATCAAACAAAATAAAAATGAGTTGCCAATTCCAGTAATGTGATAAAAGATCAATGAAGAGAAACTATAAATATTTCCATGGGAAATGCTAAGAGGTTGTTCGTGTTTCATAACAAAAACCTGAGGAGGGAGGCTCCCTGCTTTTATATATTGAGTAATGTGCCTGTCGCTTGGAAAAGATGTGCAAGTTATAAAGTTCATAATACACAATTAACACTTTATAGAATGCTACTGCCAAACAATCTTTTATTAATCAAACACAATAAAAATGAGTTGCCAATTCCAGTAATGTGATAAAAGATCAATGAAAATAAATTAGAAATAGAATTTCTTCAGGTTGGCCACGTTCCAAGCTCGGGGTATCTCTTTGCCCTCCAATGTTTCTAAATGATAGGCTCCTTTCAGGTCGTCTCTTGTCACCTTGAATGGTCCCTCCCAGTTTGGACCCATCTTGACATAAAATGGTTTTACTGCACTGCCAAGAACTTTCCTTAGGACGTAGTCCTCAACTTGGAATGTTCTTATATTGACCTTTTTGTTATAGTGTTTTTCTAGCTGTTGCCGGTAGCTCGCTAGTTTCACTAGAGCTAATTCTCTGCGTTCATCAGCTAAGTCAAGTTCAGCGAGTAATGCTGCATCATTCTGGCATTGGTCGACCAAGGTGGACCTCATGGTTGGGAGGCCAACTTCTAAAGGGATAATTGCCTCCATTCCATATGTTAGTGTGAATGGGGTTTCCCCAGTTGCTCGCCGTGGGGTGGTGCGATAAGTCCATAGAATATGTGGCAGCTCGCTCACCCATGCCCCTTTGGCTTGCTCTAATCACTTTTTCAGTCCATCGATCACTGTTTTATTAGAAGCTTCAGCTTGGCCATTGCTCTGAGGGTATGCTACCGAGCTGAAATGGTGCCTGATTCCGTGGTCATTGCAGAAACTCTAGAAGAGGCCGCTCTCGAACTGCATTCCGTTGTCAGCGATAATGGTTCTGGGAATTCCAAAGCGAGTAATTATGTTCTTCTATATGAATCTCGTCATATATGCATCCATGATGTTTTCCAGGGGCTCCGCCTCAATCCATTTAGTGAAGTAGTTTATCATGACCAACAGATACTTGTGATTACCGGCAGTGGTAGGAAGAGGGTCGACGATGTCCATTCCCTACTGGGTGAAGGGCCATGGGCTAGTAAGTGATTTTAGGTCGCTGGCAGGTTGGTGAACCATATGAGCGTGTGGTTGATATTTTTTGCACCTACAAGCATATATCTAAGAGTCTTTCTGCATGTATGATCACTAGTAACCTTCCTTTATCGCTCGAAAGGCTAGCGATCTTCCCCCAATATGTCTCCCACAGATTCCTTTATGAAGCTCGTACGGGACTTGCTCAACGTCCATCAGGTGAACATATTGGAGGTAAGGACCGATGAATTTTTTTTTGTACAGTTTGCCCTCAGAAGATAAGTGAAAGCGAGCAAATTTGACTCTTATCTGATGAGAGGCTTTCTTATCGTCTGGTAGTGCACCATCCTTTAAATAGTACCTTAGGGGGTCCATCCAAATTGGTGCTGATTCAATGTGAAGAATATGGTCTATTTCTGGCAGCTCGTCGCTCTGGTTGATGCTCGACTGGGCGAGGAAGTCGATAGGGATTGTTCTCTTTAAGTCAGAGTTGATTGCTCAACTCAAGGCTGCTAGGGCATCAGCATGACTGTTTTATCCTCTAGAAAACTGCTGGACACTGACTTCCTATAAGTTGGACATTAATTTCTTTGCTAAGGTGAGGTAAGCTGCCATTCTCTCATCCCTCATATTGAAGTCTCCACTTATTTGATTAGAGGCCAATTATGAGTCACCGAACACCTGTAGTTATTTTTTACCTAATGCATGTGCCTTTTTGCAGGCCTACTATCAATGCTTCATATTCCTCTTTATTATTGGAGGATTCAAATCCAAATCTGATTCCTTACTCGAGGATTGTATCTTCTGGGGTAACGAGCATAATGCCTACTCCTACCCCCTTGGAGTTGGAGGCTCCATCAACAAACAGTCACCAAATACCTTCTGCCAAGTGATCTTCCCTCTTACCCATGATTTGCAGTTGGTCGCAAGGTTGTTTGCCTGTAAACTCCGCGATGAAGTCAACGAGGACCTGCCCCTTAATTGCATTCCTTGGTTGGAACTGGATGTCAAATCATCCGAGCTCGACCGACCACTTCGATAGTCTGCCGAACAGATCCGCTTTCTGTAAGACTACTTTAAGGGGATGTGACGTAAGGACGATGATAGATTGTGCTTCGAAGTAGTGCTTCAGTTTCCTCGAGGCTACCACTAGTGTAAAAGTGAACTTCTCCAGTGGTAGGTATCGTTGCTCGGTGTCCAAAAGGGACTTGCTCGCGTAGTAGACCAGGTGCTGGATTCCAGTTCTTTCGCATACTAGTACAGAACTCACAGCATGGCTGGAAACAGCAAGGTATATGTACAGGGAATCGTTCTTTTGAGGTATCACGAGCAAGGGTGGTGTACCGAGATAAGCTTTGAGCTCTTCCAATGCTTTCGAGCAATCTTGATTCCACTCCACTATTTTGCTCTTTTTCAATAGCTGGAAGAATGGCTGGCTCTTTTCGAATGACTTCGAGATGAATCGATTCAAGGCAGCGAGCATGCCCGTGAGTTTCTGTACATCTCTTATCGTGCGGGGATGCTGTACCTCGTTGATTGCATCAATCTGGTTCGGGTTGGCTTTAATGCCTCTCTCACTAACCAAGTACCCAAGAAATTTTCCTGACTGAACACCGAAGGAACATTTGCTCGCATTGAGCTTTATTCGGTATTTCTTGAGGATTTCGAAGGTCCTTGACAGGTCTGAGAGGTGGTCTTCTTTGTGCCTGCTCTTGACGAGCATATCATCGATGTAGACTTCCATGGTATCTCCCATTTTGTCTTTAAACATCTTGGTGACCGTTGGTAAGTTGCTCGAGAATTTTTAGCCCAAGGGGCATAACTTTGTAACAGTATAATCCGACAGTGGTGATGAACGATGTCTTGTCTTGGTCTGGTGCATACAGAGGAATCTAATGATACCCCGAGTATGCGTCCAGAAAACTCATTCTTTCATGAGTTGCTGTGGCGTCCACCAACTGGTCAATTTTTGGGAGAGGAAAATTGTCCTTAAGGCACACCTTGTTAAGGTCAATGAAGTCAATACAAACTCTCCACTTCCCATTGCTTTTCAGAACCACTACTGGGTTGGATAACTATTTAGGTAATTGAACTTCCCGTATGGATCCTGCATCCAGCAGCTTCTCTACTTCTTTCTCCACAACCTTGGTCTTCTTGAGCGCAGTTCACCAAGCCTTCTGCGTGACAGGCCTGAAATATGAGTCGACGTGCAATCGATGACAAACCATACTGGGGTAAATTCCAGGCAGCTCGTAAGGTTCCCACACGAAAACATCCACATTGTTTTTTTCTCGATCTGTGAGAGAGGCTTCAATCAAGAGCATTCTATCTTTTTTGCTGCCACTAGCTACAGCCTCTTCCAGGTTTTCAACGGCCCGCTCAGCGGGGAGGAGCCTGGTCTCCTCCACTCCGGGTCTTCCATACTTTAACTACTACTTTTAAGGTATCAAACCTTCTTGTCCTCAACCTTCTCTTTGGCCTTCTTGGCTGGTTTTGGGCGGATGGTCGGGATGAAGCACTTTCTTACCATCGATTGATCTCTGTGGATCTCCATTACTCCTCGCTCAGTCACGTACTTGAGTTTCTGATGGTAGGTCGAGGGGACGACCTTCATTACATGTAACCATTCTCTGCTGAGGATAACTTGGTAGGGCGAGTCAATGTCGACTACCAGAAACTCTATCATCTTGGAGACATTTCCTGCCCTCACTGGCAGTACAATCTTTCCCAAAGGGATAGTTACCTTCCCAGCTCAGCCAACTAGAGGGACAGTGGCTTCCTTCAAGTTGGTAATGCTTAACTTTAATTTCCTGAACATGTCGAGATACATTACCTCGGATGAGCTTCCCTGGCTGATGATCAACTTGTCGATGTCATAGTTTACTATTCGGAGTGTAATGATCAAGGCGTCATGATGTGGGGTTCTTACTCCCACTAAGTCTTCATTCGTGAATACGATGTGTTTGCTGTAGTCGACGTTATCTGTTCGCCGACGCTTTCCTGACTGTGTTTTTGTTAGATAGATTTAAAAAGCTTGCATTACTGCCATAAGCTTTTTCACTTCCATCCAGGCTGAATTCCCTTGAATCTTCTTTAGATCAGATGCCCCATGAATCACCGTAAACTCATAGACAGTATCGTCTTCGAGCACATTGTCGGACCTTGTGTCTCCGTTGGCAGTGACCTTCTCTACCTTCTTTTCCATAAACTCGTTTAGATGCCCGGTCTGGGCCAGCTCTTTAAGGTGAGACTAAAGAGCCTTGCAGTGCTCAGTTTTGTGTCCTCTCTCCTTATAAAAAGCACATCTCAGCGCGTTGTTTCTCTTTGAGGGATCTCCTCCCATCTTTCTAGGCCACTTTACGAATAGATCGTCCTTGATCTTCTCTAGGATCTTGTAGATTGGTTATTTGAAGATAGTGTTCACTGCGTGAAATGATTAACATCGTTCTTGTTCCCATTCTTGGAGCCACCCATGCCCCCATTCTTGCTTCCTCTCTTCTGGTTTTCAGCATTGTCGTTGCCCTTGGCAGTGAGCTTATCTCGACCATTCTCCCCTGCACTGAGGCGGGTCACATCCTCAAATTTAGCGTACTTCTCGATGCGAGCCATCATGTCATCGATGGTTGTGGCCTCCTTCTTAGTCAGGGATTGGTGCAAGATGCAAGAGCTGGGTAGGCCAATCTTGAAAGAGGCCACTGCTACTTGCTCTGAGCAGTCCTCGACCTCGTTGAACAACTCCCAGTACCTTTTTATGTAGTCCCGGAGGCTCTCCTGGGGAATCTTCTTCATTGTTAACAAGGCATCCATCCTCTTAGGATGGGAACTGCTGGTAATAAAGCGAGCCTTGAAGAGCTCTGATAGGGACTCAAAGCTCCTGATGGATCTGTGAGGGAGTCTCTCAAAACACTTCTGGGCCACATCATGCAAACTCGAGGGAAAGATCCGACACATTAGTGCGTTCCTGTGGTTCCAGAGGGTCATGGCCTGCCTGTACTACCTAACGTGTTCGATAGGGTTAGTCTTTTCATCATAAATTTTGAATCTCGAAATTACAAACTTCTTGGGGGCTTCTTCTTCTATCTCCCTTTAGAAAGGAGTTTTCATCTGGGTCCTGAGAGCTCGTCGGGCTAGCTCTCTGGTTGATTTGACACCCCGATGTGCTGGGTGCTGGTCCATTTCTCTTCGGACCAAATTTTGTATGTCATCATTTCCTCGAGCTGGTCTCCTACAACGGCGAGCTGGTCGCTGTTGCTTGAGCAAGTCATTATCTGACACGTGTTCCTCGATCATTTGGGATCCGTGTCTAGGGCTCCTTCCTCGACTGTGAGACTTTCTCGCTTGAGGGCTAGGAGTGCGGTATTGATGTCGCCTGGTGCTACGATGGAGCTCTTTTTCCATCATTTCCAATCTCCTTTTGAGGTGAGCATTCTCAGCTTCTTGCTTGTGAGCGACCTCTCCTTGCTCCTGGAGCCTTGACTTATAGGCATCGATCAACCTGAAGATTTGCATCGACCTAGCAGGTCCCTGACTTTCCTCTGAGGCTTGCTTCTCTGGGCAAGCCCTCTGATTTAAACGTCGAACTTCAGATCTGATCTTGCGAGGGGCAGGCTGCTCTTGGATATACCCTGCTTGAGGGGCATTGTTACTATGACCAGACATTCCAAATTCTTTGTTGGTGAGGGCTTTCTAAAAGGGAGACAAATGTTCCCATAGACGACGCCAAATGTGGTGAAAATTAAGTTCAACACAAATTATCAAGAAAAGGCAATCACCAGAACAAATAAAAGAAAGTGAGGAATCGCAATCACACAACACAATATTTTATGTGGTTCAACAAGAATGCCTACGTCCACGGTGGTTCTCTCAATATTATTTCTCTATACTCCGGAGAGTGTTTTACAGGAAAAATAATACATGACCTTTGCCCTCGGCTAAGGGTTTGTTATATACATGTTCGTTTCTAGGGAGTGGGGGTGTTGGACTCCCCCTCGTCAATCCACAACTCATAGAATATCTCCTTACGAGATTTTAGGAATAAACTAGGTCGTAACTGAATGAGTTGGGGCGTGAGGCCTCTAGACTTTGGGTCGTAATTTATTGGGCTACTCGTCTGGGCCTAAGGTGATAAATAGAGGTACCCACAGAATATATAATGTACACTCATATTTTTATAAAGTACACGCACATTGTACTGACCAAAACCATTTTCCAAATGCGTGTACTTTATGTATTATATGTGTACTTTATAAAAGTAAACGTATAATACATAAAGTACACGCATATTGAAATAGATTTTGTTCATTACAATGTGCATGTACTTTATAAAAATACGTGTGTACTTTGTGTTGATTCCATTCCCAAACAAATAATACATTAATGAATATTAAACAATAAAATTACAATAATTTATCCAAATGCGAATGTTCATCGATTTTATTTAAAAATATTGTTACAATGAATGAATTAAACAATATTAAAAGGAATCAAATAGGTTCTTTATACGTGGACCTATACTGGCCCGTTTAATGCTGCTGGCACGGACCATAATACACGTAGGCATGTAAGAATATGAGTGACTTGTTCATTAAATATTAAAAAATAATATAATTGAAGCAAAACCTTTAAAAAAATTAATAATAGAAATTATAAGGTCAAAATGAATAAAATAAATCTAAAGTAAATGCAATGATACATAAATAAAAGTGAAAAAAGAAATCATAAGCTACAATACATAAAGTACACGCATGTTTTTATACAATACTCGCACATTGTACTGATCAAAACTATTTTCAAAATGCGTGTACTTTATGTATTATACGTGTACTTTATAAAAGTACACGTATAGTACATAAAGTACACACATTTAGAATATGGTTTTGGGCAGTAAGTACTGTATAAAAACATGCATGTACTTTGTGTTGATCTCATTCTCAAACAAATAATACAGAAATGAACACTCAACAATAAAATTACCATAATTTATTCAAATGTGAATGTTCATTGATTTTATTTAAAACTGTTGTTACAATGAATGAATTGAACAACATTAACAGGAATCAAATTGGTTCTTTACACATAGACCTGTAATGATCCGTTTTACTACACCTAGAGCAAGTAACTTCTCTTATTGTGACATATCTAACAAATTTTATTCTCTTATTTCTTGGCCTCCCTATCGTTCTATTTGTTAATGGAAGAAGGATTACTGGATTTTTAGATAATGGAATGTTTAGGGACATCAAATCAGTAAGAAGAAGTATAGGTGATGATTATATTTTTTGTAGAAAAAACCTTATAATAATCCTCAATATGATCATAAATACTTCCACCTATCTTTCATACTACAGCAAACAACATGAGAACATGGAAAGCATCGTAGTTGCCAACTCTTACAAGAGCAAATTCCTTCTTCTAAGTCAACTATGGCCCGCACATCTGAATGAATTTCGAATACATATTTACTTGAGCAACTAATATTCCAATGTCTACTTTTATTCCAAATTTTAGTCAGTAATTTATCAAAATGAGGACACAACTCGTTTGACCATATTTCAGATTCAACAAGTTTATTTGCATTAAAATTTGTAATCTTGATCCTCATTTTGTCCTTCGTATTAATTATCGGTAAATGCTTTTCCTCTAAGATCCAAGAGTTGAATGATTTCGCAACACTTGTTGTCATGTCACCATAACGTTTCCCAGTAAAATATGCACAAGGCCAATTATTTAGAGGCAAATTACCAAGAAAATCAGTGACAACAACTCCACCTTCCTTCTTCAAGGCATTAATGTTCTTCTGAAATTCATCAACTGTTACAGCATATGCACACAACGCATGAAATCTTCAACGAGCTTCTTTCGGAAGTTCCCACTCCCTCGTATTTTCTTCTATATATTTCCTTATAAATGATGTATACAGTAGGAATGTACATACACTGGAAAAACCTTAGAAACACCTTCAATAAGACCATTGTTCTGATCGGATATGAATGTGATATTTCGATTTTGATGAGCTATTGCATCATGTAAATTAATGAGAAACCACATCCAATTATCCTCCATTTATGAATCGGTAACTGTATATGCAAGAGGATAAAGGCCTGAAATTATAATAAAATATATTAGTACATACAGATTCTATAATGAAATCCAAAAATGGTGCCGTTGGCACGAACCAATAAAAACGTAGGCTATATAAGTGAACAAATATATTTGTACTAATAGGCTACACAAATGTAAAGTATAAACATATTATACTGGTACTATAATATATATGGGTGTAATTTACCATTTCATTTGACCATAACAAATAAAGAATCACAAAGTACACAAAGTGTAAACAAGATTTCAAGTGCACTTTATAATGATATGCGTGTACTTTGCACTGTTGGCCCCCAAAAAACAAGAAATCCTAAAGTACATGCATGACTAGGGCTGTGTTTCGTCCGGATCGGAAAATGCCTATTCGGAAAAAAATTCGATTTTTTCGAAAATAAAATAACTATTCCAATTTCCGATCCGATTTTTTCGAAAAATTAAAAAAAATTCCGAATTCGAAAAAATTGAAAAATCGGCAAAAATCGAAAATTCACAAAATATATTAAAAATCCAAAAATTTTGAAAATTCCAAAATTTTTAAAAAATAAATTATGGATTTTCGATTACTCGAAATTCTCATTTTAAAGAAACAATGAAAATGGCTTAACCCAACATGTAAACACATGAGAATTTGGATCATTTTTCATTTGTGTAGAAGTTAGGAGGATACTCTCCTTTTATAGAACATATTTTGGAGCCCTCTCCCTCTCCCAACCGATGTGGGATATAGGAAACTTCCAAAAAATCGGAAAAGAAATCGAAAAAATCGAAAATCGGAAAATAATTCCAAAAAAATCGGAAATAATTCAGAAAAATCGAATCAGCATAGTTTCGAAAAAATCGGATCGGAAAAATCGAAAAATCGGAAATTCAAAATTATTTTCGATTTTCGATCCGATTTTTTTCGAAAAAATCGGAAATCGAAAAATCGAAAATCGGCAAAATAAAATTTCATTCCAAATTCGGAAAAAATCGGATCGAAAATCGGAAAGTTCGAAAAAAAAACACAGCCCTATGCATGACATTACAAAGTACACGTGACATAGAATAGAAATTCACAGGTACTATTTTATCTAATGCGTGTACTTTGGGATTCTATGCAAATAATAAAAACTAACCTCAAAGTACACGCGTAATACATAAAGTACACACATATATTTACGTGTACTTTATATTATGTTGAAAGAACATGCAAAGGATTCCAAAATAAAGGCATAATATTGTAAAGTAAATTTCAATGCTTCACATTTACCATTGTTCCCATTCCTTGCATTTGCTGACAAGATCGTTCCACATTACTTGCTCATAAAAAAGGCACCATCAAGAAATAAAACAGGGCCGCAGTACTGAAATCCATCAATGGATCCTGAAAACATTACAAGAATTCTTTTGAATAATTTGCTCTCCAATTCGACTTCAAGAATACAATGCGATCCTGGATTATACTACAATAGAAGTTCCCTATAATAATTGATTAATGCATAGAAAACTTTCTCATCACCATGCAACTCAGCAGTAACCATCTCTTTTACCACGCTATGCATGATGATAACCTATATCAAGATCGTAGTTCTTTTTCATATCTCTAACTATATCAATTGGTCTCATCAATAGTTTATCCCTTATCTCATCAGCAAGCAGTGTCGAAACCAATTTGGAGTCCATCATCCGGTTTGATGGACAATGATATACACCCTTACAAGTATGCTTATTGTTCAGATTTCTTATATAAAAGTAACCATTTAGCGTTGATACTGAAGCATGAACTCGCCACATGCAGTTCTCAGTACTCCTTTTAGAACACTCTGCTGTCACCCGAGTTTTATCATTCTTCAAATATATATACTTAAAACCAACCTCAACAGCATACTTTCTCAACTTATCACGAAACTCAACCACATCTCCTTTAAAACACTGTTCTTCATAGATAAAATTTTGACGTACTCGGCTCCACACCTCCAATATAAATATCATTTTCAACTCCACTACTAATATCAATCGCAGTGGATGATGATATATAGTCTACCCTTTCTCTACTTGTACCACTACATTCAACCCTCTACGTAACTTGTATAACTGTTGTCAATCGTTTCACGAATTCTATATGTGCATTCAACCCGTTTTTGAATTGTACTAGTCGCTAAAGTTGTTGAATCAATGACATATATCCAAATAAAATCAGCTTTGAAAATCACTTGAGACTGCAACATACAACGAACATCTTTATCATAAACCAGCATAAATCGACTTTCATCACTAAAGCTGTACTTCAATGAAAAAGATCCAGCTTTCAAATCCATAAACCTGCTATATAACTCATTGCATATGAAATCTAATGAGTTGTCTTCAAAAATTTCAATGCAAGCCATATTATCAAAATAACAACTCCGGGCAATCCGACAACTTTCCATTATCGCCTGCATTAAATTAAAACAGAAAAATGGTTTTGTTAAAGCTCAAGTTTAATTAATGCTGTTAGTGTGGAACAACAAATACATGACCAACAAAGACATGGCTACTCTATTAAGCACGAGTCAACAGTAACAAAGTAAATTCACATTAACATTATAAAGAATTAATGTCAAAAAATAAATGAGAATTACTCATTAGAAAATCACGCGTACTTTTGATCAAATTGCGTATACTTTACTGCAATTTTCTGCTCATGTATATACAAAGTAATTTACTAATGTAAAACATCAAGATTATTCAATGCCGCTAGCGCGGACCCACAGACATATGCCCATCTAATACATGACAAGTCTATTAAATAATGAGTTAAAAGTAACAAAGTAAACACACATTAACATTATGTAAAATTAATGTCAAAAGAAAAAATCAGAATTAATCAAGTCCAAAATTCACGTTTACTTTATATCAAATTGCGTGTACTTTACTGCAATGATCCTTTGAGGTATATACATGAACAATATGTATATACATAAAGTACACACACCCACATGAATACACAATCAAAACATATACATACACAACATGTTACGAAATCAAAACACAAAGTCATAATATATTCATATAAAATTATAAAAACAAACAATCAAATCATTCATTCAATATTCGAATTAATTCAACACATTATTTACACAATTACAATGATTTGATTAATTGAAAACAAATACATCAACTTATTTTAATTGATCGACATGCAAAACATTTCTTCATAAGAGGTATAAATTTACAAATAATCGAATTAATGCAAACGAAATACATTAACCTATTTTAATTGATCGACATGCAAAACATTTATTCATAATAGGTATAAACTTACAAATGATCAAATTAATGCAAAGGATGATCTAGGTTAAACAAAGCGAAAATAATCGGTTTCTCCTAACAAATTAATAACTTCTTTCTTTGAGAGAACAAAGCTGTTTGAACAGGAGTGAAAAAAAATCATAATATCCTAAGTTATTGGAGAGAACATACCTATTTGACAGAAGCAGAAGGAAGAAAGAGAAGATCCTAACTTATTGGAAATGTTGTCAATCGCTAATTAGGTTAATGATAACAAAATGAGTGAAATGCCGTAAAAGATATTTATACGGACGTAAGAGTTTAAAATTTGTTTGACCCGATTAAAAAGTTCAAAATGCCCAGTCAAGGGACTAGACCTTAAAAACCTATTATTTTAAGTAACGAAAACTTCTCATCTTGGGCTCTAGAAAGTTATAATGGGTTCACCCTTAAAAAAGTGGCTGTAATTCAAATAATGCATTAAAAGTGGGGCTTATCTTAAAAATTTGCTATCTATATAAACCTTGCTTTTCAACAAGTTAGGCGCCATTCTCTCTCTCTCTCTGAGCACGAAAGAAGAGCACAACGAACCAAATCAAGGTTCTCTCTCCTATATGTGTAGATTTTCAATATATGTTTATATTCATCCGCTACTTAATTTGTCTCCAAAAATTTATAAGTTACTGTCTTGTAATCAAAGCGCGTGACAGCTCAAATATCTACTAAAACCTAGGGAACTTACAATATTTTCCTTTTTCAATAGAATTTTTTTTTTTATAAAATAAAGCGCTTAGATGTTTCAACCGTTAATCTGTTTGATTTTTCTGCGATCATCTTATCTTAGATCAATAACTTAAATCGATATATATGTTCTGTTCAGAATCATTTTGCTTATTATTTTACAGTTGATTTTGATTTGTATTCACATATTGCTTTAATTTTGTAGCTACGTTAGTTCAATTAAAAGTTCAGGTTTGTTTGTATAAACCTATCCACGAGATTTTTAGAGATTTCCGGCATAGCGTCTGGATTTAGGTTGTTCTGTTTAAATTTATTTGATACATTTTGCTTAGGCGTTGTTATAACATTGGATTTGGAATAGTATGAACTCAATATTGGGAATATATTTTCGAATATGGATCATTCACGTACCAAGTAGTATTCGTTTTTCTACCTCTAATTTGAATACCGAATCTGAATATGACTAAATACGTCAATTCAAAGGTTGATTGACATAATACAAACATAATTTTCAGATTTTTGACTTCAGATAAAAAAAAAAAAGATAAAAAAACAAATGTAGCCAGGGTAAACTTTGTTCTCAACTCTCAAGTAAGCAATCACTTTTTGTTTTTTTCATTTCAAGCTCATGAAGAGGAAATTTTATAAAAAATAAACCAGAGGACTATAGTGATTCTAACCAAACTTGCGTGGCTTAGACCTTGCCCCGGTAGAACAATTTCTTGGGTATAAATTTATAATACACCAGTGGAAAGTTAAGATTGATGTATGCTCTCTTTCTGGGATAGCAAGGAAATAATAACCATTTTTGAAGTGATATATCAATAACAAATTAACCTTTTCCATTCTCAAGTGTGGTTGTATTGTGGTAATTATTCACCCATGAAATCGAAGAAAGAAGTTTAAGAATTAGATTTAATAAGCGCAGATACTTTTATGATGGACGTTTTTGTTAGTCACGCATTGGATATTGACATGCCTGTTTGGTGGTACATATCTGACATGTACATAAAGTAATGAATAAATTCTTCATTTTGATAGTTCTTTGGCACAGGCAAACTGTAATCGACAAAAAATGGATACTGGATATCTAATATGACACTTTTGAACCATAGTGACATATATGCTTTGTCCCTTGCTGTTTTCCTGAATTCCTCTTTGGTTTTAGGCTGATAAAGACTAAGAAATAATAAATAAGATGATTTCTATGGAACCTGACCAAATAATGGGTGGATTACATGCATGCTTGTTGGCTCCTTAGCTGCCCTTGTGTCAAGCGTAACATGTTTAGATGCCAAGAAGGATTTCATTGTTAAAAGTATGTTGTTATGCTTCATTTGTAAAAACTAGTAAGTCATACCCTTTTAAGACTGAAAGGACGGGATAGGTGACAACACGATCAGTTTGCCGATGTATTCAGCTTGACTAGAATCAGATTCCGCATAGTTTTTGTCAGGTTCCCATCTGATGCATGGCATCTGCCATGATGATATCAACTCTCTTAGGTGTAAGACTATTGTTTGAAAACTAGTTTAGAAAACTCATTTTTTTCTTCTTTAATGAAATGAAGTTGCTTTTCAAACGGAGAAAGACATTTAAGTTTATGTGTTACCCACGAGCATGAAGTAGGAAGCTGGTCAACCAATGACAACACTGATACAATCACATGAAATGAATCAAAGCAAATAGAAACTCTGAAGTCTCGTCTATGGTAATTCATACTATTAAATCGTGCTACATTAAATATTGTGATCTACAATCCCAACATATATAACCGAGGAAAGGAAGAATACTCTTACCTCTCAGTGGATATTCTGTCTTTAATTAGTTTTGAGTAACATCTCTCATCTTTCCTATGTTTCACTTCAAACATCGAATAATCTTCTTGATGTTGGAGTGTGTTAAGCCTGATTTACACTATCATACATGTATTAAGTTTCTCTAATATTCGTAGTATATATAAGATATTAGGGGCGGTCGTTTTAATTAGTGTGGGAGGTCTCATTGTAATCATCTTTAAAAATAGTGAAACCTTTACTTGCAGCGACTGTGGCTGTAACTTCTCACGTCGAGGAGTGAACCACGTAAAATCATGTGTGCTTCGTGTGTATGTTTGTTTTAATTTTCGTAGCTATTCATTTTTGTTACAATCGTAATTAGGGTTTATTCCCTAACACTTGAATGGCCCAATGATGCAGTGAGAGGTGTATATCTATAAGTTGTGTGCGTGTGTGAATTGAGTTTGGTTAAGTCGGTACTTCGGCACGTCTTGGAGCTCTGAAGGTCTCCTCAAAAGAATCTCAATGGTCCTATATATTGGCATTTGGCACAAAGGCTAGGGAAAAGAATATCCAGGTTGAAATGCTTTAAGCTTACGATTTTAGATTAAGATAAACCACCAACGGTAATGGAAGGCCTAGAACAATTGGTGGAAGTTCCAACTTAAAAACCATCTTTATGATCCACAGATCTTAAATTCATGTTCAATCAAATATTTGTGAGAAATTAGGTCCAAAGAAAATAAAACAGGGTTCCTGGCTGCTTCCAGAACGCCGAATTTTACCTAGTCGACGCCAACACTGGCCCAGCCGATTTTGGATGCCTTGGGCCGTTTGACAGGAAGTCAGATTTGAGGGAGAAGGAATCGTATAGGTCTCAAATGGTCCCCATCGCTAGTGTAACTGTAATAGTTTGTGTTGGCTTAGTTCCGTGTACTTGATCTTAGTTGGTTAGTCCGAGAAAATCTGCTGGGTTGCTAGATGCCATGGACACCGGAAACTGCATGTTTACCCTCATCATTAATGTCTCACGTATATCTTCATTTTGTTTAGTAGATAACCCCCATACAATGTGGCATGAGCTTCTCCTTCGTACTGAAACTACAATTAACAGTATTTACTTCGCAAAAACAGAGTAATCTTTATGTACAATTTTGCAGATGGCAGAATCACAGAAGGGAGCTTCCTCATCTGCCAATTCAAAAGTGAAAACTTCGCTGCTAGGTATTCTTTTCAAAGCCCTTTTATCAGTAAATTTTGAGAAGAGACTATCTATAGCCAACCCTCTACATTTGAAAGATTGATCTCTATAGATGCTGCAACACTGTTGTACCGAATTCATTATCATTTTTTTTTTCTAAATAATTTTTTTTCAACATTATACTTGTGCAGATTTGGACATTGGAAATGACTTCTTTAGCTCGTGGAAGTCAATGTCTGTGGCAGAAGATATGGATTTTGACTTTGAACCGGTTGCTAAAGGAAATAAAAAGAAATTCAACTTTGACAACATGTAAGCAATGTATAACCCTTGAGTTGGCTTTTTGATGTAAAATGATTTGTTATCTGTGAAACTTGGTTGTTTTTTCTCTAAAAGGAGACATTGTATTGGTTTCATCAACTGTGTCAAACTTCTGTTTCAGTGTGTTCTTGTCTCCTCCTTCTGCACCTTTGTGTAATATTATCACTATTGGTCTAGGTGATCAGCAAGTTTGTTGCATAATAAAATCAACCCATTAATTGTATTCTATCTTTTCTGTGCAATGGACTATTGGGATTGATATGAGCAGAATAAATTTTCCACTCTAGGGCTTATATCGGTCAGTATATAACCATAGCCAAATAACACTCGAGGATTTTTTTAATAGGGATATGGATTTCAATCTTGATGGTGATTTTGGCAAGATATCATCATTCAAAGTAGATATGTCGGATCTTGATATCTCTTCTGACCCAAAAAAGCTGGAAAATACAAAGAAAAAATCTGAAGAAGTCTCAGCAGGTGGAAATGATAAAGAGAAAACAGATGGCTTTGCCTTCCCATTTGATTTTAACGAGTAAGTCAATAAATCTCATTGTCATGTGGAGTTTTTTCTTTCATTAGTATCCTATGTGGAGTTTTAATCATGTGATTGCCTAACAGGTGTTTTTTCTATTTATTAATTTGCCCTCCTTTGATTCAGGTTAGATGGTATAAGTTTTGAGCCAAAGTTAATGGAAGAAAATAAAAAATCTAACAAAAATAAAGATAGTGAAGGATCGTTGAACAGATGTGGGTCTCAAGGATCTGGAATCCACCTGCGTGAAGATGTTGGTGCATTGGAAGAGGACATAACCCTGAAGCTACCAGAATCAGGGGATGTGACTACAAAGATTGATGCTCAGGTCAGTGTTGTTGGAGCTCTTGATTCCACAGATGGGGACTGCAATTCAAAATCTGTAGCACATGATAATTGCCCTTCAAAATCTGCAAACTTTGTCGATCAAGTTGCAATACAGGGAGCTAAAGCTTCACCACCGAAAGTAATTTCTACCATCGCAGATGAAGCAGAACACGAAAGTCACCTTCCAGCAACAACTTCCCTAGAACCAGATGCTCAGGAAACCCTCCAGGATCCATCTGAGCAATCTATGTCCAGGAATTCATCACCTCAAGATACTAACTCAGAATTACAAGAGGAAGTTAGTACTTTAGCTATAGAATTGACTACCAGCACAGGTGGTGTACAAAATGATAATGCAAATCCAATAGCTGGTTCCGGCTCTAATTATGAAACGTCACAGCTGGAAAATTTGCCTACACAACATGTGGCGAGTTCACAGAGCAATAATAATGAAAGGAAAATGTTTGGGGGTGATGATTGTGTTCCAGTAGGTGATAAAGATGATGCTGAACCAGCTCAAGGTGATTTTCATGTTCTCCATACTTCGATTACAAGTGTCTCAAGGGAATCTCTCCATGATACACAGGACAATATGGAGAAACAGGATTCAAATGCAAAGCTCCTTGTCACCCCTTTGAACAGGTCAGGCATTATACTACCTTGTTCCTTTGATTTATTTTTACAGTTGAGTAATGTTTTGATTTATCCGTTGCAGTTGGGGAAGGATGGTACTGAAACCAGACAATACACGTGTAATAATTTTGATTATTATTTGTGGGTTATATAAAAATGAAAATATAAGAAGCATATGCAAGTGTCGTAACTGTTAGAATAGGAACTGAAGGAATATCTGAAATATTAAGTATCATTTGTTTCGGCTGACGTGGATAATTTGATACATGTTTATAAACTCCACTGTAAGGCTTTGATATAGCCCGTGTATGTGAAGTAGTGTTTGCTTGATGCAGTGGAACCCCAGTTGATAAATTGACGCTAGGGAATGAAAGAGAAGCTGGAGTTATCCGGTCAAAATATTTTAAGAGGTCAGATGAAACTGAAGCTCAGCTGCAGCAGGGGTCAGTGCCTCACAAAAAGCTTTCCTCATTTGTCTGCAAAAGAATTGCCACTGTGCAACCAAGTCATGCAGGTGAAAGAAGGTGAGATCAAACAATGCTTGACGTTGGAGAAAATAGAGTTTCATCCAAGTTCAACCTTCAAATTCTTTCCTCGAAAGATTTTTTTTTAACACAACGGCCACTAAACATAAGAACAGAGCATTCTATATATTTGTGAGAGTAGGATGCCTACTACCGTCTAAGAAAATCTCCAATGGTGCTAAGCATAGAGGGTCTGGATCCCAGTAGTTTCTTTTTATTCTGTGGCAATGTTCTAAAATTCGACCTAGGATCGGAGGGCGGAAGTCCACCCCCCGACTAAGGCCTAATCGGCGCTAAAATCAGAAATGGGAAAAATCAGCCTAGGCGGCTGACCCAGCCCAAGACCATAGTAGTTTAGTTATATATATACATCTATACGTATATTCTTATATCTATATGCTAAAATATCTTACTTTTTTCGTTCTTCATATTTGTGTATATATATACACAGAATGATTTCAGATTAATATATGGAACATACAGATAAAATTGCCACTTCCAGGGCCTCTTGGTTACAATTAGTGTATGCAACAAGCCTTTGAACTCCTAGATTCCTCTAAGGGACGGGTTTGCGGTGATGCTACCCACAAACTTCGGGGGCACGTTGCCCCAATGGCAAGGCACGTTGGCTCTTATAATACCCCAACACTGAGGTCGTTGACATGAACGACTGGCAATGGCTGAGGGGATGCATGATATTGTGAATATTTTCATTTGTGGTTGACATACAAATTAATTGTGTCATGTCTAAAATTTGTTCAAGCTTTATGGGCATGAAAAATAGGTTTTTGGGAGCATAGTTAACTTTCTTAGACACCTCCAAGGCAATTGGCAAATTTGCCGACCCAAAACCTGTTTTTTTCGCTCCAGGGCCATTGGCAAACTGATAATTTTGGTTTTGGGAAGCAATATTGGTAGACTTTTCTACCAGAGCTTGCAAAATTACTCTTGCGTGGCAAGTCAATTGTCGCGGGAAAGGCATGTGCGACAGTTGACTTGCCGCGGCATGTTTTTTATTTTATTTTATTTTGGTAAAAAATTAAATGTTGGGAATAATTTGAAATTGAAATTGAAATTGAAATAAAATTGCGAAAGATTAAATTTCACTAAATGAAATTGCATAAGAATAATTTTTACAATCAGTCCAAAATTGAAATAAAACAAGATAAAAAACCTAAGAGACGCTTCTCCGACTACTCCGTCACTGTCTACGGCGGCTGGGATCGGAAGATGACTCGGGCAAGTCATGATTGTCTGATGCAGAGTCCCCAAATATTTACTGCAACGCGTCACACTCCATACGTGTCACATTCAGACGGATACGCATGGTAGAGAACTCCTGCATCATCCGCCTCAGTTGGTCCTGCGTGCACCGTATCGTGTGGTATTGATCCTGCGTCTGGGTGTACAACGCGTCTCGTAGGCTCTGCTCACGCAGTATGGAATCATGTAGGCGGCTCCGACACTCGTCCTACGTAAATGAAATAAAAGAATATCAGTAATGGAATAGTAAAAAAGTATCAGTAATAAATAAAATAATGAAATGAAATACTACCTCCGACACTTGGTAGATATCGGGCATAATCATAGTTGATACGTATCGCGTATCGAAAACCCTATGTATCGCGTATCATGAATCGTATCGGGATATGAATCGTATGATATGGTACAAAAAATAAAAACAAGTTGTAAAAACTAAATAAATTCATAGATAACCTTTTACGATCACTTATATAACATATATTGGTTTAAGACTTTGGTGCGATGGCAAGTGTCCTCGTCCAAGCTGCGGTTGGTCTCGGGTTCGAGACATGGGAGCGGCCTCTCCATATATGGGGGTAAGGCTAGCCGACATCTGCCTCTCTCAGACCTTGCAGTTAAGCGGGAGCCTTGTGCACTGGGTACGACCTTTTATTATGGTTTAAGACTAATTTTATGACATGATTATATTATCTGATGGTAAGAAGTTTGCCTTTCATGGTAACGTCGCAACATTTAAGAGACAAGAAATGTAAGAATAAATGAAACAAATTGGACTTTTCAATTCATGGTTATGCCCAATTTTCCAAGTCAGTCATTGTATCGAGCGATACGCAACAACACGCTATTAGAAGAGTCCAATAATATTGAAAAAAATATAGTTTTTTTTAAATAATAAGATTAATAATGTGGACATTAAATAAATTAAAAACATCATTTGATATGTATAACATTTTCTAAGAGAGTATATTAACCCGCGCCAGACAAGTTGACTTCTATATTCCATAATAAATTAACACTAAGTTAGCAAAATACACATGCCAATGCATTAACAGTTTTACTTTCGAAAAATCTTACTTATCCAGATTAATTTCCTTAATCCAGTAAAGACTTCCTTTATTCATACTTAGCATTTTCATCTTGTTTAACACACCCGGCTAGACACTTGAAACCATTACACTTAATTTGATTGGAACCCATCCCTTCACTTATTTCAACACACTTCAATATCTTCATTGAAAATCACCATTTCAACACACACGTTTGCCGTTGACAAAAAATACTTATTTGTCATTTGAAAACCTTTTTCTATACATACCTATGCCAATTAGGGGTTTAACAACTTGCTTGCTTAATTACCCATTTACCCGCTTACTTTATCCTTTGCCTTATCTTATGGACATTAATAGATTTACGCATTTACTTGTCCATTTCACTTTTACTGGAACATTTATTACATTCATTCAAGTTAGGTCGTATTAACACATTTTACCACGCAACCTATTTCTTGATATGTTCTATATTTCCTTTATCTTTTCTCAGAATCTTCCAATACCGCATACTTACATGAGCTCCATTTCGAGAGCTATGCGCACACCATATGCTCTGGTCAGTGATTTAGGGTTTTTCACCCAAGGGCTCTGGGCCCTTCTTGCTTATTCCCGGGTGCATCCGAGTTCTTGTTAATGTGTTTAACATTTTACACATGTCCACATTATTCCATTTCGTTACTTTTACCCGACCGAAGCCGAAACCCAGACTTAACCGTCCGTTTTTCCCTTAACACTTGTAAAATTGTTTCTTTCTTCTTTAAGTCTCTTATTCACACATACGTGATTTATACTAAATTGTTCATGCTTTAGGACTTAACTAATTTTCGCACACCTTAGTGTAAACATATTCTTTAACATTTTTATTCCATAAAAATGTTCCACTTTAAATAAATTACCGATTTACCCTTTGTTTACCAAACTTGCAATTTAGTAACTTAATCAAATGTTATTTCTTAAAATGATTATTAAGTTTCCAACTTAACATTTAAAACACTTAGCCATTTTAGCACTTGTTTAATACTACACTTTTGCCAACTTTCACATTTGTTACGTTAACATCCTTAACACATAAAATTGCACCCTTTACACAAGACTACTTTTTATTTCTTAGAAAATAACATTTCTCACATTTTTACTCTATAAAGATGTTTATTATTCCTTTCTACTAAGAATACATACAAATGCTATTTTCTTACATTTTTATTTCATAAAAATGTTCATTATTTCCTTTTCACTAAAAATACGTCAAAATGACATTTCTTACATTTTTATTCCATAAAAATGTGTATTATTTATTTCCACTAAAAATACATAAAAATGAGATTTCTTACATTTTTATTCCATAAAAACGAAATTATTTCTTTTTCACTAAAACAACATCAAAATGATATTTCTTACATTTTTATTCCATAAAAATGTGTATTATTTCTTTCTGGAATTTATTCTATTTTCAAGACCTATTTTATATCATCTTTTGATACCATTTCATCCAATACCAACATGACTAATAATCAACACATATATTTATCCTAATACATGTAAACAACATACGAAAATATATTATTTCTTGAACTTGAATCAAAGTTAGTGTCTCCCACCTCAAATGACGCCCTAAATATGGTGGAGATGGTGATGAACATGGGTGAATCCCCCAGCTCCAAAGGGGCCCCTAAAGGGAGTCACAAAATGCCCCACCAAGTCAGCTTTAAGAAACTCCACTAAAAATCCTCCCCACAACCTCCAAAATGTGTCCTTTTTCTAAAATGACTCCTTCCAAATACACCACAACCCCCCAACAATGTCTCTCATATTTTGTGACTCTACCCTTGAATCAGTGGGGAAAACAAAGGTTTACTTGTGTGAGTGTAGTTATTTTATTTACATAACTCGAATGGATTACAAACTATGGAGAGGAAGTTTGAGAGTGTTGAGAGAGAGAAAAAATGTTTGAAATATCTGATGTAGTCTCCCCCAAGACTATATGGTTCGTGTTATATACCCCCCCCCCGCAAGAGCCGCTTTTAAAAGAGAGCTCCTGCTCCCTAAATATTCTTATATCAGGTATACTAAGATTCAAAACTCGACAGCTCGCAACATCCAAGGGTGAGCAAGTTGACAACACAAAGATTTGTCTGAGTTGGAAAATTCACGCTTCTCTCTCTGCTATAATGTCGACAATTCGAAATTCCCTTAACACCATTTACCATCCTACAGACCTAAGTTAAATCCCACGAATGAGAGCTTGGTAGTATGTTGCGTGTTAGATGTCCCTTAGTGTTGTTCGAACGACACTCGTGGTCGTTCGAATGACCATCTCATACTTTTCCCCATTTTGCCCTTAACAGCCTCGAAACCTTAGGAGATATTATTATATATATAGTTAATTAACTTATAACTATTAATTTTTAACCCAAATATAATTCATATGAAATCCTTATCTAATCATTCTCCATAATTAAATCTTTTACCCAAAATTTTCAAATAGTTATCATCAAGTCTCTATATCGAAATAATTAGGGATATAATCTAGTCATACTCATCCAAGTTCCTGTGTTTCTCGTATTATCGCAGTTTTATACGGGGTTAAATAAAATATTTAGGGCGGGGTATTGCAAACTTCCCTCCTTAGGGGATTTCTTCCTCGAAATTCTCGGCTCATCACAATTTATAATCCAGTCACTTATGATCGGCTTCCAATCCCAAGTATTCTACGTACTACGGTCTAACCCCAAAGATTTCATTTTAATCAATCACCATTGTTAATCCGCTCTTGACGGAGCCTAAGGTCCTATTGCTAGCTCTCAATATGCCTAACGTCTCCATCTAAGCGAAACCAATAGATGGTTGATACACATCCAATATCACAATATCACCAATGAATTTGTCAACATGGATCGTTTCTACGTCAGGATCAATGTTTTAAATCGCGGTCGCGCAAGGTGTCACGTTTTGGCTCTAAAATCGCCTCGCGCAAATCGCGTCGCATATCGCGCAAGCAATTCGTGCATTCCAGATTTTTAATTTGAAAAACATGTAACAAATATAAATAAATAAATAAGCACAAACAATCACTCCAAATCATTTCAAATATAGTCATAAAGCCATATAGTGCTACAACATTCCAAATAAAACACAAATAGGACCATATTGTTCAAAAAATAGGACCATATTGTTCCAAAAATCTCATGAAGTTTCAAGAATAAATTAACACCAAATGAGTTTTTTCAAAAATTGTCAAACATAAAAAATAAAAAAAGAACTGTGTAAATTCTTACAAAAGTTGGATCGGGGCTGCCAAACAGTGGAAGGAAGAGTCCGAAGCTCTGTTAATGAGGTTTTTATTTTGAATCGAGGCTGCCAAATTGTGGAAGGAAGAGTCCGGAACACTGTTAATGAGGTTTTTATTTTGGTTTTCAAGATCGGGGCAGTTAAAAGTGATTGAGGAAGGGTTTTGTTAAGTTGGGGCTATCAAAACTATAATAAGGAAGTTTTTTTTTTAGATCGGAGTTGTCAAAAGTGAATAAGTGTTTGCGCTTTTTTTAAACCTTTGTACTTGCCAAAACGACGTCGTTTTGTAAGCCAGAGGGTTTAAAAAAAGCATGCATTGCGCGGCTATAGCGCAGGTATGCGCACTTTTGCGCTCAATAGCGCCAAATTGCGCTCAATAGCGAACGCAACAACAGTATCCCAATTAGCAAATCCATTTGCGTTGCCTTTTCCCGTCGCAAAAAGCAATAGCGGGCTATTGCGTTCGCGATAGCGAGCTATTTAAAACACTGGTCAGGATTCACAGCCTACGCTTCCTCGAACAATCTTGGGTCACGCCTAGCTTAGGCTGATGCAATTTCGATACTCCTCGATACACCTATCAAGATAATCGCCTCATCATATATTTCCACCTGGCCCATACCTCCTACGAGATCCCTATGTTGTCCTAGGGTCGCCCTGGGTACCACAATAAGTTGGCATACAAGTGCTCACCTCCTAGATCTCCAGAATTCCGAACCAAGTGCAACACTATCATCCAATGTTTTAACATATTCCAATATTCACAATTACTATCAAGTCACAACTTCGGGACACACGACCAAGTCGCAATTGGCCACACCGACTAATTAACGAACATGTTAACCTAATTAATCAAGTGATGCATGCAACTAAATGCAAGAACGCAGGACCACGCGCCTACACAGGCGGGGTAGAATAAGGGGTATCCGAAGAAGAGCGCGCTCACTTACCGTGACGCATCAGCCACCACCGGCCTAGCCCGCATCGCTACCGAGCTTACGCAGCGCCACCCCCACATCGCAGTTGATCAACGACTTCCTATTACTAGGATCAAAGAGGACCCAAAAATGCAATGAATCATGCGACTGCCATGCCCAAGGGAACAATCAAATTCCGACAATGAATCGACCCACATGAAGTGCGAACCCACAATGTATACTTGAACTCTATAACTCCAATCAGATACCGGCTAAGCACCTTAGCCTTGCCGCGTACCTCGGCTCGGCCTCTTAACCACGACGGGTTCTAATCAAGAATCATCCACCCGTGCCGGACGGACAGACTGCAAAACTAATTCCCTCGGGAAGCTGAAACGCTAGGCTTCCCTCTTAGGACTAATGCTACCTATTTATCATTGGCAAGCGTAACTATCCTAATCCAACGAAGTTACTTCTCTTGTTTCTCATCAATAGTTATCAGCCTACCACGGCTAGGCCTCCAGAATTTTGACATGCGACAACTAACCCTAGCTTGTGAGACCACTCTTATCAAGGGAAACACATCGCTCACATAATTTCAAACATTCACTCATGAACCATTGCTACCACTCTTAGCATTACTTATATGATACCAAATCATAATCACCCCAATGGCATCTCAACTTTCAAACATCACTCATGCCTAATGATTTTCCTCGACAGAGTCACTATTAACCATACAGGTAGCACACTTAGGTGCTATAATCAAGTCTAACACTTCGTCCCGAGTGAAGTCTCCTAGGTGTACCACCTATCATTAATCAATATATTTTTTACATTATCCTCGAAGGTCATATCATGGCACATGCTTACAAACGAACACCGTGGCACTAATTCCAAGTACTTATAATTCAACGTGACCCAAACCTACTACAATCATTAATGATTTGCCATCACTATGCAAGCTCCAATACGACAATGATTCCTAAATGTTTTGTGGGTGATGACACCAAACTCCCAACGTTCTCTAAACAACCTACACATCTATCACAAGGAACCACCAGTCATACCATGACCTATGTTCACAACCTTGAGTTTGTCACTATGAAATGGACATTACCACATAAACCTCAACGTAACAATAGATCCCAAGGTTTCGAAGAAATATACTATCATCATTGTAATGCACGGTACAAAACCTCAGATTCACTATTACTAGGGGATGACTACCACTCGCATTACACCTCGCTAGCTAAACCTTAGTATACACCTCCAAGGAATTATCAATACTGATTTCTCACGCCTATCCAAATTACTAACCCAAGGTTAATTTCATCAACCACATTAGCACCTGTCTCCAAAGGGCATTTAACGTAACTCACGGGTGTATGCAGAATGCTAACCTGAAGTCAATCTCGCTAGGCTAAACTGCCTCTCCATGAAAACATCATACTACGTGCTAACGTGCCAACTAACACACCTATGTACTTTGGGAGGGTACGGGACGTCGGGTATTGCCTATAACGCCAAGGCCCATGCTTACGAACGCCAGAAGGGATCCTATTTCTCAACGCCAATCTACAATTGCCAAACTCTGACTTAACGTCACCCAGGTTTTGGTAGGACACCGGACGTAGGGTATTGCCCAAGAGGAGGCCCACCCTAACAACGCCGCAAGAGGTCATATTCTAACACATAACAACTCATTTACTTAATTTCAACCATGGAATTCACAAGTTTTCGAGCTAAGTCGCAATGAACACTACACGTCGTTACTACTACTACTAAGGCTTCTTGGTAGGATACAGGACACGACGGGTAACCCGTGCACCCCCAGGTATGCACTACCGGTGTCACTAAGGATCCTATTCATCAAATGTTGCATTACATGATTTCTTGTCGCAAATGGCCCATAGCTCTAATTGCAGCTCGCAATGTACATTCATCGGCTAACAACCACTAAGGCGCTCACCCACAGGGATGGCATCATACTCAACTAAGGCTGAAGGTGCCAATCCTTAAGTGTTGACCCACCCTAATTTACATCCTCACCAAATTTACCATCAACCACGGTATTACCCCAAGGATCGAATTTGCCTAATCATCACATCGATATTGACTTCTCACATGTGCCACACCCAAGGCTACAGCACGATTTCCCGTTACATAGTTATGACACTATAACAACGAATCCCTACCGTTGATTATTCACAATTTGGTGCCACTTGCCCAACGGGCGGTATTTCATTCCATTAATATCCCCAAAGACTCTAAGTCATCAAAGGTTGAAACAACACCTCATACTACAAACCACGGTGTCCACACTTACTAGCTTACATGGACGCTCGTAAATTATTTACATACTTAATCAAAACTGCGGAAACGATTCATGCAACTAACTTAAACGTATGCCACTTGGCACTAATGCATTAGTAGTGCTAACCTCTTTGACATTACCGTCGAGGACACGAACTATAACCATCACCAAATTAGCGCGACTGGGCCAACCAACACCGACGTCGAAAGATCTAATGCCGACCTCACCATGTCACACCCGAAAGGAGCCTTGAACCTAGAGCTCTGATACCATTTGTAACGCCCTGACCCGGATTTATGGGTTACTCGTGAGTCAACCTGGCTGGACCTGAGCGTTAGTTGTGAAGTGCAATGGAACAACCTATATAATGTTGCTAATCCAGTTTTATTTTAATTACGTTTCACTTATTAGTATGCGATTCCAGTTTCAAGATGAACTACGTGAGGGACGCATCGGAGCACCTCGAGGTTCAAGTAAACAGAGCTACTAACGTAAACATAGATAAAATATACTTACTTGTAAAACGCCCTCAAAGTACGGAACCACTCCCAACCTGCCGTAAACAAAGTGGGGATGTAAGCCTATGCCCAGTGGGATTTATACAACCAGTATTTAAACGAACGACAGAAAGGAACTCACACGCTACAACCACATGCATGCGAAATTATATATATATCTACATACGTATACCTTTGGAAAATACACATACCAATGCATTAACCGTTTTACTTTCGAAAAATCTTACTTATCCAGATTAATTTACCTTAATCCAGTAAAGACTTCCTTTATTCATACTTAGCATTTTCATCTTGTTTAACACACCCGGTTCGACACTTGAAACCATTACAGTCAATTTGATTGGAACCCATCCCTTTACCGGAATTTAACCCCTTTCACTTATTTCAACACACTTCAATATCTTCATTGAAAATCACCATTTCAACACACACGTTTGCCGTTGACAGAAAATACTCATTTGTCATTTGAAAACCATTTTCCATACATACCTATGCCAATTAGGGGTTTAACAACTTGCTTGCTTAATTACCCATTTACCCGCTTACTTTATCCTTTGCCTTATCTTATGAACATTAATAGATTTACGCATTTACTTGTCCATTTCTATTTTACCGGAACATTTATTACATTCATTCAAATTAGGTCGTATTAACACATTTTACCATGCAACCCATTTCTTGATATGTTCCATATTTCCTTTATCTTTTCTCAGAATCTTCCAATACCGCATACTTACATGAGCTCCACTTCGAGAGCTATGCGCACACCATATGCTCTGGTCAGTGATTTAAGGTTTTTCACCTAAGGGCTCCGGGGCCTTCTTGCTTATTCCCGGTTGCATCCGAGTCCTTGTTAATGTGTTTAACATTTTACACATGTCCACATTGTTCCATTTCTTTACTTTTACCCGGCCGAAGCCAAAACCTGGACTTAACCGTCCGTTTTTTCCTTTAACACTTGAAAAATTGTTTCTTTCTTCTTTAAGTCTCTTATTCACACATATGTGATTTATACTAAATTGTTCATGCTTTAGGACTTAACTTATTTCTCTCTTTAATATTTTTATTCCATAAAAATGTTCCACTTTAAATAAATTACCGATTTACCCTTTGTTTACCAAACTTGCAATTTAGGAACTTAATCAAGTGTTATTTCTTAAAATGATTATTAAGTTTCCAACTTAACATTTAAAACACTTAGCTATTTTAGCACTTGTTTAATACTACACTTTTGCCAACTTTCACATTTGTTACATTAACATCCTTAACACATGAAATTGCACCCTTTACACAAGTCTACTTTTTATTTCTTAGAAAATAACATTTCTCATATTTTTACTCTATAAAGATGTTTATTATTCCTTTCTACTAAGAATACATACAAATGCTATTTCCTTACATTTTTACTTCATAAAGACGTCCATTATTTCTTTTTCAATAAAAGCACATCAAAATGGCATTTCTTACATTTTTATTCCATAAAAATGCGTATTATTTCTTTTTCACTAAAAATACATCAAAATGGCATTTCTTACATTTTTGTTCAATAAAAAAGTGTATTATTTATTTTTCACTAAAAATACATCAAAATGACATTTCCTACATTTTTATTCTATAAAAATGTGTATTATTTCTTTCTAGAATTTATTCTTTTTTCAAGACCTATTTTATATCATCTTTTAATACCATTTCATGCAATACCAACATGGCTAATAATCAACACATATATTTAATCTAATACATGTAAACAACATGCTGAAATATATTATTTCTTGAACTTAAATCAAAGTTAGTGTCTCGTACCTCAAATGAAGCCCTAAATATGGTGGAGATGGTGATGAAGATGGGTGACTCCCCCACCTCCAAAGGTGGCCTTAAAGGGAGTCACAAAATGCTCCACCAAGTCAGCTCCAAGAAACTCCACTAAAAACCCTCCTCACAACCTACAAAATGTGTCATTCTTCTTTTAAAATGACTCCTTCCAAATACACCACAAAACCCCCAACAATGTCTCTCATAATTCGTGACTCTACCCTTGAATCAGTGGGGAAAACAAAGGTTTACTTGTGCGTGTGTAGTTATTTTATTTAAATAACTCGGATGGATTACAATCTGTGGAGAGGAAGTTTGAGAGTGTTGAGAGAGAGAAAAAATGTTTGAAATATTTGATGTAGTCCCCAAAGACTACATGGTTCGTGTTATATACCCCCCCCTCCCCCCCAAGAGCCGCAATTAAAAGAGAGCTCCTCCTCCCTAAATTCCTATATCAGGTATACTAAGACAAAACTTGACATCTCACAACATCCAAGGGTGAGCAAGTTGACAGCACAAAGGTTTGTCTGAGTTGGAAAATTCACGATTCTCTCTCTGCTATAATGTCGACATTCGAAATTCCCTTAACACCACTAACCATCCTATAGACCTAAGTTAAATCCCACGAATGAGAGCTTGGCAGTATGCTGCGTGTCAGATGCCCCTTAGTGTCGTTTGAACAACACTCATGGTCGGCCATCTCAAACTTTTCCCCATTTTGCCCTTAACAACCTCGAAACCTTAGGTGATATTATTATATATGTAGTTAATTAACTTATAACTATTAATTTTTAACCCAAATATAATTCATATGAAATCCTTATCCAATAATTGCCCATAATTAAATCTTTTACCCAAAATTTTCTAATAGTTATCATCAAGTCTCTATATCGAAATAATTAGGGATATATCTAGTCATACTCATCCAAGTCCCTGTGATTATCGTATTATCACAGTTTTATACGGGTATTAAATAAAATATTTAGGGCGGGGTATTACACCAAACAATTTGACGAAAGTAACTTAATGAGATTTGCAAAAGTGAAAAAAGGTGAGGGGAGGTTTCACACAAGGGGAAGGAAATTGTTTATTGCACAAGAGAAAGACTGGAGAAACTGGCTTAAAATTATTTTAGTGTTTTGTTACTTTTTGATATTCAGGTCCTTGAAAAAGCTGAGAAAAGAACCGTACAATTGGAAGCCTAAAAGAATTCAGAATTAGAGTTTTTTGGCTGAGGAATTGGCCTAGAAATTTTTAACTCTGTATCGCTATGTGTATCGTTAGATACGCCTATTGTTTCGGGATACGGAACGATACGCTCCGGATACATGACATTTGCGATATAGAGGTGTGATTCGTATTGTTTTACTCGTATATTGCGTATCGTACGATACTAACAATAAAGGGCATAACATGCCATGTCCACGTACCCGCCCGCCCCTTTGCGCTCACTACACGTTCCTAACAAGGACCATCTGGAGGGTGGTGTGACTGTGGCACTACAGGAGGGTACCCTCCCGGGGTTTAAAAAGCCTCTCCAAGGTGCGGGATTTAGAACTCTGGGCGTATCGCTTCGGCCCGAGCAACATAAACATTAGCCACTCGGTAGACCGACGCTACCAATGGAAAAGAACCCTATTCCCGCCACTGTCTCATAATCCAACTGCCTATCGACGAAGGTGAGTGCAGGTGGCCACCTGGGGGTCTCGATGGTATGTGATTTGCTCGGGACGTACGTGTTGGCACGCTATGTCGACCTAGAGGAGAAAATGGGACCACTAAAAATCCAAGATGCTGTCGTCGACAACGGTCCCCTAATTACCAGCCGATAGGATCACCATCTGCCCCACTACACGCATCCCCAACTGCCCACAGTCATAGGCAGATTATGATGGATCAAACCCACTACCCGTTGCTAGTTCCTCCGTCTCCATCGCATAATGTAAGGAAAATCATCATCACCGACATGCTCCTCGTCCATAATGGGTGCGTGCAACGTAGGTATTCAAGCCACCAAAATCGAAAAAGAAATTTTTCGCAATACATTGGAATTTTGAAATTAAAACAATAATTGAATTAAAATAACTTATTGAAACATATCAAATGAAATATAATTTACCCGGAGAATTCAAGTGAACCCATTGGATTGATTCTCCAATGGGGAACACCTTGACGTGTGTCCTGTCGACACGCGACATTCGGCCTGGAATACAATTGCGTCGTGACGGCGCCACCCCAATCGTAGTCATCTAAAGATATTCATTGAAAATGATTCTATGATGGTATTTTCTTTTGGTGCGTTTTGGTTGTTAAAAAGAATAGAATCACTTTGTCTATATAACACGGTCGAGACAGTACAAAAAAACTTCTGTAGGAAGCAAAGCGGAATGAAAGCTTTATTATTTAAATCTCGTCAATGCAATCGTGTTTAATGACTGAAATCGATGTGACAAGAATGAAGAAATACATTTGCATGCTTTCAAGAGCAACTTAATTATGCATTCAAGTGATGCAATGCCCAATATATTCTTCATAGGGATCGTGATGCTAAAGATGTACAAGGTGGAAGTAAATTGGCTGGTATTTCGAGGTCACACCCTAGTGAGGTACACAGAGGCAAACCAGTTCAGGCAGGAAGTCGGGAAAGCGTTAAAAGCCTCAGTAGTACTGGGTGAGGCTTTTGTACTGTGTAAATTTGCATTCCATATACAAGGTTCTAAAATTCATGTTTAACTTCTATTGCTCCACAATTGGAATGGATCATAAAAGTTTAGGACCTATATAACAAATGTCATTGTTAGTGTTCTCATGATAGGCCTTGTAATGAACCACAGGGAGGAGGGCCTCAATGCTAATAATACAGAAATTGGGAGTAAATTGATTGATGCTTCAAGGTCACACGATCAAGATGTAACGAAAGGGAGCTTTCTTTTTCTGGGAAGCCTAAAGAACAACAAAGTTCTTAATACATTCAGGTGTGGCATTGGTACTCGAATTTCTGCTCCATTCTCAAATTTTCTCACACTCAAACTCTGAATTGATTCTGTTGTGTAGAAAAAGTCTAACTGAGGTTGTGCTAAATAGAGTGGAGTGGAGAAATATGATTCATGTGGTCTCACCAACCCAGTAATTGGGAGAAGGCTTTGCTCACTTGAATCGAGTTTAGAAGTAAAGAGACAAATATAAATTTTATACAAGAATTGATTACCATTTGTTTAGTCCGAGTTCCCTCTCATGCTCACAATTAATGATCTACATGTTTTTTTAATTGATTTAAATATTTGTTACAGGGAGATACTATCAGTGTAAATGATAGCATTCTTCTACTTATGACAGTTTCTTTGATTATTCTGTAATTATGATCTCTGCATGTTAGAGGTAATCATCAAATAGTCTCATTTCACAATTTTTATGCCCATATTCTCTGCTGAACGTACTGTCTTTTTGTAAATCTTGTTACAATGTGTAATAAGTTCTTTCAGTTATATACTTATTTAATCAGCTAAGAGAAAAATAGAATAATTTTTATTCGATTATTGAAACCTGGCTAACATTGTACAAGAATTGTAATGGCTTACACAAAGTGAGTACCAAAGTGCCGTTAATATTAAAAAAACGGGTATTTACATTTATGGACAAAAGATAAATAAGGAACCAGAAGAAAGTAAATATCCCTAAAGATAAATACTGCATTGCAGGATTTATTTCAACACTCCTCAAACCGGAGCAAAGATATCAACTAGAGTCCAACTTGCCAAAAGCAGCCTGAAGAAGAGACAGTCCAACTAACTTTAGTGAACATATCAGCTGTTTGTTCTGAAATGGGTATCCACCTTTATTATATATATAAAATAAAATAATAAATATTTAACGTATCTTAGCATATCCGTATCCTACATTTTGGAAAAATCACGTATCCCGTATCCCGAATCGAGCCGTATCCCGTATTACGTGTCGAGTCTGTGCTTCCTAGACTGCCCATAGGTTCTTTTCCACTTCTTCGGGAGGGTGGTTCATTCTCGGTATATAGTTATTTTGTGGTGAGGAGGCGGAAGAGAGACTCAAATTTCTTGTTGAATTATAGGATTTGTTTATCCATCTTGTATGTCTTAATTCTTGGTTGATTTCTCTTAATTTTTGAATCTCTTCTTGTTGTTTTTTGGATTTTTTTGAAGCCATTAGAAAAGTAGTGTACGATTTGTTGATAACTACACACCACATTTCCCTGACAAGATAAGCGTATGCATGGCACTAATAGGGGTGGGAATAGTGTCACCAACCCTACCATTAAGAGATCCGACCAATCAGACTCTAAAACTGGCTGACCTGAGCCTGCAGATGACTTAAATATGGGAAAATTGCTGGTGTTCCACTGTTTGAGAGGAATTCGTACAAGAAGACCCAGCCCTAGATGAACAATTCTTGGCAAATTTTTTACTTCCGACTCAAGGTGGAGCTTGAAACAGTGGTCCTTGATATGACAACTTCTCCACAATGATAGCAAACAGTCGGTGCCCCTCCCCACCCCCCGCTCCCCACCCACCCAAAAAAAATATACGAGACTAGGCTGTGTTAAAGGAGTCGGAGTCGGCGTCGGTTGAAGAAGACATTGTGGGTGCTCTGCCTAAAATAATGATGGCAGAGGGGATGAGTTTAGGATCTGGCAGATCGTAAATCCATTAAAAATTGATACATATGTTGACTTTCAAGCCTCCTAACCAAAACCGATGCAGCCTCTGGTGAATAATGTGACAGTGGTCATATTGCGCTAATTTCACCCAACGTGATTCTAAATATGCAAAATAATCAGTCACAAAGAAAACTGCGAGGCATGAGAGATATCCTAATAGATCTCAAAGATACGGACATCTTTTGAGAACACACACTCATCTGATTTAATTTCTTCCAGAAATCATGAACTATCATATGATATAACATTAAGCTCTAAATCCTTTCTTCCAGGGAGTTAAATATCCAATCTAAATGATGTAAATCTATAAATGCGGAAGCATTATTGTTACACTACACAACTATTAACTACACAACAATAACAACAACAACAACAACAACAAATAAATTAAATTAATGAAATGAGTTTCCTTCTTTCTCTCTCTATTCTCAATTCTCAAAATTCAAGGTTGATTACAAATGAGGGCCAAAAGGCCTATTTATAGGAAGAGTTAGCTTGCTAGCCAAACTAATAACCAAAAAGACCAAAAAGGACAAATAATACCTAAAAATGACACATTAGCCCCAAACATGCTTGGAGACTACTTAAAACACTAAAAATGAAAGAAAATGACAATAAACCCTAAACTAAAAATGGAAAATAAAAGATAGTCTTCTTCCGGAGGCACAACCACGCGTCACGTGTCGCTATAAATTCCATATACATCATTCTCCCCGTCTTCGAAAAAGCTCGTCCTCGAGCTTGGAGGGGGTGACTCATTATGCCAAATGAACACTAGTCACAACAAGTGTCAGCTTCCAAAGTAAAACTCAAATCAAATCCAACATGCAAATGAACCGGCCGAACTTCTGTTAGACCCATATGGACCTTCAACAATCGGGCGTAATATACCCTAATCTCAACGATGCCCCCCTACGGAATCGGAGCAACCAAAAACTGATGACCATATCTGCCTTCTCAACACCACAAGCACATAGTTGCAACTTGGCTTGGTGGACCCTTGAATTTGACTGGACGGTAACTCCGGTGATCGCACCTTTGCGAGTACGATGGCGAGACAAGTGGACTGAAGATGGAGACATCCCAAAAAATCGAGGCTCAAAATGGAAAATAGTCGAAAATGTACCCCAAGTGGGTACATTTCTCATGGAAGTCATGTGTTGTATCAAAAATTGATCGGATTAGAGATCAATAGGGAGGGTGAGATCGGTTCAAAGTAGGGCAGGCCCGTTTTGGGTCGGATTTGTTTGTGGTTGGCATTAATGAGTGAAAAAGGGAAAATTAGGGTTAAAAAGGGCGGGGGCTGTTTTGGGGTAAAAAGAAAAAGGCTAGGATTTGGTATCTGGGGATTGAGGCCAAATAGGGGTTTCTTAGTGTAACAAGCCTACACGGTAATCATGGGGGCTGTCCGACCACCTGTGGAGGAGGGGCGAGGTGGTTGTTGGGCTAGATGTTGGTCGAAAAAGCTCCAGAATAAGTTGGAATGGGGCGGGTTGGGTCTTGGTCAGATCGGAGGCCAGTGAGGGTTGAATCGGAGGCTGGAAGAGTGGCCACAGGTTTAGGGATAGGTCGGCGGGGCCAGAGAGGTGTTGGGGGTGTTTTAGGGCTTATGAGGGGTTGGAGATGGGAAAACAACATCGGAAATGGCCCTGGGGGCCTGGCCGGTGGTCGAACAGGGGTGCAGTGGCCGGACGGAGGAAAAAAATTTGGTTGGCCGGCCTCTGTTCCAGTTGGCAGCTGGTGTGGGGGTTTCCGGCCCTTTCTTGGGCAGTTCCGGCGAGTGGGTATGGGCGGCTGTAAGGTAGGGGCTAGGTTTTTTTTAGGGTTTATGGGTTTCTTGGGATTTTGAGGGTTAGGGTATGTAGATTCTTGGGTTTTTGAGGATTAGGGTTAGTGTTTGGGTGAAATAGAAGACGGAGATTCATGTAGACGTGGTGGTGATTGTTTGATGGTAGAAGCTAGAGGTGGTGGTGGAGATGGAAGGTGGAGGAGACTAAGAGGGTTGGTATCCCCCCTTTTAGCGATGGCGGAATTTAGGGTTTCCATCCACCCGATTCCCATTTGGATATTTATCAATCTTTTGATTGGAGGGTTGTCGGAGTTGGAATCACAACTCGTGACCCGTTTTACGCACCACGACGAACACCAAGAACAAACCTCGCTCTGATACCAATTTGATGTAAATCTACAAATGCGGAAGCGTTATTTTTACACTACACAACTATTAACTACACAACAACAACAACAATAACAAATAAACTAAACTAATGAAATGGGTTTCTTTCTATCCCTCATTATTCTCAATTCTCAATATTCAAGGTTGATTACAAATGAGGGTCAAAAGGCCTATTTATAGGAAGAGTTAGCTTGCTAGCCAAGCTAATACCCCAAAAGACCAAAAAGGACAACTAATACCAAGAAATGACCCATTAGCCCCAAACATACTTAGAGACTAATTAAAACACTAAAAATAAAAGAAAATGACAATAAACCCTAAACTAAAAATGGAAATTAAAAGATAGTCTTCTCCCGGAGGCACAACCACGCGCCACGTGTTGCTATAAATCCCATACACATCACTAAAATACTGGCATTGCAATTGTCCATATCCCATTGGACATATTTCGGATCAGTCATAGGTGCTTTTCACCCGGTACCCAAAGAAAATAAGCCATTTTGTTTTTCCTATTCTCTAATATACATACGGAGAGAATGTAACCAAGAAGCAAAGTTATGCCCACTTAATAAATTGATGTATACGCTAGGTCCTTAGGGCTTAATTGTTTTTTGTAATTTTTATTTACGCGTCTTTTATTTCCCTATATTAGTTTGTATGCTAGGGTGAGGTGATATTCCTTGGAAATATCCTTACCGTGCCCTCTTTCAACTTTTTATCCTTTCTAGGTTATCTTGGCAAGCAAGATACCTCTAGCTTCTACATATGCCTGATCAACCATCGTAACACTCATTACTTTAAAGAGATGAATGACTAAACCTTTATTTTTGAAATATTGCTGTTGTATCGATTTTTGTTGTGTTTACATCAAAGTGGTATTAGAGTGATGTTCGCTCTCAAAATTATTGTGCCACAAGTGCTCGAAGGAACCACAAACCACTCCTCCCCTTTGCCCATTGTCAAGCAATACCACTCCTATCTTCCCCCCCCGCCCCCCCCCCCCCAACAAAACCTTCCTCCTCCCTCTGATTTGTGAATCCCGGCAGACTCCACCCTTCGCCAGCCGGCCTCCCTCACACCTCGCCAGAGATTTGTGATCCCACTGACCCACCACCATGTCGAAATCTCAACCCTGTCAACCCACAACAGCTAAACCCCCACAAAATCCTAGCTCTGATCGTTATTTGGCTTTGCCGACCCATCCCCACTCTTCTCTGACCTGTCGCGACAGTCGCCGAGGTGAGGCATTGTCAGTGACCTTGTTGGGTCCTCCCCACGCCGATGGTGCCGCGATTTCATACCATAATAGCAAAAGGGCGGCTGAAAACCCTAGATCCACACCCGAAAACCCTAGATACAACCTCCTATGGTTCTGATCTTCCATCTGTTGTGGCCCTTCACTGTCTCATGCAACCTATGAATGTTGCCTGAAGATTTTGAACCCTAACATAGCTCCACCAGGGCTGGCCGGTTGGGTTCACCTGCTGTTGGACTCTAGCAGCTTATGGGAACAAAAGCGGAGCCTTGTGTCCTAGTTTCCAAGGCAAATTCCATGTGTACCACCGCTTATTTTGAATGACATTGTACCCCAACACTCCCGAGTTTCAAATATTTGCACAAACACCTCCTGAAATTTCCAAACACCAAACCCCTTGTAAAAAATACAACCCAGCAACCCACTCTACTTCTGAAAATTGTTTAGACCCCGTGCTCACTTCTGAAAATAATATTTCATCCTTTGCACCTTCTAAAAGTATCGAAACGGCCCCTTATCCATCTTAAATCTCCAATATACACCTCAACCTTCCGGAATCACAGTAAACCCCTCCTAACTTACTTTGGATGCCCAGCACCTATCGTGCATCCAATTTGGAGGCCTTGTATGATGGTTTGGACCATGAGCCAACCGATGAAGAATTTAGGGTTCTTGAATCTGCGTAACGCTAATCTCTCTCAGAGATGGTGGAGATGGTTGAACAACTTGAAAGTTTGTGCTCTTCCCTGTATAATGAGGCCGCGTGATATTGGTTACACATACTCATCACCGGTAGTAGGAATGTTGTCTAGAATTCGAGTATTATGACATGGAGTCACATTATTGGAGAACAAAGATCGAGTGCGGGTGGCAGACACATTGCCCCGAGTATCGTGCTGCCATTGCGGCCACCTGCGTCAACCCTTAGGGTGAGCTGTCCTCCATGTCCCTGTTACATTAGGGCACCCATTACTGTTGCTTCTGACGACTGGTCTATTGTGGCTCCGATCAATGTTCTGAGTTAGTGGTGGTCGATGACCACCTAGAGTACTCCGTTGGAGGTTTCTTTGATATCATTGTCTGAGGACTGTTGGATTAAGACTGAGTTGTTTGCACCAATGGACTTGTCTCCCATCTTCGGTGAAGAAGAGGTTGAATTCAGTATTGGAGATTTCTTTGACATGTATGCTAAGGATGATTGGGTGACGCACTCTTTTCGAGATGTGATGTCGTGTTGTGTTCATGACCTTTTTCCACTTTTTGGGAACGAAAATGATTTTGTTGAGGTTGGTTATTCTGAGAGTAATTCATTGGTTTGGGTGGATGTGATTGATCATGGGCGTGTGGACCCATTTTGGGCTGGGTTTCAAGCACATATGTTGATCAAATTTTAGCGCCTCGCATTGTATGCACATCGCGGGTGAGTCAGACCTCGTTTGGCACCGTTGGCCCTGTCCAAGAAGTTGGTATGCTGGTTTCCATTGTGGTAAGCTCTAGGGCCGAGTTCATGTTTGTCAGCCATGGTTGAGATTTTTGATCTTTTGCCCTCACTTTTTTTGCTTACCAGTACGCCGGGCGTTCTTGTATACATCTCTCTCCCTTCTCAGTGGGGGAGACTGACGATTATTGTACGACTCCGATGATGATTTTCACGCTCGGGTTGAGCTTCTCTCCATGGGGAAGAGTGATGCATATGAGAGGCCTTAGGGGCTTAATTGTATTTTGTTATTTTTATTTACGTGTCTCTTTAGTTTATTTTCCTATTTTAGTTAGTATATGAGGGTGAGAGTGATATCTTTGGAAATATCCTTAACTTTCCTTCTCTATTCTTTTTACCCTTTTTGGGTTATCTTGGGTAGCAAGATCCCTCTTAGCCTATAAATAAGGCACTTGGCCAACCATTGTAATCACTTATTACTTTCCAGAGATAAATGAATGAAAGAAACATTTATTTCCAAAATGTTGTTGTTGTTGTATTGATTTCCGTTGCGTTTATATAAATAACAGCCGGTTGCGTTATGCTGAGGAAATCATCCTTATTGCTGCCTGTATCAGGCATTATAGCAAAACAAGACTAAAGGTCACCCCCCCACCCAACCAAAAAAAAAACAGAAAAAAACATAGTAAGTATAAGAATGTTGGATTACCAACTAATCTGTCAGAGACACGGCGAGAGATCCCGAACAGCCAAAATCAGCAATCAACCCTCAGTTTACAGTACATAAGCAAGGGGGTACCCCTAAGGGGTCTAACAGGGCGAAATTCCCATTATGCCTTGTGTGACCCTCCCTAGGTTTGCAGGCCTGGGAGACACACCAGGGAGGTCGCCGAGAGGGAGAGTAATGATATAGAAGATAGCTCGGAGGAAAGGGAGGGATAGAGAGAGAGAGAGGTTGTGATGTATATGGGATATGAAGCGACACGTGGCGTGTGGTTGTGCCTACGGGAGACTACTATCTTTTATTTTGCATTTTTAGTTTAGGGTTTAATTGTAATTTTTCTTTATTTTTAGTGTCTAATTAGTTTCCAAGTATATTTGGGACTAATATGTCATTTTTGGTTATTAATTGCCTTTTTTAGTCATTTTGGGTATTAGCTTGATTAACAAGCTAACTCTTCCTATAAATAGGCCCCTTGGCCCTCATTTGTAATGAACCCTTGAATATTGAGAATTGAGAATAGAGAGAGAAAGAAACCCATTTCATTTATTTAGTTTAGTTGTTGTTGTTGTGTAGTGTAGTCTTGTGTAGTTAATAGTTGGGTAGTGTAACAATAACGCTTCCGCATTTGAACGTGTCAGTACAAGTGCTATCTTCCAAAGTAAAGCAAAATCCCAAATCAAATCCAACACACAAATGGACTGGTTGAACTTCGATTAGACCAATGTGGACCTTCAACAAATGGGTTAATATACCCAAATCTCAACGATGCCTCCCTATAGAATCCGAGCAACCAAAAACTGACGACCACTCTGCCTTATCAATACCATAAGCATATGGTTGCAACTTGGCTTAGTGGACCCTGGAATCTGACCGGATGGTAACTCCGGCGGCCGCACCTTTGCGAGTACGATGGCGAAACAAGGGAAATGAAGAAGGCGACATCCCGGAAAGCAGGGCCCAAAATGGAAAATAGTCGGAAAATGTATCCCAAGTGGGTACATTTCTCATGGAAGTCATATGTTGTGTCAAAGATAGACCGGAATAGAGGTCAATAGGGTGGGTGAGATCGGGTTGAAATGTGAAAGCGTTATTGTTACACTACCCAACTATTAACTACACAACACTACACTACACTACACAACAACAACAACAACAACAACAACAACAACTAAACTAAAGAAATGAAATGGGTTTCTTTCTCTTTCTATTCTCAATTCTCAATATTCAAGGGTTCATTACAAATGAGGGCAAGGGGCCTGTTTATAGGAAGAGTTAGCTTGTTAATCAAGCTAATACCCAAAATGACTAAAAAAGGCAATTAATAACCAAAAATGACATATTAGGCCCTAACATACTGGGAAACTAATTAGACACTAAAAATAAAGGAAAATTATAATTAAACCGTAAACTAAAAATGCAAAATAAAAGATAACAGTCTCCCGTATGCACAACCACGCGCCACGTATCGCTTCATATCCCATATACATTAGGTTGGGCAAGAGGAAAGAGATAGGGGGATATCCGGTGAAGGGACAGGGAAGAGGGAGATTGAGCGGAGAGGGAGAGAGGATCGTTGCTCAACTGTGATACCAACAAAAGTTCTATGGCTTACGCAAAGTGACTGCCAAAGTGTCATTGATATATTGAAAAAGGAGCATTTACATTTGTGGACATAAAGTAATATAAGGAACTAAAAAGTAAATGTCCCTAAAAGATGAATCCCGTCTTACGGGACTTATTCAAACAATTGTAATAGTCATATCAGCTTTGGGGTCTGTCTTATGCAGCTCGAATGTTCATCCTTCTAGTTCAAGTGAGCAGGCGAATAAATCATCTATACAGAGTGAAGCAAATCCTAAACTTCCAGCTCCGAGCATGACATCTATTCAGAACATAAAGAAACCTTGTGTTGAAAGGAGTATAAGTTCCCCACTTAATGCCAGTACAAAGGCACCTGATCTCTCTAGCCTGGCAATTTCAAGGTAGAAAGTTAATTTTACATTTCATTATTAATACATATTTTATTCATATAGACTTATCTTTCTTATGATATCGTTCTCCCAAAGTAGGACGCTAGGCGCAACCCATGAGTCTGCAAAGTCTAGGTCTCAGAAGGATACTAGCTCATTTAGAAATTCGAGCATGGAATTACAAGGAACCACCGAGTGTAAGATAGCACATTCTTCTGACACAGAGAAGCAAAAATCACTGAGTCCAGTTCTGAAGAGAAAAACACTTGAGGTTTATTTTTTCTCCTTTTACTCTCCCCCACCCCCATGGGCTGAAGATTCCTTGCCAACAGCATAAAGTGCGATAATAACATTTTTGAAGTTGTATGGAATGATTGTAGCTGCATATCAAAGATACTATTTACTCTGACGAGTAATCATTGTTTATGATAATCTTTAATGCAGGAACCGAGTGCAGATATGCTGACCCTGAATCCATCGAAACGTCTCTCAGAGTCCCCTAGTAAAAACAGGTCCGGTACTGATGACATTCTATTCTTGATAAATTATATTTCTGGGTTCTTTCCTGCTTTTACACTTGCTCTTCCCTTAAAACATGTAGACAGCGTAGAGAACCGACAGAAAGAGTTGTTACCAAACAGGTATCTTATCAAAAGCACATGAGTCCATTGAGTTTAGATGTCTGTATATATGCAAACATAAATCTGATGTTCAGAAAATTATTTTCTGGTTCTTGATTTCAATTTGTTAGGTTTACAACCATGAGAAACTGGCAGATGCTAACACAAGGAATGCATTCAATGACTATCAAATCCCTACACTTGGTACTCCTCGGGAAATAAACATAACAAAACCAGAAAACCCTTTGGCTATGGAAAATGATACCAATGTTGAGAAGGCCGAGGCATGTACCAAGGAGCTTGAAGATGTGAGCATTGTTTCCCTTTATTTGTATTGATGTATAGGCTATTCTAAATAAAATCTAATAACCCTTTTGGTACATACAATGTTCTAAAAAGTGCTAGGCGGTGGGATGGTGGATGATGGGCACCTAGGCCTAGGCATTTTTTTAAAATACTTTTTTTACACAGAACACCAAGTTTAAGTTATAGACCATCTAACTGACGTAAACTACACGTCAATGGCTAAAAGAAATACCAAACTCTAACTTTAGAGAGAGAATCAAAAGTTATCTTATATTTCAAGAATGGAAAGGTGAGTGCAAATGAGATTACATGGGGTATTTACATGGGATGGATTACTTGCTAATCAAGTAATTAGCTAAAATGACTAAAATGACCAACTAAAAATAATAGAATGCCTAATTAGTCACAAATATGCTTGGAGAGTAATTACGGATAAAATGCCTAAAAGAACCAAAATAGAAACTATAAATAAAATGGAAAATAACAACGGATTCCCATCACTCTCCCCCTTTTCGAAAAAGCTCGTCCTCGAGCGTAG
Organism: Sambucus nigra; assembly: GCA_949130495.1. Taxonomy (NCBI): domain Eukaryota; kingdom Viridiplantae; phylum Streptophyta; class Magnoliopsida; order Dipsacales; family Adoxaceae; genus Sambucus; species Sambucus nigra. The sequence goes on from OX422216.1 coordinate 331,463,285, forward strand.
GAGATGAATAGAAAGATAGCAAAATAACCATCAAAGAGCTCGCCACTAGAAAGAAGAGCCGTCCTCGGACACGTCCTTTGTACCGGCTTGCAATAATTCCATGTAGAGTAGGAACACAGCCCAAACATGACCGATCAACAAAATCTCGGTCTTGGACTCCCGTGATGAGACTTCTTAACACCAAACCGCGAAAAATATCCACCAAGTGTATATCAAATATCACAAAAAATGGATCCACATACCCACCGTCAATCACATCACCCAAGATCACCATCTCTTCCCCGGTAGAGACAACCACCGATCCATCCTCATCAAAAATGTCAAAAAAATCCCCAATACACAACCCAATTTCGTCGTTTTGATCATTCTTGTAATCATCCGGCTTGGGAGCGGAGTTTTTATCGTTGAGTTGACCCGATTGGATGAATGAGGGAGGAGAAATGATTGGGTGGAGCAACCAATCTTGAACAAGCCGCCGATAATCTTGAATTGAGCCTCGGGAGTTAATTAGGGCGGAAGCATAATTTCTTGATGTATGGTTGAAAAATGGTTCGAGTAGGGGTCCACGGGTTGAGGGTTTGGTGTGGAAGTTGGTGGGAGGTGATTTAGGGTTTCATTTGGTGCCTTTCGAAAGGAATTTTAGCCAGGGCAAGGGCGGGAAACCAGGTTGGGGCTGTCCGGGTGTGGACGGGTTTCATTTGGGTTCGAAATGGGTCCACCTTTTTTTTTTGGGTTTTGGACATACGCAACAACTATGGCAGGTTTTTCGATGGTGGAAGCAGTCGGGAAAGGGTCACGAAGGGTTGCGGCCGGAAGCTAGTGGGGGCTGCATTAGATCTAGGGTTTAGAGATGGGTAAGCTGCTGGGTAGGAAATGGTGATGAGGCGTAAGTGAGAGTCAACGTTCTTGATGAGATCTTAAATGTTTTTTCTCCATTCTTGATCACCTTTCTTCAATTTTTGAATTCTCCACTGTCGTTGTTTGAATTTCTTTAGAGTTATCGAGAGAGTAGCGTACGATTTTGATAATCTACACACACCCGTACACACTAACACCCGAATACACTAATGATTGGAGCGAGATCCGCTCTGATAACAATTTGACGTAAACTATACGTCAATGGCTAAAAGGAAATACCAAACCCTAGCTTTAAAGAGAGAATCAAAAGTTGTCTTATATTTCAAGAATGGAGAAGTGAGTAAGATTACATGGGGTATTTATATGGGATGGATTACTTGCTAATTAAGTAATTAGCTAAAATGACTAAAAGGACCAACTAAAAATAAAAGAATGCCTAATTAGTCCCAAATATGCTTGGAGACTAATTAAGGATAAAATGCCTAAAAGAACCAAAATAGAAAATAGAAATAAAATGAAAAATAAAAAGGAAAATAACAACGGATTCCCATCACTAACAATGATTAACGCATTAACATTACTAACAATACTTTAAAGCCCTATACTTCTAACATTACTGGTATTTTCTATAAAGTCCCATACATAAATAAAAGATTTCTAAAACCAAGGCAAAGAATAAAAAGATTACACGCATAAAACATAATTTGTGCAATTGAATTTTTGATTCCTAAAACATAGCATAGATATATCACACATAAGATATAATGCTATTGTAGATACTAACAGAACAACATTTGAAAATATTAAAAAAAAAATGCTACTATAATCCTTTGTATATATAAACTCAACAACATTCACACATGATATACATGTATACATTAAATATATAGATAAAGGTCGTACCCAATGCACAAGGCTCCCGTTTAATTGCAGGGTCTGGGAGAGGCAGATGTTGGCTGGCCTTACGCCCATATATTGAATATATATATATATATATATATATATATATATATATATATATATGATATACATAAATAAAATAAACATTTCCATGATATTGAAGTATTGTGTACTTTCTATGTAGTTCTAGGATTTTCATTTTTTATTTTTTATAAGTCGGTGATATTTTCATTTGGTACGTATTTTTTGCTGTTTAGCTCCTAGGCAAGGTGCCTGTCCTGCCCCTAGGCAGCCACATAGGCGGCTGACCGCATTTTAGAACACTGGGTACATATTCCTGTCATGCACAAGCGCAAAGATAAAAATTGTGAACCTGCAATCGGTGATGCAGTACAATAATTGCACCTAAAGGACTTGCAGAGTTGCAAGCTTTTAGAGAAAATTCTTATTGCATGGCATCACAATATCCTCATTATATTGGTATGAAACAGCAGCGGTTTATTTCAGTAATGCATTACAATCATCGCACCTAGACGACTTGCAGTTTTAGATTTTAGAGAAAATTCTTACATCACTATATCCTTACCAAATTGGTATGAAACAAAAATGGTTAAACCTACATGGCTACATTTCTCTTAAGACTCACGTATGTGTTTTGGAGTCTTGAATTTTTGCCAACAGAAGAGACATTCCCTCATTTATGTTTAGCATTTTGCGTTTTAAAATCGCTTTTACCATCCCGTCAACTGAGTTGCACTGCAGAGCAACTCCGTAACATTTTAAACAGGTTCAGTACTAATTACCTATATTCCTTTACTGTGGTGTTTAGTTCTAGATACTGACCTTGTTATTTAAAAACAAATTGGAGGTCAGCTAACAGTTCCATTCTCACTCCAGCTAGATACTATGTCAGCTTTGTAGGGTACCTTCATAGGGTTGGGGAGTAGTTTGTATGGGGGGGAGTCTATTAGCCTACTAGCCATCAATTTATCCAAAATATTAAGTTGAAATCCCTAATGCACTAGTAATGCTTTCAATCACCTGGATTATATCTCTGGAGTGAGCTGGCTTGTTCTTTCAAACATTTATCTAGTTGAATAATATATTCTGGAATATGAGTTAACAGAATACTAGACATAATGGGATGAATTCTCTCGTTTATGCAGATTTGTAACATGCTGAAAAAGAAACATGAGGAGGCAAAAGAATTATTAGTTCGAGCAATTGTGAACAACAATAATCTGCTGATGCTGAACCACCCCATCTATGAAGAGAAAATATCCTTCCATTTTTTTGCTGCTAAAGTTCTATTCCTTTATTTCAAATTGCAATGTGGAACAATTTTTTTTGTACTCCTTAACCACTGAAAACATCTGCATGGTCCAAAAATTTGCTGCTTTGCTAATGTCCAAGTAGATTCTCACATGAACGCGATCCTTTAGAACAGAAAATTCATATTATGGTCTCTCTCTCTCTCTCTCTCTCTCTCTCTCACACACACACACACACACACACACACACACACGGGAGGTTGTGCTCTATGCATACCTCACTTGTCTTTCAAATTCTCGATAATGCATTCCTTATTTCTGTTTGTTTTTAAATTTTCTATGATGTGCAATTTCAGGTACAGATACTCTCCTTTCTCCTATACTCGGGGCAATATACTGTATCTTCTCCTTTTATGTTTCCTCCCATATCACCTTGATAGGTGTAAAAAATGTGGTAACTCATGTGTTGGATTCTCTTTAATGCTGGCATGTATCAAATTTTGTTTGTTATGACAATGAGTGGTGAATGTTGGGCAGTCTACAACCTTTTCTATTGTCATACACCCACCACACCTTCCAATTAGCCAGTGTTCCCAAATACCCTCCAGTGTCCCTAAAAAAATGGGTAATTTTTTTCAAACTCTATTTTTATTTTTTGTAAAATTCATATATTTGAAATCAGTTTGCCGAGATCTATTAAACGAGTCCTATTATACCCTTACAAGAGTGCATCGTTCAACAACCATTTGCCGAGGACGCTCCTTTCCTTTTCTACGTTTTGAATTGCAATCCAAGCAGTCTGCCTGCATTGACAAGTTATCATAACATATGGAGTATATAATAAACTAGCAACAAACTTACATGGTGTACGGAATGAATTGAGAATGAGATATCGAAAGAGAAAAATACATTAGTGTGACAAATTCATTTCATAAGTTGCCATAATTAGTTTGCATGATCCTTAAGCAACAATAACATTTTTCACAATAAATACTTACTGTAGACAAACTGAATACTATTACAAGTCTTTTACTAAAAACATTTATTTACATCTTCAGGGTTTAGCATAGTTCATTTATGGAGAAATGCGCCCCCCCCCCCCCCCCCCACCCACCCACCCACCCACCCACCCACCCACCCACCAACACACAAAAAAAAAAAAAAAAAAAAATCTGGAAAGCAAATGGACTGTAGTGATAGCTTTCTAAAATGTAACCAATTTTGAAATTAATATCTGAGTCTTACAAATGGAGAGTTGATTCTGTTTTGACAAATATGTGATCCATTTCATAAATTTGGAGCTCAATTTCTCTGCATGAATTGCGCAGCCCAATTTACTTGAGGTTGTTAAACACTCATCCATTTTTACAAAATACACCATAGCGGGTAACTTAGTCACGATATTGCAAATTACATATGAAGCAAAAGTTCACTTTTATTTTTATTTAAAATAAAAAATTGTTTCATTCATAAATGCGTTTCACAGTTACGCCTGGAATTAATTCTCTTGCATGACCTTGTAAACTGCATTATGGATATGCTCTAAGTTCGTTGTCCTATGGTAAATAGGATAAAATTGAGTAGAAGCTATGCCATCCCCTACGCTTTGTTAGAAAAGCTAATGATCCTTTAATGCTTTTATATTGCTTTCTTATAATATCGAAACCATACAGCAGGTTGCTTGATATGGACGAAAGTCAGCAAATATATTGTCGATCATGCCTACTAGGCGACTGACCAATAGACATTGATACATGAGATTGTTTTTGGTTTTAAACACTTTATTTTGACACTATTGCTTGGTGGAGACGTTGTGCTCATCTCATAGAGTCATAGATCTGGTTACCAAATAAAAATGAAAAGAAATTATTTAAATTAAAGAAGCTTTTCTCTTTGTTTTACTTTTGGTTATCCATTATGGTTTTGGACAGAGTATACATCATTTCCATGGAAGATTGCTGAATTGGCTCTTAATCAGCAACAAGCTGTTCAACTAGGGGTGACAATTCGTGTGCGTCGTGTCGTGTCATGTCGGGTTCGTGTTAAGTATTAGTTAACCCTAACCCGACCCATTTAACTAATCGTGTCAGATGAGCAAACACTAACCCGACATATTTATTATCGTGTCGTGATCGGGTTAACCCGCATAACCCATTAAGTAAAATATAAAGTAATTTTTTCCTTCTCTCTTAGCCAATCATACCACTCATACGCCTACAATAACTTAAATTTAATTAATTTCAACTTTTTCCAACACATAAATAATTTATCATCCTATTCTCCATGAATTTTATAGAATGCCTATCAAGATATATAAAATATCTAATATATTTTCCATAAAATACGAGTTAAACGGGTCTATTCGTGTCATTTTCGAGTTATACGTGTATGACACTAACTCAACCCGTTTATTATTCGTGTTTGCGGGTCGTGTCATATTCGGGTTCGTGTCAAGAAATCATCAACCCTAATCCGCTAACTTCGTGTCGAGTTCGTGTCGGGTTATCGTGTCGTGTCAAAAATTGCCACCTCTATGTTCAACCAATGGTTTGCCACCTTTACATTAGCACTGCTTCAACTAACAACTACTGCTTGCTGTAAATTTCCTTTTGAGTCGTGTCATCAACCGTCCTCTGGTGCCATGCACCTTTGTGTTGACAGCATCACATTCTGATTTTGTTAGTGTGGCCCATTTATCATCCTGCATAGATGGCTAAAACAAAGTAATTGGCAAGCCCACAAATTTTTATTTCTAACGGGGAACTAATTGCTTAGATATTAGTGGTCCAAGCTATCTTTAGATTTAATGGACACCTCATTCTTGAAAATAACCTGTTGATATGTCATTCTGTTATTTCACAACAGCAACTGGGTGGTTGGAGCAATGGGCAGACACTAACACTACATAAGAAAGACAAAGTATTGTGCCATTTGAATCACTCTCTTTTTATTGTTTTTATAGAAAATAAAAAAAAAGGGATGGAGAAAAGCTATATATATGTGCTTGCTCTTCCTTTGTGCTTGCTCTTCCTATGTAATAACTAAAACGGAGACAAAGCCTTTTTTTTTGAAGGAGACAAAGCCGTTATTTTTTGTTCCAAACAAGATTGTAATAACTGAAAAGGAGCTACTTATTCTTTGAAGTATAATGGGTAACTTGAAGTTCTAAACATGTCTTATCCTGATCTTGATGTGCCTTGTCTTGGTCTTGCTTTCATCAACGGCTGAATCTCGTGATCTCAAGCCGATTGGGATTGCGAGAGAAGCATTTGAGGAACAATTTAGAAGAGAGAAGACAAAATATGAGCACTCGGCGCGAGTGAGTCCTGGAGGACCTGACCCACATCATCACTATAAACATGACTGATATATGGATGTTCCACTCTCTGTCTTGGCTTGGGAAGGATTTTCTAGTGCCACACATAGTTGTCATTTTCCGCTCTCATATAAAATCCTGCAATGTCAATCATTTAGCTGTATGTTGACATAAAGGAATATTGAGCATGTATGTTTACTCATTGATGTTTATGTTCTACTTGCAATTATGTTTGATGCATGTTTCCAATTTACCATAGTTTTTTTTTGAATGGCCAATCTACCATTGTTAGGGAGGCATCCGAGTATCTTGAAGAGAAGCACTATTGTGGGCCAATGGAGATCTAGAAAAATTTCACTTAGTGCATACCTGGAAAAACTATTCCATTTTCTTATTTATCAAAAGAATAATAATAGGGAGACTCTTTTTTGTTACCTTCTTTTGTGACCCTTGTTAAACTCACATGAATAAAACATAGCAAAGTATAAATCAACACAGCACAATACTTGAGAGAATGGTGACCAAAAGAACTATTTTATTCAGTGCACTGCTGCTGTATAAATAAGGGACTACATAACAGAATATCCACAAAACAAGGAACCGACTCAACATAAAAACAAATTTACTTCAACCAAGTCTATAGCAGACTTTTTCGTGGACTACAAACAACTAAATAATAATTCTTAAAGAAATGGTCAACTAAACTACAAAACAGGACTTCACTAAACTATTAATAGTTCCTAAAGAAATGGTCAACAGGACTCTTTAGTTTTTTCTATCTCTACATCTTTAGTGCTCTTTAGTTTTTTGTAGGGGTCCAATTTAGAATACAAAAAGTTGGGGTCAAGATGTGAGAAGAATGAGTTTTTGTGATCCTTTGAGTGTTATATATATATATATAGAGAGAGAGAGAGAGAGAGAGAGAGAGAGAGAGATATGATCTCTGTTTGCATACCGCTGGCGCAGATCAATTTTGATAAAATAGTAAAAAAAAAATATTTTTGACCTAATTTTTTTATATAGTTTTTAAACATTTCAATAGGGCTATATAAAAAAAATCATCTCAAAATGATTTTTTTTACTATTTTAAAAAAATCGGTCAAATTTTGTCAGTTTTTAACAACTTAAAAACAATTTTAAAATTGACAAAGTTTGACCGATTTTTTTAAAATAGCAAAAAAATTCATTTTGAGTTGATTATTTTTTTATGGTCTTATTGAAATGTTTAAAAATCATTAAAAAAAAATCAACCCAAAAATATTTTTTTTACTATTTTAAAAAATGGTCCTCCTTCAGGGCCTCAAACTGGGACCTTACTTGATCATTTCCCTCTCTTTCTCTCTCTCTCTCTCTCTCTCTCTCTCTCTATATATATATATATATATATATATATATATATATATATATATATATATAGAGAGAGAGAGAGAGAGAGAGAGAGAGAGAGAGAGACTCACCTGCATCATGATATTTACATCATACCATACATCATACCTAGTTCTAGGCCCTAAAATTAACCTTCCAATCAATTCATATTCAAAAAATTAGCTGAAAATACATTTTGTAGTTATTTTTAAAAAATTCACAAAAAACTGTTGGTTCATACCCTTATAAATAAGGTATTTTGAGCAATTTTTGTGAATTTTTTAAAAATATCTATAAAATGTATATTGACCTAATCTTTTGAACATGAGTTTATTGCAAGGTTAATTTCAAGTGAAAAATAAAAAATTTGAAGACAAAATTTTGTAGGCGGTGTGATGTATGAATGATATATAGAGCATGATTGTAATAACCCGCGTAATTTTGGGCTATTTTAATTAATTTTCGGAAAATGGAGGAAAATAAAGTTTTTGATAAAATTATTTTTATTGCTAAAATATGTTGGTTATTGTTTTTAAAGGCGAGAATTTCAAACGGTTTCGAAAACGGAGTTAAAACGGATTTTAAAATGATTTTTAAATATTTTTAACTCTTGGAGTTGTTTTGACTTCCAACTCTTCATTTCTTTGCCTTATTTAAAGGAGTCTTTTAGATTCCAACTCTTCATTTCTTTGCATTATAAAAGGAGTCATGGGCAACCCTTTTAACCTACTTTTGACACAAGTTTTGGCAGCAAATATATTTTATATTCCTCTTCTTTTTATATACACATTGGCCCTCTAGATTTGTGAGTTCCAACCTTAGATTGGAGGTGTTCTTGGGGCTATTTTGTTGGAGGTTCTTGGAGAAGCTTTTGTAGATATTTTGTGTTGATCTTGAGGATGTGATCGTTGGTTTCTCATTATGGGGTTTTACACGATATGCTCCTTAAATCTCGCGAGTGTCATTCTCTTTGAATTCTTGTTAATTGAACTCATATTTGAATTGATAAATTCATTGAAATCTGCAAAATAATTGTTGAAATTATTTTGATTCATGTGGTATCATTATATTGTTGATGAGCACGTTTTCATGAGATTTTAATATGGCACGGATGTTGGGCACCCGCCAAAATTCCTGTTTCCCAGACTATGGCTTGATAAAGCATATACGGATGTGGTGAGGCCTTGTGACCCAGTTAAAGTGTTGTTGAGAAATTATATTGATAAATGCTTTGAGATTTGCATTTTGATTTGAATATTCGTACTCGTGTTGTTACGTTTTATTTGTTGCTAATCCGTATTTGTTGAGCATCTTTCCTGTCGTATTGTGTACTTCCCCATATTTTCTTTTAGTTGGCAGGTTAGCGCGGATTTTGGGGCGCTATGGAGATTGATTTTTAGCGAGGATTGTTTGAGAAAGATTTGTATTATTTTGATGTATAGAGCTTTGGAGATTTGTATTTTATTTTCGAGTTAGTTGTAATTTTAATTCGAGAGACTTGTTGTAATTAAAGAGATTGAGATTAGTGGATTTATATTATTGTGGGTTTATTTAGATGCTATATACCTTGTCACTTGTGGATTTAGATTTATTTTATCGCATTAGTGCTCCGTTCGCTCTCCCCGGACGGGCGGGGTGTTACAATGATGTGGTGAGAATTCTCCTATATATATATATATATATATATATATATATATATATATATATATATATATATATATATATATACAGTCATGCTCTTGTGCGGACTAGTCCGCATTTTAAGAATGCGGACCGGACACGTGTCACCTGGTGGTGAGCTCAGAAAAGAGAGAGAGTGTACCTATAATTTAGGCGATAATTTCTATGAGCATCGTTAGGTGACACATGTCCGGTCCACATTCTTAAAATGCGGACTAATCCGCATAAGAGCATTATTTTATATATATATATATATTATTGGTGTTCCTAAATTACACAAAAATATGGGAATGCATACTCTCTTCATCCCAAATTAATAGTCTCATTTTCCTTTTAGTCCGTCCCAATTTTCAAATTAATAGTTATATTTCTAAAAATAGTATGTAAAATATGATTAGATCACAAATTCCCTCATCGAGATAATACAGATGAGAGAATATGTCTCTTTTTCTACTTTAACTTCAATTGAGTTATAACCCATTTTTTTCATTATAAACGTTACATGATTATTTTTTCCATCTTAAAATTTTAATATATTTATTGCACAAATAAGGCCCCTAAAGAAATGTCCGCTTTAGGCTCCAAACTTCTCAGGGTTGGCGTTGGGCTTGTTGCCATAATTGGATATATTTCCAATAGGAATTTGCTTGATTGGAAATTTTTGCCATAAATTTAGGCCTAATGTCACACTCCATGATCTAATAATTTTGTTATTTGTTGAACGATTAAATTTTGTACACTTGAATGGCAAACAACGAGTTAATCTTTGTCATAAATTGAGGAAAAACTATTGAATAAGAAATCTCGATAGGAAATTGAGAAAATAAATTAAATCTATCTTGATTTATTATATAAATAATAATAGCTGATTGTATTCCATCCTTTCCAAATTTAAAGAGGTTCCATATATCAATGCACTCCAATTACAATAGCTCGACATGGAGACACTCATTTTGTCATCCATTAGGAACAAAACATAGCAACTGTATTGGCATATATAAAGATTTAAAGTTGTCCGCGGTGCGGCATGGGACTAAAGGGTGTAAATGGATATTTGGAAATTCGAATCCATCCGGTATTTGAATTCGAATTTTTCGGATATTTATCGAGATAAATATTCGAAAGAGAGGATATGGATAGTATGTTAAAATATCCAGAAAATGGTTATGAATACGTATAGTATATGTATTCGACATGGATAACTCGTATCTTAAGCGCAATATCCATATTTGCGGATGTATTTTATTTAATCTTGATTTATTATTAATATTACTTATATATAGTTATTATATATAAAATATAAATATATAATATAAAAATGCTAACCACTCATTTAAAAAATTAGAGAAATAATACTTTTTAAAATAAAAAAAGACTGAATGGCTTAAAACAAATAACCCTTTTTAAAGTGATTTAAAAAAGCGAAAAGAAAAAAAAAACATTAGACAAAAACCCACCCAACAACAACCAAACCTAAAACCCTTACCCTTTCTTTTCTTTTTCTTCCCAAACCCCTTGTTCTAAATGGAACATGCTCCCCCCCCCTCTCTCTCGTGTCTCTCTCTCTCTCTCTCTCTCTCTCACACACACACACACACACACACACACACACACACACACACACACACACACACACACTTTCATACACACACACACACACACACACACACACACACACGCGCGCACTGTAAGTTTAGTTTATGTTGATTTAGGAATTCTTCAATATGTTTAGCTACATATATGATTTTTGTATTTTGTAAGTTTGATTTTGTATGGAATTATTCTTTTTGTTATTATTGTGTATGTTATATTTCAATTTATTATTTTATCTATAATGATTCATTACAATTATAGGAAAATATTTCAGAAGACGCAAGTCAAACTAATAGTTTCACAAATGCGTCTTTCCCCGCTCTACCTAGTAGTGAGAATACAGGCGTTAGTAATGATTCTCAAGCGGCAAAACAAATAAACAAGGAAACTCACGTTTGAGGCATGAAATTATTTTACTCGTGAGTTGCATCTAGATAATACCGTTATAGCCACTTGTATTTATTGTAAGAGAAAATTCGATGCTGGAAGTTCGAAAGGGACTTCTCACCTATGGACCACTGACATATGAATTCCTAAGCATCAAGGTATTGGGCATTGTTGTTTAACACGTCATTACATTGATGATGAGTGGAATTTACATAAAAAAAATATTTGCCTTTTGTTGGATCCAATGCCTACATGATACTAAGAATGTGGCCGAGTGGGTGACATTTAATCTTGAAGTGGAACATTGATAAGAAGCCAATGACCATTGTGGTTGATAATGCTATCTATAATAAGCCAATGGATAGATCATATCAAATTATGATTGAATGGTAAGAGAGCTCTTTTAAAAAATGGTGACATGTTTCACACCCGATGCACCGCACATATAATTAATATAATTGTGAAGATCGTTTCATTGAAAGAATTCGAAATAGTGTTAAGTATGTTGGTTCATCACTTCCAAGAGGTCACACATGGAATGTAGTTTTACGACAAACCCAATTAAAATAGAAAAAGAATGTGAAATTAAATTGTCAAACTAGATGGAATGCTACTTATCAAATGCTTGAAAGTGCTATAGAAGTGAGAGTGGCATTTGAGAATTTAGTGAAATTGGATAGTGAATACGAGTAGCTTTAAAGTAAACAAGATTGAGAACTTCATAAAATTATTTGTGAACGTTTGAAAATATTTTATGACATGACCAATCGTCATTCTGGAAAAAAATATATAACGACGAACTATTACTTTAATGATGTGTGCCAAATTAATTATCAGTTGATGCAATGACAATAAAGTAATGTGGACTACATTCGTTTGATGGCTCCAGTTGGTATGTAAATGTCCAACAAATTTCTTTGAAAATTGCGTTGTAGTGATGGGTTAAGGAACGAAAAAAAGTTGTGACCATGCACAATAAAGAGAGATAAGCCTTGTTTACTTATTTACTTATTTTCATTCATTAAAGTAGCGTTGATGCATAAAGTTAAGAATTTTGATGCGTCTCTTTCTTTTTTAACCTAGGGAAAATGCGTATTGAGGAACTATGCATCATTTAATAAGAGGAAAAAAGTACTCATGATTCATGAATATGAATATTAAAGGTTAGCACTTGATTTCAAACATTCTCTTAAGAGATTATATTGCCGCTTTTTTTATTCAATATGATTTTAATTAATTTCAAAATTAGTGCTAATTGCAATGGATAAACAATGTAAATGGATACGGATATTATCCGACTCCGGAGTATCCGAGAGGATACAATTATTGATAGTTGTTTTTACTATCTGGATATATACGAATACGAATATAACACTAATAAACGGATTCGGATAATGAATAGCATGATATCCGCTCCGTATCTGTCCGTTTACCATTCTTACGTGGGACTAAAATGAATTAGTGTTAGAGTACTAGTTTAGGTAAAAAAATCTAAACTAATAAATTAAAGAAACCACATCCCTTTACAAAGCTAGGCCAATCCCTAAAGACATCCAACATCACAAGTCAAAAGTGACATATAAAGCCAATGTTTCATGACTGTTCATGCGTAGTTGCAGGCACACAGTGCAAGCAAATAAAAAAGTTTACTGTATTAAGTTTTTTTTTTAAATTTTTTATTAAGTTTTAATTTCAAGTGCATTTAGATGTTATATCCCAAATATATAAAATTATTTAATACATTTGAGATACAAATTTTGTAAAAAAAATTGGTACCTATATAATTACTCAAGCAAATATAATGAATATGTTGTAGCCTTGTAGGCCGATAAAACGAATTAATTCTTTGACTTGATATTGTAAAATAAGCAAGTCAAATTTATTTATATTTCTAAAATGATTAAATCTTAATGCTTCGACTCGAGTTTGACTCAATTAAACACTAATATTGTTTGAAGACAATATACGATATATTTGTAAAGGTATAATGCTTTATTAAGTCATGGCCCTTTTTAGACCTTCTTTCAAACTTTTGTATTGTCTATCTACACAAAAACTTCATTCATTTTGCTCAATTAAGCCATCTAACTTCCAAGTACTTTTGTGTCATCCTTGATTAAATTATAGGCCATCCTCTCTTTACAACTTGTTTATGTTATGTTTATCCAGACTATTGATATAATTATATCTGCAAATCTTGACAAACCTAAATCTAAACCTATTGAATTAACATATAGGGCTGACTCTCTTGTCATGATAAGGAGTACCGCCATTGTAGCTTTAATAAAGTTGAAGAAGATGATACAACCGGCACCACGACTTTAACAAATTTTGTTTGATGATTATTTTACTCTCATTATGTCATTTTTCGTGCAACAAATGGTTGCTTTTCATCAAAAGAATAAACTAAAAAAATACTGATGCTCTCCAAGGGTGAAATACTGATTCGTCACAGTGTAGATGATTCTCTAAAATGCAGAAGTAAGAAGTGTTCCAAGAGCTAGCTCATAACCAGGGATGCTTATTATTTATTTTTTGTTTTTATTTTTATTATTATTTTTAACTGGAAAACAAACAACTAAGAACCTCTGTTATAACAGTTTTACATATCATCGCTGGATTAAAAAGTCCGACAAAGTAACCTAAATTATTGCATGGTGACAACAGACACAATTTACTTAAATTTTTAATGATTTTTATGCACAACATCAAGTTTATATTAATTTTTTTTAACGAAAATATATTAGCTGTCACGATTGAATAGTTTAGGAAGCATTTTCTTGATTTAAAAAAAGAAAAGAAAAATTAGGTGGTGAATTGTAACTGCTAACTTTAGGGAGTTTATTTAGTCTTACTTGAATGCCTCTTCAAAGTGAAACACAAGAAATTAGGACGTCCTCTCCACTCCGGTATACCTAAACTATAGCATCCCCACTTGTACGTAATCCTAGGATCCCCCACTTCTTAGGTCGATACACATGCCATCTCAACCCACATATGGACTTTCTCATGGTTCTCAACCCGCCAAAGGAAATTTCAATTGGTAATTAAACGCAATCTTAAGGGGGAGGGCTGTTTGTACATCATAATTATGAATGGAGGTCAAAGATTGGATCAAAGTGACCCTTCTTGTAAGAGAGAGTAATTTTTATTTCCATCTGGTAAGCCATCCGTTAACCTTATTAATGACAACCCTAAAGTGATTTCTACCCAACCTACCATTGACAAGTGGGGTACATATGTAAGTCTTAAAATTATGCGTGAGAATCATACCACAAGAGAAGCAAAACGCAAGGGCATCTCTACGAGGGATATTGGGGGAGACCATTTTTTCTTAATTATTAAAATATTTGTTTTAGCTTTAGTCTGTCTTCAAAAATTTAATAGTCTCTATTTTCATGTCCTTTTTTTTAAAAAGGGTCGAGTGTTTTGTCCCATTTTTCAAGCTTTATTTGTAGGCATTTTCATATCTTTATTTTTTTTAGTTATTGATCCTATTATAATTATTATGAGATAAGTGTCATTCTCTGCAAAAATGAAAATGAATGGTTACGGAGTAGTTATGGACAGTTTTGGGTGGTCACGAAACTTACTACAATTTTAAAAATATATGGGATGAGTCCCAAACAAATCTTAGGAGATGTGACTAAAGTAAAAAAAACTATTTTTAAAATTGTAACAAGTCCCATAAACACCAAAAATCACCCATAACTTCTCTATAACCACCTCTCTTTCTTTTTAAAGAGAATGACAATGTACCATATTTATTATAATAGGACCAACAAAAAAACAAAAACAAAAACAAAAACAAAAACAAAAACATGGGAGTGACACAAGTGAACAAATGAGACTAAATATAAGAGGAGTGACTAGTACACACACAAATAAAATGAGGTCCCCTTAGAATTCTTACACCTAACCATATCAATTATATTTTTTATTTTTATTTTTTTATTTTTGGTATTATACCACGTGATGTTCGGGCCAGTTTTAAGCGCACCAACCATATTAATTATCATGGAGGAAACATTACAAGTAAATGTTATTTGTTATATCATTGACGTGTTTCCATGTAGTTAGAGATATTCCTTGTAATAAATAATGATGTCATACCGCACGGGGTTCACACACATATTGGACGTTGTTTGCAACATCGCTTCATGCACATGGATGTAGGTGATGAGAGCGATCGAGCCAAGATTTTGAAAGAGTGGGAGCTAATTTAATGGATATTTTTGAGGGTTCGAGGGTATGTGCATCCGAGCCGAATTTTTTGACGTTATTTTTTAGTATTTACCAAAGAATTACTTAAATATTTATTTAATCCACTAAAAAGAGAAAAAATATTAATTAATTAAAGATTTTAAATCCTAAAAAATGGAAGAACAAATAAAAATTTCAATTTATGATTTAAACCGACAATACCTAAATTTAATCCTAACATCACTCATAATATTAACCCCAACATTTCAGCCTCAAATTTAAACCAACAATATCTCTAAAATTAGCCCTAAATTTAAACCAACAATAACACTACAATTAACTCTTACGAACATTAACCTTCTAACCCTGAAATTAACCCCCAATTCAATACCAAGATAAATAGAGAGAGAGAACAAGACATACCTAGTCCCTATGCTTGAAAACATCATCCGAATTTAATATTCTAATTCCCTAACAATATGAAATCCTAAAAAAATAGTTAGAGATATATAGAGAAATAAATAAATGAGAGAGAGAGAGAGAGAGTACATACCAAGCAGAGCAAGGGCAGTGATGTACTGGCGGGTAGAGGATGAAGAATGGAGGGTAGGAGGCGGAATAGAAGGAATAATGGAGCATGCGTGTTCGAAATGAAATGGACATTTGGATGGCTACGACTGATTGAAGGTTTGTAAATGGGTTAAGTATAAATTTTAGTTATTTACATATACTCTCCCCAAAATTTTGAAAATTACTTTTTAACACCTATATTTTGAAAAAAGCTTACATGTTTTTTTTTTTTTTTTGTAAAAAGTTATGGGGGGTTCATCCACCACTCATCCCCGCGTCCCTGGGTGATCATATGCATGTTCCTATTTTTTAGGGTTTTATGCTCATTATTATCTGGTCTTTAATGTTTGGATTTTATTCTTAAAATCATGTTATAATATGCCATTATTATTTATTAATAAATGACCGTCTTAGCTAATTTGAAATAGAAATCATGTTTGTGGGATAACCATATATATATAGATATATATGTCGGTTAATTATACTTAGTAGGAATTCTGGCGAGTTGGGTTTGACCCGATCACGAAAGATCAGAATTCTAGTTCTATTGTGATTGAGTTATTCATAGCCTCATCTGGTTGACATCCCATCGGTAAATATGCACATACAATTTTAGTAGTTTATCTTGACAACAAGAACCTATAATTGCACTGGTACATCAATAATTTATTGAAAGGTACAAGGATGAGCTTCAAGTCTAGGTATTTACTAGATTTGACTTTAATAATCTCATAATTTGGAAAGGGTGCATAGATTCTTAATATCGAGGAATATGAGAATCAGAGTGTTCATATAGTCATCGCTTTAATTTGTCAATAGGTGCGATTCAATTTATTAGGTTAATAAACCCTGTGAGTTGAGTAATCATTATATAAATATGTGTGAGATCGTGTTGTGGAGGAATCCCCATTAATGAGATATATGTGATACCTCCTTGATAAACTTATAAGTTTGGATTCTACAAGTACAGTGTATTATGTTATAATCTGATAAAGTACCAAATAAGTTAAGCTTGAGAATTAAGGAATATAAGATGTTGGTGAAAATTGAATGGCGAAAAATTGAATTTTATCAAACGGGTATTAGAAACTTAATGTGGGGATTAATATTATGTGCTATCTAGCTTTACAAAAAATGTCACTATATTCGAGTAATTTTAAGATAATTAAATTGAAGTACAATTGAAATTATTTAGTGAAATTAATTACAATTAAATACAAAAGAAAATAAATTACGGAGGATAATTTGAAAATTTTCATATTTCTATTTGGAATCCAATTTAATAATTTGCCTTGGTCCGTGTTATAGTCCATATTCCAAGTAGTAAGCCCATAACTCTTTGAAAATCTTTGGCTAATAACACTTCATGAACCTATATATATATATATATATATATATATATATAAAGAATGGGTTTAAGGAGCATAAGACACTTATAAGGATTATAAAGGGCGAGATAAAACAATATTCACATTTTTGTGAGGGGTTGAGGAGAATGAAAATATTATTTCTTTATTTCACCAAGTTTTTCACTCCAAAATGCCCACACAAACCCTTTTTTGGGTGGTTCATATACAATAATATCAAATATGTTTTTCTCATATAGAGAAGGATTTACGATGGTGTTACATCATCGGCATCAACCCTTGCCACATATGTTTGATCACCTATAAGATTCGCTAATGTATGGTGACCAAACCCTAAATCTAGTCTTATAGAACTAGTTTATGTGTTTTTTGAAACATAATAAGCCTAAGATAGTTTGGTAGATTATTTTTTTTATAGCCAATCCCATCAGTAAAGTCAGATATTGAGGCATTAGGCGGATTAAACGTGTAAAGAGAAAATAAGTTAGAAATCATCATAGGGAGATCAAAATAATCACTTTAACTTTAGGATTTGTCTTTCAATATTTGATGAGTTGAAATTAGATCCCATTTTGTTTATTTTTAATATTCATGCTTTATTTATTTTAGCGTTTTTTTCTTCTACAAACTTTGATCATTTTTCTCTATCTTCTTCTTTTCTCAAATCCAAAACCATAGTGAGGAAGTATGAAGTTTTTTTGAGATTGTTGTGTCCTACACAATGTGTTATACTCAAATAAACCTAGAAGGGGGAGAGGGATATGTTCTAAAGAGAATTATCACTAATTTTTAAAATTAGTTTGGCCAAGTTTTAGATTTACCTAATTAGCATGCAAATAGGTGACACAACAAAATCGATCTAAGCAAGTTAAACTAACTAGGATCAAATGAAAGTAAATTAACAAGATGAAAAAGCTTAAGTCAATTTAACAAATGATCATTTTGGATCAAAATTAAGATCTAAGTGAGTGTGTGCCATAGAATGTGTATAATGACAAATAGCAACAGACACAAGAAAGATTTTATGAGGAAAACCCATACCTAAGGATAAAAAACCTAGGTGCATCCTATTCTCTCATTTGATTTGGAAATTGAATACTTTTGAATGCTTGTTCAATCTTGAATTTTAATAATTTTTATGAGGCATGTGAATTTTTTGTGGATTTTGAGCTTTTTTAATTTTTGGGATTTTTCTTGGGATTTTTTGAGAATTTTTTTTTGAATCATTAAGGATTTTTATAAGCAAAGTTAAAGGGGGTGCCTACCAGTAGGGGTTGGTCCATGGCTTTTGGTAGGGCATCCGAATCGAGGAGTTCACGCGGATTGCCAAGGGCCATCCATTGACAGGCAGACCCTCGGGGTGCTGATCGGTAGGCCCCTTGGCCTCCTATATATATGGGCGAGAGAAGGTTATTTCTCCACACTCCAAATTATTGTTATCTCTCTCCCTCTACCCAAAAATTATATAATGTAAGGAGGTACATCTCGCTTGTTCCATAACAAGAAGTTACCTATGAACCCTGCGACTCTCTCTCGTTCCAATGAGAAATCTATTCAAAACTCCATTAATCAGACTTGGAATAAACATTCTCCAACATTGAATTAAAGCATGCTTGAACTCTTCAATAGCTCAAACACCTCCTATTTAGATCTCGAAGTCTTGGATTATTAAAATTCATATATATAAGGTAGAATTGAATATGGGCTATATAGGGTTTAATTTCAAAGTACTATTGATTAGCCATAAATTCTTCCCATTTATCCCCTTAATTTAGAGGCTTTTATCGCTCCGCAAACTGTAATTCAAGTGGATTTATATCATATCATTACTATTGACAAGTTTCTAATGAGTACGCCGAGTTTCGTGTGTTCTTCATCTATTTCGCAGGTGTTCAGTGTTTTAATCCGAGTTCCGTATCAAAAGCTTCAAAGAAGTACAAGAAGGAAAGTTCCTGTAAAGGCTGTCAAGACAGAACCGAACCGAAGGGAGGAAATAATGAACCGGTCCTACACCTGGAAAACTTCATGTGAAGAGTTAACAAGATGGAACCAAACAGAAGGGAGGAAATAAAGAACTGATCCAGTGCTCGAAGAATTCTATGTAAAGTTTGTTAAAGACAGAACCGAACCGAACCCCTTAACATGATCGTTTCCGTTCTCGATTATCCGAACTTATCCACTTGTAAAAAGTAGAATAATAATTGGTTCAAACTCTTATATTTCGTAGATTATAAATTGTAAGTCCTACCAAACATTAAAGGAGGCTTCTGATTCGTTAGGGAAACTTTGTAATCAATTTCAGAGAAGAAGAACAATAAACCCTAGTTGCTTTCAGTTTGCAATTCAAGTAATACCATTCTAATTCTTATTTTACTGCAGTAATATACTTTTCTAATAACACCTTCATCTCTCTTCATCTTCATTTAGTAGTACAAATGTTTTCTTTCATTCCAAACGTGTTGTCTTCAAGTTTTCATATGTTTGGATAGATTTTTAAGGTCGGGATGCATGAACTCAACCTTATGTGGTAGTTGCATGTGTATAAAATTAATCCTCTAAATTTAATGATTTATTACGACCGTATTGCGTAGAAATGCGACAATTGTAGATCTTTGGATCTCGTTTGCTTCAGGGTAACCAGGATGCTTCAGAATGCAATTCGAGTGTAACCATCGCAATATCGATTTACTCATCCTCTGATTATGTATGGTGTGGGCTTGAACCTCGTATATGTAATGCTTGGGAGTACTAAAGTCCGGGTCTAATTAATCACTTAAATTTATGATTGGTTTTATACCATCAATACTCTAGGGTTGGGGGATTGTATTCCTATCCTGTTTTCCTCATCATATAGTTCAAGTTTAATTCAATCATCATCAGTATTTCAAGTAATTTAGAATAGTTGCATTCCATTCATACTTTAGTTCATTAGCTAATTCTTTTTAAAATTGCATCTAGTTGTAGTTATTCCAACAATCAAATCACCTTTTCCTTTTCCTTTAGAGTCAAAGTTAGGTTTCCTTCGTCTGTCCAATGTCGTTACAACTCTGTTGTACTATTTCCCTGAGGATCGATACCCGATTTATTGGATTATTACTTAAGCGACAGGCTTGCACTTGAGCCTAGAGAGTACGCACTTCTGAGACACATTTTTATTTGCGTCAAGTTTATAACGCCGTTGCCGGGGATTTAGGTAGAATTAGGATTAGATCAAGTCATTCTAAATCTTTGACAAAAAATTTCAAAAAAATCCAAAAATATAAAAAAATTTAAAAGCACAAAAATATTCCTCATCATCTCTCATAAGCCTGTTAATGCAAAATTCTGAACTCACTCCAACTCCCCACAATACTCCAACCCAGATTCACGAAAACTCGATAGTTGAGTACGACCCTGATTGCCCTCACACTCCAAACGCTCCATAATTCTGGGTTCCACCTCCCACACCGTCACACTCAATTGCAAATAACACTCTGTTTTCCCTCTTAGGACACACTTTAGAGCACGCTACGAGTATACCAAGTGAGGACACAGAGTCTTTGAGTGAAAGAGAAATGTCACAACACGGTAGTGCAGCAGCCGGTGAGGAAGAGGATCCGTATTGCTCGTTGAGAGAACTCTTATATCCCGAGCGCACTGTCACTCCGGGATGCATTTTACTCCCGTATAATGCAGGGCAATTTTTCTTTAGGAATGGGATGGTCCAAATACTTCCCACTTACCATGGAATGGATTCAGAAAAGCCATATCTTCACATCATGGAATTTGAAGAGGTGTGTGAGACCCTCAGCGATCAAACTTGCACAAAATATGTGATCCGCCTCAAACTCTTTCCATTCTCGCTAAAGGACAAGGCTAGGACCTGGCTATGGTCTTTACCTCCAACTCGATTTCATCATGGAACGAGTTACAATCTAAATTTCTCAAGAAATTCTTTCCTACACATCGAACGAACTCTATTAAGGCTCAAATTCAAACATTTCGACAACTAGAAAATGAGTCGTTCGATCGATGTTACGATCGTTTCAACGAGTTAATCACTTCG
The DNA here is from genome assembly GCA_949130495.1 of Sambucus nigra. Taxonomy (NCBI): domain Eukaryota; kingdom Viridiplantae; phylum Streptophyta; class Magnoliopsida; order Dipsacales; family Adoxaceae; genus Sambucus; species Sambucus nigra. The sequence goes on from OX422216.1 coordinate 331,484,840, forward strand.
TGACCTCATCATGGACTTGATAAACTGCAAATCATTTCCTTCTTCCATAATGGGCTGAATATGAATTCCAAACAACTCATTGAGACTATGTGTGATGGTCCCTTTATCGACTTAGACGCCAACGATGCTGAGCTTCACCTGAGGTTTGTCATCGAGACTACCCAATCCTGGGATATATCTGACCCTAGTGCTCAAAATCGAACTCGTCAAGTTACCACCACTCCATCGGCGTCCAACCTATTTAACGTGGATAAGAATTCTATGATGGACAACCGACTTGACTTACTTGAGAAAGGAATGCGAGAAATAATGGAGGTATGTGTAAGAGGACCAACTGGATCCATCCCAAACCCCGTCGAGAAGGTGTGCGTGATTTGTGAGGCGAGTCATTCAACAGAGGAATGCCCGACAATACCCGCCTACAAAGTGATGCTTCAAGAAAAAGTAAATGGTATAGCAGGATTAAGGGGTAATTTTGGTGCACCGCACGGGAATTCTTACAACCCTTCATGGAAAAATCACCCTGGTTTTAGCTACGGCCAACAACATGCTGCGACGAATCCTAATTCAAATGTTTCCCCTACTCCACCATCGCACTTTCAACAAGCTTCACACATGCAAGGACATATGCAAGCACCACCACCTCAAGGGTCATATATCACTCCATCGTGGAGAAATCTCGAGGATACGATGAACCAATTTATCAATACTCAGAATTCAACCAATGCTAGATATGATCCCATGATCAGCGATATAAATGCAAATATTTCAAAAATGAAATCATCGTTGAGTATCCAAGAGAAGGGAAAATTTCCTTCCCGGGCCAACGACCGCCCCAAGGTCAAACTAGTGTTAGCTCCACCTCTACAGAACATCAGGTGCAATGTCAAGCTGTGACCACTCTTTATAGTGGGAGAGTCGTTAATTTATCACCTCCCCCCACATGACCCAACCAAAGACAAGGAGATTTCACCCGGCACAAAAGAGGCCGAAGATGTCCCCTTAAAAGAGAGTGATAAATAAGACACTAGTGAGCCCGAGGTAGTAGTGAAACCACCCATCGCGGAACCATTTCCTCAAAGGCTGGTTCCTTCCCACAAAGGCAACCCCCGTAATGAAGTGCTAGATCTGCTAAAGCAAGTAAAGCTAAATTTACCGTTCCTCGATGCCATTAAGAAAATTCCTGCTTATGCAAAAGTCATCAAAGACTTGTTAATAGTGAAGAGGAAGATGAAGGTAAAGAAAAATATATTTCTAGCACAGAACGTGAGCTCCATTCTACTTAATGATCTCCCACCAAAATTCAAAAATCCCGGTGCACCCACCATTTCCTACATTATTGGAGAAAATAAAATTGAAAAAGCCTTACTTGACTTGGGAGCAAGTGTCAATATTCTCCCTCATGCCATCTATAGGCAACTAAATCTTGGAAACCTTAAGCCCACAAAGATCACTCTCCAGTTAGCGAATCGAATCGTGAAGATCCCAAGGGGTATAGTTGAGGAAGTGATCGTTCAAGTTGACACTTTTTACTTTTCGATAGATTTTGTCATTTGGGACATGGAACCCTCCTTCGCCTCACTAAATCATGTTCCCATCATTCTTGGGTGCCCATTCTTAGCTATGGCTAACACAATTATCAATACTCGAAATGGGAAGATGCAAATCACCTTTGGGAACATGACCCTAGAGACTAACATCTTCCATATAACCCAATATATGGGGGAAGAAGATGATCTTCACGCGGTGAGCCTAATCGATGAGATCGTAGAGGAGTATTTTGAGGAAACTTATTGTGGAGATGCCCTAGGGTCCTATTTAGTGTCGAGCCACAAGAGTGAGGGGACGTATACTGAATTCGAGAGGGAAGTTGAGGAGTTGAGAGAGTTACTTGATGAGAGAGTGTCGGATGAGGACGCGAGAGATGTAAGTTGGGTTTCTCGATTCGAGGAGTTATCGCCACGGGAGGCACGCATGGTTCCCTCCAGCGACAAATTTTTGACCCTCGAGTTGAAGAAACTACCCTCCCATATTAAATATGCATACCTAGGAGAGGACGGGACATTTCCTGTTGTTATCTCCTCTAGCCTAGACACAGAGCAAGAGGGTAAACTGTTAAAGATTCTAAGGAAGCACCAAGGTGCTTTCGGTTGGTGTATTGCTGATTTGAAGGGGATAAGTCCTTTAATTTTCACCCACAAGATCCACCTCGAGGAGGATGTCAAGCCCTCGAGAGAAATGCAAAGAAGGCTAAACCCCAATATGAAAGAAGTGGTGAGGATCGAAATCATTAAGTTATTGGATGACGAGATTATTTACCCAACCTCGGATAGCAAGTGGGTGAGCCCTATCCAAGTTGTCCCGAAAAAGTCGGGCATGACAGTGATTAAAAATTCTAAGGGAGAGCTAGTTCCCCAACATACCACCACTGGGTGGTGCGTTTGCATTGATTACTAGAAACTCAATGTGAGAACTAGAAAAGACCATTTCCCCTTACCATTTATCGATCAAATGCTTGAGCGAGTAGCGAACCACCCTTATTATTACTTCCTTGATGGTTATTCCAGATATAACCAAATTGAGGTAGATGTACTTGACCAGGAGAAAATGACCTTCACTTGCCCCTTTGGTACGTTTGCCTACAAATGTATGCCATTCGACTTGTGTAATACACCCGCGACCTTTTAAAGGTGCATGTTGAGTTTATTTAGCGACATGGTTGAGAGAGGACTTGAAGTGTTCATGGATGACTTTAGTGTTTTTGGCACCTCTTTTGATCTTTGTCTGGCAAAGCTGGAAAAAGTACTTGTCCGGTGTGTGGAGAAGAACTTAGTGCTAAATTGGGAGAAATGCCATTTTATGGTCACTGAGGGAATAGTTCTTATCCACATGGTGTCATCCAAGGGGATTGAAGTTGATAGAGCTAAGATATATGTCATAGTCGATCTACCCCCACCAAAATCACTCAAAGACGTTCGCTCCTTCTTGGGCCACGCGAGATTTTATCGACGGTTCATTAAGGACTTTAGCGCCATCGCTAGACCCTTAAGTAACCTTCTTATGAAGGACACCCCATTTGAGTGGACAAAAGCATGCCATAGCGCTTTTGAAAAACTGAAAACCATGCTTGTGTTCGCTCCCATCATGCAAGTTTCGAATTGGTCCTTACCATTCGAGCTTATGTGTGATGCTAGTGATTATACGATAGGGGCTGTTTTGGGCCAAAGAAAAGACAAACAAGCTCATGTCATCTACTACGCTAGCCGGACTCTTACCGGACCACAACTCAATTACTCCACCACGGAGAAGGAATTGCTAGCGGTAGTTTTTGCTCTTGATAAATTTTGGTCCTACCTTGTCGGTTCTCCCATCACTTGCTTCACCGACCATGCGGCATTGAAATACCTATTTGCGAAGAAAGACGCAAAGTCGCGCCTCATAAGGTGGATCCTATTCTTACAAGAGTTTAATCTCTCCATTACAGATAAAAAAGGAGTAGAAAACGTCGTTGACGACCACTTATCACGGCTTTCGTCCGACGTACCTAGTGATCCGATACCCATAGATGGATATTTTTCGGATGAGCAACTTTTTGCTACCTCTTCTTTACCCTGGTTTGCGGATATAATGAATTATCTTGTCACGGGAGCCGTCCCTCCCGATTGGACACCACAAGATAAGAAGAGGTTCATCATTTGGTCGCGGATGTTTTTCTATGATGATCCTTTCCTTTATAAATATTGCGACGATCAAATATTCGATGATGTGTACCGGATGACAAGATTCTGAAAGTCATCCAATTCTGTCATTCGAAAGCTTGTGGAGGTCACTTTTCGACGAAAAAGACGGTCGCTAAGAATCTTCAATGCGGCCTCTATTGTCCCACACTTTTTCGGGATATGAACAATTGTTGCAAATCTTGCGATAGGTGTCAAAGGATGGGAGGGATTACCCGACGAGACATGATGCCATTAACCCCGATACTCATTATTGAGATCTTTGACTGTTGGGGTATTGACTTCATGGACCCTTTTCCCCCATCTTTTAGTTTCCTATACATCCTTGTCGCTGTAGATTACGTTTCGAAATGGGTGGAAGCTATAGCTACCAAGACAAATGACATCAAAGTGGTGATTAGGTTCCTACAGGAACACATACTTTCCCGCTTCGGTGCTTCGAAAGCGATAATTAGTGATAATAGCACGCACTTTTGCAACAGGCCATTCGCGAAGCTCATGAGAAAGTATGGCGTCGTTCATAAGGTTGGAATGACCTATCACCCAAAAATGAATGGGCAGGTTGAATTAGCGAATCGGGAAATCAAGAAAATCCTTGAGAAGACCGTCAATCCCACTCAAAAAGATTGGTCACTTCGATTGAACGTTTCACTATGGGCCTATCGTACCGCATACAAAAATGCACTCGGTATGTACCCATTCCGCTTTGTGTATGGAAAACCTTGCCATCTTCCCGTTTAATTAGAGCACAAGGCGTATTAGGTAATTAAAAAGTTGAATTATGACATGGCTAAAGCCGATGAAGCTCGCAAGCTTCAACTAAACGAGTTAGAAGAGATACGCAATGATGCGTATGAGAACGAAAAATTTTCCAAAGAAAGGATAAAACTCGCTCACGATACCATTATTCGACGCAAAGAGTTTCTTCCCGGAAAAAAGTGATTTTCTATAACTCTTGGCTTCATCTATTTCCGGGCAAGTTGCGGTCACGATGGTCTGGCCCGTTCATTGTAAAGTATGTATTCCCTCACGGAGCTGTGGAATTAGATGATTTAAAAGGGGAAAATACATTCAAGGTTAATGGACAACGCCTAAAGCCATATCTAGGGGCGTGTGTAGAAGAAGTCGACACCGTTTGGTTATCGAACCCCGTTTATTGGGTCGAATGAGCTTGAAAGAGAGGTCGTCGCACCCCCGACGCGTATGGGGTGATTTATTGTGTATGGTAGTTGTGCTTCGGTAGATTAGATTGAGTCAATAGGTAGGTTACGTGAGGTTAGGGTTAAGATCACGCATTCCAACACACACTTCATGAGGGCATTGAGAAATCCAAGTGGGTGAATATGTGCAAAAGTATCTAGAAATTCAAGAGTGCAGGATTCTAGTGCAGCAATCTGAGAATAGGGTTCTGCTAAAGATGGAACCGAACAGAACTGAATCCCCTAACCGGATCGGTTCAGTTTGAAATATCGCAAAATAAAAAACCCTTGAACCGGATCGGTTCGGTTTCTGCAGTTTTGGTTCTTCCGAGGTACCTATTCCTTCCCCCTATCCTCTCCCTTCCTTCCATTCTCCCCCCTTTCCCCCCAAAAAACATCCACTCCCCTTTCCCTCCAAAATCCCTATACCCAACACTTCCTACCACCTATAAAAACCACCTCTATCCTACCATTCCACTCACACCACCACTCTACTTTTCGTCTCTACAATCCTAATTCTTTCATCTCCCTAATTCCCAGCTTTCCTAATGTCTAATCCCTCTCTTCCCCGCAAAATATATGTCCACCGAGATTCTGCCAAACGACAATGGAGAATACCGCCCCCACATGGAGCGCGTGTGGTGCAAAAAGTTTTTTAGTTTCTCCCGCCAATTTCACATTGAGCGAGTCATCAACTGGGTCGAGCTGCCTCGTTCCGTCACCACCGTTTTTAACCAGAGGGGGTGGACGCAATACCTCCAAGAACCCCACAGTGTCGTGGGGGTGGACGAAGTCCGGTCCTTCTATGAATCTTTCGTTCGCACGGGCGAGTTTGAGTGCCAATATTTTGTCGACGGCCTCCCCATCCCATTATCCTTGGCCATCCTCGCCTGCAAACTTGCTGACAAGGGCATCCCCCACCCGTACATTTAGGACTACCCAACCAATGCCCCCACCATTCCCAAACAACAATGCATTGAACGGCTCACACCCAACGATATTTGGGAACGGGGTACCTTCCTCGTGGGCCGCCTAAACGATAAGGTGCACATTACCTTCCATATAGTGTGCGCCAACTTGTATTAAACCACCAAAGACTCGGCGATGCGCCCTCGCCAAGCCACGCTCGTGTATCACCTTTTCGACCCCAATTTCACCCTAAATCTGGCCCGCATGCTTTACGCTGACATCCTTTACGCGACCTGGGAGAAAAAAGGTGCGGTACCCCTCCCTTATGCTTGCCTCATCACCTCCCTCCTTGTCGACGCTGGTATCCAACCACCTCACTCTTTCCCACGCCTCTCGGAGCCCGTTGGGAAGGTATCACGAACTCGGAGTGCCCAGCAAAGGGCTGCCATTCGAGCAGCCCAGGAGGCGATTAATTTAGAGGCCGAAGAGGAGATCCTTGTTGAAGAGCCTGTGGCTGAGGACGTCGAGATGGGTGGGGCTGAGGAAGAAGAGTACAACGAGGAAGATGATTTGTATTTCGAGCCCCCGGGTGCAGATTTTGCTAGGCGCCTTGCAGCGGTGAAATCCCCTTTTGACGGATTCATCACCCAATACAACCGTGACCAAGAAGCCTATCAAAGGGATTAGGACGCCTACCGGAGGGACACGAGCATGATGCATCAACTCCAAGCCCACCTATACGAGCTCAACTTCGGTGGGCTACCCCTACTTTCTTCTATGATCCCTACGATCCCAGCGCACCCAGGCCCTCCAATCCGTCGCCCCAATGAAGCCCTTGTTTGTGTTAGCTGTTTGTGAGTGTTGTGGTTGTTGTTTAAATAGTGTTGTGTGTTCTTCTTTACCCTTTGTAACTCAGATGTTATTTATCTATAAGAATTCTGGATTTATGTTTCATTTGTTTATTTTATTTTCTCGCACTTTTAATTCGCTTTGAGTTAGATTTTAGTCCTTTTTGCTTGAGGACAATGCAAAAGTCTAAGTTAGGGGGGGGGGGGGGGGGGTTCACAAGTGCGTATTTCTAAAACTTCACAAATTTTCAAAAATGCCCAAAAATTTCAAAAAAAAAATCATAAAATCTTGATAAATGCAAAAATATTTTTTTGTTCAAAATAAATAAAGTTGGAATTCAAAATTTTCAAAAATATCATTACAGGTCGGTTTAAAGTCTTAAGTTGTAAAATTCAAAATGCACAAAGCCGAAATTGATCAAAGATGTAAATTAAGAGAACGTAGGCGACTTAACGAATAAATGTGGGGATTAACAACCCCGGTGATATTCGAGCCTTTCATCTTTGTGAAATTTATAAATCAATCCAAGTTATTTGTTAACTCAAAGTTCTTTTTAACGTCTAAAAAGTCGTCGAAGATCTCAATCCTTTCATTTTGATCGGTTATGGAAAATGCATGTGATATTGCCTTGAAAAACGTGCCAAAAATAGATCTCTAAACTTGATTCATCTCGAAACGCAAATGGTAACGCAATTAATAGTTTGGATAATGAAGGAGGCCCTCATTTGTCACCCAAAAATTTTGGCCAAAAAAAGTAGTGAAAAATTATCCCTTTTGTAACCCAAATTGAGACGAATAAATTTCTCCCTTTCGTTTGACAACGTGAGAAACCCCAACTGGCCTGGAATTGTGAAAGGGGGACAATCCTAGAAATTAAGTCCGAAAAGTGCAGAAAAAGGGGCAAAAAAAAAAAAAATAGCTACGCTCAACAAAAATAGCAAAAAAAGAAAAGCGTGAAAAAAAGAAAAAAATAGAAAAAGAATGAGCAAAAGCTCTGAAACGCACTAACGGACATCATAAGAAAACTTTTCAATTCGAGATTTCCCGTACCACTATCATATTACCCAATACACTATTAGCCCGAAAAAGTCCTACCCAAGTCCAAAATTACGAAATTGATTACCGCGTGGAGAACTAAAACACAAAAAGATAATAAAAGAGATAAAAAACGTGAATTAGAGGCAATGGTCCCGTTTTCTTATATCCGTACTCCAATGATGGGATCTTTTCACCATAAATTTTTTGTCTTTCTACTTGTTTTCGTAAACTTGATTCCAATACATTTACTCCTATAAATCATGCACACCGAGAGAATAGCCACATTTCGAGGGATTCGTTTGTGAGAGCATTCCGTGAGATTTTGTAATCAAAATTTTTTTTCGGATTAGTAACGTAATGGTCAATCGGTGAAAATTCGCGGTTAAATTTTTCAGTTTCACACACGCGCACTATGATTTGAGACTCTTGAACATGAATTGATGATGACTATTTTCAGGAAAAGTTTGAATTATACAATTTTTGCGTATTTTGAGCTTTCTTTGAGTCGAATTTTGTGGGTATATTCTCTGCAAACCGTCATGAGACATAACTCGTTCTACTAGGGTAACCTAGGGATTTAATGGCTTGTTGCATACGCTAAATGCAATCGCTCGCCCGCGAAAGAGGCATTCTATCCCATTTTCAAGTTAGACCATGTTTTGATTCTTTTACATTGCTCGGGATGATCAAAGTTCTAAGTTATGGGGGTTTGATTAGGCATAAATTCTTCCCATTTATCCCTTTAATTTAGAGGCTTTTATCGCTCCGCAAAGTGTAATTCAAGTGGATTTATATCATATCATTACTATTGACAAGTTTCTAATGAGTACGACGAGTTTCGTGTGTTCTTTATCTATTTCGTAGGTGTTTAGTGTTTTAATCCGAGTTCCGTACCAAAAGCTTCAAAGAAGTACGAAAAGTTCCTATAAAGATTGTCAAGACAGAACCGAACTGAAGGGAGGAAATAACGAACTGATCCTATACTTGGAAAACTTCCTTGAAAAGAGTTAACAAGATGGAACGGAACCGAAGGGAGGAAATAAAGAACCAACCCGGTGCTCGAAGAATTCTCTGTAAAGGCTGTCAAAGACAGAACCGAACAGAACCCCTTAACAGGGTCGGTTCTGTTCTCGATTCTCCGAACTTATCCACTTGTAAAAATTAGAATCCTACTTGGTTCAAACTCTTATATTTCGTATATTATAAATTGTAATTCCTCCCAAACATTAAAGGAGGATTTTGATTCGTTAGGGAATCTTTGTAATCAATTTTAGAGAAGAAGAACAATAAACCCTAGTTGCTTTCAGTTTGTAATTCAAGTAATACCATTCTAATTCTTGTTTTACTGCAGTAATTACTTTTCTAATAACACCTTCATCTCTCTTTATCTTTATTCAGTAGTACAAATGCTTTCTTTCATTCCAAACGTGTTATCTTCAAGTTTTCATATGTCCGGCTAGATTTTTAAGATCGGGATGCATGAACTCAACCTTATGTGGTAGTTGCATGTGTATAAAATTACTCCTCTAAATTTAATGATTTATCACGACCGTATTGTGTAGAATTGCGACAATTGTAGATCTTTGGATCTCGTTTGCTTCAGGGTAACCGGGATGCTTCAGAATGCAATTCGAGTGTAACTATCGCACTACCGATTTACTCGTCCTCTGATTATGTATGGTGCGGGCTTGAACCTCATATATGTAATGCTTGAGAGTACTAAAGTTTGGGTCTAATTAATCACTTAAATTTACGATTAGTTTTATACCATCAATACTCTAGGGTTGAGGGATTGTATTCCTGTCCTGTTTTCCTCATCATATAGTTCAAGTTTTAATTCAATCATCATCAGTATTTCAAGTAATTTAGAATAGTTGCATTCCATTCATACTTTAGTTCATTAGTTAATCATTTTTAAAATTGCATCTAGTTGTAGTTATTCCAACAATCAAATTACCTTTTCCTTTTCCTTTAGAGTCAAAGTTGGGTTTCCTTTGTCTGTCTAATGTCGTTACAAATCTGTTGTATTATTTCCCTGAGGATTGATACCCGACTTATCGGATTATTACTTGAGCGATAGGCTTGCACTTGAGACTAGAGAGTACGCACTTCTGAGATACATTCTTAGTCGCGTCAACGATTGAATCTTACAAATCATAAATCTAGGTTAAATCCAAGTCTTTTTATATATTTTGTAAGATCAAGTGAATTTGACAATTAAAATGTTTAGATCTGGTCAATTTCCTAAAAAATACTCTCTCTAGGTGTGAGAAGTACTCAAGAAAATGATCTCTTCAAATGGGAGGGAAAACATTCCTATTTATAAAAAATTGAAGACTGGACCACATCATGCGCATGGTGGGAAATTAATCCCTTGCGCACAGTTTTGGGCAACAAGCATTGTCATAAGTAAAATGTGACATGCGTGTGCGTGGTGGTAAATTGTACATGTGTGCACGATTTTAGGCAATAGAAACATTTTTTCCCAAAACATGCAGAAATGTGCATATGAAGGTAATTTGTACTCATGCACACGAAAATATCTAGATAATTTTTTCCCCATATTTCACCCAGCCGTGTGCACGGGGTCAAATCTCAATGGGCGCATGCTTTTAGGTAGAAATCAAGGTTAATGTATACAAGAGAAATCAAGGCAATGATTTTTAAAATGACATTTTAACTTGATCAATTTAAAAATCATTTCACAAAAGTGTGAATGTGGACGTGTGTGATAGCCTTGGACGATTCAAACAAAACTTCTGAAAAGGATACGATTTCCTAAATTCTCTTAAAATATTCAAATATAGCGTGCAGAATCTTTGATGTAAATGAGAAAAACATATTTTAATGCATTGTGCATTGGTTTTAGTGAAAAAGACTCTCTCTATCCTACCTTCTCACTATGCATCAAGCTTATGTAACTCGATGCATATTAAGACAATAGGATAAAGAGTGTCTTGTTCACTAGAACCTATACATAATGCATTAAAAATATTTGTCTCATCTACATCAAAGATTCTGCACACTAGATTTGTATATTTCAAGAGAATTGTGACAGTAGTATGTTATAATGCACATGAAATCCATAAGACTAACAACAAACCAAAAGTCGAGTTCGAAACTTGTGATTGATCCATATCAACATGTCGATAATTGAAATATATGAATCAAAGACAAAAGATCATGTAGGTAACACACGCACAAAGATTAAATCCCTCTACTTTGGGAATCCTTTGATAAATCAATATGAGATATAAGGATTGTAAAAGGCATGGACTGACATACAATGAGAGAAGTTCATTTAATATCATCAACGACAACATATATATGCTTCCCCTTCATAAAATATCTCTCCCCAAATGGATGTTTCTCTTTCTAAACATGTAAATCTCCGAACAAAGGAGCAAATAGATAACTCCCCCTAACTTAGATGCTACTCCTCCCGTTTGACATGAAAAGTCAAAGAAAACAAGAAATGACATAAATAACGGGTATAACATGGTAAAGGAAAATAAAATCACAATGTATAAGAAAAACCAACAAAGCAAAAGCTAGAGAACATATGATATAACCAATGCTATAATCAAGGTACTCAATGGAAAACACCATGAATAGGATCAAAATACACAACCAATGTATCTGTAATATCATCCAAACACGTGTCTCAACATCTCTCTCGGTTCTCACCATATGAAACTCAAAACCAGGATGTAATGGGGTACTGTCTCTAGTAAACTGAATGAAAGAGGAATCAATTTCCATCTCAGGGATAGGGGTGTAGGAACTTGGAGCCTGATTACGAGCTCGAGAAGTGCTCAAAGGTGATGGTGGGGCTGCTCTAGAATAGGATGACTCATCGGGACCACTCGGGGGTCTTGAGATCACTCTTTTTGTGAAATTGATTTTCACGACCCATAGTACAGAGATATAGTGGAAAATTCACACAATCATAAATAGAATGAATTTCAAAGAGTAAATAGGGTGAAAATGGTATATAAATCAAGAAAACAAAAAAATCAACCTTGAAATCACAAATCAACTCCCAAAATCAAATAATGAACCTAAAGAAACTCTCAATAAATGTAAATCAACAAAAGATTTGAGATAAAGACTTACTAGAGTTTGAACTAGGAGGAATAAAAAAATGGAAAAAAATCTAGGGTTTGCACTTCACAATCTCGCAAATATGCCCAATATAGATTAAAACTCGCACATGTAATAAAAAGATTCAAAATTACTCTTAAAATCACCTAGGTATATGCTCTAGAGTTGTGTGATTTGAGATGAGGTCGAATGAGCCCTAGTTTGATTTAAAAAGCCCGAACTGTAGAACTTAGTGAAGTCCGGAGGTCTTGGGACCATTATAAGGACTTCAAATTTCAAATTTCACCTAAGTTCAGAGGTCTTATGACCCTTTAAGGGCTTTAAATTGTAATTTTACTAAGTTCGAAAGTCTTAAAACCCGTTCAAGGAATTCATATTTTAAAAGTTCAAATCAAAATTTTAAAGCCTAAGGTCTCAAGACCCCTTATAGGATTGATTTAAAGTCTTTACACCACAAATGTTTGGGGGGATAAGTGTTTGTATAAAGAAATATGGGCTTTCAGTACTAAAAAGTAAAAGTATAAAGTATTCCATGGTTTTAAGGTCTAAGGACCCATTACAGAACCTCATCCTCGAGTTCAGAAACTTCACAAGTGTAGGAATTTAGGTCTTGTGACCCTCAGGGTTTCCCCAGTAGACTCACAACTCAATTTGTTTTGCTTTATTGAGTAATCTTGGGGGCTAAGGGTGTACTATGTGCTGGGTAGACCTCTAACAAACCTTAAGTTATGAAGTGAAGATTAGAGAACATAAAACTTCATGATTCCAAAACTACATTTTCATTACAGGTAAAAATAGGGATTACTAAGGGTGGCACACGACCAACATATAACTTACAAAAATAAAGAAAAATTTACATAAAAGCCTATTAGGGCTTGAGTGTTTGGTGGTTCACAAGGGCTTCACTTGTTAAGGGTAGATAGGCATAAGTCGCTTTCACGGTTCCATCCCCTTAAGCCTTAGGGACAGAGGTATATTTAGCATCATCATCATTGCTGTCTTTATTATTTGAGCTATCTTACTTTGATTGAGTGGACTCAGGTAACAGACAGGAGAGATATACCTCGGGGAATAATGTTAGGACCTTGGCCTTGCAAGCTTCGAAGCCAATGCTGAAATTCTAGAAGAGGTTCCTTTTAAAGACCTCAGACTTCTAATAGGCATACAAATGGCTCTGCACATAATTATAGATCTATTGTTGAAGTGCTTCCTGCTTGACCAAGATTTTACATAGCTTTTTTGCAGCTCCTGACCTTGAGAGATCAGGTTTTCCTTCCTAGTAGATAAGTTTTCTACTATTTACTTAAGAAGTTCCACCTTACCATCAAGTTGAAGAAGTCTATGCTTGAAGCCCTGAAGCTCAACCTTCTGGCCTTGAAGAACCTCTGCCGTCACTTTGGTCTCAACATGATCAATTTCACGTAGCTCCTCAACCTTAGCTAGAGACTCCCGAGCAATGGCCAACAAAAAGGCACTGTTTGTGAGGGTTTTCTCATTTGAAAACTTCTCCTGTTCTATAAAAGAAAATTGGGTCTTTAAGGTATCCATCTCCCTATCAATAGCCTCTATGAGTGAAATTAATCATAATTAATAAAGTCTAGAAATCAATTAATTAAAGAACATGCAAATGTCACACAACACATAAATATATGTGGTTTAACAAATTGCCTACCTCTATAAAGAGGTTACTGAATTATTATTAGTGTCTTTCAAATCTCGAAATTTACACCCCCCTTGGCTCTGGGGTGTGGGTTGTATTTATAGTCATGTAAAACTACAGTAGTTGAATTATTTATGGAACTCCCTTGGCTTGATATAAACTAGAGTGGTGATTCCCTAATTATCTCGTCCTAGATTTTAGGTAATCGATATGAGCCTATTTAAAGGATAATTACTCCATAATTATCCACGTGATAAATGCTTATGTTGATCCTCCTTATTGATAAATTGGGTTGAAATTGCGATAGGAATTTTTGGGCTTGCTCGGGCAGGCCAGAGTTGGTCCTAGTTATGGTTTGGTCGCCATAATTTCCCCTAAAATTCCTAGCCAAATTAAGGTCAGAATTGGGCCAGTGAATTTTACACTTGCTAGAGGCCTATTAATATTGATCCGACTTTGAAATTTTTTATTGGCAGGTTGATTTTATAAATAGGTGTCAATTAGCAAGGGTACGCTAGTCTTTGAGAAAGATAAAGTGCCAAAACCCCTCTTGATTCCCGTTCCATATGATTGTACACACTTCTCAAATATAGTTTGTTTCCACACTCAAAATTAAACTGTCACTTTTCTTTCTTTCTTTTGCTAAAAAGACCTCAGAGCTTCCTTGTCCACGTTCATTTACTTGGTAAGTTATTTTGCTCCTCTTTATCATGTCTTGCTCTTCACAGCAACCTTGTCTTCCATTTCTTTTGTTTTCTTCAATAGTCGTACTTTATTTATTTGAAAATGGTGAATACCCTTCATGGGAAAAATCTAGAGGATTTCAGAAAGACTTATTTCATCCCCCCATGGGTTACAATTGAATGTGTCCCCATACCAAGAAATGCCATTGCAGTGGAAGGGGGGCACTATATTCATTCCGTGGATATGGTCCATGGGGGATTAACCTTTACCCCAAACCCTCTCTTCTTTGAATTATGTGAGTACTTTGGAGTAGTCGCAGCTCAATGTGACCCCAATACGTGGTATTTTGTCAATGGGCTGCATATAATTAATGAGCTTTATAGAACTAACTTTGGTATCCTAAAAATTAGATACTGTTACACCTTGTCGCGCACTACCAATGGCCTTGTTTACTTAAAGGCGAGGAAGGCCAATAGAGTTCTGGTAGTGAACCTCCCTAATTATAATAAGGGATATTGGGATTAGGCTTTCAATGCCAGAAATTATTAACACCGACTTCTCCCTTAGGGGGAAGAATAAGTTGGGTTTTTATGCCCAGGTTAGGGGGTGACATAGGTTAATCCATGTCACTTATTTATATGTCTTTTCTTCACCACTTTGAATTGTTATTGATGATAATGTTTCTCCTATGTAAGCTATATAAATGGTGCTGAGCTTTTGAAGGCTAAGCGAGTAAGAATATCTTGTTGGTGGTGATCACTCATGATCGACCTCATTTCTCTTCGAGTATACCAACACTACCAGTAGCTTCACTGCTCGCTCGGTAGATGACATTCCTAATCTTCCCATTCTAGACGAGAAGACTTATGTTTCCTCTAAATTTCAGTCGCTTGATGTTAACTCCATCCTTGTTAATGAATAGGATTTAATGGCACCTCCCCAGAAGAGAGTGCTTCTGAGAGAAGAGATGATGATTTCCACTCTCCCCCCGAGAAATGTACCAGAAGAGGATCGAATGTAAAGGTCCCAAAGGTGATGAGTGAAGTTTGGTCATTAAAGAAAAGAGGAAGGGGAATACTCTTATGGTTCCTCCTCCTTCCAAGAAGAACGACATCCCTCATCTTTTTAGGTATTCCCAGACCATGTCGGTGGCCTAGAATCCTTCTTTGGACCATGGTCTACTGGGGGGGTGCTCGCGGCTGATCACGAGCAACTCAAGTTGTCGGCTCCTGACTAGCTTTTAATTCATGCTTCCTAGACTCTGTCCATAGCGAGAACTTTCCTTCCCTTTATTTCCATTTTATCTTTTTAATTGTGATTATGAATTTGTCTAACACTTACCATGTGTTTATGTCTTGTAGTTTGTGTCAAAGTTTACTCAACTCTTGGATCGGTTAGTGAAAGAGGCAGTCGTCTGGCTATGACAACGAATGTCATGATGCCACATTAAGGTTGTAAGAGGCTTATGACGTAGCCTATAAGTATGGATGGTTGAATGACCTTAAGGTAGTAATGGAGCCCAATGACTCTCAACTTTGGTACATGTACCATGTTGATTTCCCTACATATAGGCGACCTCCATTTAGGCGTGATGAGAAGTGGGTCCTTTTGGACGCCAATCCTCTCTAACTTGCTAAGAACTACCTGGAAGGTCATGATAGTGACGATGAGTACCGACCAGATCCTATTAATAGTCGAATGAGGCCGATCGCAGACTTCCTGGCCACCCGACCATAAATAGTTGCAATAATTTTATACTGTTTGTTGTAGCTTTTATAATTGGTATCTTTTTGTAACCTGTAATCAGGCATTGGTGTATTGTATAAATTAATACCAAATTTTTGGATTTTTCCATTCTTTTATGCCAAACATGTGTTATGTTTGTCTATAATACTTTTTAGTTCGTGTCATCATACCACCTTAGGCCTAGAACAGACAATAGCAAAAATGCGCCTCGTGTATGGGCAAACCACCCGTTTCGGATATTTTCCGACCAAACTAAGATGGTTTTTTGCCTAAAGCTTTCCATTGCATGCGAAATTTATAAGGTCATTTGATTTAGTAGTGACAAAGACTTGATGATTTTGAATTTAACTGTAATAAGCAAAGTTGCCATTGTACTTAATTTAAAGCCTAATAGGCACTTAAGAACATTTATGCCAATTTTGAGCTTGTTACTTAGGAATAATGTAAAGCAATTAAATAACTAAGAAATTGAGCAAATGAAAAAGGCCTTTAATCATAACGTGAATAATAAATTGGTAGCCACATAAGTTTGAAATGAAAATTTGCAAATGAAACTAAGGTGATAAAAATAAAAACTAGAAATAAAACTTCTTGAGGTTGGTCGCATTCCATGCTCGGGGTATCTCTCCGCCCTCCATTATTTACAGATGATAGGATCCTTGCAAATTATCCCTGACCACTTTGAACGAACGTTCTCAGTTGTGTCCTAACTTGCCATCTGACGGCCTTTTGGCCCTGCCGAGGACCAACCTGTGGACATAATCCCCGATTTGGAACTTTCTCGAATTGACCCCTCCATTATACTATTTTGCCAACTGTTATTGGTAAGATACAAACGTAATCATAGCTTGCTATCCACACTCATGTGCTAGGTCAAGTTCAGTGCAAAAGGCTTTGTTATTTAATCCTTGCTCGACAACGTTCGTTCTCATGGTCGAAAGGCCAACTTTGAGTGGAATTATGGTTTCCATTGCATATGTGAGGGCAAAGGGTGTTTCCCCGATAGGTCTTCTCAATATGGTGATATATGCTTGGAGGAAATGAGGGAGATCGTCCACCTAGATGCCCTTTGCCCTTCTGAGCCTCTTTTTTAAGCCATCGAGCATTATCTTGTTAGAGGCCACTGCTTGGCCGTTACTTTGAGGTATGCCATATAGCTAAAGTGGTGCTTAATTTCTCGCTCGTTGCAGAAGATTTAAAAAGGCCCACTCTCAAATTGTGTACCATTATCTGTTATGATGGTTTTGGGCACCTCAAAGAGAGTTATAATGTTTCTCCAAAATAACCTGATTATGTCGGCATCTCTAATGTTTGCTAGGGTTTCTACCTCAATCCACTTAGTGAAATAGTGTGTGCCGACCAATAAATACTTGTGATTTTATAGTGCAGTAGGCAGTGGCCTTATGATATCGAACCCCCATTACACGAATGACCATGTCCTGGTCAATGGCCTTAGGTCGCTGGCTGGTTGATGGAGCATGGGAGAGAATTTTTGTCACTTCTCACACTTATGAGCATAAATACTTTCGTCTTTCTTCATGTATGGGAACCAAAAGCCTTCTTTGATTGATCGAAATTCCAGAGACCTTCCTCCTGTGTGATTGCCATAAATCCTATCGTGAAGTTCATAGAGGACTTGGTCGACGTCTTTTGGGTGTACACATTGAAGGTAGGGTCCTGTAAAAGACCACTTGTAAATCTTTCCCTCAGGACCCAAGTAGAATCAGGAAGCCTTTACCCTAACTTGATGAGCCTGTGTTCTTGTCAATTGATAATATCTCATTTTATAAGTATGAAATGATTGGATCCATCCAACTTGTACCCTTTTCAATGGAGAGATTTTTTTCAAAGGCAATCATTTTGTCAATGATGGGCTTGGCTAGGAATTACACTTTGATTGTTCACCTGACATTGGAGTTTATTGTTGAGATTAGGGCTACTAAAGCATCTGCATGATTGTTGTGCCCCTGGGGTAACTGTTGAACGTGGACTTCCTTAAATTCTGTCATCAGCTCATGCACCACTGCGAGATAGGCTTCCATCCTATCACCCTTGGCATTAAAGTCTCCATTGAATTGGTTTGACACCAGTTTGGATTCGTAATATACTTTGAGACGACTTGCTCCTAATAAATGGGCGTTATGCAGGCCTGCTATAAGTGCTCGTACTCGGCCTCATCGTTAGAGGCTTTAAAAACAAACCCGATCCCCTATTTTTTCATTACATCTTCTAGTGTTATGAGAACAAGTCCTACGCCTGCTCATTTATAATTGGAGGCACCATTGGCATATAGCTTCCAACTCTTAGACATACTCTGCTCATATACTTTTGATTGCTCGGCCACCTGTTGGTTGGTTGGGCCATCTCCTTTGAATTTTACTATGAAGTACGCCAATATTTGCCTTTTTAATACCGTCCTCGATTAAAAGTGAGTGACAAACCTCCTAAGTTCTATTGCCTATTTTGACATTCCACCAGAGAGATCGACTTTACTAAGGAAAACCTTAAGGGGGAAATAAGTAATGACTGTAATGGAGTGGTCTTCTAAGTAGTGCTTAAGCTTCTGGAAGCTATCACTAATGCATAAACCAATATTTCCAGCGACAAGTAGCGCTTTACGGCATCTAGGAGCATTTTATTGGCATGGTAATTAGGAAAATATTTTGCTTCTTTCTCATAAACCAAGGCTGAGCTAATCACATGGCTTAAAACTGTAAGGTAGAGGTAGAGAGGGTACCCTTGATCGGGAATTGCCAGCAAATGAGGTTTGATTATTTAGTACTTGATTCTTTTGAGAGCTTTGAAAGATTCGTTATTTTAGGTGAGACCTCTGTCTTTCTTAAGGAGCTGAAATAATGGTCGACAACGCTCCGATGAATTAGTGACGAAGCGATTGAGCGTTGCTAGCATTCTAATGAGCTATACGATCTCGTGTAATATCCTAGGAAGTTGGACATTATTAATAGCCTCTATTTGATCTGGATTTGCCTCGATTCCCCTCTTGCTGACCAGGTAACCTAGAAATTTTCCTGACCGGATCCCGAATGAGAACTTGCTCGCATTGAGCTTCATGTGGTCGCGCCTGAGGATTTGAAATGTGTTGGCCAGGTCTTTATGATGGTCTCTTTTTCTTCTACTTTTGACGAGCATATCATTAATGTATACTTCCATTATTTCTCCTATTTATTGTTTAACATCGTTATGAACCGTCTCTGGTAGGTGGCTCTAGTGTTCTTAAGGTCGAATGGAATGACTCTGCATTAGTACAAGCCCAATGGTGTTATGTACGAAGTTTTATCTTGACCAGGGACGAACAGAGTAATCTGGTGATACCTCAAGTAAGCATCCTGGAAACTCATCCGGCCATGGGCTACATTGGTTTCAACCAACTAATCTATCATTGGAAGTGGAAAACTATCCTTCGGATAAGCCCTGTTGAGGTCGATGAAGTCTATATAGACTCTCCAACTATCTTTGCTTTTACAGACTATGATTGGATTCGAGAGACACTTCGGTAATTAAACTCTTTTGACGGACCTTGACTCTAGAAGTCTCCTTACCTCCTTTTCTACTATCCTTACCTTTTCTGGGGTTGTTCGATGAGCCTTTTGTACGATCAAATTGAATGCCAAATCTAGGTGGAGATGGTGGCAGGCAATTGTAGGATCAATTCTTGGCGTGTCATATGGCTCCCATGCAAATACATCTAAGTTGTGTTTTAGGAAAGTGACCAACTCCCCTCTTTTATGGCCAATAACTATTGTTTAAAAAATTTCCTCTCCGGTAGGGTTTTATAAAAAATTACCTCCTCGAGGTTCTCAATGACCCTATCACTAGGGTGGATCCTGCCCTCCTCCACCCTTGGTCAGTCATGCCGTAGTTTCCATTTTGAGGGAGTGGTCCCGTCCTAGGTTGTCTTCAAAAGAACCTCATTATATTTGTTCTTCTTATGCTTGGGCCTAGGTGGTGATGTAACATTTTTGAGCAATGGATTGATCACCTATTATCTTCATTATGCCCCAATCTGTGATGCACTTGAGATTTTGGGGGTAAGTTGAAAGGATAAATCTCATGGCATGAAGCTATCCTCTGTCAAGAATGGCGTGATAAGGTGAATCGATATCTACCATCTTAAACTCAATAATCTTTGAAATATTCCCTGTCCTTACTGGAAGGACCACCTTCTATAATGACATAATCATCTTTCATGAGAAACCGACTAATGGGACAGTCGTTTCCATCAAATTAGACATTTTGAGCTTGAGTTTGTGGAAGAGCTCCAGGTACATTACCTCCTAGGAACTCCTCTAATCCACTATTAACTTGTCCACATCCCAGTTTTTAATCTTGAGAATGATCATTAGCGCATCGTGGTGTTAGGTTCTCACCCCTACTAAATCTACCTCTGTGAAAACATTATGCTTGTTAGTCAACGTCCTCTAGTCGTCGGTGCTTGCCAACCTGACTTTTGGTGAGATCTATTTGGAAATACTCCATCACGACCGTGACCTTCTTGATATCCATCTGAATAATATTTCCCTAGATCTTCTTAAGGTTGGACGCTTTATGTATCACTACAAACTCAAGTCTTGTCTCATCATCCAAGAAGTTATCTATTTTTTAATCGACATTAGCAATGACGTGGTCGAGCTTCTTCTTTATGTACTCATTCAAGTGACCACACTGGGCTAACTCCCCTAGGTGAGATTTCAGTGCCTTATAGTTCTCTGTCTTGTGTCTGTTTTCCTTGCATGTTGTTCCTCTTAGTTTGATCCCCTCCCATCTTCTTTGGACACTCGAAAAAATGTTGATCCTTGATCTTCCCCAGGATCTTGTAGGTTGGTTCCTTAAAAACTATGTTGATGGCTTGAAAATCTTTGGATGAATCCACTTTGTCCCCGTTCTTGGAACCATTTTTCTTTTGTTTCCCTTCTTGGGATTGTTCTCCTTATCACCTCATCTGTTTACTTTAGTGCGACTAGTTTCTTCCTAGCTGGCATGGACCATTTCCTCCACATTGACTTACTTTTCACTATGCGACATGTGATTGTCAATGGTGTCAGCCTCCTTTTTGGTTTGAGACTGGTGCAATATGGAAGTAGGGGTAAAACCGATTTTAAAAATGCCACAATAACCTGCTCCGAGCAGTCTTCCACTTCATTGAACACTTCCCAATAACGCTTGGCATACTCATGCAGAGTCTCCTATGGCATCTTCGTCATTGTGAGCAGTGAGTCTATCCTCTTCAGGTGAGAGATGCTAGTTATAAATAGAGCAGTGAAGACCTTAATAAGTACCTTGAAGCTCTCAATGGTTTTATGAGTCAACCTCTCAAATCAGTTCTAGGTAACATCGCCTAAGTTGAAAGGAAAAATATGACACATCGGGGCATTGTTGTGACTCCATAAGGTCGTGTCCTATCTATACTACCAAACATGATCTATAGGGTCTTTCTTGCCATCATAGATATTAAACTTGGGTGTTGAAAATTTCTTAATGGGTTCCTCCTCCTCCACATCCCTTGAGAAAGGAGACTTTATATGCGTAATTAGATCTCTCCTTACCAGCTTTATTGTAGATCTAACCCCTCAATGAGTTAGGTGCTAGTCCATTTCCCTCTAGACCTAACTCCTTATATCGTCCCTATGGCACTCATTATCTCTTTGGCGCCTTACTGGGTGACTTTCATGTTTTGAACGTTCTTGGTCATGCCCGGTGCTCCTTTCTTGATTGCAAGTCTAACTCGCCTGAGGGTTAGGAGTTCGACCATAACGTTTCCAATTTTCTTGGCAGAGTTCTCTCTCCATTATTTTTAGTGCCACTGAAGATGAGAATTCTCCTCAATCTTAAGTCGATTTTCCTCCTCCCAGTGTTAAAGTATTACTTCATATGTGTCGATAAACCACGAGATCTGGGTCGATCTGACTGCCCGTGGCTTTTCTCAAAAAGTTATTGCTCTAAAAGAAACCTAAGATTCCCATCCTAACAAACTTCAGACCTGACCCTAAGTGGAGCTAGGTTAGAACACAAGTCATTAGGTTAGGGTCAAGTGTTTTAGTGGTGAGACATTGTAGCTATTTTCTTATAGGGGTTATTTTCGTAGAAAGAAAAATCGTTTGTGAGTGGAATAATCAACATTAATAAAATATAAAAAGCAATTAATGAAAGAACATGTAAATGTCACATAACACACAAAAATACATGGTTCTATAAATTTCCTACATCCACGAAGAGGTTACTGAATTATTATTAGTGTCCTCAAAGATAAAAACTTACATCCCTCTTGGCGCTTGGGTGTGGGCTGTACTTATAGTTGTGTAAAACTATGATAGTTGAATTATTCAAACAACTTCCTTGGCTTGCTATTGGCTCATGTGGTAATTCCCTAATTATCTCATTCGAGATTTTAGGTAATTGATATGAGCCTATTTGAAGGATAACTACTCCATAAATATCCACATGATAAATGCTTATGCTGATCCTCCTTGTTGATAGATTGGGATGGACTTGCGATAGGCGTTATTAGGCTTGCTAGAGCAGGCTAAAGTTGTGCCTAATTATGGTTTGGTCTCCAAAACCTCCATATGTAGCTTCTAAGCATTGATCATTCAGTCTAAATGTTTTTAGGTGAGGTCCCAACTACATACCATCTCGTTATCCTTCTTCCATGCTTTACTACAATTAAGAACATCGATTAAATGAGACTACATCATGTGTTGAGCCTATAAGATAAAAGGGATATGAGAATAAGGAACAAAATGTGAATAGGTTAAGGAATGAGTCAAGAAAATGTGCAAGTACCTTGCCCATCAAGTGGACCAACTCCTCAGCATTAGTAGGGGTAACTATGCTCCTCAAAGTGGCCACGATGTCAGAATTTTTTTATCATGGCTAGCGAATGAAAAGAATCCACAGCTGAGGTATAAGGGTCTATCCCCTT
Organism: Sambucus nigra; assembly: GCA_949130495.1. Classification (NCBI taxonomy): domain Eukaryota; kingdom Viridiplantae; phylum Streptophyta; class Magnoliopsida; order Dipsacales; family Adoxaceae; genus Sambucus; species Sambucus nigra. The sequence continues at coordinate 331,507,706 of OX422216.1, forward strand.
GGCCGAGGGAAGCTTAAAGTAGTTCTTCCCCTATGACGAACTAGGCACCTCAATCACCCTTTACAAACTCCCCACCCCTCTGAAGGAGAACCACCTTCTACATAACTTCCTTATTTGAGACCAAGGACTTCAAGTCCCTTGGAATAAAAGGATCTTCCTGGGTTACTCCATAAGTTCCACTTACCCTCGATTCAGCTTACAATAAGGGTAGGTCATTTTCAAGCTCTAAACTCGAGCCTTCAATAGGGCCAGACCCCAGATTCTCTTCCTCCACCAGCTTGACCTCAAGAATTGGAATGTCCATTAGGGCACTGAATTTCAAGCTCTTGGTGGTCTGGGTTCTCATCGTTTTGTTGACTACAACTCTAACAGATCCTTCATTCCTTCCTCTCATCTTTTAAATCAGACAAAGGTCATAATCAGCTATCAAAGAACTAGTAAAGATAAAAAAAAATAACAAAGCTACTTACAAGGGGAGAATTCAAAAAGCAGAATGGGCTCATAGGCTCAGGTAGATACCCCTTCAATTTTTGAAGGGTCAGACATACCCTTGGTCTGGTCATCCTCGATTTCAGAGGCCTCAAGAACCTCCACCAAGACTTCAGATGCAATTATCCTCTTTAGGGAAGCCAAACATATGGCGGAGCCTCCATCCTATCCCTCACAACGATCTTAGGATCCTCAAGAACTCATATAATGGTCAGAGGCTCAGGCTCAGGTCCCAGCTAGTAGTTAAAAAAGAGTATAACAGTAATAAGGATATCAAAAGGAGTAGAGGCCAACCACTTAGCCTCAGTGATCCTATCAAACTTCGACATGGTAGGCTTAACAACCACTGAAAAAGCCAAATGAAAATTTCAAATCTTAAAGCATAGGTCAATTCAAGTAATGAAATAAACGTAAAAATTTAACTTACCTACTAACGGAGGGGTACAACAAAGAGTGGTAACTAATAAGCTCAACGGGATTTGGTATGACCCAAGCTCCCCCAATCAATAATAATCTCTCCCTCCAGTCCTTGGGAGCATAATGTTTCTCCTTTCCAAATGTCACCACGTTGGGCCTAGGGACTAGATACTTCAGACCCTTATCAGTGGGCTTGCTCTGAAGCTGACTGTATAAATTTAAGAATTGGGCAGGATAAATGTCAAAATTTCCCTAAATGGACTCCTTGAAGTACCAGACCATGGCCATCAAAGGTCTATATGAGTTTCCCACCAGTTGAGAAGGGGCAATACCGATACCCTTTAAGATTCTAACCACAGGCACGGGAGAGGGAATTTGGCTCCATAATAAAGGAAACACTCGTTAAAACATACATGATTGGCCATCATAGAGCATGCCCTTTTATTAGGATTTGCATCCATCATATTGACCCTCTTTGGACTTTGATAAGTCATTCAAAACTCATCCAGATCGTTCTTAGTGAGTTATAAGGCATAATGATCCCCACCAACAAAATCAGGGTTGAAAAAGGCATCATAACTCATCACTTTCGTACCTAATGGAATCGATCCACTTGGGAGGTGAATAAAGAGCTCATATTTTGATTTCTCCATGGGAAAAAGTGAGACGTAGGGCCTAATAATATAAAGAGGTGTAGGGTCTAGGACCTTAGAGGGGAAATATTTTCAAAAGGCATTATTTTCTTGCTTAATGAAGGGTTTTTCTTTCTCAAGGAAATTATAAAAGAGAAGAAAAGAAGGTAGGAGTTAGAGTTGAACAACTCTGTTCATCTAAAAGGATTTTTTATAGCCTCTTAGTGTAAGGACAAATTTCCAATTGACTCAATTTATATGTGTTGGCTCAATTCTGGACAAAACTCTTTGAGTCATATGATATAAGTTATTTGTGACTTTCCAAGCCTATTATAGTTTGGTTGAAGACGTAGCGTCCAAGTCCAAGAAGATCGCATTTATGTCGTGTTTTGTGCCTTGTTTTCGTCATAAATATTCCAAGGATCTCTTAGAGATATGAATGCTTATATCATTGTTGAGCCTTGAATATATTTATTGGGTGTCTTTTTTTGTAAACGTATTTTAAAATGGATTTTTTTTAAGAAAAATAAGTTTTCTGTAAAGTAGTTTGAACGACCTCGTTCGAACGAGATTAATAGGTCATTTGAACGAGGTATCTAACGAGGCTTCCTTTTGTTTACTGCGAGATCTCATTTGATTTTTTTTGTTTGAATGAGCCTTTATTTTTGAAGCTACTGTCTTCTCGTTCGATTTACCATTCGAACGACTATGGTATGCCGTTTGAATGATCGCGTCAATTTTTACGAAAATGAGCCATTAAGTTTTTCTGTAAAATCATTTGAACGACCTCGTTCGAATGAGATTACCAGGTCGTTCGAACGAGGTATCTAACAAGGCTTACTTTTTTTTAGGCCGAGATCTCGTTTGATTTGTCGTTTAAACTAATCTTCATTTTTGAAGTTGTTGTCTTCTCGTTCGATTTTCCGTTCAAATGACTCTGGTATGTCATTCAAATGATCGCGTCAGCTTTTACGAAAATGGGCAGTTTTTAGCGGTTTCTACTTATAACTCCTCACTACGTTTTCTCACTTTTTAAAGAGTACGGGATTATAGATTTTTATAAGACTTTTTTCAAACTTTGGGAGAAAACACTCTTTTAAAAGTGCCTTGAGTTTTTATTAATCTTTAATGATTTAATTTTCAAAACAAAATCCAAGTTTACACCCAATTCATTTTATGATCCAAGTTTTTGCATGATATACATTTGAGATCAACTTTGGCACTGAGTTTTATTCTTTACTCTAATCATATTGTTTCTTGTAGCGGATTTCGTGTTCGTGGCATACATATGGTGGACTCCGCGTATTTGATAGTAGTAGTGCCCCATTGGTGGACTCTGAGACGTAGGTGGACTCCTACGTTGTCATTAGCCAGAGTTTGAAGGAATGAAGAGTGTCAAGGCTTGTGAGGGAGTCAAGTCGTTGTGTAAGTATTCTGTTGTGTCCTTTTGTAATTTCATACTTAGTAGACTTATGGTTGGGCCATCCGATATTTTTCCTGTTGTGGGTTTTCCTCGTACATTACGGCATTGTGGTTGAGTTTATTTTATCTAGCAAATTCATCTAGATGCATGCTTATGTTTAACAAGATAAAATTTGGTTTAACCCCCAAAAGTTATTTAATTGGTGCTCAATTAAATTGGAAAATTTTAGTTTACTTTAATTTAAGCCGGAATCATAAATTTGTCAAAATTCATGTTTGGTTTGATTTGCATAATTTAGAACTTGAATTGAACTCTTTTTTAAGAAGTATAATTTGATTGTGAAAAAATTGTAAATATCAAAATATTCGGTGAACCATTTCTTTTGAAATTAAAAATTGGTATTTTCCAACCCCTAACAAGTGGTATTAGAGGGGAAACACTAATTTATCGTGTTAGAACCTTTCGATTTGAATATGGAAAATATGATTTTTTCAAAGTTTCATGTGTTTATGGTTCCAACTATACGTATTGGAAAGCGCGTATTAGATCAACACTTAAATCGTTAGATGAGCTGGTTTGGCAATCAGTTGTTAGAGGATGGTCCCCACAAACATGTCTAGTAGGAGAATCTCGTGTTCTTAAACTCATAGAAAGTTGAAGTGAGGATGAGATTAAACTTGCAAATTTTAATTCTCGAGGTTTAAATGATCTTTTTTGTGAAGTCACACTGGATGAGTTCCGCCGGATTATGACGTGTGAAACGTTTAAGGAGGCATGGGACATACTCCAACTCACCCATGAAGGTACATGTGTTGTTAAGGCTTCTAAACTCCAAAATCTCACAACTCAACTCGAAACCGTTAAGATGTTAGAAAGCGAGTCTTTTAATGATTTATATACTAGATTGTCGGATATTGTGAATTCGTCTTTTAATTTTGGATAGAAGATACCAGGTAATCGTTCCATAAACAAAATTTTTGAGGTCATTACCCGATAGGTTTAATCCTAAAGTGACCATTTTGAATTCCTTTAGAACTTTAAACTTTACAAAACTTGAAGAGCTTGTAGGTGACTTACAAACTAATGAACTTGACATGTTTACCTCCAAGGATGTGAAGATTAAGGATAAATGATCAAGCGCGTGAATCGCGGCGCGTCGTCAGCACGCTGATCGTTGTTTTCGTTTCACCGCATTAATACAAAAAAACTAAAATTGCGACTGCACTTGCGATACAAGTATAACGGTAAATCTAAGGGTGTGCAAAAAAATTGCCCTACCCGAAAACTGAACCGAACCGAAAGCAACATTTTTTTTAGCCCGGTTCGGCCTACGGTTTACGGATATAAAAAACTGACCATGTCGGTTCGGTTGTCGGTTTATACATGGGAAAAAACGATTCAAACGAACCGACACGAAACCAATATATATATTAAAAAAAACCTAAATAACTTATATTTTTATATCTAAAAACCATTAACCACCTTCAAAAACCGACCCAAATCGAAAACCGCCCTTAAAAAAACTGGCCCAAAATGAAACCGCTGGAAATCGACCCAAAACCGAAACTGCTGTGAACCGAAACCGACGGTTTTTTTCATAGTCGGTTCGGTTTCAGTATGACCTTTTACAAAACCGAACCAATCGGTTTGATTTGAATTAGGGTCCAAAACCAACCCGAACCGACCCGTGAACACCCCTAGGTAAGTCGGGTATCAAATCCACATGGAGTGTTAGTATATCTCGTAATCGATTTATTACTTCAGGAATAAAAGTGTAAAAGGTGATGGGTGATTGTAAATAAAAGAAAATAATAAGTTAAGTCTACACAAAAGTAAAGCGAGGATAGGGATAACATCCAACCATACGGATCGAAACAACTATTATTCAGAATTTCGGCTCGAGAGCAATTTAATCGAGCATTATCTATTAATCATAAACTTCACGCAATAAGGAATTTAAGCCAAAGTTGAGTGAATAAGCATTTAATCGAAAAATGATTGCACACGGATTAAATTCGAATTATTGCTATAAAAACTAACATTGCATAACAGAAAAAGTTAAATGCATAATAATTCGACTTTAATACGCACGGGTTCAATTAAACGCAATTCTACACAAAACCTAATTTTCGAAGCTCGATTCTCGTAAATGGCAGAATGAAATCCCGACCCTATTTATCTAAGGTTAATACATGAATTAAACTAAATTAAACCAATTAAACTAAGAAAGCAAGAAATAAACACAATTAAACTAACTACAACTAATTAACAAAGCATGGAATTAATCTACAAAGCAAGAAATAAACAAGAACAACTATATTAATGGTAAAGGAAATGAAAAGTTCAACTTACAACCCCCAAATGGTAATCATCCCAAAGAGAAATGAAGAAAATCTCTCAAAACCCAAACCCTAAGCTTTTCTAACCCTAAAACGAATTAAAACTGTGTATAAAATATTACAACAAAAATCCTAATGTAGTAAGTTGGGAGAAAAGAAAAGAAGAAAGAAAAGAAAAGGGAAAATATCTCAGAAAATAGGGGATCGATCGATTGAGCAGATATTTACCCACTGCCTTAGCTCGAAGAGTGAAAATAGAAGGGTCGATCGATCGACGATCAATCAGGTTTAAGCCTTCTCCCCTTGCTTTGGTTTCTTTATAGTTCCCTTCCGCTAAAAATCCCGTAACTTCTTCGTTCGGACTCGGAATCGTGCACCATTTGCGGCCACACAAAGCTCGCAAGGAGGGATACAACTTCCATGTAGATGTTGGTCCAGGTTCCCAAGCAGTGAAATGACTAAATTACCCTTGAATGTGCGATTATGTACGAAACTTCACCGGAATGCGTTCGAACTTCATACTTAGCATCCAAATACCTATAAAAGCTCAATTAACCCCTGCAAAGCATGTTAACATAGAAATTCATGGTTGTCTGGTTAATGAGCATAAATTTAAGGAATAAGATACCCGAGGGGGCTAATAACGCGTATGTTAACGGATGAAATACGCACTATTTGCGTATTATCACACCCCCTAACTTACACATTGCTAGTACCTAGTAGTTAAATAAGATGCAACAAGAACTACAAGTAAACCAACAACAAGAGAAGGCACAAAAATGGGAAAAAGAGATAAAGGCCACTTTCACGGGCGATTCGATTGCATTTAGCGTATGCAATAATCTCCCCTAGGTTACCCTAGTGGACGAGTGTCGTCTCGTGAGGGTTTTATGGGATGAAACCCACAAACATCAAATAGTTTCCTCAAAATAAGCCCAATTAAGCATATGACAAACTCAACGATACGAACAAGATTTCAACATGTTATTAGCATAGCAAACGAATTCACATGAAAATTCCGTAGTTATTAACATTATAGAATGCACCTCATTGAATTGAAACCTTAAAATGTGGGAGGGGAGAGAGCACATGCAAAACATGATTTGGCTAAAACTTAAATAAACCGGACAATTAACATGAAAGCAAGCATAAATCAATTCTCACGGGCATTACACTCATCAAATGAATTCACTTGAAACAGGGAGGTAACACACGGGACATGCGGATATAATGAGTAAGTGAAAAGGGAAACTAGGCTGCGCACATGTCGGAAATGAAGAACGCTATATAGGAAATAAAAACTGTAATCTCAATGAAAGATATCGCACATATAAAAGAGGCGAAATGCATTTTCACAGATTATCAAAACTATTTAAACCTTTGAATTACATATACTTAAGATCAAATAGGACTTTAATAAGGTTGTATTGTAGGCTAGGATAGGGTACTAAATGAAAGGGATGTATGTACGGATTCAATGTGTTTAGAATGAAAAACTTGGAATAATGGGAAATAGTGGGTAATTTCAAAATTGGAAAATAACTTCCAAACGTGCATTAGATATAAAAATTGAGAGAGTAACAAGGATTATTGAATCACTATACACAACATATATATCTTTTTCTTTCTTTTATTTTCTTCCTTTTCTCACTTTTTCTTTTGTTTTCTTCTTTTTCTTTTTCTTTTTCTTTTTCACTACACTTTCTTTTCTTTACTTTTCACTCTCTCACATGCCTAAATTGCAACCGCAACGCAACATCATTCAATCCCAAGTAACATTCCAAACAAAGGCATGAAGGGTAATATGTATGGTATATAACTCCAATTTGGAGTTGGTTATGGGATTTTGGGTAATGAAATGAAAGGCTAGTATTTAGGCTCAAATGGGTTGACTAGGGAACATATAAAAGGTGAGGTCATGGTCTTTTGGGTGATATACGAAGATGGCCTATGATCATTTCATAAAGTTTACGCAATTCTCGAGTCAAAACAATATATGAAAATCACGATCAAGTAACACATTTCAAGATATAAAATCAATTAATGAATGATCAAATGAAAGAATAGTGAGATTACCAACGATTGTGACATTTCCAAAGAGGAAAGAGTCGTGTATACACTCATAAATGAAGATAAGTCTCTAAACTCACTCGGTGTAAGTATATACAATGCAACAAAAGATTACTGAGTTTTAAAAATCTTAAACCAAATCAATATAACAATAAAAATGCATGTGCTCATGGGACAAAGTTTAATTCATGAAGTTATTAATAATATCAATGATTTGAGGACTAAAGTCTAATAACTTCTAAAATCGAGAACATGCATCGTTGAATTGTCTAATGGATCGGGCAATTATTAAAATTTATCATCGAAAACAAGGGGAAAATGCCCAACAAAGGAGAAAAAAGAAAGAAAATATTTTTGAAATTTTTAATTTTTCACAAAAAACATGCTTTGTAACTAAATTGTAGTCAAGTTCAAGGACTAAACAAAGAAATGGATAGAATATCCCATACCCCCTAACTTAAATTTTGCATTGTCCCTAATGCATCCATTAAAGAACACAACATAAAGATAGGAAAATAATGATATTACCCAAATTTGGAGCGATCTCCATAAGTACAAGTCCAAATGAATCTGCAAAACAAGTTAGTACAAAGCAACAAGAATATTTATCGATATATTAAGTTAAAATAATTCATGTAATAAGTCACAACAATATAGAGGGGCTGAAGTGAAAATACTAGATAAAATGATGGTGAACATTTGATTTTATAAAATGAAAGGTCACACACATCAAAATCCAATAAACAACCACAAACTACATTCTCATTTCTCATTTCTCATTTCATAAGTTCGATACAAAATAACTTAATACATTACAATTATTAAAATGAAAGAAATAAAAATAAAAGGAAAAGTACAAATAATATCCGTCCCAAAATGGCAAAAAATAACCCTATAACAGCAGTAGCCTAGTGGCCGGAACCACTAGGATCAAAAGGATCCTGAAAATGAGGAGGGAGCATCGCATCCGAATCATGCCGCTGCAAATAAATATCCCTCATCATAACCTGCATCATCTGGAACTCTTGTCGCTTCTGTGCTCTCTCCTACCTTCGCTCAGCTCTATCCTGTCGCAGATCGACCTGCTGCTAATCTAGGCGGGACTCCTAAGTATCCCACCTAAGTTGGGTCTCCACCTAGTGCTGGTCCTGCACTTCCTGATGCACCTCAAAGTGGGCATCTAAATCTGTCTTGTGGCACCTGCAAACCATAACCCTGCTCCATATTCTGAATCTCGACCTCCTCCTCAGCCTGGTCAGTCACCTTTTCCCTCCGCCTATTGGCACCCGGATCCCCCCATGCGTGAGTCAACATGTTCGAGATGTTATCTTTAGTGATAATCCCCAGTGGCTCACACGTGCGGTTCGTGTCATACTCGGGTTAGCTGTGCGATAAGCAAATCCTCATGATGAGGACAGGAAAAAGGTAGGGAAAATCTCCAGGCTTGGTCCTTAGACTTCGTGTACATCCTATCCAGAAAGATATTGGGCAAACTAATATCACCCAAGTTGTTGATGAGTGTGTAGACAAATGCCGCGTGTTTGTGATGCACCTCAGATCGGTTGCTCGTCACCATAAATGAGTGCACGTTGATGTAGCATAATAATTATGGTAAATCCTCCATTGTGGCGGAAAGAAAAAGCTTTTTCTTCCACACTTCCCCCGGCGCAAGGGCCTCAATCAACGTCATAAGCCCAAAAGTCTCCCCATCTGAAAAACTGACTGACCGCTCAGGGTCTGGAACACCCATATGTCACGCTAAGTCTGAGCGGGTAAGCTGAATATGAATCTCCCTAACCATGACCTCATAGGTTGACGACCTCCCTTTCACAACTACAAAAGTGGCATAAAACATACGAACGAGCTCCTCATTAATTCCCCCATTTGTAGCAAGAAAGGGCTCCTAACCATGCTGGCGTAGAATAACACGCGCAACTTCCGGCAAGTCCTCAAGCTTCCAGGCGTAGTGATAGGCCAATGGCCTCTGTGAAGTCTGAAAGTATGCCTGGAACCAAATCCGTTCTTGTTCGCAACGGAACCCCTCAAAGCCCCGGGTGGGCACACACCTTGTAGACTCATACTTCTTTGTCTCAGCCATTTCAACCTACAAAACCGTAATTAGGCAAGACAAAATAGAATTGTAAGCACAATTAAAGTTAGTTAGTGTACTAGTTGAAACTGTGTGTTAAAGTGCGTGAATCCGGGAAAAAAAGTTCACATTGATGCAAAATGTGTCGACATGCGACAACGAATGAAAAATACCCAAGTGTGCGCTAAAAACGGATTGATAAAATGGTTTGAGCATTTTAACAAACACTTGATGTGCGCGATGTGAAATGAGGGTGAAAAAATGCCATATGAACCAACAATATAGCCCCATTCATGAACACAACAAGAATGCAACAACAAATATATGTTCATGAATGGATATATAACATTAATAAGCAACACATCACTTGGAACAACACAATCAAGGGACACAACCACAAATCATTCAAAATATGTCAAAACATGGATAAACATTAAAAACATGACATAACTCAACCCAAAACCAAGAATAAACAAGTAAAATAGGAAGTATTGTACCTTTGATGTGTAGAATAGGGTTGGATTTGAAGGAAATTGGGGGTGGGCAAGTATAGGGCATGAAAAGGAAGAGAGGAGAGAAATTAGAATGAAACAGAAATGAAAAAAAACAAGGCAGTCTCGGCTATAACTGGTCGATCGATCGATCGACCCTGGTCATCGATCGATTGACGACACAGTTATTTGCCCACTCCTGTTTCACTGGGGGGGAATGGGAAATTAGGGATATAAAGGGGGGGATAAGTATAATATATATATATATATATATATATATATATATATATATATATATAATTGGTAAATATAATAAAATAAAAATAAAAATAAAAAATAAATAAAATCAAAATTAAAATAAATATGTACATACATACTCATATACTACACTAATCAAAAAGCGAAAAATATATACAACGAGCGACACACACGCACATTCACAAATAAAAATGAAAAAATAAAATAAAAGAAAAAGAAAAAACAAATGCAAATGCGTGAGAATGAGTGTGTGCAAAAGAAAGAAATTTTTTTTTGTGACTTTTTCAGTTTTCTTAACAAACGTATGCCGGGACGCACAGTCTCTACAAATTCAAACCCGTTGAACCTACAAAATATTTAGAACCAGGCATACAAAAAGAAATAAAAAGAGATTAACTAATTACACTAGATTAAATTAAGAAGAGATAAAAATTAAAAAGTTAACTATATACAACCTACATATAGGACTTCTAATTAGTTATATACTAAAAGTTGAAACAGTTGAGGATTCATCCAAAACACAATTTGAATTTGAAAGATCAACGGTGGACCCTCTCGAGCATGCATGCCTCCCAAAAAATAGGAATTCCGTTCAAACAACGGAAGGCATATGGGTGGTGAAAAAGATGAACCATCCCCAATCAAAAATTTGGGAGGGAGGATGGGGGATTTGGATAGGACGGGTGACAGATACACATGTGGGACAAGAAAAAATGAATCATCTCCCAAGTATTTTGCAGTTGGAATGGGATGTGTCACACATGGAGGAAAATATGCCTTTATGGAAGGCGACCCGAGCGAGTACTCCTCATCGGTGAAAAGGATTGTAACTATAAAGTTTTGAACCGATTCATCGGGTACTAAAATTGGTGTGACAGTATAGAATAAAGACGGTGACGAAAGAAATTCAATCTCCGGCGATGAGTTATCATCGCTTGAAGGTTGAATTTCTAAGGAAGTAGGATCGTTTACAATGAAACTTTCTTCTTTGAGAATCAAAGAAGAAATGAGTTCATTGAAAATGGATACTACACCCATTTCTTCCTCATTTTCATTATTTACTATACCATGGGTCAAGTCAAGAATGATTTGTTCCAAAGTAGGTACAAAGTCCTCATTTTCTTCAAAACATTCTTCGACTTCAAAAGTCTCGGAAGAAAAATAGTCGTCGGATTCAAATAATAAATCCAACTCATGTTCCCAATAATGATTTTCTTCCCGATAACGGTTTCCAATTCTATCATTTTCAAGCATGCACAAGCCCTCACCAAAAGTCATAGGGCGAGGAGCAGATTCTTGCAAATGAGAATTTTGAAAATTGTTCTCGGGACTACAATCAAAATCATTACCATAAGAATTTTGAAAATGATTGCAATTCGTTTCAAAATTCTTATCATAAGGATCTTGCGAGCCAAAATTGAGATGATCATTCCCAAAATTGATGTAATCCATACTTTGACTTTCGTAATACTCACCCAATGTCATTTTAGATGTTGCAATTTTTTGGACTTGCAAGTATTGACCAAAAGTCATAGGTTTACGGGAGTTTTAAGAATTATCATTAGGATTAACAGAAAAATTGGAATAAGACATGCTTACCCCAACAAAGGCTCGAGATGGCTAATTCCACAAAGATGATGTGCGGCCGAAAATTCAAGCGTTTCTTAGCGCTCAAATGTAGAAGTCCTGCAAAAAAGGTTAAAGCAAAAAATACAAATACAAACAGAAAAAATACTATGAAATAATAAAACAATTATAATCTATAACAAAACCATCCTCGGCAACGGCGCCATTTTTATCAAGCGCGTGAATCGAAACGCATCTTCAGCATACCGATCGTTGTTTTTATTTCACCACGTTAATACAAAAAAACCTAAATTACGACTGTACTTGCGACACAAGTATAACGGTAAGTCGGGTATCGAATCCACAGGGAGTGTTACTATATGTCGTAATCGGTTTATTACTTCAGGAATAAAAGTGTAAAAGGTGATGGGTGATTGTAAATAAAAGAAAAGAATAAGTTAAGTCTACACAAAAGTAAAGCGAGGATCGGGATAATATCCAACCATACGGATTGAAACAACTATTAATCAGAATTTCGGCTCGAGAGAAATTTAATCGAGCATTACCAATTAATCATAAACTTCACGCAATAAGAAATTTAAGCCAAAGTTGCGTGAATAAAAAATTAATCAAAAAATGGTCGCACGCGGATTAAATTCGGATTATCGCTATAAAAACTAACATTGCATAACAGAGAAAGTTAAACGCATAATAATCCGACTTTATTACGCGCGGGTTCAATTAAACGCAATTCTACACAAAACCTAATTTTCGGAGCTCGAGGCTCATAAATGGCGGAACGAAATCCATACATGAATTAAACTAAATTAAATCAATTAAACTAAGAAAGAAAGAAATAAACACAATTAAACTAACTACAACTAATTAACAAAGCATGGAATTAATCTACAAAGCAAGAAATAAACAATAACAGCTACATTAATGGTAAAGGAAATGAAAAGTTTAACTTAAAAACCCCAAACGGTTATCATCCCAAAGAGAAATGAAGAAAATCTCTCAAAACCCAAACCCTAAGCTTTTCTAACCCTAAAATGAATTAAAACTGTGTATAATATATTACAACAAAATCCCTTATGTAGTAAGTTGGGAGAAAAGAAAAGAAGAAATAAAAGAAAAGGGAAAATATCTCAGAAAATAGGGGATCGATCAATTGAGCAGATATTTGCCAACTGCCTTCGTTCGAAGAGTGAAAATAAAAGGGTCGATCGATCAAGTAGGTTTCAGCCTTCTCCCCCTGCTTTGGTTTATTTCTAGTTCCCTTCCGCTAAAAATCCCGTAACTTCTTCGTTCGGACTCGGAATCGTGCACCATTCACGGCAACAAGAAGCTTGCAAGGAGGGCTACAACTTCCATGTAGATGTTGGGCCAGGTGTCCAATCTGTGAAATGACTAAATTGCCATTGAACGTGTGGAAATGTACAAAACTTCACCGGAATGCATCCGAACTTCATACTTAGCATCCAAATACCTATAAAAGCTCAATTAACCCCTGCAAAGCATGTTAACATAGAAATACGAGGTTGTCTCATTAACAAGCATAAATATAGGGAATAAGATACCCGAGGAGGCTAATAACGTGTATGTTAACGGATAAAATACGCACTATTTGTGTATTATCAATAAGGGCATAGCTTTATAAACTCAGAAGTAGGAACATCGGTTTTAGATGACAAGTTTGACATCGAATTGGATGATATGTCTTTGTTTGCTAAGAAGTTTACAAAATTTCTTATGTTTATTAAAGAGAAACCTAAAAATGATTATAAAAAGTTAGAGAGGTCTAAGTATAATAAAGCTGACTCGCCCCCCCCCCCCCCCCCAAAAAAAAAAAAATAAATAAATAAATAATCGTAATGATGATAGCAAGAAGGATGAGTTAAATAGGTGTTTTGGTTGTGAGGGTTATGGTCATAGGGCAACTGAGTGTCCCACTAAACTAAGGAAGGAGGGAAAGAAAATAATTTCATATAATGCTACCCTTAGTGATAGGGAACTGGAAGATGGACCCGATTCTGCCATTGAGCGCAACTTCTTTCCATTCATGGATAGTCATGTGATCCATTGTGAAAAATCTTACGATGAAGATAACTTTATGCCTGACACTTTCGAGGCCATTGTTTGTGACTACCATGTGTTTGATGGTATATATAGTGGATAATAGAGTGATAATGGAGAAGAGGAAGATGAGAGTGAAATCCAAGTTTCCTTTCATGAGTTGTATGCATAATCGTTGAATTTAAAAAGGGCTAACTTGAAGTTAGAAGCTAGGATAAAAGAACATGTCGTAGATAATGCTGAGAGTGTTTCAATTGAAGATCTTAGGGCACCTGAGAGAACTCTTCATGATAAGCTAGAGAATGTTGAAGGTGAGAGAGATAGTCTTCGAGGTTTAATGGAGTCTATGAAGAAATATCTTCTTAAGTTTTAAAAGTCTAGGAGTTTTATTGAGTCTAGGATAGTGGAACTTAAAGAGAGATTGAGAGACTCCAGTCAGATCAAATTTGATTTGAAGTGTAGGTCAGAGAAGCTGGATAAGATTTCAGGCACCTGTAATACCCCGTATTTTTATGCTATATTAATTTGGGGATTTATTAAATTTAATGTGAGTGATTTATTTAATAGAAATCCGGAAATTAATTATGTTGTAATTATTAACGTGTCGAGAGTTAGTAATTATGGGAAATTTATTGAATATTACTAATGAGCAAATTAATATATGATATTGATTATATTGAATGTCATGAGTGAATTAAATGATAATTTCGAAAATTTAAGTCGGGATGTGCCCGTGTCACGTCGGGACTAATTTTGTTAAATATAAAGTGAATATTTTATAAATTATTCGTATGGTCGTTTTGAGTGCGCCAACGTGTCCGTAAGGGTCGAGATAGTCAGAAAAGTGTACCCGGGGGTTTAGTTTGGGTCTCGGGGCGTTTTTAGGCCTAATTGGTACCCCGGGAGGGCAATTTAGTCATTTCACCTTTTTGGGTAATTAAACCCACGAAATTCAGCAACCTATATCAGCCATTTAGGTTAGTCAGCTAGGGTTAGAAAACAAAAACACAAGTGACGGCCATAGGAGAGGGAAGGAGAAAGCTCCAAGGCAATCCAAGGCCCCAAAAATCATCCGTTTGAACCACAACCACCACCACCGCGTAGATCGCGAGACGAGGAACGCAGCCATACCAAAATCAGCCGTGAATCAGAATACCAAAAATCCCAGGCAAGTATTTTCTTACATATTTTCGTTGGTGCAATCTTCATATTAGTTTAGGAATGATTTGTGATGAAAACTATGGAAGAAAACCCAATTTATGATAGGAGAATCCATGTAGTATTGATTATATGCTGATTCTGGAATCTTTGCCATGTAGGGGAATATAACCCACGAAATTTTGATGATATATTAGAAGGAAATTCTGGTAAAAACAGATTAGAACCATGATTAAGAAAAACTCTAGGGTTCTTGATGATTAGATAAGATTTTGGGTTAATTATCCATGTTTAATGTTAGATATACACATGCTTTACGTTGAAAACATCTGGTATATTGATATAATGTTAGTAGTAGGATTTTTGGGACGTTTAGAATGGAAAAATATGGTTTTGGATGAAGAAAAGTTGTAGAACCCGTAACTGCAATTCTGTAGATTTTCGCAGACCTGCTTGATCGATCGATCGAGCCTAGAGCTTCGATCGATCGAGCCCCAGACCTCGATCGATCGACCCCTCCTGGCAGACTCCTATTTCCCTTGTTTTATTAGTTAAATTAAATTTATCGCGAAATAATTCTTGGGTATTCTTAATGAAATGTTTTGGGAAATAAGAAGGACCAGTAGGACATATGAATAAGTGTTGGGAACTTTATTATAAGACGAGAATCTTATTTTTGGGATAATTATATAATGAACGATGAAACTACGTATTTCAAGTGAGAGATTGCGGCAAATAGCTACGATAGTAAATAGAGGTATACTTACTGAATTTTCTACTTGGAAGGATAGAGTCCACGAATGTCACGTAATAAGTGAGAAAACCCTTCGAGTTAAGGTTAGAGGTGAAACCTTATACGTAATACTAATAATGTGAAATTTAGGATAAAGGTATAATTATGGGTGACGAGAAGAACCTATATTAATATGATAAATGTGGTATATTTATATGATTGTGTGTACATATATTATATACATGTGAAAAACATACCGCGCTACTTGCTATCCTTGAGGTTACCGCGCTGGGACAGTCTTATCTCGATGGGACCTTTATGGGGGATATTGACTTGTACCCAAGAAGATAGATATCCTTGGTACAGGCTATCGAATTGATAGTTCAGACGGTCCTAAGAGACGCGAGTATGTGCCATCCTCTTAGAGACTTGGAATCTATGCTTCGCCTCGATATTGGTTGTGTATGTGTTAATACAGTTCGAGAGTGATTCCGAACTTGTATTCCCCTTGATATGAGTGGTATGGGGTTTGGATAGTAGAAGTATGCAAGCACCATACTTTTATTTTAGGATGCTGTTATTTTATATATATTATACGAGTAGTTAATATATATATGAGATTTGGAAATTTGAAACTGCCTACTGTGACTTGATAAGTAGGACATGGTTGATGACACATATAGTAAATACTTGTTTTGTGAAAGTATAATATGACACTGGGAAACTTTTTAAATTAATAAAAACTACAACAAGAGTTGTGCTGCTAATTGGAAGTATTCTTTTTAAACAATGATATTGTTCGGTTTTGAAATCTTATGAGTAAGTTAAGATAAGATAAATTATTGGGAAGGTTAGTATGATAAAATGATAAGATAAATCATTGGGAAGGTTAGTACGATAGGCGTGCACATTAGATGAGAGGTGAGAATTTCTCAAGAGAGTGTCGCTCTAATATGTTGTTGCATTAGCCTGTATCACTTTAAATACTTGCTAAACGTATTTTAAATCAAACACACTTTCGGGCTCTAACCCGTTTCTTTATTCTCTCTCTCTCTTGTATATATATGTATATATTTCAGGTGCCCAGCCACAGGGGCGTCTTGCTTAGGATCCCTTGAGAGGAATGTGCTGCAGCTTAGGTGGGAGTTGCAGGTCACTTGCGTAGACGGCTTCCTTTATTGACTCCACTCCTAGCATTCTCATTTATTGGGCATGTGCCGCCTTTTTCATTATTTCATTGTTATTGGGACATTTGTACTTCTGTTATTCCTAGTATTGTTACTATGGGATTTATTCAGTTTGTATTGTGTTACTTTATATTTCGCTTGTTGACATTCGATTTACGAATGTTTTAAATTAATTGGATTGTGTTCCAGGTTTTATTGTGGTGTGATTCTTAATTGTAGAAATGTTGTTTTTAAATAAATAAATCTTTTTTCTTTAAATAAAATTTGGAAAGTTATGTATGAAAATGGTTTTGACACTTAGCTTAATTATTTAGGGTGTTAAATTGGAAAATTTATTTTTATCGACAGTGATGCTGAGAATGAACCAACTGTTTACCTTGATTTAATTTAATAAAGGAGTGATCGCCTGGTATTTAATTAGGCGGGGTGTCACAGCACCGTCCAAATAAAAAATGACAAGCGTGGAATCGATTTCGATACTCTAAATGCTTCCGATAATAAAGTCGAAACCATGATTTTGAGAGAATTGTCTAGGAATGCTAGAAAAGGTCAATCCTTAGGTAATACTTCTCACCGTGTTTTCACATGCACATATTGTGGTAGGAAGGGTCACCTTGGGAATTTTTATTTCGATCTTAGAAAAAGGGTAGAGTCACCAAGGTCACCAAAACCCGAGAGCGTCACTTTACACCTATGCGGGTTAGGATATCCGATTTGGAAGCTTTACATGATAGACTTTATGATTCTCATTTGCTTACACATGATACTTCCCATGCTAGATCTAAAGGTTGATTGAGTTATTTTAGTTTACATACACTACTCATGCTTCATAATAATATTCTTGCTAGTTGTTGTTTTGTTTACACATGATATTTTGGATGTAAGAACCGTTACCTGGGTTGAGAAAAATAGATAAACATTTATCCTTCAAAGTTTTGTTTAGCAATTGAATCGGGCTGCGAAATTCAAGTTGACTTTGTAGGAAAATCCACCATTGAAAAATAGCCTAAAAAGTGTGGCATTGAAAAAAGTAGTCGAGGCAAATATAGTGTAGTTTGTTTGATATTTCAAAAGAAAGAACTTCAAAAAAATTTAGAAAAGAAAAGAAAAGAAAATATATAATATGTTTATCTTTTGAGGGTGCTTAGTTGAAGATCAACGAGTTTGCACAATGAATCCTAGTTATGCTTATTTTGTCATGACACTATTGATTTATAGAATTATCAAAACTCTAGGCTTGTGTGCATTGTGCTTGTTTGTTCTTTGAGTTCTCTTTATCTTTACACATGAGGCTAAAACTAAGTTGGATAAAGTTTTGCAATCAAATTGAACTCCTTGAATATGTTTAAGTGATAGGGTCATAATTCTCTTATCTCTAGTTCACACCCATTCATTCTATTTAGCACATATTTATTTAGACCCATTTATATCATATGAGTGTGGAAATATTATTGTGTTTAGTATCTTGTGTGGTCTTTATATATATATATATATATATATATATATATATATATATATGTGTGTGTGTGTGTGTGTGTGTGTGTGTGTGTGTGTGTGTGTATGCTTCATTGATATTTTTTCATATTTATATATATGGTACCATTTGTTTTTGAGTCTTTGTTTTCACATCTAGTCCATGTATGTTTTTTTGTTTATATATGTATCTATCTTGTGACTTTTTATTGATATCCCATGCTTATTTTAGATCATTCTAATTGATATCATTTTATTATTGCATCATAGTAGGTATTTATTGTTCTTTGTGTTGATTAGTTGCTTTGTTGTTTTTATATCAACATACATCATTGCATGATATAATTATTTTTCCTTTATGCTTATACCTTGTTTCTTTTAGGGGGAGAATTGGTTTAACTGGGGAGAAGTCAATTAAATCTATGCATCTTAATCTCTGTCTATTCCTGAACAAAAAAGGGGAGAAATGGTATCTAACTCTTTTAATTTGAGGAGATCAAAATTAGGGGGGGCGTCTTTCTTAGCTAGATAATGTTAGACAAAGGGGGAGGATTTAATTTTGTTATATTCCCTATACATTTAATGGTGTATTTAAGTGTGTAGGTTTTCATTTACGCGACAAAGTTTTTAATTTAAAGCTTCTCAACATATGTGTCGGTCTAGCGTCTGTATTTTTTTTTTAATTTTGGGTTGGGATTGTGCCTTTTAGATTAGCTTGATGACCCATTGGTTTTTAATTTTGGTTTTGTCCCAGAATAGACAAAGGGGGAGATTTTTAAAGACAAATTTCCAATTAAGTCAATTTGTATGTGTTGGCTCAATTCCGGATAAAACTCTTTGAGTCATACGATATAACTTATTTGTGTCCTTTCAAGCCTATGACATTATGGTTGAAGACGTAGCGTCCAAGTCCAAGAAGATCGCATCTATGTCGTGTTTTTTTTCTTGTTATTGTCATCAACATTCCAAGGTTCTCTTAGAGGTATGAATGCTTATATCATGGTTGAGCCTTGGATATATTTATTGGGTGTCATTTTCTATAAACATATTTTAAAATGGCTTTTTATTTTTTCTAAGAAACATTCTGTAAAGTCGTTAAATTGACCTTGTTTGAATAAGATTACCAGGTCATTCGAACGAGGTATCTAACGAGGCCTCCTTTTGTTTACGCTGAGATCTCGTTTGATTTTTCATTTGAACGAGTGTTCATATTTGAAGCCGCAGTCTTCTCGTTCGATTTTCCATTCGAACGATTCTATTATGTCGTTCGAAAGACCGCGTCAGTTTTTGCAAAAATGGGCAGTTTTCAGTAATTTCTTCCTGTAACTCAGCACTACTTTTTCTCACTTTTTATGCAGTACGGGATTACAGATTTTGACAAGAATTTTTCCAAACTTTGAGAGCAAACAGTCGTCCAAAAATTCCCTTGAGTTTTTGTCAATCTTTAATGATTTATCTTTAAAAACAAAAACCAAATTTACACCTAATTCGTTTTATGATCCAAGATTCTACATGATATATATTTGAGATCAGTTTTGGCACCGAGTTTTATTCTCAACACTATTGAGATTATTTCTTGCGATGGATTCTGTGCTCGTGGTGTATATACGGTGGACTCCATGTGTTTGACTGTAGCAGTGCCCCATTATTGGGATTCGAAACGTAGGTGGACTCCTATGTTGTGACTAGGCAAAGGTTGAAGGAACGAAGAGCGTCAAAGCTTGCGAGGGTGTCGAGTTATTGTGTAAGTATCCTGTCGTCTCCTTTTGTAATTTCGTACTTAGTGGATTTATTACTGGGCCGTTCGAGGTTTTTCCTGTTGTGGGTTTTTCTCGTACATCGCAGCGTTGCAGTTGTGTTTATTTTATCTTGAAAATTCATCTAGATGCATGCTTAGGTTTAAGAAGATAAAATTTGGTTTAACCCCCAAAAGTCGTTTAATTTGGTGCTTAATTAAATTGGAAAATTTTAGTTTACTTTAATTTAAGCCGGAATCGTTAATTTGGCAAAATTCATGTTTGGTTTGATTTTCATAATTTAGAACTTTACATGAAGTCTTGTTTAAGAAGTATAAATTAATTTTGAAAGAATTTATAAAAACTAAAATATTCTACGAACCATCTCTTTTGAAATTAAATATTGGTATTTTCTAACCCCTGACACTAAGGTCTAGAGTTCCACTGACCACTATCTCCAAGATCATATGCCTCAATCACATAAATGATATCAATCTCCAAAACCTATCCAGAACAACATGCGAGCTCCTTCCCAATGCAATCTAATGTTAACAGAAATATCAGTGGTTAGTTATGACCATACCCCCAACTTGCACAAAGAATAAGTGTTGCAACTTGAAACCTTTGTAAGAATCAATGGGGGGATACTGATGATACCCTATTCTACACTTGATATTTATAAGGCCCTTAAACCCAACAACTGCCTTCGAGGTAGAGCAGAGGTCCCAAGTCTAGCCCTAAACCTCAGATAGACCACTATTTGCCTAATAAATCTTCTACTACTCTCATGGGTGAGCTATGGTACTGTAACATACCTCATTAGTGTATACTTCCTCTTGGGAAGGATAGTTGTTCCAATATACCTCCTCAAGGAAGATTAGAGACCAAAACATCAAGGTTCTATCATGACTTACGCTCATAATAGATATCAGATCAAAGGGAAATGACCTCCCGAGGTTTCCCTAACCCCAGTCCTAAGATGTGGCAGTGCGTAACACTACATGATCAAGTTTGAGAAACTCCATAACCCTTCCAGACCCCTTGGACCTCCAACAAATCTCTTGCAAGTATTATGATGGAGTAAGTGATAAGAACACTATTCCCTCTCCTTTCACTACCTATATCCACTTGCATTAAATTATCCCATCAATATTAAATGAAATCAACAACCACCTTACACCATTTGCAAATGCTTTCCCCAACACTCCACCAACTGGCACCAGAGAACCTCAGGGACACCCTAACTAGGCTGCGCCAAACACTCACTATCTTTTTGCGCATCTGTAAATAAATAGGAAGCTAATGGAAGGGAAAAAGAGAATCTAGCATTAAAAAAGATTATAACATTCAAGCAATCAGACTTGCAACAATTTTAAGCATACATAAGTGTTTACACTTAGTTCCACACTCACAACCCACTGTTGTGAGCTAATATTTTTAACTTAGATCAGTTTTGTTTCTTATATAATTTGTATAACTCGTAGATCCCTAAGGTAGTATCTAGTAACCCTTAGATAAGTCCTCTAGTAACTTCATAAGGTCCTCTGCATTATTAACAAAAGCCGTAAGACTATAGACTCTCTTGACCAAAGCTCAAGAGGTATTTTAGACTATAATACCTTATTTGAAATCTAATAAACTAGTGATACACCTTTAACAATGGATGTAGGACCCTCATATAAGGTTCAAAACACTTTAAATAATTGTCTCTTACATTGACACTTCTCTCCTCTTACCTGCCTGAGGTCTAGAGGGAGAACTTGTGGGTCTAAAGTCACTTACGATTTTCACACTCATCATTTTGCATCCTAACAGATGTCTTGATTATAGTTTTTGAGGAAAAATATAATCTCCACGATCTTTAATGTCAGGTTATTGCCATTGAGATCTCAAATCATTTTTAAGGTTAGAGTTAGATACCTAGTCCGTCCCTACCCGTTGAAGGGTTATTTCATCATTGGCCTAAATATTAACTGTAGAAGGGAGGGGGGGGGGGGGGGGGGGGGGAAGAGTGAATAGTTTTATAGAGAATTTAAATTCAATCCATTCTTGGTCCCAACTTAAAGACAATTCACAAATTGCAATTAACTTATAACAATATAAATTAGAAAGATAATATTGAAAAAGTAAGATATAGTTAGATAAATGGAAAATCAAGGTTTTTATCATGGTTCTGTAAGGTCAATCATCGACATGCATGCCTCAATACTTGGTCCGTGTTTTAGACGAATTGAATCGAAAAATAAGTGTTCAAAATTTTTTACAAATTTTTTGGAATTTAAATATCTTTTTCAATGCCAATTTTTTAAATTATCATTTTATTCCAAATAAGAAATTTTGAAACTTCCCAATTAGTATATTACTTTGAAAATATATATACAAATTTGATTTGTTTTTTTGGAAAGTATCTCATGTTTAGGTTTTGGCGCCTAGTTTATAAGACATAGTTATAAACATATGATGTTGTATTTCTCCATGTTATATGAATTCATATAATCAAGGAAAGTTATCTAAGAACATAGTTATGCCTCGAGTTTGTTGGTTTTTTTTAGGCTAGTGAGTAAGCGAGGTAGATAACCAGTGTTAGTAATTATACAATGCAAAATAGTGGATGTGACCGATCTATAGAGTTGATCACATCTATTTGAATGCAACAGTAAAATGCTAAATATATGATAAATAAATATACCATTATAAAATGAAGAATATTAGAAAAATAATAAAATATTTAGAAAAATTAGTATCATCATGATTTCGAAAAAATAAAATTAGAATTAAAAAACATTGAGAAATATGAACTCGTTTTCCAATTCCATATCAATTTATTTGGAAATTTCAACAACAAGAAATTTTGGAATCGAAAACTCTATTCATGATGTAGAGTAAGAAAATCAGATTTGTAATCGAAAAATTTGGAAGTTCAAAAAAAAATCGACACCCCTATTTAAGATGATAGTTGAGAATCTCCTCTGAATTAAATCTTAACCTGAATAAAGCTAACTTTTACAATAACTGTTCACTAAGTTTTTCAAAAAGTGATACACCATAGTCTTTTATGTCTTTTAGTGAGAAGATCAAATGAGCTTCTTTTGGAGATAAATACATTACAACCACTTCTTAATAAGTGAATATGCAAATGAAGCAAAATATTCATGATGGTACTTCAAGAAGGAATTTTGTTCTTGAAAAGTCGACTTCAATAGGAACTCTATGCCATGCTGAATGGGAAATTTATTTCCTAGTTGATTTATAATGGCATGTGTTTGTGTGTGATTAAATTTTTTCCATCTCTACTCATGTTCATAATTATCGTGTGATAATTAATGTGTTAATTAAAAACCTACATAATTATAGATAACATGAATTATATTTATTTGACTGTCCTAAAATTATGTTTTTCCTGAAAAATAAAAAATGTTTATTCTTTTCTAAATTGAATTAAATCATGCAATAAATTTCTCATAGAATTTAAATTTAGTCTTCTAGTTCTATTTTAATTAAAATATTTTAATATTTTGAAAAATTAAAATTATGAGACCGAACAATTTAAATCCTATGAGATATTTGGATACTATATTTAATTAAATTAAGGTAAATCAGAATCTATTAGATTTTAGACCAATACCCTCAAGTTCTAAATATTAAGTGGGAGAGGGGTTTTAAAATAAAACCCCACGATTTTGGCCAGTCTTTTAAATGATGAGATGATTAATTTCTCGTGTTAGCTTTACTTTTCTACCCAATATAGGGAATTAATCACGTAACCACACAATTTTCTAAGTCTTAAGTGATAGTAATTAAAAATTAAATGAGAGCATGTTGAACCTCCCAATGGGATACAAGCGAATGAATGAATTGATTGTACACACTCAAACAAAATTAATGATATCCTTCCCAATGAAGTCACTGTCATTAAGTGAGGGACTAAAAGTTATCGACTATTTAATTATATTGGACCGATGATTCCTGGACTATCTGGACAATATAAATGAAAGATGTTAGGCCTTCCTACTTTAAAGTGTGTGATTTATGCTCCCAACGAGAAATTTCATTTCATGAGGAAATTAGGAAGCTTAACATGATTAATTTAATTTGCGGTAGAGGGAAGATAATTTTAGTTTAATACAAAGTTTAATTCCTACATATTTAATTGAATAATTTTTAATGACGATTCTAAGATTTCAAAATGGAATCAAAATTCAACCCACTTGCTTTAGTTTTAAAAATAAAAGTTTAACTATAAAAGTTTGATGCTTTTCATGATAGCTAACTAATTAAAATGATTTTTAATTTAAAAATGTTTTTTCTTTAATCCAAATTTAGTAAAAATCATGCTAACATTTAAGTGAAAAAAATGTGATTTTCAAAAATAAAATTTGTTATTAACATTTGTTCATTAAGCATATAAAATAATCAAAATGAAAAAATTAAAATTTACACTTGAGATGAGGATTTATATTGGAAAACCCTTTTGGAAGTAAACATCTGACCAAATGGACATCTCGCATTAGTATATGTAAAGTATCATAAGAAGGTATAAATGACTTACAAACTTTAACCTCTCATAGTGTTAATAATACACAACCTCCACGACCAATGTTTTCCACCTTGTATAAGAAAGAACAAGAAAAAACCTCTCTCTGACCACTCACCATGTCACACTTGTCAATCTCATTGATAATGTTGTGTTTCACCCTTTCAAAAAATATTCTTTAGATCTAAAACAACTCGTTCTAAGTAAAAGGAACTGATAGAAGCCAGTAACTAACACCTAGAATATGAGAGGATATCTTATTGGTTGATGGTGCAAAAAATGTTTAGGATAACTTGAAATTATCACAAAGTATTTATCAAGCTTTAAAAAAGACCATACTCAAGAACACAATATTTTAAAAATTGTTTTGTTAAAAATATCTTGAGTATGAAAGTCTTACTTTCTAGATTCAAGAATGAATTAAAAAAATTCATGTTTTAGTTGAACTCAGGATCCCTTGGATTAAAAAACCCAAATCAACTTTATGATACACTCTCTAACCGAGTACTTCAAAAATTCCTCCTAAATTATACTATTGTATAGTTCGAATAATTTGGTGGCAAAATTGATTAAGGAGATTCAGGAAGCTATGAGAATCACTGAAAGCCAATACACGATGTTAGTTACAGAGAAGCTCTCAACTTATTTTCTGAAGGTCAGAAAGAAAAAAAGTCCAAGTCTCAAGTGCAATGCATTATGGTTAAGAAAATTCACGATCTTTAGGGAGCAGCGAAAAAGCCAAAAGTCAGGTGTTGTCACTGCTGCAAGCAGTTAAAACATTAATAGTAATGGTGTCCATTTTTCATCCCTATATAAGGAGAAGAACAAAGAGATATATTTTTCTTCTTCAAAATATAATCTTAATTTATGGTCCGATTCATAGGATCTTGGTTTGTAGATTCGAGAACCATGAATCCGATTTGCACTCGTTGCAAAGGTTTTCGGTAACCGAGAAGCTACTTAGATAAGAGATATTCATAATATTAGGCTATAATAATAAGGCATCAGTAGGTCATATAGTTTTTTATTTTGGTGGAGATGAAAAGATAATGCTGGAAAATTATTTCATATGCCTAGTTTTAGAATAAGAATTATTTTCGATTTCTAGGTTAATTCTGAACATATATTTGATTAATTTTTGATAATAATATTTTTTTAATCAAAATTGGAAAATATTTTATTAGATCTGGTACATTTTGAAATAATTTATTTATGGTAAGGTTTCTCTCACCAATACCTCTAAATACTGAAGCGAATAATTTTGATGGACCATCATTAAAGAAAACTTTCGTTATCCGTTTAACCAAACATATCTTAGTCACTTGCGCTTAGAGAAATTTGATCCAAAAGGAATTCAAAGGATTTTGTTAAATAAATAATTAAGTTTATTATTAGTGGAGGTACTTCCATTCTTTGAATCCAGTTTAGAAGGTAAAATGACCAATAGACCCTTCACTACCAGAGGCTGCAGAGCTAAAGATGTGTAGTAATTGGTTCACTTTTATTTAACTGGTCCTATGAAAATTTAGGAAAGAGGTGGTTATGAGTACCTCATCACTTTAATTGATCATTACTCAATGTATGGATATGTTTATCTTATGCACCACAAGTCTGAAACTTTTCATTAGTTCAAAGTGTACAAGCCTAAGGTGGAGCGTATAATCTGGCCGTGGGGGTGTGTACCTCTTTGTAGAGTTTAGTAATCATTTATCGGAGCTGAGAATTACATACTTGGGTATCTACACTGAGCACTTTACTACATAATGATGTAGGAGAAATAAGGAATGTGTCTCTTTTAGATATGGTAAGATCCACAGTGAGCTATTCGGGACAATAAAATTCTTTTTGGGATTTTACGTTAGAAACGACTATATACATTCTGAATTTAGTTCCTTCTAATTCGTTCACTTCAATTCCCACATAATTATGGAATGGGTGTAAGCCCAATCTAGGTCATCTTCAGATATAGGGCTTCTCGACATATGCTCGACAAAAGGATCCAAGTAAGTCATAATTAAGTACAGACGTATTGTAATAACCCGCATCTCGATATATAATTCTAAATTTAATGCCGCGTTAATTATTTCTCGAAATCACATTTTTTTTATAAAGTCAACAAATAAATAATAAACTTTTTACCAAGTACCAAGCATACATTTTTTATAAAGTTATACATGTATTATTATCAAGAAGGATTAAAATAAGTTTTTTTTATATATATATACCTATTTACATCAAAGATTAAAAAAAATCCCAAATTTAATTCTAACTAAAATATTTTTTTTTGTTGTTATATAAAGAAAAAACTTAAGGGTTAAAAATTTAAGTTTTAAACTTTAAATACCAAGGGTGTCAAACCTAAATTACAAAACTTATACAAAAGAAAAAAAAGAAAGAAAAGAAAATTTCCACGCACTCCACTTTATCTCCCCAACCTTATCTCCTCCTACTTTATCTTACACATATATGTATAACCCATGAGACCCACACGCAACCCCTTGTATATAAATGAAATCAACCTTCTCTCCTACACATACAAAGACAACAAGCTTCTAACTTAGAAACACCCCATATTTCTCCTACAAACTCCTCCTCCCACGAATACGTATAATCCTTCTTCTTACTGTTTTTTTCCACACACACACACACACACACACACACACACACATATATATATATATATATATATATATATATATATATATATATATATATATATATATAACCCCGCTTATAGTAATAACGGGTGGCCAGCCCTATACTAAGATAGAACATGAATCTCAAGTGGATCATTCTCAGCATCAACTGCCGAATAGATTAAAAAGTAACTAACCACCCAATATCAGAATAAACTGATGCCAAATATTTTAAAACAAACAGAATATTCAGACCATAAACAACAACATAAAGTGATCATAAATATACAATATGTACAACAAAAGAATATATACCCAAATAAGCTGTCGAGCAACACACTATAAAACATAACAAATTTGTGAAATGTATAAGATATACAACACTACAACCCTTTGGCTACAACCCGAATTACAGTTATGGATCCTTAACTAGATATACAAAAATGAGAAGTGGCTATAACAAAAGTCCTGCAACAGTCTACACATGCTACAACTCCATATACACAGGGATGGAAGACTCAACATTGGCGTCCTTGTAGTGGGACACCTATAATATAATAAATAAAACAAGAGAGAGGATATAAACAGGTCAGAGCCCAAGGTTTGAAAAAATTTAGCAAGTGGATTAAAATGCATAATAATTATTAATGCACAAATTTCATAATATAAAGTGGTGCCGCACTCTATTGACACTCGTCCTTACCCCTCAACTATAGTACGAACCTAAAAGTATGCATTTTAATCTTAATTAAGCTACCCAAATCGCCTAGGGATAACTCAACCTCAAGTCTATGCATTTACCCCGCTCGTGTATCTAGTTTACCCTAAACATAATCATTTTAATCTCATCCTAACTGATTATGTAACAATTCATTACTTAATAACTTTCAATAGTTATTCATGACATATCACACATAATATTCACGTCCATATAATATCAGTCTCACTATTATATTATACGAGACAAATCATCGCTATAAAGTACACATACATAACACACATAATATATGTCTACTAACCATCCCTCAGAGCTTTGACTCAATGGATGCAGACTCTACAATGCTATCATCTTGCAGGGAATTACTCATATACCATCCCGGTTACCAGCGTTCTGACTCTCACACCGACTTGGTTAAAATTAAATCACAAATGTAGTGGAAGCGGTTATAATTCCTCACCGTAAATAATACTAATCATACCCAAGACGTCTTACCCCTGATAAATGGCACGTAATAATAAATGGACTCTATGACCTGGGGACTATACGCTCCCTGCTCCTCAAGCCAGGGGCTTCACCCATGTCGCACAACTTCCCATGATAGAACTAGAGGGGTATGTCCACACAATACACACACACACACATCGTCTATACAAACCATCTCATATCCGAATGTATATATCAATAATCCCGGCTATGTGTATATCACTCATCACACTAGACGATAATCCACATAAGTATTCCCAACTAATTTTATGATTCAATCGCTCATTTGAACCTTTATCATTAACCACACATATGATATAAATAGTCACCAAATCAACACCTCGCAGGACAAACGACCTCTCTTAACTATCCCGTATTCATCCTTAAGAGAATTCACATCACTAGGTGAATTCTCAAACAAAATCGGCATAATAAACTTTCGAATGTACCTCCACATTCGTCTCGATGTAGCCCAACATCACCTCATATCATAGACCCACATTTTATCTCATAAATGTGTTTACCGTAACATATTAGAAGGTTCCTAGGAACTAAACCCAAATGGAGAGGAGTAGAACAAATTTTACAAAACCACTCTAAAATAACAAGATTTTTGAATCGATTCGCAATATGCCAAATCGATTCGCCCCTATAGGGAATCGATTCACCAAACTGCAAATCGATTCGGTCAAAAGGAAATAATTATGCATAAGTCGAATCGATTCGCACTAGGACGAATCGATTCGGGTCCAAGACCTGATACTTCTGCCTTACACCGAATAGATTCACTAGGGGAGAATAGATTCGGGTCTGCAGAATTCCAAAGTTCTCCCACTTTCTGCATAACCCACGAAATTAAAACCACAATTCCTCACCTCTAACAATCAACACTCCCATTCTAACCTGATTTTAACATCATTGATCAACCTAAATATGATCTCAACCATTTTTACACCATCAAACTCATACATACACATCAAATGCTAGATTTGAACACAAAAATCTAGGGTTTTATCATATATACTCACCATCACTGTAATTTATCCACAAATTATGAAATAAATCAAACACATAAGCATTTAGCAAGTTTAATCACTTGCCTAAAATTCATAGAGTCTGAATCTTCCTCAAAGTTTCAGATTTCACCGAAAATTTTCAAAGCTCTAATGTTTTCTACTCTTCTCTCTCTCTCTATTTTTCTGTGTGTGTGTGTGTGTGTGAGCTTCTCAAACAGTTTTTCCCTCATAATGAGATTGTCTAATAACCCATTTTTCTATTAACCACAAATTTAAATGATAATACACACTTAAAATGACTCGTATACCCCAATTCGAGTCAAACTAGCCAAAAAGACCCCGAAACCCAAATAAAAACCCCGACCAGTCATTTTGACTTTCGCGGCCCTTCCGAGATCAACCGTGCACTCCAATTTATTATGTGAGACTCTAAAAATAAAAATCATCTCCCAACCTCATATAACTTACTCAAATATGCCCCGGTTGAGAAATAACAAATTCCCGCCGCTAATAAACACATGCGGCGTAATAGCATTCAACAAGATTATACTAACCATATCACACTAATAAATGTACAATTCGCACAAATATTAACTATTCTACCAAAATCAATATTTATGTTAAATTCTCATTTTAATTCTCAATTATATTAAAACACACACGCATCAAGTAATTTAATATAAAAAAATAAATACACGAAAGTAAGGGGTATATATATATATAGGGTGAGGTTCAAAAGTGAACCAAAAGAATGAACTTTTTAATGAACCTACTAAGACATTAAAAAAATTATTTTTAATTTCTTGTTATAATTGGTCCGCGCCAGCGGCAATGAATAATTTTTCAATCACCCCGCTGGCGCGGACCAATTACAACAAGAAATTAAGGATCAATTTTTAATATCTTAGTAGGTTCATTAAAAAGTTCATTCTTTTGGTTCACTTTTGAACCTCTCCCTATATATATATATATGTTGGGTATGTTTCAAAACCCCCTAAAAAAGAAAATGAATTTGAGCATATATGAATGTATATATGGGCGTGTATCATAAGAACCAACATGAAAAAAAAATCGAGATAAGTCACTAAAAGGCCAAAAATATTAGTCATAATAATATTTTACTAAACATAAAGGTGACCGTAGAAAAATACAGTCCTTTTAAAAACCAATGATGAACATGCAGATACCCGTTAAAAAATCAATTTTGTGATCCTAAAAAATTCATATCTTTTAAACCATTGCTCAGAAAAATACACATAACGTACCGCTGGATTCGCATTGTCGATACGAATAAATTGATTTATAAACATTTTATAATTCGCACTATTTTTAATGAAGCTAAAATTAGACCATTGCATCAATTATGGGCCCCAAACACTAGTTAAATTTACGATTCTATCTGG
This sequence comes from Sambucus nigra, assembly GCA_949130495.1. Classification (NCBI taxonomy): domain Eukaryota; kingdom Viridiplantae; phylum Streptophyta; class Magnoliopsida; order Dipsacales; family Adoxaceae; genus Sambucus; species Sambucus nigra. Next base: position 331,538,636 of record OX422216.1, read on the forward strand.
AAATGCTTGTACTATAAGTTTTTAAATTACCTAAATTATTTTTATTAGAAAACCACATTTATAAACTATTATTATAGTTTTTTTGAAAGTTATTTAGATGAATTGTATCATTTTACAAAAACTGAATATTCATTCCTATACGAAACTATATATACATATATTTTATGTCCTTAAAGTCAATTTAATATAAACGTAAATATTTATATATTTACACACTCTTTTAAATTATATTGATAATACCTTACTTTTTGATTAAAATTTCGGGGAAAAGTATGTTTAAATTTACGATAATAGGTAAATTTTACTTAGACCACTAAAAATTATATTTTATCATAACATGTTATTTTTGGTTATTTTATCAATATTTTATGATAAAAAACATATTAATTTCGACCTCAAGGAGTACGTCATATTATTTTTACGTGCTAACTATCCGTATTAAAAAAAATTATAAATCGACAAGCAAGTGTGTAAAGTAAAGCTTTTTGTGACACCCCGACTAATTAAATACCGGGTAGCTACTCCTTTATTAAATTAATACAAAATGCCAAGTTGGTTCAGTTAACAGCATCACTGTCGAAAACATTTTAATGATTACTAACCACCTAATATTTAAAAAGTGAGTTGCCAAATTTTAAGTTAACTCCGATTAACATGCAATAAAAGGATAATGAAAGAATAACAAACATTCACCATAACGAAGCAATAGAATAACCAACAACATAATAATAAGTCCGGAGGAAAAACTCCTCACAACAATCCCACAACTGAACTAAGTAAAACAATGTAACCTGAATTAATTACATGCCAAAAGTCTGAAAATCTGAAATAGGAAATGTTTCTAATAGAAATGGGCGACATGCCCTACAACTGATGAAAGCTGAAAATAGAGTCAAGATAGATGAAGCGTCTACTAGAAAAGTCCTGTAACTTCCACAAACAGCTACAGCTCGTCACCTGAATGAAAATCTTAAGCATGGTGTCCTTGTGGCTGGGCACCTAAAATGGTTTTTTTTACAAAAATAGATTTGAAAGCAAACGGGTCAGAGCCCGAAAGTGGGGATTATTTTAAAAATAGCAAGTGTTTTAATAACATTAAAACAATGAATGAAAAATACATGTTAGGACGTACACTCACATGAAGTACTTACCTCTCGACCAATTTGTGCACTCCTAATGTACTGTACCCATCTAAGTGACATACATATCTAATCAAACCGTAATAAGTTCTACCCCTTACTACTCAATTCCCATTATACGTTCTAGCGTTATCAAATAAATAGAGGGCTTACTGAACTCAGGTTCTCAATTATTAGCAATACAATTCATTACAGGTTATCCCTTTATAGTTACTCAAAGCGTTTCTGTATTTGTACGCAAAATACCAATATGAAAGTTCTCATTAATTTAAGTGTATATTATTCACGCCATAAATATACAATACAAGCACCCGAGACTAAGCTGCGGTGCACACATACTCTGCTATCCATCCCGGTACATCACGTACATAAGGATCACGCATTCCGAATCTCTCAGGAATCGTTCTCAGATAATAGCAAATCACAAATAATGGAGGCGAACACAGTCACATCACATGGGTCACGCACATACCTACGCTCCCACGATCAGCAGACTTATTAACATCCCAATAAGTCCTTCTCTGACCTATGTTCTCGAGGTACCAATCTAAATCCGGGTAACACAAGGATTAGAGGGCCCTAAGCGAACGTAAACCTCCCGTGATAGCAAGTATGGTAGGTATGTCATACACATCAAATCATATATACTAAGCATGCACACATCTTAGCTATTACCATATTTATTTGTGGTACACTTCTTATTCTCGTACCGACTTATAATGTTGCATAATTCATAAGTTCCCGATTAATTCAATTATTTAAGACGTTAATAATTCTCGCATCGTAATAGTCACTCACGTCCTATTCCACAATTTCCATTCAATTCAAATTGCACTTCTAGGTTTTACTCCTCAATATATCCCAAATGTCCCAACTATATCAATTTATCATCAAGGTAATGTTATCTCTATAATTAAACAAGGTTACGGGACATGCGAAATCAAAACAGTCCAAAAAGCCTAAACTGTTAGCTCGTTAGAAGTCTCGTTCGAACGAGGCTGTTCGAACGAGAGTTCGTTCGAACGAAGTGGGACTTCTAATGAGATCTCGTTCGAACGAAAGTCATCGAACGAACATCCCTCTCGTTAGAAGTCAAACTGTCAACTCGTTAGAAGCTCGTTCGAACGAGCTCGTTCGAACGACCTGGGCAGGTCTTCTAACGAGAGGCCAGTTTCGATCCCAGATTTTCCCAAATTCGTTTTTCCAACTTTTCTTCACCTCTAATCACATTCAAACATCAATCCAACAATTGTTCAAGGTTTCTAATCATTCCTAATCATACTTAGGTCATATAATAACATGTTTATGGGGTTAATTCATCCTAATCATCACCCAATTATCAAGTCTCTACATTTTTCCCCAATCTCAAGAACATGAACCCTAGAAATTTTTAAGATCATCAATGGTCATAATTAAATCCGTTTTTGTTTCATACAAGATATATTATCATCAGAATAATCACCTAAATACAATTCTACATGCGATTCCTCATCAAAATGTAAGTTTCTAATTCCAATTTGATGGGTTTTCATCAATCTCCCAAAAACAATGAAATTTTTCAGAAATGTCTAAGCATGGAAGAAACATTCAATGAAATTAACGTAATTAAACCACTTGCCTCTGATATATCTCTGAATTTGATGTTGAGGATTGAATTATTCTCTCTCTCTCTGCAGAATTTCTCCTCTCTCTCTCTCTACAAGCTCTTCTTCTCCAAGGTGACAATGGTGGCTAGGGTTTGCTTTAGGAACTCTTGGAACTAATTCTAATAACCCCCGTAGCCAATTAGGTCATAAGGTGTAGTTAGTGGGTTTAGTGGTAATTACCAAATCAGATTATTATTTCCTAATTTTCGTTGGTTTTAATTCCCAAAAATCTAAAATTACCAAACTACCCTTATACGTTGCCGGCATGCCCTAAAAATGCCCCGGGACCCAAACTAAACCCCCGGCTAGTGTTTTCTGACTATTTCGATCCTTCCGGACGCGTTGGCGCACTCAAAACGACCATACAGTTAATAGAATTAAAATTCACTTTTTAATTAAATAATAATATATTCCTGACGCGACTATCACACGCGTCTCAACAAAGTTTCCCGAATTGCCGTATATCAATCTCACGACAATTTGATAATTAAATATTCATATATAGTCATATATACTCATAAAAATCAAATACCAACTCACATCTCGCTAGTATTTTAATCCGGATTAATTTCCAATTAATACACATTTAATTTAATTAATCCCATAAATAAAGATCACGAAAATACGGAGTATTACACTTTTATCACTACACATAAATAATAAATAGTATAACTACATTATGATCATTCAAAGAAACATTTTACATTAAATCACAGCTAGAGGCACCGAAATGCAACCCGTACCAACCAGTCAAATTTTACGGGATTATGTGGTAGGTGACATCTTATTTAATATTACTTTGTAGATGATTTCATATTCCATATTATTTATCACGATGCTTTTGATTATGCCTATCGTTGATTTCACTATGTGACAGTCCCAGTTTGTTTGATTCTCATTGATGAATTCATTTGAGTAGTTCAAACATTTACTTACAATTGATTCGGATTTTAAAAACTATATGTTGATTTTGTGCAATGATATCATTTAATATGATTCATTTTGAACCTGTTCAATTATAGCATACAATATGAGTAGGGAATATTCTTTCGTTATACTCACGACTATATTAGTTGACCTATAGGACTCAGATGATCGACGACCTAGTTATTGCTACCTTATGAAATGTCTATGATTGACTTAACACGATTACCTTATCTCTAGTTATGGATTGATTATCTCCAATTTATTTGTATTGATTTTGTTATATGTACGACTATTGCCCTAAAGCCTCTAAACGGATAATTATGGGTTATTTGTTTAGAAACCATCCACAGCCTTTGACATGATCTAGCCCCTGATATTTATATTTATTTAGAAATGTCATTATGTATTATTGTGCTTATTTCACTTTGACTGTTAAATCGAATTTCTTATTGTACTCCTAATGTTACTAACCTTCAATGCAAGGTTTTATATTCAGAAAATATTTTTATTCTTGCTATAGAATGAGAATCATCTACTGGGCAAAGTTTTGCTTATTCCTTCTTTTTAAGTTATTTTAAATAGATACCTATAAGTAATGATGAGTATTTCAGATATTAGTTGATACATGAAAGCAAAGAAAGGCCGTATTAGAAGAAAAGGAATATAATTCAGCCGGAGGAATACCTTGGTATAAAAGTATGATATATGAATAAGCTCTTAGACTACATTTGTAAGACATATTGAGCATCAATAAATGCATTAGTGGCTTCAGGATTCAGACTTATTTATGGTTTAGCACTGCTTTAAGATAAAACTCGCCCTTAGGAAATCGGGTTGTGACAACATGGTATCCGAGCGAGCGTCAGGTTTAAGATTAGCCTATCTGAGATATGAGTTGGGCTTACTATTAGGATAGTTTACACCATAAGAATAATACGAATAACATACCTAGACGAGAATTAAGAAAAGTGACTTATAAACCTACATGACAAATATATAAGAAACTAGGAATTTGCTTAGGGAAATGATTTAAGGATATGATTAGTAACGAGAAGGTGAATATATTTATTGGAATTATGAGGATAAATCCTTAATTAAAACTTGTAGATAGGTGATTAGTTCCGATATTCAGATTTTATGTGGATGGAAGAATTATTTAAGAAATTTTGATTTGTCAATGATTTGATTACAAATTTAGAAGAATATTAAGAAAGCTATCTAAGGACCGAATTTTATATATTATACTTGTAAGGACACAAATTTCCAATTGAGTCCATATGTAGTTTTGGCTCAATTCCGGACAAAAACATTTATTCATAGGAAAGTATGTAATTATAATACTCTCAAGCCTATGAAGTGTTTGTTGAAGACGTAGCGGCAAAGAATATAAAGCTTCATCAAATGTGCCGGTTTGCGTGCCTCGTTTCTACGTCATCAACTATGGTTCCATGCTCCCAAGGTATGAATGCAATTATATTTATATAAGATCTTGGAACAAAGTTTATTGGGTGTTAAGTTTTATAAAAACTGCGTTTTGTTTAAGAAAGAAATCATATAAAACTTTAAATTAAGTTCATAAAGTTTTCTGGGCCAAAATCGTATTTTTCAATCTTTTTGGTCGTTCGTTAGATATGTCGTTCGAACGAGTTTTTTCGTTCGAACCAGATGTCGTTCGAACGAATCTGCTAACGAGTCTACACTGGTCCGTCGTTCGATATGTCGTTCGAACGAACTTTCTTTTCGAACGAGGTATCTAACGAGATTCTAACGAAGTCCATACTGGTGCGTTGTTAGAAGTCTCGTTCGAACGAGAGTTCGTTCGAACGAAATGTCGTTCGAACGAGCTGTCAGGCGGGAACAGTTTTTGGCAGTTTTTCACCCCCTTCCCCACTTGGTTTTTAACCAACTTTTTCAGACTTTAATATGTGCGGGAATCACTTTTGATAATTCATCTTTTTCATATCATACAAACTCTTAGAGAGTGTTTTGAGAGCAAAACTAAAAAGAGAAAAAGATCATGTTTTGAGTGAGATTTTCAAAGAGGAATTTACTTATCACTCTAGTTTTACACCCATACTGTTTATCCAAGTTCATCAATATACATATCATTTTCTTGGAGTTTGGCACCGGTTTATCTCTTCCGTTTCAAAGAGAAGTTTTGGTTTGCTTCTACATCCATCAAAGAAGAAGACGTTTTGTTGTGATTCTACCCACTTGGAGGAAGGCTCCTTGCTCGGGTGACGGTGACCATAGAAAGCCCCATCGATGGATTCCGAGACTGCGGTGGAGTTCCGAGGTTGCCCGCTAGGAAGAGGTGTCTACAAGAAGAAGCGTCGAGGCTTGAGAGGGACCGAGTCAGTCGTTGTAAGTTTATCTGTCTTGTAATTGTAATTCCATATCTAGTGGACTTGTGGCTAGGGCCGTCCAGGGTTTTTTCCCGTCTTGGGTTTTTCCTCGTACATCTTGGCGTAGTGTGATATTGTTTATTTTATCTTGCATCATAACGTAGAACACATGCTTAGACTTATTCAAGATAAAATTCGGTTTCAATTATCACACTCAATTAATTTGGAATTAAATTAAATATTGGGTAAATCTGGTCTATTCAAGTCTTTTGTTAAATTTGATTTCGCCTAACTTTGGATAATTGATAATTATGACTTAGGCAAATTCTAGGACTTGGATCAATGAATCGGTTTAAGTGAATACAAGAATTGGATTAATTTTGTGAACCATCATTCAACGCTTCCGCATCTCTTGACTTTATTCAAAAGGAAATTACTTTGCGACTTCAAATTGGTATCAGAGCCAAAGCGATAAATTATTTCGTTAACGATCTTTTTAAATAATTTTTGGCTATAATGGATTTTTCACCATTTTCAAAATTTCCTATTTTCGATGGTTCAAACTACGCGTATTGGAAAGCGCGAATGAGATCGGCACTAAAATCTATCGATGAGAGAGTTTGGATGTCTGTTGTTACCGCATACTCCCCACCAACTTACTTAGTTGAAAATGAACGTGTTATCAACCCCGCTGATAGATGGACTGAAAATGAGTTTAAACTTGCTAACTTTAATTCCCGAGGTTTAAATGCCTTATTTAGCACTGTCGCACCGGATGAATTCTGACGTATTATGACGTGTGAAACCGCTAAAGAAGCTTGGGATATTTTACAATTAACTCATGAAGGAACTAGTGTCGTTAAAGCTTCAAAACTCCAAAACCTCACCACTCAATTTGAAACTATCAAAATGGATGAAAAAGAAACTTTTGATAAATTTTATGCTAGACTTTCTGATATTGTTAATTCATCTTTTAACTTAGGAGAGAAAATACCTGATGACCGTGTTGTAAAGAAAATTTTAAGGTCCCTACCCGATAGATTTATTCCAAAGGTGACCGTTTTAAATTCTTTACCCACTTTAGCCTCTACGAAATTAGAAGATCTTGTAGGTGATTTACAAACCTATGAACTGGATATGTTTCCCTCTAAAACTGAAAAGAAAATTGAAAAGGGTGTTGCTTTAAAAGCCCGAAAAGAGGTCAAACAAGTAGTAGAGAGCGATAGTGATAGTGACTCGGAAGACATGGCTTTATTTGCTCGTAAATTTAGAAAATTTCTTAAATTTAACAAAGATAAATTTAAAAATGATTTTAAGAAATTTGATACTTCTAAACATGATAAAAGAGAGAAGATTTCTAAAGCCGAGAAGATCCCTAAACCTAGCAATGACAATTTAGATAGGGACGAGTCTGATAAGTGTTTTGGTTGTGAAGGTTATGGCCATAGGGCTTATGAGTGTCCCACTAAACTAAGGAAAGATGGTGTGACACCCCGACTAATTAAACACCGGGTAGCTACTCCTTTATAAAATTAATTCAAAATGCCAAGTTGGCTCAGTTAATAGCATCACTGTCGAAAACGTTTTATTATTACTGTTGATACCAAATTTAATCTGCTGACGTGGACCAATCATACGAAGACACCTGGCTATCTACATGGCAACAACAGACCTCTCCGAGGAACTCACAGGCTCCGAGGAATAGACCTCTCCGAGGAACTCACGGGCTCCGAGGAACATACCTCTCCGAGGAACTCACAGGCTCCGAGGAACATACCTCTCCGAGGAACTCACAGGCTCCGAGGAACTCTTGAATACCAGGAAGATCAACATACCCGAGTTACTCAGATGGTCCGAGCTGCATCTCGGCCACATCACTGATTGCCAGATAACGAACAGTCCAACTGGTTCATTAAATGATTATCCTTGACGCACAAGCCTAAGGGCATTAAATGTATTACCCTTTCATATGTATATCATTTAATGTATCGACCCTTTCATGTACAGCCTCAGGGCTATAAATACCTTGTATCATCCTCATTCAAGGGGACCGGAATTTCTTGAGAGAACTTGTAATCAAGAATTCCACAAACACTCAGCAATAACATAACAGTGGACGTAGGCTTTATTCCTAGCCGAACCACTTTAAAAATCTTTGTCTCATATATGTTTGATGTGAATGTTTATCTTCATCTTCAATCTCATCCTCATCATTTATCTGCTGTTGACGCCACTAAAATGGCAGTGGCCATTTTCTGTCTTCAACAGATTGGCGCCGTCTGTGGGAACGTGTTACAAGCGTTGTTCTCCACCAAAAGCTAAGTTTTTATTTTCTCTACGTATAATCAATTATACATACATCTTTTGATTCGATCATGATTTTTATGTTTATATACATAAATTAATTGTCCAATTTTTATCTGCAAATTGTTGCATATCATGATTTTTTAATCATAACTGTTAGATTTATCCTTATTTAAAAATCTGAAAAATAGTAGATTTCATAAATCATAATTCTTTGCATGATTCTCAAGTTTTAATTTTATATCATGAAATAAATATTTTAAATAATTACATATGCCAATATATGCGACGATGATAAGATTTGATCATTTTCATTGTTGATTTTGAAATAAATTTTGTAAGCTATTTGATGTCTATTCAAATTCCCATCATATTTTTAATAAAAGAATGGGAAAAGGTTAAAGACAATGAAAAGTCTTCTCATGGAAATCATGACCCAGATCTATTTTTTTCTCTCTACAAGTTTGAGACTCTTTGCATTCATTTTTATGAATTATATAATTAATTTGGTTCATCTTCCATCTATGTCAATAAAGTCAAATTGATTGATTTTTTATTTGGTAATAATTTTAATCATTCACCATATTTTTATCTCTCCAAATTGGGAATATGAAGGGATCAATATAAAAAAATAATTTTTTCTCACCTGAAAAATTATTACCCACCTCTTGTAAAAGAGGATCAGTAAAATAATCATGACCATATCAAGACTTTGGGCACAAATTTGATATGTTGGCCCCTCGTTCATCACATCACAAAGTTTCTTTGTCGAAATCATACGATCTAGTGGATTATATATTTATTCATTTAATTAACATTCTTAAGGCTTAAATTTTACATTGAATGTTATTTTTTGATCTAAAGATTCGAGATATTCTGGTCATCCAACCATATATTCTATAATTTGAGATATCCTTAAATGTTGGTCGGCAACATCCATGCTGTTTGTCGGCAGGACTAGAATCTTGGGGTATTAAGAAATGTTAAGCACCCCTGATATTTTGAAATTAATATTTTTATTTCTCAAGCATATACATATCATATATTGAGTGGATGAGTAAATTATTCTCATGACTAATCAATTCAGCCTACACATATGGTAGAGCAAATTATTAATTTTTACAGGCACAAGATTCAATGCCGACGAATGCTGAAGCACAAATTATTCTATATCCGTTCGGATTCATATTTTATATTTATCTCAGCATGGAGCTCGAAAAATTTCTTCTCTCTATATATATTCGGCTCCGAGGAAGAACTATAACATTTATTATATTTCACCCCCAACGGATAGTTGGTCGGGGTAATTCTTATTTATATGCAGGCCCAGCAAAGTTCTCGGCCATATTCTTATATTCTGGAAAATATTATTCTTATTCGGTATTCTGCAATTATGCCTCGACAGGATACTTATTCAGCTTTAAGGAGAATTACAACATTCGTTCGGATAATTCTTATTTATATTCAGGCCTAACAACATTCTCGGCCATATTATTATGTTCTGAAAGATCTTATTCTTGTTCGGCATTATATGATTCTACCTCGACTGATCGGCGAGGCACTTTATTATTTTTAATTATTCTTTATATCTATTTGGATGCATATTCTATTCTCATTTCAGCATGGAGCTCGACAAATATTTATTATATCTTATTCAGCTCCAAGGATGTCTCCAACATTTATTATATCTTATTCAGCTCCAAGGATGTCTCCAGCATATATTATCTTATTCCCAACGAATCTGTTGGTTAGCGTCGAGGAGGTCTTCAGCATTTATATTATCTTATTTCCAACGAATCTGTTGGTTAGCGCCGAGGAGGTCTTCAGCATTTATATTATCTTATTCCCAACGAATCTGTTGGTCAGCGCCGAGGAGATCTCTAGCATTTGTATTATCTTATTCCCAACAAATCTGTTGGTCAGCACTGAGGAGGTCTCCAGTATTTATATTATCTTATTCCCAACAATCTGTTGGTCAGCTCCGAGGAAGTCTTCATCATTTATTATCAATTACCACCAACTCTGATCGGTAGATAAAATCCAACTCCGGTTGGTAGACAAAATCCAACTCCGGTTGGTAGATAAAATCCAATTTCGGTTGGTAGAAAAAATCCAACTCCGGTTGGTAGACAAAATCCAACTTCGGTTGGTAGAAAAAATCCAACTCCGGTTGGTAGATAAAATCCAACTCCGATTGGTATTGGTCGATAAATCTCATTCAAAGTTCACATTCCACAGTTGGGGGCTTATATTACAGATATATTTGTTCATTTGGTGGCACATTCTTATATCATCATGCAGTCGAGCATCAAATTCAACCCCGACTAATCAGGAGATATATTGAAGTTCAGGAGGAATATTGAAGTTCAGGAGGAATATTGAAGTTCAGGAGGAATATTGAAGTTCAGGAGATATATTGAAGTTCAGGAGGAATATTGAAGTTCAGGAGGTATATTGAAATTCAAGAGGTGTATTCAGAAGTATCACGACATGATGAAAGAGAGCGACAAGTATTCCACCGAGGAACTCTGTCAGACCAGAAATTTGAAGACGAGGTACCTACATGGAGATTATATGTAGATGGATCATCTTGCACAGCTGGTTGTGGAGCAGGGATTGTTTTAAACACCCCAGATGATATTGACATGGAGTATGCCTTGAGATTCCAATTCAAAGCTTCCAATAATGAGGCTGGGTATGATGCTATGATAGCAGGTTTTCATTTGGCGAAAGTCATGGAGGCACGGCAAGTAATTGTTTTCAGTGATTCTCAATTAATTGAATCAAATGATGGGAATATATGCAGTGAATGGAGAGTCGATGGTCAAGTACCATGCAAAGGTGATGGAGTTATTGACAGAATTTGATGCTATTCAATTGGTGAGGACACCGAGGATGGAGAATGCTAGAGCAGACGCATTGGCCCGATTAGCATCAGCTACTTGTACCGAGCTGCGAAGAACGATACCAATTGAAGTATTAGAAAGTCGGAGCATATATTGAGGAGGAACAATTACCGGAGGATAATCTCGCTGCCTAGAAATGGAAGTTTAAAGCTGCTCGGTATGTATTAATTAATGGTATTTTGTATAGACGAGGAATTATGGCAGGTTTGCAAAGATGTGTACATTCCTCCGAGGTAAAAGAATTGATTAAAGAGATCCATGAAGGGTCCTGTGGAGCCCATGTAGCAGGTCGGACACTTTTGCAAAAGGTGATGACGCAGAGACACTACTGGCCGACGATGAGAGCTAACTATATAAGCCTATGCCAAGAAATGTGACAAGTGCCAACGCTTTTCCTCCATCCGAAGAATTCCACAAGCATTGTTGACACCCATAACTCCCTTTGGCCATTTGCCATATGGGGATTGATTTGGTTGGACCATTGCCGACGACTCGAGGAAGATTCAAATACCTCGTCATCACAGTAGATTATTTTACTAAGTGGATAGAAGCTGAGCCACTTATTGACATGACATACGAGAAGAAGAGTATCCAGCCCCGAGAAGAATCAAGCTATACAAGAGGAAATGAAGACCGAGCAAGAGAGAGATCTAGATCTCCTCATCGGGCAGAAGAAAAATAATAAATGAAGAATGTGTGTTGATTTCACCGATATCAACAAGGCAGTGGATGCTACCTCGGGACACGAACTGCTCATGGATACTTACTCTGGCTACAACCAGATTAAAATGAAACCTGAAGACATAACAATGGCTGATGAACAAGGTTTTTGCCGAGCAAATCAGTTGCAGTATGGAAGTCTATGTTGATAACATGCAAGAAAGCTGCTGATCATTTGGTTAACTTGAGTCAAACTTTTGATCAACTGGATAATTATCAAATGAAACTCAACCCGACGAAGTGCACATTTGTAGTACGAGAAGGAATGTTCCTTGGGTACATCATCAACCAGCGAGACGTTGAAGCAAATCCAGACAAGATCAAAGCTCTTTTAGAGTTACTATCCCCAAAAACGAAAGAAGAGGTGCAAAGATCAGATACCCAAAGCTGGAAAAATTGGCAGTGGCATTAATTAAAGCAAGTAGAAGAAGGAGGCTGTGTTTCCAGGCCCATACCATGCATACCGACATGCCATTAATACAAGCTATAGCAGAGTTTACTGATCTTAATACTCCCGAGGAACAAAAGTTGCTTGCTGATCAACCTGTGGATGTTACAGGATGCAATGCAGAAATGGTTGGGAGGATTCCTAATACTCTCGAGGAACAAAAGTTGCATGCTGATCAACCTGTGGATGTTACAAGATGCAATGCAGAAATGGTTGGGAGGATTCCTAATATTCCCGAGAAACAAACATTGCTCGCTGATCAACCTGTGGATGTTACAGGATCAACCAAGAAGACTGCTCTAAGGAGCCATGCTCTACGGAGCCACGCTCTACGGAGCCATGCTCTACGGAGCCAAGCTCTACGGAGCAAAAGTGCTATAAGTAGCCAACCTCCTTTGGTTAGGAGGACAAGCTCTACGGAGCGCTCTACGGAGCAAAAGTGCTATAAGTAGCCAACCTCCTTTGGTTAGGAGGACAAGCTCTACGGAGCGCTCTACGGAGCAAAAGTGCTATAAGTAGCCAACCTCCTTTGGTTAGGAGGACAAGCTCTACGGAGCGCTCTACGGAGCAAAAGTGCTATAAGTAGCCAACCTCCTTTGGTTAGGAGGACATGCTCCAAGGAGCCAAAAAGTTCGAAAGAACCCTACTACTCCTTTGATTAGGAGGTGTATACCAGCATGATCAACTACGGTTGGTAAGACTTTATATACTCTCGCATTACAGCTTATGTTGGTCGGGAGGTAACATTATTACAAAAAGTTCTTTAAAGAACAAAATATTCCAAACTATACCAAGTATGGTTGGTCGGGGATAAAAACCCATCAACTGTAGTTGGTCGACAAACATTATTTATCCACCTTGGTTAGTTGGAAACACTTTGAATAAATTATACTCATTACTTTATTATTAAGTGATCGAGCAACATTACTAATACTTATAATTTTTTTGGTCGATGAACCATACAATATTGTTATGCAAGCACAAATAATAAAGTGTTTGATATTTACAAAACAATAGCAAATTCAAATTTGATATTAAATTGTGTACTAACTATTACATTGAGATTCCTACTCTATTGGTTTCTCTCCCTCTGATTTTGAAACAGGTTCCTCGCCAGCAGGAAGATCATCCAAAGCATAATGGGAATTTTATGAAGTTAAGATATTTCAGTATTCTGATGTTCATCACAGATGGTCTGTCCGAGCAACTCTTGCTCGCCCCCGAGCAGCTCTTGATCGTCCCCGAGCAGAGTCCACCACTAGCTCACAGAATGCAGTAAGTCGGCTAACAAACCAATCAACATACTTGAAGATTATGATAAGCTACAAACGGCATCATATGTCGTCCAGGAGATAATGCCCTTTATGTCCAACAAATCAAGAAGGTAGATCAAGAATTTCACGAGCACCGAGCAACACTGCAAAATAAAATACTCCATCCTTTCAAGTAAACCATCAAGCATGAAGCATTGGGGGCTTCTGTTGATACCAAATTTAATCTGCTGACGTGGACCAATCATACGAAGACACCTGGCTATCTACATGGCAACAACAGACCTCTCCGAGGAACTCACAGGCTCCGAGGAATAGACCTCTCCGAGGAACTCACAGGCTCCGAGGAACATACCTCTCCGAGGAACTCACAGGCTCCGAGGAACATACCTCTCCGAGGAACTCACAGGCTCCGAGGAACTCTTGAATACCAGGAAGATCAACATACCCGAGTTACTCAGACGGTCCGAGCTGCATCTCGGCCACAGCACTGATTTCCAGATAACGAACAGTCCAACTGGTTCATTAAATGATTATCCTTGACGCACAAGCCTAAGGGCATTAAATGTATTACCCTTTTATATGTATATCATTTAATGTATCGACCCTTTCATGTACAGCCTCAGGGCTATAAATACCTTGTATCATCCTCATTCAAGGGGACCGGAATTTCTTGAGAGAACTTGTAATCAAGAATTCCACAAACACTCAGCAATAACATAACAGTGGACGTAGGCTTTATTCCTAGCCGAACCACTTTAAAAATCTTTGTCTCATATATGTTTGATGTGAATGTTTATCTTCATCTTCAATCTCATCCTCATCATTTATCGGCGTCAACAATTACTAACCACCTAGTATTTAAAAAGTAAGTGCCAAATTTTATTAAATCTGATTAACATGCAACAAATGTAATGAAGAAATAAATAACACCATTCACCATGCTGAAGTAAAATGAATAACCATCACAAAATGTAATAAACTCTGGAGGAAAACTCCTCAATACAAATCCCACAACTGATAAGTAAACTGAAATAACTAAAACTGAATACTGAGCAATACATGCTAGAGTCTGAAAACTGAAATGTAAAAATGTCTAATAGAATTGGGCAACATGCCCTACAACTGATAGATGCTGAGACTGGAATCCAAATGAGAGAGGCGTCTAAAAGCAAGTCCCTGTAGCTTCCACAAACAGCTACAGCTCGTCTTCTGAATGAGAATCCTATGCTTGGTGTCCTTGTGGCTGGGAACCTAAAATGGTTTTACAAGAAAATATATTTGGAAGCAAATGGGTCAGAGCCCGAAAGTGGAAATCATTTTAAAAACCTGCAAGTGCTTTAAAAACATTTAAAACATTAAATGCAAAGTACATGTTAGGACGTGCACTCACATTAAATTCTCACCTCTCGACTAACTATGCACTCCTAACGTAAGTACCCATCTATAACGACACAAACCACTAGCTAAGTGACATCGAATCTAGCTAGACTTATCATAGGACCTGCCATTATTACTTGGTTCTATTATAACGCTCGTAATTACATAGGGGTTTAATATAAACTTAGATGCTCAATATGCAATATATTATACTACTAGCTAACCCATTTTGTTTCTCAAAATAATACCGTGAGATATATATGTTCACTACATTAACATGAAAGTTCTCATTAAATTAAATGTATATTATTCACATCATAAATATACAATATAAGCACCCCGAGAACTAAGCTCCGGTGCACACATACTCTGCTATCCATCCCGGTACATCACGTACATAAGGATCACATATTCCGAATCTCTCAGGAATAGTTCTCAAATAACAACATCACAAATAATGGAGGCGAACACAGTCACCTTCACATGGGTCACGCACATACCTATGCTCCCACGATCCGCGGACTTATTAATATCACAATAAGTCTTTCAATGACCTGTGTTCATCAAGGTACCAGTCTATATCCCCCCCGTAGGCACACAAGGATAAGAGGGTCCTAAGCGAACGTAACCTCCCGTGATAGCAAGTATGGTAGGTATGTCATACACATAAACTATATACTAAGCATTCACACATCTTAGATATCACCATTTTAATAAGGTATAAGCTACATCATAATACCATTATTCCAAACTTATGTATTTCAAGTCTCCCGTTAATATAAGGTTAAATTACCAACACGTCTCACGTCGTAGTTCCTTAAACTTAAAACCTATCTCGAATAGACTACTAAGTTCCCATAATTCTCACATATGATATCTTTATACCTAAGGTCTTTGCTTCTGCCCCAAACCTTATTTCATCAACTTATTCAAATTTTTACTATTAACCCAAATATTATCTCACATAACGAATTTCATTTATTTAGAATAATTCCTCAAATTACATTCTGATTAAAGTCCCATTTCATAATCATGCCTACTGGTCTTCCTTAAAGCTAAGGGTATTCACAAAGTCTCCAAACACATTCTCCAAGGGTTTCCGCCATTAAAATCAAATTAAGGAAAATTTTACTCATTCTGGGAAGGTCGATCGATCGACCTATGAATATCGATCGATCGATCTAGTCGATCGATCGACTGATGAATGTCGATCGATCGATCGAACAGGTATGGCTGCGGACTGCTTCTTTCTGCAGATTTGAAAACGTCCCAAAACTTATTTCTAACGTATGATTCTCAAATATAACGTTATAGTAATGTCATATAACCATCCTACAATGTTACTAACGTCCACAAATCAATATTTCAACAACTAAAGGCTACATATGGATCAAACTTCATTAAAAACCTAGTTTCCAGATTTTATCTCAAGAACATTCATAAACTTCATCTTAAATCCGTTTTGGGTATAACAAAAGTCGATAATTCTCTTAATATAATCTTCCAGTAACATTCTACATGCAACCTATATCCCAAAATTTAAACTAATAACTCCAATCTTATGGGTTTTTCATTATCTTCCAAGAACATACAAAATTTATGAATAATCTAACATGGAAGAAGCATTCTCTGAAATTTAAATGGAATAAATCACTTGCCTTGATTGTTTCTGAATCTGGTGTTGGATTTGTAATCTCTTTCTGCAGATTTTCTGCAGAATTCCTCCTCTTTCCCTTCCTCTCTAAGCTTTCTTCTTCCAAAGATGGCTATGGTGGCTAGGGTTTTCTTTGGGAGAGTTGGAAGACTAAATGATAACCTACGTAGCTTATGGGGTTAATAAAGGGTTGGTTGGGTCAATTCCTTATCAGATTACAACTCTCAATTTTCGTCACTTTTAATTCCTCAAAACGTGAAATTACCAAAATACCCTTTAAGTTGCCGGTATGGCCCAAAAATACCCCGGGACCCAAACTATACCCCCGGCTAGTGTTTTCTGACTATCTCGACCCTTCCGGACGCGTTGGCGCACTCAAAACGACCATACGGATTATAGATTTTAAATTCACTTTTATTAATAAAATAATATACCGTGACGCGGCGGTCCCACGCGTCTCAACAAAATTTCTAAAATGCCGTATATAAATCCTACGACAAATTTTATAATACCAAGTTCATATATAATCATATATGCACATAATCAAATACCAACTCGCATCACATTAGTATTTTTAGCCCGGATTAATTTCCAATTAATACGCTATTTAATTAATTAATCCTAAAAATAAATATAGCCAAAAGTACGGGGTATTACATACTCCCCCCCTAATAACTAAATTTCGTCCCGAAATTCGAAACTAGAAAGTACCTACTAAAAACAGTTCTGGATAACGCTCGCGCATCTCATCCTCGCGCTCCCATGTGGACTCCTCGACATTGTGATGTCGCCACTGAACACGCACTAACGGGACTATCTTTGACCGCAGTTTCCTCTCGCTTCGGTCCAAAATAGCAATTGGCCCCTCCTCATAAGAGCTATCCGGCTGGAGGTCGATGTCCTCCACAGCAATGTGAGAATGAGCCAAATTATCTCTAAGGTATTTCCTCAGTGAGGAAATATGGAACACGTCGTGAATCCGATGCGAGTGCTCCGGTAGTCCCAGTCTATACACAACCGGTCCGATCCGCTCAATAATAGGAAACGTCCCCACATACCTCGGTGCCAACTTCCCCTTCTTCCCGAATCGCATAATCCCCTTCATAGGAGATACCCTGAGTAAAACCTGGTCCCCCACTTGGAACTCCCTGAAAAATCTCTTCGCATCAGCATAACTCTTCTGCCTGTCTTGAGCTACCCGAATGCGACTCCGAACTAACTCAATCCTTGCCGAAGTATCCTGGATCACTTCTGGCCCAAGTAATTTGTTGTCCCCCACCTCCAACCAACATGTTGGGGAACGACAAGGCCTGCCGTACAATGCCTCAAACGGAGCCATGCCAATCGTGAACTGATAGGAGTTATTGTAAGAAAACTCCACCAGTGGAAGGTACTGCTCCCATCCACCCCCGAAGTCAATAATGCACATGCGTAGCATGTCCTCCAACATCTGGTTGGTGCGCTCTGTCTGCCCATCGGTCTGCGGGTGATAAGCCGTACTCAACCGCAATTCTGTGCCCATGGCCTCCTGGAAACTCTCCCAAAACCTCGAAACAAATATCTTGTCTCTGTCAGACACGATATTCCGGGGCACACCGTGAAGTCTCACAATCTCTGAAATGAAAAGCTGGGCATACTGTCCCGTAGTGTAGTAAGTCCTTACGGGTAAGAAGTGAGCGACCTTGGACAACCTGTCCACAATTACCCAAACGGAGTCGTGACCCCTCTGCGACGTAGGCAACCCCGTGATAAAATCCATGGATATGCTCTCCCACATCCACACCGGAACCTCCAACGGCTGTAGCAAACCTGCTGGTCTCTGATGATCCACTTTTACGAGCTGACAAGTGGCGCATTTCGAGACAAACTCAGCGATATCTCTCTTCATACCGCTCCACCAATATTGCCGCCTCATGTTTTGATACATTTTGTCCCCTCCGGGATGTACCGCGAACCGTGAGCCGTGCGACTCAGCCATAATATCGTGTCGTAATTCTTCCCCTTCCGGAACTACCAATCTCCCATTGAAGAGCAATCCCCCGTCTGAGCTAACGGTATAGGACTCGGCTCCCTCTGCTAGTAATCGAACTATCTGCTCCTGACAGAACGAGTCATCGGCCTGTGCCCGTACTACCTTCGTGACAATCTGCGGTGTAACGGTCATCACAGACATGAAAGATCGGGCCACTGCATCCTGGTGTCCCAATTCCTTCCACTTAGCTTTCCACACCTCTGCCACCTCATCTGCTGGCCTGCGGCTCAACGCGTCTGCTACCACGTTAGCCTTACCCGGGTGGTACTTTATGTCGAACTGGTAGTCCTTCACAAATTCAAGCCACCTACGCTGCTGCATGTTCAACTCTTTCTGCGTGAACAGATACTGTAGTGACTTGTGGTCCGTGAACAGCTGAAACTTCTCCCCCAAAAGATAGTGCCTCTAAATCCGTAAGGCAAATACCACTGCTGCCAACTCCAAATCATGTGTGGGGTAATTCTTCTCATGAGGCTTAAGCTTACGGGAAGCATAAGCTATGGCCTGTCTCTCCTGCTGTAAAACACCTCCAAGCCCTTCCAAAGACGCATCGGTGTAAACCAAATACTCAACTCCCGGTCTCGGCAATGCTAACACAGGTGCTGAGGTCAATTTGTCCTTCAATTCATCGAATGCCAACTGACAGGCATCACTCCAGATATATGGCACACCCTTACGAGTAAGATGTGTCAAAGGACCTGCTATCTCCGAGAAACCCCGAATAAACCTCCTGTAGTATCCTGCTAAGCCCAAGAAACTACGAATCTCTGTTGGTGTCGTGGGCTGTCCCCACTCCCTCACCACTGATATCTTTCCCGGATCAACAGATATTCCCTGGTCGGAAATAATGTGACCCAAGAACTGGACTTCCTTCAACCAAAACCCGCACTTCTCATATTTTTCATACAGCTCGTTCTGACGAAGTGTCTGCAAAACTTGCCTCAAATGCTCGACGTGCTCCTTCTCTATCTGAGAGTAAACCAGAATGTCATCAATGAATACAATGACAAACTGATCGAGAAAATCTCTGAACACCCTGTTCATCAAGTCCATAAACACTGCTGGAGCATTGGTCAAGCCGAAAGGCATAACTCGAAACTCGTAAGAACCATATCTTGACAAGAACGCAGTCTTCGAGACATCCTCCTCCCTGATACGCAACTGATGGTATCCCGATCTCAAGTCAATCTTCGAGAAGAAAGAAGCTCCTCTCAACTGGTCGAATAAGTTATCGATTCGAGGCAACGGATACTTATTCCGTATCGTGACCTTATTCAACTCTCGGTAGTCCACACACAATCTCAGTGAACCGTCTCTTTTCTTCACAAACAAAACTGGAGCGCCCCAAGGTGAGGTACTCCTGCGAATAAAGCCCTGCCCTAATAGTTGCTCTATCTGATCCCGTAGCTCTCGCATCTCAGCTGGAGCCATACGGTACGGTGCACGTGCTATAGGTCTCGTACCCGGTAGCAAGTCAATAACGAAATCTATCTCTCGACTGGGTGGTAAGCCTGGTATCTCCTGAAACACATCTGAATACTCCCTGACAACCGGGATTGAATCTAAAGGAATCACAACCTCCTTAGAGGTATCCTCCTCTATGTAATACAGATGAGCGGTCGATCCTCCCTCTGGGCGAGGCATCGCCACTATAAACATCTCCTGCCCCGGAATGGCAAAAACAATGCTCCCGCTGAAGCAATCAATCATGGCCCTATATGCTACGAGCCAATCCATACCGATGATCACATCGTGAACATGCATGTCTAACACTAACATGTCCGCAGGTAATACCAAACCACCAACCTCTACTCCCACTCCCCGGCATATAAAGAAAATAAGTGACCCACTCCCTAATGGTGAGTCAACACACGTCACTGTGCTCTCTGCCGTAGCTAACAATCCTAAAGCTTTCACGAAGTGTGTAGCAATAAAGCAATGTGTAGCACCCGTATCAAATAACACCCGACCCATAGTGCCATGGATAGGAAACGTACCCTCGATCGCGGGCGGTGCCTGTGGAACTGCAGCCTGGTGAACGTTGTAGACACGTCCATACTGTAGCTGCCCCTGCTGAGCTGGGACTGCTGGGATGGGTGGCAATGCTGCCATCTGTGGCGGTGCAGGAAGAGCGGCGGGAAACATAGGTCTCTGTGGCTCCTGGCGAGCACCCTGCTGCTGCTGTGGGGCCCTGCCCCTATCAGGACAATCCTGCTTCTTATGGCCAGTCTTGCCACAAGTAAAGCACTTCCCTGGGAAATTCCCTCCCCTCTGCCCCTGCTGTCCCCGGCCCTGGTGGCCGTTACCATTCCTCCCTTGGCCCTGCTGGCCCTGATGGAACTGCTGCCCATTCTGCCCCTGTTGGCCCTGCTGGCCGTTTGGACCCTGATGGCCCTGGCGGAAACCTCCCTGTCCCTGCCTGTAGTTCCCTAACCGGAACCTCTTATTATCCCCCTGCTGGGTACCCTGCTCAGTCTGTCTCTGCCCCTGACCCGATTGTGCCCCGCTGGCACTATGTCCTCCAGTCCTGCCCTGATGGCTAGACTCCCCTGACCGCTTGCCCACGGCCATATGAAAACGGTGGTCCTGGCAGTGCAACAATGCAGCGTTAACCACATCAGAATACGTGGCCAACGATAGGTTCCCTAGCAGATGATGACGGATCCTCCAATTCAACCCATCAGTGAACTTCTCTATCTTCTTCTTCTCTGTTGGAATCTCGTCTGGAACGATATTCAACAGGTTAGTAAACTCGGCCTTATACTCGGCCACTGTCTTGCCCTCCTGCTTCAAACTCATTAGCTTCCTCCTCATCTCTGTATGAACTGCGGATGGAAAGTACTTGCGGTCAAACCGCACCCAGAACTCCTGAATGGTGAGGGTATCCCTCTCCTCCGCGGTGGTGATAGACTCCCACCACTGTAGTGCAGATCCCACTAGCTTGAAAGTAGCTAGCACCTGTTTCTGAACATCTGTGCACTCATGCATCCTCAAATGCCTCTGTATGTCCTTCCTCCATTGGCTCGAGACTACTACGTCTGAGCTACCTGCAAACTCTAGCAGATGCGCTTTCTGAAAAGCGTCGTTTACACGCTCCCAAGCAGACGGGAATGCATTAACCTGTGCTGGCGCGGCAACCGGCGCCTGAGGCGGTGCCTGCTGAATAACGGCAATCGCGGCATTCACCGCTTGAGCTACTATAGCTGCAACCTCAGTGGCGTTCAACATGCCCTGAACTGGAGCGGGCTGGGGTTCGGGCATTGCATTCCTGGGAACTCGTCGTGCACGTCGTGGAGGCATATGAATTAAGGAACAAGTTTATAAGTTCGCTGTTTATAAACTTAAAATAGCTGAAGAACGAAATGTACACACAAAAAGAGTACAACAGTCCTAAAATATAGGGCTCTATATCAAAGAAACGTAGCGGAAACATAATAGCCGTACAGATCCTAAAGGACACTAGAACCTGATGCTCGGATACCACCTGTGACACCCCGACTAATTAAACACCGGGTAGCTACTCCTTTATAAAATTAATTCAAAATGCCAAGTTGGCTCAGTTAATAGCATCACTGTCGAAAACGTTTTATTATTACTAACCACCTAGTATTTAAAAAGTAAGTGCCAAATTTTATTAAATCTGATTAACATGCAACAAATGTAATGAAGAAATAAATAATACCATTCACCATGCTAAAGTAAAATGAATAACCATCACAAAATGTAATAAACTCTGGAGGAAAACTCCTCAATACAAATCCCACAACTGATAAGTAAACTGAAATAACTAAAACTGAATACTGAGCAATACATGCTAGAGTCTGAAAACTGAAATGTAAAAATGTCTAATAGAATTGGGCAACATGCCCTACAACTGATAGATGCTGAGACTGGAATCCAAATGAGAGAGGCGTCTAAAAGCAAGTCCCTGTAGCTTCCACAAACAGCTACAGCTCGTCTTCTGAATGAGAATCCTATGCTTGGTGTCCTTGTGGCTGGGCACCTAAAATGGTTTTACAAGAAAATATATTTGGAAGCAAATGGGTCAGAGCCCGAAAGTGGAAATCATTTTAAAAACCTGCAAGTGCTTTAAAAACATTTAAAACATTAAATGCAAAGTACATGTTAGGACGTGCACTCACATTAAATTCTCACCTCTCGACTAACTGTGCACTCCTAACGTAAGTACCCATCTATAACGACACAAACCACTAGCTAAGTGACATCGAATCTAGCTAGACTTATCATAGGACCTGCCATTATTACTTGGTTCTATTATAACGCTCGTAATTACATAGGGGTTTAATATAAACTTAGATGCTCAATATGCAATATATTATACTACTAGCTAACCCATTTTGTTTCTCAAAATAATACCGTGAGGTATATATGTTCACTACATTAACATGAAAGTTCTCATTAAATTAAATGTATATTATTCACATCATAAATATACAATATAAGCACCCCGAGAACTAAGCTCCGGTGCACACATACTCTGATATCCATCCCGGTACATCACGTACATAAGGATCACATATTCCGAATCTCTCAGGAATAGTTCTCAAATAACAACATCACAAATAATGGAGGCGAACACAGTCACCTTCACATGGGTCACGCACATACCTACGCTCCCACGATCCGCGGACTTATTAATATCACAATAAGTCTTTCAATGACCTGTGTTCATCAAGGTACCAGTCTATATCCCCCCCGTAGGCACACAAGGATAAGAGGGTCCTAAGCGAACGTAACCTTCCGTGATAGCAAGTATGGTAGGTATGTCATACACATAAACTATATACTAAGCATTCACACATCTTAGATATCACCATTTTAATAAGGTATAAGCTACATCATAATACCATTATTCCAAACTTATGTATTTCAAGTCTCCCGTTAATATAAGGTTAAATTACCAACACGTCTCACGTCGTAGTTCCTTAAACTTAAAACCTATCTCGAATAGACTACTAAGTTCCCATAATTCTCACATATGATATCTTTATACCTAAGGTCTTTGCTTCTGCCCCAAACCTTATTTCATCAACTTATTCAAATTTTTACTATTAACCCAAATATTATCTCACATAACGAATTTCATTTATTTAGAATAATTCCTCAAATTACATTCTGATTAAAGTCCCATTTCATAATCATGCCTACTGGTCTTCCTTAAAGCTAAGGGTATTCACAAAGTCTCCAAACACATTCTCCAAGGGTTTTCGCCATTAAAATCAAATTAAGGAAAATTTTACTCATTCTGGGAAGGTCGATCGATCGACCTATGAATATCGATCGATCGATCTAGTCGATCGATCGATCGAACAGGTATGGCTACGGACTGCTTCTTTCTGCAGATTTGAAAACGTCCCAAAACTTATTTCTAACGTATGATTCTCAAATATAACGTTATAGTAATGTCATATAACCATCCTACAATGTTACTAACGTCCACAAATCAATATTTAAACAACTAAAGGCTACATATGGATCAAACTTCATTAAAAACCTAGTTTCCAGATTTTATCTCAAGAACATTCATAAACTTCATCTTAAATCCGTTTTGGGTATAACAAAAGTCGATAATTCTCTTAATATAATCTTCCAGTAACATTCTACATGCAACTTATATCCCAAAATTTAAACTAATAACTCCAATCTTATGGGTTTTTCATTATCTTCCAAGAACATACAAAATTTATGAATAATCTAACATGGAAGAAGCATTCTCTGAAATTTAAATGGAATAAATCACTTGCCTTGATTGTTTCTAAATCTGGTGTTGGATTTGTAATCTCTTTCTGCAGATTTTCTGCAGAATTCCTCCTCTTTCCCTTCCTCTCTAAGCTTTCTTCTTCCAAAGATGGCTATGGTGGCTAGGGTTTTCTTTGGGAGAGTTGGAAGACTAAATGATAACCTACGTAGCTTATGGGGTTAATAAAGGGTTGGTTGGGTCAATTCCTTATCAGATTACAACTCTCAATTTTCGTCACTTTTAATTCCTCAAAACGTGAAATTACCAAAATACCCTTTAAGTTGCCGGTATGGCCTAAAAATACCCCGGGACCCAAACTATACCCCCGACTAGTGTTTTCTGACTATCTCGACCCTTCCGGACGCGTTGGCGCACTCAAAACGACCATACGGATTATATATTTTAAATTCACTTTTATTAATAAAATAATATACCGTGACGCGGCGGTCCCACGCGTCTCAACAAAATTTCTAAAATGCCGTATATAAATCCTACGACAAATTTTATAATACCAAGTTCATATATAATCATATATGCACATAATCAAATACCAACTCGCATCACATTAGTATTTTTAACCCGGATTAATTTCCAATTAATACGCTATTTAATTAATTAATCCCAAAAATAAATATAGCCAAAAGTACGGGGTATTACAGATGGTAAGCGACCCATTTCATATAATGCAACCCTTAGTGATAGTGATAAGGAAGAGAAGCCCGATTCCCCCACTAAGAAAAATTTTGTGGCTTTTTTGGCTAGTCATGTGAGTGATAGTGACAACTCATCGAATGATGAAACGATAGAATATGCCACTTCTAAAGTCATTGTACATGATTCTCTTATGTTTGATGATAGTGAGAGCGAAGAAGAAAGTGAGAGTGAAAATGAAGAAGAGGTTAATGTGAGTGAACTTCAAAATGCTTTTCAAGAACTTTATAAAGAATCTATTAAATTGAAAAGAGCTAATTTGAAGTTAGAAGCTAGTTTAAGAGAAAGTGTCAAGGTCATTGATGAAAATGTTTTAATAGAAGATCTTAGGACACATGTGAGTACTCTTCAAGAGAAGCTTGATTATGTAGAAGGCGAAAGAGATAGCCTTAGGGGTTTAATGGAATCCTTAAAAAAGGAGCTTCTTGCTTTTGAAGAGAGAAATGTTTTACTAGAATCTAACATTGTAGACTTGGAAAATAAATTAAAAGATTCTAGTAATGTCAAATTTGATTTGGAATGTCGTTCAGAAAAACTAGATAAAATGTTAGGAACGATCCAAATTAAAAATGACACTTGTGGTTTAGGCTTCAATCCTTGTAATGAATTTACTCATAATGCCCAAACCAATGTTTTAGGAGAATCAACTAGGAATACTTTTAAAGATCACTCCTTAAGTAAATCTTTTCGACATGTTCTCACTTGTACACATTGTGGTCGACAAGGTCATCTTAGGAAATTTTGTCTTGATCTTAAACGAATTTCTAGAAAATCCCATAGTAATGTAACCACGGTAGTGAAAGTTCCTACACCCCAAGATAGTCATTCTCCATTAATTTGGGTTAGGAAATCCGACTTGGTTGCCTTACAAAATACGGTTGTTGATTCTCATTTACTTTCACATGCTTCCTCCCTTGCTAAATCTAAAGGATGAATGTGTTAGTGTTTGCATACTTTAGCGTTTATACTTCATGCTATATTCACATGCTAAATGTATGTTTGTTTAGTCATTTTCTAGTCATAGCCTTATTTCATATCCCATGCTAAAAATTATGACTTATTTATCTTTTTGTATTATATTTTGTGTTTGAATTAACTGAAATATATAAAAAGATGTTTTGTTTATCATTTGTGTTTTATTTATTTCATTTAAGCTTAATGAAAAATACAAATGATTTTTTGTTTATCCTTTTGAGTAAATATTTATTTTTGATTAAAAATGTTAAAAACTCAAAACGATTTTATTTTGTGTGTATTTTAGTTTGACACACTTTATGTGGCATATACTTGTGTTTGAATCCCTCCGTTAACGCTCCCATGTGGCTAGAACTTTTGGTTTAGATTTTCAATCCTTAAAATGTTCTTTACCATGCTTTATATGGAGTATTTGGATTTGTGTTGTTTAAATGGATTCTATTTTTATATGCCTCTATTCACACATGCACGAGCTCTTTTGAAATCTTAATGTCACATGTTATATTTGAGCTTTTTGAGGTGTTCTCCTACCAATCTAGTCATCTACATATCTATGACCTAGGAGGACAAGTGCATGTCAAAATCCGTTGCAAGTGAGATTTGTGTGAAAATGAAAACATGATAAATAAAAATATGCACGGGGAAGGGCTCCGAAAGGATGAATTAAATCCTTTGCGATTGTAAGCCACCGTTTATTGGATCTAAAAGAAATACGTGATCCAAAGGCCTAAAAATAGAATATTTGGCATTAAAAAGAAAACAACTGCCAAGGCCTATGTTTGTTCGATATATTCATTCAAAAATAAAAGAATATATATGCTTATTGAGGGAGAATTGGATGGTATATCAACGGTTTGCACAATGTCCGTTTATCCTAGTTGTCTTTAATGTCATGACTCTATTTGGTTTGTAGAATCATCATCATGCTAGGCTTGTATGCATTGTGTATGTTTGTTCATTGAGTTCAATCTTCATATTGTCATATGAGGTTATATTTAAATGTGATAAAGTTTGCAATCAAATGAGAACTCCATGAATGTTTATCAAGTGTTTGGGTCTAAATTTAATTGTTGCTAGTTCACATCCCTACACTTACGTTTCCATATGACACATTTTTGCCATACGAGTGTGCAAACTTATTGTATTTTGTGTCATGTGTGTGTTTATATCTATCTATATATGCAAGTGCTTCATTGGTATATTTCTAGTTCATATATATATGATATTTGTTTGTCTTTGCCTTGCTTTTATTGCCCATATGCTTTCATGTCTTATCACTTTAAGCTGTTTATTAGTTCTTTATCCTTTGCCTATTCCTGAACAAAAGGGGGAGAATGATGATAGGGGGAGAAATGGTATCTAATCCTATTATTATCATATCTTCATTTGGGGGAGATTTATCTTAGGGGGAGACGTCTTTCTAAGTAGGTCATGTGTTCGATAAAGGGGAAAATTAATTTAGGGGGAATAATTTAATTAATTGCATTTTATATTTTGATATTCCCTATGCATTTGATGAGATTGCTTAAGTGTGCAGGTATTCTACTAAAGCGGCATTGTTTAATGGCAAAGCGTTTGATTCTTGGGTTGAGTCAAGTTTGGGTGGGTTATGTTTTGAGTCTAGTGAGCTTGACGGCCCTTTAGGATTTTTGTTTGGTTTTTGTCCCGGAATAGCCAAAGGGGGAGATTTGTAAGGACACAAATTTCCAATTGAGTCCATATGTAGTTTTGGCTCAATTCCGGACAAAAACATTTATTCATAGGAAAGTATGTAATTATAAGACTCTCAAGCCTATGAAGTGTTTGTTGAAGACGTAGCGACAAAGAATATAAAGCTTCATCAAATGTGCCGGTTTGCGTGCCTCGTTTCTACGTCATCAACTATGGTTCCATGCTCCCAAGGTATGAATGCAATTATATTTATATAGGAGCTTGGAACAAAGTTTATTGGGTGTTAAGTTTTATAAAAACAGCGTTTTGTTTAAGAAAGAAATCATATAAAACTTTAAATTAAGTTCATAAAGTTTTCTGGGCCAAAATCGTATTTTTCAATCTTTCTGGTCGTTCGTTAGATATGTCGTTCGAACGAGTTTTTTCGTTCGAACCAGATGTCGTTCGAACGAATCTACCAACGACTCTACACTGGTCCGTCGTTCGATATGTCGTTCGAACGAACTTTCTGTTCGAACGAGGTATCTAACGAGATTCTAACGAAGTCCATACTGGTGCGTCGTTAGAAGTCTCGTTCGAACGAAATGTCGTTCGAACGAGCTGTCAGGCGGGAACAGTTTTTAGCAGTTTTTCACCCGCTTCCCCACTTGGTTTTTAACCAACTTTTTCAGAATTTAATATGTGCGGGAATCACTTTTGATAATTCATCTTTTTCATATCATACAAACTCTTAGAGAGTGTTTTGAGAGCAAAACTAAAAAGAGAAAAAGATCATGTTTTGAGTGAGATTTTCAAAGAGGAATTTACTTATCACTCTAGTTTTACACCCATACTGTTTATCCAAGTTCATCTATATACATATCATTTGCTTGGAGTTTGGCACCGGTTTATCTTTTCCGTTTCAAAGAGAAGTTTTGGTTTGCTTCTACATCCATCAAAGAAGAAGACGTTTTGTTGTGATTCTACCCACTTGGAGAAAGGCTCCTTGATCGGGTGACGGTGACCATAGAAAGCCCCATCGGTGGATTCCGAGACCGCGATGGAGTTCCGAGGTTGCTTGCTAGGAAGAGGTGTCTACAAGAAGAAGAGCCGAGGCTTGAGATGGATCGAGTCAGTCGTTGTAAGTCTATCTCTCTTGTAATTGTAATTCCATATCTAGTGGACTTGTGGCTAGGGTCGTCCGAGGTTTTTTTCCGTCTTGGGTATTTTCTCGTACATCTCGGCGTAGTGTGATATTGTTTATTTTATCTTGCATCATAACGTAGAACGCATGTTTAGACTTATTCAAGATAAAATTCGGTTTCAATTATCACACTCAATTAATTTGGAATTAAATTAAATATTGGGTAAATCTGGTTTATTCAAGTATTTTGCTAAATTTGGTTTCGCCTAACTTTGGATAATTGATAATTATGACTTAGGAAAATTCTAGGACTTGGATCAATGAATCGGTTTAAGTGAATACAAGAATTGGATTAATTTTGTGAACCATCATTCAACGCTTCCGCATCTCTTGACTTTATTCAAAAGGAAATTACTTTGCGACTTCAATACTTCATAAGTCTGTACATATATCACAATGCTTTTGTTTAAACTATTCAATTGATACTCCTCTTGACAATGAATTACACCATTTTAAACTCCAAAAACTTTCATTTTTAAAAGTTAACGCACTTCTCTATTTTTAACTTTTATTATCACCTTTCGCATTGTATACTTGTTATACTGTATACTATTTCCACTAGATTATGAGACTAAACTACTTATGTTAGAATGGTACTTGAATAGGATTAGAAGGGAAACACTATTAAAAGAATTCTTAATAAACATTAGTATTTTCTCCAGAAGCAAGTGAAGATATTAAAAATATTATGATTAGTCGTTCTTCCCTTTAGAACGTAAGAACATTGTTAACTGAATCCTATCCCATCAACTATACTTTCTCTAAAATCCTACCTATGCCTCGTTACAAATTCTGATTATTTAATTAATACCGCATGCCCTATGGCCACTATTGACTACTTTCCCAGATTATCGTGATTTGGAACATTACTGAAATTTAATCTCACCAGGATGATTATGGGCTCCATAGTAAACATAATCCTTACCCCTAAACAACCGTAATAGTTGTGATCAGGTGAATCCTTACTTAATCTTTCTACATAACCTTAATACTACATGCGTGTTTTCCTTATAAATCATTTTTCATAAGGAACTTTAACCCGAATAATGTTGGTAATAAAAGAATATGGCTTTTCACCCCAGATCGATGAATGATAAAAAAAATGCCCCTTGATTTTATAGGGTTAAGAAAAGATATGGA
Organism: Sambucus nigra; assembly: GCA_949130495.1. Taxonomy (NCBI): domain Eukaryota; kingdom Viridiplantae; phylum Streptophyta; class Magnoliopsida; order Dipsacales; family Adoxaceae; genus Sambucus; species Sambucus nigra. Next base: position 331,568,849 of record OX422216.1, read on the forward strand.
TAATCCATGTAAATACAAATAAACCGTGTTAATTTTTTTTTTTTGTATAATTTACAAAACTGCCTAGGTTATTTACCTTAATAAACTAAAATTTTGTAATATATTCCGTATTATTCAAAAACCTTAGCCACAGATTACTTGTCCCTTTCCTTACTTGAGTATTATGAATACGTAGAAAATTACTACTTAATAGTAATTTTATTTATAGATAGTTAGAATTTTATGTTTTATTTATAAAGGAATGCCACGACTATATCTGCCAATCTACTTCCAAAAAACCAGACCGCCGTTACTCACTAATAAGTGTTATATTTGTCTATTCCATATTATAGGTAGTTCTTTTATTTTCAAAATTACATGAGATCCTCCAAACAACTGTTGTTGATAGATATTCTCTTAATTTTAGACTTCCCTGAAAGTATCATGGAATGCGTATTTAAATATTGTACCCTATAAATCATTTAGAATTTTAAAGCACCAACATATCATGAATAATAAATAACTAAATTCTTACCTAATTAAAAACTTCGTATTGTTACAAATCTCTTTATCAATTGGGTACCGAAAGCCAACTTAAAGTAACAATTGATTCGAACCCCATTGCAATTGTTTATATCCACCATATTACCAGTTCTTTAGACATTTAGTTAGTAACACTCTAAAAATAATTCCTATTTTTTAATTCTACTATCTCTTGCATAAATATAGAAACCCTAGCCTTCTACCAGTTGAAACTCTAGGTTAGTCAAAAGGGAACCTCACCGATAGGATTTGAGTTTGATATAAAAACGTTGAATGGAATTATAAAGGATTACAGATTCAAGTTTGATTATTATCCAGGAAAATTAACGTATAATTGACATCTTAAATCGTAACCATATAGGAAAATGTAACAATATGATTTCATAGGATGTTGCTGCTACCAAAAAGAACAAATATGATGTTTAACCAACCCTGTACTTTTTCCAAATTCTCTAATATTGTTGCTTATCCGAACCTGAAAAAGTGTGCGTGTGTGTGTGGGGGGGGGGACTTGAAGATAATCTCGGGATTAGAGATAATCCACCCAAATAATACAACAGAATCAAGGGAATAAGGCAGCCAGGCAGTTCAAGCCAGGTAGCTCAGCGTGGCAACTCAAGCGAGGCAGCTCAGCTTGGTAGCGCAAGTGAGATAGCTCAGCATGACAGCCCAGGGAGATCTTTCAGCGAAGTAAATGGCCAAAAGGGCTCATCCGGTAGATTTGTTGTCTTACTTAGTCATGTTGTACCCTTTTTATATATTGGCTACAAGCTATAACGATTGTAGTGATGTAACGATTATAACGCTAATTAGTGTGAGGTCAAACGGTACTCGCGAGAGACCAGGCCTGGCAGGGCCTGGGAGAGCTTTCATGCTCTATCGGGAGACCTCACCGTGGGAACTTCCGAGGGACTTGGTTTGGAGGATTGGGAAGTGAGGCAACATTGGGGCTTATCCTGACCATCTTAGATATACCTAGTAAAATACCGAAAGACCTTTGATCGTGGAACCTTTGGCGGAGCGACCTCGAGTTCCATCGTATGTTGAGTTGTGAACCAAACAACCCTCTACTTAATGCCACATCTACTTTAAGTATTGACACTAGAAAGCTAAGAAATGTCAAATATGCACTTGAGTAAACCACCGTGGTATTTGGGGCTGTCAGATAGTTTGTGAGCCACCTCTGTGATGATAGCCTCCTGATGCACAATGGTCAGACAAAAGGCATGTCTTGGCATTTAATGTTTATGACGTGGAGCTGACTGGTCCATCAGGAATTTAATGTTTGTGACATAAAGTATGAGGGATGTATTTCATAGTTGTGAGGCACCTTGGGAGTGGTGTGGGGGGGATATTTATGGGCCTCAACCACTTCTGAGGAGGATGATGGTTTTTTGAGAGTTTTTTATTGAGATTTATTAAGAGAGAGAGAATATACTAGGGATAAGTTATTACAAACCAGAGCTCTTACTCACCCACCATTGTCATTTATTGTGAAGCTTTTATAGCTAACTAGAGATCTTTGAGGGTTTTTGGCGTGTTTGGCAGTCTATCAAGGTGTATCTAGGGTGCTTACTCCTCTCTCCCTCCGACTAAGTTGTTTATGAGTTTTCTTTATTGTTGTTTGGGTTATACACGAGTGTATTATGAGTCCAATATGAGTGTTGATCAAATATAATATTGTGTGTTTATTTGTGTTCATTAAAGAGTTTTTGGGTCATCATTTATCACCATACTTGTAGGGGTTACACCTCAACTAGTATTACCGTACTCTCAGGCTACAAGTGGACCACCCTCTTACATTTGGAGACTCCGCTGTGGAGGTATTCTTTTAGAAGTATGGCTCAGGGTAATGTTAACCGTGCTATAGACTTTGATGCTATTCAACATCAAGAAGAGCAAGGTGCGAGAGAGCTTGAGGCAACTAGAGATGGGGCCCCTCGGGTGGATGCACCTCAAGTTCAAATGGCGACGGGCGTCCCAGGGGTAACGCAAGCTTCCACAAGCGCTGGGATGGGGCCAGCTCAGGTGGCCCTCTCCTCATGACTAAGTTTTATGAGTTTCTACAGACCCCCTTTGCTGCGATGGTGTTGGGGGGGATTTGATGCCAGTTCCTTCGTAATGCCAATGGTCGCTTTGATAGCCCCACTAAGTGGAGTTCTAACAGGCATTTCCCCATCGAACACAACACCCACTCCTGTTCCAATAGTGGGAACCCTAGGTATGACTGGCGTTCCACCTATGGTGTCCACTCCAGGTGAAACGAGTGTTACACCAGTGGTCCCTCTAGCCATTCCCCCAACAATCGAGAAAACACCAGCGTCTGCTTTATAAAAGATGAGGAAAGAGATGCAAAAAGAAATGCTGATGATGATAGCAGCTTCCTCTCAATCAGTTGGCGAGGTGGCATCGGTGTATGATGATTTATATACGCCTTATCCTCAAGAATACAATAATGATCCCTACTCGAAGGACTACATTCCTCCCATCTTCAAAAAATACACTAGAAAGGGGGCAAACCTGAAAGAGCATATTAAACGCTTTATTGAAACACTTAGGAGCTCATTGTAATAACAAGAAGCTAAGGTTGAGGGAGTTCTCCAAATCCTTGACCGATAAAGCCTATACCTGGTACTCCCATTTGGTGCCAAAAAGTGTTTCAACGTGGGAAGAGATGCACGTGCTATTTGTCCAGAAGTTCTTTCTGGCAGAAGATGAGTTTACTTTGACTCAGTTAGGCAGGGAGAAGCAATGACCAGGGGAAGATGTGGTGGCATATGTGTGAAGATTCAGGGAGAGGTCCCTCGATGTGAGGGAAGAGGCCAAAGAGTCCAAACTATTGTAGTTTTGTGCTGAAGGTTTTCTCCCGGAGTATATCTATCACCTCATTAAGGTGATTTCAGATAACGCAAGTGATTTTAGATATCGTAAGAAAGAAATAAGTACCCTTATTAAGGTGGAGGGGCCCATGGCCAGGCTGGTGAGAAGTTCTTATCCGAAGTAACTTTTAGTGATGCTGACATGGCTGTGAGATTCCCCCACAAGACCCTGTACATATCGATAAGCATCAACAGGGTAATCTTTGCAAGAGCCATAATGGATGGGGGAGCATAAATCAATATCATGCCTATCAGTTCCTTCCAAATAGCCAACAATCCGGAGGAAAGATTAATACCAATGCCTTTGGTGATTTCTGTCTACGATAATCAATCGTCCAAATCGATTGGATATGTGAATGTGGGGATTATGATGGGGAACCTTACCTCGCATATCAAGTTCCATGTGATTGAAAGTTCCACATTGTACCACCTACTGATAGGAAGGGTATGGATGCACAACCAGCGTCTACTCCCCTCGACGTATCACCAATGCATGAACAAAAATATTAAAGGGACTGAAATCATTATACGTGCCATGAAGAAGCCTTTCGCCACAGAAGAAGCTCATTGGTTGACATAGTTTTCTACACGGAGTTGGACCAAGATTTCAGGTTGCTAACAAGAAAGATGGAAGATGCAAGAATTGCCTCTAACAGAGAAAGGATGGGGCATGTGAATGGTAAAAGCAACGAAGGGACAAAAGGAAAAACATAATTCGAAGGATTTCAGTTGGTTTTTCCCAAGAGGTAAAATCTCTCGAAGCAACTTAGGGACTGAATGAGGCCCAGTATGGATCCAACGACAGAGCGTGTTGAGCAGATATTTAGGAGATAGATTAGTAGAGGCTTTGATGGAAAGGAAGATAAAATCAATTTTAAAGATGAACAGGTAGTGCAAAAAGAAGATCACAGAGGATGGGAGAGTTATTTACCTCATCTGAAGGTATGAGCGGGCAGTCGAAGGAGGTGATCTAGGGGCTGATGAATTGGCTGACCCGATATATGAATATTTCTTGGTGGACCAACAGGGGAAATGTATGGTCGTTAACAACTCAAATATACAAGAGTTTGTAGAAGACATAATCGAAGAACCAGACTACATGATGGATCACCCAAGGCCCTAGGTAAAATAGTTAGAACAGCTGAACCTAGCTGAAGAAGGAGACGATGCAAAGCCCATTTTCATTTCGAAGGACTTGAGCGCAGAGAAAAGAGGGGCATTGATAGAGTTGATTCGAGAGTTTAGGGATGTCTTCGCGTGGAAATACACAGAGATGGAGGGACTAGACGAAGAGGTGAGTTTCCATAAGCTGAATGTTATGCTTTCAGCCATACCGATGAAGCAAGCCATAAGAACTTACAAGATGGAGTTGGATTTGAAGATTAAGGAGGAGGAGGTCCAACGGTTGCTAGCAGCAGGATTTATTGAGCCGATACAACACCCACTTTGGCTATCAAGCATCGTCTCAGTAGGAAAGAAGGACAAGAACTAGATAAGAATCTGTGTGGACGTAAGAGATCTGAACAGAGCCTGCCCAAAAGACGAGTTCCCTCTACCCCCATTTATAGCTTGATTATGCAACGACGGGTCAGGAAATGTATAGTTTCATGGATGGGTATATAGGATACAACCAAATTAAGATGGATCGAGTTGACACAAAGAAGACGACATTCAGAACCCCATTAGGAAACTTTATGTACAAGGTGATGCCCTTTGGGTTAAAGAATGTCGGGGAAACATATAAAAGAATAATGATGGACATTTTCTATTATTTCTTTCATAAGTTTTTAGAATTCTATGTGGATGATTTGATCATCAAGTCAAAGAAGGAAGAGTCCCATCTAGATGACCTGATGAGGATGTTTATTCGTTGCAGAAAATACAAGCTCAAGATGAACCCACTAAAGTGTGCCTTCGAGGTCACAAGTGGGAAGTTCCTAGGGTTCGTGGTAGATAGACATGGAGTATAAATGGATCAGGACAAGCAGCGAGCAATCTTGGAAATGCCATGTCCTAGAACGACGAAGGGGTTCAAAAGTTTCCTTAGAAAAGTATCCTACCTTAGGATATTTATGCTAGGACTAGTCGAGATAACTAACCCATTGATGGAGTTGCTACGAAAGGTCACGAAGTTTAAATAGGAAGAATTTCACCAGGAGTCTTTGACCAAGATGAAGAAGTTCCTAATCTCTCTATAAATGATGACCCCTCCAAAAGAAGGAGTACCGTTGTAGCTCTACCTCATGTCTACCACCAGGTCCATCGGAGCCCTCTTGGCACATGAATTCGATGGGCAAGAAAGGCCACTCTACTACTTGAGAAGAGTTATACATGGACCAGAGGCAAGGTACAATAGAGTAGAACGACACTGTTTAGCCTTAGTTTTCATAGCACAAAAACTTAGACATTACATACAGTCTTTCACAATACACATTGTGAAAAGATGTGACCCAATTAAGTTTTTTTTTTGTTCGCAAGAACTATTTTGATTGGAAGAGAAGCTAGGTTGTTCCTCATCCTCTCAGAATATAACTTAAAGTGTGTGGTTACTCGCGCGATCAAGGGACAGACATATGCAGACTTATTGGCAATTTTTCCATCTGGAGTATTTGAGCCACCTCAAGAGAACATCATGGGGGATGACTTATAGACAAACTTTCTGGAGGCCAATATTAAAGAGTGGACGATGCAATTCGATGGTTCTTCGACTGAAAAGAAAGGAGGGGTAGGGGTTATATTTTCTAAAGAAAAGGAGGAATTTCCCCTTTCCTATAAGCTAGTCTTCCATTGCTCCAACAACGAAGCAGATTATGAGGCATTAGTACTGGGGCTGCTAGAGGCCCTTCGAAGGGGCATCCATTCACTATGCATCAAAGGCGATTCCAACTTGGTGGTTCAACAAGTGAATGGGGAATACACATTGAAGAACCTCAGTTTAGCTCCCTACAGAACGATAATCCAATGGTTGATCAATCAGTTCCATCAAGTTAAGATAAGAAAGCATCCTATAACTATTAATAGACACGCTGATGCCTATGCTACCATTGCTCAAAAGTTATTTATAACAACCGATTCAACTACTGCGGTGATCCAACGAAGAACAACCCCATCGGTTGTGCGATTAATCCTACCCATGGAAGGTGATTCAAATTGAAGGGGCAGAATCAGAAAGCAGTTAGAGTCTGGGGAAGGCAAGATGGAACTGAAAGAGCTAGCACAATACTTCATCAATCAATGTAACCTCTACTTTAGGAACGTGGGAGGATGGTTGTCAAGATGTGTTATCCTAGAAGAAGCAGAACAAAGATTGAAGAAAACACATGAAGGCCACTACGAAACAACAGAGATCCCTCTGTACAAAAGAATTCATAGGGAAGTATACTTTTGGCCAATGGTGAAACGAGATGCAACTGAGTTATAACAAAAATGTGATAAGTGCTAACGCTTATTTCAAGCAGCTGAATGCCACTTCGTTGGAACTCAAACAGATTGGAGACAACCCTATATTGACTTCATCAAAGACGGAGTTATTCCTATGGAGAAAATAAATGCGATGGGACTCAAACGAAGGGCTCCACAATTTTATGTCCCAGAGGATCAACTCTATCGAAGGGGGTACTTCAACAGACCATTGAGATGCATAACGAAGGAGGAGGCAACAGAAGTATTGAAGCAAGCTCACGATCTAACCCATATTAAAGGGTCCAAGCTATATGACCAATTGATGACATTAGGGTATTATTGACCAACTATGGAGAAAAATTATGCTGAGTTTGTGCGCAAGTGAAAGGTGTGTCAACTGCATGGAAATATGATCCATGCTCCTTGGGTAGACTTACATTCTTTGGCCAGTCCTTATCCATTCCACACTTAGGCATTTGACATGGTTGGGTCAATACACCCTTTGTCAAGAGGAAAGATCTGGATTCTGGTGGCGACGGAGTGCTTCACAAAATGAACTGAAGCGATACCACTCAGAAGAGAAGCGACTGGCATGGTGGATAATTTTATTAGAGAGTATATAATCTATCATTTTGGGATCCCAAAAGTAATCCTTTCTGATAATGGAACCCCTTTTATGAACAAAGAGGTAACGATGCTCACTGACAGATACTCCATCATCCATCATACCTCAACGGTGGCATATCCCAAGGGAATTAGTCAAGTTAAAGCGACTAACAAGACCTTGGTCAATATTTTGGCCAAAATGATGGAAGATTTCCTAGGATCATGGGATGATAAGATCCCAGTAGTACCGTGGGCCTACCGAACGACTAAGAGAAAACTCATAGGATACACACCGTTCTCCCTTGTGTATGGAGCTGAAGTAATCCTGCTAGTGGAGTTGAAAGTTCCTTCTGCCCATTATGCCCTGCGAAGCAGCATGCACCCTTAGAGCAGACATGTACAATTAGAAGCATTAAATGAGAACAAAGATAATGCGATGAAACTCTCAAGGGCGTATAATGACCTGGTAAGACCTAAGAAATTCATTAAAGGAGTTATAAATTACATCAGAGGGCTCCCTAAGTTTGCTACGAATTGGGAGGAACCTATCATTATGAAGGAGACGCACGATTCAGGTTACTGCTTAATTTCTAAAATGAAAGAGGATAAAAATTTCAAGATTAACAATAAATGGTTGAAAGTTTATCATGTATAGGCTAGTAACCTCAGTTAGAATTTATTTATTTATTTTGGTGCAATTTGTTGTATGAGTTGTTATCTCTTTGATAATAAGATGAAAAAAGTTTATTCGTAAATTGTAAATGCTTGAACTTTGTGATAAAACAAATATATTTCAAGGAAACAAAACATGATGACAAAATACTTTATCTTTCATTGATGAGAGTTGGGTAGATTTACAAAATTAGGAGCTTTTGCCCAAGAACTACATTTAGTATAAAGAAAGAAATAGACAAAATCAAAAGAAAGGACTTCTAGCCCAAGAGGAACCATAGATCAGGCTGGGAAAAGAAGTCCCCAAGTAAGTCCGACGAAGCTTCCAAATGGGTTTGCTGGGCAGCAATGAAGCCTTCGAGAAGGATTTGCACTTGATCTCTTTCAATCAGCAGGGCCTCCCGTTCCATCTTGGCATTTGCTAAGGCTTTTTCAAGCGCCCTCACTTTCTCCTCAGCCACTACCAGTAAAGGGGTCAACTTTGCTAGCGGTTGCTCCTCAGATCACTGGCCTTTGACCTATTTCAGATATTGCTCCCTCTAGGTTTCCAAATTATGGCTCTTTAGAAGCTTTAGGCAGTTTCTTAGCCAAGTTAATTGAAAACCATCCTTGCCCATTTCCTTTAAATTACCCAAGTGATAATTGATGATCACCCTGGTAAGGTCAGATGTTTGGGTATTGACGACCTCAGCAATAACAGTCGCCAAACCTTATAACTTATGGCTCATCACCAGTACGTTGGAGCATAAGCAATCAACAGTAAAAGTCTCAGGATGCTACTGGGCAATGCGTTCAATGATAGACTGATCCATCGCAGAGACTTGAGGAGACTGGTGAAGGACCAGGAGGCAGAAATCTGGTAGAGCCATATCTGGCGAGGGAACCTCAAATCCCGACTCAATGTCTGGTGGAAAATTTGTAGTTGAACCACGATTGTCATGGTTTGAGTTCTCAAATGGGACTTGATCTTCATGCGTGGATTCAACAGCCGTTGGAGCACACTGAACCGTGCTTAGAATGATGGTAGGATCCCTCACAGCCTGCAAAAGAAAGAAAAACTGATGTCAATTTTACAAAAAATCTTAACAAGTGGCTTTTCATTGTTAGTCACCGTTATAGGTGGAGTTTGACGAAAAATCTTAAAAAGTGGTTTTCATTGTTAAGTCACCGTTATAGGTGGAGTTTGACGAAAAAATCTTAACAAATGAGTTTTCATTGTTAAGTCACGTTATAGGTGGAGTTTAATGAAATAATATTAACAAGTGTGTTTTCATTGTTAAGTCACCATTATAGGTGGAGTTTAATGAAAAAATCTTAACAAGTGTGTTTTCATTGTTAAGTCACCATTATAGTGGAGTTTGAGATTGACATTCTACTAACAAGAGATTGAACATTGTCAAGATAAAAGACAAAAAAATATGCAAAAAATAGTGAAATACCTCAGCAACGGCTGAAGCAAGAACAAGAGATAGAGCAGAAGCTGCAACGACGGACACTGTAGATGGAAAATCCATTTCCTCAGGGCCTTCGCAAAACCTTCTGCCAGAGGAGCCTCAGTAAGAAAAACCTCAACATTTGACGAAGAACCTAATTCTGAAAAGGGAACTACGGCGAACATTAAGGGAAAACTCGAAGAAATCGTTCGATCTTCCATGAGTACATCAACACTTGTATAGGTCGAAAAAACCCTGGGGCGAGCATATGAACCAACGGTAGACTGAGTGATATGGGGAGCCACGAGTGAGGATGGCGGGTTCAAACCAGGGGAAAGCTGCACACAATGATGAAATGTTAGGAATGGGAAATAAAGTTTAGTAAGGAGGAATGCGCAAGAGGGGACTTTACCTATGAAATATACAAAAAGGGAGACACCACAATGGCAAAGCTCATCAGAGAAAATTGGATAATTGAGCCAACGATAGATATGGTCAGACCAGGGGCAGTTACCTGAAAGATCAAGAAAAAAATGTGAAGACTTAAAGAAGAAATCAGGAAAGGAAAATACAGTTGAGTAAAGAATAAGTTGTTACCTTTAGGGGGTAAGAGGAGACTGGGACGATATCCAGAGGGACCATTGGAAGCACTGTTGGTGCAACTGGAGACATTGGAGTTTCTTCTAGGGGTAAAGCAGCCTCAACGGAATCCTCCGAAGAACCAGCCCTCCTAGCGGCCTCTTTTGCACGCCAGGAAGGAGAATGACGAGAATATGAAAGACCATACATGGGATAACGGGGAAGAGTTGCATCGACGGAGCTATTCCCAAAGCGTCCTCCCACGAAAGTACTAACAGTAGGACTGGGCCTTTCTTCTTCAACCTCCTGCGCCAAGTTTCTAAGTGTTAGAAAACACAGTTTGCTAAAGTGAAAATGAATAATTGTGAAAAACATGAATACATCTGATTCAGGGGGAGAATTGGATGATATCACCATTGGCGAGGAGGGAGGGGAAGTAGATGGTGAGGACCTCTCGGTGGGATGCCATTCAGCGTTAGAACTATCATCCAACCTAATATCCTCAGTAGCAGGAGTAACTAGAGTGAGTTGTTCGTCAGGAGCCCATTTTTTCTGGGACTTAATGCCCAGAGTCTTTTTCCTCGCACCAAGAGCACCAAGACTTGAGGGGATTCTTGAGCTCTTCCTTCGCTTTGATACCCCCCAAGATGGATCTACCAAAATGGCAGGGAAAGCAGAGGCAGGTGGAACGACAGGAGTGTGTCATTGGAACTCAGAGTTTATCCGTTCCACCTCAGCTGGCACTTGCCTTTTCAATTCCTCACTTACTTTGGCAGAAATCAGAGGAAGAACGGAGGCAATGGGAAACGCATCCAAGGTAATATGAGAAGAGGGTTGCGACTTAGACTTCAAAGAAGTTCCACTCTTAGAAGCCCTCGGTCTCTTGGATGGAGGCTTAGAAGCTCCTTCACCAGAAGCTACACTGGTCAAGGCACGCTTGCCAAAAACACTTTTAGAAGGGGCAGGCTGCTTGGGTGTTGGAGATTTCTTGGACTTGGGGGTAGCAATGGGAATTATAGAGCAATAAGGAGGAAGCTCAGAGGGAGGATCTTTGGGAGTTTGGCTCAGAGAGAACTCGAACCCAAGAACGGAATTACTTTTAAGCCTCAGCTCCAAGGCAGAAAAATAAAGAACTGGGGGATATATTGGAGGCCCCTGAATGAACTCAAAAAATTGGGCCAGCTGCTTCGGCGAGGACGTCGTTGTAAATATAAAAGTCACATCCCCTTGCCTTGTGATAGTTGGGATGGTGACTCACCCAGCCATCCCCTATGAACCAGTAGAAGTGTAGAAGGATCAAGCCTCGCTAAATGTGACCTTAGGGTGGGTTAACTGAAAAACTGGGCGAGGCACCCATTGATCGAAAGCGAATTGGAGGCTACACCGATTGGGGTTTTAGTTCTCGCATGTATATCCCCACTCAGTGTAAGAAGGAAGATAATTGAGCGAGAATAAAAGGACCACAACCAGTGAAGGATCTTCAATGATGAGGTCCAAGGTAGTTGGTTGAACCACCTTTCCTCCATGACTGGAAAAACCCCAAGTGTGGAGGAAAAACTCCTATCCATAAGGCCTCATCACAAAGCAGCTAGGTTTGTCAATAATGGTAATTAACTCTTTGCGACTCTATTTTTTATGGAAAATATATGAGCGCGGGGGCAAGACAGTTTCCCCAGAGGGAGGACGGATAGTTTGGGCTGCTACTGCAGGGAAGCGAACGTAGAGGAAGACGGTTAGAATTATAGCCTTGGTAAATTTGACTAAGTTATAACGGCCAAGGGACCATTCCATGTCAAAATAAGTTTTGTCAAGCCAATTATAGAGGGATCCCAAGGCCATTTCTGTTAGAGGAAGCCTGACACCCTGAGCCAAATGAATTGATATATTGATGAGGTCCCTTTGGGCCTGGTCATTTAATTTCCCAGGAAAAATGAAATGAGATAGAATTACAAGAATGTAAGATGGAAATTCCAGGGATGTACCTTGGCCTTGGGCAGCATCAGAAGAACCCTCCTCAGAAAGATCTTGGAAAAAGTAATTGATGAGAGGACTAGAGGTGGCTTTGTTGGATGAACCAATGCACCTTCGACATATGCGATCCAACTCTAAGCGATCAGCAGCCTCTTCGGCGTCTAGATATTCATCAGAGTAAGGCACATCGCCTGTGGGTTCGAGGCCTAAAAGCTCACAAATATCTTCCAGTATAACGATAAAATTACCCCACGCAGCTATGAAAGTTGGGCTGTATGGGGCCAAGTTATTTTATTAGGATTAGTTTTTAGGATTTCATTTGTTTTTATTTATTTTTTAGATTTTACATTTTTAGGAATTTAATTTTTTAGTTTTATTAGATTTCATTTTATTTATATATATTTTTTATTTTATTTCTAGTTTTATTTTTTTTTAGTGTGTATCATTTTTTTGGGGGTACAAAATAAACACACACACAAACAAACACCAAAAACACCCTCACCCTCACACACTATCCTACACCCTCACCCATCTAACCATTCCCACTTCATCGTCCTCACCACAACTCTCTCTCTCCTACCACCATAACCAATCACCAACCAACACCAAAATGGGGACCTAAACCCGTCACCTCCCCTTAACCCATACAAAAAAAACCCACCGGCGAAGAACCCACACCCACTGGCGCTGACTCGCCAGAACCCTCATCGCTGGCAGACCTTACATTCGAACTCGCCGGCGCCATCCGCGCCGTCGAAACCCATTTCCAGCAAGCTCTTAACTTAGCCAAACCCAGCTCCAACCCCTTACCCGCTGTACCCATCCGATCCGAACCCACCTCCGGTGAGACAACCCGGAACCCAATCCCCAGCCTTAATCCGGCGAACCCGACCCTTACCCGGATGGATCTCCCACCAAAACCACTGCTGAAACCTACTCCAACCCAAAAAAAAAAAAAATCGGACCTGTTATTCACAAAACAAACAACCAACAAATCTTTGACTTATCCAACTAAAAATCCCACCAATATCTCATCAAAGCCAAACAAAATCTCCCAAGAAACAAGATACTTCGTGGCTTTTAAAAAGAAAGGGATGCAAGCTTATTTAAGACTCTCAGCACAGAAAAAAGAGAGATACGTAGAGAGAGAAAATCACAATATGTACATAATAGGTTCATAAAAAAATTCCAAAAAAATTATTTTAGTTTTAGAATAAATTTTAGGTTTGTTTTTTATTCTTTTTGGTGTAATCAAGTGCTGGATTAGTGACAAGATTGAGACGCATTTCATGAACGCGATTCGACAAGGAGACTTGCGTATTGTATTCTATTTATCTATTCAAATTTATTTCATGTTTTTGATATTTTATTGAATGTTGTTTATGCACACATGAGAATGTTTGGTTAAACACCCCGTTCAAGGGGTGGGATGTACTGCGTATGATGTTACTCTAATTAATTGGTTTCATTAATTTTATATTTCTAAGTAAATTAATTTTAAATATCGCCAATTAATTTATGTAACGAGAGTTAGTAAATTAATTGAACGAATTGATGTTTGAATTTAGGAATCGAACTAGAGATAGGTTTTTCCGATATTTGAATATTAATTCGGTGTTGAAATTTGAGGATTAAAATTGTTTTCGTTAAATTGATCCTAGCGGGTAATTTTCTGAAAATAGTGTAGTCCTAATTTTTCATTCGTGTGACATTTTTAAATTAATTTTCTGAAAAAGATTTTATTAAATTTATAATTTTAACGAGAATTAGATTATCGATTCAATATTATCTCGAAATATTTCAAATTAATAAATTGAGAAATTAAAATAATTGAAAATGCAGTGTAATCCCATCTCTTGACCTTCTTTCATATTTCACACTTGGTTGCACATTTTTTCATCATTTAGTCATTTTATAATTTTTAGCATTTGTTAGTAAATTTTTCCCTTGAAATTGTTTTTTTTTTTAAAAATATGTATTTTCATAAAAAAAAATTGGAATTGCACGTTTTCACATTTATTGTTTCACCTTGAAAGTAGGATTGATACCCGTACTCACCGTAATACGAGTTATTTTTAGACAAGTTTTGTAGGTACTCAAGGGAATTTTGAGAGTGGCTTTTACAATACAACGATACACATACAAAAAAAAGCTTCTTATCAAATGGCGCCGTTGCCGCTTTCTTGACGTGGAGACATGATTGAAGACTTGTAATTTTATTTATTAGACTGGTTGTATAGGATTTTTAAGCTTGGTATTTATTTTGGTGTATTTTGACACCGATTTTTTTGTAATAATTATTCATAAAACAAAAAAAAAAAAGCGAAAAAGGAAACCGGACAAGGTAGAGAGAGAGCGTCCAAGGCGAGAAAATTTGAAGCCTCTCTACTTTGGATCGGTTGGACTCCCGGGGACGACTGAGATAGGCGAGATCTCCCCTCGGTCTAGGCCTGTCAATGGGTCGGGTCTGGACCCGGACCCGACCCGAACCCGATCCGTATAATAGGGTCTGAGCATATTTTTTTGGACCCGAGACCCGAAGACCCGAATACTCGAAGACCCGTTTATTAAACGGGTAGGGTTTGGATCTTATACAAGACCCGGACCCGAAGACCCGACCCGAATTGTACATTATTATTTTGTATATATATACTATAAATTTATAAATATATCTTATCAATATAAGATGTAAGTATTATATATAAAAATATATATTTATGTATATAATAAATATAAGTAATATATGTTTTATTTATACTAATAATATTCTATTATACATTACAAAATATTTTAATTTAAGATTAAATAATAAAGAAGGGGGATAAAATAAAATAAATATAAAATAAATGTACATATTTGACCAGACCCGGACCCGAACCCGAGACCCGAAGACCCGAACGGATCCGGGTCTGGATCCAATATTGTAGACCCGATAAAGACCCGGACCCGAACCCGAACCCGATGAAGACCCGATTACACGGATCTGGATCTCCCTAAACCCGACCCGTCTCCGACCCGTTGACAGGCCTACCCCGGTCGACTCAACTCGGTCTTCACCCCACGTGTGTAAAAACTGTGGGAGGTATAATTTTTTTTATCCCTCGCGAATCTCCTGCAAGCGAGTACATTTTTTGTGTGATTAAGTGCTCCTATGTGCTTTTAATTTCTGCATCGCACTTAAATTGAATGGTTTGATGAATTAATTTACCTAAGACCTGGACCCGGTCATTGAAACGAGAAGGGATTTCATCACCCGATTCACTCGCTTATCCATTGTGTGCTACCCTACCTGTCATCAAATTTAAAACCAATCAACTAGCTAGCCCCGTAGGAACACATTTTTGCAACAGGCAATCACAAAGATAAATTTCGTGCATTTTGTCGCCCGCGGACTTAATTATAATTTGACTACCCCTTTCACTAATTTTGAAGATCATAAATGGCTATGTGCTCGTTAGGATTTTTTTGTTAACTCGTGTGTGTCCAATTCCATTCTTTAGGTAGTTGATTTTAATTAGTTCGCCCATATCAAGAGTCCATTTTCTCCCATTTTTTCGAAAAATACCAAAACTATTTTTTCTCTTTTTAAAAATATTTTCAAAAATCCCAAAAAGATTTTTTTCCATATTTAAAATACCAAAAAGATGTTCCTTTTCTTATTTTCAAAAATCACAAAAAGATTTTCTTTTCTTTTGAAAAATATTTAAAAACCAAAAAAATATTCCTCTTGTCATGGCCGAAGAACGTCCTTTACGGGAATACTTTGGCCATTTCACATTCTCTCGAATTTGTTTGATGATAAGCCCGAATCGAACCTTCATTCATTAATTGATGGCGTTCACTCTCAAACGTACACCGTTGATACTCCTGTGTCATCCATGCACACATCTCATCTTCCACCGCCTCCGGTGACGAGTGTCAACCCATCACATGCTTCGCCGTGCACACACTACTTTCTTAGCGATCACTTATCCCATGAGTGTCCATTTATATTCTATCCATCATAATCCACCTTGGAACATGTGTATCCCTATGACACTGTTTTGGAACCACCCTTGACGTATGGTCACGACATATCTAATGTCGAGGGGTATGAGTACCCAAGCTATTCATATCGGCCTGATCATCCTTCCATGCAATATGAATCCCAACGCCATGTTGTAGATCCTTACGGTTTCCAACAGTCGTCATCGCCACCTCGTGCACATCATACCTATCAGTCCCCTTTATATGCTCCTCATGCTGATCACACTTTTGTCCCTCACGGATATGCTTCTCCCGTGAATGCTACACTTGACCCTGCTCCACACACTTCATATGAGTATTCTCCACATCCTAGTGTTTCTAGCGAGTTGTGTCCACCTCACCCACCGCCGCCACTCGCCACCACTTCACCACCACCTTGCACATCCTCTCCCGAAAGTCTTTTGCACAAGTTCGAGCACACTCTTCAATCTCAAAATGAACCACTTCAAAGGCTTGAACAACGATTATATGATTTTGAGTGTGCAAACGAGATGTGTTCCACCTCAAGTCAACCCATTATTGACCCCGCGTGGGATGATGATGTGTTGTCTTGTGCCACTGATTTTGAGTGTGACCAACCCTATCCTCCTGAGAATCTTGAAGTTGCGACCACCCAGTGGTCCGGGACCCAAGTTGACAATATTGTTGACATATCCCCTGTTTGTGAGACGGATCCCACACCGCCCTATCCCCTCGAACCCACCATTGCAGTTTGTCTTTCCCCTTCCATAGAATCCTTACTTATGCCCGAGCCTACACCTACTGAGCCCACTGCGTGTGTTCCTAAGGAACCACTTCATCCTAGGTTAGCTCCGGCTTCGAGTGCTACCCACTGTCTTGAGATTGCATCCGAGATGGTTTCTACCTCTTTGGATATGGATCCTGTCCCACCATGTTTGGCTCCCATTGAGTCATATATTTATGTTGATTCTTCTGTCTTGGCTTTGGATAACTCGCTTGATTTTTCCACCACCACTAATGGTGACACATTGGTGGATAAGTTGATCACTCCATCATTAACTTTCAAACCTCCTCCTTCGCGTACCCTTGAGGATCACTCAGTGCCTTATGAGGAGTGTGTGTCTCTTACTCGTGAGTTAGATCATCTTCTCCCACCCTTTGTCCCACCCGATCCACCCACTGTCCCTTCCACCCCACCACTTGGTTTGGACCTTGTTATTTCACCTCACCTGTTCCCATCTAAGCATTTAGATCCTCACCTCCACCCACCCTCCACCCTAGTACTCCACGATCACATTTGTGCATTTTTTATAGACCCCACTATCCATGTGAGTATTTGTGCTACTCTTATCTTTCGTCACACCGAGCTTGTAACTTTATGCACTCCACTTCCTTGTGGTGTTTTCCATCGATAGCTCCCTGGCGTGTCATGCTGCGACCATTATCACCGTCCATTTATAGAACGATCATGCACTTTCTCTGAGGCCCACACCATTATTCTTGCCAAACCATTTTGCCTCCCCCACCAACTTGAGCACCATTCTTATAGGGCCCTTGTTGCCCTCACCTTTACGCTAAATAAGGCCCGTGATCGGTGCCTGTTCACCCTCACCCTTACCCTTCGTCCATGTACCACCCTACCCACCCACCCCTGGTCCACCGATTCTTTGCATCGAGTGATGCACTTTGCTATACAAGTGCATTGACCCCTTTAGTCCTAATTTAACAAGATTAACGCTTCAGTCTTGTTTGGGGGTGACTTATCACCCCAATTTTTCTGCCGCCCCTCACTTTCATAGATCTTATCTTTAGGGTGAGTTCCGATCGGTATGGCTGAAGACGTTAAACTTAGCGCTACCAGGAGGTAACCCGTTGTTCATTGTTTTTTAGTATGAGTCTTACCCTATTTGGGAGTGGTATTTCACACCACCCAATGCTTTTCACATGCTTTATAGACTTGTACGTCTTTTTGTATCACATCTGTTCTTCAGGTTTCATCTATGCTCTAGAGTGCAGTACAATTTCATAAGCGGTTCATTATGGTAATATCTTTCCTCCATTGTGCTTTTCATTTTTATATATGGTTTTAAACGCCAAGGACGATGTTCTCTTTTGTTTGGGGGTGGGAAATTTATCAAAATCGTACCTCTTTTGAAAATTTTCAGAAACAAGTGATTTTAAACTTTTTGTCCAGTTAAATTTAAATTTTTATGACATGATTTGTCTATCATCCCTCTTAAAAATTCGAAATACACGTGTTTGACCAAAAACTTACGCTTTTAACCATAAACTAATTAATATCTCTTAAAGCGTATTTGCACTATGAATTTCTAAACTCGGGAATTTCACACTATCACTTTTACAATCAAAAGTTCAAGAGTAAATATATTCTCAAGAAAGCCTTAAAAGATCGCTAGTGGCGACTTAAACCCGTGAGATTTGAGCTTTTCACCTTTTTGAGGGTTTTTACGTATCTCCGAGTCACAAGTTGACTCAACTTTCTTTGGGTACTACATTTAGTCGTTGTATGATCTCATTATTTCTTCAAATTTGGCTTAATCACTGAGAATGACATTACTTTCGAGTTGTAAGAAATATGTGTCTTGTAGTTGTCTCGAGCACTAAACCGATTTTTTCATACACTTACCATTTTCTTATCACATTATCATTCACCCTTTATCATTTTCCATATTACCCTTATCCATATGTCCCAAATACCATCCATCATTGCCATCATTTTTGAGAAAAAGAATGTTTGAAATTTTCCATGTAAATTGTCTTCATTTGTGCTATGAAAAGAAAAATGTATCGCAATAAAAAAAAATAATAACAAAAAAAAAGAAAGAAAAAAAAAATAGAAAAAAAGAAAAAGAAAGATGCGATCATAAGTTCAAATGATGAAGACAACAGTCAGTCAAAGTGTGTCACTCTTCTCAAAACACCCCATCATTCATCTTCTTCATTTCATTATCCCTGCATACCTTTCATAAACCCTATTTTTCACCCTTGGTAAAGTGTTCGGGCAAATGAGAAGATTATATGGTGAATAACTCGACATTCTCGACATAGTGGTTAGCATTCGTTCATGAGATCAAATTTTTTTCACGTATCCGTCCTTTTTTATAAAGTGTGTGAGACATTTGAACTTGTTTACATTTACTCACATCTTCACACACTAGAGAGATACACTTACCTAATTTTCAGAGAGTTCGATTCAGAGAGATATATCCAGTGAGAATTGAAGTCAAAATGTTGATTCTATAAAGGCGATCATAGAATTACTCTAATGATACTCAAGATTGTTTCACATTACACATGCTGAGTTTTAGGAAGGATTACGCTTTTGGTATTAAGTAATTTCATATCTTACTTTGATAAGTTGAATACGGTGTTCCTTGATGTCCTTTTAAAGTTGGGTTGTATAACGTTTCATTATCTACTCAGATACTGCATTTAAATAAGTTTTTGAATTTTATGGGTACATTCACTGCAAACCCTCACGAGACATCACTCGTCCTGTAGGGCAACCTACAGGTTTAACGACTTGTTGCACATGCTAAGTGCAATCGCCAGTGCCTGCGAAAGTGGCACACTTTTGGATACTTATCTCTATTTTCTCTCTAATTTTTGCTCGAGGACTAGCAATGTTCTGTTTGGGGGTGGTGTGATAAGCACCCAAAAGTGTCTATTTTATACCCCGAATAGATGAATTTTAGTCGCTCGTTTTTAATAAAAATTGGCCTTATGTTCATATTTTATCATTTTGCAAGTCAATACGCAGTTGCGATACAAATAATGCTAAATCAGTGCAATTGCAATTCAATAGCGATCAAAAGCATGTATAGAAGAAATCAAGGAGATCGCAAAGTCTGGAGTCCATTCTGACCCTGCCGAGATGTGATCCGATGCCCCGAATTAGTCCCGTAACCTAGCGCAAACCGAGCCCAATCCATCACCCGATCCTGTGTGTGTTGAGTTTGTACCATTTTATATTTTCTTAGATTTTTATTTTGAGTCGTTTTATTTTTAGGATTTATTTTAAAATTATTTAGGATTTTTAGAATTTATTTGCATATTTTATATTTTATCTTTATTAGTGTATTTTTATTTTTATTTTTATTTTGATTAGTTATACTTTTTATTTTATTTTATTAGGATTAGTTTTTAGAATTTCATTTGTTTTTATTTATTTTTTAGATTTTACATTTTTAGGAATTTAATTTTTTAGTTTTATTAGATTTCATTTTATATATATATATTTTTTATTTTATTTCTAGTTTTAATTTTTTTTTAGCGTGTATCATTTTTTTAGGGTTACAAAATAAACACACACACAAACAAACACCAAAACACCCTCACCCTCACCCTCACACACTATCCTACACCCTCACCCATCTAACCATTCCCACTTCATCTTCCTCACCACAACTCTCTCTCTCTTCTACCACCATAACCAATCACTAACCAACACCAAAATGGGGACCTAAACCCATACAAAAAAAAACCACCGGCGAAGAACCCACACCCACTGGCACTGACTCGCCAGAACCCCCATCGCCGGCAGCCCTTACATTCGAACTCGCCGGCGCCATTCGAGCCGTCGAAACCCATTTCCAGCGAGCTCTAAACTTAGCCAAACCCAGCTCCAACCCCTTACCCGCTGTACCCATCCGATCCGAACCCACCTCCGGTGAGACAACCCGGAACCCAATCCCCAGCCTTAATTCGGCCAACCCGACCCTTACCCGGATGGATCTCCCACCGAAACCACTGTCGAAACCTACTCCAGCCGAAAAAAAAAAAAAATCGGACCTGTTATTCACAAAACAAACAACCAACAAATCTTTGACTTATCCAACTAAAAATCCCACCAATATCTCATCAAAGCCAAACAAAATCTCCCAAGAAACAAGATACTTCGTGGGTCTTAAAAAGAAGGGGATGTAAGCTTATTTAAGACTCTCAGCACAGAAAAAAAGAGAGATACGTAGAGAGAGAAAACCACACTGTGTATAATATGTACATAATAGGTTCATAAAAAAAATTCCAAAAAATTTATTTTAGTTTTAGAATAAATTTTAGGTTTGTTTTTTATTCTTTTTGGTGTAATCAAGTGCTGGATTAGTGAGAAGATTGAGACGCATTTTATGAACGCGATTCGACAAGGAGACTTGCGTATTGTATTCTATTTATCTATTCAAATTTATGTCATCTTTTTGATATTTTATTGAATGTTGTTTATGCACACATGAGAATGTTTTGCTAAACACTCCGTTCAAGGGGTGGGATGCACTGCGTATGATGTTACTCTAATTAATTGGTTTCATTAATTTTATATTTCTAATTAAATTAATTTTAAATATCGCCAATTAATTTATGTAACGAGAGTTAGTAAATTAATTGAACGAATTGATGTTTGAATTTAGGAATCGAACTAGAGATAGGTTTTTTCGATATTTGAATATTAATTCGGTGTTGAAATTTGAGGATTGAAATTGTTTTCGTTAAATTAATCCTAGCGGGTAATTTTCTGAAAATAGTGTAGTCCTAATTTTTCATTCGTGTGACATTTTTAAATTAATTTTCTGAAAAAGATTTTATAAATTTATAATTTTAACGAGAGTTAGATTATCGATTTAATATTATCTCGAAATATTTCAAATTAATAAATTGAGAAATTAAAATAATTGAAAATGCAGTGTAATCCCATCTCTTGACCTTCTTACATATTTCACACTCGGTTGCACATTTTTTCATCATTTAGTCATTTTATAATTTTTAGCATTTGTTAGTAAATTTTTCCCTTGAAATTATTTTTTTTAAAAAAATATTTATATATTTTCATTAAAAAATTTGGAATTGCACGTTTTCACATTTATTGTTTCACCTTGAAAGTAGGATTGATACCCGTACTTACCGAAATACGAGTTATTTTTAGATAAGTTTTGTAGGTACTCAAGGAAATTTTGAGAGTGACTTTTGCAATACAACGATACACATAAAAAAAAAAGCTTCTTATCACATTCCAAGCAGCGAAATGAGCTGGAGAGCCTCCAGGCCCCTCGAAATCAATTTGGGACCAAGGGAGGTCGCCTCGATCAAGATGGAAATACAGAGTTCCCTCTGTGTGTTGGGGGGGGGGGGGGGAAGGGAAGAAACCCCATTCAACTGAATCCTTGTCTTCGTCACTAAGAACCAAAGAATCACACTTGGCACTAAAAGTGCACATTTTGTAGAGCCCTGAGAAGTCATCGTCTTTGCCAAAAATCGGAGACCGACGGTAAAAATGTAATTGATCTTGGCGAGCAACATCCAAGGCGGTGGCTCCCATAGTGGCAGCAACGGTAGCAGTGGTAGCGATGGAAGTTGGTTGAGCACCAGTGCTAGCAACCTTGGGAGTACCTAAAGAGGCCATTTTCAGATGGTGGTGAGAGTAAAATCTTGCGGGGAAGAATAAAGAAGGGCTTAGTAAGGTGGAACACAGTCGCTAGAGGCGGTAAACGAGGCAAAGAAAGAAATAACAAGAAGATAAGCTTGGTAGCAAAGGCGGTTTGATATTTTCTCTTTCTAAAGCCTATGGGAGTTTGAAGAAGATGAAGCTAAGGTAAATGAAAAAATGGCTAAGTGTTTGAATAATAGGCGTTTGAAATTCTTAAGTTGGCTGTTGAGTCTCCCACCACCACACGTGCAAAGCCGCCCACAATCATTTCAAATGGACATGTGGCACTTCGGGGAGTGTCCTGACACTTTAAAAAACGACACTAAATCATTAATGAAGTAATGCATGGGGAATAAAAAGGTTTTTTTCAAAACAATTTATGATTTCGTCGCCAGATTTTTTTTGTCAGACACATCGGATGTCCCACAACGCAAAAGTTATTACCACGGTTTAAAAAGCTATGATATCCCCTCGCCACAAGTCTAAACGGGGTTTAGCGGTGACTTAGGTACATTGGGGATAATTTTTTGCTTTTTGAACAAGATGAAATGATGGCACGAAATAGCCTAGATAGGGGAGAAGTTTGCTTTCGAAGAGTCAAAACGGATGAGGTATGACGACAGAAAAAGTTGCGATGTCCCTTTGCCATTTTTCGACGATTCGTAGCGCTTTTGGTTCAGATACATCGGGGAGAATTTTACTTTTTCTGGCAGTAATAACGGCTAAAGTTGTAACGTAGACAGAGATGCAAGAATCTTTTCAGAAATAGGAGGTTCGTCAGATTGAGAAGTTTTCGTGCAGACATTTCTTGTTACCACAAAAAACTCTACACGAAGGAGAAAATGTAGCGGGGCTTGAAGATAATCTCGAGATTAGAGATAATCCCCCCAACTAATACAATAGACTCAAGGTAATAAGGAAAAGGGGAAGCTTAAGCGAGGTGGCTCAGCGTGGCAACTCAAGCGAGACAGCTTAGCGTGGCATCGCAAGTGAGGTACCTCAGTGCGGCAACCCAGGGAGATCTTCCAGCGAAGTAACTAGTCGAGAGGGCTCATCCTTTAGCTTTGTTGTCTTAATTAGTCATGTTGTACCCTTTTTATATATTGGCTACAAGTTATAACGATTGTAGTGATGTAATCATTACAGCGCTATTTAATGTGAGGTCAAACGGTACTCGCGAGAGACCAGGCTTGAAAGGACCTGGGAGAGCTTTTATGCTTTATCGACCTTACCGTGGAAAATTAAGAGGGACTTGGTTTGGAAGATTGAGAAGTGAGGCAATGTTGGGGCTTGTCCTGACCATCTTAGATACACCTAGTAAAACACCGAAAGACCTTTGATCGTGGAATCTTGAGCGAAGCGACCTTGAGTTCCATCGTACGTTGAGTTGTGAACCAAACAACCCTCAGAACACAAATTTTCGTATCTTTTGGTAACGAAACACAAAAACCATAAGTAATATTCAAGAGTTATCGTATGATAGGAATACAAATCTACAATTTAAAGATAAAATTTCATATACGTGATAAATTTTCCCTATGTTAAGAAGATGGCACGATAAGCTATTAGGATACACCCTAGAAACCCCAAAATGTATCGTGTACGGAAGACATAACATCGATAATCACTATAAGAACAATAGTTAGAGATAACTTTTTAATAAAATATCTTGATTAACACCAAGTCCAAATAAAACACCAGTGCCCCAGTGAATTTCTTTAACTTTTTTCGATCCCGGAATGGAAATGAGATCATACCCTATCAAATTTTATTAATAAACTCTTTCATCCACCATAAGTAAACAATTCTATGTGAATAATAGTAGACCGACTCACTAAATTTACCCATTTTCTTCAAAACGGATTATTTTCAAAGTCTCAGTACTAGAATGTAGTAAGGTTATTAACATGAACGATTTAGTAGTTCCATCGAATGAAATAATAGACATACCTGGAAGCTTATATTACCTCGAATATTATATAAGGGCACGCTCTTTTAGACTATACCTTCCCTACTTAGACGAGTTTAGACTAAACATCACTATGACTTAAAAACACCCTACCTTAGCTTTCACAAATCTTTTCTAATAAGACCTTAAGGCTTAGCGACTTTGACCTTATAAAGCTCGGTATATGCATCAATTATGTTTTGATTACTTCTATAACTCTCCTTTCCACAGTAATATCTTCGCACATAATGTTATAAATGCTTGCAACTTCATTTACAATGTTATACAACCATATTTAAGGAAATTCTTTTATTTTCATTAGTACACCCTAGTCTACACAAATCCCATCCATCTATTAGGTCCAAAAAAATTATCCAACTACATATATAATATATCTAGAAGAGCCTAAAGTACCTTAAAGAATCCTTTTTTATACGTCTATGGTAGATCCCTGAGATTATGTTATTAGCCATAATAACCATAGTAATACTTAGCGAACCTTTGCAAACCTGAGAACCAATTAAATTAATAAATTGAAAGTACCCAAAACTATTAGATGATTACCTTCTATTGGCTTAATAAAATTTGACTCATACAAATCCATTATCCTGATATTTAGGAAACTAAGTAAATATTTACTTAAGATTTCAATTACATTTTTCCTCAATATATGAAATTTAAATAAACCCCTTTACAGAATTATCAACTACGATAAACCATTGATGTATTTTTTAACTACTTTCACAATCACAATCAGACCTTTTAGTAGTTCCTCAAATTGTACACCATCAATAGAAATGCTAAACCGAAGCAGTCAGTATGAGATACTGTACCAGCATACAAATTAATTTTATAGTAGACTTGGTAGCTTTAGACAAAATTGAACTTCTTTGATTAAATATCCCAAATATTTTTGAAAGCTTGACTTACGATTCAAATTTCATCCCCTTAATATTAGCTAAAACTAATCTTTAACGATTCAAGTATAAATTGTCCACCTACGTTATTAATGGAACTTATACCTTTAATCAACTACTATGTAATGCAATGTAACATATCCTTGTTACGAGGTCAGTACACAACCTATACTATCCCCTTAGCATGACGAAATACATTGAGTAAAATGAAATCCATAAAACCAGACTATACGTATTTTTACAAACACCCGGTTTCGACACATGATCCCAGCAAAGCTTGTAAATGCCGATTAATTAGCGGAAACACCTTTTCATTTTTAAGTACATCATTATCCTTTATACGATTGCATTGCGCAACTAATCACGAGGGAACCGATTTTGGCAAACTACAAATTTATGAACCTGTCCTTCCAAATATATCACACACCATAGACAACATGTATACTATGAGAATTTGGAACCTCAATATATAGGAATTTCGAGGACGATTTTTTTTAGGTAAGTAGATTGTAATCTGAATATATAATTACAAATTTAATGTCGCGTTAATTATTTCTCGAAATGACATTTTTTAATGAAGTCGACAAATAAATAATAAATTTTTTATCAAGTATCAAGCATACATTATTTTATAAAGTTACACACGTATTATTATAGTGGAGGATTAAAATAACTTTTTTTTCTATATATACCCATTTACACTAAAGACTAAAGGTACCCCAAATTTAATTCTAACTAAAATAAATTTGTTTTTGTTATTATTTAAACAAGAAACTTAAGGGTTAAAAATTTAAGTTTTAAACTTTAAATACCTAGGGGTGTCAAACCTAAATAACAAAACTTACACAAAAGAAAAAAGAAAAAAAAAGAAAAGAAAGAAAAGAAATTTTTCACGCACTCCACCTAATCTCCCCAACCTTATCCCCTCCCCCTCCATCCTACACATATCTGTTTAACCCACACGTAACCTCTTTTATATAAATAAAACCAACCTTCTCTCCTACACAAGCAAAGACAACAAGTTTCTAATTTAGAAACACTCCATAATTTCTCTTCCAAACTCCCCCTCCCACGAACAAGTATAATCCTTCTTCCTACCGCTTTTTTCCACATATATATATAAGGATAAGATTATATACATACCTATTAGGTGGGTTTTAAATTCGATATATATATATATATATATATATATATATATATATATATATATATTGTTGGAAACAGCTGGCAACAGCTGTATTTGCAAAGATTTGAAAAAACAATTGCTTTTGTCTATCTTTAATGAACAGATATAGCGCTGCTCTGCACGCCCTTTGGAAACAGTCCCACATCGGTGGGATGTGAAAAATAAGTTGTGTATATTTACAATTTTTTGGGACTAAAGGTTCAGCCCTTTGGGCATTCAATGTTTTGTGGGTATGTGGGGCAGACCCAATGGGCCAAGTCACACGCGCGCGCCGCCGCCGTCCGTCCGGCCCGGGTCCGGGTCCTGGGCTCATTAAGAATTAATTTTTTGGACAAATAAATTAACGTTTTTGGGCTTTAAAAATTATATTTTAACGGTAATTAATTCCAAAAAATTAAAACGTGGTTTAGTCTGTGTTGATTTCTTCAACCGAGTTGCCCACTTCTTCCAGTTTTTTCTCCACGTTGTTTACCAACGTCTCTTTTTTTTTGCCCCATAAAAGAGCTGGTTGCCTCCGGTTTTGGCACACAGTTATCTGCTTACAACACAGATTTTTTCTCTCTACAATTCTGAAAAAAAATTTCTTTCTCCCAGAATACTTTTTCCAGAATAATTAATCTTACAGATTAATTATAGAATCGAGCAATTAATACATAATGGGTGTATACAGACCGGATTAATTCTTGTGCTGTTAATCCGTAATTTCATTTTGGAGGCTGTTTTATTCTGGGGGTGACGGGGCTGTACACTGTCGGCACAATTGGAGGCAGAGCCGCGAAACACCTTAAAGAGAGCGACCTAGTCCGCGACTCAGCCGTGTTCTTGACTCTCCAGTTCCGGAATTCTTATACTTTTCTGCCCAGATTTATTAGCTCCAAAAATTGGGTAATTTCGTTCCTGTTTTTAATTCTGCATTTAATTATTTAAATTGCTGCTACAACATATATATATATATATACTCCATAAGTGTAAAAACCGAAAACTCAAAACTCTCAAAAAAACCGAAAACTCAAAACTCTCAAACTCAAAACTCTCAAAACACACACACACACATATATATATATACTCCATAAGTGTAAAAACCGAAAACTCAAAACTCTCAAAACACAAAAAATCCATATATATATATATATATATATATATATATATATATATAAGGAGAGGTTTACAAGTGGACCAAAAGAATGGACTTTAACAAAAAAACACATAATAGCATATTAATTTTAATTCCTATAGTGTAATTGGTCCGCGCCAGTGGCACCAAATATGCATGTCGATCGATCCCCCACTCCTCACACGCCCCCCACCAACCCCACCCCACCCTCCCACCCCCACCCCATGGCAGCCGTGCTGTCACAAGGGCTGTCACAAGGGCTGCTATGGTGATGGTGGTGGTTGGGGGGGTGAGGGGGCAGTGGGGGTGGGTGGGGTGGGGGGTTAGTGGGGTGAAAGTGTGGTCTCGGGTGCCGCTGGCGCGGACTAATTACACTATAGAAATTAAAATTAATGTGTTATTATGTGTTTTTTGTTAAGGTCCATTAAAAAATTCATTCTTTTGGTCCACTTGTGAACCTCTCCATATATATATATATATATATATATATATATATATATATATATATATATATATATATATATATATATATATATATATATATATACACACACACACAATAATGCTCTTGTGCGGACTAGTCTGCATTTTAAGAATGCGGACTGGACATGTGTTACCTAACGGTGCGCTCAGAAATTATCGCCTAAATTATAGGTACACTCTCTCTCTTTTCTGGGTCACCGCCAGGTGACACATGTCCGGTCCGCACTCTTATAATGCGAACTAGTCCGTACAAGAGTAGGACTGTATGTATATATATATATATATATATGGTGTTGGGGTATGTTTAGGGGTGGTTTAAGTTTTACATATAGTAGTGGCAAATGGGCGGTTATGGGCAGTTATGGACGGGTCAAAAATGGATATGGATAAATTTGGGCGGGTCAAAAGCGGTTCGGACATAATAATTTGGGCGGGTTAAATCCGGGTCGGGTCGGGTCAAACCCGGATCGGGTCGGGTTGACCCACCTTTTTTTTGAAAAAATAATTATTATACCATATACAAATAAATATGGTATAATAATTTTGAAAAAAAATATACAAGTAAATACTTGAATAAAAAAAAACTTTAAACTTTTTAGTAATTTGAGTTTTATTTTTGTGAGGGTCCAAAACCATTTTGACCCGCTAATGACCCGCCAACAAACCGTCTTATTGGATCGTTCAAACCATTTTGACCCACAAACACAATTAATGGGCCCCGAACACATTATTTTGGATGGATTATGGGCGGTTTAATCCTTAAGAACCCATATTGCCGGGCCTACATATATATATATATGAATATATATATAATACCCCGTATTTTTGGCAATATTTATTTTTGGGATTAATTAATTTTATGAGAATTAATTGGGAATTAATCCGGATAAAATACTAGCGATATGTGAGTTGGTATTTGACTATATTGAGTATATATGATGATTTACGAATATTGAATTATGAAATTGTCGTGAGATTGATATACGACAATTTGGACATTTTATTGGGACGCGGGTGATAGTCGCGTCAGGATATAATTATTTTATCTATAAAAGTGAATTTAAATTCTATGAACCGTATGGTCATTTTGAGTGCGCCAACGCGTCCGGAAGGGCCGAGATAGTCAGAAAACATTAGCCGGGGGTTTAGTTTGGGTCCCGGGGTATTTTTAGGCCATACCGACAACATAAAGGGTAGTTTGGTAATTTTGTATTTTTGGGAATTAAAAGTGACGAAAATTAAGAGTTTTATCTGATTGGGAAGTTACCCACTAAACCCACTAACCAACCCTTAATGACCCAATAAGCTACGGGGGTTATTAGACTAGGTTTCCAAAACTTCCCAAAGAAAACCCTAGCCACCATAGCCACCTTTGGAGAAGAAAGCTTGTAGAGAAGGAATTCTGCAGATAGAGAGAGAGATAACTTCAGCAAATCAACATCAAAATCAGAGATAAACTCAAGGCAAGTGATTTAATTTCGTTTAATTTCAGATGATTCTTTTTCCATGCGTAGGAATTTAATAAAGATTGAATTGTTCTTGGAGTGATATGAAAACCCATGTACTTTGGAACTTAGAACTTGAAATCTTGAAGAGAAATTGCATGTAGAATGGTAGGTAGATGATTATGCTGATGACATTAGATATTGGATGAAAATAAAACGGATTTAATTGGGTAAATTAATGATTATAAATTCTAGGGTTTATATTCTTGGAAATTTTGGGAAAAGTGTAGAGACTTGAGGATTTAATGATATTTAGGATGAATTGATTCCCTAAAATATGTTAGTATGTGACCTAGGTACGTTTAGGGATGATTAGAGACCTTAAACAATCGTTGGTTTGATGTTTAGATGAGTTTTGAAGAGATAAAAATGGTGAAAAACGAAACTAGGGAAATCTGGGCTCGGAACTGGTCGTTCGTTAGAAGACCTCCCCAGGTCGTTCGAACGAGCTCGTTCGAACGATCTTCTAACGAGTTGACCAGTCGCTTCTAACGAGAGGAAATTTCGTTCGATACCTTCATTCGAACGAGATGTCGTTAGAAGGTGCAGTTCGTTCGAACGAACTGAATCTCGATCGAATGAGACTTCGAACGAGTTGACAGTTTAGGCCTTTTTGGCCTGTTTTGATTTTGGGAGTCCCGTAAACTTGTTTGAGGATAGAGATAACATTCCTTGATGGTGTATTGGTATACTTGGGACATTTGGGATATTATGAGGAGTAAACTATATAATTATGGAACGAATCAAATGAACATTATGGATTGAGACGTGAGTGCCTACTATGACGTGAGAATAAATTATGGAGCGTATAAATATGGACCGGGATTATATAAGTTGTATATATATTAAGTTGGTACGAGAATGAGATATGTACTACAATTAAACTATGATGATTACTAAGATGCGTGTTTACTTAGTATTGGTATATGATTTGTGTGTATGACATACCTACCATACTTGCAATCACGGGAGGTTTACGTTCGCTTAGGGCCCTCTAATCCTTGTGTTGCCCGGATTTAGACTGGTTACCTTGATGAACATAGGTCAGAGAAAGACTTATTGGGATGTTAATAAGCCCGCTGATCGTGGGAGCGTAGGTATGTGCGTGACCCATGTGATGTGACTGTGTTCGCCTCCACTGTTTGTGATTTGTGTTATCTGAACGATTCCTGAGAGATTCGGAATGCGTGATCCTTATGTACGTGATGTACCGGGATGGATAGCAGAGTATGTGTGCACCGCAACTTAGTTCTCGGGGTGCTTGTATTGTATATTTATGACGTGATAATATACACTTAGTAAAATGAGAACTTTCATATGGTATTGTGTGTATAACCTTGGAATAACATAAAAGGGAAAATCTATAATGAGTTGTATTACTTTTACGTGAGAACCTGAATTTACGTTAAGCCCCTATTTAATTGCGAGCGTTATCATGTTAATGGGAACCGAGTAATAAGGGTAGAAACTATGGCAGTCTAGCTAGATATGATGTCACTTAGCTAGTGGTTTGTGTCATTTTAGATGGGTACTTACGTTAGGAGTGCACAGTTAGACGAGAGGTGAGAATTTCATGTGAGTGCACGTCCTAACATGTACTTTGCATTTAATGTTTTAAATGTTTTTTAAAGCACTTGCAGGTTTTTAAAATATCTCCACATTCGGGCTCTGACCCGTTTGCTTTCAAATCTATTTTTTTCTTGTAAAACCATTTTAGGTGCCCAGCCACAAGGACACCATGCATAGGATACTCATTCAGGTGACGAGCTGTAGCTGTTTGTGGAAGCTACATGGACTTGCTTTTAGATGCTTCTATCATTTGGATTCCAGATTCAGTATCTATCAGTTGTAGGGCATGTTGCCCATTTCTATTAGAGACATCTTTCCATTACAGTTTTTCAGACTTTGGCATGTATTGATTCGGTATTCAGTTTAGTTATTTCAGTTTGTGGTATTGTAGTGAGGAGTTTTCCTCCAGACTTTATTTACATTATGTGATGGTTATTCTATTTACTTCATTATGGTGAATGGTGTTATTATTCTTCATTACACTTGTTGCATGTTAATCAGACTTAACTTAAAATTTGGCACTTACTTTTTAAATACTAGGTGGTTAGTAATTTTTAAAATGTTTTCGACAGTGATGCTATCAACTGAGCCAACTTGGCATTTTGATTTAATTTAATAAAGGAGTAGCTACCCGGTATTTATTTAGTCGGGGTGTCTCAGGTGGTATCAAAGTATCAGGTTCTAGTGTCCTTTAGGATCTGTACGGCTATTATGTTTCTGCTAAGTTTTCTTTGATATAGAGCCCTATATTTTAGGACTGTTGTACTCTTTTGTGTATGCTTCGTTCTTCAGCTATTTTAAGTTTATAACTGCGAACTTATAAACTTCATTCTTATTTCAGATGCCTCCACGACGTGCACGACGAGTTCCCAGGGATACAACGCCCGAACCCCAGCCCGCTCCAGTTCAGGGCATGATGAACGCCGCTGAGGTTGCAGCCATTGTAGCCCAAGCGGTAAATGCCGCAATTGCCGTAGTTCAGCAGGCACCACCTCAGGCGCCGGTTGCCGTGC
Organism: Sambucus nigra; assembly: GCA_949130495.1. Classification (NCBI taxonomy): domain Eukaryota; kingdom Viridiplantae; phylum Streptophyta; class Magnoliopsida; order Dipsacales; family Adoxaceae; genus Sambucus; species Sambucus nigra. The sequence continues at coordinate 331,601,074 of OX422216.1, forward strand.
CAGTACAGGCAAATGCATTCCCATCTGCTTGGGAACGTGTACGTGACGCTTTTCAGAAAGCGCATCCGCCAGAGTTTGCAGGTAGCTCAGATGTGGTAGTCTCGAGCCAGTGGAGGAAAGATATACAGAGGCACTTGAGGATGTATGAGTGCACGGATGTTCAGAAGCAGGTGCTAGCTACTTTCAAGCTAGTTGGATCTGCACTGCAGTGGTGGGAGTCTATTACCACCGTGGAGGAGAGGGATACTCTCACTATTCAGGACTTTTGGGTGCGGTTCGACCGTAAGTATTTTTCGTCAGCTGTTCACATGGAAATGAGGAGGAAACTGATGAGTCTGAAGCAGGAGGGTAAGACCGTGGCCGAATATGAGGCCGAGTTCACGAATCTGTTGAATATCGTTCCGGATGAGATACCGACAGAAAAGAAGAAGATTGAGAAATTCACCGACGGGTTGACATGGAGGATCCGTCAGCATCTGTTAGGGAACCTTTTGTTGGCCACTTATTCTGATGTGGTTAACGCTGCTTTATTACACTGCTAAGATCACCGCTTTCATATGGCTGAGGGCAAGAGATCGGGAGAGTCTAGCCATCAGGGCAAGACTGGAGGACATGGTGCCGGTGGGGCACAATCTGTTCAGGGGCAGAGACAGGGTGAGCAGGGTTCCCAGCAGGGGGATCAGAAGAGGTTCAGATCAGGGAACTATAGGCACGGACAGGGAGGTTTCCGTCAGGGCCATTAGGGTTCAAACGGCCATCAGGGCCAACAGGGGCAGAATGGGCAGCAGTTTCACCAGGGCCAGCAGGGCCAAGGGAGGAACGGTAACGGCCACCAGGGCCGGGGACAGCAGGGGCAGAGAGGAGGGAACTTCCCAGGGAAGTGTTTTGTTTGTGGAAAGACTGGCCATAAACGACAGGATTGTCCTGATAGGGGCAGGGCCCCACAGCAACAGCAGCTGGGTGCTCGCCAGGAGCCGCAGAGGCCTATGTTTCCCCCCGCTCTCCCCGCATCGCCACAGATGGAAGCATTGCCACCCATTCCAGCAGTCCCAGCTCAGCAGGGGCAACTACAGTATGGACGTGTCTATAACGTCCACCAGGCAGCAGTTCCACAGGCACCGCCTGCGATTGAGGGTACGTTTCCTATCCATGGCACTATGGGTCGGGTATTGTTTGATACGGGGGCTACACATTGTTTTATAGCTACACACTTCGCGAAAGCCTTAGGATTGTTAGCTACGACAGAGAGCACAGTGACGTGTGTCGACTCACCATTGGGGAGTGGGTCACTTATTTTCTTTATATGTCGGGGAGTGGGGGTAGAGATTGGTGGTTTGGTATTACCTGCAAACATGTTGGTATTAGATATGCATGTGCACGACGTGATTATCGGTATGGATTGGCTCGTAGATTATAGGGCCATGATTGATTGCTTCAGCGGGAGCATTGTTTTTGCCATTTCGGGGCAAGAGATGTTTGTAGTGGCGATGCCTCGCCCAGAGGGAGGATCGACCGCTCATCTGTATTACATAGAGGAGGATACCTCTAAGGAGGTTGTGATTCCTTTAGATTCTATCCCAGTTGTCAGGGAGTATTCGGATGTGTTTCAGGAGATACCAGGCCTACCCCCCAGTCGAGAGATAGACTTTTTTATAGACCTATTACCAGGTACGAGACCCATAACACGCGCACCGTACCGTATGGCTCCAGCAGAGATGCGAGAGCTACGAGATCAGATAGAGCAGCTGTTAGGTCAGGGCTTTATTCGCAGGAGTACCTCACCTTGGGGCGCTCCAGTTTTGTTTGTGAAGAAGAGGGATGGTTCACTGAGATTGTATGTGGACTACCGAGAGTTGAACAAGGTCACGATACGAAATAAGTATCTGTTGCCTCGAATCAATGACCTATTTGACCAGTTGAGAGGAGCTTCTTTCTTCTCGAAGATTAATTTGAGATCGGGATACCATCAGTTGCGTATCAGGGAGGAGGATGTCTCGAAGACTGCGTTCTTGTCGAGATATGGTTCTTACGAGTTTCGGGTTATGCCTTTTGGTTTGACCAACGCTCCAGCTGTGTTTATGGACTTGATGAACAGAGTGTTCAGGGATTTCCTAGATCAGTTTGTCATTGTATTCATCGATGATATTCTGGTTTACTCCCAGACAGAGGAGGAGCACGCCGAGCATTTGAGGCAAGTTTTGCAGACACTACGTCAGAACGAGTTGTATGCAAAATATGAAAAATGCGGGTTTTGGCTGAAGGAGGTCCAATTTTTGGGACACATTATTTTTGACAGGGGAATATCTGTTGATCTGGGGAAGGTATCTGCGGTGAGGGAGTGGGGACAGCCCACGACACCAACGGAGATTCGTAGTTTCTTTGGTCTAGCAGGATACTACAGGAGGTTTATTCGGGGATTTTCGAAGATAACGGGTCCTTTGACACACCTGACTCGTAAGGGTGTTCCATTCATCTGGAGTGATGCCTGTCAGTTGGCATTTGATGAGTTAAAGGACAAATTGACCTCAGTACCTGTGTTAGCATTGCCGAGACCGGGAGTTGAATATTTGGTTTACACCGATGCGTCTTTATAAGGACTTAGAGGTGTATTGCGGCAGGAGAGACAGGTCATAGCTTATGCTTCCCGTAAGCTTAAGCCTCATGAGAAGAATTACCCCACGCATGATTTGGAGTTGGCGGCAGTGGTATTTGCCCTACGGATTTGGAGGCACTATCTTTTGGGGGATAAGTTCCAATTGTTCAAGGACCACAAGTCCCTACAGTACCTGTTCACGCAGAAGGAGTTGAACATGCGACAAAGGAGGTGGCTTGAGTTTGTGAAGGACTACTAGTTCGATATCCAGTATCACCCGGGTAAGGCTAACGTGGTGGCAGACGCGTTGAGTCGTAGGCCAGCAGATGAAGTGGCAGAGGTGTGGAAGGCCAAGTGGAAGGAATTGGGACACCAGGATGCAGTGGCCCGATCTTTCATGTCTGTGATGACTGTTACACCGCAGATTGTCACGAAGGTAGTACGGGCACAGGCTAATGACTCGTTCTGTAAGGAGCAGATAGTTCGATTACTAGCAGAGGGAGCCGAGTCCTATACCGTTAGCTCAGACGGGGGATTACGCTTCAATGGGAGATTGGTGGTTCCGAAAGGGGAGGAATTGCGACACGAGGTGATGGCAGAGTCGCACGGCTCACGATTCGCGGTACATCCCAGTGGGGACAAAATGTACCAAGACATGAGACGTCAGTATTGGTGGAGCGGAATGAAGAGAGATATTACCGAGTTTGTTTCGAAATGCGCCACTTGTCAGCTAGTAAAAGTGGATCATCAGAGACCGGCATGACTGCTACAGCCGTTGGAGGTTCCGATGTGGATGTGGGAGAGCATATCCATGGACTTTATCACGGGGTTGCCTACGTCGCAAAGGGGTCACGACTCCGTTTGGGTAATTGTGGACAGGTTGTCCAAAGTCGCTCACTTTTTACCCGTAAGGACTGACTACACTACGGGACAGTATGCCCAGCTCTTCATTTCAGAGATTGTGAGACTTCACGGTGTGCCCCTAAATATCGTGTCTGACAGAGACAAGATATTTGTTTCGCGGTTTTGGGAGAGTTTCCAGGAGGCCATGGGCACGGAATTGCGATTGAGTACGGCTTATCATCCGCAGACCGATGGGCAGACCGAGCGCACAAATCAGATGTTAGAGGACATGCTACGCATGTGCATTATTGACTTTGGGGGTGGATGGGAGAAATACCTTCCACTGGTAGAGTTTGCTTATAATAACTCCTACCAGTTCACTATTGGCATGGCTCCGTTTGAGGCGTTGTACGGTAGGCCTTGTCGTTTCCCAACATGTTGGTTGGAGGTGGGGGACAACAAACTACTTGGGCCGGAAGTGATTCAGGATACTTCGGCAAGGATTGAGTTAATTCGGAGTCGCATTCGAGTAGCTCAAGACAGGCAGAAGAGCTATGCTGATGCGAAGAGGTTCTTCAGAGAGTTCCAAGTAGGGGAACAGGTTTTGCTCAGAGTATCTCCTATGAAGGGGATTATGCATTTCGGGAAGAAAGGGAAGTTGGCACCGAGATATGTGGGGCCATTTCCTATTATTGAGCGGATTGGACCGGTTGCGTATAGGCTTGGATTATCGGAACATTTGCATCGGATTCACGATGTGTTTCATATTTCCTCGCTAAGGAAATATCTTAGAGACAATTTGGCTCATTCTCATATTGCTTTGGAGGACATCGATCTCATAGCTCCTACGAGGAGGGGCCGATTGCTATTTTGGACCGAAGTGAGCAGAAACTGCGGTCAAAGATTGTCCCGTTAGTGCGTGTTCAGTGGCGACATCATAATGTCGAGGAGTCCACATGGGAGCGCGAGGATGAGATGCGCGAATGTTATCCAGAGTTGTTCTTACCAGGTACTTTCTAGTTCCGAATTTCGGGACGAAATTCTGTTATTAGGGGGGAAGTATGTAATACCCCGTATTTTTGGCAATATTTATTTTTGGGATTAATTAATTTTATGAGAATTAATCCGGATAAAATACTAGCGATATGTGAGTTGGTATTTGACTATATTGAGTATATATGATGATTTACGAATATTGAATTATGAAATTGTCGTGAGATTGATATACGACAATTTGGACATTTTATTGGGACGCGGGTGATAGTCGCGTCAGGATACAATTATTTTATCTATAAAAGTGAATTTAAATTCTATGAACCGTATGGTCGTTTTGAGTGCGCCAACACGTCCGGAAGGCCCGAGATAGTCAGAAAACACTAGCCGGGGGTTTAGTTTGGGTCCCGGGGTATTTTTAGGCCATACCGGCAACATAAAGGGTAGTTTGGTAATTTTGTATTTTTGGGAATTAAAAGTGACGAAAATTAAGAGTTTTATCTGATTGGGAAGTTACCCACTAAACCCACTAACCAACCCTTAATGACCCAATAAGCTACGGGAGTTATTAGACTAGGTTTCCAAAACTTCCCAAAGAAAACCCTAGCCACCATAGCCACCTTTGGAGAAGAAAGCTTGTAGAGAAGGAATTCTGCAGATAGAGAGAGAGATAACTTCAGCAAATCAACATCAAAATCAGAGATAAACTCAAGGCAAGTGATTTAATTTCGTTTAATTTCAGATGATGCTTTTTCCATGCGTAGGAATTTAATAAAGATTGAATTGTTCTTGGAGTGATATGAAAACCCATGTACTTTGGAAATTAGAACTTGAAATCTTGAAGAGAAATTGCATGTAGAATGGTAGGTAGATGATTATGCTGATGACATTAGATATTGGATGAAAATAAAACGGATTTAATTGGGTAAATTAATGATTATAAATTCTAGGGTTTATATTCTTGGAAATTTGGGGAAAAGTGTAGAGACTTGAGGATTTAATGATATTTAGGATGAATTGATTCCCTAAAATATGTTAGTATGTGACCTATGTACGTTTAGGGATGATTAGAGACCTTAAACAATCGTTGGTTTGATGTTTAGATGAGTTTTGAAGAGATAAAAATGGTGAAAAACGAAACTAGGGAAATCTGGGCTCGGAACTGGTCGTTCGTTAGAAGACCTCCCCAGGTCGTTCGAACGAGCTTCTAACAAGTTGACCAGTCGCTTCTAACGAGAGGAAATTTCGTTCGATACCTTCGTTCGAATGAGATGTCGTTAGAAGGTGCAGTTCGTTCGAACGAACTGAATCTCGTTCGAACAACCTCGTTCGAACGAGACTTCGAACGAGTTGACAGTTTAGGCCTTTTTGGCCTGTTTTGATTTTGGGAGTCCCGTAAACTTGTTTGAGGATAGAGATAACATTCCTTGATGGTGTATTGATATACTTGGGACATTTGGGATATTATGAGGAGTAAACTATATAATTGTGGAACGAATCAAATGAACATTATGGATTGAGACGTGAGTGCCTACTACGACGTGAGAATAAATTATGGCGCGTATAAATATGGACCGGGATTATATAAGTTGTATATATATTAAGTTGGTACGAGAATGCGATATGTACTACAATTAAACTACGGTGATTACTAAGATGCGTGTTTACTTAGTATTGGTATATGATTTGTGTGTATGACATACCTACCATACTTGCTATCACAGGAGGTTTACGTTCGCTTAGGGCCCTCTAATCCTTGTGTTGCCCGGATTTAGACTGGTTACCTTGATGAACATAGGTCAGAGAAAGACTTATTGGGATGTTAATAAGTCCGCTGATCGTGGGAGAGTAGGTATGTGCGTGACCCATGTGATGTGACTGTGTTCGCCTCCACTGTTTGTGATTTGTGTTATCTGAACGATTCCTGAGAGATTCGGAATGCGTGATCCTTATGTACGTGATGTACCGGGATGGATAGCAGAGTATGTGTGCACCGCAGCTTAGTTCTCGGGGTGCTTGTATTGTATATTTATGACGTGATAATATACACTTAGTAAAAGGAGAACTTTCATATGGTATTGTGTGTATAACCTTGGAATAACATAAAAGGGAAAATCTATAATGAGTTGTATTACTTTTACGTGAGAACCTGAATTTACGTTAAGCCCCTATTTAATTGCGAGCGTTATCATGTTAATGGGAACCGAGTAATAAGGGTAGAACCTATGGCAGTCTAGCTAGATATGTTGTCACTTAGCTAGTGGTTTGTGTCATTTTAGATGGGTACTTACGTTAGGAGTGCACAGTTAGACGAGAGGTGAGAATTTCATGTGAGTGCACGTCCTAACATGTACTTTGCATTTAATGTTTTAAATGTTTTTTAAAGCACTTGCAGGTTTTTAAAATATCTCCACATTCGGGCTCTGACCCGTTTGCTTTCAAATCTATTTTTTTCTTGTAAAACCATTTTAGGTGCCCAGCCACAAGGACACCATGCATAGGATACTCATTCAGGTGACGACCTATAGCTGTTTGTGGAAGCTACAGGGACTTGCTTTTAGACGTTTCTATCATTTGGATTCCAGATTCAGTATCTATCAGTTGTAGGGCATGTTGCCCATTTCTATTAGAGACATCTTTCCATTACAGTTTTTCAGACTTTGGCATGTATTGATTCGGTATTCAGTTTAGTTATTTCAGTTTGTGGTATTGTAGTGAGGAGTTTTCCTCCAGACTTTATTTACATTATGTGATGGTTATTCTATTTACTTCATTATGGTGAATGGTGTTATTATTCTTCATTACACTTGTTGCATGTTAATCAGACTTAACTTAAAATTTGGCACTTACTTTTTAAATACTAGGTGGTTAGTAATTTTTAAAATGTTTTCGACAGTGATGCTATCAACTGAGCCAACTTGGCATTTTGATTTAATTTAATAAAGGAGTAGCTACCCGGTATTTATTTAGTCGGGGTGTCTCAGTTTAACCCCCCCCCCCCCCCAAAAAAAAGGAAATGAATATGTACATATAGGTATGTATATGTATTCATATACGCGCGCGTGTCATAAGAACGAACAGGAAAAAAGAATCGAGATAAGTCACTAAAAGGCCAAAAGCATTAGTCATAATAATATTTTACCAAACGTACGGGTGACTGTAGAAAAAATACAATCCTTTTAAAAACCAACGATGAACATGCAAATACGCGTTAAAAGTCAGTTTTCTCATCTTCAAAAATTCATATTTTTTAAAACATTGCTAAGAAAAATACACGGAGCGTACCATTGGATTCGCAGCGTCGGCATGAATAAATTAGTGTATAAACATTTTATAATCCACACTATTTTTAACAACCCTAAAATTATGCCATTGCATCAATTACGGGCCCCGAATACTAGTTAAATTTACGATTCTATTCGGTAATGCTTGTACGATTTGTTTTTAAATTACCTAAATTGTTTTATTAGATAACCACATTTATAAACTATTATTATATTTTTTTGAAAGTTATTCAAATGAATTATATCATTTTACAAAAACTGAATATTTGGTCCTACACGAAACTATATATACTTATATTTCATGTCTTCAAAGTCAATTTGATATAAAAGTAAATATTTATATATTTACGTACTCTTTTGAATTATATTAATAATACCTGACTTTCTGATTAAAAATATGGGGAAAAGTATGTTTATATTTACAATAACTGGTTAATTTAACTTAAAACATCAAAAATTATATTTTATCATAACACGCTATTTTTGGTTATTTTATCAAGATTTTAGAAACGGAAACATATTAATTTCGACCTCAAGTAGCACATCATATTATTTTTACTTGCTAACTATCAGTATTTTTAAAAAATTATAAACCGACGAGTAAGCGTGTAGATTAAAGCTTTTATCAACGCACATAAATAACAAATAGTATACCTACATTATGATTATTCATAGTAACATTTTACATTAAATCACGGCTAGAGCCACTGAAACACAACCCGTACCAACCAGTCAAATTTTATGAGATTATGTCGTAGGTGCCTTCTTATTCAATATTACTTTGTAGATGATTTCTTATTCCGTATTATTTCTGATAATGCTTTTGATTACGCCTATTGTTGATATCATAATGTGATAGTCTCAGTTTATTTGATTCTCATGGATGAACTCATTTTAGCAGTTAAAGTATTTATATACGATTGATTCGGATTTTAAAAACTCTATGTTGTTTTTGTGCAATGATATCATTTAATATTATTCATTTTGAACCGATTCAATTATAGCATACATTATGAGCAGAGAATAATCTTTCCTTACACTCACGACCGTATTATTTGGCCTGTAGGACTGAGATGATTAAGGGTCTTGTTATTGATACCATAAGGAATGTCTGTGATTGACTTAACACGATTACTTTATCTCCAATTATCCGAATTGATTATCTCCAATTTATTTGGATTGATTTTTTTGTATGTATGACTATTTCCCTAAAGCCTCTAAACGGATAATTATGGGATATATGTTTAGAAACCATCCACAACCTTTAACCTGAACCTGATATTTCTATTTATTTAGTAAGATCATCATTTGTTATTGTGCTTATTTCACTTTGATTATTGAATAAAATTTCTTATTATATTCCTAATGTTACTAATCTTCAAAGAAAGGATTTATCTTCAAAAAATATTTTTATCCTTGTTATAGAATAGGAATCATCTATTGGGCAAATTTTTGCTTATTCCTTATTTTTCAGTTATTTTAAACAGGTACCTGTAGGCAATTATGAATATTTTAGAAATTCGTTGATACATAGAGGTAAGGAAAGGCGTATTAGAAGAAAATGAGCGTAGTTCGGCACGAGTCATACCTTTATATAGAAGTACAATATATGAATAAGTCATTAGATTACAATTGCAACACATATTGAGCATTAATAAATGCCTCAGTGGTTTCAGGGTTCAGACTTATTTATGGTTTAACATTGTTTTAAGATAAAACTCACACTCGGGAAACCGGGTCGTGACACGTTTGTCTCTTTGTTATTTATCCCAAAGGTTCTAAGGGCGGGTCCTAAGAAAAAGAAGGTCACTGTTAGTACACATGTCCGGTAATTGAAAAAGGATTATAATGAACCACGTGCCCAAGAGTAAGCTATTCTTGCAAGAGATTATAAGGGAACATTAAATTATTGATGCTACTAGACCACCCGTATAGGAAACAATACATCATAATATCGAAAATATATTATGTAACATTAGTGTGAGCACTTTAAATGATCAAAAAACACATGTTACTTATACTATATCACAAGTGGGGCCATGTTGTAGTGGGATAATTAGGAGACATCCTAACAAGTTAGCGTATTTGGGTGAATACTTCGATGAGATCCTAAGAAAATACAGACTAGGTCCCAAGAACTTGAACGAGGCACTTCAAGGAAAGATTTATAAGATTTGGCTCATGAACATGGATACCGAGATGGACTGGATGTATTTGAATCAAGTTTAGGATCTTCTATACTTGCTGCATGGGATAAACCATTGGGTACAAGTGTCACACCCCGCTAAATTCTGGCGTCGGCCGCCACCAAAACTAAGTCGGGCGTGAGTAAATAAATACCATTCTTAGCATGAAACAGATATGAGACATATAAAATTAATCCACAAGATAATGATAATTAATCCCAAAAGATAAACAATCCAACTAAGCGATAAAATATCCATCTCCATGCTAAACTCAAAGAAATTCCAATCTCAAATAATATGATATTGAATAATCTCTACCTGAATACAGTGAAATAACTAAACAAAACCTATACAACTTTGGAACCAATGGACCAATCAGAACAATAAACTGAGTCTCAATACAAGTGTGAAGGAATAGAAGACTAAACTAAATCAATACGCATAAGGTAGAGCAACTCCAACTGGACCTCCAAGCAATTCTCCAAATAATGCTATGCAGCTTCTCCAAATACTATTTCCTGAAAAGTTAGTCAACGCACGAGGTCAGAGCCCCGAGCATGAATACACACTACTCCCTTCAATTATGATCTTTAATTCATACAGTAGCATTATACTCAATAAATATCACAATAGAGTACTTCAATTAAACGAGATAATTAAACGCGATAAATATAATCACTAACTACCCGTATATATCCCCATTTAAAAAGGCACACCAATACGATTTTAAGTTCCCAAGTCCCACAATTCTAATTTTATTTAATTAACCCATTTTATTATTATTCTCATGTTTTATTATGATGATTCACTCGTTCCGGGTGGTAATTTTCGCCAAAGTGTCACACTTCCCCTTGTAAATCTTCCTCTAACCCGTTTAAACTGTCCGCCCCGACACATTATGTAGCCATAAATTTTAATACCCGTTTTTATCTTAGGCATTAATTATCAATTTCTCAATTTATAAATGATCCCACCCTTTTATCGATGAGAGATCCTCAAAATACCCCTTAGTCCCATACCTAAGGCTCCCCAAGTTATCAATACGTCATACCCTATGTATATGATAAATTTCTAACATAAACCTCAACCTAGTCTCATGTCTAGACTAGCGTAACGACGATAAAGTATCAAAAATCAGCCCACCCCTAACATAATAAAGTCTCAATAATCTACCCTCACTAGTCCCATACCTAGAAGGCGTAAGTCATCAAAAGGCCTACCCACTAGTTCCATACATAGAAGGCATCCTAAAATATACGGAGAGAAAAAATACTCAACAACCCGTCGTCACAATGACAATATTATAATACCAATAAGTCACACAAATAAGCATAATAATCATCGTACAAAACAATGCAAGATAGTCCAATTCAATTAAATCTTAACTTCACCAAAATTGATCCCAATTAATTATTTTTTCGAATAAACACTGAAATTCCTCATTAAATCATCATATTACAAATTTCATTATCTCAACAAAATTAACGTGAGTTAAACGTCCCCAAATCCATTGATTCTAAAACTAGGATTTTCTATATGCAACCTACACCAACAAAATCTAAAATTCTCTCATAAATCCTACGTACCCAAAGGTTATGAATATTATTCATACTAAAAGATTTCCTAACACTACACCAAATCTGCACTATTGTCACGGTCATTGACCTTGACAAGTTGAACTTGTCAAGGTCAATGATAGTGACAATTCGGGGCAAGACAACTTTTTTTGTCACGGAGGTGTCACGGCCATTGACCGTAACAAGTTCGTTAGAATTGTCACGGTCGTGTCACGGTCCATGACCGTGACAAGTTTAGTCATGGTTAATAACCGTGACAAATCCTTGACCCTTTTTAAAAACCTTGCCACGGTCATTGACCGTGACAAGTCCGTGACAACCATATTTGTCAAGGACTTGTCATGGTCAATGACCGTGACAATTCTGGGCAGAATTGGAAAAAAATCTGCTGGGCAGTATGGCCACTGCCACTGCCCAGCAGTATATTTGTACCTGTTATAGCAACGTTGTACCTGTTCAAACATCATATATCCAAACAAACTAAAGATAATGCAAATATATATTCAAAATAGAAACAATATACATGACGATATAATCCAAATATAATTAAAATGTACCAACTTAAAAATAATGTCACTACATGTCTGGGGTAAATGTGAGGAGGTGAGTAGGCCACACGATATACGAATTGACACACCCACTCATATACATCATGCTGCATTGTTCGCGCAACCACAATAGGGAGTTCTCCTTCCCGGGTATCACATGCGTGACGACCACTTTGGACTCGATCTCTTAAAGCGCACGTCCATGAACTATTCCACCCTGGACGATATTCAGGTCCCTCAACCCCCGCCTTATCCGCTGGCCATCAAATACGTCCAATATGAACACGCTCGGCCAACCAATTGTCGACATCGGTCTGGGGAAGGGAGCCAAATAAGGAAGTGGATCATCGAAGTACGCACGTGTCGGTGATGAAGCAGCTAGGTCCACATCCTCATCATCTTGTGCCTCGTTCTCCCGCACCTCCTTCTCCTAATCATCCTCCTCCACCTCCTTCTCCTTACCTTTACCCTTACGGTCTTCGCCCAACGTATGCTTCATGAACGAGTACATATCTTGGACCGCCGCCTCCAAATGGGATAACTTCGCGTCATGTGAATCCACCGTTCGAGCCAATCCGGTGTCGCTCATCTCCAATCTGATGATCCTAAATTTGGTCACCCACGAGCTCAACCCCCTTGTCCTCCCCTTGCGATCAGAGCCAAGCACTTGGCTGAGTGTGTCTGTGGACAAAGACGCCTTGTCGGCATCAGACTGCGACTCATGCACTTCCTTAAGCTTTGCCTGAAACAACAAAAAGCACATGATTAGTAAAATAAGTAAACTAAAAAATTATAACGTAATTAACAAAAAATAAACTGTCGGATTACTTACAATTGTGGCCGCGACGCTTGGGGACACCTCCTTGTCCTTCCCCTTCTTCGCCCGAAGATCCACATAAGTATCGAGCCTATGTGGCTTACCCCCTCGCCCACTCCCTACCCCCTGAATTAAAATAAAGTAAAATTAGTATCGGCCCCGCAAAGTAAAATAATGAAGAATAATATGTTTCTGTAGTTATAGAAAAATTAAATCTTCCCTTCATCCTATGCTCCACCTCGGCGTAAGACGTCCGGCCGGAGTAGTGCACGTCCATCTTTTTTGCCCGATTTTCCTTCCCCGATTGGCGAGATGCCAATTGTCGATCCTCGAACTCATTGTCAATGAACTTTTGCCATTGTGCCAATGAGATCGGCTCCTTGGGCGGGACGGATCCACGCCATTGGATAATGGACTCTCGTGTTTTCCCAAAGTACCGTGTCTGCATATTTTTCTTCCACGTCTTGTGTTGCTCCCTCAACTGCTCCAAGACGGAATCGCGTAGCTTTGGATCCAAGTTGAATTGTTCCTGTCCAACAAATACAATGTTAGTTGCGAATAAATATAAATATAAATATAAATATAAAATGAAATTGAAATCGAAATTGAAATTGAAATTGAAATATTCATATAAATATAAATATATTACCTGTAGTGCCGCCCAAACAGCTAACTTGAGCTCTTATGGCACCTCCTTCCAACTCATAAACCCCGGGCCGATGACCTTCTTTAGCAGCTCGAGGGATCTCGCTAATAGCTCCGATTTATTCTCGATGGTAATCCCAAATTTTCCATATTTGGGGAGCCTAGGGGCCGAGGAGTCCTTGTCGCCTCCGCTACCACCGAGACCAAACGACATCATCATAAACAGCATCATCATCTTCGCCTTAATACATGAAGGAGACATTTGCTGTAAAAAAAATGTTATTAGTACACATAGACACAGACCCCTACCCCTACCCCTACCCCTACCCCACCCCCACCACACACACGTACATGTACACGTACACGTACACCCCCTGCCCCTCTCCCCCACCACACACCACCACACACATATATACATACACACATAAATATGTCTAAATTAGTTGAAAACATCTAACGTGGAATAGATGTAAAGCATGGACTTATTATTATATATATTATATATGCACGAAATGGATGTAAAGCATGGAATTATTAGTACACATAGACACACACCCCTACCCACCCCCCATCCCTGCCCCCCTCACCCCCTCACCCCACCCCCACCACACACATGCACACGTACACATACACCCCCCCCCACCCCACCCTCACCACACACACGCACACGTACACCCCCCACCCCCTCCCCCTCCCCCTACCCCCTACCCCACCACACACCACAACATACATATATACACATATACACACACACATATACACATACACACATAAATATGTCTAAATTAGTTGAAAACATCTAACGTGGAATAGATGTAAAGCATGGAATAGATGTAAAAAATTCTCTCAATTTAAAAAACATCTTAGTGTGTGAAATTAGCCAATATTATATCAAACTTCTCGAAAGGATATATCAATCTTTAGTCCTTAAGGTTCATCTGACCTAAACTATAGATTATGTCTCACTCATAACGAACCAAGTCTATTTAACTTGATAGACTCAAACGTTTTGATACATGAGAGAGCCAATTTATATATAATACAAATGTTTACATTTTTAGTAAGACTTTTGCCAACATTTAGTGAACAATAATGGTTCTTTCGCTTTTGTTTGTTAAATACTAATCTACTAAGAATTTTGCGACATCCACGATGAAAAAAATTGGTAGGAGAAAAATGATACCAATTTAATGTTTTAATGGTGAAGGAAAGTTCAAAATATCCCGTATTATTAAAAAATAAATATCTTTCAACAGAAAGAATGCATTGATTTCTTTAACTCCAAGAATAAAAATTCTAGAATCACTTAGAAATAAAATCACAACGAATTATTTTTTATCTTTAACCATAGTCAAAATATCGTAATCTTCCCTTTGAAATTAAAATTAGACAAAAATTAATCTAAATTAGCAACAACATATTAACATGTGAATTGTCTAATTCGAATAAAAATGAGTTAATCTTTATATACATAATCATCAATATTAATCTAAATTAGCTTATACCCATACAAGGCTAATATTATATACATTATCATCAATGTTTTGCCTCTAATATAACAATTCCCTATTTTCCACATACTCACCCACCACACACACACACACACACACACACACACACACACACACACACATATATATATATACACACAAACATATATATAAATGGAAGAGAGAGAGAGAGAGAGAGAGAGAGAGAGAGAGTTGTAAAAAGGAGGGAACGACGGGGGGGGGGGGGGGGGGGGAAGAAGGAGAAAGGGTTTTTGCTGAAGAAGTTATCACGGTCGTGTCAAGGTCCTTGACCGTGACAACTCTTTGTCACGATCCTGTCAAGGTCAATGATCGTGACACAAAACACGTGTTTTTTGTCACGGTCAATGACCTTGACAAGGGTGGCCGACTGAAAGGTGACAATTTTGTCATTTTGGTGTAGTGTAAAAACATCCCCAAGTTTTATGTGTCCACTTTCTCCAATTAAATTGCTAATTGATTTTAAGAAAAGCATGAAATTTAGGTTTAGGCAACACTGAAAATGCATAAAACTAAAGGAAAGGAGTAGAGTATTCATGCCTGGGTATAAGTCATTTGTAAATTCTGAATAGACGGTTGGATTCCTCTCGAAAAATGATCAAAGAGTCATTTTTGAACAATCTTGAGAAAAAAACCAATTAAGCCATCAAATATCGAGTCAAACACTTGATTAAGTTTAGGGCTAAAGTTTGTAGATGAAAGGAAATAATTTTGGAGAGGTCTTCTGGTTTAAAAGTTTGAAAAAAAGTTATTTGAAAAGTCCATCCATGAATTAGTGGTGATATATAAATG
The DNA here is from genome assembly GCA_949130495.1 of Sambucus nigra. Lineage (NCBI taxonomy): Eukaryota > Viridiplantae > Streptophyta > Magnoliopsida > Dipsacales > Adoxaceae > Sambucus > Sambucus nigra. Next base: position 331,616,881 of record OX422216.1, read on the forward strand.
ATTAAGAGTTTGATTAAGAAAAGAGTTCTAATCAGATACAAACACTAACAAATTTATTCCAGACGATCGAACCGTTGTAATTGAATGAAATTCGAGGACGAATTAGCTGAAGATGAGAGAAAACCTTACAAAAAATTTTAGCTCGATCGGACTGTCTAATATTTTTAATTTTTTTTTATAGAGAGTTTTATGTTTTGAGGACTCTTCCGTATAATAAAAATTCAATTAAAACTCCTTTTTAATTCCGATTCCAATTCTTTTTAAAATTTTATTTTTCAAATATAAAAACCAACATTTTAAATAATAAAATTTATAAAATCCAAAATTTCATTTTTCTCCGATTTCAAAAATTAATTTAAAAAATTCCCATTAAAAAAATCCGGGTAGTTACATATTTCCCCACTAACAAGGAATTTCGCCCTCGAAATTCGACGAAACCAGACGCTCAAAAATAAAATGCTACTCAATTCTATTTTCCAAAAATCACAACACTAAAGTCCTCAAAAAAATTCTAAACATCCTCCCCACGATGCGTAACACATTCTCAATAAAATTTCTATCTCTAAAGAAAACATGTCTAATCGCATGCTAGACCCAAAATCCAAGACCCGAGGATTATCGGATACCATCTGTCTCACACAACTAAATTTTAGCGTCGGTCGCTACCAAAACTAAGCCGGGCGTGAGTAAATAAATATCATTCTTAGCATGAGACAACTATGAGACATGTAAAATTAATCCACAAGAAAATGATAATTAATCCCAAAAGATAAACCATCCAACTAAGCGATAAAAGATCCATCTCCATGCTAAACTAAAAGAAATTTCAATCTCAAATAATATGATATTGAATAAAGTCCAACTGAATACAGTGAAATAACTAAACAAAACCTATACAACTTTGGAACCCAATGGCCAAATCACAACCATAAACTGAGTCTTAATACAAGTGAGAAGGAATAGAAAACTAAACTAAATCAATACGCATAAGGTAGAGTAACTCCAACTGGACCTCCAAGTAATTCTCCAAATAATGCTATGCAACTTCTCCAAATACTATTTCCTAAAAAGTTAGTCAACACACGAGGTCAGAGCCCCGAGCATGAATACACACTACTCCCTTCAATTATTATCTTTAATCCAGAGAGTAGAATTATACGCAATAAATATTACAATAGAGTATTTTAATTAAACGAGCTAATTAAACGCGATAAATATAATCACTAACTACCCGTAGAGATCCCCATTTAAAAAGACACACCAACATGATTTTAAGTTCCCATGCCCCATAATGCTAATTTTATTTAATTCGCCCATTTTATTATTGTTCTCACTTTTTATTATGACGATCCTCCCGTACCGGGTAGTAATTTTTATCAAAGTGTCACACTTCTCCTTGTCAATCTTCATCTGAACCGTTTTAACTGTCGACCCCGATACATGACAACCTTCCACGCACCACATGGCATAAATCGTCCTCTAACCCGTTTAAATGGTGGGCCCCGACACATTATGTCACCACAAATTTTAATACCCGCTTTTATCTTAGGCATTAATTCTCAATTTCTCAATTTATAAATTACCCCACCCTTTTATCGATGAGAGATCCTAAAAATACCCCTTAGTCCCATACCTAAGGGTACCCAAGTTATCGATACGTCATACCCTATGTATAGGATGGATTTCTAACATAAACCTTCCTAGTCTTATGTGTAGACTAGCATAACGGCGATAGAGTATCAAAATTCAGCCCACTCCCGACATAATAAAGTCTCAATAATCTACCCTCACTAGTCCCATACCTAGAAGACTTAAGTCACCAAAGGCCTACCCACTAGTCCCATACATAGAAGGCATCCTAAAATATTGGGGGAGCAAAAATACCCAACAAACCGTCGTCACAATGAAAATATTATAATACCAAGAAGTCACACAAACAAGCATAATAATCATAGTACAAAACTACACAAGATAGTCCAATTCAATTAAATCTTCTCTTCACCAAAATTGATCCCAATTAATTAATTTTTAGAATAAACACTGAAATTCCTCATTAAATCATCATATTACAAATTTCATTATCTCAACATAATTAACGTGAGTTAAACGCCCCCAAATCCATTGATTCCAAAACTAGGATTTTCTACATGCAACTTACACCAACAAAATCCAAAATTCTCTCATAAATCCTACGTACCCAAAGGTTATGAATATTATTCATACTAAAAGATTTCATAAAAACATCCCCAAGTTTTATGTGTCCACTTTCTTTGATTAAATTGCTAATTGATTTTAAGCAAAGCATGAAATTTAGGTTTAGGCAACACTGAAAATGCATAAAACTAAAGGAAAGGAGTAGAGTATTCATGCCTGGGTATAAGTCATTTGTAAATTTTGAATAGACGGTTGGATTCCTCTCAAAAAATTATCAACGAGCCGTTTTTTAACAATCTTGAGAAAAAACCAATTAAGCCATCAAATATCGAGTCAAACACTTGATTAAGTTTAGGGATAAAGTTTGAAGATGAAAGGAAATAATTTTGGAGAGGTCTTCTGGTTTAAAAGTTTGAGAAAGAGTTATTTGAAAAGTCCATCCACGAATTAGTGGTGATATATAAATGATTAAGTGTTTGATTAAGAAAATAGTTCTAATCAGATACAAACACTGGAAAATTTATTCGAGACGATCGAATCGTTGGAATTGAATTAAATTCGAGGATGAATTAGCTGAAGATGAGAGAAAATCTTACAAAAAATTTTAGCTCAATCGGACTATCTAATATTTTTTTTATAGAGAGTTTGATGTTTTGAGGACTCTTTCGTATAATAAAAATTCAATCAAAACTCCTTTTTAATTCTGATTCCAATTCCGTTCGAAAATTTATTTTTCAAATATAAAAACCAACATTTTAAATTATAAAATTTATAAAATTCAAAATTTCATTTTTCTCCAATTTCGAAAATTAATTTAAAAAATTCCCATTTTAAAAATCCGGGTAGTTACATACTTCCCCACTAACAAGGAATTTCGCCCTCGAAATTCGATGAAACCAGACGCTTAAAAATAAAATGCTACTCGATTCTATTTTCCAAAAATCACAACACTAAAGTCCTCAAATAAATTCTAAACATCCTCACCACGATGCGTAACACGTTCTTAAAAAAATTTCTATCTCTAAAGAAAACATGTCTAATCGCATGCTAGACCCAAAACCTAAGACCCGAGGATTATCGGATACCATCTGTCTCACCCAGCTAAATTTTGGCGTCGGCCGCTACCAAAACTAAGCCGGACGTGAGTAAATAAATATCATTCTTAGCATGAGACATCTATGAGACATGTAAAATTAATCCACAAGAAAATGATAATTAATCCCAAAAGATAAACCATCCAACTAAGCGATAAAAGATCCATCTATATGCTAAACTCAACGAAATTCCAATCTCAAATAATATGATATTGAATAATCTCCAACTGAATACAGTGAAATAAGTAAACAAAACCTATACAAGTTTGGAACCGAATGGCCCAATAACAACCATAAACTGAGTCTCAATACAAGTGCGAAGGAATATAAAACTAAACTAAATCAATACGCATAAGGTAGAGCAACTCCAACTGGACCTCCAAGCAATTATCCAAATAATGCTATGCAGCTTCTCCAAATACTATTTCCTGAAAAGTTAGTCAATGAACGAGGTCAGAGCCCCGAGCATGAATACACACTACTCCATTCAATTATGATCTTTAATCCAGGCAGTAGCATTATACGCAATAAATATCATAATAGAGTATTTTAATTAAATTAGATAATTAAACGCGATAAATATAATCACTAACTACCTGTAGATATCCCCATTTAAAAAGGCACACCAATATGATTTTAAGTTCCCAAGTCCCACAATGCAAATTTTATTTAATTAGCTCATTTTATTATTGTTCTCACTTTTTATTATGATGGTCCTCCCGTCCCGGGTGGTAATTTTCACCAAAGTGTCACACTTCCCCTTGTCAATCTTCCTCTGACCCGTTTAAGCTGTCGGCCCCGACGCATGACAAGGTTCCACACACGACACGATATACATCATCCTCTGACCCGTTTAAATTATCGACCCCGACACATTATGTCGCCACAAATTTGAATACCCGTTTTTATCTTAAGCACTAATTCTCAATTTCACATTTTATAAATTACCCCACCCTTTTATCGATGAGAGATACTCAAAATGCCCCTTAGTTCCATACCTAAGGGTTCCCAAGTTATCAATACGTACTACCCTATGTATATGAAGGATTTCTAACAAAAACCTCATGCTAGTCTCATGTCTAGACTAGCGTAATGAGGATAAAGTATCAAAATTCAGTCCACCCCCAACATAATAAAGTCTTAATAATCTAACCTCACTAGTCCCATACACTACACCAAATCTGCACTATTGTCACGGTCATTGACCTTGACAAGTTGGACTTGTCAAGGTCAATGACCGTGACAATTCGGGGTGAGACAATTTTTTTTGTCACAGACGTGTCACGGTCATTGACCTTGATAAGTTCATTAGAATTGTCACGGTCATGTAAAGGTCATGGACCGTGACAAGTTTAGTCACGGTTAATAACCGTGACAAACCCATGACAATATTAAAAAATTGTCGCGGTCAATGACCGTGACAATTCTGGGCAGAATATAAAAAAATTCTGCTAGCAGTATGGCCACTGCCACTGCCCAACAGTATATTTGTACCTTTTATAACAATGTTGGTTGTACCTATTCAAACATCAGATATCCAAATAAACTAAAGATAGTGCAAATATATATTCATGACGATATAATCCAAATATTCAAAATAGATTTAATATACATGACGATATAATCCAAATATAATTAAAATGGACAAACTTAAAAATAATGTTACTACATGTCTTGGGTAAATGTGAGGAGGTGAGTTGGCCACACGATATACGAATTGACACACCCACTAATATACATCGTATCGCATTATTTGCGCAACCACAATAGGGAGTTCTCCTTCCCAGGTATCACAAGCATGATGAACACTTTGGACTCGATCTCTTGAAGCGCACGCCCATGAACTATTCCACCCTCGATAATATTCGGGTCCCTCAACCCCCGCCCTATCCGCTGTCCATCAAATACATCCAATATGAACACGCTCGGCCAACCAAGTGTCGAAAATGGTCTGGGGAAGGGAGCCAAATAAGAAAGTGGATCATCGAAATACGCACGTGACGGTGAAGAAGCAGCGAGATCCACATCCTCGTCCTCCTGCGCCTTGTCCTCCATCGCGTTCTCCTTCCCTTTCCCTTTCCCCTTACGGTCTCCGCCCAACGTACGCTTCATGAATGAGTACGTATCTTGGACCGTCACCTCCAAACGGGACAGCTTCGCGTCGTGTGAATTCACCGTTCGAGCCAACCCAGTATCGCTCGTCTCTAATCCGATGATCCTAGATTTTGCCACCCGCGAGCTCACCCCCCTTGTCCTCCCCTTTCGATCAGAGCCAAGCACTTGGCTAAGTGCGTCTGTGGAAAAAAATGCCTTGTCGGCATCAGACTGCGACTCATGCACTTCCTTAAGCTTTGCCTGAAACAACAAAAAGCACATGATTAGTAAAATAAGTAAACTAAAAAATTATAACGTAATTAATAAAAATTAAACTGTCGGATTACTTACAATCGTGGGCGCGACGCTCGGGGACACCTCCTTGTCCTTCCCCTTCTTCGTCCGAAGAGCCAAATAAGTATCGAGCCTATGTGGCTTACCCCCTGGCCCACTCCCTACCCCCTGAATTAAAATAATGTAAAGTTAGTATCGGTCCCGCAAAGTAAAATAATAAAGAATACTATATTTCTGTAGTTATAAAAAAATTAAATCTTACCTTCATCCTATGCTCCACCTCGGCGTAAGAGGTCCGACCGGAGTAGTGCACGTCTGTCTTTTTTTGCCCGATTTTCCCTCCCCAATTGGCGAGATGCCAATTGTCGATCCTCGATCTCATTTTCAATGAACTTTTTCCATTGTGTCAATGGGATCGACTCCTTGGGCGGGACAGATCCACGCCATTGTATAATGGACTCTCATGTTTTTCCAAAGTACCGTGCCCGCATATTTTTTTCCACGTCTTGTGTTGCTCTCTCAACTGCTCCAAGACGGAATCGCGTAGCTTTGGATCCAAGTTGAATTGTTCCTGTCCAACAAATTCAATCTTAGTTGCGAATAAATATAAATATAATTATAAAATGAAATCAAAATCAAAATCAAAATTGAAATTGAAATTGAAATTGAAATATAAATATAAATATAAATATAAATATAAATATAAATATAAATATAAATATAAATATAAATATAAATATAAATATAAATATATTACCTGTTGTGCCGCCCAAATAGCTAACTTGAGCTCATATGGCACCTCCTTCCAACTCATAAACCCCGGGCCGATGACCGTCTTTAGTAGCTCGAGGGATCTCGCTAATAGCTCCGATTTGTTCTCGACGGTAATCCCAAATTTTCCATATTTGGGGAGTCTAGGGGCGGAGGAGCCCTCGTCGCCTCCGCTACCACCGAGCCCAGACGACATCATCATAAACAACATCATCATCTTCGCCTTAATACCCGAAGGAGACATTTGCTGTAAAATTTTTTTAGTAGTACAGATAAAAAAAATGTTATTAGTACACATAGACACACACCCCTACCCCACCCCCACCGCACACACGCACATGTACACGTACACGTACATAAATATGTCTAAATTAGTTGAAAACATATAATGTGGAATAGATGTAAAGCATGGAATTATTATTATATGTATTATATATGCCGGAATAGATTTAAAGCATGGAATTATTAGTACACAAACCGCCCCACCACCCCACCCCCTCCCCCCACCCCACACCACCACACACATATATACACACACATACACACATATATACACATTTAACCCGTACTCCTTCTAATTCATCTACTCAATTAATTCATTTCATCAATTAAACTAACAATTAAAGTATACAATTATTAATTTACTAATTTACAATGAGGGGCTATCCCACTTTCATATGAAATTGGCACTAATTATTAATTTACTTTCATCTAAAACTATACAATTAAAATTACAATTAAAGCTATACAATTTCTTAATTAAAGCTATACAATTGTTAAAATTGCCCCACCACACCCCCCCATCACTCCTCCCCCCACCACCACCACACCCCTTGCCCCCTTCCCCCCGCCACACACCTACGCACACACACACACACACACACCCCACCCCACCCCACCCCCTCCCCCCACCCCACCCCACCCACCCCCACCCCACCTGCACCACCCCACCCCCACTACCCCCTTCCCCCACCACACACCACCAAACACATATATACACGCACATACATACACATATACACATACATATACACACATATATATACACACATACACATACACATACACACACATATAGAAATGAAAGAGAAAGAGAGGAAAAAAAAATATACCTTAGAGAGAGAGAGCAGAAATCGCTTAGAGAGAGAGGGGGAAAACCAAAAAAGGGTGGGAAAAATGAAGCCTAGGGCTTTTTTTACTGCAGAAGTTATCACGGTCGTGTCAAGGTCATTGACCATGACAATTATTTAAAGAATTGTCACGGTCATTGACCGTGACATGACCGTGACAACTACATTTGTCACGGCCTTGTCACTGTCATTAACCGTGACAATTCTTTGTCACGGTCGTGTCAAGGTCAATGACCGTGACACAAAACGCGTATTTTTTGTAACGGTCAATGACCTTGATAAGGGTGGCCGGCTGAAAGGTGACAATTTTGTCATTTTGGTGTAGTGATACCTAGAAGGCGTAAGTCATCAAAAGGCCTACCCACTAGTCCCATACATAAAAGGCATCCTAAAATATACAGAGAGCAAAAATACCCAACAACCCGTCGTCACAATGACAATATTATATTACTAACAAGTCACACAAATAAGCATAATAATCATCGTACAAAACTACGCAAGATAGTCCAATTCAATTAAATCTTAACTTCACCATAATTTATCCCAATTAATTATTTTTATAATAAAGACTGAAATTCCTAATTAAAACATCATATTACAAATTTCATTATCTCAACACAATTAACGTGAGTTAAACGCCCCCAAATCCATTGATTCCAAAACTAGGTTTTTTCTATATGTAACATACACCAACAAAACCCAAAATTCTCTCATAAATCCTACGTACCCAAAGGTTATGAATATTATTCATATTAAAATATTTCATAAAAACTTTCCCAAGTTTTATGTGTCCACTTTCTCTAAATAAATTGCTAATTGATTTTAAGAAAAGAATGTAATTTAGGTTTAGGCAACACTGAAAATGAATAATAATAAAGGAAAGGAGTAGAGTATTCATGCCTGGGTATAAATCGTTTGTAAATTCTGAATAGACGGTTGGATTCCATTCGAAAAATTATCAAAGAGTCGTTTTTGAACAATCTTGAAAAAACACCAATTAAGCCATCAAATATCGAGTCAAACACTTGATTATGTTTGGGGCTAAAGTGTGTAGATGAAAGGGAATAATTTTGGAGAGGTCTTCTGGTTGAAAAGTTTGAGAAAAAGTGATTTGAAAAGTCCATCCTAGAATTAGTGGTAATATATAAAAGATTAAGAGTTTGATTAAGAAAAGAGTTCTAATCAGATACAAACACTAAAAAATTTATCCCAGACGATCGGACCGTTAGAATTGGTTAAAATTCGAGGACGAATTAGCTCAAGATAAGAAAAAATTGTATAAAAAATTTCAGCTCGATCGGATAGTTCAATATTTTTAAATATTTTTTTTGTAGAGAGTTTTATGTTTTGAGGACTCTTCCATATAATAAAAATTCAATTAAAACTCCAATTTAATTCCAATTCCAATTCCATGTGAAAATTTATTTTTCAAATATAAAAACCAACATTTTAAATTATAAAATTTATAAAATCCAAAATTTCATTTTCTCCGATTTTCAAAATTAATTTAAAAAATTTCCATTTAAAAAATCCGGGTTGTTACATACTTCCCCAGTAACAAGGAATTTCGCCTTCGAAATTCTACCAAACTTGACGATCGAAAATAAAATGCTACTCGATTCTATTTTCCAAAAATTACAACACTAAAGTTCTCAAATAAATTCAAAACATGGTCACCACGATGCGTAACACGTTCTCAAAAAAATTTCCATCTCTACAGAAAAGATGTCTAATCGCATGCTAGATCCAAAACCCAAGACCTGAGGATTATCGGATACCATCTGTCACACCCACTAAATTCTGGCATCGGCCGCCACCAAAATTAAGTCAGACGTGAGTAAATAAATATCATACTTCACATGAGACATATAAAATTAATCCACAAGATAATGATAATTAATCCCAAAAGACAAACCATCCAACTAAGCGATAAGAGATCCATCTCCATGCTAAACTCAACGAAATTCCAATCTCAAATAATATGATATTGAATAATCTCCAACTGAATACAGTGAAATAACTAAAAAATATCTATACAACTTTGGAACCGAATGACCCAATCACAACCATAAACTGACTCTTAATACAAGTGTGAAGGAATAGAAAACTAACCTAAATCAATACGCATAAGGTAGAGCAACTCCAACTGGACCTCCTAGAAATTCGCCAAATAATGCTATTCATCTTCTCCAAATACTATTTCCTAAAAAGTTAGTGAACGCACGAAGTCAGAGCCCCGAGCATGAATACACACTACTCCCTTCAATTATGATCTTTAATCCAGACAGTAGCATTATATGCAATAAATATCATAATAGAGTATTTTAATTAAACGAGATAATTAAACGCTATAAATATAATCACTAACTACCCGTAGAGATCTCCATTTATAAAGGCACACCAATATGATTTTTATTTACCAAGTCCCACATTGCTAATTTTATTTAATTATCCCATTTTATTATTGTTCTCACTTTTTATTTTGATGGTCCTCCCGTCCCGGGTGGTAATTTTCACCAAAGTGTCACACTTCCCCATGTCAATCTTCTTCTGACCCGTTTAAACTGTCGGTCTCGATGCATGACAAGGTTCCACACACGACATGACATAAATCGTCGTCTGAACCGTTTAAACTGTCGGCCCTGACACATTATGTCGCTATAAATTTTAATACCCGTTTTTATCTTAGGCATTAATTCTCAATTTCTCAATTTATAAATAACCCCACCCTTTTATCGATGAGAGATCCTCAAAATACCCCTTAGTCCCATATCTAAGGGCCCCCAAGTTATCAATACGTCCTACCCTATGTATAGGATAAATTTCTAACATAAACCTCAACCTAGTCTCATGTCTAGACTAGATTAACGACGATAAAGTGTCAAAAATCAGCCCACCCCTAACATAATAAAGTCTCAATAATCTACCCTCACTAGTCCCATACCTAGAAGGCGTAAGTCATCAAAAGGCCTACCCACTAGTCCCATACATAAAAGGCATCTTAAAATATACGGAGAGCAAAAATACCCAACAAGCCATCGTCACAATGATAATATTATAAGACCAACAAGTCATACAAACAAGCATAATAATCATCTTACGAAACTACACAAGATAGTCCAATTCAATTAAATCCTAACTTCACCAAAATTGATCCCAATTAATTATTTTTAGAATAAACACAGAAATTCCTAATTAAAACATCATATTACAAATTTCATTATCTCAACACAATTAACGTGAGTTAAACGCCCCCAAATCCATTGATTCCAAAACTAGGTTTTTTCTATATGCAACATAGACCAACAAAACCCAAAATTTTCTCATAAATCCTACGTACCCAAAGGTTATGAATATTATTCATATTAAAAGATTTCATAAAAACTTGCCCAAGTTTTATGTGTCCACTTTCTCTAATTAAATTGCTAATTGATTTTAAGAAAAGAATGTAATTTAGGTTTAGGCAACACTTAAAATGAATAATAATAAAGGAAAGGAGTAGAGTATTCATGCCTGGGTATAAATCGTTTGTAAATTCTGAATAGACGGTTGGATTCCATTCGAAAAATTATCAAAGAGTCGTTTTTGAACAATCTTGAAAAAACACCAATTAAGCCATCAAATATCGAGTCAAACACTTGATTAAGTTTGGGGCCAAAGTTTGTAGATGAAAGGGAATAATTTTGGAGAGGTCTTCTGGTTGAAAAGTTTGAGAAAAAGTGATTTGAAAAGTCCATCCTCGAATTAGTGGTAATATATAAAAGATTAAGAGTTTGATTAAGAAAATAGTTTTAATCAGATACAAACACTAAAAAATTTATTCCAGACGATCACACCGTTGGAATTGGATGAAATTTGAGGACCAATTAGCTGAAGATGAGAGAAAATTGTACAAAAAATTTCAGCTCGATCGTACAGTCCAATATTTTTAAATATATTTTTTGTAAAGAGTTTTATGTTTTGAGAACTCTTCCATATAATAAAAATTTAATTAAAACTCCATTTTAATTCCAATTCCAATTCCGTTTGAAAATTTATTTTTTAAATATAAAAACCAACATTTTAATTTATAAAATTTATAAAATTCAAAATTTCATTATTCTCCGATTTCCAAAATTAATTTAAAAAATTCCCATCAATAAATCCGGGTTGTTACATATTTCCCCAATAACAAGGAATTTCGCCCTCGAAATTCGACGAAACCTGACGCTCGAAAATAAAATGCTTCTCGATTATATTTTCCAAAAATCACAACACTAAAGTCCTCAAATAAATTCTAAACATCCTCACCACGATGCGTAACACGTTCTCACCAAATTTCTATGTCTGAAGAAAACATATCTAATCGGATGCTAGACCCAAAACCCAAGACTCGAGGATTATCGAATACCATCTGTAACACCTCGCTAAATTTTGGCATCGACCACCACCAAAACTAAGCCGGGCGTGAGTAAATAAATATTATTCTTAGCATAAGACAGATATGAGACATATAGAATTAATCCACAAGATACTGATAATTAATCCCAAAAGATAAACCATTCAACTAAGCGATAAAAGATCCATCTCCATGCTAAACTCAAAGAAATTCCAATCTCAAATAATATGATATTGAATAATCTCCAACTGAATACAGTGAAATAACTAAACAAAACCTAGACAACTTTGGAACCAAATGGCCCAATCATAACCATAAACTAAGTCTCAATACAAGTGTGAAGGACTTGAAAACTAAACTAAATCAATACGCATAAAGTAGAGCAACTCCAACTGGATCTCCAAGAAATTCTCCAAATAATGCTATGCAGCTTCTTCAAATACTACTTCCTAAAAAGTTAGTCAATGCACGAGGTCAGAGCCCCGAGCATGATTACACACTACTCCCTTCAATTAGGATCCTTGAATTCATACAGTAGCATTATACGCAATAAATATCACAATAGAGTACTTTAATTAAACGAGATAATTAAACGCGATAAATATAATCACTAACTACACGTAGAGATCCCCATTTAAAATGGCATACCAATAAGATTTCAAGTTCCCAAGTCCCACAATGTTAATTTTCTTTAATTAGCCCATTTTATTATTGTTCTCACTTTTTATTATGACGGTTCTCCCGTCCCGGCTGGTAATTTTCACCAAAGTGTGCCACTTCCCCTTGTAAATCTTTCTCTGACCCGTTTAAATTGTCGTCCTCGACACATGACAAGGTTCCACACACGACACGACATAAATCGTCGTCTGACCCATTTAAACTGCAGGCCCCGATACATTATGTCGCCATAAATTTTAATACCCCTTTTTATCTTATGCATTAATTCTTTATTTATCAATTTATAAATTACCCCACCCTTATATCGATGAGAGATCCTCAAAATACCCCTTAGTCCCGTACTTAAGGGTCCCCAAGTTATCAATACATCCTACTCCATGTATAGGATGAATATCTAACATAAACCTCAACCTAATCTCATGTCTAGACTAGCGTATTGATGATAAAGTATCAAAATTCAGCCCACCCCGACATAATAAAGTCTCAATAATCTACTCACACTAGTCCTATACCTAGAAGGCGTAAGTCATCAAAAGGCCTACCCACTAGTCCCAAACCTAGAAGACATCCTAAAATATAGGGAGAGCAAAAATACCCAACAACCCATCAATATTATAATACCAACAAGTCACACAAACAAGCATAATAATCATTGTACAAAACTACGCAAGATTGTTGATACGTCACGAATATTGCATTTTTCACCCTCTAATTTATGCAGTTTTAGTCCCCCTCGGGTATCGTAATTACTATAATTTTGCTCGTTAATTAGATAACCTCCATTTTATGTGCTAACATGTTATTTGAGGTATTATTGAGCATTTATAGGTATTGCGGTGCTTAGTGTTAAGTTTGGGCGTGTTTCGATAAAGTTTCGTCGCGATTCACACGTTTAGGGGCATTTTCATAATTTCACACTTCAGGATTTTTGCCCGAAGTATTCACGGAAGTTGTAAGAAAAGCATGAAATTTAGGTTTAGGAAACACTTAAAACACATAATACTAAAGGAAAGGAGTAGAGTATTCATGCCTGGGTATAAATCATTTGTAAATTCTGAATAGACGGTTGAATTCCTCTCGAAAAATTATCAAAGAGTCGTTCTTAAACAATCTTGAGAAAACACCAATTAAGTTTTCAAATATCGAGTCAAACACTTGATTAAGTTTTGGGCTAAAGTTTGTAGATGAAAGGGAATAATTTTGGAGAGGTCTTCTGGTTGAAAAGTTTGAGAAAAAGTGATTTGAAAAGTCCATCCTCGAATTAGTGGTAATATATAAAAGATTAAGAGTTTGATTAAGAAAAGAGTTCTAATCAGATACAAACACTAAAAAATTTATCCCAGACGATCGGACCGTTGGAATTGGTTGAAATTCGAGGATGAATTAGTTGAAGATGACAGAAAATCGTAAAAAAAATTTCGGCACGATCGGAGTGTCCAATATTTTTAAATATTTTTTTTGTAGAGAGTTTTATTTTTTGAGGACTCTTCTATATAATAGAAATTCAATTAAAACTCCATTTTAATTTTGATTCCAATTCCATTTGAAAATTTATTTTTCAAATATAAAAACTAACATATTAAATTATAAAATTTATAAAATCCAAAATTTTATTTTTCTCCGATTTTCGAAATTAATTTAAAAAATTACCATTTAAAAAATTCGGGTTGTTACAACAAGTGAATCGACAAGAAGAAAAATATTGACTAATGGGAAGGTGGAAACCTTCAAGGAAAGGCTTGTTGCGAAAGAGTTTACTCAGAAAGAAAATTATTAACCCTAACGAAACCTTCTCACTGGTAGCTATGCTAAAGTCTATCAGGTTTCTTTTGACGTTATGACTGCGTTCTAGAATAATAGTATTGATTAGGGCTTTTACATTGTAAAACCCAACATATTAATAATAAGAAGTCAAGAAAGAAAAGCGTGAAATCGTAATGGGTCCATTTATGGACTCAAGCAAGCGCCAAGGTCTCGAAACATTCAACTTTATTAAGAAATCATTTTTTTTTGTTTTGATCAAAGTTTGAATAAGACTTGTGTGAATAAAAATAATGAAAAAAGTGTGGTGGCATTTATGGTACATCATGTGGATGCACTACAAGAATTATGGCTTTTAGCACGAAAAAAAAATCGTTGCAAAAGGTATGTTTTCGTTGCAAAACACCTTTTGCAACGAAATTTTTTTCTTGCAGCGTTCCTCGCACTACCCATCATGTTATAGATCTTTTGCAAGGAAATTTGTCACCGTCACTAAAAATATTTTGCAATGAAATATTTCGTTGGGGAAAACAAGAATTTTCATTGCAAGAAAGTTCTCATATCTTGATTAAAAAGCTTTTCCAATGAATATTTAGTTGCAAAAATACTAATAAATCCCCGCAAAAGATATTTTGTGAGAATTAAATTCCTTGCTAAATGTTAATTTTACATTTCTAAAAGTCTTTTGTAACACTCTTTTTCGTTGAAAAAATGTTCTCGTATTTTGACAAAAAATCATTTACAATGAATATTTCGTTGCAAAATATACTAACAAATCCTTGCAAAAGATATTTTGAGAGATTTACAATTCCTTGCCAAATGTTAATTATACATTGCTAAAAGTCATTTGTAACACTTTTTAGTTTTAAAAAAGTTCTCATATTTTGACTAAAAATATTTTACAATGAATATTTCGTTGCAAAAGATACTAATAAATCATTGCAAAAGATAATTTGAGGGAATTAAAATTCCTCGCCAAATGTCAATTCTTCATTGCTTATAGTTTTTTGTAACACTCTTTTTCATTGCAACATTTATTTCATTGTAGAATTATATTAAATAATGAAATAAATAAAAAGAAAATTAAGTAAACACACAAATAAGAGAATATGAAAAGGAAAGGGAAGAAAAAAATTGGTACCATCTTAGTTCTTCTGGCAAGCGTCGATGGCTCATCCATTGCTCAACATCGCGATATCTTTGAGACAATCTAACCTCCTAAAGATTAAAATTTGAGTCAGTAGAAAATATTTTCTTATTTATGGAAAAAAATCGGAATTCAACTGTCATATAAGGGAATTTTAAACAAACCAAAAAAAACTCATATTAGGGACTCGTTACTGTGTTCAAAGCATAAACTTTTAGTAACAAGATGATAGATAATTAGACTCCTAGGAATTGTTTTAACATCCACGTGATCAAGGTGAAAGCACAACATCCAAAACATCCCACTATCTTAATAGTGTAAATCATTTGTTGCCCATTGTAAATACAAATTGCATGACCATTTATTATGAGTAGATGTTTAATCACTGAATAATATACGTACATATGATTTCATCTATAAAATGTTACTTTGGCCTGTGTTAGTCATGTAAATTAAATAAAACAACCATTAAGTGGGGAGTATAAATTATTCCGTTTTATAAAATTCAATACTCATTTTAGGATTATGATCAATCAGTTATTTTAAAAAAGACATAGGAGATATTAAGCAAGAAGAACATTTCACCAATAGTTGAGCAAGAAAAACATTTTGCCAATAGTTGAGCAAGAAAAACATTTCACCAACAGACGTTCAGTAGTAGCGAAAATGAACACTAATAGCGAAAATGACAGATTTATATATATAGGTAGTGTTGTACCACCCATGGTGGAGAAACAATTGCCATCGAATTGAGCAATTTCGCAGGTTGGTGTGTCGTCACCAGAGGCATTGTTTGTCCTTCATCTTCACAGTCGCGGGCTTGTCCTGCAACATTTTATGATGATAAGTAACTATTTTTAATGCAGTTTTATGCGGATAAATTCTAAAGTTCAACTACCTCCTACGTTTATGTAGTCCTCCTAAATGCTTGATTCAGCGGTGACACATTAAGAAGTTTAGTTGTACCCGAAGCCACTAACAAGTAGAAGATCGTGGACATCCAAGTAATCGCGCTTTAACGTCTTCAGCCTTGAACACGCATTCGTCTATGCAACTGTGATATGGCAGCGCCTTGAATGGGAATTTATCTTCAACTAGTTCGTCGTTGATGGGGCCGCTTAGCACCTGGGTGACTAAAGTGTTCACAAGTATACCATCCATCACTTTCGTCCACTGTATTTATGCTTTACGAACGGAACCTTCAATTTGAGACATACGCGTGTCAGTATCTTGGTTCGTCATTGATTTCGGTGGCCAAAAGGGTACATTTACTCTGCTCTGAAGGGCAATAGGGACTGCTGGCCCTTTTGCTTTTGCAAAACCAACTACACCGGGAAGTCCAATGTAAGGGTGGAATTACCTTTGTAACCTTAAAAGTTTGGTTGACATCAATTAGTTTCACATCAAAACCCTGCATCATTTGACAACAATCTTTGTTCAGTAAAAGTCGGTTAAGGATATTTGCACTTGTATAACATAATGAAGTAATTATACTGGTGCAAATAAGGGTGTGTGTGGGACACCACTTGTTTAATTTCAAATTTAAGAAAATTTTGTTTAAAACGTGAAGTGATACGACTCAAATATCAATTATAAAGAATACATCATCGAAGACCAGGAAACCAATAGACGAGAATGAAGTGATGAGGTTGGTTGAAGTAAGGGTGTGTTTGGGATATCAACTTTTTGCATTTCAAATCAAAGAAAATTTAGTTTAGAATTTAAAATAATATCCTTTAATTTCAGTTCCAAAGAAAATATCATCAATTGAATTGAAGACATCGATCATAACATAAGAGCATGAAGCAGTTATGCTGGTGGAAGTAAGGTCGTGTTTGGGACATCCGCTTTTTTCATTTCAAAATGAAGCAAATTCAATTTAAAGTTTACAGTAATACGAAGCTAATTTAACCAATGGGAGTAGCCTATAACCAATTAATATCTATTTTATTAATTGATCAAGACTGAGCTGGATCAGAATATAGAGGTAGTGGGTTGGCTTTATTTGTTTTGTATTAGCTGAAATTGAATTTCGGTAGTCTGTTTGATTGAATGTGGTAATAAGGGTAGTTTATAATACAGACTGGAATTGAATTATTAGGTGTTAGTGATTAGTGTTTATATCACTTTTGGGTATTTCTTTGTGGAGTTAGTGTTGTAGTTAAACTAGAAGCGGTAAACTAGTTTTTTCAGGGTAGCTTACTGTTCGCTCGCTGTCTACTAAATGAGGTTCGTTTGGATGCTCCAACGTGTGCGTCAATCGGCATATACAATATCAATTTCGATTGAAAAAGATTGAAAATGGAATGGAAATTGCTGAAACCCCATGCCAACAATCCAACATCAATTCTGGAAAATATTTTTGCTAGTGCTTTTAGCGGTAAACACAGGTGGTCCCTCAGGTTTTGTGGAGCATCATGATATTAAACATGATGATGCGTTGAGCCCTAACATCCAAATTTGCTCACTGGTTTCGTGAAGATGCAGACAAGAGGTTGATTGATAATCTCTCATCTGGTGGGCCTAGTGACTTGCTTTCATTGATTGTCGGTGGTGAGAAAGCAGAATCTCAAGCTTCTGATGTAAAAGCTACTCGAAAAATTCCTCTGGAATTTTCCTACCGAACTTTCGAGCTCACTAAAGAGCAAACATCCACTATACCCTCAGCCACAACTCGCCACTAGGATTGCTAGTTTTTAGCCTTTTAACGTTAATTTTTAATGTCCATGTTAGACGACAAGCCAATGACTCGGGATAAAAAATTTTACCTCTGATTTCTCCTGTCACACATTGTTAATGGCTATAGTATCCAACTACAAAAACGAATTGTTTTCTTAACCTGAAAGACTTATCAATTTTGATTAAAAAGTGGAGAATTTCCAATAAAAGCTGAGAAATTTAATGCATGGGTCACAAAATAGAATTCTCCCACACCAGAAGAGAAACACTGCTGGAAGAATATAATCCCTAAAAAATTGCATCATTATTTATAGAAGGTAGATGGCGAAGGCAAAGGTGATGATGTAGTAGCCTTGGAATGCATCATTATTTATAGGCAAATGATTACTGGTAACCACTGATCGGATAAGTACTAACTAATTGATAAATACTAAAATATCATAATAACCAATTACTAAATCAAAACCTTCATTGGGAATTCATTTACAGGATGCGTCTTCACAAGATGTGTCTTCACAGGATGTCTTCAATACCCAATTTGCGTGCAAAAATCAATTCTTCGCTATAACAAACACTAAAGAATTCATTTACAGGATGTGTCTTCACAAGATGCTAGAACCTTCACTGATGATGTTAGTGTGAAAAATTCTATATGGCCCTAAAAGGTGGCCTATTATGCCCCAGTTCTAGAAGAACCATCGGTGAAAATGCAATATACTGATTGCAAAACCAATCTGAGGAGATATAGATATGTATCCAACTAACTGTAAGGCACCAAATTTTACCATGGACCGAAGCTTAGGAAATAAAAAAGAAATCTGAAATTCAGATTCGGATCAGATGCATCTAAATTCTGTTTTAAAATGTTGGTAATATAATGATATAGTATCCATCTAAATTCTGTTTTAAAATGTTGGTAATCTAAGAGTTGAATCATATGAAAAATGACAGAACTGAAATCATTAATTTCAATTAGTTTAATGTACTGGTTTCCATTGACCAAAAAACCATTCATTGAGTTCTTTGAGTTTATTTGGATGAATGTGATGACCGAATTTCATCATAACATATCTATTATTTTGGTGAATGTCTTTACTAATATACAGACTGCATAGCACAAATTCCATACATAAATACAACCAAGTAGTTCCATAATGCATTCAAGGAAAGCATAAATTCCATATATAAATGTTAATGCAATATATAATATATAGTATTTCATTGAAGTTTTCTAATCTTATTGTATTTGTTCCTGCCATTTCCAACTAGCTTCGACAAGAATACAGGGTTCATAAATCTCAGGAATTGACCTCTAAGTTAGATCAGCCCTGACAGCTAAGCCTAATATCTTCATCAAGGCTGAATAACATAATCGATTGCAAACATTGATGAAACAACCTTGATATCTATTGATAAAATTACACAAGTTGATTTGTCGGAACTGGGAACATTCCATCAAGACCTAGAGAAACTGTCAGCATTAAGAACAGTAATAGGATGCTTGAAGTGTTTGAAGACATTGGGCAACTGTCAGCATTAAGAATAGTGATAAACAACCTGAATCTAATTTGTTTGAACACTCTGTGCGATTAAAGCACCCTAAACTTAACGAAATGACTAGTAAAGGCATGTTTTAGGTGAAAAATGGGCTTTCCGGGTGATTTTTAAAACGGTGCCCAAATGATCGTTAAAGAGGCTCCCACACCTCTAGTAGGACTAATCCAACGTGTTTGAGTTTTTCGTACGATTAAAACACTCCAAACTTAATGAAATGACAAATAAAGGCATCTTTTATGTTAAAATGGGGCTTTCGTGGGGTGAATTTTCAAAACGGCACACGATTGATGCTTAAAGAGGCCCCAACGCCTCTAGTGGGACTAATATAATGTTTTTGAACTCTTCGTGCGATTTAATGGCCCTAAGCTTAACGAAATTACAAGTAAAGGAATGTTTTAAGTGAAAATAGGATTTTCGGGGGTGAATTTTTGAAACGGTGCCCGAATGACCCTTAAAGAGGCTCCAATGCCTCTAGTGGGACTAATATAATTTGTTTGAACACTCCGTTCGATTAAATAACCCTAAACTTAACAAAATTACTAGTAAAGGCATGTTTAAGGTGATAATTGGGCTTTCGGGGGTGAGTTTTTAAAACGGTGCCCGAATGACCCTTAAAGAGGCTCGAACGCCTCTAGTAGGACTAATCCAATATGTTTGAGTTATCCGTGCGATTAAAACAGTGTAAACTTAATGAAATGACAAATAAACACATCTTTTATGTTAAAATGGGGCTTTCGGGGGTGAATTTTTAAAACAGCACCCGAATGATGCTTAAAGAGGCTCCAACGTCTCTAGCGGGAGTAATGTAATGTGTTTGAATTCTTCGTGCTATTTAATGGACCTAAACTTAACGAAATGACAAGTAACAGAATGCTTTAGGTGAAAATAGAGTTTTCGGGAGTGAATTTTTGAAAGGGTGCCCGAATTACCCTTCAAGAGGCTCCAACGCCCCTAGTGGGATTGATCTAATTTGTTTGAACCCTCTGTGCGATTAAAGCACCCTAAACTTAACGAAATGACTATTAAAGGCATTTTTTAGGTGAAATTGGGCTTTTGGGGCTGAATTTTTAAAACGGTTCCCGAATGACCCTTAAAGAGGCTCCAACGTCTCTAGTAGGACTAATCCAATGTGTTTGAGTTGTCTGAGCGATTAAAACACTCCAAACTTTATGAAGTGACAAATAAAGGCATCTTTTATGTTAAAATGGGGCTTTCGGGGGGTGAATTTTCAAAACAGAACCCGAATGATGCTTAAAGAGGCTCGAACGCATCTAGTGGGACTAATCTAATGTGTTTAAACTCTTAGTGCGATTTAATGGCCCTAAACTTAACGAAATGATAGTTAAAGGAATGTTTTTGGTGAAACTAGGGTTTTCGGGGGTGAATTTTTAAAACGGTGCTCGAATGACCCTTAGTGAGGCTCCAACGCCTCTAGCGGGACTAATCAATTTTTTTTTAAAAATCTGTGCGATTAAAGCACCCTAAACTTAACGAAATGACTAGTACATGCATGTTTTAGGTGAAAATTGGGCTTCCGGGGGTGAATTTTAAAAACAGTGCCCAAATGACCCTTAAAGAGTTTTCAACGCCTCTAGTAGGACTAATCCAATGTGTTTGAGTTTTCCATGCGATTATAAGAATCTAAACTTACTAAAATGACAAATAAAGGCACCTTTTATGTTAAAATGGGGCTTTCGGGGGTGAATTTTTAAAACAGCACCCGAATGATGCTTAAAGAGGCTCCAACGCCTCTAGTGGGACTAATCTAATGTGTTTGAACTCTTCATACAATTTAATTGCGCTAAACTTAATATAATGACAAGTAAAGGAATGTTTTAGGTGAAAATAGGGTTTTTGGGAGTCAATTTTTGAAACAGTGCCCGAATGACCCTTAAAGAGGCTCCAACGCCTCTAGTGGGACTAATCTAATTTTTTTGAACCCTCCGTGCGACTAAAGCACCCTAAACTTAACAAAATGACTAGTAAATGCATGTTTTAGGTGAAAATTAGGCTTTCGGGAGTGAATTTTTAAAACGGTGCCCTAATGACCCTTAAAGAGGCTCCAATGCCTTTAGTAGGACAAATCTAATTTGTGTGAGTTTTTCGTGAGATTAAAACACTCTAAACTTAATGAAATGACAAATAAAGGCATCTTTTATGTTAAAATGAGGCTTTCGGGGGTCAATTTTCAAAACGGCACTCGAATAATGCTTAAAGAGGTTCCAATGCCTCTTGTGGGACTAATCTAATGCGTTTGAACTCTTTGTGCAATTTAATGGCCTAAACTTAATGAAATGACAAGTAAAGAAATGTTTTAGGTGAAAATAGGGTTTTTGGGGGTGAATTTTTGAAACGGTGCCCGAGTGAGCCTTAAAAAGGCTCCAACGCCTCTAGTGGGACTAATCTAATTTGTTTGAACACTACGTGCGATTAAAGCACCCTAAACTTAACGAAATGACTAGTAAAGGCATGTTTTAGGTGAAAATTGGGCTTTCGGGGCTGAATTTTCAAAACGGCACACGAATGATACTTAAAGAGGCTCCAAAGCCTCTAGTGGGACTAATATACTATGTTTGAACTCTTCGTGTGATTTAATGGCCCTAAACTTAACGAAATAACAAGTAAAGGAATGTTGTAGATGAAAATAGGATTTTCGGGGGTGAATTTTTAAAACGTTGCCTGAATGACCCTTAAAGAGGCCCCAACGCCTCTAGTGGGACTAATCTAATTTGTTTGAACACTTCGTGCGATTAAAGCACCCTAAACTTAACGAAATGACTAGTAAAGGCATGATTTAGGTGAAAATTGGGCTTTCGGGGTGAATAATATTTACTTATAATTGAAATAGGCACCTCCTCATTCACCTCACGCACCCCCTCAGTCACCTCACACATTTAGCACATGAATTATCAGTGGGTTAGATTGAATTGAAAATGAGCCTTGACTTTTGGGTTAATTTTGCTTTCTTCCTAAAATAATTATAATAGTAAAGATGAAGAGTAATTATAATTTATGACAGTGATAAATAAAAATTAAAATATTTTAACTCAATCATCACATTATTGTAATGAACCTAATTTAATTTGTAATAGTAGGAAAATTAAAATGAAAACTAGATGGATTTGGAATTAAGGCTTTGCCTGACTGGTTTCAGAATTTCTCATGTCTTAGAAACATATGCATACTTGTTGTGAGAAACTCAAGTATCTGCCTACAATAGAACATCTTGCCAATCTAGATTGGTTGCGGACCTACAATTGCCCCCTGATAAAGCGATGATTGTAAAGGATATAAAACTCCCTTTATCGATGACGTAGACGTCAAAAGATCGAAATGAGTTCCTCTTCTCCAGCTTTTCCTATGTCTTACTTCCCCAATTCTTTAATATTTTGTTAATTATACTCTTATTTATACATGTGGGATAATAGGAAAATTTTCATATAATGAAGTTCATCGTTCAATCATCATAGTAGTATGCAACTGACCTTTCCTCTTTAAGACACAATAGTAGGCATCAGTGGGCATTGAACGACAGGTAAGGAAAATGATTAACCCTTACAACTGCATAAATGTTGTGTGTTTTCTTCATTATCAACTAGTTTAAGGTACTATTTTATGTCATATGAGAATTACCAATGACCTCTAGCTCACAGATCAGAGAAACAAAAAAAATTAAAAAATTTAAATCTTCAAAAATCAAAATTTTATTTGTGAAAAAATAAAATTCAAATCTAAATCAAGTAAACAAAAATCTATTACAAAAATGAAATGGATCTGTCTTAAAAAACAAAGGCGTAAATCCATATTGAAAATGAAATCTAAAACAAACTATAAACTAGTTAATTAGCAGCAAAAACACACCACCAGAAGAGTAAATCAATAAAAACCCTTAACATTTTTTACCTAATCACATAAACAAAACAATTAATCAAAACCCTAACTTTTCTTAGATAACATGATAAACTAAAACCAAAAGAGTAAATTACCAGATCTAGTATTGACAATCCCAATAAGAACTCGTACGTCTAAAATAAAAGCTAGGTGTCTTTAATCGGTAGGGATTGAATCGACGGCGGATTTTGCTAGGCAGCTCAAATAGATCATCGCTGGATATAGACGGTGATAGTGGGAGATTTGGTCTTAAGAGAGAGAGTCGGAATTAGCAGAGAAGGAGCAGGAGATTTGAGTTTGGTGATGGTTGGTTTTAGAGAGAATAGAAAAGTTTGGGCTTTTGTATTTTTTTTGTTAAATGTATCTCAAATTATTTGCAAGGAAATTATTTAAATCATTGCGGTAAACATTTCGGATACTAAAAAAAAAGAGGGAAATTTTATCGTCGTATTTTAAGCAAGGATTTTAAAATTTCCTTGCTAAAAGTTACATTTTGCAAGGCAATATTTCCTTGCAAAATGTTTATAACAAGATTATAGTTTTAGCAATGATTTTTTCATTTTCCTTGCTAATAATACATTTTAAGCAACATAATTTACTTCCTTGCTAAAAAAATCGTTGCTAAAACCAAATTTTCTTGTAGTGATGATATTATCCTGATCATAAACAAGTTGGATGTATTATCTTTCATAAGAGTGTGGTTGTCCAACTAGTTGGATGTGAAGGGCTTTATATAAGACATTAACATCTTTCTAATAGAACTTTTGTGAGAATGTAATACTAGTATGTTGGGCTTATCCTAAACCACTTATACTGATGTTGTGACCACAAAGTTTAGCATACTAGATTCCTTGAGAGAATTTCTTCTTCTCAAGCATGGAATAAATTTGTCTAAGGATCAGTGTCCTAAGACACTTGATGAAATAAGATGATAAAGAATATACCTTATGCTTCAACAGTGAGCAAACATATATATGCTATACTATGTATAAGACCAAACAATTGCTTTGTCGTAGCCATGGTCAACATATTTTTGTGTAATCGAGATTGGGAGCATTGGACTATAATAAAACACAATTTAATTGCCTAAAAGGCAAACAATAACTAGATATTGTGTTGGTTTACTTAAGAGATCGTCATGTACCTTTGGGGTAAACAAACTCGAATTTTCAGTCAGATAAGGATTCCTAGAAATTCTACCCCAGTATATGTGTTTAGTTTAGGAGGTTGAAAAGTAAGCATGTGGGTAAGTATCCAAATTTAATTAAATAATTTCTTAATTAATAAACATGTGTCCAAATTTCATGCAATTGAAAATAAAACTAATCACAAAAGGATTTAAAGTGGAAACCCTACCAAGAAAAACCACTATCGCCCCAACCAATAACAAGTCAACTAGCACTAACATATGATTACATGACTTGAAAAAGACTCAAACATGACTTACGTATATGACAAGGATTATTACCAAGATGTCGTTCCCTTGCATTCTGATCCTCTGCCTTTGACCATACTAGTGATAGTCGCTCTAGCTCAGGAAAATAACTGCACAACCTCCAAGGCCTCGGTATCCATCGATCTTAGTTCACAATGATCATCCCACACATAATCCAACGTGTTATATTCTTCAATGTAGAAGACCAGAGGGGACTTTTAAACCTATAGTCTACTTTAGTTCCATGGAGTTTACATGCTCTCACAAAGAGAAGGGATCTAACAAAACCAAATTAGAGTTTTGAAAAAAGTGGTCTTATTCAATTGGAATACGCACTTAGAGGTCTTTAAGTACTTTATCACTGAGAGAAATCCAATTAAACATGCTTTCAAAGATAAAGGTCCTCATTTGAACCACTGATCCCTTGTTCGAACAACATCTTTTGTTCGAGAGGTTCTCGAGTGATAAAATTTTCAACCAAGGTCTATTTTTAGACGTCATTGTGCCCTTGTTCAAAACAGACTTTGATCGAAGGATACTCATTTGAAGTTTGCTATTGATGGAGGTCCACTACCTAAAAAAAGTTCTCGTTCGAAGACATCTTCGATTAAGGGTGATCTCGGTAGAACGAGGTCTCTCAATGTTGACCCTTGACAAAATTAGTAACAAAATATTTTAAAATTCTTTTCATTAAAGTCCTATCTTGTCACTTCCTAGAAATAAAATAAACTATAAGGAATTACAAAACTTTTGAAAAAAGTTACCTTAACTAAATCTCCAATATGCAATGAAGTTGTCTTATTCGATTCGATAATCTCAGTCATGATGCCTTGTCTTGTTTTGTTCATTTTATGTAGCATAACAACTCAATGTAATTGATAGAAAGACACTATGAGCCAAAGGTTTGTTCCAAAATTAATCCAACATAAAATAAAAGCCTAAGGGAATATAAAACATGAACTTACAAATAACCCCCTTTGGTTATTCTTAGACAAAACCCAAATTGGAAAAGATCCGAACAAAAAATGATAGGATTAAAAAATTCCTATACATCAATCTACCCAATCCCAATCCCTACAAGAGACTCAATTGATCTGTATGGCTTCTAGAATTAATGGTGTATCTACACCATGGGACCTGTAAGTCTTGCACACTTAAACACATACTACATGACGTACAAAAGATATAAGTGATGTACATAAAAGTCAATAGTTACGTTTACCAAATGGTGTATCAACACCACGGGCGGCGCGATAAGTCCTGCACACTAAAACACATACCACGTGATGTACAAAAGATATAAGTGATTATATAAATCAAAAGTTATAAAAAGTGATGCATGAACTTAACTACTCCCATGAAATCCCAAATTCTCCCCCTTTTTGTCTCGGATAGACAAATGAAGAAATCAAAGAAAGTTCTATCACCAATCAATCAAATTATGCAAATAGTACAAATAAAACATGCGCTCAATGAGATAAGTGACAAATATGCATGTAAATATGAATAATGTAAAGCATATATCAATAATAAACATCATATCCACATCTCATTATGATAAAAAACTAATAAAAGAACCAAACACAAGTGAATATCAAGAGTAAGACAATGTCAAATCTATAAAATCTCACTCAAACTATCTAATTGGATTAAGAATGGATTCGAAACCTAAAAAAAGTAGATATACCCTTCTTATTTTATGCCAGAATCCTTTGATGCAATCCCTAGTTGAAAATAATTATAAGTAAACCATACTAAATTTTTTGAGTGTTCATACATTCATGCCCGTTGAGACCTAAAATAAACCGCTTAAGTTAACAGTTCAAAAATGCCAAAAAACGACATACTAGAGGGAAGTCTGCAAACCCATTAATGCTTAACTTATAACTCCCATAAACATGTTCTTATATATATATATATATATATATATATATATATATATATATATATGTGTGTGTGTGTGTGTGTGTGTGTGTGTGTGTGTGTGTGTGTGTGTGTGTGTGTGTCTTTCTTATTCTTTGAGAGTATGAATATAAGTTTCTTGACAATGTTTGCTAACATCCCTTTTGATAGCACTCACCAAGTATTTCCTCATCATTTTTAATTTATCTCAAGCAATGAATTTTACAAATGCATCCCAAAAGTCCATCGAAGAAAATATGCCCCGATTGAGTGAAAACAACTACAAGTTAACTTTTTGAATCGAAATCAAATATAAACCCTTGCCAACTCATGAATATATTTGTTCAATATCATAATGACCACATCATAGTCAACATGAGTCATTCTCGAAGAAATCCATAGGAATGATTAAGGAAAACATGCATAGGTTTGCATTACTTTCCTAAAAATCTAGTCTAAGAATAGGGAAATAGATAACATGATGGGTTTCCCAAATTTTCAATCATCTCAATATTAACTATCCATAAAAATCACAAAACAGAAAATACTTTTGGGTTTTTATGATTTTATTTTATTTTTTCTAAAATATTTTTCAAAAAAAATAATTCTTACTGTATTTAAAAAAAAATGTACATATAGTACACATCTAATCAAGGATATAAAATAATTCTTAATGCATTAAAAACAATCCAAGATTAGAATAAAACTTACACCAAGACTAGGAGAAAATAACAATATGCACACTTAGTCTTTAGAGTGAAGCAAACAACTCACTTTTGGGGAGAAAACTTTTTACCTACTAGAGGTTTATAATTTAGAGTGATGTTGAAAAATGAAGTTTAAGAGGTGGTCCGATTATATGGAGAAATGAAGATAATCATAAAGTAGGTCCCAAACAATCCTAATTCAATTTTATCTTGATCAATTAGGTGAACCTAAACATGTAAGTGTGATACCCCGCCTAATTAAATACTGGGTGATCAGTCCTTTATTAAATTAAATCAGAATATCCAGTTGGTTCATTCTTAGCATCACTGTCGAAAAACATTTATTTATTAATCACCTAATACTTAATTAAGCTAGTGTCTAAAACTTTTAAACAATTAATTTTTTTATCCAAACCATTAATCACATTCACCATACTAATGAATACAACAATAGTAAATGAGAAAATATCTGACTAAATAAATAATACTGGAATAAACGTCCCAGTTTAAATGTCTCAAAACAAATAATCGAATAATAAATCCAAATCCCATCAACTAACAAAAAAGAGTACAATGTCTCATAGATGAATAATAACTAAGAATGGGCATCATGCCCTAATTAAAAACGACTACATCAGATACATCAGATACTGAAAGGATCAATGTGAAGGCGTCTAATAACGAGGACCTGCAACTCCCACAATAGCTATAACACATAAAATTTACGGACTCCCATGTCTGGCATCCCTGTGGTTGGACACCTAAAATAGTGGCACAAAGAAAAATAGATTTCCAAGAAAAGGGTCTGAAAATATTTTAAAAACAGTTTAGCAAGTATTTAAAATGTTTAAGAGCAAATATTTTATTCATGTTGGTTATGCGACTCTCGCTTGAGAATTGTCACCTCTTAACTAATGAGCACGCCTAATGTACCACTAACTATTCTAGTCACAGTTGTCACGCCTAACTAGTTCAAACACATTAACCTCCAGTTCTATTATTTTATAATAGCTACTCGTATTCCCCCCGTAATACGCTAATAAATATTTTCGAATCTTTTCTCTCGAGTGAGAGAGAGAGTCTTCACATTCAACGTTAAGTATTCGCGCACTTAAGTTATATTAGATTTCACTCTCCATTTTATCTACTTCTTTCACACAGTAGAACATTTCACAAGTGTATATATATATATATATATATATACACTAATACGACACCCAAAGGCAAAGTTGCGGTGCAAGCGTACTCTACTATCGAGGCCCGGTAGATCACAGATTAAACAAGTACAATTGATTCTTTATCTCTCTCTAACCATAAATAACAAATATTGGAGGCGAACATAGTCCTAAGCCTTTAGGTCACACACATACCTACTGTCACACCCCGCGCAATCCAATATGAGGGGTGGCTAGCCACTGCCACGGAACTATGCCGAGCATCAACTAAATAAATACCATTCTTAGCATGAGACAGATATGAGACATAAATAAATTAGTCCATAAGATAAATAATTTAATCAATCCCAAATGATCATAAACAACTGAGCGATAAAAGATCCACCACATGCTAAAATTCCGAATAAATCCAATCTCCAATAATGATAAAATAAAATCTGAATAATAAAAACTGTGAATAATCCAACTGAAATCCTCTAACAACTTTGGAACCGAATGGCCTAATAAAACCCAAATGAAGTCTCATAATGAAATACTACTTAAAAGAAAGTCTAACTAAATAAAGCAATTAAATGAATAAACTCCAGTTGCACCTCGAAACGATAAACTCTGATACTCCTATGCAGCTTCTCTAAAACTTATCCTAAAAAAGTAAGTCAATGCACAAGGTCAGAGCCCCGAGCATGAATACACACTACTCCCCTCAAATAGGGTCCGTGAACCAAGAAAATAACATTATACACAATATATATCACATTAGAGTATTTTAATATTAATGAGATAATTAAACGCGATAAATATAAATCACTAACTACCCTAAGAATTTCCCATTCCAAAAAGCACACCAATATGATTTTAAATTTCCAAGTCCCACGATGTTAATTTAATTAAATTGACCCAATTTTATTATTGTTCTCACTTTTTATTATGGCGGTCCTCCCGCCTCGGGTGGTAATCCACCAAAGTGTCACACTTCCCCTTGTCAAATGGCCTCTGATCCATTTAAACTGTTGACCCCGTCCCATGACAAGGTTCCACACATGACACGACATAAATCGTCCGCTGTCCCGTTTAAACTGTTGGTCCCTGACACATTATGTCTCCACAAATTTTAATACCCATTTTTATCTTATGCATTAATTCTCGTTTTCTCAATTTTACAATTTATAAGTTACCCCACCCTTTTAATCGATCTGAGATCCTCAAAATACCCCTTAGTCCTATACCTAAGGGTCCCCAAGTTATCAATACGTCCTACCTTATGTATAAGATGAATTTCTAACATAACCCTCGACCTAGTCGCATGCCTAGGCTAGCGTAACAACGATAAAGTATCAAAAATTAGCCCACCCCCGACATAATAAAGTCGTAATACTCTACCCTCACTAGTCCCATACCTAGAAGGCGTAAATCATTGAAAGGCCTACCCACTAGTCCCATACCTAGAAGGCATCTTAAAATATTGGGAGAGAAAAAATGCCCAACAACCCGTTATCACAATGGCAATTTAATAATACCAACAAGTCACACAAACAAGCATAATTAATCAACGTATAAAACTACGCATGATAGTCCAATTCAATTAATCTTAATTTAATTATCACATCGTCATAAACACCCAGTTAATCCCATTTAATTATTTTAAATTAAATACACTGAGATTTCATCATTAATACATCATTTTTTCAATTTCATTGTCTCTACACAATTTACATGAGTTATACGCCCCGAAATTCATTTAATTGAAAACTAGGGTTTTTCTACATGCAACCTACACCAATAAAACCCAAAATCAACTCATCAATCCTATTTACCCAAGGGTTATGAATATTATTCATATTAAAAGATTTATAAAAACATCCCCAAGATTTAATGTCCACTTTTTCTAATTAGGTTGCTAATTATTTTTAAGAAAAAGATGCAATTAAGGGTTTAGGCAACACTTAAAACACATAATACTAAAGGAAAATAATTTAGTATTCATGCTTGAAATTAGTTGGATAAAAATCTGAGTAAACGGTTGAACCCCTCTTGAGAAAACACCAATTGAATCTTCAAAACTTGGTAAAAGGTTGGGCTAGGGGGTTGAAGATGAGAGGAAATATGTTTTGAGAGCCTTACTGGAGAAAGTTTGAGAGAAAAGTATTTTTAAAAGTTCCAGCCCTGTATCAATTTGGTATTTAAAAGCTTTAAGAGTTAAAACATAATTAGGAGTCTAATCATCCATCGCCTTACTATCGCTCGAACGAGGACAATTATCGTTCGAACGACATGCGACGTCGTTCAAACGACATACGTTGTCGTTTGAATGACCCCATCATCCAAAATGCAATCTTTTAAAATCTGACTTTATAATCTGATAAATATTCTTAAAAACGCATCTGCTAGTTAAACGTTTAAAAAAATCCTTATAACCATTATAATAGACCCGAATTAATTCCCGATTGAAAATTTACTAATAAAACCAAGTTAAATTCTTAAAGGCCATTAAATCCAAAATTTTATTTTTCTCCAAATTAATTAAAGTCAATTAATTAAAACACTGGGTGTTACACCTACGCACCCAAACAACCATTCAATACCATTCAATACCACACAAATGGCAATCTGACCTAAGTCCTATATTATGAGGTGTGATTCAAATATCTCCCCGAAGGCTCCTTAAGATGAGACTGTATCCTTCACAACCTCCCGCGATAACAAGCAGCGTAAATATGTAAATACACATAATAAATCAAGAAATATGTATTCACACCACTTATATAAATCAGTAGGTATACACACAACCCGAATATTATAGTTCATACGTAGTATTTTTTTCACTACTACTATCGATATATTTATTAACTTATGAATATTCTCTCCATCGTATTTTTCCAAGGATGATTCACTACCCAATAATCTTTTAACGCAATTAACCCGATTCTCCCACTATTAATTTACCCTAATAATCATCGTGGGTTGTTCCATTTCCCTCGAATTAACTACGTCGCAAGGTTTTAACTCAAACGGAACAATTTTCTCAATTATTCCAATATTTATTCATCTTTCACTCTATGTAAACCTAGTATCCACTTTAGGCCTAATGTCCTTATTATAGAACAACAATCACAATTAGTCATTCTAGGCAACCTCCAAAGGAATAACAACTAAAAATAACATTTCTTAAAATTTCCCCCACGAATCTCCCCAGATTTTTAAAATGCAATTTTGAGGTATTTAGGAGTCGTTTTGAAAAAAAAACATAACATAGAAAAAAATGCAAAAAACATGATTTTCTACGTGGCATCACGAACAGAATAGCCATTTTCGGCATTAAAATGGCTCAAAACAGTTTCTAAAATGACAACTTAATTTACCCAATTTCACAGACTTCTTCAAATTCAAGAAAATGTTCTACAATTCAGTCATACCCATCGAAACCCATATTTCCTTATCAAGATTAAATATAATTTCATGGGTTTCATACTACCCAGATGGAGGATCCTATTCTATATCAATTTCACCCAAGATAATGATATATGTCTTCAAAAGTTCATTCAAATCACATGAATTTCATAGTTAATTCACCTACACTAACATGAATATTATATATGTTATAAGTTTTAAAGATTAAACACTTGACTCTTTTGGTAGCTCTGATATGTTGAAGATGATGGGTATATAGGTGTTCTCCTCTCCTCGATCTACAATTCGGCGGTGGTGGTGGTGCAAGAAGGTGGTTCTTGCCTTGGAACTCCTCTCCTCTTCCTCCTATGACCTCTCAGTGGTTTCTCTTTGTTTCTCATGTAATTAGACCTAACCCCCCTTATCTAATAGGATATATTGCACTTAGAATTTCGTAGGTGTTATTTTTTCAAAAATACAAATGACCAAAATGCCCTTCGGGGATGCTCGGGACCCAAACTAAATCCCCGGGTAGATTTTTCTGACTATCTCGACCCTTCTGGATACTTTGGTTCACTTGAACTAACCATATGGATGACTTAAAAATAAATTATTTTTTATTCCATTAAATTGAGTCCCGACACGACTGGCGCGCACGTCCCGAGTTAATTACTGTAACTGTCGTATTTTTTACTCGCGATAATTTTAATAGATTCATAGTCACATATTAATTTATTCCCCAACTAATAATCAATATAATTCACATCAATAAATACCAACCCTTATCTCGCTAGTTAATATTTATTTTAATCCGGATTAATTATAAATTAATTTCCCATATTTAATTAATCCTATATTTAAAAATCATTAAAAATATGGGGTGTTACAATAAGATAATGAATCTAAAATGAATCAAAACAAGGCACAAGACAAGATGTGAGGAAAAAATCCCTTTCGAGAGAAAACTTTTATTTTTCAGCACTATTATTACAACTAGTTATTATAGAATGACACGGACATACTTACAGACTTAGATTCCACTAAGTATTGAAGTTATATTTTTCTTCCTTATTGTTGACCACAAGAAATTCATATCCAATATCACCCCATATAGCAAGCTCCACTCAACCTCAAGAAACTCTTTTCCTATCTTCAGTAGTGAAGAATTAACTCCACAGGGATTAGAATATATTATGTGTTCTTTAGGGCTTGATAAATCGATCACAAAATATCTAAGGGGTTTGGATTTGAAAAAACAAAGTGTTTGATTAGAAAAAGATGTCTAAAATACTTGATAGAAAATGCAAGTTCGTATCTTTATATATAGGGAGAAAATGTACAAAAGATAGACTTGAAAAGATTGTGTTTGAAATCAATTAAGAAACTATTTTTTATAGGCTCATTGGAAAGAAATAGACCTCATTCGAACGACATATGCCATCTCGTTTGAACAACATAAAATTAAGAGATCGAACGATATTCTAGTGAGGGGAAGAAAATGATTTGTTTGAAGTTCGTTCGAATGACATATATCAAACGATTTCGTTCAAATGACCCCCCGTACCTCTAACTAACGAGATGCCTTGAAATCGATTTTTTTAATTAAAAACTTTTGAAAAAATATTTTATGTTTTCAAAAACTTTTGAAATATCCCTGAATAAAATGATCATAGAAATCAACCTCATACACCTTCTCTAATAAATGTAGTGACAATCTCAACTCTTTGGCCACTATCTTGTCTTCGTTTGAAGCCTTGAGAACATAAGTGATGGTCAAATGGGGTGCAACAAAAAATGATAAACTTAAATATAATAACTAATCATAAAATTGCTCTTATAGATGTGTATCTGAAGACACGTGGTGATAATCATCATGCTTACCAATATATTAAGCATCCAAGTCGAGTTTCCTACCCCAAATAGTTGTAATAATAGAAACATGATGTTTGGTAGTTGGTTTGAATCCAACCCTAGTAGGTGCCTTGGTCATAGAATTTAAACCTAAAACCTTCATAATTTTAGTCACACAATTTATTTCTCTAATGTGGTTCTTAATCCTTTGACCACATGGTTCAACTCCAAGTTTTGGCTAGTGAAACGATTATTTATAGGAATTCTAGTCACTATCGTAAGATCAAAATAAAAAATCTCTACGGTTACCCTCTCTAAGGCAATAGGTGAAAATTTAGGATTGTGAGAAGTTAAAATTCTTTTTCTTGGAACTGTTATTAGGTGGGGTATGTGTAAAAGTCTTATTTGAACTTTTGACAAAGACAATCTCAAATTTAGGAGTAAACCCTTTTGAATAGTCATAACCAAGTCCATTATTATTTTTTCGAGGATTGGGACGGTACTGGGAGCATTATCTTTTACTTATCGGATCTCTTTTTGACAATAACATACACTTTTTTAGACTCATCAATATCCTTCTTTAACATTTAGTTCTCCTCCTCTATAATTCTTTAAGTCCGGGTTGATTCAATAAGTGACTTATTTAGGATAATGACCTTGTCATACAAAATCTCGTGCATCACATTCCCTTCTTCAATCTTCTCAGTAAGAGTGGCTTCACTAGAATTTAATTTACTCACAAGTGTCTCACCTCCTTCATAGCACAAATATCCTTCTCACAATTCTTAAGCTTAGAAAAAATCCTAAATTTCCCCTTTTCCATCTTGAGGGACATATCATAAAGCTTGGAGTAAGCTTTTCTCTCTCAATCTTTATTAAACTCTTCATATTCATACTGGGAGCTATCAAAATAGGACTCCACGTCATCATCCTCAACCTTATCTTCAAAAAGGGAAGACTTAGGACGAAACACATCCTTAATGGCGGGGAATGCGGTGAAAATATGTTTGATAGAAGACTCACTTTTGGAGACCGAGTCACTATTACTAAGAGTGGAATTAAGCTTATTCTTTTACTTACTTCCTATTTTAGCGGGACACTCTAATTACTTGTGACTAACACCTTGACATTCGGAGAATATTCCTGAATCCTTTTTTATCCCCTAATTTTTCCTCCTTCAATTCCTTGAAAATCTTACATTTTTGACAATGTTTTTTCAAACCTTTTGGGTATATCAAATTTATTATGTTAGAGAATATTCTTCAATGTCTCGACCAATATTTTGTAATCGTTTTCTTCATAATGAGTCATGTTAGAATCGGAAGACTCAACCTTTTGAGCTTGTAAAATAATGCCCTTCCTCTCAAGTATACAATTTTCTAACTTAAAGGTTTAGATGGAACCTATAACCTCCTCCACCTTCATGTTATACATACCTCCTATGAAGTTTAAGGTTGATATATGGAGAAGGAAATTAGGTGCTAGTCCTAGAGTATGGGATCATCTCACCTAAATAAAACTGAGAGTTTACAATGTTGAAGAGTTTTACATAAAATTCATTGAAGGTCTCATTCTCTTGCATTTTTAACAACTCAAACCAAGCGACAATATGTTAGATCTTTGATACCCATACAATATCATTATACTCATGGGTGAGATGGATAATGTCATATAACTTATTGGATGTTGTACACGAAGAGATCTAATGTAAATCTTTCATGTTTACTCCATAAAAATGTTATTAATCCCCGTAGAGTTGTAATTAGATATCCTATGTTCATCCTCACACCATGACTCCTCCGGTTCTGGGACAAGGGTATCTCCTAGAAAGGTTGTTGGACTTCTCCACACCTTAACTATGATTAACCACACCCTCTCATCTTTGGACTCTAGGAAAAAATGTCAAACGCAGCTTGCAATACGTGTAGTTACTATCACATAAATTAAGAAGACCTATAACCGACCGACCCTCAAGAGACATACCCCTGGATTTAAACTGGTATCAAAGTGGGGCTTTAATATGAATTAGGGGATATCCCTATTATGGGTCGATCGATCACGCACCCACCTATTTTTTATGGTAGTAACTACCCATAATGGAAGGTGCGTATGCACTTTTTCCTTAATTCCTAAGATGAGACGGTGTGGTTAACCTTAGTTAGGGGTGGAAACTATCAACGAATCTTCTAAGAGAAACCATTGTCCCTAAACCTAAAGAGTCATGGTCTGAGGATCAACATAATATCTATAACTATAACTTTATGAGGATTAATTCAATTTTATATGGTGCTAGATCTCTATGTGTACTATATTAAAGGTGTGGGGAATTTTCTAGCTCACCCATGAGGGTACCAATTACATTTGGGTCTTGAAGATATAATATTTCACCATCCAATTTGAGTTGTTAAATATTATTGAAAACCAAACATTCAATGAGTTTTATATAAAACTCTTTGACATCGTGAACTGTCACAGTTGTTTATTTGAGAAGAACCTAGACTCTAAGGTCATTATGAAAATCCTTAGGTCAATATCACTTAGGTTCCTTACCCATGTCTTATCTCATAACATCGTAGGTGGAATTGATAACATGAAGGCATACGAGCTTGTGGGATCCATCCAAACCTTCGAGTTAGAAAAATCTTTGTCGCCTAAGAAAGAGATGGGCTTCACATTGAAGGTACAAAATATTTCCCCTCGATCTCGAATGACGATTCCGGTGAGAATGAGGCTGAGATTATCTTTGTGAAATATAAAGTATTTCAAAGAAAAGGATTTTGTATGATAACAACATAATTGATATGTGATCATACTTCATTGTTTTCTCTTTGATGTACTTGAGATAAAAACAAACACTCAATACATGATGAGATACAATAAGGATCATATCAAACAATCAACCAACTCACAAGCATTGCAAAAAAAGATACAAGAAGATACCATGACATGAGTTCATAAACAAAGGAGTTAAAGTCCTCTTCAAGGAAAATATTGAGAATGCACATTGAATGAAAAATTCAACAAGAGAGCTTGGATCAAATCGTTATTGATATACAAATTCGATCTGAGCTTTTGGAATAAGTTCGGTAGAAGATTATGAATTCTTGGTGATCTTCTATATCTAATGAATGGGGAGTGTGCTTTAAAATTTTCCGCCCTGCACCCACCCCACGAGTATATGATTCAATAGGAATCACATAAGGGTAGATTAGAAACTAAAGAGATGTGAAGATCAAAATCAAAAAAACATTCCCAAATCCATGAAAAGAACAAGCAAAGTATTTGATCTTCCAAAGAAGGAAGTAAACCAAGAAACAAGACCATTGTCAAATCAAAGAAAGCTCAAGTCTCAATTTAAGAAGCATCACTATAAGACAAAATATCAAGAGAATCAAGCCAAATTTTTCTCAAGTATCAACGGTTTAGAATTGATTGTAAAAAAATAAACAATCTCACAAAATCAAGCGTAAACCCTAAGAAACTTCCCAAAACCTTTCTAAACCTTCCGTAGACCAAAAGATGCAAAAATCCCATTTCCCCTTATAAAGTCACCTCCATAAGAGGGTGGAGTCAAATCCATGTCAAGGTAGAGTCAACTCCCCAAAATTCTCTTTTCGTCCATTACATTTTGACCTTTTCACTTGGATAAAAAATTAAAAAGACAATTTGTGAAATGTTCTCCTTTATATGGAGTCAACTCTATTTTGAATTTCAAAATCCCCAAGTTCCCTCATATTACCAAACTATTCTCTGATGGCTAGTTTTTCAAAAGCTTATAAAAGGTACCCTTTTTTTCATTTACAAAACACAAAAGATTTTTTACATTATTCCAAGAGTGAAAGTTCCATCATTAAGCTGGTGTCATTCCATCCTTGATTTTCTATAAAGAGAAATCAAGTCCCAAAATCATTTGGTAGTTTCAGTCCCTAAAACACCACTAAATCAAAAGAATTAAGAAAACCGACATAAGAAAAAGTTCCAATCCAAACCCCTTTAGAAAAGTTCCCAATCCGTTATCCGCTTGCGATAAAGATCTAAAAGATTAACCCTCAAAATATTGCACTTGTGATTGTTTGAAAGTTTTCTTTCTAGAAAGATAAATTAAAAACCATGTCACTATTGTTGCTTATTTTAAAAAAGTTTGTTTTACATTTGGTTACGACACTTATTGTTCTTACTATGGTCGAACTTCATTATATCTTCACGACCGGTAGTGCCATAATTTCTGGGAGTCATGGTGTGATTAAACCTTAGGATGTTGCGTGAATGTTGCTTAAATAAGGATGATTTTAGAATTTTATTGGTTATGGTTGCAAGGTGTGATAAATCCTTGTGAGTTAGTTGGTTCTACCCTAGTGAACCAGAGATAGTGAATTTTCTTGAGTATCATCTCGAGCGTGGATGTAGAAAAGGCCAAACCACGTAAAAATATCAATTTGTAAAGTCTCTCTTTACTCTATTTTTAATATTTCTATTAAATTTCTAGACTTATTACATATTATTTGATTAATTTCTTCATTACTAATTGAATCATCCCATTGCAATTAATCTTCTAGGACCGCAGTTATAAAATTTTCAATTAGTCGTTTCATTTATAATACCTAATTCACCCCCTCTTGGGGTATGTTTATGACCTAACAATTGGTATCTGAGATTAGCTCATAAATACTTATCTTGAAAACTAAATTTATAAGTCCAAAGATCTAAATGGCAACATGTTCAAATGTCAATATTGTCAAAGGCCAATCTATAAACCGGCCCCATTTTTTAATGGATCCAACTATTGCTTTTTGAAATATAGAATGAAATGGTTTATTCTAGACCATGACTATGAAACATGTAAAGTTATTATTAATGACCCTTTTATGCCTATGATAATTGTTGATGATGCTTCTACACCAAAGCATGAAACTGAAATTAATGAAGACGATTTTAGGAGAGTGCAAGTAACGCTAAAATTGTTAACATGTTATGTTTCTCACTTTATCCAAATGAATATCAAAGAGTATAATGTTGTTCTTCAACTAAAAAAATATGGTATATTCTTGAAATCACACATGAAGGCACATCTCAAGTAAGAGAAGATAAGTTTCATATACTTGTGCACAATTATAAATTATTTAACATAAAAGATGAAGAATCCATTTTTGAAATGTATGCTAGATTCAACTCTATTATTAACAAACTTGATAATATTGGAAATGCATTCACTAATAATAAAAAGGCTAGAAAGCTTCTTAGGTCCATGCCAAAGAAGCGGGATTCAATGAAGATCGTCCTCCAAGCATAAATCCTCTCAGAAGATATATCCTTGGAAGAACTAGTGGGATCACTCATAACCTATGTGATGGAACTTAAAGAAAGAGATGAAAGAGAAAAATATGATCACAATAAAATCTTAAAACCCATTGAAAAGTTGGATAAAGGTGGTACCACCACTCAAGAATTGATGGAGCTCTTTAATTTACAAAGTTTTCTTAAACATCAAAGGAAAGGTGAACCCAACCGATCTAATTTCAAAAGCTATAAACCCAATGAAACTAAACCTAAAGAAGAAAAATGTTTGGTATGCTATGAGTACGTTCACTTTATAAAGGATTGTCCCAAACACAAGATTTAAAGAAGGAAAATAATAAGAGAGCATTATGAGGAATGTGGAAAGAAGTCAATGAAAGTCACATGGAGTGGATTAGAAAACTATTATTCTAAAAATGAATCAAGTGGATTTAAAGAAGAAAATATATGTCTTATGGGACTAGACGATGAGGTAATTTCTTGTAAATTTCAAAATCTATATCAAAACCTACAAAAGGATTTTCATTCACTTTTAGAAAACATGATGTTTTAGTAAAGAAAATTGCTCAACTAAAACTAAGTCATTATCACTCTTTTGTAGATCATGAAAAACCTTGGATGAACTTCTCAAAGTTAAAAATGAAAATAGTTTTCTAAGAGGGAAAGTCACTCACTTAGAGAAAAAGAAAATAAAGACTCGTTCTTTAGAAAAAGAAAACTTAACAGTAAAAATAGAGTTAATAACCACAAAACAATCTTTTTAAAAGTTTAAGACAAGTAGCAGAAGGTTTAATCTAATCCTAGGAAGAAAAAACTCTCATATGAAAAAAGTGGAAATGATTACCTTGAAAAAAGAAGCATGAGTATTATGAGCATCCTAAGATAAGATACAAATGCCATCATTACTAAGAATCATGCTCATATAACCTAAATGAAAAGATATCCTCGTAAAATAATCATATTTTATCACCTCAAGATAACCTCTATGGACCCAACATTTTGCAAGTACCAAAAACAAAGTTATTTCAATGATAAAATAAAGTTTTCTAGATTAACCTAAAAGAAAAGAGGAAAAGTCACATTTGGCAAACATTCATAAGGAAGAATCATTGGAGAAGGTAAAACTAGTATACCAAATTCTCCTTGCATTGATAACATCTTACTTCTTGATGGTGTAAAACACAACTTGATTAACATTAGACAATCATGTGATAAAGGATATCAAGTAATATTTGATTCAAACATTGTTTATTAAAAAATGCCCTAAATAATGAATTACGTTTTGTTGCATCAAGAACCTCAAATGTTTACACATTGGATATAAGTGACCTCACCCATCAAAAACTAAAATGTCTCACCATTATAGATGATTTTTCTTGGTCATGGCATAGATGACTAAGACATAACCATATAAAACCAATTCATAAATTTTTTAGCAAATAACTTTTTAGAGGGATTCCAAAAGCGAAGAAAATAAAATTTGTGATGCTTGTCAATATGGAAAAAAACATAAACATCTTTTAAAATGAAAAATGATATAGCCTCATCAAGGCCTCTTGAACTTATACATCTATACTTATTTATACCTAACCCCACTTCTAGCTTAAAAAATAATGTAAATTCACTTGTAATTATTAATGGTTTCTTTCAATATTATTGGATTTTTTTACTAAGAAAAGTGAAACGTATATCATCTTTGTGAAGTTTTGTAAGAGAGCTCAAATTAAAAAAGGGTGACCATAAAGCATGTACGAAGTGATAAAGGAAGATAATTCAATAATAAAGATGATGATACCATATTTAGGTATTTCAGAATTTAAAAAGTCCACCATCTCTTAATTTTAATTATGCATGATAAGAGGTCCTATTGTCTAACACAAACCTTAGCTAGAACATAATTGGGCTCCTAAGACCACAGCTTCCCTACAGAAGGAACCACGATGGATCTTTAGGCCTCAAACACATCACCATACTCCCAAGATGTTCAGTCGATCCATCTCACCTCAAAAACCAAGCTCACGTACCTAACTTGGTCTCAGACTTAAACAATGAACCTTGGTTTGACCAAAGCTTACCTCTAGAGATTCTAAAACCTTTATCCTAGGAAGATGTTACTATAACACACCATAAGAACATGCAAGGAGAAACCTTTCCTACTCCAATCCACTCAGAAGTCTGGCTATGCTCCTATAGCTTCTTTATTGGGCATGTAGAAAGGGCAACCACTATTCTCCCTACATCCAACACTCACTCCCACCAGCATTGATGACTCATATTCGCATTATATGTACCCATTGACTACCTTACACCACTGTTGATACCAAATTTATTCTGCTGACGTGGACCGATTATGTGGAGACACGTGTCAATTTACATGGCACCTGCAAACATTTTTGAACAACACCTTGACTCCGAGGAACTCAACCTCCCCGACCAACTCAGAACGCTCCGAGCAACAAGTGTTCTACAAGGAACTCTATTGTACCGAACAACTCATGTATACCGAGCTACTTAGGCGGTCCGAGTAGCTTAGGCGGTCCGAGCTGCATCTCGTACAAAGTATTCATATCCGGATAATCAAGAGGATGACTGCGCATTTAATGCTCATTATTATCACACAGACGCATACGCTTATTGGACAGCTGTGTATTATTCTTTCATTTGTACCGCCTCAAGGCTATAAATACATTGTAACCTCCTCATTAGCAGGGGACTCGGAATTTTTTTGTAAACCAATTATCGAGAATTCTGCAAACAGTTAGCAATAACACAAACAGTGGATGTAGGCCATTCTTTCAAGGCTGAACCACTTTAAAAATCTTTTGTCTTATTTATTTTTATCTATGATTAAAGAATTAGGTTAAATCTAGTTTTTTACATCAACAGATTGCCGCCGTCTGTGGGAAACGACTATAATTATCATTTTTCACTAAAACAATTCATCACCAATGGCTGATGATCCTGAATCCAGTAATCGAAATACTGGAAACCCCCCCAAATCCATCCACTCCTCCAAGTGTCCAAGATCTGGATGGAATAATGGCTAATTTGGCTCAGGGCCAGACCGCCATGCAAGAAACCATGCGACAACTCATGCAAACTATCCATGGTGGAGCACCCGCCTAGTCAGGACAACGAAGCATTCAGAGAAATACCCAATTGCCTTCCTCACGAACTAGACGAACATTACTCCTAGAGGAATATTATTCTAGACGCACCGATTTATATCGTACTGAGAGATCTAATGATCCTTCTTATCATTCTGGAAGGACTTCCTTGGTACGAGCTATAGACACTCAACAAAACGTCACTCTGTCTCCAGAAAGGACCAGTGCTCTTGAAAGATTGAGTAGAGTCTCTCCCTTTGATCATTTGGGTACTAGGAGAAATAAAAGTCCCCCTAGGATGGTGTCAAGGAACTCTCAAAGTTTCTATAATTTAAAGGAAGGTTCTGCCCAATCCCGACCAGCTGCTCGTCGTGAAAGATCCCAAGAGGCAAATTCAACACGATCAGTTGCTCGGACCAACAGGCTCTAGGAGGAAAATGACGCATGGAAAGTCTCTATTCAGAGGTTGGAGGATAGACTAAGGGAAATGGCTAAGGCCAAAAATCCTCTACAAAGAACTTTTGTCCAAGGGACACCTTTTATCCAAGCAATTGTGGATTTTCCTACACCATCAAAGTTCAAAGCCCCAGTGGTAACACCAAAATATGATGGAAAAACTGATCCTGTTCTCCATATAGAACAATATCAGGCATCTGCTGATATCTATTCTGTTCTAGACGAGATGCGATGCAGGGCGTTTTCAGGAACTCTCACTGGATCTGCTCAAATATGGTACAATAATCTTCCTCAGGGGAAGATTACAACTTTCTTTTAACTGGCCGAGCTCGCCGAGCTCTTTATTGGAAACTTATGTTTTGGATCAAAACCAGTTAAGCGAGTAGTACACTTGTTAAGTATTAGACAAAAAGCAGGTGAGAGCACCATGGATTATATTACTCGTTTCAATAACGAGAAGCTCGAAGTTATTGATTACAAGGAAAAGACAGCAATCACTGCTCTGATGAGTGGATTATTGCCAAATAAATTGTACTACACTTTGGCCAAAGATCCACCTAGAACCATGTCAGAATTAATGGCAAAAGAAACCAAAATCATGAATGCCGAGGAAGCTATGGCTGGAAAGAAGAGCATGGACACTAAGGAGACCAAAGTTGAGGTCGAGAAGATTGAGAAGAAAGATCAGAAGAATAATGGTGGTAACAAGCAGTCAAAATCAAAGCAAGCATTGGAACAGTTGAAGAAATTTGGAAACTATACTCCTTTGAAGGTAGATATAAACCACATTCTGGAAGAGATCAAGAACAGTGAGGAGTTAAACTGGCCTGAAAAAAT
The DNA here is from genome assembly GCA_949130495.1 of Sambucus nigra. Lineage (NCBI taxonomy): Eukaryota > Viridiplantae > Streptophyta > Magnoliopsida > Dipsacales > Adoxaceae > Sambucus > Sambucus nigra. The sequence goes on from OX422216.1 coordinate 331,660,661, forward strand.
GAAGACAGATCCTGACAAAAGGGATAAATCCAAATATTATGAGTTCCATAAGGATCATGGTCATATGACCAAAAACTGTATAGCTCTCCAGAATGAAATTGAAGAGCTCATCAGGCGAGGAAAATTGAACAAGTATGTGGATCGCCGAAATGGTGGAAAAAGCAACGACCGAGTAAGGCAGAGGTCTAGATCTCGACGAACAAAAGAAGATAAGAAGAGAAATCATGAAGAAGACCTGGATGAAGATCAAGACGACCCCGATCTCCCCAAAAGACCAAAACAGCCAGAACGTGAGGTATTTTCTATCCATTTTGGATCATTTGATTGCAATGTTATTACTGGTGGAGATGCAGGAGGTGTGGACCTTACTGCAGAGAGGAAATCTTACCTCAATGAGGCTTAAGCTTGTTCATATATTCAAAGGATAAATCTGGCTGAGGATGATCGCCCGAGGAAGGTAAACAAAGATAAACTGGTCATCGATTTCTCTAAGAATGACCTCGTATGTGTGCTATATCCTCATGATGACCCATTGGTGATCAAAATAAGGATTAAGGAAGTAGTTATTTTATGATTCTTGGTGGATAATGGAAGCTCGGCAGATATTATGTTCTACCCATGTTTTGATAGTTTGATTCTAAAGCTATCCCAGTTGGAGCCATATCATCGGCCCCTCCTCGGTTTTACTGGCGAGAAAGTTTTTCCACTTGGGACGATCAAGTTGGATATGTTCATCGGTACATGGCCTGCTTGCCGAACAGAAAGAGTGCGCTTTTTCGTGATGGATAAAAATGTCCAATCATCTTATAATATCATCACGGGAAGGGTAGGTTTGAAGAAGTTCGAAGTAGTCCCATCTACTGTACATCAATGCCTAAAGTTTCCAACCAACTTTGGAGTAGGAATTATGAAGGGTGACCAAAAAGTAGCTCGGGAATGCTACTATTCATCTGCTGAGCAAGAAGAGAGTGAAGAATCCAGAAAGAAGACTACTACTTATCAGGTTGATGAGATAGAAGACGCAGAGATTGAAACTGTAGACCCAAGAGATGAGTCTCAGCTCGGTAAGGGTCAGGTCATGGAGGCTACTAAAAATATTGTTCTGGACGATGAGCATCCAGAATGAACAACTCAAATTGGTGCCTCACTAGATGTATCAATAAAACGAGAGCTGATAGAGTTTCTAAAAAGCAGAAAACAAACTTTTGCATGGAGCCACGAAGACATGCCAGGGATAGACCCAAATTTCTTATGTTACGATCTCAATGTGAATAAGGAAATCAAACCTGTGAAGCAGCGAAGAAGAGTGTTCAGCCTTGAGAATAACCAAGCTATACAAGAGGAGGTCGAGAAGCTCCAAAAAGTTTGCTTTATTGAAGATGTCAAATATCTTGATTGGCTAGCTAATGTGGTGATGGTGAAGAAGAAAAATAACAAAAAAAAGGATGTGTGTAGACTTCATAGATCTCAATAAGGCATGCCCAAAGGATCATTTTCCTCTGCCCCGAATTGATCAACTGGTGGATGCTACCTCGGGGCACTAATTGCTGAGTTTTATGGATGCTTACTCTGGTTACAATCAGATTAAGATGATGCCTGAGGATAGGGAGAGTACCTCTTTTATTACCCCTAGGGGAACTTATTGTTATAATGTTATGCCTTTTGGACTGAAAAATGCAGGTGCAACATATCAGAGGCTGATGAACAAGGTGTTTACAGAGCAAATCAGTTACAACATGGAAGTTTATGTTGACGATATACTGACGAAAAGCAAGAAAGCTGTTGATCATCTAATTGATTTAGGCCAGACCTTTGATCAACTAGATAAATATCAAATGAAGTTGAACCCTACCAAATGCATATTCGGAGTATGAGAAGGCATGTTCCTTGGGTATATTGTCAACCAACGAGGAATTGAAGCAAACCCTAAAAAGATCAAGGCTCTATTGGGATTACGATCTCCAACAATGAAGAAGGAAGTGCAAAGTCTCACAGGGCGAGTTGCAGCACTTAATAGATTCGTATCACGAGCAACTGACAGATGCTTACCATTCTTCAAAACACTCTGAAATACTTTCGAGTGGAATGATGAATGCGAAAAGGCCTTTCAAGAGTTGAAGAAATACCTAGGAGCACCTCCACTGTTGTCCAGGCCAGTGATGGGAGAAAGATTGTACTTGTATCTGGCAGTTTCAGAGAATGCGGTTAGCTCGGCATTGATAATAATGGAGGATGGAGTGAAAAAACCAATTTATTACACTAGCAAGGCCTTTCGAGGAGCAGAGATCAAATATCCAAGACTAGAAAAGTTGGCACTAGCGTTGATCGAAGCAAGTAGAAGAATGAGGCCGTACTTCTAAGTTCATACCAAAGTTGTGTATACCGATATGCCATTGAGGCAAGCTCTTCATAAACTAGAAAAATCAGGGAGATTGATGTACTAGGCAGTAGAACTTGGTGAATATGATATAATTTATGAGTCTAGGTCATCACTTAAAGGGCAAGCAGTAACAGATTTTATCGCAGAATTCACTTATCCTGACACCTCCGAGGAGCAAAAGATGAATGCCGACCAGCCTGTGGATGTTACAGGATCATCAAATTTAAACTCCAACCAACTTAAGTCGGTTGACGATCAAGAGGATATGGTCGACGAGCAGCAAGAAGTGTTAGGGGAGGATGTAAAGAAGCAACAAATATTCCACCGAGGAACTTTATCCGATAAAAAATTTGAGGATGAAGTACCTATATGGAATCTGTATGTGGATGGCTCATCTTGCAGTACAGGTTGTAGGGCATGGATTATTTTAAATAGCCCGGATGAAATCGATGTGGAGTATGCTCTGCGCTTTCAATTCAAAGCCTCTAATAATGAGGCTGAATATGAAGCTATGATTGTAGGTCTTAGTTTAGCAAAAACCATGGGGGCAGAGCAGGTCTTTGTATTCAGTGACTCACAGTTGGTCGTAAATAAAATGCTGGGAGTGTATGCAACAAAGGGAGAATTGATGATCAGGTATTATGCAAAAGCAATGGATATTATATCGATCTTTGACGCTGCGCAATTAATTAGAACACCAAGATTGGAGAATGCAAAAGCAGATGCTTTAGCTCGGTTAGCCTCAGCCACACGCACCAAGCTACGAAGAACAATCCCAATAGAAATTTTGGCTAGCAGGAGCATCAACGAAGATCTGATGATAAACTTTATTACCCTTGATTTATGACCATTTTGGATGGATCCCATCAGGGAGTATATTGAAGAAGGGGTTTTACCAACTAATAAGCTCACGACCAAGAAACTGAAGTTTAAAGCTACTTATTATGTAATAACTAATGGCATTTTATATAGACGAGGAGTAATAGCTAGTCTGCAAAGATGTGTGCATCCCTCCGAAGTGAAAGATTTGATTGAAGAGGTCCATGAAGGGTCATGTGGAGCTCATGTAGTAGGTCAGACGCTTTTGCAAAGAATAATGACCCAGGGATATTATTGGCCAACGATAAGGGATGATTGTATAGCCTATGCCAATAAATATGACAAACGTCAACGCTTATCCTCTATCCGAAGAGCTCCCCAAGCATTGTAACAACCATTACTTCCCCTTGGCCATTTTCCATGTGGGGAATAGACTTGGTCGGGCCACTCCCAACGACCAAAGGAAGGTTCAAGTACCTCGTAGTCACTGTGGATTATTTTACTAAATGGGTAGAAGCTGAACCCCTTATTGATATGACATATGACAAGGTGTATTAATTTATATGGAAGAACATCATTTGTAGATATAGTCTTCCTCATGCATTCATTATAGACCATGGAACTCAATTTGATAACGAGGAGTTCACTGCATATTATCATCAGTCAAACATATTGAAAACCCACTCTGCACCAGGCCATCCCCAGAGCAATGGACAAACTGAGGTGACGAATAGAACGCTACTGAATGGTTTGAAAAAACGATTGGATGATGCGAAGGCAAACTGGATTAACGAGCTACATTCTATCTTGTGGGCTTATCGTACTACATCATGAGTAGTAATAGGAGAATCTCCATACATGCTGGCATTTGGAAGTAAAGCTGTTATAACTGCCGAGCTGGGCCTCCCCACACACAGAGTACTGAATTTAAATTATCCTATCAGTGACTTGATGAGAAGATTAGACTTGGATATGCTCGAGGAAGTTAGAGAAGAAGCAACAATCAGGAATGCTGCATACCAACAACGAACAACTCTGTTCTACAACAAGAGGGTAAAAAAGTGTGATTTGAAGGAAGGAGACTACGTGCTAAAGAAAGTAATTCAAAAGCACAATAAATTGGAAGCTAACTGGCATGGACCCTACAGAGTAACAGAAGTTGTTCGCCCAGGAACTTACAGGATTAAAACTTTGGAGGGGGAAGAATTTAAGAATGCATGGAATGCAGAACATCTACGCAAGTGTTATCAGTAGTAGGGATTCCTATGTAAATGAAATTTTCTTCAGTATGAATAAAGTGTTGAAGTTTTTATCCAATTCTCTCCTTTTGATGAAATTTTTTCGGAGTATTAGTGCTACACACTACGCATTAAGTTCAGAAAAAAAATCTTACCAATTACGGTTGGTCGGTAAAATAAACCCTCCTAATTACGGTTGGTCGGTCCACCAACTACGGTTGGTCGGTAAAACAAACCCTCCCAACTACGATTGGTCGGTCCACCAACTACGGTTGGCTGGTAAAATAAACCCTCCCAACTACGGTTGGTCGGTCCACTAGCTATGGTTGGTCGGTCAAACAAACCCTCCCAACTACGGTTGGTCGATCCACCAACTACGGTTGGTCGGTAAAACAAACCCTCCCAACTACGGTTGGTCGGTCCACCAACTATGGCTGGTTGGTAAAACAAACCCTCCCAACTACGGTTGGTCGGTCCACCAACTACAGTTGGTCGGTAAAATAAACCCTCCCAACTACGGTTGGTCGGTCCACCAACTACGGTTGGTCGGTAAAATAAACCCTCCTAACTATGGTTGGTCGGTCCACCAACTACGGTTGGTCTGTAAAATAAAACCCCCCAACTACGATTGGTCAATAAAATAAAATCCACCAACTACAGTTGGTAGGGAATAAAAAATCAACCAACTCCGGTTGGTCAGAAACAATTATTTAAGCAATATCGTGGGATGGAAGTCGTTTCGTGGATTACAAATAAAAAGTGATTAGTCACTAAAATAAAAAAATAAGACAGAATTTCTTTACTTATGGCATATCAAATTACCACCAACTCTAAGTTGGTCGGGAAACAAAATATCACCAACTCCGGTTGATCGTCATATAATTATTACAAACTCAGATGGTCAACAATAAATTTTCACCAACTCCAGTTGGTCGGCAATTTAAAATAACACAGGACATTTTTGTTTCCTTACAAGATGTACATACACATTCATCAAAGAAAAAAATAGATATTTTATAAAATAATGACAATCAAGATGCAGAGAAAACCAAACGTTGCTTCATTAAAATCAGAACATATTACATAAAGGACAAATTACATATTACATCAAAAATCCTATTCTACTGGATTTTTCCCTTCTACCTTTGAAGCAGGCTCTACTCCAGCAGGAGGATCATCTAAGGTGTAAGGAGAATTTATGAAATTCATATCTCAAAGCATTCGAACATTCATCACTGATGGCCGATCAAGTAGATGCTCCGGGCGAGAAATATCAACGTTAATATGAAGACTGTAGTCGTCGAGATATTTAGAGATTAGGCACTAAGGGATTGCCCGAGCAGGAATCCAGCTCATATCAAGTTTAAAAGGTGGCACAAGCAACTCGAGAAATCCAGGGTTATGATAATCCCATAGATAATTGCACTGCTCCAATTTTAATACACCCAGGTCATTCAACCATCCTTGTTTATAACCCTCATTTTTCGCTTGCTGGATTCGATCGTCAAGATGGTAGAGGGCTTCATTATAGCTAGCCATCCAAAACTCTCTAAGCAGTTTATGGAATTGGTAAGTCAACCTTTCCAGCTACTCGTGGAAATTCTTCACAAAAATTTCTTTATTCTCCAAGGCGGATCCTTGTATGGAAAGTTGCTCGTTAAGGTCCAGAATCTTCTTGGACATCTCTGCCAGAGCTTTATTCTTCGCAACCAACTGAACTGCTTGATTTTCCAAAGATGCTTGAGTTATTGCCTCTTCAATAGTAACCCGAGAAGCTCTTGATCGTCCCCAAGAAACTCTTGCTCGTCCTCGAGCAAATGTAGATGGTCCAATTCTCTTTAAAGTTTCCAATTCGTCTCTCAAATTGGCATTTTCAACCTCCAGAAATGAGAATCCTTCATCATTGACAGAGATCAAGGCTCCCGAGGTGATTGCTACAGATTTCAGTTGGGATATCTCTCCTCATAAGTTATTATTTTTCTGCTCCATCAGTTTCGCGATCTGCCTATGCTCTTCAACCTCGGTCTTCAAAGTCCTCTCCTTAATATCATAAGCAGCGACTAACTTATCGTATCCTTTGTCAGCATTTAGTTGCTGATACTTTTTCTCATACCCCTGATGCAAAAGGGCAGAAGATTCCTTGTATTGTTGCTGAAGTTCCTCGATGATACCCCGAAGATCTTCAATCATCTCATAATATGCCACATTGTTGGCAACTGCACGGTCTAGCAAGCATTTCAAATATTGATAGGCTTTGACTGCTCATTCCGAAGTGCCTGGACCAAGGATGTCGATGATTTGAGCTTCAGTCAAGTCAGCATGGCTAGCCTTGAAGTACTCATTACATTTTTTCATCAGTTCAGTATCGTGGGCTGACAAGAGCTCCATTCTAGCCATAAAATAGCAAAAAGATGAGATATAAAGAATCAATAAGAAAGCAGATAGAGCAAGAAGAATAAAATGGATCAATATAAGATCAGAGCAAGAAAAAAGGGATTTAAGATGCACAACCAAAACTTCAAATTTTATTACATCAGAAAAAGAGGTACATGGTTCAGAATTACATTCAACAACAAAATAAAAAGCAGAGAGAGAGGTTCGAACAACTCTACACCTTCCCCTTGCATCCTAAGACTTCCTCGGGAGGCTTGGACGAAGAGGTAGATTGCTCGGAGGATAGAGAAAGCTGATCGGTAGACATGTTGGTTGGTTGGGGTTGCTTGTAGCGAAGTTCAACAGTAGGAACCTGATCCCCAACTATCATCGAAGACTCTTCTAAGGCAGATTCATCCTCTTCTTCTTTTCCAGGTAAGGGAGGAGGACCATGAACATGGCGTTGAAAAAGTTCAGAACTCTCTGAGACCTTTAACTCCTGTAGAGAATCAATCCATTCGTCCATGAAGAATTTGAGGCTAGCAAATTCCATCTGATAGGACATGGCAGCTAGGCCTTTGTTCCAACCCTTGTCCCAACCAGCGCTGAAGGACTTATTAACAACCAGTTTTCTCTTTGCTTTCTCTGAGGAAATCCTCTCAGTATGAAGTTCCTCGGCAGCCTTCATTTTTCTTTCTAGCTCCTGCCTTTGATGATCAGCTTCACGGAGTCTACCAAGTTCCTCTTCAGCGGCTTTGAGCTTAGTCTCAAGCTCTCCAGTATTTTTGAGCTTTTTCTCAAGCTCAGTATTCTTCTTCTCAAATTCTTTCATTTTCCTCTCCAACTCCTGAGAGGCCTCCACAACTTTATCTCTTTCTTGCTCGATGGACTTTAGTTGCTTCTCCCAGGCAACCTTATCTTCGTCATATTTCTGACGAGAATCCTTTAAGGACTGTGTCAGACCCACAAAAGCTTCCTCTACACCTCCCGAGGAGCTCGAGGCCTTGATGGCCTCATCCTTTTTTAGAATAGTGTTGAAATAGGTTACCAGCTGGAAAAAAATAATTATAAGTCAGTGCAGGGACATAACATTGAAAAATGAAAGTTTAGATTAGTAATACTTACTGAGGCAATATGTTGTGCTGCCAAGGTGGTAACCCTATCCTGAGAAAGACTGTCTTCAATACCTTGGATCTCGGGGATAATCCAAGACTTCACCGAGATCATGGCAGAGCTCGGAGCAACAAAAGTGGGAACACCACTTCCCGCAGTTAGAGGCTGAGAGATAGATTCAACCAATTTGTTCGAGGAACTTTTCTTTAACCTCCTCGTAGGAGTAGGAACATTCTCAACCAAGGATGATGTCTTGGTCGGTGATATAACTATAACCTCGATGGGAGGAGAGATAACAACAACCTTGCTCGGAGCCACTGGGGGCTTCTCCGCAACCTTTTTAACAGCTACTGGAGGGGGTTCATTAATCTTTCTTGTCCCTTCCTCGGAAACATCTTTCTTACTTCTCTTTGCTTCTACAGAGGCAGGATATGATTTGTCAAAATATGAGGGTGCTTTTCATATCTTCATTTTGATACTTAGGGGAAGATTTGATTCAGGAGAGGAACCTTCAGAGGATGGTAATGGATCGATGTCACCCACCACTGGACGAGTAGTAAAAGACGAAGTGTAGCTCTTATACTATAGCAAGTACGAGGCTGATCGGATATGTTCATCAACAACGGTTTGGTGCAAACTCTAGATAAGTTTCAAGTGCTTCAAATTGACGTCAGTCTCTTTGGGGGATTTTCTTTAGCTATCAACTGCAAATAAATAAAAAACTAAAATGTCAATGACGCATTTTATCAAACATAAAGAAAACATAATTTCAAAAATAAAATAAAAACAACCTATCCCATTGCCGTAAGGGGGACACTTAGGACCCTGATATACATCATCTCCATGTAATGGAGCATGTTGCCAATTTTTCATAACAACCCCATGCTCGAAGTAATCCCTGTTGGCATCTGGGAGATTGACAACTAAATACCTATTTAAGAACCTAGTTTTTAAATAAAATGTGCTATCACTAACAACCCATCTATAGCAAAACATAATTTCTGGAATTCCTAAATGAGTTCCATGAATTTTGTTTAACCTATGAACTCCATTAACTATTCTCCAAGTGTTTGGTGCTATTTTCGCAGGAACAACATCAAAAAACTGACAGAACTCCAAACATAAGGGATTTGGAGAAAAAGAAAAGCCACATTCAGCTACAAAGAGACTCGGGAACCAATGTCCCTCAACCAAACGAAAATAGTCAGAAGGTTCAGAAAGCTCTTCCAATATGACCCAGGAAGGAATAGAAAAATCAGAACGAAATTTATCAAGCGACTCAACAAGGTAAACCATGATTAACAAAAGAAATAAAAGAGAAGGAAGAAGATCTTACAGGAAAAAGATGAATCAGGTGACAACGAACAATGGAAGAAATGAACGCACAAGACAGAGAAGAAGTGAAGAAGTTCTAAAGATGCAGATTTGAAAAAGTAAAAGATGATCGAATTTTCTGAAGCGTTTAAATACTTTACCTCGAGAATGGAGAAAAGAAATAATTACCAAGATGGACGATTGCGTATTCGGCGGCTAAAAAGAAGAAAAAGGCATAAAACACGAAGCGGTTATTGAAATTCGAAATACTTTAAAAAGCCTGATACTATACACTCAAAAGGGGGATATAAACAACAAACGTTTGTCTAAAATCCATAAAGTTTAGGTAGCGTAATGTTCCATACTTTTCTTCAACATCAAACTATGAAACATTGGGGGCTTCTGTTGATACCAAATTTATTCTGCTGATGTGGACCAATTATGTGGAGACACGTGTCAATTTACATGGCACCCGCAAACATTTTTGAATAACACCTTGACTCCGAGGAACTCAACCTCCTCGACCAACTCAGAACGCTCCGAGCAATAAGTGTTCTCCGAGGAACTCTACTGTACCGAACAAATCATGTATACCGAGCTACTTAGACGGTCCGAGCTGCATCTCGTACAGAGCATTCATATCCGGATAATCAAGAGGATGAATGCGCATTTAATGCTCATTATTATCACACAGACGCATACGCTTATTGGACGGTGTGTATTATTCTTTCATTTGTACCGCCTCAAGGCTATAAATACATTATAACCTCCTCATTAGCAGGGGACTCAGAATTTCTTGGTAAACCCATTATCGAGAATTCTGCAAACAGTCAGCAATAACACAAACAGTGGATGTAGGCCATTCTTTCTAGGCTGAACCACTTTAAAAATATTTTGTCTTATTTACTTTTATCTGTGATTAAAGAATTAGGTTAAATCTAATTTTTTACATCAACAACCACCTATAATCCTTTCTCCCTCCACCTCATTAATTTAGATGTTAGACCTCAAAGAGGCCCCAACCATGCTACTGTAGTCTACTCACTCTCTCTCCAAGATAATGCATATATAAGGGAGGCTTTCTAATGGTTAAAGATGTGCTGAAATCATCGAATACATGAAGAACAAAGGGTAAATAGATCAAGAAAGTATCTACCCATTGTAATACATGCTATTAATAGAATATTGATATCAAATAGTTAGAGTGTTAAAGTTCCAGTTACTTTCGTATCGTACACCGTATTGAACCCTAAACTAAGACTTGGGAACCCTTAGAGAAGTCCATTAGTTGCTTCTTAAGGACCACTGTATTAGTGATAAAGGCTGTAGTGATTTTAGACTCTCTTAGAAAAAGATCAAAAGGTCTCCAAATTGTAAAAATCCTCATTTATAATCTAATATATAGAGAAATAAATTTGATAGTGGATGTAGGATCCTCAGCTATGGTCCGAAGCACTTTACATACTTGTTTATCACTTTGACACATCTCTTTGCTAACGTTTCTGAGGTACTGCGCTGAGCACCTATTCGGTTTAAGGTGTCAAACAATTTCAATACCCACCAGTTTGGAGTCGTCTGTAGGAAAGACAAGTTCCATCCATCTCATATAAAAACTTTACCTTTATTGGGATGACAACCAATGGAAAGTTAGCTTGATCTTTCAAAGAAATAGGATCTCATCAGAAAGAGAATCAAGAATTACTCAATGAAATTCTTAGAAAGGCTTCCTTTATCCCTTGTAGTGGAGGAACAATTCGGATCTGAGCATAGCCAAACTAGATAAAACTTTGAGCCTTGATTGGAAGGGTAAACTGATCCAGAGGACGTGGTCAAAGCCCTATAAAGGCCTATGACTTGTATCCCCATTGGGGATAGGTTGTCACTACTCGAAGACCAGTTGTAAGGAGGTTTAAGGGTGGATAAATCGTGGCATAACAAAAATATACAAAATGGGTTAGGTAACTTCCTCAACCAGTACAAGATGTAAAATCCCAATACCATACAGATACACCTCTAAAAGACATTATCTCCATTCTCTAATGAGGTCAATAACTATGTTGTCCCACCTAAGTGGAAGATGCTAAGTATTGAGATGTTTGATGGGTCCAAAGACCCCATAGACTGTATAGAGACTTATAGGTATTTTATGCTCCTCCAAGGCAAGTGTTTAAACTTGCAAGCATCTGAGTTATTATATTATCCATGCTAGTGTAGGATGAATATCACTATGAAAATATGATTTTTGGGATTTGTATAGGGAATCGATTTATGTTTTAGGGAAAGAATCATGCTAGATATTATCCATTTATCCTTGTGGTATGAGATATGAGAATGAAAGATTATACAAATGATTTTGTAATGAATAAACCTAAAAAGAATTGTATTAAGGCATATATTAGACATTGAAGATTTAATCTTATTATTGTTGGATTCTTTAAAGATTTGATGTTAAGTTTATGTTCGAATCTGTCCATATACCTGTATTTGATGATTGTTTACTTTATATGTCAGTTTAGGAAGATCTCGTGAAGGTTTAATGGGTTAAAAATGGAGAAATAACATTTTCGGAGAAGGTGATCTGAGCAAGTATCGATTGATAGATAGGGAATCAATTCGACAGAAGATCGTTCGAACGAGTTTAAGTTCTCGTTCGAATGAGGTAAGTATTTTGTTTGAACGATACTAGGTTTTAGGTCATGGAGAGATATCTTTTTGTTATGAACGCATGGCCACCAGTTTTGATTTTTTTTATTTTTTTAATTAGTTATGAATTTTCTACGAAAGGGTGTTTGAGGTCAAAATCTTTAGTCAAAAACTAAATCAGGGTATAGGTTGTTTGTATACCTATGCTTTATAAATTTATAGGTCATGTGAATATCTATTATATGTGTGTAAGCATACCTATGCTGCCTGCTATCACGAGAGGTTCCGCACCGTGGGCAATGCTACCTTGGCGATACCAGTGAGGTTTGAATGTGTGCCCCTGAACATAAAACTTAAGGAATCACTATCTGAGTGTACAATAGTGTGATTGGTCATTTTGGTACATTGGGTATATGCGTAGCCCAAAGGCTCAGGACTATGTTCACCTCCATTATGTGTGTATTTTATTTATAGTTCGAGGGAGATTTTTGAACCGATATTCCTTGATGTGGTACGTGAGGTACATGGACTCGATAGTAAAGTATGCATGCATTCGCGTTTCTCAGTCCGGGAATGCTAAAAAAATTTATATAGATAGTGTGATATTTATACAGACAGATGTGATTTGTTCTACTCTTGTGTGGTAGTTGAAGATATAAATATTGTGTATCTAAAGTAACTTAAGTAAGAGAAGATTAATTAATGGTTGAAACATAATAGTCGACAAATATTGATTAATGTTTACGGTAGCGTATTGTATGGGAGGTACAAGTGAGCTAAGCATATTAGTGGTTAAAAGATGATTTGGGACTAGTTAGGTTAGGTAGAATGACTAGGTGGGTAAAATAGGAGACGTTAGGTGTTGATATGAGAAATTGAACACATGTCGTTCTCATATCAGCATATCAAGTATATAATAGATATAAAGCATGTAAAGAGACAAAACACAAGATATAGAGTGATTCGGCTATTAAAATGAAACTACCTCCACTTTGTTGCCCTACTCTCATTCTATATGCATCGTAGTACAAGTTTACAATGCCTTAATAGGCGTACAAGATATACGAGGGAGAATAATACATGTCTATAATGGTTCTGCACGAGTCGGAGAGATGATTACGAGGTAGATGAGTAGCCCCCAAGCTGTACTGGGGCTGTGTAGAGAGTTTGGCAAGGCTTCGCCAAATGTAGTTGTCTCAAATCTCGGAATCTGAACTTCGAATTGGAATCCCCTATCTCGAGGTGTGGACCTCTATTTATAGGTGGTGTATCATCTACATAATGTGCCCTGAGTACGTGACATATAATAAGTCTGGAGCAGCAGTGAATGAGGGGAATGCGGCCTTCTAGGTAGATATGCTGGGTTCTGCACCTTGTATCATATAAAGATACGACCTATACTTAAGGAACCTCAATAGGTTTCGCGGCCTATAAGCTTTAGTGCTTGTCTGGTCAGTAGTCTATGGTAGGGTACTATATTTGTCATATCAAAAATCCCCCAAGGCGTAGTGCCAAGGGGTGATTTGGTGATGCGGCTTGATGTTGTGACTGCCACGGCGTGCTTACTCTGTAGTAGTTATTTTCAAAATGACATTTTGTCTTCCCGCTCCCTCTTATATAAATGGATCTGGTCGTGGCCCTCATTACCTTTTCCAAATCCTTGAGAGAGAATCGAGAGAAAATTTGTGCCAGTTCTTCCTTTGAGTTTTTTGACGAGTTTTAGACGGCGTTCAGTGGCTGCTAGAGGCCGAGCAACCAACTTTCCTCCAATTACCAAGTAATTTTTAAATTAAAAACCTCCTTAGTATCTTCTGCAATTCTTGCTTTTTTGATTGTCTTGATTTTTGCTCGAATCCATAATGAAATGATCTGTTTGAATCCACTAATTGGCTGAACTCATGGTAAAAAAACTAATTGTGAATGGAATTGGCTTTTCTCTTGAACCAACTGCATAATTATTAGAATCCCTTGAATTTGTGTAGGATTTAGGATTTGAACTAAATTTATTGGTTTAGGCCTAGGTTTCCAGGCTTCTCTATTTCTGTTTGAACTCGACGCTTGGATTTTGTAGACTAACAACATTCCACAAACCAAACCTATTCTTAATGTTCTTCGTGGTCATGAGTAAGCCCTTTGAATTCTAGGTTTTCAATCTTTAGGCTAAATAATTTCCAACATTGAGCTATTTTTGCATCTGTCCGCGGCAGATAGCACGACTTGTGCCCTTTTGCTACGGCAACATGCCGATACTTCAATGATATTCCTCTTGCCTTTAGGATTTAGATTTGAACTAATTGGTCATTGCCCTTCACTCTAGAATTTTAGGACTGCGGCGTGTGGGAGCTTGTGTGGCTCTTAAATAGCATGCCATGTCATGTAGCTTGATAAGGACTCAAGGTCGCTTCCACCTGGTTGTAGACTTTAGACTAGGGTTGAAACATAGCGTAATTGGTTTTAATGCTTGAAACCTTTTGCTTTATCTTTTAAATTTTTATACTTGCTTTATATTTTCCCTTTCACTGCCTCTAAGAGGCTTCTCTGACTATATTGGATGCGGCACCTAAGAATAGAGTCTTTCTTCTTTTCAGGTCATGTTGTGGCCATATGAGTTGGAGTCCTGACTAATTTTTGAAGGACCTTTGGAACACACACTTTGGCATTTCTCCTCTTGAAATTCCACATGTCCATCCTTTGAAAACTGCTGGACCTTGCTTACTCAAAAACTACCCCAACTGTCTCATTCTTGATTCTAAATCTGCAAACTCCACTAATTATAGGGATTTTTATGGGGCTACGGTAATGGAGGAGGATACAAATTCTAGTAGCCACCCTCCTAAAGTTAGGGCTACGACAGTTGGGCCTTCTGAGACTAGAGATGAACCATCGGGGCCATCTAATAGAGTTGACAGAGCCCCCACAACCTTAAACATCCATTGTATTATGACTGAAGAGTGGGTCGAGCAGGTTACCACGACCTTTGAATTTTAAGATAAAGTTGTTTATTTAGTTCTTTTTGCGGAGCAGAGGCCATGCTCTACGGTCCCTAATGATGAGGTTTGCTTACCCCTTCATGCTTTTGTATATGGGTTGAGGCTCCTTGTACCCATCCCAGTTAGGAGGATCTTTAGTTTAATGAAGTTGGACCCAACCCAATTGGATCCCAACGGCTGAAGGGAATTTCTTTCATCTTTAGTGCTTAGGACGAAAAAGTTCAGAAGGGATATAACTCCCATGGAGTTCTTCCACTTTTATCCTCCAAAGGAGAACTCATTTAAATTTTCTTGGTACTACTACATGGCTCTTCGAAACAATGAAGAGGTCTTGTACACCGAAAGACCTTATAGTATGAAGAACTGGAAGGGTAAATAATTTTACATTTCTGGAGAAGGATGGGAGACTCATCCAGAAGAGACATAGATAGAGAAATCTCACAGGATGCCGCGACAATGGGGACGACCTTCCATGCTAGGTTTGTAGTGCTGCAGCCTTTACATCATGCCACGTCTAATTCTGTAGTTTGCACTTATTTACTGCTTTTATTGTGACATACTAATATTGACCCTTTGTGCATCTCTTGATAATTTACCCCTCAGTGAGAGGCAAGAGATAAGAGTAAGGAGGGCCACAGCATATAGTGCTTTAGAGAGAAATTTCAACAATTTAGTAACTTTTTCCCTCTATCATTGAGGGAGGCTACTTCCACAACAAATCTCTACCCAAAAAGATGACCGCGAAAGGTAATAATCCATGAACTTTAAATTTTTCACGGAAGTTATATTCTAATCTCCAGTACTTGATCTTTACTTTGCTATTTTCTAGGTGAGGAGATAGACAGAGACCTCTTGGCTGCCCAGCTGGCTAAGATGGATGAGGATATAGTTGCGGTTAATAATGCTTCCAGGAAGGGTAAGAAGAGAAAGAGACCCAAGGGAAAATAGTTTATCGCGGCCAATATAGAGCTCTAACCAGATACCGCTAGACAGACTGTTTAGGTTGAGAATTCCGCAGCCCAAGAGAGGTATGGGGGCTAGTTTAACAATGACATTAGTAGCCATTTGGCAGTGGCAGGATTATTGCCAACTGAATCTGAACTCTAAGGTGGCCCCGACAACTCTCAATCTAACACCTCCAAATCTCCACCTACTCAAACTGTGATGGCTGTAAAAGCCAACTTGGCGCCACCCTAAAGGCGTGCCAGTGTTGGCCTTGATGGTTGTTCGCGGCCTCAACTATTGACTTTAAACCCTCAGTTTTCCTGGGACACAACTGTCAGGGCGGTCTATAAAATGAAAAAGGTTACTAATAATATGGACTTGGATTGTCTAATAGATGAAGACCATGAGCATTTGGAGGAGTATGCCCTCCACAGCCTGCTGCAGGTAAGGGCAATTTTACTTTTTGCTTCATTTTTTTCTATAGTAAATTTTTTATAACTTCAATTTTTATATAGGCCGCTGACATTTTCATGTCCCAACAAATGAAATATGAAGGCCTGTACAAGCTAAAGGAGGCCACGAAAAGGGTTCATACAATTGACTTGGAGAATTCCAGGAACTCATCCTTTGAGGCGGGCAAGCAATATCCTACCACGACACTCCAAGCTACCCAGATGGACCTTGAAACTGCCATCAAGGCGAAGAATAATGCTGAAGGGAAATTGACAATGGTCGCAGAATCTCTTCAAGCTGAAAAAACTAAGGTTGCGGATGCTGCTAAACATGCCTCTAGTCTTGAGAGCCAATTGAAGGAACTCTAAGAAAAATACACTCAAAGGGAGACTAATCATGCCGCAACGGTGAAGCATATACAAGAGTTTCATTTTTTGGCTCTCACTCAGGCTGCAGAGACTGTCGTGGCCACATACAAGAAGTCTAATTATTTCTTGCTTACTATTAAAAATGCTTATATCCGCGTATACTAGGAATTAAGGTACAAGGTCATCAAGAATTTTCCTGAGTCCAAGGATCAAATCATGTCCTGGAGTGTGGGTGACGTTGAGCACAATGCGTGTGTAGCTGAAAATAGGGGTGCAACTGAGGAGAGGGCAAAGATATAGATAGAGGAGGCCATGACAGGGAATGACAAAATGGAGGCATCTGCAGAGGGTGAAGAGGGAGATGAAGAAGATGACGCTTCCTCTTAGACTTAGAATTTTTTTGCTTATTTTGTGATGTACTCTACACAGGGCTGCGGCCTTTTAACATTTGTGAACTTAATTAAGGTTGCGGCCTCTATCTAAAACTTGATTATTTTTGCTTTTTTATCTGCATGATTTTCGTATCTCCACTTTGTTTGCTTCAATACTTTAATGAATGCTTCGTCTCTATATGTTTTTTGTCTCCTTGAATTCACCATTATTCTTTGAAAAAATGCTCCCCCAATAATGAATATATGGATATGAGGTTGCGATAACACCTTATAAAGGACTTCTTTAATGAAGCTACGACCATTTGTTTTTGTATTGAGATTTTTCATTCCATATTTGTGCACTTATCATCCCCCGAGCTGCGGTGCCAAAGGAAATGACTTTGGGGCTGCAACTATTTTCTTTTGTCCTTATCTTTCAATTTTTCCACAGTCTTTCCCAAGTCTTGATGTCAATTGCATTTTTAAGGCTGTAGTTGGGTTACCTGCCATGGCATCTGAGGTGGCATTTCATAGGTTATAGACATCTATCCTTTGTAGCTTTATGGTTACTGATGCCATCGTCACAACATCCTTTAGTTGCTTTACTTGCATGGAACATCTTCCATGGCTTCCTTTAGTCACCTTATCATGAAGCCACTTTCATAGCTTCTCATAGTCTCTTTGGTTGGGTTATTATTAGGCCTCCCTAGGCTAGTTATTATAAAGCTTCCCTACGCTATATTTGAATATATATAAAGCCTTCCAGACTGGGTATTATGGGGTTTCCCCAAGAAAAAATTAAACATCTATAAATCCTTTCCAGGCCGGGTATTATGTGATATACCCGTTTATATTCTAGGAGGGTCGCCTCCACAACGGACGACCCTAAGAGGGGCCGACCCCCCACCAGGCCCCAACTGGCCTTCACCAGGCTCCAGACGACCCTACGAGGGGCCGACCCCTCACCAGGCTCCAGACGACCCTACGAGGGGCCGACCCCTCACCAGGCTCCGGCCGACCCTACGAGGGTACGACAGTACGAGGACATAATCAAGCCAGACTCACTGCCGGAAGAAACTTTGCCCTCGGCCTCGGCTCATAGGCCGAGGGTGACATCATGACAGCGCGTGGTTTGGGAGACGCGTGGAACAGTGCGCGTGAGGCTCATATGACACGTGGAAGACCGTTACAACCGAATCACCCCCTCACGTGAGGGAATATTATGTCATCATTTGGCATCTACAGGTGTCAATAGGGGATTGGCTAGATCATTATTCACATGCACCATGCTTACCTGGGGGGTACACTACACCCCCCAAGACCTATATATACTTGTCACCTCTAACCCTACAGGGGATCGATCCATTAACTGTAGCCCTAGCTAAAACTCTGCTTGTACACACAGTAGAGAGAGAGAGAGAGAGAGGGTTATGTGCATTGTATCCAAGGCCATTAGTGCCCATACTTAGTGGATCACACACTCACAGTGGATGTAGGCCAAATTGGCTGAACCACTATACATCATTGTCTTACTTCCTCTTATACTCATCCCCTTCTATACACTTACATACTTATACACTCATACACCTCTATGGCTGCCATGGCTGCTACTGTTTGAGCTCACTAACACTTATCTGGTGGTGCTAAATCTTAGCATCATCAGTTTGGCGCCGTCTGTGGGAACGAGAAGACATCTCTTCCTTTGTACAGCTTGACCTCACTGGGCACTCTGGTGGTGAACCAACACTCCCCCTGAGAGGAGGTGTTTCACCATTGAAAGAGACCTACTAAGGTTCCCAAGCTAACCAGTATTTTCTTCAGTTCAGCTCTTCATAGCTCAAGCACATGGCACCTGAGATGCCACCGCCACCACTTCCCCCGCCGGATGATGGGGGAAGACCCAGTTCCAGTCAGCCACCACCTCAGTCTGAGATGGCTGATGTGGCAGCAGCCCTAAAGTCTCTGGCAGCCAGCCAGCGGATGATGCAGGAGTAGTTTACAGCTCTAAGTCAGAATATACTGAGACCACCAGGGGTCTCACCTGAGATGATTACTCCGGCAGAAGCTCCAGGACATCATGAGGCCAGGGGACCACCCCAGGCACCACATAAAGACCTGCCACCCCCTCAGCGGCGTAGGGATGTTGCTGACCCCCGGCGTTTACGCCTGGGGAGGCAAGGAAACCCTTGCCCCGAGGACAGGTATGATGATCTGGAGGAAGAAGAGGCTCCAGTAGAATGCTGGGAGCCATATGAGGTCTCCAACAATACAGTACGACCCCTCCAGGACAGTAGAGGAAAGTGCGGGAGACCAAACCCTGATGATCGCCCAAGAGGCTCTGCTTTTGACCGCCTGAGCAGGGGGTCGGCCTTCGAGAGGTTGGGCCCAGTGAATGACCTGCGAGACAAGTTGTCCAAGTCAAGAAGCGCAGCGAGATCTAGGAAAGAAGCAGAAGGCCGACCCCAAAGACGGGATGACGGCCAAAGGGAAGTAAATAGCCGACACAGGCCTGCCGTAGCGGAGCCCTCCATCCACCTCCGAGAGGCAGCAGGGGATAACATCGGCCAGGCCGACCCTGTGAGGCCCTGGAATGACTCAATCCAGAGGTTAGAGGATAAGATTGGCGACATACTGAAGAGCCGGGACCCTCTTCAGAGGGGATACACCATGGGCTCACCCTTTGTGGCAAAGATAGTCAACTTCCCCACGCCATCGAAGTTCAAGCCTCCCGTGGTCACCCCAAGATACGATGGGAGCACCAACCCTGTCCACCACGTGGAAATGTATCAGTCGGCGGCAGACATATACTCTATCTCAGATGAGATGAGGTGTCGTGCCTTCTCTGGTACCTTGACGGGGGCTGCGCATGTGTGGTACACGTCTCTTCCAAAAAATTCTATTGGAAACTTTAAGCAGTTGGCAGACTTGTTCATCCATAATTTCTGCTTTGGGGTGAGGCCACAGAAGAAGACCACACGCCTGCTCTATGTTAAGCAGGGAAAGAACGAGACTCTGAGAGACTACATAGCCAGATTCAATAAAGAGAAGCTGGAGGTGGAAGACTATGAGGAGAGCATAGCTATGACAGCCCTGATTGGAGGGCTCCAGAAGGGGAAGCTATTATGGAAGCTTGCCGAAGACCCTCCGAGGACGATGGCTGAGCTGTTGTCAACAGCAGGGAAGGTGATGAACGCCGAAGAGGCGATGGCCGCAAAACATGAAGACGAAAAAGGAGGTGCAAGTGGGAATAAATACCCCAAGAAGAACAAAGAGGGGAAGAAGAGGACCATGGATGATAAGTTCGCGGGGTACACCCCTCTGACGGTCAGCTGTGAACAGATCCTCAATGAGATAAAGAGTGACCGGACACTGAAGTGGCCTGAGAAGCTGAGGGCAGCCCCCGGCAAGAGAAATAGGAACCTGTGGTGTGAATTTCACCAAGACCACGGTCACGTAACAGACAAATGCTTTGCTCTGAAAGATGAGATTGAGAAGATGCTGAAGGAAGGGAAGCTCAGAAAGTACGTCGACAAAGCCGACTTCAAGAGGGGCCGAGGGGACGACCCCAGAAAGAAGCGAGTCGATGCCTGCAGAGAAGGTCCTCAAAAAAGAGGGGACGACCCCTCTGATGATGAGGACGACCCTGACCTCCCGCCGAGAGACGACCAAGGCCCTGTCAAGAGGCTCAATATGATCTCGCTCGGGGTGGGATTGATCTCCGGGGGACTTGCAGGAGGAGGGTCTGAGGTCGCCGACAGGAAGGCCCATGTCGCTGAGGCTAAGGCAGTGACGAAGACGGTGCACTCGACCTCCCTAGAGGTCAAGTCAGAAAAAAGGAAGAAGGTTGATATGGACACTTTGATTGTGGGATTTTCAAGAATGGACTTCAAGGGCCTATTGGCCCCGCATGATGACCCTCTCGTCATCACCACCAGGGTGCACGGGTGCGAAGTGCCGAGGATCCTGGTGGATGGGGGCTCATCCGCAGATGTGATGTTCTGGCCATGCTTCAAGGCCTTGGGCCTCAGTCGTGCCAGACTTGTCCCCTACCATCATCCATTGATTGGGTTCAGTGGGGAGAAGGTTCACCCCCTAGGAATATATGAGGCTGATGTCAGGATGGGGGACGAGTGGCCGAGATGGCTCACTAAGAGGGTCAGTTTCTTTGTGCTGGATGAGCATGTGTTTTCGGCATACAACATCATACTGGGACGTGTGGCCCTCAAGGGGTTTGAAGCTGTGCCGTCCACGGTCCACCAGATGGTTAAGTTCCCTACCCCTTATGGGGTGGGGGAAGTTCAGGGAGACCAGACGACAGCGAGAGAGTGCTACTACAACTCCACTGAAGAAAGGGAGGCACACAAGAGGGCTACAGCCACTTACAACATTGATACCCTAGACCCCAGGGACGAGACGAAGCTCAAAAAAGGAGAGGCCGCTGAGGAGGTAGAACCCATCACCCTCGATGAGGATGACCCGGGAAAAACCGTCCAAGTTGGCAAATCTCTGAAGCCCAGTATCAAGGAAGACCTCATCAAACTGTTGAGGAGAAGGCGAAGCGTCTTCGCGTGGAGTCATGTAGATATGCCAGGGATCGACCCTGAAATCATGTGCCACAAACTCAATGTGGTAGAGGGAGTGAAGCCGGTAAAGCAGAAGAGGAGGATTTACTCTAGAGAAAAGTATGAGGTCATCAGGGATGAGGTTAAAAAATTAGAAGACGCTGAATTTATCAGAGAGGTCATCTACCCTGAGTGGCTGTCCAATGCAGTCATCGTCCCAAAGGCCAACGGCAAGTGGAGAATGTGCGTGGACTTCACAGACCTCAACAAGCATTGTCCCAAAGACAGCTTCCCTCTCCCCCGCATCGACCAGATGGTAGACGCTACCGCAGGCCATGAGCTCATGAGTTTCATGGATGCCTACTCAGGGTATAACCAGATTTTCATGAACCCTGAGGACTCAGAGAGGACTGCCTTCATCACTGACAAGGGGACATACTGTTACAGGGTCATGCCCTTTGGCCTAAAAAATGCGGGGGCAACGTACCAGCGCCTCGTAAACAAAATGTTCGAAGACCAAATTGGTAAGTCTATGGAGGTTTACGTAGATGACATGCTGACTAAGAGTCTGAAGGCAGAGGATCATGTAGCAGACCTGGAAAGGACCTTTAATACAATGGACAAATACAAAATGAAGCTCAATCCGGCCAAGTGTGTCTTCGGGGTCGGAGCGGGGAAGTTCTTGGGGTTCATTGTCAATCAAAGAGGCATCGAGGCCAATCCTGAAAAGATAAAGGCCCTTATTGAGATGAAGACCCCCAAGTCCATTAAAGACGTTCAGAGGCTCACAGGGAGAGTGGCTGCCTTGAACAGATTTGTGTCAAGGGCTACAGACAGGTGTCTACCATTCTTCAAGATCCTCAGGAAAGCTTTTGAATGGAGCGAAGAGTGTGATGAGGCTTTCAAGCAGCTGAAATCATACTTAGGGTCTCCCTTGCTGCTGTCACGACCCGTGCAGGGTGAACGACTGTACGTGTACTTTGCTGTCTCAGAATCCGCTATCAGTGCAGCAATCGTAAGAGACGAAGATGGGATACAGAAGCCCGTATATTTCAACAGCAAGGCACTCCAGGGGGCAGAGCAGAGATACCCGAGGATGGAGAAGTTGGCCTATGCCTTGATTCATGCCTCAAGGAAGATGAAACCGTACTTCCAGTCCCATACTATGGTCATCCTTACTGACTCTCCTCTTAGGCAGGTCCTACACAAGCCTGAAAAATCAGGAAGGCTAATGACCTGGGCTATAGAGCTGGGGGAGTTTGACATTGTGTATCAGCCTAAGACAACCATTAAGGGGCAAGCCTTGGCAGACTTCGTGGCTGAGTTCACATGGGAAGAAGATGAGGCCGAGGGTGAGACCCTCGGGAAGGCAGATACAGAAGACAGACCCGCAAACACACCTGCAGAAATGGCTGAGACGAGCACCGCTAGAAGGAAAGTGACTGAAAACGAAGAGGGAAGATACATCTTTAGATAGGGGTCCCTCTCTGAGGGAAATTTTTCTGAAGGAAAGACTCCGTGGAGCCTCTTCGTTGACGGGTCCTCCTGTGATAGCGGAAGTGGTGCTGGACTGATACTATCAGCACCCGATGGCACAGACGTCGAGTACGCCCTGAGGTTCAATTTCAAAGCCTCCAACAATGAGGCTGAGTATGAGGCCTTGATAGCTGGCCTCTCCTTAGCCAAATCCCTTAGTGTCAGCCAAATTTTGGTTCACAGTGATTCAAGGCTGGTGGTGAATCAGATACTAGGAGCCTATGAGGCCAAAGACGAGAGGATGGCTAGGTATCTTGATAAGGTGAGGTCATTGCTGAAAAACTTCTTTGAAGTGAAATTCAAGAGGATACCTAGGCTTGACAATGGCCGTGCTGACGCCCTTGCAAGGTTGGCCTCAGCTACTAGGACAGACATAAGGAGGACAGTCCCGGTAGAAATTTTGCTTCGACCAACTATCGAAGACAACGAGGGAACACTTGGCATTTGCATGAATGTTTCTCAAGAACCTTCATGGATGGACCCCCTGATCAGATACATTAGAGGGGGAGAGATGCCAGAAGCGAGCCAAGAGAGGAAGAAGCTGAGATACAGGGCTGCAAAGTTCGCTGTCATCGGAGACACGCTGTACAAAAAGGGGTTTCTGCTCCCCTTACTTAGGTGTGTGCATCCCTCAGAGGTCCCTTCCATTTTGCAAGACGTGCATGAAGGGTCGTGCTCAAGCCATATTGGGGGTAGATCCTTGGCAAAGAGGGTGATCACCCAAGGCTA
The DNA here is from genome assembly GCA_949130495.1 of Sambucus nigra. Classification (NCBI taxonomy): domain Eukaryota; kingdom Viridiplantae; phylum Streptophyta; class Magnoliopsida; order Dipsacales; family Adoxaceae; genus Sambucus; species Sambucus nigra. Next base: position 331,684,495 of record OX422216.1, read on the forward strand.
CTGGTGGCCGACCTTGGGGAAAGATGCTGCCGCATATGTTAAAAAGTGTGATAAATGCCAAAGATTTGCTACTATCCCTCATCAACCTCACCAGCCTCTCACCTCCATTGCATCCCCATGGCCATTCGCAATATGGGGGATTGATCTGATAGGACCCTTACCGAGAGCAGTCAATAACTATCGGTTCCTCATCGTAGCAATTGACTACTTTTCAAAATGGGTAGAGGCCGAGCCGATGGTCACGATCACGGAGCAGAAGACCTTCCAGTTCATCTGGAAGAATGTGATATGCAGATATGGTCTACCCAACACCCTCATCTCGGATAACGGGACCCAGTTCAAGAATGCCTCTTTACAGAAATACTGTGAGAGGGTAAGTATCAAACAATTTTTCTCCACCCCAGGCCGACCTCAGGCCAATGGGCAAACCGAAGTTACGAACAGGACAATCCTAGATGGGATTAAGAAGAGGCTTGAGGAGGCAAAAGGAAGATCGGTCGAGGAGTTATATGCAGTATTGTGGGCATACAGGACGACAGTAAGGACCCCTACCGGGGAGACCCCATTCATGTTAGCTTATGGATCAGAAGCAGTCATCCCCACCGAAGTGGAGTTTCCTACTCATAGGGTCCAAATGTATGATCCCCAGGGGAATATGGAAGAGAGAAGACTTGACCTAGACCTGATTGAGGAAAGAAGGGAGGATGCTGAGATAAGGCAAGCTTCCTACCAGCAGAGGACCGCAAAGTTTTACAACCAAAGGGTGAAACAGAGGCCTATCGCAGTGGGAGACTTGGTTCTTAAAAAGACTTGGCAGAAACCCAACAAGCTCCATCCTAATTGGCATGGCCCATATAGGGTCATCGATGAAGTTGTCCCGGGGACCTACAGGCTAGAGAACCTGGAGGGGGAACCTTTCTCAAACCCCTGGAATGCAGATCATTTGAAAAAATACTACCAGTAGTGTTGTAAGGTCTTGATAAGCCATAGTTGTAATAAGCATTGTTTCGACAGAACACATTGAAGATTAATGAGAAGTATCAGTGTTTCCCTCATCCAGTGGTTATCAGTTCTAGTATACATGCAAAGAAGTTGAACCCTCGGCTATAATGAGGATCAGTGGAGGGGACGACCCCACCACAGTCCTCAAGAAAGACGAGGGAAGATTTCATATATATCATTAATTTTATAAGTTGATCCCTCGGCTATAATGGGGACCAGTGGAGGGGACGACCCCACCACAGTCCTCAAGAAAGACGAGGGAAGACTTCAAAATCCATTAAATTGGAAAGTTGATCCCTCGGCTATAATGGGGACCAGTGGAGGGGACGACCCCACCACAGTCCTCAAGAAAGACGAGGGAAGACTTCAAAATCCATTAAATTGGAAAGTTGATCCCTCGGCTATAATGGGGACCAGTGGAGGGGACGACCCCACCACAGTCCTCAAGAAAGACGAGGGAAGACTTCAAAATCCATTAAATTGGAAAGTTGATCCCTCGGCTATAATGGGGACCAGTGGAGGGGACGACCCCACCACTGTCCTCAAGAAAGACGAGGGAAGACTTCAAAATCCATTAAATTGGAAAGTTGATCCCTCGGCTATAATGGGGACCAGTGGAGGGGACGACCCCACCACTGTCCTCAAGAAGACGAGGGAAGACTTTAAAATCCATTAAATTGGAAAGTTGATCCCTCGGCTATAATGGGGACCAGTGGAGGGGACGACCCCACCACTGTCCTCAAGAAAGACGAGGGAAGACTTTAAAAACCATTAAATTGGAAAGTTGATCCCTCGGCTATAATGGGAACCAGTGGAGGGGACGACCCCACCACTGTCCTCAAGAAAGACGAGGGAAGACTTTAAAAACCATTAAATTGGTTATCAGAACCCTCGGCTATAATGAGGACCAGTGGAGGGGACGACCCCACCACTGTCCTCAAGAAAGACGAGGGTAGGCTACATAAAAATCATTAATTTGGTTCATTGAACCCTCGGCTATAATGAGGACCAGTGGAGGGGACGACCCCACCACTGTTCTCAAGAAAGATGAGGGTAGACTTTATTTAATAATCATTAATTTGATCATTTGAACCCTCGGCTATAATGAGGCCTGATGAGGGGACGACCCCACATTGGTCCTCAAAAAGACGAGGGAAGGGTTAGTATCATCATCATCAACGAAGAAGCAAATTTGCAAGGAACAAACCATAACAGAATTAAATATGGGAGACAGTTGTGAAAGGAAGAGACGATGGTATTAATATAAAGCATCAAGTGTTTTACAATATACAGAACAAAAATACAAAAACAAGGGTATGGGCTACAGGCAGCCACCCTAGGGGACGACATCAGAGGGCAGGGCCTCAACATCAATGGGAATGGTCTCCTCAGTTACCAGCACCGGATCATCTTCAGATGTGCCAACCCCCTCGATCTGGGCTTGGGCCTCCACCTGATTGAGGGCCTCGGCAATTAGGGGGTCGTCCAGTTGAACACCCTCCAATGATGGGCGAACAGAGGAGACGACATCGCCAAATCTGAGGACTACCCACCGACAGGCCGTCCTAATCCCCCTTTCAAGATATTCAAGGCCGAAGCCCTGAAATTCGTCTGAAATCTTGTATGCCTCCACAGCGTCAGCCTCAGCTTTCTTGATGGCTGCCTCCAGATCAGTCTTATGACGGGCCTCTAGGTTGATCAGAGCCTCATCCTTGTCCTTGATCAACAAGTCCTTGTCCTTGATCAACAAGTCCTTGGCCTGCATATCGGCATCATGCTGCCTCGTCAGCTCATCAAAGACTCTAGCATGCTCAGCCCTTGTGCTCTCCAGCTCGGCCCTCGCAGTGCCCAGCTCTGTCCGTAGGTCAGCCTCTTGTTGGATGGCCCTCTCAGCTTCATGGAATTTCTGTTGATTCTCGGCCATCCACTTGGTGGCAGAGGTGAAGTCACAGACATACTGCAAGAAAAATGAAGATGCGTCAAGGGGAGCCGAGGAAACACAATGAAATTAAAGGTCAGGACCAATACCTGAGCAAGGGAGTGCAGACCGTAGTCATACACTTTGGCTGGAGGCATCTGCGCCAAGAACTCGAAGTCGGAGGCCGACGGTGCAGAGAACATAGAGGCCTTTGCTGCCCTCAGGTTGGCGATAAGAGATGAGGGGTCGGCCCTCAGATGGGACAGATTTTGAGACCAGAAGGCCCCCATGCTTGGTGAAGAGGTTGCTCCTTCAGAGGCCTCGGCCCTGGCCCTCGTCTTAGGGTCAGGACGAGGCTCGACAGGAGTCTCAGGCTCCTTCCTTTTGTGACTAACAGCTGTCGGCTCAACAACTGTCGGCCCTGAGGCCCTTGTCTTCTTAGGAGCTTGCTGAGGCTCCTTCCCCTTCTTCTTTGACAGACCAGCAAGAAGGCTTGGAGCAGTCATATCCCAGAGATAATCTGACACGCCTGCAGGACGACCTGAAAAGGATACGATGAATCAGAAAAGTTCAGAGATAAAGAGAGAACACTTCAAAAATAAGTAAAGATGGGAAAATGTTCAGTATAACTCACATAGTTCTGTCAGAGGGCCGACCCTCAGACCAGCTTCTTTAAGGAAGCGAGGGGTCATCAAATCTTCGAACTTTGGGATCTCACCCTCTCTCCCTCGTCCCCTCAGATACTCAACAATATCCCTCTCCTCCAAGCTAAGTCCGGGGTCTGACCTAGCTTTCATGGAAGGGTTAGACCATCTGTTAGGAACCCTCGGAGCATCGGCAGAAGGGGACGCCTCGGTGGAGCTCTCCCATGCCCCAGATATGAAGAAGAACCTTTTTTTCCAATCATGATTGGAAGTTTGAGCCACGTGGAGCAGCTTCTTCTCAGACCTTCTCGCTCCCAGATGATAGTATCCGGGCTGTTTAGATGAAGAGGTGATATTGTAGCAGGCCAAGAACACGTCGGACGAGGGCTCGTCAGTGAAAGCGTTTTTCCACAGAGAGATGTACCCCAGAATCGTCCTCCAAGAATTGGGTGGAAGTTGCGAGGGGGAGACGCCCAGAGCCGACAGAATATCTATAATGGCAGGGTGAAAGGGAAGTCTGACACCTACTTTGAACATTTGCTCGTAGACTGCAACTTCTCCCTCTTCACCCTCAAAGACCCTCTCGTCCTCGGAGGGAACCCTCATAGTCACCCCAGGTGGCACTCCGTAAATATGCCTCCATATCAGAAGATCCCTATCCCTGACAGAGGAGATAAAAGACGAGGCATGGGAGGTATCAACCTCATCATCTGTACCATCGTCCTCATCCCCCTCATCACCTGCAGGAGGACCCTGAGGAAATGCTACTTGGAAGGCGTTGGGGGATAGGGTTGTCACAGGGACAGCCTCAGAGGGGATCGTACCCTCGGCCTCTCGGGGAGGGCTAAGGTCAGGAGAGTCCCTTCTACCAGAAGTTCCAGCACCAGTTGGAGAGGAGGTTCTCTCGTCCATCTCACTTAGGTTGGGTGTCTCGGCCGGACGAGACGACGACCCACAAGACTCAGAGGGTTCAGATGGTCTAATGGTGGCAAGAGGAATGGGAAAAATGGGTCGTACCCAATTAGGATCGGCCCCTCGTCTCCTCTCTTCCTCTTCCTCTATTCGTCTGATCTCGGTAAATAGTTTCTCTCTCAGGGACGGGAATTCAGACACCAGGTTGTAAAGCCTCCTAAGCATTAAGGGGAAGACCCAACACTTAAAGAAATTATACTAGACTTGGGTAATTTAACTACAAACAAGTGGGGAGTGGACCAGATTTGACTTTTGGATTAAACAAAGAACTCAAAAGGATTTCACTCAAGAACACTCAAGAACATCCAAGAGCCAGTTACCGGAGAAGACACCGGAAAATACACCGGAAAAGGTTATGGCACAACTTAAGGAAAATGGCTGCCTACGAGCCTAAAAAAAACGAACGAAAATGAAAGAAAAAGAGAGCACTGGATGAAAGAGGTTACCTGATGAGGAGAGAATAAGAACGCTGCTAGGCCTGGAAGAATCGAAGGCTGCAAGTGGTGATGTAGGCTGAAAATTCTAGAGAGAGAGAATGCTTAGGCGCGAAGAAGAAGAAGGAAGAGAAAGGGTTTGAAAATACCTTAAATACCTTAGCAATGAGTGGGCCCATTGACCAAGGCAGGACACAGCCCACGAGGAAGGCATCATTAGGGTGCAAGGACCCAAGCGCAGTGTGCAGCCATCATGCCTTGGAAACTGGAACAACAATGAGTACCTAACCAGGTGTCACTCACCTAACTGATCATACCTGCATCTCATTTAAAACACTATCCCTCAGCCATCTCAACAGCATCTATGGCTAAGAGCTGGGGGGTGATTGATATACCCGTTTATATTCTAGGAGGGTCGCCTCCACAACGGACGACCCTAAGAGGGGCCGACCCCCCACCAGGCCCCAACTGGCCTTCACCAGGCTCCAGACGACCCTACGAGGGGCCGACCCCTCACCAGGCTCCAGACGACCCTACGAGGGGCCGACCCCTCACCAGGCTCCGGCCGACCCTACGAGGGTACGACAGTACGAGGACATAATCAAGCCAGACTCACTGCCGGAAGAAACTTTGCCCTCGGCCTCGGCTCATAGGCCGAGGGTGACATCATGACAGCGCGTGGTTTGGGAGACGCGTGGAACAGTGCGCGTGAGGCTCATATGACACGTGGAAGACCGTTACAACCGAATCACCCCCTCACGTGAGGGAATATTATGTCATCATTTGGCATCTACAGGTGTCAATAGGGGATTGGCTAGATCATTATTCACATGCACCATGCTTACCTGGGGGGTACACTACACCCCCCAAGACCTATATATACTTGTCACCCCTAACCCTACAGGGGATCGATCCATTAACTGTAGCCCTAGCTAAAACTCTGCTTGTACACACAGTAGAGAGAGAGAGAGAGAGGGTTATGTGCATTGTATCCAAGGCCATTAGTGCCCATACTTAGTGGATCACACACTCACAGTGGATGTAGGCCAAATTGGCTGAACCACTATACATCATTGTCTTACTTCCTCTTATACTCATCCCCTTCTATACACTTACATACTTATACACTCATACACCTCTATGGCTGCCATGGCTGCTACTGTTTGAGCTCACTAACACTTATCTGGTGGTGCTAAATCTTAGCATCATCATTATGGGGCTTCCCCAAGACAACTCATGCATCCCGAAAGAGATGAATGGGCATTAGTAGCCCTTATGACTAATTGAATCATCCAAAAGTTGATAACGGACCTTGTCGGCCCCGTGGATGATAAAAGCTCCTTGAATCCTCAAATGCTTTTTTTGTTGCCTTTATGATTGTAAATATCGTGTGCTCCGATATGCTTAGGCATTATGAGGGATGTTTTGAGACAATTAAGATAATTATCTTTGAGATAATATGTTGTCTTCATTCGAAATATGTCTGTATAAGACAAAAGGTCTTTTATGAGATAATAGACAATTAAAACAAAAGAAAGGAGATATGGCAAAATCAACATAATTTCATATATTAATCTATTAATATATTCATAAGTTTGGTAGGAAAATACGAAGTCAAAAGGAAATATTTCAATAGAGTTTCTCAAAGATAAAACAGAAACATAGTGGAAACTAAGGTAGATATGAGGCATGCGGCCTGTCGGACTAGGCGGCATCCCTTATACATTCTTAAGGAATCACTGCAGCATTCCTTACCTCACAAGTCTTTTGATTTCATCTTTCAATGCAAAACATTTGTTAGTGCTATGGCCATGGTCTTGGTGAAATTTACACCACTAGGCCCAGTTCCTTTTGTGGGAATGAGCCTTCATCTTCTCAGTCTAATTGAGAAACTTGTCTTCTTTGATGCATTCAAAAATATTTTCGATTTCACAGATCAGTGGGGTATAGGACTCAAAGATTTTCTCTACCTTCTCCATCTTCCTCTTTTGGTTCTTGTCTGCAGCCTTTGGGGCTGTGGCTTTTGCGGTTGCAGCCATGATGGTTGGAACGACAACCTTTGGTGTTGTAGCCTCCAATATAAGAACCCTCTGGATCAGAAAGTTGACCTGAGTCTAGAGTGAGGCATGGCTGTCATATAGATGGTTGAGATGGTTGTATAGCTGAGCAATCTCGTCCTTCATCTCTGCACTTTGGTTGGATTCTCCTTCCATTTCTGCTCTGTTAGTCTTTAAAATATATATATTTTGAGACAAAACTAGCAAGAGTGAGCGATGAAAGAGACGTAGAGGAAATGACTAAGTACAATAACAAGGATGTAGTCTCTGGTAATTTTCCACTCTATACTGTTGTGGCCGCGACATGCTAAACACGTGAAGTCACTGCCATGGCCTCTCCAAGGGAGCACCGGAGTTGAATCTGAGGACAATTTTACCATGTCCTCTCCCAGATGATGAAATGAAGCTATATAACATCCCCCACAAGGGTCGCAGCACTCAGGCAATTTCTTGTCAGGCCGCATCCCTTTTTTTCTGCTGTGTGATGTGATTTCAAGGACCCTAAAAATGGGTTCAAATCATATAGCAATCATGAAAATAAGCCTACGAGGGGTCTACCAGGGATAAAATAGTCTTTGAGTGCTCCAAAAATGGAACAATTATGGTAGAAAATCCTAGATCCCAGGCCGAGAAAGTAGTAAATGAGAAGATAAAACTCATCCCTAGTTACCCCCTTTTGCGAGGCTAGAGCCTTTTGACATTTTTTAGCACTAGGTGACGTAACATCACCAGGATATATAAAATAGATTTAAAGTCATAAAAAGGAGACCATCAATATATCTGAAAGTATGCGATACCCATTTAAGGGTGTTTATACAAAATACGAGCTCAATAACCAAAACTCACCCATGAGATGATGACATAGAGGATCACCATGAATGAAATGAGGTGTTAAAAACCCGAAATATAGAGAAACAATGTATAAATACCTCGTTCCCATAGACAGTGCCAAAATGTTAATACGAGAAATTAGACACATGTTATTCTCATATCAACATATCAAGTATATAATAAATATAAATCATGTAGACAAATAAAACACAAGATATATAGTGGTTCGACTATTAAAATGAGCCTACATCAACTTTGTTGCCCTACTCTCATTATATATGCATCGTAGTACAAGTTTACAATGCCTTAATAGGCGTACAAGATTACAATAAAGAAGAATACATGTCTGTAATGGTTCCGGGTGAGCCGGAGAGATGACTACGAGGTAGATGAATATCCCCCAAGCTGTACTGGGGCTGTGTAGAGAGTTCGACAGGGCTTCTCCAAGTGTAGTTATTTCGGATCTCGAGATCAGAAGCCGAAATTGGAACCCCCTATCTCGAGGTGTGGACCTCTATTTATAGGTGGTGTATCATCTGTGCCACGTGCCATGAGTACGTGACATATAATAGGTCTAGAGCAACAATGAATGAAGGGAATGCGACCTACTAGGTAGACATCCTGGGTGTTGTACCCTGTAATGTATAAGGATATGACCTGTACTTAAGGAACCTCAATAGGTTCTGCGGCCTATAAGCTTTAGTGCTTGGCTGGTAAGCAATCTGCGACAGGGTACACTATTTGTCATATCATTAGGTGTGCACTATAGTTGAGAGGTGAGGAACTCAAGAGAGTGCACGCGAAACCAACATGTTTATAATAACGGATCTTATTGCATTTTAAATACTTGCTAAATATTTTTCATAGGTTTTGGGCTCTCACCCGTATCAAATCTGTTTTCAATTTTTTTAGGTGTCCAGCCATAGGGGCGCCAGATAGGATGATTAATTTTAGGGATATGTAGCTGCAGCACTTGTGGGGGCATGCAGGACTTGAGTAGATGCTTAAGTAATTTCATTCCGAGTTTAGTATTCATTCTAGTTATTTCCATTGGGTATGTTGCCTGTTCTGTTTCGACAGTTATTTGGGTTTGTTTCTTTCATTATTAGACTTTATATTTAGATTCAATTCATTTGGGTCAAACTTATGATTTGTGTGTGGATTTAGAGCCGATGGTTTATTCAACTTTTACTTATTTATTTTATATTGCGATGTTTTAGACTTCACTGATTGTTAGAATTGTTTATCTTAATTTTATTTTCGTGTATTATTTTATTTTAAGGAAAGATAAAAATTTGGCACTGGCTTATTTTAACTTAGGTGGTTAGTAATTTAAAAAGATTTTTCGACAGTGATACTCAGAATGAACCAAATGAGATTCTTATTTATTTTGATAAATGACTAATCACCCGTGATCAAAATAGGTGGGGTTAGAGATGGTATCAGAGCATCAGGTTCTAAATTCCTTAAAATCTGTGCGGACTTACTACGTTTTCAACGTTACTTTTCTTTGATATAGAGCAATATACTTAGGACTGTTGTTTCATAATACGACTTATGTTTTCCTGATATTGAGCATAGTTAATGCAAATCATATGCGCGTTTGATTGGTCTTCGTACACCAAATGATATAGGATGACTAGAGAGGGATACTAAGAGGACTATTGGAGGATAGGGTCAACCGAAGCCACAGATGATTATGGGAAGAATGACCACAGTAGAAGTCACCACTATTATAGTTCAGGCAGTTAATGTTGGGTTAACCGCAAGAGTGAAGTAGTTTTCCCCAATTGCCATCATAGCAAACGGTGTCACAAATATATGCTCACCCAATACAGTCGATAAGGGAAAGACTTGACGAGTTTTTTTTAAAGGGTCATCCGCAAGAGTTCGAGGAATGTGCGAAAGTGTGAAATGCCAATGGAAGGAGAATATTGTGACACCCCGCCTAATTAAATACCGGGCGATCACTCCTTTATTAAATTAAAATCAAGGTGAACAGTTGGTTCATTCTTAGCATCACTGTCGTAAAAATAACTTTTCCAAATTTAACACCCTATTTAATTAAGCTAAGTGTCAAAACCATTTTTAAACATTACTTTCCAAATTTTATTTTGAAAATAAAGATTTAATTATCTACAACAATTCAATATTTAAAGAATCACACTACAATAATCCTGGAACATATAATCCAATTAATTTAAACATTCAACAACTAAATCCCAGCATTTAAAACTTAAAGTAAAACATACATGCTGAATAAATCCCAAAGTAACAGTACTAGAAATAACTGAAATACAAATATCCCAATAAAACAGATAAATAGAGGAAAGGGCGACACATGCCCCAATAACTGAGAATGATAGAAGTGGAATCAAGTAAATGAAATCGTCTAATCAAGTGGCCTGCAACTCCCACCTAAGCTGCAGCACGTTCCTTCCAAGGGATCCTAAGCAAGATGCCCCTGTGGCTGGGCACCTGTAATATATACATATATATACAAGAGAGAAAGAGTAATAGAAACGGGTCAGAGCCCGATAGTGTATATGATTTAAAAATTCGTTTAGCAAGTATTTAAATTGATACAGGCCAATGCAACAACATATTAGTGCGACACTCTCTTGAGAAATTCTCACATCTCTTCTAATGTGCACTCCTATCGCACTAACCTTCCCAATGGTTTATCTCATCATATATCACACTATCTTTCCCTAAGGATTTAACTCATCTTAGGTGACTCTCAAGATTTAAGATCTAACAACATCATGGTTTAAAAGGAAAATTTCATTTAGTACAAAACGCTCATTTTAACTTTATTGATTCATAAAGTTTTTCAATATCATACTATACTTTTCAAAACAAGTATTTCCAATTTGAGTCATTATACATGTCTCACTTACCATAACACAGTAGGCAGTTTCCCAAATTTCAAAAGTTCATATATATATATTAAATACTCGTATAATATATATATTCTAACAGCACCCCACATAAAAATTATGGTGCGGGCATACTCTGCTATCCAATCCCCGTATCAATCGTACTAGATGGAATACAAGTTCGGAATCACTCTCGAACTGTATAAATATATACACAAACAATATTTAGGCGAAGCATAGTTTTCAAGTCCAAGAGGTCAGTACATACTCTCACGTCTCTTAGGACCGTGACTACCGATTTGATAGCCTGTACCTAGGATTTCTATCTTCTAGGGTACGAGTCAATATCCCCCATAAGGCACACGAGATAAGATCGTCCCAGCGCGGTAACCTCAGGGATAGCAAGTAGCGCGGGCATGTTTTTCACACATAGATAGCATATGCATACACAATCATATAACTATACTAATATTACCATATCAATATTGGGTATATTCTCAAATCCCATACTTACGACATTATTTCTCATATCTCATTATTTTTTATCACATGTAACAGTTCGTTTCTAACCTTGATTCGGTATTATTCCAACTTACCACATAACTCTCATGGTTTTATCCTCCCACCTATAAAAATTCAGTAAGTATTCATCTATTCTCTTTCGTAACTACTTTACGTAATCTTCTCACTTTAAATACGTAGTTTTATCGTTTCTTATATATGAAATCTCCCATGGATACAACTCTCGTCTAACCTTAAAGGTCCCAAAACTTATTCATATACCCTACTGGTCCTCTTTATCTCTCAAAACATATTTATAAGGGTGTCCATGAATTATTCCTCATTAAAGTGAATTTCAACTAATTAAGAAGGGAAAACATGAGTCTGCCAGGAGGGGTCGATCGATCGAGGTATGGGGCTCGATCGATCGAAGCTCTGGGCTCGATCGATCGATCAAGCAGGTATGCGAAATCTGCAGTTTTGCAGTTACGGGTTTCATCTTCTAACCTCAAAAAATTTCATATTTTTCATATCCAAATGACCCAGAATTCATACTACTAATATCATATCATCATATTAAGAATTCCCTACGTAAAGCATGTGGGTTTCTATCACTAATCATGGATTAACAGCCCCAAAATTTTATATAAATAATAAGAACCCTAGAAATCTCTTAAACATGGTTCTAACAATTATTTTCCAGAAATTACTTCTTATAAACATCGTAATTCGTGGTTTAATTCTCTACATGACAAAGGGTTTTCAGAATTTTCATTCAAACCATAACTACATGAAATTTCCTAACTCAAATCGGGTTTTTCTTCCATATAAATCATCTTAATCATTCCTAAACCAATATGAAAGATGCATCAATGAAATAAGCAAGATAAACACTTGCCTGGGATTTTCAGAAGTCTAGTTTGGTGCCGAAATTGGTGTGGTTGCGTTCCCCGTCTCGCGATCTACGCTTTGGCGGTGGCGGCGGTGCAAACGGGTGAGTTTTGAGTTTTGGAATGCCTTGAAAGCTCTCTCCTCTCCTCTCCAATGGCCGTTCTAGTGTTTTGAGCTTTCTAAACCTAGATGATAACCCAGATATCTTATATAACCCTTTTAATTTTCTTGGGTTTAATTACCCAAAATGTGAAATGTCCAAAATGCCCTCCCGGGGTACTAGTTAGGCTTAAAAATGCCCCGAGACCCAAATCAAACCCCCGGGTATACTTTTCTGACTATCTCGACCCTTCCGGATGCGTTGGCGCACTCAAAACGACCATACAAATAACTTATAAAATATTTACTTTTATTTATCAATATTTAGTCCCGACGCGACACGGGCGCGTCCCGACTCAAATTTCTAAAATTGTCATTTTATTCACTCTTGACATTTAATATGACCACTATTATATATTACTTTGCTCATTAGTAATATTCAACAAATTTTCCCATAATTACTAACTCTCATCACGTTAATAATTATAACATAATTAATTTTCGGATTTTTATTAAATAATTAATTCACATTAAATTTAATAAATCCCCAAATTAATATAGCATAAAAATACGGGGTATTACAAATATCCTAAGACAACTGCATATGGTAGAGTGAAGTGACACTCATGAATAAATTTTGGCAACTTTTGAGCCCATAGGAGTAGTGTTGCCGAGGTGGGAGTCATCAACCATCGATGAGAAAAGAGATATTATTTTAATCGATTATGAGAAATAATTTACTTGTTTAGTGAGTTTTGTTCTAGACAAGGTGGTTACGGAGGAGAAAGGAGTCCTTAAGTTGGATGATGAACTCATGGGTAAAGCACGCCGGCATTGAGCGGGAAAAATATGACTTGGATGATTAATGGTGATGTCGTCAGTGTCGTACTGTTATAAGGGCAATATAAATGCTTCCATGTGAAGTGAGCTAAGAGATTGAAGAGTCTAATCAGCAGAACAAGAATGAATGTAATTGGTGATAGTGGGGCAGAACAAGGGGGATACATAGTAGGGCACCCATTTAAATGATTCAGATCAACGTAATTTCTACCTAGTGATGGGGGAGTCAACTAAGGACGATAGGGCTAGTCATGTTCCACACAAGGCCAGAAAAGCCAAAAGAACAATGGGGGTTGCAATCTGGGACCAAGGCTACCAGGCTCGAGGGAAGGATAACCTTGACATGGCCAGTGGGGTTAGAGTCAGGGGAATGACATAGAAGGTGTCTCATGTGTGGAGAGTAGGGCCAAATGTGTTGATATTATCTGCAAAGAGTTAGGGAACATGAGTGGGATGCCTAGCAAGGGAAACAATTATAGAAGTTTTTGGTTTGGTTTGGATGAGAATGTTATTTCAGTTACCAGTTGAACCACTAGTATTATTGGCGAGTGAAAGTATGTTTCTATCCTTGGGTAGAAAGGGTAAGTTTTATGTGACATGGGTGAGTCACAGTATTTTATTAACAATAGATTCCCGCATGAGATGAGTTTAGTGGTTGTATCATTAATATAATTATTGTGTGTATATATTTATTATTGGGTTGCAGGGCTTTCTTTAGTTCCACCTGTAGGGGAGAGGGTGCAATCAGTGAGAGGATATGTTTTAGTGGATTTACTCATTTAGAAATATGATATTTGAGTATGGAGTTATCTTGGGTATGGACTTTTTTGCGATGGTTTGAGTCATGGTGGGCTATCACAGCAAGGCTATCGTGTTTGTTATTCCAGGGCAAGATGTGTGGTTTTGCGATGTCTTACCTGAAAGAGGGTCGAGACCGTGTCTATATTATCTTGTGTAGGAGACTTCAGAGAATATAGTTATCTCGTTATAATTGATCCGAATGCATAGGGACTATCCTGATGTGATTCAGTGTATATCGAGTTTATCTCATTATTGAATTAGTGATGGGGACTTAATGTTAATGCCAACGCAGTGTTATATGACCCCTTTAGAGACGTGGACATTTATGATTAGACTTATACGATGGGGAAATGATTTTGAGTGTCCCGATTATATGCTTTGGGCCTACAAAACTCGATTATTGATAATTCTAGGTGATAGTGCATCAGAGGAGTTCTTTGTTTGAGTTTCATTTACGGGACATTCCACGCATAAACTATAATAAATGGTGAGAGTGGAGAAACGTTATTGGATGCTAGGGCAGTAGTTTAGAAGGTTAATCACTGAACATGTAGATAAAACACTTTGAACTGAGAGCTCTTATACTATATACGGTGAATGGAGTCGGTAGTGTTGTGTAGAAAGCACTGGAGAGATTTTGCACCACTAGTTCATAAGTGGGGAAGCCTCGAGGAGAAATAAGTCACAGTTAGTAGGGAAGTTGAGTACAACCTTATTGTATAGTCATGCTGAGAGTGTGGGGTCAAGATTGAGATAAGTATGTTATGTGTGAGATGTTAGTGATGATTGTGAAGGAGTGCACGAGATATAGGTGTATGGGCGCCCTAGTTAGTTTGATTTTTAGAATCGTCCAGGATAAGGGGGTGTGGAAATAAATGTGTTGAATGCATACTTGTGGGTTAGTTAGAGACATAAGTGGAATTATAAAATGAACTGTGCTTCATTTGAGAAAAAAGATAGACCGACTATGTGTATGTCAAGGGAAACATCACAACCGAGGTAAGTTAAAAGACCCCATAATTTTTAAAAGTAGAGCAGAGTCTTACTTAGCCAATTTCCTAGAGTGTCTTGAACATATAAAAGATGTTGATTTCTACCAAACGAGAAAGAGCCCTGAAAGTGCGCAGTTTTGGAGTTGATGCATCACCATAGTTTCTGTATATCCCGAAAAAGGGAGTAAGATATGCCACGTAATGTGAAATGTTGAGAACGTGGATCGATGTTGAGTGAGACATAGTGAAATTTCCTCCAAGTGCACCGCTCGTAGATGGAAAAAGGGTTGGACCGAGATTATCAACTAGAATTTTGTAATAGATTGATGATTCCAATGACAGAATGTAACACAAGAAGATAAGGTTCATTATTAGGTTATCAAAAATGTTGAGAGGTCAAGATTTTCTTTAAATTTATGGAATGAATTGATCAAAAAGGAATAACTATTATTCATTTGGGGTGACTTATACTATCAGGCAGGTATGCCCAACATTTTATTGGATAGAAGAAATGAAACGGCACAAGGTGCTGCCCAATATTATTATGAATTAGGATGAGACCCTTGAGTAACACCTCTGACAAGAAGTGTCAGGAGGCGATGGGGACTGAGTTGCATTTTGGAGATAGACGTGTTTTGTAGGCCGATGGGTGGACGTGAGGTGACTAGGATGCTGAAGAATGCGAGAATGCATATTCTTCATTTTTGGGTAATTGGGAGTAATAATTACCCCAGGTAGAGTTACGTGTGATAATTCCTAGCAGTTTATTATCTGCATGATGCCTTTTGAGGCTTCATACGGTGATCTTATCATCCACCTTTGATAATTTAGATTTGGGGAATAACAAGCTTGTCAGACTCGAAGTGATTCACAGTCCGTCAGTAAGAAGTGAGTTAATCTACGTCATTTTTATATGGTCCAGGAACATAGTGAGAGCATATCACAATGGAGCAAAGATTTGAAGTTTGACATGAGTAGTCATGGGTTGTTGTGGGTCTATCCCACGAAGGGAGTTACGTAGTTTGACAATAAGGGAAATTAACACCTATTGAAGTGGGGCCTTTTTTAAGATTAAGATAATAGAGCCAGTGGAGTATAGGCTCGTCTTATTAAAGTAGTGTTAGAGGATTCACGATAATTTTGTGTGTCATTATATAAGAAATACCTTAAGCATATGGGAATATATTGGTATGTAAGAATTTGAATGGACTTGTCGCTAATTTTGGGTTGTAGTGAGTAGACCTTTAGTCAAATGGTACCACTGGCAAAAAATTATTGCCAGTAAACTTTGAATACATTTAGATGTAATGAGTGTAAGTATCTGAAATTTTTCGTACCCGGCATATCCTAATTTCGAGGAGAAAATTCCTTTGTAAGGGGGAAAGTACGTAACACCTAGTATTTTAGAGCATTTAAAATTAAATTAATTCGGGTATTTTTAATTACATGTGTGCAGTTTTAATTAAATAAAATATTGTGCGTTTATTAAATATTGATCGAGATAAATTATGATTAATATTTATGGAATAAATTTTCTAAGTGTGTAGTAAATAACAAGTGATAAGTATTATACATCATAGTGAGGAATATCGACGGGACTATGTTATATCTGAATCGGGAGTTGAGTGTAGGCTTTGTTAAGGTCGAGAGAGGAAATTTATGTAAAGTGACTCGGATGGCGATTTTGAGGTCATGGTAGATTACGAATGGAATGAAATAGGCAAAATAGAGTACCCTGGTGTATTAATTGGGTCTTAAGGCATTTTTAGACCAACCCGACAATACATAAGAGTGTTTCGATCATTTGGGAGTTTAGGGTTGGCAAAAATCTGAATTTTGTAGATCTATATATCATCCACTTAAGTGGGGAGGCTAGGTTTATAATACTTGGGGAGAGAAGAGAGGCCATAAGAGAGGGTAGGAGAAGGGTTCTTAAGCCAACCTACACCACTTTCCACACCGTCTTCATCAAAATCAAGAACAGAGCAAGGAGAAGACTTTTCCATTGTCTAACAACAAAAATTAGACCACTCAATCATAAGGAAACTCTTTTAACTTGCAAACTTATGAGTTGTTATATTATCTATGCTAGTGTAGGATGGATATCACCATGAAAATATGATTTTTAGAATTCGTATAGGGAATCGATTTATATTTTGGGGAAGAAATCATGCTAGATATTATCCCTATATGATTGTGGTTGAAAATCTGAAAATGAATGATTATACAAATGATTGAAATATGGGTTTTATAATGAAAAAACATAGAAAGAATCGTATGAGGGTTTATATTAAAGATTGAAGATTTATTGTTGTTATTGTTGGATTCTTTAAAGATTTGATGTTAAGTTTACGTTAGAATCTGTCCATATAAATGTATTTGATGTTTGGTTACTTTATATGGGAGTTTAGGAAGATCTCATGACAGTTAAATGGGTTAAAAATGGAGAAATAATGTTTTCGGATAAGGTGATCTGAGTAGGTATCGATCGATCGATCGACGGGGAATCAAATTGGTAGAAGCTCGTTCGAACGAGTTTAGGTTCTCATTTGAACGAGATAAGTATTTCATTTGAACGACCCTAGGTTTTAGTTCATGGATATAGATCTTTTCATTAGGAACGTGTGGCCACCAGTTTCTTATTTTTCTGATTTTTTTTTAATTAGTTATGAATTTTTTACGAAATGGTGTTTAAGATCGAAATCTTTAGTCGGAAATTAAATCAGGATATAGAATGGTTTATGAACTATATGAGAACTTTGGGAATTTTAATAGACCTATAGTCGGGTCTTAGTCTTAGGCATAATGAGAATAAAATGAGACTAGGACCTACGAGATTTAAAGGATTGCGTTAAGTATCGAGAATTTAAAATGGGTTACGAGAATCATAATAACCCAAAATTTATACCAGTAGGTTAGTGATGTTTTAAATACTGAAACTATATAAGGGATAACTAGGAACCTTCGGGTAGTGAGTGATACTTAGAAAAATAAAAAAAGAATATTAAGAATGAATCCTTAGTACATTGGGTATTCGAGAGATATATACTATGTGTTTGATATATTTATAGGTTGTGCCTATACTATACTGAATATACTTATAGGTTGTGTGTGTACCTATGTTGGATATATTTACAGGTTTTGTGTATACCTATTATATGTGTGTAAGCTTACTTACGCTGCCTGCTATCACGAAAGGTTTTGTGCAGTGGGCGATGCCACCTTGGTGATGCCAACGGGGTCTGAATGTGTGCTCAAGAACATAGAACTTAAGGAATCACTATCTAAGTGTAAGATAGTGTGATGGTTCATTTGGAAGCATTGGGTATGTGCGTAGCCCAAAGGCTTGGGACTATGTTCGCCTCTATTATGTGTGTATTTGATTTATGGTTCAAGGGATATTTTTGAATCGGTAGTCCTTGATGTGGTATGTGAGGTACGTGGACTCGATAGCGGAGTATGCATGAAGTGGTTCTCAGTCCGGGAATGCTAAAATTATATATGTATATAGTGTGATATATATACATGAACATGTAGTTTATTATACTATTGTCTAGTAGTATAAGATATAGAAAATGTGTGTCTAAAGTAACTTAAGTAAGAAAAACTTTATTAATGGTGCAAATATAATAGTCGACAAATATTGATTAATGTTTTATGGTAGCGTATCGTATGTGCGGTACTGGTGAGCTAAGAATATTAGTGGTTAAGATATGCTTTGTGACAAGTTAGCCTAGGTAGCATAACTAGTTGGGTAAAATAGGAGACGTTAGATGTGCACTATAGTTAAGAGGTGAGGAACTCAAGAGACTGCACGCGAAACAAACATGTATATAATAACTGCTCTTATTGCATTTAAATACTTGCTAAATATTTTTCAAAGGTCTTCAGCTCTAACCCGTATCAAATCTATTTTCAAAATTTTTTGGGTGTCCAGCCACAGGGACGCAAGACAGGATGATTCATTCTGGGGATGGGTAGCTGCAGCATTTGTGGAGACATGCAGGACTTTTGTAGATGTTTCAATCATTTCATTCCTAGGTTAGGATTCATTCCAGTTAATAAAGTTGGGCATGTTGACCATGTAAATTAGACAATTATTTTGATTTATTTAATTCAATATTAGACTCTGTATTTAGATTCATTTCATTTCAGTTCGAAATATGATTTGGATGTTGAATTTTGAGCCGATGGTTTATTCGACATTTACTTATTTATTTATTTTATACTGGGATGTTCTAGACTTCAGTTATTATGAGTATTGATGTAAAAAACTAGACTTGACCTAATTAATTAATCATAGATAAATATGAGTAAAGAAATAAGGCACAGGATTTTTAAAGTGGTTTAGCCTTGTGAAAATGTCCCACATCCACTATTTTGTATCGCTGGGTGTTTCTCCTTAATATCGATGATGATTACAAGAGATCAATTACCCTGTTATGGACGGTGTTACAATGCATTTATAGCCTTGGGGATGTCAGTATGAATAGACGATATGCCGTTATTTAATAGACATATACATCTGTACAATAAGAATGTTCATTGAATTAGATATTCATTGAATGTATAATTATCGTTTGATCTTCCTGGCCAGATGCTCTGCACGTTGAGTAGCTCGGCACGCTAAGTAGCTCGGGGTTCTGAGTAGTTCGGTGAGTATATGAATTTGCCACGTAAGATGACATGTGTCTTCATATAATTGGTCCACGCCAGCTGACTAATTTTTGTATCAACATAAGGCCCCAATGTTTCACAGTTGAGGTTGAATATGAGAGTGTGGAACACTATGCCCAGAAGTTGCTTGGACATGGTTTACCCAGTCTTATTAGATTATCGATCTCCAACACTTAGGAAATTTTCTCTTTAGTCTTGTTATTTGAGCGCGAAATGAAAAACTTGTAAATATTTTCAATCTTCAACAGTCGTTTGGATATTTGCGTCTTTTTCATCATTTAGCATCCAGAAACGCAATCGTCTTTTCTAGTAATCATTTCTTTTCTCACTTCCCGATGCAAGTCATTTAAAAGCGATAGAATCAAATCGTCTTATCCTTTTTACTTCCGAACTTTTAAACTCTTTGTTTTCTCACTCTATTCTTATACTGTCGTTCTTTCCATTGTTCGCCTTAGCAGATTTCTCTAATTTTCTGTAAGAGTTTCTTATTTCTTTGCTTTAGTGATCATGGTTTATCTTTTCGAATCCTTGGATAGGTTTTGGATTGATTTTGCGATTCCCTCTTGGGTTATTCCGGAGAAACCTCTTTACCCTTCTGATTTATTTTGTTTAGCTGAGGGGCACTGGTTTCCCTCTATTTTTGTAGCGGAGGGGCATTGGTTTCAAGAGCTCGGATTCATCTATAGGGTCCAAGGTCTCAATCTCTGCCTCTTTAGACTCATCCACTTGGTACGTCGTGGTTTTCTTCTTGGCTTCCTCCAACTCTTCCTATTCAGCAGATGAATAATAGCATTCCTGAGCTACTTTTTGATCGCCCTTCACAACTCAAACTCTGAAATTGGTCAAAAACTTCAAGCATTGGTGTACCGTGGATAGCACTACCTCAAACTTTTTCAGGCCTACCCTTCCCATAATTATATTGTAGGCTGATTGGACATTTTTATCCATTACAAAAAAAGGTACTTTTTCTGTTCTGCAAGCAGGCCAGGTACCAATAAGCATGTTCAACTTGATTGTCCCAAGTGGAAAAACCTTCTCGCTAGTGAAACTGAGGAGGGGCCTGTGATATGGCTCCAACTGGGTTAACTTCAAATTCAAGCTGTCAAAATAGGGGTATAACATGATGTCTGCAGAGCTGCCATTGTCTACCAATACTCGTGAAATCACCACATCCTCATCTTTATCACCACGGGGTCATCGTGAGGATACAAGACACCTTCCAGATCATTTTTGGAAAAAAATGACGACCACTTTGTCCTTATTCACCTTCCTTGGGTGATCCTCTTTCGCCAGATTTATGTGTTGTACATAAGAACAAGCATGGGCTTCATTGAGGTAAGCTTCTCTTTCAGCAGTATGATCCCCACCTCCTGCATCTCCACCTGTAATTACATTACATTCAAATGATCCAAAATTGATTGAAAATACCTCGCGTTCGGGTTTCCTTGGATTTTTAGGGAGGTCGGGGTCATCCTATGGATCATCTTCATGATTCCTCTTCTTGTCATCTCTTGCTCGGCGAGGAGATTTGGACCTTTGCCCTCCTTTTTCGTTAGTCTTCCCATCATTCTGGTGATCAACGAACCTGCTCAATTTTTCTCATCGAATAAGTGCTTCAATCTCATTTTGGAGAGCTATGAAATGCTTGTTCGTATGGCCATGATCTCTATGGAACTCATAATATTTGGACTTATCCCTCTTGTCAGGGGCTGTCCTTATTTTCTCCGGCCAAGTTAGCTCATCGTTGTTCTTGATCTCCTCCAGAATATGGTTTATATCCACCTTTAAGGGAGTATAATTCCCATACTTCCTCAACTGCTCTAACGTCTCCTTGACTTTCAACTTCTTGTTGCCCCCATTTTGCTTTTGATCATTCCTCACAGTTTTACCTTCAGCTTTAGCCTTTGCTTTTGTATCAGCATTCTTCTTCGCACCCATGGCCTCTTCGGTATTCATAATCTTGGCTTCTTTTGCCATCAGTTCCTCCATGGATTTGGGGGGATCCTTGGCCAAAGTATAATATAACTTGTTGGGTAACAAACCACTCATCAGAGCTGTAATTATTGTCTTCTCCTCGTAGTCAATTAACTCAAGTTTCTTATTGTTGAAACGAGTTATGTAATCCCTGGTGCTCTCTCCTATTTTTTGCCTTACACTCAGTAGGTGTGCTACTCTCTTAGCTGGCTTCGCACTAAACTAGAAATTTTCTATGAAGAGCTCTGCCAGCTGATGGAAAGTAGCAATCTGCCCCCGAGGAAGGTTATTGTGCCATATTTGGGTTGACCCAGTGATAGTTCCTAAAAATTCTCTACACCTCATCTCATCAGGCACTGCATAGATGTCAGCAGCAGCTTGATACTGCTCTATGTGGAGGATGGGATTAGTTTTTCCATCGTACTTTGGCGTCACTATAGGAGATTTAAATTTTGATGGTGTGGGAAAATCCACGATTGCCTGTACAAAGGGTGATCCTTTGACAAAGGTTCTTTGGAGAGGGTTCTTGGCCTTAACCATTTCCCCTAACCTGTCTTCCAACCTCTGAATGGAGCCCTTCTATGCATCGTTTCCAGCCTCAGATCTTTTTTCTCGAGCAACAGATCGAGCTGAATTCTCCTCTTGGGATCTTTCATTACGAGTGGCTGGGTGTGATTGGGGAGAACCTTCCCTTATATCGTTTGGTCATTGATAATTTCTCGATGCAATACTGGGGTTTTTTTATTTCTCCTAGGGCCCAAACGGTCAAAGGGAGAGACTCTACTCAACCTCTCTAGAGCACTTGTTCGTTCGGGGGTTAAAGTAACGTTTTGTCAAGAATTCGTAGCTCTTATGGAGGAGGTCTGCCCAGCCTGATATGAGGGATCATTGGACCTCTTAGTATGATGAGAGTCAATACGTCTAGACTGAGAAACATCTGGGAATAGCATACGTCTAGTTCTTGAGGACGGAAAATGGGTGTTTCTCTGAACTCTTCGTTGACCTGACTGGGCAGGCGTTCCGTTACAAACAGTTTGAATGAGCTGACGCATGGTCTCTTGCATGGTTGTTTACCCTTAGGCTAAATTGACCATTATGCCAGTGAGATATTGAATAGTTGGGGGGTAGATGGATTGGGAGGAACTCGGTCATTGTTCCTATTACTGGATTCTAGGATCTTAGCCATTTGCGATAAGTTTTTAGTGAAAAATGCTACGTATAGTCCTTTCCCACAAACGACGCCAATCTGTTGATGTAAAAAACTAGACTTGATCTAATTAATTAATCACAGATAAATATGAGCAAAGAAATAAGACAGAGGATTTTTAAAGTGGTTCAGCCTTGTGAAAATATCCTACATCCACTATTTTGTATTGCTGGGTGTTTCGCCTTACTATCAATGATGATTACAAGAGATCAATTACCCTGTTAAGGAGGGTGTTATAATGTGTTTATAGCCTTGGGGCTGTCATTATGAATAGACGATATGTCGTTATTTAATATACATATACATCTGTACATTAAGAATGTTCATTAAATCCGATATTCATTGAATGTGTAATTGTCGTTTGATCTTCCTGGCCAGATGCTCTGCACGTTGAGTATCTCGGCACGCTAAGTTTGCTCAGGGTGATGAGTAGTCCGGTGAGTATATGCATTTGCCACGTAAGATGACACGTGTCTTCATATAATTGGTCCACGCCAGTTGACTAATTTTTGTATCAATAATGAGAATGGTTTATATTTATTTTATTTTCGCGCATTATTGTGTGCTTATTAAAGATAAAAAAAATTTGGCGCTGGCTTATTTTCACTTAGGTGGTTAGTAACTTAAAAAGATTTTTTGAGAGAAGTACTAAGAATGAAACAAATAAGATTTATATTTATTTTGATAAAGAACTGATCACCCGTGATTAAAATAGGTAGGGTTTCACAGTGGTGGGACACGACCCATATGCTTTATTTTGGGGTTGGGGAGATGGCCATAGCTCCCATGGATGTCTAGCAGCTGACGTGGCTAGATTGTGAGGGGCCTCAGATTATGGTGGACCGTACTCTACTGGCCACACCGGAGGTGGTACAGGTTGCATTGGGGGATGTGGGTAGAATTATGTCGGGGGATTTTATTCGTATTTCTATATTGAGAAAGACATTACAGAAGAGACAGATTGATGATAATGATAGGTGGCAGGCGAGACAGATGACCCATTTGTTCATTTTTCTTTTTCTTGTAGGATTCATGGTGGTGATGAGAGGATATATCATCCATTTCTAGTTATTGCCATATTTACAAATTATTGTTGATGTGCATCTATATGATTGGGGGAGATTTACTTTGAAATCCCTTTATTCTTATCTTGATGAGTTTAATCGGTGTTGTTAGTAGACTTTTACAGGACCCACGTACCTTCTAGCGGTAACTTTAAGTTTATTTTCCGTTACTTTCTTACAACCTTTCTCTAGTTTCTCTCTTCTCATTTCTTTGTCTTCTTGGAGACGTGGTTTTACGAGGTGATTGGGATCAATGTGGGGTTGGTGTCCCAATTGGATAGCAAGAAAAGGGACTTCTACAAGATGTACCAGTGGCAAAAGTCAAATCATCTATCGAACAAGTCCCTCGTCCTGAAGGACGTACGAAAGGCGTTGAATGAGATGACGAGCGACCATGATAGATTTTGTATTTTCTTCGAAGTCCTTTGGGAACTTTTTTTTAGTAGATACTAATTATTTACTGTGGGTGTAGGTTACCTTTTACCCTTGGGGCTTTTCCATGTGGGCAATGGGGGTTACGGGTATGCACGCACAGATGTGATGGCTACTGGTGCATGAGTTCAGGTAGGTTTGATACCTGATAAAGAGAGTTATGAGGCAGATTATGGAAGAGGGGGTGGAGGTCCCATCATTGGCCCCCCAAACTACATGGGTCAAGTGAGAGATGACAGATGATGCCAGGGAGGTGACGATAATAGGCGTTCCCTGCACGCTCTATTCTGATACAATAGTGAGTTATGACTACCTGGATTTCGTGACTAGTTGGCTGATGGCTTCCTGCATATATGACGTGGAGAACATGCCTCCTCCTACCATTACTTTGGGGAGGGGTACTAGTGCACCGATAGCATTGACCCACATCACGAGAGGTAACATCATAGCAAAAACGTAGGAGGATCCACTTATTCAGGTCATTCCTCCTTCTTATAAATTTTGGTTGAGTAGTGGGGATATGTTTAGGGTGATAAACTATCCTCATTCATCAGTATCTAGGTTAACGAGCCTTACTGATTAGGTGCTCCATCCTGAGATATACTTCTCTTCTTTTCTTTTATTTCATGTTCCCTGCTTTATTTTGTTTTGTTCTCTACTGACTTGCTTGACTTCTGTTATTTTATGTTCTCTTCACTCTTTTACAGACTGTATGGGTGTCGACTAATTGGCTGCGGGATATCAAGGACTG
Organism: Sambucus nigra; assembly: GCA_949130495.1. Lineage (NCBI taxonomy): Eukaryota > Viridiplantae > Streptophyta > Magnoliopsida > Dipsacales > Adoxaceae > Sambucus > Sambucus nigra. The sequence continues at coordinate 331,709,461 of OX422216.1, forward strand.
ATGGCGTCTATGTCCAGCTACATGAAGAAGTCATCCACTTCCTATATGGTGTCGTCAGCCACATCTGATGAGGGTTGTGGCTCCTGGAGTCGAGGGTCCACTTCCTGTTGCAAGGGGAAGTGCGTGCATCGCAAATGATAGGGTTAGTTTAGAGAGGGCTTTTGGAGGGTTCAGGCAGTATTCCGTTGTATTTCTTTTGTTCCTATAAAAACGTAACAATGCCAAATACGGATTATATATGAAAAAATCCATTTCTTATTGGTGTTTTTCTTAATTTAATGACTTATTCTACATGCACTTTAATTTGCTGCTGAGATTTTTTATTTGTAAAGACAAAGATAATTATGAAAATGGTTTTAAAGGAAGACGTTTATTTTATGAAAAGAGGAGTAATGAAAAGGAATAACCCGAGGAATAACTTTTTTTCAAAATAAGAACTTTTGAAAATAGATTTTGGGCATAAGAAGAAAATTGAATATTTCTAAAATGGGGGGGTTGCTGATCGACATGACCCTTGTCCTACCTACCGGCATAATGGTCAAGTCAAATCAAGCATTTGGTCTTTCTTGCACTTTCTTCTTACTTGGAGTATAAGAGGAAAATTAAATATTTCTAAAATGGGGGGGGGGGGAGTTGCTGATCGACATGACCCTTGTCCTACCTATCGGCATGATGGTCAAGTCAAATCACGCATTTGGTCTTTCTTGCGCTTTCTTCATACTTGGAGTACTTGTAGGACAAAGGGATTGATGAGGTTCTTGCTGATTTGTATTTTGTGAGGGTTCTTAGGTATAAAAAGTGGGGTTTGGGTGTGTATTTCTCACCACATCCATTTTATCTATTTATTTTATTTCTCAAATGGCTCTACCAATATATGAAGTATTTTCTTCTTACCTTGAGGGTTTAAAGTCCACGTGCCTCTGTAATGTCGAGTATGATACCTTTGGCCTCCGCTCGGTTCCCTTATGGCACAATCAGGCTATAGAATGGAATCTATTTGTGGCATGGTACCATAAAGATCATGTTTTGTGGTTTGGCATAAACGAGGTGTGCCTTACTTATGAGGAGTTTTCAGCAATGTTGGGGATCAGACCCAGTGTGGCGATAGCTATATCCGACTTGTCCCATTCTCCATGGGCGTCTTTGGCTGAGTTACTTTATATCTCTCCCTTGACATCTCAATTATTGGTCCACAGAGGGAATATCACCTTCTCAGCAGTTTTGAACTCGGTGTGCCAAAGGTATTTCTCTGATGCTGGTTTTATTGAGGTTGTTGCCTTGGTTCTAACTGTTGTGTAACCTGATGACCGATTCTCAGGTGGCCACGATAATGGCATGGATGTCTTACCAATGTAGTCCTATAGCGGTAGTGCTAGCGGAGTCCTTGAATGGTCTTGATTCTTGGAAGGAGGGTCGCCTTGACTTTTTGTGGGGGAGCCCTGTGATGTTGTTCATATGGATTTTAGAGAGGTTTCTCCTTGCAGCCCCTCCTAAGAATCCCTTTTCGGGTGTTCCTAACTTCTTCGTCTGACCCTTCTTCAATTTTGGTCCTTCTATATAGAATTAGGTCCCGGTGTGTTCGCTAGTTTGTGCCATGCTGGGGGGACCTGTAGTCCATTTTTCAGTTGGTAGAATGCCGGCATGTGCAACTAGTTATCCTTCGATAGACTTCCTTTTATTTCCCTCGATGGATTTTACACCAAGTGGAGTGGGAGTAGATAATGCCTCCTCGTATAACTAACTTCTTCTCGATAGAGGATTTGACTGAATCTTTACAAATGATAGTGGGACCCTTATGGCATAATCGTCGTCCATCTACGCGTCCGTCACATTCTATTGGAGGGACTTGGCATGTGTTTGGGGATTATTTGGAATGGTTATGGAAACACGTAATTGGGAAGATTTTAGAAGCGGATACTGGTCAAAGGTGTCTTATGGCTTTCGATAAAATGGAGGAAGGTATTGCGATTAGCTTGTCGAGGGATACGTTTGCATGGAGGGAGTTCAGAGCACTAATCAAGAGTGGGAGACCTGGGAACCACCGGGAGCAGGTAATTATGACGAGGCAGGGCCGTATGGAAGTTGAGGGCAGTGCTATGTGAATGTTAGGAAATTCATGTTTAGGGTGATTTGTGTTGGTATTTTCGGATGTTTTAGGATTTTTCTATGAAGCTGGTTATTTGGTAGGGACTATGTAGGTTGTTGGGGGAAATGTAGTTTAATTTTGTAATTGGAAAAAAGGGGGTATATTTGACTCCCTCTACTGATATTTCATGTTACGACTATTTTCCATGATTACTAATAAAAGTGATTTTGATAATATTTTGTTGGGTCTTTGATGAATTTTGCATTTGAACTATCTATACCAATCATTATGGCATACATTGTAAGATGTGAGTGCAGATTTGGGAAAGCACCGCATCGAGCGTGTTTTAGACTTGAGCAATGTTGTTGCGCCTATGTATCAGTCCCATTTTTGGAATCAAAGTCTATGTAGTTTGTGGGTCTGTACGATACACTGAAAAAACTCGGTTTTGGTGGTTTTGGTTCATGGGGGGTGCCAAATCTGGCTATCCGCCTCTCAAATATCCGTACACTGTAATGAAACTATGAAAATCTAATCATCTCTTATGCAACTCATGACGGAGCTCAAGAGGTTCATGGGGGAGGGGAGTTAGGTTTCCTCTCATTATTTTTCCCCCTAGACCATCATGCCTCAAATGAGGGGGATCACTCCTTTTATAGCAAAAGTGCCTCAAGTGGGCTTGACACATGTCATGTAATCTGTGGAACCAAGTGTCCAATATTTGTGGTACCACTTGTCACAATATATGTGGTGGCATATTTAAATGAACAAATTAAATCATTACTAGAGTAATGTCTAGTGTAATTTATCGAACGCAGAGTATACGCAATATATTAAATTGCGCGTAATAATATCTCAGCCTGTGTAGGGTCTCGGTTATAGTAAAACTTGATAAATAATAAATCAATATTTGATCAAATCTATGGGGTTAATTACTAAAGCGTTGGTGGTTAATTTATTTAACCCCGCTCTACATTTCCCCCCCTCGTAGACATAGTTGGTGTGTTGATGCTTCGGCTGAGACATATCAACTGTGTGTACGAAATAAATCGTTTACCCTGTTTCAACTAGAAAATCATCACATAACTGTGTTCGATCTATTTATCATGCATGTATGTGCATATATCAATTGTGTATAGTTTTGAGGCCTATCTTTCCTGCCTCTACTTTTAATTTTGGAGGAGTATTTTGGGGGTTGCCTCCATTCCTCTCGAATTAGCATGTCTTCATAATTTTATTGTGGTTTTAAACATTTTGAACAAAAAACTTGCCAGATGTACTGGCCCGAGCAACCAATTGGTGGTTATATGAGTATAGTAGATCTTTTGCAATTATAAGATCGAAACGTGTCGAAAGTACTCGGTCGAGCAACCATTAGTGCTTCGAGTGAACTGGTTTTTTCAAAACAACATAATTTATCAGTGTGCCCAACTTTGAATTTCCCTTTAGGATTCCAAACATGTTCTACAATTTCTTTGTGAGCAAGATATCCTTCTTTGATACCACGGTCCTTGATTTTCCTATTGAATGATCATGATATCTAACGAAGGTACACCTGTATGTAGTATAGAGACTAAAGTCTCTTTTCATCTAAAAGTGAGAGGTTATCATAGCTGCTTTGATGCCAGTCTTCTTCGCGGGCTTTGTTCTCGAGCATGAAATGTAGGGAAAGTACTTCTAGTTCAATGGGGAGAACTGTCATACCTGTGTTTTTGGCATCAATGTACATGAGAGTATATAAGCAATGAATTAAAGTTAAGGCGAAAAATAAAACTTTATTCATTAAGTAGTATCGTACACTTATTGTACTACCACCATAGGGTGAATTACATTTTATTCTCAATATGAAATATAAATCAGGTCATTGAAAAATTCCACTCCTTTCTCTGATCTTATTTAGTCTCCACCCATATAGTTAAATAAGCAGACATAAGGCCCATTTATATCACAAAAATGGAAGGGGGGACTATCCTCTTTCTCCTGGAACATCTAGAGGAAACACGAATTAGCATAAATATGCTAAGTAAATCTTACCAAATTTATAACAAATTATTTGTGGATAGAATCTTGGAGTGTGTATAGAATTTTGCTATTTGGATATAGCCATACGGTTATAATTTGTAACAAGAAGGACAAGGAATTTAAGCTGATAATCCCATACAAATAAGTGAAGCGTCATCAATATAACCAATTTGTAATCAACCCAAAATCTTTGGAGTGAAGTAACTGGCTAGGCATATAATTAAAGTGGCACTTATACGTTTGTAGCAATAATCCAGGCTCTTAACATCTAAGACCTTAGGGAAAGTAGAAAAATTCCATGGGATAACATGACAATCTACTAACTAGTTAATATTGATGCTTCTTTCGATAAATAATATGCATAGAGGTGTAGGAAGAACTGATTAAATCCTTAAAATGATTTTCATAAAATCAACGATTAGGTGAGAAGGACTAAAATAATCCAATTGATCATAATTAAAAATAACCAGTGATATAATGACATATGAAATGGTAGTTTCTACAAATACTTATAATCAAATATGGCTTAGAATCAAATATGGCTATCATGAAATGATATCAATAGCAGTTAAACAAGTATGCGAAAGTTTACTATTAAAAAAGTAAAAACCGACTTGTACATATATCAAATGGCCTAAGTATGATAGAAAATGAGACCAGGAGGGGCTGGTACTTGATTATCTGTACATTATAGGGGGGCTTGAAGGTAATATCTAAACTAAAGAAAGCTTCCATAGTCAATAGAAGAGACTCGAGAAGGAAGCAACATGAAGACAACAAGGCAGCTCAACGAGGAAAGTTACTGAGAGAGATCCTCTTTATCTTCCGTTATTACTTAGTCAAATTGTATCTTTTGAATACATTGATTGTCATGATGTAACGATTATAGTATCAATTGTGAGGTCAAACGATACTCACGAGAGACCAAGCGTGGCAGGGTCTAGGAGATCTCACATGCTCTATCGAATGACCTCATCATGAGAACTTCAGAGGGACTTAGTTTTGAGGATTGAGAAGTGAGGCAATGCCAAGGTTTCCATTGACCCTCTTAGATATAACTGGTAAGATACCGAAAGATGTTTTATCATGGAATCTTGTACAGAGTAACCTTGAGCTCCATTGTATATTATGTTTTGAGATAAACAATCCTCTACCAAATGTCCCATCCACTTTACAGCCGGTGTCTTTAGCCACCTGCCCACTGTCCAATCCAAACTTGAGTAAACCACTGTGATATTAGTGCTTTCAGACGGTTTGGTGAGCCAAGTTTATTGTGATAGTCCTCTGATGCATGTAAGGTGTGCTAATCCATTAGGCATTTAATGTTTGAGACTTAAGGTCTGAAAGGAAGATCTTTCACATTAAGGGAAACTGATACATCTTGGGAAGGGCGTGGGACTATTTATTGGCTTCAACCACTTATAAGAAGGAGAGTTTTGAAAGAGTGGTCCACACGAGTGTGTTTCAAATCAAACCAATTTTCACCAAAAATTATCCAACTTTAATTAGCACCAAACCAAGTTGTGAAAACTAATTTTTACTTTAAACCAATATTATCTTGATTAATCCTAAACATGCATCTAGTGATTAAAGAAAGTAAAGTAAAGTAAAGTAGAGAATACTCACAACGCCAGATGTACGAGGAAAAACCCATGACGGGTAAAAACCTCAGACGTCCCAAGACAAAAAATCACTATGAATGTGGAATTACAATGAACAAACAAAAGACACACTCAACGACTCGATCCCCATGGGTTTTGACGCTCTTCTGATCTTCAACCACTCCTCTCACAGTGCCCACGCAGAAAGTACTTCTTCCACGATACTTGTCCATAACACACACGTCCACATATGTCTCGGTGTCCACCGAATGACTTTGATACGTCTACGATTTCGAACAAAAATTCCTTCTTTTTTCTTCACCGAAAAACCCAGATGTTCAAGTATAGAACAAACCTTTTTAGTGCAACAAGATCACATAAACATATAGTAATGATAACTCGGATCTTTGCAAACTCTAAGGATGTGTTTCTAGAAAAACATGTGCAAAAATCGTACTAGATTGAAAACTGTTTTCCAGATTGCACTTCTTGTAAATTCTGACGAAACCACCCTTTAAAAAGAATTTTAAGTCGTCGCCTTGAAAAATGTGTCGCTCGAACGAGATTTACCAGTCAGTCGCCCAGCATGGCTATCTCACTCGAACGATCCGAGTTGTCATTTGAACGACGCACGTGTCAGTTTAACTTTTTATTTAAAATGTTTCGTCCAAAAGAGATCCAATTAAGTCAAACTCTTTTTCGAGCTTATCAGAATAAAACATAGTGTAAAACATTTAAAACATTTAAAACATTTTCCTTATAAAAATTCATCCTTATCCTTTTATAAAAATTATTTCGAGCTCCATTAAATATACGCATTCATACCTGTGTGATATTGGAATTCAATTAACTTAAAGACGGATAAAATTGCACCAATTAAACTTCGGCATGATTAATTATTTGAAGTTTTTTTCGCAACGTCTTCAATTTCTTCAATACGTCATAGACCGAGTGGGACCGTGACAAAATAAAATCTCCCTATGACATATTACAAACACAATTTTGTTCATGGAATTAAGGTAAAATAATACAGGGACTCAATTGGAAATTTATGTCCTTACAAGTTCTTTCTAAAAAAATATTGCTAGAGGGAGAATATATCAGAGAGGAGTCATTATAAATCACAGAGTTTTACTCACCCACCATTTTCATTAATTGCGAAGTTTTTAATAGCTAACCAGAGATTAATCAGAGTTTGTTGGTGTGTTGGCTACGTGCCAAGGTATATCTAGGGTGATTACTTCTCTCTCCCTTTAAATGAGTTGCTTTTAAATTTCATTTATTGTTATTTGAGGTATATATGAGAGACTTGTGAATTCAATCTGAGTGTTGGTTACATACAATATAGTGTGTTCACTTTATCTTTGTTAAAGAGTTCTTGGGTTATCGTTTATCGCCATACCTATAGGTGTTACGCCTCTATTGGTATTACTATACTCCCAGGCTTCAAGGGGACTATCCTTTTACATTTGGCCACTCTGATAGGGAGGTATTATTCTAAAAGTATGGAACAAGATATTGTTAAATATACCATTAATTTTAATGCTATCCAGCGTCATGAGGAACAAGTGGCGAGGGATCTTGAGGCTACCAGGGATAGGGTTCCTTGGGTAGAGGTTCCCTAAGTTCAAATGGCAATAGAAATACCAGCACTAACACAAGCCTCCACTAGTGTCGTGATGGGACAGGAACATATGGCCCTCCTCATGGGCAAGTTCTTTGAGTTCTTGAATACTTCTGTAGCTGCAACGACTTTTGGAGTGGGATTTGACCCCAACTCCTTCGTAACACCAATGGCGGCTCCGATAGCCCCATCAAGCGCAGATTCAATGGGACCTGCCCCCATGAACAGTGTACCTATCCTTTTCTTAACGAGGGGTACCCAAGGTGTGGAAAGTATTCCACCTATGGTTCCTCATCCCGTTACTCCAGTGGATGAGAAAACTCTTGCATCTGCCTTGGAATAAATGAGGAAGGAGATACAGAAGGAGATACTAAATATGATAGTATCTTCCTCGTAGTTAACTAGCGAGGTAGTGTCAGTGTATGATGATTTTGTACTCCTTATCATGAGGAGTACAATAAGGAAACTTACCCAAAGGACTACATTCCTCCTATTTTGATAAGTACACAAGAAAGGGGGAAAACCGAAGGAGCATATCAACCGGTTCATTGAGTATCTGGGGGATCGTTACAATAATAAGAAGCTAAAGTTGAGGGAGTTTTCCAAATCCCTCACCGATAAAGTTTATACCTGGTACTCCAACTTGGCACCGAAGAGTGTCTCAACATGGGAGGAAATGTACATTCTATTTGTCCAAAAGTTCTTTCCTGCAGAAGATAAGTTCACATTAACACAACTATGTAAGGAGAAGCCACAGCTAGGGGAGGAAGTGGTGGTGTACATCCGAAGGTTAAGAAAAAGGTCCTTAATGTGAGGGAAGAGTTTAAGGAGTCCAAACTGCTTCAGATTTGCGCTGAAGGTTTGATCCCTAAGTACATCTGTCACCTCATCAATGAAACGCGTGAAGGAACTTTTTCGTCATTTTTAAAAGTAGCATGGAACATCTCATTGGTCGTACAACCAAACCCAGTCAAGGTGCCTATGACATTCAGGAAACCAATACAACCCACTACGGGACGTGAACAACCCCCATGAGTGGGATACACTGATGGAGGAGAGGGGGCCAAACAACCGAAGAGGACAACAAAAAAAGTTTGGTAGAGATAGAGAGAATCCACCACCACTACCTTGTACTATTGAAGAGGTTGTCAGTTATTATAATGCTATGGTGCAAGGTGGAAGTTTATGAGCCTAAGGATACTCCATCCATCGAGCCAGATGCAGAGACAAGTGTTAATCCTAAATATTTCCAGATCCATCGAAAGATTGGTCATCCAACGGTAACCTTCTTTACACTGTGGAAGATTATAAGTAAACACATGAAGGGAGGGACTTTGCAAATCCCTTAGGATAACGTCAATAAAAACCAATACCAGCACATGCAACTAACCTGATAGTTACTTATGACGAAGAGGCTGAATGGGAGGCGAGACAATTGGTGATTGAATATGAAGAGTTTGAGGAGGCGTTAGAGAGCTGAACCAGAGGAACAGTTAACTTTTTGATAGCCTATGATGAAGCTAGTGCCAGAGATGTGGAAGATGTGTATAATCTAGATAATGAGGAAGTAGACTAGGGGCTGGAATACTATTTCATAAGGGTGGACATGGGCCGGGCCTGGGCAGGCCCGATCGGGCTCGGGTCGGGTTTATAAAATTATGAGTTATCCTATGCCTTATAAAATAGTATTTCATGTCGCAGTTGCTCAAGTTAGTATGGTTTTTTGACCAAGTACAAATATCGAAGGAAAGCAGGCTGGAAATAACATAAGAAATTCTAGAAATTGCACCAAAGAATGCAGTTCCATCGCTGAGGTGGAGGGGGACCATGGATAAATTGGTAAGGAAGTTCTTATCCAAAGTGACTTTCAGTGATGCCGATAAAGCTGTAAGGTTCCCACACAATAGGACCTTATATGTGATGGCTAGTATCAATGGTGTAAGTTTTGCAAGGACTCTGATGGATGGGGGAGCATTCATAAACATCATTCCCATCCGCTCATTCCATGCGTGGAATATTTTTGAGGCAAGGTTGATACCAATGCCTTTGGTGATCTCTAGTTATGATAACTAGTCCTCCAAGTTGATTGGGTATGTGAACATTCAAATTATAATGGGGAATCTCACTTCAAACATCAAGTTTCATGTGGTTGAGAGTGTTTCTTCTCACCACCTTCTGATAGGAAGGGTGTAGATGTACAATTATGGTTTAGACCCTTCCACATATTGCCAATGTGCTAAGGCAAAGGTGAAAGGGATTGAAATCGATATACGTACAACAAAGAAGACCTTTGTAACTGAAGAAGCTCACTTATTGGATGTAGCATTTTACACAGAGCTGGAAGAAGATGCCAGAGGCCTAACGAGAAGAATGAAGGGAACCAAAGTTCCCTTTATCAGAGAAAGGATGGGGCCTATGGATGGTTAAAGCAGCGGTGGAGTAGGAAGAAGATAAGTAGCTGAGGAGTTCAATCATGTTGATCCTAAACATCAGAATCTTTCTAAATAAATGAGATATAGGATGAGGACTAGGGTGGACCCGATGGGGCACGAGGCCCAACGACAGAGCGTGCCGAGTAGGTTTTTGGGGAATAAGCTAACAGAAGCTTCAAGAGGAAGGAAATGGAAGGCAGTCGTAATGGCCAACATGCACTCCAAGAAAATAATAATGAAATATGGGAAAGTGATCTATTGCCTTTGAAGGTGTGAGCGAGCGGTCGAAGGAATTATTTTGATGGCTGACAAAGAGGCTGCCCCGATGTATGATTGTCTTTTGGTAGACCAACAGGGTAGTGAATGGTCATAGATAACTCTAACATACAAGAGTTAATGTAAGAAGTGGGAGAATAACCAGAGTATATGATGGATCGCCCAAAGCCACAAGTGCAGGAGCTAGAGCAGTTGGATCTAACCAAAGAAGGAGAAGATCTAAGGCCCATCTTAATTTTGAAAGATCTGAGCGAAGAGAAAATAATGGCCTTGATTGAGTTGATTCAGGAGTACATATATAATTTTATGTGGAACGTACACAGAGATGGAGGGGATAGATGAAGAAGTAAGTTGTACAAGCTGAACGTTATGCCTTCAACCATACCGATGAAGTAAGCTATAAGGACTTACAAGCCTGAGTTGAATTTAAAAATTAAAGAGAAGGTTAAATGGTTGCTAGCAGCGAGGTTCATCAAATTGATAGAGCACCCACTTTGGTTGTCAAGAATTTTCCCAATAGGAAAAAATAATAAGAACCAGATAAAGATTTGTGTGGACTTTAGGTACTTGAACAGAGCTTGCCCAAAGGATGAGTTCCCTATGCCCTCCATTGATAGCTTGATCGATGCAACTGCTGAACACGAAATGTAAAACTTCATGGATGAGTATGCGACATACAACCAGATAAAGATGGATCCAACAGATGCAGAAAAATAGATTTTAGAACCCCGTTAGGCAGTTTTATGTACAAAGTAATGCCTTTTAGATTAAAGAATGCCAGAGTAACATATCAAAGAACGATGATGGCCATTTTCCATGACTTGTTTCATAAATTTTTAGAATTTTATGTGGATGATCTGGTCATCAATTCGAAGATTGAGGAGTCCCATATGTATGATTTGAGGAAGGTCTTCATTCGGTGCAGGAAGTACAAGTTGAAAATAAAACTACTGAAGTTTTCCTTCAGAGTGACAAGTGGAAAGTTCCTGGGCTGTGTAGTGTATCGACAGGGAGTGCAGATGGAATAGGATAAGCAACGAGCGATCCTAGAGATGCCATGTCCAAGAACACCGAAGGAGGTCAAGAGTTTACTTTGCAAAGTATCCTATCTTAGGAGATTTGTGCCAAGGCTATCCGAGATAACTCATCCACTAATCGAGCTACTGCGAAAAGGGACAAAGTTCAAGTGGGAGGAAGCTCACCAAGAATCTCTCACCAAGATGAAAAAGCTTCTCACTTCTACACAAATGACGATTCCTTCAAAAGAAGTGATACCATTATAGGTCTACTTTACATCTACTACCAGGTCTGTTAGAGATCTCCTGTCTTAGGAAGTTGATGGGAAAGAACAATCGATTTACTATCTCAGTAGGAATATACAAGGTCCAGATGCAAGGTATAGTAGTATAGAGAGGCATTACTTATCCTTGGTGTTTGTAGTACAAAAACTTAGACATTACATGATGTCTTTCATAATTCATATTGTGACAAGATGTGATCCCATTAAGTTTTTATTGGTAAGAACTCTCTTGATTGAAAGAGAAACTAGGTGGTTCCTCATCCTTTCATAGAATGACTTAGAGTTTATGGTCTCTCATACAATCAAGAGCCAGGCATACACCGTTTATTAGCAATTTTTCCATCTATAATATTTGAGTCACCCCGTGAGAGCATTCTTGGAGATAATTTATAGGACAATTTTTTGGATGCAAACCTTAAATAATGCACTGTGCAATTTGATGGTTCTTCAACGAAAAATAAGGGGGGAGAAAGGGTTATTCTCTCAAAAGGGAAGGAGGAGATTTACCTTTCCTACAAGTTAGATTTCCCTTACTCAAATAATGAACCAGAGTATGAGGCGTTAATACTAGGGTTTCTAGAGGCCTTTGAAGGGGAATTCATTCACTATGAATAAAAGGTGATTCGAACTTGGTAGTTCAACAAATGAATGGGGAATATGCATTGAAGCACCTCAGCCTGATACCCTATAGAACAATTATCCAAAGAGTTATCAATCAGTTCCATCAGGTCAAGATAAGGAGGCATCCTAGAACGATGAATAGGCATGTTGATGCTTATGACACCATTTCTTAGAAAGTATCCATGAAGAGAGACACAACATCCATTGTGATACAATGAAGAACAACTCCCTTAGTGGTGCAGATGATCTTGCCAATAAAAGACGACTCGTATTGGAGAAATGAGATTAGGAAGCAGTTAGAGTCCCGGGAAGGAAAGATGGAACTGAGAGAGCTAGTGCAGTATTTTTCTAGCCAGGGAATTCTTTACTTCAGGAATGTGGGAGGACGACTGTCAAGGTGCATCAGTCAAAAGGAAGCAGAGAAAAAGTTAAAGAAGACACATGATTAACCCTGCAAAATAACTGAGATCCCCATATATAAAAGAATCCAGGGAGAAGGATACTTCTAGATAACAATAAAGCAAGATGCAGTAGAGTTACAACTAAGGTGAGATAAATGTCAACTTTTCTTTTAGGAAGCTGAATTTCACTTCGGTGAAACTCAGGGGGACAGGAGACAACCTTACATTGATTTTTATCAAGGATGGAGTTGTTCCTATGGAGAAAATTAACGCGATGGGACTCAAATGAAGGTCCCCACGGATCTATGTACAAGAGAAAAAGATCTATCGTAGAGGATACTTCAACAGGAGGTTAAGATTCATTACGAAGGAAGAGGCAATGGAAGTCTTGAAGCAAGCTCACGATCCAGCTCACATTGGAAGGCAAAGTTAGATGACCAATTAATTACCTTAAATTATTATTAAACAACCATGGAGAAAGATTATGTTGAGTTTGTTCAAAAGTGCAAGGAATGCCAGCTGCATGGAAACATGATCTATGCTCCTTTGATAGACTTACACTCTTTGACCACTCCTTACCCATTCCACACTTCGGAATTTGACTTGGTAGGGGCAATATATCCATCTTTGAGGGGAAAGATCTCGATATTAGTGGCAACAAAGTGCTTTATAAAGTGGGCTGAGGCAATACCCCTGAAGAGAGCAATAACATATGTGGTGGCCAACTTCATTAGAGAGTACATAATTTATCGGTTTGGGATCCCAAAGGCTATCCTCTCTAATAATAAGACCCCATTTAAAAAAAAAAAGTAACTATGCTCACAAACACGTACTCCATCATCCATCTTACCTCAATGGTGGCATATCCCAAAGGCAGTGGCCAAGCCAAAAAAACAAATAAGACCTTGGTCAATATCTTATTCAAGACGATGGAGGATTTCCTAGGTTCATGGGATGATATGATTCCAGCAGTCCTTTGGGCATATTAAATGATAAAGAGGAAACCCACATGGCATACACCGTTCTCTCTTATGTTTAGAGACGAAAAAATTCTACCATTGGAGCTGGAAGTTCCCTCGGCTCGATATGCCATGTGAAGCAGCATGCTCCTTTAGAGAAGACACATACAGTTGGAAGCACTAGATAAACATGGGGATAATGCGATGAAACACTTCCAAATTTACACGAAGCATCTCTCTAGGGCATATAACAACTAAGTGAGGCAAAAAAAGTTAGTATAAGGGAATTTGGTTTTAAAGGCAGCAGTGAAGCTCATTTGAAGGCTCCCTTTGCCTAAATTTACTACAAATTGGGATGGATCTTTCATTGTAAAGGAGGCTCATGATTCAGGTTACTGCTTAATCTCTAAGATGAAAGAGGATAATCGTTTGAAGATTAATAACAAGTGTTTAAAGGTCTATCATATTTAAGAGATAACCTCAGTTAGAAATTTATTTCGTGTTAAAGTTATGTTGCAATTCATTATGAGTTATTTATTTTGTTGTGATTCTTCTTATGAGTTAATAAGAAAGAGTTTTCTTATAAATTGTAAGAGTTTAATCTTTGAAATAAATAAAAAAGTTGTAACAAAGCAGTGCATGGTAATAATATTATTTTTTTCATTCATATACTCAAAAGTATTACAAAATTGGGAACTATTTCCCAAGAATTACATATAAGAAATGAAAAAATTACAACACAACAAAATAAGGGATTTCAACTCATAAGGAATCACAAGTCAAGGGAGGAGACGAAATCTTCAGACAAGCCCGAAGAAGCCTCTAAGCATGTTCTCTGAGCAGTAATACAAGCCTCAAGTCTGGTTTGGACTTGGGTCTGTTCAATCAAAAAGGCTTTATGCTTTTCCTGGGCCTTCAGAAGAGCTTCTTCGGTAGCCCTAACTTCTTCATCAGCCGCTCCCAACAGAGAGGCCAAATCAAACATCCTAGCCTCTTCATCTCATTGGGCCTCTACATATTTCAAATAAAGTTCCATCTATCTATCTAACTGTTTGCTCTTCAATAACTTCAAGTGGTTGATCAACCAGTCCAGTTAGAAGCCATCCTTGACCATCTCTCAAGTTTCCTAGGTACCGATTGATGAGGGGTCTAGTAAGACTTTCTGTTTGAGTATTGATAACATTAGTAATAACAGATTCCAGACCCTGGATCCTATTGTTCATCACCAATGTGTTTGGACATAAACAATCAATAGTGAAAGTTTGAGGGTGATGAGTGGAAATCGATTCAATAATAGAATGATTAATCGCAAATACTTGGGGAGACCACTGAAGGACCATAAAGTAGAACTCATGAGGAGACATGTTGGGTAGATGAACCTCACAACTAAACTCACTATCAAGTGTAAGATTTGTAGTGGAACCACGATCGTTGTAACTAGTTTCCTTTGATAAACTGGACCTTGATCAGTAGAGGCAGTCGGCGAGGGACCACGCTGAGTTGGCTTTACGTCAATAGAGGGCTCCGTCATAACCTGAAACGAGATAAAAAGAATGAGTTTATGAAACATATTAACAAGTGGTTTTCATTATTAAGTCACCGCTATAGGTGGAGTTTGAGAAAAATTTTAACAAGTGATTTTCATTGTTAAGTCACCCTTATAGGTGGAGTTTGAGAAAAATCTTAATACGTGGATTTTATTGTTAACTCACCGTTATAAATCGAGTTTAAGAAAAATCTTAACAAGTCATTTTCGTTGTTAACTCAATGTTATAGGTGAAGTTTGAGACAAATCTTAACAAGTGGTTTTTATTGTTAAGTCACCATTATAGGTGGAGTTTGAGAAAAATCTTATCAAGTGGTTTTCATTTTTAAGTCATCGTTATAGGTGGAGTTTGAGAAAAATCATAACAAGTGGTTTTTATTGTTAAGTCGGCGTTATAGGTGGAGTTTAAGAAAAATATTAACAAGTGGTATTTATTGTTAACTAACCATTATAGGTGAGAATTTTTGAAAAAAACATTAGCAATTATATTTTCATTGTTAAGGAAGCTATATTTTGCTTTTTTTCATCTTTATTTTAACAAGCATAATGATAAGACTTATGCAAAAGAGGGAGAATGCAGAAAATAAAGCTATAGGAGTAACAATGACAGAGGTTACAACTGCAGGAGTAGATTCAACATCTCTCTAAGTTTCATCGAAACCTTCAGAAGGAGGAACCTCAACCCTTGGCAATGCACCTTCTGCACGAAAAGTCACAACTGCCAAGATTGGGGATGGTTCCACCTTCAACTTCAGATGTATCAACCTCCACAAGGGCCGAAGGAACCCCTGGGTGAGAAGAAGAACCAACGGTAGCCTAAGGAATTTGTGGAGTCCCAGAAAGAGATGGAGGAGATAGACCTGGAGAAAGCTGTAAACATTAAAGTGTTAGACACAAGAAACACCACATTCAAGGAGGCAAAAACAAAAGAAGTGACCTTACCTCAATGAGGTTGTCATAAGGGTAAAACCCAACGAAAGGCCTCCCTAGAGGGAACTAAAGAAGTGACCCAACGAGATATGTGGCTAGGTTCAAAAAAGCTATAATCTAAAAGCCAAGAAAATGTTAAGAATGCAATACATCCAGGAAGAAAAGATAGCTAAAAAGAGAAAAAGCTATTACCTATGGAGGACATGAATATATTGGAACAACATCCAGAGGAACCATAGGCAGGGGGTTATGCCTCAAAAGAAGCCAAGAGAGTATCCTTTGGCCGGTGGGAAGCTCCAACGGATTCCACAGAGGAAACAACTAAATTGGTAGCCTCCTCTACACGTTGGGAGGAAAAATAGCGAGAATAAGTAAGCCCAATCATGGGAGAACTAGGATAAGATGCATCAGCCTTAGAAATAACAAAACTTCCTCCCACAAAAGGGCTCACTGGCAGAGAAGGTCTATCTTCTTCAACCTCCTGTATAGACAAAAGATATTTTACACAAATGTTAAAGAATATACATCACTGAGCTATAAATAACTAAGTGTGGGAAAACATACCTCTTGCTCTATAGAAGAGTGTAAGGAAATAACCTTGGACGAAGAATGAGTTTAAGGTAATGCAAAATCTTCTATCGTGGAACCACGTTCAACCTCAGGGTTTTCATCAAGGGTAATGGCCTCAACGGGAGATGGAGGGGGAGAAGTCATGGGAACAGAAGTAACAGGTGGTGGTTGCACTTCGTAAGCACATTTCTTCTAGGATTTTGTACCCAAAGTCTTCTTCCTTATGCTATATCCATAAAAAATATAGGGGACTCTAGAACTTTTTCTTCTCGATGTGTCCCCCTCAGTGGGATCTACCAGTATGGTGGGAAATGCAGCAGAAGGAGGAACAAGAAGAGTATATCATTGTAACTCACGATGCACCAGTTTAAGTTCTGCCTGAAACTTCGCTCGTATCTCCCCACTAAGATCTACAGATATTATAGGATGAACAAAGGCAATAGGGAAGGCATAAAAGGGGTTTAGGACTTGGACTTATATTTGGGTTTTATGGAAGTCCCACCTTTTATTATCCTTATATTTTTTGAAGAGGGTTGAGAAATCCCATCACCAGAAGAACCTTAGGAAATGTTACCTTCCACAGATACTCATTCGATAGGAGCACCTTCGATAGGACAACCTTTGGCAGTGGAAAGTTACTTGGGAGTTGGATCTTTCTTTGCCCTTGGAGTACCAATGGGGATTATGGGGCAGTAGGGAGGCAGCTTATTAGGGGGGTCTTTTGGGGTGTTGCTCAGAGGGAACTCAACCCCTAAGGATAGAATTGCCTTTGAGTCGCAACTATGAGGATAAGAATGAAAAAAAAGGTGGATAGATTGGGGGACTTTGAATGAATTCTCTAATCCCATCTGGCTGCATCGGTCAGTAACTGGTGGCAAAAAGAAAAGTTACATCGCCCTTCCTTGTTAGCTTAGGGATGGTGGTTTGGCCAATAATCGCCGAACGAACAGAGGAGGCAGTTGATGAAGTATAGAAAGAGCAGGTCTCAGAGAAAGTATCCCTATCATGAGATTCTTAGAAAATAGGGTGAGGAACCCCCTGGTTGAAGCCAAACTGACGAGAGAAGCGATTGGTGTTGTAATGTTCTGAAGTGTATCCCCACTTAGTGTAAGAAGGAAGATAACCTGGGGTCAACATAAGCACAATGAAAATGGAAGAATCTTCGTTGATGAGCTCTTCTGAAGTGACTTGAACTATTTTGTTATCATGGCTAAAGAAGGATCAAGTATTGGAAAAAGAATCTTCACCGTAGGGACGCATGGCGAAGCAGATGGGGATGTCAATAAGGAGAAGAAGGTCTTTTCGGCTCTGCTTCTTGTGTAACCAAAATAGCCAATAAGGCTTTAGGTCTTCGCAAACTGGATAGGGTTTTTCGCTCGCTGCGATCTCCGGGAAGTGATTGTAAATAAAACATGTCAAGATGATGGTGTTGACAAAGTTGTCTAAATTATAGTGGCCAAGGGACCATTATATCTCTGAATGGGTCCTGTCTAACCAGGCATAGATGGACCCCAAGGCCATGGATATAAGAGGGAGCTTGGACCCCCTAGATAAGTGAACGGAGTTATTAATGAGATCTCGACAGGGCTAATTATTGGGTTTACTAGTCATCAAAAAATGCAAAAGAATGATAAGTATATAAGTTGAAAATTCTAAAGGGGTACCTTTTCCTTGGCCAAAACTAGAAGAACCATTATTTTCAGACGTATAGAAATAATTAATGAGAGGGTAGAATATAGCTTTATTGGAAGATCAAGTGCAAATTTGGCATATCTGATCCAACTTCACTCGGGAAGTAGTCTCTTCAATATTTAAATCCTCATAAAAAAGTCAAGGTACCTATGGGCTCAAGACCAGGAAGATCAGAAACAACCTCTAAGGTAATGGTAAACTCCCTTGCACAGCCATATAGGTGTGAGTAGTAACATTCTAACAGGATACAAGTACTTGGAGCGCATAATTGTGTTTGGAAATAGTAAACTGACTAAACCACTTGTCCCGATAGAGCCCAGCCTTTGTGAGGGCATCAGCATAAGGTGTTTGCATGTAAGTGTTCCAAGCAACAAAGTTGGTCAGGGAGCCTCCTATCCCTCCGAAGTCTATTTGGGAACAGGGGAAGTCACCTCGATTAAGGAAAAAATGCAAAGTTCCATCTAGGGGTAAGAATCACAAAAAGTCACCTTTGTCATCTTCATCACTAAGTGTTAAGGAATCGCACTTAGCATTTCATCAAGATGGTTTGGCAAATGACTGAGTATTCATCGTCCTTGGCAAAAATGGGAGAACGAAGGTAAAAGAAAAGTTGTTCTTGATGAACTACCATCAGGGTGGTGGCATCTAAGGTGGTGGAAGGAGTAGAACTTATAGCAGTAGAAGTAATGGTGGCTGGGGCACCTGGAGCAGCAGATGAAGAAGCCATGGGAGTTTAAGGTGAGATAATGGTGGCAAAAAGAAAGAGTAATCTAGGAATAATGGGCTAATAGGAGGTGAAGAGGGAAAAGAGAAGAAGAGTAAGGTTAGGGTTTGAGCAATAATGGCGAAAGAAGGTATATTCTCTCTCTAAAGCTCTAGAGAAGACCTTAGCAAATGAAAGCGTGAAAAAAAAGAAAAGGGTAAGTGTTTGAGATATTAAACGTTTGGAATGCAAATAGACGGTTTAGTTTTCCCACCAACGCACTTGTGTGGCCACCCATAATGATCACAAGGGGACACGTGGAACTTTGGGGAGTGCATTGACAGTTAAAAAGATAATCTCATGTCATTAATGACGTGACCCTTGGGAGAGAGAGGGTTGCTTTCATAAGAAGTAATGCTTTTTAGCGCCAAATTTTTTGAAATATATTTAAAGCTAAAACGCCCGAATAAAAAAATTCCTCTCGCTGTAAATCCGAACGATGATATAATAGGTTGAAGATGCATCGGGGAGAATTTTGAACTCCCAAGAAAAGGAGGTTGCCTGTAACATAGTTAAAAAAATTCACGATGTCCCCTCGCCATAAGTCTAAACGGAGGAAACTTTGACTCGGCTACATCGGGGAGAATTTTTTCCTTTTTGAATAAGTTGGAACGAAAACTGAGATCATCTCAGACATAACAAAGAGAATTCCTGGTACTAGGGGTAGTCCTAACAAAAATGTCTTGTCACTACAAGTTCACTCAATGGTGGAACAAAATGAAGCAAATCAGGGAGAATTTTTTGATTTTGAACCATCAAAACGATGTCGGACAAGATCCATAGGTACTTTGCAAGAATTACAAAGAAGAGAGGAATAAGGAAGAATGGCTAAGATCGAGTAGTTGGAAAAAGCTATAATGTCCCCTCGCCATATGCGTAGGTATTGTATATATTTGGTTCAGGTGCGTCGGGAGAATTTAACCTTTTCCAAACATAAACAACGACAGAGGTTGTAACGAAAGTGGATAAAGAAGAATTTTTTCCCGTCCCCAAGAGATGGTCCATTGAATTAAGAAGTTTTCGTGCATACATTTCTTATTCTCATAACAAATCTCCACACGAAGGGGCAAATGTAGGGTGATTAAAGGTAATATCTTAACTAGACAAAGCCTCCCTAATCAATAGAAGAGACTCAAGATAAGTAAGCAACATAAAGATAGCGAGGCAGCTCAGCGAGGTAGCACAACGAGGCAGCTCAGCGAGCAAACTTATCGAGTGATCTCCTCTTTATCTTTCGTTCTTACTTAGTCAAATTGTATCTTTTAAATACATTGATTGAAATGATGTAACGATTGTAATACTAAGTATGAGATCAAACGATACCCGCGAGAGACCAGTCCTGGGAGGGCCTGGGAGAGCTCACATGCTTTATCTAATGAACTCATCATGGGACCTTCAGAGGGACTTGATTTAGAGGATTGAGAAGTGAGGCATCATCAAGGGTTTTCTTGACCATCTTAGATACACCTAGTAAAACCCCGAGAGATATTTCACCATGGAATCTTTTACAAAGTAACCTTGAGTTCCATCGTATATTGAGTTTTGAGCTAAATAGTCATCTACCAAATGCCCCATCTACTTTATAGCCAGTGTCACTAGCCACCTGCCCGCTATCCAATCTGAACATGAGTAAACCACTGTGATATGGGTGATGTCAAATGGTTTGGTGAGCCACCTCTTTTGTGATAGTCCTCTGACGCATAATGTATAGGAAAAAGGCATGTCCTGGCATTTAATGATTATGACGTAAGGTGTGCTAATCCATCAGACACTTAATGCTTGAGAATTTAAGTGTGAAAGAAAATTATTTCACATTAATGGAGACTGAGACATCTCAGTAGGGGTGTGGGACTATTTATTAGCCTCAAATAATTCTTAGAAGGGGAGTTCATTCTAGAGATTTATTGCTAGAGAGAGAATATATCAGAGAGGAGTTATTTTAAACTAGGGAGTTTTACTCACACACCATTGCCATTTATTGTGAAGATTTTAATGGCTAACTTGAGATCTATCATAGTTTGTTGGAGTGTTGGGTGCCTGCTAAGGTGTATCTAGGGTGCTTACATCTCTCTCCCTTTAAATGAGTTGCTTCTTCCTTTATTATTATTTGAGTTATACACGAGAGACTTGTGAGTTAAATCTGAGTGTTGATTATACAAAATATTGCGTGTTCACTTATCTTTGTTAAAGAGTTCTTGCATTATCATTTATCACATACCTATAGGGGTTACACCTATACTGGTATTACTTTACTTCTAGGATTCAAGGGCACTATCCTCTTACATACATAAACACTTGTGTGAGTAAGTATAGTGTATACTAATGTTGGGTATGGTAAAATTATAACAAGAGATGTCGTTGTTACAGTTTAAAGGGGGAATTTATCAATATTTTGGGATATTAACATTTAAGGTTTAAGGTTATATTTG
Source organism: Sambucus nigra (assembly GCA_949130495.1). Lineage (NCBI taxonomy): Eukaryota > Viridiplantae > Streptophyta > Magnoliopsida > Dipsacales > Adoxaceae > Sambucus > Sambucus nigra. Next base: position 331,730,713 of record OX422216.1, read on the forward strand.
AAACTTTGGGCAGAAGACATTTTGACTCAAAATTTATTAAAGTACTATAGAAAAAAGTTGGGGTTAAATTCATAACTTGGAAAAGTCAAGAGGGATCAATTTATAATTTTGAAAAAATATTTCTTACCTAAAACCCTAATTTTTTTATAACTTTGGCTAGGCATAACAGACATAGTCTTACCTTATACCATTTGGACCAGAAAGATAAAACAAAAGTTTGAGGAAAAAATAAAAAAAATTGATTGGCCACTTTCCCTTATACACTTTGTCAAAAATCTGGTTGAAAAGTTCATCTTCAACCTCACGACTGTTGACCTAAGGTTTAAAAAAACTTTGACCTTGCATAAATCCTAATTTTCTAAACCATTTGAGATGATTCTTGAACTAATCCAACTGAAGTTTTCACAAGGAATAAAAAAATATAAGTTTTGTGGATTGAGGTTTAGTATTCGTCGAGTTACAAAACTATGTATTTTTTTAGAAATTTTGACTAAACTTTTGAAGCTTCACTAAACATGGTAGAGGGTCTAATGGATATGTTTTTGTTTCTGCTATCCAAAGGAAGGATTTGATTTTCGTTTGAAGGATTGAGGTGGTCTGGTTGTGGAAATTTGAAGTTTTTGTTTTTTCAAAATAGAAAACACTTTCGAACAATTGAGGCTCAAAAGTTATGATTTTTCCAAAATGATCAATGCACTAGATCTCCTGAGTTCATAAGGAACCATTTCCACACTGTGAAACTGGTTCAAAGTTAAGGAATCAAATTTCACTTTTAAAGTTCAAGCTTTGATGGAATTTTTTCCTGGTTTCTTTGAATAGAGGCTGTTTTAAACATAAAATCTTGGATGTTTGGATTGATATGAGCCTACTAACAACATAGAAAACCATTGGAATTTAAAGAACGAGGTTTAACATATAAATAATAGAATACTAGTTTAGAGAAAAAATTTGAACTTTGGGCAGACTCAATGGGTGAGTTTTGTTGCTTCTGGTCATGGGGAATTTATAGTAGGAGGTAAGGGAAATCTATTGGAGAAATTTAGAGGTGGATTATTCCTTTATTTATAAAGATAGGATTGTAAAAACTTGAACTTAATATGGTTACATGGTGTAACCATGTATTTTTGGCTTCTACTGCCCATGTGGTGGTTGTTGTGGTGAGGGTGCAGTGCATAAATATTGAATATTAAAGTTATAGTCCTTAGTTTGAAGTGTTTATATTTATTTAGCATTAAATATGGTATTTTTGTAAGTTTTAGGGGCATTTTATAATTTCATGAAAATATAGGGTAGGTGATATAAATTTTTAGTTAATTGAAGTCTAGGGCTAGATTTAATATAATGTTTGCATCTAGAGGTTAAGTATAGGTCAATTTATGTTTGTTTGAAAAGTTTTTTGGAGTATTAAAACTTCATGGGGGATTTAGGTAATTAAGTAAAGTTATAGGTTTGGTAGATTAGTTTTATCTTTGTTTAGGATGTTTTGAATTTGAGTGCTACATAAGGGTTATAATGGGGTTTGTAGGTAATAATGGGTATTAATTAGCTCGATTAGGAAGTGTGGTTGTTACAGTCTAGTTACCTAAAAAGAAAAATCCTCCTCAAATTTTACCTTCGAAAGGATTCATATATTGTTCTCTCATTGCTTGTTCTGGTTCCCATGTCGCTTCTTTCTGATTTTGATGTTCCCAAAGTATCTTGACTAAGGGAATTTCTTTATTTCTGAGAATCTTCACCTGATGGTCTAAAATTAGACAGGGTGTTCTTCAAATCATGATTAGGTTATACATAAATTCCTTTCCATGTAATAACATGGGATGGGTCAAGAAGATACTTACGTAACTGGGATACATGGAATACATTATGGATGTTGGATAACTCCATTGGTATTTCTAATTGATAAGATACTAAGCAATTACGTTTAGTAATAATGAAATGTATAATATATCATGGTGCTAATTTTCCTTTCCACAAAACGTAAATTTCCTTTTTGAGGAGAAACTTTTAGAAACATTTGGTCATAAATTTGAAATTCTATGGGCTTTCGGTGATGGTCAGCATAACTTTTCTAATGATCTTGGGCTTTCTTTAATCTGTCTCTAATTTTTTATATCTTTTCAGTGGTTCTTGGATCATTTCGAGACCAAATTGTTTTCTATTTCCTGATTCAGTCCAACATGCCGGCGAGTGGCATGGTCTTAGATATAAGGCTTCGAATGAAGCGGCTTCGATACTTGACTAATAACTGTTTCTATAGGAGAACTCGACAAGTGGTAAATGTTCACTCCAATTGTTGGGCATATCTAATGTACAAGCTCATAACATATATTCTAATGTTTGAATTGTACATTCGGCTTATCCATCCATCTGAGTATGAAAGGTGGTACTTTAATGGAGTTTAGTACCCATTGCGGCCTGAAGTGCTTGCTAAAATCTTCTTACAAAATGTGATTGTCCATCTGATACGATGGGTAAAGGAATTCCATGTAATTGGAAAACTTCTCGAATGTAAATTGTACTGAGCTTTTGAAAAGGATCGGTGGTTTTTATTCATAGAAAATGGACGGATTTGGTAACTCGATCTACAATCACCCAAATGGAGTTGTACCCTTAGGATGTACGGGGTAGTCCATTAACAAAAAATCATGGTGATATGATCCTATTTCCATTCTGGAATTGGTAGTGGTTAGAGAATTATTACTTGATGAGAAGTAAGAAATCTACTCACAAAATTCTCTATATCATTCCTCATATTTGGCAACTAATATTGTTTCCTCGACGTGTGATACATTTTGGAGCTTTTGGGATGAATCATGAACTTAGAACAACAGGCTTCCTGCAACTTCTTCTCAGAGGGATGATTCATCCGGCACGTATAATTTATTTCTAAATTGTAGGCAGTCTTCCTTATTATACGAGAAGTCATTGGTTTCATGTTGAACTTGTTGTGTAAAAGGATCTTAGGAGTGTTGTGCTAAAATCTTCTTTCTCAAATATAGATAGACAATTATATTGGAAAATTTGAGAAAGACGGGGTTAGTTGAAGGTCATATTGCTATATAGTATCAACAATATCATAAGAGATTGAGTTCTAGAGTCTCCAAATGGGATTACAACTTAAAGCATCAGCTACCACATATCCTTTTCTTGGGTGGTAGTTTAATTTAAATCGACAATCTTCCAAAAATTCCATCCAACGTCATTGTCTTAGATTTAAATCCTTTTGAGTGAAGATATATTTTTAAAAGACATGAAATTCTTCACCATAAAGGTAACAACGCCATATCTTTAAAGCAAATACCACAATAGGTAACTCCAAATCATGGACAGGGCAATTACATTTATGATTTTTGAGTTTTCGTGATCCATACTCTACTACCATTCCTCTTTACATCAAGACACATCCTAAATCTTGCAACGAGGCATCGTTATACACATCATAGGTTACATCATTAGAAGGAATAGTTAGAATATGAGCAGTAGTTAATTTGTATTTTAAAATATGGAATGGTTGATCACATTCAACAGTCCATAGAAATGGTACTTCCTCTCTAGTTAGCTTTAGTAGTGGAGGGGCAATTTGGTAAAATCCTTCTACGAGACGACGATAATAGCCTGCTAATCCGAGAAAACTCTTTATTTCAGTCACATTGGTAGGGTTCTTCCATTTTAAAATGGTTGAAATTTTGGATAAATCGACTTGGATACCATTTTCAGAGATCAGTATCCTAGTAATTTTACTTCTTTCATCGAGATATCACACTTTCTCTTTTTTTTCATACAATCTATGGTTTTTCAAGTGCCTAGTATTGTCTCTAAGTGTTGGGCATTCTCTACATGACTATGGGAATAGACAAGAATATCATCAATAAACACGATAATAAATTGGTCAAGAAAAGATGTAAAGATTTCGTGCATAAGATCCATAAATGGTGTAGGGACATTGGTTAATGAAAAATAAATTATGGTGAATTCTAAATGTCCATAGCGAGTTCGAAAAGTAATTTTTGGAATATCCTCTTCTCTTACTCGTAATTGATTGTAACCAGATCGTAAGTCTATTTTAGAAAAGACTTTCGCTCCTCTAAGTTGATCGAATAAATCTCTAATTCTTGGCAGAGGGTATCTATTCTTAATAGTTACTTAGTTCATCTTATAATAGTCTATGCATAACCTGGATCTTTCATCCCGTTTCTTAACAAATAACACAAGTGATTCCCAAGGAGATGAACTAAGGCGAATAAAACATTTTTCAAGAAGATCATCCAGTTGGGTATGAAATTCTTGAACTTTTAAAGAAGCCATTCAATACGAAGGTATCGAAATAGGAGAAGTGTTTGAATAGAGATTAAGGGAAAATTATTTCTAAGGAAGGGGGTATACTTAGCAACTCTTCAGGAAAAACGTTTTAAAATTGTTCCAAAATTCTAGGATTTAAGGAAGAGAAGTTTTGGATTTGGGAGGTTGAAGGTTCAGAATGACCAGTTCCTTGAAACATAAAAGGGCAATGTTCTCGGTCTAAAAAATAAATTCTCTTTTCATCACAATCGATATAAGCATGATATCTTAATAATACATCCATCTCGATAATAATATCGAATCCACAAATATCCAAAATTATCAATTTTATAAAGAGCGTACCTAATCCTATCTCAATTTTACAATTTTCATACCCTTGGGTAGGTGTACTAATTTCACCCATTGGTAATTCTATTTACAAGGGTGTAGTTAAATATGTAGGAAAAATTTGTAAAACTTTAGCCAATTTAGGGCTTATGAATGAATGTATTGAACCAGAATCAAATAAAATACGAGCCGAAAAATTATTATAGAGTATTGTACCTTCTATCACGTCATGTGAATTTTGTATATGCATTATAACACAATTCTTTCCATGACGAGGGAGTGCTTCGATTTTCTTAATAAGGTTCCGCTTGGCTGAATTTGGAAGGGATGAGTATTTTGAATTCTTGGTGGTTTTGTAACTGATGATGAATTATAGAAGGTTTCAACTTAGGACACTGGGGCCGGATATGTACTAGTCCTTGACATTCATGACAAAGAATCAATGGATAGGTGGTGTTGTGGTGGATTTGGGAATTAACTTGCCCACTAGGGTGAGGATAAGGCTGGGTTTGTGGGTGAGGTAAATTCTTAAGAACATGATTGTTTCTAGTAATAGGGTGAGGGGAATGCACAAAAGTAGAAGAATTTTGTTCAATAATTACTGCAACTTAGATAAGTTGAGAAAAATCTCGAATCTGCAAAGGGGAAATATAAGTTTTTATTGTCGGATCTAGTCCTCTTTTAAACTCCTTCAATTTCTTTGTCTCGGTATCCACCTATTCAATGGAATAATGGGACAAGTCTGTAAACTTTGCTTCATATTGAGCCATATACAGACTTTCTTGTTATAACCTTAATAAATCTACGGTTAATTGATCTCACTCGGTTTAAAAAAAATACTTTATGAAAAATATTTCTTCAAATTGCGCCTAGGTTAATGTATCTACATTATGACTCTGAGATACAACTTAGCATTACTAATAAACTTCACCTTTGAACATGTAGACGACTAAGTTTACTTGGAGATTAGTAATGATTCCTACTCCATTAAAGATTTTTATAATTTAACGCATCCATTTTTCAGCTTCATTGGCGCCCGACTATCTAAGAAATGAAGGGGCTAATTGTGTCAGAAATTCCTTGAGAGCATTTATTCTACATGTCTCATATACGATTTCTTCCGGAGATGGATGAGAAACTTGTTGTTGTTGAGATAGGGATGCCAATTCTTGAAGGCACCTTCAGTGTGGGTTTGATCAGTTTGAGTTCCGATGGATGAAATTAGAGTGTTAACCTTCCTAAAATATAATATTACAATCACAAAGATGTTTAAGAACATTTATTTGGAAAATGGGTATATAACAAGTCTAGTTATATTGTACAAAATAGTAGTAGTTTAGAGTCTACATCATATATTCCTAATAACTTCAAGTTAGTCAACCTCCTAAGTTAGTAGACTAGCACACTATATAGACTAGTTTATTCACTAGAATTTTAAGAAATTCCAATAATTATACCCTTTGAGGTGGCTTCTAAGTTAAGTACGGGTAGTGGTTGATTATCAGCCAATTGGATCATCCATATAATCACGCATCTTTCTCAGAAACTGTGCTTCTCCCTAAACTCGATTTGGTAACACTAGTCATTTTACATCACTAGTCGAGTGGAGCCATTCATCGTGGATAGTTAGGATCATTTCCTTAAGATGTAATAAAGCTTCCTCCCTAACAATGGTTTCCCAACAGTTATTAGGTACGATATCCAAACTAAATAGGAGAGAGTCCCACATATTTATGTTGCAAAATAAAAAAAAAAATATATCATAATGATAAAGAAGTTACGAAAATGTAAAATAACTAATATGTTATACAAATTTGCCCATATAGGAATCTAACCCGTCGTATTAGTATTTTAGAACATTGCTGTTATACCAACTTGTCTCACTATGTGTTTTGGAATGAATGTATAATATAGTATACAAGAAACGAATTAAAGTTAATACGGAAAACATAACTTTATTCATTATGTATTTTTGCACACGTATTGTATTACCACCACATTGGTTAGTTACATTTTATTCTAAATACAAAAAATAAAGTGGGTCATTGAAATTCCCACTCCTTGCTCCCATCTTCTTTAGTCTCCACCCATATAGTTAAATAAGCAAACATGCGGCCCGTGTATTCCACAAAAAGGGATGGGTATTATCCTCTTTCTCCTAGAACATCTAGAGGAAAAAGAAATTAGCACAAATATGCTAAGAAGATCTTACCAAATTTATAACATATTATATGTAGATAGAACCTTACAGTATGTATAGAATTTTTTTGTTTGGATAAACCTACATAGTTCAAATTAATAATAAGAAGGCCAAGGAATTTAAGTTGATAATCCCATACTTATAAGATTACAAAGGGGTTTAGAAATAAGAAAAACGTCATCAATATAAACGATTTATAATCAACCTAAAACCTTTGGAGAAAAGTAATCATCTAGGCACACAATTAAAGTGGCACTCATATATTGTAGCAATAATCCAGACTCTTAACATCTAAGACCTTAAACCGAGCAGAAAAATTCCAAGAGATAACATGACAGTCTACTCCCTAGTTAATGTTGATGCTTCTTTCAATAAATAATATGCAAAAAGGTGCAGGGTGGACTGCTTCAATCATTACAATGATTTTCATGAAATCAACTATTAAGTGAGAAGGGTTAAACTGATTCGATTGATCATAATAAGAATTAATCAGTGATATAATAACATATGAGTATGGTAGTTTCTACACATACTTAGAAGAAAATAGGGCTATTATGAAATGATATCAATAGGAGTCAAATAAGTACGTAGAATTTTACTACTAAAAAGGTAAAAATCTACTTGTACGTCTATCGAACGACCTAAGTATGTTCAAAAGAAGAGATTCGAAGGGGATGGTACTCAATTATCTATACATTAACACTTGTGTGAGTAATTATAATGGATAAAAATGTTGAGTTTGTTAAAATAATAAAAAAAATTATTTGTTAATGTTTAAAGGGGTAATTTGTAAATATTTTAGGACCTTAAAATCTAAGGCTTAACATTAATTTTGAAAATTGGGGCAAAAGACTTTTTGACTTAAAATTCATTAAAGTACTTGTAGAAAAAAGTTGGGATTAAGATTCATAATCTCAAAAAGTTAAAAGGGGTGAATTTGCAATTTTAAGAAAATATTTCTAACCTAAAATCCTAATTTTTTGTAACTTTGGCTAGTCTTGACCAAACATAGTCTCACCTTATACCATTTTGACCAGAAAAAATAAAATGAAATATTGGAAAAAAATTAGATATATTTGATTGGCCACGCGCCCTGACATGCTTGGTCAATGGTTCTGGTAGAAAAGTTCATCTTTAACCTCTCGAAAGTTGGCTTAGATCTTGAAAAAACTTTTACCTTGCAAAAATCTTGATTTTTAAACTATTTGAGATGATTCCCGAACCAACCCAACCTAAATTTTCACAAGGAATCCAAAAAATATGTTTTGTGGATCGAGGTTCAGTATTCATCAAGTTACAAAACTATGTGTTTTTTCGAAATTTTGACCGAACGTTCAAAGCTTCACTGAATATAGCAGAGGATCTTATGGATATGGTTGTGTTTCTGCTATCCTAGTGAAGGATTTGGTTTTGGCTTGAAGGATTGAGGTCTTCTGATTGTGGAGAATTTTAAGTTTTTATTTTTCTGAAATAGAAAACACTTTCGAGCAATTAAGACTCAAAAGTTATGATTGTTCAAAAATGATCAATGTACTGGAGCTCCTGAGTTCATAAGGAACCATTTCCTCACTTTGAAATTGGTTCAAAGTCATGGAATCAAATTTCACCATTAATGCTCAAGTTTTAATGGAGTTTTTTTCTGGTTTTTTTGCATAGAGGTTGTTTTGGAGGTAAAAGCTTTGATGTTTGGATTGATATGAGCCTACTTACAACAAAAAAATCATTGGAATTGAAAGATTGAAGTTTAACACATAAATTAATAGAATATCAATTTAAAGGAAAATTTTGAACTTTGGGCAGGCTCAAGGGGTGAGTTTTGTTGCTTCTAGTCGTGGGGGATTTATAGTAGAATATAAGGGAAATCTATGAGAGAAATTTATAGATGCATTCTTCCCTTGTTTTAGAAGATAGGATTGTGGAAACTTGAACTTCACATAGTTACATGGTGTAACCATGTGTTTTTGGCTTCTACTGCCCATGTGGAGGCTAATATGATGAGGGGTAGTGTGTTAATATTGAATATTTAAGTTTTAGTCCTTGGTTTGAAGTGTTTCTATTTATTTGGCATTAATATGGTATTTTTGTTAGTTTTAGGGGTAGTTATGTAATTTCATAAAAATGTAGAGATTGGGGCTATAAATTATAGTCAGTTGAGGTCTAGGGTTTGATTTAATATAAAGTTTGGGTCTGGAGGTTAAGTTTTTTTTTTAAAAAAATCAAAATCCTTATTAGCATATTTGACGATCATCATGATGAGGTGTGAAAGGAAATTTATGACTAATCAAAGATGTAATTGTAGAATAAATGAAATCACTGATAGGAATTAGTTCATATGAGAAACCGAAACAACTAACGAAAAATGATCATTCAAAATTAAAAAAATAATAACACAATACACAACTTATAATCCTCTCATAAAATCAAAATTTCTTTCAATAACATTAACTTCAGTCTCCTAATCGTCTCACAACTTAGTTCTTTACTTTTATCTTTTCTTTTGCCTTCTGAATCTTCAGAACCTTCTTCACAATCTTTTGCTCTTCCACCAAGAAGGCTCGGATGATCCTCTCTCTCACTGAACCTCCAGATAATACACCACCATAGGCATAGTTCATTGTCCTTCCGTTCCCGGGTAATCTTAACCTCTTGTATTTAATAGGTCTCAAGTGGGGAATCCCTTGGATTCTCTTTCCAATAACAGGGCACTTAGGGCAACTTGCTCTCTTCTTGGTACCCTGATAAACCAACCTTCCACTAGGGGGTTGGATGAACCGGTGTTGGTTGGATTTGGTACCATAATTATGGCATTTGCGATATGTCAGATGATGTAGGATGTTCGCGAGATTGGAAGAATTCTCTCTCTCTCTCTTTCTCTCTCTCTCTCTCTGGAGACTGATATGGAGGGGGGGATACGAGGTATAAGTATAGGTCAATGTATGGTTTGAGTAATTAAGTAAAATAATATGTTTGGTAGAGTAGTTTCATCTTTGTTAGGATATTTTTGAATTTTAATAATCCATTAAGGGTATAATGGGAGTTATAGGTAATAATGGATACTAATTAGCTTGGTTAGTATGTGTAGATGTTACAAGAACCGTTTATATGCCATATACTAGAGAATAGGGGTAGCCCCAGTAGTTGTTTTGATAGGGGTGAAGTGTCCTCAGAGGGTATATGGGGTTCGATCGGCCCAGTCTCTGTAACTTTTGATCTATTGATGGTGATGGTTTTAAGGCTTTTGTTGGCGGCTTCAACAACATTATTATTTTGTGTCTTTAGATTCCATGCTCGTTGACAAATTTAGTGACTTCGACTCTGAAGTGGAGCCCATTATTGAATACTAACTCATGGGGAATCCTGTAGCAGTAAATGATATTCTTTCTAATAAACTTGGCCCCTTTTTCGCATTTCATACTACGTATGACTTGGCTTCAATAATCAATAGTGACCAGGATGAACTCTTACCCATTGGAAGCTTTAGGAATGACCTTCCTTAGGATGTCTATGCCCCAGGTGGAGAAGGGCCAGGGAGAGGTCATCTTGTACAATTCCTAGGGAGGCAAGTGTTGGATGTTGGCAAACTGTTGGCATTTAAGGCATCTTCGAACATTGGCAGTGTAAAATTGAACCATGGTAGTTCAATAGTACCCTTAACTGATAATCTTATAGGCAAGCATGTGACCGTTCATATGGGGACCACATTCCTCACTATGTATCTTCTGCATTGTTCTTTTAATATGACGCCCTGCTATGCCATGCAAATGGGTTCCATAAAAGTTTCTCTTGAAATGTGCTTTGTCGCAAATAATGTACTGGGCAGCTAGTTTGTGAACGGTCGCACAATCTTTATTATCTGCATCTCGAGGATACCTACCATATTTGAGGAGGTTCAATTATTATATTACCATAACCCGACCATGTCAGAGTCTTCTTTGGTAACGAGCTCAATGTGGTAGCAGTGGGTGGGCTTAGCTTGGTTCTAAACTAGGAAAGGGGCCATTTTTATTCCCTCGGGAAAATCGACTATGGAGGCCAGGGTTGCAAGGGTGTTAGCTACATTGTCCTTTGAGAGAGGAAGGTAATGGAAGGTGACATCTTTGAACTGGGTGGCACGCTCTTCTAGGTGGGCGTGGAAGGGTAGGAGATTCTCATATCCGACTTTCCATTTTTTGAGAATTTATCCGACAATGAAGGTAGAGTCCCCATAGATGTCTAGGTGTTTGATACCTTTATCGAGAGTGATCTTACGGCCTACGTTGCATGCCTCATACTCTGTCATATTGTTGGTTCAATGTAAGTCTAGATTAATGGAGATGGGGGTGTGGGAGTCATTAGGGGTGATCGGGAGTATCCTAATGCTATACCCATTCTTGTTTGCAGGTCCGTTAAAGAACATCAACCACCTTAGATCCTCATGAGAGGTGCAAGTAATTTCTTCATCTAGGATTTCAGAGACCCAAGCATTAATTGCTTCCATAGGTTAATTGACAAGGTAGTCGGAGATGGCCCTCCCCTTAATGGATTTCTATGTGATGTACACAATATTGAACTCGACTTGCAACATTAACCAATGGTCCATTTAGATTGACATAGAGGGTTTCTCTAGTAGGTATTTAATGGTATCGATGGGAAAAGAAAGCATATAGTTCCGTAATATTTATGTGACCCAGACTAAGGAGATACACGCTTTCTCCAAAGCAGTGTAATTAACTTTGTACCTGGCCAGTTTTCGACTGCGTAGTATATGGTTCTTTCCTTGATGGATTACTTTATATATTGGGCTAGTAAAACCCCTACTGTGGTATTAGTGAGGTATCGCTTGATTTATCCAAAGACTTCTTGGGAGGCCTCATTCTAGGCTTTGGTTGAATCCTTTTGGAGAAATTTGAAGATGGGTTCACAAGAGGTCAGTTGGCTAATGAACCAACTGAGATATTGAAATTTACCCAGTAATCCTCAAATTTCCTTCTCCATCCAGGGTGGTGGAATCTCGAGCATAGCATTTAGTTTGGTGGGATCTACTTTAATTCCTTTCTTATTGACCATGAACCTAACATTTAGTGACACTGAAAACACCCTTATGCGGGTTGATCTGCATTTACTGTCACAGTATCTTTAAGAACTTTCAGAGGTAAGAAATGTGAGCTTCCTAAATCTTGGACTTGATGATCAGGTCATCAACATAAACCTCAACCACTTTGTGAATAAGGTTTTGCATGATGATTGTGGTATCCATTTGTTAGGTAGCCCCAACATTTTTTAGCCTAATTGGCATGATGGTGTAGCAGAATAATTTTCTCTGGATGGCCGTGTTATCCACGATCATGTCGATCTTTGGTAATGGTAATCATCTTTTGAGAATATTTTATTCAAATCCCGATTATCGTTGCACATGAATAATTTTCCTCCCGACTTTGGCACGGGGACAATATTTGTGAGCCATGTAGGGTATTCGATCACATGAATGAGACCCACGTTCAGATGTTTCACTACCTCTTCTTTGAATTTTAATGGCCATTATGTTCAAAGGTTTCTCAACTTTTGCTGGACCGGTTTGCATTTTGAGAATGTCGAGATTTTATGCTGAGCTATCTCGTGGTCAATACCATGCATGTCATCGAAGGACCACGTGAAGATGTCTATAAACTATTTTGGAAGTTCTTCAAATTACACCCATTCATGCTCATTAAGGGTGGAACCTATCCTAATCTTGTGCTTATGACTACTAGAATCGAGATTAATAACAACCGTCTCATCATCATTTGTTTGAACGTGGTTATGTTTTTTTTACTATTTTCCTTATTAAGATCTCTTAAGAATTATTCATTTACAAAATCATCATCATCAAAATTTGATTAGAATCATTGAAATTAATGTAAGACACAACAAGATACTCAAAATCCTTATTTATTTCATTTTTAGGGAAAAAATGTTGAGAACCTCTTCAAAAAAGGTCTCATTTACATCTACATCAGGAAAATGAGAAAAATAAACACGTGCATAGAATTAAATAGGATAAACAAAAGGGTTAGGTTGAGTTTGATCAGGCTAGACGGGGATGGCATGCCAGTTTAGAAGAGGCATATCGTCAGTTGTGATTTGAGTGTCCGATGGCACAACATCTAGGCATATCATGCAGAGACTCAGTCCCAGTGTCTGTAGTTTAGAAGATTCCTTGGAGTCACTACCCTCAGAGTTCTCAGTAATTGCCATGATTTTCTCGATCAGAGGTTATACCACATGATTCCATTCTTCATCCCAAGTGGGGAAGTATTCACCTTCAGATTCGCCATTTAATCTTTCAAAGTCATCACCCCAATCGCTGGTAATGATGTCTTCCGTCTAAGAGTGACCAATACACTCGAAAACTTTACGGCTTCATCATACAAATCTTCCCACTCAGTAGAGAAATGCATATGTAGAGGGGCTATCCATCCCTAAAGTCTTAAAGTAATGAGGAATTTAGATATGTTGTAGGCTTCCCTTGTATAGCAAAACATATTAGCCATTATCTGTACAATTTCATCTAGGTTGGCTTCCTTAACAGGTACCACACATTCATCTGATTATCGAGCCCATTTCTGGGCTTCTTATGAATAAACCACTCCATCTCTGGTAGTTGATTGACATTTCTGCGAGCAATTTGAGCCCAAAATTTTGGAATTAGTCGAGCACATCAGGTAGTTCCATGCCTTCCCCCTCAGATTGGGTGCAGATGGAAATATTATCTCTCGTAAGGAGTGATAGAGCTTAATCATCAAAAGCATGCAAGGTGAAGGAAAAAGGACGGGCAAACCTTGAGAGGTTTGGGTGAGACTATGGTGATGCTGGGTGCTTTCACAGTCATGATCTGGGTAGAAAGGTCAAATTCAGGGTTTCTTTCCAAGAAGAAGGCATTTATTCCAGTTCCATGTGCTGGAAGTCGGTTATGGGTGGTGTTGAACTTAGGATTAGCTCGCAGGTCATTGATACCTCGATTTCTTAGGACTTGTGTGGCCATCCCAAATTTCTTTCCTTCCCTTCCTCAATGGGTTTTGACACTCACGTGTGTGGTTAGAGTGAGAGATTAAGAGTCTTGCTCCTAATTCTAGGATCGCTTCGACCATCCTCGATGTTGGGTGATGTAAGCGATAGAGTTTCAAGCCTATTCTGCACAAAACATGCAAAAAAATGTTTCCACCTCAAGAGAAAGGCATCAAATACATACTAATGCTTGTGAAACCAATAGCTCAAAGGTTCTGGGACTAAGTTACAAAATGGGAAGGTGTTAGGCACCCATCCCCCCCTTTCGGTCTCTCAAGGGAATGTGTTATTATTCTCTTTAAAAACTTCGTGAAGTGTGTGCACGTGTATGTATAAATGGAGAATGGAATTTCTCAATTCACATTATGGAGAAAGGCAGAGTGATATCATCCGTAAGAGTGTTGTAGGAGGATAAGGAAAGGATTTTTTACTAAATTGGGTGTGAATGGGAAGGAAATGGAATGTGGAGGAAATATTTTAATAGATAAACCACGTTGACTTTGGAAGAATATTGTTGAGATCACTGAGAGGGATGTTTCTAGGGTACCCTTCAAAAAAAGCTCATGCTCTCCTTATAAAGGGTCAAGAGGGTGCCTATTAGCATTGTCCTTGTCCTTCGTATCGATCGCCATTCCCAGACACACTACCGATAGGCAGGGAAGTCGTTTTGCCATTAGGAAATCTCATGCAAATTTCTCAAAAAATAGTCGTAAAATGAAATTCCTAAGTTCGAATCATGCACGGGGCAGACTATTGGAAAGGGTATTGAGAGCCCTTTAAGGTCCATGCGGTCGCTCCCAAGTTTGGGAGTTGGCTTTGGTTAAACGAGGCTTGTAAGTACCCCAAGATCTTTGGACAAGATATTCCCAAAGAAAATGGATTGTTCATCCGAATCGTAAGGAAAATTTATGCACATGATGAACCGTTAGAAAGGGTATTTAGAGCCCTTTGTAGATTCATTCAGTCTCGTTCAGTTTGGAGATAGACATTAGTCAAACTGGGCCAAAAAATGTTCGGTGACCCTTCAGAGTAAAACGGGTCGTTCGTCCATACCGTAAGGCTGATTGGCACATAATGAAGGCCGTTGAATAGGATATTCAGATCCATTCTAAGATTAATTCGGTATTATTTGATCTGAAGAGTTAAAAAGAGTCAAACGGAGCTCGAGAGTGCCCAGTGGCCTTCGAATCAATTTTCGAGGGAAAACAAATCGTTCGTCCAAACTGTAGGGCCAATTCGTGCATGAGGCAGACCATTATAAAGGGGATTAAGAGAATTTCAAAGATTCATTGAGATTTTTCTCGAGTGAGGAAGTTAATTGGGTTCAAAATGGAGTCCAGGAGCGCTCAGTGGACTCTAGATTGATTTTTGACAATCGAACGAACCATTGGTCTAAACTCTAAGGTCAATTCGCACATGGGGTGGACTGTTGGAAATGTGATTCAGTGACCTTCGAATATTCATTGAACTTTCCCTCAAACGAGAAAGTTTACCAGAGTCAAACGAGGCTCGAAAGTTCTAGTGGTATCCAGATCAACACTCAGAGTATAACCT
Organism: Sambucus nigra; assembly: GCA_949130495.1. Classification (NCBI taxonomy): domain Eukaryota; kingdom Viridiplantae; phylum Streptophyta; class Magnoliopsida; order Dipsacales; family Adoxaceae; genus Sambucus; species Sambucus nigra. The sequence goes on from OX422216.1 coordinate 331,746,116, forward strand.
AGGGTTATCTGGTATAGGAGGAAGTGCTAGGGACCTAAGGAGAGTCTAAGTGGGATCCTAGAATGTGGTGTCAATACAGACCCTCGACGGGTGAGCTTGGGATACGTTAAAGCCATTAAATAGACACCACATGGATGTTTAGGGAATACGTTGATTCTGGGGACGAAGGGTTGTGGATGATCGATTCATAGGGTCGAGGTTAATTCTGAGGACCTAAGGAAATGATGGGGATGATCGATTCTGAGGGTCGTGATCAATTCTGAGGACCTATCGAAATGCTGAGAATGATCTACTCGATGGGTCTAGGTAAGTTATGAGCATGTAAAGTTGTGATAATCGATTCTAATGGCCGAGGTAAAATTTGAGGACTTAAAGTTGTGACAATCAATTCTAAGGGCCGAGTTCAATTTTGAGGACTTAAAATTGGGACCTGAATCTGCAGGCCAAGGTCAATTTCGAGGACCTAAAGCTATAGAGACCGATTCTGTTGGTCGAGGTTAATTATGAGGAGCTAAAATTATGACGATCGATTCTATGGGTCGAGGTCAATTTTGGGGACCTACAGTTATAGAGATCGATTCTGTGGGTCGGGGTCAATTTTGAGGACCTAAAGTTGTAGAGACCAATTCTATGGGTCGAGGTCAATTCTGAGGACCTAAAGTTATAGAGACCGATTCTGTGGGTTGAGGTCAATTTTAGAGGACCTAAAGTTATAGAGACCGATTCTGAGGACCTAAATTTTGAGGACCTAAGGTTGGGACGACCGATTCTGCGGGATGAGGTCAATTTTCTAGACCTAAAATTTTAAAGATAGATTCTGAGGACCAAGGTCAATTCTGAGGACCTAAAGTTGTGACGACCGATTCTGAGGACCTAAAGTTATAGAGATTTATTCGGTGGGCCGAGGTCAATTCTGAGGACCTAAAGTTATGATGATCAATTCAATGGGTCGAGATCAATTTTAAGGACTTAAAGTTATAGAGATTGATTTTATGGGTCAAGGTCAATTCTGAGGACCTATGGTTGGGATGACAGATTCTGCGAGTCAAGGTTAATTATAAGGACCTAAAGTTGTAGAGACCTATTATGAGGGCTGAGGTCAATTCTGAAGACCTAGAGTTGTGACAATCGATTTTGAGGGACGATGTCAATTTTAAGGACCTAAAGTTGGACGATAGATTCTGTGGGTCGAGGTCAATTCTAAGGACCTAACGTTATAGAGACTAATTTTGTGGGTCGAGGTCAATTCTGAGGACCAAAAGTTGGGATGACCGATTCTGCGGGCCAAGGTTAATTATAAGGACTTAAGGTTGGGATGACCAATTCTTCAAGTTTAGTTCAATTATGAGGACCTAAAGTTTTAGATACTGGTGGAGGTCAATTCTGAGGATCTAAAGTCGGGACGACTGATTCTGTGGGTCGAGATCAATTTTGAAGACCTAAAGTTTGGATGACCGATTCTGCGAGTCAAGGTCAATTCTGAGGACCTAAAGTTATGGAGACCGATTCTATGAGTTAAGGTCAATTCCTAGGACCTAAAGTTGTGACGGCCAATTCTGAGGGTCGAGGTTAATTATGAGGATTTAAAGTTGTAATACGGGGAGGTTTTCTCTCTGGGGAGTCTTTGTTTACCTTTTTACTTGTGGTTCTATCATTTTTAGATCTTACTGGGGAAATACATCGACTAGGGATCATGTCCTCTTGGGAGGATGGTTCGTCTTGAAAATTTTCTAGGGAATTGGGAGGATATTATGTAATCCTGCTGGAGAAGCATTTGATTTTGGGTTCCGCCAGGAATTGTAATGGACCTTTTTGGGTCGCATTTTTTTGTGTCATGGATTTTAGGGTTTGTTCTGGTGGTAAGAATGTTATATTAATCCGACTCGGGAATGTAGGAGCTTAAAATGGTTTTCTTTGTGAAGAAATGTCCTTGTACTTATATGGATTTTTCAGAATTTTTCGGAGAATATATAGATTTTTCTATCATTTTCTAGCATTTTTTACGAAATTTTAGGGGGTATGCCGACCGGTATGTGGTAAGGGTTGTCGTTTGGCAAGTGGCATTGTCTCTAGGGCTTCCTTGGACAGAGGAAAAGGGAGGTGCCGATCAGTATGAGCCGAGGGTGGTCGATCAACATGTTGTTTGGGATCTTATAAAAAGATGGCGAATCTTCCTCATTTTTCATATTTTTCTGCATCTGAATCTTCTGCTTCTTCTCTCTAAAACCCGTTCTTAAGTCTTTCTTTCTCCATGAATTCAAATGGAAGATTTATAGAGAGAGGGATACAACCAAGAGTGTTTGAGAGTCGATAATGGGGTGGGCCTAGAGTGGCGAGCTAGGGTGGCCCTTGCTTTGGGAAATGAAAATTCCTTTGTCTTATTTGAGCCAGTAGCCGAGGATTTCTTTCTTCTGTGCGACCCCTCACACTACCATTATTCTAGGGTGAGGAACCCTAGTAGCTATATATGTATAGTGACCTTTGGCATTCTGTTTTCTTTTTCTCTTTTTCTTTACGAAAGGTTTTTTTCTTTTCTTTTTAGTTTTGACAGACAGATATTGTTCCTTCGAGCATGCGTTATAAGGGGACGATGGTGTTGAAGGATGTATGTGAGAGTCTTTCGGCAGTGGTGCACTAGGTAGTTATTTCTGTTGGCTTTGGTCACTTGGAAAAAGCTTTAGATGAGATGCCACATTCCACTGTGGTTTTATGAGCACTGGGAGAGAGATGGTGAGACACTACCCACACTATTCACTTGGATTTTATGGAGATGATCGTGACTCCCATTGGCGTGCAACAGGTGATGGGGATAGATGGCAAGGGTGTGAAGATTGAGGTGGATCGTACCGTGAGGTTGACACCGGAGGCAATTAAGGGAGGTTTGGGGGTTGTGAATAGGGTAGTTTTAGGAGATTCTATCCCCATTTCCTCTCCGAGGGAGGTTCTTTTGAGTAAGAGGAATGATGATATGGACGGGCGACAGGTGAGGTAAATGGCTCGATTATTTATCTTTCTTCTGTTGGGTGGTTTATTGGTGGCGACGTGGTCCATCTCTAGTTCTTTCCATTTTTAAGGATCTTAAGGGATGTCTCGCTCCATGATTGGGGGAGCCTAAAATTGGATACCCTTTATTATTCTCTAGATGCATTCACCCGGTGCTGTAGACAGACCTTTATGGGGGCCACGTACTTGTTGGAGGTAATTGCCGCCTTTTCTTTTCTTGCATTTTCTTTTGTTTTTTTTTGATTGCCGACTCCTATCCTTTATGCATAAGTGGCTCTATGAGGTTATTGGTCTCAACGCCAAGTTGATAGTGAAGCACCTTATACTCTTGACTCACTTGAATCCACATTGTATAAGTTCTCATCTAGTTTGGAAATAGTGATTAAATTGAGTCCATTCCCTAGAATCCAAATAGCCTCAAACATTTCTCTACAATTCATTCCTCTTGTTTGATTGATCAAATGTATATTCACAAACACTCACACACATTAGGATTACATAAATTGTTCATATATTTCTTAAATTGTTTGTGAGTGTGTGTTGTGTGTGTTAATTTCCCTTCAAACATTTTTTAACAATTTTTTTGGGAATTTTTAATGTTTTTTTTTAAAAAATTCATAAATAAAATTGGAATTAAAATGTTTTGGGGTCAATTTGTAAATTCTTATTGTTGGTTTTATTCCTATAAAGTTCACTTGGGTAGGATCCGAAACCTCTTGAGATTGTAAGGGAGCTTTGTAATTATTTTTAGACGCGCGTATGAGAGCCAATCCTTGCCTCACACCTGTCAACCTGATATCGGTTCATCTTGTGTTTCTTTAAAGACACAAAACCGTTGTTCAATCTAAGTCCTTGGATTGATGTTATCAACGTCCTGCATGCGTTCAATCCCAATCCCTGTGAATCACTCTTAGCCAATCAGAAAGCGTTTAACTCACCGCTTCTCTTAAACCGTTGGATGGAAGTCAAAAGGCCAAGACCAAATCCTAGCCCTTGATTTTGAACCGCCTTCTCGATCCTTCTCATACCACTATATAAGGAGGCTAACCCTCAGCCTTTGAGAAACTTTTACCACTTCGTTTAATTCGAGTGAGAAGAGAAAATAGAGAGAAGAGAGAGAAACCACAGAGTTAGAAACCCTAACCCTAAATCGTTCCAAACAAAGTTTCAAACCCTAAATCATATTCCAAAAATCAGTTTACACCAAACACCAACCCTGAGTGTTTGAGAGTTTTTGTGTTTTAGTTTGAAAGATGTTTCGTGGTTTAAACCTCTTCAGTTGAAGATCTTGTGTCCAACTTAAACAATAGGTTAGATCTGTATTTCTGTTTCATAGAAATCATAGATATGGTCATTTTATATTATATTACATTTAGATCTACATTCTTAGTTTCTCATCTTGAGACATCTGTTGTTGATTATTTTCTGTAAATGTTTCCATCTTCAAAATCAACAAAATCATTTTCTGTTTCTAGTTCTTTTGAAACAAGACCTTTGACCTAGTTGGAATCACACTTGGCGGTTTTCAATTTCAAAAATATTTTCAAAACCCTGAAATTGATTAAGATCTTGAAACATCTTCCGAGCAAGATAGCCATGGATTCCGAGTTCATTTTAAATGTCAAATAAGGTTTTAGTTTTCTAAGAAGAGAGAAACTGAAAATCACAGCATATAGATCTGATTTTTAATTTGCTAGGATTGTTTGTAAAAATAAGCGTGAGTGTGTGCATGCATGTGTTAGAGCACCATCACAAACACTTACACACTACAACACTGAAAGTGTTGACAATAAGATCTTGAAACAAGAGTCAGCATAAAGACTGGAAGAAAGTGGAAGTTAGCAAACTGGGAGAGCCACATCAACAATCAGAACTGTAAAGAAGTTAGAAGGAAATCAATGGGTACATTCATAAACTTTTATAGGACTGATTTGTGTGCATGTGTGTTATATAGTTTGTAACTGATATATTTTGTTTTAGTGGATTTTTTTCTTTTACTCCGTAGAGGGAGTCGTGGATGTTTCCTCGGTTGGGTGAGGTTTTACCACGTTAAAAATCCCTTGTCATTAATCTTTCTACATCTCCTCATCTCATTCTTGCTGGTGTGCTGATTTAAACTATTTCAGTTTTATTTTTCAAAACTTGTTAACAAATCTTGAACTGATCTCGTGCATGTTTTATTAAACATATCTTGTGATTAATCTGATTTGATTTAAAGAAAAGAGTTTCTTCAAAAAACAGTTCGGAGTTACTTAAATAGTTTAATCTTGTATTAAACGGCTTTAGTAACAATTTTTAAATTGGTATCAGAGCTTTGGAAATCTTTTTAAAAGATCTTGTGTTTCTGAAATTGTTTTCTTAAAATCAAAACAATGGACGAGAAAAATAGAAAATTTGGCAACTTGACTAGACCCCCACTCTTTTATGGAAACAACTTTGCTCACTAGAAGGTAAGAATGGTTGCTTTCATTCAAGGAACCTTGGGAGATGATGTCTGGGATATTGTTGAAAATGGATATACTTGTCCTACTAAACCATCCATTTAAGGAAGTAATGAGAGGATTAAGAAAACATTTAGTGAATTCACACAAGAAGATAAGCAAACTTCTCGAAACAATAACAAAGGCAAGAATGCCATCTTTATGTCTATAAATGAACATGAGTTCAAAAGGATCTCATCTTGTGCCACTTTCAAGGAAGCTTGGAATACACTGATCACTGCACATGAAGATAACACTAGAGTTAAGGCTACTAAAACTCAAATGCTTGTCCAGCAGTATAACTCTCTAATTATGTCAGATTCTGAATCCTTTGATGACTTTTACATGAAATTGACTGACATTATGACCAAACTGCATGCTAATGGGATAACATATGACAGATATGAAATTGTATCTAAAATTATAAGATCATTACCACATAAATTTGACAACAAAAGATATTCTATTGAGGAAACGTGTGATCAAAATCTCACTCCTGAATTACTCAGTAGTAAACTACGAACTATGGAAATGGAATTAGAATTTAAGAAACAAATGACGCAGTCCCATAGAAAATAGACTAGGTCCAACTTGAGTTTTTCCTCCAAGCTGATGAAACCCGAGGTTACTATTCCCACTGATGATTCTGATGAGGAATGTGATATAGATAGTTTGGATAATCAAATTTCCTTGATGTCAAAACAGTTTAAGAAAATTGTCAAATTTAGAAATAAATTGGAAAACAAATAAGGCAAGCCAAATTATCCAACTCAGTCTAACTACAAACCTCATGAGAAAGGTCAAGACAAACATCACAAGGACATGAGACCCAACAAAGACTTCAAGAACATTGAATGTTTTAGATGTGGAAAACTAGGACATATAGCACAAGACTGTAGAGTGAAACTGAACACTGCCAATAAACATACTAGGGCCAACATTTGCAAAACATGGGATGATTCAAGTGATTCTGAAAATGAGGAACCTGAATCTTTTGATGTTTTTTTATCCTTGCATGTCTTTTTTTGCCAAGATAATCTATAATGATGATATGCTTGTTCCTGTGTATGAGAATGGTACTAGTAACTCTACCTCTGTTGTTATGAATCATGATGCTACTGGTTTAGATGCTTTAATTTCTGAAAATATTGCTAGTTCTACCACGGGGTGTGTGAGTCAAAGGGAAAGCGATAATGATGATGTCAATGGGTGCCTGAGTTGAAGAATGGAATCCTTATGGGTCACTTCACACACTGCACTTAGTGACTCAAACACTGAAGACCTCCCTGACATTCACACACTTTATGCGAAAACTCTCAATAAAAGCACTAGACTAGAGAATATAGTGAAAGATCTCACTAAGAAACTAGAAGACCTAAGTCTGATGGTTAAACTTAATGCTGAAGAGTATACTACCCAATGTCTAACTCATGAAAATGAAGTCAAAATTTTTTTATCAAAAATTGAAGAATTTGATTGAAGAAAATGAAACTATGGAGAAAAAATATAAAGGGGCATTATTAGAATTGGAACAATCCAAAGAAAAGACAGCAACTGTTTTCAAAAAATTTGCAAAATTTGAAAATAATTCAAACTGTTTTGATGGTTTTGTTGTTGATTCTAAAACCAATTCTGATGATCGAACTGGAATAGGATTTTGCCCAAATTTGAATACACATACTAAAAAGTTAGAACCAATCAAGTTTGTGTCAGGAGGCAAAAGACCTATAGAAACTTGCCCAGATTTTCATTCTATGAAAAATGAGTTTGATGAAAAACATTCAAAGTTTGATATTGGGGAATCAAGTTGCTGTAAGTGTGAAAGTCCACTAAAGGATAAGTATGTCTGCTCCCCGATTAGGAAGAGTGATTCTGCCTTTCAAACTGTACTCCCTAGGAAGACGGTTCAACCCCAAAATTTCATGAAGCCTATGTTTAGAGACTTTCCTAAGGAGATACGATCCCCGAGCAATCTATATTGCTCTTACTGTGACTTATTTGGTCATTCCTTTGAAGGTTGCTACTCTAGACGTTTAATCAACCCTGTCTATAATACTCTTGTGTACCAAAACTTTAACTATTTTAGGAGAAGCCGTAACAATTATGTTCTCCCTAGACAACCAGATAAAAACTCTAACTATAGAAAGAGAAAGACCAAAGCTAAAAGATCATTTCCAATAAGGGTTCCTAGACACTTTTCTAAACCAAATGCTCATAATTTCTAGAAAATTCAACCTCATGTGCAAAACATTTTTCAACAGAAATCTAATGCTCGCAAATTTTATCAAATGAGAGCAAATAAGCCCAAAATGAAAACAAGAGCTGTTTGGGTTAGAAAGGATGAACTATTACCCCAGATGAAGTGTAATATTGTTATTACTGCTTTAAAAGCTGAACACGCGCCCTCTAGTTGGTATTTAGACTCTAGATGTTCAAAGCACATGACTGGAGATGATACCAAACTTTTAAACAAAACTAGCTTTGCTAGAGGAAAAGTTATTTTTGGTGATGGTGTATCATCTAAAATCATTGGTAAAGAACACTCCAAGAAGAAGGAATACCTTTACTTGAAAATATTCTTCTAGTAAAAGGTCTTAAGGCTAACCTACTTAGTATCTCGCAATTGTGTGACTCAAATCATACTGTCATCTTTTCAAAGAATAATTGCAAAATTTTAAATGAAAAAGGTGAGCGCATAATTACAGGACTCGGGACTCCGGATAATTGTTATACTGTACAGAACAGTACTGAGATCTGTAACATTGCCAGAATGGATGATAATGAGATATGGCATAATCGAATGGGTCACATAAATTACGAAAATCTTAGTAGATTTTATTCATAAGAAATAGTTAGAGGTATTCCTAAGATCAAACCTATTTCTAATATTTTCTGTGGATCATGTTAGGAAGGAAAAATTGTTAAGGCCCCTCATAAGAAAGTTAGAGATATCCTTACCTCTAAACCCTTGGAGATCATCCATATGGACCTAATGGGTCCTTCTCGAACTATTAGTCTCTGTGGACACAGTTACATTCTTGTTATGGTTGATGACTTCACCAGATTTACTTGGGTAGCTTTCTTAAAACAAAAGTCCGACACTTTCCAAACCTTTTTGAAGATTTTACTTTGAATTGAAAATGAGAAATATACTCAAGTAAATAGAATTCGTAGTGATAAAGGTGGAGATTTCATAGATACTGGTGTTATACAGTATTGTGACTATAATGGTTACAAACATGAATTTAGTGCTCCTAAGACTCCTAAAAAAATGGTATTGCTGAATCGTACCCTTCAAGAGATGGCACGTGTTATGATTCATGCCAAAACTTTGCCTAAGTATTTTTGGGTAGAATCTATTCGTACTGCGTGTCACATTATCAATAGGGTCTATCTTACAAGGATTCTAAACAGACTCCTTACGAACTATGGTATGGGAAGCCCAATCTTAAGTACCTTAGAACCTTTGATAGTACGTGTTTTGTTTGCAAAGACAGAGAACACTTATCCAAATTTGAGACTCGTGGAGATAAAGCTATCTTTCTAGGATATTCTCCTAACAGTATAACATATCGTATTTATAATCTTCGCACTAAGACCTTGATGGAATCCATAAATGTTATTGTAAGTGACACTACTGTAGAGAGTAAGACTGGAGAAACAACTATTATGGAAGAGTCTGAAAATGTTTTATAAAATGACTCTCCAAAAATATATGATTCTTTACCAATTGAGACACCTGAAGTACCTACTTGGGTTTCTAAAGACCATCCCATAGATAACGTTGTTGGTAACCCTAGTGAGCCTGTGCGTACAAGATATCAATTAAGAAACTATTCTCATTATGCATGTTTTGTTTCCCTTGTGGAACCAAAGAATGTAAATGATGAATTGAATGATCCTTATTGCATTTATGCAATGCAGGAAGAACTTCTTCAATTTTTCATTCATGATGTTTGGTATCTTATACCTAAGCCTGATCACAAAGAGGTTATTGGGAAACGTTGGATATTTAAAAATAAATCTAATGAAAGTGGGATAATCATTAGAAACAAAGCCAGATTAGTTACTCAAGGATATTCTCAAATTGAAGGAATAGATTTTAACGAGACTTTTGCTCCTATTACTCGATTAGGATCTGTTCATCTTCTCTTTGCCATAGCTTGCTACTTACATTTTACGCTTTACCAAATGGATGTCAAATATGCCTTCCATAATGGAATATTGACTGAGGAGACCTATGTAGAATAACCAAAAGGGTTCATTGACCCTAAATATCCAAATCATGTCTTTCGTCTTAAAAAGGCTTTGTATGGCCTAAAACAAGCACCAAGAGCTTGGTATGAGCGCCTTTTCAATTTTCTCTTAGACAAAGGTTTTAAGAGAGGTGGAAATGATCAAACCCTTTTTGTCAAACATTTTGACAAACATATCATTATAGCTCAAGTTTATGTTGACGATATCATTTTTGGACCAACTTCCCCCTCAGAAGTTAAATCTTTTTCTGAAATTATGCGTAAAGAAATTCAAATGTCTCTTATGGGGAAGTTATAATTTTTCTTGGGTCTTCAAGTCAAACAGAATTTAGAAAGATTATTTGTTTCGCAATAAAAATATGCTTTAGAGATTTATAAAAAATTCGGCCTTGAGAGTGAAAAAGATGCTAAAACTCCCATGAGTAATACAGTCAAACTATCTAAGGATGAGAGTGGTAAATTCGTATATCCTACTTTATATCGTAGTATGATAGGAACCTTGTTATACCTTACTGCCTCGCGTCCTGATATTATGTACGCTATTTACGTTTGTGCCCGTTATCAAAACAATCCTAAAGAGAGCCATTCAACTTTTGTCAAAAGAATTATAAAATACATTAAAGACACTCTAAATTTAGGACATTGGTACACCAATGATACTCCTAGCACTATAATAGGATACACTGATGCCGATTGGGTAGGGTGTACTGATGATAGTAAGAGCACATCAGGCGCATGTTACTATATTGGTAATAATTTGGTAGGTTGGACTAGTAAGAAACAAAACTTCACTTCTTTATCAACAGCTGAATCTGAATACATAGCCCTGGAAGTTTTTGCGCTCAATTACTTTGGCTAAAGCAAATGCTAAGTTATTATGGTATTAAAGAGGAACAATTACATATCTATTGTGATAATCAAAGCGCGATAAATATCTCCAAAAATCATGTTCAACACTCACGAACAAAACACATAAAAATTAGACATCACTTTATAGGCGAACTTGTTGAGACTAAGGAATTAAAAATCAATTATCTTCCTACTGATTTGCAACTCGCAGATATGTTTACCAAACCTTTGGATTACAATAGATTTATTTCTTTACGTAGATCTATAGGAATGGTTTGTGCTGAATAAACTCTTTGGTTTGCATAGTTTTTCCATTTGTCCATTTAAGAAAAAATGGGGGAGAAATTTGAGTCTTATGAGTTCATTTCTTTTGTACATATTTCTAATAAGCTTGATCTTAGTGATCATTTGCAGGATTATGTACAGTTACTCTCAACAGTTGTAATAGGGTATTGAATTGTAATTAGTTGAGTTATGTAATTTTCTTTTTTAGGAAATGGGTAGATAGAATTTTTGTATAGGAATACGTTTTTTCCTTATCTTTTTGTTGCCCTACGAGTCCAAGATGACTCAAAGGAGATTTTGTCTCATATTTCCAAAGGGGGAGATTGAATCACCTTATACTCTTGACTCACTTGAGTCCACAATGTATAAGTGCTCATCTAGTTTGGAAATAGTGATAAAATTGAGTCCATTCCCTAGAATCTGAAGAGCCTCAAACATTTCTCTACAAGTCATTCCTCTTGTTTGATTGATCAAAGGTATATTCACAAACACTCACACACATTAGGATTGCATAAATTGTTCATATATTTCTTAAATTGTTTGTGTGTGTGTTGTGTGGGTTAATTTCCCTTAAAACAATTTTTAATACTTTTTTTGTGAATTTTTAATGTTTTCTAAAATAATTTTTTCATAAATAAAATTTGAATTAAAAGGTTTTGGGGTCAATCTATAAATTATGATTGTTGGTTTTATACCTATAAAGTTCACTTGGGTAGGATCCTAAACCGCTTGAGATTGTAAGGGTGCCTTGTAATTATTTTTAAATGCGCGTATGAGAGAACCTAATATCGGTTCATTTTGTGTTTATTTAAAGACACAAAGTCGTTGTTTAATCTAAGCCCTTGGATTGATGTTATCAACGTCCTGCATGCGTTCAATCCCAATCCATGTGAATATCTCTTAGCCAGTCAGAAAGCGTTTAACTCACCGCTTCTCTTAAACCGTTGGATGGAAGTCAAAAGGCCAAGACCAAACCCCAACCCTTGATTTTGAGCCGCCTTCTCGATCCTTCTCATCCCACTATATAAGGAGGCTAACCCTCATCCTTTGAGAGACTTTTGCCACTTCGTTTAATTCGAGTGAGAAGAGAAAAGAGAGAGAAGAGATAGAAACCATAGAGTTAGAAACCCTAACCCTAAATCGTTCCAAACACAGTTTCAAACCCTGAATCATATTCCAAAAATCAGTTTACACCAAACACTAACCCTGAGTGTTTGAGAGTTTTTGTGTTTTGGTTTGAAAGTTTTTTCGTGGTTTAAACCTCTTCGTTTTAAGATCTTGTGTCCAACTTAAACAATAGGTTAGATCTGTATTTATGTTTCATAGAAATCATAGATCTGGTCATTTTATATTATATTACACTTAGATTTGCATTCTTAGTTTCTCGTCTTGAGAAATTTGTTGTTGATTATTTTCTGTAAATGTTTCCATCTTCAAAATCAACAAAATCATTTTCTGTTTCTAGTTCTTTTGAAACAAGACCTTTGACCTAGTTGGAATCACACTTGGCGGTTTTTAATTTCAAAAATATTTTCAAAACCCTGAAACTGATTAAGATCTTGAAACGTCTTTCGATCAAGATAGCCGTGGATTCCGAGATCATTTTAAAGGTCAAATATGCTTTTAGTTTTCTAAGAAGAGAGAAACTGAAAATCACAGCATATAGATCTGATTTTTAATTTGCTAGGACTGTTTATAGAAATAAGCGTGAGTGTGTTCATGCATGTGTTAGAGCACCATCACAAACACTTACACACTACAACACTGAATGTGTTGGGTAATAAGATCTTGAAACAAGAGTCGGCATAAAGACTGGAATAAAGTGGAAGTTAGCAAATTGGGAGAGCCACATCAACAATCAAAACTGTAGAGAAGTTAGAAGGAAACCAGTGGGTACATTCCTAAACTTGTATAGGATTAATATGTGTGCATGTGTGTTATATAGTTTGGAACTGATATATTTTGTTTTAGTGGATTCTTTCCTTTTACTCCGTAGAGGGAGTCGTGGATGTTTTCTCAGTTGGGTGAGGTTTTACCACGTTGAAAATCTCTTGTCATTAATCTTTCTACATCTCCTCATCTCATTCTTGCTGGTGTGCTGATTTAAACTGTTTCAGTTTTGTTTTTCAAAACTTGTTAACAAATCTTGAGCTGATCTCGTGCATGTTTTATTAAACACATCTTGTTATTAATCTGATTTGATTTAAAGAAAAGAGTTTCTTCAAAAAACAGTTCGGAGGAAATAGTTTAATCTTGTATTAAGCGGCTTTCGTAACAGTTTTTCAGATATCCCTGAAAGACGGGAACTTTGGGGACTTCTGCTGGATGTACTGGTGGCGAAAGTCCAATAGGCAGTCAAACCAGTCTTTGTCTAGAGCGACAACGTGATAGGCCCTGAGCATTTTGATAAGTGATCAGGTTATTCCTTTTTTCTTCTTTTGAATCCTTTTTCGGCATTTTCTTTCTTTAAACTAATAGCGATCTTTGTTTTGGGGCTTGTAGGTGACCTTTTATCCCTGGGGGATGGCTCCTCTGTACATGGGGGTGATAGGCATGCATGCACAGATGCGATGGCTAATAGCGTATGAGTTTGGTAACTCTTAGTACTTGGGAGAGAGTTTGTGCGACACATAATGGAGTTCGAGGTGGCGGTCCCACCGGCGGTGCCTCCGATGTACATGAGGTGGATGCGAGAGATGTCAGACGAGGCTATAATAGCGAAGACTCTAGGTGAGACTTATTCTCTCTACATAGATATGGTGGAGACTTCGCCTAGATTTCGTGATGGGTTGGCTGATTCCATCATGTATTTATGATGTGGTGAAAATTCCTCCTCCTCTTATAACTTTGGGCAGGGGTAGGAGTAGGCCGGTGGGATCCGCCCACAACTTATGTGGAACGTCATCGTTAGAGCCAACGACAAATGAGGATTTGCTCATCCAGGTCATTCTGCTCTCATATAATTTTTTATTGACTAGAGGGGGTCATTGAGCCTACCGCACCTAACTAATACGGTGGGTCTAACAGGGGATTCCCCTCAGCATGTGGTATATCTCCCTTTTCTTATCTTGCCTCCTTTTGATTTCTTGGTTTTGCTTTTTACTGACTGATTTGGCTTTAGTTGTATTGTTTTACTTGCAGCATGTTCGGGTGTTAACTACTTAACTGAAGGACATCAGGGATTGGGTGGCCTCTATGACTTCCTATTTCAAGGACTCAGTTACCGTTCCTACTTGTCTAGTTCCACCTGCTACCTCGGACGAGGGATCGGGCTTGGGGAGTGGAGGTTCTACATCTCATCACCGGGGGAAGCGCATCTGCATCAGAGGTTAAGGGTAGAGAGATAGAGATAGAGATAGAGATAGAGATAGATAGATAGATAGATAGATAGATAGATAGATAGATAAATAGATAGATAGAGAGAGAGAGAGAGAGGGAGAGAGAGAGAGAGAGAGAGAGAGAGAGAGAGAGATTGAGGGATTAGGTTCGGGATGAGTCCCGTTGCATTGTATTTTTTTCGTTTTTTATCCTTCCTGAAATAATGTAATTGTGCAAATGGCAATATATATGAAACACATTTTTATTATTTGTTTTAATGAGTGATTATACATGCACTTTTTAATTTGCTGTTGAGACTGTAAAGATGATACGATGTTTATTTAAAAAAGATATTAAATAACTCGACGAAAAGACTTATGATAAAAAAATGACGGATAAAAAATGGATAACCCAAGTTTTTTTTTTTTAGTTTTTGATTTTGACAAAAAAAGAAAGATAGAATTTTATTAAATAAGGGGGTTGTTGATCGGCATACCCCTTGTCCTGCCTATCGGCATATGGGTCCATTCAAATCACCCTAAGGCTTTGATTACAATTTCTTACAGCCCAAAGTACTTGGTAGGGTAGGCTTTATTTCGGGATCTTTAGGTTTCTTGTCTTTAGCCACGGTATTTGTGTATAAAGGGGGGTAAAGGGGGTGTAGTTTTTCATCCATTATCATTTTCTCTTCTTTCTTATTTCTTACTTTTTCCCCGTTGTTTCCTAAATGGCCCTTCAAATGAGCATAGAATTTGCTTCATACCTCGAGAGTTTAAAAGCCACGTGTCTTTATAATGTAGACTATGAAACCTTTAATTTGCACCGAGTCTCTTTATGGAACAACCTGGATATTGATTGGAACATGTTGGTGGCGACAGCGCAATTCTAGTACCTTGAGGATCACATTTTCCAGTTTGGTTTTGATGAGTTATATCCGACCTACGAGGAGTTTTCAACCATGTTGGGGATAAATCCCAGCGTAGCAGCGACTATGCCTGAATTCTCTCGATCTCCTCGGGCGCTGTTTGTATAATTTCTTCACATTTCCCCTTTGGCGGCTCGATCATTGGTTTCTAAGGGAATGATCTCTCTTCCAGATGTCACGTATTTTATGTGTTTGAGGGGTTTCAAAGCGAAGCGGGACATGCCAGAGCTATTGCCCTAGGCCTAACTTTGAGGATCTTATTAGTGACATGGGACGTAATGGTGGACCCTAGATTGGCTACTATTATAGCGTGGATGTCATATCGTCGTAATCCTCCAACTGTGATACTGGTGGAGGCCCTGAACGGTCTAGATGCTTGGCGGGAAGGATGCTCTGACTTTCTAAGTGGGAGTGTGATTATGTTGTTCATGTGGATGGATGAGAGACTCTGTCTGGTGGTTCCCCTTGAATATCCCTTGGTATCCATGCCGAATTTCTTTATTCAATATTCCATCAGTTTTGTCCCATTCATATAGAACTGGGTAAATTGGTTCATGGAGCACGTAGATCAACGCCTTCGCTGGTCAGTGCCTTGGTGGGGAGAGATGCAGTCGATTCTGAACTGGGAGAATACCGATATGTTTGGTTAGTTGGCCTTTAGCAAACCTCATTTTGTTTCCCCTGGTGACTTATGCGCCAAATCGGATGGCAGTAGATAGAGCCTCTCGGGCTCTAGACTTCTTTCTTGTGGAAGACTTAACTGAATCCATGCACATTAAGTTAGGTTCTCCGTGGGAGAATCTTCGACCGTCAACCCGTCCTTCTCAATCCATTGGCGGGGTCTGGCATATTTTCGGAGACTATCTAAAATGGCTATGTAAGTGAGTGGTGGAAAAGATCTTGGCAGAAGAAAATGGACACATATGTTTTTTTCTTTTTGACACTATGGATGGGGGTAGTGGTTTTCTCCAGGCTAGTGAGGGCATGCCATTCTATGAAGCGCCTTAGGAATACCAATCAGGTAGGGGAAGTTTGGGGGCCTTAAGGAGAAAATGATGATGGGGTTGGGTGTTCCGACAGTTGTGCATATGGTCATTTTTAAGTTGGGTTCATTTCATGTGAAGCTTTTGTGTGACTGGGATGTGCTTGTATGCTTTTGGTGTTTACTTTTTCTAGGATTTGGGAATAATTTTGGGACGTTTAGGTTAGTCTTGTTTAAGGGATAGTTTGGTTAGCGAAGGGTGGTTGTTATGACTCCCTATGCTGATACTTCGTCTTATTTGTACTAAACTCCCCCATTTAAAATAAAAAAAAGCTTTTGATCAAATTTTTATGCCTCTTGATGAATTTTCTATTTGAATTATCTATACTAATCGCTAAGGCATACATAATCCTTTTGTTCAGGTAAATGACAAAATAAACTGTCATTCTCGAAGGTAAGAAATGAATAGCATTTTGTGAAAAATAAGGGGATCCTATGTAAAGTATATGAGTTGCCTGCGTACCTCTAGGGATTTTGAAAATTTTTTGAGTTTCATTTTGAAAGAAGATTTTTTTTAGAGAATCAAGCCCCACGTAGTTCTAAGTATAGGGAAATGAAGATATTTTTTTCGAATAGAAGGGAGATGAGATGAGTCATAGAGCGCCGAGATTTGGGATTAAGGGTAGAACTTCTTGAGATTTTCTAGGTTGAATGGATGTGCCATATCTTCTCCGTCAAGGTCAGTGAGCATAGCAGTGCCGCCTGACATGATCCTTTTCACAATGTAGGGGTCACTCCAGTCTGGCTTGAATTTTCCTCTGGTGTCCCAGACAGGTTCTATTATTTCTTTGAGGGCCAAGTCTTCTTCTTGGACACCAGGGTAATTGACTCTTATGTTGAATGCTCCTGCTATCTGGCGGTGATACCCTTGTATGTGTTATAGATCCTTCTTCCTCCTTTCATCCAAGAGTGACAATTCATCAAAGTGTCTCTGATACCAATCTTCCTCGCTAACTTTGCTTTCAAGAATAATATGCAGTGAATGTATTTCCAGCTCAATGGGTCAGACTACTTCCATGCCATATACTAAAGAGTAAGGGTTAGCCTTAGTACATGTACCGACTGAAGTGTTGTATCCCTAGAGGGCATAAGGGATCTGATCAGCCCAATCTCGATAACTCTCAGTCATTTTATCGATGATGGCTTTAAGGTTTTTGTTGGCGAATTTAACTACTACGTTGTTTTGGGGTCAGTAGGGGGAAGATTTATGCATTTGGATCCGGTACTCATCAACGAGTTTTGTGACCTTAGCTTAGAAGTGTTACCCATTATCTGATACTATCTTATGAGGTACCCCGTATCTGCATATGATGTTCTTTCAGATAAACTTGGCTACCTTTTTAGCTTTCAGCACTATGTATGACTTGACTTTGACCCATTTGGTGAAGTAATCAATGGCGACTAGGATAAACTCATGCCCATTTGAAGCTTTAGGTGTGACCATACCTATGATGTTAATGCCCCAAGTGGAGAACGACCAGGGAGAAGTCATGTTGTATAATTCACGAGGAGGTAAATTTTGGAGATTTGAAAATTATTAGCATTTGAGGCATCTTTGAATGTAGGCAGTGCAATCTTAAACTATGGGGGTCCAATAGTACCCTTGATGGTTGACTGTTCATGTGGGGATCACATTCCCCAATGTGGATCTTCTTCATCATTTCTTTAGCGTCAGTCCCTGAAATGCAGTGCAAATGCATTCCATTGAAGTTTCTCTTAAACAACGCTTTATCGCAGATGATGTACTGGGCAACCAATTTTTAGAGGGTCTCACGGTCTTTATTATCGGTGTATTGGGATACCTACCATTCTTGAAGAGATTCAAAATATTATAGTACCAGCATTCATCCATATCAAAATCGTCCTCTCTAACGAGCTTAATGCGGTAGTTATGATTTGGCAAAGATTATTTTTGGACTATGAAGGGGACCATCTTTGTTCCCTTGGTAATGTGGACTATAGAGGCTAAGGTATCAATGGCATTTGCTCAACTGTTCTTTACTCGGGGAAAGAAATGGAAGGTTATATCTTAAAACTAGGAGGCCAACTCTTCTAGGTGGTCGTGGAAGGGTAAGAGCTTTTCGTCCTTAACTTTCCATCTTCTAAGGACTTAATCAATGATGAGGGCAGAGTGCCCATAGACATCCAAGTATTTGATACCTTTCTTGAGAGCGACTTTGAGGCCTACAGTGCATGCCTCATATTCGATCATATTATTGATGCATGGAAAATCCAGCTTGATGGAAATGGGAGTGTGAGAGTCAAGAGTATCCCAATGATGTATCCTTTTTTGTTGGCAGTGCCGTCAAAGAACATTTACCATCGAAGGTCCTCCTGAGAAGGGCAGAGAATATCTTTGTCTGAGAATTTCGACACCTAAACACCAACCTCTTCCATGGGGTATTCAGCAAGGTAATCAGAGACGGCTATCCCTTTCATGGCATTTTGCATAACATATATGATATCAAACTCAAATAGCAGCATCAACCATCGAGCTATTCGACTAGACATGTCGAGTTTCTCAAGAAAGTATTTGATGGGGTCCATTTAGGACATAAGTCTGATGGGAAAAGTGAGCATGTAGTTTTGTAACTTTTAAGTGAGCCAGACCAGGGTGATAGATGCTTTCTCTAAGGCAGTGTAGTTGACTTTCAGTTGACATAGTAAATGGCTATTTCTTTACGGGTTTCTTCAATGTATCAGGCTAGCAATACCCCTATTACAGTATTAATTACGGTCAAGTATAAGAGTAGTAGGAGACCAGGCTGTAGTGGCATGAGTATCGAAGGTCGAGTAGGGTATATCTTGATTCTGTCGAAGGCTTCCTGATAGGCATCATTCCATATTTTGATAAAATCCTTTCGTAGGAGTTTGAAGATGGTTTAGCAAATAAAAGTCAGTTGGTTGATGAACTAGCTGATATACTATAATTTTCCCAAGAATCCTCAAACTTCCTTCTTCGTTCAGGGTGGTAGGGTCTGGTTTGATCCCCTTCTCGCTAACTATGAATCCTAAAATCTTTCCCTTTTTGATGCCAAAAATGCATCGGATGTACTCGTCGATTGTAGTAGTGGGAGTCCTCTACTAGTAAGTAGCCACTCGTAGTTTTGCATTCTCCCTTACCTCTTTAACTAGGTTGAGGTCTAACCTTCTTATCAGATCACTTTTGGGTTAATCAAAGTTAAGAACTCGATGGATGGGGAGTCCTAGTTCAGTAGGGATTGTAAAGTCGTTCGAAGAACTTTCAAAGGGAGGGAATGGGACCTTTCTGAGTCTTAGACTTCATAATCATGTCCTCTATATAGGCTTTGACCTCCTTGTGTATCAAATCATGTAAGATGGTTGTGGCAACCCTTTGGTAGGTAGACCCTGCGTTCTTAAGACCGAATGGCATAATCGTGTAACAAAAGGTTCTCCAGGGGGTGATAAAGCAAGTTTTTTCTTGATGATCAGAGTTCATATTGATGTGATTGTATCCGGAGAATCCATTAATAAATGACTTGAGGGCATGACTTGTCGTATTGTCCACAATCATGTCAATGTTGGGCAATGGGTAATCATCCCTAGGAGATGCTTTGTTCAAATCCTGACATTCGATGCACATGCAAAAGTTTCCTTCTGATTTTGGTACTAGTACAATATTATCTAGCCATGTGGGGTATTCGATCTCCCGAATGAAGCCTACATTAAACTGCTTGACTACCTCTTCCTTAACTTTGAGTGACCATTCAGTGGGGAGCTTTCGTATTTTTTGTTTGATCGATTTTCACTCTAGAAGAGTAGGAATCTCATGCTGAGCGTGAGCTTTCGTAGTTTCTGTTTGACTGGTTTGCACTCGGGATCATTGCCAGACATGTTGCCGTAGGACATGTGAAGACGTCCACGAATTCCTTCAGAAACTCTTCGAATTGAGCATTCTCATGCTCATTGACCAAGTATAAATTCTTCTTAATTTAAACCCTTAAGTTAGTGGTTTTTATATCCCGAACAAGGTAATTGAATCCTTTTTATTCCATATCATTGCCATTGATTGTTTCTAAAAATTTCCCCGAGTTTCGTGTATTTCTGATGGATTTCACAGGAATTTAGTGCAAGAAAAGAGAGAAAGAAACCGGAAGAAAGGAAATGATGAAAGGAAGAAAAGTCAAAGGGCAAAAGCGTAAATTTCTATCTAGAGTTCAAATTTGACACCTAAGTGGAAGTTGAAGTGCTTGATTTCACAAGAGTATCGGAAGAAACGACACACAAATCGGAGCTCGAGATCAAAAGTTATGGCCAGTCAAAGAAGAAAAGGAAAAAGTCAGCTTGGAAGAAATCGGACCGATCCGGGGATGTCGGACCGATCCGAAATGACCCAAGTCCAGTAGACCCCGGATGGATGACAAACCGATGACAGCAGAACCGATCCGGTGGGTACCGGACCGATCCGGTAGAATAAAAAAAGAATCGATCCGGTGACTGAGAAACGGACCGATCCGAGTGCTAACCGGACCGGTCCGGTCATGCGAATTGCTAGCATTAATTATGCAGATCATGAGGTGCATATCTGGTCAAATCTTGTGCAACAAGCGATTCTAGCTGTCAAATTCGTGCTACTTGGTGCTATAAAAGCCCATGCCCTACCTCATTCTGAAGTGTGTGGAATTAGAGAGTTGTTTTTATCCAGTTGTAGGAGGCTAGTAGGTAGGGTTTCTTTGTAGTTAGTTTTTAGAGGATTCTTGTAACCAAGAACCCTAGTTTTTGAAGTTTGTCTACTATTCAAGATTCAAAGTTCTATTCAAGATTCATCATTCATCCATTGCAAGTAATTTTAATTTATTGTTTTTACTGCTTTCCTAGTTAGTTTAATTAATTGTTGATTTCTAGTTTTCCATTCCCAATTCAGGTCATGTTCTCAATTTTATAGAGTTAGTTATGAATTCTTGCACTTTAATTTGTAAATTTTAATTTTGATTTCATTATGTTAAGCTAAGATTTTAAGGTTTGGGATGCATGAACCCATCCCAATGTAAATTATTTATGTAGAAAATAGAATTTAAATTAAAAATTTGAAAGAGTCATGCGAGACAATTTTACAACCATTGATTTTGAGGGATTAATAGTGTACCCTCACTATAAAACACATCCGGATCTCTCTTGACCGGATCGGTTTGGTTCCATCCGGATCGGTCCTGTTCCATCCGGATGTGTTTTTTTTAGAAAATTTTAAAAAATTGAAAAAAACCAAAAAAATTTCTTCAAAATAAATAAAAATTGGAATTTAAATTTATCAAAAATGTCACATTTATTCTATTTAAGGTCTCAAATTATTAACAATCAAAATGCACTAAGCCAAAATTGACCAAAGATGGAAATTGAAAGAAAATTGACGACTTAACAAATAAATGTGGAGATTGATCAACCCCGGTGAGATTTCGAGCCTTTCAATTTTTTATGAGTTTTTAAATCAAT
This sequence comes from Sambucus nigra, assembly GCA_949130495.1. Lineage (NCBI taxonomy): Eukaryota > Viridiplantae > Streptophyta > Magnoliopsida > Dipsacales > Adoxaceae > Sambucus > Sambucus nigra. The sequence goes on from OX422216.1 coordinate 331,767,725, forward strand.
CCGAGTTTATGATTAACTCAAAGTTCTTTTCAGCGTGTTAATAAGTCGTTGATGATCTCAATCCTTTGTTTTGATCGGTTATGGGAAATGTGCAAAATGTTGTCTCAAAATTCGTGCTAAATATATCTCTAAACTTAATTTATCTCGAGATGCATATGGAAATGTGATTAGCAATTTGGACAATGAAGTAGGCCCTCTTTTGTTTAACCCAAAAATATTATCCATACAAAATGTTGTGAAAAATTATCCCTTTGCAACCCAATTTGAGCCTAATAAAATATTTCCCTTTCGTTTGATAACCCGAAAAACCCAAATAGCCCGGAATTGTGAAAATTGAGAAAATTCATCAAGTAAGTCCAAATTGTGCAATAAAAAGGGGCAAGAGAAAACCGGAAAAAAAATGCTCAATAAAAAAAATAGCAAGAAAAAAAAAGAAAAAAATGAAAAGAGAAAAATGAGCAAATGCTCGAAAAAAGCACTAATGGACGTCATTAGGACATTTTCCAATTCCGAACATTCCGTCAATTCCCATTTTTACCCTTTACACTTTTTAACCCGAAAAGTCCTAACCGAGTCCGAATGGCGAAATTAATTTCTGCATGGAGAGCTAAGACATGAAAAGATAATACAAGAGATTAAAATGGTGTGATTAAGAGATGATGTTTCCCGTTTCCTAATAACTGTACTCCGATGATGAGATCTTTTCACCATATATTTCTTTCTTTTCAATTTTGTATGCATGAATTTGTGTCCATTATATTTACTCTTTATATCATGCATACCGAGAGAAAACAACCACAATCTGAGTGATTCATTTGTGAGTGCATCCGTAAGAATTTGAATCAAAATGAATTTTCAAAAAGTAACGTAATGCTCAATCGGTGGAAATTTGAGGTTTAATTTTTGGCTTTGCATACACACACACTATGGTTTGAGACATTTGAATATGAATTTGTGATGATTATTTTTCGAAAAGTTTAAATTTTAAGTATTTTGATATCTATTTGAGTCAATAAAGAATTTTGTGGGTATATTCACTGCAAATCCTCACGAGACAAAACTCGTCCTACTAGGGTAACCTAGGGGTTTAAAGGCTTGTTGCATATGCTAAATGAAATCGCTTGCCCGTGAAAAAGGTATTCTATCCCAATAAAAGAATTTTCGAGTGTTGAACTTTAAACTAATTTCTTTTACATTGCTCGGGACGCACAAAGTTCTAAGTTAGGGGGTGTGATTAGGCACATATTCTTCATATTTATCTCCTTAATTTCGATATTTTTATGATCCTATGCAGTGTAAATAGCTTGGATTTGTCTCGTATTATTCCTACTAACCCCTTTTGGCAAGTATTTCGTGTTTTGTGTATTTCTCATGTGCTTTATAGGTATTTCATGCAAGTTAGTGCGGAGGAGAACTCAAAACAGTGAAAGAAACCAAGAAAAGGAGAGTTGAAGGGCAGTTTCGTAAATTTTTAGCCTTATTCCGGAGGTGGGGACAACTAGAAAGTTGAAGAGCTCTAAATTACAAGAACACTGGAAAAAACGGCACCTCAATCCGAGCTACGGTGAAGAAGTTACGATGTTTTGAAGTTGCGCGATAATGAAGAGAAATGGACCAGAAACCAAACCGATCCGGATGGAACAGGACCGATCCGGATGGAACCAAACCGATCCGGTCAGGAAAAAAAGAACCGATCCGATACTAAACCGATCCGGGTCCGGACCGGTCCGGCGGTGCGAATTGCTGGCATTAATTATGCAGATTTTGAGGTGATTAGTCGGTGAAAACTTGCGCAACAAGCGATTCTAGCTGTCAAATTCGTGCTACTTGGTGCTATAAAAGACCAAGCCCTACCTCATTTCAAAGGGAGTCAAATTCTAGAGAGTAGAATATAATTTTAGAGAGAGAATCAGATTTTAGAGAGTCTTTTTCTAAGTTTGAAGAAGAAGAATTTTTCTAGATTCAACTTCATCTCTTTTCCCTATTGCTGAATACAAGTATCAATTTTTCACTCTCTTATTTATTCTCTATTTTATTTTCAATTCAATTCTCAATTGTTTTAAAATTTGTTACCAATGTTTGCTAGATCCATAATTCCATGTATTGGTATGAATTTGTTTTCTAGAAAAATCATGTCCAACTAAATTCTCAAGGGCTGGGGTACATGAATTCATTCCGAGGTGAATTACCCATGTAGAAAATAGAGGGTAAATTAAATATTTACCGAATCGTGTATGGAAATTATTCAAACTTAGCCGATCTTTTAATCCCTCTTGCCCTAGGTACTTGGGATGTTTAAGAATGCTATGCAAGTGTAATTTTCCATTCACCGTTTTGTATTTGCCTTTGATTTCATATGATGCGGGCAAGATCCTTCATATATGTAATGCTTAGGATATATAAAGACTGGATTTAGTAAAAAAAATTTAATTTACAATTCTAGTATTCTATACGGTAATTTGTTAAGCTTTGAGGGATTGTACCCCACCCTATTTTCTCTCATTTTCAAATCTAATTTCTTTACAATTTTTAGTATTTTTGTGCACATTTTATTTCATCACCAATTGGAAATTTAAACCCATCAATCATCTTTTTCTTTTCTTTTATTTTAACATCAACTTTAGGATTAAACTACCTTACCTTTGTCGTCACGTTCACACGTCCTAATTCCCTGTGGATTCGATACCCAGACTCACCACTATACTCCTTAAGAAGTGTAGTTACAAGTTTAGGTTTTTTTGTATTGAGGTTGGAAGCTGATAACAACGACTAGCGTATTACACGGACGCTCGATTTTTCCACTCGATCACTCATTAAGGGTGAACCTTATCCTAATCTTCCGTTGTTGGATACTAGAATCGAGAGTAATAACAATAGTTTCATCCTCATTAATTTGAATGCACTTATGTTTTTTATTATTAGTTGTATTAAGATAAGTTAAGAATTATTCATTTACAAAATAATCATCATTAAGAATTTGATTAGAATAAAGACAATTAATGTAAGGCACAACTAGATACTTAAAATCTTCATTTGTTTCATTTTCGAGAAAAACAGTGTTGAGAACCTCATCAAAAGAGGTCTCGATTACATTGTTATTAGAAAAAGGGGGAACAACAATAGATGAAGATAGAGGGTAAGTAACAAGGTTGGGTAGTATCCCAACGGGTGGGATTGGTATATAATTCCAGTTGAGGTCTTGATCAGAGTGGATGGGTCTGACAATGTAGTGCCTGAATAGATCATGCAGATTATCAGGCCCATTGTCTGTAGATTGAACTAGTTTTCGAAGTCACTTCCCTTGAAGATCTCGATAACTGCTACGACTATTTGAGTGAGAGGTTGCACTTGATACTGACAGTCTTCGACCTAGGAGTAGTTGCCTTGAAATAAGATTTCCATCCCCGTCTTCATCTTCTTATCTACATGGTCATCCCATGGTTCAAGAAATCCATAAAATAGGAAATCTTCACCGTCCTTAACGAATCTTCCATTTAGAGAATCCCTCGAAACAGTTTTGGCAGCTTCTAAACTCCTTTTCAGTTATGGTTGGCGGAGCATTATGAGTTCTTTTAGTGAAGGCCGATAACCTAAGCCACATGGGTAAAAGGCCTTTTTCAAGACTATGGGTTCCAGTATCCCTTATTGACATCTCCTTAGTCCTTTCTGGGCATGAAATGCATATTCTTGAACATTTCTATCACGTTGGCATTTTCGTGAGGATTATGCTCTAAACATAATTGGTCTTTAAAATCATCCCCTATTGGAAGGGGAAGTGGATCAACCATGAAGCCAAAAATAAGCATGTCATTCATCCCATGTATTTTTAGTACCGAATTACCGATGCCGACATTTATAGTACTGTCATCATCTCCCAAAATGGTAATGAGTTTCCCATTGGTGAATAATTTCAACTTATGATAAAGGGAGGAGGATATCCCTCTAATGCTATAAAGCTACGATCGACCAAGCAGCAGGTTAAAACATGCGGGTATGTCAATAACTTGAAACTCAGTAACGGGATTAATAGGGCCACAACCCCTATTCTGGGTGTTATGGATCCCATCACCTCTCGACGAGTATTATCATAGGCACGCACTATAGCGGAAGTAGAAGCTAGGTTACTTACTTTCAACCCCAATAAATTAAATGTTCTTAATGGGCAAACATTGAGAGAAGATTCATTATCGACGAGTGAGAACATGACTGTGTTCCCCATCACTTCAACGAATATGTTGGGGGAATAATTGTGATGTAGGTCAATTTTTGAAATTTCTTCTTCGGAGAAGGATAGGAGTCTAGTGGTGGTCAAGGATCTAACCAGTTCAAGACTTCTTCTCGAATAGTGGAAGGAGGTACTGTAGGCCCAATTTCTATGATATGGTGTAGGAAATTCTTCTTCACAATGCTAACGTGTTCTTCTTTAAAGGGATGATTAGTTATGGTGGTAGCTTTCTGTCTCCACCTTACTATGAAGTTGTTGATAGTTTATCCATGGTTTTGTTTGATAATCTCTAGATAATGTGTAACCTCTAGTTCTTCGTTATACTTGTAATGTTACATGAATTCCCAGGCGACATCTTCCCAACTACAAATTCTGGATTCTTCGATGGATAGGAACCAATGAAGAGCGCTATCATTCAAAGTATATTGGAACATTTGGGTCATTATCTCTTTAGAGGCACCAAGGACAGTCATGGCTCGATGATAACTGCGAAGGTGAATAATTGGGGTCCCGCTAGCCCCTAACTTCTCGATGGTTGGCATTTTGAATTTCTCCGATAATCCTGCTTTAGGGTAGGGAGACATATGAGTGCAGTCCATATATTTCGTGGATATCTTAACTTGGTCAAACCTCTTTGACAACAACTTGAGGTATTTCTTGACATTTTTTAATTATTCCTCTTTGGGATCAATGGGAACTGGCAAGTTATCCCCTAGTTGGGCAAGGTTTAGCATAGGGAGATGAGTTGGAGGTGGCCCATTGGCACGCGGGGAACGTGGAGCATGCTGATATTTTTATGAGAGCCAAACAGGATCGGGAGCGGGAGAACAAATGACATGAGGAAAATGAACCTCTGGTTCTTCACGAATTTGGACTCAGTTTTGGTTCATCTCATGAACCTTTGTTTGAAGGTTGTTAATCTTAGCACCGAGTTGGACCAGGACTACCATCAGATCAGGCTGTACATTCGATGTTTGATCGTCGTTTCCCATAGTGGACTGGTGATGGTGGATTCTGAACTCAAATGAAGATGTAGGGGAACTAACGGAGCTTCGGTGCGATTCGACGGAAGACTGAATCCAATACGGAGCCAAATCAAGAATAAGGTATGTGATTGAACTAAGAAGGAAAATGATTCAAATTTATTTTTGAAAAAGTGAAAAAGGAATTGTTAGAAAAAGAAAGAATGTTTTTCACATTTTTGGCAAAGAGAAGGAATAAATGTTTTTGGTATTTTGATGAATAAGAGGAAAATAATGTTTTTGACATTTTATATAAAAATGAGGAAGAATGTTGTTGGCATTTTTGGTAAAAAGGAGTGAAAAATGAGAGAAGAGTCTCAGCATGATTATTATTATGTTAATGTTTTCAATTGTATTAGATTTCCTAAATGTAAAAGAAATACCGGAAAGGAATGAAGCCTGGGAAAATTGGGTTTGAAAAATAGGTAAGATAGGGTTTTACTTGTTTCCAGACTCATGGACAAGGTCCTATTTTGAAAAAAATATAAAATCGCACAAAAATTTGGGCAGCATGCTGACTAGAAATTTTGATAGAGTTTCATACGATAACCGACAAACTAAATATGAGTTCCCTAGGTTTGACTCCTATATGAGGTTTATGAACCTTTTTGGGTTAGTGGAAAGGTTCCCCCATTTGGCATGGCTTTCACGATATACTCCTTGCTTTTAAGGGAAATCAGTACGTGTGGACAAGCCATTTGATATACCTGAGTGTACGTGAATTGTCTCACTATATACCTCGTGGGGAAAGTACGTGTGAGGTCAAATTAGATATACTCAACGTAGATGAACGAGTTACCTTCTATATACCTCCCGTCGTGAGTTCGATCAAGAGGTACGATGCAGGAGAAACCGTTTGATATACGTCGAAGGTACTAGGCAGATGGAAGGTGAGAGTCATATTGCTTAGGCTAACTTCAACCTGTGGACCAACGCCCATCACAAAGTGACCCCTAGAACGGGACAAAATTTTGGTCAATAGCCATGCTCTTGGTGAAGGAGTGTGCAAAATTCATGATTCTTGATTAGGATATTATGGAGAGGGTCTTTTATGATGAACATTATATTAATAGGGAAAAATGTACAAGTATAAAAAGTAAATCTAGCATTGATCATGAAGATTACACTGAGCATGGATATATATATATATATATATATATATATATATATATATGTGTGTGTGTGTGTGTGTGTGTGTGTGTGTGTGTGTGTGTGTGTGGTAGTGAACCTAAGCATAGATATTCTATCTCATGTGTGATAAGTGAAAGTGAGCATGAATATATACAAGTGTGATAAGTGGAGGTGTGTGCTAGTGAATCCTAAGCATGGATATTCTAAGTGGTGTGTGAAACATGTGGATATAAGTGATAATACTACAATTGTAAGTATTGTGAGGTGTACATGGAACATGTTTACAAGTGAGTGAAAGGGAAAAGTGAGTGATGGGTGATATAAGCGTGAGGTAAATATATACAAAAGTAAATAAATAGAGAGAAAAGGGAACATAAAGGTAGGTGCAGACGCACATATGTGGAAAATGATAACACACATGCAAACATAGTCTACTCCACTTATGATAGGTATCCCAAACGGAGTCTCCATTGTGGTCATCCGTCGTTTCTTTCCTTCCCTTCCTCGGAGGGCTTCGGTACTCGCATGTGCGGTTGAAGGGAGAAAATAAGAAAGGTCTCGCACCCTTTTTAGGAGAGTTACGGATGTCGTCAATGTGGAGTGATGTAAAGAAATAGAGTCGCCAACCCATTTTTCACAAAATAGGGAAAAGAAACGTTGTCGCCATGAGAGAACGCCATTAAATACATACTAATTCTTGAGGAATCAATAGTTCAAAGTTTCAAGGGCTAAGTTACGGAATGGAAAGGTGTTAGGCACCCATCCCGCTCTTTTGGTCTCTTATGGGCATGTGTTATTATTCTCCTTAAAAACTCCGTGAAGTGTGTGCGCGGGTATATATAAATGGATAATGGAATTTCTCAACTCACGCCATGGATAAAGGCGGAGTGATATCATCAGTAGGAGTGTTTCAAAAATAATAATTAAAAACATAATATTTGCGCTTATTGGGATATCGATCGTTATGGTGAAACGATAATATAGGTTAGATAAAGCGCGAATGCGTCTCTAATGTGTATGTCATTGTTGTAACTTATTTTCCATCCAAATTCCCTTGAACCTATAAATAAACTCAAAATTTGCATAGGGTAAGTAAGGGAGTTAATCCAACTCTAAGGAGTGAAGAACCAAATATATGAAGACATGTGTAAATTCATTTCCATATTATTATTTTTTTATGATTTTTCAAGGGATTATTAATTAACTAACTGTACTAATTTTTTTTTAACATCAACTAAGATGAAATATCTAATAAGAGAAAATGATATAAACAAAATTGTGCTAATAAGTAAACTAACTAATTGGACTCACGAGGGCTTCAAAAATTCATCCATAGAATATGAGATTTGCACTCGTTAATCATCATCCAAGATATAAACTAAAACAATTAAAGCATGTGAGGATTGAAACAAGAGTAACAAAGAGAAATATATCAAACCCATTTATGCCTTGAGTTGGAGTGAAATCTTCAATTACAACCAAAATTCTCTCAATTACAATCAATCACTAATATATTTCGTTTTCTAAAATAAAAACTAAAAATAAAAAATAAAATAAAAACTAATTATAACATAAAATGGATGAATGCATAATGGACTCTTAAATAATAAGAGAGATTTGCTAAAAATGCAAATCCTCAAATTATAAAACTGTACACTAGAATTATATAATATCCCATATTTTTGAGGGATTTTATTTTAATGATGGAATTATGATTAATTAAATTAAATGGAGAAAATTTATTTATAATTAATCCGGATTTAAATGTAATAATTACTAGCGTGACGAGAGTTAGTATTTATTGATGATAATTATGTTGAATATAATTAGTGACTAAAGTAATGTATGATTAAGAAAATATTATTATGGCTGGGAGTGAAAAATATGACAGTTACAATATACTTGTTGGGACGCGCATGTGAGTCGTGTTGGTATTACTTTATTGGGTTAAAAAGATGATTTATTTTTAAGTAACTCGTATGACCATTTTGAGTGAACCGATGAGTCCGGAAGGGTCGAGATAGTCAGAAAACTCTACTCGGGTGTTTTATTTGGGTTTCGGGGCAATTTAGGCCAAACCGACACCCCATAGGGGTATTTTAGTCTTTTGAAATTTTTGGGAATTAAAATGGACGAAAATATAAAATTAAAAAGGAAGAACATGTGGGTAATAGTCTATTTGTGAGTTTTCAAACCTACGTGAGAGAAAGAGAGAACCAAAGAGGAAGAAAAAGAACTCCATAGGATCCCAGGGATAAAAAACTTAAGCTCTCACATCAAAAATTATACGACCGCGTAGATCATGAAGAGAGGATCACCCCTATACCAATTTCATCCAGCGAATCAGAAGCTCACAAAAAGGCAAGTGTTTATCTTGTTGTATTTTTACAGCATATATGATTCATGTTAATTTACTTGATGAATTAATCATAATATCATGTAATTGGGAATTTATTCATGATTGTGGTATAGGAATTGCATGTAATTATTATTTTGGGGAATAAAAACCTAAGTGATATATTGAAACCACGAAATTTTATCTACGTTTAATGGGTCATTAATGGTGATTATATGAAATTAGGACATGTTAAGGATTTACGAAATTTATCAAAATTCATGTTGAAATTTTAGGGACTTGATGTTAAAAACGGATGGGAAACTGTTCTAATACCGGGGGATATAGTTTAGAGTTGTTGAATTTAAATTAGTATGAGTTTTGGATGATTTTGCTGTTGAATGAATTGGGAAAAAGTAACTTTTGGAAGTCAGGGACGAACCCTGAATTCTCGTTCGAAGACCTCGAACAACCTCGTTCGAACAAGAATTCCAACGAGATTACTAACCAGATTTTAGAGTTCATTCGAAGTGAGAAACTCGTTCGAACGAGAATCCCCAGATTCTAACAAGATTTGAGAAACTCCAATTTTCGCCCAAATGAGTTAAAAATCCTTCTAGGTCCCTTTGAGTGAGAGAATAAGGCCTACGCTATTCTAGAGTAGCTTCTTTTCATAATTTAGTAGTGAGAGGAATGGTGTAACTACTAAGGGAATGGGTTGGGATGATAGAACCTTAAAGATTATATGCGATAGAGAGGTAAATCGTACAGTTAAATTATTGTGGGTAGTAGGGATGAATATACTACATTTAAATTCGGGAACTTAGGTTGAGTGAATACCTAATGGATATAATAAGTTGTGTGTGTACTTATTGATTGAACTATTATGTGTACGACATACCTACGTTGCTTTCTATCGAGCGGAGGTTACAAGTTGTGGACAATCATGCCTTGAGGAGCCTTCGGGTGGGATTTTGATTTGTACAACTAGAGTATAGAACCTCGGTACAGGCTATCTATGGGAATGATAGTGATGACGGTCGTATGGGTGCGTCGGTATGTGCATAGACCGTCGGCTTGGAACTATTTTTTCCCCCAATATGTGTGTTTGTTTTGATGGTTCGCGAAATATTGAACCTTTAGTCCTTTATGCAATAAACGATGCAGCATGACATGATAACAAAGTATGCCGGCACCGCAATTGTGTCTCGGGGTGCAGTGTTGAATATATATATGATTAAGCATATGTATATATATATATACTTGTGATACCATCTACTGTGTGAATTAAGTAGACATGTATAGTAATGAAATATGAAATGAACTAAATTGGTGAATACTATACCTATATTAAAGTGAAAGGGCGCTTATCCATGTTAAAGAGAAGTTGATTATAGGTATTATGTATATCGCGAGGGAAATACATGGGAACCATTTTGGGCTATGATTCGATGTTAGACGGGAAAGAACTAGTTAGCATGGGAATAAAAACTAATAGGTTTTGATGGAACGGTAGGCGTGCACATTAGATGAGAAATGAGCATCTCAAGTGAGTACGATAATCTAACATGATTAATATATGTGATATAAACTCATTTTAAGCACTTGCTGATTTTTAAACTGTTTTCAACTCGGGCTCTGACCCGTTTTCTGCAAATCTCTTTTTCTTGTCAAATTAATTTAGGTGCCCAGGGACACTAAGCATAGGAGTTCCATTCACTCGACGAGCTGTAGCTACTATGGAAATTACAGGGCCTTGGTAGTAGACGCCTCTATGTCTATCATTCCTTCCTTTTGAGTTATTTCATTAGTTAGGGTATGTTGTCCCTATTCTATTCAGACATTCAGAGATTTTGGATTTAGTTATTTACTTTATTCAATTGTTGAGTTTATTTCTATTTGATTATTGTATTTGGGACTTAGACTGAAAATGTTTTCTACAGCTTCATTTATTATTGCAGTTATTTCCTATCATATGAGATTGATGTGAATGGTGAATGTTTAATCATTTCGTTAACCTAGTTTTATGTTAATTAAAAGATAGAATTTTGACATCAAACTTTTTAAATATTCGGTGGTTAGTATTTAATAATAAATTTTTTGACAGTGATGCATGATCTGAACCAACTGGATATTCTGATTTAATTTAATAAAGGACTAATCACCCGGTAATTAATTAGGCGGGGTGTCACAGGTGGTATCAAAGCATCAAGTTCTAGAGTCCTTAGGATCTATGCGGCTTATTATGCTTTTCAAGTAGCTTTCGTTGATATAGAGACCTATATTTAGGACTGTTGTATTCATTAATTGCACATTCTATGTCTTCAGCAATTTCAGATATTTACTGTGGACTTATAAATCTTCTTTTTTATTTCAGATGCCTCCCAGACGTGCACAACGAGCCAATAGGGATACCCAGCCCGAGCCTCAGCTAGCTCCGACCGAGGGTACGATGAATTCTGCGGAAGTTGTCACTATTGTGGCGTAGGCGGTGAATACAACATTAGTCGTGGTATAGCAGGCCCCACCACAGGCACCAGCAGTGGCTCTAGCACCAGTGCACGCTTTCCCTTCTTCTTGGGAGCACGACACAGATGCCTTCCAAAAGTCACATCCTCCAGAGTTCGTAGGAAGTTCAGATGTGGTGAAGGCGAGCCAATGGAGGAAGGATATTCAGAGACACCTGAGGATGTATGAGTGCAATGAGGTGCAGAAGCATATTTTAGCCACCTTTAAGCTGGTGGGGGCAGCGCTACAGGGGTGGGAGTCCACTACCACTGCAGAGGAGAGATACAACTTGATTATTTAAGAGTTTTGGGTGCGGTTTGACCGCAATTACTTCCCTTACTCCGTGCAGACTGAGATAAGGCAGAAGCTATTGAACCTCAAATAGGAAGGGAGGATAGTTGCTGAGTATGAGGAAGAGTTTACTGATCTTCTGAATATAGTGCCAGATGAGATACCGACGGAGGAGAAGAAAATCCATAGGTTTATGGAGGGATTGACTTGGAGGATTCATCAGCATCAGTTAGGGAATATTTCATTGTCCACTTACTCTGATGTGGTTAATGTTGCCCTACTACATTATCAGGACCACCGCTTCCATCAATAGGGAAGCAAACGAGTCGGGGAGTCCAACCAGTAGGGCCGGGCAGGAGGTAGTAGTGCCAGTGGGGCACCCACAGCTCAGGGATAGGTTCGTCAGGGTAAGCAGAGTTCCCATCAGGGGGACCCTGCTAAGAGATTTCATTATGGAGATTTCAGACAGTGGCAGGGAGGTTTTAGACAGGGACAGCCTGGCCAACAGCGATTTCAACAGGGCCAGCAGGGCCAATGGAGGGGTGGAAACGACCATCAGGGCTGAGGACAACAGGGGCAGAGGGGAGGAAACTTCCTGGTGAGGTGATTTACTTATGGAACACTTTCCACAAACTCTAGGATTGTCCTCAGAGGGGTGGAGTCCCGCAGTAGCAGCAGCAGGGCACTCGTCAGGAGCCCCGTCGATTCATATTTTCGGTCGCCCACCCATCACCACCCCAGGTACTATTTTTGCCAGCCATTCTAGCAGCCCCGGTGTAGTAGCAGAAATTACAGTATGGGCGTGTCTACAATGTCCATCAGGCTGCGATTCATCAGGCCCCGCCCACAATCGAGGGTATGTTTTCTATTCATGGGACTATAGGGAAGATATTATATGACATGGGGGGCTTCACATAGTTTCATTGCCACTAATTTTACACGCGCCACGGTGTTATTAGACATGGAAGATACCACAGTTACTAGCGTAGACTCACCTATGGGCTATGGGTCTTTGATATTCTTTATATGTCAGGGGAGTAGGCATAGAGATTGGGAGATTAATTTTACCAGTCGATAAGATTGTCTTAGAGATGCACGAGTATGACGCTATTATCGGGATAGATTGGCCAGTTACGTATAGGGATATGATTAATTGCTATAGCCCTAGTATTGTGTTTGCCATGTCAGGTCAGGAGATGTTTTTGGTGCAAATGCCTCGTCCTGAGGGAGGTTCGTCGACCCATTTATACATAAAGGAGGATACCTCTAAGGGAGTGGTAATACTACTTGATTCGATTCTGGTTATTCGTGAGTTTGCTCATGTATTTTAGCACATACCGGGATTATCGTCCAAAAGGGAGATAGAGTTTGTGATAGACTTGGTGCCAGGAACTTGGTCGATTTGCCATGAACCTTACTGTATGGCTCTGACAAAGATGAGGGAGCTACGGGATCATATCGAGAAGTTATTGGGTTAGGGTTTCATCTATAGGAGTACCTCGCCTTGGGGTGCTCCCGTGCTATTCGTAAAGAGAGAGATGGGTCGCTACAGTTATGTGTTAATTACCGAGAGTTGAATAACTTCACGATACGAAATAAATATATGTTACCCCGAATCGATGACCTATTCGACTAGTTGAGGGAAGCTTCTTATTTTTTGAAGATATACTTGAGGTCGGGGTGCCATCAATTACATATTAGGGAGTAGGATGCCCCTACGACTGCTTTTCTGATGAGGTATGGATCTTACGAGTTCAGGGTTATGCCATTTGGGCTAACCAACGCACCAGCCGTCTTCATGGACTTGATGAACAGGGTGTTCAGAGAGTTCTTAGATCAGTTTGTCATTATTTTCATTGATGACATTCTGATTTATTCCTGAACTAAGGAGGAGCACGTTGAGCATCTGAGGATGGTTTTACAGACTCTACATAAACATGAGTTATATGCGAAATATGAGAAATGTGGGTTTTGGCTAAAAGAGGATCAGTTCTTGGGGAACATTGTTTCTGCGAAAGGGATATCGATATATCCAGGGGAGGTGTTAGCTATGAGGGAGTGGGGATAGCCCACGATGCCGACTGAGATACGTAGTTTCCTGGGTATGGCATGATACTACAGGCGGTTTATTCGGGGATTCTCAAAAATAGCAGATCCATTGACAAACTTGACTCGCAAGAGGGTACCATTTATATGGGATGATGCCTACCAGTTGACTTTTGACGAGCTGAAGGACAAGCTGACTTCATCACTAGTTCTATCCCTACCTAGGCCAGAGGTGGAATATCTAGTTTACACTGATGCATCCTTACTAGGACTTGGGGGTGTGCTTCAGCAGGAGGAAAAGGCGATTGCTTAGGCTTCCCGTAATCTTAAGCCTCATGAGAGGATTTACCCACCCACGACTTGGAGTTAGCGGCAGTCGTGTTTGCATTGCAGATATGGATACATTATCTCTTGGGGAGAAATTTTGCCTTTTCACGAATCACAAGTCACTGCAGTATTTGTTCACGCATCGGGAGCTGAATATACGTCAGCGGAGGTGGCTTGAATTTGTGAAGGACTACCAGTTCGATATCCATTACCACCTAGGGAAGGCCAACATAGTAGCAGACGCATTGAGCCGTAGGCAAGTAAATGAGGTGGCCGAGGCGTGGAAGGCGAAATGGAAAGAACTCGGGCATCAGGATGTAGTTTCCTGCTCATTCATATCAGTGATGATGATTACACCGGAGATAGTTACAAGGGTGATACAGGCTCAGGCAATGAATTCCTTCTGTTAGGATAGGATTATCCAGCTTCTAGTCGAGGGATCAGAGTTCTTCTCCGTGAGATCGGATGGGGGTTTAGGATTTAATGGCAGACTAGTAGTTACAGAGGGGGAGGATCTACGACATGCAGTGATGGCCGAGTCACACAGTTAACGATTTACGGTACATCCTGGAGGGGATAAGATGTACCAGGATATGAGGCGACAGTATTAGTAGAGTGGCATGAAGAAAGACATCGCCGAGTTTGTGTCGAAGTATACCACTTGTCAGTTGGTGAAAACAGACCATCAGAGACCAGGAGGGTTACTATAGCCATTAGAAATACCTACGTGGAAATGGGAGAGCATTTCCATGGATTTCATCACAGGGCTGCTTACATTACAGAGGGGTCACGATTCCATATGGGTGATTGAGGATCGGTTGACTAAGGTAGCTAATTTTATGCCAGTTCGGACCGATTATACTACGGGGCAGTATGCTCAGATATTCATTTTCGAGATCGTGAGACTCCACGGGGTTCCCCTTGATATCGTGTTTGACCGGGACAAGATTTTGGTGTCCAAATTTTGGGAGAGTTTCCAGTAGGTCATGGATACTGAGTTACGATAAAGTTCGGCCTATCACCCGCAGACGGACGGGGAGACAAAGAGGACAAACTAGATGTTGGAGAATATGTTGAGGATGTGTATCCTTGATTTTGGAGGGGTGGAAGAAGTACCTTCCACTGGTGGAGTTTGCTTATAATAACTCCTACCAATTTACTATTGGCATGGCTTTGTTTGAGGCGTTATATGGTAGACCTTATCGTTCCCCAGCTTATTGGATTGAGGAGGGGGACAACAAGATACTTGGGTCAGAGGTTATTCAGGAGACCTCGACTAAGATTGAGTTGATACAGAGTCACATTCAGGTTGCTTAGGATATGAAGAAAAGTTGCACCGATGCTAAGAGGTTATTCAGGGAGTTCAGTGTGGAGGATCAGGTGTTGTTGTGAGTATCTCCTATAAAGGGGGTAATGTGGTTTGGGAAGAAAGAAAAGTTGGCACCGAGAAATATCGGGCCATTCCCTATTATTGAGCGGATTGGGCCAGTAGCTTACATGCTTGGGTTACCGGAGCACCTGCATAGGATTCATGATGTGTTCCACATTTCCTCGCTGAGGGGATATATTTTGGATGACTTGGCTCACACCAATATTTCCTTAAAGGAGATTGATCTGCAGCCCGATACTTCCTATAAGGAAGGTCCAGTTGCGATTCTAGACCGTAGTGAAAGGAAACTGAGGTCAAAGAGAGTGCCATTAGTACAAGTACAATGGCGGCATCATAATGTAGAGGAGTCTACCTGGGAGCATGAGGATGACATGCGGGATAAATATCCAAAGTTATTCCTACCAGGTATACCTTTATTCTGTTCTTTTTTAAATTTCGGGACGAAATTCCATTATTAGGGGGAATTATGTAATACCTCGTATTTTTTAGGGATTTTATTTTAATTATGGAATTAGGATTAATTAAATTAAATGGAGAAAATTTATCTATAATTAATCCGAATTTAAATGTAATAATTACTAATGTGACGAGAGTTAGTATTTATTGATGATAATTAGGTTGAATATTACTTAGCGAGTAAAGTAATATATGATTAAAAAAAATATTATTATGGCCGGGAGTGAAAAATACGGCAGTTACAATATACTTAGTTAGGACGCGCATGTGAGTCGTGTCGGTATTACTTTATTGGGTTAAAAAGATGATTTATTTTTAAGTAACTCGTATGACCATTTAGAGTGCGCCGATGAGTTCGAAAGCGTCAAGATAGTCAGAAAACTCTACTCGGATGTTTTATTTGGGTTTCGGGGCAATTTAGGCCGAACCGACACCCCAGAGGGGTATTTTAGTCTTTTGAGATTTTTGGGAATTCAAATGGATGAAAATAGAAAATTAAAAAGTAAGAGTACGTGGGTAATAGTCTATCTGTGAGTTTTCAAACCTACGTGAGAGAAAGAGAGAACCAAATAGGACGAAGAATAACTTCATAGGAACCAAGGGATAAAAAACTCAAGCTCTCACACCAAAAATTACACCAACATGTAGATTGTGAAGAGAGGATCACCCCTATACCAATTCCTTCTAGTGAATCAGAAGTTCACAAAAAAGGTAACTGTTTCTCTTATTAGATTTTTAGAGTATATATGATTCATGTTAATTTAGTTGATGGATTAATCATAATATCATGTAATTGGGAATTTATTCATGATTGTGATATAGGAATTGCATGTAGTTGAATAGCTATTGTTTTGGGGATTAAAAACCTAAGTGATATATTGAAACCAAGAAATTTTATCTGAGTTTAATGGGTTATTAATGGTGATTATAAGAAATTAGGGCCTCTTGAGGATTTAGGAAAATTATCAAAATTCACATTGAAACTTTAGGCATTTGATGCTAAAAACAGATGGAAAAGTGTTATAATACCAGAGGATATAGTTTAGAGTTGTTGAAGTTGAATCGATTGGGAAAACATAACTTTTGAAAGTCAGGGACGAACCTAAATTCTCATTCGAAGACCTGCCCAGGTCGTTCAAACGACCTCATTTGAACGAGAATTCCAACGATATTACTAACAAGATTTTAGAGTTCGTTCGAAGTGAGAAACTCTTTCGAACGAGAATCCCCAGGTTCTAACGAGATTTTAGAAACTCCAATTTTCGCCCAAATGAGTTAAAAATCCTTCTAGGTCCCTTTGAGTGAGAGAATAGGACCTACGCTATTCTATAGTAGATTATTTTCATAATGTAGTAGTGAGAGGAATGGTGTAACTACTAAGGCAATGGGTTGAAATGAGATAACCTTAAAGAGTATATGCGATAGAGAGGTGAATCGTACACTTAAAGTATTGTGGGTAGTAGGGACGAATATACTACATATAAATTCGGGAACTTAGGTTGAGTTAATACCTTATTAATATAATAAGTTGTGTGTATACCTATTGATTGAATTATTATGTGTACGACATACCTACGTTGCTTGCTATCGAGCGGAGGTTGTGCGTTGTGTACAATCATGCCTTGAGGAGCCTTCGGGTGGAATTTTGATTTGTACCACTTGAGCATAGACCTAAGTACGGGCTATCTGTAAGAATGATATTGATGACGTTCGCATGGGTGCATAGGTATGTGCGTAGCCCATCGGCTTGGAACTATGTTCGCCTCCAATATATGTGTTTATTTTGATGGTTTGCAAGAGATTGAACCTTTAGTCCTTTAGGCAATGAGCGATGCACCCGGACATGACAACAGAGTATGCATGCACCACAGCTGTGTCTCGGAGTGCAATGTTGAATATATATATATATATATATATATATATATATATATATATATATATATATATATATATATAATTGTGATACCATCTACTGTGTGAATTAAGTAGACATGTATAATAATGAAATATGAAATGAACTAAGTTGGTGAATACTTTACCTATATTAAATTTAAAGGGAGCTTATCCATGTTAAAGAGAAGTTTATTATATGTATTATGTATATTGCGAGGGAAATACATGGGAACGATTTTGGCCTATGATTAGATGTTAGACGGGAAAGAACTAGTTAGCATGGGAATATAAACTAGTAGGGTTTGATGGAACGTTAGGCATGCACATTAGATGAAAAGGTGAGCATCTCAAGTGAGTACGATAATCTAACATCATTAATATATGTGTAATAAACTCATTTTAAGCACTTGCTGATTTTTAAACTGCTTTCAACTCGCGCTCTGACTCGTTTTTTGCAAATATCTTTTTTTTGTCAAATTATTTTAGGTGCCCAGCCACAGGGACACCAAGCATAGGAGTTCCATTCACTCGACGAGTTGTAGCTGATGTGAAAGTTACAGAACCTTGGTAGTAGATTCCTCAATGTCTATCATACTTTCATATTGAGTTATTTCATCAGTTAGGGCATATTGCCCCTTTTCTATTCAGACATCAGAGATTTTGGATTTAGTTATTTACTTTATTCAGTTGTTGAGTTTATTTCTATTGGATTATTGTATTTGAGACTTAGACTGGAAATGTTTTCTCCAATTTCATTTATTATTGCAGTTATTTCCTATTATATGAGATTGATGTGAATGGTGAATGTTTGATTATTTTATTAACCTAGTTTTATGTTAATTAAAAGATAGAATTTTGACATCAACCTTTTTAAATATTAGGTAGTTAGTATTTGATAATAAATTTTTCGAAAGTGATGCATGATCTGAACCAACTGGATATTCTGACTTGATTTAATTGAGGACTAATCACCCGGTATTTAATTAGGCGGGGTGTCACAAATTCATCCAAGGAAATAAATTCTACATCATCACTTTATGATGAGATATTTAATAAAAATGCAAATACTCACCATAAAGGGATGTGTAAGGACATTATCCCTCACAGTTAAGTATGTCATATACCGCTACAAGTCGTCAAGGATTGAGAAGATTACATCTACACAAGACGAATCCGAATTACCAGAAGACTTCAATATTCAAGCCCAACAAGGATGAATTTTGTAAAATGTGTTTAAGTTTCATTTACATTTCACATTAAAAGTGTTGTGATATTTTTTATAAAAGTTAAAATGGTTTTTGAGATTTTAATAAATGATTTTTATTTTTCAAAAACATTTTATCATAAAAGTTTTGGATAAACCTTTTCTGATTTCGTAAAAAATTTAAGTTTTGAGGTTTCCATGTTTTTTAAAAGACTAAAGTTTTTTTTTTGGATAAGTGACTGTTGTTAAAACAACGTCACATCTCGTTCAAACGAGATTGACTTTCACTCGAACGACGTTGTCCCTCGTTCGAACGATAGAGGTTTTTGCTGACACGTCACCGCCTTGATTTTTATTATAAATAAGGGTGTGAGGCTTCTCATTTTTCTTGTGGAGAAAACCTGGTTGTCACTGAATATGTTTTTATACTATTCTCCAACCATTTTAGGGTTCATAACTTTGGTTTTACAATTCACAATCCCAATTGTTTTTGCGTGAGTTGTTTTGTGGAACCCAAAGCATAGTTTGCTACTGTTCATACTTTGTGGGGAGATCTCTACAATCGAGGGATGTGTGCTATTGTGGAGTGAGTCTCGACGGAGTTTTGTGACTGCGTGTCATTAGGGAGTGTTGCGGTGTTCCTAGGTTGAAAACTGGACCGCGGTTCATGTAGGTCCACTGAGTGTGGACTTATTGCTGATAACATCGACCGACACCTTCCGGTATTTAAGTTTCAAACTGTATTTCATTATAACTGTGTATGTTGTGATTTACAATTATAGTGAAATAAAAAGGTTTTGCCATGAGGGGATTTTTTTCCTCAACTTTGTGTCGCAAATTTTATTTATGTTGGTTTGACACTGCACGCACGTTGCTATGTGAATTTAAGGGTTGGATTTATTTGATTCATAAATTGACACTAATTAAATAAGTTTGTGATTGGAATTTGCACAACTATTTAAATCGATATTACACACGACATTCTCAAATTGGTATAAAAGCGGGTTACGCTAATTTATCGCGTCTTTCTATTTTTCATAAAAATTGTGTGATATTAATTTTTTTGTATTTTTTAAAAGTTTGTTGCAATGTTTCCAAACAAAAAATTATATAGTCGGTTGCCAATTTTTGACGGCTCTAATTATGATTAATGAAAAGCCCGAATGAAATCCCATTTACAAGCAATCGATGAGAGAGTTTGGTTAATTTGTGAAAGAGGTTGAACTCCTCCCACTATCACCGCAAATAATGTCACGAATTTAAAATCTGTGTCAGAATGGACTAAGGAAGAGTTTAGGTGGAGTACTTACAATTGAAGAGGGCTTAGTGCAATTTTCGGACACGTCACCCCTGACGAGTTCCGGTGTATTATGACGTGCACCACGTCTAAAAAAGCGTCGGATATTTTGCAACTCACCCACGAAGGCACTAACGTGGTCAAAAAGTCTAAAATTTAAAATTTGACCACTCAATTTGATACCATCACCCTGATAGAAACTGAGTGTTTTGACGACTTTTATGCTCGCTTGTCTGACATTGTCAACACTACTTTTAACCTGGGTAAGCCTATACCTGATGCACGAGTGGTTAAAAAGATTTTAAGATCGCTGCCAAAAGTTTATCCCTAAAGTAAATGTTTTAAATACCTTAGGAAATTTGAATCTTCTAAAATTAGAAGAGTTGGTAGAAGACCTACAGACATACGAAATTGACATGTTTCCCGACGCTGTCAAACCTAATGATAGAGGGATAGTAGTTAAAGCCCAATCTAAGAAAAAGAAAGTGAGGTGATTCCGAGTCTGAGGACGAGTCTAATTTTGACATGGCCCTGCTTGTAAAGAATTTTAAAAAAATTCTCCAATTTTCGAAAAAAAAATCTTCCATTAAAAAATTTTCGGAGAAAAACAAAAATAAAGACAAGGCCAAAGAAAGCGGTGAGAAACAGAAAGAGGGTGAAGAAAAGTTTGAAAATTTAAAATGTTTTGAGTGTGAGGGGAGAGGGCATAAGTCGTTTGAGTGTCCCACTAGACTTAGGAGAGGGGGGAAGAAAGTTGACATGCCCTCCACACTTAGTGATAATGAGGGAGATGAGGATGATGAGACCCATAAAGGTTTAGAACATGGGATGTGTGTAGATTTTTTGAGTCGTGTGAGCACATCCAATTTGTCCCACGTTGATAGTGTTCACGAGGGAGATGGTGATGAGTCGAGTGTTTCTAGTGGAGATGGGAGCGAGTTTGAGAGTGGAGATGAAAGTGATCTCCAAAAAGCATTCAGGGATTTGTACTCCGAGACCTTGAAAATAAAGAAGTATAATAGAGATTTAGGTCGTCAGGTTTTAGATTTGGAGAGAGAAAAGGAAGTTTTAAGGAGGTAAAAGTTTGACTTGACCGGCACGGTGTCTAGTCTGACGACACATGTATCCAACTCGAGAGTGATGTCGAACGTGCCTGGGATTTCAATGTCCCTTTAAAGAACGCATCTAAGAAAGTTGAAAATATAGTTCTTAATCTCGTTTTGGATGGTGGTGAGAATTTAGGAAAAGGTCATGACGGTGTATCCACTTCTATTGTTGCACCCGAGCCAGTTCCCACTTTAGTGATTCGACCCAACCCACCTAGGCGTCCCATACCTGTTAAGGGAGCACGTCCTAGAGTTGTTGAGAGAGGTTTACCTAGGATGATTTATGTATGCTCCCATTACAAAACGAGAGGACACCTTAGGGAGTTTTGCTTTAAATTAGGTTATGTGTCACGCTTTGCTCCTACACATGTTCGCACACATGCATTCACTCATGATACTTTGCTTGCACATTGTGAAAGAGAATTTGCACATTTTCGAGAGCAAGTAAAATTTTTGGTCAAGACTTCTCTGATTTGATGGAGTTTTTTTAAAAGATGGCACCGTCTTTGGAAAACTCCACTGCACCTACTGGATGAGGTCTAGACATATTTTCTAGAATAGGGTGATTTATATAATGACACTTTTTTCCTATTGCTCCTATGTATCATTTTGTAGTTTATATTGTTTTCTTATTTTTGGTACTATTTTAGAACTGTTTTGGAACTATTTGCCATTCCAGGAATTATTTTCACGAAAAAAATTTCATTGGACAAAACTGCACGTCATTCTGGGAATCCTGTGAAAAACTAATTTTCTCATTCAAGCGAGATCAGTTCTCGTTCAAGAAACATCGGTTGTTGTGCAAAGTTGTCGTTCTAACGACATGCACTCTCATTTGAGCGACATTGATTCTCGTTTGAACGACCTGTGTGGTGTTGTGGATTTTCTGTTTGTAGTCCTCTGTTTCACATTAATATATTGTTTGGTACTACTGGGTTGTTTCTGAACAGTGTTCAAAAAAATACAAAAAGATTTTCTTTTTTATAAAAATTTTTAAAAATCCAAAAAGAGTTTTGTATTTTGTTTGCACCTTATATGAATTGTCAGTTAGGATGACCAAGTCACAACTTCATTCCATATCCACATGACTGTTTGATAGTGTTTTGAGACAATATATTGTGTCATTCATGTGCTTTACAAAGTTTGGAGTCTTTGAGATGATATAGTGTTGTTACCTACATGATAGACTCTATTTGTCCTTTATTTCACACATGCACAGATATGTTTGACTTTTATGCTTGTCTATCACATGTTGTTTGAGTGTTTATCTTAATTATATCTATAAAACGAACCCAATGTGATAAAACTTTACAAAATGTAGTGCATGATATAAACCTCTTGTGAGTTTGTGTGTTTTATTTTGATAAACGAAAAAGGGATGCGAAAGGTACTCTATTTTTTTCCTTTGCGATAAAGCCACCATTTAAATGGACCTAAAAAAGTCAGGAATTGGAAATGATCCGAGGACCAATGAGGTTTAAAAGAGCCCGAAAAATGTAGATTGGTTTTCATAGAATACGTTTTTATACTATTCTCCAACCATTAGAGGGTTCATAACTTTTGTTTTACAATTTACAATCCTAATTGCTTTTGTGTGAGTTGTTTTGTGGAACCCAATGCATAGTTTGCTATTGTTCATACTTTATGGGGATATCTCTACAACCGAGGGTTGTGTGCTATTGTGGAGTGAGTCTCGACAAAGTTTTGTGACTGCGTGTCATTAGGGAGTGCTGCGGTGTTCCTGGGTTGAAGACTGGACTGCGGTTCTTGTAGGTTCGCTGAGTGTGGACTTATTACTGACGACATCGACCTACACGTGCTAGTATTCGAGTGTCAAATTGTATTTCATTGTAACCGTGTAAGTTGTGATTTACAATTATAGTGAAATAAAAAGGTTTTTCCCTGAGAGGATTTTTTCCTGAGCTTTGTTTCACATATTTTATTTATGTTGGTTTGACATTGCACACACATTGCTATGTGACTTTAAGGGCTGAATTGATTTGATTCATAAATTGACACTAATTAAATAAGTTTGTGATTGGAATTTGAGCAACTATTTAAATTGGTATTGCACACGGCATTCTCATGATGGTGAAGAAATTACTTCCAAAAGGGATGAAATCAACCACATCAGTCTACATTAATATAGTTGCTAAAAATGCAAAAATTCACAATAGAATGATGGAGTAGAATTCATCCAAGAAATCAATTATACCACACCATTCTATATTGAGATATATGCTAAAAATGCAAATACTCTCTATAGAGGGGTGGAGGAGAAGTTATCACACAAAGTTAAAAACGAAAATGAGGATTCTCTCTTCATTGGCTCCAAGTCTTCAATTTATAGAATGCACATGGAGAAGGGGCAAATTGGATATGATAATTGTGCATGAGAGGGTAAGGTGGGAAATATGCATTATTGTGCCTGTGGGAGATGTGGTGAGAGTATAATGGGATATAAGGTAGAAGTCATATGGGTATAATGTTAGGTGGTATTTTAGGATTATGGATAAATCATTCATTAAACATGTGGGTTTCTTTCTTTGGTTTTATTTTGAGAATAGGCAGAATCGGGTATTGATTTTAGGTTATGGATCTTGGTGGGTTTGTGGGTTTAACAAACGGGTTGTTGGTTTGGCAAGTTAGAATGTGAACTCAGGTTAGAACTCGGGTTGAGGGAGACGGGGGCTGAAGGTCGGATCTGATATTGTACCCGGTTAAGAGGTTCATGGGAAGTCGGGTGGCATCAGGGAAGCTCGAGCTATGGGTTCTAGTCATCAGATTTGAATAGGGGAATGACCGACGTTAGGAGGATAGGGGGGCTGGTCAGAGTTGTTGCCGGTTTCCATGGAGATGGAGGTCGAACTCGTCGAATTCGGGTGTAGCAAGTGGTAAGTGGGTAGCTGGCAAAGCTACCTTGGAGTTACGGGTCGTGGGTTTTTAGGTTAGAAGATTTGGGATTGGATGTTGGGTTGATGATGGGTGGTCTTTATGGAGGGGTTTGTATGGGGTAAGTGAGAAGTGGGTTTTAGTTATGGAGGTGAGAGGAGAGAGAGTGTGGGTGGGTAAGAAGATGTGAGATATGTTTGTGTGTGAAAGGGTGTATGGTAAGAAGAGTGAGGGTGAGTGAGTGTTTTAGGGTGTGGGTGAGTGTATGATGTTAGAGGGGTGTGTGTGTTAGTTTGTACCCTTATTAAAATAACACTACCCAAAAAAATTAACAAAATAAAAAATAAAATCCTAACCCATTAATAATAAAAAAAAATAAAATAATAAAACTAACCTAACATTTAAAGTAAATAAGTTAAAATAAAATAATATTAAAACTATAACAAAAAAAACTAAAAACGAATCATATAAAAATCTAATAGAATGCACACCTATAAAACTATAAGAACACTAAAAATAAAAGAAAAGAAAATAATAAAAACTCACATGAAACACAAATAAATCCTAAAAATATACAAGACTCAAAACAAAATATAAAATAAATCCTAAAAATAAAAAAACAACTCAAAAAAAATCTAAAAAATAAAAATAAAAAGAAAATAAAGTGTGCAAACTAAACGCACGAGGCTCATGAATGGGTTTAAGTAAAGGTTACAAAATAGGATAAAAGGCACATGGGTTAGGTTCTGGCTTAGGGACAAGGTATAGGCTATGGGTTGGGGTTTAGGCTCATTTAACCGCATCACTCCCACACTTGATGTACTTAACCACTTATTTTTAGCAATTGTCTCAAATTAAGTTTGGTTGACACCGCAAATACTTATTGACCTACAAAACAAACAAATACCAATGTAAGTTCGATTTTATCGAGAATTAGCAATTAAAAACTGTCAATTTAGGATTTTATTGAAACACTTTTGGGTTCTTATCAACAAGTATAATATATAGAAATAATATATGAATAAAAATATGCAAGGAGTACTCGAGTCTCGGTTTTAACTCGAAACACCTATGTAGCCTAAAAAGGCATCAAAGTCCATGTAGTTCGCATGCAATATGAGGGTGGTATTTATCCCATAAATTCAACCGGGGCTTTTATATAGATGTGTGTGTCGAAAAATGATGTTTTGATTTGAGAAAATGTGGTAAGGAATTCCGTTTGGAATTTATGAGTAAACCCGCTTTTTTTCAATTTATAGAAAATACGTTATGTGCAATACTACTAATAAAAAGTGAGATTATTGTATGCATGGACTAACAAGAATGAAATGCTAAAGTAATGATTAGATAACTAATGCGAAAATAAGGAATTAAATAGATAGAAAGATGTTTAGACTTTCTTTGGAGACTAGAAGATTGATGTTGATTATTGAAAAGGAATCCCTCACAAGTGGATGGAGGTTGTAGGATAAGGGGGAAAGGATTTTTGATAAATTGGGTGTGAAAGGGATGGAAATGGAATGTGGAGGAAAGATTTCAATAGAGAAACCACGCTGACTTTGGAAGAATATTGTTGAGATCACTGAGAGGTATGTTTTTGGGGTGCCCTTCAAAGTGAGCTCATTCTATCATTATATAGGGCCAAGGGGGTGCCGATCAGCATTGTCCTTGTTCTGCCTATCGGCAGGCATCCCCAAACACACTGTCGTTAGGCTAGGAAATGGGTTTGCCATTCGACAACCTCATGTAGATTCTAGGAAAAATGGTCGTAAATGCAATCCGTAAGTCCAAATCGTGCATAGGGAATACCATTGGAAAGGGTATTCAGATCCCTTTAAGAATCCATTGGTTTGCTCCTTGGTTCAGGAGTTGACTTTGGTCAAACGTGGCTTAAAAGTTCCTGACGGTCTTTTGGAGAAGAGATTCCCGGAGGAAAATAGATCGTTCGCTCGAACCATAAGTCCAATTCACACATAGGATGGACCATTGGAAAGGGTATTAAAAGATCTTCAAAGATTCATTTAGTCTCATTGATTTCGAAGAGCAGAACTTTGTCAAACGGGTCCCAAAAATGCTCGGTGATCCTTCAGAGTAAAATGTATTGTTCATCCGTACTGTAAGGATAATTCGCACGCAGGACAGACCGTTGGAATGGTTATTCAGAGCCCTTTGATGATTCATTCAGCCTCATTCGAGTTGAAGATTTGATAGGAGTCAAACGAAGCCGCGAGTGCCCGTGGCCTCCAAATCAATTTTTGAGAGAAAATGAATAGTTCATTTGAATGGTATGGCCGATTCGCGCACAGGGTAGATCATTGGAAAGGGGATTCATAGCCTTTAAAAGATTCAATGAGATTTTCCTCGGGAGAGGAAGTTGATTAGGATCAAAATGGGGCTCAGGAGTGCCTGGTGGCTTACAGATTGATATTTGATAGTAAAATGGACCGTTCATCCAAATTCCAAATTGTAAGGCCTATTCGTGCACAGGGTGGACCATTGGAAAGAGAATTTAGTGACATTCAAATATTCATTCATCTTTCGCTCATATAAGAAAGTTAATCGGGGTCAAATGGGGCCCGAAAGGGCCTAATGGCCTCTAGATCGATACTCAGAGTATGACCTAGGGTTCTATGGTGAAGGAGGAAGTTCTAGGGATCTAAGGAGAGTGTCTTAGAATGTGGTGTCTACACCTTGGATCACATTTTTTAGATGAAATCATTTATCGGTGGTGTTACCTGTGGCTTGGTGAAAGTCATAGTAGGTACCATTCTTGAAGTTTTTAGGGAGTTGGTTTGTTAATGGTTGAGGTTCTAATGGTTTGATGAGATTTAGAGCTATCAAGGTCTGCTAAACTTTTGATAGGGGAGCATGGAGCTCAATGTACACTTTTTAATAGGATTGGGGCTATTTTTTGGTGTCCAAGAAGTAACAAGTTGTGATATGTTATTGATAGTTGAGACTGAACGATTAGAGAGCTTTTCATACTTCTTCGGTGTAAATACCTTCTTTGATTTCCACACCAGCCTCTCAGAGGTCTAGGAAGTGCGAGTAGTAATGACCTCCCATGAAGTTTTAGAGATGAGCCAATAGATTCTTCTTCATAATGCTCACTTGTTCCTCCCCTGAGGGCTTATTACTCATAGTGGCAACTTTTTATCTCCACTTTCTAATGAAGCTATTAATTGATTCCTCATGGTTTTTCTTTAGTAGCTTTAGGTCTGCGCGTGACCTCTAACTCTTCGTTGTATTTGTACTAAGACATGTAATACCCCGTATTTTTATGCTATAATTAATTTGGGGATTTATTTAATAAAAATCCGGAAATTAATTATGTTATAATTATTAACGTGACGTGAGTTAGTAATAATATGAAATTGTTGAATATTACTTAAGAGCATAGTAATATATGGTAAATGTCACGAGTGAATGAAAATGACAATTTTGGTAATTTTAGTCGGGACGCGCCCGTGTCGCGTCGGGACTAATTATTGAGATATAAAAGTAAATATTTTATGAGTTGTCCGTATGGTCGTTTTGAGTGCGCCAACGCGTCCGGAAGGGTCGAGATAGTCAGAAAAGTGTACCCGGGGGTTTAATTTGGGTCTCGGAATATTTTTAGGCTTAATTAGTGACCCGGGAGGGCGTTTTGGTCATTTTACAAATTAGGGTAATTAAACCCACGAATTTCAGCCGTCCTTAGCAGCCATTTAAGTCAGCCTTTTAGGGTTAGATCATTCAGAACCCTAAGACGGCTAGTGGAGAAGAGAGGAGAGACCTTGCTAGAGGATTCAAGGCCAAAAACACCACCTTTTGCACCACCGTCACCACCAACGCGTAGATCGCAAGGAGGAGAACGCAACCACACCAATATCAGCAGGAAACCAGACCTCTGAAATCCCAGGCAAGTGTTTAACTTGCGTATTTTCGTTGGTGCAATAATCATGTTAGTGTAGGAATGATTAAGAGTATAATCCATGGAAGAAAATCCAATTTTGATAGGGATTTGCATGTAGAAATCATATGAACCTTATTCTGGAAATTAATATGTGAAGTAGATGTTTAACCCACGAAATTATGATGATTTGTTAGAAGGAATTTCTGGAGAAAACTGATTAGAACAAAGGTTAAGAAAACTGTAGGGTTCTTGATGATTAGATGAAATATTAGGTTGTTTAATCATGTTTATTGATGTATATACGCATGCTGATCGTTAAAGAAACCTGGAATTATGTTAGGATGTAAGCAGTAGACTTTTTGGGTCAATTAGAGTTGGAAAATATGAGTTTTGATGAAGAAACCTAAGCAACCCCGTCACTGCAGTATCTGCAGAATTTTCACAGACCTGCTCGATCGATCGATCGACCCTAGATCGTCGATCGATCGAAGGTTCGATCGGTCGACCCCCAGACGTCGATCGATCGACCCTCCCTGGCAGCCTATTATCCCCCTTGTTTAATTTGTTGAATTAATTTATCGTGGAATAAACCTTGGGCATTCTAAATAAAATGATTTGGGAGATATTGAGGACCAGTAGGGTATATGGACATATGTTAGAACCTTTAATCTTCAACGAAGAGGGTAATTATGGGATGTTTACTTTAGGTTGTTAAATTTATGAAACTTAAGGGTGAGGTGCGTAAGAGAGTTACGTTGGAATCAAATAAAGTTATTTACTGAATTCTAGAATTTGTAAGGTTATAACCCATGAGTATTAGGTAATGAGTGAGAAAACCCTTCGAATTAAGGTTAGAGGCGAAACCTTATACATTATACTAATAAGGAGAAATTTAGGGCAAGGGTTGTAATTATGGGTAATAAGAGTGACCTATATTAATATGATGAAATCGGTATATTTATATGAATGTGTGTACATATATTATATACATGTGAAAAACGTACCCGCGCTACTTGCTATCCCTGAGGTTACCGCGCTGGGACGATCGTATCCTGTGTTGCTTTATGGGGATATTGAATCGTACCCTAGAAGATAGAGATCCTAGGTACGGGCTATTAAATTGATAGCCGGACGGTCCTAAGAGACGTGTGGGTATGTACTGACCTCTTGGACTTGGAATCTATGCTTCGCCTCAACGTTGTTTTGTATATGTTAATACAGTTCGAGAGTGATTCCGAACTTGTATTTCCCTTTATGTGATCGATACGGGGATTGGATAGCTGAGTATGCCCGCACCATAGTTTAGTTGGGGTGCCATTATATATATATATTTTATTCGAGTAGTTAATATATATATGAGGTTATAAACTTTGAACTGCCTACTGTGATTGATAAGTAGAACATGGTTGTTGACTCAAATTATTAAATACTTGTTTTGTGAAAATATGAAAAGGCACGGGGAAATCTTATAATTTAATGAAGCTAAAACGAGAGGAATACTACAAATTGAAAGTAACCTTTTTATAACATTGTCATCTTTAGTTTTGGAAACATTTGAGTAAGTTAAGATAAACGAACCATTTGGAAGGTTAGTACGATAGGAGTGCACATTAGAAGAGAGGTGAATATTTCTCAAGAGAGAGACGAACTAATATGATGTTGCATTGGCCTGTATCAATTTAAATACTTGCTTAACGTATTCTAAAATCAAACACACTTTCGGGCCCTGACCCGTTTCCTTCTCTCTCTCTCTCTTGTATATATATATGTATATTTTTCAGGTGCCCAGCCACGGGGGCGTCTTGCTTAGGATTCTTTGAGAAGAACGAGCTGCAGTTTAGGTGGGAGTTGCAGGTCCCTTGAGTAGACGGCTTCTGTCATTGACTCCACTCCTATTACTCTCATTTATGGGGCACGTGTCGCCCTTTTTATCATTTCATTTATTGTTGGGGATTTTTATATTTCAGTTATTCCAGTATTGTTTATGGGATTTGTTTCAGGATGGTTTATGATTTTAGTTTTATATTATTGACATTCGATTGGTGAATGTATGGTTTTATTTAGATTTCGTGGTGTGATTCTCTAATGTAGAAATGTTGTTTTGGTATTAATAAAATCTTTTCTTTAATTAAAATTTGGAAGTTTGTATGAAAAATGTTTTTGACACTTAGCTTAATTATTTAGGGTGTTAAATTGAAAAAAAAAAATTATTTTTATCGACAGTGATGCTGAGAATGAACCAACTGTTTACCTTGATTTAATTTAATAAAGGAGTGATCGCCCGGTATTTAATTAGGCGGGGTGTCACAGGTGGTATCAGAGCATCAGGTTCTAGTGTCCATAGGATCTGTACGGCTTATTTTCGCTTTCAGCTTAACGTTATTGCTATAAAGCCCTATTGTTAGGACTGTTGTATTCTTGCTTTCACGTTTTAGTCTTCAGCTATTTGAGATTTGTTGATAACTGTAGACTAATAAACTTGTTCACGTTTCAGATGCCTCCGAGACGTGCTCCGAAAGATAGGCGTGCCCAAGCCGACCAACCAGCAGCTCCGGCACCAGGCACTATGAATGCGAATGAGGTAGCCGCCATCGTTGCTCAGGTGGTAAATGCCGCGATAGCGGTGATTCAGCAGGCTCCACCACAGGTCCAAGCAGTGGCGCCAGTACCAGCACAGCTTCCATCTGTATGGGAGAGAGTTCGGGATGCTTTTCAGAAAGCACATCCCCCTGAGTTTTCTGGTAGCTCCGATATTATTACTGTCAGCCAATGGAAGAAGGACATCCAGCGGCACCTCCGTATGTATGAGTGCACCGAAGTGCAGAAGCAGCTATTGGCCTCTTTCAAGTTGGTGGGAGCCGCATTACAGTGGTGGGAGTCCACTACTACTTTGGAGGAGAGGGACACGATCCCTATTCAGATGTTCTGGGAGCGGTTTGACCGCAAGTACTTTCCACCCACAGTGCAGACTGAGATGAGGCGGAAATTGCTAAATCTGAAGCAGGAGAACCTTACTGTAGCCGAGTATGAGGAGGAGTTCACGAGACTTCTCACTATTGTGCCGGATGAGGCACCCACTGAGAGCAAGAAAATTTTTCTGTTTGTCGACGGGTTAGCTTGGAGGATCCGTCAGCACCTTATTGGGAATCTATCCCTGAGTACTTTCACTGACGTACTCAATGCAGCACTACTACATTGCCAGGATCACCGCTTCCATCTTCAGGGAAGCAAGAGAGCAGGAGAGTCCAGCCAGCAGGGCAGGACCGGGGGTAATAGTGCCAGTGGGGCACCAACTCAGGGACAGACTCGTCAGCACGAGCAGAGTTCCCATCAGGGGGACCCTGCTAAGCGATTCCGTTCAGGTGATTCTAGGCAGGGATTCGGGGGATTCCGGCAGGGCCATCAGGGTCAGCCTAATCAGCAGGGCCAACAGGGCCAACACCGACCGCAGGGTCAACAGTAGGGCCAGCAAGGCCAACAGCGTGCACATCAGGGCCAACAGGGCCAATGGCGTGGAGGTAACGGCCAGCAGGGCCGTGGTCAGCAGGGACAGAGGGGAGGTAATTTCAGAGGCCGGTGTTTTGTGTGTGGCAAGCACGGCCATAAGCGTCAGGATTGCCCAGAGGGCGATAGGGCCCCACAGCAGCAGGGAGCCCGTAATGAGCCGCAGAGACCACTCTTTCCACCTGCCCTTCCAGCTCCAGCCCAGATGCCAGCCCTACCAGCCATTCCAGCGGCTCCAGTGCAGCAGGGGCAATTGCAGTACGGACATGTTTATAACGTCCACCAGGCGGCAGCTCCACAGGCACCACCCGCGATTGAGGGTATGTTTCCTATCCATGGTACTATGGGTAAAGTTTTGTTTGATACGGGGGCAACGCACTGTTTTATAGCTACGCATTTTGCGAAGTCCGTAGGATTGTTAGCCACAGCAGAGAGCACCGTGACGTGTGTCGACTCACCACTGGGGAGTGGGTCACTTATATTCTTTATATGCCGGGGAGTAGGGGTAGAGATCGGTAGCTTGGTATTGCCTGCAGACATGCTAGTCTTAGACATGCACGAGCATGACGTGATTATTGGTATGGATTGGCTCGCATCTTATAGAGCCATGATTGATTGCTTCGGTGGGAGCATTGTTTTTTCCATTCCGGGGCAAGAGATGTTTATAGTGGCGATGCCTCGCCCAGGGGGAGGTTCGACCGCTCATTTATATTACATTGAGGAGGATACCTCTAAGGAAGTTGTGATTCCTTTGGATTCGATCCCAGTTGTTAGGGAGTATTCCGATGTGTTTCAGGAGATACCAGGCCTACCGCCCAGTCGTGAGATAGACTTCGTTATAGACTTATTGCCGGATACGAGACCTATAGCACGCGCACCGTACCGTATGGCTCCGGCAGAGATGCGAGAGCTACGAGATCAGATTGAGCAGCTATTAGGTCAGGGTTTCATTCGTAGGAGTACCTCACCGTGGGGCGCTCCAGTCTTATTTGTGAAAAACAGAGATGGCTCACTGAGATTGTGTGTGGACTACCGGGAGTTGAACAAGGTCACGATACGGAACAAGTATCCGCTGCCTCGAATCGATGATCTGTTCGGCCAGTTAAGGGGAGCAACTTTCTTTTCGAAGATAGATCTGAGGTCGGGGTACCATCAGTTGCGAATTAGAGAGCAGGATGTTTCGAAGACTGCCTTCTTGTCGAGATATGGGTCCTATGAGTTCAGGGTGATGCCGTTCGGACTCACAAATGCCCCAGCCGTTTTCATGGACTTGATGAACCGAGTGTTCAGAGAATTCTTGGATCAGTTCGTCATCGTCTTCATAGATGATATCTTGATATATTCACGCTCCGAGGAGGAGCATGCCGAACACTTGAAGCAGGTTCTTCAAACTCTACGAGAACATCAGTTGTATGCTAAGTACGAGAAGTGTGGATTCTGATTGCGAGAGGTACAATTCTTGGGCCATGTTGTTTCTGAGCAGGGGATAGAAGTTGACCCGAGCAAAGTGTCAGCAGTGAGGGAGTGGGGGCAGCCCACGACACCGACGGAAATACGTAGTTTCTTGGGGTTGGCAGGATACTACAGGAGGTTCATTCGGGGGTTCTCCAAAATAGCGGGTCCATTGACGAATCTGACTCGCAAGGGGGTACCATATGTTTGGGATGACGCTTGTCAGTTGGCTTTCGACGAGCTGAAGGACAAGCTTACTTCGGCACCAGTCCTTGCTTTACCGAAGCCGGGTGTAGAGTACCTGGTTTACACAGATGCGTCCTTACGAGGACTTGGGGGAGTACTTCAGCAGGAAGAGAAGGCTATAGCTTTTGCTTCCCGCAAGCTTAAGCCGCATGAGAAGAATTACCCCACCCACGACCTGGAGTTAGCTGCGGTCGTCTTTGCATTGAGAATTTGGAGGCACTATTTATTGGGCGAGAAATTTCGTTTGTTCACAGACCATAAGTCACTGCAGTACCTGTTCACTCAGCGATAGCTGAATATGCGTCAGCGCAGATGGTTAGAGTTTGTGAAAGATTACCAGTTCGATATACAGTATCATCCGGGGAAAGCCAACGTAGTTGCTGATGCGTTGAGCCGTAGACCGGTTGACGATGTAGCGGACATCTGGAAAGCAAAGTGGAAGGAGTTGGGTCACCAAGACGCAGTAGCACGTTCTTTCATATCCGTGATGACAGTCACACCCGAGATTGTTACGAGGGTGATACAGGCACAGACCACAGACCCGTTTTGTCAGGAGCAGATTGTACGACTTCTAGCCGAGGGTGCTGAGTCCTATTCTGTTAGTTCGGATGGAGGGTTGCGGTTTAATGGGAGATTAGTGGTTCCAGAAGGAGCAGAGCTACGTCATGAGGTGATGACTCATTCTCATGGGTCCCGATTTGCTGTACATCCGGGAGGCGATAAGATGTACCAGGATATGAGACGTCAGTACTGGTGGAGTGGGATGAAGAAGGACATCGCTGAATTTGTGTCCAAATGTTCTACTTGCCAGCTGGTGAAGGTGGACCACCAGAAACCGTCGGGATTACTTCAGCCGTTGGAAGTACCTGCGTGGAAGTGGGAAAGTATTTCCATGGACTTCATTACAGGGTTGCCTACATCACAGCGAGGCCACGATTCTATCTGGGTGATTGTAGACCGTCTGACCAAGGTGGCTCATTTTCTGCCAGTAAGGATAGATTATACCACGGGTCAGTATGCCCAACTATTCATCGCTGAGATTGTCAGATTACATGGGGTGCCCCTGAATATTGTGTCAGACAGAGACAAGATTTTTGTGTCGCGTTTCTGGGAAAGCTTTCAGGAGGCTATGGGTACAGAGTTGAGACTGAGTTCAGCTTACCACCCACAGACAGATGGACAGACAGAGCGTACTAATCAGATGTTGGAAGATATGCTACGCATGTGTATCCTCGATTTCGGGGGAGGTTGGGAGCCACATCTTCCACTGATCGAGTTTGCTTATAATAACTCCTATCAGTTTACGATTGGCATGGCTCCATTTGAAGCTTTGTACGGCAGGCCTTGTCGCTCTCCAACCTGTTGGCTCGAGGTGGGGGACAACAAGTTATTAGGACCAGAAGTGATCCAGGAGACCTCCGCAAGGATGGAGATAATCAGGAGTCGTATTCGGGTAGCCCAAGACAGACAGAAAAGCTACGCCGATGCGAAACGATTCTTCCGGGAGTTTAATGTGGGAGATCAAGTGTTGTTGCGTGTATCTCCTATGAAAGGAGTGATGAGGTTCGGGAAGAAGGGAAAGTTGGCTCCGAGGTACGTAGGACCATTTCCCATCATCGAGAGAATTGGGCCAGTAGCATACAGGTTGGGTTTGCCAGAACATTTACATCGCATCCACGATGTATTCCACATCTCGTCGTTGAGACGATACCTTCGGGATGATATGGCCCATACTCACATTACGATAGATGAGATCGACTTGCAGTCGGATAGCTCTTACGAGGAGAGATCGGTGGCTATTCTAGACTACAGTGAGAGGAGATTGAGGTCGAAGATAGTTCCACTCGTGCGGGTCCAGTGGGAACATCATAATGTGGAGGAATCCACTTAGGAGCGTGAGACAGATATGCGTGAGAGATATCCAGAGTTGTTTTTACCAGGTAGGCCTTATTTTCCGAATTTCGGGATGAAATTTCCGTTATTAGGGGGGAAGTATGTAATACCCCGTATTTTTATGCTATAATTAATTTGGGGATTTATTTAATAAAAATCCGGAAATTAATTATGTTATAATTATTAACGTGACGTGAGTTAGTAATAATATGAAATTGTTGAATATTACTTAAGAGCATAGTAATATATGGTAAATGTCACGAGTGAATGAAAATGACAATTTTGGTAATTTTAGTCGGGACACGCCCGTGTCGCGTCGGGACTAATTATTGAGATATAAAAGTAAATATTTTATGAGTTGTCCGTATGGTCGTTTTGAGTGCGCCAACGCGTCCGGAAGGGTCGAGATAGTCAGAAAAGTGTACCCGGGGGTTTAATTTGGGTCTCGGAATGTTTTTAGGCTTAATTAGTGACCCGGGAGGGCGTTTTGGTCATTTTACAAATTAGGGTAATTAAACCCACGAATTTCAGCCATCCTTAGCAGCCATTTAAGTCAGCCTTTTAGGGTTAGATCATTCAGAACCCTAAGACGGCTAGTGGAGAAGAGAGGAGAGACCTTGCTAGAGGATTCAAGGCCAAAAACACCACCTTTTGCACCACCGTCACCACCAACGCGTAGATCGCAAGGAGGAGAACGCAACCACACCAATATCAGCAGGAAACCAGACCTCTGAAATCCCAGGCAAGTGTTTAACTTGCGTATTTTCGTTGGTGCAATAATCATGTTAGTGTAGGAATGATTAAGAGTATAATCCATGGAAGAAAATCCAATTTTGATAGGGATTTGCATGTAGAAATCATATGAACCTTATTCTGGAAATTAATATGTGAAGTAGATGTTTAACCCACGAAATTATGATGATTTGTTAGAAGGAATTTCTGGAGAAAACTGATTAGAACAAAGGTTAAGAAAACTGTAGGGTTCTTGATGATTAGATGAAATATTAGGTTGTTTAATCATGTTTATTGATGTATATACGCATGCTGATCGTTAAAGAAACCTGGAATTATGTTAGGATGTAAGCAGTAGACTTTTTGGGTCAATTAGAGTTGGAAAATATGAGTTTTGATGAAGAAACCTAAGCAACCCCGTCACTGCAGTATCTGCAGAATTTTCACAGACCTGCTCGATCGATCGATCGACCCTAGATCGTCGATCGATCGAAGGTTCGATCGGTCGACCCCCAGACGTCGATCGATCGACCCTCCCTGGCAGCCTATTATCCCCCTTGTTTAATTTGTTGAATTAATTTATCGTGGAATAAACCTTGGGCATTCTAAATAAAATGATTTGGGAGATATTGAGGACCAGTAGGGTATATGGACATATGTTAGAACCTTTAATCTTCAACGAAGAGGGTAATTATGGGATGTTTACTTTAGGTTGTTAAATTTATGAAACTTAAGGGTGAGGTGCGTAAGAGAGTTACGTTGGAATCAAATAAAGTTATTTACTGAATTCTAGAATTTGTAAGGTTATAACCCATGAGTATTAGGTAATGAGTGAGAAAACCCTTCGAATTAAGGTTAGAGGCGAAACCTTATACATTATACTAATAAGGAGAAATTTAGGGCAAGGGTTGTAATTATGGGTAATAAGAGTGACCTATATTAATATGATGAAATCGGTATATTTATATGAATGTGTGTACATATATTATATACATGTGAAAAACGTACCCGCGCTACTTGCTATCCCTGAGGTTACCGCGCTGGGACGATCGTATCCTGTGTTGCTTTATGGGGATATTGAATCGTACCCTAGAAGATAGAGATCCTAGGTACGGGCTATTAAATTGATAGCCGGACGGTCCTAAGAGACGTGTGGGTATGTACTGACCTCTTGGACTTGGAATCTATGCTTCGCCTCAACGTTGTTTTGTATATGTTAATACAGTTCGAGAGTGATTCCGAACTTGTATTTCCCTTTATGTGATCGATACGGGGATTGGATAGCTGAGTATGCCCGCACCATAGTTTAGTTGGGGTGCCATTATATATATATATTTTATTCGAGTAGTTAATATATATATGAGGTTATAAACTTTGAACTGCCTACTGTGATTGATAAGTAGAACATGGTTGTTGACTCAAATTATTAAATACTTGTTTTGTGAAAATATGAAAAGGCACGGGGAAATCTTATAATTTAATGAAGCTAAAACGAGAGGAATACTACAAATTGAAAGTAACCTTTTTATAACATTGTCATCGTTCAGTTTTGGAAACATTTGAGTAAGTTAAGATAAACGAACCATTGGGAAGGTTAGTACGATAGGAGTGCACATTAGAAGAGAGGTGAGTATTTCTCAAGAGAGAGACGAACTAATATGATGTTGCATTGGCCTGTATCAATTTAAATACTTGCTTAACGTATTCTAAAATCAAACACACTTTCGGGCCCTGACCCGTTTCCTTCTCTCTCTCTCTCTTGTATATATATATGTATATTTTTCAGGTGCCCAGCCACGGGGGCGTCTTGCTTAGGATTCTTTGAGAAGAACGAGCTGCAGTTTAGGTGGGAGTTGCAGGTCCCTTGAGTAGACGACTTCTGTCATTGACTCCACTCCTATTACTCTCATTTATGGGGCACGTGTCGCCCTTTTTATCATTTCATTTATTGTTGGGGATTTTTATATTTCAGTTATTCCAGTATTGTTTATGGGATTTGTTTCATGATGGTTTATGATTTTAGTTTTATATTATTGACATTCGATTGGTGAATGTATGGTTTTATTTAGATTTCGTGGTGTGATTCTCTAATGTAGAAATGTTGTTTTGGTATTAATAAAATCTTTTCTTTAATTAAAATTTGGAGGTTTGTATGAAAAATGTTTTTGACACTTAGCTTAATTATTTAGGGTGTTAAATTGAAAAAAAAAATTATTTTTATCGACAGTGATGCTGAGAATGAACCAACTGTTTACCTTGATTTAATTTAATAAAGGACTGATCGCCCGGTATTTAATTAGGCGGGGTGTCACAAGACATGAATTCTCGGGATACATCTTCCCACTAATGGATCCTGTATTCTTCGAGAGACAAGAACCATTGGAGGGAACTTTCTTTCAAGGTCTGTTGAAATATTTGGTCCATTATTTCTTTTGAGGTACTGATATGGGTTATGGCTCGATTATAGCTGTGTACATGCATAATTAGGGGCCCGCTACCCCTGAACTTCTTAATTTTTGGTATCTTCAACTTTTCTAGAAACCTGACCTTAGGGTAGGGAGACATATATGTGTAGTCCATGTAGTTCCTGAAGATTTTTAACTTGATCAAACTTCTTTGGCAATAGTTTGAGGTTTACTTTAACCTTGTTTCATTCTTCTTCTTTGGGATCCACAGGCACTAGAAGATTAGCCCTTATCTGGTCAAGGTTCGAAATCAGGAGCTGAGCAGGTGGTAACCCATTTGTAGCTGGGGCATACGGGACATGTGGGTATTTTTCAGGGATGCAAATAGGCTCAGGGGTAGGCGGACCGATAGCACGAAGAAAGAGGATCTTAGGTTCATGAGCTTCACGAGTCTGGGATCAATGTCGCTTCATCTCTTGGACAACAGTTTGAAAGATGTTAATCTTGGCACTCAGTTGGGTTAGGATGGCCATCAGAACTAGCTATATATTCGGTGCTTGATCGGTACTCTATATGAATAGCTTGTGGAGGTAGACCCCAAATTTGGTTGAAGTAGTAGAAGAAGCAATGGAGCTTCAGGGCAATTTGATGGAAGACTAAAGCCAATAGGGAGGCAGGCCAAAGTCAGGCATATGATCGACCTGAGAGGGAAATGATTTGGGTTTATTTTTTTGAAGAAAAATGGAGAATTTTTCATATTTTGGAAAGGGTGGGAAACATGTTTTTAGTATTTTGGGTTTTTGAAAATGGAGAGAAAAAAGAGGAGAAATATCAGCATTATTGTTATTGTTATTATTATTATTATTATTATTATTATTATTATTATTATTATTATTATTATTATTTTAATTATTTATTATTATTATTATTATTAGGTTTTCCTTGTATTAGGTTTGCCTAAATTCAAGAAAAATGTCGAACATGACCCGAGCCTGGGGAAAATTGGGTTTAAAAACATACGACACTGTTTGACTTGTGTCCGGGCTCACGAGCATGGTTCTATTTTAAAAATGGCAAAATAGCATGAGAATTCGGGCAGTAAGCCGACTCGAAATTTTGATAGAATTTCTCATGGTAATTGGAAAATTAATTATGAGTGCCCTAAATTTGACGTCAATATGAGGTTTATGCATTTATTAGGTTAGTGGAAGGGTTCCCACCTTCGGCATGACTTCCACGATATACCTCGTGCCTATAAGGGCAATCATTCATCGGTACGTGTGGACAAGCCATTTGATATACCTGAATATACATGAATTGCCTCACGATATACCTCATGAGGACAGTACGTGTGAGAGACAATTCAATATACTCGACGTATGTGAATGAGTTTCCTACTAAATACCTCTTGTCGTGAGTTCAGTAAGGCGGTACAATGTAGGGGGAGCCGTTTGATGTACATTGAAGGTACGAGGCCAATGAAGTGCCCCAGCATAGTCGGCACCCATCACGAACTGACCCCCCAACGCGGGACAAAATTTTGGTCAGTATTACCAAGCTCTGATGATGTAGAGTGAGAAGATGCATGAGTTTTAATTAGTATCTTATGGATAGATATTTTTTATTTTCATGATAAATAAGGGGGTACTATTTCTAATGAGGGAGAACATAAAGTAAATGTAGCATGGAATATGAAGACTTACTAAGCATGGTGATAGGGAAGCGTATGAATAAGTGGGTGAGATGTGTAAGGTGAGAGACTGACATGAGAATAATGTGAGTGATCATATGAAGATACACAAGTGAATGTGTGTGCCAGTGAGCCTAAGCATAGACCATCTACAAGTGGTGTGTGAGATGTGTAAGTGAGCATGGTGATATAAATGAGTGAGAGAAGTGCGGGTGTGTGCTAGTGTAGCTAAGCATGGATATTCTAATAGTGGTCTGTGAAGATTGTAAGTAGAGGTGAAACTATATACAAGTGGAAGTGTGTGAAGTGAGAATGGAGAATATGTATAAGTGTGTGAAGGGAGCATAGAGAATATATAGAAATGTGTGAAGTGAGCATGTACAAGTGAGTAAAAAGTGATATATACATGAGAAGATAACATGGTATAGATAAGCATGAAATAGGCATACAAATGAAATAAGTAAAGAAGAAAAGGGAACATACAAGTGGGAGCATATGTACACATGCAGAAAAGTAGGAGAGCAAAGAATAACACCCATGTAGAAATAGAGTCTAGTCCTCTAATAAACATCTCTAGCAGAGTCGCCACTATGGCCATTCGGGTTCGAATTCCCTCCAACGCATGCAAAATATCGGTTTCGACCATCATCAAGTGGAAAATAATGTAAAAAGATAGAGCCTCCTGCCTATTTGACTCAAAATAGGCAAAATAATGCCTCGAAAGAACGACATCAAGGTTAAATTGATGCTTGCGAAACCAAGTAGTTCAAAGGTTCGAGGACTAAGTTAAGGAATGTGAAGGTGTTAGGAACCCATTTTGCCTTTTCGATCTCTCATGAACTTATGTTAATGTTCTCCTTTTTAACTCCATGATGTGTGTGTACATGTGTATAATATAAGTTATGGGAGAATGGAATCATCCAACTCGCGTCATGGAAGGGACGAAGTGGATTCGTCCGTAGGAATGTTCCTGAAAACGATGATAACCAAATATGATGTAAGTCCTTGTTGAACCATGAATCGCTATAAAAGAGAAAATGTGCACGTCGGGTGAGACACAAGTATGTAGAAGTATAAAACTCACAATATATATCTATATAATAAAGTTGAAAACTTATATATGTCATAAGATGAAAAGGTGATGTCATCAATATAATTTTATCCTACAATGTTTATTTTACCCCTTACAAATTTGGATTCCCTCTTATTTTAATTCTTCCCAAACTTGCACTTTAATTCAAAATGGAGGGTATTTTGGTGAAAACAAAAATACTTCCCTACTTCTCTCTTGCTCACGCCCTCCTTCATTTGTCACACGAATGAGTAGCTGTTCACTCTTCATCACGTGGCTAGAGAAGGTTTCAGCTTTATTTTGAAACTCTCTCTTCTCTCTCTCTCTCTCTCTCTCTCTCACACACACACACACACACACACACACACACACATACTAGATCGAAAAGATATTCATGGATTCACATGAAAAACATAGATCGGAAGAAAAACCGACTTTCTCATATACTATATCTTACCTTTATTTCATTCATTTCATTCAGTAAAAATAATCTATTAATTGAAATACAGATGTGGCTTTCCTTTATTTCATTCAGTAAAACTGACTCTCTCTCATATGTTATATGTGTCCGTTTTTTCAGCAGGAAAAACATACATCGGAGATGTTCGTTTTGATCTTCGGATTGCAATACAAATATGGGTTTCCTTTATTTCATTCAGTAAAACCGTCTCTCTCTCATATACAATAGCTGTCATTTTCTTCAACAGATCTTGCTTTCCTTTATTTCATTCGGTTTTGATCTAGGAGATGTTCGATTTTGATCTTCGGCGGCCTGAACTAATACAGATTTGGGTTCCCTTCGTGGTGTTGGAGATTTTCAGATCCAGTAAGGCTTCTATTTTTCTATATTGCTGTTGCTTTTTTTTTTTGCATTTTCAGCTACTGTTCTCATAACCCAACGGGTTCGCGTCCTAAGGTGGTGCTCGCGACTTGCCTAGAACTCTAGAAAACATAATGTTTGAAGTCTACCTCAGTCTCTCAAGCGCTTCACCATCACCGACCTTCACAATCGACTGATGTTAATTTTATATCCAAGTTTTAATTTGTTTTCATCACTGTTTATATCTGGTAAAATAAGACATTTTCAGGACCTTCACCGTCAACCGACCTTCACAATCCAGAGCTTTTGAGGTTTGTTTTTCATCACCGTCTCGCAATCTACCTGCTATTTTGACTATTGTATATTTGAAGTTCTATTAATTTTAATTTGAAATTTTGTTGAAAGTTGTCAGGTGAAAATGTAGATAAAAGGAAGATGGATGCGATAAAAAATATTGTGGGAAATGTCGACATTAACTCATTTGCTTTTGTTTTTGTAAGTTTTGTGCTCATACTGTTTAGATCTGTATTTTTTGTTTATGTGGTTGGATTGTGATTTTGATTTGTGAAACTCATACATTTTTTTGGAAACTCACACAGTAATATGTGTATTGTTCTTTGACAGCTCAAATTGGTTGTGGGTATTGTTCTTTGATGTATGACCTAAAGCCATTTGAGTTTATTAACATTTTTCTTTTTATAATTGGATATGTTATTTTTGTTTCCAGTATTTTCTCCTAGAGCCTCACAAAGATTTTGGAGGAACAAATCTATAAGGCTGAGTTCTAATCACTGTTAAAAGTACTATGTAAGGGTGAACCCCTCACTTTCCAAAGTTGAAAAGACAGGGGTCACACTCATTGTCCAGTCCTCAACTCTCCACATTGTTATAAAAATGAGTGGTCTTGCTCATAAACAATTAAGACTTTAATTTACGAAATTTTATGACACACCTTGGGATGTTGAAGCTTTTGTCCGTAAAATTTGGGATTTCAAAGAACAAAATCAGTTGTCCCTGTCTTGGATATGTAATCAGGGTAACAAAAATGGGCCATGAAATTAATCTGAACCTATGTCTTGATTGGGTTTCTAACAAATCTCAATTGTTAAGAGAGTTCACTCTTTGATTTTTTATAATGAATGTATGTGCATGTGCTTATATTTAATGGGTTAATATGGTGTTGTATTGTTAGTTTCTTATTTTAGCCTAGACTTAGGATCTGAATTTTTAAAAAGTCTCAAGAAAAGAGTAATGTTGATTATTTATGTTCATGTATTGTTGATTATTGAACAACCTACTCGATCACTAACCATGGTCTCTCCATTTTTAATGTTCTCTGTGTATTGCTGATTATTTATGTTTATTAAGAATGAGGTTTTGGCTGAAAATGGCCTTATTTCCAAATCAGATTGAAACCCGATCTTTTTATTTTTATTTTATCTTTTACGACTTTTTGCAGATAATCTAAGTATCCATTTATAGGAGAAATGACCACAAAGTCGAAAAACTTTGTTGGAGGAACCAAGTGAATACAAATATGTAAATATCAAATATATGTTTGGTAAAATTTTAAAATGTCAATTTTTTTGTCTCGGTAGAGAGATTGTAATCAAATTTTTTTTGCAATTATGTACTTTCAAAATTTTTACCACTTCGAGATTATCTACATTGGAAATTTTCAACGTGCCTTCAGGCACGGGCATACCCTAGTATATATATATATATATAATAAGATATAAAAGTAGTATATAGTCATGAAAAAGGAAGGACCCGAATATCTGGATTGGCCCAAGACGCCTATGTAGCTCAAGGGGAATCAAAGTCTATGTAGTTCAAAAATAACATAGGGGTGGGGTTAAACCCATAAATCCAAATGTGG
Organism: Sambucus nigra; assembly: GCA_949130495.1. Classification (NCBI taxonomy): domain Eukaryota; kingdom Viridiplantae; phylum Streptophyta; class Magnoliopsida; order Dipsacales; family Adoxaceae; genus Sambucus; species Sambucus nigra. Next base: position 331,811,436 of record OX422216.1, read on the forward strand.
AACTTTTCTTATTTATGTGTAGATAAAAATGTGTTTTAGGAGTGAAAATATGAAATGTAAATCCCTCTTTTAGAATTTACGAATAAACATTATTTTTCTTTTTTTTGGAGTTTGATGAAAATAGATTATGAGCAATATTACTAATAAAGAGTAGACATTAGTGGATGTGATGCAAGGAAACAAAAGCACAAAATAGAAATAAGGTGAATAACACTTAAAATGGATAAATTAGAAAAGTAATTGAGAAATAGACCTCCTTATAAATGCTTGTTAATGATCTTGAAATGCAAGTGTGGTGATTTTGAAGTGGTTGTGACACCCCGACTAATTAAATACCGGGTAGCTACTCCTTTATAAAATTAATTCAAAATGCCAAGTTGGCTCAGTTAATAGCATCACTGTCGAAAACATTTTTATTATTACTAACCACCTAGTATTTAAAAAGCAAGTTGCCAAATTTTAATTTAAGTCTGATTAACATGCAACAAGTGTAAAATGAAGAAATATAAATAACACCATTCACCATGCTGAAAAGAAATGAATAACCATCACAATAGAGTAAATAAAGTCTGGAGGAAACCCCTCAGCTACAATCCCATACAGAAATAAATAACTGAAACTGAAATACTACATGCTAAAGTCTGAAAACTGAAATGTAAAAGATGCTCTAAATAGGAATGGGCAACATGCCCTACAACTGATAGATAGATCGTGACTCTGGAATCCAAAAGATAGAAGCGTCTATGAGCAAAATCCCTGTAGCTTCCACAAACAGCTACAACTCGTCACCTGAATGAGTACCTATGCTTGGTGTCCTTGTGGCTGGGCACCTAAAATGGTTTTACAAGAAAAAGAGATTTGAAGAAGCAAACGGGTCAGAGCCCGAATGTGTTATATTTTAAAAACCTGCAAGTGCTTTAAAAACATTTAAGACATTAAATGCAAAATACATGTTAGGACGTACACTCGCATGATATTCTCACCTCTCGTCTAACTGTGCACTCCTAACGTAAGTACCCATCTATAACTACCCTTTCCACTAGCTAAGTGACAACGTAAACTAGCTAGACAACCAAAGGTTCTACCCATTTTACTCGGTTAATTTAACATAACAACGCTCGTAATTTAATAGAGGTTTAACGTAAACTCAGTTACTACGCATACCATTGATATAACTATCAGCTAACTCATTATATAACTCGAAACAATACCGTAATATTTTTACAACATTAACATGAGGATTCCCATTAATATAACGTATATTATTCATCTCATAAATATACAATACAAGCACCCCGCAATCTAAGCTGTAGTGCACACATACTCTGCTATCCATCCCGGTACATCACGGACATAAGGATCACATATTCCGAATCTCTCAGGAATAGTTTACCGATAACAACATCACAAATAATGGAGGCGAACACAGTCACCATCACATGGGTCACGCACATACCTACGCTCCCATGGTCAGCGGACTTATTAATATCACAATAAGTCTTTCAATGACCTATGTTCATCAAGGTACCAGTCTATATCCCCCCCGTAGGCACACAAGGATTAGAGGGTCCTAAGCGAACGAAACCTCCCGTGATAGCAAGTATGGTAGGTATGTCATACATACAATCCATATATCAATACTAAGTAAACACACTTCTTAGTAATACCGTATTATATTCGTAGTACATATTGCACTCTCGTACTAATTATAATTATCACAACTTATCTCATTCCGGTTCATAATTATACGTGCCATAATTTATCCTCACATCGTAGTAGACACTCACGTCTCAACCCAAATGGTTCATTGAATATAATTCTAGTATATGATTCACTCCTCTCAATAACCCAAAAATCCCAAATCAATCACTATATCATCAAAGGAATGCTAACTCTACCCTTGAACCAGCTTCCGGAACTCCAAAAGTCAAAACAGTCCAAAAAGGACCCAACTGTCAACTCGTTAGAAGTCTCGTTCGAACGAGGCTTCGAACGAGTTTGGACTGTCAGGTCGTTAGAAGTCTCGTTCGAACGAGACTGTTCGAACGAGATCCCAATTCGTTCGAACGAACTGACCCTTCCAACGATATCTCGTTCGAACGAGATATCGAACGAAAACCCCACTCGTTAATAACGACTGGTCAACTCGTTAGAAGCTCGTTCGAACGAGCTCGTTCGAACGACCTGGGGGCTGCTTCTAACGAGATGCCAGTTTCGGCCCAGATTTTTCCCCAATTCGTTTTTCACCATTTATAACACTTCTAATCTCTCCCAAAGTCCATCCTAACAACGTTTTAGGGTCTATAATCAATACTAAACATATATAGTCACATCCTAACATGTTTCTAAGGGATCAATCCATCCAAATATTAATTTAATTTACACCTTTCTACACTTTTTCCAATTATCTCAAGAACATGAACCCTAACTACATATCATCATCAAATCCCAGAATTTAATTCGTTTTCTTTCCTTCTAATCACAATTATAATAAGGGAAATCATTTACCTATCATACTACATGCAATTCTCTTCACAATTTTTAAGTTCTAAACCTCAAACTACATGGGTTTTCATTATCTTCCAAGAACAGTTGAAATTTATCAATTTCTAACATGGAGGAAACATTCTACGAATTTAAATGCGATTAAAACACTTGCCTTGGTTTGATTTCTGGTTTGGTGTAGGTTTGGTGAAGATTCTGCAGAGTTTCTTCTCTCCCAAGCTCTATCTCCAATGGTGGCTCAAGGTGGCTAGGGTTTTGATTTGGGGAAACTTAGAAAACCTAAATGACAACCTACGTAGCCTTCTAGGTTAATATGGGTTGACTAATGGGCTTAATGGGTTAATATCCACATCAGATTTAATCTCTAATTTTCGTCACTTTTAATTCCTCAAAATGTAAAATTACCAAAATACCCTTTAAGTTACCGGTATGGCCTAAAAATACCCCGGGACCCAAACTATACCCCCGGCTAGTGTTTTCTGACTATCTCGACCCTTCCGGATGCGATGGCGCACTCAAAACGACCATACGGATTATAGATTTTAAATTCACTTTTAATATCAAAATATTATACCGTGACGCGGCGGTCCCACGCGTCTCAACAAAATTTCTAAAATGCCGTATATAAATCCCACGACAAATTTTATAATACCAAGTACATATATAATCATATATGCACATACTCAAATACCAATTCGCATCACATTAGTATTATAACCCGGATTAATTTCCAATTAATACGCATTTAATTAATTAATCCCAAAAATAAATATAGCCAAAAGTACGGGGTATTACATACTTCCCCCCTAATAACTGAATTTCGTCCCGAAATTCGAAACTAGAAAGTACCTGCTAAAAATAACTCTGGATAACGTTCGCGCATCTCATCCTCGCGCTCCCATGTGGACTCCTCGACATTGTGATGTCGCCACTGAACACGCACTAACGGGACTATCTTTGACCATAGTTTCCTCTCGCTTCGGTCCAAAATAGCAATCGGCCCTTCCTCATAAGAGCTATCCGGCTGGAGATCGATGTCCTCCACAGCAATGTGAGAATGAGCCAAATCATCCCTAAGGTATTTCCTCAGCGAGGAAATATGGAACACGTCGTGAATCCGATGCAAATGCTCCGGTAACCCGAGTCTATACGCAACCGGTCCGATCCGCTCAATAATAGGAAACGGCCCCACATACCTCGGTGCCAACTTCCCCTTCTTCCCGAAACGCATAATCCCCTTCATAGGAGATACCCTGAGCAAAACCTGGTCCCCCACTTGGAACTCTCTGAAAAACCTCTTCGCATCAGCATAACTCTTCTGCCTGTCTTGAGCTACCCGAATGCGACTCCGAATCAACTCAATCCTTGCCGAAGTATCCTAGATTACTTCTGGCCCAAGTAGTTTGTTGTCCCCCACTTCTAACCAACATGCTGGGGAACGACAAGGCCTACCGTACAATGCCTCAAACGGAGCCATGCCAATCGTGAACTGATAGGAGTTGTTGTAAGCAAACTCCACCAGTGGAAGGTACTGCTCCCACCCACCCCCGAAGTCAATAATGCACATGCATAGCATGTCCTCCAACATCTGATTGGTGCGTTCGGTCTGCCCATCAGTCTGCGGATGATAAGCCGTACTCAACCGCAATTCCGTGCCCATGGCCTCCTGGAAACTCTCCCAAAACCGCGAAACAAATATCTTGTCTCTGTCAGACACGATATTCAGGGGCACACCGTGAAGTCTCACAATCTCTGAAATGAAGAGCTGGGCATACTGTCCCGCAGTGTAATCAGTCCTAACGGGTAAAAAGTGAGCGACCTTGGACAACCTGTCCACAATTACCCAAACGGAGTCGTGACCCCTCTGCGACGTAGGCAACCCCGTGACAAAATCCATGGATATGCTCTCCCACATCCACACCGAAACCTCCAACGGTTGTAGCAATCCTGCTGGTCTCTGATGGTCCACTTTGACAAGCTGACAAGTGACGCATTTCGAAACAAACTCAGCGATATCTCTCTTCATACCGCTCCACCAATACTGCCGTCTCATGTCTTGGTACATTTTGTCCCCTCCAGGATGTACCGCGAACCGTGAGCCGTGCGACTCTGCCATCACCTCGTGCCGCAATTCTTCCCCTTCCGGGACTACCAATCTCCCATTGAAGCGTAATCCCCCGTCTGAGCTAACGGTATAGGATTCAGCTCCCTCAGCTAGCAATCGAACTATCTTCTCCTGACAGAATGAGTCATTAGCCTGTTCCCGTACTACCTTCGTAACAATCTGCGGTGTAACGGTCATCACAGACATGAAAGATCGGGCCACTGCATCCTGGTGTCCCAATTCCTTCCATTTAGCTTTCCACACCTCTGCCACCTCATCTGCTGGCCTACGGCTCAACGCGTCTGCTACTACGTTAGCCTTACCCGGGTGGTACTGGATGTCGAACTGGTAGTCCTTCACAAATTCAAGCCACCTACGCTGCCGCATACAGTTCCTTCTGCGTGAACAGATACTGTAGTGACTTGTGATCCGTGAACAGCTGAAACTTCTCCCCCAAAAGATAGTGCCTCCAAATCCGTAAGGCAAATACCACTGCCGCCAACTCCAAATCATGTGTGGGGTAATTCTTCTCATGAGGCTTAAGCTTACGGGAAGCATAAGCTATGGCCTGACTCTCCTGCTGCAATACACCTCCAAGCCCTTGCAAAGACGCGTCGGTGTAAACCAAATACTCAACTCCCGGTCTTGGCAATGCTAACACAGGTGCTGAGGTCAATTTGTCCTTCAATTCATCGAATGCCAACTGACAGGCATCACTCCAGATATATGGCACACCCTTACGAGTAAGATGTGTCAAAGGACCTGCTATTTCTGAGAAACCCCGAATAAACCTCCTGTAGTATCCTGCTAAACCCAAGAAACTACGAATCTCCGTTGGTGTAGTGGGCTGTCCCCATTCCCTCACCGCTGACACCTTCCCCGGATCGACAGATATTCCCTGGTCGGAAATAATGTGACCCAAGAACTGGACTTCCTTCAGCCAAAACCCACACTTTTCATATTTTGCATACAGCTCGTTCTGACGAAGTGTCTGCAAAACCAACCTCAAATGCTCGGCGTGCTCCTCCTCTGTCTGAGAGTAAACCAGAATATCATCAATGAAGACAATGACAAACTGATCTAGGAAATCTCTGAACACCCTGTTCATCAAGTCCATAAACACTGCCGGAGCGTTGGTTAAGCCGAAAGGCATAACCCGAAACTCATAAGAACCATATCTCGACAAGAACGCAGTCTTCGAGACATCCTCCTCCCTGATACGCAACTGATGGTATCCCGACCTCAAGTCAATCTTCGAGAAGAAAGAAGCTCCTCTCAACTGGTCGAATAAGTCATCGATTCGAGGCAACGGATACTTATTCCGTATCGTGACCTTATTCAACTCTCGGTAGTCCACACACAACCTCAGTGAACCGTCCCTCTTCTTAACAAATAAGACTGGAGCGCCCCAAGGTGAGGTACTCCTACGAATAAAGCCCTGCCCTAACAGCTGCTCTATCTGATCCCGTAACTCTCGCATCTCAGCTGGAGCCATATGGTACGGTGCACGTGCTATAGGTCTCGTACCCGGTAGCAAATCAATAACGAAGTCTATCTCTCGACTGGGTGGTAAGCCTGGTATCTCCTGAAACACATCCGAGTACTCCCTGACAACCGGGATCGAATCTAAAGGAATAACAACCTCCTTAGAGGTATCCTCCTCTATGTAATACAGATGAGCGGTCGATCCTCCCTCTGGGCGAGGCATCGCCACTACAAACATCTCTTGCCCCGGAATGGCAAAAACAATGCTCCCGCTGAAGCAATCAATCATGGCCCTATATGCTACGAGCCAATCCATACCGATGATCACATCGTGAACATGCATGTCTAACACTAACATGTCTGCAGGCAATACCAAACCACCAACCTCTACCCCGACTCCCCGGCATATAAAGAAAATAAGTGACCCACTCCCCAATGGTGAGTCGACACACGTCACTGTGCTCTCTGCCGTAGCTAACAATCCTAAAGCTTTCGCGAAGTGTGTAGCTATGAAACAATGTGTAGCACCCGTATCAAATAACACCCGACCCATAGTGCCATGGATAGGAAACGTACCCTCGATCGCGGGCGGTGCCTGTGGAACTGCAGCCTGGTGAACGTTGTAGACACGTCCATACTGTAGCTGCCCCTGTTGAGCTGGGACCGCTGGAATGGGTGGAAATGCTGCCATCTGTGGCGGTGCAGGAAGAGCGGCGGGAAACATAGGTCTCTGTGGCTCCTGGCGAGCACCCTGCTGCTGCTGCTGTGGGGCCCTGCCCCTATCAGGACAATCCTGTTTCTTATGGTCAGTCTTTCCACAAGTAAAGCACTTCCCTGGGAAGTTCCCTCCCCTCTGCCCCTGCTGTCCCCGGCCCTGGTGGCCGTTACCATTCCTCCCTTGGCCCTGCTGGCCCTGATGGAACTGCTGCCCATTCTGCCCCTGCTGGCCCTGATGGCCGTTTGGACCCTGATGGCCCTGGCGGAAACCTCCCTGTCCCTGCCTGTAGTTCCCTGACCGGAACCTCTTATTGTCCCCCTGCTGGTTACCCTGCTCAGTCTGTCTCTGCCCCTGACCGGTCTGTGCCCCGCTGGCACCATGTCCTCCAGTCCTGCCCTGATGGCTAGACTCCCCTGACCGCTTGCCCTCGGCCATATGAAAGCGGTGGTCCTGGCAGTGTAGTAATGCAGCGTTAACCACATCAGAATACGTGGCCAACGATAGGTTCCCTAGCAGATGCTGACGGATCCTCCAATTCAACCCGTCGGTGAACTTCTCTATCTTCTTCTTCTCTGTTGGAATCTCGTCTGGAACGATATTCAACAGGTTAGTGAACTCGGCCTCATACTCGGCCACTGTCTTGCCCTCCTGCTTCAAACTCATCAGCTTCCTCCTCATCTCTGTATGAACTGCAGACGGAAAGTACTTGCGGTCGAACCGCACCCAGAACTCCTGAATCGTGAGGGTATCCCTCTCCTCCGCGGTGGTAATGGACTCCCACCACTGCAGTGCAGATCCAACTAGCTTGAAAGTAGCTAGCACCTGCTTCTGAACATCTGTGCACTCATGCATCCTCAAATGCCTCTGCATGTCCTTCCTCCATTGGCTCGAGATAACCACATCTGAGCTTCCAGCAAACTCCAGCGGATGCGCTTTCTGAAAAGCGTCTCGTACACGCTCCCAAGCAGACGGGAATGCATTAACCTGTACTGGCGCGGCAACCGGCGCCTGCGGTGGTGCCTGCTGAATCACGGCAATCGCAGCATTTACCGCTTGGGCTACTATAGCAGCAACCTCAGCGGCGTTCAACATGCCCTGAACTGGAGCGGGCTGTGGTTCGGGCGTGGCATTCCTGGGAACTCGTCGTGCACGTCGTGGAGGCATCTGAAATAAGAACAAAGTTTATAAGTTCACGGTTTATAAACTTAACATAGCTGAAGAACGAAGCATATACAAAAGAATACAACAGTCCTAAAATATAGGGCTCTATATCAAAGAAACGTAGCGGAAACATAATAGCCGTACAGATCCTAAAGGAAACTAGAACCTGATGCTCTGATACCACCTGTGACACCCCGACTAATTAAATACCGGGCAGCTACTCCTTTATAAAATTAATTCAAAATGCCAAGTTGGCTCAGTTAATAGCATCACTGTCGAAAACATTTTTATTATTACTAACCACCTAGTATTTAAAAAGCAAGTTGCCAAATTTTAATTTAAGTCTGATTAACATGCAACAAGTGTAAAATGAAGAAATATAAATAACACCATTCACCATGCTGAAAAGAAATGAATAACCATCACAATAGAGTAAATAAAGTCTGGAGGAAACCCCTCAGCTACAATCCCATACAGAAATAAATAACTGAAACTGAAATACTACATGCTAAAGTCTGAAAACTGAAATGTAAAAGATGCTCTAAATAGGAATGGGCAACATGCCCTACAACTGATAGATAGATCGTGACTCTGGAATCCAAAAGATAGAAGCGTCTATGAGCAAATCCCTGTAGCTTCCACAAACAGCTACAGCTCGTCACCTGAATGAGTACCTATGCTTGGTGTCCTTGTGGCTGGGCACCTAAAATTGTTTTACAAGAAAAAGAGATTTGAAGAAGCAAACGGGTCAGAGCCCGAATGTGTTATATTTTAAAAACCTGCAAGTGCTTTAAAAACATTTAAGACATTAAATGCAAAATACATGTTAGGACGTACACTCGCATGATATTCTCACCTCTCGTCTAACTGTGCACTCCTAACGTAAGTACCCATCTATAACTACCCTTTCCACTAGCTAAGTGACAACGTAAACTAGCTAGACAACCAAAGGTTCTACCCATTTTACTCGGTTAATTTAACATAACAACGCTCGTAATTTAATAGAGGTTTAACGTAAACTCAGTTACTACGCATACCATTGATATAACTATCAGCTAACTCATTATATAACTCGAAACAATACCGTAATATTTTTACAACATTAATATGAGGATTCCCATTAATATAACGTATATTATTCATCTCATAAATATACAATACAAGCACCCCGCAATCTAAGCTGTAGTGCACACATACTCTGCTATCCATCCCGGTACATCACGTACATAAGGATCACATATTCCGAATCTCTCAGGAATAGTTTACCGATAACAACATCACAAATAATGGAGGCGAACACAGTCACCATCACATGGGTCACGCACATACCTACGCTCCCATGGTCAGCGGACTTATTAATATCACAATAAGTCTTTCAATGACCTATGTTCATCAAGGTACCAGTCTATATCCCCCCCGTAGGCACACAAGGATTAGAGGGTCCTAAGCGAACGAAACCTCCCGTGATAGCAAGTATGGTAGGTATGTCATACATACAATCCATATATCAATACTAAGTAAACACACTTCTTAGTAATACCGTATTATATTCGTAGTACATATTGCACTCTCGTACTAATTATAATTATCACAACTTATCTCATTCCGGTTCATAATTATACGTGCCATAATTTATCCTCACATCGTAGTAGACACTCACGTCTCAACCCAAATGGTTCATTGAATATAATTCTAGTATATGATTCACTCCTCTCAATAACCCAAAAATCCCAAATCAATCACTATATCATCAAAGGAATGCTAACTCTACCCTTGAACCAGCTTCCGGAACTCCAAAAGTCAAAACAGTCCAAAAAGGACCCAACTGTCAACTCGTTAGAAGTCTCGTTCGAACGAGGCTTCGAACGAGTTTGGACTGTCAGGTCGTTAGAAGTCTCGTTCGAACGAGACTGTTCGAACGAGATCCCAATTCGTTCGAACGAACTGACCCTTCCAACGATATCTCGTTCGAACGAGATATCGAACGAAAACCCCACTCGTTAATAACGACTGGTCAACTCGTTAGAAGCTCGTTCGAACGAGCTCGTTCGAACGACCTGGGGGCTGCTTCTAACGAGATGCCAGTTTCGGCCCAGATTTTTCCCCAATTCGTTTTTCACCATTTATAACACTTCTAATCTCTCCCAAAGTCCATCCTAACAACGTTTTAGGGTCTATAATCAATACTAAACATATATAGTCACATCCTAACATGTTTCTAAGGGATCAATCCATCCAAATATTAATTTAATTTACACCTTTCTACACTTTTTCCAATTATCTCAAGAACATGAACCCTAACTACATATCATCATCAAATCCCAGAATTTAATTCGTTTTCTTTCCTTCTAATCACAATTATAATAAGGGAAATCATTTAGCTATCATACTACATGCAATTCTCTTCACAATTTTTAAGTTCTAAACCTCAAACTACATGGGTTTTCATTATCTTCCAAGAACAGTTGAAATTTATCAATTTCTAACATGGAGGAAACATTCTACGAATTTAAATGCGATTAAAACACTTGCCTTGGTTTGATTTATGGTTTGGTGTAGGTTTGGTGAAGATTCTGCAGAGTTTCTTCTCTCCCAAGCTCTATCTCCAATGGTGGCTCAAGGTGGCTAGGGTTTTGATTTGGGGAAACTTAGAAAACCTAAATGACAACCTACGTAGCCTTCTAGGTTAATATGGGTTGACTAATGGGCTTAATGGGTTAATATCCACATCAGATTTAATCTCTAATTTTCGTCACTTTTAATTCCTCAAAATGTAAAATTACCAAAATACCCTTTAAGTTACCGGTATGGCCTAAAAATACCCCGGGACCCAAACTATACCCCCGGCTAGTGTTTTCTGACTATCTCGACCCTTCCGGATGCGATGGCGCACTCAAAACGACCATACGGATTATAGATTTTAAATTCACTTTTAATATCAAAATATTATACCGTGACGCGGCGGTCCCACGCGTCTCAACAAAATTTCTAAAATGCCGTATATAAATCCCACGACAAATTTTATAATACCAAGTACATATATAATCATATATGCACATACTCAAATACCAATTCGCATCACATTAGTATTATAACCCGGATTAATTTCCAATTAATACGCATTTAATTAATTAATCCCAAAAATAAATATAGCCAAAAGTACGGGGTATTACAGTGGTATGTAAGTGATATGAATATGTGGGGTGAATTACCAAGTGAGGTGAGGAAGTAAGATAAGAGGATGTGGGAAAAGGGACATTTTGGGAAAGGGAAAGACTCTAATTACGAGGAGAATATTCTCTGATTGCTGAGAGGGGTCTTTGGCCTCCTTTCTAGGGTGATCTCGTGGCCCCTTTTTATACGGTTAAGGGAGGTGTCAATTGGCATAGCCCCTGTCCAGCCTATTGGCATAAGGCCCGCCTTATTGGGCAAAGAAAAGTACACCTTGCCAATATGCAGGGTGCCTAAAGTGCCTATAGCAGTTTGAAATAGTTTTTTGGAAAGATGGGCGTAAAATGAAAACCACATGTCTGAATCGTGCACGAGGAAGACCATTAGAAAGGGAATTAGGATCCCTTTAAGAATCCATGAGCCATTTCCAGGTCCAGGAGTTGACCGAATTCAAATGTGGCTCTGAAGCGCCTGATGGTCAGAGGAAAATGCATCGTTCATCCAAACCATAAGGCCGATTCGCACATGGAGTGGACCATTGAAAAGGGCATTAAGTGCCCCTAGATAATTCATTGATCTTCACTCGGTTAGGAGAGTTAACCAAGGTCAAATAGGGCTCGAAAGTTCCCGATGGCCGTTCAAAGTAAAATGTATAGTTCGTCCGAACCATAAGGCCGATACACACATGGGACATGCTGTTGAAAATGGGATTTACGACCCTTAGAAGATTCATTGAGCTTCGCTCAAAATGGAGAGTTGATCGCAGTCGAATAGGGCTCTGGAGCTTTCGATGGCCTCTAGGTTGGTGTTTGGAGTAAAATTGATTATTTTTGCGTACCATAAGAGTGATCTATGCATGGGACAGACCATTGAAAAGGGAATTTAGTGCCCTTTAAAGATTCATTAAGATTCGCTCAAGCTAGAGAGTTAACCGGAGTCAAATGGGCCCCAAAATTATTCAGTGGCCTTTAGATCAATGCTCGGGGTATGACCTAGAGTTTATGGTGAAGGAGAGAGTGCTAAGGACCTAAAGAGGTGCTTAGGGCGGGTCCTAGGATGGGGTGTCTACATACTCTCCCACTTATGTAACTTCTACACTAGGATATCGAACACTGTAACTCTTTGAATGTCTTCGATGCTCTACCTTTTCTACTAGTAAAAACTCTTTCTCGACACAAACTATGCCAATAGGTTCTTCACCGCACAAATTGTGGAATTCCTCCAAAAAATGTAAACCCAATTTCTTATGTGGTGTAAAGTAACCCATGAAACATTCGCCTTGTCCCAAAAATACTTTTCATGGATTAAGACCTTCTGGCACAATCATTTTCTCTTGGAATTTAACCTTCTACATTCGTTAATGTAAAATGGAAATATTCCCTGTTACTACCTCCCTACCTTTTCTTGGTAAAGTTCCCCACTTGAATCAGAACCGACCATGACCCTAAAATCAGGTGTAATGGCCACCACTATTACCAATGTTTCCTCTTCATCAATATGTCATCGTTAAACCCAATGAGGAACACATCACAATAGGACACTTATCCTTAAATGGTCCAATGGGTTCTTGACATGCGGTAATGAGCACTTGTTTCGCATCATGACTTTTTAACTCTTATTTTAATTAAGACATATGCTCGAAACATATCTTATGGAAGGATAAATATTATCGCTGCCAACTCTAGATCATGAGTGGGGTAATTATCCCGATGAGGCTTAAGCTTTCAGGAAGTGTAAGTTATAATACTCTTCTCCTATATTAGCACACCTACTAATACCTATAGTGATACCATGTATATATACTAAGTACTTAATTTTACCTCGCGGTAATATAAGGAAGAGTGTGGTGGTGCTTCTCCTTGATCTCTTCAAATGCTTTGTGACAATTTATGGTCCAAATAATGGTAACTCCTTTTCAAGTGAGGTGAATTAGGAGCATGACCATATTCAAGGACCCCCGAATGAACCTCAAGAAGTACCCTATTAAACCCAAGGAACTCCTACATTCTATAGGTGTCATGGGTTTTCCTCAATTCATAATTTCAAATGCCTTACTAGGATTCACTAGAGTTCTAACCTCAAGTATGACATGGTACAAGGATGGTACCTCTAGAAACCAAAACTCACACTTAGAAAAATTAACATGCAACTTATGTTGCCATAATGTCTCTAAAACTAATCAGAAATGGTCCATGCCTTCCTTTTTTGAGCGAGAATGATTTATAATATTGTCAATAAATACAGTGATGGACCGATCTATGAATGTTCAAAAAACCCAATTCATCATGTCCATGAACTCTAGTGTCACGTTAGTCAACCGAAACGACATGATCCAGAACTCAAATGTTCCGTATTACTTCAAATAATCCCTCTTCAAAATGTCCTCCTCCGTAATACGAAACTATTAATACACTTATCATAACTCAATCTTAGAAAAGAATGATGCCCCTCAGTTGTTCAAATAAATCATCGATACGTGAAAATAAATACTTGTTCCGTATCGTGACCTTATTCACCTCTCAATAGTTCACACATCATTGGAGCAAACCATCCTTCTTCTTCATAAATAAAATAGGGCTCACTATGGGTACATGCTCCTCCATATGAACCCCTGTCACAAAATTACTGAACCTACTCACTCGACTCTCACATTTCCAATAAATCCATCCGGTACGGTGCCCTTACGATGGGTCTAGTACCCAATGCCAAATCTATACCAAAGGATACCCCTCTACCTAGTGGTAATCATGTTACCTCATCATATACGTCTGTAAACTCCTGGACAATCAGTATCGAGTGTAACGATACGGTGACCTCCTCAGATGAAGTCGTACTTATGTGATACAAGTGTGTGCTAGACATCCCTTAAGCATAAATATAATTGTAAGAAATATCCCCCTCCTTTAAACAGTAATCGTAAAAACCTACCCCCGGTAGTCAATATAGCTACTACTTAAAACTAAATAATATGAATCATAAGACCAAATGTCTAAATGAAAAAAATGGCTAAAAACTCAAGCCTATCAACAAACTACCGTGCGGTCTCACTCAGTACAAGTGGAACACCTTCTTCTATAGGAACTATCTAAATGGAAGTCATAATGATGGCCCTACTAACCTATCCTCTACAGTCGTTTTGACTAAAACTTATCTTGTTGGGTATACTCTCATTGGTCGTGAACCAATTGGTCCTAATTCCCTCGACTTTACTGGCCTTAACAGATTTTATTTCCTACCCTTAGAAACCTCTTGGGGTCTACTCCCCCTATAAAGTTCCTTTTCTCGATGAGGTCTTCCCTAACTGGGTCGACTCTACACCATCTCGATTCAGTGGGCCTATTTTGTCCTCATTCTTCACAATTTTAGGGACTACATCCTTCAAACAGTTGTGGCGTTCCTATTGATGTCATAAGGTAACTAACACAATTTGAACATTTGCCAAACCCTCCTCGTAAGGGATGTGCCAACATAAAACAAAATCTTCTCGCACTGAAGTGGTTAACAAGAGCATCCTTTTTATCCTTCGTATCAATCTTTCCCAATGCTAGAAGAGAAAGATAGTTGAACTCCTCCTCATATTGGATACCACGCGATCGCACAAAGGAGGTCTTTCAAAAACGTATTTCTAATGAAGTTACGAATGATGTGTAAAAGAATTTCCCTTCAAGCGATATGCTAAGTGCTTGCTAAAGGTCTCACGCCCAAAAGTTGATAACTCCCGTCTAAAGTTGACCTCATGCGCGTGAAATGTCTCACTAAGGAAATCCAAGCAGGGAACCCTCCCAATACACTCGATCTTCTTTAAATCGTCCATCTAGAAGAATGCCATAAAACTTCCATAAGCGGTCATTTCCATACACTAGGTGTGCACACGTGCATTGCACGTGTGACCGAATCCGAGTAGTTAATTTAAGTATACAAGGTAGGAAGAAAGGCATCTTAAGTTGCCACATTCATTAATACTTAAGAATTTCATACAAATGGTATGTTGCATCGTTGAATACGATCAAAAGATTATAATCAAAAGAACATCATGTCTAGCTTAATGGAAATACAATTTGAACATAATTTAAGTCGAAGATTTATGCAATGATAAAGTATTAAAAAACCAAGAACGCGTTAGATAAACCAAATGTATCATTTCATACGGATTAAAAGTTTAGATGATTCAAGATGTCAAAATTGTTGATTTTGACACTTATTACTTGCCCTTGTTTTCGCAACTCCTTCTACAATTTGTACCACAACATGTTCAACCTTGCGATGGAAATCCCTTCATGCGTTGCATTTAATGTAGAACTTGAATAATTTTTCGATGCAAGTATATAGCCCTCGACTTTACCGCAAATGTATATTAGCTTGTGGAAGAAGTTATAATTTTTTGATGATACAAGTATGAATTTAATAAATTACGAATAAAAGTTATTTAAACGACAACCATTTTTTAGTATGAATTGTTATACCTCTTTTGAGGAATTGATGACAGTTTCAACTGAGCACCCTATGAAAGATTCTTGATAGTTTCTTTTTAGTACTAGTATATGTATGCTTATAGCAAGATATTTTTACATGTAGTGCTACATACATAGGATTAAGAAACATAAACTATTTCATATATAGTAATACCACATGTAAAGGTAAAATGCAATTATAAATGATACTTGTGATGAAATGGGGTTGAGATAATGATTCCAAGATTTCTTTAGCTTTTAATTAAGGAGAAAAATTTAGAGAAGCATGATTTCCATGCCAATTGAAGCTGAATTATAGTGTATAGTAGAACTATAATGAAAAAAATTCATTGACAACAAAACGTTCTAAAAAAATATCAAATTCTAAAAATATTTAGGTTTCAACCTCAATTAAAGATGAAATGCAGGGTTTGTTAGATTAAAAGGTGAAAATTCATTAGACAATAAGGTCTACAAGAATTTTGGATTCTACATGACAAAGTGAAATATGAGTTTATTTATAAATTTTGACTATCCGATTTTAAAAGAATAGATTATCAAAAGGACAAGTAGAATGGGAGTTTTGGTTTTCAAAAGTTTAAGGGGAAAGCGAAACAAAATGTCATTTATAATGACACATAATATACCAATTATATAAGAAAAATATATAACTTTACCCATGTATGTTCATTCAAATCTTAAAATAATATGCTTTTGGGGGTAAAACTACAGTACTTCTAGGGTCTATTGGAAGTCGTACTTCCTATTTTGTATGGTATAGATCTAAAAATGCTCTAAAATTCCCTCCCCCACCCCTAAAAAAAAGTAAATAGTGAGGTTGTGTATTTTAATAGTTTTATAGCTATTTTTTAGAATAGTCAATCACATGGATGGTTAATTACAGTTGTTAGTGTTTTGCACAACTAATTCAATATATGATGAATACAAATTGGAAAGCAATATACACGAAGAGATAGTCACCTTAATAAACAAAGTATCAACGCCTAATATATTAATTCCCTCCCCTCTCCCCTCTCCCCTCTCCCCCCAAACAAACAAAAAAAAAGTAAACAGTGAGGTTGTGTATTTTAATAGTTTTATAGCTATTTGTTTAGAGCAGTCAATCATGTGGATCGTTAATTATAGATGGTTAGTGTTTTGCACATCTAATTCAATATAAAATTTATACAAATTGGAAATCAAGATAAACAAAGAAATAGTCACCTTAATAAACAAAGCATCAACGCATAATGACTTTTATATGCATCTCATAGGAAGCAAACATGATTAAATTATAGTAAACACAAAAGAATTATTCTTTTATTCTCACTTTAAATATTATTATCTCACAAATAGAAGAAATTACTACTTCATATCTTTCTCTCCAGAATTCTAACATGCATTTATAACACAACAAACAGAAGGTAGCTATGAAAGTAATTGGATATGAACCAAGGTCTCTGCATATTTTTGTTCCTTCCTATTCTTTATCATGTAGGTATTACATTATAAAAAAATTCTATTTGGAACAAAATATTTATTTCCTTCACTCATGATTAGAGCAATTTGAGAAATTACTTTTATTCTCTCTCTCAATTGATTTATGTGGCTCAAATTTCTCTGACATTTAACTGAATTTAATATATCAAACATTATCATGACTTCATTTATGTATGATTATCTGAACTCCCAAGCATAACAGAAAAACATTATAAGCAATAAGAAAAATCGAATATGAAAGGAAAGGGATATACACAAAGGTATAGCCATATTATTATTCATTACCATTTCATTTTGGTAAAGAATGAAATCAATGGTTTGTTACATTTAAGCGTACACTAGGTACTACACTCAACAGGATAAATTTAATAATATATATATATATATATATATATATATATATATATATATATTTGACTAGTTCATACTTACAATCATTTAGAAATTAATTTTACTGTGTTAGTCAACTCTTAAGAACCTTATATACAAAATGAAAAGAAATAGTGGAAACAGTGATTTCTTTGTCATGAAAAAAAAAACAAATAGAGAGTTAGGAAACAAATTAGATATATCAACCGAAATACAAAAAAAATCGTAAAAAAAAACATAAATCAGGTGTAAACAAATTATGAAAACTTGAAACACGAATTACACGTGTCTAACAAATTATAGAGTATAACCAAGTACACATCCAAAATCTGTATAAATTAATGAAGGACATAATTTCTCTACAAAATTAAATCATCGCAATACAAATATTAAACTTTTCACTATCATAATAACTAAAACAACATAAGAACCAAAAGAATCAAAGACTATACCAACACCAAATTGAAGAATATACATCCGAACATCCACTCTGCACCCATTTGTACTAAGATTTCCATAAGCATTCAACTTCAAGGATATTCCTTTGATCATTTTTTTACAAACTAAGACCATGGCATCAATTGATCAGAACAGGTTTAGTAATTATCAGATATGGACAAAAGGATTTAAATAAATATTAACGAATCATTGTAGTCCGATAAGAAAGTTGAGCACCTTGATATGTTGTGGATACTGCTTTTTTAAGAGCAGACAACTCTCAATATTGAATGATTCCGACTTCAACTCCGGATAAAAAAAATTACAGATCAACATTTCCATATGCAAAAAAATCAAATAATAAAAACAACCATGACATTTTTGAATTCCATATTAAAATAAAAATCTACGTGCATATTTGGTGATCAACACTCATCCTTAACATACATAAATTTAAAAACATCAAACTTAGATTGAAATAGGTTAACGGACAAAATAAAAAAGTGAACTGAGTAGAGCCTACAACATCAAAAATATGAAATATTTTAATACCTAAAATACATATAATGTGTGTGTAAATATATACCTTAACTTACCGAACTTTTTGTAGGTATTGGGTGAATCAGATTGATGAGTGAAAATTTAAGAAATCCGAACTCGCTATTTATATACAGGACCTTCAATAAATTCCAAATTTAGTGTAATGTTCCTCCATATTTTTATGACTCCGTCGACCCGCCTCTTGTCGAGATTGTAAGCAATATTTAATTTTTTGGGATTGTTACGCTAATTGGATGTTTTGGTGAAAAATATGGAGGTTTCAACTGGATTTGTTGAGGAATTTCAATGAGGAATTACCTAGGTTTTTAAGAGGATTTCTGAGGAAAGGGTGTTTCCAAACCAAACCTCAACGCAACATCTAAGGGATTTTAAGTCAAAGAAAATGATTTTAATAGATAGATTGTGCGTTTATCTCTGTAAGACTACCGATAAACTATAAAAAAATTCAAGTGGTGCAAGATATATAATCACATGGAGTGCAATTTTGGAAAATGGTGAGTAATTATAAATTTAGGGTGTAGGGAGATCCATCCCCCATTCGGATGATTGGAATTTTTGGAGTTGAGCCTAGGGTTTCTGATGATTCACTCAGTTAGGGGAATTTTGGGAACATTTCTGTGGGAATGGAGATGGAGAAACAGGGAGGGGGGATTGACGTCTCACTGGGCATAGATTGAGGGACGATGGGAGGGAGTAAGATGGAGGAATTGAGACATAATCAGTTGATGAGAAGTAGAGAGTGTGTGGGGGTGAGACACCATTATGAAGGGTAGAGTTGGAATAAACACGACAAGTAAGGATATTTTGGACATTTTTTATCATCCATGGTTTTTTGCTTTTTTAAAGTAACTAGTTGTGCCACGTGTATTGCACGTGTAGCGGATTCCAGATATTTGATTTGACATGTTCATAATTTTAGAGAGGTGATTGACATATGTAAACTAATTGATCTCGGTTTTAAAGGCTATGAATTTAAATGATATAGAGGGTTGAAAAATGGAAAGTGGTTGGAGGAAAGACTTATTAAAATGTTTGCAAATCAATAATAGAGTTTTATCTATAAATATGTTTTATGAAGAGTTGGTTGTGGTGATTACTGGAATTTAATTGTTTGATTCTCATAGTTTGAAGTGTATTGTGACTAATCTTGATTATATAATTGTTCATCACTTTATTATTTCGTTTACTTTAGTTCATTTGTGATATTTAAAGACTACTTTATTTATGAATAAGGTGTATTGCAAGAAAGATCATAAATAAAATTATGATTATGTTGTATGTACATATGCTGTCACTAACCAAAATATGTGGAACTGAAATTATAATTTAATATTCATTATACATATTAAAGTAAATAAATGTAGTTACTCTATAAATATAAGACTTAAAATCTTTATTGTAAGAAGATTGATTAGGCAGATCGCTACCAAGAATCTCATCATGCTTAGTAGTATGTATATTTATCAGATGTGTTTGGGAGTTCCCCCCAAACACTTCAGCATAGACTATTTCACCAAATCTTAATAATGAAATTGAGTCCCCAATGAAGTGGCCAAGGGAACTCTAGAGGACAACTTATGTTTCTTCAATATTCTTAATTGTTTTGTTTTCTTGTTTACTACTATTAACATACCCTACTATTCAAAGTATGTTGATTTATTTGTTTCAAGTTCTAAATATTAGCTTAAGAGAGGATACAAATGTAAAAGAATAAAGGTATGGGCAGTGAACGTAGTCCCAAATGTGTGTTATATGATAGGTGGAGAATATTTGTTACTAAATGTAATAGTGACATCCACGAACCAAGCAGTAACATCTACAGCTACCGATTGACATAATGGAGCCACTACATATCCAAATTCAGTGGATGTTATCTCCATTTGAATAGAAGAAGGAAATTGTTTGCCTATATTGAGCATTGTCATCTTCAAACAGTTGGAGGCTAATGTTATAAAACCGAAATCTGATCGAATACATAAAAAAAAAACCAATGGGAATGAAGCAGTCCACATTGACCATATAAACCCAACTTCGAACAGTCATAAACCAGTTGAGTATTCCAACACAATAAGTACAGATATGACCAATGGAAAACTACAGGTTACATTGATTTATATAAAACTATAATAGCATAGTTTATAAGTTAATTTAGTACAGTTATTATTAATTGCAACCAGAAATTGTAAACTGAATTCATACTAATCAAGATAGACTTCATGGAATTTTGGTTGGGATTTATTTCTTCATTTAAGGATTTTTTAAAACTAAGGTTAAGAAGATCAAGCTTTCATTTCTTTCTTTGTTTGTCCATATAATAAATAAAAAGGTGGAGTATATAAGATTACAGAGAGATCTCAAACCAGGGGAAAACTTATGCAGTATTGAATTTGTCCAAGGTATGCCCAGGCCCACATATAACAAAGTTTCATATGTTGCGATTCGCCTCAAATCGGGCGAGGCTCCTTCATTAAGGCCTATGCCTTGCGGGCATAGGCGGTAGGCTAAAGCATGGCTTAGGCTCACCTCATTATACATTTCGGATAAAGTATAAAATTTTAATGAATGTCATTCGTCACATTTACGTTACAATAGATGTTTATGTCCTATGAAGGATTTTGTCTATTATCATCTATTCAATGACACATTGTTTTATCGAATCCTATTTAAGAAAAACAATCTCAATTATTTGGCTTAGGATAAGGAGGTGAATGCCTATTCTAGCGCATAAAACAACACTGGAAGACGTTTCTTTTCCATTTTTGGGAACATAAGTCAATCTTATATAGATCAGTTTTTCGTCAAGTAGCTTCCAATTGGTCCTAAATACTACTGGATAGGGAATGCAAGAAATTTATACTTCGTTTCAGTTCCCTAATACCATTAACATATCCTTGGAGTCAATTTCTATATTGATAGTTCACATATAGGACCGAGATCCATCTTAAATTAGGACTCCAAGAAGAATGAATTTAAGTTAGGGAAGGTCTATAATTTTATTCTGAAATTTTCAAGTAGATTAGTATCTTTATTCTTTTTCCTATCACCTTATACACATTTCAAAATCAATACAACAACAACAATAAAACCTAATTACAGCTTGATGACATATCAAATGAAGGGCATTAAAGACGTGAATACGTAAGTTTTAAGTTAAAAAAATATAATGAAAATATTTTGAAAAAATTAGGTTAAAAAACATATATTTAACTAATATAAAAAAAATTTATGTGTGAATACGTAAGTTCTTGCATCAAAGTCATTTTAAACTTAGTGGTTCCAAAATTCCACTCACTGAGTACCCAATTGCTCCAAAAAAGCCCACCAAATAATGAATCATCACACTCTTTGATTCTTTTGGTTCATAGATTGTTTCATTCATCATGATATCAAAACGTTAAATATGTATATTGCAATGACTTAATTTTGTTTGTCCAAACAATTATGTTATTCATTAGTTTATAAAGATTTGGGTATCTACTTGGTTCTACTCTATAATTTATTATGCATGCGTAGTTTTTGTTTCATATCATTTAATGGATATGATGTAATTTGCTTCCTAACTCTTTAATTTTTTTCTTTTCCATAACAAAGAAAAAAAATCTACAAATTACAAATTGTAAAGTGTATGAATTTTTTTAGCTCATCTACATATTTCTTCAATTGGTTTCATAATGGCCAGTAAATTAAATAAAAAATGATAAGTAAATTCGTAATCATACATTAATCAATTGCAATTACCTCGTAAATAAAATTAAGATTCCTTCACTATGAGATTGAAAGTCCAAGATTCTATAAGAAATATTGACGATATCCTACAAAAATTCAAACGAAATATATTACCATCTCGAATATAAATTATACGAAATAGTTTCAATATGGTATTAAGTACTTCACATACCACGTAAACAAAAGTAAAATTCCTTCACTCTCACATTCACAATTCGAGCTTGTACCACCAATGTTGACAATATCCTACAAGATTTCAATTAACAATTACTTACGAAAAAGTGAAATGATAACAGTTTCTTACGAACTATCAAATTACATTCTTACTACTGTTAACATACTTGAAAAGAGTAAGAACATCGTATTATATAAGAATGACAATAAACCCCAAAAGTAAATAGTTTTCTTAGTGCCATCAACTAATGTACGTAATAGTGAACTTCCACCATACGCTTTTTTTTTGTTATCATGAGTGAAATTTTCGTAATTAGAAATTATATAAGAATGACAATATACCATAAATTTAAGTACTTTCCTTATATGTAGTACCAAAATATTGAACTTCCACCTTGTGAAAATAATAAAAAGATTTATTACCATGAGTGAAATTTTCGTAATTAGAAATTATATAAGAATGACAATAAATCATAAATTAAACACTTGTCTTAGTGCCATCAACTATTGTAGTAGTGAACTTCCACCTTACAAAAGTAATAATTTTTTTTTATCATGAGTGAAATTTTCGTAAGTCGAAGAAAATCACAAAAAATAAGCACAATCTTTAGTACTGAAAAAGTTTATATCAGTATGCATAATTTTCAAATTATTAACATTTAAAACAATAGACATATGTGAATGTATATAATTGCTTTGAAATTAACATTTAATTTAGAATATGTAATAAGTACACATACTAAAAACATGAAAAAAATAAAAATGGAAAATACAAACTTTGATCACAAATGAGAGACAAAATTCTTCAATAAGATATATATAATTATAAAATTTATGTAATTATCTTCATCTTCAAATTAACAAATGCATACTTTGCTGACATAATAAAAAATTATAGACGGAATTAAGAGTATTGACCTTAATTTTGGCAGAAGAAATGATAGTAATGAAGCAAAGTAAAGCAAAGAAACGATGGACTTTCAATTAAATAGTTATTTGAGCGTCCATTTGTAAAGATGAATTTCTAGGATTGGAAGATAAATGTATTTTGATGGTTGATGTGCGTGAATGAATAGGAGAGAGATATGATGCATGAATGTAAGTGAATTGGAGAATGAAATTTGAGGCAATTGAATTTAAATTTCTAGGATTGGAACATGAATGTATTTGGATGCTTGATATGTGTGAATGAATATGAGAAAGATGAGATGAAATGAACCTGGTTATTTCGTAGGAGCCAATGAATTGGGAAAAGATATGTTGACTATTATTAAGGGTATAATAGAAATTTTAAATTTAATGAGGGTAGTTTAGTCTTCTAACCATCGAATAGGAAGTTCCCTCTTTTTAAGTAGTAGAGATAGAGATAGAGATATTACAAATACTAAATGGTAAAGCTCTAAAGTAATCGAAGAAAGCAATGTTGAAAATGATGGACGCACTCAAAATTCTCAGGACACTAGAACATGAAATGCTCTGATACCAACTGTGACGCACAATAAAATTTAATAACAGATTGATCAGGCCTAATACAAACTCACGGGAATCAAACCAATTGAATATCATTCTAAGCATAACTGAACTAAAATCTAAATGAATAAAAATAAATTACTTAAATATAATAAAGTTGAACCACATACTCCAATACCGATCTTGCCAATAGTAATAGAACCATCGTATACTACAACTATCTCAACATAATCCAACTATTGAAAGGAACTATTATATACATCTGACTCGAGTGGATACAAAGAGTAATCAAGAGAGTGAGCACACAGGCTCGACACCTACATACTAACTAATACATATTTGATGAAGATGCCAATAAAAGATTAGGGCGCAGGCGACACAACTGCCTATGTCCTGAAATGTAAAGTCAACACTAATGTTAACAGCAAGTCTACGAAGTACAAGAGTATAATGAAGTTTGGGGGTACAATATAATTACGCATATTCCTATAATATTTTAATTACTTCTAAGTTATCCCAACCCAACAATCCTAGGTATCACACGTGTCTAATCCCAACCCCATCTGTACCTAGTGATTACATCTTATTCATATTTATGATGAGAGACCTTAATGTGCTTTAGGTTATGAGACGAGTAGATTTTGTATTTAGTATGAGGACACTAAGGACGAGTTATTCTTATAATTCTGAGTATTAGTTTAATGAATTCAAATTTCGAGGAAGAAATTCTTTCTTTTAGGGGGGGAAGAATGTAATATCCCACAATTCTAATGCTTTAGTTAAATAGTGAAGTTGATTATTTATGACTATGTGTGCCTGTAGTGACATTTGATGTCACTATTTATATTTTCATGTGTATATATGACTTTAGTGATATGTGATGTCAGTATTTATATATTCATATGTGTTGTGTTATGTGTATTTTACTCAAATTGTAATATGACTTAATACGTGATAATGAATTAATAATTATTTAATAAATAATTTAATAATGGTTTAGGACTCGTATTGATTAGAATATTAAAATGTTGATTTGGTACTTTAGGTTAATGTTTGGGACATATAAAATGTTTAGTAAAGACTTAAAATAATGACTTTTAGTACCTATGTGTTAGTATATAACTTGGGTTGAGTTTTGGATTATTGGTATGAAGTTTTAGGCTTGTTTGGTTAAGGTTCATTTGGGGTCCGAACCCAATTTCATGGTTAACCTAATAAAATGATCATTAGGATAAACCTAATTTTCTTGAATACATTGAGAAAACCCTAGAGACCAGAGAGAAGTAGATAAGTTGGAGAATAAGAATTGGGACAATTAGCTTGGAAAAAGAAGAAGAATTAGGACAATTGGCTTGGAATTAACCATCTTGATTTGGAGACAAGTTTACTTAGTATATTAATATAAATGTTTTTTTATGTTAGAATATAGTTATATATTGGATTATAGATCAAACCATAGAAATAATTGATTTAGATAGTTAAATAATACTTTTTGGATTCAACATAAATTAAGTTTATGTACGTGAATTGAAATTGATACAATTCCACATGAATTGTGATTATATGGGCAAATTTATATTGGAATTACATTATATTTGAAAAATTGAGGAAAATCCCATTTGTTAGTTCATGAATTGAGTAGAATTTGGGACTTTAGAATGAAATTCAAACCTAGGGTTTGGATTTTGGCAAATACTTCTAAATCCACATATAAATCTAATAAACTTATAACAATAGAATATATATTGATTTGTGGAAGTTTATTGGACAATTTAAGGTAAATTGGAGTAATTAAAATCCTAAATTTGGTCGTTAATGGTGGTTATACAAAGCAAGGTCGTAACATGGGATGTATATCAAAGAAAGATAAAATTCTGGAGTGTTTCATGCTTTAGCAATGCGAATGACCACAATTGTGGTTTGTGCGTACGGGTCATGTCAATCGCTAAGTTTTAGTATTATGCCAATGGTGAGGGAGGAATTGGGAGTTTTGTTTCATATTTGGAAAAATGGAAATGGGATTGGAACTAGGACACTTAGACACTTTAAACTACTGATCTAAGACGTTTAATCATAGATGCGAAGTTACTTAGTAAGATAATAAGACTCATATCCTTATTGAAATGTAAATAACTGTATGTTACATTATATGCGATACGTTGATTATGTGTACATGTGAGATACATCCTCGAGGGTACGCTTTTATGGACTGTACGACATGCCACTTCGGTACACTGGTAGATAGATACGGGTTATAGTCTGGGCCCTACGATGATGAGCACTACACTGTTATAGTACACTAGCCAGACGATGACTCCACTTCGGTATTTCGAGAGAAAGAGAAAGAGGTAGGTATACCCTGGGTCATGCGATGGCACCACTTAGGTACTCCGATTTATAGACCTGGGTTATGCCATGGGCTGGGGTAGCCTTACCTTGGGTCGTGCGACGACCATACTTTGGTAGTTAGTTATAATATAAATTATATGGATCACCTTTTATGGATGTAGACTTAAATATTGTCTATATCCCTAATATGTTTATATATTGGCGGTTTATACAATCTTTAATAATGAAACTTTTTTGTAAACAACACTTACATTATGGGAAGGTTAGAAACCATACTTCCCAAATATTGTTAATACTTGAGATGTGTAACATGGTTAAAAATGTAATTTGTACTTTTACTCAATTAAGATTAAGAAGATGTAATCACCTGGTACAGATGGGGTTAGGATTAGACAAATGTGATAACTAGGCTTGTTGGGTTGGGATAACTTAAAAGAAATTAAAATATGAGAGGAAGATGTGTAATTATATTGTAATTGAAAGCTTCGTAAATAATCTTATGCTTCGTAGACTGGATGTTAACGTTAGTGTTGACTTTACTTTTTCGAGCATAGGTGGTTGTTCCACCTTCGCCCTGATCTCTTATTGGAATCTCTATCTGATACTTATCAGTTAGGATAACATGGGTACTCTCTTGATTACTCTTTGTATCCACTTGAGTCATACGTATATAGTAGTTCCTTTCAAATAGTTGGATTATGTTGGGACAATTTTAGTACGCGATGGTTTTATTACTATTGGCTACATTAGTATCAGAGTATATGGTTCACCTTTATTATATTTCAGTTATCTTTTTTTATGCATTTAGTTTTTACTTCAATTATGGTTAGAATGATATTCAATTGGTTGATTCATGTGAGTTTTTATTAGTCCTGATCAATCTATTACTAAATTTTACTGGGTGTGACATAAACATTCTATGTGGATTCGATACCTAGGCTCATCATTATACTTATAAAACAAGTGTAGTTAAAATTTAGTTTTTTTTGCATTGTGCTGGTAAACTGATAAAAATGATAAGTGGCCATACACGATCGCTCGATTTTTGCCCGCATCAAAATGGCACCGTTGTCGGGGATATTTGTAGATTGTGATTGATATATTATTTTGTAATATTTTTTGTATTTGCATTATTTGTTTTAATTTGTTTTGTAGACTTATACAATTGTGTGCCAAGAAACACTTAAATTCTCGATCGTGTGCCACTTTGTGGAATTTGCTATCTTAAGCCATTTGGGTAAGCATGTGCTACTCTAATGTTTTTAGTGATTGTAATGCTTCACATTTGTATCACAACGATAATTCTCGAAGTCCTTCAAAGACGATGACTTTTAGTGAATACAATCAAAGTAAAAAAACTTGATACATCAAAAATAACTTTGGGTGAGTATTAAAAATGTCAAGTAAAGGATGCGGGGAACTTTGAGGATGATTTTTTTGAGAAGCTGCAAAATTCTTAGAATAAGGAAGTTGAAACTTATCGAGATAATAGTTTTTCGAACTATTAGGCAATAAATTCCAAAATTCTTATAGTAATAATTTTGAAAGTAGTTATGGTAATAGTTCTCAAACTTTTCATTTTGAAGAATCAGATCCTCCATCCATTACATTGCGTGAGGGCATTAACATGTTTGAGAATGAAAATGTTAAATATCGTTATCGAGAAGAAAATCATTATTGAAAACAAGAGTTGGATGCATTATTCGAATCAAACGGTGATTTTTGTTTCAAAATTATGGAAGATGAGGAATGTTTGAACAAAATGAGGAATCCAAGGTTCATGAGAAAATTATGCCTATTTTAGAACAAACCATTATTCTTTTAGCCCAAGGAATAATGGAGAATAAAAATGATGAGGATACAAAAAATGAATCACTTTGCAATGAGATGATTTATTCTTTGAAAAAAAAAGAGGAGGTTAAGACTTGTTTTTACACCTCAAACAATCTTAGAAGATTTCATTGAAAGTGAATCTTTCTCCTTTGAAATTCAATCTTCGATTGATGATCAATCTCTCGAGGTTGAATTTATTTCCTCCCCATTTCCATTCACAGTTATCCAATTATTATATCAATCACATGATTGTTTCAAAACGTTAAAACGTTTAATACTTTTACTAATGATTATAACTTTCTTGAGTTGTTCTTTATGAAGGGAATTGTGCTTCCATGTGCGCTACATCCTATTTCATTTGAAAAAACATTTGGAGGAAATTCAATTTTTAATGGATACCACTTGTACTTGTCTCCCATTCAATCCAAAACCCCATCATTCGCTAAAAATGTTAATCGGTGATGGTTCTTTCCCTCGCCCTTGCCATGCCTTCTGTTATGCAAATGAAATTTCTATTTTTCGGAAGGCATGAACTCAAATAAGGGACCACCATTAATCCCTCAAAGTCAAATCATTTTTTGGGTAAACCCTCTAAAAGTTTATCATCTAATGTATAGTTAGTTAGAAGTTAAACTTTTTAGTTGTACATAGTAGGTTGATTTTTTTCTTTTCTTATTTTTTTTAGTGTAATTAGTTAAAAAATTTGTTCTTTTTTAATGCTTGGTTCTAACATGCTTTGTTGAATCAATGGACTTGTGCTATCCGGAGATTGCTCCATTTTAGGTGATGTCGTTGTCTTCCACTCCTTAACTTGTATGATTGATTTACATTGAGGAGAATGCAACGTTTAAGTTAGGGTGTGTGGGTTATTCTTCCCATTATTTGGTACGTTCTTTAATTTGATTACATGTTCCTCCCAAGCATGCTTTTATTATATAAAATTTAAATTTTTTAAAAATATTTTCTTTTTTCCCCTTTTATTAGGCCTTTTGCCCTTGTTTTCAATGATCATTTAAATAAATGCCGAAACGAATAGATTATTAAATGATGCATGTTGTCGATTTTACAATTTATTAGACTCTACTCCTTGAATTATTGATGAGGAATTATCCGAATAGTCCGAATAACACGGTTTGAGTGGCACTTGTCTGAAATCATGTGATGAAGGTTGGAAGCTCAAGATACGAACGGAGGAGAGTCCCGTTATCTAAGATCTCAGAGTTTATCAACTCAGATGAACTATAGCAGTAGCTAATAAATTCTAGAGTCTTGAATGACACAATCTCATCGTGAACTCTATAAATGTAACCTACACCCACGATAAAAGGGGAATGTAGATCTAAACATTGGAAACCAAGTAATAAGAAAAAGAAAAACACCCTGTGGACGTAGGTCAATTCCGAACCACATAAATACTTGCATTATGATTGTGTGACTTCTTCATTTTGTTTGATTTTAGTTGTTTTGAATTATTCATTGTGGGGTTATTTCACCTACAATTGGTGATATCTGTGGGAAATGAGTTTTCTTTTCCTAAATCGATTAGAACTAATAAATAGTCATGTCTCACCCGTTGAGTGAACCTCTTCCATCTAATGGCAACCACCTTAATATGCCTCAAACCCCTGGGGTAAGGTCATATTTCCACCCCAATAGGAGTCACAATGCTCCCTTATATGTTATCTCTTTGGGAGCAACCCTCTGAGTAAAGCAACGAATAACCTAGGTCTACCCCCGATCTCACAGTTAATCAACACATATGAACAAAAACTTTGTCATCAAGAGGTGGCCTCACAACATGCCTCCAAAAAGAGGGAAATGCATGTTTATAACGACATCTAGAAAAAATATAGCGAGAGCTCCATGGATATAAGATCAAGCATAATGGAAGATCCTAACACTCAAATGAGTAAAACCTTCAGCCGATGAAGGAGTTCATGTCATGATCAGGAGAAATCCGAGCGCAAGAGTCACCCAACTAAATGAGATAAAGAAGGACATATCAGATACGATATGCATTATCTCATTAGAAAAGTGATGTACCAACGCTCTGCTAACTATGGGACTAGATCAACTAAAAAACTGGCCAAGAGGTACCTCATAATCTAAATTAAGTCCACCTATTAAAGGGAAATAAAAGAACTAGAAACTCCCAAGAAGTTCACAACTCCTAGGTTCAAAATTTGCGATTAAAAGACTAACCCCATTAACTATGTAAGACATTACAAGAAGTCTATGACCTTATAGAACAACAATGAGGCTCTCATGTTTTGCACATTCCCTCACAGTCTGCGATATATCACACAAAAATGGTTTGAAAAACTTCCACATAGGTCGGTTAACAACTTTAAGAAGCTAACAGAGGCCTTCACCGCTTGATTGATCACCAACAGTGCCCATCCCGAGAGAGTGGATTCTCTCCTTAATATGAGAAAAAGCCCTAGGAAACCTTGCATGAATATTCTAGCCGATACTGGAAAACATACAATGTAGTTAAATATTACTTCGAACAGGTCGTTGTGGCCTCATTCAAGATCGGGTTACCTAGCAAGTCTTTGTTGTATATGTCTTTCATTAAGAATGGCGTGGATATAATCGATGACCTCATGTCAATTATAGATAAGTACACAAAAATGGAAGATGTGGTCAATGGCATTTAGAATGACAATGGTCGTTCGAGGACAACCAAAAATAGTGGTAAGGAGAATGCCCTCAAGATAGGTGGAAAGAAGCAGAACGAAGGATCAAAGAATGAAGACAAGGTAAATCCTACTAAGGCTTTCCAGGAAATCCGTACAGTAAGGACAAATTTTTTAATCAAGTCAATTTATAAGTATTGACTTAATTTCATGTTTTGACAAAACTTATTTGAGTCATAAGTTGTTAGGATTTGATTTGTGTGTCCTTCAAGCCTATAATGTCTGATTGAAGACCATGCGAAAAAGTTAAACAACCATTAAGGATACATTGGGTTTCGAACGAAGTTTCATATTCAACATCTGAAGGATCTCAATAAAGGTATGAATACATATTTATGTTTTATCCTAGATTTATTTTGGGTGTTGTTTATAAAATTATTTAAGGTTTTTTTGTAAAATTGCTTTCGAAGGAAAAATATTTTTTGTTTGAGTCATTCAAACGAGTTTTCCTTTTCGTTCCATTGAGATTCCTTTATTTATTTAAACGTATTTTTTTTGTTTAAACAAGATATATATTTTCATTTAAATGAGCTTCTAATGCGGTTTCCCTGTTAAAAGAGAAAAGTTCATTAGAAGGTCGTTCGATACTCATTCCAAAGAGTTTGCTATTTTCATTCAAATGAGGTTTAGTTTAGTTCGAAATATAATGCATAATTCATTCGAACAAACCATAAGTTTTTGTTTGAGCGAGTTTTCTAGAAAAACATGTCGCCTCGAAAAATATGTTTACTATAAATACTCAGGTCTCGCATCAGTGTTCATTGAGGATTTTTGAAAAAATGATTTTCCAAGTCATATTTTGTGCCTTCCCAATCCTAGTTTCCACCTAAGTTTGAGATCCAAGAATCATACATTTATATGTTTGTTTGAGATCTCTTCTATATTGCATCATACTAGTTTACTCTTTATACTATCAGTATTTCGAGCAATGGAGACCGTATTTGTGTTAAAATGTGGTTACACTGGTCTAGAGACAAGTAAGATTAGTGGGATACTCTGACGTGGGAATGCGCCTGCATTGTATGGCTCTTAGAAGGCATCCAACAATGGATGCGAATAAGGAAATAAGGGATGAAGAAGTGCGTTAAGGCTTGAATGCATTGACTCTTTGAGTAAGTCTAATTTGTTCTTGTAACTAGACCTATATCATAGTGAACTTATATGGTCGGGTTGTCCAAGATTTTTCTCATATATTATCGTGTTGTGATTTGCTTATTTTATTCTTACTTACACTCACCTAGATGCATGCTTAGGTCAAGACTACAATTGGTAATATTATTTAACATAACACCTGGGGTTTTGTTTTGGTTCAAAGTTTATTAGAACTCTTAGAATTAAATATTGGTGGTGTTTCCATACAACCCTAGGGCATTAGTACTTAAACACCGTGTTTAAGAAACTAATTTACAAGATCTTGAGTAAAATCAAGGATTATTACTTCCTCAAATGGATAAAGAAGAGGGGGAGACTCAATAAACTGGAATAATGCACTTAAATGCGCATACCATAAAGAACATGGAAATAAAATGGAGAACTGCAATGACCTTAAGTGTCATCTAGAAGAATTGGCCCAGGCTAGCTACCTGAGCGATTCTATGGAGAAAAAAGGATCCAGATTTGTCGTTGATGTTGACCAAAAGCACAATAATGTCATAAGAGATGACGAGATAGGACACGAGTTTATAGTCATCCACTGCGTTTAAAGTGTTAACATCGACCAATTGCCCGACAATGTCCTAAATGATTATGTGATATGATATAAGTGTGAAGTCATCCATGACACCTCAAGCCAAAATCAAATTCAAGGCGATGTCATTCGGATGGAGCTAAAGAAAGTTACCACAGTGATGGAATCATTATAAATTGACCCTGCCAAGAGTCCAGTAGGTAAGTGTCGATTCCTGAAAGATAAAAATTATAATAAGAACATAGTATTCATAGAGGATGACCTGATCAAAGTTAGGTCTTCGCATTATTATGCACTAGTAATCACACTCAAGATTGCAAATTTGAATGTGGATAAGATATTAGTTGATCAAGGAAGATTCTCGGAGGCTATGTGCCCGGAGTTATTCAACAAACTTAATCTTGATAATAACTAAAGAAATTGCGTCTCTATTGTATTTGTGTCGTTGTGCAATTTATCTTTCCATAAAAAATCTTCACAAACCTATAAAAGTAGAATAAAACTAGAATATAGCGGTAAATGAGGTATCAATCCACATCAAAGGATGAAACACAAAATTGGAGAGGACATATATAGATTCATTTCCATTTTATTATTATTTTTATATTTTTGCTATTTATATTTTTTATGGATTTTTCAAGGAATTTTTTTAACTAACTAGCTATACTATTTTTTATAACTACTAGTTAAGAAGTAAAAGATAATTTAAGACAAGTGAGATAAACAAAATTGTCCTAATAAGTAAACTAACAAGATTGGACTCATGAGGGCTTCAAAATTTCATCCCATAAATGGGAGATTAGCTCTCAATAATCATCATCCAACAAAATAAAAATAAAAGTATACAAAAAAGATCATGTGAGGATTAAACTAGAAGTAATCAAGAGGAGGAGATCAAACTCATTTAAGCCTTGAATTGAAATGGAAACTTCAATTACATCACCAATCTCTCAATTACAATCCATCACTCATGTATTTATTTAATCTAGAATAAAAATTACAAAATAAAAATAAAAAGGATAGTGGATGAATTCATAATGGACAATTAAAAAATAAAAGAGATTTGCTAAAAATGTGAATCCTAATATTATAAAATTGTAAAGTAGAGCTCATCCCAAGAAATAAATTTTAAATCATAACTTTATGTTGAGATAATTGCTAAAATTGCAAAATCTCAATATAAAGAAATGGATTAGAATTTACCTCCCATAAGGGATGAATTCAACTACATCAATCTATTTTGAAATAATTGCTAAAAATGCAAAAAATCATTATAGAGGGGTGGGGTTGAATTTATCCTAGAGATAAATTTCACTACACACCTTTATATTGAGATATTTGCTAAAAATGCAAATACTCAACATAGAGGGATGAAGAGAATTTTATCACACAAAGCTTAGAAACTAAATTTCAGATCTTTTTTCAAATGGTCTTCATCTCTTTAAATAGGAGATGCATGGCACACATGGGGATAAGGGGTATTTTAGGAAATTGACTTGAGTGTGTATGGGAATAGTGAGAGGAGCATGGGGTGAGCACATGTACATGGCAAAGGTGTGAGGTAATAAAATCTGAATTGGGTATGGGGTATTTTGGGCAAAGAGGTAAAATGAGTTAGTTGGGGGTATAATGGGAATTGGGTTAAAAGACTTTAAAGCATGTGGGATATTAGTTGACTTGGTCTTGGTTGGAGTTTGGCCTTTGGTATTAGAAAGTGGAATTATAATCGTGTTTGGCTTTTGAAAATGGGTAAGGTGGGTTTTCGGTTTCATGGGACTGGACATGGGTTGTTGTTGGCGGGTTGGTCGGTGGGTCGAGATGGCAGCAAGGGTCGGGCTCGCGGGTTCCGGGTTGAACGAGGGGTATAGTGGTTTGCCCGGTGGGTCGCCGAATTTTGGGCATGAGCTTGGGTTCCGAGTTTGGATAGGGGGTAAGGAGAGTGGAGAGAGAGAGAGAGAGAGAGAGAGAGAGAGAGAGAGAGAGAGAGAAGGTTTGGTGTGGTTGTTAGTGGAGGTTTGTTGGTTATGGTGGGAAGAGAGAGAGTGGTGGGAGGTTGAAGATGAAGGTAGGGGTGATACGGTGTGTGTGGGTGTAGGGTAATTAGATGAGTGTGAGTGAGTTAGATTGTGTGTATCGTATTGGGGTGTGAGGATTTGTGTATGTGTTTAACTTACGACCCCTAAAAAAAATACTAAAATTAAAAATAAAACAAAACAAAAATTTAACTAAACTAAAAAAATTAAAAATGACACGAAATGACACACTATACAAACTCTAAAAAAAACTAAACACAACTAAAATAAAAACTATAAAAATAAAAACTAATAAAATAAAAACAATAAATAATAAAAATGAAATAATAATAAACTAAATTAAAACTAAGAAAATAAAAGAAAATATAAAAACTAATACATGACGCGTTAAAATTAAAATATGAAAATCTTAAAAATATATACACGACTCAATAAAATAAAATAATAAAATAAACTCTAAAAATAAAATGACACAAATAAAATAAAATGGGACAAACTAAACACACACGGTTCGAGGCAGGTTTATGTAGGTTTAGGGTAGGCTAGGGTACGGGACAAGGTCTAATTAGCTCCGTATTTCGCACAATTTCCTTGAAATATGCGTTTAAACACCGAAACGTGCATTCGACCTACAAAATAGACAATAAAGCGCATAAGACCCAAATAACCAAGAATTAGCAACAAAAATATGTCTATTCGGGGTATAAAATGTACACTTTTTGGTGTTTATCACACCACTCCCAAACAGAGCGTTGCTAGTCCTCGAGCAATAAGATAAAGAGAAAGATAAGTAACAAAAAATGTACCACTTTCGCGGGCACTTGCGATGGCACTTAGCATGTGTAACAAGCCTTTAAACTTATAGATTGCCCTACAAGATGAGTTGAGTCTCGTGAGGATTTGCAGGGAATATACCCGCAAAATTATTATTTGCAAAGATTTATTGAAAGGCAGTCAGTCTCTTATTAGACATAGAATAATCACACAATCCATGATATGAGAAATACAAGATAGAATTTGTAAAAAATTTAGCTGAGTAAATACATAAGGCATCCTTCCTAGAACTCAACGTGTTTAGTGTGAGTTAGTCAAAACGTGTCGAGTATCACAAGAGTAATTCCTAGATTGCCTTGTCGGAATCAACGCTTCAACTTCAAAATCTCACAGGATATATCTCTTTCAAACGAACTCTCGAGATTTATGGTTGGTGTATCGCTCTTGTGTGTGAGGAGGTGAGTAAATGTAAGCAAGTTTAAACGTCTCACACACATATAAAAAGAACGAAAATACTAAAAAGAAAAGTGATCTCATGAGAGAATGCTAATCACTATAGTGAGAATGTTGAGTTATTCACCACGTCGACTTTCATTTGCCCGAACACCTAGGGGAAAGGGGGATGATAATGGGAGAGGGGTAAATGAAATGAGAAGGATGGTATATGAGGTTGAATAGCATAGAATGGTGAGTGATGGATGTGTGAAATGATGGATGTAAAATGAATGGATATGCAGTAAGATTGAGAAGAGTGTATTACACTTTGACGAACAAATGTCTTTATTTCTTGACTGCAACTTTCTTTTTTTCTTCTTTTCCAAATACGCATCAATGTATGAGATAAATCTGCTAAAAATACAAATAACCCGAACATAGATTTGTATTTAATTTTTGTCCATCTGAATCGTCTTTGGGAGAGATATTCGCTAAAAATGCAAACACTCTATATGAGATCTTCTCCTTTTTTACTTTCTTTTTTTTCTTTTATTTTTTTCTTTTCCAGATACGCATCAATGTATGAGATAAATCTGCTAAAAATACAAATAACCCCAACATAAATTTGTATTAAATTTTTCTCCATTTGAATCGAACTTTGGGGAGAGATATTCGCTAAAAATGCAAACACTCTCTTTGACGGATCTTCTCCTTTTACTTTCAACACTCTTCCCTTTTTCAACATGGTGGGTGGAAAATGAAACTGATATGGAAATGGGTGGTATGATATATGATGATCATATGGAAAATGGAAGGTTTATGGATGTATGATAAAATGGAATTTGGTTGGTGTATGGGTGAAAGTATAGTGATCGGGACAACTTTAAGACATGTGTTTCTTACAACTCGAAAGTGATGTCGTTCTCAATGATCAAACCAAAAATTTATTGAAAAATAATGAGATCGTACAACGATTTAAAGTTCATACCCAAATGAAGTTGAATCAACTCGTGACTCAGACATTACGTAAAACACTGTAAAAAATGAAAGGCACAGATCCCACAAGCTAAATTCTCCACTAGTGATCCTTAAGGTTCTCTTAAGAATTATAATACTCTTCAACTCTAAACCGTAGTGAGGTGATAAGTGCGTAAATTTTGTTGAGTCTAGAAATTCATGGTGCAATATGCCTTAGGACGTATTATATAAGCTATTTAGAAAAAACAATATATTCTAGCTTGATTCCTAAACTTTGAAAGATGGATGATTTAAAATTCACATCAATGATTGAGATGAAAGAAACTGCACGAAATTTTAAAAATCAGGTTTTAAGATCAAAATTTTTCAAAAGAGGCACGATTTTGATAAAATTCCCCACCCCCAAACAAAAAGGAGCATCGTCCTCGATGTTAAATAAAATGATTTTTTAAATTGAGAGCAGTAGGGAGGAAAGATATTACTAGAATCAAACGCTAATGAAGGGGACATATGAAGTCAAAATGAAACCTGAATAAGAAGTGAGAGAAAAAAAAGTGTACAAGTCCATAACATGATATAGCATTGGGTGGTGTGACACACCACCCCCAAACAGGATGAGACTCGTACAAGAAACAATGGGTTGCCTCCCAATAGCGCTAAGTTTAATGTCTTCAGCCAGACCGATGGAATCTCACCCTAAAGATAAGATCTATGAAAGCACGGGGATGCGAAAAAATTGGGTGATGAGAATCACCCCCAAACAAGACTGAAGCATCAGTTTTGTTGGATAATTTGACAAAGGTGGGGGTGAAAAAACACCGATCACGTCCTTATTTTTTATTTTCAAGATTTTCTCTTTTTTTGTGGTTTTTGAATAATTTGAAAAAGAAAGGAAATATTTTTGGGATTTTTAGAGAATGAAAGGAAGAAAATGATTTTGAATTTTTTTTGGAAGAAAAGAGTGGGAAAAATATATATATATTTTTGGATTTTTAATTTTTTTTGAAAAGGAAAGAATTTTTTTTTTTGGATTTTTTTGAAAAAAATAAAGGAAGAAAATGTTTTTGGATTTTTTTTTTTGGAGAAAACCAAGGAAAAAAATATTTTTCGTTTTTTTTTGTTTTTTGGAAGAAAAGAGTGGGAAAAAAAATATTTTTGGATATTTTAAATTTTTTTCAAAAGGAAAGAAAATATTTTTTTGGATTTTTCTGAAAATGAAAGAAATTATTATAATCTACCGACCCAAGGTAGAGAGGCTTCTAAATCCTCACCTTTGGACGCCCTCTCTCTATCTTGGCCGGTTTACCTATCACGCTCGCTTCGATTATTATAATTTTTAAAATGAAAAATATGGTGTCTCTATGCACCGCAATACAAGCCAAGATAATAAAGTCCTAATACAAGCCTTCTAAAAAAAATAAAAAAAATGGTACGAAAAAAAAAATACAATACAAATGAATCACAAAATGGGAAAATCCTCTCAAGGGCTTCGAGCTCCAAAGAATGCCAACGACGCCATTTGATAAATAGAAATAATTGATGTCTTTATTGTATATTTGTCGTTGTGCAATTCCTCTTTCCATCAAAAATCTTCACACACCTATAAAAGTAGAACAAAACTAGAATATAACGATAAGTGAGGTATCAATCCACATCAAAGGATGAAATACAAAATTGGAGAGGACATATATAGATTCATTTGCATTTTATTATTATTTTTCTATTTTTGCTATTTATATTTTTTATGGATTTTTCAAGGGATTTTTTTAACTAACTAACTATACTATGTTTTATAACTACTAATTAAGAAGTAAAATCTAATTTAAGAAAAGTGAGATAAACAAAATTGTCCTAATAAGTAAACTAACAACATTGGACTCATTAGGGCTTCAACATTTCATCCCATAAATGGGAGATTAGCCCTCAATAATCATCATCCAACAAAATAAAAATAAAAGTATGCAAAAAAGATCAGTTGAGGATTAAACTAAAAGTAATCAAGAGGAGGAGATCAAACCCATTTAAGCCTTGAATTGAAATGAAAACTTCAATTACATCAACAATCTCTCTATTACAATCCTCCACTCATGTATTTATTCAATCTAAAATAAAAATTAAAAGGATAGTTGATGAATTCATAATGAGCAATTAAATAATAAAAGAGATTTGCTAAAAATGCAAATCCTAAAATTATAAAATTGTAAAGTGGAGCTCATCTAAATAAATAAATTCTAAATCATAACTTTATGTTGAGATAATTGCTAAAATTGCAAAATCTCAACATAAAGGAATGGATTAGAATTTACTTCCCATAAGGGATGAATTCAACTACATCAATCTATTTTGAAATCATTGCTAAAAATGCAAAAATTCATTATAGAGGGGTGGGGTTGAATTTATCCTAGAGATAAATTTCACTACACACCTCTATATTGAGATATTTGCTAAAAATGCAAACACTCAACATAGATGGATGGAGAGAATTTTATCACACAAAGCTTAAAAACTAAATTTGAGATCTTTTTTCAAATGGTCTTCATCTCTTTAAATATGAGATGCATGGCACACATGGGGCTAAGGGGTATTTTTGGGAATTGGCTTGAGTGTGTATGAGAATGGTGAGAGGAGCATAGGGTGAGCACATGTGCATGTCAAAGGTGTAAGGTAATAAAATCTAAATTG
This sequence comes from Sambucus nigra, assembly GCA_949130495.1. NCBI lineage: Eukaryota > Viridiplantae > Streptophyta > Magnoliopsida > Dipsacales > Adoxaceae > Sambucus > Sambucus nigra. The sequence goes on from OX422216.1 coordinate 331,850,739, forward strand.
GGTATGGGATATTTTGGATAATGGGGTAAAATGAGTTAGTCGGGGGTATAATGGGAATTGGGTTAAAATGCTTTAAAACATGTGGGATATTAGTTGACTTGGTCTTGGTTGGAGTTTGGCCTTTGGTATTACCAGGTAAAATTAGAATCGTGTTTGGTTTTTGAAAATGGGTAAGGTGGGTTTTTGGTTTCATGGGATTGGACATGGGTTGTTGTTGGCGGGTTGGTCGGTGGGTCGAGATGGCAGTAGGGGTCGGGCTCGCGAGTTCTGGGTTGAACGAGGGGTAGAGTGGTTTGCCCGGTGGGTCGCCGGATTTTAGGAGTGAGCTTCGGTTCTGGGTTTGGACAGGGGGTAAGGAGAGTGGAGAGAGAGAGAAGGTTTGGTGTGGTTGTTAGTGGAGGTTTGTTGGTTATGGTGGGAAGAGAGAGAGTGGTGGGAGGTTGAAGATGAAGGTAGGGGTGATAAAGTGTGTGTGGGTATAGGGTAATTAGATGAGGGTGAGTGAGTTAAATTGTGTGTATGGTATTAGGGTGTGAGGGTTTGTGTGTGTGTTTAACTTACGACCCCTAAAATAATACTAAAATTAAAAATAAAATAAAATAATTTTCTTTTAACTAAACTAAAAAAAATAAAAATCAACTAAAATAAAAATGACACGACACGACACACTATACAAACTCTAAAAAAAACTAAACACAACTAAAATAAAAACTATAAAAATAAAAACTAATAAAATAAGAATAAAAAATAAAAAAATGAAATAATAATAAACTAACTAAAAACTAAGAAAATAAAAGAAAATATAAAAACTAATACATGACGCGTTAAAATTAAAATATAAAAATCCTAAAAATATATACACGACTCAATAAAATAAAATAATAAAATAAACCCTAAAAATAAAATGGCACAAATAAAATAAAATGGGACAAACTAAACACACACGGTTCGAGGCAGGTTTAGGTAGGTTTAGGGTAGGCTAGGGTACGGGACAAGGTCTAATTAGCTCCATAATTCGTACAATTGCCTTGAAATATGCGTTTGAACACCGCGACGTGCATTCGACCTATAAAATAGACAATAAAGCGCATAAGACCCAAATTGCCGAGAATTAGCAACTAAAATACGTCTATTCGGGGTATAAAATGTACACTTTTGGGTGATTATCACTTGAGATAGAGGACCTGAAAGAAATGACCACCCTTTTGGTTGTCTTTACTGGAAAGATAACTATGCGATCAGGAATGGTGTTCCTACCTATTCGAACTCGGAATATATTGAAGTTGGTTCATTATCCTTATAACACTATCCTTGGAAGATGATGGATACACGCTATGCAAGTTTTCCCCTCCACTTATCACCAAAAGCTCAAAAGCATCACCAACCGAAGGATAATGGAGATTAGGAGAAACGAGGTTGTTGCTCGGCAAAGCTTCCTCACCGCCATCAGGACCAAATAAGAGAAGAATAAAGAGAAAGAGGTCGCCTGTAACTAAGGATGGATCCACACCATCCAAATAGAAAATAAAGTATGGTAGACTAGGGGTAGAAGGAATAAGGGTGGTCCCCGTAAACAGTGTCATGGAACCATTGCTATTGGTACTGTTTGACGATTCACACCCAGAGAAGAAATTTTTAACTAGTAGCTCGCTCACTAATAAGGAAAGAGAAAAACCATTTTCTCTATTGAAGGAAAATTAATATGTGTTTTCTTAGAAACCTAACAATATTCCAAGGATTAATCCCGAAGTCATGTGTCATCGACTTCACGTGGACCTAACATACCCTCTGATCATGCAAAAGGCTCGCCGAACATCCCCGAAAAAGGGAAATGCCATGAAAGAGGAAATAGGGAAACTTCAAGAATCAAGAACCATTAACGAAGTTTAATTACCTAATTTCTATCAAACCAAGTGGTAGTAAAGAAAAGTAATGAAAATTTGAGAGTGTGCATAGACTTCACCATCCTCAACAAATCTTGTCCCAAATACAACTTTCCTTTGCCAAAGATTTCCTAATTAGTCAATATCACAACTAGCCACGAATGGATAAGTTTTCTGTGTGCGTACTCAGGGTATTATTAAATTCCTTTGTTCGGACCCAATCAAGAAAAGACCTCATTCATCATTGCTCTCACTTTGTCCTATTACAAAGTCATGCCATTTGATCCCAAGAACGCTAGAGCTATGTATTGGCGGTTGGTCGCCAAAATGTTCTAGAAACCGCTAGACAACACTATGGAAGTCTATATAGACAACATGATTGTCAAAAGAAAGCATAAAGTCGACCACCTGTAGAACTTGGTTAAGACTTTTGAGATCCTCAAATATTAGAGGATGAAGCTCTATGAAACCAAGTGTTCTTTTAGAGTATAATCTAGGAAGCTCCATGGGTACTTAGTCATCCAAAGAGGGATTCAAGCTAACTCCGACCAGATCCTAGAAATTAATAATGTTAAGCTGCTAAAGACACTTCAATATATTTGAAGGCTAACAGGAATGTTAAAATCTCTCAATCATTTCATCTCCAAATATTTCGAGAAGTGTATAACATTCTTTCAACTGTTAAAGAAAGAGAAAGACTTAACATGGAATGAGGAATTCTCAAAGGCACTCGATGAAATCACAACCTACTTAAGCTGACCACTTTTGATCTCGATCCCAAAATTTAGGGGATCCTATTTACCTGTATCTCACGGTTTTCAATCATGCAATCAACTCGCCCTTGATTTGTTAGAAAGAGGGGCACCAGACTCCTATTTACTATATCATCAAAGCACTCCCCGACGTTGAGCAACACTACTTTCCACTCGACAAGTTAGTCCATTATCTAGTTATTGCTTCATAGAAACTAAAGCATTTCTTTGAAGCTAACTTAGTTATAGTCATCACCTATTTACCTCTTAAACTAGTCCTTGAAAAAGATGAATTATTTATACAAATGTATAAATATTCGGTGGAACTTAGAAGGTTTGATATCCACTATTAACTAAGGACTGTAATAAAAGTCTAAGTACTGACACACTTCTCTGTCGAGTTCACATGGTAAGAAAGGCCCAACAATAAGGACTTCACTGAACATCCAACCAGTCAAGAGTTTGACAAATTCAAAATGTGGACTCTCTACATAAATAGAGCCTCTAATTCAAGAGGAGTAGGAGGAGGATTTGTCCTTATTTATCCCACTATGATCAAGCAAGGGATCAGAATTATCTTCGAAACGTCTAACAATGAATCCAAATACGAATCTCTCATCACCATATTATGTAAATCCTCATCTTTGGGCACTAGTCACCTTGACATATACTATGATTTATGGATGGTATCTAACCAAGTATCAGGAGACTACAGTGCCAGAGATGAGTGAATGTTAATATATCTACAAAGCGCCCATGTCCTAATTGCTAGGTTTTACAAGGTCCACATTGAACAATTTAATCTTGGGAACAAAATTCATATCGATGCCTTAGCCTCTTTAGGGTTGACAGCAGACTCTGATCTTAAAAGAACCGTCGACGTAGAGTTCCTCACTCAGCCTAGTATTATAAATCCAAAGGTCACTGAACAACTCCTTATCGTTGAAAATAACCTAGCCAAATGGATCCGATTACATCTTATTTGCAAGAGGACGTCTTACCAGCTGACAAAAAACAAGCCCATTAGGCCAGGACAAAAGCTTCTCTTTTCTACTTGTCACTTGAAGGAAAATTCTATAGGAGATCTTTCATAGGTCCCGATCTTCAATGCGTGCACACAAATGACATTGACTAAGTCTTATATGAACTTTATGATTGTATTTGTATGAGCCACATAAGGAGAAGATATTTTTTATTTTAGAGAAATTAAAGAAGGATATTAGTGTCCATACTTGCATAAGGATACAATCTCTTATGTCAGAAGATGCGAGAAGTATCAAAAGTTCTCACCTATATTTCACTAATCGGTTAGCGACTTAAATTCATTAACTATCCCACGATTGTTTGGTCAGTGGGGTTTGCGTATCGTGTTCCCACTACCTACAACAATAGGAAATCAAAGGTATCTCCTAATAAACATGGATTATTTCAGGAAGTCGATTGAAGCAGATATGCTGGCAAACATCAGTGATACTGATATGATCAAATCATTAGGAGGAACATCATGCCTCATTTTGGCGTGCTAAGAACGATCATCGTGGACAATGGGATATAATTTGAAAGTGGACCATTTTAAAGCTTATGAGACAACCACAACATATCCCCCCAGAGGAATGGCTAAGCCAAATCTTCTAACAAGACAATGCTCGATGGAATGAAAAATAGGTTAGAGAAATAAAAAGGTTATTGGGTGGACAAGCTTCCCCACATACTATGGGCATACCGTACTATGCCCAGGAGGTCAACTGGGGAAACGTCCATCACTTTAGTCTATGGCATGGAAGCCATAATCCCGCTAGAAAATGGCTAGCTGACCATGGAGACGACCATTATCGACCAAGAGTTTAATGAATAAATCATAAGGACCGAGCTTGACATAGCCTATGAATGAAAAAAATGAGCCTTAATAAAGTTAGCTTCCTACCAACAATATTTGACCAAGATATACAACAAAGGTTACCCAAGAAGGTTTCACGTCAGAGAGTACACCCTTAGGAAAGTTCTAAGCAGCGCGAGGAAGACATCATATAGAAAATTAGGTCCTAACTGGGAAGGATTATTCAGTATTAATAGAGATGATATCCACGGATCTACCATTTTGAAATAGTGGGGGCAGGGAGATCCCAAGGGCCTGGAATGTGGCCAATCTTAGGAATTTTTATTTTTAACAAGTTTATTTCTCACAAAGTTTAATTCATAGCTTTAATTCGAGTTTTGAAGTTCGATTTCCAAGAATATTTTAAGTTTAATTAATGCAAACTATCTTCGTTATTATTCTAACTAGCAGACCAATTCTTTTTAAGAGTTATTATTATGATCGACCAATTGTTTTCATCATCATTACATTTAAATCAAAACTTCAAGGTTGAATATTTCATCATAAAAAACACTAAAGCGTGAAGAATGGCCCAAGAAAGCAAAAGACCTAAGGGGGATCCCTAGGTACTATAACACCCCGTAAATTTGGGGACTTTTAATTTAATTATTTTTGGGAAAAATAATATTATTGTGAGAAATTAAATTTATGATTTGGAGTAAATTATTTGATTTGGAGAAATTATTTAAATCGGAGGATTTATTTAAATTGGAAAATTGAGGCTTAATTGTTCGGATTATTTTTATGTCGCATTATTTTAGGTAAAAAATTGGAGAATGTAATAAATTAATTCGGATGGCAATTTTGAGTGCACAATTGGGTCCGGATGGGTAAAAATAGTTAGAAAAGAGTACCCAGTGGGTTTTAAATGGGTCTTGGGGTATTTTTAGGCATATTTAAGCCCACATAATAGTGTTTTGGCCATTTTTATAAAGCCCCCAAGCCTAAAAATGGGGTTGAGGTATTAAACCCTAAAAATGAGAAGGTGTGGCAGCCATAACATATTTTAGAAAACTCTTATAGAGAGAGAAAGTGGGAGAAGCCATGGGAGCAAAAAAGAAGAACAAGTGTGTGAGTTCTTTATCAACTAATCATCATCATCATCATCTATACCAACGGATTCAGACCCTACGAACCCTAAGGCAAGTGGTTAAACTTGCTTTTAAATTAATTGCAGATTTCTATTCATATCATAGTGGGTGTGATAAGATAATGTGGTTTTTGGTTTGTTGATATCTAAATTGGGTTTTGATGGGTAGGGTTGAATTTTAGAACAACTTCTTGAATTTGAAGAAGTCTATGAAATTGGATAAATTAAACCGTCATTTTAGAAACTGTTTTTTGACGTTTTGGTTTCGAAAATGGCAATTTTGTCCGCGTAACCTCAAAGCGGCCTTTTAAAAATTTGGGCCGATTCGTGGGGCCAATTTTAAGAAATATTATTTTTAGACGTTATTCCATTGGAGGTTGCCTAGATTGATTGTAATTGTTGTTCTATAATAAGGACATTAGGCCTAAAGTAGATATTAGGTTTACATAAAGGGAGATAAGTAAGTATTGGGATATTTGAGAAAATAATCCATAAGGGAATTAAGGTTGAAATTGAGTAAATTGAAAACCTTAGATTAATAAGTGTGCAAAATTTATTAAGGAGAATTTGAATAGTAAATTCTAAATATTACATTTTCGGCCCAAGTGAGTGAGTCCGGGTATATTGGTTGAGTGACGCCAAGATAATAAATTAATTAATGCTTGATTGATTCAATTGAGTCGGGATATTGACCCGGGTGAAATTTGGGCTAGGTCTACGAGTGCTTAGGCACGGATTTGGTCGAGATAATTTATTATAGGGTTATATAATAAATTATGGAATATTCAAAATAAAAAAGGGTGTTAACATTAATATGTGAAATTTGAGGAATGAGTTATACAAGATGAGATTTCGGGCCATAGGAGAGGGTCCGAGTGATTTAGTTGGGTGACACATCTTGAGTAATAAATAAATAAGTGTGGGAATTATTTAAACGTCAAGTCGATAAATAGACTTGGGATTGTTAGGCTAGTGTTACGATAATTGTGCATGGGTAGCCTGGATTTCATTATATATATATATATATATATATATATATATATATATATATATATATATATATATATATATATATGCGGTGATGTGTAGTATATTTATATTTGTGTGATTTATAAATATTTTGTGAATAGTATTTATAAGAATATATACCCCTCTAGTGCTATCATGGGAGGTTGCGCGATGTGGGTGAATCGCTTGGCTTGAGGAGCAGGGTGAGTATAGTCCCCAAGTCATAGCGTTCGAAATCAAGAATAAGATGCTTTGGGTATAATTTGGTCTCATTCCGAGGGAAACTATGGCCGCCTCCAATGCGTTTATTTTTTTTTATTGATTCGGGGAGCTAACCATGTCAGGGGTCTGGGTGGGATGAGTATACCTAGAAATGATAGCATTTTAGAGAACATATGGGGAGTGCCTACTAGGGAGGATGGATTATAAATTTACGACATGTGTGTGAATATTGTAATATGATGATACATATATATAGTCTAGATATTTACATATGGGTAAAATACACGATGTGAATTGTATTGATATTTTTATATATTTCGTGAGAATGTTAATTGGTTCCAAACGAGAAATGATTAATTAAGTTTATATCATAAACAACTTATAAATCATATATTAAACATACTCGGGTTAGAGAGTGTGACATGAAGGATATCATCGAGAGCTAGTTATGGGGTAGGTGACTAGGTGGGTTATATAGAAAAACATTAGGTGTGCACAATAGTTGAGGGATGAGCCAGTCCTCAAGGGATGCGACACTAGCTTAAATATGAAGAGTATTCATGCATTTTAATTTACTGAAATTTAATTTACTTGATAAATATTTTCAAAATGTTTTAGGTTCTAGCCCTTGCTATAAAATATTTTCAAAACCTTTTAGGTGTCCATCCACAGGGAAGCCAGGATTATTTCAATTCCAGGGTTACGCAGTTGCGGCATATGTGGATGTAAAAGGATTTTGACTTAGACACTTTAGTCATTTCATTCCTAGAGTAGGATGCAGTCAGTATTTTATTAGGGCATCTGACCCTTGTTATTTTATTTGTTCCATTCAATTGATGTAATAATTTTATCATTCTAGTGGTTTATATTTTATATTTGGGTTGTAGTCGGTGGTTTTCTCGGCAAGGGTGTTTTAAAAAGTTTTTGACAGTGATGCTAAAAATGAACCCGATGAGATTCCTGTTTAATTTGATATAAGACCAATCACCCGATATTTTGTTAGGTGCGGTGTCACAGGTACTAAGCATCCCGACTTTGGTCAGAATAAAATCCTAAATGGGTGGATAACCCTACAACTAGGTACATTTTTGCCACAGTTTAACCTAGGACTAAGGTTGTGTGATGACACAGTCTAAAAGGTAAGATAAACAATAAAAATATTCTCGGCATAAAAGATATGGGAAAATGAAAAATGTGGAATTAATTGAAAATTTCATATAACATTCATTCTACAAAAGGCCTATGATGGCGAAGCTACAAAATGAATATATACAGTCATAACATAAAGAAGTGAACTTTGATGAGTTATAAGCTCGATGACTGTAACCCTTCATCTATCATCAAGGACAGGCTAAAACTTATCGTCATTGTCATGCATCAATAAATAATCCTTCGCCAAAAAATGACAAACATCATCGAGAGGAATCAAACTTTCATCACTTTCTAATATAGGGTGATTATAAGAAGGGAAATCGACTTGATACTAGTACCAAAGGTCTGAATATTTGTGGACCTTCATAATGGATAAGGAACTCATCCAGCCATGCTTATATGCCACCTACTTGGCCTCATCTAGCTTAAGAGGGGCATCCACCCATCCATCATCATAATAAGCATCCCAAACTGCTTAAGAAACCCTTTTAAATATATACTTTAATTTTATTATCTTATGGCCCATGGCTTTCTTAATCACACCATTTCTCTTAAATTCTTCCTCAGCTTTGTCGAGTTCTCCCTTAGAGAATTATTTTGATTCTATAATAGCTCTATAATATCTTCGACCTCCCTGACTTCTATTCGCAATCCAACGTTCATATGAGCCTACGCGTCAAATGCACTTGTCATCTTTTGGATATCTTGTCAACGAAAATAAATGCATCGCGAGTTAAGTTGTTGGCATCTCGACCAAGTACTATGTTAAATTCATTAGTCTCTAGAATCAATGTCACTTATACCAATATATTTTCAATCTACGAGGATCAAGATAAAAATGTACATACATGAAAAAATAGTAACAAATCACTCATGAAGTAATCAACAACAGATAAGAAATGACGTAGTGACATTAAGAGTCATTCCATTAGATAAAAAGGTGGGGCAAGCCCCTACAAACATTCAGAAACATAAAAATACAAGGAATTACGGAACCTAAGTTAATCCTAACTAGATTTGGTCCTCCTTTTCCTTTACATGCTCTTGGATTTCGAGGGCCTTGCCTTTATTGTCATACACCATCTCTTAGTCTTCCATGTAATTTTCTTAGCCTCTACCTAAGGCATTGCCCTCTTCATCCTTCCTTGGTGAAGAACCCGAATCATGCTCCCCCCAAAGCTCAAATTTAGATGGAACACTGATCTTTATCAGGGTTGCATCCCAACCCTTCTTGACTTTTGACTTTTAGATAAAAGATAAATGCTTCTTAGCCTCGGCATAGGCCTCCACATACCCCTAATCCTATGCCTCATATTTGGCTATTGCCAAGATCTGAGGATGATCCTCGACAAACATTTTCAGCTTATCAAGCTCTAACTTCAAATTGGACATCTCCAAGTCGTTAGATTTTATCACATCATTATATACCATTTTAGCTGCAATAAGAGACTCTTGAAACTTATTCAAAACTAAATCCAGGTCATTATTTCTCTTGACCCGATCATTCCCTATCAAGTAGGGCAACAAAGTTTGGCACAAACAGTAAAAATAAGATGAACTCCAGTGAAAATAATGATAAAAGGAGTAATAAAGCTAAAAGTCATAAACTTACATGCGATAACGTATGCATGGTGTGAAAAGTGACCTAGTAAGAGGTTAACCTAATGACTTGCTCTCGATGTAATGCTAAAATGGCCACCTCAGCAAACTAGGGGCTAAAGATGGATTCTTAACCATCGATATGGTGTGACGACCCTTCCCTGTATTCGGGGCATCCATCTTCTTGGTGGGAACAATGATAGAAGTAAGAGAGATTTTTTACTTCTTTACTTTCTCCTTATCAGGGAAATCTGAAAGAGTAACGATCTTAGAGGGACCTTCGACTTCCTTCCTTCTGGAAATTTTTTCCTTTAGGGAGGTGGTGAAATATGAGTCATCCATCAAGGTGAGTTTACCCTTCCTTTGAGTCATAGTTTCTTCAATAGAAGGGATGGAATTTATATTCACATGTTGAAAAGAGAATAGGGTAGGTACACTTGAAGACCCCTCACAAGTTGAAGGGAATGTTATCTTAGGAATGGAATCCATATGACTGGCTATAAAGATGGACATGGTGTTGGTATACTCAAGTAAAAAACATGCCAACCTAGGATGTTTGGCACCTAAAGTAAAAGGCCTCCTTAGCTTCCAAACCTTGATCAACTTTTCACGATTGAAATAAGAAATAACAGGCTCTTTTTTTTGGACCCAGCTATGTAAAACAAACAAATGATCAAAATTACCAATGATCTTATACATTAACTAATTAGCAATAAAAAATTTGAAGAGAGGGTAATATCAATTTATTTTTCCCCCTGTCGGGACACACAAACCCTCTATATGTTTCACCAACCTTACAAATGGGTGGATGTTGCCAATTTCTAACAATAAATCCATGACCCCAATATCCTTTATTGGAGTTAGGAAGATTAACAATCAAAACTCTATCTGCCTTCCTTTCCTTTAGGTAAAAGACATTATCGTTCTTTTTTTTTACCACAAATAACAATATCTAACATCTAGTATCCCTATTTCAGTACCATACAATTTATTTATCCTATGATCCCCATTCATTATCCTCAACACTGGACAAGAACCACTTTAAAAAATCACAAAACTTTATGAGAGTTGATTGGGGAGAAAAGTTATATCCCCTAGCCACTGAGATGGTATGAATCTAGTGGCCACCCTCAATGTCGTAGAAATTAGTACGAACGATATTCCCACTATATTAGGAATCGAATACCTCATCCTAAACTCCCCTACAGTTCTATCATACACAGAACATACCATTTTTCTCAACTCATAAAGAAAAGGCGATAGAAATTTGAAGAAAATCAAAGGGTGGTTGAAGAGAAAATAGAAGATGCAAGAGAGAATAAGACTTGTAAGTGAAAAAGGTTGTAGAAATCTAGTTGCCTTGAATAGTTGAAATGATGGAACAAAATGGAGGTAGGAAACTTTTGATGGCTTAGTTAAAATTCCAAGGTGTCTTATCATTTAAAATGTTACCCAAGATAATAGTTGGCAGAAACACTTTAGTTTCGGCCTTTGTAGGATTTTTTCCAGAATTCCCATAACTAATTTGAAAAAATACGAGTGCGTCCTTCCAAGACCCAATGATCAGAATAAGGTAAATCTTCATTCCAAAATTCTTTACAAGTGTTGACAAGATTCATCATCTTAATTTGCGTCCAACCAACTCACCCAATCAATACCTTTCTTGAAAGCAATTGAACCACTCCATCCTAATCAAGCCACGGTGCTTTGGGGGAAATTGTGGGAAACTATCCAAATAATCTGAATAATACGATTTGAGTGGAACGTTTCCAGCATCAAGTGATATAGGTTGGCAAATCAAGATAATAATGGAGGAGAGTCCCATTAGCTAGGATATCAGGTTTTATCATCTTAAATGAATTACGACAGCTACTAATAGCTCCTAGAGTCTTGCACGACATAATATCCTCATAATACCCCGTACTTTTATAGATAATTAAATTACATGAGTGGGTGTAATTTAATAATTTGATAATTTAAAGTAAATGAGATGGACTAATTATATTTTAGGTTGTAGGTGAATAAAAGCAACAGGTGATGCTATTTTTATGTGGAAAACACGTGTGGAGATGTGTTAGGTTTAAGACATGAATTTTTGATAATTGACTCGGATGGAGATTTTGAGTGCATGGTTGGTCTCGAAAGGGACGAGATAGTTAGAATAGAGTACCCGGGGGTAGTGTTTAGGTTCCAGAGACTTTTTGGATCAGTAGGGACTCATTTGGTGTATACGAGTCAATTTTGGATTTATTAAGGGATAAACCCTCATTTCTCTCTTATAAGCCACACGAGAAAGAGAGAAAGAGAAAAGAAAGAAAGAAAGAAAGAAAGAAGAAAGAAGAGAGAAAGGAAGAAAAGGGAGAAAAAGAGGAGACTCGGGCCAAGCTCCAGCGGATTCCAGCACGAGATTGTTGGATTTATTAAACCAGGCAAGTGTTTAACTTGCTTTAATCATTTAAGTGTGTTTATTTTTCATATTATAGTTGGTGTGAAAACTATAAGATTTTGGGTTTGGGATTCTTGCACAAAAATGGGGTTTGGGGAGATGATTTCACATGATTTTGACATGATAATAATCCCACATGAAATCTAAGTTAAAATCCATGTTAATGGTATAAATTATGATGAGAAATTAGAAGAAATAAAAATGGTGAGTTTAATGGAATTAGGGTTTAATTCTTAGATAAATTAATGAATCCTAAGAGTAACTTAGTATGTTGGGTAAATCATAGTGTGTAGATGTTATTAATGAGGTTGGGTGATGTTAGAATCCATATAAGTTGGGTAGGATGAGTGTTAGAGTAAATTTCATAGAAAGTAGGAATCTGGACAAATCGGACCGGTCTATTTTTCTTAGTTATCAGTTCAGTCTGATTATGATCGGATCGGTTCGTTTTCTTGGAAATCGGTTCGGTCTAGTTTTGACATGAAGACTAGAGACGTTTTCTTGGACTAAAAGGATTGGAGAAGAATTTTCTCTTTTGAGATAGATAGTAGGGGATCCTAAATAGAGTGCGAGGATCTCTAAAAGAGTAAATGGGTGATATATAAGTCTCGGATTAGTGGGAAAGATTCGGGGTTTAAACTTAGGAATATTTCGGACGAACACCATTCGAGGAATTATTTGGCGGGTTCATATATATATATATATAATAATAATAATAATAATAATAATAATAATAATAATAATAATAATAATAATAATAATAATAATAATAATAATAATAATAATAGGAGGAGGGGTTTTTTGTCTCCCCCAACTCACGGTTGAGATTAAAAATTGATGAATTTGGTCTTTATCAACTGACGGTTAGAATGAAGCCACGTGTATTTTACCCCACATTCTCACTCAGCATTCACGTACATTTACACGCGCATCCATTCACAAGAGCTGCAATAACTCAAACCTTTTTTGCACAAGGCTCAAGTAAAAGTTGGTAGCAACTCTCTGCAAATTGTGTATAGTCCCGTCACAAAATGCCTTTTTCCAATGGACCTCTCACCAATTCATGTCTGAGTCCCCACCACTCCTCAAATCCATATCCTCTTCATCAGAAATTTTGAAACTCTCACCAACTCATGAACCCATTTTGAAACTCTCTCTCTCACATTGTTGGGGCTACAAAGTTTCTCTTCTTATTACGGTGAGGAAGCGATTTCATGTGTGTCTGTTGAAATGAGTTCAGGTCGAGCCTCTTCAAATATCATTTTATCTTTGAAGCTGTATTTTCATGCATTTTCTATTTGAAATCACACCCGTTGAAATCACGACAATTTGTTTAGGATCCTAGTTATCTTTCCAGCGGATGAGGTAAACCCATTGCCATGAAAAAATTATCTTCCAGAATCGAGTGACTTTCTATATTCCTTTATTCTCTTTTCCATGGGGTGGGCCTGGACTCGGGCTGAAATGGGTTAAGAGGTGGGTCTTAGATTGTTTAGGAGGTGGGTCTTAGGTTGTTTAGGGACTGGTGGTTGAGATGGGTCCGGTTGGGGATGGTCCGAGTTGGGTACACTACTGGGGACAGGTTCAGAGTGTAAAAAAATGGGTTAGTGACGGGTACGCCGTTGGGGACGGATTTTTGTTTTTTTGTTATGTTTTGGGATTTTCTGTGTTTTCACTAACATTTCTTTTGTTGAATTCATGACACATGAATGAGCTACCATTTCTTTACTTCAACTGAGTTTTTAATGGTTCAAATGTTTTTTTTTATGGTTGAAGCAATGGTTTAACTATGTTTTTTTAGTTATCTTCAGTTCAACTGTGTTTTTATAACCGAGTGTGGGAGTTTAACCGTGTCTCTGGTATTGGGTTTGAATTTTGAGAGGTTTTCATGATAGGTATTGGGTTTTTATATATACCCATCATTTACTAACTTAATTATTTGGTTTTTTTAGCAACAGATCTGCTATTGTTTTTTTTCAATTTTCATTTAAACTCAGAGGTGCATGTGTACTTTGTGGTTTTGATATCATTTTTTGGTGGGTATCACTCTAAATCTAAACTGTTTGGTAACCGATACTTAGAAACCGTTGCCTTCTTTTGATAATGATGAAGATGAATACCAGCTTCACTTCATTACTTTCCCTTATAAGGTTCATTTTTTTTTTACTTTCCCATTCTTCTCTGTACTAATTTTATTATGAGCTTTCGAATTTTTCACTTTCCCTTCTTCTTTGGAAGTTTAAGAGCAAATCAAAACACTAAAATGAAGAAATGAGAGGTAAAACACGGATAAGGAGAAAAGAATGGATTGAATCCGTGATTGAGAGCTGAGTTTGATTAGGTCTGTGCGTAGCCGAGAAGATAAGACATGGTAATGGAGAGAGTTTATATTTGTAGGTTCTTTTAAAATATAAACAAGACCCATTTCTGTAAAATATGTTTTGTGTTATTTGTATTCGTTTTTTATGCTCTATTCTATGTATTCTTAAAGATTTTGGTTTAATGGATATGTATTTTCACATGCCAATTTATTCATTCATATTTCATTACATTTTTTTAAGTTGTTAATAAAATTTTAGTTGTAAAATAAGAATTTTTTCGTAGCTCAGTTATGTTTTTCATACAAATGGAATTACTTCTCAAAAGAACTCAAAAATTATAAAAGTACCCTTATTTGTAATTTTATCATTTTTTTGGGCACATTGGGCACAAGGCTAAAGGTAAGTAGGAGCTGGTGGCATTATTGGGCACATGGGACACAAAGCTCAAAGTAAAAGTTGACAAACTTTACTTAAATTGCAATGATAATTTTTGTTTTAAAAAAATTACTGAATTTTGTTATTAGAATTTTTTTAACAAAATACTTTCTTTTTAACGCCAATATTTGTATGAAAAATTATTTTTTATTAGAAAATATATGTTATAAAAATTATTTTTATAATTATAGCTACCAATTTATTATTTTTATTATTAAATTTCTTATCATAAAAACCTATTTTATAAACATAAAGTCTTTTTTAAATGTAGAACACTGTTATTTTTATTAAAACAAATAAAAGATATCTTTTTATACGAAAAGATATATCAACTTTTTTTTTTCAAAAACTTGAGGAATTATTTTGAAAAGTATCTTTTATATAATAATGTACATTTTTTGAATATACAAAACTAATATAAATAACAAATTTTTACTATTTTTTGTTTGACTCGAGTAAAGAGTATATTGATGAAATAATACAAAGAAATTAATTTACCTTGGTCGGTCTTTCAAAAATTAACACACTTTTTAAGGTACATTTAGTCTGTTAATGAAGATAGTGTGTATGTTTATGAAACCTAGAGATCGGTGCACCAAATCGGGTCAACTATCATTTTTCAATAGTTTTTTTTATCTGCTCATAGTGGCATTATTATCTTAAGGGAATCAATATATACATTAACATTATTTTTAAATTTGATTTACAAGAACTATAAATACATCAAATGAAAATTTGAGTCGTTCTATTGCCATCGGCACGGGTACAACATATTACGAGAACGAATTTACCGATGTGCCATCGGCTCGGGTACACCCTAGTATATATATACATATGACGAATATGTATGAGTAAATCCTAAGGAGCGAGTATGATGATATAAGAATACTAGCTAGACATGATACGCTACTATTTGGAAATAAGAGATGTGAGAGTTGTATCATAAATGAGTGAATACTTATGGGATTAAAATAAGTTGTGTGTACACTTATAAATTACACGAATTGGTATATTCGGGATTATAGGCTAATGACAAGAGAGATAGGCAGAAATAGTCGAATTTGATGATGATGATATATATATATATATATATATATATACTAGGGTATGCCCGTGCCTGAAGACATGATGATAATTTTGAAAAGCATAAAGTCGTGTCTCTCCCAAATCGTACAACCCAAATAAAATCCCAACCCCACGAACCCATAAAACCACCCTAAACTCTCCCAAATCATACAGCCCCAACCCTTGTGCATTAACTCATCTCCTCCCTGCCTAAATCATAACACACAGAGATACAATCACTCTGACCCCAGCACAAGCACACACCAAACACCATACCCAACCACCCTTGCCTCCCAACTCACTGCCCTGATCCCACATGCCACTTCCCCTACGAGTGTCAAATCGAGATAACCCCTAACCCCATCTACCATAACTCCCCACGCGCACCCCTCTACCCAGCAGTACCCACCCCTTGCACTTTTCGCTACACATGAACAATTCTATGTCGATGGCACTATAATAACACACTCGTACAAGTGTTGATGGCACTATCATATCTTTCCCCTGTAAACCCATTTTTAAAGTGAGCCTCACCCAATGTTTATAAGAGAACTCATGTGCGCAGTTGATATACTGCCTAATCCACTTGAAAAATAATTGGGATATCATGGGTATAAATCAAAATTTTCAACTCATTCAAACTCAAAATGTAATTAGTATTTTGGGTGTTTCAAAACACGTATTCTTATTGTATATTAATTAATAAATTACAGCATATATAAACCCAATAAGTACCTAAAATTCCAAACTGAATGCAAGGATGAAATATAAAACAACTTGAATATCCAACACTTGGGATTTTATTTCTGCAATATCCGACACCAAAAATGTGAATAAAGTTTTACAAATTAATTTTACAAACTTAGAATCTTGAATAAATAAATTTCAATCTGGACAGGCTTCCATAATGCGATACCAAGTGCATGAAGTACAATCTGAATGGGCTGCCATTTAATGCATCTTGCAGAGAATCTATTTAGTTCTTTAAGTATTCTTCTTCTGGTGTAATATCCACAAACCAGGTTGAATTAAGCAGTGTGTGATCTAGATCAAGAACCAAATAAAGCTTTGTATGCGGGTTGAATTAATCTTTGTAACCTCCACCTTACGTCATTTAAACCTGTGGAGATGATAGCCATGGTTATCGTCTAACTCAGTTTCTAGAAATGCTGCGAAGTCATCAGTTCCTAATCAATGTAGTTCCATCCCCATCAAATTGTTGTATAAATATATCAAAGGACATGTCCATGTATGAAATTTAAAAGATAAAGCAAAGACTTTGAATTTATATAGGAGTATAAGTGAACTGAAGGACAAGCGCATCTTAATGAAAAAAATTCAACTTCAAAACCCCAAATCGTATTTGGTTTTTACCACAGTTTATAATAGAATCCGTAAAAATATCTCCAGAAACGACCTAGATTATGTAATGCAAGAAACTCCAAAATTTATATATACAACAGGGGGTTTTGAAGAACTGATATCAAAATCACAACATAAAATTCCCAAAACCTAAGCTTTGAGTATAAATGATTTGAGATAAGTTCTATTTCATAGGTATATATACAACCGGGGGGGGGGGGGGGGGAGGAAGAGAAAAGTATAATTGAAATACCCGGTGTTTCTGTCAAAACCTTAATGTGACGTCCCTATTTTTAATAGACACTCTGGAGAGCTCCGTACTCTATTTTTAAAATTAGCATTCCTAATACAGTGACTCCAATAGCCACTCCGAAGAGATCTATACTCTGTTTTCATCAGTTGAAGCCACACATTAGTAGGTTAACAATGATGAGAGAGAGAGAGAGACTATTTTTGGACATAGTGATTAGACATAAATGTGTTTGTTAGATTGTAGATTCCACTTAATTATGAGAGTTTGATTGACCTGCATAATTCAACCAAATCCCTTCATAACAAAATAGTATCAGCTTAATCTCTTAGAAATCTTGCGAATTAAAAATTATATTTCAACCAAATCCCTCATAATAATATAGTAATTATTGATAAAAATCGAAACCAAAACATGTGACTGCCATCCGGAACATTCATTAGCATTACAGATTTGTTCCCCCTGATGTGTAACTTGCGAATGCCATCCGGAACCAAAACATATTCTTCCTTTTGTCTAGTTGTGTTGACATTCTCGAAACAAATTGATTGATTATTTCACAAACTCAAAACCAAGGCTTCTTGGCATTTAAACTAAATAAACTCTGCGGATGCAATATCACCAACAATAATCAATTTTAAATGTATATTCGAAAAAAATAAAGGATCTAAACCTCATATTTGAAAAAAAGTAGGGAGAAAAATCAGTACCTGTGATTTGGTAAATTAAACGGTCCATTATTGAGATTCATCAACGAAGCTTCTGCGACCATATCACCATTCTCTTTTCTCGCTTTCCACTTATATTTTAATCGTTGGATTTAGACACCGATCTATCGGTTTATAAATCTGTTGTTGTCTCTTCTTGATGACCTTCGCTGCTAATGCTTTCAATGGATCTATAATATCCAGATGTAGAAGTATTTCTTACAACTCGTACCACTCTAGATCTTCAAAATCACCATCTTCATACACTTCCCTATACCAACCATATTCTTTATCAAACTCCGTCATTTTCCCATTATATTGGTGTTCCCCAAACAGCTTGCGAACTCCTCTTCCTATCAACCAATCACCGGAATTCGTGTTTTTATGTGATTCTGTACCATTTACTGTTTTACAATATAAAAGAGTGTCCTCACTTAGAGATGCAAGAGGTACCCCATTTATAACTACAGCAGGTTCCCCAGGTAACTCGAAAATTCCAGTCGGTAGTAGATCTAGAATGATGCTAACACCCCTGACTTCTTTTTGTCCATGTTTGCTGCTGCTCCCTGAAACTCAATTTCCATTCAATTAAAAATAGGTCCCAATTGATAAAATCCATTTATACTTAAAATAGAAGCAAATAAGAACGAAAAGTAAATGAATTTACGCAAATAAGAGAACGGAAAAAAATACATTATCCTGGAAATAGTTGCTAAATAAACACAGTGGAAACATCTAACCTATGACAGGGATTAATTCGGTTCATGTTGTATGACTGAACTAAACTAATTCATGCCATATGACATGATTTTATTCAGTTCATGCTAAATTAAAACACATATCTAGCATGATAGAATCTTTAAACCTTTGATTTATCGATACCCTATCTTACATATACATCATGAACTGAATTAAATTTGAGATATGTGTTTATTTCAATCGATGAAATCTTTAAATCGTTGATTCTTCGTTTGATGAAAAAAACAATTATTTAAACAAACAAAGAATCATAGGCCTTAAATGGTTGCTAAATAATATGAGATACGGATTCGAACTTTGGAATACAATTTTGGGGAAACTTTTAACCATGGACATAGTCATAGCTGCTTCACATAGTTGCTTCTCAACACTAATATGAGAACCATAATGGGCTTGATTTAATAAGTTATTGCGACATTATCACATCATATCATCTATGTGAGCCATTTATTTTGGAATCTGTTAGCTCTCATATCAGATATGTTATCACATCATGGCTATGTTATCTTATATCAGTTATGGCTCTCATATGCACGGGATAATGTAAACTATGTGAAGCAGCTATGGCTCTCATATCACTGGCCACTGTCAACACTATTTCACATATGCACAGGATAATCAAGCCCATTATAGAAACTTCAATGACATTATCACATCATAGATTCTTCTCAACACTGATATGAGAGCCATAGCTGCTTCACATAGCTGATATGAGAGCTAACTTACTGACCACTATGGTTATTGCAACATTATCACATAGCTGCTTCACGCATATATCTAACCCATTTATTTCAAGTATACACAGATCTTCATCAGCAAAAGGAGAAATAAATAACAAAGAACAAAAAATAATTAGATTCCAAAAATAAAACATAAAAGAATGAAGAGATAATGACATAAGAAATAGTGAATATGCAAAGCAAAAAAATAGTGAATACAACGGACCCAATACCCAAAATGACATAAGAAAAACCACGCAGGAGAGAACATATACAAATCCAAAACATAACTATTGGCAAAGAAAATTAAAAAAACCAAAGACGTCTTTGACAAAAGTGAAAAATTTGAGGAAGCCAAACAAACAATGACATTTCAGTCACTGATAAATAAAATACCTATCAATGAAAGCCAAACAACGAACTTGGGAATTTATGAATCTCACATGTACGGGATGATATCGTTGAAGTTTCTATAATGGGCTTGATTAATCAGTTCTTCTTTGGCATTATGTTTGTGTGAATTCAATTTTCTCAACTGTGAAAATCTAAAATTAATTCATTTCTATATGCCAAACAGACTACATATGGTGTGGGTGTAAACAATATAATTGTCTTGGATGAGATCCCAAAAGCATGGACAAACAAATAGCACAAAAATAATCCACAAAAAGAATCATGGTCTAGAAGATAAGTACCTTTCAATTGAGAGATTGGTTCTTTGGGGGAGCCTTGGGAGAGAAGATGTATCAGCCCATTGAGAGGGATTTGGAGTCCCAAAATCACCAAGTCCCATACTATGTAGATCCCAGTCAAGAGAGAGGATTTTAGATTGAATTAGTCCATATTATTTTGATAATACCAAATCAAATCAGAACAAAATAATACAAAATTTTTAAAAACATTATCCCTCATAAGAAGAATACCAAATCGATAAACATGAAAAGTGTTTATCTTTGAAATGAAACGAAGGTTAAATCACACATATAGAAAGTTAAACCATTTAAGATTAACCTTAGAGGAGTGGCGTCCTGGTTAGAGGTGCAGCGTGAAAAGAGGGACGACGATGTGAGATCTATGGTGGCGGGGAACTGAGGCGGCGTGGGGGAGGAGGGGGGAGTGGCGTCCTATGATTTAATAAGTAGAAAGAATAAATTAATTATAATTTATAAACCCAATCTCCTCAATTTCAAGCTAATTTTATTAAAGTAACCTAGAAAGACAAAAAATAGTATAATGGATTAAGATGAACTTCCCATACCAATGAAATGTCCTGCCAAACAAAAAAAAGTTAATAAATGAAGTGTCAAACACAAAAACACAAAATGCTTATGGATCTCGAATGTTTAAAAACATAATTGGGGGGGGGGGGGGGAGAAGAGATGTACATTGAATTCCATTTGACCATTTGACGCTCAAAACACCAAAACACCAAAACTTGATCAGATAACATTGAATTTCATTTGACCATTTGACGCTCAGTTTGGGGGGAAGAAGAGATGTACATAGGCAATTACATTTTCTAAATTTCCTGCTCGAGTCCACTTAGGTATTTCAACAATATTTACAAATTTCCAAAAATAGATACATAACATAAGCAGACAGACTGAAATTACATTGGTCTCTGATTAGCATCAAATAACTACCAAGCTAAATTCCTTTTAAAAAAATAATTACCAAACTAAAAAAATAATTACAAACCATCAAATAATTACATAGAAACATGTCTTTACTATTAAAATTTTAATTTCATCAAACATAAAATAAGAAGAAAAAAATACCTAAAAAAACTCAGGTTTTCTCATGTAATAAAAAACTTATCAGATCTAGAAAACAAATATGAAAATGCAAACCCAAAACTTGTCAGATCTAAAAAACAAAAATTCATAGGCACATAACCCCCGAGATTATGAAAGTGAGGGAGAAAGAATACCTTGAATGATAAACAATGAACCTTGAAGTATAAACTATTTTCGATGGTGAAATTACCTGCAAAAGAAGAAGAAAACCTAAATGGGAAAGGATCAATCAACAAAATGTGATTCCAAAAAGCTTAAAAATAAAAAAAAAACCCAAAAAATTAGGGTTTACAAAACGTAAACTCAACTCCAAAAGCACATAAAATTTCAATTGGAGAAGGATTGAAGACATACATAATGTAGAAAGCATTGATTTGTTACTCATCAGGGGTATTACCTTAGTGCTGTAGAGAACAGAGGGTGATATAAAGCCAAAAGAGAGAGGGAGCATGGAGAAAACCGTGACGGAGCATGAGAGTCGAGAGAGAGAGAACTGTGGCCGCGTGTTTGAATACCGCTGGAGGTGAGGGAGAGAGAGGGGTTTAGGTGATGTAGTAACCAAAGACACGCTCCTCTCTCTCGGCTGTAGCGAGGGATGTTTATTTACCCATATATCCTTATTTTTTAATTAATGTAAGGAAGTGGGAAATATTAGAGTGTGAGAAAAGAGGGGGAAATAAAAAACTTGAGGGGTAAAATAGGGAGTGCAAAAAAAACCATATTAATGACATCATGGTGCTATCTTATGACATACATAAGTTTCCTACTTTATTTTATATATATATATATATATATATATATATATATATATATTTATACGAGAATAGAGACAGTATATATATGATGTGATTACAAATATATGTGTGTGATTGGTATATTTATGTGAAACATACCCTTCTAGTGCTATCATGAAAAGTTGTGCGATGTGGGTGAATCCTCTAGCTTGAAGATCATGGTGACTATAGCCCAATGTTATAGTCGTCCAAATATTACACTGTGATTATTTATTTTGGGTGAGACGTCTTGGTTATGATTCGGTCTCACTTTCGGGTGAGGAACTATGACTGATTCCCCTACGTTTGTGATTGATATAGGGTTTAGTGTGAGATTCCGACCTGGTAGCCCGGGAGAATTTGTGAAAAATTCCTTGGAGGATAATAATATTCTAGAGACTGCATCCATTGAGTTACATGGACTAAGATAAAGAATGTAGTATATATATACTAGATGTGTATAGTATATTGTATATATGTATGAACTAAAATAAGAAAATAAGTGTGAGTAAATTTCTGGACTATCCGGGAGTATAAAATCCGGAATGAAACATATGTGATATATGTGTATAAGGTGAGAATATTATATACGAGATAAAGAACATTAAAATGTGAATAGTGTAAATAACTAGTGAGAGTTATAAATTATTAGCGGATTAGTTATAAATGAGAGATTATGATGCATAAGCTCAGGTGAAAGCTTAGCATATTATATACGCGGGTAGCTGAGATAGCGTATGGATGTAACGATTAGTGAGATACTAGTTGGGATGGGTAATGTAACTAGGGTGTTTAAATATATGCGATATGTGCACACTGTTAGATGAGAGGTCAGGGGTGTCTCATGTGAGTGCGACGCCAGTTTAAATATGGAGAGTACCATATTTTAAATATTAAATTATGTTAAGCACTTTCTAAAATATTTTTTAAAGCCCGGGCTCTGACCTGTATCTATTTTTCTTTTCTTTCCCTTTTCTATACTTTTTAGGTGTCCAGACACAGGGATGCCTGGATGATTATATTTTCAAGTCAAACATTGCTACCGTAGCTGTGGATGTTGGCAGGAAATCGTTTAGACACTTCTCTTCTTATGATAGATAGGAGGTACTATGATTTATATTCGGGCAAGTGTTGTCTTTTCATTTATTTACGGCATTTTTATTTTACTCCCATTCAATATGGTTGTATATATATTTTATCGAGAGTTTATCGGTTATTTATTTATTCATTCTATTTGTTTATATTTTCTTGTGTGAATGGTTATACTTGTGCGATTAATTTAAAAAGATTAGAAAGTTTAAAATTTTAATCCTGTCCTAATAGGTTATTAGTAATTAATTGGGTTTCGATAGTGATGCCGAGAATGAAATCATTTGAGATTTCCGTTTAATTTGATATATGATTGATCACCCGGTATTTTATTAGGCGGGGGGTCACACTCCTCTAACCTCAATAAATGTAACCCACACCCCTGAGAAAAGGGTAATGTAATTCTTGTTATAGGGAACCAAGTAACAATAAAATGAAAACTATCCCATAGATGTAGGCCATTAATGATCCATGTAAATACTTGCATTGTGATTGTAAGACTTGTTGATTCTGTTTGGTTTTAGTTGTTTGGGATTATTGATTAGGGATTTTTTCACCGACAACTGATATTATGAAAAACCTCATGAATTAAAATTTAAGACCATGCGCATATGTGCTTTTTTTATTCTAAATTATTTTCTTTAAGGCTTTTATAACATAATGATCCTTTGATGCATTTGTATATACTTACACCAAGTGAGCGTTGTGCTTTCTTTGTTCGTGTATATTTATACATTACTCTTTCCTCCATGAAAATGTTAAAGTCATAAGTAATTTAACTATTCTTTCTTTGATCATTCATTAATTGAGTTCATTTTGGAATGTGTTACGTGGGCATGGTTTTCAACATTGTTTTGACACGAGAATCATATAAACCATAGGAAAGGATCATAGGACCTCTTTGTTATTGCATCCATATTGACCTTGGCCTCACCTTATATGTTTTGTCTAGTTAACCTCCTTTGAGCCTAAATATTATCCTTTAGTTTTAAAATCTAAAATTCCATAACCAACTTCACATTGAATTTTTAAACCATATATACACCTTCCATACCTTTGTTTGGAATGATGCTTGGTATTTATTGATTTTTTGTCTCGTGGTTGAAATTAAGCTTATGAGTTGGCTTTTATTCTCGAGAAAAAGAAGCAAAAAAGAAATAGATAAAGAAGTGAAAAAAGAAATGAAAAAACATAAGAAAAGAAAAGAAGAAAAAAGAAAGGGGTTGAAAAAGTAAGAATGAATAATAATGAAAGTTATACTCCAATGTTATATCCATTGCTTTACATGAAATTTTTTCCAATTTTGAAATTTCCCACACGTTCCATTTATCACAAGTGTCATCTCCAAACACCTTGAATCTGTAAATATCTCCTTCATTTTATACACCTCACCTAACCTAAGTTACAAGCCTTAAAACTTCCTATTTGATCCGTGGGTGGGTTTGATTCAAAAGTCATAAAATTTATGCCAATCTGTTAAAGTACATTTCAACTCCCTTGATGAGCAATATCCTTTCATTGGGATTACACTTTTTTATTTTATGTATAGCATTCTTCATTGATGACGTGTGGGTGATCTTTATTCCTTTTACATTTATTCAGTATGCCTACATGTCCCGTGTGTGTTACATCTCATTGTGTGTTCTTTCATTTGTTGAGTGTAACATGGGAGAGGTTTGATTTCATAAACTCTTTAATGTTTATCCAAATTATACAAGTTTTGCCAAATAATATTTTTTTCTTGTGCTCACTCTTCCTCTTACATTTAAGGTTTTTAAGTGTGATGAAGTTATTCTAATAATGTTAATGATTACGGACTATTGGGTAAATTATCGTTTGTATTGTTAATAACTTATTGAAATCCTTTTCATTATTGTTAAACTTATGTTGTTGGTTGTTTGGGCATATTGTGAGGAAATTTGATGTTTGTGGGCTTCATTGCAGAAAAACCTCATCAAAAGACACTCATTCACTAGGGTAACTTAGGGTTTTAACGGCTTATTACCTTCGTTAAATGCAATTTTGCACCCGCAAAATTGGCATTTATCCTTTGTACATACTTATTTTGTTTTTATCTCTCAGTTTGGTTGGGTCTTCAGCAGTAGGGACCATCAATGTCTAAGTTAAGGGGTGTGATTAGTCATGAATATTGTATATTAACACCCTTTATATTTATGCATTTTAGCATAATTATGTCCGTTCAATCCTATATTTATGCTCATATATATATAATGTGTGTGTGTTCTTTGCAAGGTTTCTTTCAGCTTTTGTAGGTATTGGAATGCTTGGTGAAGCGACGTAACTTAAGGAGAAATTTAGTAATTCATACTTCATGTCCCAGTTAGAGGAACTCTATGAAAACATAGTTTGTCGAGTTAGATTCCCGTGGCCACAAACTGTGCTTCATTTCAAGTCCGGACGATGAAGTTATGTCCGTTTTGTAAAGTGCAACTTCTCCCTGCAAAAAGTGCTCAGAAAAATAGAGCACAGATCGATCGACCCTTACAGTTTGGAAAATAATTGATGACATTCGGCATTATTTTTACCCATCGATCGATCGTTAATCCATCGATCGATCGATCCTCTTATTTTATGTGCTTAGATTAAAAGATAAAATAGACGACTTAAGCTTCATCAATCGATCGACTTCGTCGATCGATTGATCCCATCAGATTTTGAGATATTTTGCTCTTTTTAATTCTTTTCCTTTGTTTTAATCCACTCCCTATAAATAGTAAGTGGAGCTTTTTGTTCATAATATAGTTTTCATATCTTGTTTTAGGTTAGGTTAGTGTAGTACTGAGACCTTCCCTCCATTCTCCCTCCTAAGGTTTGATTATAAGTTACTATTCACCATGTTCCTTATTTATCTAAGCTTCCATAGTTAATTCATTACTTTGTTAATTAGTTGCTTTCATTTATTTATTGATTTATTTACATGGTTTCTTTCATTCGACGTCAATTACAATGCTTTCTAGCTAAGTTAAATTAGGTTTAGATTATTGAACTCACCATGGATAATTGGTTGCTTTGATATGGTATGCTGGTTTAGGATAGTTTTGATGGGCTAGATTATTCTTGATTTTTCATCTAGGAACCTTAATAGAGTATATCAGGTATGCTCCACATTTGTGACCTTTTATGTGTAATTTCTTAAATATTTGTTGATGCCAAAATTAAGTTGTTATGATAATTTAGGGGGGGGGGGGGGGGGGGTGATAACTCTAAATTTGATTAATTGTTCAAATGAGATTTAATCTTGTTAAATCTTTTCTTTCCATGCAACTATCTATGCTTATTGGCCAGTGATGATGGATATTATTCTTAACCTATAGTTTTCAATCTTGTTGATTAATCTAGTTTCAATATTTGTCTAGATTAAAATTAGTTTATCATATTTTAATTAAATCATCACCATTTACACTTTTATTCTTGAACAAATAAATACATTAAAGTCTAATAAACATAATCTATGGATTCAATACCCACACTCGTCGCTATATTTATAAAACAAGTGTAGTTAAAGTTTAGTTTTTTTTGCATTGCTATAGTAAATTGATAACAATGACAGGTGGCTTTTCATGACCGCTCGATTTTTGCCCACATCACATTAAATTTGCAAGAGGATGCCAAAAGTTTCAATAACATGCTCCTTTAAAACATATGTCTATAGTTGACTTACAATATGTGGTTAAACCTTAGCCATTTAGAAGATAGGCAATTGATGTACTTGACATAATTTATCACCTATCTTTGAAGCTATACAATTTTGTTTTGTTCACAATTGATTACTTCACTAAGTGGGTAGACGCTAAAGCTTTGAAGTCAGTCACCTAAAATAAATTAGTTAACTTCTTACAAGATATTATATATATGGTTGGTATTTTAGAAACCATAACCTCAGACAATAAAATTATCTTCAAATAAAAAATGGTGTTAAATTCACTTCAAGATTAGGCATAACCCTAATAAAGCCAGAGCCATTCTATGCTCAATAAAATGGCTAAGCTGAGGCCACTAACAAAGTAATTAAAGATAATTTGACCAAAGTGATTGAGAAGAAACTAAGAGATTGACATAATTTGTTGCTAGTGGTTTTGTGGGATTATGGGACGTTTAAAAGGTCAAGTATTGGAGTAACCCCATATCCCTTAACTTATAGACATGATGATATACTACCAGTGGAAATCACTCTAAATTCATTGAGAGTGGTAACCCAAAATGATCTAATAATTGAAAGCTATGATCAAGAAATGTATATGGAATTAAAAAAACATACATGAAAACAAGGTGAGAGCCTTGAAAACCATCATAATCCAACAAAAGAAAATAGCTAGCAGCTACAATAGGAAAATAAAATAAAGAGCCTTTAAAGAGGGGGATTTGGTTTGGAAGACTATCCTACTTATATGCTCAAAAGATCTTGTCTATGGAAAATGGTTTCAAAATGTGAAGGGTCATTCCAAATTCATAGAGTATTTAAAGGAGGATTATACCATTTAAGAAGAATTAATGTATATTTTCACATGAGAAAGAACAATGGTATATTCTTCAGGAGTTATTATCCAATTATTTGGAAAGCAAGGCAAAATGAACAAAATGCATAATTTAATTAAGACATTGGAAAATTTACATACAAAATACCTAAAATTGTTCCATAATTTTCCATAAGCTAGTTTTTTGGATTTAATTTGGGCTTCTCTTGCTTTGAACTGATCAGCCTCATTGTTGACACTTGAATTTCTCCTACCATTTAGCCAATTTACTGCTGGAAATCTTCTTCTTATTCTATGAGGGTTGCATTTAGTTGATAATTTACACTAGCCATTTATCTCTCCAATTCTTACTTCTCATATAAAATGGAAGATTTACTGCTTCGAATGGCTCCCAAGTCTTACAAACCCTTGGCAGTTTTTTTTTGTCTAAATAATGGGCTTTATCTACAAATAAAGTTTTTTCTTCAACCTCTGCCTAATACATAGTTCAAAGGTGATGTTTGAGTGAATGAATCCGAGTGAGTATTGCATTCACAATATCTCCCCTAAGCCTTCCATCTGATAAACACATACGTAAGATGCCCTAGGACCACTAGCAAAAGTAAAGTATGTTATCTTTTCAAATAGTAGTCTAATAAAGCTTTAAAGAAAATATAAGGATTGTGAAGTTTCCAGGTACCAATAAAGAGGATTGGGATGTGCTTGAATGAGACTTTCCAGTTGTTGTTCCATACTACTATCCCTAATCTCCTAGGTATGAATTGGATCGTGAGCAATGATTTTTTGCCAACTGTCTATGGAAAATAAACACTTTATCTAAAGCCATTAATCTATGACTCTCCTCTGTTATGGAGTTTTCCTCTACTACAAGGGATGACTACTTCAGAGGAGAAGTTTTTAAGAAAGTGGTAGCTTTAAAAGGAATATATCCAAAAAGGCATACCCCAGCTGATATACCCAAGTGTGACCTCGGCCTGGAGGTGCCTACCTCGGCCGAGATGAAAGCCGAGATGATGGCCAACCCACCAGTGCATCGGGGCCCACGATATCATCCCTCGGCCAAGTCTACCTCGGCCCAGGCCGACACTACCACATACACCCCCCCGGGGACACTTCTCATATCACAGATGTCAACATCAACCCTAGGTACCAAGGAATAGTAACCCCGGTCAACAGTAGGCCGAGATGACAAGAAGCTCTACATTCACCTTCAACATAAACCTTACCTCGGAGGAGGCCGAGGTTACCAGAGGCATCGCTTACCATCAGCACGCCAATGACTCGGCTAAGGCCGACACTGGCATACACCTCGGCTGACATAAAGCCGAGACAGCTCATGACACCTCACGGATTGAGCGGACGACCAACCCTTATAGCTCGGCCTTTCCTAGGCCGAGGCCATTCACCAACATGACTACCAAGCATCTGTTGACGTTTGGATAAGGAGACCTGGGCATAAATCAGTTATAACAAGATTATTCCCCACACGTGGGGGAATATTTCATCATCATTATCTAAATGTGGCCATGACAGGTGGCACATCCCCATTGGTGAGGAAACTACACACATGCTCATTACATGCATAGGGGGTACATTACACCCCCTAGGCACTATATAAGGGATCACCCCCTACCTTGCAAAAGGATCCAGATATAAGAACCCTAGCTAAAACTCTGTCTAAACTACACACAGTAGAGAGAGAGAGAACTTGAGAGGTTGTATCCATGGCCATTAGTGCCTTCTTTCAGTGATACTCACACACACTCACAGTGGATGTAGGTCGGATTGGCTGAACCACTTATATATTCAGGTGTCATTCCTCTTATCCTCACCTCATTCTTATCTTCTTTATACAGCTGTGCTGCCATTGTCATACCTATATTGAGCTTGCAAACACCTCACCTGGTGGTGCTGATTTTCAGCATCATCATTTTGGCGCCGTCTGTGGGAACGAGAAGATATCTTTTCGAATTTTTCCGCTTAGCCTCACCGGAGATTCTGGTGGTGAACCAGAGACCACCCCTTGCGTGGAGCTGTTTCACCATTGAAAGAGATCCTTTGAGGTATTAAGCTCACCTGCTACTCAAAGCTCTATAGTGGTAATAAATGGCACCAGACTTGCCACCACCTCCGCCGCCGCCTGTGGGTGGAGGGGCTAGTTCCAGTCAGGCTCCTCCTCAGTCCGAAATGGCGGAGGTGGCAGCTGCTTTGAAATCCCTGGCTACAACACAACAAGCCATGAAAGAACAGTTTGTCCAGCTCAGCCAAACCATGATGATGAGGCCGCCTGGAGTCTCACCGGACATGATCACCCCAGCGGCGGTTCAACCCCAACCAGACGCCAGGGGACCACCCCAGGCACCGATGAAGGACCAACCTGCACCCCAGCGGAGGAGGGACGTTGCTGACCCTAGGCGCTTGCGTCTGGGGAGGCAAGGAAACCCTTGCCCGAGGGATAGATATGATGACCTGGAAGCTGAAGAGCCCCCGGAAGACTGTTGGGAGCCATATGAGGTGTCGGATAACACTGTACGGCCTCTTAGGCAGAGCCAAGGATGTATCAGCCGAAGAAGAGAAGAGGCTCAACCAAGAGGGTCCGCTTTTGACAGACTGAGCAGAGGCTCGGCCTTCGAGAGGCTGGGTCCGGTTAATGACCCAAGACACAGGTTATCAAGGTCGAGGAGTGCAGCAGGATCCCAAAGAGGGGATAGGCAGGCTCGGCCAGACCAAGGCCGACCCTTAGAGAGAAGGGTCAGGGAGCAGGAAGAGGTCAGCAGTCAAAGGATCGTGGTTGGGGAACCCTCCATCCACCGCAGAGAGGTGGCAGGGGACAACCTCGGCCAAGTTGAAGAGAGAAGACCATGGAATGACTCGATCCAACGTCTCGAGGAGAAGATAGGGGATCTCATAAAGAGCAGGGACCCCTTACAGAGGGGCTACACGGAGGGCTCACCGTTCGTGGCTAGAATAGTGGGGTTCCCGACCCTAGCTAAATTCAAGCCTCCTGTAGTGACTCCTAAGTATGATGGCAGCACTAACCCAGTGCACCACATCGAGATGTATCAGTCGGCCGCAGATATTTACTCGATACCTGATGAGATGAAATGCAGGGCCTTCTCGGGCACCTTGACAGGGGCAGCGCATAGCTGGTTCACCTCTCTTCCGAAAAACTCGATCGAAAACTTCAAAGGCTTGGCCGAGCAATTCATCCACAACTTCTGCTTTGGGGTAAGGCCCCAAAAGAAGACCACTCACCTCTTATATGATAAACAGGCCAAGGGTGAAAGCCTAAGAGACTATATAGCAAGATTCAACAAGGAGAAGTTGGAGGTGGAGGATTACGAGGAGAGCATAGCCATGACCGCCCTTATAGGGGGCCTACAGAAGGGAAAACTACTATGAAAGCTAGCGGAAGATCCCCCCATGTCTATGGCAGAGCTGTTATCCACTGCAGGGAAAGTGATGAATGCGGAAGAGGCGATGGCCGCCAAATACGAGGACGAGAACCGTGGTAGCGCTGGGAGGTCCCAGGGCAAGAAAGAAGGGAAGAAGCGGTCAACAGAGGACAAGTTCGCTCATTACACTCCTCTGACTGTGAGCTGTGAGCACATCCTTAATGAGATTAAGACTGACAGGGCTCTGCGATGGCCAGAGAAGCTGAAGGCCCCACCGCATAAGAGGAATAAAAACCTCTGGTGTGAGTTCCATCAGGATCACGGCCATGTCACAGACAGATGCTTCGCCTTAAAGGATGAGATTGAGAAAATGCTGAAGTCTGGGAAGCTGAGAAAGTATGTGGACGGCAAAGCCCCGAAAGCTGGAAGGGAAGACCCCAGGAAGAGGAGAGATGACAGGTGTCACGGCGAGGCCCCAGTCAGAGGGCATAATGATTCAGAGGGTGATGATGGAGATGACCCAGATCTCCCACCGAGGGATGACAATACCCCAGTGAAGAGGGTAGGAATGATCTCCTTTGGTGTTGGCACCATATGTGGGGGATTCGCAGGAGTCCAAGTCGTATAGATGGCCCATGTAGCTGAGGCCAAGTCGGTAGCCAGGCCAGAGGTTGTGAACCTGACGTCTTCTGACACGGTGCAGAAGAGAACGAAGGTGGACATGGACACCCTAGTGGTAGGCTTCTCCCAGCTCGACTTCAAGGGCATCTTAGCCCCCCATGATGACCCTTTGGTCATAACGACAAGGGTGCATGGGTGCGATGTAGGGAGAATCCTCATAGACGGGGGAAGCTCAGCAGATGTAATGTTCTGGCCTTGTTTCAAGAGCTTGGGTCTTAGCAGATCAAGGCTAGTGCCATACCACCACCCCTTGATAGGCTTCAGTGGTGAGAAAGTGCACCCATTAGGCATGTATGAGATGGATGTGCGTATGGGGGATGAGTGGCCCAAGAGGCTGACTAAGAAGATAAACTTTTTTGTGATGGACGAGAATGTCTAATCGGCCTACAACCTCATCATTGGAAGAGTGGCCCTCAAGGAGTTTGAAGCCGTGCCGTCAACGATCCATCAAATGCTAAAATTCCGACCCCGTATGGGGTAGGGGAAGTGCAAGTGCAAGGGGATCAGACCACGGCACGCGAGTGTTATTTCAACTCAGCGGAAGAGAGGGAGGCCCATAAGAAAGCAACCGCCACATACAGCATAGACACTCTGGACCCGAGAGATGAAACTAAGCTAAAGAAGGGTGAGGCCGCGGAACAGGTAGAATCCATCGTCCTCAATGAGGACGAGCCGGAAAAAACCGTCCTGGTCGGCAAGGCCCTAGAACCAAAGATTAAGGAAGAGTTGGTAAGACTTCTCAGGAAGAGGCAGAGTGTCTTCGCCTAGAGCCACACCGACATGCCTGGTATAGACCCTGAGGTCATGACCCACAAACTCAACGTGGATAGGGATGCCAGGCCAATCAAGCAGAGGAGAAGAATTTACTCCAGAGAGAAATATGAGGTCATTCGGGAAGAAGTGAAAAAGTTGGAAGAGGCCGAGTTCATACGAGAGGTCACCTATCCAGAGTGGCTCTCAAATGCAGTGATCGTGCCTAAGGCCAACGGAAAGTGGCGAATGTGTGTAGATTTCATAGACCTGAATAGGTCTTGCCCGAAGGACAGCTACCCCCTGCCTAGGATATACCAGATGGTGGACGCAACGGCAGGGCACGAGCTCATGAGCTTCATGGATGCTTATTCAGGTTATAACCAAATCTTCATGGACACTGAAGACTCTGAGAAGACAGCCTTCATCACTGACAAGGGGACGTATTGTTATAAAGTGATGCCCTTTGGTCTGAAAAATGCGGGGGCAACATATCAGCGTCTCGTCAATAGGATGTTCGAAGAACAGATAGGTAAGACCATGGAGGTATACGTGGACGATATGCTAACGAAGAGGATGAAGGCATGTACTCACGTGTCAGACCTTGAGAAGACCTTTGATGTCATGGATTGATACAGAATGAAGCTCAACCCGGCGAAATGTGTCTTCGGTGTAGGAGCTGGGAAGTTCCAGGGGTTCATCGTTAACCAAAGGGGGATTGAGGCAAACCCTGAGAAGATCAAAGCGTTGCTCGATATGAAGACTCCTAGGAGTATCAAGGATTTCCAAAGACTCACTGGAAGAGTAGCTGCCCTGAACAGGTTTGTTTCCAGGGAAACAGATAAATGTCTTCCATTCTTCAAGATTCTAAGGAAGGCCTTCCAGTGGGACGAAGAGTGTGAAAAAGCCTTTGATCAACTCAAGTCCTACTTAGGATCTCCCTTGCTGCTGTCCCGGCCCATTGCAGGAGAGAGGTTGTTTGTGTACCTGGCAGTCTCTGAGTCGGCTATTAGCGCGGCCATCATACGAGAAGAAGATGGAGTTCAGAGGCCTGTATACTTCAACAGTAAGGCCCTACAAGGGTCTGAGCAGAACTACCCCAGAATGGAGAAATTGTCTTATGCTCTTATCCATGCCTCAAGGAAAATGAAACCCTACTTTCAAGCTCACTCTATGATAGTCCTTACAGACTCCCCACTAAGACAGGTTCTGCACAAGCCTGAGAAGTCCGGGAGATTGATGACCTGGGCCATTGAACTAGGGGAGTATGATCTTACTTACTAGCCCAGGACAGCCATTAAGGGGCAGGCCCTTGCAGATTTTGTCACAGAATTCACTTGGGAAGAGGCTGAGTCAGAGAAGAGCCGAGCTGTCTCTCGAGATTCAGAGGAGACAGACCCTTACATCTTCCAAGGCCGAGAAGAGGTAGTCCCAGTCAAGGCTCGAAGGAGGGTAGAAGAGAACGAAGAGGATCGATACCTCTTCAAAAAAGGTGTGATGAGAGAAGGGGTCTTCTCTTCAGATGAAGACGTGTGGAGCCACTTCGTGGATGGATCCTCCTGTGATGGTGGAAGCGGCGCGGGGCTAGTACTCTCAGCTCCAGATGGCGCCAACATTGAGTATGCCTTAAGATTCAACTTCCAGGCTTCAAACAACGAGTCTGAGTATGAGGCCATGATAGCGGGCCTCCTATTGGCAACGACTCTGTGGGTAAAGCGGCTTCTACTTCATAGTGATTCAAGGTTGGTTGTTAACCAAGTGCTGGGGGCGTACGAGGCCAAGGATGAGAGGATGGCCAGGTACTTAAAAAAGGTAAGAGGATTGCTAGAGTTTTTTGAAGAGGCCAAGCTGAAGAGAGTGCCTAGACTGAGCAATAATCATGCTGACGCATTGGCAAGACTGGCCTCGGCAATGAAGACAGATTTGGGAAGAACCATCCCAATTGAAGTTCTAGGAAAAGCAAGCATCGAGGAGGACGAGGTATGTAACCCTTATCACAATATAAACCCGGGAGACTCGTGGATTGACCCGATTATCAGATACCTGAGGGAGGGGGAGCTGCCTGAGTCCAAACTGGAAAGGAAAAGGCTGAGATACAGGGCTGCCAAGTTCTCATTGGTAGGAGACGTCTTATACAAAAAAGGTTTCCTCTTGCCCCTCCTCAGATGTGTTCACCCCTTGGAAGTACCTCGGATCTTGCAGGAGGTTCATGAAGGCTCTTGCTCTAGCCATATAGGAGGAAGACCCTTAGCCAAGAGAATCATCACTCAGGGATACTGGTGGCCAACCTTGTCTAGGGACTCTGCTGATTATGTGAAGAGGTGCGACAAATGTCAGAGGTTCACCACTATCCCTCATCAACCACATCAGCCCATGATATCGATCTCTTCTCCATGGCCGTTCGCGGTATGTGGAATTGACTTGGTAGGGCCCTTGCTAAGAGCAGTCAACAACTATAGATTCTTGATAGTTTCCATTGACTACTTTTCAAAATGGGTAGAAGCTGAACCCATGATAACAATTACAGAATAGAAGACCTTTTAGTTCATCTGGAAGAACATCATATGTAGATATGGTCTCCCAAACACGCTCATCTCAGATAATGGGACCCAGTTCAAGAACGCCTCCTTGGAGAAGTATTGCCAAAGTGTGGGGATTAAACAGTTCTTCTCATCCCCTGGTCGACCCCAGGCTAATGGCCAGACTGAAGTCACAAATAGGATAATCTTGGATGGAATAAAGAAGAAGTTAGAAGACGCGAAGGGGAGATGGATAGAAGAGGTTTACGCTGTGCTATGGGCTTACAGGACTACAGCAAGGACACCCACGGGAGAAACCCCATTCATGCTGGCACACGGTTCAGAAGCCGTCATACCAATGGAGATAGGCCTACCAACTCATCGGATTCAGACCTATGATCAGGACAGCAATGGGGAAAGGAGGAGGTTAGACTTGGACCTTATTGAAGAAAGAAGGAAAGACGCAGAGGTCAGGAAAGCAGCCTACCAGCAAAGGGAAGCAAAATTCTACAATCAAAGGGTAAAGGCAAGACCCATTGCGGTAGGAGATCTAGTCCTTAAAAAGACCCTACAGAATGTAAACAAGCTTCACCCGAACTGGAATGGCCCCTACAGAGTAACGGAAGAGGTTGTGCCTGGCACGTATAGGTTAGAGAACCTAGAGGGAGAACCCTTCACCAACCCGTGGAATGCCGACCACCTAAAGAGATATTTCATATAATGTTGCATCTATTTTGTCAATTGTAAATGTACCATCTTATTGAGAAGAGGTTGTGAATAAAGATCAGTTTCCATAGCAAATGCTTGTGTCATCTTAACATCATTCATTTGGTGAAATTTATTATGGGGATAACCTCTTAGGTGAGGACCTCAGACTCTTAACATCATTCATTTGGTGATTAATTATGAGGCTTACCTCGGCCTAGGTGATGACCTCAGACCCTCATAACATCACTCGGTGGTGACGAGGTCTGAGCTCGAACACCTCGGCCGGAGGACCTCAGACCCTTAACATCATACATTTGGTGAAATTATGAGGCTTACCTCGGCCTAGGTGATGACCTCAGACCCTCATAACATCACTCGGTGGTGACAAGGTCTGAGCTCGAACACCTCAGCCTGAGGACCTCAGACCCTTAACATCATTCATTTGGTGATTAATTATGAGGCTTACCTCGGCCTAGGTGATGACCTCATACCCTCATAACATCACTCGGTGGTGACGAGGTCTAAGCTCGAACACCTCGGCCGGAGGACCTCAGACCCTTAACATCATTCATCTGGTGAAATTTATTATGGGGATAACCTCTTAGGTGAG
Source organism: Sambucus nigra (assembly GCA_949130495.1). NCBI lineage: Eukaryota > Viridiplantae > Streptophyta > Magnoliopsida > Dipsacales > Adoxaceae > Sambucus > Sambucus nigra. The sequence goes on from OX422216.1 coordinate 331,887,202, forward strand.
GACCTCAGACTCTTAACATCATTCATTTGGTGATTAATTGTGAGGCTAACCTCGGCCCAGGTGATGACCTCAGACCCTCATAACCACTTGGTGGTGACGAGGTCTGAGCTCGGACACCTCGGCTGGAGGACCTCAGACTCTTAAGAAACAGTTATGGCACCACATTCAGTAATGACTTCAGAGTGCATAGCATCCATGTACATTCACAAATAAAGATGAAGAGAGACATTTGCATTCAACAAAAGCTTGAAATTGCATAATATTTAAGTGAGAAATTACATGCAAGATTACAAGTCAAAACAAAAAATGGAAAATACAAGTTAAACATCTGAATGAGGAACGTCTGATGTCTCTTCAGGGTTGGCCTGCTCGGTATTGGTCACCTCGGCTACTTCGTTTACAGGGTCAGTTTCTCCGAGGTCAGCCCCTTCCAGAGTAACAATTTGACCAGGGGCGGCAGCTTCATCCTCTATCTCCTGCAAGGCCTGGGCAAATTGGGCATCGGCAAGGCCGAGGCCCACAAAATCTGAGGCCTTAATGGTGCCAAACTCGTACTCCCTTACCTCGGCCCACTTGGAGGTGGCCTTGATACCCCTTTCAAGGTACTCCAGGCCAAAACCTACAAACTCCTCGGAGACCTTATAGTCAGCAATTATTGTCTCCGAGGCGTCTGCAAGAGAAGCCTTCACCGCAGCATCAACTTTCCTCTGCAAAGCATCGTCCTTGTCTTTCAGGGCCTTGGTATGACTCTGAACAAGTGCAGAGATGTCCTTCTCTAGGGATTGGGCCTTATTTTCAGAGGTCTGAGCCTTGGTCTCAGCCTCCTGTAACTCGGTCCTCAGACGAGCAACTTCGGCCTTCAGGGTGCCCTCAACTTTTTCCGCCTCCTGCCCCTTCTGGAAGAGAGGCAATTTCCTCAGGGCCCAGTTGGATAGTTGATACATGGCAGCCGCACCCTGCACAGTAAATGAAGAAGTCAGATGAGAAGCAGAATCATATGTTGCACTTTGGACAAGAACAAGTTATACCTGGACTACTCGGTGAAGACCAAATTCAACCATCAGGGGAGTGTCCATGGCCCTGAAGAAACGCTTGTCGGCCTCGGTCATCATATTGTTCAGAGCATCCATGGCCTGTCGGCTATGGCCGACCACGCTATCAGATAGTTTTAACTGGTCCAGACGAGCTGATAACGTGTCGGCCGTGAGGGGGATCGCAGTGTCTGAGGCCCTCTTGTTCCGGGAGCTCGGTCTCTGATCCTCAGGAGGATGGACATCAGGTGCCCTCTTCTTTAACTTGGATGTTAAAGGAGCAGGTGGAGGGGCATTCATGCCAGTCTTCTTGACAAGCCTGGACAAGCTTGGAGCCGCCATCTCCCACAACTCGTCTGAAATGTTTGGTGGTTTCTCTGCAAAAGTAAAGAGATATGAGTCAGAAATAAAGTACGTATGATAAGAGGCTACACTTGGTCAAAATAAAAATCCTTACCAAAGTCAGCTAAGGGACTTCCGCCCAGGCTCGTCCCCGAGAGATACTGGGGGGTCAGCAGATGCTCAAACTTGACAAACATCCCATGGGCCCCTTGGTCCTGCAGGGCCTTCACCCTTTTGCCATGTTGCACACTTAGTCCAGGGTCGACCCTGGCAGCCATGGTAACTTTGCCCCATTTCCGGGGTATTCTTGGCTCGAAGATGGAAGAGGGAATGGAAGAACCAAATTCCCACGGCCCTGAGACAAAAAAGTACCTGGGTTTCCAATTATGGTTGGAGGTCTGAGTGACCAGGAGCATCTTTTTCTCAGGCCTCCGAGCCACAAAGTGATAGTAGCTCGGATGATTTTTGGCCGAGGTAGGGACGTAACAACCAGCAAAGACCTGCACTGGGAGGTCAGAGTGGTGAACCGCCCTCCACAAGATGATTTCCCCTATAATAACCCTCCAGGCGTTGGGAGAGAGCTGCGAGGGGGCCAAGTTAATGAATGATAGAATGGTCCTAATGACGGGGTGGAAGGGAAGACGAAAACCTAACTTGAACATCTGCTCGTACAGGCAGATTTCTCTATCCCTACCGTGGTAGGCCCTCTCTTCCCTCATAGGTCTCCTTAAGTGGATAGAGGGGCTAATGGAGTATAAGTACCTGAAGTGCAGTAGATCCACCTCAGTAATTGTGATCTCATACTCAGCCGCCTCAGATGTGTCTACATCACTTTCGGCATCCTCATCATCGTCAGACTCAACGTCGGCTGGAGCAGACGTGGACGGGTTACCTGGGAACCTCTGAGCAAACTCGGCCTCGGTGACGACCGACAATGGAATAGCAATTAGAATGGGGGGCACAGCCACATTTGGCTCTACAAGATCAACCTCTGAAGAAGAACTAGAGGTACTTGTGCCATTTTGAGACGAAGCGCGACTGGAGACCTCGGCATGGTCAGGGTTCTGATCAGCCTGAGTAGTGAAGTCCATGGCCTCTTGGAAAGAGTCCACTGACATTGGATCAGAGGTGGAAGACTCAGACTCGGACATCGGCAAATTGTTGACAGAGACGTCTGTCTGGTAAAAATTTTCAGGAGGACGAGGGTATACCACCTTGAGAGGTGGAGGAAAGAGGGGTCTGATGGGGGACTCTTGTGACCTACGAGCTTCTTCCTGAGCTCTCTCTATTTGTCTAATTTTATCTAAGGTCTTTTCTTTTAGAGATGGGAAGTCTTCAAGAAGTTAGTACAAGGGTCTGAGCATCTGGGGACGATCCAAGGCTTTGGCAGACCCTAAACTTGAGGGAATATCCTAAAAACTACAAACAAATATGGCTGGAAAAGTTAAGGGAATTAGAGATCAAACCAAAGAACTTATACAGGAATCCTGGCTCACCGAAAAACTCAAGATCTCACCGGAAAACTCAAGATATCACCGGAAAACTCAAGAACTAGCCGGAAAACTCAAGATAAAAAATTTTAAAAACGAAGGAAATGGAGAGGGAGGATACCTGAAGGTGCGATTGGTGAATAAGGTGGAGAGTATCGTGAAGGAAGTGAGGTATCCCTCGGTGGAACAATCGCTGGAGCAGAGGCCAACTTCGGAGAATTTTTTTGCAGAAAACAGGGGAGCAATCGCTTGAACAGGAGAGAAATGAGGAAGAAGAAGAAAAAGAAAGGTTTTAACCTTTAAATACTTGGGCACGATTCCCAAGGCTCATCATTGCCTTGGGAAGCCCAAAGGACAACTGACAACATGTGCCAACCAAGTGGGCACGCCTTGGCAACGGACAAGTGTCATGCAGGTATTGACTTTGGGGCGAATAGACCTCGGAGGCAAGAACCCCCTAGTCACCCACTCTCGTAAATGACTAAGGGCTGGGGGGTGATTGATATACCCAAGTGTGACCTCGGCCTGGAGGTGCCTACCTCGGCCGAGATGATGGCCAACACACCAGTGCATCGGGGCCCACGATATCATCCCTCGGCCAAGTCTACCTCGGCCGAGGCCGACACTACCACATACACCCCCCCGAGGACACTTCTCATATCACAGATGTCAACATCAACCCTAGGTACCAAGGAATAGTAACCCCGGTCAACAGTAGGCCGAGATGACAAGAAGCTCTACATTCACCTTCAACATGAACCTTACCTCGGAGGAGGCCGAGGTTACCAGAGGCATCGCTTACCATCAGCACGCCAATGACTCGGCTAAGGCCGACACTGGCATACACCTCGGCTGACATAAAGCCGAGACAGCTCATGACACCTCACGGATTGAGCGGACGACCAACCCTTATAGCTCGGCCTTTCCTAGGCCGAGGCCATTCACCAACATGACTACCAAGCATCTGTTGACGTTTGGATAAGGAGACCTGGGCATAAATCAGTTATAACAAGATTATTCCCCACACGTGGGGGAATATTTCATCATCATTATCTACATGTGGCCATGAGAGGTGGCACATCCCCATTGGTGAGGAAACTACACACATGCTCATTACATGCATAGGGGGTACATTACACCCCCTAGGCACTATATAAGGGATCACCCCCTACCTTGCAAAAGGATCCAGATATAAGAACCCTAGCTAAAACTCTGTCTAAACTACACACAGTAGAGAGAGAGAGAACTTGAGAGGTTGTATCCATGGCCATTAGTGCCTTCTTTCAGTGATACTCACACACACTCACAGTGGATGTAGGCCGGATTGGCTGAACCACTTATATATTCAGGTGTCATTCCTCTTATCCTCACCTCATTCTTATCTTCTTTATACAGCTGTGCTGCCATTGTCATACCTATATTGAGCTTGCAAACACCTCACCTGGTGGTGCTGATTTTCAGCATCATCACCAGCTAAAGCATATACCTTAAAAAAGAGCTGGTCATATGGTTGCATGGTGAACTGCTAACTTATCAATACGGGGATATAGAATTAATTTACTATAATTAGAAATAAGGTGACCTAAATCAAAATTCCCATTGAGTCCCAAGGAAATATCCTTGACTTCGAATATGTCATCCTGAGCTTAAGGATGTTTTCTAGAAAAAGAAGATTTTGGATTTATACAGAATGTTGGGAAGGAAAGAAATGGCCAACCCGACCATTAAAAATACTCAAAATAAAAGTCCTATTATGAAAAGGGCTCATAAGTAAAGACCAAGAGGGTTCAATAACATAAAACACCTGAAATATGTGTATAAAAGGAACCGAAGGCTCATGGGAAGAGTCACATGGGTTAACATCATTCTAGGATCCTCAATCATCAACCTTATGTTTGTCGAAATTTAGGGAAGAGTTTGCAATAGCAGTAGATAAACCCGAAGGATTTTTAAATGTAGGATGAGGATCGGAGTTGAGCCATATTCAAATATTCTTTTACACTCCTCTTCGTGATCACCAACGAGATCTATTTTTGAGATAAAATAAGAAGAGCGTGAAGAAGACAAGTAGATTAAATATGATAGACGAAATTATGATTGATTTAGATGCAATGAGGACTAACAACCACTCAACATGTATTTACGCAAAGCATAATGATGATCGATGTGGGATTATGGCTTCGGGAATCTCAATAATCCACTAATTAATCTTTTCCAAACATTAATTAGCGCGGGGGGTATGTTTACATCATATTAATTTAAACTAATAGGGTGTTGACATGTAATATTTAAATCGATAAAAATAGTCGAATTATTATGCAAAAATATGAAATAGCAGGCAACATGCATATGTGACATCTGACAGAAGTTAGGATGTGTTATTCAAAGTGGGAACTTACTCCAGTTCAAATTAGGGCGTTAGTGCACCGAAGCGTGAAAACTCAAATGGGTGAGTAACTAGCCAACAATTACCATAGCAGTTACATTGCATGGGAAAGAAACACTATAAATAAGCAACGAACCCAATAAGGAAGAGAGGACTCCCTCACTAAAAATGCATTTACATTACTTTTATCCTATTTTCCCCTTTCTTTCATTGTATTTTGTTTACGATATTTCTTTCAATTCCAAATGTAGATTCTAGGGTAGTTGTAATATTTTCTTTCAAAATTTATATAAAATTTATTGCCTTTACATTTGTTGTTTACTTCCTATTAAATCTTTACTTTAGTCGCAATTTACTTTATTACAAATCATAACTTTCATTGCATTTTCTTTTCTCTAATTTACAAAGTTTTACTATTATTTCAATTAATTTAATTTACTGTTTTTGTCCTAGTTAATTACTACAACTTAAAACTCACTTCAAATTCTTTCCTAAAGGAATCGTTAGTCCTCTTAATTGAGGCATCGAACGTAACATAGTCGCTTAATAATTATCACTTGGATAAAATCTTTGGTTAGCAAGACCATAAATCTTTCCTGATATACGTGCAGTCCCAATTAACTCTAATTATCAATCTAGTGAAAATGACCTAGGCATCTTGTTTGAAATAGGAAATAAGGTTTATTTATAATCAACACCTTCTTGGTGATTAAAACCTTTGGCTACAAGTATATTTTTATATCATTAAATTTGTCCCTTTGAATCGTGTATGGTCTTATAAATTCATTTATACCCTTTGCTTTTATGTCCTTGAGGAGAATGTACCAAATCCCAAACTTCACTAATGCTCATAGATTTTATTTCATCATTGACGACATTGATCCATTAAGCAGAATTATTATAACAAATTGCTTGTCTATATGTAACCTGATGATCAATAATCTTAAAGTTAAATTCCGAATCTTATAAACACACAACATAATCTTCTAAAACAAATTCCTTTCAAGTCCTTTGGGGCCTTCTTAATTTTAATTCTTGCGGTGTGTTTATTATGGGTTTATCGGTGATAATTTCATTATGTGGCTCATTATATGGTTCATCAGGGTGTTTGTTGATTATTTATTTGCTGTTAAAAGGCATTAGGAACAACTATAACATTACAAACTCAGGGTAAAGGAATTGCTACCCTAATTTCTTGAATATTCACATCCCTAACTTTATTAATGCCACTAATTTCATCATTCTCAATGAATTTAATATTATAGATTTCAACAATTCTCGTTATATGGTTACAACAGTAAAACCTATACCCTTTTGATTTTTTAGATACATAATAAATAATTTACTAATTATATTAGGATTTATATTCTTTTCTTATGAATTATAAATTCTTACTTTTACTGGGCATCCTTAATAATGCAAGTGTCTTAAACTAGGTTGCCTCCCTATCCACAGTTGAAAATAGGTCTTTAAAACTGCCTTACTAGGGACCCTATTTTAGATATATACATTAGTTTTTAGAGCATGCATACAAATAGATATGGGTAAATTGATTATACTTATCATACTTATATCTATGTTCATAAGAGTACAATTTCATTATTATGCCACACCATTCTATTGGGGTGTACCCGACATCGTGTATTGGAAACATACACGTAAACATTTGAGGAGTTTAGAAAAATGACTAGGATATTATCTAGTTTCATCATATCTACCATAAAATTCACCACCCTCATCAGACCTAATAATTTTCACCTTTTTCCCTAATTCTCATTCAACTTCGGTCATATAAATCTCAACAAAATATAGATATTGAGATTTATCATTCATGGGATAAATATAGAAATCATATGAAAAATCATTTGTAAACGTACTAAAATATTGTTCTCCACCAAAGGATGGAGCATCAAATGGTCTAATAATATATGTATTTAATATTTCTAGAAATTATATGCTTCTTGTGGCTCCTTTCTTTAAGTGTCTGGTTTGCTTACTTTTATTGCAATCCACACATACTTCAAAATCACTAAAATCCACATTAGTGAGTATCTCTTCTTTCCCAAGTCTTTGGACTCTTTTCCTATTTATGTGACACAATCTCTTATGACACAATAATGAAGAAGTCTTATTACATAATGTAAGTTTTTTTTTCCAACATGAGGATGAGGTGTAACAAGGGTTTTGGCAAAAGAGAAATCCAAATTTATTCGATACAAACCATTTACTAAAATACCAGAACCAGTAACATTATTATTCTTTAATAAATGAAAACCATTACTACGAAATTTATAGAATAAACCATCTAAATCCGGTTTGATACGGAAATTATATTATGAGAAACATAAGGAACATAAATAGTTTCATTTTAATGTAAACAAAATCCATAATCCAAAATCAAACGAAAAAGTGCTCATAACTTTCAAGGATGATTTTCCCGATTGACCTTAAAAATAAAGGCTTCATTGTTTTTCATGGTCTGGGTTGAAAGGCATCCATGCATCGTATTAGTAACATGAATACTAGAATGAGAGCCAATCCACCAATATTTAAGGAAACTTCAATTAAATTCAATTTGAAACGTACGAAAATAAAATCCTCACCCTTCTTTTTGAACCATCCTTACGTTTCAGGTAATCCTTTTAAAAGTGTCCATTCTTTTTACAAAAATGAAACTTGTCATTCTTTTTGTCCTTCTTCTGGATAGCTTGATAGGGTTCATTCGTCTTGGGTGGGGTACACTTTATTCTTTTTCTAATTTTTCTTATAGTACCCCTATGATTCTTAATCCTTTCCTTTTCTTCTATTAGTTTAGATGTCATCTCATTAATACTCCAGTTGTCTTCAATACTGTTTTAGTTAATGGCAAATGGTGCGTACTGATTAGGAAAACACTTGAGAATGAATTGGAAAATGAAGGAATCATCCACAATTAAGCCAATGGTCTTTAATTTAGCATCCATACAAATTATCTATAAAATGTGCTCGTTCATGGTGCGAGTACCATCAAAATTCATTGCGGTGAGCTTGACCATAAGGGTCCTAGAAAGTGACTTATCAACTTCTTGAAAATGTTGTTTAACATATTTGAGAAATTCATTAACACTGTCTGTTGTAGATAAGGAATTTATAACCCACGCTTCACGTAAATTTTGTTCAGTTTAATTGCTTTCTCCCATCAATTTAGCAGATTTGTCACATTATAGACATATATCAAGGTTTATGAGCCCGACTATAAATGGATATACTCATTTCATCCATTGAAATTTATTCTATCAAATTTGGGAAGATTTGAGGCTAACAATTGAAGGCCAAGAGAAATTAAAATGCAATAATAAATAATACTCACATAAAATTAAAGCAACACTCAGAATACTTATTTTCAAGGGATATCACCGATCGTGAATATTTTAAGAAAATATTTTTCTGAGAAAAACATTATTGCATGATTAATTATTTTAGATAAAATATGATTCTTTGGGTAAAAAATATTTTCCAAGCAAAGGTTGTACCACCCCTTAATATTTATTCAATCACTAATATTATACCTTTGGGAAAGTAATTTATAATGTTTGAATAAATAAATATCATGACAAAATATTTACAGTCGAGATGTCATAATGATATTTGGACATTTGGGAAAATATTTATAAACATAAAGCAGGGCACTTTGGTGAGTACCTAATCTATCATAATATAAACATTGGTATGAGATCTTAGTTATCTATCCAATATCCATAAGAAATATGTCTGAAAGTTTTGAATGAACCAAAATAATAATAATATAAATATTATGGCAGCCAAACAAGGTTAACACAATTCATGTAGTGATTAAACACATAAAATATGAAAAATACCAAAAATAGAGAAATTGGGTTATAACTAACCAAAAATCAAGAAACATATAAGAATCACTCTCCAATTACGAAATGAAAAAATATTTTTCGTGAGCGATATTAACGTCAAATTTATTAGCAAAAATAACAAATATGATGTTTTTACGACCTTAAAGGTCTCGGATGGTTGAAAAATAACGTTAATAATTGCCACGAGGCGATGATACAAATTTGTAGGGCCATTTCGCATTACACTACAAAGTTTCATTAAAATGGGAGACATTTTTTTTTAATTTATATTAGTGCTTATTAGGGGCATACGAAAATTGCCCAACAACTATCTCAAAATTTCAGGTTTAAGGTTTTAAGAATAAGCACTTTGAGCGATGAAAAAAAAATGTAAAAGAGACTTGAATATAATAAGACATAAGTAGATTTAGTGACATACAATAAAAATGCTGCAGAAACTTTTATACTGAAAATAAAATCCGATTCAGCAGCATATAATAAAGAAACATCGTGGAATCATTTCTTGATGTTCCAAATCGAGTTTATAATTTTTTTTAATTTTATTTTATCATAGATGTGCTCAGAGGTGAATACCAAAAATGTGGGTTCTAATATAGCATGTATCCAAATAAATTAAGATCACCTAATTAACCGTTTTACATAAAGTTTGTTATCTAATACATGAATTATCAATTATACATGCAATTAGTCCTTTAATCATAAAATTATTTTATGTTATGAATCTTCTAACTTAGGATCTTACAAATATATTGTCATCACATATTATATTAAGGATAAGATCAATAAATATACATTGATCCATAGTGTTTAGGAAGATAAACAAGCAAAATGACCTTTCGATTGAATAAAAAAATCGCCTCAACTTGAACTCGAAAATTACCTCCACTTGACTTCGAAAATAACACTAGTTGAATCCAAAGTTGTCTTTAGGCATTTATGCTCCCCCCTTATGTTATAATTTCTTGGTGTGTCTGTATGATGGAAATCATACACCTATTTATAGGTAAAAGAAGACTCAATCTCCAAAAGTTACTGAATCTTAACAATCCATCAAAGTAATTAATCTAGAGTTTTATTAATTTCGAATTTAACACAAAATGGTTATTTAAATAAACTAAAAAAAGGAAATTAACTCTTGCTATTCGAAAGAACCCTCTAATAAACTAATATGACTTTTAGTTTACTTAATTATGGACCAATTTATGGATCCATTATTATGTAGGATAAATAATTTCCAACCCCCCCCCCCCCCCCCCCCCCCCCCCCGTTACTCCGCAGTGGCGGGAGCCTCGTGCATTGGGTTTGCCCTTATATATATATATATATATAGCCAGACTCTCATACATACCAAGTTTACATACCAATTTTTTTAAAATAGTAAAAATATTATTTTTGAGTTGAATTTTTATATGGTATTTAAACATTTTAAGGGACCCATATAAAAAAATCAGCTCAAAATAGCCTTTATTTTTTATATTTTTAAAAAATGAATCAAACTTAACTTTTAAAGCACTTTAAAAGTTGTGAAAATTCGACCGATTTTTTAAAGCACTTTAAAAATAGAGGTTATTTTGGGCTGATTTTTTTATATGGGTCCCTTGAAATGTTTAAATATCACATAAAAAATTCAACTCAATTTTTTTAATATTTTATTAAAATAGATTTGTGCCAGCAGGTATATAAATTTGGTATCTATGAGAGCATACCTCAATATATGATTCTATTAAAATAAATATTCATATTAGTGTAATTATAATATTACATGTATACATCAATTGTATAAATATACAACTTATAGATATACTAATGAATAGATGTATTCAGAGGAGAATAGTTTTTTAGTAAAAAGTGTCATTTGACGATCAAAGTGCTCAACTAATGATTTTTGTATATTTTGAACTTTAACCAATTAATATAAAAACTAGTGAACTCTAACTCTGAATAAAGAGAACTACTAGAGGAATGACACATAAGACATTTATGTATAGTAATGTTAAGCCACTTTGTTGATCCTACCCAAATGAAGATTGACATGACATTTTAATGTGATTGATTGAAATATGAATGATTTAACAATAAATCATATAAATTTTAATGAATTATTCATATTTTAACAAATTATATTAAATGATCATGCTAACTTTCCTTAGACAAGCTCAACAAATTTGTACCCCTTCCTAAGTTTGAGCAAAATTCTTTCAAAGACGAGATATTCATATCAGAAAAATGATATGACCAAATGAGTTAACATAATAATAAATGTTGTAACGTGTAGTATAATAATAACATAATACGATATTTTATTGCTATGCCAACCCACACGGGAATTTGTTTGGAACTCCTACAATTACTCATTCATTTAAAGACAAAAGAGACAATGAGCTCTCCAACATTCTATACTACTTTTTTTAAGGATATGAGAAAGATGTACGTAATAATATTTTACATGAATAAAAAGATCTATTCGAGTGATACGTTTTGTCAACTTTTCTTTCACACTGGAGAACAAGATTATCCCATTCGTTTTCGGGTAACAAGTGGCTTAGTAAAGCGTTGACTCATCAACATTAAAGAATTCGTGGTCTTTAGTGAAGGCATATGATCATTTGGCCTCCCTATCCACTTAAAACATAATCTAAGTTTATACAGCTCATATGTCATTCTATTCATATGTTCTTGGGTGCTTTTGAAACGTGAAAGAGACCACTACAATCATCACAAGAAAGAAACAAAAACCTGTTACTCGGATAAGCAGATCAAAAAGTATTTACAAGATGCTAAATTTTCAAAAGAATGGAAAGCGTGCAATTTTTTTTGAAATATTAATATTTTATAAGACCATTCGGGAGTCAAAGTAGGAATTGGCACATTTGGATGTGGCGATTCGGTTGCCAAAGAGACGAAAGTATACCAAAACATTTCATTATAGAGCTGGAACATATACATTCTTTTGTTTTACATATCAAAGCAATTCTCGTCCATATCTGTTTCCATTTTATATAAGATTTCTTTTAATTTATGTTTCAGAACCGTCCAACTATACGATAGGATAGAGCAGAAGATGACTAGAGAGACAAAATTACGTATAGGCACCCAATATATTGGAAATTGGACGAGAAGTTAAGGGTGGAGGGGAGGGAAGAGGCGACCGGACACAATATGGATATATTTTTGGAAAATTACGTCGGTTGATTTAGTGGAATGCCTAGTAACCTTGACTTAAATAGTGTTTCTGAATAACAAGCTAATCACAAATATTGATCTGTTTTGAGAATTCCGTTTTTTGCAGGAAAAAGAGAAGGGGAAATGCTACATGCATTAAGAATACAGTATTTTCGTGCATTTAATGCACATCCTTGATGTAAAGTTTTAGTAAGCATATCATTACTAAAAAAAAAAAAAAAAAAAAAAAAAAGGGAACTTTATAAATTTAGGATCTATTGTAATATATATTTTGAAAATAGGACAATAAATATTTTATTTATAATTTTAGTCCCTATTTTTAATAAAGCCGCTGACGCAGACTAATATTCATAAAACGTTAATCAATTACAACATGTCACGTGTCCCTTTAATTTGAAAATAGGAATTAAAAATGAAAACGAAACATTTGTTGTCCTATATCCATAATCAATATTATTTGAAGTCCTAAAATTACATAATCTAAAAAAAAAGTTGAACTCCGCACAGGGTATTGTATATGAAAAAAAATGAAACAATTGAATGGAAGCATGAGGTAATTAGATTTAAATAGATTTGAGAAAAAACATTACGATTTTCTTTGAGTGATCAAAAAAATAATATTTTCATAATGTTTTTACATTTTCATTCATAGTTTAAAATATTAAAACCGTAAAAAAGAATATCATATCATGTGGTTTAACTAATGATATTGTGCTAAACATAAGTGAATAAAAAAAATAAGATTTATGTAGCCGATCCAAAATAATTGAAAAAAATGTTTTGTTAACTTGAGTTGAGTTGAGTTGAGTTGAGTTTAATATATTAAAAAATAATGTTTGTCATTAGAAAATTATTACATTTAATTTCAAACCCGCATAAATTTCATGCTTAAATATTTGGCCACTCTTATATTTGGATTGGGATCCTCCCGAGTTGTAAATTAGCTCTAACAGGTGGAGTTATATAAAACACAACCCTCCATTGGAATACGAAAGGTTGTGATTAAATCACATGGGTGCTAACATGACATTGTTTTGTCAAATGTGATGTGTCACGGTTAATGTCAATATTTTATGAAACTAAAATTATTCTATTTTTGTATGAATAATAACAATAGTTCAATTAAGGATTAAATGATTGCTAATTTAAAGTTGTGCATTCTTAGATTACACGCATATTGTGAAACCACATGTGATTTATTTATGGGGGCTTTGCAAATTTAAGATTTATTGTAATATGTATTTTGAAAATAGGACAACAAACATTTTATTTATAGTTTTAATTCCTATTTTTGAATAAAGCCGCTAGCGCTGACCCATTTTCATAAAACGTCAACACAACACAACATGCCACGTGTCTATTTAATTTGAAAATTGGGATTAAAAATGAAAACGAAATGTTTGTTGTCCTATATTCATAATCAATATCATTTTAAGTCCTAAAAGTACATAATCTCTCTCTCTCTCTCTCTCTCTCTCTCTCTATATATATATATATATATATATATATATATATATATATATATATAGAGAGAGAGAGAGAGAGAGAGAGAGAGAGAGAGAGAGAGAGAGAGAGAGAGAGAGAGAGAGAGAGAGAGAGAGAGAGAGAGAGAGAGAGAGAGAGAGAGAGAGAGAGAGAGAGAGGGGGGGACGAAATATTCTTTTGGCTCAAGAGTTAACAGCAGATTTAAGGATGAAATATCATGTTTCTAATCTGATTGTGAGACTTGATATGGAGAGAGTCTATTCGGATTCAATGAGTGCTTCATTGATATGGTGTGGATGCTTTTATCCAATAACTGGTTCTCCGTTCTAGTCAATGGACAAATCGCTGACTTTTTTCTTTCAAATCTGGCAGAGGCTTGAAACAAAGCGATCCACTTCACCTAGCCTTTTCATTATTACATCTGAGGTTCTCAGTAGGGGCGCAATGATCTCATGTCTTCTAAAAAGGTCAAACCTTTTAGTCACCCCTTTGGTTACAATTTAATTTCCCATTTAAGCTATGTTGATAACATCAATATTTTCATAAATGGTTCTAAGAAAATTACCTCTAATTTGACGAGTTTTTACAGAATTATGCAGAATGCTCTAGGAAGAAGATTAATACGTTTAAAAGCAGTTTTACTGTGGACAAAAAGACTCAGCTAAGTAGAACAATAACTATTGCAAGAAACAATGGCCTTTACTATAAGCCTCTCCCATCCCATATTCAAAGGTAAAAGAAAAATGGCCTATTTCTCCGATCTGATTGATAATAGAAGAAATATAATTCCTAGCTGGAGACTCAAATCTCAATGACCTGGTAGACTCATTTTAATCAACAATGTTCTCTCTTCCATTCCTATGTTCTCAGTTGCAACCCTTAATCCTCCAAAAGTTGTTAATAGAATTCAAAATCTCTTTGCTAAATTTTTCTAGGGTTGTTCGAATATTGATGTCTCCAAACACAAATGGTTGAAGTGGGAGGAGCTGTGCTTTCCTCATAATGAAGGGATTTATATATTAAGAGAATTGATGATGTTATAAAGGTTGGACACATAAAGTTGATGTGGACTCTCTCATCTTCAAATGGTCTCTGTACTTCTCTTATAAAGCAAAAGTATAAGAATAGATTCTCAATGGTACCATTAACTCTCAATCGGTTAAGAGGGTCAGATCTGTCTAGCATGTAGCTGAAGGTTGAATCCTAAAAGAATACGGTACATGTGTTTGGACTCTTTCTACTAATGATTGATTCTCATTCAAATCAACATTTGATATAAGTAAACCTCACAAACCTATTTCCTTGAATTGACAGTCTCTTTGGGATAGTTTCTACTCTCTTAAGCTTAATATCTTCACTTGGAAACTTCTTCATAATGAAGTGTCTCTTGATTTTGATGTTCAAAAGCTTAACATCAAGTTAGCGTCTAGATGCAGATGTTTCCACTCAAACATTAAAATCATTAAACATACATTTCTTTCAATCCTTCTTGCTATTGAGATTTGGAATATTTTTGGTAATCATCTTGGCTTAAATCTCAACTTTCAATCATGTCAGTCTATGCTCATATCTTGGCGGTTAAGAAATCATAAGCCCTCTTATATACAATTCCTAATTTCTAATATGCCCATTATCATTTTTTGGGAAATTTAGAAAGCAAGAAATTCATTCAATTTTGATGGGATTAATATGAAGCCTGCTTTGATTATCAATGATGTTTAAGCTCTTATGTGTAGGATATCTGAAAATGCAGGTTATATGGATCCACTTATGTATTAGGTCACACATACAAAGATTCACTTTTTACCAAATTTTATCTTGATTAAACTTAACGGAATATGCAAAATAAATTGTGAAGTCAATATCCAAACCAAATAGGAAGAAGACGAAGATGAAGAAAATAAAGAAAATAAACCCCTTTAGGGAAAAATCTATATTCAACACTATGTAAAATATGATAGATACCTAACGACTTACAGACTACTTAGAGATCCACTAAGTATAATTCAATGATGTATTCAAATCTTCATCATAAACAATGCAGTCCAGCATCACCCACAACAAGAAGCTCTTACCTCGGTATCCAATGATCAGTATCAGGAATTTGTAATTCCTTTATTCTTCAGCAGTAGTGACTTGACTCCACAAATAAACAGTAGAGAATAATCTCCACAACAGTTTAGAACTCAGATTACTTTCTTCCTAATTGGGCAAAGTGATCCTAAATGATCCAAGGGGATTTAATGAAAAATTTTAAGAATTTTTTTTACAAAAAGAACTCTTAAAAGGCTTCCCAACAAATGCATCCCCGCATCTCTATTTATGGGGATGGAGGTCACCTACGGATAAACATGAAAGATTGCATTTGATATTAAAAATTAAAAACTCATGTACTCGTTCGAATGAAATCAGATCTCGTTCAAATGAAGTACCCACTTTCACTTGAATAACCTTCCAAAAAATCTTCAAACGACATTACAATACTTGCCAAAAGGCGAAGCATCATAACTCATTCGAACGACCTCGTGAGACGTTCCAATGACCATTATAGACTCATTCTAACGACATTTAAATTCGTCCTAACGAACATACAAATTTAAAAAAAAACATTTTAAATTATTTTGAAAAATATTTGTAAAAACAAACTCTTTGAGAAGACTCCTGAATAATTTAAGATTACCAAAACCATCTCATAAACCATCTCGGGTAAAGTAGAGACACTCGATCTTCGATTCTAGCAAATGGTCATTAGCGATTCTTCTTTTGAAGACTTGAGAACGTTCGTGAATGTGTAGTGGGGTGTTACGGGATAATCCAAATAAAAAGAAAGAACGAGCCATCATAAATTTTGTTCATACAATAATAGTTTTGATGCCAAATTAAAAAAGGAGGATATATTCATTTCTTAATTTCTTTTAGTTATAATAATAGTTTTGATGCCAAATTAAAAAAGGAGGATATATTCATTTCTTAATTTCTTTTAGTTGATGTCTGAGCAAAAATCTATGAAATTCATCCTCATTAAATGGATTAAACCTTCAATTAATTTCTTTAAGCTAAATGTGGATGGTTCATCTACATGTAATCATGGGATTAGTGGTTATGTAGGTATCATTAGATACCACAAAGGTAATTTCATTGATGCTTTTAAAAATCATCTTGGTTCCCAAACCAATCGTTTTGCAGAAGCTGAAGCGCTAAGGATTGGAATTGATATGTGTATCAAAGTTGGTATTATAAACTTGGTAACTGAATCAAACTCGTATGATCTGGTTAATATGGTTTTCAATGGATGGAATTCCCGTGGAAATTAAGGAATACCATTGAATACTCTAGCGTTGCCTTGATTCACAATGGTTTGACGTTATAACACATTTGGAGACAAGGTGATTCAGTTGGTATCAGTTTATCTTTTCAAGTTACCTCTCACTCTCACCCCATTTCATATTCAAGATAGACATCTCAGAGACATCTAAAGTCTGGTTGAAAGTACACAAGATTGGGTTTCCCTCCATTAGTTTTTTTTCTTATGTTATTTGCTATAATAGTGATCTTTCTTAATCACCATATTTTATTTTTTCTCTGCAAATTTTTTGATTTTATATTTTTCATTTATAATAGGGTTATTATGAAATCCCATATCTCTTTTCCTTGTTCTTATAAGGATAGTTATGAATCCCCAAATTTGTGGTTTATCATGAGTAGGTTTATTGGCTCAATAATCTACTCCTTTATTTGTCATTAAAGCTTCTAAAAGCCACGTAGGGTACCTATTTTCATAATATTAACACCCTTTATATTTATGCATTTTAGCATAATTGTGTCCGTTCAATCATATATATATATATATATATATATATATATAATGCTCTTATGCGGACCAGTCCACATTTTAAGGATGCAGACCGAACATGTGTCACCTAACCGTGCGCCAAGAAATTATCGCCTAAATTATAGGCACACTCTCTCTCTTTTTTGGGCTCACCGCCAGGTGACACATGTCTAGTCCGCACTCTTAAAATGCGAACTAGTCTGCACAAGAGCAGGACTGTGTATATATATATATATATATATATATATATATATAGGGAGAGAGAGAGAGAGAGAGAGAGAGGTTCTTAAGTGAACCAGAATAATGAACTTTTTAATGAACCTAATAAGGCATTACAAAATCTTCCAATCAATTTTAATTCTTTACTGTAAATGGTTTGTGCCAGTGACAACGGACACGCGTATTTTTTAATACACACACCTGGAAAACCTTAAATCACCCCCCTCTGCACCTGACCGTCAATGTGCCCAACCTCCAGCCTTCAGCAGCCCTCAATTCTGACCAGAAATTCAGCCAACTATGGTAGCAACCTTAGCTGGCCAAATGCCCATTAACCTCCTATCATGTCCTAAAAGACCTAACCCGAACCAAAAGAAATCAACTACTCAAGCGACCTCAGGCAACCCTCAAATTCGCCAACAAACTAAACCCATCAAAGGCTCGACCCCACCCCGAACCTGTTACTCGAACCTTAATCTGTATCCACCTGAGCCCACCTACGACTACACCTTAGCCCGAAACTGATTACTAATCGGTTTACCGTATACCCAAGAGTCCAAACAAGGGTTCGAGAATTGATTAATTAGATTCTGACATCAAATCCAAACTGGCACTGTGGATATATGGGTCGGATCTGAGGGTTGTGATCATCTGGAACGATGATTTGAAGCGGGGGAGCTTCTAATGGTAGGTGTATGGGGTTTGGGGGTTAAGGTTTACGTGTTTCACACATGTGCTCGTTTTCGCTGGCGCGGACCAATTATAATAAGGAATTAAGGGTTATTTTTTAATGTCTTATTAGGTTCATTAAAAATTTCATTATCTTCGTTCACTTAAGAACCTCTCTCTCTCTCTCCCTCTATATATATATATATAGACACACATAGTTCAATATATTTTTTAATATTTCATCTAAAAAATTTAATGACATGTAATTTAAGGTCACAAATACTATTAATAATATTATTTTATTAAAATTTATTTGTTTAATTAACTAACTGAAAAATAACTTTTATCCACATTTAGTTCTTATCAAGAAAAGAAAATATTGTTACAAAAAGTTAAAAACCTGCAAAATATTAGTTATGAAAGTAATTCATGTTCAAAATTTAATGGATTTATTTATACGAGTCGCCTTCATGTACAATAAACAGGAAAAAAAATCTTTTATAATAAAGGGAAAAAATTGACAAATACGTAGATGAATATTTGAGTGGAAATAGGGAGTGGCTGAAAAATTTAAATGCAATGTGATGAGAAATGGTAACCACCCGCATATTATGCTATTAAGGGTGATCAAGCTCTGATACCAAGATATGTTGGTCATTAAGATTTAAATATAATTCTTAGTATGTGACAAAAATATGACACATTTAAAAAAATTTCCAATACGATATGATAAAAGATATCCAACAATAACTAAACCACCCACTATAATAAAATAAATCACCATGCTAAAACTCCAATGAAATAAAACTCAGATGATATAATGTCATAAATAATAAACTCTCCAAATAAACCATAAACCTCTATGAAGTCTAACGATCCACTAAATCCAAATACAATTGTCTCATAAATATGCGACTAGAAACGAAAACTAAGCTACGAAATAAAATAAACTGAAGTAGCACGTTTACAAATATCCAAACTATGTAGTTAACCTAACTTGAGATGTTAGTATAGAAAAATGGGTCATAGACTATTATAAGAATACTAGCTATGTTTGTCAATTAGGGTGACTGAACCCAGTCATAAGCATTAGATGAGATAAATATCACAATAGAATATTTTAATCAACCGTAAGCAAATTTAAGTAGTGATGCAAATAAACTAAGTTAAACAGACTTTCCACATGCCCAATTATTTGTGTTTCAAAATTTATTATATTTCTCAATATTAATTTGTAGGTTGTACTATTTACATTGTACTTATTAAGGAAATAGAGTTTATGTTGTAACGTGTTAGGAAGTGTTTCATAAGGGGGTAGAGTTTACCATTTGACTTTCGTGTTACATTTTTATTTATTTTATTACTTAAATACTTTATATTATTTCAACTCGTATATCTTTGTAGTTAAGGTCTTTTCATGTTTTTATATGTTTGATGAATTCGACTACATTTCTTTTTAGTATATACTACTTTAATTAATTTTGTATGCAAATTTTCATTTTCTCATTTGGTTAAATCTATTTCTTTATTTAAGGTTCTTCCATTTGTCAATACCATGACTAAAATGGGGGAGAGAGTTTTCTTCCAATAAAAGGGGAAAGAGTTTTCCTATTTGTATGTAGAAAAGAGTGTTAAATTAAGGGGGGAATATATTCAATTACATTATGACATTTTTCACATGAAAAAGAGTTAGGATGCAAGCTTGTTAGAATTTGGATATACTTTATGTGATTAAATAATTCATACCTTGATATTCATATCTATCCCAAGTATCTTAATACATCCTAATTAACTATATATACTGGTTTCGTTATCCTCTTTGATAATGTATGACTAGTTACTAAGAACAAGTGATCTCCTGTGAAACTTTCGAGTTCTTGTTGTTAAGGTTATAAGGGTTAAGCCGCTCGTTTCCTTTGTCAAGGCTTTTTCATGTGTCATATGTTGATATATTTTCTTACTTTTCTTATAATCCTTATTTTATATATTTTTTTACCAGATAGACAAAGGGAGAGATTGTAAGAGTCCTTAAATATGCATGTGTCATTGGCAAATTTATTATCATATTCTTTTTATATAAAATACACTTTGAGTCTCTTGTTCCTAAGGTTGTTCGGATGAAGCATAATAAATATTAATATTCACCGACAAGCTTTATTAAAAACCAACCAGGAATCATTCATGATCACAATCATTGGTATGACACTTCGTTTCAGGTAACGGACATAATAGACTTACACTTTTGTAATACTAAAATTAATGATTTTTATTACATGATCACACTCATTGTCATCAGGAGTTGAATAAAGTTCAACTTTTAGAAAAAGGTGCCCAAAAAAATAAAACCAAAATGACTAAACATAAATAGTTTTAATGTAATGATTGTCACAAGTTTCGTCATTTGTGAGAGTTTTGATTTTTACTCAAACCATGCTTGCCTTTACACCATGGTGCAAATGGTAAGAATTTTGTAAAGAACAACAAAGGTCAAAAAGGTTTTGATTATAGACTAGTTGAAAGAAAATTTTAGTTAAGAGGAATCAAAAAAACTTTTGTGAAAATGGACTAAGTAAAGAGAGGAAAAGTAAATGAAAATGTACCTTAGTCCCAATAACACACAGAGCTCCCTGTGTGAGTGAAGTATGGGTAAATAAGAACATTTCGAATCGAATTGAAATTAAAATGAAAAAAGAATACGAAATTGATACCCTTTACATCTAAACGTTAGAATTTGTTTATTTTTGCAATGTTCTTTGTTACCACTTCATTTTATATATCTTATGTTAGGCTATGTGATTTCTATTACTATAGGATTTTTCCAATATCATGCTTATTGATTTGTTATATTATATGTGAATTATCTATGTTATTTATTTTTTCTTGCTTCATATCTTGAATATTTCGAAATGATTTGTTTTTGAGAATGCTCTTTTGTTTAGTTGTCCCAAAAGTATGATTTTAGTATTATCGCATCATGTTGATCATTATATTGACTCATGTATATTATATTCCTTTGCATAGTAAGTGTTTTAATGTGTACCTTGAATGTATATTTTTACATATAACTATTATTCTTGATTTTCTTATTTTGAATATACAGCTTGCATGCTTTTTTAGTCTTAACATTTTGTTTTTTTCTCTCGATTGATTATCATAGGACTTCACTCGTTATTTTCATGATCGATTGATCTTGTATTAACATGTTTAGTATTATGTGCTCTATGTATATCCGTTAATCCTACAACATTCTCTTTTATGGTTGTACATATTTTCATTAAAAATGTCAAAAAGATATTTTTGATACAATCATGTTTATGCCTTTAAGATGACATACTCCTTGACATACTATCAAGATATCTATTTTTATCACATTTTCTTTTTGTTGGGAATGTGATGTGTGTTTCATGAAATGGATTATATCTTCTTTTAAATCTTAACAACTTTTAGAGAAATTAAACAATGGAACTCATGCTCATATCTTGCTTCATTATACATCAAACTACGCATTGAAAAGTTGCCACTTTATAATGGATGCCAAAGATTTATGATCTTCGATAAAGTGGTCAAAGCTTCATTAGACTTGTGAAAGTGTGTTTAAAGTCCTAAAATGTAAATGTGCGAATTTTTAATTTCATGATTCGAGAAAACTGAAAAGTCTTATGCTATTTTGAAGGATATCAAATCCCACACAAGGTTTTCCATTGAAATATAAGATCCACCATCGTTTATTTCTTCTTGCTCAAAATGATGATTCATGCTCTACTAGATTAAAATGAAGAACATACCCACTCATTTCTTCTAGCTTTGGCTCAAAAATAAGATTCCCACTCTTCTGAATTAAAAGGGAATGCAACCCCACTCATTTCTTCTGGGTTAAAAGGAAGATTCCCTCTTTACTGGCTTAAAAGGAATTCAACCTCTATCCTGTACTCTGGGTCAAAAGGAAGCTTCTCACTCTCCTAGCTTAAAAGTTATGAAACTACGATCATTTCTTATGATTCAAAAAGAAGATTCTATCTCTTATGTCTTAAAAGGAAGTGCAACCCCGTACGTTTGTTTCTTATGGATCAAAAGGAATAATCCCGCTACTTTGGATTAAAATGAAGTTTAACCACATTCATTTCATTAGGCTGAAAAGGAATTTTTGCACTTTTCTGTCTGCCCCACTCATTTCTTTTGGCTCAGAAGGAATATTCCTTCTCTTTTTTTTTTTTGGTAAAGAAGAGTAATCTCGAGCGAGCTTACGAGGAATATTCCTTCTCTTTTGGCTTAAAATGGAGTGGAACCATGTCGTTCAGCTGTAACCATCATCTCAAGCAAGGAAATGCTTTACGCATATTTCTTTTCCTTTTCTTCCGGAAGATATACCTACACCATTTCTATATTCTTGGTCATTACATCTATATTCATTTTCAATCACATCACTTTTTTATTTTCAACAGAACTTTGATTTCATTATTCAATCCTCCAATATTACGGGTGGAATCTACCATTTTCTTATAGGGGTGTTTATTTTCCAACGTTCTTCACTTATAACAAAGCTTGATCGCTGAGGGACTCTGTAGAAACACCGGTATCATACCCCCTTTACTCTATAGAGACTTTCATTGATAATCTCTCCCCCGGGGACGTTAATTTAATAAAAGCCCTAAATCTCGGGGTCCCACACGACTTCTGAACTCAATTTGACGTTAGCATTTTTTGAGTTCCGAAGTGTGCTCAAAACGAAGATTTTAGAACTTTAAAACACCTTTATTACGGTGTAGTCCATGCGCTAAAGGAATTTTTAACAAGTTCATAGAAAAAACAAAATCCAACTTGGTCATAGGTGACCTGACGATCGAAGGTATGCTGGGCAGTTTGGTCTTTTTTTCCGTTTAAGGTTCTCTTATAAAGAGAAAAGATTACCTCATTTTCAAAAACCATGAAAACTCGTGAGTATCCCAACCCCAATTAGAAAGCCTGGATCTAAAATCTTTTTTATCAAATTCTTCCATACTTGTGGATGCTCTTGAAAGGTTAGTTTGCAAATTCAAAATAAAGTTTTATCTTTTCTCATAGTAAGATATCTGGTAAAAAGTAAAGATTTGTATCCAGAGTTCTAACGAACTTCAATTGTTCGTTGGAGAAAATAACTTCACTTCCTACGAACAACATTTGTTCTTAAGAAATGTTACGAACAAATATTGTTCGTAGGAATCCAATTATCCATTAAATATAATTATTTATGCGTTCTACGAACAACTGAAGTTCGTAGGAATTCCTACGAACTTCAGAAATTCGTAAGAACCCTTTACAAATTCTCCACCCGTTCTGTTAGTTTAGAGAACCACTACAAATTATTATATAGAATTTGTCCGTTGCTACTCACCATTGGAGACCTTTCAATTTGTAAACTTACGAATTTTTTTGGGTTTTCCCCCACCATTACGGATGCTCTTACCTCATTTTCATCAAAATCCTCAACGTGTCATCATTCCACTTACATACTCAAGCACTTTTGAAGGTTAAAAATATAGAAAACTGCATAAATTTTCCAATTCAAGGTTTAATAGTATTTATCACCACTAACTTTTCATATTTACCTTCTTACTTAGTTTATTTTTGTGACATCCCATAAAATTTAAACTGGATTGGGATATTTAAACTAAATAAAATAGGAGTCAATAAACAATTTGGTATTATTCCAAGCAAAACTACAATTAAAACTGAATACATAAATAAATAACTCAACATCAAGTGATGAACCATACAATCTCTGATACCAAACCAACAATAGTCGTAAAATCATCGCATATTACACCGTCTTTAAAGAAAATCCCAAGTAGTAATAATAATAATAATAATAATAATAATAATAATAATAATAATAATAATAATAATAATAATAATAATACCGAGTCGATATAATAGTAAATAGAAATCAAAGAGTGAGCAGGAAAGCTCAACACCTATATCCTAGTATATCAACAACCGAGAACTCAAGGCTGGATTAATGGTGATGCTGCACATATGGACTATGCCCTGAAAAATGTTAATATTATACGTTAACAACAAGTTTTATTAATATAGGAATATAACTAATTGTGCACTACAATATAACTATGATTTTTTCCGTCTTTTAGTAGGTTTTAGGTTATCCCAAAACGCAACAGTCCTAGATATCACATGCGTCTAATCCCAGACCCAAGTGTACCCAGTTATTACATATTATTGATTTGAACTGAATAGTCATAATTAATTTTTCTATACATCGAAAGTATGCAAATCAAAATATAAAACACAACTCTACGTGTATCTAAACATATGTACCATCCATACCCATTATTATATAAATAACTACCAAAGTATCAAAGTTGCATCGTCGCCTGATCCAGGGTAATCTCGTCTCTCACTCTCATGATACCGAAGTTGCGTCATTGCCCAACCCAGGGTATAGTTCATATCTATCTACCTGACAGAGTATCGAAGTGCGGTTGTCGCCCGACCTAAAGTAATATTATTTCTCTCTCTCATGATACCGAAGTGGCATAATCTCTCGGCCCAAGGTAATCTTTTCTCACTCTCTCGAGATACCAAAGTAGCTTCATCTCCAGGCCCAGGGTACTATGATACTGCAGTTCTCGTCATCGTACGAACCGGTGTATAACCCATCTCTACCGAGGTATCAAAGTGGTATTATTGCACGGGCCATAAGAATATCCCTTCTAGGATGCCTCTCATATATACACATAATCGATATATCGTATATAATGTAAAATACAGTTATTCACATTTCAAGAATGATACGAGTCTTATTATCTTTCCAAGTAATTTTTCATATATGGTTAAAGGTCTTAGATCAATACTTAATTTGTCTAAGTCTCCAAATTCAATTCAAAATTTCTTATTTACCAAATTAAGAAAAACTTCCAAATTTTCCCTGGCCGTGCACATGGCCCTAAAACCTTGCCGTTTACACGTCCCATGTGCACGAACCATAATTTTCGTTGTTCGAATACGAAAAACACAAGATTTCAGTCTTTCTTTAAAATCTATACAATGCCTCTGTCCAGAACCACAATTAACGGCCTAATTCATGGTTTTAATACTTCCATATACCTTAAATTATCCTACAAACTTTACCAAACCTAATTGTATAAGGTTTTTTACTCAATTCTTAAAGCATATATAATTCTAACCTCCATTTGTTATATATAACCAATAATTCATGAAAATTGTAATCAAATTCTATATGGACAAAAATCTAATATTTTTAATTAAAATTAAGCGAAATATTTATTGAACTATTTAAATCAAATATTATATATTAGGTTTATAATTCAATGGATAATCATATTCAAGTGACAAGAAATTATGTAATTATACTAAATAAACTTTCCTCGAAATCAAGTAGGTTGAACTTCAATTGAAAAGCCCTCAATTCTCCTATTCTCTAATGCCCAATTGCCTTATTTTCTTCTTCTTTAAGTAGCCTCCATCTTCTCTCTCTAAGGTTTCCTTTCTCAAGTGTTAAAGTGATCTAACCTTACCCTAATCTTCCTGTTTATATTGTTAATTATGAAAATAGGTTTAATCTCTACATGGACCCTAACCTATTGAGCTCCAAACATTGTCCAAATAGTTTAAAACCGAGTCCAAGCTATAAACCAACCTATATGTCTTAAAACCAATCATTTCAAGATACAATCGAACATTATACTTACCCTTAAAGTCGTCCTAACCCATCAACATTTTACCATCTACATTGTTCGAGCTAAAAATAATTTATTAATTTTATTTGTTAAATAGTTATTAATTAATGTGTATTACGTTTAATGTATATTATTATAAATGTACAACTTACACATATGTATGTTATAAATTAGTGACATATTAATCACTCACTGAAGATAAATAACATTTCACAATTAGTTAAATAACATTTTATAAAATTAATTAATTTAAATAATGCATTAAAATTACAGGGTATTACATTCTCCCACCTAAAAGAAGGAATTTCGTCCTTGAAATTTGAACTTAGTACCTAATTAGAATAACTCTGGATATCTCACTCGCATGTCGTCCTCTCTTTCCCATGTAGACTACGCCTTGCTATGGCGTCCCCATAAAACTCTGACTAATGGTGTGGCCTTTGATTGCAAAGTTTTCTCTCTCCAATCAAGTATACGTTGTGGTATTTCCTCGTAACTCGCATCGGGTTATAGTTCAATCCCATTGAGGTTGATATGCTGAGAGGCGTCCTCATTCCTAAAAAAATTCCTTACCAATGATACGTGGAAAACGTCATGTACTCGCTGAAGATGATCGGGTAAAGCCAACCAATACTCCACTGGGCCTACCTGATTCAAATTGTAAAGGGAATGATGTAGTGGTGTGATAAATTTTCCTAGGACCCAAATATGAAAAATCCTTTTATTAGGGAGACTCACAAAAGAACCCTATCTCCCACATGAAACTCCATTTTTGTCCTTCGTTTTTCGGCATAACTCTTCTACCGATCATGTTTCGTCTTCATCCATGCTCGAATGAGTGCCACCTTCTTTAAGGTGTCTTAAAAAATATTAGGTCCTAACATTTTTTGCTCCCCTAACTCAAATAAAAAACTCAATGAACAAAATAATCATCCATATAGTGCCTCGTAATGTGCCATATCATAGTTTATTAATGACTATTATTGTAGGAAAACTCTATGAGAGGTAAGTGTTGATCTAATCCATATTTGAAATCCAAAATGCATTACCTGGTCATATCCTCCAAAATCTTGTTCACTCTCACAGTTTGTCTGTTAGACTGAGGGTGAAATGTTATACTCAAACTTAGTTGTACTCCCAAAGTATCTTGAAAATCTCCTTAGAATTGAGATATGAAAGTACTATCCTTATCCGACATAATATCACGTGATACGCTGTAAAGTTGCACAATTTATGCTATAAATAATTTTGCATACTGGTTTGTTGTGTAATCAGTCCGAACGGGAAAGAAATGAACCACCTTTGTTATCTCACTTCCATTCGGGGAGTTAGAAAGATTGTAACTCCCCCTGAAGATCTTTGGTGATCCACCTTTATTATCTGGCAGGTGGAACACTTAGACACAAAATCTTCGATATCCTTATCCATTTCGGTACATTAATATATCATCCGCATTTCATGGTACATCTTATCCCCTTAGGGATGTATCGTGAATCTTTAACCATGTGCCTCAATTAAAACTGCCCTCCTCAAGTCAGGAAGCTCTTACACAACCAACCATCCCTAAAATCTCAAGCCACCATCCGAGCAGATCGAGAATTAAGGAACTCTGCGTAACACCTGTCCTCGCATTTTCTCCTGGCAGAAGGAGTCTAAAGACTATTCATGTATCAACTATGCCACCATGTCTGGTGTAAGGGTCAGTAATCCCAATAATGCATCAGATAAATCTAGGTCTTGAGTGACACTCAACAGTGCTGCCCAAATATTTATTACTCCTCTTCATGCTTAGCCCATGATGCTACTAGTGAAATAGTCGATCACCGACTAAATGTATCAGCTACCACATTCAACTTCCCCGGATATTACTGGATTAAAAAATAATAGTCCTTTACAAACTCGAGTTATCTCCTCTGTCTCACGTTCAGATCTTTTTGAGTAAACAAATATTAGAGACTCTTATGATCAGAATATAATGTGAACTTGTCACGTAATAGATATTTTCTCCAAATACAAAGGGAAAAGACTATCGGTACGAACTTCAAAACATGAGTGGGATAATTACACTTGTAAGGCTTAAGCATTCGGGATGCATAAGCTATAGGCCTCTCATCCTACATAGCACACCTCCTAACCCATGTAGTGATGCATTTGTGAATACTAAATATTCTATGTCAATATATGGAAGCGCAAGTATTTCAGAGGTAGTGAGCTTCTCCTTGAGATCCTTAAAATCCCTTTGGAAATATGCACTCCAAAAGAAACATATCCCTTTAAGAGTGAGGTGAGTTAGTGGTATCGAAATCTTAGAGAACCCTCGAATGAACCTCCTATAGTACCTCGCCAAAGCCAAGAAACTCTAAAACTCGGTAGGCATCGTGGGATGTCCCTACTATACAATTGTAAAAACTTTTCTAGCGTCCATCGAAATCCCATATGCGGATATGACATGGCCTAAGATCTATACCTTCTAAAGCCAAACCCCACACTTATATAACTTTGCGTACAACTTATGTTCCCATAATGTCTGCAAAAACCTATCATAAATGTTATGTATTCTCCTCTTTCAATTGCTAGTATATCAAAATGTTGTCAATAAACATAATGATGTACTGGTCTAGAAATGGTCGAAAACCCTATTCATCACATCCATGAACACTGGTGGCATGTTGGTCAGCCCAAACGACATGACTCTAAACTCATGTGAGCTATATCGTATTAAAAAACTCGTCTTTAGAATGTCCTCCTCCTTAATACATGACTGGTAATACCTTGAGCGCAAATCAAACTTGGAAAAGAATGACGCGCCCCTTATCTGTTCAAATAACTCATGGATATATGGAAACAAATATCGGTTCCATATAGTGACTTTATTCAACTCTCGAAAATCTATACATAATTGAATATAACCATCTCTCTTATTCACAAATAAGACGGAACCTCCCTAAGGAGATGTACTTCTCTGTATATACCCATGGCTTAATAACTATTAGATCTACTCACACAACTCATTAGTCTCTAATGGAACCATACAATATGGTACCCTCATGATGGTCTTGGTACCAAACATCAAATCTAGTCAAAATTCCAGATTTCTAGATGGCGATAGACCTAAAACTTCTTCCAATATATTCGTAAACACCTGGACAATTGGTATCGAATATAACGATAATGTGACTTCCTCAGATGAAGTTGTATCTATATAATACAAGTGTGTACAAGATCCTCCTCAAGCCTAGACATAGTAACTAAAACATATATTGTCTAGTAATAGTAAAAGTAATCGATTTCCCGCTACAATCTATATGTGCGTGATACTGAGCTAACTAACCCATGCACAATAAGACATCATACGTTGACATATCCAATAATAAGATGTTAGTAAAAAAACACAATCAGTCGATCTCTATAACCATGCCTCTATAAATATGGCATAAGGCAGCATCCTTACCTAACTGGGTATCCACTTGAAAAAAAACATATCCTAATGTAGATGCAAATTCATAACTAACAAAAGAGTATGGTGCACCCATATAAAAAAAACTCATTCATAGGTACCATAAACATATAACATACCCTTAATTGCATGGGGATACACTGGTCAGCCTGCCCTATAAACATTATAAACACATATGTAGTGAAGTTATAGTCATCCCTGCGCCTGAGACAAAGACAAATATGTTGGTGTTGTTAGCAAGGCTTTATACTATGGTGGGGTTGGAAGAGCATGTTGCTGGCTTTACTGCTAGTGGCCATGACCTTCTTCTTCTACTTTAGGGCAATTACAAAATGAATTTCTCTCCTTTCCACAAGAAAAATATTGTCCTTTAATGGTATGGTCCGGACAATGGCTTTGTTGGCCCCGTCCTCTCTTGCCCTGCTAGTAATATTGACCCTGGCCCTGCCTCTGGCCGCCCTGATAAAAAAATCATCTCCTTCTTTAAATCTCTTTGGGGACTGATCCCCCTGAATATGTCCTTGATAGAATTGTGAGCGTACTTATTCCATGGACAAATCACCTGACTCAACTACTTTTAGCACTTGGTCATTTCCCCCTTTCTATTTCTTTGGTTCTCTTTCCCTATGGAACTCACCAAAGTTGTGGAAAATGGTGTAATGCGGCATCCACTATCTGAGTGTAACAAGTGTTTGTTGTATTTCCCATCAGTATGTGCATGATCCTCCATGTCAGGCCTCTCACAAATCGATTTATCTTCCTCGACTCTGAATCTCTGATCTCTGGGGAAAAGTGAACAAATCGAGTAATTTTTTTTTCTCATACTCTGACACTATGGCGTCATCCTGCTTCAATCGATCAAACATAGCCCTTAAAGCTTACTTTTGTGATGGAGGGAAGTATTTCCCCTCAAACATCTTCCAGAACTGTGAAATGATCAACTGCGACCAATCCTCTATAGTGGTGATAAACACCCACCATTATAAAGCATCCCATATGAGTTGAAAACTGGCCAGTATCTTCCTTTAAATGTTGGTACAATCCAACAGATGTATATGGCACTCAATGGCATGCCTCCAGTGTAGCACAATAATGGGGTCTATAGACCAAGAGAACTCTGGTGAACGTCTCTTATCAAAATCCCCAATAATTTTCTCTTATGAATTTGTAGTCGGTTGAACTGGCGCATGTGCAGCCACAAATGGTGGCGGTAATGGAGGCTGATGTTGCTCTATAATACCTTAATCGTAGCTACAGTGTGTGGTTATATCGGCCAAGTCGACATGTGGAATAGCAGGTTCATGTCCCTGCTACAGTGGTGAAGGTGTCCAAAATTGCTATGATGGTGTTAATGCCTTGAACTCAGCTCTATTGGCTTATCACGATCGGCCTACGCATCTGCATATGTTCATCATCTGAAAGATAGTAAATAATACATATAAGTACACATACAGAAAATGGAGTACAAAATCTAAGTACAAGCTCTATGTTATCAAAAAACTCTATGCGAAAAGCGATGGACTCATGCAAGATCTCTATGAGACTAGAACATGGAATGCTCTGATACCAACTATGACACCCCATAAAATTAAAATTAGATGGATCAACTCTAAAGTAAATAAAATAGGAGTCAATAATCAATCTTGTATCATTTTAAGGATCGCTATAAACAAATATAAACACATAAATAAGTAACTCAGCATCAAGTGGTGAACCATAACATCTCTGATACCAAACCAACAACAGTCATAAAATCATCACATAATACACTTCCTTAAAATAAAATCTCACACAAATGTAATAACAAAAATACCGACTCAGCATAATAGTAAATATAAGTAAAAGAGTGATCATTCAGGCTCGACACCTATATCTTAGTAGATTAGCAATTGAGAACTCAAGAATGGATTAGGGGTGAGGTTGCACCCGAGGCCTATGTCCTTAAAAAATGTTAATATGATACATTAATAACAAGTTTAAGTAATATAAGAATATAACAAATTTTGGACAACAATATAAATTTGCATCTTCTTTTCATCTTTTAGTAGATTTTATGTCATCCCCAAACCAAACAATCCTAGATATCACATGCGTATAATCCCAGAAACAAGTGAATCCCATGATTACCTATTATTGGTTTCAATTGAATATTCATAGTTAATTATTCTATACCAATTAAGTATTCACATATAATTAGAAAACACAACTCTACATGTATCTACACATATGTTCCATACATACCAATTATTATATAAATAACTATCGGAGCATCAAATTGGTGTCCCCGCCCGTCCTAGGGTAATCTCGTCTTTCTTTATCAGGATACCGAAGTGACACCATCTCTCGACCTAGCGTACATATCATATTTATCTACTGGAGTAATAAAGTGGCATTATTTCCCTACCAAGAGTAATCTCGTCTCGCCCTCTCGAGATACCGAAGTGGTACCGTCACACGGTCTATAAGAAGATCCTCTCTAGGATACCTCCCACATTTACACATAATCAATATATCTCATATAATGTAGAATACAATTATTCACATTTTAAGAAGGATGTGAGTCGTATTATCTTTCCAAGTAATTTCACATATAATATTAAAGGTCTTAGATCAATACCTAACATGTATAAATCTCCAAATTTATTTCAAAATTTCTTCTTTACCAAATTAAGAAAAAAATTTAATTCTTAAATGGCCATACACACAGACCTAAAACCTAGATGTCCTCGGATCCCATTCGTATGAACCACAATTATGGCGGTTGAAATGTGGAAAACACAAAACTCTCTATATTTCGATCTTTTTCAACCTCTCGCCACTGATATGACCTCTTTATACAAAATCGTTATTAATGGCCAAATTCATAGTTTTGATACCTCTATATACCTTAAATATTCCTACAAAATTTTCCAAACCAAATTATATACTCTCCTTACAAGTTTATTAGATTTATATAAGGATGTAGGAGTACTTTTCAGATTTAGAACCCTAGATATTGAATTTAATTCTAAATCCCCAAATTCCCAATTCATTTTTGTCAAAATAAAGGGATTTTACTCAATTATGCAAGCATACATAATTTTAACCTCCATTTCCTAAATATAACCCAAAATTCATGACAGTTGTAATCAAATTATATTTATGGATAAAAATTAAATGATTCTAATTAATATTAAGCAAAATATGTTGTTGAACTATCTAAATCAAATGTTCTACATTAGGTTTAAAATCCAATGGATAATCATATTCTAGTGAAAAAATCAATTATATGATTATATTAACTAAATCTGCCTCCAAATTCGAGTTTGTTGAACTTCAATTGAAAAGCCTCCAATTCTCCTCTTCTTCAATACCTAATTGCCCTTTTTTCTTCTTCTCTAAGTTGTCTCCATCTTCTCTCTCTAGGGTTTCCTATTTCAAGTGTTAAAATGACCTAACTTAACCTTAATTTTTGTTTTTATGTTGTTAATCATGAAATTAGGATTAATCCCTACATGGACCCTGGCCCATTGAGCCCAAAAATATGTCCAATTCGTCTAAAACCCGACCCAAGATATACACTAATCCAAAGGGCTTAAAACCTATCATTTTAAGGTACAATCGAACATTATACTTACCCCACAAGTCATTCACATCCATCAAAATTTTACTACATACACTTGTTCGAGTCTAAAATAATTTACTAATTTTATTTATCAAATAGTTATTAATTTATTTTTGTCTATTACCTTCAATTAAAATAATTATAAATGTACACACTTACACATACGTACAGTATACATTAGTGATTGCTAGTCACTCACTGCAGATAAATAACATTTCACAACCAGATAAATAATATTTCATAATATAAATTGATTTAAATAATGCAATAAAAATTATGCAGTATTACAATTTCATTCCATATTTATGTTTTGATGATGTAGATTTTTCTCATTTCCTTTTGAGCACTATTATTTTTAAGATATATATTCATCAAGTATTTTCATAAACTAAAAACACAAAAAATAGGATTTATGTGATTCATTGATAAATAAAAATGCACTTGGGTATTTTTTTTTTCATAAAATTGGTTTCATACTCATTTTTACTTAAATCAACCCATTATTTCATGTAATTTATCAAAGATCACGTAAATTTATAATTTCTAGACTATGTATAAACTAGGTGAGCTTCGATCCTTTTTTACGGGTACGTAGGCGTCTCAAATTCATTTCATAATTCAAGTCTTGTTTATTTATTTCTCCATTTTTTATTACTTTGTTTATTTATCCCTTTTGATACATTCTTCGCATTTTCTTTATTATTGTTTATTCATTAGTTTATTCATATTTATATTGTGATTCATGTTGTGTAAATAGTTTTATGATCTTCTTTTTACTTTAATAAATTACTAAGCTTCGATTATATAGACTTAAATATAGTCTTGTTTAAAAACTTGACTTTTCCCAAAATCGTTAAAAATTGATAACTTTAACCGCCACGTGTGAAATTCTATTAAAATTAATTTTAAAAAAAATGCGTTTTAATTCAAAAAATAAAAAATACCCTTAATGAATTACAACTGCAAAATATTTCTACAAAATAAAAAAGGAAACAAAATTAAACACACCACTACCCACCACCCCGATAGATCCCCCACCCTCATATGGTCATCCTCACAACCCGACCCCATCCATGAAATCTCATTCTCTCTGCCCCGCCAAAAACCCAATTGATAAGCTCTACAATCTCCATCTATAAGAAATCAACAACCGATCAGCAAATGAACTAATGATTTAAAAATGAAAAAGAACCCAACGATTTCGTGAGTTTCTATTATTTTGTTTTAGTTTTTTTATGGGGTGACTTGGTTAGTATCTATGGTTTGGTTTTCGTTTTAGCATTTCATGTTTTTTGCCGATGGGTTGATGTGGCGATATGCTGTTTTTTTTTTTGTGTGTAGAAGGTTCAGGTGGAGAAGGTGGGTGGTAGGCAACGAACGGTATTTATTTTACTTTCACATGTTTTCACACATGTTTTCACTTACTTTCACCTATTCACATTTACGTGCACTTTTTTACATAACACAATTACTCATGTTAGCACACTTTTTTAACTTAGTCAAACTTATGCCTGATACACATACCATATGACACATAGATACACTTATATATGTCGTACACACTCCCCCCCCCCCCCCCACACACACACACACACATATGCACATAAAGGATTAAGAGATTCTTTTTTACCTCCACTTGAGACCGAAATAGCGAAACGTGCAACTAACCCATTCTCTTCCTAACTTCCTCATCGATCTCATTTTTCTTTGTTTTTGCATAAATTGTTTGATTTTAGACCTGATTTGGGTTTATTTGTTTTACTTTTTCCTGCTTTTGGTAAAAATAGGTAGGTGACTTTGATTTTACACTATCTCACACATCATTCACCAGATTTGGCCAGTTATTCCTTTTTTTTCCTTGTCTTCGAGTGTGAAAAATACTTTTTAGGACCCAGGCACTTTTAGAGGTGCATAAACATAGTGAAGAGTGCTTAACTGTATTGTGGCCTTGTCCATGTCCTGGTGATCCATGCATAAACGTAGTGAATTGTCCATCTTTTGAGAAAGAGGATTGGATCTTCTCCGCGGTGTCGTACTCGTCTGACTAAACCCTTCACTTAAAATTTGTTGTGCCTGCTCCCATAACTCTCCCATCTCTAATGTATTCGTTCTATGAGGTTCCCTGCGGGTCTGGTGTTAGTGCTAAATCTAAGAACATAATCAATCTCTCATTTTGGTGGTAGCCCCAGTACCTACTTAAATTCATCCAGAGAAATTCTGAAGTATTGGTGTCATTTATAAAGAAACTGTAACCTACTCTAATGTTGTCTTATCTATATTATACAATTGTGTGTTAGACCCTCCCTTGAGCCTATGTGTAAATATGAAAAAGATCTCATGCTAAAAAATGGTAAACATATTAGCCTCCCATTCCAGTCTGTCTAAATGTAATATAAAGAAAACCAATTCATGTCGAATAATAAAATCGTAAGACCTCATGTATAAAATTAATAAATCGGCTGAAATAAAGTCGGGCAATCACAACTACTGGATCTTGATAATCATGACGTAAATCAGTGTCCCTAACCACTGGGATATCCACATGTAAAGAAAGTTAGGTGACAACCTATAAATCTCAATATCATAGAAAATATACTACTAGCAAAAGATTTAGAACCCCTCGGTGTTAAATAATAATCATGTGCATGAGCCATAAACCTAAACAAAATAATTTCCTTTTGTTATCTCTATAAATACTAGTTTCCCCTAAGGAATATTTTATCTAAGTGCCCCGCACACCCCAAGTGTAAACAATCTTCTCTAAAGGAACTATCAAAATCGCATCATTACCGACCTTATCTTTGTGGTCAGTCCTTCTAATTCTGGATTTATCGGCCCTATCCTTATTGGTTGTGGCCCTATTGGCATTGTTGTCCATGGTACCACTAGCACTGATTTTTATGGTCATTGCTCCTCAAAACCTCTTAATGTATGCTTCCCTGTATTAATCCTTTACAATGGTTAGGGACTCCCCGGGATTGGGGTGGTAATCCATCATCTCTAGACTTTTGGGCCTAACTTAACTCCCAATATTCTCTTTCTTAGGAACCATGCCCTTTTGATAATAAATATAACCCTAACGATGTAGGAGGGTAACTTCCACCACCTGAGCGCAAGTGGTTAAGGATAGGTTACTTAATAATACCATTTGAATCCTTCACATAAGGTTTCTAATAACGTGATTTGTCTTCTTTGCTTCTGTATTAATCTCTTTTGGTGAAAAAAGAGAAAGATAATTGAACTCTACCTTGTACTAGGATACTACATGATTTCCATGACAAGTTTTTAGGAACTTCCTCCCATTCTATAACAAATGGCAAGTGGAAAATTATTCCCCTCAAACCATTCTCTAAGTACACAATAAAAGTCTTACACCAAATAACCCCTAACTCCCAACATAACTAAACCGCATGCATGGGACATCTCACGGATGAAATCCAAACAAGCAACCTTCCCGGTACACTCAAGCCTAATTATATCATTCGTCAGAATCAATGGAATGAGACTTCCTATGCGATTATTAAGATTAAGAGTAAAAATCCTAAATAGTATATCATTATAGTAGTCAAAGAATGCAAATAAAATAAGAGGCAGACGCACTCAATACCCTAGAACACTTGACACTAAAATGGTCTGATATCGACGTAACACACCGTAAAATTCATAAATAGATTGATCAGTTCTAATATAAAAATCACCAGCGTAGAAAATAATTAATAACATTCTAAGTATGATAAGATAAATGAAAACAATATAAGTAAGAACGATGATAAATAATAAAGAGTTTAATAAGTTAAAACATGTTGGATACCATATATAGAAACCACATTCTAGGACTCCCAAATTCTCTCCTTAGGTCCCTAACACCTCTCCATTCACTACAAACCCTAGGTCATACTCCGAGTACCGATTTAGAGGCCATCGGGCGGAACCAAGCCTCATTTGGCTCTGGTCAACTCTATCATCCGAGATAAATATTAATGGATATTCAAAGGGCTCTAAGTAACCTTTTCAACGGTCTAACCCGTGAACAAATCGGGTTAACAATTCGGATGAACGGACCATTTGCCACTGAAAATTGATCTAGAGGCCACCGGGCGCTATTGGGCCTCGATTTAACCCCAATTGACTTCAACGTTTGGGAGAAAGATCAATGAAACCTCGAAGGTAACTTAAACACCTTTTCGATGGTCTGCGCTATGCATAAAATTTCATAACTATTTGGACGAACAATTTGTTTTCGCCCGAAAACTTATCTGGAGGACATCGGGCGCTCTCGGGCTACGTTTGACAAAGGTCAACTCTTTATCTCAGACTAGACTAAATGAATCTTTTAAGGGAACTGAATACCCTTTCCAATGGTCCGTCCTGTGTGCGAATCAGCCTTACAGTATGGATGAACGACTTGTGTTACTCTAAAAGGTCACCGGGCGCTTTCGGGCCTCGGTTGACCAAATTCAACTCTCCAAACCAAGCTAAGCTCTTTGGAATGTCAAATTACCTCTCATAACCTTTCCAATAGTCCACCTCGTTCTTAATTTTGACTTATGGTTTGGATGAGCGATCCATTACCATCCGACGATCTCCCATCCAAAGGACCGACGAGCGCTTTCTATCACCATTTGACCTAAAGTCAAATCCCGAACCTGGGAGAGGTCCAAAGCACTCTTTAAGCTCTCCGGATTACCTTTCTAACGATATGCCCAGTGTGAAATTTCAACTTTTAGAAGAAGTTGCTCCTAAAAACGAAACCTAAATGACTAGACCTAAATATTTTAAATGTGATGATTATCATAAATTTGGTCATTTATGGGAGTTTTTATTTTTACTCAAGCCATTTTTGCATTTACCGTGGTAAGAATTTTGTAAGGAATAACAAATGTCAAAAAGTTTTTGATTTAAATAAAGTTTCTTGTAAATCATTTGAAAGAAATTCTTGCTTCATAAGAATCAAAGTACTTTTATGAAAAAGGACCACGAAAGGAGAGGAAAAGTGAATGTAAATGTGCCTCGTGGTCTCAATAACACACAAATCTCCTTGTGTGAGTTAATTATGGGTACATAAGTTCATTTTGGATCAAATTAAAATTAAAATGAAAAATAATTCGTAATTGGTCCCCCAGCCTAATAGAATTTATTGCCACTTCATGTCATATATCTTATTTTAGGCTATGTACTTTTGATTACTATAGGAATTTCTATATCATTCTTATGACTTTCATATCTCATATATGAATTATTTATCTTGTTTATTTATTCTTTCTTAAATTGAAAGATTTTTTAAAATGCATTTTTGATTGGTTGTCTAAAAAATATGCTTTTAGGATTATCCCGTATAGTTGATCATTTTATTTATTCATATTTGATACATTACTTTGCATATTAGAGTGTTTTCACGTGTACCTTGAATTGATATTCTTTGAACATAATTAGTATTCTTGGTTTGCCTATTTTATATATACGCCTTGCATGCTATTTTAGTCTTAAACTTGTGTTTTGTCTCGATTGATTGTCTTAGGATTTAATGGATATTTTCATGATCGATTGATCTTGTAGCAACATGTTTAGGATTAAGTTCTTTATGTATATCTATTAATCCTATAACATGATCTTTTATGGTTGTGCATATGTTTCTTTCCAAAATTCAAAAAGATATCTGTGATGAAATCATCTTTATGTCCCTAAATGATATACTCCATGAGATACTTCTGTATATCAAAATGGATATTTTTATCGGTTTTCCTTTTAGCTGGGAATATGATGGGTGATTCATCATATGGATTCCATTTTCTTTTAGGTCTTTTAAACTTTGGGAGCAATTATAATATGGAACTCATGTCCATATCTTGTTACAATTTACATTGCACTTGACATTGAATAAATGCCACTTTATTAGGGATGACAAAGATTTAGTATTTTCTACAAGGTTTTCAAAGCTTCATTAGACTTTTAAAAGTGTGTCTCAAGTCGTAAAATGTGTATGTGAGGATTTTTCATTTGATGATTATAAAAAGTTAGAAAAAATTATGCTACGAAAAAACATTCATGAGTGAAAAAGTTCTTAGGGAGACAATATTAGAATGTGTCATGCTGTTTTTAAAATGGAAATAGTATTCGTGTTTTTTTATGAGTGAAACCCGCCACTTGCAAAACAATTTGAACAAAGGCGATGTCTCAAAGATTTCAATATATCCAAAATTAGGTCACACTAAGGATCTTGTAGGAGGCTAATGGTAATGGGGTCTGTGTAAATGTATAATGGATAAGTCGTGATCCACTCTAATGGAAATTATCTATAAGGTTACAATATATCAAGAATAAGAGCATAGATAAAAATCAACTTGTCCAATATAATAATGGTGTTTTTTATAACAAGAGTGAATAACTGATGATTGAATACAACTTTTCACTATAAAGTAAAGGAATTAACTCTTAGGAATAGTGATTCTCTGAGAGAGGAGAGGTAAGTGATTTAATATCTGTGAGAGGGGAGGGGAATAATATTCTAGTGAGATAATTTTAGGTAGAGTAACATCTAGAAACTTAATGTTCCAAAAATGAGCACCTCGTGCTCTATTTAAAGTAAAGCTTTTAGGGAACACATAGCAGCTGATATGACAAATATAGCACCCCGCCGCGGATAGGTACTCATACATGGGCGGGCTTATAGGCCGCGGCCCTAACCAACAGGGTGCGGCCCTAACCAACTCGCGTTACATACACAGGCCGCGGCCCCTCCCTTGGAGGGCCCGACACCTTCTGTTCAGCATATGGTGCCGCACTTATCATCTATCTTATAGGCCGCATCCCTCTCCACTGCAACCAACTACGGACCATGTGCTCATAGCACGTGACACCTCACATCACTCTTATAAATAGAGGACCGCACCTCGAAATAAGGGATGGATTTCCTCTCCTCTGGAACGGTCTCTACAACGTTTGCTTAAGCCTCGCACGGCTCTCCCCGTACGACCTCAACATACGACTTGGGGGCTACGTGGCCTGACCTCCGGCACACCCGGAACCTCGACAGCCATGTATTCTCCCTATTTCTCATACTTGTACGCCTCTCTAGGCAGGCTTATATTGTAAAGTGCATCGTATATAATGAGAACGGAGCAACACAGTGGACGTAGGCCTATTTTAAGGGCTGAACCACTCTATACCTTGTTTTCTATCTATTTACTTGCTTTATCAACTTATTCTACACTTACACTTGATCTGCTGGTACGAGATCTACCTGTGTACGATTTCTCGTATCATCAGTTTGGCGCCGTCTGTGGGAACGAGATATTTCAATCTTGTTTCTCTACATTTTGAGTTCATAAACACCTTATCTTACACATGGGGATCCTTTGGATCAGAATCTCATGTGTGAATTTTGGTTAGTTGAGCTCTGCTTCATATTCACCCCTTTGATGGTTATTTCTCAAGTCCAGATCTACTCTTGGACCTCTGTTTCATAACTTTAAATCTGTTTTGCATTCCCCGATGATATCGTTCCACCTAGATGGTGCTGAAAAGCACGATGGGTTTTAACCCCAAAAAGATGAACGATTAGGGAAGGATTGTACCTATTCCTGTTTTATTGTACATGGCCTGTGATCTAGGGTTTATCGTTCAAGCTGTGCCACTTTGTGCATCGAGAGGTTATGTCCTCATGAACAAACCCTAGTAGGTATGCTTTCTGTAAGCGCCGGGAGGAAAACTCGGCCCTCAGGAGTAAGTGTGATTGCTCCTTGCTGCCTATGAGGGGATGCGACTAGACAGTGAAAATGTCTTATGGCCGCGGCCTCTACTAGCGTAGCTGTTTAACAAGCTTCAAAAATTGCGAAGCGGAATCGGAGGAGCACTGGCTCTAAATTGGAATCAATTTAGGCCGCGGCAGTATATCTATGTGCTATGGCCGGCGGCCGCGGCAGTAAGCCCATGTGGCAGTGCAAACGCTGCATCCCCATTTTTCTACTTGGTTACTCCACTATTTGTGAGATTACTTACTGCTGTTAGTTTTGTCTCAGATTATATATATATTTTGTAAAAGACTAACAAAAGCAGAGGATGGAAGGAGAGTCCAGTCAAAGCACAGAAGTCAAAGACGAAATTGTGCAGCTGTACAGCCATCTCAACCATCTGTATGACAGCCATGCCTCGCTCCAGACCCAGGTCAACTACCTAACTCAGAGGGTACTCATGCTAGAAGCCGCGGCCTCACCCAATACGGGCGCGGCACTCATCTCAGCAGCACCCGCGTGCTTGACGACCGCGGCATCTTCAAAGGATGCAGCTGTAGAGGCAATCAGCGGCCAAAAGAGGAAGGCAGAGAAGAAGTCAGGGCCCTACACCCCGCTGGCCTACCCGATTGAAGTGATACTTGAGTACATCAAGGAAGATCAACTTTTGAGGTGGCCAGAAAAGCTGAAAACTCCGCCCCACAAGAGAAACAAAGCCGCTCAGTGCCAATTCCATCAGGACCATGGCCACGAAACGGAGCAGTGCTACGCTCTGAAGGATGAGATCGAAAGACTAATTGGGCAAGGGATGCTGAGGAGGTTCCTCAAGAATGATTAAAGGCTGCAGCCAGACCTAACATAGGCCGCAGGCCACATCTCTCCCTTAGTTTTTCTGTTTTTCAGATCTTTCTGTTTATGTTTGAGGAAGCTCATTACAGCCTTTATCTTCAAGATTTTATGTTTTATTAGCAAAGTCATCAGCTGAAACATACATATATAAATATATGGATTAGCAAATTTTGCCATATCTCATTCTTCTCTTGTTTTCATAATTTGTCATCTCACAAGAAGACCTTTTGTCTTAAACAGATTCCAAGGGAAGAATAACACATTATCTTGGAAGATTATTATTATTTTGGGATGCACCTATGGAGGGATTGCGGTCTTAATTAGCTCAAAAGTTCCCCTCACGATGTGCAACTGTATCTTATCATATGATGATTACAATCATGAAAGCGTCCGAGGATTCAAGGAGCTTTTATTAGCCACGGGGGCTTACAATGCCTGTTCTCATCTCTTGGGACGCGTCATCAAGCCGGGAGGCTTATAATCTCTGGCTATGGAGGGCTTTGTGTATATCAGTAGCTGTGGGCGGCTTAATAACATAGCCCAGCCTGGAGAGGCTTGATAATGTCTCACACATTAGCTGTGGGTGGCTTCATAACATAACCCAGCCTGGAGAGGCTTGATAATGTCTCACACATTAGCTGTGGGTGGCTTCATAACATAACCCAGCCTGGAGAGGCTTGATAGTGTCTCACACATTAGCTGTGGGTGGCTTCATAACATAACCCAGCCTGGAGAGGCTTGATAGTGTCTCATATATTAGCTGTGGGCGGCTTAATAACATAGCCCAGCCTGGAGAGGCTTGATAGTGTCTCATATATTAGCTGTGGGCGGCTTAATAACATAGCCCAGCCTGGAGAGGCTTGATAGTGTCTCATATATTAGCTGTGGGCGGCTTAATAACATAGCCCAGCCTGGAGAGGCTTGACAGTGTCTCACACATCAGCTGTGGGTGGCTTCATAACGTAACCCAGCTGGGAAAGGTTTGATAGTGTCTCACATGTTAGTGCTTGGTGACATGACCCAGCGCGAGAAGATTGGGAAACACCAGCATATGTCTACAAAGGCACATCGTTCAGATGAACCGGAAATGTGCCGCACCCCACCGGTACGGTTGCAGAACTCTAAGAGCCACTCATCCGTGAAAGCGCTGAGACACTAACATCTAGAGGCATGAGAGGGTTACAATGTCGAATGCCACGGTGGAAGAGAATCAATTGTACCAAGTCTAAGGGAAGAGTTTGCTTCATGATTCATGTTGATTGTGGGACAACAAAAGGCAAACAGTTCAGACAACTGGGTGCAATGAAGGCGGATGGAGACGCATGCAATCAGCAAGTCCCAGCCTTGAAATCAGGACCGCGGCAACCAGGCGAAGACATTTATATGGCATGGCATAATGAAGAGCCGCGTCTTGCACACAGCTACCTCGTGACCGCTAAATCCTTACTTCAAAGACGTCGCACTATCTATATGTCCGCGGAAATGGGATTTTAATCAATATACGAATTCGATCTCTGTCCGCGGACTTAAAATATTATGTTTATCTGGACACGGATGCGTTTTCAAATATGCGGCAGTTACGATGAATCATTCATTATAAACAGGCAATGTAAGAGAGCAAGGAATGGAAAGATAAAAATCATGTACAAAGTAGTCAATATGGCCGCAGCCTTGATATTAATATTCAAGATTACAGAAAGGAGGCCGCAGCCACAAATGCAGATTACAAAAAGAAAGGACGCAGCCCTGAATTAATGATGAGCTCCAGAAATGGACTGAATTTAAGAGTCTGCGTCATCATCTTCATCATCATCTTCTCCATCCGCGGCAGACTCTGTCACTCCTTCCGCAGCCGCTGCTTCGGCCTCCGCCTTCATCCTTGCCCTCTCTTCCGCCGCGGACTTAAGCTCAGCGATGCACTCATGATGCTCGGCATCGCTCAGCTTCCAGGCCAGGACCCTCTCCTTGGTTTCGGGGAAGTTCTTTACAAATCTCTGCCGCAGCTCCTGGTAGCCGCGAAGGTAAGCCCTGTTGTTGACAATAAAGAAGTCCTTGGAGCCTTTAAATGACTCCACGGCGTGATCTATGGCAAGCTGGAGGGATTCACCATGATCAGCCTCCAATCTT
Organism: Sambucus nigra; assembly: GCA_949130495.1. Classification (NCBI taxonomy): domain Eukaryota; kingdom Viridiplantae; phylum Streptophyta; class Magnoliopsida; order Dipsacales; family Adoxaceae; genus Sambucus; species Sambucus nigra. Next base: position 331,931,166 of record OX422216.1, read on the forward strand.
TTTATTTCCGCGGCGTGGCTTGCTGCATCCTGGGCAGACTTGGACTCCAGCTCCTCATATTTCTTTTGAAGAAATATAAGCTTGTTATTGGCAATCTCTGCAGCTTGGGCAGCTTCCGCGGTTTGAGCCTGCGAGGCTTTTAGGGATTCCGCGGCTTGTATGAAATTTTGCTCCGCTTCCTCCCTTTCCTTGTCTGCCTTCTCCAAGTTCATTTTTACCGCCTGAAGAGCCGCGGCAGCAGAACTCTTCCCAGCTTCAAATGAAGAGGTCCGTGCAGCCTGCAAGTCCGCGGCATGGGCACTCTTCTCGATCTCCTTCAGCCTGTACAAGGCCTCGTACTTCCTCTTCTGAACAACAATCACATCCGCGGCCTGAAATAAAGAGGAAATATGAAAAATACATATGGTGCAAAAGTTGAAAGAATGACGACAGGTACGTACCCTCAGAAGGCTGTGGAGGCCGCAGTCCTCTAGGTCTTCATGATCTTCGCCAACTAACCTATCCAGGTCCGCGGCATCCAGTGCACGCTTCATTCTCCGTGCAGCCTTTGCAGTGGTGTCCCAAGAGGAATTGGGGTCGGGCTGCCTCAATTGGGGTCTTGGTCTTCCATCAGGCCCGGACTCTCCGCGGAATTGTGGGGGCGGCAAGTTAGCGTTAACCCCCACAACAGCTGGCGGTGGAGGAGATGATGGATGAATGGGCACATCGGTTGACATCAAGCCCACCGCAGCCAGGTTTTCCCCTATGTCGTCATCGAATTGGTCATGTGGAAGGCCGTCATTAACCACCTGCTCTGCGGCAGGATCAGTCGCCTTATTTGCAGTGACCGCGGCTTGGGCAGCATTATTTTCTTCGGAGGGAGCAGTGGCAGGTCCCTTGGCCTTGGATCTCTTCCTTTTTCTGCTCCGCGCAGTATTATTGAGGACCACCGCGTCCTCGTCCATCTCCGCCAATTGTGCGTTCAGCAACTCCCTGTCCATTTCCTCACCTGAAAGGGAGAAACAATGTTAAGCACAAGCATTTGAAGAACTCAAAAATCAAGTTGTAATCCGCAGATTAAAAGTTACCTTCCACGGCCATTTTCAGGGGGATCGACTTATTAGGGAAGAAGCCTGCGTTGAATATAGAGGCAGAGGTCACTAGAGTGCTGAATCTCTTCTTATCAGCAGAAACAGCCGCGGCCTCGGCAACTCTCCTCTCCTGCCGCGGGTTGAGTTGCAAATTGTCAAGGACTGCAGAAGACATTACAAGGGTTAGTATAAAAAGTGGCAAGTTATAAATAGGGGACGCGGCTATTAAAAAGATACCTAGTTTGGATGGGGTCCCCCATCGCTGCGGCATTTGAAAAGACCTCTCCCTCTCATTCTCTTCAGGGTGGAACTCCCACCCCTCTCCAGAAAGGAAAAAGTACTTCCCTTTCCAGTTCTTTACACTGGTTGGCCTCCCAGTATATAGGGTCTCATCCCTGCCGCGGATGGAAAGGTAGTAGTAGCCCGCGAACTTTACAGAGTTCTCTTTCGGGCGGTAGAAATGGAAAAACTCCGCGGGAGTAATGTCCTTTTTGAACAAATTCTCCCAAAGAACGACCGCGGCAAGAACAGCTCTCCAGCCGTTGGGATCTAACTGGGCTGGGGCCAGTTTCATAGTTTGAAAAAGTCGACGGATGGGAACAGGAACAGGCAACCGCAGCCCGTAAATAAATGCATGAAGTGGAAAGCATATCCCATCAGTGAGTGCCGTGCACGGCCTTTGGTTCGCGGCAGGAGCTGAGCATATCAAATTTGATGGAAATTCGAAGGACTCCGCTACCTGGTCGACCCAATCTTGGGTCATGATGCTGTGGATGCCAAGAGCAGCTAAGGGTCGCTCAGCCCTCCCAGACGTACCAGCTGGGGGGTCTCTAGATTCCGCGGCAGTACCTCCTGCCCCCAGTGGATGATTGCCCGAATTGGCTTCTTCCTCCATCGGCACGGACTGAGAATCAAGCTTAGAATCAGAGTCCGCGGAATCAGAATCTAATGTTATGCAGTTGGGGCAATCCTTCAATTGGCAAGACCCTATTGATCTTAAGGGGGGCACGAAAGAGAGTTCAGGAGGAGAAGTCCCAAAGTGCTTTGCCCAAAAGCCCTTCAGAAAGTTGTCTGGGTCAAAGCTCATATGGCTGCAGCAGTACCTGAAAAGCAGAGACCGCAGTTAGGTGCCGCAGCCAATATGGTCCTAAAAAGCTCCTAGGAAGCCGCGGCAGGATTATTAATATGATTAAAGTGGAGTAGCAAGATGGGCTAAACATGCCAAGTGTTGGGTTCTAGAGCCCTAAAGGATGTTTGTAGCCGCGGACTAAAGTTATTGAGATGAAGACAAATTCTGGGTAGCCGCGGAACCTAATCTAAAACTGAGTCACTACAGGCTGCAACCTTTATTTAATACTGGTTACAACCCTTATTTACTACATGCCGCAGATGATTTTTATTAAGCAATGAAGGATATGTTGACTGAGCAGCTCTAAGTTATTTAAGAAATTATTTCACTCCGCGGCAGATCAAGTGTAAGTGTAGAATAAGTTGATAAAGGGAACGCGGAAGATGAAACGTCGCCTCGATCAGGCCGCGGCACGTCATGCAACACCGCTGTAAGTGTAGATCTCGTACCAGCAGATCAAGTGTAAGTGTAGAATAAGTTGATAAAGCAAGTAAATAGATAGAAAACAAGGTATAGAGTGGTTCAGCCCTTAAAATAGGCCTACGTCCACTGTGTTGCTCCGTTCTCATTATATACGATGCACTTTACAATATAAGCCTGCCTAGAGAGGCGTACAAGTATGAGAAATAGGGAGAATACATGGCTGTCGAGGTTCCGGGTGTGCCGGAGGTCAGGCCACGTAGCCCCCAAGTCGTATGTTGAGGTCGTACGGGGAGAGCCGTGCGAGGCTTAAGCAAACGTTGTAGAGACCGTTCCAGAGGAGAGGAAATCCATCCCTTATTTCGAGGTGCGGTCCTCTATTTATAAGAGTGATGTGAGGTGTCACGTGCTATGAGCACATGGTCCGTAGTTGGTTGCAGTGGAGAGGGATGCGGCCTATAAGATAGATGATAAGTGCGGCACCATATGCTGAACAGAAGGTGTCGGGCCCTCCAAGGGAGGGGCCGCGGCCTGTGTATGTAACGCGAGTTGGTTAGGGCCGCACCCTGTTGGTTAGGGCCGCGGCCTATAAGCCCGCCCATGTATGAGTACCTATCCGCGGCGGGGTGCTATATTTGTCATATCAATAAGCCCCCAAGCCGTAGTGCCAATTGGTAGAATGTTGGGGCTGCGGCTGAATTATGTACCAACCGCGGATGCTGAGAGATGTTTCGTGCTTATTGAATTATGTTGCGGCCTGTTTGATCCCAGGCAGCGGTGTTGCATGACGTGCCGCGGCCTGATCGAGGCGACGTTTCATCTTCCGCGTTCCCTTATATAAATGGCTTCTGGCCGTGGACTTCTTTACATTTTCAAAACCTTCAGAGAAAATTCTGTTCCTCCTTGTTCTTGCGTTTTCCGGCGACTTTCGAAAGCGGTGTGTGGCGGTTCCGTGGTGGTTGAAGGCTGAGCACCGCCGGTTTCTTCATTAAAAGGTAACTTTTCCACCCATCAACCTTTTAACAGTTCTTTAACTTCTGCATTCGTAAATATGTCAACCTAGAATCATGTATTCTCCTTCGTATTAGATTTGCCATGCTCTTTTCTGCATAGTTGTTTTGGGATTTGTACTGGGTAATAGGTTTTGAATAGAACATCAATGTTGCAGTTTAGGGTTAAACTTTAGGGCTTCTGAGTTGCCATTGTGTTCTTGAGTGTTCTAGGGTTTTGATCTTCGGATTTACGACTGCTGAAGTAATTACCTGTTTGTGTTTGAGGAAGATGAAACGTCGCCTCGATCAGGCCGCGGCACGTCATGCAACACCGCTGCCTGGGATCAAACAGGCCGCAACATAATTCAATAAGCACGAAACATCTCTCAGCATCCGCGGTTGGTACATAATTCAGCCGCAGCCCCAACATTCTACCAATTGGCACTACGGCTTGGGGGCTTATTGATATGACAAATATAGCACCCCGCCGCGGATAGGTACTCATACATGGGCGGGCTTATAGGCCGCGGCCCTAACCAACAGGGTGCGGCCCTAACCAACTCGCGTTACATACACAGGCCGCGGCCCCTCCCTTGGAGGGCCCGACACCTTCTGTTCAGCATATGGTGCCGCACTTATCATCTATCTTATAGGCCGCATCCCTCTCCACTGCAACCAACTACGGACCATGTGCTCATAGCACGTGACACCTCACATCACTCTTATAAATAGAGGACCGCACCTCGAAATAAGGGATGGATTTCCTCTCCTCTGGAACGGTCTCTACAACGTTTGCTTAAGCCTCGCACGGCTCTCCCCGTACGACCTCAACATACGACTTGGGGGCTACGTGGCCTGACCTCCGGCACACCCGGAACCTCGACAGCCATGTATTCTCCCTATTTCTCATACTTGTACGCCTCTCTAGGCAGGCTTATATTGTAAAGTGCATCGTATATAATGAGAACGGAGCAACACAGTGGACGTAGGCCTATTTTAAGGGCTGAACCACTCTATACCTTGTTTTCTATCTATTTACTTGCTTTATCAACTTATTCTACACTTACACTTGATCTGCTGGTACGAGATCTACCTGTGTACGATTTCTCGTATCATCAGCAGCTGAGGCATTTGGGAATATTCCAATGTTCCAGAATATTTTAAAGTATTATCCATATTATTATCACCCACTATTTATCTATTGTGGAGAGACACCTGGCATATTAGTGGAAAAATGTGATTTTATTGGCTATGGTGCCAAAAAGTTCCATTTTATCTATTTATGAGTATTTCTTGTCGAGTATGTTCGAAAACTTGCGAGTGACCTTGAGGAATATCCACTATTTGTATTATGAAAAATGTTTAATGAGAAAGCAAGTGACTTCTCGGTATTTTGTTAACGTAAGTTGTGTAGTATGAGTGAGTGTGAGTGACCTCTTGGGTCTTTCGCCTCAATATTCTCTCTTTACCAAGATATTGAAGTGGTTAATCCTTATCTTGATCAACAGGACTTACCTCTCACCCTCCAAACCAAAACTCTCAAAAATTTCCAACTGGCGGCCATTTGTACGAGCCTTGATTGCTCGGCTATGGCTTCTTTCTAAGAAAACATGGGTAAAACAACAAAATAAAGTGTTAGTGAATGAAGTACTCTTTCACATATCAATGTGTTGTTTGAGTGACTACTCATTGCTTTACTTTTCTAGGCAGACAGGGGTTTGTCATATACTTGATCTTATTCTGAGGGTTGTCTTAGGGTTGCTCGTATAGCCCCCTTATTGTTACTGCACGTGGGTCTTTTGGAGATAACATGGGATTGCTCATGCAGCCGCTTTGTTAGTACTACTCGTTTAACTTTTGGATCTAGATTTGGGGTTTCTCATGCATACCCCTTACTAGTACTGCTCACATGACTTTTGGAGATGATGTGGGGTTGATCGTATAACCCCCTTGTTGTTACTATTTGTGTGACTTTTGGACATGACTTAAAGTTGCTCGTGAAACCCCCCTTCTTTACTTTATTCTCCTTGTGGCTTGGGGTTGCTCGTGCACCCCTTTTCTTAGGTGCTACTTTCAAATACTTTGAGAAACTATGGAGTTGATCATGTATCACTCTACAATTTTTCCCTTGTGCAAAATTCTATCATTCATTAGAATAGGAAGGGTTGTGCATGAAAAGTCTTTTGTGAATATAACAAAAATTGTCATCATTAATTGATTTGTGTTTCAGTTAATGCGCTGACATGCTTCCTTGTGCAAGACATGCTTCTTAGTACATAAATGGTCTAATGTCACATTGGGGGAGGTTGTTAAGTATTTGGGTGATCATTAATCCCTATTTTAAATAACAGTGCCTCTTTACCTTCCCAAAGGTATAAATACCCCTCACCATTATCCTCAAAACACTTATCGTCATTTTCAAACTTTAATGAGAGAGTAAGTTTTATGAGAGATATGTACTTTTTTTCCATTTTCATTAAAGTTGATTTACGTTTGTTTTCTTCCTTAATCAATCATCATTTCAATGGCTTCTTCTTTAAACATTTCATCCGATGTTTCTACTACCACCATAGAGTTGATACTGGGTTCCTTACCCATTTAAATCACAGCATGCACTGTTTCAGTTTTTCCACCATTTTTCGATATTTCTCTTTCCTCTGCTTCTACCACTAGTGGTGGTGTTCTTCCTACCAGAGCTAGTGGTTCATCATCTGTTACTAAGGCCAATAAGAAATATCTAGAGGCACGCTCTAAAATATATTTCTTCAGGTCATATAGATGCTTCTTTCTTTGGGGAAGATGATCATTTCATGTCTGCAGTCAAGGGATATGAAGTAGGGTTTGTTGCTATGGTGGCTAAGAAGCCACTCTTAGGGTTTCCAGAGTCTGAGGATGACCTCGTTGTCTTTACCAATAGTATTTTGATTGTATAAGGATGATTTCCCCATCTCTAACATTAATTTTGATGTCTTTGGTGGAGTTACCGAGGAGTGAAGACTCTGGGTTGAATATATTATGTTTGAGGAAAGTCATATCAACATCATCAAGGGGATTAGTTTTGAGAGGTTTGAATAATTTCACCATCAATAAAAGCGCGATTTCTCTAAACATCTGGGTGAATTGCTAGAGCATAGACACCCACATTTTTATCTCTAGTTGGGGTAGTTTTCCATTACTTTGGAGTATATCTGTGAACTCACAGGTTTTCTTACCTTGGGAAACCATGTATTTTCTGATGGCTACGAAGATGCTAAGGAGAAATAAATATGAGAGGAGTTTCACAAGGCACTGAGATTGTGCATTCATCACATTGGGATTACTCATATTGATGAGATTAAGCACTCCTTTGCCAAATGTTAAAGGTATTGGTTAAAATATTTCGAGCCTTTGTAAATGGATGAGGCTAAGACCAAAGTCCCAAAGAGAAAACATGGCCCAAAAGTGAAAGATAAAAGTCATCTTACTGCTTTCTTTGTTTCATTTTTACCAAGGTTTTTATTTCGTGGGAGACCCATTAAATCCCCTCATGAGTTTTTTGTTTCCATCTTTCTGTCAGACTTGCTCGTAGAAGAAGTATCCCACTCGATGCTTTAACTCTTGGGTCCATGTATACTTGGTTGGGCTAGATGCAGGTTGATGTGGAGAGATCACATGGGCGTTATTTTGTCTTTAATTTTTCAAACTCTTTTGTGATGATGGGATTTTTATTTGATTGGTTCATAAATTAGGCACCAAAGCCTTGCTCGTTACCGGGTAAGAATTTCCAAGTGACATAGAAAAACTCCTAGGCATTCATTTATCATTTTTTTTTATCACATTGATGATGTAACATCTCGCCCTAGAAATATATATTTTAATTATAATTAGGTATTTTATTCGGAGAAATATTTGAAGAAAATAGGTGCATGAGTATTGAGACAATATTGGCCAAAAGTGATGCGTCGCACATGGTGATTAAAAATGAAAATACCACATTGCGTTGTCTACATGGAGGGACATTTGGGTTCAAATGATTATGCTTAATATATTGGTAGAATGCGACTTGAATTAGTCGAGGAACGGATGTGACACTAACACAGTTCAAATAGGGTAATAGTCTGATCGTACGCGACGCCACAAGATGGAACATTGCGCCATTTTTATGAGACTCCCCTTTGGCTATAAGAATAATTTGACCAAGTTTTGGGACTACTAAAAACATATAGAAAAAGTCCTTGGGGTCGAAATTGGGAAAACATATTTTTTTTTATACACTGGGGTCGGGCGACCGTCCAGGAGGCCGCGATCGACCGTGCCTCTCGGTTATAGCCCAATGGGGAATTCATTTGTTTACCGTCTCAACACCAGCCTTTGGATCCTATGTGTTGTCGATTTATGGGTGGTTTAATACCTGTTTTGGGAAGGCCTTGAGGTGATGGGGTTACCTCATTTGGTAACTTCTCTTTGGCTTGGATCATAAAAAGGAAAATCATGTACTTTTGGGGGAGAGAAACCTCATCAGAATTTTCAACATTCTTTCTCTCTAAACTCTCCAACCACAACCCTTCGGCCCCAGATTTCTACCACACACCACCACTACTACCAACCCTTATAAAAATGATCTCTACAGCTATTCCACCGCATAATTCAAAGTAAAAACCCTAGGTGACCTTGGAGTGAAGATAAAGATGGTGTTCTTGATGTTTTAAATGGTTGTTGAAGAGGGTTTTTTGGAAATTGAAGAGCTCTTCCATGAAGATGGAGAATGGAGTCATGGAGAGAAGTTTTACAGGACTTATATAGAACCCCTTTAATCCACCTTTGGAGGTGGGGGATCTTCCATCTTCTACACCATTTTTAAGTTTCATTTGAGGTGGGTAGACTAACTTGGATTCAAGTTTAATGGGTAGTATAATTTCAGCATGTTATTTAAATATAATTGATTAAATATACGTGTGTAGGGTATAAGCTTGCGTCCTAGTGTTGATTATTAATTTTCTTGACATTTTTATGGAATGGGAATCAAGATGATGATTTAAAATGGGTCTTGGAACAAATAAATTTTAGAATATAAATAATGGGCATTTTTATGGAATAAAAATGTAAGAAAATATTAGTTTTGTATTTTCTAATAAGAGAGATAATATACATTTTTATAATGTAAGAAAATATTAGTTTTATGTGTTTACTAGTAAAAGAGATAATATATATTTTTATGAACTAAAAATGTAAGAAATGTCATTCTTGGTGTATTTCTAGTGAAAAGAAGTAACGGGCATTTTTATGAAATAAAAATGTGGAATGTTGTAATGTTGTCAGAATATTTATGGAATAAATATTTTTAAGTTTCGTGGAAAAAGGAGACTTTATGAATAAATCTACATTTTCCAAGTTTAAAGAAATTGATGAAATGTCTTTATTTCTTGAAATGCACGAGTAATCCATTTGGTAGGATATTAGTATTTATAGTTCACTTTCTATAGACATAAACTCGTAGTATTTTGATAATAAATATGTGAACAAGTTTAAAGAAGATTTTATGGGGTTAAACATGAGATAATAAAATTTAAAACTTTTAGTCTTCAATGTATGTGTAATTAGGACTAAAAGACATAGTGGGTATGAAGTTAAAAGGCTACGTGTTAAATAAAGTGAATGAGAAATTTCTTATAGAAGTAGTCTTAAGTATCAGTGTATTTCTTGAATATGAATGTTGGTAAAAAGAACTAATTATGTATTAATGCGAAAATGTGAAATGGTTAGTGAGTATAACTTACTAATATTGTGAAACATTAACACTTATGGGATAAAAAGGAATTAAAGGTCTAAAAGTGTTTACAATCAAGTAAAAGAATACTCCAAGTGTAAAAGGTGTTAAAGGGTATAAACACTTGAGAATTGGTATAAGTAACTTAATAATGTTTCGGTGAAACTAACACTTGTGAAAATGGAGTAAAAGTGTGATTTGGAAAAAGATGGATAAAATGGTAACTTTACTTAATGTGGAACATTTTTATGCAATAAAAATATTGGAAAGGATGTTACATACGGTGGTCCTAAATGAATATGATTTTAGGGAATAAAAGTCAAGATAAAAGTATAAAGGACACAAAGTGGTAAATTTTCAATTGTAACACAAATTAGGGTGGTAAAGTCCCGAATTTTGTCTTCAGCCGAGTAAAAATGGAAAGGAGATTGCGTGGACATTGTAAAATGTAAAACACATTAAAGTTACTCGGATGACACCGGGATAAACCTAGAAGGGCCGAAAGCCCTTCGGTGAAAAGCCCTAAACCACTGGCCAAAGTATATGGTGAGCATAGCCATCAGTGTAGAGCCTGTGTAAGTATGCGGTATAGGAAAATTTTGAGAATATTAAATGAAATATGGAACTTGTAAAGAAATGGGTTGTGTGCTAAATGTGTTAAAACAAACTAAATTGAATGAAAGTAATAAATGTTTCGATAGAGGTGAAATGGACAAGTTAATGCGTAAATCTACAAATGTCCATAAGATGGGTAAGTATGAACAAGAATGTGTTGTAAAATGGATTTTTGAAAGGTAAGTAAGTATTTTCTAACATGATGAATGCGTGTGTTGAAATGGTGATTTTCAATGAAAATACTAAGTACACTTAAATGAAAAAAGGGTAATATTCTAGTAAAGGAACATAATCGAATCAAATAAAGTGTACTGGTTTCAAGTGTTGTACCAGATATGTTAAATGAGGTGGGAATTGCTAAAGGTGAATAATGAAAACCTTTTATAAGATCAAGGTCTATTAATCTGGGAAATTAAGGTTTTAGAAAATAAAATCGCTAAGTCATTGGCATGTGTACTTCAAAGGTATACGTATATAGATATATAAATATTTTCTCATGCATATGTTTGTAGGATGTGAGTATTTCTTTCTGCCGTTCATTTATATACTGTTGTATAAATCCCCACTGGGAATGGGTTCACATCCCCACTTCCTTACGATAAGTTAGGAGAGGTTCCGTATTTTGAGGGTGTTTTGCCGGTGAGTATATTTTATTTATGTTTACATTAATATCTCTGTTTACTTCTCTTTCGGGCTTGTCCCCCTGGGTCCTTCACATAGTTTTTCTCAAAACTGGAATCGTATTCTAAAAAGTGAAATGATAATTAAAGTAAAACTGGACTAACAACATTATTTAGGTTGTTCCATCGCACTTCATACCCAACGGCTCGATTCGGGTCGGATTGACCCATGGGCAATCCATAAATCTGAGTTGGGGTGTTACAAATGGTATCAGAGCTCTAGGTTCAGGGCTCCTTTCGAGAGTGACGTGGTGAGGTCGGGAGTGGATTTTTCGAAGTCTTTACAGTTGGGTCAATCATGCTAGTTTGATGACGGTTTAGTTCGTGTCCTCGATGCTAAAGTCTAGTAGGTTAGCATGACAAGTTAGACTAAACTCAAGCGGCACGCAATTAAATTGATGGTTATAAATCTCTTCCGCGATTCAGATTAAGTGTGCTAATAATTTTAGGGTGTCCATGTAAACCAATAAGTGGTGACATCGAGGTTCATAGTGTGAGGTGTTTGTGCACCAATCTTTGTGGACGTAGAGTCTTTGGAAATGTTGATGGAATGAGATATCCCCTATTGGTAAAATGGCACAAAGTGTTAATAACCAATGGTAGGGATTGACTGTTAGAGTGTCATAATTATGTAAAGGGAAATCGTGATTTTTCAACAATATACCTCCTTAGGTGTGACGCATATGAAATGAGTAGGCAAATTCGATCCTTGGGGTAATATCGTGATTGATGGTTAATTTGATAAGTATGTAAATTTATGTGGGGCAACACTTAGGGATAGGTATAGTTAGTCTTGGTTAGATATGATTCTATCCTTATGGGTGGGACCTTTAGTTGTCATTATCCCATGAATGTGTTTTATGAGCCGTGATTAGAGGTTTTGACCATTTATGGAAAAAGGTCACATAAGTGACCATGAGGAGCTATGATGGAAAGGGGTGAACCTTAGGTAACCCTTTGGAGTAGTGACTACTTAATGTGTTTATAAGTGTTATTTACATGACGAGAAAGTGTTAGATCCCTAGGTTGTGGGCTTGAGTTTAGTATGCCTCGATCCATATGACTCGACTATAGTGGGGATTTAGATGGTCTTAATGATTGGGGTAACTTAGGAGTGAACCTAGATAATCGTGGTGACTTAGTATTAAGTAATTAAGTTGTGAAGTTTTAGAAATGACCTCTTACGGCATCAGTAGGGTGGACTTCCTCGTGAGCAATACCCGACGTCTTGTGCCCTACCATAACCTGGATGATTTTAATTTAGAGTTTGGTGATTGCAGTTTGGCATTGAGAGATAAGATACTTGTGGTGTTCATAGGCATGGGCCTTAGTGTTCATAGGAAATTCTCGACGCCCCGCATCCTACACAAATTTATAGTTGTGTTAATAGGTAGATTAACATGTAATGAGATGATTGCATAATGAGGCAACTTAGTTGTCGTGATTGTAAACTCATTGTGAATTTAATAATGTATCCTTATGAGGTGGACCTCAGCTTAGTAACGCGGATAAGCATGGGAAGTTGTCTTAAACTTTCCTTAGATATATATACAAAAGTTTATTTAGTAAAAGACTAATGAAGGTGGAAAACATTTCCTAGTAATGATGAATTTAAGGTTGCATATTGTGTATTAAAATGAAAATAGTGTCTCCCCTATGAACCCTTAGGAATCATTGTTGCATCGAGGTTTATGTGGTGATTCACATTCGTATTGGTAGACCCCAGGTTGCATAAGATAGGTCATGATATGACTTGTGATTTCTTGCATTAGACATACGGGTTGATGGAGAGATAAATGAGTGTGGTGTCATCATCCATAATGCATTTGGGAATCATTATCATAATATGGATAATATAATAATGATAAATCATTGATTATTTTAATGGGTTTGGGTAACGTTGATTTATAGAAGTACTGTGAGATAGTGCCATGGTCTTTGTTTATGAGCCTGTGTCATGATATGACTTTCGAGGATAATTTTGGTAATATGTTGATCAATTCTAGGTGATGAGCCTGGGAGACTTATAACTCGATGAGGTACGTTGTAGCTTTCAAAAATAACACATGGGACGAACTTCTAGGAATGATTTTAGCACCTAAGTGTGCTACCGGTGCAGTTAGTAATAACTTCGTTGGAGAAAATCATTAAGTATGATTGATTTTTGGAAGATGAGATTCCATTAGGGTGATTATGGTTTAGAATCATGTTGATAATGCTATGAGTGGTAGTAATGGTTCAGGAATTGAATGTCCAAAACTGTGTGAGCGCTCTGTGCACTTGATGAGAGTGATCTCGAAAACTGAGGTTAGTTACCACATGTTGAAATTTTGGAGGCCTAGCTGTGGTTGATCAATAACTAATGATAAATTTTAAGGGAGACAACTTTGTCCTGCTTGAGGATAGTTGTGATTATCGGTTATAGATAGGTAGCATTATTCATAAGGAGGGAAGCCTAACATTTTAGCTTCTCAAAGGGAACTTATTTTTTTCCCGTTCGTCCGATATGGACAGATGATTCTTGAGTAGGACTCATTAAGGTTAGTAGGACAAGTTAGGGTACGTGGCAAGGCTATAGTGGTTATAAGGTATCTATAAAGAGTTATATAATTCAAGCATATGTTGTGGGCTCGCACTTCGGGTGGTTTGATTCACTAGAGGAATTTGATTGTTTTCCTTTTAGTGTAGTAGTCAGCAGATTTGTTACATTTCTTTGGTCCTCTTTGATCCTGATAATGGGAAGTTATTGATCTGTTCTGATATGGGTGTTGCGCTGCATAAGCTCAGTAGTGACATGGGGTAGTCCAGTTGCGGCTGATATGCCACAATAAATGAGTGCACTTTTCTTTGGATGCACCTTTATTATCCAACAGTCAGTGTGTACATGTGGTCTCGCATTATTTCATATAGTTCCATATATTACTTGATTGCTTTGGTTAACATTCTTGTTAGTTAGCCGGTGTAATTAGTGTGAGTGGGTCGTATGTCCTGAGGTTGTGAATTGAGGATATTAGAAATATTGGAATTTGACAAGACAATAGACAATATTGTTTCACTTGGTTCAGATTTATACTGACTGCGAATGCGATTGCCCGTATGTGTTTGAATTGTGATGACTAAGATGACTCTAAGTTAGCATAAGTATTTCGTAGGAGATATTAGTCGAATAGACCTATATGGTGATATGATTTTCTTCGGAATCATTTATGACCATGATGAAAATTGTTGAGGTTGTCTCAACCTGGGCTAAGCATGACCCAAGATTTGTATGAGGAAACGTTGGTCGTGAGTTCTAACGTAGAACGATCCGTGATGACGAGTTCATTGGTGATGGTACCATATTTGGTGAATATCGAATATTCCGAGGTTGGTTATAATAGACAAGTTAGACATGATTAAGAGTTAACACTAAGAACTTAGGGTTCATGGTGATTAGATTAGCAATGATGATTGATGAAGTGGAGGTCCTTGGGCTTTAGACCATAAAGTCGAGGACCAAAAATTTCAAGGACAAAATTCCCTTAGGAGGGAAGTTTGTAATATTCTTCCCTAGAAATAAATATTTTAATTATAATTAAGTATTTTATTCGGAGAAATATTCAAAGAAAACAGGTACATGAGTATTGAGCCAATATTAGCCAAAAGTGACGCATCGTACAAAGTGACTAAAAAGGAAAATCTCACGTGGCATGGTCCGCATGAAGGGACATTTCAGTTCAAATGATTACTTAATATATTGGTAGACTGGGACTTGAATTGGTCTTGGAACGAACGTGCACAGGCACGGTTAAAATAAGGTAATAGTGTGACGGTACGCGATGCCACATGATGGAACTTTGTGCCCTTTTTATAAGAATCCCCTTTGGCTATAAAAATAATTTGGCCAAGTTTTTGGGCTACTAAAAATATATAGAAAAATGCCTTGGGTTCAAAATTAGGGAAAACATTTTTTCTACATTAGGGCCGATCGACCGACCAGGGAACGACGATCGACCGCTGATACGATGCAAATATTGCGTATTTCACCCGTAAACCTACGCATTATTAGCCCCCGCGGGTATCTTAATCCCTATATTTGTGCTTGTTAACTGAAAAACCTCGGATTTATATATATACATGCTTCTCAGGGGTTAATTGAGCTTTTGAAGGTATTTGGATGCTTAGTATGAAGTTCAGACGCTTTTCGAAATAGTTTCGTTAAAGATTACAACTTCGGGGGCATTTTAGTAATTTCAGCATTCGGATTTTGATCTCGAACTCTTCACAGAAGTTGAATTCCTTTAATTCCTCTTCACGTAGCCACTGACGGTGCATCATTTCGATGTATAATGAGGGAGTTAAAATTCCGTAACTTCTTTGTTATAATTCAGAATTAGGCACGGTCGGAGGCTACGTGAAGATAACTCAAAGCTGCAGTAAGCATACCTATAGATGCGAATCGATTCAGCTGATGTGCCAATTGAATCAGCTGAAAGTCTGCAAATTTCATTTTTTAAGTTGGTTTTTGGTTGGGTATATGTATAAAAACATTGTGTTAAGTTGGGGAAACCATTATCTATCATTATAGGTTAGTTTAGTTTAGGTTTTTAGGAGCTTTCTCTCCTCCCTCTCTCCTAGGGTTTATACCCACTGTTGTAAGTACTATTCATCATCCCTTTCCTTTATTCTAGTTCCATTTTCTTGATTTTTTATTTTATGCTTTATTTCCATTGGTGTCATTTAATTTCCTTGCCTAGATTAACTTGTATTTCATTTTTTATTTCTTTCTTAGTGTTAATTTAGTTTAATCATGTTGTGTGAGTAGTTCATAGGGTTTGGATCGTGTGTCAGCCATTGATGGGGATTGAGCTCCAAAAATTAGGTTTTGTGTAAAATTGCATTTAATTGAAACCTCACCCATTAAAGTCAAATTATTATGCGTTTAACTTACTTCATCATGCAACTTAGTGTTTATAGTGATAATTCGAATTTAAAATGCGTGTTACCATTTTGGATTAAATGTTTTATCTCGCATTTTTGGGTTAAAATCCCTTCGTGTGTGATGTTTATGCTAAACTAAAAATGCTCGGTTAAATATTTTTGAATCGAAATTCTAATTTCGCGTGTTTAGCCCACGACAGAGATGCGATCATGACTCTCATTTTAATTAGTTGTAATTCAGTTTTTAACTTCTTATTTTTTCCTTTTTACCATTTCCAACCTATCACCTTTTACACTTTTATTCTTAAAGTTTTAAAGTAATTAAAATCTAAAATTCAATCACTCCTTGTGGATTTCTTACGATACCCGACTTACCGTTGTACTTGATTGTCAAGTGTAGCTGTAGTTTATGTTTTTTTGCATTGAGTTGTCGAACCAGTAACAACGATTTGTGTATTACACGATGCACAGTTCGCGTTGATAAAAAATGGCATAATTATCGGGGAGTGTGTTTTAGATGTTATTGTTTTATTATTTCGTAGTTTTTTTCTTTCATATTTGTATTCATTATTTTCTCCTTTCTTTTTGACTTGTGCTAGATTGTTTCGAGAAATTGAAATTTTGGTGCCTGTCGCTTTTGTGAATTGCCTATTTTTGAAATGTATCCCCATAACTCTTTAGATAATTTTTATTATTATGCTAATAGTTCTCAAGGTTATACTCCCAAGACTATGCGTGAATGCCTACAAATTCTTGAGTATGAGCGTCTTGCATGTGAAAGTCAAGAATTTGCAAGCAATCCGCTATTGCCTTTGGAGGAAACTTTGCGTGATGGGAATAAGGAATGGAATTATGAAGTTGAGATTTATGAGGTTTGGACAAATAGAAAAATGTTCAACTCGATGAGATTATTTTTTCTTCACAAAGTAGGCTTGAGGTTGAAACTTGCTTTTCACTTCCACCCCTTTTTTTGGATGAAATAATTGAGACTGATCCAAGCACTCTCAATTTACAACCTCTTTTAAATACTTCCAATTATTTTGAGGTTGTGTGTCCTTCCCTTCCATCATTCCCGACTATTAGCAAACCATTAACTTTAGCACAAGAACCGGTTGAAAGTCTTGAGGACTTTAACCCGATTCTTAATCGGGAATGTTATTTTGAGATGGTTCATCTCATGGGCTATTCACTTGCACCAGCCCCACCTCCCCTTCCAATTGAAGAACCTTGGGGATGTGATTTTAATTTTCTTGAGATTAATGTATTCTTGTCTCCCTCAAAATACAAACCCCCATCATCCCTCTCAAACTTTTAATTGATGATGGTTCATTTCTTACACCTTACACATGCCTTTCGTTGTTCAAATGAAATTCTTATTTTTTGGGAGGCATGTTCACTTTGGAAGGTCCACCATTGATCTTCCAAAGTCAAATCCCTATTTGGGTGGACCCTTAACTATTTAGGCTTCTAGTGTATAGTTAGTGTGAAGCCTGAATAGTAGGTTGTAAATAGTTAGCTTTTTAATTTTCTTTCTTTAATTATTTTTTTCTTTCTTTTTAATTTAGTCTAGTGTAATTAGTTAACTTTTTGTTATTTATTCTTTCTATGCTCGGCACTAAATTGTTTTGTAGATTCGTTTGGACTTGCGCTTATTGGAGATCACTCTAATTTTGGGTAATATCGTTCTTTTCCTCTCTTTGTGTCATGTTCTTAATATCCATTGAGGACAATGCAACATTTAAGTTAGGGGGTGTAGGATATTTTATCCATTTCATGTTTAGTTCATGGATTTTATCACATGTTAGTTACAAAGCATGCTTTTTGTTAAAAATTGAAAATTTTCAATTTATTTTTTCTTTTTTCTCCTTTGTTAGGCATTTTGCCTTGTTTTCGATGACAAATTTCAATAATTTCTCGATCCAATAGACAACTCAACGATGCATGTTATCGATTTTGTAAGTTATTAGACTTTAGTTCTCAAATCATTGATATTATGAATAACTTCATGAATTAAACTTTATCCCATGAGCCGATGCGCTTTCCTTCTTATATTGATTGGGTTTAAGATTTTTATAACTCGATAATCTTTGTTTCATTGTATATACTTACACCGAGTGAGCTTTGTACCTTTGTCATTTGTGAGTGTTCTACACTATTCTTTCCTCATTTAAAACATTACTTTCGTTGGTAATCTCACTATTCTTTCATTTGATCGTTCATTAATTGAGTTTATATCTTGAAATCCATTACTTGAGCATGATTTTCAAAAAAAATTTAACTCAAGAATTGCGTAAACTTTATGTAATGATCATAGGTAATCTTTGTTATATCACCCATATTAGCCTTGACCTCACCTTTAATGTTTCCCTAGTCAACCCCTTTGAGCCTAAATATAGCATTTCATTTCATCACCAAAATTCCATAACTAACTACACATTGGAGTTTTAAACCATACATATTTCCTTCCATACCTTTGTTTGGAATGTTTGCCTGGGATTGAATGATGTTCATGTTTTGTGGTTGCAATTTAAGCATATGAGAGTGAGAAAAGAAAAGAAAAGAAAGAAATGAAAAAAAGAGAAAAAGAAAAGCAAAAAGAAAAAAGAAAAAGAAAAAGTTAGAAAATAAAAGAAAGAGAAAGTTGTATATATTGTGTATATAGTTAAATAATCCTTGTTCCTCTCCAATTGTTATATCTAATGCTTGTTTGGAACTTATTTTCCAATTTTGAAATTGCTCTCAATTTTTCATTATTCCGAGTTTTTAATTTTGAACACTTTGAATTCGTACATATATCCTTCATTTCGTACCCTAGCCTAGCCTACATTACAACCCTATAAAAGTCCTATGTGATCTTAGGGTGAATTTAATTTAAAAGTTGAAATAGTTTGATAATATGTGAAAATGCATTTCACCTCTTTTAATGAACGATATCTTCATTGGGATTACTTATTTTTCATTTTCTATATATCGTTCTTTATTTGTGACATGTGCGTAGCCTAGTTTCCATTTACATTTACTCTTTATGCCCGTATGTTCCGTGTGTTATCTCCCTGTTTCAAGTGAATTCATTTGATGAGTGCAATGCCCGTAAGTATTGGATATATGCATGCTTTTATGTTTATCCAGTTTTTTAAGTTTTTTTTCAAAATCATACTATGCATGTGCTCTCCCTCGTCCCACTTTTAAAGTTTCAGTTCTATGAGGTGCATTCAACTTGTTAATAACAACGGGCTTTATCTTGAATTCATTCAATATGCTAATAACATGTTTGAAATCTTTTTCGTTGTTATTGAGTTTGTCGCATGTTGGGTTGGGCATATTTTGAGGAATCCATATGATGTTTGTGGGTTTTATCCCTAAAAACCCTCACGAGATGACACTCGTCCACTAGGGTAACCTAGGGGTTTGACGGTTTATTACATAAGCTAAATGCAATCGTTCGCCCGCGAAAGTGGCATTTATCTCTTTTGTACATATCTCCTTTTTGTGGTTTGCTTGTAGTTCTTATCGTTTCCTATTTTACTGCTAGGGACTAACAATGTGTAAGTTAGGGGGTGTGATACGATACAAATATTGCGTATTTCATCTGTTAACCTTCACGTTATTACCCCTCTCGGATATATTAATCCCTAGACTTATGCTTGTTAAGTAGACAACCTCAGATTTCTATATATACATGCTTTGCAGGGATTAATTGAGCTTTTGTAGTTGTTTGGATGCTTAGTATGAAGTTCAGACGCTTTTCGGAAAAGTTTTGTTAAAGATTATAGCTTCGGGGGCATTTTAGTAATTCTAGCATTCGAATTTTGATCCCAAACTCTCATGGAAATTGAAGCCCTTTGATTTCTCTTCACGTGGCCACCGAAGGTGCATGATTCCGATGTATAATGAGGGAGTTATGGCATTTTTAGGATGTTTTTTTACTTCAAATTCACACTCAAAGACACATTTAAGGGAATTTTAGTCAATTTTTATTTTAGTTTTTTGGCCTAATGTCCCTTCGATGTTGTTTCCCTTTGAGTTATCTTCGCATAGCCTCTGATCGTGCCTAATTCTTTGTTATAACGAAGAAGTTGCGATATTTTCCATAAAGTTGGGCAAAGCTGCAGCAAATAGACATGTAGGTGCGAATCGATTCGGCTGAAGTGCGAATCGATTCGGCTGAAAGTCTGCAAATTTCATTTTCTAAGTTGGTTTTTGGTTGGGTTTATGTATAAAAACATTGTGTTAAGTTGGGGAAACCATTATCTATCATTTTAGGTTAGTTTAGTTTAGTTTTTTTGGAGCTTTCTCTCCTCCCTCTCTCCTAGGGTTTATACCCACTTTTCGAAGTACAATTCATCATCCCCTTCCTTTATTCTAGTTCCATTTTCTTGATTTCTTGTTTTATGCTTTATTTCCATTGTTGTCATTTAATTTTCTTTTCTAGATTAACTTGTATTTCATTCTTCATTTCTTTCTTAGTGTTAATTTAGTTTAGTCATGTTGTGTGAGTAGTTAATAGGGTTTGGATCGTTTCTCCGCCATTGATGGGCGTTGAGCTCCGAAAATTAGCTTTTGTGTGAAATTGCATTTAATTGAAACCTCGCATATTAAAGTCGGATTATTATGCATTTAACTTTCTTTGTCATGCAATGTTATTATTTATAGTGATAATCTGAATTTAAGAGGCGTGTGACCATTTTTGATTAAATGTTTTATCTCGCATTTTTGGGTTAAAATCCCTTCATATGTGGTGTTTATGCTTCACTAAAAATGCTCAGTTAAATGTTTCTTAACCGAAATTCTAATTTCACGTGTTTTGCCCATGGCGGAGATGCGATCCCGACTCTCATTTTAATTCGTTTGAATTCAGTTTTTAACTTCTTATTTTTTCCTTTTTACCATTTCCAACCTATCACCTTTTACACTTTTGTTCTTGAAGTTTTAAAGTAATTAAAATCTAAAATTCAATCACTCCTTGTGGATTTCTTACGATCCCCGACTTATCGCTGTGCCTGCTTGTCAAGTGTAGTTGTATTTTAGGTTTTTTTGAATTGAGTGGCCGAACCGATAACAACGATTTGGGTATTACACGACACACGATTCACGCTCATCAATCGCGCCTCTCGGTTATGGGCCAGGCAGGATTTCATTTGTTTGTGGTCTAAACACCAGCCTTTGGATCCTATGTGTTGTCGATTTATGAGTGGTTTGATATCTGATTTTGGAAGGCCTTGAGGTACTAAAGTTACCTTACTTGGTAACACCTATTTTTCTTGGATCATAAGAAGGTAAATCATGTAGTTTTGGGGGATTTAAACCTCATCATAATTTTCAACACTCTCTCTCTCTCTCTCTAAACTCTCTAACCATAACCCCTTCTTCCCCAGACTTTTACCACAAACCACCACCACTATCAACCCTTATAAACATGATATCTACAGGTGTTCCACCCCATAATTCAGAGTAGAAACCTTAGGTGACCTTGGAGTGAAGATAAATGTGTTCTTGATGTTTTAAATGGCAATTCAAGAGGGTTTTTTGGAGATTTAAGTGGACTTCCATGAAGATGGAGAACAGAGTCATGGAGACAAGTTTTAGAGGACTTCTAGAGATCCACCTAAATCCACCTTTGGAGGTGGGGGATCTTCTATAATCTACAACTTTATTGACCTTCATTTAAGGTGGGTAAACTAACTTGGATTCAAGTTTAATGCGTAGTATAATTTCATCATGTTATTTACAAATATTAGATTAAATATATGTGTGTAGGGTATTGGTTTGCATCCTAGTTTTGATTATTAATCATCTTGATATTTTTATGGAATAGGTATCAAAAAGATAATTTAAAATGGGTCTTGGAACAAATAAATTTCAGAATATAAATAATGGGCATTTTTATGGAATAAAAATATAAGAAAATATTAGTTTTGTGTATTTTCTAGTAAAAGAGATAATATACATTTTTATGGAATAAAAATGTAAGAAATATTAGTTTAGTGTGTTTTCTAGTAAAAGCGATAATATATATTTTTATGAACTAAAAATGTAAGAAATGTCATTCTTGGTATATTTCTAGTGAAAAGAAGTAATGGACATTTTTATGAAATAAAAATGTGGAATAATGTAATGTTATCAAAATGTTTATGGAATAATTACATTTAAGTTTCTTGCAAAAAGGAGACTTTACGAATAAATGGACATTTGGCAAGTTTAAAGAAATTGTTGAAATGCCTTTATTTCGTGAAATGCACGCTTAATCCATTTGGTAGGATTTTAGTATTTATAGTCCACTTTCTATGCACATAAACTTGCAGTATTTTGATAATAAATATGTGAACAAGTTTAAAGAAGATTTTATCGGGTTAAACATGAGATAATAAAAGTTGGAACTATTAGTCTTCGAAGTATGTGTAAATAGGACTAAAGGACATAGTGGGTATGAATTTGAAAGGCTACGTGTTAAATAAAGGAAATGAGAATTTTCTTCTCGAAGTAGTCTTATGTATAAGTGTATTTCTTGAATATGAATGTTGGCAAAAAGCATTACTAAAGTGTTAATGGGCAAACGTAGAATGGTTAGTGAGTATAACTTACTAATATTAACACTTATGGGATAAAAGGGAATTAAAGGTGTAAAAGTATTTTCAATCATGTAAAAGATTACTCCAAGTGTAAAAATGTGTTAAAGGGTTAAAACACTTAAGAAGTTGGTATAAGTAACTTAATAGTATTTTTGTGAAAATAACACTTGTGAAAAATGGAGTAAAAGTGTGATTTGGAAATACATGGGTAAAATGGCAATTTTACTTAATGTGGAACATTTTTATGGAATAAAAATATAGGAAAGGATGTTACACAAGGTGGTCCTAAATGAATATGATTTTGGGGAATAAAGGTCAGGATTAAAGTATAAAGGACAAAAAGTGTTAAATTTTCAAGTGTAACACAAATTTGGGTGGTAAAGTCTTGGGTTTTGTCTTCGGCAGGGTAAAAAGAGAAAGGAGATTATGTGGACATTGTAGAATGTAAAACACATTAAAGGTACTCTGATGACACCGGGATAAAGCGAGAAGGCCCCGAAGCCCTTAGGTGAAAAGCCAAAAACCACTGGCCAGACTATATGGTGTGCATAGCCATCGGTGTAGAGCTTGTGTAAGTATGCGGTATAGGAAGATTTCGAGAATATTAAATGAAACATGAAACATGTCAAGAAAAGGGTTGTGTTATGAACGTGTTAATACAACCTAATTTGAGAGAATGTAATAAATTTTACAATGGAGGTGAAATGGACAAGTTAATACGTATATCTACTTATGTCCATAAGATAGGTAAGTATGAACAAGAATGTTGTATAAAATGGATTTTCAAAAACTAAGTAAGTATTTTCTAACTCGATGAATGCGTGTGTTGAAATTGTGATTTTCATTGAAAATACTTAAGTACGTTCAAATGAAAAAAGGGTAAAATTCCAGTAAAAGAAAGTAATCGAATAAAATAAAGTGTAGTGGTTTCAAGTGTTGTACCAGGTGTGTTAAATGAGTTGGGAATTGCTAAAGGTGAATAATGAAAACCTTTAACAAGATTAAGGTCTATTAATCTGGGCAAGTAATATTTTCAAAAATAAAATTGCCAAGGCATTGGCATGTGTATTTAAAAGTTATACGTATATATATATATATATATATATATATATATATATATATATATATATATATATATATATTCTCATGCATGTGGTTGTAGCATGTGAGTATTCATTTCCGCCGTTCATTTCTATACTGTTTTATTAATCCCCACTGGGCATGAGCTCACATCCCCACGTTCTTACAGTAGGTTAGGAGAGGTTCCGTATTTTGAAGGTGCTTTGCTCGTAAATAATCTTATTTATGTGTACGTTAGTATCTCTGTTTACTTGGACTTCAGGGTGCTAACAAGTGTAACGATAACTAAAATAAAAATGGACTAGCAATATTATTTAGGTTGTTCCATCGCACTTCACACCCAACGGCTTTATTCGGATTGGGTTGACCCACGGGTAACCCATAAATCTAGGTCGGGGCATTACAAATGGTATAAGAGCTCTAGGTTCAAGGTTCCTTTCGAGAGTGACGTGGTGAGGTTGGGAGTTGGTCTTTCGAAGTCATTGTGGTTGGTTCAGTCATGCTTGTTTGATGATGGTTTAGTTCCTGTCCTCGATGCTAAAGTATAGGAGGTTAGCACGACAAGTTAGACTAAAGTCAAGTAGCACACAATCAAATTGATGGTTATAAATCTCTTTCGCGATTATGATTAAGTGTGTTAATAATTTTAGGGTGTCCATGTAAACAAATAAGTGGTGACACTGAGGTTCATAGTGTGAGGTGTTTGTGCACCAATCTTTGTGGATGTAGAGTCTTTGAAAATGTTAATAGAATGAGATATTGCCTGTTGGGCAAATGGCATCAAGTGTTAATAATCAATGGTAGGGATTGACTGTTAGAGTGTCATAATTATGTGAATGAAAATCGTGTTTTTTAACCATATACCTCCTTAGGAGTGATGCATATGAAATGAGTAGGCAAATTCGATTCTTTGGGTAGTACCATGGTTGATGGTAAATTCGATAAGTATGTAAATTTGTGTGGGGAAAAACATAGGGATAGGTATAGTCAATCTTGATTAGATATGATTCTATCCTTTTGGGTGGGACCTTTGGCAGTCATTAGCCCATGAATGTGTCTTATGATCCGTGATTAGAGGTTTTGGCCATTTATGGAAAAAGGTCACATAAGTGACAATGAGGAGTTGTGATGGCAAGAGGGTGAACCTGAGGTAACCCTTAGTAGTAGTGACTAGGTAATGTTTTTATAGGTGTTAGCTACATGATAAGAAAGTGTTAGGTTCTTGGGTTGTGGACTTGAGTTTAGTATGTCTCGATTCACATGCCTCGACCATAGTGGGGATTTAGATGGTCTTAATGATTGGGGAAGGAGTGAACCTAGAGGATCGTGGTGACTTAGTATTAAGTATTTAAGATGTGAAGTTTAAGAAGATGACCTCTTACGGTGTTAGTAGGTGGGGCCTCCTCGTTAGCAATACTCGACGTCTTGTGTCCGACCATAACTTAGATGATTTTAATTTAGAGTTTGGTGATTATATTTTGGCATTGAGAGATAGGATACTTGTGGCATTCGTAAGCACGGGCCTTAGTCTTCATAGGAAATGCTTGACGCCCCGCATCCTACCAAAAATTATAGATGTGTTAATTGGTAGATTAGCACATAATGAGCTTATTGCATAATGAGGCAACTTAGTTATCGTGGTTGTAAACTCGTTGTGAATTTAATAATGTTGCCTTGTGAGGTGGACCTCGGGTTAGTAATGTGGATAAGCATGTGAAGTCGTGTTAAACTTTCCTTAGAGGTGTATACTAAGGTTTAACTAGGTAAAGGTTAATGGGGGTGGCAAAAATTTCCTAATAATGATGAATTTAAGGTTGCATAGTGTATATTATAATGATAATAGTGTCTCTCATTAGAACCCTTGGGAATCATTGTTCCATCGAGGTTTACGTGGTGATACACATTCGTATTAGTAGACCCCAGGTTGCGTTGCATAGGTCATGATATGACTTTCGATATCTCGCATTAGACGTATGGCTTAATGGACAGATAACTGAGTGTGGTGTCATCATCCATAATGCATTTGGGAATCATTATCGTATTAGGGTTTGCATAATGATGGTAAATAATTGATGATTGTAATAAATTTGGGTCATGTTGATTTATATAAGTACTGGGAGATAGTTCCACTGTCTTTGTTTGTGAGCCTGTGTCATGATATAACCTTCGAGGATAATTTCGGTAATAGGTTGATCAGTTCTAGGTGATGCACCTGGTAGACATAGAAATCGATGTGGTTTGTTATAGCTTTTAAAAATAACAGACGAGGCGAACTTTTAAGAATGATTTTAGCACCCAAGTGTGTACCATTACAGTTAGTAATAACTTTTTTGGAGGAAATCATTAAATATGAATGATGTTTGGAAAATGAGATGCCATTAGGGTGATTGTGGTTTAGCATCATGTTGAAAGTGCTAAGAGTGGTAGCAATGGTGCATGAATTGAATGTCCAAAACTGTGCAAGCTCTATGTGCACTTGATGAGAGTGATCTCGAAAATTGAGGTTAGCTACCACATGTTGAAATTTTGGAGGCCTAGTTATGGTTGATCGATAACTAATGATAAATGTCAAGGGAGGCAACTTTGTCCTACTTTAGGAAAGTTGTGCTTGCCGGTGATGGATAGGTAGCGTTAGTCATAAGGAGGGAAGCCTAACGTTTTAGCTTCTCGAAGGGAACTTGTTTGTGTCCCGTTCATCCGTCATGGAAAAATGATTCTTGAGTAGGACTAGTCAAGGTTAGCAGGCCAAGTCATGGTAGATATCAAGGCTATAATGGTTAGCAGGTATCAATAAAGAGTTATATGGTTCAAGCATATATTGTGGGCTCGTACTTCGGGTGGTTTGATTCACTATCAGAATTTGATTGTCTTCCTTTGGGCTTAGATGTCATGAGATTTTTTATGTTTCTTGCAACGTCTTTGATCTCAGTAATGGCAAGTTATTTATCAATTTTGATACATGTGTGGTGCTACGTAAGCTCAGTAGTGACACGGGGTAGGCCAGTTGCGGCTTATGTTCCACGGTAAATGAACACACTTTTCTTTGGATGCACCTTTATTCTATAACAGTCTGTGTGTACGAGTGGTCTCGAGTTTTTGCATGTAGTTCCATATATTACTTGATTGCTTATGTTAACATGCTTATTAGTTAGCCAGTGTAATTAGTGTGACTGGGTCGTGTGTTTGGAGGTTGTGAATTGAGGATATTAGAAATATTGGAATTTGACAAGACATTAGATAATATCATTTCATTTGGTTCGAATTTATACTGATTGGGGATGCGATTGTTCGTATGTGTTTGCATTATGATAACTAGGATGACTCTTGGTTAGCATAAGGATTTCTGAGGAGATATCGATCGAATAGACCTATATGGTGATGTGATTGTCTTAGGAATCATTTATGACCATGATGAAAATTGTTGAGGTTGTCTCAACTTGGTCTAAGTGTGGCCCAAGATTTATTTGAGGAAACGCAGGTTGTAAGTCCTAGAGTAGAACAATTCGTGATGATGAGTTCATCGGTGATGGTACCATATTTGGTGAATATCAAACATCCCAAGGTTTATTTGAATAGAAAAGTTAGACATGCTTGAGAGTTAGCACTAAGGACTTAGGGTTCGTAGTGATTGGATTAATAATGATGACTGATGAAATGGAGGTCCTTGGGCTTCAAGCCACAGTGTAAAAGACCAAAACGTTCGAGGACAAAATTCCCTAGGAAGGGAAGTTTGTAATATCCTGCCCTAAAAATAAATATTTTTATTTTAATTAGCTATTTTATTCAGAGAAATATTCGAAGAAAGTGCATGAGTATTGAGCCAATATTAGCCAAAAGTGACGTGTTGCACATGGTGACTAAAAAGGAAAATCCCACGTTGCATGGTTCGCATGGGGGGACATTTGGGTTCAAATGATTACTTAATATATTGGTAGAGTGTGACTTGAATTGGTCGAGGAATGGACGTGACACGAACTCAGTTAAAATAAGGTAATAGTGTGATGGTACGTGATGCCATAAGATGGAACTTTGTGCCATTTTTATAAGACTCCCATTTAGCTATAAAAATAATTTAGCTAAGTTTTGGGGGTACTAAAAATATATAGAAAAATGCGTTGGGGTCGAAATAGGGAAAATGCATTTTTTTTACACGAGGACCGATCGACCGGTAATGGGTCCGTGATCGACTGCGCCTCTCGGTTATGGGCCATGCGGGATTTCATTTGTTTGCTGTCAACACCAGCCTTTGTGTCCTATGTGTTGTCGATTTATGGGTGGTTTAATACCTAACTTTGGAATGCCTTGAGGTAATGAAGTTACCTTACTTGGTAACACCTTTTTGGCTTGGATCATAAGAAGGCAAATCGTGTAGTTTTGGGGGAGAGAAACCTTATCATAATTTTTAACACACTCTCTCTCTAAACTCTCTAACCATAACCCCTTCTTCCCCAGACTTCTACCACACACCACCACCACTACCAACCCTAATAAACATGATCTTTAGAGGTGTTCCACCCCATACTTCAAAGTAGAAACCTTAGGTTGCCTTGGAGTGAAGATAGAGATGATGTTCTTGATGTTTTAAATGGGTATTAGAGAGGATTTCTTAGAGATTAAAGAGGACTTCCATGAAGATGGAGAATGGAGTCTTGGAAACAAGTTTTAGAGGTCTTCTAGAGATCCCCTTAAGGCCACTTTTGGAGGTGGGGGATCCTCCATCTTCTACACCATTTCTACTATTGTTGAGCTTCATTTAAGGTGGATAGACTAACTTGGATTCAAGTTTAATCAGTAGTATAATTGTAGGATGTTATTTACATATATTAGATTAAATATATGTGTGTAGGGTATTGGCTTGCATCCCAGTGTTGATAATTAATCATCTTGACATTTGTATGGAATGGGCATCATAAAGATGATTTAAAATGGGTCTTGGAATAAATAAATTTCAAAATATAAATAAATTTCAAAATATAAATAATGGGCATTTTTATGGAATAAAAATGTAAGAAAATATTAGTTCTGTGAATTTTTTTGTAAAAGAGATAATATGCATTTTTCTGGCATAAAAATGTAAGAAAATATTAGTTTTGTTTGTTTTCTAGTAAAAGAGATAATATACATTTTTATGGACTACAAATGTATGAAATGTCATTCGTGGTGTATTTCTAGTGAAAAGAAGTAATGGGCATTTTTATGAAATAAAAATATGGAATGATGTAATGTTGTCAAAATATTTATAGAATAAATATATTTATGTTTCTTGGAAAATGGAGACTTTATTAATAAATGGACATTTGCCAAGTTTGAAGAAATTGATGAAATGTCTTTATTTCGTGAAATGCACGTTTAATCCATTTGGTAGAATTTTTGTATTTAAAGTCCACTTTTTATGCACATAAACTTGTAGTATTTTGATAATAAATATGTGATCAAGTTTCAAGAAGATTTTATTGAGTTAAACTTGTGATAATATAAGTTGGAACTTTTGGTTTTCAAAGTGTGTGTAATTAGGACTAAAAGACATATTGTGTATGAAGTTATAAGACTACGTGTTAAATAAAGAAAATGAGAAATTTCTTATAGAAGTAGTCTTAAGTATAAGTGTGTATTTCTTGAATATGAATGTTGGTAAAAATAAATAACTAAGTGTTAATGGGAAAACGTGGAATGGTTAGTGAGTATAACTTAGTAATATTGTGAAACATTAACACCTATGGGATAAAAAGGATGTGATGGTGTAAAAATGTTTCCAATAAAGTAAAAGATTACCCCAAGTGAAAAAGGTGTTAAAGGGTTAAAACACTTAAGAAGTTGGTATAAGTAACTTAATAGTGTTTTAGTGAAAATGACACTTATGAAAATGGAGTAAAAGTGTGATTTGTAAATAAATTAGTAAAATTGTAATGTTACTTAAAATGGAACATTTTTATGCAATAAAAGTGTTGGAAATGTTGTTATACATGGTGGTCCTAAATAAATATAATTTTTGGGATTAAAAGTCAAGATTAAAGTATAAAGATATAAAGTGATAAATTTTCAAGTGTAACACAAATAGGGGCGGTAAAGTCCCGGGTTTTGGCTTAGGCCGGGTAAAAATGGAAAGGTGATTATATGGACATTTGTAAAATGTTATAACACGTTAAAGGTACTCGGGTGACACTAGTATAAAGTAAGAAGGGCTCGAAGGCCTTGGGTGAAAAGCCCTAAATCACTGGCCAGAGTATATGGTGGACATAGGCGTCTGTGTAGAGCTCGTGTAAGTATGTGGTATAGGAAGATTTTGAGGATGTTAAATGAGACATGGAACATGTCAAGAAATTGGTTGTGTGGTAAACATGTTAAAACAACCTAACTTGAATGAATGTTATAAATGTTTCAATAAATGTGAAATGGATAAGTTAGTGCATAAATCTACTAATGTCCATAAGATGGGTAAGTATGAACAAGAATGTGTTGTGAAACGGATTTTCGAAAGTTAAGTATGTATTTTCTAACACGGTGAATGCATGTGTTGAAATGGTGATTTTTATTGAAAATATTAAAGTACGTTTAAATGAACAAAATGGTAAAATTCACGTGAAGGAATGGAGTCGAATGAAATAAAGTGTAGTGGTTTCAAGTGTTGTACATAGTGTGTTAAATGATGTTGGAATTGCTAAGGGTGAATAATAAAAACCTTTAATAAGATTAAGGTCTATTAATCTGGGCAAGTAAGGTTTTCGAAAATATAATGGCTAAGGAATTGGCGTGTGCATTTCAGAGGTATACGTATATAGACATATACATATTTTCACATGCATGTGGTTGTAGCGTGTGAGTAATCCTTTCTGCGATTCATTTCTATATTGCTGTATAAATCCCCACTGGGCATGAGCTCATGCCCTCACTTTGTTACGACAGGTTAGGAGCGGTTTCGTATTTTGAGTGTGTTTTGGAAGTAAATATATTTTATTTATGCTTACGTTAGTATCTCTGTTTACTTGGACTTCGGGGTGCTCACCATGGGTCCCTCACGTAGTTTATCAAGAAATTGGAATCGTATGATAACAAGTGAAACAATAACTAAAATAAAATATGACTAGCAACATTATTTAGGTTATTCCGTCGCACTTCACACCTAAAGACTCGATTCCGATCGGGTTGACCCACGGGTAACCAATTAATCCAGGTCGGGGAATTACAGATCAGTTGTCCCTCCATCCTTACTCAAGGATATTAGGAGGTATATTTTCTTAGAGTTTCTTTCCTCAAACCATTCAAGTTTTTAATCTTCCCACAAACATTGAGTTAGTAAGTGGATGCCCATACATTCTTGCTATGGCATTCATTTTTCCGTGTATACTTCCCTGCTTGACTGAGTTGAGTTGGGAAGTAGAATATTATCACTCCGGGCGTGTGAGGATAAATCATGGATATGATTAGGGTACCTTTTCTCCATACTTTCCAACCAACCTTTCTGCCAAGCAGTTATATTGGGAATCTTGCTCCACTTTTACTCATCAGGGAATGGTTCCTAGAACTTTCCACTTCATTAATTTCCCAATATCATATCGTAACTACTTACCATCCATCAATAGCTCATGGTTCATGATTTGGAATCACCAATTTTAACTTATTAAGTCTGGTATCTAATATGTGCCTCACGAGTCATTTATTGAGGTCATTCGTACTTCCAATAAATACTTGACCAAATGTACACGTATATTGGCTTGGTATTATATCGAAGTTGTGAGATATATCCTTGCTATGGTTATTCCAGTCTTAGTGGGCCCAATTTGCGAGGAAACCATCAACTCAAAGCACCCTGGAGTAGAATCTCGCCAAAGAAAGTGAAAGGGAAAATCCAAGGCTTCTTTAAAAAGGAAACATCCTAACACGAATGTCTCAAACTTCATTCCTGTAACATTTATCGGGTCTTCCTTGCCCATGTATTCTGTTAGGACTCAAGAAACCAGGAAAAAGTCTCAAGAAACTAAACATGTTGGTTTTGTTATCTTATAGGATTAAGGAAGTGACACTGGCACTTTTGTATCAAGGAAACTTTCGAGACTATTCATGAGAAGGGATTTGAGGTTATTGAAGCCACTTTCCCTTAGTCATCCATTCCCCTTACTTCTCCCCTGGTGGAAGGTAACTTTATTATTTCTCACTTACTTTATAAAAATAAAAGTAATGGAGGAGCAAGTGCTCAGTCGACACCATGCTCATTTGAAGAACTTGTTGACTATGGAAGTACACCTTAATATGACTATCGTAGTCCATCTTCAAATGATATTGTCAATGGATCCCTTAAAGAAATGCACCACTAGACTTGGAGGATTCCATGAGTTATCACGACGATTTAATGATATCTTGTCCCCATTCGACCAGTCCAACCAGTAAACTGTTGCCTTACTGAAAAATTCCTTATTTTGAGCATATAAGGTGTGTCACACTTGCTCATTAAATTTTCATTTACTATGTTAGACAATTTTTCTACTAATATTATTTCTATTTTCTTCGGGAAGGTTCTATATGTGGGGGAAAGCGAGGCCCCAAGAGTGAGCACGGTATCTTCATCTGCTCACTCACTTACTCATCCTCCTCAAAATCCTTTTAAAGGGGAGAAGAACTCCATATTGGTGTCCTCTTTAGATTTAGCTCGAGAGGTATTCGTGAGACTTTTAGTTTTGATTTTTGTAAAATATAATTAATGTAATACCCCGTATTTGTATGGCTTTTAAATTTGAGGATTTATTAAATTTAATTTGGGATATTAATTCAATATTAATCTTGAAATTATTGTAATATTTACTAGCGTGACGTGAGTCAGAAATTGTTGGGAATTTTTTTAATATTACTAGATGAGTAAAGCAATACATTAGATTGATTTTATTAAAAATTGTCACGTGTGAATAGAATGGCAATTATGGAAATTTAAGTCGTGACGCGCTTGTGTCGTGTCGGAACTAAATTATTATTATAAAAGTTAATAAATTATAAGTCTCCTGTATGATCGTTTTGAGTGCGTCAAAGTGTTTAGAATGGTCAAGATAGTTGTAAAAGTGTACCCGGGGGTTTATTTTGGGTCTCGGAGAGTTTTTAGGCCTAATTGACATCCCGGGAGGGTATTTTAGACTTTTTGTATTTTTGGGTAATTAAACGCACGAATTTTCTTAGGATATATCAGCTGTTTGGAGTTGTCTTTTAGGGTTGACAAACACCAAACCTAAGAACAACCATTAGAGAAGAAGGTGGAGAGTTTTTCAAGCAATCCAAGGCCAAGAACTCACCCGATTGCACCGCCACCACCACCAAAACATAGACCGCATGACGAGGAACGCAACGATATATTTTTTTATCAACAAATCAGATCCTTGAATCCCAGGCAAGTATCTATCTTGATTTGTTTTTAGTTAAATTTTCACCCATGTTAGTTTAGGATTGTTAAGAACATGTTTTATGGAAGAAATTGATAATTTAGAGACTTTAAATCGCATGTTTTAGAGGAACTAAATATATTCTGGACATCTCAATCATATGTAGAGGATTACCCACGAATTTGTATAGATTTAGAAGCAAGAAATCTGGAAAAGAATTAGAAGAATGGATGTTTCATGAAAAATTAGGGTTACCTTTGATGAATTTGGACATGTTTCACACAGGAAATTATGTATATTGTTATATATGACTGTTAGTAATCTTGTTTGGAAGTCTGGGGATCATTAATGGTGTTTTTGAGGAAACTCGTAGGTTGGATTTTGTATATTCTGGGCAAGAACTGCTTGATTGATCGATCGACCAAGAGCATCGATCGATCGATGATCAATCGATCGACCCCCTTTTCTCGATCGACTGATCCCCCCAAGAAAACTGTCGATTTTTCCCTTTTTTGTTTATTTCGGTTAAAATGTGTAGGAACCCTTGATTATTATTGATAGAGTATAAGAATATTTATATATATGACTGTGCATATATTATGTATCTGTGTAAAAATCATACCCGAGATACTTGTTATCACGAAGGTTTCTACACCGGGACAGTCTTATCTCGATTGGACCTTTATGGGGGATATTGACTCGTATCCTAGAAGATAGTATCCTAGATACAAGCTATCTAAAAATGACAGTCAGATGCTCTAAGAGACGTGAGGGTATGTACTCACCTCTTAGGATTTGGAACTATGCTTCGCCTCAATTTGTATGTGTATTGTGTTAATACAGTTCTAGAGTGATTCTGATCTAGTATTCCCCTTAGTATGAGTGATACGGGGACTTGATAGCAGAGTATGCCATCACCATAGATTTATGTGGGGTGCAGATAGTGCATATATATATATATATACAAATATATGGAAACTTTCTACTGTGTGTATAAGTAGTTAATTAATGAATGAATGCTTCAACTTTATAAAAAATGTTCGTGAATTTGGTAATGATACTGAGGAGTTCTAAGTAACATAAGAAAATGGAATAGATTAATGTTCTAAAACTAAATATCACGGATTTAGTATTTCTCGAGATAAACTTCATGGGAATAAGTTGGATAGACTTATGAGATCAGTAGGACGGTAGGCGTGCACACTAGATGAGAGGTGAGAATTCTCAAGAGAGTGTTGCATACTAACATGGTTGTTAAATTAGCCGGTAAGCATTTTAAATACTTGCTAAACTATTTTAAACTGTTTTACACTCGGGCTCTGACCCGTTTCCTATTATTTCTCTTTCTCTTGTATATATATGTATGTTTTACAGGTGCCCAGCCACAGGGGGGTCATGCATAGGTTCTTTGGATTTGACGTGCTGCAGCTTTTGTGGGAGTTGCAGGCCTTTTCTTTAGACGACCTCGTCATTAATTCTGTCCCTACTTTAGTTCTGCTTAGTTAGGTCATGTGTCGCCCGAATTCCTATTCCGTTTGGATTTGTCAGAGATTTATGTTCATTTATATTTCTAGTATTCAATACTCCCTGAGAGTTAACTACTGTCAGGATGATTTCATTTATGGTTCTTAAACTTGGTTTTTTTTATTTAGATGGTTTAATTGTTGTGTGTTGATTACCATCGTTAGTATTTATGTGATTCTTAAATCGTTGGTTATTAATTCAGGTTTTTATATTGGAATTTAATAAAATGAAAATAAGACTTTAAATTGTTTTGAGACTTAGCTTAAGTACTTAGGGTGTTCAAATCGAAAATATTATTTTGCGACAGTGATGCTGAGAATGAACCAACTGTTCACCTTGATTTTAGTTTAATAAAGGATTGATCACCCGGTATTTAATTAGGCGGGGTGTTACAGGTGGTATCAGAGCATCAGGTTCTAGTGTCCTTTAGTATCTGTACGGCTTATTTCGTTTCCAGATTAGCGTATTTAATTTAGAGCCCTAATATTAGGAATGTTGTATTCATCTTTACGCGTTGGAAATTTGTGCTTCTGCGATTTGTCTATGTGAATGTTGAAATTATCCAGTTTATTTAAACTTTCAGATGGCTCGTCAAGAGGAACAATCTAATGCTATTGGGGAAATCAATGAGCAAGAATAGCTCACACCTCAGGTGTCTCCGAAGAGGGTATCAATCGCCTAATAAGCAGGTATTGTGGCACAGGTAGTTACCACTGCAGTCTTACAGTACCACGATTACAGTATGCATCTTAGAGGAGGCAAAAGTCCTAGAGAGATTAGTCAATTTGACATGACTAAAGTAGACAATTGTGCGAAGACACCAAAATTGCAGCAACAAGCTCCTCAAGACCTAAAAAGCCACGAAGGTAACAAAATTTGCATGGAAAGCCAAAAGCATCAGGGCTAAGGAACCCGGGGTCAGAATGAAGTCACAAAAAGGTGTTTCAAATATGGAATGGATGGCCATGAACGTCAAATTTGTTTGGATCAGACTGGAGAGAAACTTCGACCTGACCAGTGACAACTTTCAGGACTCTGCTATAAATGTGTGCAACCGGGTCACAAGTGGAGGGATTTTCCTCAACCTGACATCGTTTTTCATCAAGTTTCTTAGCAATGCCAAAAAGGCCAAGGAAAAGGTGAAACTAGACAATAGAGTCATAAAATGAGACAGTTTAGAGGTAGATGCTTCAAATGTGGCAAGAATGGCCATAGACGTCAGGATTTCCCAGAGGGGGATAGGTCCCCACAGTAGAGGCCACTCTTTCCAGCCACCCTCCTAGCGCCAGCTCTACCAACCATCCCAGCAGCCCCTATTCAGTACGGACAATTACAGTATGGACGTGTCTATAACGTCCACCAAGAAGCAGTACCTCAGGCAACACCTGCAATTGAGGGTACATTTCCTATACATGGCACTATGGTCGAGTTTTATTTGTTACTGGAGCATCGCACTATTTTATGGCTACTGATTTTGCACGGGCCTTAGGGTTATTAGACACGGCGGTGAGTGCAGTGACATGCGTAGACTCACCACTGGGGAATAGGTCTTTAATTTTTTTTATATTCCGGGGTGTAAATATAGAGATTGGTATCTTGATTTTACCTGCGGACATGCTAGTGTTAAATATGCATGAGCACGATATCATAATTGGCATGCATTGGCTTGTTGCGTTCAGAGCCATGATAGATTGTTTCGGTAGGAGTATTGTCTTTGTCATTCCGGGGCAGGAGATGTTTTTGGTGATGATGCCTCGCCCAGAGGGAGGATCTCCCACCCATCTGTATTATATGGAGGAGGATACCCTAAGGATATTATGATTCTCCTGGATTTGATTCCAGTCGTTCGTGAGTTTTTGAATGTATTCCAGGAGATATGTGGGTTATCTGTTGATACATTTTGTGGAGAGTAAAACCACACGAGTTAAAACATTTCAAAGTGAGAAAAAGGATGAAGTTAGGGTTCTTATAAGGGAAATGGTTAATGTAATTTTTTATTTGGTTTAGACAGACGCGTTATGTTCCGGAGACCATTAAGTAGCCAAGGTGAATGGAAAAGTAGAAGTACGAGTTTTACCCTCGAAGGATGAGGCGTGTTTTATGTGATGTAAGCGAGTCACTAAATTTTTGCTTATTTCTAGATTCGCAGGTGAGCAGAATTTAGTGCGTATATCTATAGCGTTATTATTATGTGTATGTTTTCCCTGGTATAGCGGGGTTGCCTTCAGTGTTATCTGCGGAGGATAAATGGGTACATTATTTGTGTTATAAACTTTACTGAAATTGCTCATTTTAGTGATGTAATATGCGAGTATATTATTATACTGATTATGGTTTTAGATATATGGTTAAAAAGATAGTTGGCAGTGATTGTAAGACTTGGGGTTGCTGCCCTAGTGCAACATGTTTTGTTCTGGCAAAAACCTCACTTGCGATAGGGTTGGGCTCGCACTCATATTATATGTTATAGAAACTTCAAAGGATATAGTGGTATGAAAATGTCTAATCCCAGGGTGTTTAGGGACTTTGTTATTATGATTCAGTGTGTATTGGGTTTACCGTTGGGTGGAAAGATTTCACTCATTATTATGGGTAGCGCTCAGGACTTAGTGTTAGGAGGAGCGCATTGTTACATTTATCCTTTGGGATTTTGAAAGTTAGAACTTATATTCATATGTTTGGGAATGGGATTTTGAGAGTCCCGATTGTATATGTATGAGGTTTATGGAATGTGATTACCACCAATGCTGAGCAATAGTACAGTTAGTAAAAAGTTCTTTGTTCCAGTAAAATTGTGGGAGGAGATGTAGATTTTCTATCAAGATATAGAATAATAGAGTATAGGTTAGGGATGAAGGACCCAAAGAATTTCGATAACCGACTATGCTAGGTAGTAGTGTATCGGGGGGTTCCTTGTTTGGATTTCACTTTGCGAGACATCCCACGCATGAAACTTAGCGTAAGGTTGGAAGTAGAGAGATGTTTGGTCATTAGTCCATGATTTTAGTACCTCGATCGTCATAGGGGATGATAATTATGACTATGAGTTAGAGTTAAGTGACGATGGAAGGCCAGTGGAGCCAGTTGTGTGGTAAGGAAACATTTGAAGTTTTATTTTATCACCCAATTGAAGGGTGGAATGATGATAAGGAGGTTCGGGAATAGTTAAGTGTTGTAACCACATTGTGTCACAAGGAAAATGAAGAATTAGGGGTTATGTGTGAAGTGTAGGTGATGCTTACATTAGCATACACAGTTTATAGGGTGTGTGGGCATCCTGGTTAGCTGTTGCTTAAATCGTTCGAGTTGAAGAGACGTGGGAATAGACGCGTGGAATATATTTTTGTGAGAACAACATAACAAAGTGGAACTGGTGGAGTGGATTAAGCGTGGTGTGAAGGACGATAATCCACATATACATGTACAATCAGAGTGGCAAACACAAATTTAGTTGGAAGGCTATGGGAAGTCATTTAGGGCAATTCCTTGAGAAGGATAAAATTTAACTATTATGGAAAACACTCTTAGCAGAGTTTTACCTAGTCAAGTTTGGAAAGTGACTTGCGCGTAGGTTGAATGATGACGTCAGTAAGGTATAAAGGTTCAGCAGTGCACATCGTGGAGAAAAGTGCACGAGTTAGAACTTTCCATATACGCTACGGAAAGAAGGGGAGTGTTAAATGTCACTTAATGTGAGTCATTCCAAGTAGAAGTCGACGTTGAGTGGGACCTAGTGAGAAGTCTCCGCGGGCACCACTCATAGTTAGAAATCAGTTGGAACGAGAGGATCATCCAGAGAATTTTGTCGAAAACCTACGATTCCTAAAATAGAAGAGAGCAATTGTGTGAAATGATTGGATGGGGTGCTAACTTAAGGTAACGTCATGAGTTCCTTAGAATGTGTGGAATAAGTTGACCTAAGAGAAAGTGATTATTATTCTTTTGGGTGGTATACACTATTAGACAGTGTGCCCTAACCTTTCTTCGAAAATAAGAATCTCGCCGGTAAGAGGTTCTTCCCGGTATTATTCTAAACTAGACTGGAATCATTGAACCCCACTTTCAAAACAGAATTTCATAAAGTAATGGGGATAACGTTTCATTTTGAGTAGGTTGTATCACCCTTAGCCGGGGAGTAGACGAGGTGATTAAATATTAGTGGAACCACGTGAAAGAAATTTTGAATTCATGGTGATCATTTCTTTTTCACAACGGATGTATCTAGCAAGTGACGTTTAGTACAGTAGAGTTTCGTGGAAGCACTCGTACCTGTTTATGGTGGACACACTGCTTATTGAAATTTTGTGTGGAAAAACCTTACCTATTCTCCCTCTGGTTGTTTGGAGGTGAGTGGATAATCATGATATTTGGATGGGCCGAGTTGGAGTCTGATGACTGTGGTGGAATTATCATGATTGTTTTAGGTGACTTTTGAATGTCGTAAGAGTTATGTCGCCGAAAATCGCGATTCGAAGAAATGATAAGAGTGGCCAAATGTTCGCGTGGTTTCTCTCAAAAAGGGAGTTTTGTGATTAAATATATACGAGTAATTGTTACGTAGTGAGGTGCGGCCTCCCAATCATATTGAGACAATGGGGGCCAATGATGTATAGGCTCGTCTTATGGGAATAGTAATGGATTGGAGCACAATGTGAAGTGCCGTTATTAAGGTGTGACTCTATAACTGATAGTATTGAGAGTGTTAAATAAGCTTATTGTGAGGCGGGGGTGGGGGGAATATAGAAATTCGCCTTACCTTACCGGGCATACCTTATTTTCCGAATTTCGGGACAAA
This sequence comes from Sambucus nigra, assembly GCA_949130495.1. Classification (NCBI taxonomy): domain Eukaryota; kingdom Viridiplantae; phylum Streptophyta; class Magnoliopsida; order Dipsacales; family Adoxaceae; genus Sambucus; species Sambucus nigra. The sequence goes on from OX422216.1 coordinate 331,970,068, forward strand.
ATTCCATTATTAGGGGGAAGTATGTAATACCCCGTATTTTTTGGCTTTTAAATTTGAGGATTTATTAAATTTAATTTGATATATTAATTTAATATTAATTAAGAAATTATTGTAATATTGACGAACGTGACGTGAGTCAAAAATTGTTGGGAATTTGTTGAATATTACTAGATGAGTAAAGTAATATATTAGATTGATTTTATTGAAAATTTTCACGAGTGAATAGAATGGAAATTATGGAAATTTAAGTCGGGATGCGCCTGTGTCGTGTCGGAACTAAATTATTATTATAAAAAGTGAATAAATTATAAGTATCCTGTATAGTCATTTTGAGTGCGCCAAAGTGTTTAGAAGGGTCAAGATAGTTAGAAAAGTGTATCCGGAGGTTTAGTTTCGGACTCGGGGCGTTTTTAGGCCTAATTGACATCCCGGGAGGGTATTTTAGACTTTTTGTATTTTTGGATAATTAAACGCACGAATTTTCTTAGGATATATCAGCTGTTTGGAGTTGTCTTTTAGGGTTGACAAACACCAAACCTAAGAACAACCATTAGAGAAGAAGGTGGAGAGTTTTTCAAGCAATCCAAGGCCAAGAACTCACCCGATTGCACCGCCACCACCACCAAAACATAGACCGCATGACGAGGAAGGCAACGATATATTTTTTATCAACAAATCAGATCCTTGAATCCCAGGCAAATATCTATCTTGCTTTGTTTTTAGTTAATGTTTCACCCATGTTAGTTTAGGATTGTTAAGAACATGTTTTATGGAATAAATTGACAATTTAGAGACTTTAAATCGCATGTTTTAGAGGAACTAAATATATTCTGTACATCTCAATCATATGTAGAGGATTACCCATGAATTTGTATAGATTTAGAAGAAATAAATCTAGAAAATAATTAGAAGAATGGATGTGTCATGAAAAATTAGGGTTCTTGATAATTATGTTAATTTTACTCCATTAATCCAATACCTTTGATGAATTTAGACATGTTTCACGTAGGAAATTATGTATATAGGTATATATGACTGCTAGTAATCTTGTTTGGATGTTTGGGGACCATTAATGGTGTTTTGGGGAAGAGTTTTTGAGGAAACCCATAGGCTGAATTTTGCAGATTCTGTGCAAGAGCTGCTTGATCAATCGATCGACCAAAAGCATTGATCGATCGATCGACCCTATTTCCTCGATCGATTGATTCGCCCTCGAAAACTGCAGATTTTTCCCATTTTTGTTTAATCCAGTTAAAATGTGTAGGAACCCTTGATTATTAATTATAGTGTATAATGGGTTATGAAGAGGACCACTAGGGTCTAGGGAGGCTCCGTTGAGTGAAATTTAATATGGAATGAAATTGTGGGTTAACGAGGAGTTATTCGTACATAGGAAATTATGAGTATGTTCACTAAAAGATTGGGACTCGTAAAAGATTTAGACCAGGAGGTAAGTGAGGGTATACCTACTGAAATTATACTTAGTGAGATAGAAAACTTTGAGAGATGAGAAGGAAGTATGAAATAAATTATAAATGAGAAAAAAAGAGACGAATCCGTTATGCGAGATAATTGAGTAATTTGTGCTAAGAGCGGATAATTATATTAATTGGTTGTGGGAGCACCTAATTTAGAAAATGTGAATATTTATATATATGACTGTGTGACTATGCATATATTATGTATCTGTGTAAAAATCATACCCGAGCTACTTGCTATCACGGAGGTTTCCGTGCTGGGACAGACTTATCTCGATTGGATCTTTATGGGGGATATTGAATCGTACCCTAGAAGATAGTATACTAGATACAGGCTATCTGAAAATGATAATCATATGTTCTAAGAGACGTGAGGGTATGTGCTGACCTCTTAGGATTTGGAACTATGCTTCGCCTCCATTTGTATGTGTATTGTGTTAATACAGTTCGAGAGTGATTCCGAACGAGTATTCCCCTTAGTATGAGTGATACGGGGACTTGATAGCAGAGTATGTCAACACCATAGATTTATGTGGGGTGCAGATAGTATATATATAGATTATATGAGTGATTGATATACATACATATATATATATATATATATATATATATATATATATATATATATATATATATATATATATATATGGAAACTTTCTACTATGTGTACAAGTAGTTAAGTAATGAATAAATGCTTCAACTTTGTAACAAGTGTTCGTGAATTCTTTAACGATACTGAGGGGTTCTAAGTAATGCAACAAAATGGAAGAGATTAACGTTCTAAAACTAAATATCATGGCTTTAGTATTTCTCGATATAAACTTCATGGGAATAAGTTAGATAGACTTATGAGATTAGTAGGACGCTAGGCGTTCACACTAGATGAGAGGTGAGAATTCTCAAGAGAGTGTCGCGTACTAACATGGTTGTCACATTAGTCGGTAAGAATTTTAAATAATTGCTAAACTATTTTAAACTATTTTACACTCGGGCTCTAACCCGTTTCCTATTATTTCTCTTTCTCTTGTATATATATGTATGTATTATAGGTGCCCAGCCACAGGGGGTCATGCATAGGTTCTTTAGATTTGACGTGCTGCAGCCTATGTGGGAGTTTCATGCCTTTGCTTTAGATGACCTCGTCATTGATTATGTTCCTATTTTAGTTCTTCTTAGTTAGGGCATGTGTCGCCCGAATTCCTATTCCGTTTGAATTTGTCAGAGATTTATGTTCATCTTGAGATTGTCAGGATGATTTCATTTATGGTTCTTAAACTTGGTTTGTTTTATCTAGATGGTTTAATTCTTGTGTGTTAATTACCATCCTTAGTATTTATGTGATTCTTAAACCGTTGGTTATTATTAGAGGTTTTCGTACTGGAATTTAATAAAATGAAAATAAGACTTTAAATTGTTTTGACACTTAGCTTAATTACTTAGGGTGTTCAAATTGGAAATATTATTTTACGACGGTGATGCTGAGAATGAACCAACCGTTCAACTTGATTGTAATTTAATAAAGGACTGATCACATGGTATTTAATTAGGCAGGGTGATTCAATTAATATGAGTGTTCACAGTCTAACTCCACGATTTCTTTCAAATCATTCCACAATATTACCCACAATTATTGGGAGTTCTTCAATATATTCTTGCACTAACAATCGTATGACGAGAACTTTGTCTCAGGTATACATAGAAATCTCATACTTTTTCATTGTTAATATTTCTTTAAACATTTTCACCTATTTGTCTTTGTTCGCGGGTATCTATTCCATCTTCTCATTTTTCTTATGGACCCATCATTCCCTCAAGGATGAGTAGTTCATCAAGCCATCCCCCTGCCAATGCTGCCACTAGTTTAGCTAGGGTATTTTATCTTCCTTCGAGCATTTTCCTTTCACAATGACTTTGAAAAATTGTGTCCACCCGCCTATTTTAATACCGGATGGACAATATTCTACTAAAATAAAATAGGAATCTCAGTATAGTTCATTCTCAGCATCATTGTCGCAATAACGATATAATATAAATAATACGAACGAACGATATAATTATAAATAATGAAATAATCGTCATGCATAAGTAGATCATAAGAATGGACCGAATAAACCATCGATCACCAAATAAAACATCCACAATAACTGAATAAATAAACTAAGTACTAAAATATAAATGTCTAACATAAATATAAAAGCATGGTAGTAAAATAATAGCCTATCCATTTATGGGCAATACATCCAACAATAAACTGAAATGACTGATCCTATTTAAATAAAATTGACTAAGGCGTCTAAGTAAAGATGTATTTTCCACAGTTGCTACACGAAAAGAATGGATCTATCCCTACCGTCCCGGCTGCTACTACTGTACACCTAGGGTGTAAAAAGGAAAAATAAGCAATGATAAAATCCTTCGGGTTAATGACCGAAGAGTAAAAAATATTTTGCAAGTATATCATTGTTTTAAATTGATTAAAATAGTAGTGAATTACTTTCAAGATTAACGGGTCGCACTCGCGTGAGATAACCTCACATCTCAACTATAGTGCACACCTAACGTGTTCATTTTAATATATTAATTAAACTACACGGTCTAACTATGATATATTACTGCTAATTAAGCCCAATCCGGCTAATACTCTATATTAGCCAAGTATAAGTACCTTCACTAGGTACTCGTTCATAAACAATATTATAGTGACACACTTTTTGTAAATAATTATTCACGTTATAAACATAGCATAGCTACACTTGTCCTATAAATAGATATACACACTATATTGTAGAAACATACATATATATCACTCTCTATATCCGTATAACCGTATCCCAAGAGCTTGGACCTCGTGGAACATTTCTCGTGTGTTATCTGACTCTAGGCATCACCCCTCACACCGAACCAACGGGTCGAAATCTCACCACTAATCCCAAATGAATGCACATACAATAGAGGCAGTCATAAACATACATCTGTGGGTCGTAACCATACCACATCGCGCTTAACTGAACTCGAAACCAAAACTTATCATCACACACGGATAGTAGCCATACAACAATACTATGACCTGGGGAGTTAACCCAACACCTGCAAGTCAACACCAGTGTGGACTGCCCACTACACGCAACCTCCTACGATAGCACCCCTGAGTAGGTATGTTTAAATAAAACAAGTATCATCCACACATACATATATATACACGTCACTCTAATATGTATATATAATAAGTAACGAACTCATACCCATGTCCCACCATGCACGGTCCACCCGATCCCGAAGTACGAACAAACTTTTCGATTAATTATTTAATCAGTCCTTTACCTGAGTACCCTAGTTAATTATTAAATTCCCAAATAATTAATAGGAACAAAATATAGTTTTAATTAAATATCTGTTTACTTGGATAACCTCCCACATACTCGCTTGAGTTCATAAAAATCCTCGGAACATTTTCATGATTCAAACTTGACCCAAACCCACGGGTTGATCGAATGAAATCCCATCTCGTTTAAAAGAAAATGGCATCTCATTTAAACGATGTTCGAATGAGATTACAGAAATCCAGATCTGAAGCATTTTTCTTAGGCGGGATTCATCCCCAAAAATCCAATTTCGTTTATAATATTCTTCCTACCAAAATTTCAAGAACCGTAAACCAATTATAAATGAGAAAAGATGATTCCACCCTTGTCTATACAATTCTCACATAGTAACACCCATAAACTCAAGATTCAAGATCCTTTATCGAATTGATTTTCAAAGACTCAATCTTTTTTTATCTAAGTTCTACATATTCTTCCTTCAAATCCAAAAATTTTATTTCTAGTTACTAGTATAATCAAACTTGATAAATCATCCGATTAAGATCCTTAATTCCTTACCATTTAAGTTTCAACATCATTTGATCAAGTTTTAATCTTGCATGCTTTAGAGCTCCAATTTCTATTTTAAACCAAGAAAATAATTAACTGCATTAAAATTGCAATATAAAAAAATTAACTACTTGCCTCGATGGATTGGAATTCGAAGTTCTCAACTCATTTAATAATGGTTTATGTCCTCTTTTTTCTCCTTTCCAAGTTTCCTCTTCTTTCTTCTTCTTTTTCTCTTCTCTAGGGCTCTCTCTCTCTCTCAATCGCTTGTGTAGAATATGAAAGGTGGAGTACCATCCACCTTCCCAACCTCTTAGATATCATCTCAATTTACCTAATCCCATTTTTCTTCTTAGCCTTAAATATAAAATGACCATCCAAAATCCAAATAACACTCGGGTACTTATTCTGGATTATTTCCACCCTTCTCGGATCATCGGTGCACTCAAAAAGGTCATCCGAGTCACCTAACTCCAAACATTAATCCTTTATCCCAGTAATTAATATTTACTAAAAATCCAATTTAACTTCCCCAATTAAATTAATTATATAAAGCACGGGGAAATAAATTAGTAATAAAAGTATGTGGTATTACACTCATGAGTTTTTCATCTTTGTTGGGATCTAGTGCTAGCCTCCCCCTTTCATTTAGGGGAATTATTATGCCCGCAGGGGTGACTATCCCTGAGTTACCATTTTATGGTAGGATATCTGTACCGTGAGTGCATCTTCCTATGAACAATAGGCGTTAGATCAAAGCTCTGTCTACTCAGTTAATGTTCGGTGTAGCCTCGAGTAGGCCTTCCTTATCCATTACTCTGTTAGAGCATGTAACTTAGTATGTTTGGTTTTCAAAATTGTCTTCACAACATTTATTCACTTGAATTATTATTTGGCATATTTTTTGTGTTTTATCTTTTGTTCTCAAGTTAGCATGAGTGATCCCACTCCTCATTCTATTCAACATATTGAGTCTTAAGAAACTGTCATGATTCACTCGATCACTTTTCCCTTTGTGGGGATTCAGGTATATATTTTTTGTTATTTTCTCAGTTCTTCTTCAAACTTGTGTATTATTTCTCAATCTCTAATGTTTATTTTGAAATTAAGGTTGCACTCATCTCGAGCACTACTGTTTCTAAGGAAGTTCTGGTACTTGGTGTGATCTTTTTATACCTTTACTAGTTCTGGGAAAACAATTCCTTATGTGATAAAACTATTTCTTAACTTTTATGTTACACATATGCCACACTGGAGTGTTCCTATGATGGTGGAGGCTCAGGTATTTATACTATCATACTTTTGTTCTTGTTTGGTCATACTGTCTAAATTCTCGAGCAGTTAGTCATCGTATTTCTATGTTTTTGGGTGAGTACTACAAGCCCTCCCACAATTGTGGAGCCTCGGGTATTAAACTACAATACCATTTATTTAGTTGCTTTCTCTTCCAAAATACTTGCTCGCCTTCTCAATCATGTTTCCTTGTTTTTCAGGTGAACTACGAGGGCTCCTATATCTATGGACCCTCAGGTACTTAATTATTTCACCTTTAAAGTTGAATTTTCTCTTACTTTGAAAATATTGTCTCATTTTTCTCATCATATTTCCTTATTTCAGATGAATATTTTAAGCACTCATATGTCTACATAGCCACGGGTACTAGACCATTATACCTTCTACTTATATTGTGCAAATATTTGAATTCTCTTCTCAATTTGCTTCTTTATTTTCAAATTAAGGTTGTGATCATTTCCTTATCTGTGGAGCCATAGACCGAGCTGGGGGTGATCATTTTCCAATTTTAGTTGTTGAGAGTGCACTATCACGATCTCAATGGAATGATTTATATAATTAAATATCGAAACACAAATCCAATTTTATTTTTTTTACCCTAAGCATACATCTAGGTGATAAAATAGATAAAATAAAATATACAATCAACAAAGGATAAGTTTGAGGGAAAATACCTTATGGGAAAAACCTTTTATTTCAGCACTTTAAAAATAATAGATTATAGTCAACTTAAAATACTACTTAACCCTAACCACAAGTATAATGCGATAGTCTTCACAAATCTCTAAAGAATACTACTCGGTCAGGAGTAGTCAGCAGGTGGTGTTCCACGTCAGTCTTTGTCTTCTGCGGTGATCCATCAAGTATCACAAGGTCAGCAGTAGAGATGATCTCTCCACAAGAGTAGTGTATGAAAATATACAAAACTACATAGGTTTTAAAAAGATTCCCACAAATCTATTTGGGGATGAGTTTTCTGAGTCAAAAGTGTTTTCTAAACATAAAAGTGTGAAATTTTTTGCAATAGGTATGCATACATCATTCTAGAAAAATCCTTAAAAAAATCAACACGAACAGGTATTTATAAGGTGAACACAAATTTTGAGACAGGGACTCGTTGGAACAAAAATAAGGTTTTTTCGAATGAGAATAGCATCCCGTGAGAACAAAACAAGAGTTCGTTCGAATGACATTGCTATCTCATTTGAATTACCTCCAAATGACCTTCAAACAATGCAAAATAGTATGTCGTCATTAGATGTTGTTTAGATGTAAAGATCGAACGATGCTTTGAATGATTTTGACATCTCGTTCAAACGAAAATTCTTTCTCATTTGAACGAGGTCCGTGAACTTTGAAAAAAAATTAAATAAAGAATGCCTCGATTATAAAGCTAAAAAAATCATGTTTCATTTTTAATAAAAATAAAACTTCCCAAAAAAATTTAATTAATAAATTTAAATTCCTAAAACCTCTATGCCTTCATAAAATGGAGAACCATTTAACATGGAGATTCAGTTCTTCGTAATGGCTCGAGTCGAAGTGTAACGGGATACGTCAAACTAAATGTAAGCCTAAGCTATGAGAAATTACAGAAAATTTGCTCTTACAATTCTCCTCCTTTGGCTATTTCGGTACAAAAATAAACACCGGAATCCATATTACATCCAAAATCCTCTAAGACATTAAATTATCCTGATACCCTCCCAAAACCCAGAAAATGGATTGGTACAAGGAAATAATGTCTTCAAATGATTTCTTCAATTCTCCACTTCTTCTTATTCTTCTCTTCTTGATATTCCCTTGATCTTCTAATCTTCTAATCAATGCCCAAGGGAACCTATACACATGAAACAAGAACAATACCCGTGATGCATAGAATTTGAAATATAAAATTAAACTCATCCGAATTTCTCCCTCATAAAACAAACTCATGTAATCCCCCCATAATTTGTTCTCCCCCTTTATTTTGCCCGAAACAGACAAGGGGTAGAAACTAAAGCATTAAAATGGAGAGCGTCGCAAAAGATAGAATATTGTCACAAAGATATATCAAATAGTAGCATGTAATGATAAACTCAAAGGCATAACCAACTGTTTCTCAATTTTTCTATTTTTTCTCAAGTATAATTTGTACAAATACAACACACCATAAAATTAACACAAAAATACCCGAATCATGGAAGCGAAATGTAGGGGTGTCAACATATTCCATAGGTTAATTAACATAGACAAATACAACACATGCGTACAGTGGATTGAGACACCACTAATGAAACATCTCAAAGTCTACCTTAGGTGAAAACAATTGTGAAATCATGTGAAATTAATTTAACCAAATTGACAAATCAAGACCGTAAGTGATTCTCGCACCAATGACACCCAAAACTATATATTATTTTTTTGAGATTTGTATATTTTGTGCAAACCCATCGATCTTCTACTTAACTCCCTTAAAATCTCACATATAACAATTATTTTGAAGAAATTAATGCTCATTTGAGGCAAAGCATCAATGATAAAGAAAATGGCCTAGCACTTTTGTTTTTATGTGCCTTTAATCTTTTTGGTGTCTTTCACAGCCCAATTTTATTGCTTAATATATAATAATTTTACTAGAAATATGATTTTTTAAATCCGGGCAATGGTCCTTACATGCAAAACTTTTTATCATATCGTTTGTCACATTTGGTTCGTCTTAGAGAAAAATTGAGATGAAAACACTATGATCGACATATGACAAGCAAGTGCAATACTCAAATAAGTTCATGCTCATTTGCATTAAACGATACAAGGAGTTAAACATGTAGCTAGTTATCATCAATTCACATGTTAATGACTCCGCACATTCTGAAGAACATACACTTTTTTCCCTTTTTAAATTTTTTGTCAAAATAAAATCTTTTTATATTTTTCACTTTTCATAAATAACTCTGAAAATCTTTTTGTATTTTTCAAAAAATTTCAATAAAAATAAAACTCTTTTTGTATTTTTTGGAAAATATTTCAAAATAAAAATATAAATACAATGATAATACAATCTAGCAATAAGCATGTAAAATATGAACATGAAAAGCATCTTATGCTATAAACAAGTCTCAACCACAATTATTACGCCCAGAGGATCTCTCAAAAGGAGATGACATCCTAAGAAATTCCTCCATCAAACTGTGTGAAGTTTTGACTAAATACTCTAATTTCTCTCTAACACTCTCAAAATCTCTCAAGTGATGTGCGGGATCATACGGAGTAACATGTGTCGAAGTGTGTGAGGTAACTCGTGTAGGAGCAAACCGGGGAACATAACTATGAGGCACTCTCCCGATATCAAAACAAGACTCTCTAAGGTGACCTCCATGTTTGCAATGGGAACAAAAATATATGGGATTGAATTAACCTTTCTCAAAATGTCTAGGACGCACTCCCCTAGGTGGGTTAGGTCGAGGGCTATAAGGATCTAACACAAACTCAGGAACCAACTCAAGTGCAGCATGATAAGTGGATGCATTGTCATAACCTATTCCTTGCCTCTCAACGTTACCTCAAGAGAGAACGATGAGCATCTTTTCAACTTTATTAGATGTGTCATCTATTGTGAGCTTGACCTACCGGGCACAATCGAGATAGCTTTCGAGTTGGGATACACGGGATTCAAGTTTCTCATGAGTCTCTAATGAATATTGAATATTTCTCGCAATACTAGCCACGGTTTTGGTCAAATCGATCTTTTACCATCCTAAAATGATCAGCAACTCACTTTAAGAATCATTCACCTTCTCGAGTTGACTCATTGATGCCTCACACCCTCTCAAAACTTTCACCTCTTTCTCCAAATCTAGCACCCTAAGAGACAAATCCTTATTGATCTTTTTTGTCTTTAAAGTCTCGGTGTAAACATCACTAAATGCCATTTGGAAACCACCTTCTCCCTAACTCAAAATAACTTCCTCACTTTCATTATCTCCCGAGTGAATCGAAATATCATCAAGTCTTTCATGTTTAGATATGTCCTTATCAGCGTGGGAAAAACTAGAAGTGATAATGTGACTAGACATAAACGCAACACATGGTTCATGTGGTGATTCTCCCCTTGAATCAATTGAATCAACATTTGTCTTTAGCCTAGTGGGACACTCATGTTCCTTGTGATCTTTACCCTCACAATTAAACATCTAATCTCCTCCTCTTTCTCTCCCCCGCTCGTGCCCCCATTCTTATTTTTATTTTTCTTAAAAATCTTTTCTTTGGAAGAATTTTCTTTTGAAATTTGAGAAACCTCTAATACAATTTCCAAAATGGCCAAGTCATCACAATCAAAATCAACCTCAGATTCACACTCACAAACTTTCTTTTTCTTCTTTTTCTTAGTTTGAGTATTTAAAGAAATCCCTACTTTCTTAGGTTTAGTGGTTTTTGGTAACATATCAATCTCCTATGTTTGAAGATCTTCTACAAGTTCTTCTAACCAAAGAGTGTCTAGGATCCCTAATGAATTAAGCATGGTGACCTTAGGAATAAAACGGGCATAGAGTGACCTCGAAATCTTTTTCACAATTCACGTCTCAAGAATTTTCTCCCCCAAATTAAAACTAGAATTAACAATGTCTAACAATTGTGCATAAAACTCATCAAATGACTCTAACTTTAGCATAGTGACGGTCTCAAATTGGGTGGTCAAATTTTGAAGCTTTGATGCCTTTACAATGTTTTTTCCCTCGTGTGTGAGCTTGAGGGTATCCGAAGCCCCTTTAGACGTGGTGAACATCATGATGCGGCATAACTCATTAGGGATGGTGGCTCCAAAAATAGCACTCAAATCACGAGAGTTAAAATTACTCCTCGTATAGTCATTACCAGTCCATAAAGAAATAAGTTTAGGACTGACAACATTATCAGCGGTGGCAGTGGGAGGAGTCCACCCTCTTTCACAAACTAGCCAAAATCGTTCATCTATGGCTTTTAGATCTGACCTCATCCTATATTTCAAAAATGGATAATGCGTGCCATTAAAGATACACATTCGATAATACAAATTATCCATTAAAATTCGGATTTTCAAGGATCAACACTTTGTCAAAAAAAATTGACATCAAAGAAAAAACATTTTGAAAAAATATTACACCGTATTTTTTTGTAACCGACTCTAATACCAATTTGAGCGAATTGCTATGAGTGAAAAAAAACTCTTTGAAAAATTAGGATCACATGATAAATCAGTGCAACCTTTTCTGATACCAACTTGAGAGTTCGCTATCACGATCTTAGTGGAACGATTTATATAATTAAATGTCCAAACACAAATCCAATTTTGACTTTTTACCCTAAGACATACGTCTAGGTGATAAAATAGATAAAGTAAAACATGCAATCAACAAAGGAAAACTTTGAATAAAAATTTCTTACGGGCAAAACCCTTTATTTCAGCACTTTGGAAATAATACAAGACAATCGACCTACAAAACTATTTAATACTAGCAACAAGTATAGAGCGTTAATCCTCACAAATCTCTAAAGAATACTACTCCATCGGGAGCAGTCCACAGCTGGAATTCCACCCTCGATATCCACCGATCAACCTTTGTGTTCAGCAGTGATCCCCTTGATTATCACAAGTTCAGCAGTAGGGATGATCTCTCCACAATAGTAATGTATGCAACGATAAAAAACTATATAGGTTTTAAAAGGATTACCACAAATATATTTGGGGATGAGTTTTGTGAATCAAAAGTGTTTTCTAAATATGTAAGTATGAAAATTTTTACAATAGGTACGCAGAAGTCGTTCTGTCAAAAGTCGTAGAAAAAATAAACACGAAACAGGTATTTATAAAGTGAACACAAATTTTGAGGTGGCGACTCATTCCAACTAAAATAAGGCTCATTCATATAAGAATAGCATCTCATGAGAACAAAATAGGATTTAGTTAGAATGACATTACTATCTCGCTTGAACCATCTTCAAACAACCTTGAAATGATGCAAAATAGTACACCCGCGTTAGATGCTCATTATATGTGAAGATAAAACAATACTTTTAATGACTTTGACATATCGTTCGGATGAGAATGCTTTCTTGTTTGAACGAAGTCAGTGAGCTTTGAAAAAAAAATGCCTCAATTTTTAAACTAAAAAATCTTATTTCGATTTTAATAAATATAAAACATCCAAAAATAAATTTAATGAATAAATTTAAATTCCTAAAATCTTTATACCTTCATATAGTGGAGAACCATTGAACCTGGAGATGTTGGAGATTCAGTTGTTCATAACGGCTCTAGTCGAAGTGTAACGGGATATGCCAAGCTAATTGTAAGCCTAAGCTATGAGCAATGACAAAATATTTGCTCTTACAGTTGTAGATCTTTCTTCTGGGGAGAGGGTAGAGCTTATTGACTTCTAAAAATCCCTTCCTAATTAGTTTAATCAAAACTTAAAATAGTTAAGAAGGGTCCGAATTTTTTTCTTGAAGAAACTCTTTTAATAACTCCAATGAAAACTCAAATGTTTTTTAACAAGAAATTTCAGTTACTTCGAATCTTAAATGTTTAAAAGAAATTTAAACACCTATAGAAGTGATAGCAAGAGTAAAGCAAGTATCAAAAACATTCACATAGAAGATAATATTTTATCGTTGTAAAACCCCAATCAAACTGGGGAAACATCGACGACTCCCTCTACGGAGTAAAACTGAAAATTCCACTAAAATGAGTTTTAGAGTACAAGCAAGTTACATACTATCCACACAAATCTGATCTAAATTAAGTCAAGAAATTATACCATCACTCCTAGTTTTTCTCTGAATTTTTATGGCTCTGATTGTTGTCTTTAATGTCCTCCAAAGCTTAACTCCTTTGCTCCTTCTTACGTCGACTCTGATGGTAAAATCTCTTTACCAACACAACTTTAGTGATTTTGTGTGACAGTGTAGTGAAGTGATTTGCCAAACACATGCATGAAACTCACTCACAATTATACAAACGATATTTCTACAAATTACGGATTTGTTTTATAAATGACATGCAAGAGTCTGAATAAACTTTTATTGAAAAATAGGCTTCTTTTTAATCTCAGATCAAAAAATAATCCTGCTATTAAAAAGAGCCAAGATCCTATGTGTCTCAACCTTATTTCTTTACAAATTTATTTCACAAAATGTGAAATATAACCTGGGAGACATAAACGTCTTTAGATCTGAAAAATCTTGAAGTCTTTTTTTGAAAAAAAAACTTGAAAATAGAGAAGGATATTTATAGGGTAACTTTGTGATAAAAATGTTTAAGAACTAAAAACCCAACAGAGAGATGATTTCTATATAAATAAATTAGTTCTAATCAACTAAACGTGACTCTATAAATTTAGTCGGACCTACAAGTCTAAATGAAGTGAGACGAGATCTCAGTTCAGTGAAGGTGTTGGACAAGAGATGTAAACCAAAGAGTATTTGATCACGAAGAAATAAAAATTCTAAAAATCTCAAAGAAATTTTTGGGAAAATTTGGCAAGAGTTTGGTTTCAATTTTTCTTTTTCTCTCTTATTTTTCCTCTCTCTCTCTTCTCTCTCTCTCTCTCTCTCTTATTTCTACCAACTCTCAGACTCTCCAAAATATTGTAAATGATCGAAACTAAGGCTCTATTTATAATGGACGATGGAAGGATCAAACAGTTGTAAATCATGTGGCTCATAGTGCACTGCACTTAAACGTTCTCTGATCAGCTCAAATAGGTAAGACATGGATTGAGATAAAACGCATTCAGGTCATTGATGAATTCAAACCAATATTCCATATTTAATCTCAAGAATGTGAGTGGAAAGAAACACAATCTAGACCGTCCTCTGTGTAACACGTGTATGGTGAACGTGTGTTTTCATAGTTTTCAAAGTTTTAAAAATCTCAGTTGCTACCCCAAATGTCTCTACCGCTTTTGGATTCTATCCAAGGATATTTTTAGGAACTTTGAGATATTATAAAAAGGCCCAAACATTTTTAAAACCAAATTTTAATTGCTTAAAAATAGATTGTAAATGTTTAAAAAAATCCTAAAAATCTTTAAAATATTAGAAATATTTTTAAGCCAATGTGAACACACACACACCCCTCATACACACAATATGAAGAATGAATTCAGTCCTAGGTGTTGAGTTTTGTTGGTTGTAATACCTTTTCAAGGCTTGATGTTGTTGATTTAGATCATTAAGAGGCATGAGGTTTAGGATTAGATATAGGATGACACAATTTTGTCTATATTTCCAAACTAGATAGGATCCTATATTTTAGACTCAAGTGAGTCATATATATAGTGTGCTTTAACTTCTTAGTCATATTACCCCTTTGTTACTGTCAAGTATTGCTCTTAACTATATATTTTAACTGCTTATAGGAGAGAAACCAGCGCAGGCTCTCGGATAGTATGCTCACTCCTATTGTCATGCAAGTAAGTCCATATTCTTTAAGTTAATTGATCATTTCATTTCTTTTCTTAGTGTGTTTATCCCTTACTTTTTTTATTCTTAGGAGGAAGAATCTGAGAAAGCTGACGAGGAGGACGAAAAGAACTTTAAGGCAACTCAATCTATTTGAGTAGAGTGGTGAAGACTTTATTGATGTGTCTGACTCGATATTAATAAACATCGATTTTTACTTGTTGGATGTAGATGCCCCACATGTCAACTTGAAGGACTTATGGTCTCACTCGAATAAGATTCGCGAAGAGGAAAAGGTCATATCAAACTTGATGTTTGAGCATCACCCAGAGACTTTCACTAGCCATTATATTCGCAATATTGAGTCTATCTCTATTTCTAATTTGATGATACTTTCAAATTATATATGTTACTTCATTAAAACTCCACCAAGTAAGATTACAAATGCCCTTACTAGCAATTTCCTTAGCATTTTTTACTTCTTTGCTCATATATGTTTATGAACATTTGCAAGACATTTGCCTCTCTTTTTATAAGGATATTTATCTAACTTGTGCGTGTACTTTAAAATCTTTCTTTGCTTTCGAGGAAATGATGTTAGTATGTGAAGTAACTTGTGCATTTACTTTGCAGTTGTTTCTTTTACCTTATACTATGTGACTATCTTCTCGTAAAACTTATTTATTTTTGCTAGTAATCTTTGATAATTTTTATTGTCTTTCCCTTATAATGTGGGATTATTTGATCGAAAAATCTTATATATTACTTTTATAAATAATTTTTTCGAGCAAGTTATCATTATTAATATGGAATGTTCACCCTTATATTGTGGGTTGTTATTCTCGTTGTATTTTTCTTTTAAAATTATAAATATAAATGTGCAAGTATATCCCCTCTAAATACTGTGAGCAGAGTCAACTCATATTTTAGAAATTATGTAGTACATTGCTCACTAAATTTTGTTATGATGACATTAATTTCAATGTACATCCCTTCAAAATATTGCAAGAAATGACAAACTTGTTAAATAGAGAAGCAATATGTCCTCGTACTTTGGAAATTATGTAATGCTTTGCTTGCTAAATTTTTTTATTTGGACATTGACTTGAAAGTGTATCCCCTTAAAATTTTAGGAACAAAGGTAAGTTTGTTAAACCAGCAAAATGTATTTTTTTATACTTTAGAAATTATGAGGTATCTTGCTCGTCGCCTTTTTTCAAAAATTAAATTTTAAGTGGACATTAACTTGAAAATATATCCTCTCAAAATGTGGCGAGCAATGCACTTTTCCTCATTTTTTTAAAGAATCTTTTCCCTTATAATGTGGGAATCCTGGTACTAGTCTACTCATTACATTCAGTGAATAAAGTAATATGATGAGAACCTGGAATGTATCCCCTCACACAATTTTTCAAGAAGATATATAAAATCTCGTCGTTTATATAATACAATAATATAATTGTCATTATATAACTTTGGAAAAAAACTAAATATAACCAATCATGGGCTATTGTATTCATTATGTCAAGCTTGACATTTTCATTTACAGATCGCACAATAAGGTTTCTTTCATGTATAAGAAACTTTAAATTTCATAAAAGAAAATATGAAACAAACATAGGGATACCTAAAGCATAGTACTTCTTAATCCACTTGCAATTGATTGACTGGATTCATTAACCCTCAGGTTCTGAAATCTAGCAATACTTGATTTTCCCATTCCTCTAATTATGAAAGGCCCTTCCTAATTGGGTTTCAACTTGGAGGCATACATAATTTTGAGGTGATGAGTGGATACTCGAAGAACTAATTCTCTAACCTGGAATTCTCTAGGCTTGACTAGGTTCTCATAGGCTCCTGAAAGTTATTGAGTATAGACTTTGAAATTTTCTTTAATTTTTTCTATATGCTCATCTAATGCTTCCAATTGCACATGCTTTGGATCTGATATCATATCATGGTTCAAAGCCATTATCGTGGAATGTACTATCAATTCCATAAGTAAGACTGAAAGGGGTAAACCCAATTGTCTTCCTTTTTAAAGTTCTGTAGGCCCACAAAACCATTGGTAGTTTGTCATCCCATGTTACGGGGAGATCCTCTAACATTTTCTTTAAAATATTTATCAAGGTTTTATTAGTTGCCTATGAATGTCCATTCCCTTTCGGATATAAATGGTGGAACTATAATGAATCATCTTATATTTATCTGTGAGTTGTCCCATCTATTTGCATAAGAATTACTTTCCATTATCTGTAAGGATGAACTTGGAGATGCCAAACCTATAGATAATATACTGATAAATGAACTATGTAACTACTTGATTAGTCATCCTTCTCAAGTGTGCTTCTGCCCATTTGGTGTATAACTTTGTGGCTACTAGGATAAATGACTTTGCGTGAAAGGCTGGAGTAATCTTTCCTACTAGGTCAAATTTCCAAGTGTGAAATGGATAAAGAGAAGTCAAACTCTGTAAGCTCACTGGTAGGGCATGGACTATGTTCCCATGCACTTGATAGGTCCTGCATCTCTTTATAAAGTTAATGGATTTTTCTTTCATTGTGGGCCAATAATGCCCCAACGTCATCAATTGATCGTACAACTTTTCTCCACCCATATGCAAGGGTTTGTGATCTTTCTTCAACACTTTTCCACTTTTTATTTAGTAACAAAATTCAAATATTTCTCATTGTATCCCTTCCTATACAATTCTTTGTTGACTATGTAAAATCGAGCAACCTTTTTCTTTAGGTAAATATCATTTTCCTGCTATATGGGAAACTCTCTATCTTTGAGATAAGCAATGTAAGGATTTATCTAATCATTAACCTCCTTAAAGAAGTTGGATTTTCCTAGCTAGTCAAACTGGGTCTAGCACTTCAAATATACTTCCCGCGATTGAGCAACCTTTGTTCTCATGTTGGACCAAAAGTAACCTGCATATTGCCAATGCCTATTAAGTGGGACACATGTGTCCCCATAATGCGTATAGTGCATTACTTTCAACTTCTTGTGATGTTCTTCTTCTCCCGTGTATCTTGTCAAGTATCCCCCAAGGATTTTGAATTAAAAAGTTATTTGGAGCAGGTAAAAGCTCGTTAACACTCATAGCTTCATACTTCCTTCATGCATTTCCAATTACTTAACTATGGAGACTCTTTAATATGTGGGATCCTCACCTGAAAATAGAGATTTGACTCTTGTGGGCGTTGTTCTTCTTCAAATGGCGATTATAGCTTCTGGTTTGTCCATCTCTAACTTCCTATTAATTATTGCGAGAGCATTAAGATGTCTATTCATAGTCCTAGGATATGGCTCTATTTTGATAGTCAAAAATTCATTTCACAAGCTCTAGATAATTATTTGGTAGGGAGAAAGGTTAACATGCTTGAGGGAAACTCTCTATTAACTTATTTAACTACAAGTTTAGAATCCCCTCATATGCATAGTACTTAAACAACTTTTCTCAAAACTTCTAACAACCCAAGGATGAGTTCTTCATATTCTACTTCATTATTTGAGAACTTAAAATCCATCTTGCAAGAAATAATTATTTACTCTTTGTTATTAGAGAGATTGATTCTTGTCCCCTTGGTACCCTATGTTCACGAACCATCAAATTATGTTTTACACTTTTCCATCTCTTTAACCAAACAATATTGGAAGTTATTTCCTCGAAGCTCCTCGCTCAGAGGTTAAAAATTCTTACTTGGGAAATTGGATAAGATATCTGATATGGCTTGGATTTTGACAGCCTTTGGAGCAATACACTTTAAATCATATTCAAAGAGTATAAGGACACATTTGGTTTCTCGCCCCATTAAGATTGTTCTGGAGAGAGGATACTTAATGGGGTCAGAATGGATGATGACGTGTGGGATAAATGCGAGCAAGTAATGCCTTAGTTTTTATGCTACAAACACCAAGTCCAAACAGTGCCTTTTCGCACTTGAGTACCCCGACTGAGTATCAGATATTATTATGATTAAATAATATATAGGCTTTTATTGTCTTTCGTTCTCCTAGTAAATCAAAGCCCCAATGGACTTCTCGACAACATTTAGATATAAAAGAAAGGGCTTACATGTTGTCGGGGGAATTATTGTTAAGAAAGAGACTACAACTTCTTTGATCCTCTTAAAATATTTTAGTTGTTAATTCTCCCATACCCACTTCACCTTATCTTTCAAGAGAGGTGAGAAAGGATGAGTAATTTTTACCAAAGCTAGTATAAACCTTCTTAGATAAGAAACTTTGCCCAAGAAACTTTTGAGATGCCTCTGACATCGTGGCAGTGCCATCATCAAAATTTCCTTTTTATACTCAAGCTCTAGTTGTACACTTTGCCTGTTAACAATAAACTCGGGGAATTTGCCTACAATTATCCCAAAGGTACACTTACAGGGGTTTATCCTCATCTTATACTTGATGTAGTGTTCAAAAAATCTTCTTAGTTTTTAAATTTTCCTGATCTCCATTTTAGATTTCACCACAAATTCATCCATATATATTTTTATTATATCATGATATAAATTATGAAATATCTCCATTATGGTTTGCTTGCACGTTGCGCCGACAATCTTCAAGTCGAACAGCATAACCGTGTAGTAGAAGTTAACTGGAGAAGTCCTGAAAGTTGTCTTCTCCGCATCTGTAAGATCCATTTCAATATGATTGTAACCAACATACCCATCCATGAAGTTATACATTTCATGTCCGGCAGTCGCATCTACTAATGTTCGGTAATTAAAATTCATGTTTGGGACATGCACACTTTAAATCTCGGTAATCCACATAGATTCGAATTTGCTTTTTACTTTTCTTAGCAATGGGCACAATGCTCGATAATGAAACAGGATGTTGGATAGGTTTGATTAATCTCACAGCGAGTAGCTTCTCTAGTTCTGATTTAATCTTTAAACCTAGCTCAACTTTGAAAATGCATGTGTCATATATCATTGGCAAAGCATTGGGCAAAATGTTCAACTTATGAGAAATTACCTCTAGGTCAATATTCGACATTTATGTATTCTTCCACGCAATGAGGTCTATGAATTCCTTGAGTAATTTTATTATTTCTTCTCGTTGTTTTTGACTTAAAATTTTAGATATGAAGACGGGCCTCTCATCGACACCCTCTTCCACCAAATTCAACTCCTTAAGTTCTTAAAGCTTCTTTCTGGGTCAATATTGCATGTATTCTGGCACTTCTTATGGCTCTTTAACGTGCTCAATTATATAAAAATCATTAATTATGAAGAAATCTAGCACCGGGTCAAAACTCTCCTCCCACAACACCGCCCACGCACACCTTTATAAATGGTATATAACTTTTCCATTGGGAAAAATAACTTTCTTACAAGTCCGCTCAGGTCTTGCACCTTCTTCCAACTTTTTTTTCCTTTGTCCTCACTTTCAGGGGGTACGACCCATGGATCCAACCTTTCATGCATAGATTTCTTTACTTGTCCCCCTTCCTAAAATGCTTAGGGATCATCCACTCCTTTGATAAACAACTTCTTACTTTCTTCAGTAATCTCTGTATAGAATGTTGCATCAACCAAATGGGCTTCTTCCATTGAGAAAGGTTCATGTGGCTTGGATTACTATCTGTGTTCCGTTAATGTTGGCTTTCGTAAACTGGTGGAACGTAGAAGGCACGATGTTGTGAGTTTTCATCCACACTCAGCCTATCAATAGATGGTAACTTTTATTGGCATTGATAATGCGTAACTTGATGTGGTAAGTGAAATCCCCCAACTCTATGCCAACATTCACATATCCGAGCGATTGCATACCGAAGCTGTTAAATCCCGATATTACCAAAGGTACTAATATAATCTTCTCCTTTAAAATTCTTATTTCGTAACGAGTGGTTATGGGCATAATATTGATCTATGACCCTCCATCCAGCAATGCTCTCGAGAAGCTAATCTTATTCACTAGAGCAGTAACATATTGAGGTCTATTATAAAATAATGGTACTAGTTTGTCTACCTTGGAGAACACCACCTTTAAGTAATACCTTTTGATAAGCCTTCCATTGGGTCTATGCCAATTAATGGATGGATATCCACGGATACCTCAAGAATCTTCTTAGTAATTGCTAATCTAGTTACAGATTTTATTCCAATTTGATTAAACAACAACTTGAATTTTTGAATTTTCATAATCGACATGCATTATGAATCAATTTTCACCTCATAGGTTTGAGCATTATAAACATACTCAGCTTCATATTTTCCTCCCTCGTCAAGTGAGAGCACCACACTGATATTTCCTTGTTCGGTTTCTAACTCTTCGTCTCAATGACACTTGTAATATGTGTTGGCCATCCCCATAAGACACTCGTCACATGCTTTATTATTCTCCACTCACTCTGCGAATTCCATTATCTTATCCAATTCATAAGCTATCACTATATTTGCAAAAGCATACTGATGGGAACGTAATGGATTCTCATTGACATCTATGGGCGGAATTTAAAGCGTGTCGTTTGAAACATGCTCATTTATTATCTTTGGGAGGTAGTAAAAGTCTTTTGTCGAGTGATGGACCCTCTGGTGGCTGCTCGTAAAACTTGGCATCATCTTTTGCTATAGGTGTGGGTATTTGACCATTCTAGTTGGGTGGGCCTGCCACCACCTCATGCACCAGCGCCTAGTAATAATTCATGGATTCTGCCATACTGCAATTATAATGCTGGAGGAACATCTCTTCCAAACTTCCTTTTTTTGGAAACAATATTATACATCCCTTGGCTATTTTTCTTTTCCTTTGAACTACTATACACATAATTAATAGCTTGTCGTCGAATGGACTGGAGCCTTCTTGGTTGAGGAGCCACTTGATTCCTCTAACTCTGAGCATTTGGCTTGATGATCATCGCAATATTCCTCATTACTTGAGGGAACTCTCTAAATGTTCCCTCGTAAGTTTCGTTGATCAAGTGAACTTTATATATATCTTAGCAGTCCCTCTACTTGGATTGACAACAACCTTTCTTTTGTGGATTCCTCGTGGATGTCTAGAGACCTTTATCTAAAATGTTTAATGTACCGAATTAACTCCTAGTCTGATTTCTGCATTTCTTAGGCTAAGTTCCTCAGAGTGAATTCATCTTCAACCAAAAAATAACTTTTGGAGAAAGTTCCTATGCATTTATTCCCAAGTGGAAATACTGTTTGGGGCCAAGTGGGAATACCACGAGTTGTCTTTTCTCATGAGGGTTATCGAGAAATCTCTTAGTCTCAAATTCATATCATTAAAAAGTACATTAAGTTAATTAACAAAAAATTTAACATGGTATTCTAGATTCTCTACTTTTCTGTTGAACTATATAAACTTTGGTTAAACATAACCCTTGGGGTATGGTATCTCACTAAGACTGTCTGGGTAAGGTCTTTTCAGTTTCTCATGCAAGAGAGGAGATTCCTACTTGAGTGATAGGGGATTATTCACCTCTTACAATGTAATGGATTTGGAGGGTGACTCCTCAACCTAAACTTTCTTCGTTGTTGGTGAGGCAATGGGGGTTGGGATATGTTCACCCACCACCTTTTATGTCGGCGTCACCTCTGCTTCCACTGCCCTTCCAGTAGGAGAGACCATCGGTGTGGAACACAGATGGCCTAATCACACCATGTACACATTTCATTGATTCAAAAAATTAAAAAACAAACTAATAAGATTCATTCCACTCCTGTAACAACATCATCCTTGTGAGTGGTTTGGTCACTTTAAAATTCGTTTACTATCATAGTGTCTTCAAATAAAAACTGCTTGAAAATATTATGACCTTGTTTATCCATGATAATGACGATATCTCCCTAGTGGTGACACCAAATTTAGGAGGGTGGTGGTACTGGGATCTATATAAATTTATAAATGGTTAAGGCGTGACCCACTAATGGAAACTGCCTATAAGGTTACAATATATATATAGAACAAGAGAAAAGACAAAAACAAAATTTTCAAATATAATAACGATGTTTTTTTATTACAAGAGTATATAATTAATGATTGAATACATATTTTGACAATAAAGTAAAGGAATAATCTCTTGAGAATAGTGATTCTTTGAGAGAGGAGAGGTTAGCACCTTAATATCTGTGAAAGAGCGGGAACAGATATTATAGTAAGGGAATTTAAGCAGAGTAACAGTTCTATAAAGTTCATGTGTTATAAATGAGCACCCAATTCTCTATTTATAGTAAAGCTTTTAGGGAACACCTGACGCTGGAGGCGCGCGGGAATATTCCCATGTGCGAAAATATCTAAAAATGTTGTCCTTATTATAGTCACCCACTATTTATCTATTGTGGAGTGACATCTAGAGCCATAGTGGACAAATAGGTGATATTTTTCATTTGTGGAAATTTCTTGTTGATTAAGTCTGAAAACTTGCTAGTGACCTTAAGGGTTACTCGTTATTTTTATTATGAAAATTGTTTAGCGAACATGAAAGTGACTGCTCATTATTTTGTTAATGTGAGTTTTCTAGTGTGAGTGAGTGTGAGTGACCTCTTGGGTCCCTCACCTCAATATTCTCTATTTTCCAAGATATTGAAGTGGTTGAGACAAAGCTTTCTCAATAGTACTTATCTTTCATCCTCCAAACTAAAACTCTCATGAAGCCTCAACTGTCCATCTTCTTGAGTTATGCTTTCTCGACAATAACTTCTTGCAAAGTAATATGTATAAAACAACAAAACCAAGTGTTGGTGAATGAAGTGATTGTTCATATATTTTTATATTACTTGAATGACTTCTCATAACGTTACATAATTAGGGAGCCAAGGGTTGCTCGTGTACTTTCTTTTATTCCGAGAGTTGACTTGGGGTTACTCGTGCAGCCCCTTTCCTGGTAGTGTTTGTGTGTCTTTTGGAGATAACTTGGGGCTGCTCATTCATCCCCCTTATTAGTAATTATTTCTTCACTTTTGTAACTGACTTGAGTTCGCTCATGCAACCACCTTGCTGGTACTACTCACGTTACTTTTGGAGTTGACTTGGGGTTGCTTATGCCCCCTTGCTGGTACTGCTCATGTGACTTTTGGAGCTGACTTGCGGTTGTTTGCGTCTCCCCCTTATATCATGCGTTCTCCTTGTGTCTTGGGGGTTGCTCATGCACCCCTTTTTCATGGGTTCTTATTGTAAATCCCTTATAACACCCCGTATTTTTAATGATTTTTATATTGGGATTAATTATATTAAAATGGGAAACAAATATGAAATTAATCAGGATTAAAATGAATATTAATTAGCAAGACAAGGGTTAAAATTTATTTATATAAATTATATTGAGTATTACTTAGTGAACGAGTAATAAATTAGTAAGAATTCATTATAATTATTGTGCGTGAGAAATACTGCAGTTACGATAATTTAGTCGGAACCCGCGTGTCAGTTGTGTCAGGACTTAAATTTGTGAGATAAAAATAATTTAATTATGGCTCATCCAAATGGTCATTTTGAGTGCACTAATATATCCATAAGGGTCAAAATAGTCAGAAAAGTATACTCGGGCATTGGATTTGGGACCCGAGGCATTTTTAGGCCAAATCGGCAGCCCGAGAGGGTATTTTGGTCTTTTAGCCGTATAGAGTAAAAGGACCTATGAAATTTCTAAGGGTATATCACTTGGTAGGTTGAATTTTCTAGAATTAGAAATTAGCAAATCAGAGGGAGGCCACTAGAGGATGAAGGAGAGGACTTCCAAGGCTTCCCACACCATTTTTTCATCACCACCAGAGTGTAGATCAAGGGGAGAGGAAGGCAACTCCACCATCTTTCTGCACAAATCAGACCTACAATCTCAAGTCAAGTGTTTATCTTTCTTGTTTCTAAAATTTTATGGTACCCATGTTGTGTAGGGTTTGATAATCGATGATTTTAAAGGAAGTTCTTGGAAAATTGAGAATTAGTACATGAATCTTGGGTGGGAATTGCATGTAGATTTAATCCCTATGTGATAAGAAAATAAAATAGGTATACATGTGATGATTAGATTGGGAAAAGTATGGGTTTAATGATGTAAATGCATGAAGAACAATAAAACTAGGGTTTTATGAATAATGAAGAGATAATCGGTTCTTGCATAGAATTATTGATGACTTAAGGCGAGATTTAAGTTTAAAATTCTCCTTATAATCATAATAGAAGATTAGTTATGTTTGTTGGGAATTTGGTGAAGTTTCACGAAGAGGCAATGAAGCATTAATGGTCAAAAATCGCAAAAACGTAAGGAAAAAGAGACCTAACAGTTTTTGAATCGATTCAGAAAGCAAATCAATTTGGTCCTTGGGCGAATCAATTTGATTTCCCAGATTTTGGCAATTTTCCCATTTTTAGCCTAGAACTTATGAATAATGATTGGGAGAACTTTTGGAGTTCCTTTAAAATATGATGAGAGATATTTTGATCACCAGTAGACTAATGGTAGGTTGTAGCTTAGGCTTAAGTGAGACGAATTAAGGCTAAGGTTATTCGAGCATAATTGGTAATGTAAATGAATTCAGGAAAATAAGATCGAATCACGAGGAATTTGAATGAACCTATGACTTAGACCAATAGAGTATGAGTGTATTAACTACTGAAATAACTTAAGTGTTAGTAGTGAACCTTAAAGTATGGAATGGGACTTAGGAGTGTATGATACGAGTTTATAACTGTGAAACGAAAGTACGTTGAGTATACGAGAAGTATATATTATGTACAAATTATGCTTATATGTGGAGTGTATACCTATACGGATTATATTATAGGTTAAGTATATATCTACATTGATTATATTTATACGTTGAGTGTATACCTATACGAATAATATTTACAAGTTGTGTTCATACATATAAAGATTATATTTATGGGTTGTGAGTATGCCTATATGCGACATATGGATAGGTTATGTGAGTGCCTAGTATATGCTTTCTTATGTGTGTGAACATACCTACGCTACCTGTTATCATGGAGGTTTTCATGCAGAGGACAGTCTAATCTTGATGAGCTCATTAGGGGGGGATTTTAGACTTGTACCTTTGAACGTAGAACTTACGGATTGACCACTACTTGTGTGTATGATAGTGGGACCAGTCATTTAGGTTTTTTAGGTGTGTGCATCGCCCAAAGTCTTAGAACTATGTTCACTTCCAATATGTGTTACTTTGATTAATGGTTCGAGAGTGATATCTGAACCACTAGTCCTTGATTTAGTACGAGAGGTACATGGACTTGATATCAGAGTACACAATTTTGCATCGCGGTGCCTAGTTTGGGAGATGATGTATATATATATATATATATATATATATATATATATATATATATATATATATATATATACTTGGGTGATTTATTCTACTTGTTTGTAAAGTAGGAAGGATTGATACTGTATATCTAAAAGTGATTTAATTGTGAGATAATCTACTTAGTGTGATATAGTAGTAAACTTAGATATTGTATATCAAAAGATGAATTAAGTAGAGAAACTTAATGAAATGGTTTAATGATAGCATATGTGAAATGTTAATGAAATGGTTTAATAATAACATATGAGTAATGTTAATTATTAGTATTACGACAACATACTGTATGGGTGGCGCGGGTGAGTTGAAGACAAACTTAACTAAGGACTTAATGATAATTAAGTGTATACTGTAGCGTATTGTATGGGCAGTATGGGTGAGCTAAACCTGTTAGTGGTTAGCTTGATACTCATGAGGTCTAGTTAGGCTGGGTAGGATAACTAGGTGGGATAAGTAGGAGACGCTAGATATGCACTTTAGATGAGGTGTGAGGAACTCAAGAGAGTGTACGCGAACTAACATATGTAATCAATAACTTCTTCTAACCTTTGATTTAAATTCTTGAAAAATATTTTCAAAAGGATTTCTTGGTCTCTGACTCGTATACAAAATATTGTCAAAACCTTTTAGGCATCTAGCCACAGGGACACCAAGCTTAATGATTTGTGTCGGGGAAGCGTAATAGCAACACTTGTGGATGCGTAATAGCAGCACTTGTGGATGCTTGCAGGATTTGGAATAGACACTTAAGACACTTCATTCCTAGAGTACGATGCAGTTTAGTTATTCTATTTGGTCATGTCACCCTTCAATTAGTTCATTATTCAGTTTATCAGACTTTGTATTCGTGGACTCAGTTTATTTATCTAGATATTTAATTGGACTTTTGTATTTGGAACTGATGGTCCATTCAGTATTATTTTTAATTCGGTTATTGGTTTTGTGGTTGGTTCAGATTATTAATACTGCGTGGTTGGTTTGGTTACTGTATTTATTTTTGCATGTTGTTATTGTTTAATAAAAAGATAAAATTTAGCACTGACTTTTTGAATACTAGGTGGTTAGTAAACTTTTAAAAATGTTTTCGATAGTGAAGCTAAGAATGAACCAAATGAGATTCCTGTTTTATTTTTAAAACGGATTGATCAGGTGTCACAGATGGTATCCGAGAATCAGGTTCTAGTGTCCTTAGGATCTGTGCGTCTTTTTACATTTTAGCATAGCGTTCTTCATTATAAAGAATTATTATAGGATTGTTGTATTCCTCTACATATGCAACTTATGTTCTCCTGCTATTAAGTAATGTTGATGTTATTCATATACAAGTTCTCCTGGGCTTCGTACATTGAACACTATAGGAGTACCAGTGAAGGCCGTTAGAAGTATTGCAGGAAGAGAGGATCAAAAGAATACATAGAGCATTCTGGAAATGGTGATCGTGATTAAAGTCACCATGATTATTTTTTAGGCGGTTAACAATAGGATAATCACTCAGGGATAGTAGTTTCCCCAAGCACTGTCGTAGATAGTGGTGGTACAATGTGAAACTCACCCAGCGTAGTCGAAAAGGGGTGGGGAAGTCGGAAGGACTCTTTTGAAGATCCATCTATAAGGACTCGAGGAAGATAAGAAGTGAGATAGGACAATGTAAGGAGATAATCCAATGACACTTGTGTAGGGTGGAGTGCAGCAACACCCAGGAGTAACTTTTTGGCAAACTTTTTAGCTCGTGGGTAAAGCATAAAGTGATCAGAGTCAGTCACCACATATGAAGAAGTATATATAGAATTAAGCGAGGAATTTAGGTACGATTTGATCATAAGATCTTCCATATTCTGTTCGTATAGATATTCAAATGGAGTTTTGGAACTTACCATTAGTAGGTAAGCTAAAGACTTATGGTGAGAGAGCAGTTGACTTATTTAGCAAACTTCATAAGCAACGGAGGGCAAATAGAGAATTTGAAAAGGGTCCTTAAGTTGATAATGGACTCATAAGTATAATACACAAGCATGGATGGGAGATCTAACAAGGATGACTAGTGTCGATGTAGTCAAGGTCATACATTCACAATTTTATATCAAAGATTCCATGAGGAGGGAGCCAAGAGGGTTGGAGAATCTATCCGATAAGCAAGACTGGAGTAAATGGTGCTAGTGAAGCACCAAAGGAGGAAATACCCAGTAGGGGACCCATTTCAATGATACAAATCAATTGAATTCCTTTCAAGTGATGGCGAATTAAGTCAGGGCCGTCAAGGCCAACAACAAGTTCAATATTTCTAGTGGAGCCAAAGGGACCACGAGCGTAGTAATCGGGAAAAAATTACCAAGTTCGAGAGAGGGACACCCCGACATGGCCAGTGGGGCCAGAAATGGGGGGATAGCACAAAATGTGTTTTGTGTGTAGAGAGTAGGGTCATGTGTATGGAACGTGTCCATAGTTAGAAAGTGAGACTAGTCAGATTGGGAAAGTAGATGGGAACGGTGTCAGTGGGACACAACAGCAGGAAGAGCGAGATTTTCGATAGGGGAATCGAACTAAGAGATTTAGTCCAGACGTTACTATCCAGAGAATGGTAGGTTTAGGTAGGACCAACAGTGTCCTCAGTAGCAGTAGAACCTCGTTCTTCTGGGCCGATAGGGCCAAGGGAAGGGCGGGGGAGGCCAGTAGGGCCAGGACCAAAGAATAGGAGTTCTCTGGGAGCTATCTCAGATGTGGAGAGACAGTTCATAGGAAGAAGTATTACCCCAAAGATATTAAAGGGAAACTATAGGATGAACTACTGAATGTACAACTAATGCAGCAGATCGTGGGCTAGTATCGGCAGGAGAGTTACGTTCAGGGACCCAACGATCAGGAGAGGTAGATGGAAAATGGGGATAAATTTTTTATCTTTTTTTATGAGTATGGGATAAGTTAGAGTGACATGGGTACATCACAATATAAATTATTTAACACTTAAATTAGTAAGCTAGTCAGATTTAGTGGATTCGTTTCCAGTGTCAGCCTTATGAGTTGTGTATTTATCGTTAGGTAGCAGGGATCTTTGGTGTTTCCTACGAGGGAGTGGGTATGTATAGTATGAGGATGTTTGTATTATTTAATTAGGTTTACTACTTTTCAGAGTTATGAAATTAGAATTTAATATTATCATTTATAGTGACTGGATACTGAGGGTTTGAGTAGTGGCAGATTGTGTGATAAGACTATCGTCATCATTATTCCAGGGTGAAATATATTATTTTTGCGAGGCATCACCTGAAAGAGGGTTGAGCCTGCAGATATATTATTATATTGTATCGTAGATTTTGGTGATTATGTTGTCTTGTCATAATTGATTCCGATGAGTAGGACTGATGTAATTCAAGGTACCTTATGTATTTTGTCGAGTAGAGAAATATAACTCGTTATTTATATAGCGCTAAGAACTTGAAATAGAGCATCGTGTTGTATGTCATCTTTAGTGCCATGAGAGTGGATGAGTAGACATTTTATGTCACCAGACGAGAATTCAGGGGTACGTGTTATGGACTGAGGGTCTAATGGATCTCAACGACCAATAATGTTAGAGAATAGTGTATCAGGGGGTTCCTTATTTGGATTTCTCTTTGCGGGACATCCCATGCACGAAACTTAGTGAGTATTGAAAGTTGGGAGAAGTTTGTTCACTAGGACATGGGTTTAATACCTTACTTATTGTACATATACATTATTATAATTGAAATTTGATAGTTATAATATGGTTTCAGGCCGATAGAGTCGTATAATCCTAATAAGAAGACCAGTGTAGAATGTTTACACCACAAGTAGATCAGTTGGGCAACCTAAAGAATAATTAAGTTGTAATTAGTTGGGTGGTTAAGTATAACCTTACTTCACGATCATGCAAAGTATGCGAGGATTTTTTTAAAATAAGTATATTACATTCAGTTAATTTGTGCAGTTATGCACTAGACATAGGGTGTATGGGTGCCCTAGCTAATTGGATTTTTAGAGTCGTCCACATTCGAAGGATGTGGAACTATATGTATAATAAGAGTGAATGAATAAGGATGTTGACATAGGGGGTGTTGGAATTTTCCCCAGTAAAGGAAATGCTTTAGTTGTTAGTAGATAGGCTCATAGTAGTGATAAAAGAAGACTAAATTGCAAAAGATTTGTGTAGGCACCAAGGTGAATTTGTAGATTAAATGATAGAGTATTTTAGTATGTGATAACTAAAGCGAGTTAGTCACTAGATTGAACGATAGATGTAGACCGTCGAACTGAAGGATACCATTAGTAGAGATATAGCTGGAATAGCAGAATGATTTAGATTCTTGGAAGGCAGTGAGAGGAGGCTGAGGCTGAAGGTAGTTCCACTTGTACGTGTCCAGTGGGGGGATCACCACATTGCCGACGAGTCTACTTGTAAGTGTGAGGATGAAATGAATGATAAATACCGAGAGTTATTTATACTAGGTCTTTTTCCGAATTTCAGGACAAAATTTCATTATTAGGGGAGAAGTATGTAACGCCCCGTATTTTTAATGATTTTTATATTGGGTTTAATTATATTAAAATGGGAAACTAGTAGGAAAACTAATCCGCATTAAAATGAATACTAGTTAGTGAGACAAGGGTTAATATTGAAATCGATCGAAGGGCCCCCGATTTTAATTTTCTCAATTAAAATATTATTTCCTTTTTCATATATGACAAGATGCGAAAGCGTAAAGAAGTGTGATGATTCACAAACAAACAAATTATCAAATTTTAATTTTCTTAAACAAATCAAAATTAAGCATAGTGAAATAAAATTAACGCATTAAAATCATTTTCACTTAAACCAAGTTAACTACACAATGCCCAAATTAAACACGTAGAGATTAAATAAAATCAATTTTATCTTCTTTACCTAAGCATGCGTTCTAGGTGATATTGCAAGATAAAATAAAACTAGAAATCACTACGCCGAGATGTACGAGGAAAAACCCACAACGGGAAACAACCTCGGATGGCCCTAGCCACAAATCCACTAAGTACGAATTTTACAAATACAAGACAGAAAGTCTTACAACACACGACTCGATCCCTCTCAATCCCCGATGCTTCTTCTTGTAGATACCTCTTCCTAGCGGATAACCTTGGAGCTCCACCGCAGTCTCGGAATCCACCGATCGGACTTTATATGGTCACCGTCACCCGAGCAAGGAGCCTTTCTCCAAGTGGGTAATGCCGCAACAAAACTCTTCTTCTTTCTTTATGGGATGTAGAAGAAAACCCGAAACTTATGTTTGAACGGAAGAGATGAACCCGGTGCCAAACTCCAAGCAAGATATATGAATATGGGAACTTGGAAGAAACTAATTTGGGTGTAAACTAGAGTGGTGTATATTTTTCTCTATGATAAAAACTCACTCAAAACATGATCTTTTTCCTTCTTTGATTTTACTCTCAAAACACTCTCTAGGAGTTAGTAGGATATGAAAAAGATCCCTATTCAAAAGTGATTCCTGCACATAGTTATGCTGTGAAAAGTTGGTTAAGAAACAAGTGGCGAAGTGGGTGAAAAATTGCTTAAAACTGCAAAAAAACTGTTCCCACCTGGCATCTCATTCGAACGACATTTCGTTCGAACGACATTCTCGTTCGAACGAGTCTTCTAACGAAGTTCCAGTATGAACTCGTTAGAAGCTCGTTAGAAATCTCGTTAGAATGACAATCTCGTTCGAACGACATTTCGAATGAAGTTCCAATATGCCATATTGGGAAGTTGTTGGCAATCTCGTTCGAACGACATTTGGTTCGAACGACAATCTCGTTCGAACGACATATCGAACGAACTTCTAGAAAGTTTGGAAATTTAGATTTTAGCCCAGAAAACTTTATAAACTTATTTTAAAGTTTTAATTAATTCTTTCTGAAAATAAAACACAGTTTTAATTAAACCTAACACCCAATTAAACTTGTTCCAAGCTCCTATATATATAATATTGCATTCATACCTTGGGAGCATGGAACCATAGTTTGATGACGTAGAAACGAGGCACGCAAATCGGCATGATGATGAAGCTTTATACTCTTTGCTGCTACGTCTTCAAACAAACTTTTCATAGGCTTGAGAATATTACAATTAAATACAATCCTATGTATAAATATTTTTGTCCGGAATTGAGCCAAAACTATATATGGACTCAATTGGAAATTTGTGTCCTTACAAATATTTATTTATATGAAGTATATTGAGTATTACTTATTCAATGAGCAATAACTTATTAAGAATACATTATGATTGTCATTAGTGAGAAATAAGGTAGTTATGGCGATTTAGTCGGAATGCGCATGTTAGTCGTATTGGGACTTAAATTTGTGAGATACATTTAATTTAATTATAGGTCATCCAAATGGTTATTTTGAGTGCACCAATGTGTCCGTAAGGGTCGAAATAGTTAGAAAAGTGTACTCGGGAGGTTTGATTTGTGTCTCGGGGCATTTATAGGCCAAACCGGCACCCTGGAAGGGTCTTTCTGGATTTTTAGATTGAAAGAACCTATGAAATTTCTAAGGTTATATCATCTAGTTGGTTGAGGTCGCTAGAGTTAGAAATTTAAAAATCAAATGGAGTCCACTAGAGGAGGAAGCAGAGGAGTTCTAAGGCTTCCCACACCATTTTTGCACCATCACCACCGGTGTGTAGATCGGGAGGAGAGGAAGGCAACACCACTATCTTTCTACACAAATCAGACCTATAATATCAAGACAAGCTTTTATCTCTCTTGTTTCTAAAAGGTTATAATATCCATGTAGTTTAGGGTTTGATAATTGATGATTTTAAAGGAAGTTCTTGGAAAATTGATAATTAAATACATAAATCTTGGGTAGGAATTGCATGTGGTCTTAATCCCTATGAGATAAGAAAATGAAATCAGTATGCATATGATGATTAGAATGGGAAAATTCTGGGTTTAATGATGTAAATGCATGAAGTACAATAAAACTAGGGTTTTATGAATAATGAAGAGATAATCGGTTCTTGAATAGGATTCTTAATGATTTAAGGTGAGATTTACTTTTAAAATTCTCCCTATACTCATAATAAAATATTAGTTATGTTGTTTGGGAATTTGGTTAAGTTTCATGAAGAGGTAATGAATATTTAATGGTGAAAAATTGCAAAAATATAAGGAAGAAGAGACCTGACAGTTTTCGAATCGATTCGGCCCAAGGGCGAATCCATTCGAAAAGTGAATCGATTCGATTTTTTAGATTTTGGCAATTTTCCCCTTTTTATCCTAGAACTTGTGAATAATGATTGGGAGATATTTTGGGTCCCCTAAAATATAATGAGAGATATTTTGATCACCAGTAGGCTAACGGTAGGGTTGTGGCTTAGGATTAAATGAGAATAATTAAGGCTAAGGTTATTCGAGCATAATTGGTAAAGTAATTGAATTCGGGAGAATAAGATTGAATCACGGGGAATTCGAGTGAACCTATGAATTAGACCTGTAGAGTATGACTGTATCAACTACTGAAATAACTTAAGTGTTATTAGTGAACCTTAAAGTATGGAATGGGACTTAGGAGTGTACGATACGAGTTTATAACTATGAAACGAAAGTAAGTTGAGTATACGAGAAGTATATATTACGTACAGATTATGCTTATAGGTTGAGTGTATACCTATACGGATTATATTATAGGTAGAGTATATACCTTTACAAATTATATTTATATGCTGAGTGTATACCTATATGAATTATATTTATATGTTGTGCATATACCTATACGAATAATATTTATGGGTTGTGAGTATGCCTATATGTGACAAATAGATAGGTTATGTGAATGCCTAGTATGTGCTTTCTTATGTGTGTGAACATACCTACGCTTCCTACTATCATGGAGGTTTCCGCGCAGAGGACAGTCTTATCCTGATAATTTGATTTATGGTTTGAGAGTGATATCTGAACTTGTAGTCCTTAGTTTAGTACGAGACGTACATGGACTTGAGAGCCGATTACGCAAGTTTGCATCACGGTGGCCAGTCCGGGAGATGCTATATATATATATATATATATATATATATATATACTTGGATGATTTATTCTACTTGTATGTAAATTTGGAAGGATGGATAGTGCATATCTAAAAGTGATTTAATTATGAGATAATCTACTTAGTGTGATATAGTAGTAAACTTAGATAGTGTATATCTAAAGATGAATTAAGTAGAGAAAATTAATGAAATGGTTTAATGATAACATATGTGAAATGTTAATGAAGTGGTTTCATAATAACATATGGGTAGTGTTAATTATTAGTATTACAATAGCATACTATATGGGTGGTATGGGGGAGTTAAAGAGAAACATAAGTAAGGACCTAATGATAATTAAAGGTATATTGTAGCGTATTGTATGGGCGGTATGGGTGAGCATAACTAGGTGGGATAAGTAATTAAGGGTATACTCATGAGGTCTAGTTAGGCTGAGTAACATAACTAGGTGGGATAAGTAGGAGACGTTATATGTGCACTTTAGATGAGGGGTAAGGAACTCAAGAGAATGTAAGTGGACTAACATGTGTAATCAATAACTGCTTTAAACTGTTATTTAAATTCTTGAAAAATATTTTCAAAATGTTTGCTTGGGCTCTGACCCGTATACAAAATATTTTCTAAACCTTTTAGGTGTCTAGCCATTGGGACGCCAAGCTTGTTGATCTGTTTCGCGAATGCGTAGTTGCAACACTTATGGATGCTTGCAGGATTTGGATTAGATGCCTTAGTCATTTCATTCCATGAGTAGAATGCTTTTCTGTTTTTCCATTTGGGCATGTCGCCCCTTCAGTTAGTTCATCTTATTCAGTTTATCTGAATTTGTATTTGTGGACTTAGTTTATTTGAGTTGATTATTAGTTGTACTTTTGTATTGGGAACCGATGGTTTATTCGATAATATTTTTAATTTAGTTATTGGTGTTATGATTGGTTTAGATTGTTATTAATATGTGGTTGGTTTAGTTATTGTATTTATTTCCGCATTTTATTATTTTTAATAAAAAGATAAAATTTGGCAGCGCCTTTTTGAATACTAGGTGGTTAGTAAACTTTTAAAAATGTTTTCGACTGTGATGCTAAGAATGAACCAAAAGAGATTCCTTATTTATTTTTATAAAGTATTGATCACCCGATATTTAAATAGGTGGGGTGTCACATCCCTTAAGGAACTATGGAGTTGCTCATGTACCCCTCTACAAATATGATACCAAAGGTTTTGTCCAAAAATTGTTGATTTAGTGGAGGGAGATGTGGTAGTTGAAAATGATCCTAAAAGGGAGTGTTAGATTTCACTAAGTCAAAGCTTTACGTTCTTTATTTTATGATTCATTATCATAATTGACCTTGAACTTGGATATTTCTCTCAATGGAGTTCACTTTTCCTCTAAATGGGATATGATCTTATGATCTTGGTTAATGATCTCATCATTTTATTGACTTGTTACAAATAATCTTTTCTTAATTATCAACATTACAGTTTAATCCGAATTTGGTAAGTGTGATAATATTCTCTATATTTTTTACTTATCAAAATTGGTCTTGGAGTTGTTCTCTTATTTCATAAATGTGTCGGTGTCTTAATGTAAAACCTTTGCAGCTATAAGTTGCTAGAAATCTAATTAGTATATTTGATATGCATCGTATTTTAATTTTACCCATGTGGTGTATAATGCAAATTTCCCAATTATATTCATTATTCTTATGCTGTGATTCTCAATTGGATTTAGGCTTAATATTGTTTATTCATGTCATTAGAATATGTGGTATCACTTTTGACTTTGATATTTATGAGCAATTAGAATATATGTTAATATCAATGGTTTTACATTCCGGATATTATACTTGTAGTTTATGATTACTCGTTTACTTTTTTTGTAAGATTGCAAAAGTTATTCTAATGTTATGTTAACCATCTTGTGTTATTGATGATTTCATCTTTAGGATATTCAGATATTATTTTTTATTATCTTTTATTTTATGTATAATATATCCTTGGTGGTTTCATTCATTATAGTATATAGGTTTCACCGCTTATGACGTTTCGCTTGATCATAGGTTCTTAAACATATTTCTTAGATACTTGCTTCGTTATGATATTAATTTGTTTACCTAGTATCTAGGCTTATGTTTTATAAGTTAGGAGTTGGGACACAGTATTTCAATTGGTCATTCATCAACGGGTATTCATTATAATCCTAAACTATTTGCTCGTTGTGCTTATTTTTGTTAAGTTCATTTAAAGTATTTATTCTAAAATCTTAATGATAGTTTTTATAAATTTAACTTGTTATATCATTATTGATCTTTTGTGACTCTCTATAATATACCTTGTGATTAATATCCCATATCACTATGATCTCCTTGTGCTAAATGGTCATATATCACATTTTTTTAATTTAATCTTATTTTCTCTGTTTGTTTCTTATATTTTCTGTTCTTGTGTCTTTATTAATTGATTTTTTTTTTATTTTTTCCTCTTTTTAGAATGGATAGAAGTTTTCTAATGGGAGAGAATATTTGATTAAGGGTGAGAATCAATTTGAGACAAAGTGAGGATAACTATAAGATAGTAGGAGAGAAACATTATGTAGTGGGGTTCTACAATTTACATTGTACTTATTAAGGGAAGAGAGTTTAGGTTGTAACATGTTGGGAAATGTTTCATTAGGGGGTTAGAGTTTACCATTTGTCTTTCATGTTACGTTTTCAGTTACTCACACTTATTGTATTACCTTTAATGCCTTGTATCGTTTTATCTCGTATATCTTTCTAGTTAAGATGTTTTCATATTTTAATGTGTTTAATGAATTGGACTACATGTGTTTATGGCATATAATGATACCCTATTTCAAACTTGGCGTTTAAAATATATCCAAATTCCCCAACCCCTGAGGCAGGGCAGAGGTCCCAAGGCAAGCCCAGACCTCAGACAAAGCATTACTTGCCTTATAAAGCCCCCATTACTCCCAAGGTTAGGCTAAGATGCTGTAGCAATCCTCGGTCGTGTGTTTTTCACCCAAGAAAGTTAGTCGTTCTATCATACCTCATCAAGAAAGTTAAAGACCACAACATCAATGGTCCATTATGATTTTCACTCAGAGCCTAACTTAGATTGTATGAAAATGACCTCCCGAGGTTATCCATGCCTAAGCCCTAGGATATGGTGGTACATGGTAGTTCATTATCAATTACCAACAACTCCATAATCTCACCAACCCCCTTGGACCTCCGAAAATGCTCTTGCAAGAAGTCTAACGGATTGTATGAGAAAAATAACACTATTCCACCAACCGCCACTAACCATCTCCACTTTCATTAAAAGCTCCAATTAGAATTAAATGCAATCAACAACCACCTTACACCACCTGCAAATATTTTTCCCAGCACTCCACCACCTCATTGACATTGCCTGACCACGGGGACACCCTAGCCATGTTGTGACAGTTAAATTATTCTATCTTAAAGTGTTCTCATATAAATAGGAAGTTGGAATAAGTTAAAAGGGGACTAATATCGATCATTCAAATAGATTAAGGCATCCAAAAAAATAGACTTATGATATTTCTAGCATTCACAAGTGTTTGGAAACCGTTTCACACTCATAAACCACCATCATGAGCTTATATTTATAATTTCGACATGTTCCATTGATTACACACTTTCTGCATCTGGTAGAGCCCTAAATCAGTACCTGGTAGCCCCATAAAAGTCATTAAATTACTTCCTAAGGTCCTCTGTGTTGTTGACTAAGGTCGTAAAACCACAAACTCTCTTGAAAAAAGCTCAAGAGATCTTTTAGGTTGTAATACTTCATCTTCAATCTTATAAACTATTGAAAAACATTTAAAATTGGATGTAGGACCATCGTCTAAGGTCCGAACCACTTTAAACCTTTTTTCTCTTACTTTGTCACTTCTTTCATATTACTCGTCTGAGGTCCAGAAGGGAGCACCTATGGGTCTAAAGTCACTTAAAATTTTAACACTCATCAATATGTCACCATCTATGGGAACGACAAGTTCAATCTCTTTTAAATGCACACCATGATCATTTCAAAATGTTGACTAACAAATCTTTGGCTATTTCCTTCAAAGAATAAGAATTCTAGCAGAAAATGTTCCAAAGGAAGTTATCCACCATTCTCAGCAGGCCATTTACCCCCAATTATAGAAGAACCAGTAGTAGTAAAACATAGTTGTACTGAGGAGAACCAAGAGCCCTCGTTACAGGAGGAGAATGGTCCGAGGGTGTTCCTAGGTCCTTCCTTCCTGTCAAAGAAAAATTATCACTCCTAGGTGATTATTCCTAGGGGAATCTAGACCTTGGTATCGAGAGATAAAAAAGATATAAGACCAGTTGAGGAGTTTCCTTGTCCAATACAAGACTCAAACTCCCAATACTATTGAGTTGGCCCCTTAAAAGATATTGTCTTCATTCTATAATGGAATTTATCATCATGCTAGTCCCCCAAAGTGGAAGATGCCTAATATTGAACCACTCTATGTGTCCAAGGTCCCCATCGATCATTTATAAACCTATAGGTCGCTCATGCTTCTTCAGCATACCTCGAATGAGGTCTTGTGTCGATCCTTTCCTTCTACCTTGAGGGGACGATGTAGGCACTAGTTTTCCAAGATCAAATCAGGGATGATAACAAGATTCACAGAGATGGAAATATCCTTTTATTAGTCATTTTATTAAATCTGAAAGGATGATGAAGACTATAACTTCTCTCCTCCACTTGAGATAGACTGTAGGAATATCCCTTAAGGATTATGCCAAAAAGTTCAACTGGGAGGTCCTCCAAGTCAACAATCAGAATGAAACCATTTGTCTAGCCACATTCATCGTGGACCTCACCTCAAAAGATTTACTGATGTCCTTCAGTAAGAATCCACTGAAGTCCATAACTGAAATGCTCGAAAGAGCTCAAAGGACATAAAATCTGAGGATTTTATATCAGCAAACATGCTCTCCCTAGAAGGGAAAGAGGAAATACATTTGCTCCCACCTTGGATAAACCTCGAGAGTAGCCGAGGATAAGAAGAAGAAGGACGGAGGTAAGTAAAGTGGGCCTTTAGACTCAAACACTTCATTCCCCTCACAAGCACCGTGGAAGAAGTCTTTTTAATCGTTAAAACCTAAGACATATTGCCTCAGCCAAAGCACATAAATATTGGGGATGATAAAAGTGACAAGTCCAAGTACTATCGATTCTATAGAGATCATGACCACAATAGAAATGACTACTTCCGACCGAAGGAGGCTATAGAGGGAGTGATAAAAAGGGGATACCTTAAAGAATTTGTAGCCAAAAACACAGGTCAAGGTTAGCACAACAATAACAACAACAGAAATAAATATGGCATCCCCTAATTGATGTCGATTGCATTTACGAAGGATTTTTCAGAGGGGGCTCTCTGACACAGCAAGAAACACCCACCTGAGGGGCTTTAAGCATGAGGGGATTCGAGTTAACCATGTATCTCTACCACATCAATCCCTTAAGGAGTTTCCAATGATGTTCTTTCCAAAAACTAACATTAGGAGGGTAAGGCTACCTCATGATGTTTTTGTGATCACAGAAGTCATGGGAAATGCCA
Source organism: Sambucus nigra (assembly GCA_949130495.1). Taxonomy (NCBI): domain Eukaryota; kingdom Viridiplantae; phylum Streptophyta; class Magnoliopsida; order Dipsacales; family Adoxaceae; genus Sambucus; species Sambucus nigra. The sequence continues at coordinate 332,010,084 of OX422216.1, forward strand.
ACATGAGGAGGATCCTGATTGATATGGGTAGCTCCGTAGACATTTTGTTCTTGGATTATTTTGAAGACATAGGCCTCAATGAAAAGAACATGAAGCCACCCACTACCCCTTTCATTGGGTTTAATGGAGAACAAGCCTATTACTTTGGGTATGTCACTCCCCCCCCCCCCCCCCCCTCACTCTTGGGTTCAAGGATTACTGCATAACCATCTAAAACAAATTTGTAGTGCCATACCTCACCTCATCCTACAATGTCATCATGGGCAGACCAATCTCAATGACTTGGATTCTATGATCTTAACTCGCATCTTGGTGATGAGGTTCCCAACCTTCAAGGGGCTATGAGAGGCATTTGGAACCAGAAAAAATCTCTATAGTACTACATCACTTCCATGAAAGATAAAAAAAACGTCACTCAGTGCTCTACGGGGATTTGTAGGGGTCCTAAAAAATCTCTGAGATATCATTAGAGGTCTTACCTCCACCACCACCAAGGTTCGAGTTCTCTGAAGAGAGATTGTGAGTAAAGCTAATGAGTTTGGACACCTCCACCCACCAAGATGAGGATAGTTTCCCTCGCAACTAGAAGTCCAAATGCAGGTATTGGAAACCTCAGGAAATGTATGTTATCCTACCTGAATAACTGTAAACTATGTATTTCTCTACTTAAATAAAAATGAATTTTTTTTGTTCCTCATGATGTATGAAATATAATTATCCTTTAAGAGCTACAAGGATTTTAGCCTTGGCTCTAAAAAAAATATGGTCTTATGACCCAGAAACCGATTTGCAAGGACTTCAGCCTTGGCTCAAAACATGAACCAAGGCCTAAGGGCCTGAAAAAGAGTTGCAAGGATTTTAGACTTGACACTAGGTTTCAGATCATGTCCCATGACCCAATATTAAAACTATAAGGATTTCCTCCTTGGATTAAGACTAATAGTCAAAGGTCTTATGACCCTAAAAAGACTATAGTCGTCAGGTTTAAACAACCCAATAAGCATAGTCAAAAGGTTTCTAGACTCATATCAAACTAAAAGGATTATTGAGATTTTCATCCATAATCTTAAGAGTCTAAGGTCTAAGGACCCATAAGAATCCCTTTACTTACATCAAAATATTTTCTTTACTATGAAGTTACACAAAAAATGTATAGACCTTATACCCCTCAGACTTAATTTTTGAAAGTGTTTAAGAAAAAACTTTTGTTTTTTAAAAAACATTCCTGGGGGGGATAAGTATTAAAGAAACATTCTCCAAAACTTCGGTTTTCAGCCAAGCAATGCTGAACGGTCTAAAGTTCGATGGTATTAAACCCTTAAAAGGATTTCAAAATTTAAAAAAAAAATCAAATTTTGAAGGTCTCTGGCCCTTATAAGGGCTTTGAATTTTCAATTTTTTTAACTTTGGAGGTCTCACCCTTATAAGGTCTACAAATTTTCAAATTTGATTAAGTTTGGAGGTTCCACACCCTTATAAGGACTTCAAATTCCAAAATATTTTTGTCCCGGGGCTTCAAACCCTTATAATGACTGCAAAATTTATATTTTTTCTAATTCCAAAGGTCTCAGATCCTTATAAGTACTTCAGATTCGGTAAAAAAATATGTCTAGACGTATCATGCCCTTACAAGGACTTCAAAAATTCAAAAAAATTTCAAGTCTAGAGGTTTCAGACCTTTACAAGGACTTTCAAATTTAATTTCTTCTAAGTATCGAGTTCTCATACCCTTATAAGGAATTCATATTCCAAAAATTTTTACTCTGAATGTCTGAAAACCTTATAATGACTTCAAATTTCAAGATTTCTACGTTCAGAGGTCTTAGGACCATTTGTGGGACTTCAGGCTATAATGTTACTAAGTCTGGAGATCTTAGGAACTTTTCAAGGAATTCATATTTTAAATGTTCAAATCCATATTTTAAATCTAAGGACTTACAATTCTTTATAGATTCGATCTCAAGTCTTTACTCACATGAATTGGGGGCTAAGTGTTTGAACAAAAATATGGGCTTCTAGTCTCACAAAGTGACAGACATCAAGAATGTTAAGGTTCTACGGATTAATGCCTAACTACAGATCTTTAGCCTTGACTTTGGACAACTATATAAGTATAACGCATAGGTCTCGGGGGCTTAAATTCCACTTTAACAAGTTTGCATCGCCATTTATTATGCTTTACCAAGTAATCTTAGAGGTTAAGGGTATATGTCATACTGGGCAAACCTCACATAGACCTCAAGTAGTGCAAAAAATTACTTAAAAAGCATAAAGAATTAATAAAGTGAAGGTTGAATAGCAACAAAAGTCCTTGATTGCAAAACTTCCTTCTCATTGAGGGTAAAAATAAAAAATACAAATAGTGGCCCATATCTAGTAATTAGCTTGAAAAAATAATTATTACCCGAAAAACCTATCAAGGTTTGAGTGTTTAGCGATTCACATGGGCTTCACTTGATTGAGAGGCAAAGGTCAATTTCCTAGCATCTTCTATTTGGGCTTTAGGAGCAGAGGCATATTTAGTATCATCACCACCACTGCTTTCATCATCCTAGATTTCTTACTCTGATTGAGGAGTTTAGGAAACATACCAGAGATATCCACCTTCGGAAACAACGCCTGAGCCTTGGCCTTGCAAGCTTCAAAGTCAGCACTGAAGTTCTGAAAGAGGTAACTCATAAAGAATTGAACTCTTAATATGTATACAACGGGCTCTGCACAGAGGTAGAATTCTTCCCTTGAAGTGCTTCATACCTGACCAGGACCTCAGCATAGCTATTTTGAAGCTCTTGACCTTGATAAATCAGCTTTTCCTTCTCGAAAGATTTTGACCATCTACCTCAAGAGATCCACCTCACAATCAAGACAAAGGAGTTTATCCTTAATTCCCTGAAGCTTAACTTTTTGTCCATGAAGAGCCTCTAGAATCACTACGACCGTAAAGGTAATCGGCTAAAAAAACTTCCATGAATTTTTGAGCCTGCATGAAAAAAAGGATATGAGAATAACAAATGGAACAAAATGTACAAAGGGTTAAGGAATAAATTAGGAAAATGTGAAATTATATTTCCTATTAAGTGGACCATCCCATTAGCATTGGCAGGAGTACCTATACCCCTTAGAGTAGCCACCATGTCAGAGATATTTATCTTTACCACTGCATGAATAGCATCCACCGCTGAGTTATAAGGGTCTATCCCCAATAACAAACTCTAAACCTCCGTCTCCCTTTGTAATTTCCCTCCCCTTGGGGAGGCACCACCTTCTCCATAGCCTTATTCTTTGAGACAAAGGGTTGCAAGTCATATAAAATAGAAGGATCTTCCTAGGTTAACCCAGAGGAACCACCTACCCCGATTCCTCCTATAGAAAGGTTAGGGTTTTATCAAACTCTATACCTGAGCCTTTAATTGGGCAAGACTTAAACTTACTTCCTTTACCAGCTTGACCCCAAGTATTGGCATGTCCACTAGGGGACCGAACTTCAAATGATTAGTGGTATTGTTTCTCCTCTTTCTTTTAATCATAGCCTCAGCATGAATCCTTTATTCCTCCTATTCATCTGTTGAATAAAACACAGGTCAGAGTCATCCATAAAAGAACTAATAAAGATAGAAAAAGAGAAAAGTTACTCAAAAGGGCTCATCAGTCAAAGTAGAGACCCCTTCGATCTTCGAAGGTCATCTCCACCCTTGGTTTGGTCATCATCACTTTCAGAGGCCTCAGGAATCTTCGTCAAAACTTCGGGATAATGCTTCCTCTTTTAGGATATCATGGAATAAGGAAAAGCCTCTAGCATAGACCCTACAACAATCTTAAGATCCTGAGGAACTCCCACAAAGGTCAAAGGTTTGGGCTCAGGTCCCAATGCACAGTTAAAAAAGCATCTAGTAGTAACGAGGATCTCAAAGGGGGTAGAGGCCAACCTACGAGCCACAGGTTCCCTAAAAAACCCTGACATCATGGACTCATGAATAATTCAAAAGGTAAATAAAATTTTAAAATCTCATCAGAGGTCAATTCAAGTGATAAAAATAAAAGTGAAACTTTAACTTACCAATTGATGGAGGTGTACATTAAAGGGTGGGCCAGCCAATGGGCTTAGCAGGGTTTGCGGTGGTCCAAGATCCCCTATTGAATAAGAACCTTTCTTTCTAATTATTAGGGGAATTATGATTGCTCCCAAAGGTCACCACATTAGGCCTAGGGACTAGGTACTTTAGTCCCCGATTGGCTTGTTTTATTCTTAAACCCCATATAATTTGAAGAACTGGGCAAGAGAAACATCACGCTTTCCCCCGTTGGACTCCCTGAAGTCAAAGATCATGCCCCTTAAAGACCTCCATGAGTTTTCCCCTAACTGGAAAGGGGATATGTCAATTCTCTTTAATATTTTTACCACAAGCAGGGGTAGGGGGAATATGTCCACATACCAAAGGAAGAACTCATTGAAGCATACATAAATGACCACGAAAGAGAAGGCTATATAATTAGGCTGTGCATCCCTAAGAATAATATTTTTCAATATTTGATAAATTTTTCGAAAGTTGGCCAAAACAGTGCTTAGTGATCCATAAGGCGTAGTGATCCCCACCAATGAATTCAGGGTTAACGCCCCCACATAATTCATCACCATTATGCCAGGTGGAATTCATCCACTAGCAAACCGAGGGCTCAAACTTCAGCTTCACCAAGGTATGTAGATAGCCATGGGGGCCACCAGTAGAAAGGGGGGTAAGGTCCAGGACCTTAGAAGGATAAATATTTTCATAAGACATGTTTTTCGTAGTTAAGAAAGGGTATGTTTTCTCAAGTTAATTCTAAAGAAGAAAAGAGAAGATGGGAGTTAGTGGTGAATAATTTATCTCAGCACAAGTGTCTCTTTTATAGCCCCTGATGCCTAGGGTTATAGCCTCTCCCATCTCCCAAAATCAGTCACCTCAATCACATCAAAGATCTCAGTCGCCAACACCTTTTCTCAATGACGTTCGAGCTCTTTCCCAACATAATCTAATGATGGAAAAAATCGATAGTTATGATCATACTCCCAACTTGCATAAAGATAAGTGTTGCCTCTTGAAACTTTTACAAGGAGAAACAAGGGGCTGCTAATGATACCTTTTTTCACACTTCGTGTTTAAAAGATCTTCCAACTCCCAAAATTCCCTCAAGCCATGGCAAAGGTCCCAAGGCTATCCCTAGACCTCGGACGGACCTCTACTTACCTTACAAAGCCTCCTCTACACCCAAGGTTGGGCTAAGATATTTTAGAAAACCTTAGTCGCTCATTCTTCCTCGTAGGAAGGTTATTCATTCCAGCATACATCCTTAAGCTATCTCAAAGACAATAGCATCAAGGAACAAAGGTAAACACCCTTTTGGATCTAAAAATTTCTCTCCAAGATTCTCTTCAATAACAATCCATGAAACTAGGGTGAACTCTCATTCCCCCTGATTCCCAGCCATGGCTAATATGGTTGAAATCCCAGTCAACACTCTGATTCCCCCAAAACCTCTTGATCCAAACAATTTATGGTCGAAATCATTTGTAAGTGTGCACATAAACAACACGATAAAGGAACTTGAAATCAAGAAGCCGACTACTTTCAAGGGAGAACCTGTCGTTTTATTCTATGATGAAGATATTAATACTCTAGCTGCTCCATTCCAACATTCAATGGTTGGTAAATTCTCTCATGGAAGACCTTCTATATAAATAATTCATAAAACCTTCCAAACCTTTTCTTTAAAGGCAGCCTTCACAATTGGTTTGATTGACTCTAAAAATATCCTCATATGACTTAACTGTGAAGAGGACTATGTAAGATTATGGGTCCGAGATCAATGGTACATTAGGAAATTCCTAATGCACACTTATTAATGGTCAGCAGAATTTCATCCAGGCGAAGAAAGCCTAATTGCTGCGGTTTGAATTAACCTACCTAAATTACCTTACATTTTATGCAAAATCTTATTTATATTCTAAAGCACAATTAATAGGAAAACCACTATCAATGGATTCCTCAACTGTCTCAATATCCAGACCAAGTATTGTAAGAGTGTGTGTAGAGATAAACCTACTAAAAGAAAGAACCCAAAGGATTTGGATAGGATGTGGTTCCAAAGGCTTTTGGCAGCAGATTTCAAATGAAAACATTCCTTCATATTGCCAGTTCTGTAAAAATAAAGGTCACAAAGAATAAAAATGTATGATCAAACACCCAAATAACAAAGTAACCCAAAAACAAGCCATAAAAAATCCAGAAGCTAGGCAAGATGCTGCAAAAACATCAAGAACTCGCCGTAATTAACCAAGAACCAAATCAGGCAAAACAAAAGGAATAATAACCAATCCAAGACATGTTAGATCAAGAACCTATTAAGAAACTTTATAATCGAAGCACTTTAGGGATTCAAACTGTCAATAAAGATCAACAAATTGAAGTTATTCAAGAATAGCCCTCAGAATCAGAACAAGACTTTCAAGAAATAGAAACATTACAAGATTTATTTCAGTACAGCCTAAATTTTACTCAAGACTCAGTTGAAAAAATTTGACACGAAGATTACACTTATGAAGAGACATTGATTATAGATCAATACAATTTATCCCCCAAAGGTTCAAATCTTCCAAAATATGATAGATTGAAAGAAGCTTACAAAGACTATCTATCATATTTTGATGAAAGAACATTCCCCATCCCTATAATAGAAAAATATCAGAATTTTGTATCGTGGCTAGATGTAAAATGGTCAAAGTATCAACAAATAAAAACTTCAAATCAAAAACCAAGTAATGAAAAGGATTACATACAAACTACTACAGAAAATAACTCCAAGACAGGTATGAACACTAAACCTACTCCTTATGATCCACTTTTTAGAAGATTTACTAGATCTTTAGGAAAATCAAAATCTAAAAATTATCAATCTAACAACTAATGATAAACTTCATAAGTTGGAATGTAAGAGGTACGGATAGTAAGGCAGCCAATAGAAGAATCAAAAGGCTAATTAGAAAGTGTAATCTACCTGTTATTGCCCTATTAGAACCCAAATTAGATTCAGATAATATTAGAAAATATCAAGATAAATGGAAATTCTCAAACAGTATAAGTAATCAATCTAGTTTAATTTGGTTTCTATGGAAAAATGATCTACCAGTTAAAGTCATTTTTTACTCTGTTAAGTTATTATGTCTTGAAATAAATACTGCCTTTCTCAATATAACAATTCATCTAGCAATAGTATATGCCAAATGTACTTGAATTGAAAGACAAGAGTTATAGAAAGACTCAAAGCATCAAATTATTGATTTGTCAAATAAACCTTGGTTGATTATATGAGATGTTGATGTTTTCTATTCAGAAGTAGAAAACGTAGGAGGAAATGATAATAAATTTCATGAAATTGAAGATTTCAATGATATAATCTCCTCTTGTGCTCTAATGGATTTAGGATTCATAGGTTCTAGGTCTACTTGGTCAAATAACAGAATCAATGGAATAATATTTTGTACATTAGATAGAGGTTTGGTAAATCATACATGGCTTATGCATTTTCCTCAAACTAACGTAATTCATCTTCATAGAGCATGCTTTGACCATAGTCCCCTTCTTTTATCTATTAAAAGTACAAAAGAAAATTACCCCAAATCTTTTAAATTTCTTTTAATATAGTGTATTAGCTTTAATGTTCATCAAATCATTGAAGAAGCATGGTGTCATCAAATTTTATCCCCACTTATGACTAAATTTGCTTTAAAATTAAAAAATTTGAAAACAGAACTTAAAACATGTAATAAGGAAACTTTTAAAAATATATTTCAAACACTAAAAGACCTAGAAGAGTTAGTCCTTATAAAAGAAAATGCATTTTAGCTTCTGCTTAATGAAACTACAAGAAGTAATATGAATAAATCTAGAGCTGACTTGAATATAGCATTACAATGAGAAGAAAGTTTTTTGCACCCAAAAAGTCATATCAAATGGCCTAAATTAGGAGATTGAAATACCAAACTTTTTCATGCTTCAGTTAAAAATAAACAAAGAAAACTATCAATTTCTAGAATTAAGAATACTCAAAATAAGTGGGAAGAATCTAGTGAAGAAATAAGAAAAAAATTTCAAACTGATATCTTTCAGAATTTCCTGCTGAAGAAAAAATATTCTCAGTAATTTCAAATATGGATCAATCAAGCTCTCCTGGCCCTAATGGCGTTGGAGGGATTTTCTATCTAAAATTCTAGCACATAATAAAGTCACACCTAATAAAGGTTATTCACTCTTTCTTTGTTAGAGCAGAAATTCCTAAAATTTAGGCATCAACTTCCATAGCATTAATCCCTAAGGTGACCAATCCCTCTTAATGTTCTCAATTTAGGCTAATTAGTCTATGCAACTTTTCAAATAAGATAATATCAAAGATTTTAAATGACAAACTTGCACATATCCTTCCATCCATTATTTCACAAATCCAAATTGGTTTTGTTAAGGATAGAAGTATATAAGAAAACATTCTTTCAGCTCAAGAGATGGTTCAAAATCTTGGTAAGAAGGCATATGGTAATAATGTGAATATAAAACTTGATATGGAAAAGGCTTATGATAAAGTATATTGGCCTTTTCTACGTGAAGTATTAAGAAATTTAGATTTAATGAAACCTTTATAGATATGGTTTGGATGTTGATCTCCAATAATTAGTATTCTTTAATCTTGAAAGGACAAAGAATTGGATTCTTCCAGTCTTCTAGGGGGCTTATACAAGGATATCATATATCTCCAAGTCTTTTTATCATTGTTATTGAAGATCTAAGTAGAAACAAAGATAAATTATTTCATTCTAAGAAGGGTATTCCATTTTCTCATCCCCCACTCATTTCCCATTTGGGATATGCTGATGATCTCATTATTTTCATTAATGGGGGTAAACATAGTATTAAATGGATCATCCAAGTTCTTACCTCTTATGAAAATAATTCAAGGTAGAAAGTGAATTTCTCAAAAAGCTCTTTTTATGTGGACAAAAATGTTAGTTCACATAGAAGAGCTACAATAGAAAGGCAAACAGGTTTATCTAACAAGCTTTTGCCTATGAAATACTTAGGCTACAATTTGATTAAAGGTAGACCTAAAGCTATTCATTACTCTGAGTTAATTTCCAAGATTAGAGAAAAGTTATACATTTGATCTTCTACAATGATCTTCCAATCTGGAAGATCTATTCTAATTAGACACGTATTAAAATCCATTTTAGTGTATTCTCTAGTAGTTTTAAATCCTCCAAAGAGTATTATCAAGAGACTTCATAACATGTTCAATAAATTTTATTAGGGAGGAAGTACTAGGGAAAATCCATATCATTGGTCTAAATGGACTGACTTGTGCTATCCATTTGAAGAAGGTGGCCTTAATTTTAGGAAACTAGATGGTATTTCCTCTGAATTTAGTATAAAAATATTCTAGAAATATACATTTGACTTGTAACACCCCGTATTTCTGAATAGTCCAAATATTCTATTTAATTCTATTGGAGAATTAAATGAGAAAATACCAGCTTAATTTAAATTACGTAAGGGTAGTAATTTAAATAATTTTATTTAAAATGGTAATTATGGAATATTAATCGAGAGATAGATACCGGTTTATATGGCCTCATTATATTTACTTAGTGCGAGTGGTAAATAGTTACCTAACGCGTGTAGACCGTGTTGGGGTGAGAACGAGTAATATTTGTTAAGTGACTCAAATGATAATTTAGAGGTCACCGATGAGTCCGAAAGGGTCAAATTAGTCAAAATAGTATACCCAGGGGTACTAGTTGAGTCCCGGGGTAATTTTGGACTAAACCGAGACCGTTCGGGGGCATTTTGGTCTTTTAACATTAGAGGGTATGGAGACCTACGAAATTTAGAGTTTTATATCAGCCGTATGATAGAGGAATTAGGGTTAGAACACCCATGACAACACCAATACCATTAGAGAGAAGAGAGGCACAACTTTCTAAGGCAAAAGGAAGAATTGGGAAGGATTCAAAGGGATTTTTACCATCAACTTGTTAGGGAAGAAGGATTGAAGGATGAAGATCATCAATCATCAACAACAACCACAAAATCAGACCCTACTGATCATAAGGCAAGTTGTTTATTGCAAAAATTATAAAGTTATAATACCCATGTGTAGGGTTTTTGAATAGTTTAGTTTAAATCATTATTTTGATTGGAGAAAGATTATATTTATGCATGTTGGGATAGGAATCGCATGTAGAAGGATTTAAACTATGTAGAGGATTAATATTCAGATTTGACTTGATGATTTTCGGAATAAAAATCTGGATTTTGAATGAAAATATGGGAAGAACACCATAACTAGGGTTTCAAGAAATTTTGGGGTTTAATTCATTAATTCTTTAAAGGAATTGGGGTTTTTGATGTATTTGACACGTTAGAAACTGTCCTAGTATATGTGGAAATATGTTAGGATCATTGGGTCAAAGTTTGGTGGACTATAATGGAGTTTGAAGGTTTGTTAATGGAGGAAAAATCTTAACGAAGAAGACAACTGCGTCTGTCCCTGTTCGATCGATCGATCGATCTCGAACTATCGATCGATCGACGCAAGCCGTTTCCCAAAAATTTTGTGTTTAATCCTTCGTTGAGTTCGGGAATGAATGAGTATTCTAGGATTTACATTATACTTATATGGGAGTGAGAATAAGACCAGTAGGTATATTGTTGAGGTCCGATAAGGCCATTGGGTGTAGGGCTTGGATTACGGACCGAGGAGAATAATCCGATTTAGTAGAGTATCGGGGATTTCGGAAATTGAGTTACGGGGAGAAGTAAATTCAATTTAAGTAATAGACCAGTAGGGTAAGAAATAACTACTGAAATTATATGTAAGGGGTAACTAGGACCCTTAGAGTTGTGTGAATACTCAAATAAATGCGATTAATGAGATAAATCGTGAGGCGAATATTGTACGGTAAATATATGAGATTAAAATATTACGTACGTATATGATTAATAGGTCGGGCGTGTACCTACTGAATTATGTGATCCTTTAGGTAGAGAGCTTATACCTAAATTAATTATGTTAGGGTCGATGAGACATTCCGAACTAACATAAAGTTATTATATGTTTGGGGTCGATGAGAAATGCCGAACCAAACTTTGAACTGGTGTCGCGATGAGAGAGTGCCGAACCAGAATATGTGTATATATATATTTTTAAAAATATTTGGGGTCGATGGCTAATTCCGAACCAACTCTCACTTGGGGTCGATGAATCATTCCGAACCAAGAGATCTTTATTTGTGTTTATAAATAATTGGGGTCGATGTATCATTCCGAACCAATTGTTACTTGGGGTCGATGAATCATTCCGAACCAAGAGTCCTTTACGTGTATAAAAAGGGCAAAATAGCAATGACTGATATTTAGTATATATTGTGTGTGAAATATATATACTTGATGATATCCTACTTCCGTGTGTTAGTAGATTGATACATATTATGTATTTAAAGATACATACAGAATTGGTAAGTTAAGTAGTGAAACTTAATTACAAAATGCACCTTTAGATAGAGAAAATCTATTTAGTAATTCAAGTAGTGAAACTTAATTACATAAGTGGTAAGTCAACAATTGTGAGAATTGTAGTAATTTTAGTAGTGAAACTAAATGGGAAGTCTTGAAAAAAATAACATAGATGAAATGTTACTTGAGAATTAATTAACATACACGAGATGTTAGTGAAACGGTTGTACTGTATGGGCGGTACTCGAACTTGGATTCTGATAAGTTCAGTTGACTACTTTGGTTTTAGTTAGCTTGGGAGGTGTGGCTAGATAAACTAAGTGTAGAACGTTAGGTGTGCACAAAATATGAGGGGTGAGTAACTCAAGAGAGTGTACGAGAACCTAACATGTGTAATCAATAACCGCATTTTATATTGTGATAAACGCTTGCTAAATATTTTCAAAATGTTTTGAGTATTAACTCTTGCTATAAAATATTTTCAAAACCTTTTAGGTGTCCAGCCACAGGGATGCCATGTATGATGATTCCATTACAGAGACTCGGAGCTGTAGCACAGTGGATGCTTACAGGATTTTGACTAGACGATATCTCTCATTCAGATCTAGTACAGGATCTCACACTATTCTATGTATGGACTTGTTGTCCGGTATTAGTCTCAGATGTTAGTTTCAGACTAGTGGTTATTCTATGGTTGTTTGGGATTTTTTTTAGCCGATGGTTTATTCGGTAATACTTTTGTTATGTTGTAATTTTAATTTTTTTTTTGTATTATCGTACATGATTATTTGTACTTCATTCCGCATGGTTGATTTTTCTGTTTTAAGAAAGATAAAATTTGGCACCGGTCTAATTGTACTTAGGGGATTAGTAATTAAAAAGTTTTCGACAGTGATGCTAAGAATGAACCATTTGAGAAACCTGTTTTAATTTAATAAAGGCCTGATCACCCGATGTTTAATTAGGTGTGGTGTCACAGATGGTATCAGACCATCAGGTTCTAGTGTCCATAGGATCTGTATGGCTTACTACGTTTTCAGCGTATCGTTTGATTGATATAGAGCCCTATCTTAGGATTGTTGTACTCCTCTACGTACGTAGTTTACGTTCTCCTGCTATATAGTAAATGTAGTGTTATATATACAAGTTCAATTGGGCATGATACGTCGAACATGGCAGTAGAACCAGCATTGGCGTTGGAAGGACTGCAGGAGGGAGGAGTTCAGCATGAAGCCTGGAGTGTTCAATTATGGTAATCATAGGAGAGATGACCGTTATTGAGGTCACTCCTACTGTGTAATGGAAGTAGATGCCACAAGGGTTGTTGAGGCACTGTAGGCATTTTCCAAGTATCGCGACAACAAAGAGGAATGCTAATTTAGACCGCCCAATGCAGTGATAGTGGGAGGAGGTCTGAAGAAATTTTGATGAGAACGAGCCGTAAAAATGTGATAAAACGGCGAATGTACATGTTAACCAATGGAAGTAGCATATCCAGTGGTTTTGGCATTTAGGATAGAGTAGAAATACTCAAAAGTGAAAATTTGAGTAAATTTTTAGAGGCCAATCGTGAGAGAGAAATTTATCCTTTTAAGTGAACTTGTACCGATGAGATAGGTATCAAGGAAAAAGAGCCATTGAGAGAATGGACTCTCGAGTTATAATTCGCAATTTTGGTAAAACTCTTCTTGGACGACTTATGTTTATGAAGACAATATGGTACTTCTGACAAGGTTGAAGTAAATGCTCCTAGGTGGGCGGAGCTAAGGGAGTTTAAGGATTTAGTCAAAGAGCAAGACTCAATGTAAAGGGGCTGGTGCAAGCCATGGGTGAAAATCCACTAGGGGATTTAATGATTAAATTCTAAGTCGGGGTTGTTAAGTCCCATAGTGCGTTCCTCTTGGTCAGCAAAACTAAGGGAACCAAAATGATAGTGTTCAAAATCGAGACTAACCAGTCTGAGAGGAGGGGAACCTAAACCGGTCAGTATGGCCTGGAGTCAGGAAATTTTTAAAAAAGATGTCTACAGTGGATTCTAGGGCCACGCGTTTTATTTTAGATTGAAGTTATTTGAAGAAATAATAACTCCAATAAGTTTTGCATTCCGGAGAGGACAAGCGTGTTAGGTCCGGAAACCATGTAAACCACCAGAGCGATGGATAAGGAAGCATATGGGTTTTAGCCTCGAGTGAACGGGGTATATGACGATTCCTCACCTGAAAAAGGGTCGAGTTGTCATTATTCATCAAGATGTGAGAGACTTCGGAGATTATGAAAATATCATAGTAATTAATTTCGGTGTGTGGGAACCTAAATGATGTGAGTCAAGGTCTGTAGTATGACCGCTGAGCGGAGAGATCAAGCTCCCCGTTGTAATTAGTGCTAAAGACTTAGTGATAGTATAAGCGCGGTGCCACTTGACTCCTTTAGAAATATTGGAGTATGGTGGCACATATTGTCGAGGAATCGAATTTGAGCATCTCGACTATGTGTTGTTCCGACGATGCTCAGTAAGAATACATGGGGAGAAGTGCCTTGTTTAAGTTCGGTTACGATAGGGAATACGACTGAATTTTTATGCACGTCAGGAGAAGAGACATTGTTAGATGCTAGGGCATCAGTGGAGCCAGTAGTGTTGTGGGGAAACACTGAAAGGCTTACCTCACCACGAAGGGATAAGTGGGACTTTGTGGGCAAGGATTTGATTTTTGGTCTATAGGGTATTGAGAATACCCACAAGATTGTGATCACGTCGTGTAGACTAGGCTAGAGTTGAAGAAAATTATGTTACGGGTGCGACATTTGCAATGTTTTTGCAAATGTACCCGGATAAAAGGGTGTATGGGCGCCCTAATCAATAGGATTCCTTAGACATCCGAGATAGAGGGATACGGGAAATTTTCTTTGTACAGCGGTGGGGAAATTAGAAGACAAGTCGTATCGATGAAATGGGTTGAACGTTATGAGAGATAGACGATGATCCAAGATTTTATGTGCTAAGAGATCCAGCACACCCTATGGGATGAAAGTCGATGGGAAACCGTTCAAAGGTTATCTCTTGATATGGGAGACCTAACTGTGGGGAAGAAGTAGCGCAAGGTGCTACTTGATTGAGTGTTGTGAATGACTTACGTGTTACTAAAATGTTTACTCTTATAAAGTAACCAACCCAAAAAGTGCGCCAATTACGAAGAGTGCACGGATTGTAAAGTATAATATACCCGGAGAGAAAGGGGAATAGAGTATCCTTTGAGGAAAGATGACGTAAGTGGGGAGCGATGTTGAGGAAGAGACATAATGAGATTGTCTCCAGACACACCTCTAGTTAATAGAGCGAGATGGACTCAAAATGAGCAACAGGAATATGGTAGTGAACGTACATTTCCAATGATGGAATGAGGAGACAAACTTATAAATTATTGATGGGTTGTGAACATCATAATTAAGCCAACATTTCGTTGGGGTAGCGAAATGGGGTGACCGGGATGGATTAGTATGTAGTTGAAAAGGGAGAGTGCACAAGTGCACTATGCCGCTCTACATGATTGTGAATCAGGGTGAAATCCTAAAATTCCACCCTGTGAGAGATGGTCAAGAAGGAATAGCGATAAAGTTTTATTTTGAGTATGTTGTGTTACCTACGACTCAAAGTTAGTGAGAAAGAATGATGATACCCCCTTACGATAGTGGAATTTTGGAGAAGCCCACTGATCAATTCATAGGTTGAATGTATGCCTATAAGAACATATTTATAGGTAGAGTGGGTGCCTATATGGACTGTACATGAGGATTAGGTTCGTGGGTACCGATTACGAACAATACATGTACTTTGGGTGTGGTTCGAGGAGACATTTCGAACTTTTAGTCCTTAACGCGTGATATGAGGACATTCTTTCGGAGTATGACATTTAGGGTATATGAAATGTGTAATATATGGCTCACAAATTATCTACTCATGTGCGATGAGATATATATACATATATTGGTACTCAAGGTGTGATTTCAAGACAAGTAATTAATCACTATTGGTGATCGAGGTGAAATTCCGAGCCAATAGCCCCAAAAGTGTTATAGAAGGGGGATGATTATAAGATAAGTGTCGATAGTATATGTTATGTGAACGATATATATACCTATTGATTTTTCCTACTTATGTGCGATAGTAAGTGTGCTTAACCTCTGTATTGGGGTCGATGATATTCCGGACCAATACATGAGGGATCAATTTGGGGTCGATGATTTTTCCGAACCAAATCGATGATAAATATTGGTATCGACGGAAGGTCTGGACCGACATGTGAATTACATTTACCTTGGGGTCGATGGACTCCCGGATCAATGTAAATGATAGGATTATTGGGGCCGATGATTTTTATCGGACCAATTTTCCTTAATGTATATATTGTGTGTGAAATGTATACCTTATAATATTCTACTTATGAGTGATAGTAGACACTTAGATGTTATATAGAGATATACATCGAATGGGTAAATTAAGTAGGGAGAAACTTAATTTCAACAATTAACGTTGGATTGGAAAAATCTATGGAGAAATTAAGTAGTGAGACTTAATTATGATATATGCGGCATGGGTAACATGCGATAAGAATTTATAATCAAGCAAGGCATGTACTTGGGGCGACCGTTAGGATGTTATGATTTGGTATTGGATATTAGAGTATGCAATTATATTTAAGGTCCTTATCCTTAATACCAGCCTTATCCTAATTTCGAGGACGAAATTCCTTTGCAAGGGGGGAAGTATGTAACACCCCGTATTTCTGAATAGTCCAAATATTCTATTTAATTATATTGGAGAATTAAATGAGAATATACCGGCTTAATTTAAATTACGTAAGGGTAGTAATTTAAAGAATTTTATTTAAAATGGTAATTATGGAATATTAATCGAGAGATAGATACCTGTTTATATTGCCTCATTATATTTACTTAGTGCGACTGGTAAATAGTTACCTAACGCGTGTAGACCGTGTTGGGGTGAGAACGAGTAATATTTGTTAAGTGACTCAAATGATAATTTAGAGGTCACCGATGAGTCCGGAAGGGTTAAATTAGTCAAAATAGTATACCCAGGGGTACTAGTTGAGTCCCGGGGTAATTTTGGACTAAACCGAGACCGTTCGGGGGCGTTTTGGTCTTTTAACATAAGAGGGTATGGAGACTTACGAAATTTAGAGTTTTATAACAGCCGTATGATAGAGGAATTAGGTTTAGAACACCCACGACAACACCAATACCATTAGAGAGAAGAGAGGCACAACTTTCTAAGGTAAAAGGAAGAATTGGGAAGGATTCAAAGGGATTTTTACCATCAACTTATTGGGGAAGAAGGATTGAAGGATGAAGATCATCAATCATCAACAACAACCACGAAATCAGACCCTACTGATCATAAGGCAAGTTGTTTATTGCAAAAATTATAAGGTTATAATACCCATGTGTAGGGTTTTTGAATAGTTTAGTTTAAATCATTATTTTGATTGGAGAAATATGATATTTATGCATGTTGGGATAGGAATCGCATGTAGAAGGTTTAAAACTATGTAGAGGATTAATATTCAGATTAGCCTTGATGATTTTCGGAATAAAAATATGGATTTTGAATGAAAATATGGGAAGAACACCATAACTAGGGTTTCAAGAAATTTTTGGGTTTAATTCATTAATTCTTTAAAGGAACTGGGGTTTTTGATGTATTTGACACGTTAGAAACTGTCCTAGTATATGTGGAAATATGTTAGGATCATTGGGTCAAAGTTTGGTGGACTATAATGGAGTTTGAAGGTTTGTTAATGGAGGAAAAATCTTAACGAAGAAGACAACTGCGTCTGTCCCTGTTCGATCGATCGATCGATCTCGAACTATCGATCGATCGACTATGTCGATCGATCGAACCCAGCCGTCAATCGATCGACGCAAGCAGTTTCCCAAAAATTTTGTGTTTAATCCTTCGTTGAGTTCGGGAATGAATGAGTATTCTAGGATTTACATTATACTTATATGGGAGTGAGAATAAGACTAGTAGGTATATTGTTGAGGTCCGATAAGGCCATTGGGTGTAGGGCTTGGATTACGGACCGAGGAGAATAATCCGATTTAGTAGAGTAATGGGGATTTCAGAAATTGAGTTACGGGGCGAAGTAAATTCAATTTAAGTAATAGAACAGTAGGGTAAGAAATAACTACTGAAATTATGTGTAAGGGGTAACTAGGACCCAGTTGTGTGAATACTCAAATAAATGCGATTAATGAGATAAATCGTGAGGCGAATATTGTACGATAAATATACGAGATTAAAATATTATGTACGTATATGATTAATAGGTCAGGAGTGTACCTACTGAATTATGTGATCCTTTAGGTAGAGAGATTATACCTAAATTAATTATGTTAGGGTCGATGAGACATTCCGAACTAACATAAAGTTATTATATGTTTGGGGTCGATGAGAAATGCCGAACCAAACTTTGAACTAGTGTCGCGATGAGAGAGTCCCGAACCAGAATATGTGTATATATATATATATATATTTAAAAATAGTTGGGGTCGATGGCTAATTCTGAACCAACTCTCACTTGGGGTCGATGAATCATTCCGAACCAAGAGATCTTTATTTGTGTATATAAATAATTGGGGTCGATGTATCATTCCGAACTAATTCTTACTTGGGGTCGATGAATCATTCCAAACCAAGAGTCCTTTACGTGTATAAAAAGGGCAAAATAGCAATGACTGATATTTAGTATATATTGTGTGTGAAATATATATACTTGATGATATCCTACTTCCGTGTGTTAGTAGATTGATACATATTATGTATTTAAAGATACATACTGAATTGGTAAGTTAAGTAGTGAAACTTAATTACGAATTGCACCTTTAGATGGAGAAAATCTATTTAGTAATTCAAGTAGTGAAACTTAATTACATAAGTGGTAAGTCAACAATTGTGAGAATTGTAGTAATTTTAGTAGTGAAACTAAATGGGAAGTCTTGAAAAAAATAACATAGATGAAATATTACTTGAGAATTAATTAACATACACGAGATGTTAGTGAAACGGTTGTATTGTATGGGCGGTACTCGAACTTAGGTTCAGATAAGTTCAGTTGACTACTTTGGTTTTAGTTAGCTTGGGAGGTGTGGCTAGATAAACTAAGTGTAGAACGTTAGGTGTGCACAAAAGATGAGGGGTGAGTAACTCAAGAGAGTGTACGAGAACCTAACATGTGTAATCAATAACCGCATTTTATATTGTGATAAATGCTTGCTAAATATTTTCAAAATGTTTTGAGTACTAACTCTTGCTATAAAATATTTTCAAAACCTTTTAGGTGTCCAGCCACAGGGATGCCATGTATGATGATTCCATTCTAGAGACTCAGAGCTGTAGCACAGTGGATGCTTACAGGATTTTGACTAGACGATATCTCTCATTCAGATCTAGTACAGGATCTCACACTATTCTATGTATGGACTTGTTGTCCGGTATTAGTCTCAGATGTTAGTTTCAGACTAGTGGTTATTCTATGGTTGTTTGGGATTTTTTTTAGCCGATGGTTTATTCGGTAATACTTTTGTTCTGTTGTACTTTTACTTTGTTGTTTGTATTATCGTACATGATTATTTGTACTTCGTTCCGCATGGTTGATTTATCTGTTTTAAGAAAGATAAAATTTGGCACCGGTCTAATTTTACTTAGAGGATTAGTAATTAAAAAGTTTTCGACAGTGGTGCTAAGAATGAACCATTTGAGAAACCTATTTTAATTTAATAAAGTCCTGATCACCCAATGTTTAATTAGGCGTGGTGTCACATGACTCAGGACTTTGGGCATCTTAAACTAGAAATAAACATAAGATTGGACTATCAGTCTCTAAAGGATCACATACTGTTAAAAGAATTACAGGCATTCAAAATTTTGCATAAGACTTTATTTCTTTTGAAAAACAAATTTGGTTGCCTTCTAGAACAGAAGAATTTTCAATTAAATCTGCATTCAACACTTTCAGACAATCAAGACCTGCTTAACTCAGTTGTAAATTAAATTGGTCTAAAGAATGTCCAATGAAAATTTCCAACTTTATTTGGAAACTCCTAAATAATACAATTCCTTTTGAAACAGTGATTCAAAATATACGAATAAGATTAGCACCAGTTTGTAGATTGTGTTTTTTTGCAGAGGATGGCAATCAATATGTTCTAATTTAATGTCCTATTACAGCTAAGGTATGGTCTTTATTCTCTAAAATCTTTGGAATTAATGCTGATAAATCTTATTGTAGAACAAATATGTTTTCTTGGTGCTTATCTAATGCTTAAAGAGTTATCTTAAATTAATTCTCAACATTTTACCTAAACTCATTTACTGGGAAATTTGGAAGGCTAGAAACAAGAAGTATTTTGAGAATGCTCAGTCATCTTCACCTGTAATTATTCAAAATTTTATTTCTCTAACTTCTAATATGATGGAAAATTATAAGTTTTATGACATAATTCAACATGAGTATAGTCATATTAGCAATATTTTAAATATTAAAATATTGCCAAAGAAAAATTTTCTAATCAAATGTATATGGAAAAAACCTTTCGTAGGTTTTTTCAAACTTAATATTGATGGAGCCTTTAAAAATAATCCTGGCCCATGTGGTATAGGAGGTTTCATAAGAGACACTAAAGGTCTATTTATAGCAGGCTTTGCGAAATCTATTGGAATCCAAACTTCTTTTACAGCTGAAGTTATGGCCTTACAAGAAGGTCTCACCTTTATTTCCTAACTTCTTATTTCAGATGTTATTATATAATCTGATTGTAAAATTCAAGTTGATGTAATATTAAAGAAAGATAAACCTCCTTGGGCAAGCTTAGATATCTTTGATAAACTTAAGTTTCCATTAAATTACCAATTCACCATACATGGAGAGAAAATAATGTTTTAGATTCTTACATTTTTTTCTCTGTTTTATAATGGGGATAAAATATAAATCCCCAAATTTATTTAGTAAAGGTTGTCTTTCATGTATTGGGGATCATTTATAAATCCCCATATTTCTTAAGTTTTCTTTCTAGAGTAATGGTCCCATCCTATAGAAAAAAGTCAAGTTTGGGTTTGTAAGCCACAAAGAGGATTTTTCTCTATTAATTTTATTAATAAAATGTGTGGGGGATTCGTCCCTTTTTGATAAAAAAAATAAAATAAAAAAATAACAGCCTCAAGGGTCCTATATGATTTATCCTCAGATCCAACCTCAAATTGAAGGAAGGTAACCTACCGAGGTCATCCAGACCTCGATCCTAGGATATGGTGTTACGTGGTACTTGTGGATCAATTCCCAACAACTCCATAATCTCTCTAGCCCCCATGAACCTCTGGCAATGCTCTAACAAGTAGTCTGGAGAAGTGGGTGAGAAGTAGAAAACTATTCCTCCTACTATTGCTAACCATCTCCATGTAACACCCCATATTTTTATGCATTTAATATTTAATTAATTCGGGAATTTTAAATTACTTGTGTGTTGTAATTTTAATTGAATTAATTATGGCAATATATATATTTAAATATTAATCAGGGAGTGAATGGTTAATGTTTAGGAAAATTTAATTACTAAGTGAATAGTAATAATTTAATCACGTCATTTCGGGTATTAATGACGGGGTATGCACTTATCCTAGCCGGGAGTCGGTATAGACTAAATTGGGTGTGAGATAAGGATTTTTATAAATTAGTTCGGATGCCAATTCTGAGTGCGCGGTTGTATCCGGATGGATCGAGATAGTTAGAAAAGAGTACCCGGGGGTAGTAATTGGGTCTCGAGACATTTTTGGGCATAGTCGGGCCCACACGGGGTTATTTGGGCTATTTTAATTAAGCCCATTAGGCTAAAAACGGTACTAAGGGATTTTAACCTAATTGGGAGATTAAGGAATAGCAGCCAACATAACTCTAAACGTAGGGTTTGAGAGGGGATTTGGGGGAAAGCAAATCAAGAGCAAATTGGAGGTTATTGGAGCCAAGTTAAGGGACATCAACAATGGATCAGACCCTACGAGTAATTCCAGGCAAGTGGTTAACTGTTTTTACACGGAAATTGTGATATCCAATTCATATTTTAGTGATGTGTAACTAAAATTCATTTTTGGGGATAAATGGGTATGAAAATGGGGTTTTGTTAACGGGATTTAAGGTGAGGATCAGTTGTGTTTTATAATTCTGAGTATGAATATCTGATTAGAATGTGAAATCCAGTAGAAATTATGAACGAAATTGAGATGACTTGATGAAATTTGGATTTTACATGTATAAACCCGGAAATTTACTCAACTCGGAAAAAGTAGAAAATCGTGAGATTTAATTTCAGTTTGATGTTCCATAAGGTGCTTTGGTCTTATTCCTATGTAGATATAGGGTAGATTGGGCTTGGGTTAGTCCAGGGGAAAGAATGAAAGTTGGAGGTTTTCGTTAATGGTGGAACTGCCTCTCGAAGGAGACGAAGTCAGGGACAATCGATCGATCGACCCAGGGGGTTCGATCGATCGATGATTCAGAATTCTGGGCAGTTCTCCTAGTGTGTATATAAGGGGGAGGTTATTTACAAATTAATTTCCATACATAAATTTGTGATAGATAATTATGAAACACATATTCCTAGTAATTATGGGGAAAAGTAATTAGGACTAGGGGAAATTTTTGTTGAGCACTTTATGGATGAATTTGATGAATGTTATTCTAAAATAGGGAGATACGGATTAAGTGAGTGAGTCCGTGTATATTGGCTAAGCGACGCCAAGGTAGTGAATTAAGTTTGGAGATAAACTAATTAATTTAGAGTCGGGATATAGACTCGGGAAATATTTAATTTCGAGCCAAGTGATCGAGTTCGAGGTATGTTGGTAATAATAGGTAAATATAATTGGGAAATTATGGAGATGAATGTGTGACACATTGTGGACGAATATGTCGTTATGGTATTATGAGATGTAAAATGGACCAAGTGAGCGAGTCCGGGTATGTTGATTAAGTGACATCAAATGTTGAATAAATTATTGAGAGAAAGTAATTAGTTTGGAGTCGGAACACAGACTCGGGAAATATTAAGTTACGAGCCAAATAAGTGAGTCCGGGGATAATGGTTGGGTGACACCAAGTTATTAAATTAATAGGTGTGATAATTAATTTAATTAGAGTCGTTTTGTAGACTCAGGAATGATTAAATTAATAGGTGTGATAATTAATTTAATTAGAGTCGGGTGATAGACTCGGGAAGGTATTAAATTAATAAGGGTGTTAAATTAATTTAATTAGAGTCGGATTGTAGACTCGGGTAGGATTAAATTAACGGGTGCGATAATTAATTTAATCAGAGTCGGATTGTAGACTCGTGAATTGTATTTATTAATTAATGTGATAATTAGTTATATTAGAGTCGGACCACAGACTCAGTTTAGTATGAATTAATGTGTAAATTAATTATATTAGAGTCAGACCACAGACTCGGATTTGGGTTAATTAATTAATGTGATAATTAATTATATTAGAGTCGGACCATAGACTCGGGGAAAGTATTATATAAATTGAAGTGTGAGTTAAAAATATTAGAGTCGGACCATAGACTCGGGAAGACGATAAATTATTAAGTGAGAAAATTAATTATGTTGAGTCGGGCCACAGACTCAGGAAATTACAGGCAGTGTACGGGATATTAGTACACGGTAAAGCAGGGGTTTATATATATATATATATATGTGTGTGTGTGTGTGTGTGTGTGTGTATATTGTGTGTGATATTAAATTACAGGCAGTGTATGGAATTTTGAGTACACGGTGAAGCCGGGGTTTATATTATATATATACGGTGTAGTGATAGTATATATATATAAGTGTATATATTGTGTGGAATATTAAATATCAGTGACTAGATATTTATTCAATTTATATACTCTAGTGCTATCAAGGGAGGTTGCGCGATGTGGGTAAATCCCCTAGCTTGAGGAGTAGGGCGAGTATATCCCCAGGTCATAGCGTCCGATATATATGGGTGAGGGATTTATCTCACTTTCAGGGAAGGAATATGACCGCCTCCACTACGTTTATATTTTGGGCCAAGTTAGTGAGCGATTCCAACTTGAGAAAACTAGGTTTTGTGAGCGCACCTAGTGAGATAGCATTTTAGAGGGAATCATCCGGCGAGGGTATACTCGAAGGGATGGATATACGTATATGATATGTGTGGATATTGTGGTAAAGGTACGTATATAATGGTAGTAAATATTATATATGGGTAATAATACAGTGTGTGATGTATTTACTTTATATAACTTGTGACACGGTTATATGCTACTATTTAAGAGGAATTAATTAAGTTAATTGTGAGATAACTTATAATTCAAGAATCATTATACTCGGGTTAGAGTAGTATGGAAAGGGATGGGTATACTAGGACTAGTTGGACGGGGTAGTACAACTAGGTGGGGTTAAGGTAACCGGTAGGTGTACACAATAGTGGAGAGGTGAGAATGTCCACAAGGGAGTGCGACACTAACTTAAATATGAAGTGCATTCATGCATTTTAAATTACTGCAATTAATTCACTTTCTAAATATTTTCAAAATGTTTTCGGTTCTAACCCTTGCTATAAAAATATTTTCAAAACCTTTTAGGTGTCCAGTCACAGGGACGCCATGATCGATATTCTATTCCAAGGACATGGAGCTGCGGCATATGTGGATGCTAGCAGGAGTTTGGATTAGATGCATCATTCATTCATTCCTAGAGTAGGAATCTTGTATCAGTTTCAATTTTATTTAGGGCATGTCGCCCAGACTTTCAGTTCAGGTTTCAGACTTTTTTATTCCGGTGTTGCATATTTGTATTGGATTATTACTTTGGTGGCCGGTGTTTTATTCGGCAAGTTGTGTAATTAATTTCAGTTGAGTTTTATTCAGTTGTGTGAATGGTTTATATTTATTTCCGCACGTACTGTTTTGTATAATTAAAAAGTTAAAATTTGGCACCAGTTTTTGAAATACTAGGAGGTTAGTATGTTTAAAAAAAAAAGTTTTCGACAGTGATGCTAAGGATGATCCAACTGGGATTCCTGTTTTAATTTGGTATAGGACTGATCACCCGTTGTTTTATTAGGTGGGGTGTCACACTCCACTTGAATTGAATGCTCCCGTAAACATTCAATGAACTCAACAACCACCATACACTACTTAAAATACTTTTCCCAACACTCAAGTACCAAACTGACACCGGAAGACCTCAGGGACACCCCAGCTATGATGGGAA
Organism: Sambucus nigra; assembly: GCA_949130495.1. NCBI lineage: Eukaryota > Viridiplantae > Streptophyta > Magnoliopsida > Dipsacales > Adoxaceae > Sambucus > Sambucus nigra. The sequence goes on from OX422216.1 coordinate 332,034,930, forward strand.
AGTCCACTCATTCTCTTTCCAAGGGTTATGCTATAAATATGAGGTTAACATATGGTGACATGGGACCAATCTCGAAAATTCAAAGGTATTAAGGCATCCAAACAGTCAGATTTACAAGGGTTCTAGCATTTCACAAGTGTTTTCACTCCATTCCATACTCATGACCCACTGTCGTAAGATTATTTTTGTAACTTGGACCAGTTCCATCGCTTACACATTTTAAACATCTTGTATAGCCCAAAATCCATACCTTTGCACCCTCAGAGAAGTCATTAAGTTACTTCCTAAGATCCTTTGTATTATTGATAAAGAACGCAAGATCTTTGAATCTCTTGACCAAAGCTCAAGAGGTCCCTTAGACTGTAATACCTCATTTGCAATCTGATAAAACTAGTGAAACACCTTTGAAAATGGACATAGGATCCTCTTCTGAGGTCCTAACCACTTTAAACATGTCTCTTACTTTGGCACTTCTCTCCTCTTACTCGTTCGAGCTCCATAGGGGAGCACCTATGGGTCTAAAATCACTTACGATTTTAACATTCATCAATATATCCTAAATTAATTAATTTAGTATGAAAAACTCTATTTTCTCAATTGTTTAAATCAATTACTTCATTTAAGGTTATTTCCTTTGTCAATTTCATGAACAAATGGGGGGGGGGGGGGGTTCTTCCTATAAAAGGGGAAAGGGTTTTCCTTCTTGTACGAAGAAAAGAATGATAAATTAAAGGGGAGATATATTCAATTTCAGTATGACATTTTTTGCATGGAAAGGTGTTAGGTGGAGTATTTACGTATAAGACATGAAGTATAATGCATCATTATCATATATTAGGATATTTTTTGCTATACTTTGGATATACTTTATGTGATTAAATTATTGACACCTCAATATTCATATAAATCCAAATCATCCTATATATATATATATATATATATATATATATATATATATATATATATATATCATGATCCTCTTTGATAATGTATTACATGTTAATAGGAACAAGTGATTTCCTTTTGACTGTTTGGCTTCTTGTTATTAAGGTTAATGTCTTAGGTTAATCATTGCCTTTGTCCAGTATTTTTCCGAGTCATAGGTTTATATACTTTCTTACTTTGCTTGTAATATATTTTTAATTTTGTCACCAAATATAAAGGGGGAGATTGTAAGAGTATTTATACACAACTAGATTGCCATATTCAATTTACACAAAATATACATTGACTCTATTATCCTTGAGGTCGTTACAACAAAGCTTAATAAATATTTATATTCACAGAAAATCTTCATCAAAACTCAACCAAGAATCATTCATGATCACGTGCATTGGTATGCCACTTAGTTTAAGGTAACGGACTTACTAGACTTTCACTTTTGTCATACTCAAATCAAGTTTTCTCATAATTGGAAAATGGTTTTTGTGTATGCGCGATTAATTTGCATTTGGTATTAGAGTCATAAGTATGCAAGGATGCGTTCATATAAATCATATGTTTTTTATTAATGTTAAAAAACTACACACATTTTTCCGTCCTTTCCCAAGGTCTAGTATTCATGATTTGGTCTCTCCCTCAAAAAGACTATTTGTGTTCAAAAAGTCTCTTTGTTGGTTGTGAACTCTACCAGATATTTTTTCAATTTTGCATGTGTACTACACAACCTCGCAGATTTCTTGTGTCAGCAAAAACTTTTGTCATGACCACGACACTGCTTTACGGAGCACGAGCGTTGACTAAAAAGTAAGATCTTTATAAAAGATATTCTACATTTTCTTGGGAATTCGTGCAAGACTTATGCATCAACATCTTTTTATCATTTGAGTATCTCACTTATTCTTAGTTGTGATCCTTATTCCCATCCAAGATACAGAGTTCAATACATATTAAGGTTTTTCCTCATTAAACATAATCCTCAAGTTGAATATTAATCTCTCATTTTCCAAGATTATTTTTTAAAAGAATTATTCAAAAAGGTCAAGGTGTTATTTAAAAGAGAGTATGCTTTTTAGCTTAAAACTCTAGAGAGAAAAACAATTTAAGTTTTTCTTCTTTACCTATCTATTTGTATTTTTGAGGTTCTTATTTTCAAACTTTGACCAAAACTCCTATTAAAGCTTAAAAAAATTCTACCCTTATTCTTGAGATAATATATTTATATCTTCGTTCTCGAAATACTCTGTGAATATTTCAAAAACACATTGTGAGCTTTTTTAACAAAAGAAATTATTTTAAACACTTTCAGACCTTTAGGATAACTCATATCCTTGAAAGTGGTACCCATCCATCGGTGGCTTCTCATTTGTTCCATTGGAACAAATAAAAGTTTTTTCCCATTCAAAGAAGAGCTTAAATGGAAAAATATTTGAAGACGTTGATTGTCAACCAAAACAGTTGTAGTTGTGTAGTGTTCTCCAGTTGTTGGTGTCTTCTACGAAATATATAGTGCAAATGAATGGATAGTCAATTAGCCCTTTCTATGATTGTAATTTTTTTTTTTTTTATAAATCATGGTACATTTTTCAATCATCTCGGTCTGAGATTTTTTCTCATTGTGGGTTTTTTCTCGTACATATGATGTTTTGCGATCGTTTTATTTTTGTTGCATTTAGAATCACATGTCTTAATTAAGAAAACAAATCTGATTGATTATAAAACTTAGTGAACTTTTTTTACATTGACCTTTTAGGGTGTACTCTTTAATTCTTGCATTATTAAAATTTAAAAATAATTTTAATTGGTGCATCTCCTTTGATCATCTGCACAAGTCACTCGATCATTGCTAAACCAATATCGCTCCTATATGGCATAGGAATGTTTCGAGGCAACAGTTTGAGTAATACAAGATAACAAAAACATTTATACATTGCCTTCGTTAAGCTATTGCACAGTTTTTCTTCAGCAGAATCCTCAAACCCATATTTAAAATATGAGTACCGATAAGAATCATACCTATCATCTCATAAATGTGATCTAAAGTATTAGTAGATTCACCCTATCCAATAATGAACGTGTGTGTGTGTGTGTTTGTGTGTGTGTGTGTCAATACTCCAGCGAGAAACCATGGCCTGAAGAGCATTAGCTTTCTTGTTGATTGTGAAACGTCTCAAGTTTCTAATAACCTATTGCATACCAAATTTCTCGAGAGTCTATGCGTAATATGCAAGGGACATAATATGGTTTTCCCATAATATGTCAAAGTCAATGTTCAACTACGAAAGTCACATTTTTCTATACGCAACCTCATAATAGTTTTAGAAATTATGAGAGGGGTGAAGAAAATATTACTTGTCTTGGGGAATCCTTTAATGGCTTGTTAGCCATTATCTCAACCATTTTGGAAACAATGTCTTCAAGGAAGTTCATTAAAGTATCCTCTTTTGCAAAAAAAAAAAAAGGGGGGGGGGGGGGGGGGGTACACCTATAAATTGACAAATATCCCTTTGATCATTATGCGAGAAATATTTTTTATGTACAATATAGAAATAGAACCCTCATTATTTTTCACTTTCCATTGAGGGAAAGCATTAATGGTGGAAATAGACAAGGCAGTAAAAATGGTGATGACGATGGTGGAACCATCAACGGAGGCAAAAATAATTGGAAGAACAACGGTCCTACATTCCATAAGCAGAGTGGTGATAGTATTAGAAGAAATGACTAAAAATATGAAACATATGCCTTTTTATTTAAATATTAAGAGAATACGAAATGTTATTGGAAAAGAAAAGGAAAGATTACTAGAAAATTTTGAATGCTAAAGATCTACCACTTTTTATCCATAAAGATAATGACTAATAAAATTTCAAATAAGTGAAGATGATATTATCTATAATGATATAATAAAAATGGCATCGTCATTTGCAAAAAGAAAATGATTAATTACAGGGTGGTTTACCTTACAGTGACGACATATAGCATACTGGGAACAAATAAGCATGTGAACAAAAAAAATGTGTAGATCACTTAATCACCCATGTATATAATGAGTACAAAAAGAATCCCAATTGATTTGGGATTGTGCGTACCCAACTCTATCACAAAATAAGAGAGACTTCTTTACGAGGGGGAGAATGTAGAGGGGTCCTCAAGTAAATTACCCTTGTTAACTAACTAAAGTATTTTTCATTGTATATTTGACTAGGAGGCTCCCTTCGTCGACCAAGAAAGGATCAAGGGACCAATAGGATAATTAAAGCAACATTAGGGATCCTTGAAGGTTTTGTCTTAGAGGCCAAGAAGTAAAGACTTTTTGAGTAGCCTAAACCTTAGACACTTAAATATTATTAAACAAAGAGAGTATCACCTATGATGGAGATTAACTCCATCAAAGACACCATCTTCATATTACAGGTAGCGAGAAACCAATAGGTCTCTCGCAAAATAACATTGCACAAACAGTGAGAAACCATGAAGGTCACTTGCATAGTTTCATAACATATATAATGAAAGACTAATTTTCTCACATGATTACATTCACATGTTTATAAGGGAGTTTTGATCCCTTGAAAGAACACTAGTTTATCATATGTTCACATTTGAATAGCGAGTGAACAATTCGGTCACTCACATAAGTAACATTAACCCTTGTAGAATAAGTTTTATATCAAAATTGATATTTATACATAAACCCTTTTATAGTACAAAAGTACATAGTGCAAATGACACTTTTGCATGTCAACGAGTGACAAGCTAACAATATCCCATTCATGTTACTACCATGATAGAATTTACACCTACTCGAAGTAACATCGATTTGACCACACAATAGGAAAGAGTGCGGGACAAAGTGTCCTGGGGGATTTAATTCACCTAAAACATAGTAAATATAATTTAATGCCCAAAAGCATAACTCAACCTATTGATTGTTCCTATAAATATGAACACTCATATGCATATTCATAACACACAAAAATAACCTAGAGTCGTTATGCTATACAATTTAATACACAAGCAGTCGAAGCATTCAACTCCCGTTAATTAACTCATAAAACTCTCACTCATACACCACATAGGGCCATTACTAAAAGATATGGAATGTTATTAACCGAATATCTAACGAATATAATGGTTAGGAATGAAGTGGTGGAATTACAATACCTAAAGGTTATTACCCATCACAGATTATATTAATTATAACACTTATTATTCGTTAGAAGTAAAAAAATTATTACAAACCACAACCGTTATAAATTAGTTTTTTAACGGTGTTTAATCTTTACTAAATGTAGCTTAAATTAAAAAAAAAATACCCATTGAAGCTACCAACAGCTTTAATGTATTACAAATTTAAAATATTCCGATATATATACACACACAGAAACCACCCCGCTCCGTGACCCAAATAAAAATTCTCCTTCATAACAATTACAATATCCCGAATAAAACATGGAAACATTTAAGCATAATAAGAATGCTTGGTGACAAAAATTCAGACAACCCAAATATATTAAACTTTTAATCATATATGTCATTATCCTATTTTTTCAATGCTAAATAAGGACATAAAGTACTAAAATATACACCAACATTCAATTTTATTAAGATCTAGTAAGTATATGAATCCCAAATAAATCCAATGAGATATAATCATAAATACTCTAATTATTCATGAAGCTTGAGGATTGCAAATTTTTATCCACTTCGTCACCTATAAACTGAAAAGGGGAAAAAGGAATTGTCATTCAATTTTAAAATTTGCACATTTGAAATGAAAGGACCAATAAACAATGAATAAATTCCAACCAAGAATCCCAATTATAATTATAAACATAACAAAATTGCATTTAAAAAATCATTCAGATAATCGTACATCATAAGTTTACACATATGCAATGTCAGGACATGTAATAATGAATAGATTCCAATCAAGAATCCCATAATTATTAATTATAAAATACTTAAAAATAGCCGAATAGTTCATAAACTTTAACTAAAAAATGTACAATTAAACTAAAAATTATATTAATTTCGGAAACCCAACAAAATTCAAATTCAAGGATTTACTTTCAACATTAGTAAACAGGCCGAAAAAGACGAATATGTGATTGACGTAATCCTATACAAAATCCTGCAATAAAAATTAAACTATTAAAAAAATAAAAATAAAATTCCTTACATTCAAATAAAACCTCAAATTAATTATTATAAAATAAAAAAATGAAAATGAAAATGAAAATGAAATCATTATATATTAAGAAGACAAACACCCATACAACAGTGAATCAAAATTTATTGTCATCATAAATTCAATACATTAACTCAAAATAAGTTTGGCTTATTTGATTGATTTATTCTCATCACAAATCAAATTTTAATAATGAGATGCATATATCAGTTTATTCTATGAGTTTAGATTTTAAAAAACGAATGTCCCATGGACTTTTCATCCCTTATTTTGTAGTGAGTAACCCATATATATGAAAAATTTATTATTATTGTAGCAATAATTTAGGTAAAATGATATGAATCTTAAACTATTTTTAAAATTTTCCTCAATTGATGAATGATTTAGGGATGTATTTCGTCTCCTAGCAGTACTCAAGAATTATGTTCTAGATATGAATTACATAATGTTAAAACTTATGTTTAAAAAGGTGAAGATAATAAACATATTATTTTCCAAACTTTTAGGAGCATAAATATTAAGATGTATTATTTTTATTTTCTTTTAACACTATAAAAACATGTCATAGACTTCTACAAGAACAATGGTAAATATGATGGCAATAACTAGTCATAAAGCATTAAAAAATACACCACACAAAAATTATCTATAACAAGCAACACACCAAATTCATTCAAATCACATATAGAAATGGATGGGTAATGGCTTGAAATAAAATGTTAAGCATTAATAACATACCTAATATTATAAACAGTTAGGCTAAAATATTTTCATAAATAATTGTAAATAACATGATGAAAATTAGAGTACACAAACTCTAGTATTCACAGGAAGAATAATCTTACTCAAAAGAGGAGCACACACCAATAAGAAAAACACTTAAAATAATACTCAAGTAAAGCCTTAAATGTTTATTACGTAACTTTTTTTTTGGATGGTTACAAACATTGGTAAAGGGAGGTATTTATAGTAAAGGAAATATAATAAACACCACATATTGTGGTTAAATAAATAAAAACACTTTTAATGAAAAAATTATACAAATATTAAAAAATACAAATTAATTTCATCCATTCATGTTGCCCATTATGCAACCTAACTTCCATCAATTTCTTTACTTACTTCACTTAATTTCAAAATCTTTTATAGGAGTCCAATGGATTTAATGGTTGATGTTGGTTCTTAACACTCCCCCCTCAACATCAGCTCTCATTCTTTACACCACATTGAACTGATAATGAAAATTTTCCAACTTTCCCATAATTAAACATTTTATGAACAAGTCCACATCTTGATCATCTGTCTTGATCTTTCTCATCTCAGTTTCTTGTTATAGAAACCTCTCTCTAATAAAATGATATTGCACCTTTACATGCTTAGTTCTTCCACAAAAGACCGTATTCCCTGCTAAACAAATTGTCGATTGGTTGTCACAGTACAATGGAGCCACATAATCTACTAGTTAATGTAAATTAGTCATCATTTGTACCAGTCATACACTCATTTGAGCTACCATTTTTTTTGTGGTACTCTTCTTCTGTGGTTAACAAGGATACAATCGTCTGTCTCTTTTCGCATCAAGAAATTATTCAAGAACCAAGCTTAAACACATACTCGATAATTGATCTCTTACTATCATGATTTCATGTAGAGTCAATATTGCAATAAATAAATAGCTTATAGTCGTCACTTTTTGGGTACAAAAGACCATAGTCAATTGTACTCTTCACATATCTCAATATTCACCTAAATTATTCTAAATGAGTATTTTTTAGATTTTTCATGTACCGACACATCACTCTAATTACATAAGAAATGTCAGGTAGAGTCAAGGTTAAGTAGATTAGACTACCTACCAATTTTTTATACACTATTACATGTTCCAAGTCAACCTTCATGTGAAAAGATCTTGACAGTCGATTCCATAGGCATTGAGATTGTCTTGCACTCAAGTATCCTAAACTTATGCAATAAATTTTATGCATAGTTATATTGACAAGAAAATTTCCCTTCTTGTTTGCGATCAGCCTCTAGCCTAAGAAAGTCCTTAAGTTGTCCAAGATCTTTCATCAGCAAGAGAACTGACAAATTCTCTTTTGTTTGGTGAATTTCTATCTCCTCATCACTAGTGATGAATAGGTCATCAACATATACTAGCACAACTTATATCTTCCCTCCATTGGCTTTAATGAATAAGCTGGAATCTACAAGTGTTACTGAATAGCCACTTTGAGTAAGAAATTCAACTATCTTACCATATTATGTCGTTAGTGCTTGTTTTAATTAGTAGAGCACCTTCCTCAACTTACATATGAACTTGAGATAAACTTTTTTTTCGAAGCCCATTAGTTCAATCATGTAGGTCTCCCTATCCAACTCTCCACGAAGAAAAGAATTTTTCACATTCACCTTCTACAAGTGACAATATTTGATGGCCACAAGAATAAGTAATACTCATATAGTTATAACCTTTTTACCTCATTAAACATTTCATCGTTATCTAGTACATAATACTGAGATAACCCTCGAGCCACTAGAAAAGTCATGTATCTCTCGATTGATCCATTCAGAAGACGTGTTATCTTGTAAACCCATTTGCAGTATATGTGTAAGGACAACTTTTCTGTCATTATTCATAGCATAGCTTTAGGCTAGTTTGGCGTATCCCGTTACAAATCATCATGTATCATCAAGAGGAACTGCACTCAAGCATCCCCAAATTTGAAGATTTCCCTGCGTCCCAAAAGGTATAAAACAATTTAGAGTTTAAATTAATTAATAGAATTATATTTGGGATGTTTATTTTTTTTCAAAATATGTACATGATTTTTAATTTTCAAAAAATATATTTTTTAATTTTCTGTAAGGAAGTTTTTAAAATAAATTTTTTTGACCCTGCAGTCATTCAAAAGAAAACTCCATGTTGTTCGAACGACAAGATCAATTCATTCAAATGACCCATTTAACGATATTGGATGTCGCTTGAAGTTCGCTTGAAACAGTTCATCTAACGACATTGGATGTTGCTCTAAGATCGCTTGAATCAGTTCATCTAACGACATCACATTGTTTGGTTTTTTAATGTCATTTGATGTCTGGGATCTAACGATATGATATTTCGTTCGAACGAGATCAAGATGGCGTTAGAACGACCCCGCTAACTCAAGTTTTTTTATAAATACCTATTTCATGATTGAATTTGTTTACGACTTTTGTAAAAGACATTTCTTCATAATAGCGGCAAAAGTTCTTCAAGTTTTTAAGTGACAAAACACTTTTTAATTCAAAAAAAAATCATCCTTGAATATTTTCTTATGAATTAGTCTAGAACCCTAGAAATTTTGTATCTCTCGCATACACCTTAGTGGAGAGGCACTCAATTGTTGGCGGTGATTCACTACTGAAGACAAAGGTTGAGGCCAATTAGGAGGACTGAGGTCATGTGATTCTTGCAAGGATCATAGTTTTTCATCTGAGATTTCAAAGAATAGCGCGTTATGCTTGTGGGGGATCAAGTTGTCTATAAGTTGACTCTCTTGTAAATTTCCAAGTGAATAAAGGTTTTTCCCTTTGGGTTTTCATCTTAAATCTTCTCCTAAGTTATTTGTGTGGTTTGATTTTTCTATTTTATCACATAGTTGATGCTTAGTATAAACAAGATAAAATCAGTTTAAAAGTCGCTTTCGTATATTTAAAATTGGTGCTGCAATGTTTTGTTAAAATCACCCTTTGTGAGTTTTCTCGCACTTACAAGTGATATCAGAGCAGGTTGCACTAATTTATTATTTTTTATCTTGTTTACCTGCTTTTTGGGTGGTTATTTTTTCATCGCTCTTGCACATGTATTTTTATTTCTCAACAGATTCTCATAGTTTTGATGACTTAAATCGTTTGAACTTGAAGTTTGCTAAAATAATTGAAATTCTTGAAAAAGAGAATTCATGTTTTAAAACTGTTTTGGAACTTTTACAAATTGTTCAAGATCAAAAAATTTAATTCGTATGATACTTATAGACATGAACTGTTAATTTAAAAAATTAGAATTATCCAAAAAGGAGAGTGATGATAGATTCCTAATTTTGAAAAAAGAATTGAAGGACTTGAAAAATTCTAGGGCTTGTGTTTATACCAAAGAGGATACAAATATTTTGATTAATGATTTTATGGCACGTGAGGAGACTCTTAGAGACAAGTTTGCTTTTATTGAAGGTGAGAGTGATAACCTTTTAGGAATTATTGAAAATTTAAAAAAGGTGTCCCTAAAATTAGAAGACTTTAATTATTTGTTGGAGTCAAAAATTTTGAGATTGAAAAATGATTTAAAAGACTTAAGTAGTGATGATTCTGGAATACCAGTTTTTAATACTTTCGTTGCTAATGCCAAGACCATAGTCTATTGTAGAAGGTCAACCAAAACCAAGGATATTCGAAAAGGTTAAACCATAGGTAACATTCCTCCCGTTTACACATATTCACAATGTGGTAGTAAAGGTCACCTTAGGTGTTTTTATTTTGATCTTGGAAAAGGTCCTAGGATGTTTAAGGACAACATCCCGTCGGTTCCCATAACCCCTCGACTTAGGTATATATATGTTTGGGATAGGAAATCAATTTTGGAGACTTTAAATATTAGGTTGGTTGATTCTCATATGCTTGCACATGATGCTTCACATGCTATTTCGTATCGTTGATTGCTTGCATGATTTTGTTTGTCATACGCTAGTTGTGCTTCTTGATATATTTTTACTCATTTTATGACATGTGTAGTTTTTGTATTATATTATTTTATTGAGTCATATTTGAAAAATACAAAAAGATTTTTGGTTTTATATATTTTTTGAAAATACAAAAGGAATTTTCTTTTTTGAAAAATAGAAAAAGATTTTCTGTTCTTTGTGTATTTTAGTTTGACACATTAAGTGTGGCATATTAGTGTGTTTAAATTGAATTCATTCCATTCTTTCCACATGGCTAGGACATTTGGTTATAACTTTAGATGCTTAGATTGTTTTTAACCATGTTTATAGCATTATTTCAAAATTGATTTGCTTTATGGATTCAACTTTTTTTATGCTTCCACACATACATGCACGAGCTTATTGGATTTTCAGTTCATGATCTATACTTGATCTTGGTGAGATATTCTCCTATCAATCTTGTCATCTACATGTTTATTTGACTATGGAGTATTTGTGCACGTAAGAACCATTATTCATGAGGATTTTGTTTAGCATTAAAAATATGATGAATGCACGGGAAAGGGCTACGAGTGAATAATAATCATGTCGTGAAAGCCACCGTTTAAAAATAGCCCGAAAAAAAAATTAAGGCAATAAAAAGAATCATATACCAAAAGGGTCCAGTTAGTTTAGTTTGATATGTTCATTTAAAAGTAAGGAAAAGAATTATTTTGAGGGAGTTTGGATGGAAATATCAACGGGTTTTCACAATGACAATGTATCCTAGTTATGCTTACTGTCATGACGCTATTGATTTGTAGAATCATTAAAACTCTAGGCTGGTGTGCATTGCGCCTGTTTTGTGCATTACATTCAACTTTATTTGTCACGTGAGTCTAAAGCTTACTTTGATAAAGTTTTGCAGTCAATTAGAACTACATATTTGAGTGTTTGGATTGTAATTCTTTTGTTACTAGTTCACTCCCATTCTTTCCATTCTACACGTTTGCATACATCGATACTATGCTAATGTGTAAAGCTTATGTGTTTCGTATCGTATTTTGTGTTCGTTTATACCAATATATGGGTGTCGGATTTGCGTCGATATATTTTTCATATATTATATATGGCATGTTTGTTGTATTAGTAAAATTGTATTTTTGTTTGAAAAATGAAAAATTTTCAAAAATAGTTGATGTGTTTGCCTTTGAGATGATCATTACACATGCTTGATTTACATCTTTTCTTGTGATGATATCTTTTCTTCGTTGTGATGCTTTGCGCTTAATGTTTTTTGTTCTACTTCTTTGTATATTTATATACTTTGATAAAATAAAGGGGGAGAGCAAATTAAAATAGAATTTTTGATGAGTTTGAATTATGGAGGAGAATTTATTTTTGATTTACTTTGTTTCAAACTCGATGTGTCACGAAGGTATTTGTTTGTTGTCTCGTGTGTGTAGGCACTCATTTGTGAATTTCAAGATACACGAATGTAGACAAAGTTTGAAAATGGAAGAAGATGAAGTTTGAAAACAAAGAGACTTATGCAGTTATGTTTTAGGGTTGGGAAAGGTGTTAGGATTTCTATCATATGTAATAGGAGATTTTGATTTTAATTTGGTGTTCAGTCATTTTGTTTATTTTGTACTGGAATAGCCAAAGGGAGAGATTTATAAGAACGTTTTTTTTGTCATTGTTCATAGCATAGCTTTAGGAAAGTTTGGCGTATCCCGTTACAAATCATCACGCATCGTAAAGATGAACCGAACTCAAGCATCTCCAAGTTTGCAGACTTCCCAACATCCCAAATAGTTTAAAATAATTTAGAATTTGAATTTATTCATAGAATTAAATTTGGGGTGTTTATTTTTTTTAAATACGAACAGGGTTTTTAATTTTTGAAAAATATACTTTTCAAGTTTTTATAGACGGAGTTTTTAAAATAAACTTTTTTGACATCGCATTCATTCAAATGACAACTCCATGTCGTTCGAACGACAAGATCAATTCATTCTAATTACTTATCTAATGATACTGGATGTCGCTTGAAGGTCGCTTGATGCCGTTTATCTACAACATTGGATGTCGCTTGAATGTCTCTTAAAGCAGTTCATCTAACAACATCACACTAGTTTTTTTAACGTCGTTTGATGCTTGAGATCTAACGACATGAGATGTCGTTAGAACGAGATCAAGATGTCGTTCGGATGACCCCACTGACTCAAGTTTTTTATAAATACCTGTTTTGTGATTAAATTTGTTGCAAAAGATATTTCTGCATATCAACAGCGAAAGTTCTTCAAGTTTTTGAGTGACCACACACTTTTTAATTCACAAAAAAGCTCCCTTGAATATTATTCTTGTGAATTAGTTTAGAACCCTAGAAATTTTACATCTCTTGCATACACCTTGGTGGAGCAGCACTCCATTACAGACCTGTGATACCTGTGGGGATTCACTGCTGAAGACGAAGGCTGAGGCTAATTAGGAGGACTGCGGTTATGTGATTCTTACGAGGATCATAGTCATTCATCAGAGATTTTTGAAGAATAATGCATTATGCTTATCGAGGATCAAGTAGTCTATAAGTCGACTCTTTTATAAATTTCTAAGTGAATAAAGGTTTTCCCTTTTGAGTTTTTTCTTGAATCTTGAACTTAGTTAATTGCGTGGTTTGATTTATCAGTTTTATCACATAGTTTCATGATTAGGATAAACAAGATAAAATCGGTTTTAAAGTCGCTTCTGCATATTTAAAATTGTTGTTGTAATTTTTTGTTAGAATCACCCTTTACAAGTGTTCTCGTGCTTACAATATGAATTTCACGTCTCTTAGATTTGACACTAGATCCCAAGTCTGATTTTGCTCAAGCGCAGTCATTTTTTCTTCCATATATTTAATCCATTCAACTTTGCGATGCTTCTTCAAACGTCTCAAGTTCTTTTCCAATATCCTCTATTATGGCTACGTTGGCTTATTTAGGATTTGGCTTTTGGATTCTCGCTGACCTTTTGAGTTGTGATTGTGGAGTTAGTTTTGTGATTCCACTAGGCCTATCTTCTTCGGCTGGTTATTTATATATACAAGTTTTCTAAGGATCATTACGATGTGATAATCTTCAGGTTCATCTGAACTCAAATGGATTTGAGTATTATGTTCCCCCATATTCTATTGCAACCTATCTTCAATTTCTTTCAAATCTGGAAGCTCCTCAATTTATAAGGCCCACCGTGAACATGCTTCGTTAAACACCACATTTCGTGATATATGTATCACTTTCCACTGGTAGGATCATAATATTTCCACCATTTTCTCTGGTTATCATATCTAATAAAGATACATCTAATTGTTTCTTATATAAGTGAATTGGAATAAATACATATCAAACACAACTAAACACCCAAGAGTAAATAACTCTAGGTTTCGTATCCCACAATTCTTTAAAGAGTGAAATAAATCCTAACTGTAGGTTTCCCATGGGCTACAATTCTCATGGATTCAACCTAAAATCTTCCTATTACATTCTTCGCATGTAACACACTCCGACATATTTGTACAAGATATCGGTTCTTTCTCTTTGCTTCACCATTTTATTATAGCGTATTAGCATAAGTGAACTGATGACGTATTTGGTAGTCATGAAATACTGAAAAAACTCATTAGAGGCATATTCTTTTCCATTATTTGTGCGTAGACAAATAATCTTCTTTCCCACTTCTCCTTCAACTCTTTATCTAAACTCTTTAAACTTGGAAAATGTGTCGGATTTTTCTTTCATAAAGAAAACCCACACATACCTAGAGAAGTTATCAATGAATGTCACCATGTTTCGCATTCCACTAATTGATAGTTGTTTGATAGGCCCAAACACATCAAAGTGACTTACTCTAATAGATCTTTTGCTTTCTAACTTTAAATATTTGTATGGTAATTGATGTGCCTTACCATATTGACATCCCACATAGACTTTGTTTATTCTCACATTAAGCTGGGGAAGAACCTTAAAAATTGACTTCTTCATCATCACACTTATCTTGTGATAGATAATGTGACCTAATACCATGTGCCATAAATTTGTTGTCTCATTCCTCCTTATCTTGTCCACTTATACAGACTTTGTTGACATTACATAGACTTACCCTAATTGTCGTCCCTCCATTTTCAGCATCCTTGAGATCTTGAGGTATTGATACATAATCACATCTCGTAGACCGAATAAGACATAGTGGCCTGACGATGTCAATTGTTCCACTAAAATAAGATTTTTTCCATACCCGGAACATGGTAGACATCTTTAAGAGGCAGCTGGTTAGGACCATATCGAAGAACAATTACTATTTTATCGATGTGGGCTATCGGTAACTTTGAGTTGTTAGTTATTACTAACACATGACCTCCCTTGCAATAAATCAGGTTCTATAGCTTTTATTTATCAGTCATTGTGTGATTTCAACATACAGAGTTGATAATATAATCATTCTTGTAATTAATTCATTCAAGCATTGTTAGCGTGAGCATTACTTCCCCTTCCTCCATAGCAAGGGATGCTTTTGCATCTCAATCATCTTTAATTTTCTCCGTTAAGATGGAAGTAGCAGCATTACTCTTGGTAGGCCTTTTGTTGGACCAATAATTTTTCTCCATATGGCCTTTCTTCCTGCAGTTGTAACATCTGCCTAAAATTATTAATTTTTCTTAGATTGACCATTGTTTCCACGATTCGTTTAAGCTCCCCTAGACGAAAGCCTGCCACTTCTTCATGACCTATTTCCTTGTCACCATCCTTTTTAGATATACCTTCACTGTATTGATTGAAGATGGCTTTATTTGTATTGGTGTAGAGCGCTTCCTCATCACACTTCATGGAGACCCCTCCCATTTGCTTAGCCATTGCTTCTTAATCGAAAATATTTTCGAACTCAACAAGTAATGGTTTATTCATCCATCCTTGTACAGCGGTAACAAAGCCTTTGTATTCAGGCCTCAGACCATAAATAATTATTCTTTTTACCTTTGTTTCCATAATAGTAGTAGTACGATAAAATTTAAAAATTTCACGGCATATTGATTTTACCCCGTGGAAATACTGAGAAATTATCATATCGCGTTGTATAACCGATAACATCTCGCTCTCTGGAAGTTGTAGTCTTATATATTTCCTTCTTTAAAAAAGTTCAATGAATGTATCCCATGCTTCTTTTTGTGTTTGGACTTTCCCAATGTGCTCCAATATTTCTTCTTCAATTGTGGTTATAATGGTGAACATAAATTTACCTACTTTTATCTTCCACTTATACAAAGTGTCATTGGTGTCTTCTTCTGGTTGCGTAACTTCGTTACTACCGACAATGTCTCGAAGATCTTGACCTTGTAAGTAAGATATCATATATGTCTCCCACATATTATAATTTTAGTTGTTGAGATTCTTAATTCCTGCAACTACTTGGAGGTCACCCATCGTGTCGGTAAGATTTCAACAATACCGAACAAGCATGATTTAAAGATACAAACTTGTAAAATAGGAACTTCTCATGACTTAAGAAAACTCACCAAAATGGAACCTTGACCATCCCTCTCTGATACCAATTGTTGAAAATTGGAGCACACAAACTCTAATGTTCACAAGAATAAGAAACTTACTTAAAAGAGAAGCAACACCAATAAGAAAAACACCCAAAGGAATGCTCAACTAAAGCGTTAAGGCCCCATTTGGTTTGCGATAATATTTTGGATGAATTGTGATTACCAAAAAAGTTATTACCATGACATCTTTTATTAGTATTCTGAATCATTTCATTCTATTTAGTTAACCAATGGATACTTATTAGGAATCAAAATTTTGTGTTTGGTTCATGCATGGAAAGTTACTTGAGAATGTACAATATATACCAATAGTACCATTTAGAAATCATATATATATTTATGCACACACATACATACACGTAATATTACGGTTCAGTGTTTATAAATGTATGAACTTAAATATGCTTTCTTTTAAAAAATTATATATTTTCCAATATTTAACAAATATAACAATTTATTGTAGATTTGTGTGTATTATATCATAAGTTACTCAAAGTAATCATTACATAATTAGAAAAAATGCTTAAATAAAATTTCTTTGACTATAAATTTAATACAAACTCATATAACAAAGTTGTCTTCACAAAATAAGTATTTAGATTTTATGAGTAGTTTTTATAATTTAATATTTTAAGGGCGTTTTTGTATTTATAAAAATTATTTGTAAGGTTTTTCATGGGAAAGTAAGAATCTCATCTGCACCTATTTTCCCCAAAAGTAGGTAATTTGATTCCATTGGGGCCCATATTTCCATGCAACTTAACTTCACACCAAACGCAATAATCTTACACTTTCCCAGGAATGTTTCAGAAGGAATCAGATTCCACCCACCTTTACCATGTACCATACGGGGCCTAAGGGCCTGTTTGGTTGTCCCCAAAATTGTAAATTAGCCAATTTAAAATAAACTCTTTCATGAATTGCATTATTATTAGTGTTTGGTTACAAGAATGAACAAATTCAAAAATGAACCAATTCATGTTGATTCACAAAAACTTAAATTAGTTCATTTAACCAAAAGCTTGAAATTGCACAATTTATATTACACCATAAATCTTAAATGCACCAAGCCCAAAAAATACTCTCACCATACTACTCTCTCTCTCTCTCTCTCTCTCTCTACACACACACACACACACACACACACATCAAAAGTAAATAACTCCAATTTTCGTTTCCAAACACACCACAAATTAGATTTAAACCCATCTAATATTAATACATCAACAATCTATTCATTTCAAATTAATCAATTTATAAAATTAAATAATTTACGCAACCAAACAGGCCCTAAGTGTTTATTACTTGGCTTGTTTTTGTATGATTACAAAGGTAAAGGGAAGTATTTATAGTAAATGAAATACAATCAATACCACGCATTGTGGTTAAATAAACAAACACACTTTTAATAGAAACCATACAAATATTAAAACACAAATTAATTTCTTCCATACAAGTTGTCCATTATATAATCAAACTTCCACTAATTTCTCCACTTACTTCACTTAATTTAGGAATCCTTGATAGGACTCCATTTGGTTTAATGGATGATGTTGATTCTTAACATAGCTTATTAAGTAGTCATTATTCTCATAAATAATTACCGGTGATGTCTTAAGTAGTTAATTAAATAATCTTTCCTCCGTATGTTTACAACATAGTGATCATACCTCCCTTTTATTGATGGAAAAATTATAATTTTACTAAGAGGATGAAAACTTTGCAAATACTTTAGATTATAAAAGAGACATTGGTTCACATTTGACTAAAGTAGATAATGCAACGTGTGCCAGGACAAATTTCCACATTGAGTCAGTTTGTAGTGTTATAGCCAAAAAATATTTGGCCCCGTGGACTAATAAAATAGTAACACCTGTCAACATCATCTTCAAGATTTCCATAGTGAGTAAAACCTGGTTGACTCGGGTACCCTCTAGTCGGCCATCCTATCGACCACATCCAAGAAGTTGAACCATCAGATACACATGGAATATTCAACAGTCACCATACACATACACTTAAAAGACATCCAACTTCATATTATTGTGTAAAGGTGTAAATGCTAGAAGCTATAAAAGCATTCCACCTCTTGAGTTTCCAATTACTATGAATACACCATTTCCCCAACTGAGAGAGACAAACATGAACATATATGCTTTTTGTCAAATCCTAGTATTATAACCAATAGATTGAAATTAAACCCTAATGTTTTGGCCCCACGGATGTAGGATCCATTTCTGAGTTGAACCCTGTAAAAATCCTTGGTGTCGTTCTTTATATTTTCATTTTCACTTCTATTTGCCATTATATATTTGGTAACTAAGAGCAAAGATAAATAATCCAAATTTAGACATCAACAGATTGGCACCATCTTTGGGAAGGACAAGTCGTTGTTATTTCTTACTTGAATCTTTCAAAACCCATTTTCCATACCTTTGAAGTATAATAGAAATCCCGAAAAGCATTTTGGTTGAAATTCTTTTAGTCCCTTCGTTCCCCCAGTATTGGTGACCTACAAGGAATTCTACTCAACATTGCCAAGGGACAGGATACAACGCAAGAAAGCATGAGGCAGCTTACTCAAATGCTTCAAGCTAGATCTACTGCTTCCCCATGTTATAGGAGGGAAATTCCACCTCTACCTCCTAGAAATTATAGAAAAAAGTTCTGATATTCCAGATCTTCACAAGACAGATCCTACCATTCGGGAGTAACCTCTTTATCCAGATCTACTTACTACTATTATGGCGATCTCTCACTCCAAAAATGTTGAGCGCATTGGAAAGGTTGAGTAAAGCCTCTACTTTTAATCATTTGGGTCCCCAAGAAAATATGGGATATTATAGGGAACCATCCAGTTATAAGATCACCAAGAAGAGTCTAGTAAATTTAGGGATAATGTACGACATTTTGCGCGTGTCGAGAAAACTTTTCAGGAAGAGAGCTCAGCACAAATGCATGATAGATCTGCCTCAGCCAAGTCTAATCCAGAATATCACCCTTGGAAAGGATCAATATAATGAATGGAAGATCTCCTAGGGGAAATAGCCAAGTCCAAAAATCCCTTGCAAAGGAGATTTGTGAAGGGATCTCCTTTTGTACCAACCATTGTGGATTTCCTTACACCGTCAAAATTTAAGCCATATGTGGTCACTCCCAAATATGACGATAAAACTGACCCCGTCCTTCATATTAAATATTACCAAGAACAAATGATATTTATTCAGTTTTAAATGTGATGCATTGTCGAGAATTTCCAATTACCATCGACGTCTCATCACCGATTTGTATAATAATTTACCTTGAGGATAAACCTCTAGCTTCCAGTAACATGCTGAGCTATTCATCATCTTTTTTTTCTTCAAGACCAAACCTATCAAAAGGGTAGCCCACTTACTAATCATCCATCAGCGACCAGGGGAAACCACTTGCGAGTATATGACTAATTTTAATAGTGAAAAGCTATAAGTGGTAGTTTATGAAGAGAAGACTTTTATTACCGCTTTGTTGATGAACTTCTCCTCGAGAAGTTATCTTATGCATTGGATAAAGACCCCCTAAAACTATGACTAAATTGATGGTCAATGATGGAAAAATCATGAACGCCGAGGAAGCTATGACCGCTAAGGAATCTCTGGATGCTAAAGCTGATAAGAGTTTTGATAAGAAGGAATAAAAAGATAAGAAGGCAGAGAAACCAAAGAAGTATAAAGAATACACTCCTCTAACTTTTGAGGTGCATCACATTTTGAAGGAAATTAGAGGATATAGCAACCTCAAATGGACAAGAAAGATGAAGTGCCCTCCTAACAAGAGAGAGAAGTCCAATAATTATGAATTCAATAAGGACCATAAGCACACAACCGACAGCTGTATTGCTTAAAAAATGAGATTAAGAACCTGATTCGACGTAACAAGTAGTTTTAGTTTATTAATAGGTCAAAGGTTTGGGAGGCGGTCAGATTCTCCTTGTAAAGGGAGAAATGACAAGAAAAGAGGCCAAGATAATGGTTTAGAAGATGACTTAGATCTGCCAAAGAAACCTAGGGATCCTAAATTAAGTTAAAAATGATATCTCTCGGTTGTCATTTTATTGCAAGGGGAGATGTTGGTGGGAGTGGTGATGACATAGCTAGAACTTCCACTAATGTAAGATTGGAAGTTCTTATCACCACTTGGACTTATAGCAGGACTAAAAGGATTCATTTTTTCATCCTAGATAAGAACGTCCAATCAGCTTACAACACGATTCTCGACAATATCGGTCTAAAAAAGTTCCAAGTGGTACCATCTTCTATCCACCAATGCCTAAAGTTCCCCACTCATTCCGAGGTAGGTGTTGTTACATGAAATCAAATTGAAACTAGGGAATGCTAGTATACTTCAACCAAATAAGAAGAAGTAAAGAAACTAACTTCTACTTACCAGATTGAGACCTTATACCCCCACACGGAGACTAATTTAGTTAAAGTACAAGTTGTGGAGGCCACAGAAATAATTGTCCTTGATGACGAAAGACCAGAAAGAACCACGCAGATTGGCTTAACTCTAAAACCATCCCCTAAACAAGAATTGATCAATTTTCTTAAAGAGCAGGTTCCTATGAAGTCATAAAGATACGCCAGGAATTGATCCAGAATTTATATTCTATGAGCTGAATATCACCAAAGATGCCAACTCGATCAAGAAAAAGTTGCGAGTATTCAGTCCTGAGAAGAACATGGCTATTCAAGAAGAGGTGGACAAGTTGTATAAGAAAATTTTCATTAAAGATGTAAAGTACTCGGGTTGGTTGGCCAACATAATAATGGTGAGGAAGAAGAACAATAAATTAAGAATGTGTGTTGACTTCATAAACTTAAAAAATGCTTATCCTAAGGATCATTTTTCTTTACCCATAATCAATCAATTAGTTGATGCCATAGCAGTACATGAGTTACTCAGCTTCATAATGCTTAATCGAGGTACAACCAAATTAAAATGAAGCTAGAAGATAGGGATAACACATCATTTATAACTAGTTGAGGTACTTATAATACAATGTTATGTGCTTTAGGCTTAAAAATATTGGAGCAACATACCAAAGGCTGGTGAATAAAGTTTTTGAAGAACAGATTGGAAAGAATATGGAATTTTATGTGGATGACATGCTTACTAAAAGAATAAAAGCTTCCAACCACATCAAAGACTTAGGCTAGACATTTAATCATCTTGAGAAGCATCAAATGAAACTTAATTCGTCCAAATGTGTGTTCAGCGTGCTAGAAGGGTTGTTCCTGGGATTCATCGTATATTAATCCAGACAAAATCAAGGCATTGATCAAAATGCAATATCCATCATGCAATAAAGACGTGTAGAAGGTTACATCGCGAGCAACTGATAAATGTTTACCGTTCTTTAAGGTACTCAGGAAGACCTTCGAATGGAATGAAGAATGTGAAAATGCTTTCCAGGAGTTGAAAAAATATTTTGGATCTCCACCACTTCTCTCCCGACTAATTATGGGAGAAAATTTTTGCATGTACCTTGTTGTATCTGAGTCGGATGTCAGCTCGGCCCTCATTCGATTAGAAAATAGAATTCATAAACCAGTGTACTACGCAATTAACGCTTTCAACAGGGCTAGAATTCGATATCCTCGCTTGGAGAAATTGGATTTGGCACTCATTGAAGCATCTGAAAGAATGAAATCCTACTTCCAAACACATGCCATTGTAGTCTAAATAGATTTACCATGGCACCAAGATATCTATAAACCAAAAAAATCAAGGAGCTTAATGTCTTAGGCAGTGGAATTAGGAGAGTATAATATACTCTACGAGCCCCGAACAACATTAAAAGAGTAGGATGTGCTGGATTTTATAATCGAGTTTACTTACGAAGAAACAATAGTTGATCATGACGCAACTAAGGAAAAAAGAGTTAAACAGACTTTCATAGAAGAGAGCTCAAATTTAAACCAATTCGAGAAGACTTTCCAAAAAGATACAGTTAACCTGGATAAACTATAATTATTTTTTTCCTTAAAGGTCACCAAAGAGTATGACGAGAAGAGTAAGAAGTTGTTCACATGAGGATCCTTGAGTGAAGGGAGCTTCGATGAAGAAATACTTGTCTAGAAATTATATGTGCATGAATCCTCTTGTGCAACTCACAACGGAGTAGAATTGATTATCAATACGCCTTATGACACATACGTGTAATATGCACTCTATTTATAATTTCAAGCTTCCAATAATGAGGTAGAATACGAAGCATTAATTATAGGTTTGGAACTAGCATTATCATTAAGTGCTAATTAAATCATTGCTCATAGTGACTCCCAATCGATTGTCAATTAGGTGCTCAGAGTATATGGAGTAAAAGGAGAACTCATAGTGAAATATCTGACAAAGACTTAAAGCACCATGTCTAAATATCTGAGGGTTACAATGATCAGAATTCCAAAGATTGAGAATGCCGAAGCATATGCACTTGCTCGACTAGCTTCAGTAACCCGAACAGAATTAAGAAGAACCGTTCCAGTGAAAATCCTTGCAAACAGAAGCACAGATAAAGAGAATGTCAGCCTAATAGCAGTAGATCTAGGCCTATCATGGATGAATCCAATCAAGGGGTACACTGACGAAAGATTACTGCCTGAAGATCCAAAAGAGGCAAGGAAATTGAGATACAAAGTGGTTGGCTACCTGTTGGAAGGAGGTATTTTGTACAAGAGAGTATTTACTACCTCCTTGCTTAGGTGTGTTCATCCCACCGAAGTGAACGATCTAATCAAAGAAGTTCATGAATTATCATACGGAGCTCACTTAGTCGGACGATCATTAGTGCGACGGATAACTAGGTAAAGATATTATTAGTCGACCATGAAGGTGAATTTCCCTTCATATGCCAAAAAATGTGACAAGTGCCAAAAAATTTCTTCCATACACAGAAGATCGGGGGCTGCCTTGACACTGATCACGTTCCCTTAGCCCTTTTACGTATGTAGAATTAATTTGGTCGGTCAATTAAGAGGGACAAATGGAAGATTTAAATAATTAGTTGTTGCCATAGATTACTTCACAAAGTGGATTATAGTTGATCCACAGGTCAAAATGCCTTACGAAGGAGTTTTCCAGTTTATATGGAAGAGTATCATATGTACATATGGCATGTCGTATACTTTCATCACAGATAATGGAACCCAGTTTGATAAACAAGAGTTCGAGAACTATTGTGTTCAATATAAAATCCAAAAGTTACATTATACCTCCCTGTCATCCTCAATGCAATGGTCAGACAGAAGTGACCAACAAAACACTGGCCGATGGATTAAAAAAGAGGCTTGATGATGCAAAGGGAAACTAGATCAATAAGTTGCATAGTGTCTTATGGGCTTATAGAACCATACCGAGCACAACTACAAATGAAACTCCATACATGCTAACATTTTGAATAGAAATAATGGTTCCAAGAGATATAGGTATGTCAAGTCACAAAGTGCTCAACTTTGACTCACCTAAAAGTGATTTAATGAGGACGCTTGACTTACACTTTGTAGAAGAAGTACGGGAGAATACTACACTTCAAGTAGCTACTTATCAACAACATACTAAGAAGTTTTATAATAGAAGAGTGAAGTCGAGAAACTTAAGAAAAATGAGTCTATGTCTTAAAGAAAGTAACCCAGAAAGGAAACAATTTGGAAGCCAATTGACACGGTCCATATCGCATTTCTACAGTCGTTCGATCAGGTACCTATCACCTAAAGACACTTGAAGGGGAGAAGTTCAAGAACCTGTAGAATGACGAGCATCATAGGAAATACTATCAATAAGTTTTAAATAAACGTTTTCAACATATATAGCAACTTTGATTAGTTTAATGAGAACCTATTGGTTTATCATCAATTATCTTTCTTTTTGTGTTTTTTATGGGAGTGGGAGATATAACAATCTCAAAAGAAAATGATACAGTCAAATTTTTGGAAGTTCTTCATGTACTTCATATATGACTTCGTCCTTAACAAGTCAAGAACAATAAGTCATAATTTTAAAAGCTTTATGTGTCACTTAAAGTTAAGAATAAGAATTTTTACCAGACTAAGTCAAGGAAAAATCCTAACAAATTTGGTCGCCAAGGGTAACCAATTCAAACATTTAGTCTAACAACGATAAAGATCTGTTTGGACGGATAATAGGGTGTTAGTAGAACCTAGGGTTGGAGAACTCAAGTTCTTTTGATTTGTTAATCAGTCAAGAAGATTGGTGGGCTAATTGTCCATCACACAATCACAATTCTAAGTTACTAATAGGACACAAACATACATAACATATGTTAGAAAAAAATAGATAACATGTGTTAACCATATACTGTCTTTTATTTAGAAGGTAATTCATTAAAAAACACTTTTCATCAAAGTTACAAAGGCGAAAAAGGTAAAAATCTCCATTCTGCTAGACGCTTTCCCAAGGCTTTCTCCATTCCTACTGGAGGAACATCAATAGTAGAAGGTTGAACTGTGGAACTTAAATCCCTAAGTTTATCATGGCTACTGAAGCTGGCCTATTCACCAAATGCTGAGGTTGAGCCAAGGTATATTCTTCATATAGAACATAATCATCAAAGTATTTTTTGACAAGACTCAGTGGTATATCATCAGTGGGGATCCAATTAACATTAAGCTTAAGGGGAGGATCTGGTAAATCTAATACGTTTAGATCATACTAGTGCCATAAGGAGTCTTTTTGGGGAACCTTCAAAATTGTCAATGGATTCAACCAACTCCACTTACTAACCTTCTCTTTTAGCTTGCTCTAACGCATCCCCCATATGAGCCAAATATTTAACATAACCATACATCTAGACCATCCTAGGTTGCTTATGAATATGAAAGGTCAACCAATCAAAATTTTTAGTTAACTTCTTAATAGTGCTAGTTTGGCTCTTAATTAAGGCTGCCAGGTTGGCCAGAGTTTTCTTTGTTCTATCTTCCTCAATTGTGGGTCGAGTAACCATTATTTTCTTGGATGACTGGCTAGTCTTGGTTTTTTTCAGAACCTTAATCTCCTCCCTCAACGTAGCATTCACTTGGCCTAAGAATGAAGAAACTTCATCCTATTTAGCACTTGATGACTTCTTTAAACTTTCCATCTCATTCTTCAATGAATTATCTTCGTGCTCCAATAAGGTGGAAACTTCTTGGGCACTGGTCATCTCGTAATTCAACACAAACTCTTTCTTCTTGTATGCCGATGACATGTCCTAGAGCTTTTTATCAAAACTCCACTCACTGAAGCCGAGTATCTTTCGCCTTATAGTTTGTGTGCAAACTAGCCAGAGTGGCTTTTAATCCACCTACATCTTAAATATCATTTCATAATAAGAAGAATTGGTCACCACCGCTTGATCGAATAGCCAGTGAAGATGAACATAAGTATCTTTAACTTGCTTGAAAGCATCAAGGTCGAGCAGTTCCTACAACTTAACTTTTTCTAGATCTTTATGACATTCTCCAAAGAGATGAACACTTTTCCTATAGATATCACTTTTAGCTACTGCTATGATAGATATCCTGGATTTAAATCACAGAGCATAATATGAGTAGAAAAATGCAAAATGAGATCGGCAAATATCAACACTATGCACATGAAATGATGAATAACCTTATTAAAGTTGTGAGGAAGAACATCCAAAAGGATAATTGTTTACAACGTTATAAGGAAACCAAACCAAAAAATACAAGGCTAAATAAAAACTGCAAATGCAAGAAAAAACCCAAGGTATTTATACCTTCTCCTTGCCTTTGGCCATTTCCTCTGTTGACCGAGTAACCACCACTGAAGTATCAGGTACCATAGAAGATTCACTAGTGCCCTAGTCAACCTCCGTTTGCTCATTAATAATAGGAGGGGTACCAGGGTTGAACTACTAAAAGAGATCTGAATTGACAGTGGCGACCTGTTCAAGTGCAAAATCCCAGCCTTTCTTAAAGGAGGTCTTCTTAAGATAGTCCAATTACAGAGAAGAAGTAGCAAAAGACTTATTCCAACAATGTGTATATGCATCCTCTTTACATTTCTTTATGGAGGCCTTTAAGTTTTGGTATCTTTTCTCCATCTTAATGGTGGCCTTAGTAGCATCAGAACCAGTCTTTTTAGCATCAGTCCTCTTCTTCTCGATAATGTCCAATAGGCCCTGCCACTTTTTCTAATCTCTCTTATGGGCTACTTTGTTATCTATAAGGATTATTTGGGGCTTTAAAAGACTCCCCAACATCAGTAGATGACTCCTGAGTTGATTGTCCCTCAACTGAGTTGGTCATAGTCTACCAAAAACTAAATATTTTGAAGGACAAAAGAAATCAGTAAATAATAAGTATAGAGGTTGTAAAATAAGAGATAAAAGTATTTCAAGACAGTTACCAAAGCCATATTCTGGTTATCTCTCACTAATAATCTCACCCTGGACATAGGAGCAACTGTCGACCTGTCAGTAGTGAGAACCCCGCAACTGATTAAACCCCTGGACAAACTAAGTTTCATTACCATAAAGGCAACATCTGTAGGCCTGATCGGCCTGAGTTTTTTGGACTAACTCCTTCTAGGTGTAAGGACACTTCCTCAATCTCTTAAATTAAGGCTATGTGTTATTCATCTTTTCAGTAATCACTACTACTGGGCCCTTGGAACCTTCACCAATAGTTTTCTTCTTCTCGATGGGAGGTGGAGACATGAGGTTTGTGATTTTTCTCTTGACCATTCTGCCTGGAGAGGAGAGAGTGGGTAGAATAATGGATAAATCTAAGGAATCAATTGAGGAAGAAGTTCTTCTAAATGCAGTGTTTCCTTTTTCTTTCAAAGGATACTCAAACGTAGCAATGGAAGGGGATGAAGTAGAATCTTCCAAATTAATAGGGGATATGGGGATATCTTTTGTAGACCGAGCTACAAAAAAAGTGATAGAGCTTTGGCACTCAAACAAAACTGAAGTTGACATGGGATGAGCTTCACCTAACATTTGCTGGATAGACCAAATGAACTTTAAGTCTTCAAAATTAACTTTAGAGTCACGGGAAATCTTTCTTCCTTCTCTCTGTAAAAAAGGAAAGCACGGTATATTAGTCAGTACACCAAGGAAAGAAAGCATACATAAAGAAATTACATAAATGCAATATAAGAGGTCGACCTATGCCATGCCCTTCCTGGGGGCATTTGGGCCCTGTATATCTGATACCCTCAGGAAGCAGAGCATATTGTTAATTTTTTAAAACAATCCCCTAACCCCAATAATCCTTAGTAGAATCAGGTAAATTCACCACCAGGGCCCTAATGGCCTAGCATGTCTTCAAGTAATACGTGTTGTCCCTATTGGTCCCCCAATTATATTAGTAGATTAATTATTTTATTCCTATATGAGTTCCATAAAACTCATTAAGACGGTTAACCCCATTAAATACCCTCCAACTCTTTTAGGCCACCATAGCAGGGACTACATTAAAATATTAATAAAATTCCAGAAATAGATTATTTGGTGGAAAATTAACTCCACATTTAGCAATAAATATTGTGGGTAACCAATGACCCTCACTTAAGGCGCATAAGTCACAAGGATCAGAAACCATTTCAGTAATTTCCCATCCAAGGATTTTTCTTTTCTCCCTAAACTCCTCCAAAGAGATCTCATCAACGATATACATTATCCTGAAGCTCAGAAAGTAAAAGAATAGAAAAAAAAGCTCTTAAAGTGGTAAACACAGTGTTGAAAACCTTAAAGCAGCAAGACGGAAAAGAAACATTTAAGAGGCATCGAGCAATTCTCGAAATGAATACTCCATTCTTTCATTCAACCTTCAAGTATGCAGTATTGGGGGATTTTATTGTAGACTAAAAATATTAGGACACTTGGACCAATAAAACAGTGACACCTTTCAATATCATCTCTAAGCTTTCCACAGTGGGAACCATCAAACACATGTAGGATATTCAACTGTCACCATGCACATGCATGTGAAAGACATTCATTTTCATATTATTATGTAAAGGCATAAATGCTAGGCTCTACAAAAGCATTCCACCTCTTGAGTTTCCACTTACTATAAATACACCATTTCCCCCAGCTGAGGGACACACGTGATAAGAAGCTTTTTTGTGTACGGTCGTTGTCTTCAAAAGCTAATCTCAAAATTTCCTTGAGTACCAACAAAACTTGTTTAAAACAACTCGTATTGCAGTAAATATAGGTATCAATCCAACTTTCAAGGTGAAACAATTAATGTGAAAACTTACAATTTCAATTTTTTTATTAAAATATTTTTAAAAAAAATAATTTCAAGGGAGAATTAACTAATAAATGCTAAAAAATTTGAAAAGAATAAATAAGGAAAAATAATGTGAAATCGAGTGTGAAAAATGTGAGAATGTCAATAGATGGGATTACACCGCATTATCAATTATTTCAATTTCTCAATTTATTAATTTGAAATATTTCAAGATAATATTAAATCGATAATCTAACTCTCGTTACAATTATAAATTTAATAATATCTTTTTCAAAAAACTAATTTAAAAAGGTCATATGATGAAAAATTAAGAACAATACTGTGTTCAATAAAATTACACGCTAGGATCAATTTAACAAAAACGACATGAATTCTCAAATTTTAACACAGAATTAATATTCAAATTTCGAAAAAACCTTTCTCTAGTTTTATCCCTAAATTCAAACATTAATTTGTACAATTAATTTACTAACTCTCGTTACATAAATTAATTGGTGACAGTTAAAAATTAATTTTCCTAGAAATATAGCATTAATGAAATCAATTAATTAAATTAATATCCTACGTAGTGCATCTCACCCCTTGAAAAGGGTGATTAGCCAAACATATTTAAGTAATTAAGAACAATCACATACATGGAACAATAAATTAAAGAGTAGAGAAAGAAATACAATACACAAAAGTCTCCCTTTGAATTGATTCCTTGAATCGCGTTCATGCTCATGTGTCCCAATGCTTTCATAAATTCAGCACTTGATTACATAAAAAAAAACTAAACCTAAAAATTATTCTAATGTTGACTAATTTTTTAGTTTTTTTTTTTGGAATTTTTTGTATGTACCTACTATGTACATAATATACACAGTGTGTCTCTATTTTTCTCTCTCTACGTCTGATGTGTGAGAGTTCCCCCTTTTCTGTGTGTCCCCTTTCTTTTATAATCATACCCACGATGTTGTTTTCTTCTTGAGAGATTTTTGGGATTTCCTTTAGCCAAGACAAAAGTGGATGGAAACATGTGGGTTTGGAAGATAAAGATTAGCAGGGGGTTTTTCCGAGTTGGATGAGGTGGTTCGATTTTGGAGGGTCACGAGGACACGAAAATGGGTCGTCGGGTTGGGGCGTTCAAGATCGGGCAGGTGGGCTGTCGAATTTTCTGTGTTCGTGGCTCGGGTATTTGGGTTTTGGGTTGTTGGTTGGGGCTCGATCGTGGGTATGGGTTGTTTGTTGGGGTTTGATTTTCAGGTATGGGGAAGCAAGGGTCGCGGGTTTGGTCGACGTCGGAGCAAGGGATGGTCATGGAGTTGCCACGATTTTAGTTTTTTTTTTCTTTTATTTTTTTTTAGTTTGAAATGGGTTATGGGTTGTAGTTTAAGGTGTGGAGTAAAAATGAAGGTGAGGGGAGAGAGTTTTGTTAATGGTGGGAGGTGATGGAGTGAGAGAGGAGAGAGAGTGGGTGTTGGAAAAGATGGTGAATTATGTTTGTGTGTATGTTTGGTGTAGGTAAGTGGTGTGTTTGTGTGTTTAATTTGGACCCTTAAAAAAATAACACTGCCTAAAAAACTAAATCTAGAGTAAAATAAAAAATTAAAATCTAAAAATAAAATTCTAATCTAATACTAATAGACTCAAAAATAAAAAGAAATAAAAAATAAAAATAAAATAAATTCCTAAAAACTAATCCTAAGAAAAATAATAAAATAAAATAAAAATTAAAAACTAATCAAAATCAAAATCAGAATAAAGAAATATTAGAATAAAAAATAAGTCCAAGAATGTTCTCAATAAATCTAAAATAAATCCTAAAAATAAAACGACTCAAAATGAAAATCTAGAAAAATAATAAAGGTACAAACTCAAGACCCACAGGCTCGGGTGATGGTCTAGGCTCGGTGTAGACTTAGGTTTGGTTCAGGGACAGGGTTCGGGGCATCGAACCTCTTTGGTGCAACCTCAAAAGGGACTTCTGACTTCGCGGTCTCTTTGATTTCTTCGATGCATGCTTTTGACCGCTATTGTGTCGCAATTAACTTGATTTAGCACATTTGATACCGCGACTGTGTAGTGACCTGAGAAATAAACAAATACGAACATAAGGTCATTTTTAATTAAAACGAGTGACTAAAATGCATCTATTCAGGGAATAAACAATGCACTTTTGGGTGCTTAGCACACCACCCCCAAACAGAACATTGCTAGTCCTCGAGCAAAAATAGAGAGAAAACAGAGATAAGTAACCAAAAGTATGTCACTTTCACAGGCACTAGCGATTGCACTTAGCATATGCAACAAGCCATTAAACCTATAGGTTGCCCTACAGAACGAGTGGTGTCTCGTGAGGGTTTGTAGTGAATGTACCCATAAAATTCAAAAACTTATTTAAATGCAGTATCTGAGTAGATGATGAAACGCTATACAATCCAACTTTAAAAGGACATTAAGGAACACCGTATTCAACTATCAAAATGAGATATTAAATTACTTAATACCAAAAGCGTAATCCTTCCTAAAACTCAGCATGTGTTAGTGTGAAATAATCTTAAGTATCATTAAAGTAATTCTTAGATCGCCTTTATAGAATCAACGTTTTGACTTCAATTCTCACTGGATATATCTCTCTGAATCGAACTCTATGAGAATTTGGGTAAGTGTATCTCTCTAGTGTGTGAGGAGGTAAGTAAATGTAAGCAAGTTCAAAAATCTTACACACTTTATAGAAAATGACGGATACATGAAAAAATTTGATCCCATGAAGGAATGTTAATCACTATGTCGAGAATGTCGAGTTATTCACCATATAGACTTCTCATTTTCCCGAACACTTTACCAAGGGTGAAAATGGGGTTTATATAAGGTATGAGGGGAAAATGAAGAAGATGGATGATATGATGGAAGTGTTTTGAGGAAAGTGTGACACAACTTTGAATAACTAATGTCTTCATTTTTTGACTTTTTTGTTCGCATACTTTTTTTTTCTTCTTTTTTTCTTCTTTTCTTTTTATTGCTTCCTTTTATAATTTTTTTCTTTATTTATTACGATACATTTTGCTTTTCATAACACAAATGAAGACAATTTACATGGAAAATTTCATACACTCTTTTTCTCAAAAATTATTGTAGTGATGGGGAATGATATATGGATGGTATATGGGGCATATATGGGTAAGGAAAACATGGGATGATAATAGGTGGAGTGAAGGGTAAAAATGGTAAGTGTATGGTAAAATCGGTTTAGTGCTCGAGACAAACTACAAGATACATGTATTTTTACAACTCGAAAGTGATATCATTCTGAGTGATTATTCCAAAATAGAAAAAATAATGAGACCGTGCAACGACTAAGTGCGGTATCCAAAGACAATTGAGTCACCTTGTGACTCGAAATACGTAAAAACCCTCAAAAAGGTGAAAAACTCAAATCTCAAGGTTTTTAAGTCGCCACTAGTGATCTTTCAAGGCTCTCTTGAGAATAGAATTACTCTGCAAATTTTGTCGAGTTTAGGAATTCATAGTGCATATACGCTTTAAGATGTATTAATTAATTTGAGGTTAAAAGCGTAATATTGGGTCAAACACAGGTATTCCGAGATTTCTAAAAGAGGGATGATAGACAATTCATGTCATAAAAATTTATTTTTAACTACACAAAAAGTTTAAAATCACTTGTTTCTGAAAATTTTCAAAAGAGGTACGATTTTGATAAATTTTCCACCCCTAAACAAAAGAGAACATCATCCTCGATGTTTAAAACGATATGTAAAAATAAAAACACAAGGGAGGAAAGATATTACCATAATGAATCGCTAATAAAATTGTACCACATTAGGGAGCGTGTATGAAACCTGAAGAACAGATGCGACACAAAAATATGGACAAGTATATAAAGCATGTGAAAATCATTGGGTGGTGTGAAACACCACCCCCAAACAGGATAAGACTCATAATCAGAAACAATGAACGACGGTCTACCTCTCGGTAGTGCTAAGTTTAATGTCTTCAGCCAGACCGAACCAATCTCACCCTAAGGATAAAATTTATGAAAGTACGGGGGTGACAGAAAAATTAGGTGATGAGAATCACCCCCAAATAAGACTAAAGCGTCAGCCTTGTTGGATAAAGACTAAAAGAGGTCAATGCACTTGTATAAAAAAGTGCATCACTCAATGCAAAGCATCGGTGGAATATGGGTGGGTGGTTAGGAGGGTACATGAACGAAAGGTAAGGGTGAGGGTGTACAGGCACCGATCACAGGCCTTATTGAGTGTAAATGTGAGGGCAACAAGGGCCCTATAAGAATGGTGATCTATTTAGTGGGGGAGGGGGAAGGATTTGACAATAGTGGTGGGGTGGACCTTATAGAAGGTGCACGACCGTTCTATAAATGGACGATGATAATGGTTGCGTCGTGACATGTCAGGGAGCAGTAGATGGAAAAAATCAACACCACAAGGAAATGGTGTGCATAGAGGAACCAACTCTGTGTCACGTAAGGGGGATAGTAGCAAGCATACTCACATGGATGGTGGGTTCTATAAAAAATGCATAAATGGGATCGTGGAGCACAATGGTGGAGGGTCGGTGTAGATGAGGAACTAAATGCGTATATGTTAACAGGTGAGGTGCAATAACAATGTCTGAATCAAGTGGTGGTGTGGTATGGACAGTGGGTGGGTCGGGTGGGACAAACTGTGGAGGAAGATGATCTAACTCAAGAGTACTCAAGACACACTCCTCACGAGGCTCGAAGTGATCCTCAAGGGCACTTGTAGGAGGAGATCTGAAAGTGAACGAGGGAGTGATCAACTTATCCACCCGAAACTCACCATCAGAAGTGGTGGAAAAATATAACAAGGCATCCAAATCTGAGATAGATGAATCAACATAAATTGCCGACTTAATGGGAGCCAAGCACGGAGGGACGGAATCCATATCTAGAGCGATAGAAACCATCTCAGATTCAATCTTAGGATAATGGTAAGCACTCACAGCCGGAGCTAACGTATAAGGAATTTGTTCCTCGGGAACACACAGGGTGCCTCGATAGATGTAAACTCGGGCATAAATATGGATTCGGGGGAAGGGGAAAGGAGAACCTCAATGGTGGGTTCGAGAGGATAGGGCGGTGTTGGATCACTCTCACAATCAATGGATATGTCAACATAATTGTCAACTTAGGTCCCGGACCATTGGGTGGTCTCAACTTCAACATTCTCAGGATGATAGGGTTGGTCACACTCAAAATCAGTGGCATAAGACGACACATCATCATCCCATGTAGGTGCAATAATGGGGTGAAATTTGTCTTGTTCTCACACTCAAAATCATTTAATCGTTGTTCAAAAATTTGAAGGGATTCATTTTGAGATTTAAGAGTGTGCGCGAACTTTTGTAAGAGGCTTTCGAGAGCGGATGTGCAAGGTGGTGGTGAAGTGGTAGAGTGTGGTGGTGGTTGAGGTGGACACAACTCGCTAGAAACACTAGGATGTGGAGAATACTTATATGAAGTATGGGGAATGGGGTCAAGTTGTTCAGACACTGGAGAAGCATCTCCGTGAGAGACAAAAGGTTAATCAACATCAGGAGCATAGTAAGGGGCTGATAGGGATGATATGCACGAGGTTGTGATGACGACTGTTGGAAATTGTAAGGATCCACAACATGGCGTTGTGATTCATATGTCATAGAAGGGTGATCAGGCCTTCATGAATAGCTTGGGTAATCATACCCTTCAGCATTGGATATGTCGTGAAACTTCGTCGAGGGTGGTTTCGAAACAGCGTCATATGGAGACACATGTTCCACAGTGGGTTCAGATGGAGAGAATATAAATGGACACTCAAGGGACAAGTGATCAATAAGAAAGTTGTGTGTGCACGACGAACCATGGGATGGGTTGACACTCGTCACCGGAGGCGGTGGAGTAGGAGATCTGTGCGTGGATGACACATGAGTATCAAAGATGGGTGTTTGAGAGTTAAATCCATGAATTAATGTAAGGAGGTTCTATTCAACATCAAATAAGAATCGAGAGAATGGGAAATGGCCAAAGTATTCCCGTAAAGGACGTTCTTCGGCCATAACGAGAGGAATATTTTTGAAGTTTTAAATATTTTGCAAAAGAAAAGAAAATATTTTTACGATTTTGCAAAATAAGAAAAGGAAAATCTTTTTGGCATTTGGAATATGGAAAAAAGAGAAAATCTTTTTGGGATTTTTAAAAAAAAGGAATTTTTTTTTTGGAATTTTTCGGAAAAGAGGAGAAAATGGACTCTTGATTTGGGCGAACTAGCGAAAACCGACTCCCGAATAATGGAATTGGACACACACGAGTTAAGAAAAAATCTTAACGAGCACGTAGCCAATTATTATCTTCAAAATTATTGAAAGGGGTAGTCAAATTTTAATTAAGTCCGCGGGTGATAAAAATCACGGAATTTATCTTTGTAACCGCCTGTTGCAAAAATGTGTTCCTGCGGGGCTAGCTAGTTGATTGATTTTAAATTTACAGATAGCTAGGGTAGCACACTGTGGATAAGGGAGTGAGTTGGGTGATGAAATCCTTTCTCGTTTCAATGATCAGGTCTAGGTCTTAGGGTAAATTAATTCATCAACCCATTCAATTTAAGTGCAATGCAAAATATAAAAGCACAAAGGTGCAAATAAGAACACAAAAATTTAACTCGCTAACAGGAGATTCGCGAGGGATAAAGAAATGTACCTCCCGCGGTTTTTACACACATGAGGTGAAGACCGAGTTGAGTCGACCGGGGGGAGATCTCGTCTATCTCAGTCGTCCCCGTGAGTCCTACCTACCCAAAGTAGAGAGGATTATAAATCCGCGCCATTGGACACCCTCTCTCTACCTTGTCCGGTTTCCCTTTTCGCCTTTTTTTATGGAATACATATTACAAAAATAATATGGTGTCAAAATGCACCCCAAATAAATAAAAAGCTTCAAGTATCCTATACAACCGGTCTAAGGAGGAGGGAGGAGGAATGAAAGGTACTACTAAAATAAAAATACAAATTTCAAGTATTCAATTTGTCTCCAAGTCAAGAAAACGGCAACGGCGCCATTTGATAAGAAGCTTTTTCATATTCCCCAGCAACGGCGCCATTTAATAAGAAGCGTTTTTGCGTACGGTCGTTGTCTTCAAAAGCTAATCTCAAAATTCCATTGAGTATCTATAAAACTTATTTAAAACAACTCGTATTGCAGTAAGTACGGGTATCAATCCAACTTTCAAGCTGAAAAAATTAAAGTGAAAACTTGCAATTTCAAATTTTTTTATTAAAATCTTTTTATAAAAACAATTTTAAGGGAGAATTAACTAATAAATACTAAAAATTATGAAATGACTAAATAAGGAAAAATAATGCGAAATCGAGTGTGAAAAATGTGAGAATGTCAATAGATGGAATTACACCGCATTATCAATTATTTCAATTTCTCGATTTATTAATTTGAAATATTTCAAGATAATATTAAATCGATAATCTAACTCTCGTTACAATTATAAATTTAATAATATCTTTTTCAAAAAACTAATTTAAAAATGTCAGATGATGAAAAATTAAGAACAATACTGTGTTCAATAAAATTACACGCTAGGATCAATTTAACAAAAACGGTATGAATTCTCAAATTTTAACACAGAATTAATATTCAAATTTCGAAAAAACCTATCTCTGGTTTGATCCCTAAATTCAAACATTAATTTGTACAATTAATTTTCTAACTCTCGTTACATAAATTAATTGGTGACAGTTAAAAATTAATTTTCCTAGAAATATAGCATTAATGAAATCAATTAATTAAATTAATATCCTACGTAGTGCATCTCACCCCTTGAATAGGGT
Organism: Sambucus nigra; assembly: GCA_949130495.1. NCBI lineage: Eukaryota > Viridiplantae > Streptophyta > Magnoliopsida > Dipsacales > Adoxaceae > Sambucus > Sambucus nigra. The sequence goes on from OX422216.1 coordinate 332,071,449, forward strand.
GGTTAGCCAAACATATTTAAGTAATTAAGCACAATCACATACATGGAACAATAAATTAAAGAGTAGAGAAAGAAATACAATACACAAAAGTCTCCCTTTGAATTGATTCCTTGAATCGCGTTCATGCACGTGTGTCCCAATGCTTTCATAAATCCAGCACTTGATTACATAAAAAAAAACTAAACCTAAAAATTATTCTAATGTTGACTAATTTTTTAGTTTTTTTTTTTGGAATTTTTTGTATGTACCTACTATGTACATAATATACACATTGTGTCTCTATTTTTCTGTCTCTGCGTTATATGTGTGAGAGTTCCCCCTTTTCTATGTGTCCCCTTTCTTTTATAATCATACCCACGATGTTGTTTTCTTCTTGAGAGATTTTTGGGATTTCCTTTAGCCACGTCAAAAGTGGATGGAAACATGTGGGTTTGGAAGATAAAGATTAGCAGGGGGTTGTTCCGAGTTGGATGAGGTGGTCCGATTTTGGAGGGTCACGAGGACACGAAAATGGGTCGTCGGGTTGGGGCGTTCAGGATCAGGCAGGTGGGATGCCGAATTTTCCGTGTTCGTTGCTCGGGTATTTGGGTTTTGGGTTGTTGGTTGGGGCTCGATCGTGGGTATGGGTTGTTTGTTGGGGTTTGATTTTCGGGTATGGGGAAGCAAGGGTCGCGGGTTTGGTCGACGTCGGAGAAAGGGATGGTCATGGAGTTGCCATGATTTTAGTTATTTTTTTCTTTTTCTTTTTTTTTAGTTATGGATTGTGGTTTAAGCTGTGGATTAAAAATGAAGGTGAGGAGGGATAGTTTTGTTAATGATGGGAGGTGATGGAGTGAGAGAGTAGAGAGAGAGTTGGTGTTAGAGAAGATGGTGAATAGTGGAGGGGAATTGTTTATGTGTGTGAGGTATAGGATAATAGGGTGTGGGTAAGTGAGTTATGTTTGTGTGTATGTTCGGTGTAGGTAAGTGGTGTGTGTGTGTGTGTGTGTTTAATTTGGACACCTAAATAAAATAACACTACCTAAAAAAATAAAAATAGACTAAAATAAAAAATTAAAATCTAAAAATAAAATTCTAATCTATTACTAAGAGACTAAAAAATAAAAACAAATAAAAATAAAACTCTATAAAAACTATAAAAAAAACTAAAATCCTAACTAAAAAATTAAAACTAAAAACTAAAGAAAAATAAAATAAATTCCTAAAAACTAATCCTAAGAAAAATAATAAAATAAAATAAAGATTAAAAACTAATAAAAATCAAAATTAGAATAAAGAAATATAAGAATAGAAAATAAATCCTTGAAAATTGTTAATAAATCTAAAATAAATCTTAAAAATAAAATGAATCAAAATAAAAATCTAGAAAAATAATAAAGGTACAAAGTCAACACACAGAGGATCGGGTGATGGTCTGGGCTCGGTGTAGGCTTAGGTTTGGTTCGGGGACAGGGGGCCGGGGCATCGAAACTCTTCGGTACAAGCTCGAAAGGGAATTCTGACTTCGCAATCTCTTTGGTTTCTTTGAGGCTTGATTTTGACCGCTATTGTGTCGCAATTAACTTGATTTAACACATTTGATGTCACGACTGTGTAGTGACCTGAGAAATAAATAAATACGAACATAAGGTCATTTTTAATTAAAACGAGTGACTAAAATGCATCTATTCGGGGCATAAATTATAAACTTTTGGGTTCTTATCAACACGCATGAATATACCACCTTTATGCTAAACCCTAGGATTAGAACCAAGAGATTGAAACTAAGCCATAAATCTTATGGCCCTATGGATGTAGGCTCCATTCCAGAGTTAAACCCTGTAAAAATCTCTAGGGTCATTCTTTATATTTTTATTTTCTCTTTTATCTATGATTGTAGATTTGGTAACTAAGTGCTAAGCTAAATAATCCAAATTTAGACATCAACATGTAGCATTATCTTATTTATATGGTCAAAACACGTATGTTATTAGGGTATCGTATACTCAAGCCTAATATTGAAGATAATTAAGCAGCCATTGATTTGCCACACATGTTTAAGGTTTCATCATGTCGCTTGCTCATTCCCAAAAGTATGCATAGCCTTTTTGATAATTGGAGAAAAATATTTTTCAAGCTTTAAAATATGTTAAAACAATTTTTTTTTAATTGACTTTAAAAAAATGAGTTTTTTGCAAGTCATTCTAACGACTTTACTAAGGTTATATGAATGAGTTCTATACCTCATTTGAAAGAGATATCCAATGAAGAAAATTTTTGAAAAATTATATTCCATCTTGAATGTCATTGGATGCCTTGTTTAAAGGACATTCCAACGAGGTTATGTAACACCCATATTCTTGAGCATTTATATTTAATTAATTCGGGTACTTTAAATTACACGAGTACCATAATTTAATTAAATTTATTATTACGTGTTAATTAAAATATTAATCGGGAGAGATAATGGTTAATATTTATGAATATAATTACTATGTGAGTAACTTATTAATTTTATGTCCAAGCGAGTGATAGTGACGTGGTGATATTTATCTCAACTGGAAGTCGGTATAGACGACTTGGGGTGTGTAACACCCCGTAATATTTATTGATTTTTATTTGGGGAATTAATTTGGGATTAATTAAATTTTATTTCAAAATTAATCTGCTAAAATAAATATTAATTAGCGAGATAAGGGTTAATATTTATTTATATTGAATATTACAGAGTGAATGAGTAATAATAATGATAAGGAAATAATATAATTGTCGTGAGTGAAAAATACGACAGTTACTATAAATTCAGTCGGATGCGCGTGTTAGTCGTGTCGGGACTTAATTTGGGAAATAAAATATAAGTTTACTTTTATATTACATATGGTCATTTGGAGTGCACCAATGTGTCCAGAAGGATCAAGATAGTCAAAAGTACAATAGGCAATACCCCAGGCTACTGTACAGCAGGTAATACCCCAAGCTCAGATGCAGGCACTCCATTCTGCTTGGGAGCGAGTTAGAGATGCCTTCCAAAAGGCACACCCTCCTGAGTTCCAGGAGTGTTCAGACGTGGTGGTTGCTAGCCAATGGAAGAATGACATCCAGAGGCATTTGAGAATGTATGAGTGCCCAGATGTTCAGAGGCAGATTCTAACTGCATTTAAGTTAGTCGGGAGTGGTGAGAGTCTATTACCACCGCAGTGGAGAGAGACAACATGCCGATGCAGGAGTTCTATGGGCGATTTGACCACAATATTTCCCATCTGCGATGCAAATAAAGATGAGGAAGAAACTATTAGATCTCACATGGAAGGGGAAGACAATTGCTGAGAATTCACGAGGTTAGCTAACTTCGTTCCATTAGAGGTACCTACCGAGGAGAAGAGGATACAATTATTTATAAATGGCCTTACTTGGAGGATCCTACAGCATTTGTTGGGTAATCCAGCTTTGAAGACACACACTGAGGTGGTGAATGTTGTACTATTAAATTGTCATGACCAGCGCTTCCATGTTAAGGGTAGAAAACGAGTAGAAAAGTCCAACCAATAGGACAGGACTGGGAGTAACAGTGCAGGCATGGCACAATCGACTCAGGGCCAATAGAGATAGGGTGAGTAGGGTCCCCACCAGGGGGATGCTTCTAAGAGGTTTCATTTTGGGGATTTCGGTAGGGACTGGGTGGATTTAGGCAGGGCCACCAGGTCCAGCAGGGTCAGTCGAGTCAGCAGTGTTTTCATCAGGGCCAGGGTAGGGGCGACAATAGAAAGCAGGGCCAGAGGGGAGGTAAATTTACAGGCATATGTTTCATTTGTGGCAAGACTGGACATAAACAGCAGGATTGCCCGAAAAAGGGCAGGGCTCAGCAGTAGCAGAGAGGTCGCCAGGAACCTCAGAGACTTACCTTTCCTACCTCCCTCCTAGCACCAGCATCCGTACCAGCATTACTTGCAGCACCATTCATTCCAGCAGCCCCACCTCAGTGGGGACAGTTACAGTATGGGCGGGTGTATCACATTAACTAGGCTATAGCTCCATAGGCTCCACCCGCTGTTGAAGGTACGTTTCTTATCCATGGAATTTCTGGGCGAATGTTTTTTGACATTGGGGCTTCACTCATTCATAGCTACTAGATTTGCATGGGTTATGTGGTTATTAGATATGGCAAACAATACTATTACATGTGTAGATTCGCCATTGGGTAATGAGACGGTGATTTTCTTTATCTATCAGGGAGTAAGTATAAATATTAGGAGATTAGTTTTGCCTGATGATAGTTTTGTATTAGATATGTCAGAATACGAAGCCATTATAGGCATGGATTGGCTAGATGAGTATGGGGACATAATTGACTGCTATAGCAGGAGCATAATTTTTGTGATCCCCGACTAGGAGATGTTTTTAGTGGCAATGCCTTGTCCTGGGGGAGGATCGTCCACTCATTTGTACTAAATATAGGATGAGACCTCTCAAGGGGTGATGATTTCCCTCGATTCGATCCTAGTTTGACAATGTGTTTCAGGAGATACCGGGACTTCCCCTAGTAGAGAGATTGAGTTCGTCATTGATTTGGCATCGGGTACTCAGCCAATAGCTCGTGCACCGTATCGTATAGCTCATATGGAGATATGGGATCTATGAGATCAGATTGAGTAGGGTTTTATACGTCTTAGTATGCCACCGTAGGGTTCCCCAGTATTTTTTATGAAGAATAGAGATGGGTCTTTATGCTTGTTTGTGGATTACCGGGAGCTGAATAAAGTCACAATATGTAATAAGTAACCGTGTCCCTGAATCGATGACTTATTCGATTAGTTAACAGGAGCAGCCTACTTCTTGAAGATATATTAAAGATTCAGGTATCGCCAGTTGCACATCCGGGAGCAGGATGTGTCTAAGCCTGCCTTATTGATGAGATGTGGGTCCTATGAGTTTCGGTTTATGCCATTTGGGATAACTAATGCGTCGGTTGTATTTATGGACTTAGTGAATAGTGTGTTCATTGAGTTCTTGGATCATTTTGTTATCATCTTCATTGATGACATTCTAATTTATTCTCGGACCAAGGAGGAGCATGTCGAGCATTTGCGTCAGGTCTTACAGACACTGTGTGAGCATCACTTGTATGCAAAGTATGAAAAATGCAGATTTTGGTTATGAGAGGTGAAATTTTGGGGGCATATCATTTCAAAATTGGGGATATCGGTGGACCCGAGTAAGATGTCAATAGTGAGGGAGTGGGGATATTCCACGGCACAGACAGAGGTGTGTAGTTTCTTGGGTTTAGCCGGGTACTAGAGACGGTTTATCAGGGGATTCTCAAAAATTACGGGTCCATTGACTAATCTGACTTGCAAAGATGTACTGTTTGTTTGGGATGATGCTTGTTAGTTAGCTTTTGATGAGCTGAAGGACAAATTAACTTAATCACCCCTACTCGCACTTCCTAGGGCAGGAGTAGAGTATATTGTTTTCACTGACGCATCGCTATCGAGACTTGGGGTGTGTTAAAGCAAGAGGATCAGGCTATAACATACGCTTCCTACAAGCTTAAGCCTCATGAGAGGAATTACCCCACCCACGACTAGTAGCTAGCAGCAATCGTGTTTGTGTTACCAATTTGGAGACACTTTCTGTTGGGGGAGAGATTTCGTATGTTCACAGATCATAAGTTATTGCAATACTTGTTCACTCAAAGAGATTTGAATATATGTCAATGTAGGTGACTTGAATTTGTGAAATACTATTAGTTTGACATCCAGTATCACCCGCGAAAGGCTAACGTGATGGCGGACGCATTTAGCCGTAAGCCAGCAGGGGATGTAGATGAAGTGTGGAAGGCAAAATGGAAGGAGTTGGGACATCAAGAGTCATTGGCCCGATAATTTATGTCAGTTATGACCTTCACCCCTCAGATTGTCATGAGGGTAGTGCAGGCACAAAAAGCGAATTTGTTTTTCCAGGAGCGGATCAGACAATACTTAGCTGGGGCAGCTGAATCGTACTCTATTAGTTCAAAGGGAGGTTTATGATTCAAGGGGAGAATGATTGTCCTTGAGGGGAAACATTTACGACACACGATGATAACAGAGGCACATGGGTCGAGGTTTATGGTACACCCTAAAGGAGATAAAAATGTACCAAAACATGCGACGGCACTACTGGTGGAGTGGGATAAAGAGAGATATTGCTGAGTTTATTTTGAGGTGGACCACTTTTCAGTTGGTGAAAGTGGACCATTAGAAATTAACAAGGACTCTACAGCTGTTAAAGATCCTGATGTGGAAATGGGAAAGCATTTCCATGGATTTTATCACTGGGTTACCCATTTCATAGAGAGGTTGCGATTCCATATGAGTGATAGTGAATCGTTTGATTAAGGTAGCTCACTTCCTGCTAGTTCGAACTGATTACACTACGGGATAGTATGCCCAGATTTTTGTTATCGAGATCGTGAGATTTCATCGGGTGTCATTAGATATTGTGTCCGACTGGGATAAGATTTTATTGACTCGATTTTGGGAGAGTTTCCAGGAGGCTATAGGTACCGACTTGAGGTTAAGTATAACTTATCACCCGCAGACAGACGGGAAGACGGAGATGACTAATCAGATGTTGAAAGATATGCTACGAATATGCATCCTTGATTTTGGTGGAGGTTGGGAGCACTATCTTCCACTGGTGGAGTTCTCGTATAATAACTCCTACCAGTTCACGATTAGCATGGAACCATTTGAGGCTTTGTATGCTAGACCTTATCATTCTCCCTCTTATTGGTTGGAGGTGGGGGACAACAAGATTCTCAGGCCAGAGTTGATTCAAAACACGTCGGCCAAGATTGAGTTAATTCAAAGCCATATACGGATAAATTAGGATCGACAGAAGAGTTATGAAAAATGTAAGAGGTACTACCTAGAGTTTAGTGTGGGGGATGAAGTGTTGCTACGTGAATCTCCTATGAAGGGGATAATTAGGTTTGGGAAGAAAGGGAAGTTACAACCGATATATGTGGGACCATTCCCTATCATCGAGCGGATTGCTTTAGTTACATACAAGCTTGGGTTATCGAAGAACCTGCATCGGATTCACGATGTCTTTCATATTTCTTCGCTGACGTAATATCTTTGGGATGAGTTGGCTCACACTCACATATCCTTGGAGGAGATCGATTTTTAGCCCGACATTTCATATGAGGAGAGGTCAGTTGTTATCTTAGACTATAGTGAGAGGAGACTCGGGTCGAAGGTAGTTCCACTAGTGCGAGTTCAGTCGGGGAATCATAATACCGGTGAGTCCACTTCGGAGCGTGAGGATGAGATATGCGAAAAGTATCCAGATTTAGTCTTACCAGATATTTCCTTTTTCCGAATTTCGGGAAAAAATTCCTTTATTAGGGGAGAAGTATGTAACACCCCGTAATTTTTATTGATTTTTATTTTGGGAATTAATTTGGGATTAATTAAATTTTATTTGGAAATTAATTTGCTAAAATAAATATTAATTAGCGAGATAAGGGTTCATATTTATTTATCTTGAATATTACTTAGTGAATGAGTAATAATAATGATAAGGGAATAATATAATTGTCGTGAGTGAAATATATGACACTTACTATAGATTCAGTCGGGACGCGCGTGTCAGTCGTGTCGGGACTTAATTTGGGAAATAAAATATAAGTTTACTTTTCATATTCCATATGGTCATTTAGAGTGCTCCAATGTGTCCAGAAGGATCAAAATAGTCAGAAATATGTACCCGGGGGTTTAGCTTGGATTTAGGGGCATTTTTAGGCCAAACCGGTACCCCGGAGGAGTATTTTAGTCTTTTGAATTTTTAAGGAAATTAGACCCACGAATTTTATAAGTGTAAATCAGATTAGGAGTTGGGGAATTTAGGGTTACTTGAATAAAACTGAGAGAGGCTATCAAGGGAGGAAGAAGGGGAGTCCTGAAAAAGTCCCAAGACTGTCCAACACAATTCTTGAACCAAAATCACCACAGTTGCGTAGATAGGGAGGACATAAACACACCCATACCACCAATTTCATGGAAAGAATTTATCTTGTTAATTTAAGAAGGATATATCTTTCATATTAGGGTAGGATGCTAACTATCTTGATTTCATGAATATTGATGACAAAATAGAGAGATTTAATCATGTCATGGAGGAATTAATGTAAAATTTGAATCCCTTATGTAAGATGACAAATTTGATGAATTTCTGATAATCAAAACATGAGGAGATCTGGGTTTTATAGTGGTTCTTGGTGAAAAATGATGAATTAGAGTTTTTAGAGATAATCCTTGAATTAATTCCATTTAATTATGTTTTCTTGATTATTTGAAGATTCTACCACGTTAAAAATCATATATACATGTCAATATGATGTTTAGAATGTTTGGTTGGGAGTTTGGGTTCATGTAATTAAGTTTTGATTGAGTGAAAATGGTGTAAAATCGTAAGAGTTAAGTGGAGAAGACGAGACCTGTAGAAACGAATCGATCGGCTCCTTGGTCAAATCAATTCTGTAGGCAAATCGATTCGGGTCAAGGCCGAATCGATTCGGTTGCCCAGATTTTGATAATTTTCTCCCTTTTAGTTTAGAACTCGCGGAAAATGATCGACTTAATCTTTCAGATAATTTTTAAATATAAAGAGAGTTATTTTAAGATACTAGTAGGTCAATACTGGGTTTGAGAGTTAGTCACGTGAGAAAAACTTAATGGCTAAGATTTATTAGGCTTAATTGAGGAATAATAACCTAATTTGGAGAATGATATCATGTCTCAAGAATTTGGTAGAAACGGTGACCTAAATCAGTAGGGAATGAGTGAGATATCTACTTAATAGACCTAAGGGACAATTGGAAACCTTCAAGGTGAGGGGACACACTCGGGCTTATACGAATAAGAAGTTTGGTGGTATACTAATAATACGTAGGCTATACAAGAGTTATGTCGACTACGTATGAAATATATAACTGGGTACGTGCTTACCTTTATTGAATATATATATATACATAGTTTGTGTGAATACCTAATGTGTGACTTATTATTTATATGACATACCTACGTTGCTTGCTATCATGGGAGGTTCGAGAAGGGGACAGTCTTATCTTGATGAGCCATCTTAGGGGATTTTTACTCGTACCTCAGAACATAGAACTTAGGGATGAGCACTACTTATGTGACCCGTCATTTGGGTGCGTAGGTATGTGCGTATCCCAAAGTCCTAGAACTATATTCACATCCAATTATGTGTGAATTGTATATTTTCGTTTAAGAGTGATTTCGAGCCTACAGTCCTTTATTTAGTACGTGATGTACCTGAACTTGATAGAAGAGTATGCATGCACCACAGGTCTCATCCTACGGATGCTGTATTAGTATATATACATAAATAGAGTAATATATATATATATATATATATATACTTGTGATTTATCCTACCGTGTGTGATTAGTTGGTGAGAAAGATAGTTATGTCTAAAATAACCTAAGGAAGTGGAAACTTAACACCTATTTAGTGAACCCTAAATTGATAACGAATTGTATGGATGATACGAGTAGGTGCTACGAGTAAGTAGGTGTAGTAAGATAAGGGATTGGAACTAGTTAGACGAGGTAGCATAACTAGGACGGGTTAGTAGAACACGTTAGGCGTGCATAATAGTTGAGGGGTGAAGAACTCGAATGAGAGCACGTGGAACTGACATGTATAAAATATCTGCTGATTTTGCATTTTAAATACTTGAAAATATTTTTAAACTATTTTACTCGGGCTCTAACCCGTTTTCCAAATCTAGTTTTTTAAATCCATTTTAAGTGCCCAGCCATAGGGACACCCAACTTAGGAGTTCATTCTCATTTGACGTGCTGCAATTGTTAAGGACGATTGAAGGACTTCAGTAGTAATCACCTCCATTTCTTTCAAATTGATGCATCATTATATCTATCTTAGTCGGGCATGTCTCCCATCTTCTAGTAGTAGTTATTTCGAGAGACATTATACTTCATATATTTTAAGTTGTTGGATTCAGTTTTAGATATGAATTATTGTACTAGAGTTTCAGGCTGGAGTGTTTATCCCAAACATATCGTATTTGATTCAGTTACTTTATTATTTATGTTAGTGGTTAATTTTAATGGTTAATGTGATATATTTATTTGTTTCATATCATTGCAAGTTAATTTAAAAGATTAAAATTTGGCATCGCCTTAATAAACTAATGTAGGTGATTAGTAATTAACGATTTTTGACAGTGATGCTAAGAATGAACCAACTGGACATTTTTCTTTAATTTAGTAAAGTACTGATCACCCGATATTTAATTAGGTCGGGTGTCACATGGTCGAGATAGGAATTTATTGTAGAATGACTCGAATGGCGATTTCAAGGTCACGATTGATTCTGAATGAGTCGAGATAGTCAAAAGTGTGTCCGGGTGTAGTAATTGGGTCCCTATGCCTTTTTAAACACAACTGGGCCCACCCAAAGGTTTTCGAGTCATTTGGGCTTAGCCCATTAGCTTAATTATGGGATTAATATTTTTAAACCTAAGTGTTGGAGTTAGAGGCATCCATAACCCATTTAGAAAAATCCTAGAAATTTAGATAATGGAGAAGGAAGAAAAAGAGAGGGCTTTAGAGACCAAATTCAAAGGGGATTCAGGTGTGCTTTGTTAGATTCATCATCTTCTATGTGGAATCAGACCCTACAAATCCAATAAGGCAAGTAATTAAACTTTCTTTCGATTTAAATAGCATAATTGCATGTTCATATCATAGTATGTGTTGATAAATTCGTTTGGGGAGGGTATCACATGTGAAATTTGGGTTTTTGGAGATTTAAGGATTAAAGGTGAAATTTATGTTTAAATAATGTGAGAATACTATCATATGATGTTATAATATGATTTAGAATCGAAACCCAATAGCAATTGTTGTTAAATTCTGATTATTGAATCGAATTGAATTTCTGATTTAAGAAATTTTGAGAAAAATGCAATTCGTGAACCCTAGAAGTTTTAATGAGAATAAATGATCATTGATGATATATATATTTGTGTAAGAACATGATTATAGATGTAATAAACATGGGGTATCAATTGGGTTAAATCTTGGGTTGAATCCATGGAGGTTTGAGGGTTGAAAATGGAGAAAATTATTTTCGGGGAAGAGGACCTGTTCAGGTATCGCTTGATCGACCTAGGGATGATTCGTCAGAAACTCGTTCGAACCAGTTGAAGTTGTCATTCAAACGAGATTAGTGTCTCCTTCGAATGAGGTTGATATCTCGTTCAAATGACCCTAGGTTTTGAACATGGAGATAGATCTTTTCGTTACGAATGCATGGGCTAGTTTCGTATTTTTAAAATTTTTATGACTTAGAATGAATTTTCTACGAAAAGTTGTCCGAGATCAAAATCTTTAGTAAAAAATCAAATCCGGGTATGGATGCCTGGAATTATTTTACCTAAGTATTATTGGTGGATGTATATGAGCCTAGAAAGGTGAGAAAAAGAAGTTTTATTAGGGGTCGATTGGGTGAAGTTCGAGTATATTATCAAGTGAAGCTAATTTAAATTATTGAATGGATGTGAAATTAAATTAAATAAGAGTCAGGGATATAGACTTGGGTATTACGGTCTAGTGCTACGAGAGTTAGGCACAAGTTAGCCGAATATTATTTTATTTATATATATATATATATATATATATATATATATATATATATATATATATATATATGGATAATATGATATTATAAATATACTTGTATTCTTTATAAATATCGATAGTAGATATATATTTGAATACATACCCCACAAGTTCTATAATAGGAGGTTGCACGATGTGGGTGAATCCCCTGCCTGGTGAATGCATGGAGAGTATAGTCCTCGGGTCATAACATCTTGTATTTATTTGTGTTTTTTTTTTAGGTGAGACGTTTTGGGTATGATTCGTTCTCACTCTCGTGGAACTATGACCGCCTCCACTACGCTTACGATTTTATTGCCTAATTCTGTGTGAGTGAACCGTCTTGGTATCCGGGTTAGATTGAGTAAACTTGGGGTGATAGCATGTTAGAGAAAGCATCCGGTGAGTTATTACTCGGAAATGGATGGTTATTATACGCGACATGTGTGTGAATGTTGTAGTATACTAGTACATATATAATGTGTAGATAATTATATACGGGTTTAATACATAAAGTGTGATTGTATTTCAGATATAACTAGTGTGAACGTTATATGACTAATTGGTACTTCATATATAACTTGTGTGAATTTTATATAAGTAATCAAAGTTAAAATGATTAAATAAGTTTATGAGTAGATAACTTATAAATCAAGGTAAGAAATGCTTGGGTTAGAGTAGCATGATAGAAAGAAGTGTAATAAGTCTAGTTATGTGGGATAGCATAACTAGTTGGGTTAGAAAGTAAACGATATGTGTGCACATTAGATGAGGGGTGAGTTATATCTCAAGAGAGTGTGACACCATCTTAAATATGGAAAGTGTCCATGCATATTTAATCACTGCATTTTAGATGCTTACTAAATATTTTCAAAATGTTTTACTTGGCCTCTGACCCGTGTCAAAATATATTTTCCAAAACCATTTTAGGTGTCCAGCCACAGGATCTTGTTATAGACGCTTCTTTTATTCATTCCTAATTTAGTAATTTTCAGCCCGTATTTACTCGGGCATGTCCCCCCTCTGATTTAGTATTTCAGTTTATTCAGTAGACTCTGTGTATTTAGTTTATTATTTCAGATTTATTGTTGGATTCTACTATTGAGAACCGATTGTTTATTTGGTCTTATTTATTTATATATCTATTGTGTGTTGAATTCATATTTTATTTATGTTCATGGTTTGATTATTGTTATATTTCCGCATGATGTTAATTTAACGAAAGATAAAATTTAGCACTGGTCTATTTAATTACTAGGTGGTTAGTAACTTAAAAAAATGTGTTTTCGACAGTGATGCTAAGAATGAGCCATATGAGACTAACATTTTATTTTGATAGAGGGTTGGCGATGTGGTCTTTTAATAGGCGAGGGGTTACAGATGGTATCAGAGCATAAGGTTCTAGTGTCTATAGGATATGTGCGGCTTTTACGTTTCAACATATCGTTCTTTGTTGTAGAGACTTCTTATAAGATTGTTGTATTCCTTTGCGTATGCGACTTACGTTCTCCTGCTATTGAGTATAGTTGATGTGATTTATATACGAGTTCAATTCGGCTTCGTACGCCGAACAATTTTGAACGACCAGATAGGGCCATTAGAAGGACTATAGGAGGAGAGGCTCGGGAGAAGCAATGGAATAATCTGGGAAAGGTAACCGCGATAAAAATCACCATGATGATTATTCAGGAAGATGACGTTAGAATAATCACTAAGTTGCAGTATATTCCAAAGCACCGTCATAGAAAGCAGTGGTGCAAACTCAAACTCACCCAGTGTAGCCAGTAAAGGGGGAGGAGTCGGAGGAACTCTTTTGAAGAGACATCTGTAAGGATTCGAGGAAGAGGGGGATTGTGATGGGTCAATGGAAGGAGATTATTCAAAGGCAATTGTGTATCTTGGAGTGCAGTGACACACAGGATTAAATTTCGAGCAAACTTTTGCTCATAGGAGAGGTGTTATAATGACAGGAGTAAGTCACAACAACCATGGAGAGATACCATGAATAACGAGGAATTTGGGGTGCTTTTTGATAGTAAATCCTCTCATTAACTGTTTAAACAGAGAGGTAAAAGATATTTCAATATTTGTTACAATAGGGTCGTATAGTGATCAGTCATGAAGGAAAGTTGGCATGCTTAGCGAACTTCCTACCCAACAAGGTGGATACGGATAATCAAAAAGGTCTGTAAGTTAATAATGGACTCATGGGTAGAATATACAAGCATGGACGGGGAAACATGGATAGAATGACTGGTACCGTTGTCCTCAATGTCGTACGTTTACAATCTACAATCAACGCTTCTATGATAAGAGAGCTAGGAGAGTTGGAAAATCTAATCGAAAAGCATGACTGGATTTAACGTTGCTAGTGAGGAACCACAAGAGGGGATACCCAGTAAAGGACCTATTTTAATGATTGAGATTAATACAATTCCTACCAGGTTATGGTGGATTCAGTCAGGGTCGTCAAGACCAAAAATGAGTCCTATAGGGCTAGCAGAGCCAAAGGGACAATGGGGTTACAATCAGGGTTAAGACTATAAGATCCGCAAGAATGAAAACCCCGACATGGCCAGTGGGGCCAGAGAAAGGGAAATTACATAGAGAGGTGTCTTAGGTGTAAAGAGTAGGAACATATGTGCGGATCTTGTCTGCAACGAAATGGGGGACATGAACAGGATGCCCAGTAGGGGAAACAATTATAACAAGTTTTTGGTTTGGTTGGGATGAGGGTGTTATGTCTAGGATTCATTTGAACCGCCAGCGCTATTAGAAATTGAAAGTATGAGTTTTATCCCAGGGCGATTGGGGTTTGTTTTTTGTGACGCGAGCTAGTCACAGTAGTTTATTAGTACTAGATTTTCATATGAAACGGGTTTAGTAAAGGTGTCATTAATATTACTATAGTGTGTATATATTTACCATTGAGTAGTGGGGCTCTCTTTGGTTCCATCTGCAGAGTATCAGGTGTGGACACTAAGAGGATGTTTTACATTATGTGGTAGTTTTTACTCCTTATGAGAGCTATGAGAGGAGAGAAAATTATTATCTTGTGTAGTGACTTGATACCGAGGGTTGAGTGGTAGTAAACTGTGTGGAAACACCATCGTTCTCGCTATGCCAGGGTGAGGTATTTTGTTTTACGAGGTATCACCTAAAAGAGGGTCGAGCCTGCATATATATTATATTGTATCGTAGACTTCAGTGAGTATAGTTGTCTCATTAAGTTTGATCCCAGTGTGTGGAGACTTTTACTTATGTGATTTAGGGTATATCGGGTTTATCGTTGAGCGGAGAGATTTACCTCATTGTTGTTTACGCACTGAGAACTTAGTGATAGTGAGAGTGTCGTATCATGTAATGCCTTGAGAGACATGGGCATAGACGATTTGATTTATGTGTCGAGAGGCTGGATTTGTGATGTCTTAGTTATGTTCTTTGGACCCATGGATTTTTATGATCGACAATGTTAGGGAATAGTTCATGGGGAAAGTTATTATGAGCTTTATTGTGGGATATTACACGCAGGGACCTTAATAAACGTTGGGAGTGGTGAGACGTTATTGGATGCTAGTGCATCAGTTTTAAATGTTAATTATTGAATGAGTAGAGGAAACTTTTTAAGCTGAGAGTTATTTAAAATATAAGGCCAGTGGAGTCGGGTAGTGTTGTGTAGGAACCACTGAGAAAACTTTTTCACCACAAGATGATGGGTGGGGTAATATAGAGAAATTAAATTTGGATTTGTAGGTTGATCGCAAATACCCATATGATATATCTACATCGAGAATGCGGGGACCGAGCTTGAGATAAATATGTTATGTATGTGACGTTCATGATGTTTGTACATATATGCACGGGTTATAAGGTGTATAACCGCCCTAGTTAGTTTGACTTCCAATATCACCCAAAATAAGGGGAGGTGATTACAAGCATTTCGAATATGCGTCGGTGGAGCAGCCAGAAACATAGGTGGAATGATATGATGGACTTAACTTCATTGAGAAAAGAAGATAGTCCGACTATGTGTATATCCAGTAGAATTATCACAACCAAGGGGAGTTGAAAAAATGGTGAGGGAACACCTATAAAAATATATTCCTTGACAAGGGAGGATCCCAAAATCTTGGGAAAGTAGAGCAAAGTCTCCCTTAGTCAAATACCTAGAGTGTCTTACACATAAATGAGATGTTGATTACCACCTGATGAAAAAATTCCTAAGAAATGCACAATTTGGAGCAAACACAGGGCAATGAATTTGGTATATCCCCAAAAAAAGGGAGTAAAATGTTCCACATGATGTGAAACATTAGGCATGGTGATTTGTGTTAAGTAAGATACAGTGAAGTTGACTCCAAGTGAACCATTTGTGGATGGGAAAGTGTTGGTCTGAGCTTAACAACAAGGATTTTGTAATGGATTGATGGTTCCAATGTTAGGATGGATACATAAAGAGGTTAGGAGTTCCTTCAGATTTTTCGGATAAATTGACCAAAATGGAAAAATTCTTATTAATTGGAGTGGCTTATAATATCGGGCAGTATGCCCAACACATCATTAGAGAGGATAAATAAACTAGAACAAGGAGCCATTGAATATTGTTGTGGTTTAGGATGAGACCCTTTTATTCCACCTCTAATAGATAATGTCAGGAGGCAATGGGGATGAAGTTACATTTTGATCTAGACCTATCACCTGTACGTCGATGGGTAGAATAGATGTGACTAGGATGTTGGAAAATGCAATAAATGCATATTCTAGATTCGTGGGTAATTGGGAGCATTAATTACCATTGGTAAAACTAAACGTGATACCTTATGGCAGTTTGTTATCTGCACAATACCTTCTGAGGATTCACACGGAAATTTTATCACCCACATTTCATTTCGTTAAGAGTGTGGAATAACAAGCTTCTCGGACTCGAGATGATTTATGGTCCATCAGCAAGGATTGAGTTAATCTACGTTAGTTTCGTGTAGTTCAGGAACGTAGTGAATGTTACATCATTGTAAGTCAAAGTTTAGAAGTCTGACATGAGTGGTCAAGAATTATTGAGGGTACCTACCTTTGAAGGGGGTCATGAGATTCGGTAAGAAAGGGAAGCTAGCGCATCGAGGTATATTGGACCCTTTTTTATCATTGAAAGGGTGGGACCAGTTGCGTATAGGCTAGGCCTACCTGAGCATCTGTAGAAGAATCATGATGTGTTCCATTTGTCATCGCTGAAGAGATACTGGAGCAGCGAGAGGGCCTTTTGGCATGTTCCATTAAAGGAGATCGACTTACATCCATATATCTCTTATGAGTAGAAACCAATTGTGATACTTGATCGTAGTGAGTGTAAGTCGCGGTCTAAGGTGGTACCCTTGGTTCGAGTGCAGTGGGGGAACCACAATGCTGATGAGTCAATGTGAGTACAGGAGGAGAATATGCGAGAGAAGTATCTAGAGTTATTCACCATAGGTACCTCCTAATTTCGAGGGAAAAATTCCTTTGTAAGGGGGGGAGTATGTTACACCCCGTATTCTTGAGCATTTATATTTAATTAATTCGGGTACTTTAAATTAAACGTGTGTCGTAATGTAATTGAATTAATTATTATGTGTTAATTAAAATATTAATCAGGAGAGATAATGGTTAATATTTATGGAATATAATTACTAAGTGAAGAGTAAGTTATTAATTTTATGTCCTAGCAAGTGATAGTGACGTAGCGATATTTTATCTCAATCGGGAGTCAGTATAGACTACATGGGGTCAAGAAATGACTTATTGTAGAGTGACTCTAATGATGATTTTGAGGTCACGGTTGATTCCGAATGGTCGAGATAGTCGAAATAGCTTACTCGGAAGTAGTAATTGGGTCCCGGGGCCCTTTTTGACATAATCGGGTCCACGGGTGTTCGTGTCATTTAGGCTTGGCCCATTAGCTTAATTATGGGATTAAGAGTTTTAAACCTAAGTGTTGGAGTTATAGGCGGCCATAACTCAATTAGAAAACCCTAGAAATTGAGAGAATGGAGAAGGAAGAAAAAAAGAGACCAAATTCAAAGCGGATTTGGGTGTGCTTTATCATATTCATCATCTTCTACAGATACCCTACAAATCCTATAAGGCGAGTAATTAAACTTTATTTTGATTTAAATAGTAAAATTGCATGTTCATATTATAGTATGTG
This sequence comes from Sambucus nigra, assembly GCA_949130495.1. Taxonomy (NCBI): domain Eukaryota; kingdom Viridiplantae; phylum Streptophyta; class Magnoliopsida; order Dipsacales; family Adoxaceae; genus Sambucus; species Sambucus nigra. Next base: position 332,089,304 of record OX422216.1, read on the forward strand.
TTGATAAATTCGTTTTGGGAGGGTGACACGTGTGAAATTTGGGGTTTAGGGGATTTAAGCATTAAAAGTGAAATTGATGTTTAATTAATGTGAGACTACTATCATATGATGTTAGAATATGATTTAGAAACGAAACCCAGTAGCAAGTGTTGTTGAATTCGAATTGTTGAATCGAATTAAATTTGTGATTTAAGAAATTTTGAGAAAAACCCAATTCGTGGACCCTAGAAGTTTTAATGAGAATCAGTGGTGATTGATGATATATATTTGTGTTAGAACATGTTTATAGATGTAATAAACACGAGGTATTAATTAGGTTGAATCCATGGAGGTTAAAAATGATTTTCGTAGAAGAGGACCTATTCAGGTTTCAATAGATCGACCTAGGGATGATAAGTAATAAACTCGTTCAAACGAGTTGAAGAGCTAGTTAAAACGAGATTAGTGTCTCATTAAAATGAGGTTGATATCTCGTTCAAACTACCCTAGGTTTTGTAAATGGAGATAGATCTTTTCGTTACGAACATGTGGCCGACAGTTTCCTATTTTCCTAAATTTTTTTAATTAGTTATGAATTTTCCACGAAAGGGTGTCTGAGATCAAAATCTTTGGTCAAAAATAAAATTCAGGTATGGATGCCCTAGATTATTTTAGAAAAGGACTATAGGTGAATGTATATGACCCTAGAAAGGTGAGAAAAAAGAGGAACCTAAATAATGAATTGAGTGAAATAAAATCATAAATATTTAATTACAGGACGATTTAGTGAAGTCCGTGTATATTATCAAGTGAAGCTACTTTAAATTATTTACTGTATGGGAAATTAAATTAAATAATAGTTGAGAGTATAGACTCGGGTGTTATGGGCTAGTGCGACGGGAGTTAGGCATGGGTTCGCCAGATGTTATTTTATTTATATATATACGGATAGTGTGATAGTATATATACACTTGTGTGCTTTATAAATATTGTTATTAGATATTTATCTGAATACATAACCCTCTAGTGCTATCATAAGAGGTTGCGCGATATGGGTTAATCCCCTGGCTAGTGAATGCAGGGAGTGTATAGTCTCCGGGTCATAGCATCCGGTATTTATTTGTGTGTTCTTTTCGAGGTGAGACATCTTGGGTATGATTCTTTATCACAGGAACTAGGACCGCCAGCACCACGCTTATGATTTTATTGCCTAATTCGGTGTGAGTTAACCGTCTTATGGTATTCGGGTTGGATTGAGTATACCTGGGGAGATAATTTTTTAGAGAAAGCATCCGGTGAATTACTACTCAGAAATGAATGGTTATTATACGCGACATGTGTGTGAATGTTGTATTATACTTGTATGTATATAATGCGTAGATAATTATATATGGGTTTAATACATAAAGTGTGATTGTATTTCGAATATAACTAGTGTGAACGTTATGTGATTAATTGGTACTTCATATATAACTAGTGTGAATGTTATATAAGTAATCAAAGTTAAAATGATTAAATAAGTTAATGAGTAGATAACTTATAAATCAAGCAAAAAAATACTCGGGTTAGAGTAGCATGATAGAAAGAAGTGTAACAAGGTTAGTTCGGTAGGATAGCATAACTAGTTGGGTTAGAAGGTAGGCGATAGGTGTGTACATTAGATGAGGGGTGAGTAATTTCTCAAGAGAGTGTGACACAATCTTAAATATGGAAAGTGTTCATCCATATTTAATCATTGCATTTTAATTGCTTGCTAAATAATTTTAAAATGTTTTACTTGGGCTCTGACCCGTGTCAAAATATATTTTCCAAAACCATATTAGGTGTCCATCCATAGGAGCGCCTAGCTTGAGGATTCTGTTTAGGGATACGTAGCTGCAACACGTGTGGAGGCTTGTAGGAACTTGTATAGAAGCTTCTTTTATTCATTTCTTGTTTGGGAATTTTCATTACGTATTTACTCGGGCATGTCGCCCCTCAGATTCAGTATTTCAGTTTATTCAGTAGACTATGTGTATTCAATTTAATATTTCAGATTTATTGTTGGATTATATTGTTGAGAACTGATAATTTATTCGGTCTTATTTATTTATATATTTGTTGTGTGTTGAATTCAGATTTTATTTGTGTGGATGATTTGATTATTATTTTATTTCCGCATGTTCTTAATTTAACGAAAGACAAAATTTGTCATCGGTCCATTTAATTACGAGGTTCTTAGTAACTTAAATAAAATGTGTTTTCGACAACGATGCTAAGAATGAGACCTATGAGACTAACGTTTTATTTTGATAGAGGGCTCCCCCCCCCCCCCCCCCGAAGTTTTAATAGGCGGGGTGTCGCAGGTTGGTGCCCTCATTCGGACGGGCTTTTAACGAGGTATAATTTTGCAAAATTTCAACTCGTTAATGAGATTAGCACCCTCATTCGAAAGAGATTCAAATGAGGTTAATTCTTCAAAACCTTACCTCCACTAGATTTCTTTTAACTCTCGTTAGATAGCTTCTTGAACGAGGCAAGGTCCATCATTCGAACGAGATCCCAAGTAGTCAATGCGTTTTTCATAAAATTTAGCTTTTTTTTACAATTTTTCCCAACTCTCCCACTACCCCATTATCTCAGATTTCTTCTCCTATATAAGGAGGGCGTGGGAGTAGTTTTTAAACATGCCTTTTCATGTATTTAAATAATAATTTCATTTTGTAAAAACCTCTCAATTTATCTTTGCTCGTTAATGGTCTAATTTTCATGATTCAAACCCACAAAACACTTTCTTCATATTTCTTGAATTGTGCGGTGGATTCTGCATTGTGCGCGGAAATTGAGGTTATCAAAGGATTCCGAGGCATGGAGTTACTATGATGTTATTGCTTGACTGCATAGGTACTATAACCGAAGGGGTGAAAATGTTCATTAGCATAGTCTTCAGGAGCCAAGTGTCGTAAGACTATTGTATTTTTTATGTAAAACCTTTATTATAGTGAATTTTGACTAGGCCTAGTCATTGAAGTTTTTCCCAACTGGGTTTTCCTCGTACATCACCATCTTGTGCTTGATCGTTCTTCCTCTTTTATTTTTCATACCAATCTTTCATGCAAACTTCATAATTAAGTTAATCAAGATTAAAATTGGTATATAATTGGCAAGCATGTTTAGAATGGCTGAGGGTGTATTTTACAATCTTGCTAACTATTTAACCATTTGATTCTTAAATATAAAATATGTCTTTCAATTGGTATCAGAGAGGGTGTCTATAAGTTATTTAGTCATATTTTTCTGGCATATTTTTTTGGATTCAATAAGTACGTTACCAATGTTTGACTGCGAAAGTTATATATATTGGAAAACTCGTATGAAATTTGCACTCAAGTCTATAAATAGTTAGAGGGTGAATTTCATCCAGAACAATTATATGAGAGTATACTATCCCTAAACCGGTTGAGAGAGGAGTGAGGACGAACACAAACTTTGTAATTATAATTCCCATGGTCTCGACACTATGTTTAGTGCAGTCTCACCAGAGGAGTTCTAATGAATCATGATGTGTGAAACATCTAAGGAGGATTGGGACATACTCCAACTTACGTATAAAGGAACAAATGTCGTGAAACCTTCCAAGCTTTGAAATCTAACTACTCAATTTAAAACCATCTGTATGAGTGAGAATTAAATGCTTGATGAGATTTATGCTCATTTCTCAAGCATCGTAAACTCGTCATTCAATTTAGGAGAAAGAATTCTCAAAACTCGAGCTAGGAAGAAAATCTTAAGGTCCTTACCTGAAAAGTTTAACGTGAAAGTCACTGTCTTGAATTTGTTGGGGAACCCTACCATAATGAGACTTGAAGAAATTTTTGGTGATCTTTAAACCTACTAACTTGACATGTTTCCTCAATCTAAGAAGAAGAATGATAAGGACATGGCCTTAAAAGCTCAAAAGGAAAAGACATCTGAATCTAATGAGTATGACCTAGATCTCGATGACATGACCTTATTCGCTAAAAAATTTAAACAAATTCTCAAGTTTAAGAAATAAACTTAAAAATTTGATAATAAAAAATTGAGAAAATAAGTATAATAAGGCAGGAAAGAATTTCAACAATCATGACTTTAAGAAAAATGAAAATGATAAATCTAAGAAAGATTATTTTTTAGAGATGTTATTAGTGTAAAGACCATGGTCATAGAGCGTTTGTCCCATAAATCTTAAGAGACAAAAAATAAAGTTTTTTACAATGCCACTCTAAACAATAGTGATGTCAAGTCATATGATTCAAGTAATTGCTCACCTCCTTAACGTAACTTCACTACATTCATAGCTAGTGATGCAAGTTGCTCAAGTATGTCTCATTCAAATGATGACATTATTCTGCATGACAACCTCGACTCATGATTTAATCCTTCCCAAGATAGTGAAAATGATGATGGTTTCAGTGATGGAGATATCGATGAAGGTGATCTCCAATATGTCTATTCTGAGCTCAACACCGAGTCCTTAAAAATTCAAAAGAGGAATAACAAGTTGACTATAAAGGTATTAACTCTTAGAAAGGAGTTGGTTTCCTTGAAAGAGAATGAGGCATTAGTAAGTATGAAGCTTATTTTGGTGGGAAAAGAGAAGTTTGACTTAATATCTAAACACATAAAACTTTCAATGAATCTTTGTGATTCTTTGGAAGCTCGTGAGAAGCTTTAATTTGACATTTCCATACTAAAGAAAGACCTTGAGGCTTCTCATGAGGAATAAGTCACTCTTGCGAATAATTTCAGGAAAATGGGGAAGTTGTTTTTCAGACCTATCCTTAGGTTTACGGAGAAAGTCTATCAGCGAATAAATGATATAGGATATGTTGAGGGTGAAACTTCCAAATTTAAATCTATACCCAATGCCAAGTTTATTTCTGAAATAAACACTGTTAAACCAAACCCACCAAAGAGGTACCCTCCTAAACAAACCAATAAGAAAAAAACCATTCAATCCTATGTTTGTACTTATTTCAAAAGAAAGGGTCATATTAGAGATTCCTACTACAAGATTAAGAGGGATTATCATTCTCGTACTCACGTACCACACTATAGCCACCTAGATAGCTTGAGAAACCAGGTTGAATATCTTATTCATACTTCAAAAGGGTTAATGTATGAGTTTCAAAGGTTGTCTACACCTCATGTAAACTCTTTCAAACCAAATGCTAGCAACGATAATAGAATGAGCAAAAGGAAGTCAACGCGCATGTATTACACACTTATTTAGGTCGTGAAAGAAAATTACACAAAAGATCTCATGTTAATGTTGCTCACAAAGCTCAGAATACCCCTCAGTTATATGTAATATAGTGGTTTCTAAAGGAACATAACATGTGCCAAATCTCTTTTTACCAAAATTGAGGATCACAAGGAAGGTAAAGTCACTTTTGGTGATGGGAGTCGGTCTAGCATGTTGGGATGGGGCACCATTGAAATTTTTAGGTTCCCAAAGATAGAACATAGGCTTTATGTTGATGGGTTGAAAGCAAACTTGATTATCATAAGAACATTGTGTGACAAAAATCTTGCAGTTAAGTTTAACCAATCGAAATGTTAAGTCTACAATGATTCAGGTAAGATATTGCTACAAGATGTGAGGCCTTTCGATAACTGTTATAGTATCACTCTAAAATCCTCATTCGTCTGCAATAGTGTTAGGGTCCCCTTATCGACCTTTGGCACTAAAGACCAGGTCATGTGAACTATAGAGATCTTGATCGTCTTATGAGGAAAGACTTAGTTCGTGGCTTACCATCTCTAGGCAAACAGACTTCTTTGCTTTGTGGTTTGTGCCAACATTTAAAACAAATCAAGAGTCCACATAAGAAGTTGAAAAAATTACTACCTCCCATGTATTAGAGATCATATATATGGATCCCATGTGTACGGCGAGCCGTAGTGGTAAATGGTATATCTTAATGATGGTTAACGATTTTTCGAGGTATTCAATTGTGGGATTCCTTGGGGAAAAATCAATTGTTGTAAAGTTTCTTACATCTAAATGTCGTGTCTTTAGGGATGGAAATCGGTCGGTTCGGGGTCGGGTTTTAACTCCCCGTCCCCACCCCGTTCCCCGTTATAACTGGTTCATGGATCCCCATTACCGTTTAAAACGGGTATCAAGTTTCTCACGGGGAACCCGTTTTGATTTTATTTAATCTATTAAATCTAAGAAAAATAGACCATCATAACAGTAGATGCATAATACCAACCGAATACTATCAAAAAATAGACTGAAAATAGTAAGGGATACCAATAGAGGGTAACTGAAAATTTCATTTAATTTTTCAGTCTCAAATACCAATCAAATATTATAAAAAAATAGTAAGGGATTTTCTGTAGATTTTTCAATGAAATACCAATCGAATATTATCAAAATAATCGAAGATTATTTTGTTGCAGTTAGAGCATATAATTCAAAACTCTCATCAACATATGAATATCAAGACTGTGTGAGGCAGTAAGACAATTCAAATTGTTAAATCTTTGTCGTTTCGTAAAGATAAATAGTAACAGTAAGGCAGGCAGAAGCAGGCAGAAATACAAATTGTTAATTTTTCATTATTCTAAGATTAAGAATTTGAACTCCCAGTTATTTTTAAGTTGTATTATTCCAATCTTGATTATTAGATACAGTTCCTATCTAATTCATTATTTTTATCTTATAAGACTTTGTTTACCTTAATAGAAGTAGAACCAGAAAGGGAACTCGGTATGTCTATGTGAGGCAGCGTCGGAGAAGGAGCGGCGTGAGGAGGATGAGGGAGGGGATGAGCGATGTGAGGATGAGGGGATGAGGACGTGAGGATGAGTGGAGGGGAGGGGAGGGTATGGGCGGTGTTCGTGAGAAAGAGTGAGGAGTGAGAGCAGGGAACGGGGTGCTTTGAGAGATAAGAGAGGGGCGTGAACTCAGAAGTGAGGAGGGAGAGCGGCGTGATTAAACTGAATAGGATAGATTTTTTTTAGATAGTTATATACTTATGTATTTATTATAATATAAATATATATTTTTTTATTATATATTAATAATTCAGGTATCCCCATGGAGACCCGAGGGTATACCCGAAACTGACCCGAAATTTTTTGGGGATTATTTTTACTCCCCGACCCGATCCCCGAATTTTCGGGGATTTTTTTTAGGGTAACCGCGGGGATCCAAAATTTCGAGGAAATTTGTCATCCTTACGTGTCTTACATAAATAACATAGTATCACTATAAATCTAATTAGAAGTGATAATGGCATGGAATTAATTGATGCGGTGTTAGAACATTTTGTGATGAGTTGCACATCAAATCTGAGTTATCGGCAGTAGGCACACCTAAGCAAAATGGCGTATTGAGAGGAATAATAGGACCATTCAGGAGATAACAAGTTCTATTCTTCTTGGTCAAAATGTGCTTAGACAGTTTTGGGCAGAGGTAGTTAACGCCACATGTCACATAGTAAATAGGGTTTATCTTCGTCCATACACCACTAAGATTACATATAAATTATGGATCGGGAAAAATCCCAACCTATCTTATTTCTGAGTCTTTGGGAGTCCTAACTCTATTCTTCATAAAAGAGAGAACTGAGGAAAGTTTGACACTAGGAGTGACAAGGGAATATTTTTGGTTATTCATCGAAAGGTTGAGCATATAAGGTTTACAAACTTAAAAGATCAAAGATCATTGTTGATGTAAAAAATTAGATCACTCTAATTATTCAATCACAGATAAATAAATGAGACAAAGCATTTTAAAGTGGTTCAGCCTTATAAGAATGGCCTACGTCCACTGTTTTGTTATTTCTGATTGTTTACGAATTCTCGATTTACAAGTTCTATCAAGAAATTCCGGCCCCCTTACAATGAGGATTATACAATGTATTTATAGCCCTGAGGCTGTAATATGAAAGCGTAATACATTAAATGATGTACATATGAAAGGGTAATACATTCAATGCCCCTTTTGCGTGTGCGTCTGAATGATAAGCATTTAATGAATCAGTCGAACTGTTGGTTATCCAGCTATTAATTCTTTGTTCGAGATGCAGCTCGGACCGCCTGAGTTGCTCGGACCGCCTAAGCTTCTCGGTACTCAAGAGTTCCTCGAAGATGTCTTGTTCCTCGGAGCATATGAGTTCCTCGGAGAGGACTTGTTCCTCGGAGCGTATGAGTTCCTCGGAGCGTGTGAGTTCCTCGGAAGTGATTATTGTTGCCATGTAGATTGCCACGTGTCTTTACTCAATTGGGCCATGTCAGCAGACTAAATTTGGTATCAACAGAAGCCCCCAATGTTTCATAGTTCGAAATTTGAGGAGTATGGAACATTCTTTCTCGGAATACGGTAGTTTTAAATGGTCCTCCTGATATTTAGGTGTCTTTTGTATTTATTTCTCCCTCCAACTTCGTAGAATCAAGCCTTTTGAATTTTTTATAATCGCCTCGATCTCCGTGTATTTTTTGTCCTTTTAGTCGCCGGTAGCGTAATCATTTTTTTTTCGTAATCATTACTTTTTCCTTTTCCCAAGGCAAGGTATTTAAGCGTCACAGACAATCCCATCGTCTTCTACTTTTCCAAATTTGTACTTTTGAGTTTTCCATAGTCTTCTTCTCTCCTGTGTATTCATCTTCTTCCATCGTTCGTTGTCAACAGATCCACTCTTTTTCTGTAATATCTTCTTCTTTGTTATTCATTTCCTTTATTCACCATGGTTTACCCTGTTGAATCCCTTGATAAATTTTGCTCTGACTTTTCCATTCCCTCCTGGGTTATTTTGGAAGAGCTTTCTGAGCCTTCTGATTATTTCTATTTGGCTGAGGGACATTGGTTCCCCAGCCTCTTTATTGCTGAGTGTGGATTTTCTTTTCCACCAAATCCCTTGTGTCTGGAATTATCTCATTACTTTGACGTTGTTCCTGCAAGAATAGCCCCCAACACATGGAGAATAGTTAATGGGGTTCATAAATTAAATCAAGTCCATGGAACTAGCATAGGAATTCCAAAATCATGTACTGCTATAGATGGGCAGTTAATGATAATATTTTTTATTTAAAAACTAGATTTTTAAATAGAGCCTTAGTAGTCAATCTCCCTGATGCCAATAGGGATTATTTTGAGCACAGGGTTGTCATAAAAAATTGGCAACACCCTCCATTAACTGGAGATGAGGTTTACCAGGGTCCCAGATTCCCTCCTTATGGCAATGGGATAGGTTATTTTTATTTCATTTTATTTATTTTGAAATTATGCTTCCTTTATGTTTGATAAAATGTGTCACTGATGGCAATGTTTATTTATTTGCAGTTGATATCAAAAGAAAGTGCCCAAAAGAAGCAGATGTCAATATAAGGCATTTGAAACTTATCTGGAGTCTGCATCAGAGTGTTACCGACGAGCACATTAGATAGGCCTCTTATCTGCTGCAGTACAAGAGCTACACAACCTCTTTTACTGCTCGTCCAGTAATAAGTGACGCAAAGCCAGTACCAGCTTCCACCAATTCTTCACCTGAATCTCACATCCCTTTAAGAGAAAGGATGAAGAAGAGAATACCTCCCACCCTTTTCCAGAAACCTGCCTCTGGTGCTGGGGAGGCAAAGAGAAGTAAAGTTGATGTCCTAGAAGGGACAAAGAAGACTGATGTACCTTCCTCGGCTACTGTTGTGAAGGTTTCCGAGAAGCTCGCAGTGGCTCCGAGCAGGACTGCTGCTCCTGGAGAGGTGATTGTAATATCACCGACCAAGGATTCTTCCTTGGTTGAATCTGTCCCTATTCCCCTGAGGAGGCTGAAGAAGAGCTCCTCGGTCAATTTGGCTGACACCATCACTCAGCCCCCAGCTACTGGAACTGGTGTTCCAACTTTTGTTCCCCCGAGCTCTGCCATGAGCTCGGTAAAGTCCTGGATCATTCCCGATGTCCAAGGTACTGAAGAAAACCTTACTCGAGATATGGCCACCTCGTTAGCTTCTCGTCACCTTGCTTCTGTAAGTCTTTTTACTTTCAACTTTTCATATTTCCTTTGTCATTTCTGTTTCTTATTTGCTTTCTTTTTACTTTCACAGTTGACGAGCTGCTTTAATATAATTATGAAGAAGGATGAAGTAATTAAAGATTCATGCTCCTCGTCCAGTGTGGAGGGAGGTCTGACAGAAGCTATCAAGTCTTTGGACGATTGTAACCAAAAATATGCCACTGACAAGGCTGTTTGGGAGAAGAAGCTTGCCTCCACCGAGCAGGAGAAAGCTCGAGTTATTGATGCCTCCAAGGAGTTGGAGAAGAAAAATAATGACCTGGAGAAGGAAAATAAAGAGCTGGAAGAGAAGCTCAAAACTGCTGGGGAGCTTGAAGATAAGCTCAGGGTTGCCGAAGAAAGGTTGGGCCAGCTTCAGGAAGTAGGTCGATAGAAGGAGGAGGTAGAAAATAAATTGAAAGATGCTGATAACCTGGTGTCCGAGAAGCTTTCCTCGGAGAAGTTGAAGAGGAAGGTGGCTATGAAGAAGTCCTTCAGCGTTGGCTGGGACAAGAGGTGGAACAAGGGGTTGGCTGCTATGATGTCACAAGTTGAATATGGCAGCCTAAAATACTTCAGAGATGGATGGGTTGCAGCTCTCCAGGAGATGAAAGTCGATGAATCTTCTGAGCTCTTCCAGCAACACATTCCTGGTCCCCCTCCAACTCCAGAAGATGAAGAAGAGGACGAAGTTGCCTCAGAAGAGTCTTCTATGGTGATGGGAGATCATCCCCCAGCCATCCAGCCTGCCACCGAGGAACTTCAGCAAATCGTTACTTCCTCCGAGCAATTGCCAGTGCTCCCCGAGCAATTATCCATTCCCTCCGAGCAACCTACTTCCTCGTCCCAGCCTCCCAAGAAGGTTTTGGGAGACAAGGAAAAGGTGTAGAGTTGTTCGGGTTTATCTTTACATTTTATTTTTCTTTTATCAAATGTAACCCAAAACTTGTAACTCTGAACTATGATATAACAAAACTTGGACTTTTTTACATACTGCTGTCTATCTTCTATTCATACTCTGTTTGTACTTCTTATTGATGATTTCTCTTTCTTTCTCTGCTAGTTTCTGGCTAGGATGGAATTGTTATCTGCCCATGATACAAAGTTGGTGCGACAATGCAATGAATATTTTAAGGCTGGTCACACAGACCTGAGTGCAGCACAAGTTATCGACATCCTCGGCCAAGATGCTTTAGAACAGGCAGTTGAAGCATACCAATATCTGAAGTGTCTTCTTGATCGAGCAGTGGCCAATAATGTGGCCTGTTATGATATGATCGAAGATCTCCAAGGCACCCTCGAAGACCTTCAGCTACAATACAAAGAATCAACTGCCCTATTGCATGAGGGGTAATAGAAGAAGTACAAGTTGATCATTGCCGACAAGGGCTACGAGAAGCTTTTGCTGGGTACAATGTAAGGGAGAGAACCTTGAGGGGTGAGGTCGAGGAATGCAGACAGATTGCCGAGATGCTAGAGCAAGAGAACAATAACTTGCAGAAAGAGCTATCACAGTTGAAGTCTACAGCCTCTTCTTCAAAAGCCTTAATCCCATTGACCGATGAGGGATTCTCGTTCTTAGAGGTCGAGAACACCAACTTGAGGGACGAGTTGGAAACCTTAAAGAGAGTTAGCCCCTCTACATCGACTCGTGGACGAGCAAGAGCTCCTCGGGGACGAGCAAGAGCAGCTCGGGTTCTTGTCGAGGAATGGAGGACCCAGTCTGCGTTAGAAAACCAGGCCTTCCAGCTGATGGCGAAGAACCAGGATTTGGCAGAAATGTCAAAGAAGATCAGGGACTTGGAGGAGCAGCTGTCTGAGCAGAAATCTACCTTGGAGAACAAGGAGCTCTTCATCAAAAACCTCCACGAGAAGATGGAAAGACTAACATATCAGTTCCACAAACAGCCTAGGGATTTCTGGATGGATGGATACAACGAAGCGCTTTACCACTTGGACGATCGTATCCAGAATGCTAATAATGAGGGCTATAAGCAAGGCTAGTTGAATGTCTTAGGTGTGCTGCAGCTCGAACAGGGTCATTACCTGTGGGACTACCACGATCCCGGGTTGCTCGACTTACCTGTGCCACCATACAAATTGGATATGAGTTGGATTCCTACTCGGGCCATTCCTCGGAGCTTAATTTCCAAATATCTCGGTGACTATAATCTCGATTCAAACGCCGAGATATCTCGTCTCGAGCACCTCTTATACCGACCATCCGTGATGAATGTCAGGATGTTGAAAGATTTCAACTTCATAAATTCTCCTCTGGCTTTAAATAATCCGCCTGCTGGCGAGGAACCTGTGTCAAAAGCAGAGGGGAAAAGACCAGTAGAATAGGAATTTTGATGTAATAAACTTGTATACAGTCAATGTAATTTTCATTTCATTATCAATGTAATTTATTTTGAATTCAATGAAAAACTTTCACTTTTGTTTGCAAATCTTAATTGCTATTGTCTTGTAATTATCAAACACTTTATATTTGTGCATGCATATCTGTTAAAAAGATAACAATATTGTGTTGTTTGTCGATCAAGTTATTGTCGACTAGCTTGAACTTGTGATAATTATCTGGAAAATATAATATTTTGTTTCTCGACCACCTTAATAATAATTAAAAAGTTAGAGTATCAAAAATGTTTAAAATGTTTCCAACCAACCAAGGTCGATAAATTTTCCTTGTCGACCAACTACAGTTAGTGGGTTTTCATCCCCGACCAGCCATAGTTAGTAGATTTTTTCTTAAATGTTTCCGACAAACCAAGGTTGGTAAAATTTCCTTATCGACCAACTACAGTTGGTGGGTTTTTATCCCCGATCATCCATAGTTGGTACTTTTTGGAACAATTTTACTTCCCGACCAACTCAAGTTGTCATTTTCGAGAATATATTTACTTCCTAACCGACATAAGTTGGCATTTTTAGGAATACTTTTATTTCCCGAGGAACATATAGTTTTACTTCCCTTAGGAATACAAATTTTTTCTTCCCGGAGGAATACAAAATTTTTTCTTCCTGGAGGAATATTGGTAGCTTTACTTCCCGGTGGAATATAGGTAGCTTTACTTCCCGGAGGAATATTGGTAGCTTTACTTCCCGGAGGAATATAGGTTTCTCGACCAACCTTAGCTGGCATTTTCGAGAAGGTAGTTTTACTTCTCGGAGGAATATATGTTTCTCGACCAACCTTAGCTGGCGTTTTCGAGAAAAAATTTGAGTAGCCCGAGCTTTGCTGAGTTTTGCCCCGAGTAGTGTGTAGCACTATTCCCCGAAAAACTTTCAATAAAAAGAAACAATTCGACATAATATCTTCATTTTATTCATCATTGATAATACTTGCATAGGTGCTCTGCATTCCAGGCATTCTTAAACTCCTCTCCTTCTAAAGTTGCTATTCGGTAAGTTCTTGGTCGAACAACTTCCGTAACTTGTTATGGTCCATGCCAGTTTGCCTCCAGTTTATTGTGCTTTTGAATTACTTTCTTCAGCACATAGTCTCCTTCTTTCAGGTCGCACTTCTTCACCCTCTTGATGTAAAACACAGTTGTTCGCTGCTAGTAGGCGACATTTCTAATAGCTGCTTCTTCTCTAACTTCCTCGATCATGTCTAAATCCAGCCTTCTCATTAAGTCGCTTACAGGGGAATTGAAATTCAGTACCCTGTGTGTTGGGAGGCCCAACTCGGCAGGTATAACAGCTTCACTTCCAAACGCCAGCATATATGGTGATTCTCATGTTACTACTCGGGGAGTAGTTCGGTAAGCCCACAGTACTGACTGTAGCTCGTTGATCCAGTTTTCTTTCGCATCATCCAATCTTTTCTTCAAGCCATTCAACAACGTTTTATTTGTCACTTCAGTTTGTCCATTGCTTTGAGGATGGCCTGGTGCTGAGTGGGACCTTCAAAATGTTTGATTGATGATAATAGGCAGCGAACTCCTCATTATCAAATTGTGTTCCATGGTATGTGATGAAAGCATGAGGAAGACCATACCAACAAATGATGTTCTTCCAGACAAATTGGTACACCTTCTCGTAAGTCATATCAATGAGTGGCTCAGCTTCTACCCACTTAGTAAAATAATCTACTGCGATGACTAGGTATTTGAACCTTCCTCGGGTCATTGGCAGTGGCCCAACCAAATCAATTCCCTACATGGAAAATGGCCAAGGGGAAGTTATGGGTGTCAACAATGACTGTGGAGTTCTTCGGATGGAGGAAAAGTGATGGCACTTGTCACATTTCTTGGCATAGGCTATACAATCAGCCCTCATCGTCGGCCAGTAGTATCCCTGCGTCATCACCCTTTGCAAAAGCGTCTGACCTGCTACATATGCTCCACAGGACCCTTCATGGATCTCTTCAATCAAATCTTTCACCTCGGTGGGATGTACACATCTTTGCAAACCTGCCATAATTCCCCGTCTATATAAAATACCATTAGTTAATACATACCGAGCAGCTTTAAACTTCAATTTCTTGGCCGCGAGCTTGTCAATTAGTAATTCTCCCTCCTCAATGTATGCCCTGATAGGATCCATACAAGATGGTACTAATTCAAGGGTAATAAATTTCATCATCAGATCTTCATCTATGCTCCGACCAGCTAAAACTTCAATTGGGATTGTTCTCCGGAGCTCGGTACGAGTTGCTGATGCTTGTCGAGCTAAGGCATCTGCTCTTGCATTCTCCATTCTTGGTATCCTGATCACCTGAATAGCAGCAAATTCTGATACTAACTCCATCACCTTTGCATGATATCTGATCATTAATTCTCCTTTAACTGCATATACTCCCAACATTTGATTAACGATCAATTGAGAATCACTAAAAACAATGATCTGCTGCGCCTCCATAATTTTTGCCAAACTAAGTCCTGCAATCATGGCCTCATACTCAGCCTCATTATTGGAAGCTTTGAATTGGAAACGTAGGGCGTATTCCATGTCGATCTCATCCGGAGTGCTCAAAACTATCCCCGCGCCATATCCTGTAGTGCAAGATGAACCATCTACATATAGCCTCCATATAGGTAACTCGTCTTCAAATTTCTGATCAGTCATAGTTCCTCGGTGAAATATTTGTTTCTTGCTTTCATCCTCCCCGGATATTTCTTGCTCTTCGTCGATCATCTCTTCTTTCCCTTTTACCAATCGGAATTGGTCCGAGCTTGAATTTGATGATCTTGTAACATCCACTTGGCCTTTTACCAACCGGAGTTGGTCTGAGCTTGTGTTTATTGATCCTGTAACATACACAGGTTAATCAGTGAGCAACTTTTGCTCCTCGGGGGTATCAGGATAGGTGAACTCTGCTATAAAATCTGCCACAGCTTGCCCTTTTAACGATGATCTGGGTTCATAAACTATATCATATTCACCGAGCTCTACTGCCCAGTACATCAATCTCCCTGATTTTTCAGGCTTATAAAGGGCTTGCCTCATTGGCATATCAGTATATACGACTATAGTATGAGCCTGGAAGTATGGCCTCATTCTCCTACTCGTCTCAATCAACGCCAGTGCCAATTTTTCCAGCCTTGGATATCTGATCTCTGCTCCTTGGAGGGCCTTACTCGTATAGTAGATTAGTTTTTATACTCCATTCTTCAGTTTGATCAACGTCGAGCTAACTGCATTCTCGGACACTTCTAGATATAAGTACAATTTTTCTCCCATCACTGGCCTGGACAACAGTGGAGGTGCTCCCAAGTATTTCTTCAAGTCTTGAAAATCCTTCTCACATTCATCATTCCACTCAAAAGTCTTTCTGAGCGTCTTAAAGAATGGGAGACATCGGTAAGTTGCCCGCGATACAAATCTGTTGAGTGCTGCTACTCGTCCTGTAAGACTTTTCACTTCCTTCTTCGTCGTTGGAGATCGCAGCCCTAATAGATCTTTGATCTTTTTAGGATTTTCCTTGATGCCTCGTTGATTGACAATGTACCCGAGAAGCATGCCTTCTCGTACTCCAAATATGCACTTCTTCAGGTTCAGCTTCATTTGATATTTATCCAGTTGATCAAAAGTCTGACTTAAGTCAACTAGATGATCGGCAGCTTTTTTGCTCTTTGTCAGCATATCGTCAACATAGACTTCCATATTGCAACTGATTTGTTCAGCAAAGACCTTGTTCATCAGCCGCTGATATGTCGCACCTGCATTTTTCAAACCAAAAGTCATAACATTATAACAATAAGTTCCCCTGGGGGTAATGAAAGAAGTACTCTCCCTGTCTTCAGGTTTCATTTTAATTTGATTATTGCCAGAATAAGCATCCATGAAGCTCAGCAGCTCGTGTCCCGAGGTAGCATCTACTAGTTGATCAATTCGGGGCAATGGAAAGTGATCATTTGGGCATGCTTTGTTGAGGTCGGTGAAGTCTACACACATCCTCCACTTGTTGTTTTTCTTCTTTACCATCACCACATTTGCTAACCAGTCTGGATATTTAACATCTTCAATGAAACAAGCTTTCTAGAGTTTCTCGACTTCCTCCTGTATAGCTTGGTTCATCTCGGGGCTGAACACTCTTCTTCTCTGCTTCACTGGCTTGATCTCCTTATTCACATTGAGCTCGTGACATAAGAAATTTGGGTCTATCCCAGGCATATCCTCATGACTCCATGCAAAGGTTTGCTTTCTGCTTCTTAGGAAAGCTATCAATTCCTGTTTCAATGAGACTTCCAATGACGCACCTAACTGGGTAGTTCATTCAGGGTGCTCGTCGTCCAGAATGATGTTTTCAATAGCTTCCACCACCTGACCCTTCACGAGTTGTGACTCATCTCTAGGATCCAATGTTTCAATTTCTGCACCTTCATCCACTTGATAGGTAGTAGTCTTTTTCCTTGATTCCTCTAGCTCTTCTTGCTCGCCGGATGAATAATAGCATTCCTGAGCTACTTTCTGATCACCTTTCACAAATCATACTCCAAAATTTATTGGAAATTTTAGGCACTGATGCACTGTAGATGGTACAGCCTCGAATGTTTTCAATCCTACTCTTCCCATGATGATATTGTATGATGATTGAACATTCTTATCCATCACGAAGATGCTGATTCTTTCTATTCGACAAGCAAGCCACGTAACAATGAATATATCCAACTTGATCATCCCAAGTGGAAATACCTTCTCGCCAGCAAAACCGATGAGGGGTCTATGATAAGGCTCCAGTTGAGATAGCTTTAAATTTAAACTATCAAAGCACGAGTAGAACATGATGTCTGACGAGCTACCATTATCGACCAGTACTCTTGAAATCATTACTTCTTTCATCCTCATTTTGATCACCAATGGGTCATCATGAGGATATAGAACACCTGCGAGGTCGTTCTTTGAGAACCTAATGACCAACTTCTCTTTGTTCACCTTTCTAGGGCGATCGTCCTCAGCTAGATTTATTCACTGAATGTACGAGAAAGCTTGAGCCTCATCGAGGTAGGATTTTCTCTCTGCAGTAAGGTCTCCTCCTCCTGCATCTCCACCTGCTATAACATTACAGTCAAATGACCCAAAGCGTATTGAAAATACCACTCATTCTGGCTGCCTTGGTCTTTTGGGAAGATCGGGGTCATCTTCTGGATCAACTTCATGGTTTCTTTTCTTGTTCTCCTCTACCCGATGAGGAGATCTAGACCTCTCTCTTGTTCGGTCGTTGTTTCTTCTTTCGTTTCCCCGATCAACAGACTTTGCCAGCTTTCCTCGTCTGCTGAGTGTTTCAATCTCATTCTGAAGAGCTATGCAATTTTTGGTCATATGGACATGATCTTTATAAAACTCGCAATACTTCGCTTTATTCCTCTTGTCAGGGTCTGCCTTCATTTTCTCTGGACAGTCTGTCTATCTTCTATTCATACTCCATTTGTACTTCTTATTGATGATTGCTCTTTCTTTCTCTGCTAGTTTCTGGATAGGATGGAATTGTTATCTGCCCATGATACAAAGCTGCTGCGACAATGCAATGAATACTTTAAGGTTCGTCACACAGATCTGAGTGCAGCACAAGTTGTCGACATCCTCGACCAAGATGCTTCAGAACAGGAAGTTGAAGCATACCAATATCTGAAGTGTCTTCTTGATCGAGCAGTGGCCAATAATGTGGCATATTATGATATGATCGAAGATCTCCAAGGCACCCTCGAAGACCTTCAGCTACAATATAAAGAATCAACTGCCCTGTTGCATGAGGGGTACGAGAAGAAGTACAAGTTTATCATTGCCGACAAGGGCTACGAGAAGATTTTTGTTGGGTACGATGTAAGGGAGAGAACCTTGAGGGGTGAGGTCGAGGAATGCAGACAGATTGCCGAGATGCTAGAGCAAGAGAACAACAACTTGCAGAAAGAGCTATCACAGTTGAAGTCTGCAGCCTCTTCTTTAAAAGCCTTAATCCCAGTGACCGATGAGGGATTCTCGTTCTTAGAGGTCGAAAACGCCAACTTGAGGGACGAGTTGGAAACCTTAAAGAGAGCTGGCCCCTCTACATCGACTCGTGGACGAGGAAGAGCTCCTCAGGGAAGAGCAAAAGCAGCTCGGGTTCCTATCGAGGAACAGAGGACTCAGTCTGCGTTAGAAAACCAATCCTTCCAGCTGATGTCGAAGAACTAGGCTTTAGCTAAAATGTCAAAGAAGATCAGGGACTTGGAGGAGCAGCTGTCTGAGCAGAAATCTACCTTGGAGAACAAGGAGCTCTTCGTCAAAAACCTCCACGAGCAGATGGAAAGACTAACATATCAGTTCCACAAATAGCCCAGGGAGTTCTGGATGGCTGAATACAACGAAGCGCTTTACCACTTGGACGATCGTATCCAGAATGCCAATAATGAGGGCTACAAGCAAGGCTGATTGAATGCCTTAGGTGTGCTGCAGCTCGAACATGGTCATTACCTGTGGGACTACCACGATCCCGGGTTGCTCGACTTACCTGTGCCACCATACAAATTGGATATGAGTTGGATCCCTGCTCGGGCCATTCCTCGGAGCTTAATTTCCAAATATTTCGGTGACAATAATCTCCATTCAAATGCCGAGATATCTCATCCCGAGCACCTCTTAGACCGACCATCCGTGATGAATGTCAGGATGTTGAAAGATCTCAACTTCATAAATTCTCCTCTGGCTTTAAATGATCCGCCTGCTGGCGAGGAACCTGTTTCAAAAGCAGAGGGGAAAAGACCATTAGAATAGGAATTTTGATGTAATAAACTTGTATACAGTCAATGTAATTTTCATTTCATTATCAATGTAATTTATTTTGAATTCAATGAAAGACTTTCACGTTTGTTTGCAAATCTTAATTTCTATTGTCTTGTAATTATCAAACACTTTATATTTGTGCATGCATATATGTTAAAAAGATAACAATATTGTGTTGTTTGTCGATCAAGTTATTGTCGACTAGCTTGAACTTGTGATAATTATCTGGCAAATATAATATTTTGTTTCTCGACAACCTTAAGAATATTTAAAAAGTTAGAGTATCAAAAATGTTTAAAATGTTTCTGACCAACCAAGGTCGATAAATTTTCCTTGTCGACCAACTACAGTTAGTGGGTTTTCATGCCCGACTAGCCATAGTTAGTAGATTTTTTCTTAAATGTTTCCGACAAACCAAGGTCGGTAAAATTTCCTTGTCGACCAACTATAGTTGGTGGGTTTTTATCCCCGACCATCCATAGTTGGTACTTTTTGGAATAATTTTACTTCCCGACCAACTCAAGTTGGCGTTTTCGAGAATATATTTACTCATATCGCTACGTGGCAATATTCGGCACCTGATGAGAGTTAATCGGCACCCGAGGAGAGTTGGTCGGCATACCAACCAGGAAGATCAAAGGATAACTATGCATTTAATGTGCATTAATGAAGATGATAATTCATTTAATGAGCCTTAATATACATTTATACTCTATTAATAGATGACAACACATATCATTTCAAGCAATTCTAGGAGGAATTGGAAAACTATGAGAGACCATACACAAGATACACACCTTTTTCTCCCTCTCTCCACCACATTGTGCTATTGTAAACCCCTGGGAATAAAATAACAGTGGACATTGGCGCCGTCTGTGGGAAACGTGTTACAAGCATTGTTCTCCATCAAAAGCTAAGTTTTTATTTTCTCTACGTACAATCAATTATATATTCTACATACGTCTTTTGATTCAATCATGATTTTTATGTTTATATACATAAATTAATTGTCCAATTTTTATCTACAAAATATTGCATATCATGATTTTAAAATCATAACTGTTAGATTAATTATTATTTAGAAATCTGAAAAATAGTGGATTTCATAAATCATAACTTTTTGCTTGATTCTCAAGTTTCAATTTTATATCATGAAATAAATATTTTAAATGATTGCGTATACCAATATATACGACGGTGATAAGATTTGATAATTTTCATTGTTGATTTTGAAATAATTTTTGAAAGATCTTTGATGACTATTCAAATTCCCATCATATTTTTAATCAAAGAATGGGAAAAGGTTAAAGACAATAAAAAGTTTTCTCATGAAAACCATGACCTAGATCTACTTTCTCTCTCTTCAAGTTTGAGTCTCTTTGTATTCATTTTTATGAATTATATACTTAATTTGGTTCATCTTCCATCTATGTCAATAAAGTCTCATTGATTGATTGTTGATATAAAATTTGGTAATAACTTCGATCATTCACCATATTTTTATCTCTCCAAATAAGGAATAGGAAGGGATCAATATAAAAAATAATTTTCTCTCACCTGAAAAATCATTACCCACCTCTTGTAAAAGAGGATCAGTAAAACAAATCATGACCATATCAAGACTCTGGGCACAAATTTGACTCTAATTATTCAATCACAGATAAATAAATGAGACAAAGAATTTTAAAGTGGTTCAGCCTTATAAGAATGGCCTACGTCCACTGTTTTGTTATTGCTGATTGTTTAGGAATTCTCGATTTACAAGTTCTATCAAATAATTTCGGTCCCCTTACAATGAGGATTGTACAATGTATTTATAGCCCTGAGGCTGTAATGTGAAAGGGTAATACATTAAATAATGTACATATGAAAGGGTAATATATTCAATGACCCTTTTGCGTGTGCGTCTGAATGATAAGCATTTAATGAATCAGTCAAACTGTTGGTTATCCAACTATTAATGCTTTGTTCGAGATGCAGCTGGGACCGCCTGAGTTGCTCGGACCGCCTAAGCTTCTCGGTACTCAAGAGTTCCTCGGAGAGGTCTTGTTCCTCGGAGCGTATGAGTTCCTCGGAGAGGTCTTGTTCCTCGGAGCGTATGAGTTCCTCGGAGAGGTCTTGTTCCTCGGAGCGTATGAGTTCCTCATAGCGTGTGAGTTCCTCCGAAGTGATTGTTGTTGCCATGTAGATTGCCACGTGTCTTTACTCAATTGGGCCATGTCAGCAGACTAAATTTGGTATCAACAATCATGGAATCGATAAATATCATTATTAAATATGATACTCTTCCAATATTTGTCATGATGATCTTATTGGTGAGAATGATTCACCCCTAGTGATGATCCTATTATTTCTCACAACGATATGGGGACCCCACTCTTACTAAATTGGATCCACCATTTTAGGTTCGTAAGAGTTATGACCCCACAAATATTCTTGAAGATCTAAACCAAGGTTTCAAGACTCATGATCAATGAACAAATGGGGTTAGCCATTTTTTTTGTACTTCTCAAATCGAGCCTAAGAACATTAAGGAAGCACTCAATGAAGAACATTGGATTAATTACATGAAGGAAGGGTTGCTTCAATTTAAAAAGAATGATACCTGGGAATTAGTCCACGACCTAGTGACACAAACATCATTGGTACCGAATGGAATAATAATAATAATAATAATAATAATAATAATAATAATAATAATAATAATAATAATAATAATAATAATAATAATAATAATAATAATAATAATAATAATAATAATAATAATAATAATAATAATAATATTGATGAGCATGGTATTATTGTTCGCAATAAGGCTCGGTTGGTTGCTCAAAGTTATACTCAATTAAGGGTGTAGACTTTGACGAGACATTTGCTCTTATTGTTAGGCTAAAGTCTGTTCCTCTTTTACTAGCCATAGCGTGTCATCTAAATTTCAACATATATCAAATGGATGTCAAGCGTAACTTTTTTAATGGAATTCTACATGAGGAGGTCTTTGTGGAATAATCGATAAGGATTTAAAGATCCAAATTTCCCCAATCATGTCTATTATCTTAAGAAAACCCTATACGGATTGAAGAAAGCTCCTCAAACTTGGTATGAGAGGCTTACTTAATATCTTCTTGATCACGATTTCAAGAGTGGGAGAGTTGATATGAAATTATTTGTGCATAGAGAGAATGGGAACATTATGGTTGCACATGTGTATGTCGATGACATATTCTTTGGTTCCACTTACGACTGACATACTCATCATTTTGTGAAGGATATGACTACTGAGTTCGAGACGAATTTAGTAGGTAAGCATACATTATTTTTAGGTCTTCAGGTTCATCAATTAGAGGTGGGGGTGGCAATTTTGGGAACAAAACAATATCACGAAACGAAATGAAATTGACACGAAATTGAGGCGATCTTTCGTGTTCGGGTTGGGTTTTTCGACCCGCCATCGGATCGTGTCGTGTTCGTGTCCAATTTCTACCATGAAATTGACCCGATAAGGACCCGATAAGGACATGATAGTGACCCAATTAAGGAAACAATATATACCCTATGTAGACCCATTATCAACCCCATTTAGACCCATTATCAACCCACTATTTAAACCCATTATTTTTTAATACCTCACTAACTGGTCTAATCGTGTCGTGTTAGTCGGTGTCTAATTGTGTCCAATAGAATCATATTTACTTATCGTGTTATCGTGTTGTGTCGTGTTTTTAATGTGTCATGTTCAGGTTAAAGAAAAAATACATGTCATCGTGTCGTGTCGTGTTTGGGTCCACTGGTTTCTTATCATGTCGGATCGTGTGAAAACACGACCCGTTGACCCTTTTTGCCACCCCTAATTAGAGGATGGTTCATATCCCATGCTAATTTTACAAGAAATTTAGTGAAGAAGTTTGGATTATACATAGCTAGGCACGCATGTACACCAATGAGTTCTACGATTAAACTTAGCAAAGATATATCGGGAAAGGACAATGATCAAACCTTCTTTAGGAGTATGATAGGTAGTCTTCTTTACTTAAATGCTAGTCATCCCTATATTTACTTTAGTGTAGGCGTGTGTGCTCTGTATCAAGCATCCCCAAAAGATTTTCACTTGCATGTGCTTAAAAGAATCATCAAATATGTGAGTAGTACTTTAGATTACGGGTTATTGTATTCTTTCGATACAGATCATTGATCATCATCTTATTATGATGTTGATTGAGTTGGGTATATAAATGGTTGCAAAAGCACCTCAGGTGGGTGTTTTTATTTTCGTAGTGCTTTAGTTTTATGGTTGAGCAAGAAACAAAATTCGATATCTTTGTGGATTATTGAGGCCAAATACAATATAGCCGAGAAAAGTTGTTGCACACAACTCTTACGAATGAAACAAATGTTGGGGGTTTATAGGATCAACCAAGGTACCATGACCATATTTTGTGATAATACTAGTGCCATTCATATTTCTCGTAATTCGGAACAACATTTTAGGACAAAGCATATTAGGATCCTTAAGCATTTCCTTCGTGACCCTATTGAAGAAAAAAATATATCCTTAATACAAAAACAATTTTGTTTCTTTCATTTATAAAAATTCTCAAAAATATTTTTTTTATTACCTTTTGGATGCGTAATTAAGATATTCGAAACTCCATTTCATTCCATGTTCACCTCACTTACTATGGAGGGATAGACTAGATTACATCCTACTTGTGCTTAATTATGCGATGTCTCGGCGAATGATGCCCTTTTATGACATTTTCTTCTATATTGGTCTCATTTTCTCACCTTATATGCATACACCTTACATGATCTCTTTAAAATGTTGTGCACGTTTTGCATGTGCTAGGTGAAGTAAGGTGTTGTCTTATCAATTTTGTCACTTAATTCTATACGTGATAGGAAAAAATTGTGCATGTAAGAACCATTGCCCATGTATTAATTAGTTTATGAAACTTGAGTGAACAATGGAAAGGGGGTATGAAGGTAACAATCTCCTTTGCATCAAAATCCACCATCGAAAAGATCCCAAAAGAATATTTAGCATATAAAAAAAAAATTTCAAGGCCAATTTTTATCATTGATGCTTCAAAAGAAAAATTCAAATTATGACATCTTCAAATGTTTTGTGAGATTAAAAAAAACTATCTTTGAGGACGTTATAAGTATAAGATCAAACGGTTTGCACATTAGGTCCATATATTTCTTATTTAAGTGACGTTGTTAGCAGGAGAATCATCACACTTCTAGAAAATTTCATATAAGTGACTTGACTTCAAATGAGGTCAATTATTTATACACTAAGGTTGAGTTGAGTGCTTGACATTGAGGATTTTTTTTAGAATTTTTCACTTGTGTGTTATCCTATGTTGATGCTCCCGTGCATTTATTTCACACACCTACATTACACCCATATTCTGAGTATTTTGTTTCTAGTCCTAGGTGTTTTCACTTTTCTTAAAACGTTAAAAAATGTTCAAAAATTATTTTTTAATTTTTAGCCTTGGTTTTCGAATTACATCTCTATATTTTGGGGGGTTTATTATCAAAAGTTCGTGTCTTGTTCAAATCTCAACCAGTCCTTCACTCAAACAAGCTTCGCTTTTATTCTAATATTCTCTCTCTCTCTCTCTCTCTCTCTCTCTCTCTCTCTCTCTCTCTCTTTATAGGATATGCATTCTTCTCCTTCCTTCTTAAACCACCATTAACACTAAAATCTAAAGCTTTTCAACCATATTTTGCCTCCCGTCATCATCCTATCATCCCCTACACATTTTCTCCATGAGTTTTGTGGAGATTTGAAGAGTTTGGGCACCCATTTCATTCGTGGAGTGTTCTTTGGATTTTGGGTTTCCATTTGAGGTATTTTCTTCTACCTTCTTCATTTGTTTTTTATTTTGATGGATTTTCTCACTCTATATACCTATCTTGCCAATTTTTTTTAGTTCACCCTTATTTTCGTGCAAAATTTCTGCATAAGGATGTGTTTAGGTGTAACAGTGATTAACATCCAATTTTGGGGAATATTTTGCTATTTATTTCAAAATTCAAACACAAAAATATAGCTTTTACTTTTTTTGGCCACCATAACAGGAATATCATTTTTTTGGCGTTCGCGAGTTTTTTACATCATTTATCTAAACTAAATGCTAAATCAATTTATGCATTTCCATTTATGTTTAATGTTATTTTTTCATATATATACTGTTTTTTACTGATTGGGTTGGTTTTGCTATATGATGTTTTGGGCGGTTGTGACATCCCGCCTAATTAAACCCCGGGTGATCAGTCCTAAATTAAATTAGAACAGGTTTCTTAGCTGGTTCATTCTTATCATCACTGTCGAAAATTTTTATTTACTAACCACCTAAGTGAAATTAGACTGGTGCCAAGTTTTATCTTTCATTAATTCAAAGAAATACTCATGCAAAAAAATCATTAACAATCACAAGCTAACTGAAACCAACCATCACATATAAATAAGAAACTGGCCGAATAATCATCGGCTAAAATCCAACACAAATGTAAAGACGGATAATAATGGATCTCAAGTATCTAAAATAAATACTAAATAAAACCTTGAGCAACATGCTCGAACATCTGATAGAAAATCCCTACACTAGGAGTAGAAGGAATAGAGGCGTCTATCCAAATCCTGTAACATCCACATATACTGCAGGAGCGAATCCCTGGAATGAATCAAGCTTGGCGTCCCTGTGGCTGGACACCTAAAAGGTTTTGAAAATATTTTATAGCAAGGGTTAGAACCCAAAATATTTTGAAAACATTTAGCAAATAATTAACTTGAAGTAATATAAAATGCATGAATGCACTTCATATTTAAGTTAGTGTCGCACTCCCTTGAGGACATACTCACCTCTCCACTAATGTGAACACCTAATGGTTACTTTAACCCCACCTAGTTGTACTACCCCGTCCAACTAGTCCTAGTATAATCCTCCCTTGCCTTTCTACTCTAAACCGAGTATTATTAATGCATGATTTATAAGTTATTTACCACCTTAACTTAGTTAATCATTTTTCCTTGAAAGCCATATAACATTCACTAGTTATATAAATAATACAATTTTCTCCATGCATTTAAACTTCCCGTATATAATTATTCACCCCATTATGTACATACAGTTATCTTACAACAATCCCACATGTTGAATGTGAATATAACTCATATATAATTAATACAATTCAGTACATGTATTTAATGACCCGTATATAACTATTTATCCCATTATATACGTAGAACCTTATTATAAAATTCACACATATGTTGAATATAAATATAACCCATCCTCCCGAGTAATAACTCACCGGATGTATTCTCTAAAGTGCTATCACACTAGGTGTACTCGTATAACCTATTTACCCCAAGTAAGAATCGCTCACTAACTTGGACAAGAACATACATAATGGAGGAGGTCATATTCCTTTCTTGAAAGTGATATAAGCCCCTCACCCATATAATGGACGCTATGACCTGGGTATACTCTCCTTGCTCCTCAAGCCATGGGATTCACCCACAACGCGCAACCTCCCTTGATAGCACTAGAGTATATAAATTAAATAAATATCTAATCACTGATATTTAATAGGACACACAATATATATATACTATCACCCCACTATATATATATAATAATTAGTTCCCGGAATTACCGTGCACAAAAATCTGTAGCACTAGCGTATAATTTTCCTCGAGTCTATGGTCTGACTCTAATTTAATTAATTTACACATTAATTAATATAATACTTTCCCGATTCTATAGTCTGACTCTAATTTAATTAATGTACACATTAATTAATTTAACACTTTGGTGACACTCAACCAATACCCGGTCTCGATCACTTGGCCCGTATCTTATTACTACCTTAGTCTATCTTCCGACTCCAAATTAATTAATTACACCTCAATTAATTTAATAATATTGTAGTGTCACTCGACTACTATATCCGAATATTCGTCCAACCCGTAATTTAATACTTATGAATTTTTTTTCCCCAAATTCATCCCATAAGATTTCACACCCTTATGTCCGTTTAACATTCTTAATAGCACCTCCAACAAGTCGTAGGTAAAAAGAGTTACTTTAATTTGCACTAATTATATCCCCTTAAAAGTCCCCCAAACAATTATGGCTTATATATTTTAAAACTAGCGTAACTGTCAAAATCATTGAGCAGTCGATCGATCGACTCTAAGGCTCGATCGATCGATCGAACAACTCATCTTCTCTGATTCTCTGTTTCAGCCACTAACAGAATACTAAGGTTTTAAATCCTCAATTTACCACCTCAAAGATAGGTTCTGATTATAACTTCTCAATTAGAATAGGTTATAATCATCTCCTAACCAAATTAGCATCATCGATTTTAAGAATATACATCCAATCCACAAATGGGTTTTCTGTGTTCTCATCATATTCATAAGAAATCAATTCTCAAAATCCTAATTCATACATATTTACTATCGGAGTATGCTATAGTTCTAATTCCAACAACATTGAATACTTCTATAACATCAATTAAATCATTAATCACACAATATGTTCAATTTCTTGAAAACTCAATTAAATGTCATAACCCACCCAAAAACGAATTTGGGTTTACACCCACCATAATATGAATTGATTATCATAAAATTATAATCACAGCAAGTTAACCACTTGCCTCTAGGTTCATATAGTCTGATCCGTTGGTGTAGGGACAGGCTTGATGATGAACACCCAGTTTTTTTACTTAATTTGTCTCCAAAAGATTCTGAATTTATTCTCCAATTTCTCCCCCTAGTTTCCTATCCAACTTTTTGGTTTAGATCTGTGTTTTTTTACCATTTTGCACTCTTAGGTTTATGTTTAACACACTAATCCCGTTTTTTAGCTTATGGGCTTAATTAAAATGGCCCAACTACCCCCGTGTGGGCCCGGTCATGCCCAAAAATTCCCCGTGACCCATTTACCACTCCCGGGTACACTTTTTCAACTATCTCGACCCATTTGGACTCAACCATGCATTTAGAATCGACATCCGAATTAATTTATAAAAATCCTTATCTCACACCGAATTTAGTCTATACCGACTCTCGGCTGAGATAAATAAATGTTACATCACTAATACATGTTATGACGTAATTAAATTATTACTATTCACTTAGTAATTAAATTTCCCCAAACCATTACTCACTGATTAATATTTAAATAAATATTTCCATAATTAATTCAATTAAATTACGACACACAAG
The DNA here is from genome assembly GCA_949130495.1 of Sambucus nigra. NCBI lineage: Eukaryota > Viridiplantae > Streptophyta > Magnoliopsida > Dipsacales > Adoxaceae > Sambucus > Sambucus nigra. The sequence goes on from OX422216.1 coordinate 332,117,768, forward strand.
TAATTTAAAATTTTTCGAATTAATTAAATATTACATGCACAGAAATACAGGGTGTTACAGTGGTTCGATTGGATTATTGATGGAGTAGGGTTATTAGATAGTGTGTCCCTCCCCTTAGTTCCCCATCCCGTACCCTTTTAGCCCAGCTTATCCTTCCCGTCTGATTTATCATGACTCATCATCTTTGTTCTTTTAGTAATAATGAACCTGAGGAGGGTCCATCCTCCCAGGGCAATATGGATGTTCCTTAAGTCCGCACACGATGGGAGACTAGACAGGCATGGATTCAGTATATTGCCCTTTTAGTACGGTCCATCATATGTGAAAAGATTATTCACCTAGCATCATTATCGAAGACCTCCGATCTCACTTAGCTAGCTCATGGGGGTTAGAATTCTCCCCTTTCCCTTCATGATTCTGTATATCCTGACCTTATTCGGAAATCTTTCATTAGTATGGTTGTTTCTAGGAGGGTCTCATTTCTACGATTCGGGGTCGAGAGATAATTAATACTATTGATTATATACCCTCCCTTCTTTTTCTTCTAAGTCCCCCGATGCTACTTTTTTGTGGACTAACTATGAGTCCCCTGATATTGAGGTTACTAAGACTATCATGTTAGAGAAGTGTAGGGCTGGCACATTCCCTATTTTTAACTTCGACTTTTAAGTTATCTTTAGGATCCCTTTTGATCATTTGTGCATATCTCATTCCACGTGCAAACCATACACAGATTTTATGGAATCACGTGCATATTATATATGCGATTATTTAAGGTTCCATCATCGACCTCCCTGCTCATATTTTTTCTGTTCTAAGCCAGGTTCGAAACTCTGGGTTTTTTCCTACTAGGCAGGCTCTTACTTTTGCAGTTATCATCACACATCATTATTTTTCTATTGAGTTTCCCTTTCTTCCATCGGATTTTCCTTTAACCACTTTACAGAAGATTGATCGTCATTCTTTGATTAGGTCCAGGAATCATCTTCCCGATGCCCATACTCATTATCTTGGCACCCTTCCCTTCAGTCAGCGTCCTCCCACTCTACTTTCGTTTCCTCTCCTATGGATCATATTCTTTACCATACTCCCCACCCTCCACCCATAGAGTCTGAAGAGATTAGGACTATTTATTCATAAGTACATCAGTTGTCTTCTAAGCTCCATGAGGACCGTAAAATGTTTCATGAGTTAATGGTGAAGATAGAGAAAGATAGGGAGAGATATGATCTCATGGAATCTCTCCTGATGCAGTAATTTATGGACATGCACCGTCAGGAGCATGACTGAGGAGTCGGTTCATCTTATTCAGAACTGATACGTGATGATGGGTTAAATGATACTGATGGTGATGACCTTCAGATTTATGTTTTTTTAGAGTTATTAATTTGTTGTACTCTAAAGAGCGATTTCTATTATTATCAATGATGTATTTGGTTCTCTATTGTACCATATTTGTGCTTGCTACACTCAGATCACCCCTACTTGGGTTTATTTATATATATTAAAGTTGTGATTCCTTTTGTGTATATCCCTTAGTGATATTCAACTACCTATTGCTTGTAATCTATTGAACCTTTTCTTATTGGACTGACCTTGCAGGTGCATGTTCTATCCCTTTGTCTTTTTTGGGCAAAAAGGGGGAGAATACTTTTAGGGGGAGTTTTGACTTAATTTTATTCCATTGTTTATATACTCCCATGTGTCACAAGTAGTTTATTTCATGTGCATAGGTCTTATACTACATGCGCATCACGCTGAATCATTTCAGAGATTAGTTGCTGCTAGGTTGTTAAGATGTCTAATGTCTTTTCCTTTTGGGGATTGGGATGGGCATTAGATTAGCTTGATGGCTCGGCTTAGAGAATTGGTTTTTTTTCTTTTATTTATGTTTTCGCCTAAATAAACAAAGTGGGAGATTTGTAAGGACAAATTTCCACATTGTGTCAATTTGTAGTATTGGCTTATTCCGTTGGTCAAAAAACATAGGTTGTTAGGGTATCATATACTCAAGCCTAATATTGAAGATAAGTAAATGACCCTTGATTTACAAGATACGTTCAAAGTTTCATCATGTCGCTTTCCCATTCCAAAAGGTATACACGGCCCTTTTGATAATTGGATAAAAACATCATTAGGCTTTAATATTTGATAAAATAATTTTTTAAAAATGGGTTTTTTGCAGGTCGCTCGAACGACTTTACTAAGGTCTTTCGAATGAGGTCTATACCTCGTAGGAACGAGATATCCAACGAGGTAATTTTTTTCAAAGTCTATTCCCTCTGGAATCTCATTGGATACCTCGTTTGAATATCGTTCCAATGAGGTTAGTACCCTCATAAGAACGATCTTCTAATGAGGTATAATTTCATAAAATCTTAACTCGTTAAAAACATCATTCGAAGGTCACTCCACTAAGATTAGTACCCTCGTTTGAACGAGCTTTAAATGAGTCTAATTCTTCAAAATATAGGCCCCACTGGAATCTCATTTGAACTCTCGATAGATAGCTCTTCGAACTAAGCAAGGCTCGTTATTCGAATAAGATGCCAAGCAATTCGAGCGAGTCGGCGCATTTTTCAAAAAATTTAGTTTTTTTTACAGTTTTTCCCCACCTCCCACTACCCCATTATCTCATATTTCTTCTCCTATCTAAGGAGGGCATGGGAACAACTTTTAAACATGCCTTTTCATGTATTTTAAAGTCTAATTTCATTTTGGAAAAACCTCTCCATTTATGTTTGATCATTTATGATCTAGTTTTCATAATTCAAACTCACAAAACACTTTCTTCATATTTCTTGGATTGTGCGGTGGATTTTGCACTGTGGGTAACGATTGAGGTTATCATAGGATTCTGAGGCATGGAGTTTTTATGATGTTGTTGCTAGACTGTGCAGTTTCTATAACCAAAGGTGTGAAGAGGTTCATCTTCATAGTGTTGAGGAGTCAAGTGTCGTCAGTCTTTTTGCAAAACCTTCATTATAGTGAATTTTTTCTAGGTCTCGTCATTCGAGGTTTTTTCTAATTGGGTTTTCCTCGTACACCACCGCCTCATGTGTGATTGTGCTTCATGTTTATTTTCTAGACCAATCTTTCATGCAAACTTAGTAATTAAGTTTATCAAGATTAAAATTAGTAATTAATTGACAAGCATGCTTAGAATGGATTAAATTGTATTTTACAATCCTGGTAATTATTTAATTATTTGATTCTTTTGTATAAAATATGTATTTTAATGTGGAATGTAAATCAAAACCATTAATTAATTATTTACTATCAAAATTAAAGTTAATATAAAGGACTATTAAGAATATAATCAAAGAGAAAAGAAAAAAAAATATTCTAAATAATTTGAGTTATATTCAAAGACAACCCATTCGCTTAAATATGATAAGAAAACCCCAAAATTAATATTTAAAGTAATCATGTAATAATAAAAACTAAATACATTTGTTTTTTGTATGTCCACTATTATTTTCGATTATAAGATCGGTAATTTAAGTACAAATCTTATCTCATCTCATTTATGTTCCATAAATTTCATAATGAGGGAATAGTGAAGACATTTTTAAATTTTAAAAATATGATCAAATTAGACTTAAATGGGATATTCTAAAAACAATTTGACTCATGCAAACCATTTCCCAAAAACTTTAATGTAATGAATAAAGAGTTGCTTAGAGTTTTAACAGGATGGGTGATAGCAAAATCCATAAAAGAGCGTATTCGAATGTTTTACATAAAGGAGAAATTAGTACTTACCATCTTAATTTATCTTTACACGAACATTTGTTGGGATATCTTCCCATGGCCATGTCCATTGATATCAGTAAAGCTATTTATTTTTTTCATTTCAAATCCATCTCGGGTCTCACTAATGGTAACATATACATTGATGCACACAATATATAAGAAAAAACATTATCAGTTATTTTTCGTCATAAACCCATAATGGGTCTAAACATAGAATAATAAAAAAAACATTATATGTAAATAGGCATAGTGACAAATAGTAACATGAACTGTCACAACATATGTATACATAACACCCAATACACATGAACATATAGTAACTGCGGAACATATGTGATGACAAAAATAAGAACCTGAGCAATGCAACCTATCAAGCATAATATTTTTAAACTTTCTTCACTCTTCCTTTATTGGTGGCTCTAGAGCAAAAAATCAAGGGTGGACAGCAAGAAAAAGATTATGTCATTCTACTTTTCTTTTTTAAAAAAATTAATTAATGATAAGAAAAATAATGTCCTGAGCAATGCAACCTTTCCATCATGATATGCTTGAACTTTCTTACCTCCTCCTTTATATGGGTTTGGGATCATTTGCATAAGCTAAGTTGAACAAAATAAATTACATAATACATATATAAAACAATTCCAATAATCAAGTTCAAAAAAAGGAAAAAGTTATGCGTAATCCATAACAAGCATATCGTTGTCCATGAAAAGCATAATTCCATTATATATGCATAATCCATATCAAGCATATCAAAAGAGAACCCATACAAACATACTTAAAAGATAACATGCATAAAAACACAAGTAAAAAATAAATGTCATGATCCATTTATAAGCCTAATCAGATGTATTTCAACCAACAATCAAACCAAATGAGATATCCCCCACCTACAAAACTTGCAAAAGTATATAAACCATATTGAGAATCATTCCACAAGTGAGCGTCAGAGTCTAATACTTCTTCCATGCAAAAATTATTCTTTACAGTTGATATACATTTAAAGCAGCACTTTTGGCATGATGTAACTATATATTCTTGGGTAACAAACTATCTTTATCTAGCTAAACATATTATACTAATTTTTTCAGCAACTATATATTCTTAGGTAACAAAATGTGTATCCTATGTTATTAATAATGGGTACTGCTACGTTAATGTTTTGGAATAAACATATATTCCACATAGACATAAAGAGATTAAGAAACATAAATCCTACATAAACATAAACCGATTAAGAAACGTATTAGATCTTCATTGGCCAATGTTAATGACAAAAATTATCCATCTACATGGACCAATTAGAATAGGACACCTATCCGCTTACGTGGAAACGGTTATAGTCATCAATCATTTAGTAGGCTTAAAATATAGTTGATCGTCCAGCAGGCCAACCAACCAGAAGAATACAAACCATCATTGTGGATAAACAGTCATTGTATGGAATGCATCCAAGAGTCATTCTACACATGCTCAATACTATCAACAGTCACATTCATTATGTACGGGTGTAAATTCTTAAATGTATAAAGGCATTCCAACCCTTTATCTCTGGGTCACTATAAATAAAAGTCCTTCCCTCAATTCATAGGACAAATACAACTCAATCATTCATCGCATATCGTATTATGTTATTGTAAAATAACAGTGGATGTAGGCTTTCCTTATATCCGAGCCACTTTAAAATCTATGTATTTTCAATGTGTGATTTGAGTTATTTTCATCATTTTTATCTGTGACTATAAAATTGGCATCATAGAAATCACCACCAATTTTAGACATCAACAGATTGGCGTCGTCTGTGGGAACATTTTGTCTATCATCGTTCTCCACCCAAAACATTCATTTGATCTTCTTGAAAGATCCTTAAAGATGAATAAAATTACTGAAAGAAGCAACACTGGTGAACACAATGTCCCTCCTAGAACAAGAGATATCATTGGATTCCTAATTAATATTGCCAAAGGGCAAGAAGCAATACAGGAGACTATGATACAATTGGCTTAATATTTGTAAGTTAGGCTGATTGCTCCATCTAGGGAAATGCCACCTCCTCACCCTAAAAGGAATTAAAATAGTTTTTCGAGGTCCTCACATGATAGTTCCTATCTCCTAGGGGCTAGTACTTTAATCGGATCAACGGATTAGTACGATAGTTTCTCTCTTATTCCTAAACGTCCAAGTGCCTTGGAACGATTAAGCAGGGCATCATCCTTTGATTGTCTGGACCCTTGAGTAAATAGAGGACATCAACAAGAACCATCTCGATCAAGAGAACACCATACCGAACATCATGAAAGATTAGTTTGGTCAAGAATAAGTGCAGAAAGATCCATGTATGCTTAGCATACTTCCCAAGAAGAGAGATCAGCACAAACGCATGGAATAGATGGCTGAGATGATTTTACTAGGTCTAAGGCTAAAAATCCTTCATGGAAGGGGTTGATTTAATGATTAGAAGATCGGTTAGGGGAGATAGCCAAAGGGAAGAATCCATTACAATGTAATTTTTTTAAAGGGTCTCCTTTCATCCAAGTGATTATCGATTTTCCTACCCATCTAAGTTTAAGACACCGGTGGTTACCCTTAAATATGATGGTAAGTCTGACCCAGAGATGACAAGAAGTGAGGCCATGAGGATGGTTATGAATACGATCCAGACCTACCAAATAATCCAAAGCAACCAAAAATTGAGGTAGCTATGATAAGTTTTGGTTCTCTTAATTACCATGTCATAACTGGGGGGAGATAAAGGAGGAGGAGATCAGATTACTGAGAGGATCTGAATGAAGAACAAGCTTGCTCCTACATACAACGCATCAATTTGAATGACAATGATTAGCCTAGGAAAGTAAACAAAGATAAACTTGTCATCAGCTTCGTAAAAAATTATCTCTTTGGAGTATTGTATCCCTATGACGACCCATTGGTCGTCAAGTTTAGAATTAGGGAAGCCATCATTGACAGGGTACTGATAGATAATGGAAGTTCAGTTGATATCATGTTCTATAACTATTTCCAGAGCTTAGGATTGAAGCTTAATCATCTGGAACCATACCACAGACCCTTGATTGGATTTTAGGGGAAACATTTACCCCTTAGGTACAGTCAAGTTGGAAGTGTTATTCGGCACTTGGCTATCAAGTCGCAGTGAGAAGATACATTTCTTTGTTCTAGATAAAAATTTCCAGTCATCTTACAATGTGATCCTCCGTTGGGTAGGATTAAAATAATTTGAAGATGTGCCATCTACTGTCCACCAATGTTTAAAGTTCACTACTCATTTCGGGGTCAGCATAGTAAAGGGTGATCAGAAGGTGTCTAGAGAATGCTATTACACTTCAGTCAAGCAGGAAGAATTGATAGATTTAAAGAAAAAGACCACCAATTACCATGTTGACACTATGGAGCCCAGTAGCGAGTCGGAAGTTGATATGTTGGATCCCTGAGATTAAACAGAGTTAGTCAAAGGGTAGATAGTATAAGCTACTGAAAGCATAATCTTGGAAGATGAAAAACCGTAAAGAACCACCCAAATTGGCTCCACATTGGTGCCACACCTCAAACATGAATTGGTTGCGTTTCTGAGGGAACTAAAGAATGTATTCACTTGGAGCCATGAAGATATATCTGGAATTGATCCTAATTTCCTATGTCATGAGCTCAACATTAACAAGGATGCCTAGTCTATCAAACAAAAGCGCAGGGTGTTCAGTCCTGACAAAAATCAAGCCATTCAAGAGGAGGGAGAAAAATTTTAAAAAAAATCAATTCATTGAAGATGTCAAATAGCCAACATTGTTGGCAAATGTTGTGATCGTCAAGAAGAAAAATGATAAATGGTGGATTTGTGTATATTTCACTGAACTTAACAAGGCTATCCCAAAAGACAATTTTCCTTTGCCCAGAATCGATCAGTTAGTAGATGACACAACATGATATGAGTTGTTGAGTTTCATGGATGCCTATTCTGGATATAACCAGATAAAAATGAAACCAGAGGACAAAGAAAGCACTTCTTTCATTACCAACCGAGGTACTTATTGCTACAACATGATGCCTTTCGAGCTTAAAAATGCTGGAGGAACGTATTAGAGATTGGTCAATATGGTGTTCGAAGAACAGATTGGAAGGAATATGGAGGTGCACGTAGATGACATGTTGACCAAAAGCAAAAAATCTTCTGATCATATCAAGGAACCAAGTCAAACTTTCGACCAACTAGAAAATCATCAAATGAAATTAAACCCGACCAAGTGCCTTTTCGGTGTGCAAGAAGGGATGTTCCTCAACTGTATAGTGAACCAGAGAGGAATAGAAGTGAATCCTGCTAAAACCAAAGCTCTGATTGAGATGAAATCATCAATATATAAAAAAAGAAGTTCAAAAACTTACTGGTAAAGTAGTTTCCCTAAACTGGTTTATTTCTCGAGCAACAGATAGTTTCTTACCAGTCTTTAAGGTACTTAGAAAGACCTTCAAATGGAATGAGGAGTGTGAAGAAGCATTTTAGGATATGAAGAAGTATTTAGGATCTCCACCATTACTGTCCTAACCAACTTTGGGAGAAATATTATTCTTATATTTAGTTGTTTTTGAATCCGTAGTTAGCTCGGCACTAGTTCGGCTAGAGAATGGAATCTAAAAATTAGTATACTACACCAGAAAGGCATTCAGGGGCGCAGAGGTTACATATCCACAGCTAGAAAAGTTATCACTAACTCTCATTGAAGCCTTAAGGTGAATGAATCCTTATTTTCAAGCACACACCATAGTAGTATACACTGATTTACCTCTTCGACAAGCACTCCACAAGCCAAAAAAAAGGTATATTGATGTATTGGGCAGTAGATCTTGGAGAATACGTTATTATCTATGAGACTAGATCATCATTAAAAGGGAAAGCTTTAGAAAATTTTATTACAGAATTTACATATGTAGAGGTTACCTACCAACCAAACTTGTCTATCGAGTAGACTTCTCCAAAAGAGAGGTCAGCTCAAAATTAAGCCAGAGTCATAGTCAATCAACCGAAATTGTCTATTACTCAAGAAATGTCCCAAAATTATGCAAAAGAAAGTAAGAAGTTATTCCTCCATGAAATTCTATCTACAGAAAGGTTTAGTAGTAAAATTCCATTATGGAACTTATATGTGGATGGATCTTCATGCGCAACTGGTAGTGGAGTTGGTATCATACATAACACTCCGGATAATATTGATGTAGAGGTTTCAATTTCAAGCTTCAAATAATGAATTCGAGTACGAGGCATTAATTACCAGACTTGAATTAGCCCAATTATTAGGTGTCGAGCAAGTAGTGGCACACAATGACTCCGAGTGGGTTATCAACCAAGTGCTTCGGATATATGGAGTAAAAGGGGATTTAATGGTGAGATACTTGGCTAAGGTAATGGAAGTTTTTTCAAATTTTCAGTCATACAGATAAGCAGAAATACCAAGGATAGAAAATGTTCAAGCTGATAGTAGAGATCTTAGCAACCAAGAGCATAAATGATGATCTAATGATCAATTTCATTGTTGTAGATTTGGGAACATCCTGGATGGATACTATTAGAGCTTACATCGAAAAAGGAACCTTGGCAACTGACCTAAAAGATGAAAGCAAGCTTTGGTACAAATCAACTAGATATGTGTTGGAGAGGGAAGTATTATACAAGAGGGGATACACTGTTTCCTTACTATTCTATGTCCATACAATGGAAGTTAAAGATTTAATCAAGGGTGTACAAGAAGGTTCTTGTGAAGCTCATTCAGTTGGTCGGTTGTTAGTCCAGAGAATTACCACACATGGGTATTATTAGCCAACTATGAAGGAAGATTGCAAGTCCTTTGCAAGAAAATGCGATAAGTGCCAGAGATTTTTTGCAGTTCATAGATCACCAAGCACTGCTTTAACACCGATCACTTCTCCATGGCCATTCGCCATTTGGGGGATTAACTTGGTTGGTCCATTGCCGAACACAAAAGGTAGATTCAAATATTTAGTGGTGGTTGTTGATTATTTCATGAAATGAGTGGAAGTGAAGACATTAATAGAGATGACCTACGAGAAGGTATTTCAGTTCATATGGAAGAACATCATATGAAGGTATGGCATGCCTTATGCCTTTATTACTGACAATGGCACCCAATTCGATAATAATGAATTTGAAGCATACTGTGTTCAATCCAAGATCCAAAAACTTCACTCTACCCGAGGACATCCAGAAAGCAACGGTCAAATAGAAGTGACAAATAGAACCCTGCTTAATGGACTAAAAAAGAGACTTGATGCTGACAAGTGTAACTAAAATAATGAACTGTACTCTATTCTTTGGCCTTATGTAACCACATCGAGAACAACCACTAGAGAAATGCCTTATATGCTTGCATTTGGGACAGAGGCCACAGTACCAACCGAGATAGATCTACCAACTCATGAAGTGTTAAACTTTGATTCTCCCAAAAATGATCTAATGAGACTATTGGACTTGGACATGGTGCAAGAGGTCCGAGAAGATGCTTCCCTCAGAGCTATCGCGTATCAGCAAAAGACTTCTCATTTTTATAACAAAAATGTCAAGCCGAGCAACTTAAAAAAGGGATATTACATTCTTAAAAAGGTCATTTAGGAAGGAAAAAATCTTGAGGCAAGCTGGCATGGTCCATATCGCATTTCAGTAGTAGTCCATCCAGGAACTTTTTGACTAAAGACACTTGATGGGTAAGAATTCAATAACCCTTGGAACACCGAACACCTTCGAAAATACTATTAGTGAGTAAAGGCATTTTGTATTCGTTCTTGCTTTATGTTCAACAAAACTTTATTTCAAAATTCAATAAAATATCTTAATTTTAGTTCCCTTACACTTTAATATTTTTTATTCTTTCAGAGTATGGCGATATACATCCCCAAAAACAATACTCAAACAATGTCTCTTGATATTAAGCCCTTACCGATCAACAGACGGCAACAACTACTTAATTCAACTACTTAATCAGGTTGAACTTATCGGCAATATACATCCCCATAAATAATACTCAAATAATGTCTCTTGGTCTTCATCCCTTGCTGATCAACAGGTAAAAACTACTTAACGCAACTACTTAATCAGGTTGAACTTATCAAATTTGAGATGTACCAACAACTTAACAATTAATTCGAGATGCACTAATAGCTCAACAAGCAGTCTTGTTTTACTCGACCAAGTTATTACTTCTTGTATGACTTCGTCTCAACAAGTCAAAAACAAGAAGTCAGTAAAACTTCATGTAACAACATAAGAAGCTTTACCCGACTAAGTTAAACACATGAGTACATATATTCCTAACACAACTGGTTGCCAATGATAACTGCTTTATGTATGACTTCATCTTTGACAAGTCAATAACAAGAAGCCCATAAAACTTCATTGATACACACAAGAAGTATTACCTAACTGGGTTAAATACAGGAATACATGTATACATTCTTACACATTGGAATATATACATACATTCCTAATACACTTGGTCTCACTAATAACTAATGCTATAGCATGGATCAACAATACTATTTACAGTTTTATCTAAGTGTATTAGTAAAATCTAAGGCCCTACAATCACAGTTTAATAACTCGTCATCCAAACAAGCAGGTTACTTAGTCGACCAACTGAGTAATTAATTATAATTTGACACCAAGTACATATACTTTTATTCAAATACTAAAGGTATTACAATCGATTAAATAAATATAAAAAAAAAGAAAAAAAATATGATGGGCATTTCCCTTGTGCTTTGGTCATTTTAGAAGACATCAATTATACATTCTCCATCCCATCGGGAGGATCATCTATGGTATAGGGGGGATTTATGTAATCAAAATCTCTCAACATTTGCCTATTGCTACTTCTCGTCCTATTAATCAAATAAGTAGGATGGATTATCTCATGCACATCATGAAATCCATAATCTCCCGGATATTTGGTGATTAAACGTTGGGGAATGGCGTTAGGAGGGATCCATCTTATATCCAACTTGAATGGAGGCTTATCATAATCGAATAAACCAGGATCTTTCCAATACCATAACTCACTGTTTTGATCATATTTTAGTAAGGTATGTAAGTTGGTCCATCCCCATCTATAGCCCTCATGATGACTTTGTTCTAGATGAACATCCACATGGCATATGGCCTCATTGTAACCTTCCATCCAAATCTCTCTGGGCTACTTATGAAATTGAAATCTCAAACTTTCTACCTAATGTTGATTCTTAACTTTCAATTGGGCAGATTAGTCGGCAATAGCTTTATTGTTAGATTTCAGCTTGATAGATAGATTGTCAATGGTGGTATTCTTTGCTTTTAATTGGGCACCTTAATCCGCCAGAGTTTTCCTAATCCTTTCTTCATCAATAGTTGGTCGGATAACCACCCTTTGTTTAGAAGTTTTCCCAGGTCTAGTTTTTTTCAATGCTTTAAGTTCTTCCACCAACCTTGCATTCTCAGTTTCCAAGAAGGAAGCACCTTCATTAGGACCAATGATAGATGAATAGCTGTCAAGCTCATTCCTCAAAGCATTATTCTCTTTCTCCAGTATAGGAGCAATTTCTCGGGCATTCTCCATGTCCTGCTTTAGAGATAATTTCTTCTTGTGCAAATCAGAAGTGATATCTTGTAGCTTTTCTTAAAACCCCATCCTTCGCTTAAAGCTCTATACATAGCTTCATAATTAGCATGTAGCAAAGCTTTGGACTGATTGTGATCCTTCTGAAGTTGCTCTATCATTTAGCAATAAGAATTATTATTAGCTACTATCATGATCCATAAATAATGAAGATGAATATAGGACTCCATGACTTGGTCGGACACATCAAGGTTGAGCAACCTATTCAAATCTTCTTCAGTCAAAGGAATGTGACCAGCTTCTAAGAGATTCTTACTTCTTCTAAGTAGATCAGATTCAGTTGCTACTATATTTTCTTCATTGCATCAAACTGGAAAATCATAAAGAAGGACATGAGTTTGTAGAATCATCCAAGACACCATACAACAATTAAGAACAAATAATGTTTTTTGTCTAGAAATTAGAAGCATCACAGAATAAAGACAAAAGCTTATTTTTTTCATTAATAAACAATTCATGACTACAAAAGTTATTACACCAAAGGTAAGAAAAAGAAATAAAAATACACTAAAGCAGACTGGCTAGACCTTCTCCTTGTCCTTAGCATGGGCTTTACCATTAGCTGATAGGTAGACTGGCACCATTGCAGGGTCAGAAGGCATGGCATAAGACTCTCCTGGTCTTTTTTCATCATCAAACTCCTCCTCCAAGTTGGGGGAGTTCTAGGATCATATTTAAAGAAAAGTTCTGATTTTTCCTTTGTGTCTACCTCCTTCAAATCTCCAGTTCATCCTCCCTTGACGAATAATCTTTTGGCATACTCAATCTGAGCAGAGGCAAAACAAATGTATTTCTCCCAGTCTTTATCAAAAGAAGTTTTTCCCTTTGGCCTTCAGGGTAATCACATCAGCACATAAAGTTGTCACCTTGGCCTCTGTAGTTTTATCTTGGGTAGAGATATCAGTAAGCTTGTCTTCAGTCTCCTTGGCCCTAGTTTTAACAGTTGTATCCCTATCTTCTACAGTCTTTAACATGCCCTCAGCATTGCTAACCCTGTCACTAGCTTTCTTTATTTCCTCTTCCCAGGATTTCTGCTTCTCCCCCATAGCTCGACGAGATTCCTCTAAAGATTTTTTTAGACCTGAAAAGGCCTCTTTAACTTCTCCAGAAGAACACAATTGGTCATCTTTCTCTATCATTTGGTTGAAATCAACTAAAAATTGCACATGAAGGCACAAAATTTAGCAAAAATCATCAACGTCTTATCATCGTAAATATACAGACCAACGAATAGTAAGAATTTACCAATGCCAAACTATGGTAATCCCTCTCAGCTACACGGGACCTCGACAAGGGGGTTGGCACAGCTCGATCAGTAGGAAGTTTCTTAGATTTAATTAAACCCATGTCCTAATCAGGGTTAACAGCAACTGAGGTTGACCCAATGTCTAGGTCAGCCTAGATTTTTTTGGTAGTTATCCTGGAAGCTACATTTTGACGCTCAACTTGTGTTTGATTAACCTATTCTGAGGGATCAGGTAAACCTCTCTTAATTCTCTTGAGTCGATGCTCTTAGGCCTGAGCCTCATCAGTACTAACAGGCCTCTTGTCACTAGCCTTGGATTTTTTTATTGCCATCCACAACCTTGGGAGTTGGGGATAGGGGACCACCCATCAAGTTGGGTATTTTCCTCTTCGTCATATCTACAGCGGCAGAAGATGGAGAAATAGGAATTTCAAAAACATTTAAAGACTCAAATAAAGAAGAAATCCTTCTAGGAATAACCTCAATTCCTCTGGATTCAGTATCCGAGGAAGTAGGCATAGGATCTTCCTCAAGATTAATGGCAAGTGGTGGCAAAACAATAATAAGAAGGGCAACAAAATAAGTAGCATATCTTTTGTAATGTAACAGGTAGGAGGTTGCTCTGGGGTGCTCATCATTAATTCTCTGATGAATGCTCCACAAATATTTAAGCTCATGAAGATTTATGTCCCCTTCGTTTGGACACTTTTTCTTTCTCTCCACTACATAAAAAGAAGACAAGAAGGTTAGTTGACATATCATGAAACAGTTAGTCCACAGAAAAATAAAAATAAAAAGTTCTACAACCTATGACATGTCCCTCCTGGGGAAACCTGGGCTCATCATACATTTCTCCTCTTTGAAGAGGAACATGTTGCCAGTTCTTCACTATTACGCCATAATCAAAGTAATCCTTATTGAAATCTAGTCAGTTGATCACTAAAGCTTTATTGGCAAACCTAATTGTAATACCCCATAATTTTTAAGATTTTCAAAATAAGGCATTAATTAAAATTCAAATATGAGAAATTTAATTTATAATCAATTCAGATTAAAATATATTTTGAATAATAGTGAATATTACTAAGCAAATAAAGTAATGTATAATTGTGAATTTATGAGAATTGTCATGAGTGAGAAATACGATAATTATGGTAATTAAGTCGGGATGCGCGTGGCAGTCGTGTCAGGACTAAATTAATGGAATAAAAAATAAATTATTTATAAGTCACTCAAATGGCCATTTTTAGTGCGCCAATATACCCGAAAGGTTTTAAATAATCAGAAAAGTCTATCCGGGGGTTTAGTTTGGGTCCCGGGACAGTTTTAGGCCAAATCGACATCCCGAGAGGGTGTTTTGGTAATTAGTATTTTTGGAGTACAATTAATGACTAAAATTAAAGGAATAAAAGATTATGTACGTGGGTTAGATTAGGGCTATCAATGTTAGACAGAGAGGACAAAAGGAGGAAGGAGGAGGAAAGGTTTCTAGGGCCAAAACCACGACCAATGCACCTTTTGCACCACCGAAACCACCACCGTGTAGATCAGAGAGCGAGGATCGCAACCATACGAACTATATCAACGGATCAGACCTTCTTTCGTGAGGTAAGTGTTTAATTCTTGCAAAACTGTAGCAATAATCATGTTCATGTTAGTATAACTGAATAATACCCATGTATTGTTCATAATTTTGATGAAATTGGAGAGTTAAGATAATCAATTGAAATCTAAAATTGAATTAGGTTGAATTCCCCATGTATATAGGTTAGAAATCACGAATTGATGATTAACTGTGATCAATGAATTTGAAATTACTATGTTCTTATAGAGAAATTTGAAGAACTATGGTTTATTTTGTTAATTTGGGAATTTTCATAATTTTCAAGTTTTATGCCTGATTAAATGATTCTACGTTGTTAGAAATCATCCCTATATATTGGGATAATGATTGGAATTAATTTTTGGGAGTTTGGGAGAAATCAGTAGAGGTTTTTAGGATAAAAAATGGTAGAAAAATATAATTGTTAGAGGTTGAAGACGAAGCAGGCACAGGTCGCGCGAAGCCTCGTTCCAACGAGATGGCTTATCACATGAATTGCAATCTCGTTCAAATAAGATCATCCCTGGTTCGAACGATGTGTTTGATTTTTAGGAATTTCTTCTGACTTCAATTTGTGCGACGTAGTAAATTCGACCGAGATTAAATAATGTGGAATTAATTTCGGTATAGGGTAAAATTATTAAAGTTATTTGGGAATAAAAGTTTAAATTGTTTGGAGCGATGAATTGTCCTTGAGAATTGCAAGAGAGAGTATTCGTGATTAAATATATTGTAGCTAGTAATGAGGGTAATACTACATATGAACTAATACATTTGGGTTGTGCGTATGCCTAATGATCTTGATGGGTTTGTGTGAATACCTATAATACTATTAATTATGTGTATGCCATACCTACCATACTTTCTATCATGGGAGGTCTTAAAGAGAGGACAATCTTATCTTAAGGAGACTTCGGGGGATTTAGATTAGTGAATCAGAATATAGAAGCTAGGTACGGGCTATCTATGAGAATGATAGTGTTGATGGTCATATGGGTGCGTAGGTATGTGCGTAGCTCGCAGGCTTGGAACAATGTTTGCCTCCAATATGTGTGAATTTTATTTATATGGTTCGTTAGTGATTCTGAACTGATTGTCCTTATTCAGTTTGAGATGTACCGGGACTTGATAACAGAGAATGCATGCACCGTAGTTGAGTCTAGTGGTGTCGTATTAGTATACTATAATAGCGTGATGGAAAATAAACACTTGTGATTTAATCTACCATGTGAATATGTAGATGAGTATGTTAATGGAATTGAATCAATTATGTGAACTCTTAACCTTATTGTAGAATTTTACTTGGGATAGTAAATGCAGAAATATTTAATAATAATAGTATGTGGGGAATACGGGTTATTGCTATGGGTGAGGGTTAAAAGTTTTATGGACATGACCTACTTAGGTGTGATAAAAATAATTAGAACGGTTTAGAGGTATGTTAGGCGTGCACAATAGTTAAGAGGTGAGAATCTCAAGTGAGCGCTCGAAAATCTAACATGCACATAATATTTGCTTTACTGTAATTTTTTAAATACTTTTCAAATTTTTTTAAAATATTTTACACTCGGGCTCTGAACCGTCTCTTGCAAAATCTCTTTTTCTTGTGAAATTATTTTAGGTGTCCAGCCGCAGGGGTGTCAAGCTTAATATGTTGGACCTTTTGATGTGTTGCAGCTGTTATGGGAGTTGAAGGTCCTCGTATTTAGATGACTCCACATCAATGAATTCATTTCTTTGATTTAGTCTTCTCATTCAGGTCATGTGTCCCCCATTCTCATTTTATTTATGTTAGAGAGACATTGTACTCATTTCATTTCAGTATTTTAGTTTAAGTTGGATTTGGTATTATGTCGATTGATGCTTTGGATTTTTATTAATTGGAATGATTATGTTAGTTTTATCATATTCAATTAGATGGTGTTTTATTCTTTAATTGTTTTCTCGTAAGAATAGTGAATGAGTTGGATAGTTTAAATTAATTGACTTTAACTATTGGACAAAATGTTTTGACACTAGCTTAATTAATTATTAGGTTATTAATAAAATAAATATTTTCGACAGTGATGCTAAGACTGAACCAATTGGATACTTTCATTTAATCTAATAAAAGACTGATCACCCGGTATTTAATTAGGCGAGGTGTCACAGGTAGTATCAGAGTGTCAGGTTCTAGAGTCCTTTAGGATATATACGGCTTATAATGCTTCCAGCTTAGCGTTCTTCGATATAGAGCCCTATTATCAGAATTATTGCATTCTGAATTTTATATACGTCTTCAGCTATATTAAGATTTATTAAACAGTGGACTTATAAATTCTCTCTTATTTTATATGCCTTCGAGACGAGCACCGCGGGCCAGAAATGTCCAGCCCGAGCCGCAGCCAGCTCCGGCCCAGGGTACGATGAATACTGTCGAGGTAACCGCTATAGTTGCACGGACGATTAATGCAGCACTGGCCGTGATTCAGTAGGCCCTAGCACAGGTGCAGACTGTGATACCTACCCCGGTACACGCGTTCCCTTATTCTTGGGAATGAGTCAGAGATGCCTTCCAGAAGGCACACCCTCCAGAGTTCTTGAGGAGCTCAGATGTTGTGGTAGTCAGCCAATGGAAAAATGACATACAGAGGCACCTGCGGATGTATGAGTGCACGGAGGTGCAAAAGCAGATATTAGTTACCTTCAAGTTAGTTGGAGCAGCGTTACAGTGGTGGGAGTCCACTACTACAACAGAGGAGCGTGATGTTTTGACAATTTAGGACTTCTGGGTGCGATTTGATAGTAAAAATTCCCTTCTACCGTTCAGACTGAGATGAGTCATAAATTACTGGACCTCGCTCACGGGGGAATACTGTAGAAGAATATGAGGAGGAGTTTACTAGATAGGTAAACCTGGTGCCACCTAAGGTGCTTACTAAAGAGAAGAAAATTCATATGTTCTGGACACCCTGACCTGGAAGATTAGACAGCATCTTCTGGGTAACCTTTCCTTACAGTACTATGCAGACCTACTCAGTGTTGCTTTAATATGCTACCAGGATTACCGCTTCCATGTTAAGGGGAGAAAACGAGTTGGAGAGTCCATCCAGCAGGGTAGGCCCGAGGAGGTAGTGACAATGGGGCACCAGTACCTCAGAGTCAACAGAGACATGGGTAGTAGGGTTCCCAGTCAGGGGATTCTACTAAGAGATTCAGATCAGGGGTTATCATAAGGGGAAAGGAGGTTTCAGGGATGGCCATCAGATCCAACAGGGATAGCAGGGCCATCAGGTCTAAGGGAGGGGTGGTAATGGCCAGTAGGGCTAAGGATAGCAGAATCAGAGGGGAGGAAATTTTACTGGTAGTTGTTTTGTTTACAGCAACACCGACCACAAACATCAGGACTGCCTGTAATAGGATAGGGTCCCGCAGTAGTAGTAGGGTGCTCGTTAGGAGCCCCAGAGATCGATATTTCTCGCCGCCCTCCCAGCGCTAGCATCAGTCCCAGCTTTGCCTGCCATTCCAGCAGTTCCAATTCAATAGGAACAGCTACAGTACGGGCATTTTTACAACGTCCGCCAGGCCGCAGTTCCACAAGCTTCACCCGTTGTTGAGGGTATGTTTTCTATTTAGGGTACTCTGGGGTGCATTTTATTTGACACGGGAGATTCACACTCATTTATTGCCACTAGATTGGCACGTAATATGGGGTTATTAGATACATCAATATTACTATTACGTGTGTAGACTCGTCATTGGGTAATGGGACAATGATTTTCTTTATATGTCGGGGAGTGGGTATAGAGATTGGTAGTCTCATTTTGCCTGCCGACGTGCTGTCTTGAATATGTCTGAGTACGACGTCATTATTGGCATGGATTGGCTAACCACATATAGGGCAATGATTGACATAGAAGGAGTATTTTTTTCGCGATCCCTAGGTAGGAGATGTTTTTAGTGGCCTCGCCTATATTATATAGAGGAGGAGACCTCTACGGGATTTGTGATCACCCTTGATTCAATTCTGGTTGTTAGGGATTTCACTGATGTGTTTCAGGATATACCGGGACTACCGCCGAGCAGAGAGATAGAGTTCATAATTTATTTAGCATCGGGCACTCGATCGATAGCCCATGCACCCTATCGTATGGCTCCTGCAGAGATGAAGGAGCTAAAGGATCAGATTGAGCATTTATTGGGACAAGTCTTCATCTGGAGGAGTACCTCACCTTGGGGTGCCCCAGTTCTAATTGTGAAGAAGTGGGATGGATCCTTACGATTGTGTGTGGACTATCGGGAGTTGAATAAAGTCACGATAAGGAATAAATATTCGTTGCCTCGCATCGATGACTTATTTGACCGGATGAGAGGAGCATCTTACTTCTCGAATATAGGCTTGAGGTTCGGTTACCACCAGTTACGGATCAGGTAGAAGGATGTGTTTAAGACTACTTTTCAGATCAGATATGGGTCCTACGAGTTTTGGGTTATGCCATTTGGGTTGACCAATGCGTCAACGGTATTTATGGACTTGATGAATAGGGTGTTCAGAGAGTTACTAGATTAGTTTGCCAAAGTCTTCATAGATTACATCCTAATTTATTCCTGTACCGAGGAGGAGCACGTCGAGAATTTGCGTCAAGTCCTACAGACATTATGTGAGCATCAGTTGTATGCAAAGTACGGAAAATGTGGATTCTGGCTATGAGAGGTTCAGTTTTGGGGGCATATCATTTCTGAGTTTGGGATATCAGCGGACCCAAACAAAGTGTTCACATTGAGGGAGTGGGGACAGCCCACGACATCGACAGAGGTATGTAGCTTCTTGGGCCTAGCCAGGTACTACAGACGGTTTATTCGAGGATTTTTGAAATTTACGGGTCCGATGACTAATATGATTTGTAAGGGCGTACTATTTATTTGGGATGATGCATGTCAGTTGGCGTTTGATAAGCTGAAGGATAAGCTGACTTCGGCACCAGTTTTAGCACTCCCCAGGGAAGGTGTGGAGTACCTCGTTTCCACTAACGCGTTGTTACAGGGGCTTGGTGGGGTGTTGCAATAGGAGGATTGGGCTAAAGCTTATGCTTCCCGCAAGCTTAAGCCACACGAGAGAAATTACCCCATCCATGACTTGGAATTGGCAGTAGTCGTGTTTGCACTTCGAATTTGGCGGTATTATATGTTGGGGGAGAAGTTTCTCATGTTCACAGATCACAAGTCACTACAGTACTTATTCACTCAGAGGGAGTTGAATATGCGACAGCGCAGGTGGCTTGAATATATGAAAGACTACCATTTCGAGATCTAGTATCATCCGGGAAAGGCCATCATGTTAGCAGATGCGTTGAGACATAGACCAGGGGGTGAGGTAGCCGAGGTGTGGAAGGCAAAATGGAGAGAGTTGGGACATCAAGAGGCGATTGCTAGATCGTTCATGTCAGCCATGATCGTTACACACCAGATTGTGATGAGGGTGCTATAGGCCCAGGAAACGGACCCATTTTGTCAGGAGAGTATTCGACAGCTTTTAGCCAGGGGAGCAGATTCCTACTCAGTGAGTTCTGAGGGAGGGTTGAGCTTTAACGGCAGACTAATTGTTCTCGAGGGGGAAGCTTTGCAACACACGGTGATGATAGAGTCTAATGGATCTCGATTTGTGGTACATATTGGCGGGGATAAAATGTACCGGGATATGAGGTGGCAGTATTGGTGGAGTGGGATAAAGAGGGATATTATAGAGTTCATCTCAAAATGTGCCACTTGTCAGCTGGTAAGGCTGGACCATCAGAAATCGGCAAGGTGTTTTTTCAGCCTCTAGATATTCCTATGTGAAAATGGGAGAGCATTTCAATGGATTTCATCACAGGGTTTCCTACTTCTTAGAGAGGTCACGATTCCATATGGGTTATTGTGGATCGATTGACTAAGGTAGCCCACTTTTTACCAGTCAGGATGGATTTTACCACGGCGCAGTACGCTCAGATTTTTATTGCTAAGATAGTGAGATTACACAGGGTGCCCCTTGATGGGAAGGGAGATGCAGTAGACGAATCAGATGTTGGATGATATGTTATGGATGTGTATCCTCGACTTTGGGGGAGGTTGGGAGAAGTACCTTCCACTGGTGGAGTTTGCCTATAATAACTCCAACTAGTTTACTATTGGCATGGCCCCACTTAAGGTACTGTATTGTAGACCTTATCGTTCTTATACTTGTTAGTTAGAGGTGGGGGACAACAAGATACTCGGGCCAGAGGTGATCTAGGATACAACACCAAGATTGAGATGATTAGGAGTCGCGTACGGGTTGCTCAATATAGACAGACGAGCTACGCCGATGACAAGAGGTTCTTGAAGGAGTTCAGCGTGGGGGACCAAGTATTGCTACGAGTATCTCCTATGAAGGGGATAGTGTGATTTGGGAAGAAACGAAAGTTTTCCCTGAGGTATGTAGGGCCATTCCTATTATTGAGCGGATTAGGCCAGTGGCTTACAAACTTGGATTACCCGAGCACCTGCATAGGATTCATGACGTGTTCCATATATCTTCACTTCGACGGTATCTAATGGATGAGTTGTCTCACACTCACATCGCTCTAGAGCATATTGACTTACAGCCTAATAGTTCATATAAAGAGAGATCGGTAGCTATCTTAGACCATAGCGAGAGGATATTGAGGTTAAAGATAGTTCCACTTGTGCGTGTTCAGTAGGAGCACCATAACGTTGAGGGGTCTACTTGGGAGCACGAGGATGAGATGCGTGAGAAATATATAGAATTATTTTTTACAGGTATGATTTTATTTCCGAATTTTGGGACGAAATTCCGTTATTAGGGGGGAAGTATGTAATACCCCGTAATTTTTCAAAATTTTAAAACAATGGATTAATTAAAATTTAAATATGGGATGATAATTAATCTGGATTAAAATTGATTGTGAATAATGATGAATATTACTGAGCGAATAAAGTAATGCATAATTGTGAATTTATAAGAATTGTCACGAGTGAGAAATATGACAATTACGGTAATTAAGTCGGGACGCGCATGCTAGTCGTGTCGGGACTAAATTAATGGAATAAAAAGTAAATTGTTTATAATTTACTCAAATGGTCATTTCGAGTGCACCAATTTATTCAAAAGGGTTAAAATAGTAAGAAGTGTCTACCCAGGATTTTAGTTCAGGTCCCTAGATAATTTTAGGCTAAACCGGCATCCTAGGAGGGGGTTTCGGTAATTAGTATTTTTGGAGTATAATTAATGACGAAAATTAAAGGAATAAAATATTAAGTATGTGGGTTAGATTAGGGCTATCAGTGTTAGACACAGAGAGGCCAAAAGGAGGTAGGCGGAGGAGAGGTTTCTAGGGTCAGAACCACCACCAGTGCACCTTTTGCAACACCAAGACCACTATCACGTAGATCGAAGAGCGAGGGTCATAACCACGGCAACTACATCAATGAATCGAGCCTTATTTCATGAGCCAAGTGCTTAATTCTTGCAAATCTATAGCAATAATCATGTTCATATTAGTATAAGTGTATAATACTCACGTATTGTTCATAATTTTGATGAAATTGGAGAGTTGAGATAATCAATTGAAATCTGAAATTGAATTAGGTTCAACTCCTCATGTATGTAGGTTAGAAATCATGAATTGAAGATTGATTGTGATGAACGAATTTGAAATTATTATGTTCTTATAGGGAAATTTGAAGAACTATGGTTTATTTTGTTAATTTGGGGATTTTCAGAATTTTCAAGCTTTATGCATGATTAAATTATTCTAGGTTGTTAGAAATCATCCCTTATATGTTGTAATAATGATTGGAATTAATTGTTGGGAGTTTGCGAGCAATCAATAGAGGTTTTTAGGGTAAAAAATGGTGGAAAACACAACTGTTAGAGGTTGAAGACGAAGCAGACATAGGTCGCGCGAAGCCTCGTTCGAATGAGATGGCTTGTCACGTGAAGAGGTCATTCACACGACTTGCGATCTCGTTCAAAAGAGATCAGCCCTGGTTCGAACGACGTGTCAAATTTTTGGGAACTTCTGCTGACTTCAATTTGTGCGATGTAGTAAATTCGAGTGAGATTAAATAATGTGGAATCAATTTCGGTATAAGGCAGAATTATTAAAGTTATTTGGGAATAAAACATTAAAGTGTTTGGAGCGATGAATTTTCCTTGAGAATTACGAGAGAGAGTATTCATGATTAAATATATCGTAGGTAGTAATGAGGGTAATACTACATATGAACTAATATAATTGGATTGTGCGTATACCTAATGATCTTGATAGGTTTGTGGGAATACCTATAATACTATTAATTATGTGTTTGACATACCTACCATACTTTCTATCATGGGAGGTCTTAAAGAGAGGACAGTCTCATCTTGAGGAGACTTCGGGGGGATTTAGATTGGTGACTCAGAATATAGAACCTAGGTACGGGCTATCTGTGAGAATGACAGTGTTGACGGTCATAAGGGTGCGTAGCTCGTAGGCTTGGAACTATGTTCGCCTCCAATATGTGTGACTTGTATTTATATGGTTTGAGAGTTATTCGGAACTGATTGTCCTTATTTAGTATGATATGTACAGGGACTTAATAGCAGAGTATGCACGCACCGTAGCTGAGTCTAGTGGTGTCGTAGTAGTATTTATTTATAATAGTGTGATGGAAAATAAATACTTGTGATTTAATCTACTGTGTGAATATATATATGAGTATGTTGATGGAATTGAATCAATGATGTGAATTCTTAACCTTATTGTAGAATTTGTGGTATAGAAACAAGTGAAAATCTTTGTAAGTCCTAAAAGTCGAAAGCCGACAAAAACATGAAAGACTGACGAGCAACTCTGGATAGCTCACACTTCATCCTTTCAACAAAATATCAAGAATGAAGCATTGGGGGCTTGTGTTGATGAAAAACATTATCCATCTACATGGACCAATTAGAAATGGACACCTGTCCCCTTCATGGAAATGGTCATATTCATCAATCGTTTGGTCGACTCAGAAGATAGTTGATCGGTCAGTAGGCCGACCAACCTGAAGAATACAAACCATTATTGTGGATAAAGAGTCATTTTATGGAAAGCAACCAAGAGTAATTCTACATGTGCTCAATACTATCAATAGTCACATTCATTATGTACGAGTGTAAATGCTTAAATGTATAAAGGCATTCCAACCCTTGATCTCCAGATCACTATAAATATTAGTCATTCCCTCAATTCAAGAGGCAAGTACAACTCAATCATTCACCGCATATCCTACTATGCTATTGTAAACTCCTGGAGTAAAATAACAGTGTGGGTAGGATTTCCTTATAGCCGAACCACTTTAAAAACTCTATCTTTTCTGTGTGTGATTTGAGTTATTTTCATCATTTTGTCTGTGATTATAAAATTGGCATCATAGAAATCACCACAAATTTTAGACATTAACAGCGAACATAAATAAAGTTGTAAATGGAAAGTTCATTTAATTATATATGAAAATCATTCAAATGTTCTTCCAACATTTCCGAGATTGAATAACCATCATTATTGTTACATTAGAAATGAAGATATAATAGTACGACGGGGCAAAGAGGATTTGAGAGTTGTAGGAATAAAAGATGCTGAAACTAAGAAAAAAAATGGAAAGCAAGTGTCACTCCATATCCATGCCCTTACAGTCATTTTTCAACTAAATAATAAATCATAAAATGAGACTGGAGAAAACTTCTATTTGATTTCTAATCATACGAAACAAGAGTAAATTTTATTTACCTAGATCAACAAAAGCAAGCATTAACCTATTTGTTTTATGCTTCAAAACACAAGCATATATAAAGTATAGATATGCATTACCAATGTTTTGGTAGTCTACAGCGTACAAATCTGATGTCATATTAGAATACGAAAGCCATCACCATTGATGATCTAAGGAAAATAAAATACCCCACTCCTAGAAAGATAACAAATTAAAATTAGACATGAATTAAAGATTAAAGAAAGTAATTTTAAAATTGAAAAACAAAAGGAAATAGCCATCATTATCATCAAATAATCACTTACTTTTCTCACTTTTCACTTTCTCAATAATTTCTGCATTGAACAACAAAAATCAACATTTGTTTTCATTAGAAAACACAGCAATGTGTCTCTAAGTTATCAAGGGAGCAAATAAAAATAAACTAAATGAGTATTTTATGATCATACCTAAATCGGAGTGTGATCCAATCTATGTCGTAGAGGTCTAGCACTAGAGAGACCTCACACATAAATTGTTCAGTGGTTATGATAAATATCTAATTCATAACATTTTCATAGAATGTAGTAGGAAGTATACGGGAGTAAAATACATAACTATTGTTAAATTACATAATATTCGAACTAATTAGTGTTTTTAACAATTGTGATTTTTTAAAGATTTGATTGTATCCCTAAATTTGATAACTCTATTAACTCAATTAATAAGAAGAAAGAATGCAATAAAGGTAAGGGTAAAATGAAGAAAAAATAGATAAACAAAACTAAATATAAAGAATGCAATGGAGGTAAGAGGGTAAAATGAAGATAAAATAGATAAACAAAACTAAATATCGTTTGGGATCAAAGAAGTTATAATATGAAATTTTGAAATATATGGCCGACGAATGACCACCGGCCTGAAATTTCGTTAGGATCAAATAAATTATATTTTGAAAACTCTAGGCAAATCAAATGAAAGAAAAAGATAGATAAACCCCTAATTTCTTTGTTTACAATAAATTAGAAAGAATATATCTAAATATGAAAAGCCCAAAATTCTTAGTTATGAGATGATTACATGTGAATCCAACGAAGGAGGATGAGGGTCAAAAAGTGTTACTATGGAAATCAAAAGGTGTTGTTGAGAGAGGGGAGAAGAGAACGAAATGGAGGAGAATTTGCGAGATAGGGGGTATGTGCTTTCGATTTGGATACAATATTTTGCACTATATTTTTTTTGCTAACACTTTTCTTTATTTTTTTTTAATTTATAAATGATATAAAGGGGAAATACATTTAAATATCCCTGAAAAACAATTATAACAGGTATTGTACATTAATAAAGGGGATAAACTATTAGTAATTTGTAACGGACTACAACACTTATAAAAGATATTTTAGTACTATTATAAAAGTCCACATATAGTGTAGTGCACCCTGCTTCTCTTTCATCATTGAAGTGCTTACTTATTCACCCTCTCGGATGCATCTCTTATATCATTTGAAGGTTATATAGTAAACTAAAAATGTTATTTAGTAAGTGTTTTAAACACTTAAAATCGATTTGTAACTATTTTCAGTTGTTATAAAAGGTAGTGTTACAATAATTTTATAACAATTTAGAAATGCTGTAAAGGTTAATTTGCAACCGTCTTTTAAGGTTATCATTTTTTATTGAGTCGTTTGAAGTGAAATAATATATAAATGTTCAAAACCATTACAAAATTATCCTTAGTAAGTATTTTAAACCGTTACAAAAATATCCTTAGTAAGTGCTTTAAAATTTTATAAAAAAAAGTGATGCTCAAACATTTTTTAACAACTAGGAGACATTATTTATCAAAAAAAAAAATAAGATTTGTATACAACAATTCACTAATGAATTTTGTAACGGCTTGAAACCATTACAAACTACAATTTTTTATTAAAAAAAATTATATCACTAATGAAATAATCAAAATTGTGCACCATTCACCCAAAAATATATTAGAATACATAAAACTTTTTGAAAATTAGTAACAGTTATCCTTAAAGTCTTACCAACAAAAAATATTTCAAATGGAGTCAACAAACATGTGGAACAAAATTCACCTTATAGAGTATATTAATTATTAATAGAGTAATAACCGCATAATATACAACAAATTTATGCTACAATAGTTTAATCACATCCAACATTATGTAATAAAAAAATTTAATCAACCAAATCTTAAATATCTAAATCATAATTCACTCCTCGAGCCTATAATATTATCTCTAAAAGCATATATCTGAATTCAACACAAAAAGAAGATGAGTTGTGCAATGTCATTCCGTTCATCACTGGAAAGTGGGTAATTGAAAATGAAAAATGAGGCATGGTAAAGGTTGTGGAAGATGAAAACCGGTAACATGAAGGAAAGGACAAAAATCCTCAAAAAATGCAATAATATTTTTTCTAGGACTAAAATTCCCTCAAATTGTGCAATTATTAGAGAGATCAAAGATAATATATACTAGCCACTGCGTTGGGACCATAACATGACATGCTGCTGAAAATTCCCTATCTGTCGTCATCTGTATTGACAAAAATAATTCACTACATTGGGTTGGAATTTTTATACTCTCCTTTTAAACATTTATTAAACACAAACAAACATGTTTCAAAGCCCCGCATAAAGAAGTGGAAGAACCTGAAAGCATCATTGTAGAAAACTCCACTCAACACACACGCGCACACACAAGCACATATATATATAACTCATTATTATTCAATCTTATAGTACACCTTAAATTCAACTTTACTAAAGGCTCCCATGGATTTATGACGCTGGTCACTCATCTACCAATACTCCAAACATTTATGTAGAAGCCAACATCATTGAAGTATAGAAAATCCTAATATTGTTAAAGAACTTAAATTCATAACAAGAAACAAATAGAGATATATATGTAAAATGATGAGTGCAATATCAATCGAGTTCGCAATTCTCTAATGGATTCGAACACACTTATTTAATTAGGTGTCTAAATTTGAACAAACCAAATTCAATTTTATTCAGCCCCTATACTTGCATCTAAGTATTCAATAAATCATGCATGTAAAATAAAGACGACAGATTCAGGAAAAAAAAACCTTTCGGGTAAAAACCTTTTAACACTTTGAAACGTTTACAAAACCATTGAGTTCTATACAACGTGATAATCGCCCACAAGTGCAACGCACGATGTCATCGTCAAACCTTCAAAGCTACGCCTCAACCCATAGTCCAAGTCATCCACGCGCAGAGATATATGCTCGATATCCATCGATCAACAGTGACTTCCCTCCAGAAATCACAAGGTATGGAGATGCCTTCTCCATAGAGGTTGAACAACAGCACGATTCTTCTTCGAGTTCCAAAATAATTCACATAAAGATATCAGAATTTTGTGAATTGAAAAACAAAAAGAGTTTTAAGCCTTAAATGAGGAAGACAAAGTATTCTGCTGATATGCGGTGTCTACAAAATGAAAAACGTGAACGACTTATTAAAAAAAACGGAGTTGGAAAGTAAAATTTATAGAAGACTTAAGGCGGTGGTGTCGTTCGAACGAGAGACAATGTCGTTTGAAGTATCGCGCGACATCATGTCTTGTTTCTGCGACAAACGATTGTAATACCCCGTAATTTTATTGATTTTTATTTAATGGATTAATTGAATTAAATGAGAATTAATTTGGAAATTAATCCGAAAGAAAATACTAGCGAGACGTGAGTTGTTATTTGAGTATGATGTTAAAATAAAATATTACTGAAAATATATGGTAATATATGAGTATTGAAAATATTAAAATTGTCACGAGGCAGAAATACGACAATTTGAGAAATTTAGTTGGGACGTGCGTGTCAGTCGCGTCAGGAATGAATTTATTTAGATTAAAAATTAAATTATATTTTTATCAACCGAATGGTCATTTTGAGTGCGCCAACATGTCCGGAAGGGTTGAAATAGCCAGAAAACCCTAGCCGGAAGTTTAGTTTGGGTCTCGGGACACTTTTAGGCCAAACCGGCAACCCAGAGGGTATTTTGGTAATTTTAAAAATTAAGGGATTAAAACCCATGAATTTTAGAGTTAAATTAGATATTATTAGAGAGTCCACTAAGTCCATTATCATCCAAAAGCAAGAGAGTGGGCTACGAGGATTTTTTAGAGAAGTTAGAAAGAGGTTAAAAGAGGTTCCAAACCAAACCATCTCCCATCACCATCATTTTGGAAGGAATTGTGACCAGAAAGAGGAGAGAATCAGCCTATAATCACCGACAACAAATCTGAAGAACAAACCTAAGGCAAGTGATTTGATGTTATTAGTTTCAATGAATGTTTCCTCTATGTTTAGTGTAGAAACTTTATATGCTTTGAAAGATTTGATGAAAACTCAATGTATTTGTCATGGGACTCATAAGTTTGGATAGGGATTGCATGTAGAATGATTATGGATGAAATTGGTACCCAAAACTTAACTTTGATGATTTAAAAATGGATTGATGATGAGTATTTAGGTGCAATAAAATTCTGTGTTCATGTTCATAGGGTTTGGGGCAAGATTTGGGAATTTATGGTGATTACATGTTGACTAATGAGATTTGACCCCAAAAAATGTTAAGAAATGACTTAGGGTGACCTATATTAGTTTAAAAACATAAAAACGTAATTAGTATGAACTTAGGATGGATTTGGAGAAAGGAATTTGGTGAAAAATGAAGTTGGGAAAATTTTGGGCATTCTCTGCCATCTCGTTAGAAGACCAACCCAGGTCGTTCGAACGACCTCGTTCGAACGAGATTCTAACGAGATTCCAGTACCCCTTCTAACGAGTTCATAGTTTGTTCAAAGCCATTTATTCGAACGACCTCATTCGAACGAGATTTCAGTGACTTCTAATGAGTTCACAGAATGGTCTTTTTAGGCCCGATTTTAGTTTCGAACTTTCTGTAAACTTATTTAATTGAGTGTTATTCTTCCCTTGTTGATTAGTGGGTATAGTGGTGAGATTGGAGTACGTTGAGGATTAGAACTTAGAATTATATAATAAACCAGGTGACTTTTATGGGTTAGGATATAAGTACTTGAATTTGCGACGTGAGAAGAGTTGATAATCTATGATGTATATTATTCGGGGACTTGTAAGTATGCAACATTGAATGACGGTATAAGAATGTAAATATACCTCTATTAATATTATAAGATATCTAAGATGTGTAAATGCTTAGTATATGTGGTTATCTGTGTATAACATACCTACCATACTTGCTATCACGGGAGATCGGCGTTCGATCAGGGCCATCTAATCTTTATGTGCCTACGAAGGGATTTAGATTGGTACCTCGAGGACATAGGTAAGAGAATGACTTATTGAGGAGTTAATAAGTCTACTGACCATGGGAGCATAGGTATGTGCGTGAGCCATGGGATGTGAACTATGTTTGCCTCCATTATGTATGATTGTTACTTATCGAAACGGTTCCTGAAAGATTTAGAATACGTGGTTCTTATGTACGTGATGTACCGGGATTTGATAACAGAGTATGTGTGCACCGCAGCTTAGCCTAGGGGTGCCATTATTGTATATTTATGATGAGATTAAATACTGATAATTGAAATGGAGTGCTTATATAAGTGTAAATGTGAATCATTTGTATCATTTTTATAGAGTTAAAAATGGGAACTTCTTAGTAACTATTATAACTAGTTCTGAGAAACGCAAAGTAAAACTCTCAGTTTATATAAAGATGTCGGAAATTGAACCATTAATAGTATAGTGAAGTCAGATTATGAATTAGACTAGTTAGATAGTGGAATAACTATAACGGGTACGGGTACGTGGAGTGCACAATTAGTTGAGAGGTGAGAAACTCATGTGAGTGCACGCACTATCATGTATTTTATATTCACTGTTTAATGATATTAAACACTTGCTGTATTTTAAACTGTTTTCACAATCGGGCTCTGACCCGTTTTCTTTCAAATCCTTTTTTTTTCTTGTAAAAATATTTTAGGTGCCCAGCCACAACGAAACCAAGCTTAGGAGTTCCATTCCAGTGACGTGTTGTAGCTGCTGTGGAAGTTACAGGACCTCGATTATAGACGCCTCCACTTTCTACCTTGATTCCATTTCAGACTTAACTACCTGTAGGGCATGTCGCTCCTTTTCTCTTAGAGACAGTTTATTTAATCAGCTTCATTTCAGTTTTGGATGTAAGTAATTAGTGATTAAGACTTTGTATTTAGTTTTATTCAGTATTTCAGGTTATTTTAGAGGAGTGTTCCTCGAGATTTATTTATTCCTTTATTATTGTAATGTGACTGTAATGTGGTTGTGGTATCATTATTTCATAATTTAATACTTGCTGCATGTTAATCTAATTTAATTAAAATTGACAACTCAAGTTTTAAATATTAGGTGGCTAGAAATCGTTAAAATATTTTCGACAATGATGCTATGAACTGAACCAACTTAACATTTTGTATTAATTGGAATAAAGGAGTAGCTACCCGGTATTTAATTAGTCGGGGTGTCACAGGTGATATGAGAGCCTCAGGTTCTAGTGTCCTTAGAATCTGTACGGCTTGTTATGTTTCTGCGTAGTGTTCTTTAATATAGAGCCCTATATTTTAGGATTGTTGTACTCTATTGTGTATGCTTCGCTCTTCAGCTATTTTGAGATAATAAATGCGAACTTATAAGACTTTACTCTCATTTCAGATGCCTCCACGACGTGCACAGCGAGTTCCCTTGGATGCTCAGCTCGAGCCACAACCTGCACCAGTTCAGGGCTCCATGAATGTCGCAGAGGTTGCCGCTATTGTAGCCCAAGCGGTAAATGCCGCTATAGCAGTTGTACAGCATGCACCGCCTCAGGCGTCGGTAGTAGCGCCAGTACAGGCTCATGCATTCCCGTCTACTTGGGAATGCGTTCGTGATGCTTTTTAGAAAGCACACCCTCCAGAGTTTGCAGGTAGCTCCGACGTCGTTGTGTCCAGTCAGTGGAAGAAGGACATCTAAAGGAACTTGAGGATGTACGAGTGTATGGATGTACAGAGATAGATACTGGCTACTTTTACGCTAGTAGGGTCAGCGTTGCAGTGGTGGGAGTCCATTACCACCGCGAAAGAGAGAGAGATCCTTTCTATTTAGGAGTTCTGGGTGCGGTTCGACCGCAAGTATTTTCCCTCAGTCGTTCACACCGAGATGAGGAGGAAGTTGATAAACTTTAAGCAGTAGGGGAAGACAGTGGCAGAGTATGAGGCCGAGATCACAAATCTCTTGAACATTGTCCCCAATGCGATTCTGACAGAGGAGAAAAAGATACAGAAATTCATGGATAGGTTGACTTAGAGGATCCGTTAGCACTTACTAGGAAATCTCTCCTTATCCACTTATTCTAATGTGGTTAACACAGCACTGCTTCATTTCCAGGACCATCACTTTCACTTGTCGGAGAGTAAGCGATCAGGAGAGTCCAGCCATCAAGGTAGGACAGGGGGAAATGGTGCCACCGGGGCATAACCAGTTCAGGGTCAGCACCGGCAGGGTGATCAGGGTTCCCAGCAAGGTGATTCTAAGAGATTTAGATCTGGGGGTTTTAGAAATGGTCAGGGAGGTTTTTTCATGGCCAACAGGGTCAACACGGCCATCAGGATCAGCAGGGCCAGCATGGCCAACAGCAGCAGTTTCATCAGGGCCAACATGGTCAGGGGAGGAATGGCAACGACCACCAGGGCCGTGGGCAGCAAGGTCAGAGGGGGGGAAATTTTATGGGGAAATGTTTCACTTGTGGCAATATTGGCCACAAGAGCCAGGAGTGTCCTGATAGGGGTAGAGCCCCACAGCAGCAGCAGCAGGGTGCTCGACACGAACCCCAGAGACCTATATTTCCCGCCGCCCTCCCAGCACCACCATAGATGCCATCTTTGCCACCCATCCCAGTAAAGTAGGGACATCTTCAGTATGGGCGAGTTTATCAACTCCAGCAGGCCGCAGTCCCATAGGATCCACCTGCTATTGAGGGTATGTTCTCTATTCAGGGGACTATGGGGCGTATTTAATTTGATACAGGGGCCACACACTGTTTCATTTCCACGAGATTTGCACGCACTATGGGGTTGTTAGACACTGCAGAGAGAATGATTACTTGCGTAGATTCACCGTTAAGTAGGGGTTCTGTGATTTCTCTTATTTGTAGAGGTGTGGGTATAGAGATCATAAGGTTTATTTTACCTGCTGATATATTAGTATTAGAGAAGACTGAGTATGATGCGATCGTTGGTATGGATTGGCTAGTTGCATATCGAGCCATGATTGACTGTTTCAGCAGGAGTATTATTTTTTCCATACCCGGTTAGGAGATGTTCTTAGTGGCGATGCCTCTCCCTGAGGGAGGATCGTCCACTCACTTGTACTATATAGAGGAGCAGACATCTAAGATAGTCGTTTTACCACTCGATTTGATTCAAGTTGTTAGGGAGTTTGCTGATGTATTTCAGGATATACATGGATTACCTACTAGTAAAGAGATAGATTTTGTTATCGATTTCACGTCGGGCACTCGGCCAATTGCCCGCGCACCTTACCGTATGGCTCCAGCAGAGATGAGAGAGCTAAGGGATCAGATAGAGCAGTTGTTGGATCAGGGGTTTATTCATAGGAGTACTTCGTCGTGGGGTGCTCCTGTGTTGTTCGTAAAGAAGAGGTATGGATCGTTGAGGTTGTGTATAGATTACCAAGAGCTAAATAAAGTCACAATACGGAATAAATATACGTTGCCTCGAATCGATGACTTATTCGACCAGTTGAGAGGAGCTTCCTTCTTCTCAAAGATTGACTTGTGATCGGGATACCATCAGTTGCGTATCAGGGAACAAGACATCTTGAAGACTGCTTTCTTGACGAGATATGGTTCCTACGAGTTTTGAGTTATGCCTTTTTGCCTAACCAACGCTTCAGTCGTGTTTATGGACTTGATGAATAGGGTGTTCAGAGAGTTCCTAGACCAGTTCCTCATCGTTTTTATTGATGACATTCTGGTTTACTCCCAGACAGAGGAGGAGCATGCCGAGCACTTGAGACAGGTTTTGCAGATGCTGCGTCAGAACGAGCTATATGCAAAGTACGAGAAGTGTGGGTTTTGGCTGAAGGAGGTACAGTTTTTGGGGCATATCATTTCAGACTGGGGTATATCAGTTGATCCGGGAAGGTATCGACGGTGAGGGAGTGGGGACAGCCCACGACACCGACTGAAATCCATAGTTTCTTGGGCCTAGCGGGATACTACAGGAGGTTTATTCGGGGTTTCTCAAAAATAGGTTGTCCTTTGATACATCTGACTCGCAAAGTTGTGCCATTCATCTGGAGCGATGCCTCTCAGTTGGCATTCGATGAGTTGAAGGGCAAGTTGACCTCAGCACCTGTGTTAGCATTGCCCAGACCGGGAGTTGAGTATCTAGTCTACACCGATGCGTACTTACAAGGACTTGGGGGTGTAATGCAACGGAGAGTCAGGCTATAGTTTATGCTTCCCATAAGCTTAAGCCTCACAAGAAGAATTACCCCACCCACGACTTGGAGTTAGCGGCAGTCGTATTTGCTCTTCGGATTTGGAGACACTATCTCCTGGGGGAGAAATTTTGTTTGTTCACGGACCATAAGTCTCTACAGTACCTCTTCACACAGAAGGAACCTAATATACGTCAACGTCGGTGGCTTGAGTTCGTGAAGGATTATTAGTTTGATATCCAGTACCACCCAGGAAAAGATAACGTGGTAGCAGACGCGTCGAGACGTAGGCCAGTAGGTGAGGTGGATGAAGTGTGGAAAGCAATGTGGAAGGAATTGGGACACCAGGATGCAGTGGCCCGATCACTCATGTCTGTGATGACTGTTACGCCTCAGATTGTTACTAGAGTGGTACAGGCTCAGGAAAAAGACTCATTCTGTCAGGAGCAGATAGTTCGATTACTAGCATAGGGAGATGAGTCCTATACCGTCAGTTCAGATAGGAGATTATGCTTCAATGGGAGACTGGTCGTTCCGAAAGGGAAAGACTTGCGACACGAGATAATGACAGAGTCGCACGGTTCACGGTTTACGGTACACCCTGGTGGGGATAAGATGTACCAAGACATGAGACGATAGCACTGGTGGAGCGGGATGAAGAGAGATATTGCCGAGTTCGTTTCAAAATGTGCCACTTGTCAACTGGTAAAGGTGGATCATCAGAGACCAGCAGGATTTCTACAGCAGTTAGAGGTTCTGATGTGGAAATGGGAGATCATTTCCATGGAATTTATCACGGGGTTACCTACTTCGTAGAGCGGTCACGACTCCATATGGGTAATCGTGGATAGACTGACCAAAGTTGCTCATTTTCTACCAGCCCACATAGACTACACTATGAGACAGTATGCCCAGATTTTCATAGCGGAGATAGTGAGACTTCACGGGATGCCTCTCAATATCGTGTCTGACCGAGACAAAATATTTATTTCACGATTATGGGAGAGTTTCCAGGAGGCCATGGGTACGGAGTTGAGATTGAGTATGGCATATCACCTGTAGACAGATGGGTAAACCGAGCGGACGAATCAGATGTTGGAGGACATGTTACGTATGTGCATCCTAAACTTTGGAGGTGGTTGGGAGAAGTACCTTCCACTTGTGGAGTTTGCTTATAATAACTCCTACCAGTTCACCATTGGCATGGATCCATTCGAGGCGTTTTATGGGAGACCTTGTCGTTCCCCATCATGTTGGTTAGAGGTGGGGGATAACAAACTCCTTGGGCCGGAAGTGATTCAGGATACTTCGGCAAGGATAGAGATGATACAGAGTCGTATTCGGGTAGCTCAGGACGGACAAAAGAGCTATGCTGATGCCAAGAGGTTCTTCAGAGAATTCAAGGTGGGGGACTAGGTGCTACTCAGAGTATCTCCGATGAAGGGGATTATGCGTTTTGGGAAGAAGGGGAAATTGGCACCAAGATATGTGGAGCCATTTCCTATCATCGAGCGGATTGGGCCAGTCGCGTATAGACTTGGGTTACTGGAGCACTTACATAGGCTTCATGACGTATTCCATATTTCCTCTCTAAGGAGATATCTTAGGGACGATTTGGCTCATACCCACATTGCTTTGGAGAACAGCGATCTTCAGCCTGATTGTTCCTACGAGGAGGGGCCGATTGCTATTCTGGACCACAGCGAGAAGAAACTGAGGTCGAAGATAGTACCGTTAGTACGTGTTCAGTGGCAGCATCATAATCCCGAGGAGTCCACATGGGAGCGTGAGAATGAGATGCGCGAACGTTATCCAGAGTTATTTGTACCAGTTATTCTTTAGTTTCGAATTTCGGAACTAAATTCGGTTATTAGGGCGGAAGTACGTAATACCCCGTAATTTTATTGATTTTTATTTAATGGATTAATTGAATTAAATGAGAATTAATTTGTAAAATAATCCGAAGGAAAATACTAGTGAGACGTGAGTTGGTATTTGAGTATGATGTTAAAATAAAATATTACTGAAAATATATGGTAATATATGAGTATTGAAAATATTAAAATTGTCACGAAGCAGAAATACGGCAATTTGGGAAATTTAGTTGGGGCACGCGTGTCAGTCACGTCAGGAATGAATTTATTTAGATTAAAAAGTAAATTATATTTGTATCAACCGAATGGTCATTTTTAGTGCGCCAACGTGTCCGGATTAGAAAACACTAGCCGGGAGTTTAGTTTGGGTTCCGGGACACTTTTAGGCCAAACCGGCAACCCAGAGGGTATTTTGGTAATTTTAAAAATTAAGGGATTAAAACCCATGAATTTTAGAGTTAAATTAGATATTATTAAAGAGGCCACTAAGGCCATTATCATCCAAAAGCAAGAGAGTGGGCTACGAGGATTTTTTAGAGAAGTTAGAGAGAGGTTAAAGAGGTTCCAAACCAAACCATCTCCCATCACCATCATTTTGGAAGGAATTGTGACCAGAAAGAGGAGAGAATCAGCCTATAATCATCGACAACAAATCTGAAGAACAAACCTAAGGCAAGTGATTTGATGTTATTAGTTTCAATGAATGTTTCCTCTATGTTTAGTGTAGAAACTTTATATGCTTTGAAAGATTTGATGAAAACTCAATGTATTTGTCATGGGACTCATAAGTTTGGATAGGGAATGCATGTAGAATGATTATCGATGAAATTGGTACCCAAAACTTAACTTTGATGATTTAAAAACGGATTGATGATGAGTATTTAGGTGCAATAAAATTTTGTGTTCATGTTCATAGGATTTGGGGCAAGATTTGGGAATTTATGGTGATTACATATTGACTAATGAGATTTTACCCCAAAAATATGTTAAGAAAAGACTTAGGGTGACCTAGAGTAGTTTAAAAACATAAAAATGTAATTAGTGTGAACTTAGGAAGGATTTGGAGAAAGGAATTTGGTGAAAAACGAAGTTGAGAAAATTCTGGGCATTCTCTGCCATCTCGTTAGACAACCAACCCAGGTCATTCGAACGACCTCATTCGAACGAGCTTCTAACGAGATTCCAGTACCCCTTCTAACGAGTTCATAGTTCGTTCGAAGACATTCATTCGAACGACCTCGTTCGAACGAGATTTCAGTGACTTCTAACGAGTTCACATAATGGTCTTTTTAGGCCCGATTTTAGTTTCGAACTTTCCGTAGACTTATTTAATTGAGTGTTATTCTTCCCTTGTTGACTAGTGGGTATAGTGGTGAGATTGGAGTACGTTGAGTATTAGAACTTGGAATTATATAATAAACTGGGTGACTTCTATGGGTTAGGATATAAGTACTTGAATTTACGACATGAGAAGAGTTGATAATCTATGATGTATATTATTCGGGGACTTGTAAGTGTGCAACATTAAATGACGGTATAAGAATGTAAATATATCTATATTAATATTTTAAGATATCTAGGATGTGTAAATGCTTAGTATATGTGGTTATCTGTGTATAACATACCTACCATACTTGCTATCACGGGAGATCGACGTTCGATCAGGGCCATCTAATCTTTGTGTGCCTACGGGGGGATTTAGATTGGTACCTCGAGGACATAGGTCAGAGAAAAACTTATTGAGGAGTTAATAAGTCTGCTGACCAGGGGAGCGTAGGTATGTGCGTGACCCATGGGATGTGAACCATGTTCGCCTCCATTATGTGTGATTGTTACTTATCGAAACGGTTCCTGAGAGATTTGGAATATGTAGTCCTTATGTACGTGATGTACTGGGATTTGATAGCAAAGTATGTGTGCACCGCAGCTTAACCTAGGGGTGCCATTATTGTATATTTATGATGAGATTAAATACTGATAATTGAAATGGACTGTTTATATAAGTGTAAATTTAAATCATTTGTATCATTTTTGTAGAGTTAAAAATGGGAACTTCTTAGTAACTATTATAACTAGTTCTGAGAAACACAAAGTAAAACTCTCAGTTTATATAAAGATGTCGAGAATTGAACCATGAATAGTATAGTGAAGCCAGATTATGAATTAGACTAGTTAGATAGTGGAATAACTAGAACGGGTACGGGTACGTAGGAATGCACAATTAGTTGAGAGGTGAGAAACTCATGTGAGTGCACGTGCTATCATGTATTTTATATTCACTGTTTAATGATATTAAACACTTGCTGTATTTTAAACTATTTTCACAATCGGGCTCTGACCCGTTTTCTTTCAAATCCATTTTTTTTTCTTGTAAAAATCTTTTAGGTGCCCAGCCACAAGGACACCAAGCTTAGGAGTTTCATTTCAAAGACGTGTTGTAGCTGCTGTGGAAGTTACAGGACCTCGATTATAGATGCCTCCACTTTCTACCTTGATTCCATTTCAGACTTAATTACCTGTAGGGCATGTCGCCCCTTTTCTCTTAGAGACAGTTTATTTAATCAGCTTCATTTCAGTTTTGGATGTAATTAATTAGTGATTCAGACTTTGTATTCAGTTTTATTCAGTATTTCAGGTTATTTCAGAGGAGTGTTCCTCCAGATTTATTTATTCTTTTATTATTATAATGTGACTGTAATGTGGTTGTGGTATCATTATTGCATAATTTAATACTTGTTGCACGTTAATCTAATTTAATTAAAATTGACAACTCAAGTTTTAAATATTAGGTGGCTAGAAATCGTTAAAATGTTTTCGATGGTGATGCTATGAACTCAACCAACTTGACAATTTGTATTATTTGGAATAAAGGAGTAACTACCCGGTATTTAATTAGTCGGGTTGTCACAACGATGTCGTTCTAACGACATCTATTTTTAAATATTTTTTTCTTTTTCTCGATAAATGCACCACCTCAAAAACTCCAAAAATTAATTTTTTTGACGAAAAACATTTAAAGCTCCACTCCAACACTTAGAAACTATTTTATGAAAAATATTTCAATACTCTAAGTGTATTATTAAGGTAATCTGAAATAAAATATTACCAAATTCAATCCCGCGAGGCTATTTGTTGAAGAACCTTGATTATTCAGATCTGTCTTGATGTGAATGTGATCTTGAACATCTTCGACAGTGTAGCAGTATATGACATACAAATTGATAACGGACACAAATGTCCTTACGAATCTCCCCCTATGTCTATGCCAGTACAAAATAAAAAATATCTGAATTATCAAATATCAAATGACCTATACAAATCTACCCTCCCATGAACCCAAAATTGAAAAGGTAAATGACAAGTCTTCAGACTTTTTCAATCTTTAACAAACTTTAAACATTCTTTGTCATCATGAGGGTGTGCAAAAATGATCTTCAAATGTACCTACACACATGAGACAAAGCAAATACCTCGTGACATATCGAGTTTGAAATGATAAACATAAAACACGTAAGAATAATCAAATCTCCCCCATAATTAAACTCCCCCATAATATCATAATTCGTTCTTTTCCTTTTTATTTGTCCGGAATAGACAAGGAAAACAATAAAACACATAAATCAAATCGGGGTGTCAAGGTAAATCAAGTCAAACAAACTATTTTTGATTTTACAGATTTTTCAAACAAAAATGCAAAAAAAAAAATGATGTTACAAAAATCACACACCATGAATTTATACTAAGATAACCAAATAATGGAAATGGAATGAATGGGTGTGAACAAATTCAATAGGAAAATCGACTCAATCATGATATGTGTGCACGATGCATACGTGTACTCCTAACAAATGAACATCAAACTAGTCCTTAGGTGTAAAATTGTTAAATTTAGATGATATTGTCTTAATCATATCAGCAAATCAAAGTACAAATGATTTTCACACCAATAACGTCCAAAACTATGTATTGATTTTTCATGACTTTCAAGGACGTGCAAACCGTTTTAAATTCCATACAAACTCCCTCATTACAATATAATGCATTATATTTTTCTTACAAGGTCATGAAACTAAAATCTATTGGCCCATTTTTGGCATATATTACTTTTTATTGCCATTCAATTTTTTTGGGCTCTTTTAAACCTCATTGGACCCCGGATAATTTTCAATTACTCACTTTTTAGGTCCATTTAAACAGTGGCATTATCATAAAGGAAAAAAATGAAACACCTTTCGCAACCCTTTTTCGTTTTTCAAAATAAATCACGCAAACTCACAAACGGTTTATATCATGCACTACTTTTTGTCAACTTTTATCGCATTTGGTTCGTTGTATAGACAGAATTGAAATGAAAATACTTAACCAACATGTGATAGACAAGCACAAAATTCAAACAAATTTGTGCGTGTGTGTAATAAAGGACAAATGAGTCAAACATATAGGTAGCAACACTATATCATCTCAAAGACTCCACTTTGTAAAGCACATGAATGACACAACATATTGTCTCAAAACACTATCAAATAGTCACGTGGATATGGCATGATGTTGTGACTTGGTCATCCTAAATGTCAATTCATAAACGGTGCAAACAAAAAACAAAACTGATTTTTGGAACAAAAATCTTTTTGTATTTTTGAACACTGTTAAGAAACAACCCAGCACTACCAAATAAGTATAACAAGATGAAATAGAGGATTCCAAACAGAAATAATTCCAGGGTACGTTCGAACGAGACTCCTTATCGTTTGAACAACAGAGGATCTCGCGAGAAGGCTTTGCGGGAGATGAGCTCTTGTTAGAACGAGAAAAGAAAATTTTCCCATGTTATTTATAATATCATGCAGTTTTATCCAGTGAGAAAATTTTGAAAAAACAGTTCCTGAAATGGGCAAACAAATCCAAAACAGTGCTAAAACAGTACCAAAAATAAGAAAAGCAAACAAAAATGCTAACAACGTATAAAAAAAATGGTACATACTAGCAATAGGCATAAAATAACATCATGCAAATCAACCTATGCTAGCAAATATGTCTAGACCTCAACTGGTAGGTGCACTAGAGATTTCCAAAGACGGTGACATCTTTTGAAACAACTCCATCAAATCATGAGAAGTTTTTATCAAAAACTTTACTTGCTCTCGAATATGTGCAAACTCTCTATCATTATGTGATAGCAAAGTATCATGGGTGGGTGCATGTGTGCGAACATGTGTAGGAGTAAAGCATGACACATAACCAAATTTAGACCAAAATTCCCTAAGGTGTCCTCTCTTTTTGAAATTGGAGCAAACATAAATCGTCCTAGGTACACCTCTCTCATCAACTCTAGGACGTGCTCTCCTAATAGATACGGGATGCCTAGGTGGATTGGGTCGAGTCACTAATGTGGGAACCGGATCGGGTGCAATAATAGAAGTGGATAC
This sequence comes from Sambucus nigra, assembly GCA_949130495.1. NCBI lineage: Eukaryota > Viridiplantae > Streptophyta > Magnoliopsida > Dipsacales > Adoxaceae > Sambucus > Sambucus nigra. Next base: position 332,159,596 of record OX422216.1, read on the forward strand.
ACCGTCATGACCATTTCCTAAATTCTCACCACCACCCAAAACGGGATTGAGAACCATCTTTTCAACTTCCTTAGATGCGTTCTCTAAAGGAACTTTGACCTCCCGGGCACTTTCGAGATCACTCTCGAGTTGAGATACACGAGTCATCAGACTAGACACCATGTCAGTCAAGTCACACTTTTTCCTCCTTAAAGATTCTTTCTCTCTCTCCAAATCTAAAACCCGACGACCTAAATCCCTATTATATTTCTTTATTTTTAAGATCTCAATGTACAAATTCCTAAATTCTTTTTGGAGCTCACTTTCATCTCCACTCTCAAACTCGCTCTCACCTTCACTAGAAACACTTGAGTCATTATCGTCGCTTTTATGAACACTATCATCGTGAGACAAAATGGGTGTGCTCACATGACTCGAAAAAGATATACACATCCCATGTGCTAAACCTTTACTGGAGTCATCTCCCTCATCTTCCTCATCTCCCTCACTATCACTAATTATGGAGGGCATAACAGTTTCTTTGCCTTTTCTCCTTATCCTAGTATGACACTCTTTATTTATGTGCCCTTTACCCTCACACTCAAAGCACCTGATCTCATCATCCTTATCACTTTCTTTGGCCTCCTCTTTATTTTTATTTTTCTAAAAGGATCTCTTTTTATTGGAAGAATTTTCTTTAGACATTTTGAGAAACTTTTTAAAACTTTTCGCAAGTAAAGCCATGTTAAAATCTGACTCGTCCTCACACTCGGACTCATAAAAACTCTCTTTTTCTTATCCCTCTTCCTCAAAACATCCTCACTCGATCTCGACTGTGATCGAAGTGCAATCCCTTTATCTTTAGGTTTAACATTTTGGGAAAACATATCTAACTCGTAAGCCTGAAGATCACCTACCAACTCTTATAACTTAAGTGTGCTCAAATTTCCCATCAAGTTTAAAATAGTGACTTTCGGAATAAAACGTTTTGGAAGGTATCTCAAAATCTTTTTCACAACCCGTGTGTTATCAATTACCTCACCCAAATTAAAACTAGTGTTGACAATGTCCGACAAACGTGCGTAAAACTCATCAAAAGTCTCAGACTCTAACATAGTAATGGTCTCAAATTGGGTGGTTAGATTTTTCAATTTTGACTCTTTAATAGTGGTTATACCTTCGTGTGTCAATTTTAAAATATCACATGCCTCTTTAGATGTGGTGCACGTCATAATATGGCAGAATTCGTCGGGAGTAACGGCTCTAGAAATAGCACTCAAACCAAATAGCACTCAAACCACGAGAATTAAAGTTAGACAATTTATAATCGTCCTCGGTCCAGTGTGGCACAAGTTTTAAAGAGGTGGCATTATCAACAATTACGGTGAGAGGAGTCCAACCATTTTCAACCAACAACCAAACTCGCTCATCTGTGGCTTTTAAAATAGATTTTATGCGTTCTTTCCAATAGGAATAATTATCGTCGTCAAAGATGGGGATCCGATTATATGTGATCCATTGAAAAACTTGCGATTTTAAATAAAATCAAAATTTTCAAGCGAAATCAATATCACACAAGTTTGCAAAAAATAAGAATACGCGATAAATTAGCGTAACCTGCTCTGATACCAATTTGTAAAATGATGTGTGCAATATCAATCGAGTTCGCAATTCTCTAATGGATTCAAACGCACTTATTTAATTAGGTGTCTAATTTTGAACAAACCAAATTAAATTCTATTCATCCCCTATGTGCATATCTAAGTGTTCAATCAAATCATGCATGTAAAATAAAGACGACAGATTCAGGAAAAAAACCCATTCAGGTAAAAATCTTTTAACACTTTGAAAAGTTTACAAGACCATTGACTTACATACAACCTGATAATTTCCCATAAGTGTAACGCACGGTGTCTTCATCAAACCTTCAAAGCTACACCTCAATCCGCAGCCCAAGTCGTCCAATCACAGAGATATACGCTTGGTATCCACCGATCAGCAGTGACTTCCCTCCAGAAATCACAAGGTATGGAGATGCCTTCTCCACAGAGGTTGAACATTAGCACGGTTGTTCTTCGGGTTCCAAATCAATTCACATAAAGATATCAGGATTTTGTGAATTAAAAAACAAAAAGGGTTTTAAGCCTTAAATGAGTAAGACAAAGTATTCTACCGATATGCAGTGTTTGCAGAATGAAAAACGTGAAAGACTTCTTAAAAAAATGAAGTTAAAAAGTCCAATTTATGGAAGACTTAAGGCGGTGGTGTTGTTCGAACGAGAGACAATGTCGTTTCGCACGACATCAGGTCTCGTTTGAGCGACAATCGATATTGTTCGAACGAAATATGTTTTTAAATAATTTTTTCTTTTTCTTTTTCTTTTTCTCGATAAATGCACCGCCTCAAAAACTCCAAAAAGCATTTAAAGCTCCGCTCCAACACTTAGAAAATATTTTATGAAAAATATCTCAATACTCTATGTATTATTAAGGTACTCTAAAATAAAATCTTACCAAAGTAAATCCCGCAGAGTTTATTTATTGAAGAACCTTAATTATTCGGATCCGTATTGATGTGACTGTGATCTTAAACTTCTTCAACAATGTAGCGGTATACGACATACAAATTGATAATAGACACAAATGTCCTTATAATATAGACAATAGTTGGATACATATAGATCTTAGTAACAAATCAAATAAACCAAAATCAAATAGAAAAGGAAGATTTACATGCACAAATAAAAATCATTTGACCCACTGATTGTGAAACAGAGAGAGAACAACCCCAATGAAAAAATACATAATGATCTTTGAATCTTTTAAATAACAAACAAATAAATAAACAAAATTTAAAACCCTAATGACAGAAATCGAAGATTAATTAAAAACCTAAATGAAAAAATTGTGATTCCAACATTGCCTTGAATGGGGTCTACTGTCATTCCAATCTTTAAATCTCCATTGTTGTTTTGACACCCTAATGAAGAAATCGAAGACTAATTTAAAACCTAAATGAGAAAATTGCGATTCCAACCTTGCCTTGGAGGTTTGTTGCGGTTCCAAATTCTAAAGATCCGTGGTTATTTTGACAAATGCGAAGGTTTATTTTTAGGGGGCTGTAGTATTGCAAAGCAAAAAAACTGGAGTCAAATTCATTTTAACCCTTAGCTTGCCAGCATGTGGGTATCATGTGCATTATGTGTGAAAAAATTCATTTTATAACGATTTTCAACACCTACAAAATTTATAAGTGTTTAAAACCGTTATAAATTTGTAAGTGTTCTAAATAGTTATAAATATATGTTACAAGAAAGCCATTTTGGTGTAGTGATAGTTATTGTAAACAAAGGTTATGACTGACATTTATAGTTTCTTATCAATATTGCTCAAGATTTTATATACTGAAGTTGTATAACTCATAGTTGTTGCAAATAAAATTGTTTTAGTTCATTTATTATAGAATTTATTCTCGTAGTTGTGTATTGATCTTTCCACTATCATGGGCTACGCTTCCATACTTGTATAATTTTCATAGACCTCAGGTTGACTACCCTCCTACATGTATGTACTTTATAAATTGTGGGTGTACTTTTGTATATCACAGATGTACTTTTGTAATATTTGTCTATGCTTGTATGTATATATGTGTGTGCTTTATATGTATACTAGCGGAATGCCCATGCCTGAAGGCACGACGAAAATATCCAAAGTAGGTAATCGAAAAACGACGAAAATTTTCAAAGTGCATACTTGCAAAACAACAAAGATTTCGTTCCCTAACAATTACGGTAAATATTTTAGAAAATTTAGGCATAACTTCGTTTCTTTATAGGGCTATCCACCCCATTAAAGAAAACAATGCTCTAGAGGCACGAAGACAGATCGACTACACTGTAGTGTTCATTTTGATCGAGTTCTTTTTTGGTTAAAAAAATATTTTGTATTGCGACTCTCATACTTTGATAGTGTTCTTGATTGGTGAAAAAAAAATATTTTATACTGTGTCATGCTATGCCGTTTTTATTTTGGTCGGGTTCTTTTGTTTAAAAAAAACATTTTGTGTCTTGCCGCTTTTACTTGATCGTGTTTGAGATAGGAAAAAAATAATAGTCCGTGCTGTTTCGTGTAGTTTTTATTTTGATTAAATTTCATTTTTAACTAAAAAATATTTAGTATTGTACCACTTTCACTTGGATCGTGGTTGAGATAAAAAAAAATTATTATGTAATGTCGTGTGGTGTCTTATCACTTTTACTCGGATCGTGTTCGTGTTTCGTTAAAAAAATTATGATGTGCCGCTTTGCTTTGATCGTGTTCGAGGTAGATAAAAAATTATATTATTGTCGTATCACTATTATTTGAATCATGTTCGTGGTATATGAAAAAAGATTTTGTTTCGTTATAAAAAGGTTGTGCTCGAGATAGATAAAAAGTTATATTATTTCATATCGTGTCGTGTCACTATTATTTGAATCATGTTCGTGGTACGTGAAAAAAGACTGTGTTTCGTAACCCCTGTTGATTTTCTTTGAGGTGTTTTTATGTCAGGGAACACAAATAACATGTCTTATGGCTCGTAAAAAATTAAAATTTTATATTGTGCCCCAGGAAAATAAGATATCATAAAAAAGTTTCTTTCTTTTGAACTCTATGAATTTGTCTTTCACTTCTTCGTGCAAAATAGAATTTTCTTTCACATTAACGACACCAAATATTGTGCATAAAAAAATATTTAAATTTTAAGGACTCCATTCTCGAAAAAATAAAATAAAATTCACTTTCTAATAAAGTAGCGAGTCATGTGCACATTAAAGTATGTTAGGTACCGACATTTTAGCATTTGAACGTAAAACAAATTTTATTCAACACAAAGATTTACTTCAAAATCATCATTAAACTTCAACATCCAACCAAGCAAGTTATATCATATTCATCATGGGTCTTTAAAAAGTAACACAACAACAATTTATATAATAACTACAAAGAGGCGTGTACATTCACAGAATTGAAGAATTGAAGTTTACTATAAAGAGACATGTATATAATAACTACAAAGTTGCCAAAAATTCTTTAGCTTGCAAAGCTAACCTTTTCAGTAGAAAATGTTCGCAGTCACCTGTGTAATCTTTGCTCTGGTGAGGTTGAAAACTTCAAACATATTTTTCTCAGATGCAAGGGGGTAAAAGATATTTGGTTGGAGTGTGGAGCTTGGCATGAATGCATGGAGGCAGACCAATTCTCAACTTTGATTTGATTATCTAGTGTTGCAGATCGTGCCTCTTCTGTGGAAGGTGTTGTAACTATTCCAGCAATGTTTTTTGCAACATTGAAACATCATCACCAATCATATCCTAATATATATGATGTAATAATGTTGGAAAACCATATTGAGTAGGAGATTCTATGGTCCCATTTGGAAAAATATAGATTTAACAATCCGAATAGTGACAGGAAAAATTAGTTGCCCATTGTTTGTATCCTTTAGTAAAAAATAGGATTCATAATTGAATGCGTGTCTTATGCAACAGAATTCAGTGATGTAGAAACAATATCATGAATATAATCACAAACACTTGCATATACATAACTACTGACCAGATTGGGAGATGATCTGGTTGGTAGCATTTGGCTTTCTTCGTTGAGAGGCTTCAAGGAGAAAAAACCTGTTATTCTGATCTCCTTCCTTCCATTAGTTAAACCTCTTTGAATCTTTGTCTTTAGTACATACACCTTATGTACTGAATCCTAAGACCTGCAAGGTGCTCTACAAAAAAAATCAAGTTTAATAAAACTTATATTTCACTATCTATATCTTCCATTTATTTCCTAACCCCAAACCTCCATGTTTTTATAAACACACACGCACCATGCTAGAGTGTGCAAAGTTTAGTCTTTTATATTAAAAAATGTACTATATTACAACAAAAACCAAACGCAATACGATAACCCCAACAATCTTTTTCTTCTCGAAACAGGGGCTACAAAATACATAATTGGAAATGATGCAATAATGTTTTGAACTACTTTTTCTAAAAAAATCAACGCTATAACTCTAGGTTTTTGGGCTAGTCACAGGAACATTAAAATCAGATTAATACTGGAATGTGTATGGGAGAACTTGATATTGCAAACAACAGAATAAACAGGGTTGCTGGGCATCTAGTTTATCACAAGAAATTTCATAAGACTAAGCTCTGCATTTGCCCTGGTAGGTTCCAGGTCAACAGCGCTCGCATCGCAGATTCAATCCATTAAGGATGTATCACCGCAATTATATCTAACTATTATGACCTGCCATTCAATAACAGTCTTGATTGGCGAAAATTTTTTATCATACTCAATGAGAAAGATGTGTATCAATTGAAGCAAATCCTAAAGGACATACCTGGTGCAAAATTTGTTGCTTTGCACAATATCTCGTCAAGGTCCAGAAGCACTTCTAGTGGAATACTCCTCCCATCAGATATGATGCCTTCCATATGGTGATGTACGATCTATGGTTGCTCCGCCATGTCATCAAGTACTAAATTGGAAATGGATATATTAGTCTTCTCACTATATAGTCCAAAAGCCTGCTTGTTGGCAATCTAAAAAAATGTAAATTATCATCTAAAAGTTTTTCTTCCTTTCTATTTATTTTATTCATTACCTTTCTAACCAACGCCCTTCATAAAGGGCAAGTTCTCTCTATCAAACCAGTTGGAAATAGTATCTTCGCAGAAGACGTGTTAACAGCACAATAGAATTAGAGCATGAATATTCTCCTGGAAAATAACACACAGGTCTCCTGCTGTGCATTTACCTATTTAAGTGTTTCATGGGACCCATAATGCACATTATACAGCAAGCACATTATACAGAATATGTGAAAATATGTGATGAAGGTAATCTTACGGGCTGACTTGAAATAAAACAATTCACCTCCAGAAAATCCAAACCTAGAGTAATCAACAACTTTCTAGTGACTAAAACTCGTCAAATATGGTATGCTGCACAGACAAAAATTCCATGATATTCACGAACCTCGAGTTGTGTCGACACCAAAAAGATTTTATTAAATCAACAATATTTAAAGCTAAAACAATAATATTTTTAAATCAGCAATACGCGTTGCGTATGGTCACCATTTCTTTATTACCACCCATAAGATTTTTTTACGGAGAACATAAATACAGGAGTACAACATCTATATAATATAGATAAACTTATGGGGAAATATTACACATAAATATATTCAATTTTCAATTACAATCATTGGCCATCCGGTTCGATATCACTACACTAAACTAAAAAATAATTAAAATTACCAAATGAGCAGACCATAAAATGAGCAAACTAATTGAAGTCAATTTTAAATAAATGCAATGGATGCGAAAATAAAATGCATTCTACTTGTTACTATACACGTGCCTTTTTTTATTGACAAATGGATGAAGGCAGGGCAACTATTTTCTAAATGCAATGAATGATGGTAGGCGGCTATTTTGAAATGTCGAATTCAACTAATATAACAAAACATATAAAACTTTAAATGAAATAGAACAACGGGGATAGAGGGAATTAATAATACTCCCATAAATCATACATGAAAAAGGAAACAAATAGGGAAAATTCAGTAAACATACCTCATTCCTTAACCGATAAGTTTTTCTAGGTACAACTGTTAGCGTGTAGGGACACCAATCTGGACTGGATGCATTTTAAATTCCAGCTTTAATGCTAGGTGAAATACAATTGAACCTTCCCCTTGCTTATATTAGCAGTGACTGAAAAATGTTACAAATTCAAAATGAGCCATAAAACATGAATAAAATGTTTTTATATAAGACCCCGTTGATGTATGTACTTATGTATATGCTACCTGGGGCTCTCCAACCCAAACAAAGGGTAGCGAGGAGAGGGCGATAGCTTGCGGTACCAGTCGTTTGTGCTCTTGTGGTACCAATCGTATGTGCTCTTGTGATACCAATCGTTAAGAATTATGCTGCGATCATAATCATAGGAGAACGGCTCTAGGTGACCATCAGGAAGGGCCACCCGAACTGATGCGTAGAGTCCATCTTCACTTAGCATACCGTATTGAGCACGGTTCGAATAAATCCTGAGATACAAAATTATTCAAGTCAAGGTAATTATAATTGACACGTAAAAATAAAGTATAAATTATAAATTAAATTTAAAATATGGGTTATTTTCGTGTTGAAGAGTAATTTCTAAGTTGAAATACAACCAAACTTGTAAGACAAAAGCCTTTTATAAACAAATAACATATTTTGGCTCAGCATGGCAGTGGAGGTCAAAACAGAGAGAGATATGGGTGAAACAAATCAGAAATTTCCTTGAATATTATACATTTTAGTGTAAGGTAACTGCCCAAACCTACGTATATGGCAACGTATAGCATATGTGGAAAGATAAGTTGTTGGTGCAGCAAGGTAAAAAAAAATTATAACACTGAAAGAATTAACATGAGCCATCAAATTAAGTTACACCAAAAAAAATGCTTAAACAGTATAGGCATCAAGCATAGGTGCCTTCAATAATAACACCCGTGTATTAAGCCCCAACATTTAACACCACAACCCCTAATGTTAAACACCATATCTTCCCTCAACGTCATTGTAGTTATGTTGAGTGTTGTTATTGTTGATCAATCAATAATCAATCCGCACACCTAGACTCCTAAATGCATTGGTGTGTCCTTTCTCATTCACATATATTTAGGTCAATGCCACCCTCAATTAACTGTTCTGACATATACAAATTTTACCTGATCTACCAAATGAACTAAAAGCAAAATTTGACCCGCTCGAAAATGAAGTAAATGTTTCTACCATATTAATTTTTTTCCGTCATAGTTAATACCTCTTCTTCCATATTAAAATATGTTTTACTTAACAATTTGTTTAACTTGGTACAGGTTTAATAACTTTATGTTTCAATTTAACTTAAATAGTAGTTAATCACTCTCAACACTTATACATCCCACGCTAATACATGTCTTCACATCTATTATCATGATTAACCTCAAAATACACCCCACAATAATAGCACACATGTATATAATTCTACCGAAAGCTATTTAGTGATGAGAACTATTTAAAAATAACATACATGTACATAATGAGAACTAATAAGAACTGCTTAAAAATAGCACACATGTACCCCTCAACAATAGCATACACCTATATGATGAGAACTATTTAAAAACTCAACTATATAATTCAAAAAATGGATTTCTTCAAAATAATTCATAAGACAAAATGGCATCAAATAATATTGAAGATTTGGCATATAGAGGAAAATTCAATGAAGTCAGTTGAGTTTATGACTGGAATGAAACAAAATTAAGCCACTCACAAAAAAAAATAGAAAATGAAGAATATAAGATGAGTTTCAAAGAAACAAACCTCATCCCAAATTAAGAAACCTAATGATTATCCAATGCATGGTGGACCATGAAAAAAGACTAAGATACTTAGTGAGGAAAGGAGATCAATATTTTGACTGAGATGGATGAGACTGATATAAACAGTCATGCAAAAATGTATTGTGCTCAAAAATAAAAATGTAGTAATGTAGCTCAACAGATGTATTGTGCTCAAGAAAATCGGTCTATGTGGTATGTAGCTTTAGTCATGTACCATTGGGGTAGGCTTCAATTACTCTCTAGAACTGTTTGAGTCAGCCCCAGCAGAAATAACCGTATACCCATCTAGGCTCTGAGACATACATAGCACTCTTAATGTGTAGCCGTACAGCTCTGTCATCTTAACGATAAAAGGATACTTCCAAAGAGTGAGTTGATTCTTTTCAAAACCATGGGAGATAAAAAGCTCGCGCTCATGATCGTTCTAGAGAAAACAACACACCTGCAAGCCTGTATTCACTGAGTTAAACACGCACCAGTGCGGGTGTTCCAAAACTTGATGCAATGATCCCCCACACCACCACCAGAAGTTAGCAAATTACCTAAAATGATAGAACTTTTACATCGGGAGTGTGGTCATCTAGGTAGTGGAGCCCTTAAACAGTTAAACACTTAATTATCATTACTTAAAATGATCGCGATTGTTTAGGACAAGGCGGTAATGGCACATGATAGTGAGGGATCATTTCTTTACACAACTTCCATTTCTACTCAAACTCACTATTAAAATGTATACACGGATCTCTTAGACAGTCAAATGAAACCACACAATGCACAAATCTCGAGAACAATTACTAATAACAGATTCCTATATATGAATGTCTAGATTCCTAAATAACATATGGTTAACATAGTACTTGTAACATAGAGCATAAAATATAAAAAAATCTATCTCCAAAAGTCAAAGTAAAATAAAAAACTCAAAACTTTAATGACAGCTAAATAAAGCACAAAGATAACTGGATCCAAAATAAACCAAGAACATCACCATAACCATTTATCTTCTTCTCAGTGTATACAATTCTTCAAAGTAATTCAACAATAAGACAGTTATGGTATCTATGGATTATTTAATTTGTACATACCCCTGAAATAAACATTAGCAAACATAGTGCTAACGATCCTCACATAAAATTTCATTTTAATGTAATACTTTATGTAAATAACAAAAGCTTAACATTGAAGGCCTAAACATAAAAACGAAAAAGCTGAGAAGAAAAAGCTGAAGTAACAAAACATAAAAAATGAAAAAGCTGAAGTAACAAAAGTAAAAACAAAAGATGGCAGTGTTAAATGATTAGGAAAGTTATATTACGAAGAAACACAAAAACGAACCTTCGCATTTAGGGTTTCGGGTGGAGTTGGCTCCGACCGCAATGGATTCATCAGTCAATATTTCATCCAGCAGCTTGGGCCCCTATTTTTATAGTCATCCTACAGAAGGCTTCATGATGAAAGATGATACGACTGGTCTCACAGTGATGATTGGTCACCCTACAATACATTAACATAGGTCTGAATATTGCAACTCACAGTCTTAACTTATATGGTCTAGATATAATCCTGCAGAAAGAAAGAAAAAAACAAAATGAAACTAAAATCAGTATAGATATGATATATCCCATTACAAATACAAAACTGAATCCCCAAACTAAAGCATGAATGGTAAAGAGAAAAGAAACATCAAATGCATATATGAAAATATCACCACCTGAATCTGACAGTTCAAACCCACTTAATAACTTTTTTAAATTGTATGAATTTATAAAATCAAACATATAACAAAACCATTTCATTACATTGACTCCAAATATTTCAGCAGCTTTGTGCAGGACTCAAGCATATGCACAATTTTGAGCCTCCATATGCAAATAATTCAAAGTATATGCAAGACTCAAGCTTTATGCAGGACTCAATCTTTGTGCTGAACTCATCTTTGTGCAGGACTCAAGCATATGTCAACATGACATCAACGTAAATAGAAATCAAATTATGAACAAAAACAGCAACACGGATATAACAACGGGACCACAAAACAAATCAAGGAACTAACAACAACAATAATTAAATTGGTATAACATCTCATTTTCAAGAGAACGTCGTTGGTGTGAGAAAGAGATAGTTCCAATATCTCCTGGCTCTTTTTTACGGAAAAAGGAAAAAAGATCCCTCCGCCTCCATATAAATACGGAGGCACTAAGATCTGAACCATGATTTATTGAGCACAAACGTTAGCAAAATAATGAAACTGACTCTCAAAATCGATAACTGAACACATAAGCCTCACCTTCAACCTTTGATCCACGTTCGCCCCTCCACGGTTGTGTTGCTAGCTCCATCGAGGTAGAAGACTTTATTGCCTTTCACCCCGCCACCGCCATTGAAGTTAAATCCGGTATTGAAACACAAATTCGGCATTGAAGCTAAATTCGGTATGAAATCAAAACCTTAATCCAAGGATAAACCTGAAATGAAACCCATATCCTTGAAATGAAACCCGTCTTTATAGTTGAAAAAGGAGATATTTTTTTGTAGGAAAACTAAATAGACAAAACACAATGAGAAATGGAGAGAGGGAGTGAGATACCTGTTAAAACCAACCTTTTTTACTTGAGACGATCACTGCTCGACTTGAAAGTAAAAACAACCTTCTTAAAACAGATAAGAAACTGAACAGTTTTAGTATTGAGGCCAATATGAAATACTTTAAAATAGATTTGAGTGACTTGATAAGATGAAGAGCAATATTCCCAAAAGATTCAAAACCACATAATAATACAATATACTCCAAATAAGAAACAATAGTCGATAGCCATTTCACTACCAGCTAAGAACTAACATCTGTCAAATTTTGTTTGTAACATGGCATATAAATACATGGACATAAACCGCCATTGCATTTTAATTTGTAAACTTAAAATGCAAACATAATGACATAACTATAATTAGTCTCAGTTTTGATTCGTAACTCATCTAATAGTGACATAATTATTCTCAAAATGTAGAATCTGAATGTTTCATGTAGTGCTAAAAGTTAAAATAGAAAAAAAACTGAGTTAGGAACTTTGACGAACATTTCATGGGACAAATGAAAATATCATACATGAGCATACGAATCGTAAAGTAGACTCCATAGTCACGACTAATGGTGATGAACACATCCGGGTTTTTTTCCTAAACCAAAACTTCATGAATAGCTCGAGAGTCTGAAAAAAATCACAAACATAACTAAATGAAGAAATCTACATCAATAATAACAAATGTAAGAGAAACAATTTTTGTTTGCACGCATCAATACTAACAAATGTCACTTAACATTAGTACACAAACAAATCATGATTTAGTCCACTTCTTATAAACAAAAGTACAACATGTTCCCTAAAGGTTATTAATAACCAAATAATAGATATAGAGAATATAAGGTAAAAGGTATACCTGGGTTTTGATAGAGTCGAATCTGAGAAAAAATTAACAACAAAACATATAAGTATAAAGTAGAATCAAAAGTCCTCAATTCATTTAAGTAACAACAATGCATTAAGTATAAAATCTCACCATTGTACACTGATGCGCATATTATTTTTGCCTGAAATCCAACACCCCCATTTTGGAAAACCCAACTTTCACCCAAAATCCCTATTTTAAAATTTAACCCCCCTAATTTGAAAACCCCATATTTCTATTTTGAAAATCCAAAGGTGAAATAGAAATCCTTATTTTCATACGAAAAAATAAGAAAGCCCTAATTTTGAAATCAATTCAACAAAAAATTTATTGATATTCATAGATCTGGCAAAAATCATTGATCTATAAAACGATAAGCTAATTCGAAAATAAAATATTTATGTCAAACCCCAAGTCTTTTTCTCAAACCCAAATTCAAAACCCCAAATTGTTTCCTCAAACCCAAATTGTAAAAACAATGCTACTCGTAAAAACATGTGTTTGAAACCTAACGAAGAAATGCAAAATAAAAGTAGGGGAGAGATTACCTGTCAGATGCAGGTGGTCGATGATGACGGTAGCGTGGTGACGACGTTGGAGTCTTTATGCCTAAGATTTGGGTTTTCTCAAGATGTGGGTTTAGTATAGTAAGAAAGTTTGCATCCGTAGGAGGGGAAATGGGTACTTTCTAGTAGAGATAAAGAAAGTTACTAATTTAGCCCAAGTTTTGAATTAAAGTAAGAGAGTGAAATCAATTTGAAGTGAAGCAAAAAGAGGGGGAAATCAAAATTGAAGGGGTAGAAGAGTAAAATATAATAAATCAATCTCCACCCTTAATTTTTTGCCTTGTTGGATTAATCTCGACCCCTACTTAGCTTATCCCACTTATGAAATAGTAACAAAATTCTACTCCTTATTATATAGATGTATGTAATTTTGTTAGCGAAAACTAAACGGTGTGATGGTTATCTAATGTAACTATTGTTTTAATAACGGTCACACTTCATTTTGTAAATATCGGTTGAATCGTAATGACAAGTTTATGAAATTGTATGAATTTGTTATAAAGTTTATATGAAAATTTTCCTTAAAGATACAGATGGTTATAGTTTTGGGCTATCGAAATGGTATGTGTGATTATCAACAGAAGGATGGTTCTTCGTTTTACATGGACATGTGTATATATAATTGGAGACATGTCTTTTTAGTTTATTATTGCTTGAACCTAATACTCGATGCAATATCTTTCTATTTGCAAAGTTGTGTCCAATTTTTTAAAGGAAACAACTTTCTTTTTGTTTGAAGGAAAAATGTGGTATATTTAATTTGTCATTTAGATGCATACCTTGCACTTGATGATCATTACATGGAACAATTGGTAGGAGGTGAGGAAATATTTATTATGATCTATATTTTCCAAAGTTGCCTTGGACATCCACCTCTACCTTTAATTGTGGGGGTTAGGTCCCTTTTGGGATGAAGTATAACTCATTTTTAAACCTTTGAAATTTCAATGCTCGACATCTAATTCCATAATATGAAGATCTATTGCAGACAAGGAATCATATTTGGATCATGAACGAACGAATACTTAAATGAGTCAACAGTATCACTAACATACTTTTACAAATGGATGATGTTGGGGATATTTTCAATCAGTATCACGATGAAGATTTCCCTTTTTTGATATGATTTATTATTTTTGTAGTATTTTTTGTAAGCTTATCTTGTACTATTTTTGGGAACTAATGGTTTAAGATCGACCAATTAGGTCAGAAAAATTAATTATGGTTTCATGCTAAAATGTAAAATACAATTTAATGTTTTAAAATGTTGTATTTTTTTTTAATATAAAATCTGCATGAAATAGTCATTTTTGTTAAGATGTGAATGTTGCTCAAGTAATAGTTTGCATGTACTTTTTTTATTTTCGGGTGTACTTTATTATATATGCGTGTGCTCTTGAATATGTATGCATATGCGTGTATTGTCCCATATATGCGTGTATAATTAGTGAACTCTCTTTGTATTAGTTTATTTTTATGGTATAGTTTGTTGAGAAAGCATGTTGTTTATTTATTCATGTTTGTATGAATTGGTTAGATGTACAATTTGGTTGAAATAGGCACGTAATATGGTCATGTTTTTCTTTAGCATGGAAACATATATGAATTTTGTTATGAGTTGAACCTATTAAGTTATATATGTGTTCATATACTTGATATATGGTGGGATTTGTCTTTATTTATAAAATGAGTTATATTTGATTGTAATTTTAATAATGTTTTTATGCGGTCGTCATCATCGTCGTCGTCGTCGTCATCATCAACATCCTTGCCTTAATCCCATGAAATGTTTTTTTATCCAGTGTGGAGCGTAAAAGGTGATGGTATATGTGAATTTGCATGTACCTTCTTGGATTTTTATATAAGTTGAATTTTTAAGAAAATATAAATGTTTAGGTATAGTTATAGTTATAGTTATAGTTATAGTTATATAGGAGAAATTGTGTGTACTATGATAACATTTGGTGTTCAATAGTGATAAAGAACATTTCAATGGGCTAAAATTTTGAGCAAAGTATATTTGTTGAATGGCAAGTTGTTTGATATTCTTAATATGCATAGGATTATGTTTTATGGTATAAATGGAATTAGAAATTGATATTTGTTGCGTTTTATAATTTTGAATTGACTAATTTCAAGTGGTGGTGGTTTGAATTAAATTAGTTTTTTCAAAGGTATGTTTATATCTGACTTTTAGTTTTGATTTAGAGTTGTAGCAAAATATTGTAGTTTTCGATGAGCAAGGGAGCTTAGGTTCTTCTAGGAGGATTTATGCAACTGGAATCTTAAAGAAAACAGAGGTGGAATATGAAAAATGATTAGTCAAGGGTTGTGAACCCACATAAATTTATTGGGGGCGTGTGTTTTCATGTGCGATGGTTCTAAGCGCTTATATCTCAAGTTATGGGTGTCGGCGTCCAAATTTAATTGACGACGGGACAAAGTGCACAAGCCCTTAAATATATTAATAAATTACCCCAATACTCTTGAGTGTATGCTCGACCTAATTGCATTCGGCCCAACCCGATTTAATTTTTTTTCAACATACATGCATTTTATTTTTTTTTATCACCCAAGCCGCTTCAAATCTAGTTGGTATCCGCTGGAAGGTTACGAACTCAAGACCTTTGGCCTAAACCAGACGCTCAAGGTGGATAAGGAATTCTTTTTTATTTATATTGTAAAGCCATTTTTCCCGCACTAAGACTCAACCAAATGCACCTTATCTACATCGAGACTAAAGAATATACGAGAGTTCGTTCAACGAAAAAAGAGAACTTGATCCATGACATTATGTATAGTGCACCTTTTCGGGCGCATAAGAATATCTTGCGCGTCATTTCAAATGTCGAACTCCACACATATGAGCTTAAACAACCACTATGCCAACCCTTTCGGGTTGATTTTTCTAACATAGAAGCAGGAGAAAGTGTTTCAGTGGGCACTAACGACAACTAATAAGTGTAATTTAAGGTAAGGGATTTCTTAAAAGCAACTCCATTTTAGAGGAAAAGGACAACCAACCTCGGTGGATATTTGTCAGCTTATAGGCGCCGAATCCATTAACGGCTGTGTTTAATTATATTTGAATATTTCATAATCTTGGAAATGGCCCTGCAATTCTGTAACTCTGTTATATATCCAGGCTTACATCGCCTGATTTGTTATTGCATGCTCTCTAGTTTTGAACATTCTTCATAAATGGCCAATTTCACATCCATGAAAATTTCAGTGATCCTATTACTTCTGTTAACACATGTGAGCGGCTCAAGAGCAATTACTTATCCTGGTCTTAATGTCATAGACCAAGAGTTTCACTCTCCAACACTGGCGGGGCATGACATGAAGGTGAAGCCTGTGTTGAAAAGGATAGATAGCAGACATCTTTTGCGTGAATTAACGCCTGATTTGTTCAAGATGAGGGATTACAATAGGAGGTTAGTTGTGGATAGAGTAGCACCAGAAGGGCCGGATCCTCAACATCATTAACAACCTCCAACATTGTTTTGTCGAGGGACTTAAATCATGATTGCATGGTTCAAAGACACAAGGGTGAATTGGCTCAAGATGGCGAGCTCGCGAGTTGTACTTGTATTGCTTGAGGATTATAGTGTTGTTTTAATTTCCTACTTACATATTTCAAATATGTGTAGTATAAATTATAGTATTGTTTTAATATGCACTTAATATAACATGCATGAGATAGTTCTCATGTACGATGGGTGTAATTATTCGTTATGAGTGCCGACGCTGACATAATGTGTGCCCTGGGCCAAGACTTAAACAGGCCCATATAAATTAAATAATGCGATAACATTTTAAGATGGAAAATTATTAATTAAGTCATCAAAATTAATTTTTTTTTAATAAATATTTTTAATTAATAACGTAGCTAAATCATTTAATCTTTCATAGGACGTGATATAACGAATATAAGATTTTATTAATTTTACCTCTAAAAACTTCTTTCGGTGGAAGCAACCGTAATGATTATAGTTAAAATTATTTTTTAAACGATGCACGCATTTGAAAAATAATAATTCATGCTTTTAATATAATCTAACACTTCAATTACTTTTTTATGTTCTTTTGGTAATGAATCTTTCAAAAATTTCAATTGTAAAAATAATTCATTTGCATCAATATCTGAAATTGTGTCATATGTCAAAAAATCTTGAAGCTTAATATAAAAACTCTTCAAACTATCATCATCTAAAGGCTTCAATTTGTTCAAATCAAACAAAAATCAAAAGGTGTCTTCATATTTTTTAAATTGTTCAAATCTAGTCTTAAGTGAGTTTAGTTCTTGCTAAATTACATGTAAAAAGAAATTAATTCTAATTGTCGTACCCCTTCACTAGAATTTTCATCAAAAAAAAATTTCTATAAATACATTTTTCAATAAAGACAAGCTCAATGTTCATTTCTTTAGCAATCTCTTTAGCCTCATTCATAGAAAATTTAAACCCACCTTCTCTTTGAATTTCAAAATAACATATGTTGTAAAAGTTTGTTGACTTTATAAACCACATTCGAAACATTATACCAAATAACCATGTTAAATATGATTTCAAAGTTACCAAAAAATCTAACTAGTAAGTCATGACACATAGTTTTGTCGCTTCATCCGTATCGGGTTAAGTATTCTAAATCATCTCTAATTTGTGAAAATTGGAGTCTAATCGCTCTCAAAATTTTAATTTGATTTTCCCAACATATTTGTTATAATGGCTTAAGTGTGAGAAGTTTTAACATACTGTTTGAAGAATAAGTAAATAATATATATATATATATATATATATATATTTATCCAAAAAATATTTACATATAATACAAGAATTAATCATATCAATAAGTGCAAGATTAAGACTATAATAACCACAAGATATGTAAAATACTAGGATTTATTTATAGTATCCAAACAACTTGAGAGGGATTTATTGATAGTATCCAAACAACTTTTGTGTGTGTGTGTGTGTGTGTGTGTGTGTGTGTGTGAGAGAGAGAGAGAGAGAGAGAGAGGCCTCAAAAAATCCTATTCCTTTTACTTTTTCAACTACAAATAATCCTATAAAAAATCGTATTAAGTGGTGATGGGTAATGGGTTATTCAAGTAGTGTTGGGTTAAATTTGGGCCTTTTAAATATATAAATGTTGTTTTATTATGAGCATTTTTTAGTTAAATCATAAATCCAAATGTACAACTTATTTTTTAATTTTGGATTTGTAAAGTGGCTAATAAAAGTACCCTTTTTTTTGGTATTTTGGGGCTCCTAGTTTAAGTTGTAAAATAATTTTTTTACATAATTTTTAGAATTTGGGGACCCTCGTCAATCGGGAACCCTTGGTGGGGCCGCCTACTTTGCTTATATCCAGGACCGAGCCTGTCTCCAATGCCTTTGGCGATCTCGATATGCGTACTATAAGAGAAATCACAATTGGCGGCGAAAATTTTTATCACAAAACCAAATAAAAAAAATCCGTGCAAAAGATAATTCCATCGCTAATTCCTTGTCGCTAAAGTATATAGCAAAGTGAAAATATTCAATGGCCAATTATCTAACTACGTGTGATAGAAATCATCGTCGCTGCCTTTTGTGTTGATTTAAGTGATGAAACAATTTGTCACCGCAAAATTCAATATCTCGTTGCAGAAAGCTAAATCTCACGCTTGATGAGTTGCAAATAAGTGGTCATGTGATCTTTGTTATGGAAGAATGAGGCTTATTAATTACGAAAAAGACTTGTCACAAATTATAGTATATAACTAAAATTAGCAGCGTAACGCGGTGATGACATTTGTCGCATATACAGACTACCATGTGGACAAAGAACTAAAATTGGCAGCGGAACGCGGTGATGACATTTGTCGCATATACAGACTACCATGTGGACAAAGATAATTAAGATTATATTACTTAACTAATGAAACGCTTGTTCGCTGACGAATCCTTTCACATTCTTCTAAATAAATTTAAGACAATCTTTTAAAAACAGTAATCAATTAATTAATTGGTTGTGTCTGTAGCTCTCCCAATCTATGGTCTGTTCACCTCTCCTGAATTGATTTAAAACCATCCCACTCCTCTCTTTAAATGCAGTTGTCCCCTCCGTCCCGAAATCAATTATACCCAATTTCTCATTCTCCTAAGCCTATAAATAGCGATGATGACCCCATGTTTTTAGATCTAGGTGGATCCAAAGCTTCTATACACCCATTCTTATTTATTTTATTGGGTGGATAGTATATATCATTCAAATAGTGATGAGGATGAGATTGTTGATGAGACAACACTACACCAAAAACAGAAATCTGGCACGGTTTAAAACTGTGTCAGATCAAATCTGGCACGGTTTTGAACTGTGTCACAATCAGGTGTTTCAAAATGGCAATTTTTTTCTGGCACGGCTCAAAAGTGTGCCAGATTCAGCCAAACAGGAACACTTCTGGCACACTTTTAAACCGTGCCAGAATTTGATATTTTTGGCATACTTTTGGCACAGTTTTTAACTGTGCCAGATTCAGCACAATTTAAAAAAATTTGGCACAATTCAAAATCGTGCCAAAATATGATACACTTTTGCTACGATTTTTGAACTGGGCCAAATTTTTTATAAAAAAAAAATTAATTATTTGAAAGCACAAAATTCACAAATTAATAATATTGGGCGTTGTTAATAAACTAATGTACATACAAGCATCAAAATATTACAAGTCTTTAACAGTTCACAGCCCAAAAAAAATTGCGCAGAGTTTCCTCTATTTTCTGGACATTCCAAAACCTGTTAATACAAAACCTGCCTAACATAAAGCCCACACGGCCACAAAATATAACAATTAACTTACAAAAGCCCACACGACCATAAATGTCAACAATAAAATAACAAAAGACCGCACGACTATGACACAAAAAAATGGAATCATGAATAAACCCCATGTTGTAAACCATTGAGTTCTCTATATGTTCCACGTGAAAAAATGCCAACTATAAATTGTTATCCTGCACAAAAAAATAGGATGCAAAAAAGATACGATATTAGTAACCCAATAATTTACAAAAAAAAATTTACTCAAACTAAAAAATTACATATATGAGTGAAAATTATCGTCATTCTCTCAAATCGGAAGACCCGGAACTACGCGGTCAGTTCCTACAAGTTACATTGGTCTCGTGCGAGGTGTTCGTGCCTCCTACGGGGTTATTTGGGGGCTGGTTTGGATTTTCACCCCTTAACGGCTTGTTTTTAAGTCAAAATGTGATTTTTGCAAATTATCGTTATTCTCTCAAACCGGGAGACCCGGGACTACGCGGTCAGTTTTTACAGGTTACATTAGTCCCGTGCGAGGTGTCCGTGCCTCCTACGGGGTCGTTTGGGGGTTGGTTTGGGTTTTCACTTCCTAACGGCTTGTTTTTAAGTAAAAGTGTGATTTTTGCAAATTATCGTCATTCTCTCAAACCGGGAGACCCGGGACTACGCGGTCAGTTCCTGCAAGTTACATTGGTCCCGTGCGAGGTGTTCGTGCCTCCTACGGGGTCGTTTGGGGGTTGGTTTGGGTTTTCACCCCTTAACGGCTTGTTTTTAAGTCAAAGTGTGATTTTTGCAAATTATCGTCATTCTCTCAAACCGGGAGACCCGGAACTACGCGATCAGGAAGTATTACCTTGAGGGTTTCGGGAAAAAAATTGTGAGCGAAAGAGAGAAAGAAAAATGATTTTGGGACTGAAATTGGATTCCATAACTGTCGGCGTTTCCTACCCCCTAACTCCATTGACCAACCTCTGTAACCAGAACCAATACCCGGACAACAACCTCAAACCGGTTGTCCACGCTTACCTAACCCATATCCATCCACGCTTTAGTGTATCAAAGCATACACAGCGAGGGGGGTTGATGCCGGTGCACACCGTTATCGCAAGACACACAGAGAGAGAGAGAGAGAGAGAGAGAGAGAGGGGAGGGGTTGATGCCGGTGCAGACACAGCGAGGGGTCGGAGCCGTTGAGCTTTTGGTCGAGAGAAATAGAGGGGGAGCGGGATATTGAAGATGAGAGAGGAGAAAGAAGAGGGAAAATTAAAAATAGAATAAAAGTTAAAGTGTAATTATTTTTAGGGTATTTTATACTTTAGTCAAGTGTACTTAATTTTGGCACACTTTAAAGCAGTGCCAAATTTTGGCATTGTTTTAAAGTGTGTCAGATTTCTATTAAACCATGCCAAAATCTGGTACAGTTTTAAACTGTGCCAGATTTTTAATATCAGGGTGTGCCAAAATGCTGTTTTTGGTATCGTGCAAAGCCAACAATTTTGAACACAACTGAGGTTTTCATTTCTCAAGAGGCGTTGATTCGTATCAGAGCTCCTTAGAGACATACTTTATTCGTAAAATTGGTAGGCCAACATCTTCCCTTTTATAATCTTTTTTTAAGGTCGAGCAAATTATGGAAATTTAAAATAATATGGAAGCAACTGGTGTTGGTCTTTTTTTGTCTTGAAATTTAAAAACCAAGAGGATTATACTGCTGCTTTGATAAGGGGTTTACTAATAACCATTTTAGTGGAAGAATATTTTTTTGTCAATGTAAAGAAATTATTTTAAATATGATTCTTTGGATTTAAATTCATAAGCTACCTCTAATATTATGATAAAAATATTCTTAAGGCATTGCTAAATCTTTTGGAAGAATAGTTGAACTTGATGTTTATACGGGTTCTACTAAATGTGATAGGTTCATATGTGTGTTGGATTGAATTTAAAGAAACCTAATCATACTTATTAAGGGGGTAGGTAATTTTGCCGCACATATACACAATAAAAGGAAGATAGGTTTGCTGAAAATCTCATTGCTTGGATGGATGATAAAAAACCTATGTTGGATCTTCGAGTTGATCAGTATAAATTCGATGATGTGCTCATTCAATACCCGATATTCGATCTATCGTATACTCTAGAATTGAATAATTTTTTTTATTGTATAATTTAAGAAACATTTTTCCTTATACATTTTTAGTGTATATTTTAATAATTTTGTTAAAAAAAATGCATCGCGGGATTTGCATGCTAGTGATAATTTTACTTTTAGAGGGAAAATTATAATCATTACCAAATTTTTATGACCATTAAATTCTATATGCAGCTATAAATGAGAATTTTCGCTCATGATAATTTTACATTTTGCAACAAAATTTAATAGTTTGCTTGACCATCAAAACATTGGCCATGACTAATAACTAAAGCTAAAAATTATACACATCACTAAAAGCTATACATCCACCTTGTCATACGAAACAAAATTATATCTGGTCAGATGTCGATCTGCTACAATACCATATGTGCTGGTCTCCACCGCTGACGTGCACAGCATGAATCGGTGATAACCACTACTTGCACTGTACTTTTTCAGTTGGAAACGCCGACAAAGTTCTTCACCATTGGTCTGTCACTACAACGTTTGGTTCTGAAGAATATACATATTTTTTTAAAATTTCGTTTGGTTTTGCCAATCATTTAATTTTTTAACTAGGATCCAAAAAATGTTATTCAACAATTTTTTTGAGAATTTGATTACATTCTACTGCAAAATGAATCCTTAATTATATTAAAACTTGTAAAAAAAAAATTAGGCAAATCATTATTTGTATGTGGCAAATTAAATGTTAACCAATTGTTTTTATAGATTATAAATTTTTATGACATGTTATAATGTTGGTTCTGAATGCAGGACATTAAACTTCTTTATTGTAAAAATAGTCCTTATTTTTTCTAAAATGATTTTATTTTATTTTAAAATACCTATTGTGCCCTTATATAAAAATATATTCAAAGCAATAATTGACCTCCAGTCACCAGCCATCGGACCAAGTTTTTGGTAACCGGATTTGGACATCTCCAGTGACCGGAGGGCTTCCGGTCACCATTATTCAGATCAACGACTACAAATATAAAAAACATAAAATATACGTAATTTTTAAATTTTTGAACACAACTGTTTTTTGTTGCACCATTTGCAATCGATCCCCCTCTCCCTAATCGACGAATGTGCAAACTATAAATTAAATTTACAGTTTATCGTTGTAAAATTAAATTTGCAGTTTGCATATTTACATTGCAAAGTTTAAGTTTGGAGTCTAAATTATATGCATTCTTCGTAAAAAAAATAATTTCAAAAACACTGAACTATCACAAAGTTCTAACTTGGACAATAATCAAGCAAGATCACATGAAAAAGAAGTTATAAAAGATAACTAAGACATCACTAAATCATGAAACCATAATGTATGATGGTGAACTAACTCGTTTTTTCCAAAAAAAACCACTTCCAAAAAATACAAACCATATTAGTGAACTAACCCATTACTCCCAACAAATCGTCTCTATAGTGACGGATTCAGGATTTTTTGTTAGGGGGACAAAGTTTCAATTGGTGCCGGGTTTCTGGGGCGAGAGCCCCTGATGCGATTTTTTTTAGTTAATTCGAGTTTTATACAAGCTATAGCTTTAATTCGAGTTTTATATAAACTTAATACATTTTTTATCCTAAAAGTTGCAAACCCAAGTGCATTAAAATATTGTTCCTGAAGTGTATATACAATCATTTAATGCACTTGGGAGAAAAACTTGTTAAAAAATTGGTACAACGTCACTCTATAAATATAGAGAATGATTTACAAATAGAGGTGTTTATAGGAATGAGTGTACTATTAACATAAGACAAATGTTTGAAAGTCCTATCCAAAAAGACCTTCTTTTATTTCGGATTTTTTTTTTATAACATGTTCATTTGCAGAGGAGGATGTTAGTTTTGGCTTTTTGCATTTTACCAATGCATGCCAAAAGTGACTAGCGGTGGTTATCAACTATTTTGGTGAGTATTTGGCCTATATCAATATCGTACCAACTTTTTATGTATATTCGGTATCTGTAGTTTCCGTTTTCGATTTTCTAGAATCACTTACCAATACCAAACCGTGCAGTACATGACTTTTTTAATATTTTCTACAACTTTTTATCTCGATTATTTCAATTGTTTCCAGTATGTTTAGTTTAGTTTCTCTTATTCTTTTAATATTGTTTGCTTCTCGATATTTTCAATTTCCAAATTCAATCACTAAACTATCAAATAACATATAAATGAATATGCATGGATTCTACTTAATTTGCATAACCACTCCCTCTCGTTGGAAAAGGCAGAGTCGTAAAAACAACACGTATTCAAAGAAAAGAGAAAATTAACAGATAGTTTTTACATTGATGAAAAAAATTAATCATTGAGATTACTTTTAAAATTAATTGTTGTGAAAATTGACTGCAATTAATGAGAGAAATTAAAAAACATAATATATTTTTAGCATTTAAAACCATATTTTGCAACAGTAGTTTTGGTGTTTTGGTAAGATAATTTTGTCAAATCCCTTTTTTACATGTCTAAATCAAACCAACAAAAAAAATCGGTAATTTTGATTTTCTATAATGAAAAATAATTAACTAAAATCATTATTCTTTGGTCCAAAACGAAAAGGTGAAAATACTTAGGCTCCGTTTGTTTGTCAGGAAAATTAAGCGAGAAAATGATTCCCGAAAAAAGTGAAGTAAAGGAAAAGGAAAATTATTTTCCTCTGTGTGTGGGGTTAATAGGAGAAAAATTGTAAGAAAATTATAAATAAAATAAAAAATTATATACATATACACATATATAATTATAATTTCATAATAAATATAAATATTATATATTTCTTATTTCAATCACTAGAAAATATGATTTAAATTAATAAGCATCCTTTAACACAAGCATTAGTAAATATAAATAAAATATTATGAACATTTAATTAGTAAAAATATCAATATATAGCGTATTATTATGAATATTTATTGGTAATATAATAAAAGTAAAAATAATAATTTATATGGTAATATAACAATTTTTCTTGAACTTTCCTGCAAAATCCTAGATCTTTGGCATGATGTATTTTGAAGGAAAGTTTTTCCTGCAGGAAAGTTTTAGGATCATTTTTTCACAACTTTCCTGCTAACCAAACACAACAAAAAGTGCAGAAAAATTATTTTCCTTCACTTTTCTTTTTCTTTCCTGACAAACAAACGCAACCTTAAGTGTAACTACCCCTAATGGTGAATCACAGTGCCCCAATATCGCAAAGATGTGTACCTAAAAAATCATCTAAAAGTTATTGTCAATTTTCACTCCACTTCGCAACCAAGATTCTGCTAGCCAGAATCCCAAGCGACATCCATTGTCCAAATTTGAAAAATATTATCATTAGTGTTTAAATATTTTTTAAAAAAATAAAATAACTCATTTAATGCCCAAAGGGTGAAATTGGTATTTTTAAAAAAATAAAAATAAATTAATATAGGTAGAAAGAAGGGGCATATACCAAATAGTCCCTCGAACTTTTTTTAATACACGTTTAGTCCAAGCCTTTTTATTTTGCACCAAAAAATCATTCACCATGCCAAAAAGGGTTTATCATGCCGCTGGCGCGAACCTTTAAAGATAAAAGAATAAGAAACTTTTTGGTATAAAATAAAAGGCTTGGACTAAGTATGTATTAAAAAATGTTTGAGGGACTTTTTGGTATTTGATCCTAAAAAGAACTAAGAATCTGATATTTTAAGAAATATTAATTTGTCACCGTTAAAAGGGTAGGTATAATCAATTATACTAGGAATATTAGATTTGAATTGCAGTTTATTTTTTTAGTGTTAGACTTGAGCGTATTAGGATAAGTTCAAAATTTGACTCCAGGCCTCAACCTTACCCGGCTTCCTTCCATTCTGCCATTGTTCAGTAGGCACCCAAATTGAATCTAATGTCCAGGGCCCAATAACCATTAGGGCTAATCCTAATTAACAGGGCCCGCACCAAAGCTGAGGGTCACCAGGATTATGTTCTCGGAAGCCATTTTTTGCCCTTTGACCAAGACATACACATCCTTTCTATATTCAATAGTTGATAACCCAATGGCATAAACAGTGGTGGATAGAGGAGGGGGGGGGCTGGGCCCCTGCAAACAGGCATTAATTTCTAGTGGGAGATTGAGATTAGGTAAAATTAAATATGGCTTGTTAATAGGTAGGCCCCCACAAATGCTCCAAACTTGAACTAAAACGAAAAAACATGGCTGGTGGTGGAGTTAACTTAGACGTGGTTGGTGGAGTTAAAGTTTTTAACAAAACAAAAGGATAAAAGTGACTTTTTAATGTTTAGGTTAAAAAACCAAACAAATCCAAATGGTGTACATACAACAATACAACAAAAGAAAGATAAAGAAACTTTCAAAAACACAATGACGCCACCGGAAGAAAAATTTCTTTGTGAAGGTATTTTTTTTTCTTTGCATTTTTTTTTCAAGTTGCGCTTTCAAGATTCAATTTTTTTATTTCATTCTTTCTTTTAATAAAAGGAAAAAAGTAACAATAAAAACTAAAAGATGATTTTTGTAAATGCTTAGTGTTTAATAAAATACTTTGAAATAGTATTGTTGATAAGAAATAAATTTGTTTATTTAACACTTTTAATTTTGAAACTTTCATTTACAATTTTGAAACTTTCATTTACAATTTAATTTTGCAACAACGGAACGTGCATTTTCAGACATGAGTCTCGTTAAGACTAAGCTACGGAACAAGATGGGGGATGACTTTCTTGCAAATTATTTGATTACATATATCGAGAAAGAAATTGCTCGAAATTTTGAAGTTGATGACATTATAGATGACTTTTATGAAATGAAGGAACATCGATCACAATTTGCAATACCAAAAATTCTTATGTAGTTAGGGTCATTTTTTTTATAATTATCCGTGTTAATGGTGTCCATGTTAGTAAAGATCTACGTAATGAATTTTTGGGATTAATTATTCATTTACTTTACTTGTTCATATTTATATTTTATTTACTTAATGCTTTGGCCCCCCAATATAAAATTGCTGGATCCGCCATTGGGCATAAACCTCCCTTTGACCAAGGCATACCCATTCACATACACTTTTTTTTATCAGAAAAATGCTATACATTTGGGCATATAGCATACCCTTTCAAGGCTATATCTAGTATTTAAATGCCCTACAATTTTCTACATTTTTTCTGCGTGCGACTTTGTTTCTCAGCATACTTGGGACAGTTTTCCCATTTCAAGGGCATCACTTTGAAGTGTAAGCCAAATTTCTCTTTCACAACTTAATGCTTCAAGACAAATAGATGTTTAGTGCCAATTCCCTTAGAGCTGAGACGATGATCCCACTTTTATTTTTGCTCAAAGATAATAATTTTTTTTAAATAGATCAATGGTCAAAACCTTTATCCAACAACTTGTATGTTCTCCGCAGGCATGCCATCAGCTAAATTCGACCCAAAACAGCTAGCAGGGTTATTCTCATCACCCACATTAAATTTAGCATGTATATACAATTATCATTGATATATAAATTAAATAACATGACTAGCTAGGCAAGTCAGAGAGTATATATTATCATGTCATTGCTTGCGTACAAGAAAGTCCGCTCCTGTATAGAAATTGCAGTGAGCTTTGGAATTGATTTCAGCCAAAAAACGAGTACCCCACGTACTTGATCTAGAACATCAAGGGCATAAGTCAACGTAACTTGGTATATCTAAGTTGGATGTTCATAACATAATTGTCTAATTACAAAAACAGCCCAAAATGTATGAGAAGATCCAGTATATATACATGACTTCACTTTTCAAAAGCACTAAGGGGGTCATTAGGATCAATGTCCCCAATGAGTGGGAGCTCAATGGACACAGTTTCCAGACTTACGCCTTCCCCCCTTAGACTCTCAATCACTTCATTGAAAACAATCATGTTGCCGCCCTGAGTAAGGTGCAAACCATCGCTGCATTTCAAATAACATGAAACCATCACAAAATTTAACTACTCCAAGGGTGTGTTTTTAGTCCACACCCCAAATTTGTGAGTTCCTCACATTTAACCCCACAAAAATATAACCGTTGGAAAAAAGTCGCATTCTTTTATGAGACTTTCTTCCGGTGGCTGCTTTTGATAAAATTATAAAAATGTGCTCACGAACTATTATAAATAAATACCTAGGTATTTTATAAGATGTCTACATAGTTTCTATTCAATATCCTTGTCCCTGATTATCAAAATAAGTCTATCAGATGTAAATCACCTCATGAAGCTACTCCTTTACATTTCTACTGTAAATGTTAGAATCATGTAGCCACATATGGAAAAGACTTACTGCCCCCAAGAGATATGAACAAAGATAAAATGTAGGAGTACCTTAAATGAGCTTTTTGCCAGTCAGGAAACTGCTGCATTTTGGTCCAGAGATCTACAACTGGGATTCCGATTTCTCTAGCAACACCAACACATGCTTTGGCATAGGCACCAGCAGCTTCATTTGTTCTCTCCGGCAAACCCAATTTATTCTCAGTGAATGGATATCTGCATTTTTTTAATTATAAATTTAATATTTTCCCTGTTGTGTATAATTGGATTACACAATCTCTGATGGCCAAAAAATCTGAAAGGAATGAAAAGAAACTGTAAACTGTAAGAAACCCCCTATTTATCTCGCTGATTCCAGTCTTCCAGATACCCATAAGCATTGTAAATATGAAAATAGTTGAAGGACTTTTTTTGCAAAATTTAAGTTCAAAGAGGTCTGTGCAATCAAAGAGAGTTCAGGGGTTTCTTGTAATTTATTTACCCATACAACAAAACTATTTGTATACATGAGAATCATTTGAAGGGAGAGTATTATAGAACTTTACAGAAGACGCGCAGCTTCATCGATTGGGGGAGGAGTGATTAGGAGAATGTGAGTTGTGGGCCATCGATTCTGTAACCCAACAATAACAAAAGCATTAAGTAAGCAAAAAACCTTGCAACAAAAGAAATGCTTCCGCAACATTTGGGAACCTGAAAAAAAAACTTACTCATAGAACAATAAGGTGTATTATATTTTTTCATTCCATTTCATTAAAGAATATTATGTGTTTCCCTTAGCAAGACAACCCTCTTCTGCAGATTCACCTCTAGGCCCTGTTTGGTTCGAGGTGAAATACTTTCACCTCTGTTAAGAATATGTTCACCTAGTAAAGCTGTAATCTTAGTTTGTATAAACTCTAAATAAGTGTACAAGCTTAATTTTAAACAAAATTTTACTCCGGATAAGTGAAAATACTTTTCAACATTTAATTTTACAGTTACGTGAAAATATTTCACCTTGAAACAAACGAGGCCCTAAAAGCTTAAATATACTTGAACATAATGCAGTTGTAAAATCGTCACACTAAAAACTATAGAACTGTTCACCCATCCACATGTTACTAATACCAAAGAGATTGTCGGACATACAAGAATTATTAAGCAGAAGTGATTGTCACTTCCAATCAAATCCTAGTAGACAATTATCTATGGTGGAAGGTTCCCCATGCGAGTGTAAATTACAAAAAAATTTACACCCCTCAATAATTGTATGTGATGCATTATTTAATAAACCAACTGCTGGATTTGTTGCCTATAAAATGCATCCAAAATATTATATTAATTGGATATTAACAATCGCATCCAAAATTCTTCTCACTATATATTTTTAATTTCAAAAACACAATCATGACGAGATACACGTAACCTCCCATTAATTTGATTTTGACATGCACAATCAGTGTGAGAAATTCTTTAAATCTCTTGGACTCTAGGAAAATGTAATTGGTAGAATCTTACATAATACATGAGAAACATGGAACTGGTCAATCAGAAAACTCTCCTACATTATTTTCTCTCTTTTCTCAACTAGGAGGAGTTTCCTGAAGTTTTCTGCATATTAGTATACGCCTTTCTCTATTCATTCTAATTTCAAGGAATAAGTCTGTACAAAGTGAAAAGGTAAATAAGAGAATATTATATATATTGATAATGGAGAAAGAGATATACAATTGTATGTTAAACGTGTGTATTACAAATGAAAGGAACTAATCTATTTACAGGAAAGTTTACAGAGAAGTTATGGGGTGAAAGGAGGCTATAGGGAAGAAAATATGGTGGACAGCAAGGGTGGTTGGGTGAAAGTAAATATGGTGGATAATTAGTATGGTTGGGTGGAGTAAAAATGGTGGACAGCTAGGGTGGTTGGGTGGAGTAAATATGGTAATTATGATGGTAGGGTAGCTTGGTGTGATGACTTTAACACAAGATGGAGAAGACATCAACTTGAGTTCTGAAACTAACGTTGCATTTTTTTTTTTTTTTTGAGTCTGGAAAGTTTGTTTGTTTGTTGTCTGAATACAAATTATTTGGATCATTTTAACCTTATATTTATTTTATAAACAATATATGTAGTTTTGATGTAACATAATATATATGACATCAAACTTACATTTAAAACATTCACGAGCACAAATAAATATAATTACACACAATATGCTATTTAATATGTAAAATAACATTAGGCATTCCAAATAAGAGGGAATTGCGTAGTATAAAATGTTTAAAAATATGTAAAACTGACTAAGAAGCAATTAAATGTCACAAAATACTAATAAGACTGAACTATAAATCGTAAATTCTACTGAATTATTGATCTGCAATTTGTTCATGTAAATTAATCATTTCTTGTTGCGGTGCTCGTCCAAATATTTGATCATAACTTGGTGGAGCTTCTGCTTATTCACTATCTATTAAAGGCTTGGCCAGCAAGTCCACATCATCATCTTCATATGTCTAAAATAATGGATCATTAAGTGATACTCGATGAAGGAAGTTATGTATTGCCATACATGCGACTACAATGTGTACTTGGGTTCGAAAACTACAAGGAGGCATCCTATGCAACATCACGAATCTATTCTTTAAAACACCAAATGTTCTCTCAATCACATTTTTTAATCTAGCATGTCCATGGTTGAATTTCTCCTTTTTATCTCTAGCTTAACCATCACGCGTAAAATCCGACAACCAGTATCGTGTGCTTTTATATGGGCACATAAAGCCTCTAGTGCGGGTGTATGCAGCATCACACAAATAATACATACCTACAACAATAAAAACAATAAGACAAATACTAATAAACACATATAATAGTTGTAGAAAAATTAATAATAACAGATATCACCTTCAAGGAGCAATGTAACTTTGTTGCTTGGATGACGCAAAGTCTCGTTTAACACTAGTGAATCGTGCACTATCCCCTCCCATCCGGCCATAACATATATAAATTTCATAATAAAATCACATATGGCCACAACATTTTGAAAACATTCCTTTCCCCCTCGTCCTCTGAAAAGGATTTTGTTTATCCACCAAAATATGTGCATTAATTAATGTACCATCAAGTGCTCCAACAGCCCCTTTGAATGGTCCTTCCCTAAGACGTTCTTAATATCAATAAGATCATCAACTTTTTTCATGAGGGGGTCATCAACATTCTCTCTTCTACGATGCTTTTTTGATTGGCGTAAGGATCCCGCATCTCTTTTCCCTCCTTGTTTTGGGTCTAGAGATTTTCTCCCTCCCTGTTCTGAAGTAGCATTGGTATGTACATCCTTAAAGGTATAATGGGTGAAATGAGTATAAAGTGTTTCATTCCCTCCAAAAAAGTCTACATCATCATCTTCAAGTGAACGTTGATTGTGGGGTTCTCTTGAGGTAATGGATGCATAGGGCTAAACGCCTCATCTCCAGTTGCTATGGTGACCTCAAACAACTTCGTAAGAAAATCTCTATCTTTCAGAGACTTGTTTCTAAACTTTGTTGTGTCAGGGTACTTCTATTGAATGCAATCAAATTAAAAATAAAAAGTTAAACTAATGTCTAGCTTATATAATAAATTACTATATGAACAAAACAAATGTTTAATTCTTCCCTTTATAATGCCATCCCGAACGACATTTGACCAATCGAAAGTCCCTGTTTCTGCACTTTACTCATGACCAGTCCTATTCACAAGCACTCTCCAAGCGCCATAAGATTTTCGAAAATAGTCTCACTGGTTCTTTAATTGTTTTTTTATCATATTCGTGATTATATTTTGTTTTCAATTCCTGGATGATCCTATTCCAAGGAGTCTTCAACGAAGTTCCACTATATCATTCCCTGCTAACTTTTTCAAACATCTCTATAAAATCTTTCCCTGAACTAGTGCCCTCAAATTTCGACCGTGAAATTACTTTTGATTCTTTTAGAGACATATTGAACTTATTATATTAGCAACGTAACATCTTTAATTAACATAAAAGTAAAATTATTTTTAAAAATAGAAATTTGAAAAATGTAATTCAATTTTGGTTGTTAAAAAATAACATCATCAATTAAATAACATGTACATATATTTCAATTTTTTTTAATAAATATTCTACATTTAATAAATATAAAATAATTAAATAACATGCACATACAAGGTTCTAAAAGGCACGAGGCGTGGTCGAGGCGTAGAGGTCAAGCCTCAAGCCTTAGAAGCCTAAGCGTAATAAAGGCGTTTTACCGTTTTTATTATTTTAATTATTCTAAGGCTAATAATATAATAAAATAATACATACCTTGAATTTTGAAAATATATCCGTATGTTTGGTAGCCATCTTTCTCATATTCATGTTCCATAATCAATATATAAAATGTATTTTGATTATTTTGAACAAGATATTGGTCCAATTTGTAAAAAATAGTCTTTAAATGGCGATACCATTTCACTAAGGCATCTTTGTTTTAAAAAAAAAGTGCGCCTTAAGCCTTTTACCGAGAATAAGGCGTAATAAGGTGTAGGCGATGCGTTTCTCTCAAGCAACACAGTGTACATATATTAACTTGAGACACATAAAAAAATTAAAGTTTACATTCGTTTCAAAATAAAATTGAAACATTCATATTGTTTTATTTAGCAACAAATGGATAATAAAAGTTCCAATTTTTTAAAAAATAAAAAAATGAATTTTAACATGAGTCGGTGTGTCGTTCACAATGTTTCGAAATCACGAATCATAATTTTAACACAAACACGACATGATAAGAGTCATAATTTTAACTAGTGCACCACACAACACTAGTCTTTATAACACGAGCACGAAACGACGGGAGTTATTATTTTAACATGACTCATAATTTTAACAAGAGAACTATACGACACGAAATTTATTTTATATTTAAAATATATATTTATATAAATGCAAAGATTTAAAATTTATTTTTTAAAATGTTTAATGAAAATTTAATACTGTTTTCGAATACAATATATGTTTTAACCATTTTTAAAACAGTTTTTTTTTTTTAAACAAATTTTTATTTTTATTTTAAACAACAAACGTTTTTTTAACTAAATAGTTTCTAATTATAAAAAAAACACTTAATTGTAAACAACTAAAATGAAGGAGTAGTGTTTCAAGTCTATTTACACTTATATGACACTAGCTTGATGCACACAACTACAATTAGTAGTTACGTACCATTAGGAACAGAAAGATAATCTTATATATTAATAAAATTAATAGTAACATCATTTCCTTTTGTTCCCCACCTTTTTTCAAGCAACTTGACGTAAACTACACGTCAATGGCCAAGAAAATAAACCAAACCCTAACTTTAGAGAGAGAATCAAATAATTTCTTATATTTCAAAATGGAGGAGTGTCCCAAATGAGGAATACAAGGGGTCTATTTATAAGTGGGGAAGGGAAGCACTAAATGGGTCTCTAACCAATGTGGGACTCCTACTTTACAAATAAGCCTAATACCTATTTGTGCTCACCTATGCCCAAACTTACAAATAAACAACAAAACAAAATTAATAAAAATAAAGAAAAATAACAAGAAAATAAAACTGCTAATATGCCCAAAAAGACAATAATGCCCTCAATTCACATCAATCTTCCCCACTTAAAACCAAGCACATCCTCGAGCGCAAAAAAAACATCGGGAATCGTGAGGTAATTCCAAAACTAGATGCCTAGGCGAGCTCACAGTGAGAGACCCACGGAGTCACCCTCCAAAACAGTAATCAGGGAATGCTGGGGAAGCTCCTCGGATGCATCCAAATAGTCGGGTGGATCCCCCATTGCTAATAGGGCACGACATCGTGGAAGGGAGCAGTCAAAAGCTCGGTGACCCATAATGCCACAATTGTAGCACTTGAATGTAGGAGGTCCCGGTGGAGGTGGTACAGTAGTGGTGGTAGTGGGGACTGAAGCTGATACTGGACGAGTAGGAGCGGAGACCGGGGTGAGTGGGCCTCGAGAGGCCGGAGAAGTTGCTGAAGTCGTGTGGTAGGCCTCAACCTTAGTCGCGTACTTGACCGCCTTCAAAAAGGTCAGTATTTCCCTCAACCCGAGGTCGTGCTAGATGTGGGGCAGCAGTCCCAGGATTTAGCGGCTGATCCACTGGTCCTCGGTCTCAAGAAGGCGAGCTCGGGTGTAGAGGAGATGGAACTGCTCTGTGTAATCCACTATAGTAGATGAACCCTGCCGGAGTGTCTGGATGGGGGCAAAAAGATCACGCTCATAGGTCGGCAGTATGAATGTCGCCTGAAGGGCGGCCTTCAGGTCGGGCCAAGTCTGAATGGGAGGTAGTCCCGTCGCTGCTCAGCGATAGCACAGATCATTCCACCACACGTGGGCGAATCCCTGAAATTTGGTGGCTGCTAGGAGAACGCATGAGCGGCCCTGAACCTGCTTGTAATCAAAAACTGTCTCCATCGACGCTAACCAATCCACCATAGCGTCCGGGAAAAATCGTCCATCAAACATGGGGACGTCGACCCCTATATCTCCATGAAGACTCCGAGAGAATAACTGCAGTGTCATGGCCCATCGCATCACCTGGTGCAGGTGCAGCAAAACCCACAGGGATCGGTGGCAGCTGAACAGCTGGTGGATGAGGAAGGTAAGGATGTGGAACCATGGGAGGTGATCGAGTGCGAATTTTGTGCGCGTGTAAGTGCGTGGTCGTTGTTTCGTTTCGCCTACTCAATACAAACAAACATAAATTACGACTGCAATTGCAAGGCAAGCACAGCGGTAAGTCGGGTATCGAGAATCCACAGGGACGAGTTGCTAGAATTTATGAGATTTAATACTCCGAAATAAAATAGCAAAAGGTGATTACAAACTAAAAAGGAAAAGATGCATAAAAGGGAAATGATTATTCTAGGCGAGGGAAGATAAAGCTAGACTAACAAAGAGAGTAAAACTATAGGTTGCGTCGAATATCCCTCACCCGAGTTAATTTGTATAAAATGGATACATGGGTCGACGAGTTATTTAGGATGCGTCTCGTTTCGACAGTTAATTGAACCAAGGGTTGTCACGCCCCTAAATCCGCATAAAAGCCTAATAAGATTTTGGCATCAACAAATACCCCGAAAATTGCCCACGAAATGTCGTAAGCACGGGACATATATGATATGCCCCGTCAAAGCAACACGTCAACTCGAGTGAGTTCAATTCAAGCACAACCTAATTTAAATTAGCTAGAAAGCATGCTAAAAACGCGATAAAGAAAGCGGTAAATAAACACGTTAAAAGCACTGACGGTCCCTAAGCGGGACAAAGCGGGGCGGGTCTGGTGGTGGGGGAGGGATCCACTCGAGGATGCTGCTGTGGGTATCCCTTGTGTCGGTAGATGAAGACGCATCCGCATAGGACAGGGAGAGATCAAGGTGGGAAGGGGTATGGTGTGATGGTGGAATACCAGGGGGAGGTGGGTATATGGGTCGTGGGTCACCATATGATGGGTAGTAACTCTGGGATATGTAGGAAATCCGGGAAGAGTGGGGTAGGGTAAAAAAAAGGGTCGGATGGGGTCGAGAGCGGGTTGGGGAAGATATGAAATGGACGGTCCCAAAAATGGGGGTGGGTTTAGCCTAGTATAATGGGGGTGGGAGTCAAGTTGGGGGTTCAAATCGATTGGGGGCCACTTTTTAGGATTGGTTGGGGGGTGGGCTAGGGTTTCGACACCTAGGGAGTGGGCAGAGGCTGGAGGGAGTCGACCGAAAGGGGGAGAGGTCAGAAGAGGTTCGGTGAGGCGGGTGGTACGCAGCGGAGCAGTGGGGAGGGGAAGGGGCTGACCCAGGTCGGGTCGATGGGTTTAGGGTGTCTTTCGGCAGGTTAGGGGCTGCCGCATGGGGGCAACAGGGGTATGCAGTGGCGGGGGAAAGGCTGGTGGCCTCGACCGGCGCCTGGGTAGTGGCGGCAAGGATGGCATGACATGGGTTTGGGTGTTGGGTTGCTGTTAGGGAAGAAGCAGGGCTTGGGAGGGTGGTGGCTAGGGTTTGGGGCTATTTTGGAGTTGGGACAGCAGGGGTAAGGGGGCTAGGGTTTAGGCCACTTGGGTGGGAGGTGGTAGGAGTTGTTTGGGCCTCAAGTAGTTGAGCCACTTGTTCTAATCTCGCCATTTGTTGCCTCAATTCAAAATTCTCATCTTGTTGTTGTTTAGATCTCTTAGGAGCCATTGATGTAGTGTACGATTTTGATACTACACACCAGTACACCAATCGGGAAGCGACACCTCGCTCTGATACCAATTTGACGTAAACTACACGTCAATGACCAAGAAAATAAACCAAACCCTAACTTTAGAGAGAGAATCAAATGATTTCTTATATTTCAAAATGGAGGAGTGTCCCAAATGAGGAATACAAGGGATCTATTTATAAGTGGGAAAGAGGAGCACTAAATAGGTCTCTAACCAATGTGGAACTCCCACTTTACAAATAAGTCTAATACCCATTTGTGCTCACCTATGCCCAAACTTACAAATAAACAACAAAACAAAATTAATAAAAATAAAGAAAAATAACAAGAAAATAAAACTACTAATATGCCCAAAAAGACAATAATGCCCTCAATTCACATCACAACTAGACATGAAAAGACTCTTCTAGATTGTTCAGAAAAATAAGGGCTCCTGCCAAACATGTGTATGGATCAAAACAAACCACACTGACACAAATAGAGTTATGTATACACTTCTAGCAATAGCACACTTTACTCATCGCAGTCAAAGACACAAAAATTGATAAAGAGCAAATAACACACAACCTGCAACTCAATAAAAATTAGCGTTTCTAGCCAACGATTTGTGTAAAAGAGAAGGCACTCAAAGATAGTGTTTATATGATTTGAGGTTTGTTTATTATTTTTTTGGATAGTTATAGAAATATTGAGTTTATATTATTTGAGGTCTGTTTATAATTTTTTCTTGTATAAAAAAAAATTCCTTGAAAAAAAGGAAGAAGAAGAAGAAGTTGAAACTCTTACACATTTATCGTGTATTTGTGTGTCTATATATAGATTTTTTTACAGAGTCGTATAAATAAAGAGTTTTATTATATCTAGAACTCTTTATTATGTTTTATTTGAGAACGATTCTGATATGGATTATTTGTATTATTGTGATTTCAAATAAATGATAATGGCATTATTATAAATTTATTTTCATTCAGATTTCAGTCATCAGATTCAGAGGGTTTTGAACCTCTAGTGTATAAGAGTTGCATACTTTGGATAAGAAAACATTAGGAACGGATGTTAAATGATTACTACAAGCAGAATCAAAAAACCAAGAAGGGTTACCTTATACAGTGCACTGTGGGGAGTAGTACAACATTTATTGTGTACTTATTGAAAAATGGCTTCTAGATAACTCACACATATAAAGGTGCTCGGAGAATCATCATCATCATCATCATCATCATCATCATCCTTGCCTTAATCCCATCATACGGGGTCGGCCACATGGATTCTATTTTCCATTCTAATCTATTATATGCAATATTATCATTCAAGTTTAATTCCTTAAGATCTCTCCTTATAATGTCCTCCCACGATAGCTTAGGGCGGCCCCTTTCTCTTTTACCCTCCATTTCTAATAATCTTCCTCTTGTTATAGGTGCATCTACTGGTCTACGCAACACGTGTCCGTACCACCTACGTCTACTTTCTCTTAATTTATCGCTAATGAGAGCTACTCCTAACTTTTCTCTCATGTACTGATTTTTAATTTTGTCCTTTCTAGAAATTCCTATCATCCTTCGTAGCATCCTCATCTCACTAATATGGAGACTTTGTTCATGTTTTTTCTTTAACGCCAGACACTCCGCTCCATATAGGGTCACTGGCCTAACAACTGTTCTATACAAAAATTCTTTTAATTTATTAGTTATCCTCTTATCTCATAACACCCCACTTGCTTGTCTCCATTTCATCCAACAAGTTGATATTCTACTCATAACATCCTCATCAATATCCCCATTACTTTGTAACACTGAAC
Organism: Sambucus nigra; assembly: GCA_949130495.1. Taxonomy (NCBI): domain Eukaryota; kingdom Viridiplantae; phylum Streptophyta; class Magnoliopsida; order Dipsacales; family Adoxaceae; genus Sambucus; species Sambucus nigra. The sequence continues at coordinate 332,198,278 of OX422216.1, forward strand.
CTAAATAACGAAATTTATTAGTTTGGTTTATCACTTTTTCTTCAGCCTTTAACATTATGTTATCCGACGCCTCATTATTAAATTTACATTCAATAAATTTCTTTTTATTTCTACTGATTTTTAGTCCCTTAGACTTTAAGGCTTTTCTCCAAGTATCTACTCTCATCGCCAAACCCTCCTTTGAAGTATCTACTAAAACTTTATCATCCGCAAACAATATACATCATGGGACATCTTTTTGTATGTCCTTGGTAATCTCATCCACAACTGCGGCAAATAAGTAAGGACTTAAGGCCGATCCTTGATGTAGACCTACTTTAATCGTAAAGTCATTAGTTTCTCCACACATAGTTCTTACTCTAGTCTTTGTGTTATCATACCTATCTTCAGTAACTTTAATATAACTCATAAGGATTCTTTTTCTCCTTAAATCCCACCAAATTATATCCCTAGGTACTTTATCACAAGTCTTCTCTAGGTCTATAAAGACCATATATAAATTTTTATTCTTACTTCTACATTTCTCCATTAACTGTCTTAATAAGTAAATAGCTTCCGTGGTGGATCGCTCCAGCATAAATCCACATTGATTGTCCCAAATAGTTGACTCATTTTTAATCTTTATTTTATAACCTTTTCCCATATTTTGATAGTGTGATTCATCAGTTTGATTCCTCTATAATTACCGCAGTTTTGTATATCCCCTTTATTTATAATACAAAGGTATTATAGTGTTTTCCTCCACTCATCTGACAAATTTCCTTCTCTTAAAATTTTATTAAATAAACATGTTCACCTTTCTACCCCTAGACTTCCAAGGGTTCTCCACACCTCTATTCGTATTTTATTCGAATCAACCGCTTTATTCTTCCCATTTTTCTTATTAATATATCTACTTCTTTTTCAGTAATCAGAAATACCATTTATATATTCGGTTCAATGTTCTCGACATCTTTTTGGCAATACTCTTCCCGTCTATCTAGAATTTCTTTATCGTTAATTAATATATTTTGATTTATATCTTTAATACACTTAACTGGACCCATATCCCTTGTCAATCTAGCTCCATTCTTTGCCCATTTATATATTTTCTTTTCACCTTCCTTAGAACCTAATTTATTATAAAGATTATCTTATGCGTTTTGTTGCGTATTCCTAAAAATATTTTTTACTTCACTTTTTAACTTCTTATATTTTTCTAAATCTTCTTGATTTTTACTTTTTTGCACTCTTTAAAACTTAGTCGTTTCTTTTGTATTATCTTTTGCACTTCCTCATTCCACCACTAAGTCTATTTTTCAATGAATCTTTTTCCTTTAGTCTCACCTAAAATTTGCTTACCTATTTTCTCGATATCATTCTTTGTTCTTGATCAAATGTTGTTAGCATTGTCGTCCCAATTCCACTTCATGTCTAACATGAGCTTCTGCCTAAATTCAATCTCTTTGCATCCTTTTAAATCCTTCCATTTTATATTTTGATAAACTATTTTCTCTTTTCGGTGCGTAAATCCTTTAATTGCTAAATCTATTACTAATAGACCATGTTGATTTATTAAGCTTTCACCTGGTATAACTTTACAATCTTTGCATGTGTACAAGTCTCTTCTCCTAAGTAAACAATAATCTGTTTGAGTTTTATTCTCTCCGCTTTTTTATGTTATTAAATGTTCGTCCCTTTTTTTGAAAAATGTTTGTTAATGCCAGACCATATGCCTTAGCAAATTCTAAGATAGTTTCCCCTCCTTTATGTCTCTTACCAAAATCGCAACCTCCGTGTATCCTTTAATAACCACCCCGTTCTACTCCTACATGTCTATTCAAGTCCCCTCCTAAAAACATGTTTTTATGCGTAGGACTTTGTTGTAATACTTCATCTAATGATTTCTTTATATTTTCATCTAACTCTCCTTGGGGCGAGTAAGCACTTATAATATTCAATATTGTTTTATCTAAGACGATCTTAATACTTATTAATCTATCTCCCCATCTTTTAACATCCACGACTTTATCTTTCATATAGTGATCAACAACAATACCCATCCCATTTCTATTATTATCTATCCCTCCCGAGTAAAATAATTTATAACCGCCTCCTATCTCTCTAGCCTTTTCACCCTTCCATTTAGTTTCTTGTAAGCATGTTATGTTGATTTTTCTCCGTTTTAAGGTATCCATAAGTTCTTTAGACTTGCCAGCTTGTGTTCCTAAACTTCACGTACTAAATCTAATTTTATGTATGTTATTTTTATTTACGTTTCTTCTTTTAACTAGAGAATCCATCATAAGATTTGAGATCCGTGCATGAATTTTAATGGATAATCAAACTGAGATGGAGATTGAGGGGACCGAAATGCATTGGTGCGTGCTTTCCTACAGTCATTTGGATGATAATTGGGTCCTTTCATGTGACAAACTCTGCATGATCGTTGTGGACAACCTAACCAAGTAAGAGTTTACGTGGTTTTTTTGAATGGTTGTTTCTCGAATAATGAGTTACAAGAGCCTCATTTGAAGTTTGAGATACCAAGTAAATATTTTTGGGATGATGAGTGACAAAAACAGTAGCCACAAATTAAGATATGAGAGTTTTTATTCGAGTTTCTTCTGAAAAAACTCAAAGACAGCATTTTCCAAGATCAGTAGAGGACTTCGGTGAAGAAGAAAGGCTCGTAACAGTTCAAATGTATCATTTAAAGCCATCAGAAAAGGATCCAGACGTTGTCGATCTCTATAAGTAGTGAACTTTTTGATATCAACATCACAAGTCCATATAGGTTCAGAAAGAGGTAACTGATCCCAAATGGAATACATCCTAAAGAGAAAATTATTAATGGACTGATCGGATTCTTTATGCATATGATGAAAATTTCTCAAGAGTTGATATTGATGAGCGGCATCAGTGGTTGTGTATTGGTTCTTTAGAAAATCCCAGATGGCTTTAGCAGATTCAAAACATCCAAATTGGAGACTAGTGGACGTTGCAGAGGTGTTGTGAAACCATGTAATAATTTGATTATTTTTAGCATCCCAATCACCGAACCGTTCGCAAAACTTATTATCAGATTCATTTTCTCCCTTCGTTGGCTCAATAATATCACCACTTAATAATTGCCAAAGTTTGCGAGCTTGGGCCAGATAATATAATAAGGGTCATCTAGTGTGGTGCTAATGGGTTGAGAAACATCAGAGCAGTCCATAAGAGAAAATTTTGGAGAACACAAACCACAAAACTCGAGAACTGTATGAAGGCCGTGGGTGAGATTTTGTAAAAAATTTATTGAGATTTTTTTTTTAGGGGTGGTATACGTAAAAATAGAAAGTTAAAGCTAAAGTTCATAAGATATTTAGGGTCAAAATCGTAAATAGTTTAAAACAATAAACCCTACCTACTTTTACAAACTAAGAGTCGACCACATTTCTTTTCTTTTCTTCCTCTCTCACACATTTCTTTCATCTTTGTCTCCATTCCCTTCCCTTCCTCTCCTCCTTGTCCCGGCATCAGAAGTCTCCACCGCTTTACCACCAATAGCTGGCATCTCCGCCCCTTGTCGACATCCCTCACTCCTTACCACCAACAGCCAGAAAATCAAGGTGTGTTATCATTATTAATTGTTCATACTTTTATAAATACAGAGATATTTAATAATTTGGACATCTTTATCACCATTTGAATCATATTATCTCGTATAACTGTTTGTTCATACTTTTATGGAATTTATACATGTTCATACTTTTATGGATTTTACAAATACCCGTTCATACTTTTATGGAATTTATTGTATAAAATATATATATATATATATATATATATATATATATAGTCAAATTATCAAGAAAAAAAAAAGGAAACTAGAACAAAAATATTCTATTAAAAACTAGCGAGATAATACAGTTAATTATTTTAGGGAGAATACAGTTAATTGTTTATATAAAAAAACATAAAAGTTCGAAAGTTTTAAAACCCTACACGTTTTTTTACCAAAAACTTCTATAAAATTCGAATTAACCCCAAAAAAAATTCGCCTCGGGGGCACCAGCAGTCGAACCCCCGGCACCACTCAAAACTTTGGCTCCTCCTAACCAAAAATCCTGGATCCGCCACTAGTGAGAGTGATATTTGCTACAAGAGAAATGGGTATGAAGGGCTTAAGAGGAATGGGTATGGAGGTGGAGTAATATGAAGTGAACAGGGCATAAGAGTTAGATTGCTAGGATGAGGTTCGACAAATGAATGAACTAACAAAGAAGATGTGGTAACCAAAAGAATGAATAACATAAGATAGGTGGTTTATGGGTATGAGGATGTTGTTGTAAAAAAAATTAATAACAGCACAAACAAATAAAAATAAGATAGGAAAGATTATATGTAGAAGATAATGAAAGAGAATTCAAAACCTTTACTCTAATACCATGAAAAGGTAAATAAGAGATATATATTGATAATGGAGACAAAGATATACGATTGTATGTTAAGGTGTTTATTACAAAAGAAAGGAACTGATCTATTTATAGAATAGTTTACAAAGAGGTTATGGTGTATGGTGGACAACTAGGGTGGTTGGGTGGAGTAAATATGGTGGACAACTAGGGTGACTTAATGTGATGACTTTAACAAAGGACTACAATGCTATGTATTCATGAAGTTACCTTGACGGATATAAAGAAACAGACTACACAATTCATTAATCTTTATATCAATTACGGTGATACTTAAAGACCAACTCGCAAGTATTATGAATCCTATACATAAGCTTGTAATGACGTAAATGACACCAGATGGGAGCAAGAAGAAGACGACTCTCTCTAGAACTCTCTCAAATCAATATATCTCAAAAAGGAAGAATACCTCAAATGACGCTACCAAAGAGTATTTATCGGAAGGAGGTTGCTTGGCCTCTAAGGTAAGAATCTAATTACAATTATGCCCTTAAGCGCCAAATAACCTTCCTTCTTCTAAATACTAAACAAAAGGAAAAAAATAAAATGAATACTAAAAATAAAAGAAAGACAAAAAAAATGTAAAAACAACGAAAAATGCCCTTATTCACATTACTCCCCCCCCCCCCCCCCCCCCCCGCGCTTGAAAGAGTTCGTCCTCGAACTCTGAGGGGAACGCCATCAGTGTCACCATCGAGAATAGTGACCCAGGCTGGGATGGAAACTCCGGTGTCTCCTCAAGATACTCAGGATCACCCGAATCTAGGAGAGCGCGACGGCGGGAAAGGGAACAATCTGAGGCTCTATGGCCAATCACCCAACAGTTGTAACATTTGAATGTGACAGGATGAGTGGGTGAAGGAGGAGGAACCGTGGGAATAGGAGTAGCTGCAGTAGGTGGAGTCACAGGAGGAGCAGAAGTCACTAGTGTTGGAGGTGCTGTCATGGAGCGGCCACGGGGAGGAGGAGCAGACTGATGGAAGGACTCGACTTTAGTGACGTACTCCACCGCCTTAGCAAAGGAGGTTACATCACCTACTGCAGCTACTCCGTAAAGTGAGGTCACACTGAATATAGCTATGAAGGCCGTGGATATGCCGACTGATCCTTTATTCCTCGCTCTCACCGAGGCGGGCACGAGTACAAAGAAGCAGAAAGTGCTCGGTGTAGTCTAAAATGGTAGTGTCATGATGAAGAGACTGACTCGTAAGAAGAGATCACGCTCGTAGGTGGCGGTAACAAAAGCGGTCATAAGCTGTGCACGAAGCTCTGCCCAAGTCTGTATAGGAGGCTGGCCGCCCTAAAAAACACGGCGGTGCTCCAAGTCATTCCACCAGACACAGACATAGCCCTGAAATTTGGTGGCCGCTAGCAGGACACACTAGCGACCTTTCGGCCGCTTGTACCCAAATATCCTCTCCATGGCGACAAGCCAATCAACAATGGCCTGTAGATGGCCATCAAATATCGGGATATCTACCTGAATGTCACCCTGCATACTCCTCGATAGTAACTGAAGTGCCAAATGTGTAATGGCGTCACCACCCTGTAGGGCCAGGGCGTCCTCATCTAGGTCATCCTCGCCTGGCGGAGGCTCAGGAAGTAATGCTCGTTGTGGTCGTCTCTGAGACGGTAGATGAGGAGGGTCAGGAGCCGGTGGTGGTGGTAAAAGGGAGGATGGAGGGGGAATATAAGGTAGAATGGTCTCTCGTGGTGGAGAAGGAGGTTGAGCTGGGACCAACGGCTGGCGGTAGGGACAATGGTTCATTTGGTGCCCTTTTGGTAACACAAAAAACAATGACACTCGGAGAGAGGTACATATAGAGTAACCTTCGAACCCAGAGAGTTAAAAGGAGAGACATCGGTACGCCACTCTATAGGAGGGGGTGACTCAAACTCTGGAGCGGAATAGGGTTGGGGTAAAGGGGGCCATCATGTGAGGGTAGACTAATCCACTACCGTACTCGCTCATGGGAGGCAACGGGAGCGGAATGAACGAAACGGCCATCCCATGTAGAATCACGGTGAGGTACATGTGTCGGGTGACCGGGTGGTGGTGAAATGTGGAAAATAGGTGGGGGCGAAAGCATGGGGAAGGTGAGATGGGACGGGTGAGGGTGTGGTAACCGATGGAGCGGGGGGCATAGAGGGAAGATGGGGAGGTTCGAGGTGTTTTTGTGGATGATGGCGAGGGTAAATGGAGATATGAGGTAAGGGGTGGGGTAATTGTAATGGTTTTGTGGTGGTAAATGGGGGGAAACAAGAATACGGGGTGGAGGAAGGTATGGTGAGGGTACATGGTGGTGTGTTCAGAGTTTGGATGGTGGAGAAGGGATTTTTTGTGATTCGTGATGATTTTGGCGGGTGGGGCATGGTGGTAGAGACTAGGGTTTGTGTTTATGCTTTCTTGGACATGTGGGGTTTGAAACCCTAGGGTTTCTTGTTCAAACTCTTCGTCCATGACCATTATGGAGTAATCTAACACCGGATTAAAGTCGGAACATCGTTGAACACCATCGATTGATTGTAACTAGGTCGAATCTGCCCTCTTTGGACGCCGGAGATTATGGATGATTTCTGCGATCGTTGAGGAGTGTGTCTTGGTCACCGGAGGGGTAGACTAAACCGAGCTGATGCATCATGTACCGGAGAAGGGTGGATCTGCCTTAGCTGTTCAGAAAAGTCCTCGATAGTGGTTCCCTGCCGGTTGGGGATCTGGATCGGAGGGAGGATCATCGTTCGAGTGTCAGGGAGGCCAAACGACCTCGTACCCCTCCTGTTTGGACCAGCGAGTTTTTTTTTTTTTAATTCTATGGTGCCGACGGGATGATCAGAGGCACGTCCGAGTGTGGGCTGGCATTTTGTACTGGTGAAGGGTGTGGATGGTCGGCCAGTGCTGATCGACCCTTTATCGCAAATCGATTTCTTAGAGATCCAGATCTATTCAGTGGGGCAGTACATGCCCTGACCTGGGGTTGCCGAAGGTGTACTATGGTGGTCAATAGTGGCAGAAAGGGACAAGGAGGAAGTCGGCGACAGTGGTGGTGGAATCCTACCACCAATGGTGGTTCCAGTTTAAGTATAATGGGTAATTGGGCTATTTTGGGGTAAAGGGGTTGATGGACAAAATTTGGAGAATTGGGGTTAGGGTTTTGAGATGAATTCAGAGCGGTGTGAGGACGACCAGTGGTGGTTATTAGTGGAGGAAGACGTGTGTCAATTTAATCCATTCGGGGCATCAACCGGTTGATAACCTCCTCAAGATGCACCCTAAAAGTTTCCATGGAGGTGTACTTCTTTCTTGAACCGATCTTAACGTTTACGAGTTTTTGTTTGACAACAACAACAACCGGTGGAGCAAACTAGGCTCTGATACCAATTGACGTATGATGATGCTTGGATTCAGCACCACTAGATAAGTGATGATGAGCTCAAACAGTAGTAACCATGGCAGCCCTGGAGATATGTATGTATAAGTATATTGAAGGAGGTGAGTATAAGAGGAATAAGACAATGATGTATTGTGGTTCAGCCAATTAGGCCTACATCCACTGTGAGTGTGTGATCCACTAAGTATGGGCACTAATGGCCTTGGATACAATGCACATAAGCTCACTCTCTCTCTCTACTGTGTGTATAAGCAGAGTTTTTGCTAGGGTTATAATTATCGATCGATCCCTCTCCCCCCTTGTAGGGTTGTAGGTGACAAGTATATATAGGTCTTGGGGGGTGTAGTGTACCTCCCAAGTATGCATAGTGCATGTGAATGATGATCTAGCCAATCTCCTGCTGACACCTGTAGATGCCAAATGATGACATAATATTACCTCACGTGAGGGGGTGATATTGTTATAACGGTCTTTCACGTGCCATATGAGCCTCATGGGCACTGTTCCACGCGTCTCCCAAACCACGAGCTGTGATGATGTCACCCTCGGCCTGTGATACAAGGCCGAGGGAAAAGTTCCTTTTGGTAGTGAGTCTGGCCTAATTTAGGCCTCGTACTGTCGTACCCTCATAGGGTCGTCCGAGCCTGATGAGGGGTCGGTCCCTTGGAGGGTCGTCCGAACCATGATGAGGGTCGGCCCCTTGAAGGGTCGTCTGGGCCTGATGAGGGGTCGACCCATTGGAGGGTCGTCTGGACCCTGACGAGGGGTCGACCCCTTGGAGGGTCGTCCGGACCATGATGAGGGTCGGCCCCTTGATGGGTCGTCTGGGCCTGATGAGGGGTCGGCCCCTTGGAGGGTCGTCTGGACCATGATGAGGGTCGGCCTCTTGGAGGGTCGTCCGAACCATGATGAGGGGTCGGCCCCTTAAAGGGTCGTCTGGGCCTCATGAGGGGTCGGCCCCTTGGAGGGTCATCTGATATATGTTGAAAGGTCATCTTGACCCCGTCCAGGTGCAGGGCGTCCTCGGCCTGGCCGAGGGTATATGTGGGTATATCAATCACCCCCCAGCCCTTAGCCATTAATGTTGTTGAGATGGCTGAGGGATAGTGTTTCCTTTGAGATGAGTGTATGGTCAGTTAGATGAATGACACCTGTCGAGCTGATGTGACACTTAGGCATATATCCGTTGTCGTTTCAATTTCCAAGGCATGGCGGCTGCACACCTAACCTGGGACTTTGTGCCCTAATAATGCCCTCCTCGTGGGCTGTGTTTTGCCTTGGTTAGTGGGCCCACCCATTAGCAAGGTATTTAAGCAATTTTTGAAATCATTACTTTTCTTCTTCTTCTTCGCGCCTGAACTCTCTCTCTCTAGAATTCCCACAGCTCCATAGCCATTTCTACGATTTCTTCTGCATCAAGCCTCGCTGTTCTTTCTCAGGTAATCTCTCTGCCCTAGTGATCTCTTTATCTTCCATTACTGTTTGCTTTCTTGCTCTAGGCCTGTAGGACTTTTCTTTGGCTGTTTTACTTCCCTTCGGTGTCTTCCCCGGCGAGTTGTTCTTGAGTGTTCTTGACCAAAAACCTTTAATTTTTGGTTTTGATCCAAAAGTCCAACTTAGTCAACTGTCAACTTGTTTGTGATTAGGTTAGCCAAATTCTTCTAAGTGTAGGGTCTCCCTCTTAATGCTTAGGAGGCTTTACAATTTAGCTGAGGAATTCCCTTCCCTAAGAGAGAAATTATTTGTTAAGATCAGACGAGTAGAGGAAGAGGAGAGAAGACGAGGGGCCGACCCTAATTGGGTACGACCCATTTTTCCCATTCCTCTAGCCACAATAAAACCATCTGAGTCTTGTGGGTCGTCCTGTCATCCAGCCGAGAGTCAATCGTGCGAGGGGGAGATGGATGAGAGAGCATCGTCACCACCCTTCTGGGAGGAGAGAAACGTCTGATCTTAGCCCAGGCCGAGGGTGTGGTCCCTTCCGAGGCTATTCCTGTGACAACTTTATCCCCCCATGCCTTCCAGATGGCTTTTCCTCATGGGCCTCTGACAGGTGATGAGGTCGAGGGAGAGGGGACTGAGGGTGATGGTGAGGACTCAGACGCTGACCCAGTTGACACCTCCCACGCCTCGGCTTATGTTTCATCCATCAGGGATAGGGGTGGAAATTCGGGTTAGTCGTGTCATTTTCGGGTCGCGTTGATTTTTATTTGAGTATAAGTTTTGGGTAATCTTAAATGTATATAAGCTAATCGTGTCAATTTCGGGTCATTTCGGGTTATTACCATAAACGGGTTATCGAGTCAAAAATTGTCAGCCTTAATCAGGGATCGTGACCTCCTACTGTGGAGGCATACATTTGGTGTGCCCCCCAACATAAGTAGGAGGGTCCCCTCTGAGTCTGAGAAAGTCTTTGAGGGTGAAGAGGGAGAGATCGCAGTATATGAACAGATGTTTAAGGTCGGTGTTAGGTTTCCTCTGTACCCCGCCATAGTCAATATATTGTCAGCCCTCGGCGTTGCCCCCTCTCAGCTTCCTCCCAACTCCTGGAGGACGATCCTCGTCTATGTCTCTTTGTGGAAGAATACCTTCACTGACTAGCCTTCAGCCGATGTGTTTTTGGCTTGTTATAATATCACTTCCTCGTCTAAACAGCCTGGGTACTATCATCTGGGGGCGAGGAAGTCTGATAAGAAACTTCTCCACGTGGCACAAACCTCCAACCACGATTGGAAGAAGAGATTTTTCTTCGTCTCTGGAGAATGGGAATTTGTCGCCGAGGCTCAACCTTTGGGCGATGGTCCGAGGGTTCTAAGGAGATGGTCTAACCCCTCGATGAAGGCTAGGTCAGACCCCGGCCTTAGTCTGGATGAAAAGGATATAGTGGAGTATCTGAGAGAACGAGGGAAAGAGGGTGGACTTGCAAAGTTTGAAGATCTGATGACCCCTCGGTTCCTCAAAGAAGCTAGTCTGAGGGTCGGCCCCCTGACAGAGCTATGTGAGTTATTATTATTTTTTTTGCTCAATCTTTGCTTTTTTCCGTGTTTCATCCTTGCCTTTGTATTTTTCTAATGTGTCGTCTTCTTTTCAGGTCGTCCTGCAGGTGTCTCTGATTCTCTTTGGGAAATGACTGCTCCAAGCTTATTATCTGGCTTAGGCAAGAAGAAAGGCAAGGAGCCTCAGCAGGCTCCGAGGAAGTCGAAGGCCGTGGGGACGACACCCGTTGATCCTTCCGCAGATAGCCACAAAAGAAAAGGTCCTGAAGTTCCTGTTGACCCTCGGCCTGATTCGAGGACGAGGGCGAGGGTGGAGGCATCGAAGGGGACTGCCTCCTCCTCCAGCATGGGGGCCTTCTGGTCTCAAAACTTAGCACTTTTGAAGGCCGAGCCATCTTCCCTGATTGCCACTCTGAGGGCAGCCAAGGCTTCTATGTTTTCTGCCCCCTCGGCCGCCGACTATGAATTCTTATCCAAGATGCCCCGGGCAAAGGTGTATGACTATGGTCTGCACACACTTGCCCAGGTATTTGTTTTTACTTCATTTCCTTAGTTGAATTCTTTCACAAACTGTTTCCTTGGCCTCTTAACAAGTTACTTTTTCTGTGCAGTTTGTTTGTGCTTTTACCTCGGCCACTAAGTGGATGGCTGAAAACCAACAAAAATTTCATGAAGCCGAGAGGGCCATTCAGCACGAGGCTGATCTGCAGACAGAGCTTGAGACTGCAAGGGCTGAATTGGAGAGTGCTAGGACTGAACATGCAAGGGTCCTAGACGAGCTGACAAAGCAGCATGATGCAGATTTGAAGGCTAGGGATGATCTCTTCAAGACGAAGGAAGAGGCTCTGACTGCTCAATTCAAGAGTGATCTAACTGAGGCCGTGAAGAAGGCAGAGGCCGATGCTGTTGAGGCCTACAAACTTTCGGACGAGTTTCAAGGCTTCGGTCTTGAGTACTTGGAGAGGGGAATTAGGACGGCCTGTCGGTGGGTCGTCCTAAAGTTCGCTGATGTAGTGTCGTTTGTCCGCCCTTCTCTTGAGGCAGTTCAACTTGATGATCCCCTCATTGTTGAAGCCTTAGCCCAAGTGGAATCTCAGCATGTAGAAGGCACAGGCACGTCTGAGGCTCGCCCCGTCTTAGTCATAGAGGAATCTCCCATAGATATTGAGGCCTTGCCCTCTGACATTGCTCAATAGGGTGGCTGTCTGTAGCCCATACCCTCTTCATGTAACCAATATTTTTGTACCAAACATTAACTGTAATATAATGCCTCTTACTGTCTTCTATACTTGTCTCTTGTATGCTTTGCATTGTGATGTTTTTTAACAATATCATTAACCCCTCCCTCGTCTTTCTTGAGGGTGAATGAGGGGTCGTCCCCATCATTTTCCCTCATCATAGCCAAGGGTGGTTTCCCACCAATTTTAATTGGTGTTTAAAATTTTGAAGTCCCCCTCGTCTTTCTTGGGGGCAATGGAGGGGTCATCCCCACCATTGACCCTCATTATAGCCGAGGGTGGTTTCCCACCAAATTAATGATGTTTTCAATTAAGTCCCCCCTTGTCTTTCTTGAGGGCAATGGAGGGGTCGTCCCCACCATTGACCCTCATTATAGCAGAGGGTGGTTTCCTACCAAATTAATGATGCTTTCAATTAAGTCCCCACTCGTCTTTCTTGAGGGCAATGGAGGGGTCGTCCCCACCATAAACCCTCATTATAGCCGAGGGTGGTTCTGGCCAAGTTAATGGTTTTTCAATTCCTCCCTCGTCTTTCTTGAGGGCAAAGGAGGGGTCGTCCCCACCATTGACCCTCATTACAGCCGAGGGTGGTTTCCAACCAAATTAATGATGTTTTCAATTAACTCCCCCCCCCCCCCCCCCCCCCGTCTTTCTTGCTTGAGGGCAAAGGAGGGGTCGTCCCCACCATTGACCCTCATTATAGCCGAGGGTGGTTTCCCACCAAATTAATGATGTTTTCAATTAAATCCCCCCTCGTCTTTCTTGAGGGCAATGGAGGGGTCGTCCCCACCATTGACCCTCATTATAGCCGAGGGTGGTTCTGACCAAGCTAATGGTTTTTCAAGTCCTCCCTCGTCTATCTTGAGGGCAAAGGAGGGGTCGCCCCCACCATTGACCCTCATTATAGCCGAGGGAGGTTTTCCACCAAATTAATGATGTTTCAATTAACTCCCCCCTCGTCTTTCTTGAGGGCAAAGGAGGGGTCGTCCCCACCATTGACCCTCGTTATAGCCGAGGGTGGTTCTGGCCAAGTTTATGGTTTTTCAATTCCTCCCTCGTCTTTCTTGAGGGCAAAGGAGGGATCGTCCCCACCATTGACCCTCATTGTAGCCGAGGGTGGTTCTGGCCAAGTTAATGGTTTTTCAATTCCTCCCTCGTCTTTCTTGAGGGCAAAGGAGGGATCGTCCCCACCATTAACCCTCATTATAGCCGAGGGTGAACTTAGCGAGCATCACCCCAATCACACTAGAACTAATCAAACACAAAATGAGGGACCAATGTGACATTTTCATTAACATTCCAAGTGTTCTGTTGGAGCAATACGTTCATTACAACTGTGGTCCGATAGAACTTTTACAATCTTATTGATAGTATTTCTTCAAATGATCTTCATTCCGGGGGTTGGAAAAGGGTTCCCCTTCTAGGTTTTCTAGTCTATAGGTCCCAGTGGCCACTTCATCGATGACCCTATATGGGCCATGCCAATTCGGGTGGTGCTTGTTGGGCTTCTGCCAAGTCTTTTTGAGGACTAAGTCCCCCACTGCAATTGGCCTCTGCTTCACCCTCTGGTTGTAAAACCTTGCAGTCCTCTGCTGGTAGGCAGCTTGCCTTATCTCGGCGTCTTCCCTCCTTTCCCCAATCAGGTCTAAGTCAAGTCTCCTCTCTTCCATATTTCTCTGGGGGTCATACATTTGGACCCTGTGAGTAGGAAACCCAATCTCGGTGGGGATGACAGCTTCTGAGCCATAAGCTGGCTTGTGTAAAACCTGCCTAAGAGGAGAGTTAGTGAGGATGACCATTGTATGGGACTAGAAGTATGGCTTCATCTTTCTTGATGCATGGATCAAGGCATAGGCTAACTTCTCCATCCTTGGGTATCTTTGCTCTGCCCCCTGGAGTGCCTTATTGTTGAAATACACAGGCTTCTGTACCCCATCTTCGTCTCTCACAATGGCTGCGCTGATGGCTGATTCAGAGACGGCTAAGTACACAAATAGTTGTTCGCCCTGTACCGATCGTGACAACAGTAAGGGAGACCCTAGGTATGACTTTAACTCCCTGCAAGCCTCATCACACTCTTCGCTCCATTCGAAGGCCTTTCTGAGAATTTTGAAGAATGGTAAACACTTGTCTGTGGCTCTGGACACGAACCTATTCAAAGCAGTCACTCGCCCCGTGAGCCTCTGAACGTCTTTAATGGTCTTGGGGGTCTTCATTTCTAGGAGGGCCTTTATTTTCTCAGGGTTGGCCTCAATGCCTCTTTGATTCACGATGAACCCCAAGAATTTCCCTGCTCCAACGCCGAAGACACACTTGGCCGGGTTGAGCTTTATCTGGTACTTGTCCATCGTATTAAAGGTCCTCTCAAGGTCAGCCACATGATCCTCTACCTTCAAACTCTTGGTCAGCATGTCATCTACATAGACCTCCATAGACTTCCCAATTTGGTCTTCAAATATTTTATTTACAATGCGCTGATACGTTGCCCATGCATTCTTCAGGCCAAAGGGCATGACCCTATAACAGTATGTCCCTTGTCGGTAATGAAGGCTGTTTTCTCCGAGTCTTCGGGGTCCATGAAGATCTGGTTGTACCCTGAATAGGCATCCATGAAGCTCATGAGCTCATGGCCTGCGGTAGCGTCTACCATCTGGTCAATGCGGGGGAGAGGGAAGCTGTCTTTGGGACAATGCTTGTTGAGGTCGGTGAAGTCCACACACATTCTACACTTCCCGTTGGCCTTTGGGACAATAACTGCATTGGACAGCCATTCAGGGTAGATGACCTCTCTGATAAACTCAGCATCTTCCAGCTTTTTTACCTCGTCCCTTATGACCTCATATTTTTCTCGAGAGTAAATTCTCCTCTTCTGCTTTACTGGTTTTGCACCCTCTACCACGTTGAGCTTGTGGCACATGATTTCGGGGTCGATCCCCGGCATATCTGCATGACTCCATGCAAAGACACTCTGTCTTCTCCTTAACAGTTTGAGGAGGTCTTCCTTGATGTTTGGTTTTAGAGTCTTGCCGACTTGGACGGTTTTTTTCGGGTCATCCTCATTGTGGATGATGGATTTTACCTCTTCAGCGGGCTCTCCTTTCTTCAGCTTTGTCTCATCCCTGGGGTCAAGGGTGTCAATATTGTAAGTGGTTGTTGCCTTCTTGTGCGCCTCTCTTCTTTCTTCGGCGGAGTTGTAGTAACATTCCCTTGCTGTCATCTGGTCTCCCTGAACTTCTCCTACCCCGTAAGGGGTTGGAAATTTAATCATCTGATGGACCGTAGACGGCACAGCTTCAAACCCTTTGAGGGCTACCCTCCCCAGTATAATGTTGTAGGCCAAGAAGACATGTTCATCCATCACGAAGAAGCTGACCTTCTTGGTAAGCCATCTTGGCCATTCATCCCCCATCCTGACATCGGCCTCATACAGTCCAAGGGGATGAACCTTTTCTCCACTGAACCCAATCAATGGGTGATGGTATGGGACGAGTCTAGCACGGCTGAGACCCAAGGCTTTGAAGCACGGCCAAAACATCACATCTGCAGAACTACCCCCATCTACCAAGATCCTTGGCACCTCGCATCCGTGCACCCTATTAGTGATGACGAAAGGGTCATCACGTGGGGCTAAGAGGCCTTTGAAGTCCATTCTTGAGAACCCCACTATCAGAGTATCCATATCGACCTTCTTTCTCTTTTCCGGCTTTGCCTACAAAGTGGTTGAGTGTACCGTCTTCGTCACTGCCTTGGCTTCAGTTACGTGGGCCTTCCTATCTGCGACCTCCAACCCCCTCCCGCTAGTCCTCCAGAGATCATCCCCACACCGAGAGAGATCATATTAAGTCTCTTGACAGGACCGTGGTCGTCTCTCGGAGGGAGGTCAGGGTCGTCCTCATCATCAGAAGGGTCGTCCCCTCTTTTTGGAGGACCTTCTCTACATGCATCACCTCTCTTCTTTCTGGGGTCGTCCCCTCGGCCCCTCTTGAAGGCACTCCTGTCAACGTACTTCCTCAGCTTCCCTTCTTTTAGCATTTTTTCAATCTCATCTTTCAGAGCAAAGCATTTGTCTGTCACATGGCCATGGTCTTGGTGAAATTCACACCATAGGTTTTTGTTCCTCTTGTTGGGGGTTGCCCTCAACTTCTCAGGCCTGATGAGGGGTCGGCCCCTTGGAGGGTCATCTGATATATGTTGAGAGGTCATCTTGACCCCATCCAGGGGCAGGGCGCCCTCAGCCTGGCCGAGGGTATATGTGGGTATATCAACGTAAATGACATCAAATGGGAGCAAGAAGAAGATAACTCTCTATAGAACTCTCTCAAATCAATATATCTCAAAAGGGATGAATGCCTCCAATGAGGCTACAAAAGAGTATTTATAGGAAGGAGGTTGCTTGGCCTCTAAGCTAAGAATTTAATTACAATTAATACTAAATAAAAGAAAAAAAATACAATGAGTACTAAAAATAAAATAAAGACAAACAAAATGACAAAAAAGACCATTATTCACATTATAATATCTCCTATATACTAACTTATGCCATTAAAATTCAAATTAATGAAGAAATTAAAGTTCAAATGACTTTCTTGGACACGTTCAACATGCCATGTGCGGATCATCATACGCATCATGATTATAAACAAATTATTAATAATATGAGTTTATGCGGAAGGAACATGTCAAGAGAAGAAATAAACATAAGAATTAGCTGAGAGATGGAGACTGTAGCATTAACAAGTTTTTACCTCTTAATAGGAATACCGTGATCGTTTAAAATTTATTTTGTGAGGATGTCTTGGGGAGAAATGACTATCACTAGTAAACATGTATGTCATCAATAATTTTATAATTTATAGTACAGGGACATTGCTAATCAAAATGAAATAAAAAATGTAAAATAAATTTGAAAAGTGGCTCCACTATAAGGTGAAAAAAGATAACTTTTTCTCTGTTTCCAGGGCTGACCCTTTTGAGATATTAACACATCTAAAAAGTGATCTTCCTCAAGTTATTCCAAAATTTATAGCCATACATAAGCTAGCCTACCTTGTTACCTAAAGTAAACAATGATCATTTTGTAGATAGCAAACTTATTTTGAGGGTCCACAGCTACTTACTACAAGCCAGGTCAAGGTTAATACGAGTTGAAAATTATTTAAGAGTTCTTTAGTTTTTGATAGCTAAAATCATTTAGGAGTGATTAGTTGGTCATGAAACTAAAATGGGGAAAAAAATGACGACTTTCCTTATCGAGTAAGAATAAAACAGCATCTTCTTATTCCAACAATCAAATTTGTTCCATTAATACCAACAGAATAGATAAATACAGTCCTTGATCTGAACCAAATAGAAGTTTAATATTGTAGCAATCAAAAATCAAAAGTGTGTGTGTGTGTGTGTGTATAGAGAAAGAGAGGAAGGTTCACAATCTACTTTGAAGAAATCAATTCTTTGTAAATGAATAGAGATATAATATTAGTCCAAGACATAATATTAACCCATAATTGAGTTTGGCATGCGAAACAAAGGACACAAATTGAGTGACATGTGATGCTTAAAGAAAGACCCATGAAAATGACAGGGCACTCCACAAATGCATAATTTGGCTGCAGATAAAAACTAAAAGCCAAGTGGCAAACAATAATAGCGACATCTGGGCCTCACGCATATGCACTTTGTTTGGCACCACCTCTCCCTATAATGGATCCTCTGGGACCACTAGTCCAATATGACCAAAGTGTACTCTCACCCTTTCACATATTCACTTTCTTACTACTTTCTTGACCATACATATATAAATTATTCACACAAGCAAGGTTAATATACTTTATGGTTATCTGATTCAAGTAAACTAGTATAATATCGGCATTAAGAATGAAGGTTAATGACGGGGGCCTCTCTCATTTAAATTCAAGGTATCTCAGTTCTCATTCTGCGAATCCCAAAAAGCATTTTGCAATTTCGGTTTGAAGCTAAACTCAAAAAAATAACAGTGTGTATCAAGTATAATAATAACAGTGTCTTCCTCAGCCGGATGATGTATACAGTATTCTTGGAATGTTATGTGTCACGTCATGTGATACTCTTAAAATCAATACAAAATGATAACAAAACTCTTGGTGCCGATTTTTACCCCCCCATATGTATAAAACGTCACATACATTTTCCAATTTGGGGGGGGGGGGGGGGGGGGGGTTAAGGTTAAATATATGAGGACTTACCCAGTATACAAATAAATTAATCTAATTCTATGCCACAATAGACCAACCTTACCGTCATTCCATCTTACATTAATGGTATTATTTTTCTTTTTGTGACGTCCCAAATTAGAATTAAAAATCCATTTTCTTTATTTGTGATTTTGAATCTTTTTTTCTATTATGCGTATTTTTAAAAACGAACACGTGAGTTGGTCACAAAATATAGCAAAATGTTAACTTGCTTGATTTCTTGCCCAGTTTTGTAATCCTGACCATGGAACAAAATGATATTCTCTTCAAAACAAGAAAATTCGGGAGAAAAATGCTTCTGAATTAATCGCCCATTTATTTAACTAATTTGTTTGTATTATTGCTTAATACTAACAACTAATATGCAACCCAGTTAATAAGTATTATTATATGCAATTCTTATTTTGAGATTTTTTTGAATTAATTCCTATGGACCACTGTTCTAAAAAACTCGCCTAGGGTCTGCCTAGGCACACCTAGGCTTGAGGCTTGAGAGAAACGCTTCGCCTTAAGATTTTGACGCCTTATGCTTGGTAAAACCCTTAAGGCGCACGTTTTCTCTAAAAACAACAATGCTTTAGTAAACGATATCGGCGCTTAAAGATTTTTTTACAAACCGGACCATTATCTCATCAAAATAATCAAATAGTATTTTAATTTGCAAATATTCAGACATATTTTTATAATATGTACAATTTTAGTATTTTAATAGCCTTGTTATGATTAAAAAATATTAAAATATATTAAAAAGGCCAAAACGCCTTTTCACACCATTTTACGCCTAAGACCCGCCTAGGCTTCTAAGGCTTAAGGCTTGGCCTCCACGCCTCGATCACCCCCGCGTTTTTTAGAACCTTGCTATGGACTATTCAACCATTAATTAAGTTCTATTTTTAAAGGTGTACACAGTAAATATTATTGTCTAAATATTATTGTCTGTGTAATTTTTTTCATTAAAATATTATGAATTCTATGAATTTTGTTTGATAAATATATAGATTTCATTTTCTTGTGAATACAGTAAATTTTGCTATCTATGTAATACAAGCACACTAAGTATTACTGTTTGTGAAACTATCACATATATAAAATAATTTCATTTTCCGATACTTATAGTTAATTTGTAGTTTTTTTTCTTCGAAATTTTAGATGGATCTCGGCGAACAGATTTCAAAAATAATAATTTTGTGAAAAATGGATTTGTCAATTAAAAATTATTGTTATGATTATTTGAAGATTAAAAATAGAATGAAAAAAAAAGTTTAAGAACTTATGAAACTTTTACATGTTTAGTTTTAAAAGGATAAAATTATAAAAAAAAAAAATTCAAAAAATAAAAATATGATCTAATTAATAGTTAAAAGGTCAACTCATACTCTATTTTTATACTCTCTATATATATAAAAAAAAAACTTATTATTATTATTATCATTATTAGTTTATTGGATTCTGAATCTCAATCCCGTGGAATATGGATCACAGTAAATTGAAACTTATAAAATGCTATCAATATTGAAAGAGGAGTAGACGTTATATCCCATTTGAAAACCCAACATGAAGGAGAAATCAGCGTGGGGGAAGGAACTGACTGGAGTATTTTTATTTTTTTTGTTTTTTTTTCCTGATCGGAGTACCCCACTCCAATTCAGACTTTTCAACAACCCCCACTATTCACGTGTGAGTGTGCGTTTTACGCCACACATGTAGGAGGAAAAAAAGAGAGAGAATAAAGTACCTTAAGAAAGGAGACAATGGCGTTAAGGTTGTGCTTATATTCATCAAGCGGCACGTGTTGAAAGGCAGAACATCTATCAGGTAGACACGCGTCGTTTGCGCCAAAGAACACCGTCACCGCCAACGGTGCAACCTCTATCTCCACCGGAAATACCTTGTTTATCATCCTTAGGGCCCACCTCGTATTGTACCCACTATACCCTCTTAACACCACATCAACCTAACTCATTAACAACAAACAACAATAATATAAATACCAATACCATATCATATGTATGATATATACGTGAAGATTCTAATGTATATGTAATATGTAAGTATATACCGAGCGAGAAAACTGGTGGGCAAGAGAAGCACCCCACCCTCCATCACAAAAAGATTCTTCTGTGATGGAGTCTCCGAAAAGATAAATCTTTGGTCTCATTTTTATGCCACCTATAATCAGAATGGCTCTCTCCCTCGTACTTTATCAACCCAAATCGCAAATATGTCAATAGCAAACCTTCCTTCGTACTCGGTTTTAAAAGCTCAAGTAATCTTGGTAGCTCAGCTGCGCCTTAAAGACTGCACTAATTAATTGCACCCACAAAAAGCTGGATTTTGTAAAGGCCTGTCTGTTTGTGTGTTTATACTAGTATCTATATATACACACACACACAGAGAAAGAGAGAGAGTTTTCAAGTCTTTTATGGGTAGAGGCTAGTTAGAGATTTGTTGTGTTGGGGAACGACTAAATTTAATTTCCGACCTCAGCAATGCAACTCTTCGTAGCAATGGGACCTCCAGAGTTTAGGATTATTACAATTATACCATTTCTTGGAAATCTTTTTTTCCTGACATTGGGTGGCCGATCCGACTCATTCAAACTTTATATTAAATTCTCCATCAGATCGGTTTCAGTACTTTATAGAGTGTGTCCACGCTAGATTTCTTAAAACAATATAAAATCAGGTTCAGTGTACTACGCAAAACTATACATGTGTTTGTGACTATTATTACTGGTACTCGATTGAACGATCGTCGTCATCATGATTCATGAAAATGGGCATTTCAAATGGGCTCCAGTTGAGTCATGTCATACTTCAGTGTGTATATTTGTTTTTGTGGGCATTAATATGTGATAAATAAGCAAATAAAAATATAGTCTATATGAGTTTGTTAATTATATGTGCTGTGACATATAATTTTTTATGTAAAAATTAAACTAAGAACTCTATTTTAAGTCAAATAAAATATTAAGGAAGAATCTGTATACTATATATAAATATAGTGTCTCTGAGTGTGGTTCTGTCACGTGTCTTTCATTAATTCGTATCAAAAATTTGAATTAGTAGTTATCTCCCCTTCCCTTATGTCTTTTAAAATTCTCATAATTAAGTCTTCCATCCATTCATGTGCCATCCATATGTTTCTTTTGCTTCCTAAAATGCATCATTCTCTCTCCCCGTAAGTGACCAGATGAATTTGTCCAAAAAAAAAAAGTGACCAGATGAACTCCCTCCGTTTCCAAACTCACACATTTCTTCTACTTCAAACCCATTTCAATTTTGTATCTCTTTCTTACATGTACACTACCTCTCTCTCAAACTTCATTTGTGGATAATTTCAATCTACAGTTTACAATGCATAATAATAAAGCACAGTGTTGTTCTTGTAAGGAGAAAAACAATAAGGCAAGTTAGTATTCTCCCCGCTATACAATACAGGCAAGTCGATATTCTCCCCCACTATCTTGCATTTCTTTATCTATGTGGATGTATGTAATACCCCGTATTTTTGGCTATATTCATTTTTGGGATTAATTAATTAAATGTGAATTAATTGGGAATTAATCCGGATAAAATACTAGCGAGAGGTGAGTTGGTATTTGACTATATTGAGTATATATGATGATATATGAATATTGAATTATGAAATTTGTCGTGAGATTGATAAACGGCAATTTGGTCATTTTATCGGGACGCGTGTGACAGTCGCGTCGGGATATAATTATTTTATTTATAAAAGTGAATTTAAATCCTATTAACCGTATGGTCGTTTTGAGTGCGCCAACGCGTCCGGAAGGGTCGAGATAGTCAGAAAACACTAGCCGGGGGTGTAGTTTGGGTCCCGGGGTATTTTTAGGCCATACCGGCGATATAAAGAGTATTTTGGTAATTTCGTATTTTTAGGAATTAAAAATGACGAAAATTAGAGAAGTAAATCTGGTGTGGGTTTGAGCCACTAAGCCACTAACCAACCCATGTTAACCCAATAGGTTACGTAGGTTATTAGAATTAGGTTCTATTACTTTCCATAAGAAAAACCCTAGCCACCATAGCCATTGGAGAAAAGCTTGGAGAGAGAGAGAGGAGGAGAATTCTGCAGAAAAAGCTTCGTCAAATCAACACCAAACTCAGAGACACTAGAGGCAAGTGGTTTAATATCATTTAATTTCAGAGAATGCTCTTTCCATGTATAGGAATTTAATAAAATTGATTTGTTCTTGGTGTAATATGAAAACCCATGTATTTTGGAACTTAGAACTTGAAATCTTGAGGAGAATTGCATGTAGAATGATAGGTAGATGATTATACTGAGGATATTAGTGATTGGGTGAAATTAAAACGGATTTTTATTGGGTTAATTCATGAATTAAAATTTTAGGGTTTGTGTTCTTGAATAATTGGGGGAAAGTGATGAGACTTGATGATTTAATGATAATTGGGATGAATTAACTCAGTAAAATACGTTAGTTTATAACCTTGTTATGTTTAGGAGTGATTAGAGACCTTTAAACATTGTTGGGACGAAGTTTAGAGGAGATTTGAGGAGTAAAAATTGATGAAAAACGTAACTAAGAAATTCTGGGCCGAAACTGGTCCCTCGTTAGAAGACCTTCCCAGGTCGTTCGAACGAGCTCGTTTGTACGAGCTTCTAACGAGTTGACCAGTCGCTTCTAACGAGGGGAGACTTCGTTCGATACCTTCGTTCGAACGAACTGTATTTCGTTCGATACATTCGTTCGAACGAGATGTCGTTAGAAGGTACAGTTCGTTCGAACGAACTGGAATCTCGTTCGAACAGCCTCGTTCGAACGAGACTTCTAACGAGCTGGCAGTTTAGGCCTTTTTGGCCTGTTTTGATTTTGGGAGTCCCGTAATCTTGTTCGAGGATATAGATTACCTTCCTTTGACGATGTATTGATAGGTTTGGGACGTTTGTGTTATTTTGAGGAGTAAATTATATACGAGCGATTTAAATTAAAGGGATAGTTGGGTTGAGGCGTGAGTGTCTACTACGACGTGAGAATAAATTATGGCGCGTATGATTATAAACCGGAATCGTATAATGTGTGTAAATTATATATTGGTACTAGAATGAGAATAGTACTACAATTAAACTACGGGATTACTAAGATGTGTGTTTACTTAGTATTGGTATATGAATTGTGTGTATGACATACCCACCATACTTGCTATCACGGGAGGTTTGCGTTCGCTTAGGGCCCTCTAATCCTTGTGTTGCCCGGATTTAGACTGGTTACCTCGATGAACATAGGTCAGAGAAAGACTTATTGGGATGTTAGTAAGTCCGCTGATCGTGGGAGCGTAGGTATGTGCGTGACCCATGTGATGTGACTGTGCTCGCCTCCACTATTTGTGATTTGTGTTATCTGAACTATTCCTGAGAGATTCGGAATATGTGATCCTCATGTACGTGATGTACCGGGATGGATAGCAGAGTATGTGTGCACCGCAGCTTAGTCTCGGGGTGCTTATATTGTATATTTATGTTGTGGAAATATACGCTTAATAAACTGGGAACTCTTATATAGTATTGTGTGTAACTACGGAATAACATAGAGGAATAATCTATAACGAGTGTATTACTTTTGTATAAGAACCTGAAATTACGTTAAGCACCTATTTAACTGAGATCGTTATATTGTTAATGGAACCGAGTAATAAGGGTAGGACCTATGACATTCTAGCTAGATATGATGTCACTTAGCTAGTGGTTTGTGTCGTTTTATATGGGTACTTACGTTAGGAGTGCACAGTTAGACGAGAGGTGAGAATATCATGTGAGTGTACGTCCTAACATGTACTTTACATTTAATGTTTTAAATGTTTTTAAAGCACTTGCAGGTTTTTAAAATATCTTCACATTCGGGCTCTGACCCGTTTGCTTTCAAATCTATTTTTCTTGTAAAACCATTTTAGGTGCCCAGCCACAAGGACACCATGCATAGGATACTCATTCAGGTGACGAGCTGTAGCTGTTTGTGGAAGCTACAGGGAATTGCTTTTAGACGCTTCTATCATTTGGATTCCGTATTCAGTATTCTATCAGTTGTAGGGCATGTTGCCCATTTCTATTAGAGACATCTTTCCATTACAGTTTTTCAGACTTTGGCATGTATTGTTTCAGTATCCAGTTTAGTTATTTCAGTTGTGGTTTTGTAGTGAGGAGTTTTCCTCCAGACTTTACTTACATTATGTGATGGTTATTCTATTTACTTCTTTATGGTGAATGGTGTTATTATTCTTCATTACACTTGTTGCATGTTAATCAGACTTAAATTAAAATTTGGCAACTTACTTTTCAAAGACTAGGTGGTTAGTAATCATTAAAATGTTTTCGACAGTGATGCTATTAACTGGACCAACTTGGCATGTTAAATTAATTTAATAAAGGAGTAGCTACCCGGTATTTAATTAGTCGGGGTGTCACAGGTGGTATCAGAGCATCAGGTTCTAGTGTCCTTTAGGATCTGACGGCTTATTATGTTTCCGCTAAGTTTCTTTGATATAGAGCCCTATATTTTAGGACTGTTGTACTCTTTTTGTGTATGCTTCGTTCTTCAGCTATTTTAAGTTTATAAACAGCGAACTTATAAACTTTGTTCTTATTTCAGATGCCTCCACGATGTGCACGATGAGTTCCCAGGGATGCAATGCCCGAACCCCAGCCCGCTCCAGTTCAGGGCATGATGAACGCTGCTGAGGTTGCAGCTATAGTAGCCCAAGCGGTAAATGCCGCAATTTTCGTAGTCCAGCAGGCACCACCTCAGGCGCCGGTTGCCGCGCCAGTACAGGCAAATGCATTCCCATCTTCTTGGGAGCGTGTACGTGACGCTTTTCAGAAAGCGCATCCGCCAGAGTTTGCAGGTAGCTCAGATGTGGTAGTCTCGAGCCAGTGGAGGAAAGATATGCAGAGGCACTTAAGGATGTATGAGTGCACGGACGTTCAGAAGCAGGTGCTAGCTACTTTCAAGCTAGTTGGATCTGCACTGCAGTGGTGGGAGTCTATTACCACCGCGGAGGAGAGGGATACTCTCACTATTCAGGACTTCTGGGTGCGGTTTGATCGCAAGTACTTTCCGTCGGCTGTTCACACGGAAATGAGGAGGAAACTGATGAATCTGAGGCAAGAGGGTAAGACCGTGGCCGAGTATGAGGCCGAGTTCACAAATCTGTTGAATATCGTTCCAGGTGAGATACCAACAGAGAAGAAGAAGATTGAGAAGTTCACAGACGGGTTGACATGGAGGATCCGTCAGCATCTGTTAGGGAACCTTTCGTTGGCCACGTATTCTGATGTGGTTAACGCTGCTTTGTTACACTGCCAGGACCACCGCTTTCATATGGCTAAGAGCAAGAGGTCGGGAGAGTCTAGCCATCAGGGAAGGACTGGAGGACATGGTGCCGATGGGGCACAATCTGTTCAGGGGCAGAGACAGGGTGAGCAGGGTACCCAGCAGGGGGATCAGAAGAGGTTCCGATCAGGGAACTACAGACAGGGACAGGGAGGTTTCCGTCAGGGCCATCAGGGTCCAAATGGCCATCAGGGCCAACAGGGGCAGAATGGGCAGCAGTTTCACCAGGGCCAAGGGAGGAACGGTAACGGCCACCAGGGCCGGGGACCGCAGGGGCAGAGAGGAGGGAACTTCCCAGGGAAGTGTTTTGTTTGTGGCAAGACTGGCCATAAGCGACAGGATTGTCCTGATAGGGGAAGGGCCCCACAGCAGCAGCAGCAGGGTGCTCGCCAGGAGCCACAGAGGCCTATGTTTCCCGCCGCTCTCCCCGCACCGCCACAGATGGCAGCATTGCCGTCCATTCCAGCAGTCCCAGTTCAGCAGGGGCAGCTACAGTATGGACGTGTCTATAACGTTCACCAGGCTGCAGTTCTCAGGCACCGTCCGCGATTGAGGATACGTTTCCTATCCATGGCACTATGGGTCGGGTATTGTTTGATACGGGTGCTACACATTATTTTATAGCTACACATTTCGCGAAAGCCTTAGGATTGTTAGCTACGGCAGAGAGCACAGTGACGTGTGTCGACTCACCTTTGGGGAGTGGGTCACTTATATTCTTTATATGCCGGGGAGTGGGGGTAGAGATTGGTGGTTTGGTATTACCTGCAGACATGTTGGTATTAGATATGCATGTTCACGATGTGATTATCGGTATGGATTGGCTCGTAACTTATAGGGCCATGATTGATTGCTTCAGCGGGAGCATTGTTTTTGCCATTCCGGGGCAAGAGATGTTCGTAGTGGCGATGCCTCGCCCAGAGGGAGGATCGACCGCTCATCTGTATTACATAGAGGAGGATACCTCTAAGGAGGTTGTGATTCCTTTAGATTCTATCCCAGTAGTTAGGGAGTATTCGGATGTGTTTCAGGAGATACCAGGCCTACCCCCCAGTCGAGAGATAGATTTTGTTATAGACCTATTGCCAGATACGAGGCCTATAGCACGCGCACCGTACCGTATGGCTCCGGCAGAGATGCGAGAGCTACGAGATCAGATAGAGCAGCTGTTAGGTCAGGGCTTTATTCGCAGGAGTACCTCACCTTGGGGAGCTCCAGTTTTGTTTGTGAAGAAGAGGGACGGTTCACTGAGATTGTGTGTGGACTACCGAGAGTTGAATAAGGTCACGATACGGAATAAGTATCCGTTACCTCGAATCGATGACTTATTCGACCAGTTGAGAGGAGCTTCTTTCTTCTCGAAGATTGATTTGAGATCGGGATACCATCAGTTGCGTATCAGGGAGGAGGATGTCTCGAAGACTGCGTTCTTGTCGAGATATGGTTCTTACGAGTTTCGGGTTATGCCTTTCGGTTTGACCAACGCTCCAGCAGTGTTTATGGACTTGATGAACAGAGTGTTCAGGGATTTCCTAGACCAGTTTGTCATTGTCTTCATTGATGATATTCTGGTTTACTCCCAGACAGAGGAGGAGCACGCCGAGCATTTGAGGCAGGTTTTGCAGACGCTGCGTCAAAATGAGCTGTATGCAAAATATGAGAAATGCGGGTTTTGGCTGAAGGAGGTCCAGTTTTTGGGACATATTATTTCCGGCCGGGGAATATCTGTTGATCCGGGGAAGGTATCCGCGGTGAGGGAGTGGGAACAGCCCACGACACCGACTGAGATTCGTAGTTTCTTGGGTCTAGCAGGATACTACAGGAGGTTTATTCGGGGTTTCTCAGAGATAGCAGGTCCTTTGACACATCTGACTCGTAAGGGTGTGCCATACATCTGGAGTGATGCCTGTCAGCTGGCATTCGATGAATTGAAGGACAAATTGACCTCAGCACCTGTGTTAGCATTGCCGAGACCGGGAGTTGAGTATTTGGTTTACACCGATGCGTCTTTGCAAGGGCTTGGAGGTGTATTACAGCAGGAGAGACAGGCCATAGCTTATGCTTCCCGTAAGCTTAAGCCTCATGAGAAGAATTACCCCACGCATGATTTGGAGTTGGCGGTAGTGGTATTTGCCCTACGGATTTGGAGGCACTATCTTTTGGGGGAGAAGTTCCAATTGTTCATGGACCACAAGTCCCTACAGTACCTGTTCACGCAGAAGGAGTTGAATATGCGGCAGCGTAGGTGGCTTGAGTTTGTGAAGGATTACCAGTTCGATATCCAACATCACCCGGGTAAGGCTAACGTGGTGGCAGACGCGTTGAGCCGTAGGCCAGCAGATGAGGTGGCAGAAGTGTGGAAGGCAAAGTGGAAGGAATTGGGACACCAAGATGCATTGGCCCGATCTTTCATGTCTGTGATGACCGTTACACCGCAGATTGTCACGAAGGTAGTACGGGCACAGGCTAATGACTCGTTCTGTCAGGAACAGATAGTCCGATTACTAGCAGAGGGAGCCGAGTCCTATACCGTCAGCTCAGACGGGGGATTACGCTTCAATGGGAGATTGGTAGTTCCGGAAGGGGAGAAATTGCGACACGAGGTGATGGCAGAGTCGCACGGCTCACGGTTCGCTGTACATCCCGGAGGGGACAAAATGTACCAAGACATGAGACGACAGTATTGGTGGAGCGGTATGAAGAAAGATATTGCTGAGTTTGTTTCGAAATGCGCCACTTGTCAGCTTGTAAAAGTGGATCATCAGAGATCGGCAGGACTACTACAGCCGTTGGAGGTCCCAGTGTGGATGTGGGAGAGCATATCCATGGACTTTATCACGGGGTTGCCTACGTCGCAGAGGGGTCACGACTCCGTTTGGGTAATTGTGGACAGGTTGTCCAAAGTCGCTCACTTTTTACCCGTAAGGACTGACTACACTACGGGACAGTATGCACAGCTCTTCATTTCAGAGGTTGTGAGACTTCACGGTGTGCCCCTAAATATCGTGTCTGACAGAGACAAGATATTTGTTTCGCGGTTTTGGGAAAGTTTCCAGGAGGCCATGGGCACAGAATTGCGGTTGAGTACGGCTTATCATCCGCAGACCGATGGGCAGACAGAGCGCACAAATTAGATGTTGGAGGACATGCTACGCATGTGCATTAGTGACTTTGGGGGTGGATGGGAGCAGTACCTACCACTGGTGGAGTTTGCTTATAATAACTCCTATCAGTTCACTATTGGCATGGCTCCGTTTGAGGCACTGTACGGTAGGCCTTGTCGTTCCCCAACATGTTGGTTAGAGGTGGGGGACAACAAACTACTTGGGCCGGAAGTGATTCAGGATACTTCGGCAAGGATTGAGTTGATTCGGAGTCGCATTCGGGTAGCTCAAGACAGGCAGAAGAGTTATGCTGATGCGAAGAGATTTTTCAGAGAATTCCAAGTGGGGGACCAGGTTTTGCTCAGAGTATCTCCTATGAAGGGGATTATGCGTTTCGGGAAGAAGGGGAAGTTGGCATCGAGGTATGTGGGGCCGTTTCCTATTATTGAGCGGATCGGACCGGTTGCGTATAGACTTGGATTACAGGAGCATTTGCATCGGATTCACGATGTGTTTCATATTTCCTCGCTAAGGAAATACCTTAGAGATAATTTGGCTCATTCTCACATTGCTGTGGAGGACATCGATCTCCAGCCGGATAGCTCCTACGAGGAGGGGCCGATTGCTATTTTGGACCGAAGTGAGAGGAAGTTGCAGTAAAAAATGGTTCCGTTAGTGCGTGTTCAGTGGCGACATCACAATGTCGAGGAGTCCACATGGGAGCGCGAGGATGAGATGCGCGAACGTTATCCAGAGTTGTTTTTAGCAGGTACTTTCTAGTTTCGAATTTCGGGACGAAATTCAGTTATTAGGGGGGAAGTATGTAATACCCCGTATTTTTGGCTATATTCATTTTTGGGATTAATTAATTAAATGTGAATTAATTGGGAATTAATCCGGATAAAATACTAGCGAGAGGTGAGTTGGTATTTGACTATATTGAGTATATATGATGATATATGAATATTGAATTATGAAATTTGTCGTGAGATTGATAAACGGCAATTTGGTCATTTTATCGGGACGCGTGTGACAGTCGCGTCGGGATATAATTATTTTATTTATAAAAGTGAATTTAAATCCTATTAACCGTATGGTCGTTTTGAGTGCGCCAACGCGTCCGGAAGGGTCGAGATAGTCAGAAAACACTAGCCGGGGGTGTAGTTTGGGTCCCGGGGTATTTTTAGGCCATACCGGCGATATAAAGGGTATTTTGGTAATTTCGTATTTTTAGGAATTAAAAATGACGAAAATTAGAGAAGTAAATCTGGTGTGGGTTTGACCCACTAAGCCACTAACCAACCCATGTTAACCCAATAGGTTACGTAGGTTATTAGAATTAGGTTCTATGACTTTCCATAAGAAAAACCCTAGCCACCATAGCCATTGGAGAAAAGCTTGGAGAGAGAGAGAGGAGGAGAATTCTGCAGAAAAAGCTTCATCAAATCAACACCAAACTCAGAGACACTAGAGGCAAGTGGTTTAATATCATTTAATTTCAGAGAATGCTCTTTCCATGTATAGGAATTTAATAAAATTGATTTGTTCTTGGTGTAATATGAAAACCCATGTATTTTGGAACTTAGAACTTGAAATCTTGAGGAGAATTGCATGTAGAATGATAGGTAGATGATTATACTGAGGATATTAGTGATTGGGTGAAATTAAAACGGATTTTTATTGGGTTAATTCATGAATTAAAATTTTAGGGTTTGTGTTCTTGAATAATTGGGGGAAAGTGATGAGACTTGATGATTTAATGATAATTGGGATGAATTAACTCAGTAAAATACGTTAGTTTATAACCTTGTTATGTTTAGGAGTGATTAGAGACCTTTAAACATTGTTGGGACGAAGTTTAGAGGATATTTGAGGAGTAAAAATTGATGAAAAACGTAACTAAGAAATTCTGGGCCGAAACTGGTCCCTCGTTAGAAGACCTTCCCAGGTCGTTCGAACGAGCTCGTTCGTACGAGCTTCTAACGAGTTGACCAGTCGCTTCTAACGAGGGGAGACTTCGTTCGATACCTTCGTTCGAACGAACTGTATTTCGTTCGATACATTCGTTCGAACGAGATGTCGTTAGAAGGTACAGTTCGTTCGAACGAACTGGAATCTCGTTCGAACGAGACTTCTAACGAGCTGGCAGTTTAGGCCTTTTTGGCCTGTTTTGATTTTGGGAGTCCCGTAATCTTGTTCGAGGATATAGATTACCTTCCTTTGACGATGTATTGATAGGTTTGGGACGTTTGTGTTATTTTGAGGAGTAAATTATATACGAGCGATTTAAATTAAAGGGATAGTTGGGTTGAGACGTGAGTGTCTACTACGACGTGAGAATAAATTATGGCGCGTATGATTATAAACCGGAATCGTATAATGTGTGTAAATTATATATTGGTACTAGAATGAGAATAGTACTACAATTAAACTACGGGATTACTAAGATGTGTGTTTACTTAGTATTGGTATATGAATTGTGTGTATGACATACCTACCATACTTGCTATCACGGGAGGTTTGCGTTCGCTTAGGGCCCTCTAATCCTTGTGTTGCCCGGATTTAGACTGGTTACCTCGATGAACATAGGTCAGAGAAAGACTTATTGGGATGTTAGTAAGTCCGCTGATCGTGGGAGCGTAAGTATGTGCGTGACCCATGTGATGTGACTGTGCTCGCCTCCACTATTTGTGATTTGTGTTATCTGAACTATTCCTGAGAGATTCGGAATATGTGATCCTCATGTACGTGATGTACCGGGATGGATAGCAGAGTATGTGTGCACCGCAGCTTAGTCTCGGGGTGCTTATATTGTATATTTATGTTGTGGAAATATACGCTTAATAAACTGGGAACTCTTATATAGTATTGTGTGTAACTACGGAATAACATAGAGGAATAATCTATAACGAGTGTATTACTTTTGTATAAGAACCTGAAATTACGTTAAGCACCTATTTAACTGAGATCGTTATATTGTTAATGGAACCGAGTAATAAGGGTAGGACCTATGACAATCTAGCTAGATATGATGTCACTTAGCTAGTGGTTTGTGTCGTTTTATATGGGTACTTACGTTAGGAGTGCACAGTTAGACGAGAGGTGAGAATATCATGTGAGTGTACGTCCTAACATGTACTTTACATTTAATGTTTTAAATGTTTTTAAAGCACTTGCAGGTTTTTAAAATATCTTCACATTCGGGCTCTGACCCGTTTGCTTTCAAATCTATTTTTCTTGTAAAACCATTTTAGGTGCCCAGCCACAAGGACACCATGCATAGGATACTCATTCAGGTGACGAGCTGTAGCTGTTTGTGGAAGCTACAGGGAATTGCTTTTAGACGCTTCTATCATTTGGATTCCGTATTCAGTATTCTATCAGTTGTAGGGCATGTTGCCCATTTCTATTAGAGACATCTTTCCATTACAGTTTTTCAGACTTTGGCATGTATTGTTTCAGTATCCAGTTTAGTTATTTCAGTTGTGGTTTTGTAGTGAGGAGTTTTCCTCCAGACTTTACTTACATTATGTGATGGTTATTCTATTTACTTCTTTATGGTGAATGGTGTTATTATTCTTCATTACACTTGTTGCATGTTAATCAGACTTAAATTAAAATTTGGCAACTTACTTTTCAAAGACTAGGTGGTTAGTAATCATTAAAATGTTTTCGACAGTGATGCTATTAACTGGACCAACTTGGCATGTTAAATTAATTTAATAAAGGAGTAGCTACCCGGTATTTAATTAGTCGGGGTGTCACAGGTGGTATCAGAGCATCAGGTTCTAGTGTCCTTTAGGATCTGACGGCTTATTATGTTTCCGCTAAGTTTCTTTGATATAGAGCCCTATATTTTAGGACTGTTGTACTCTTTTTGTGTATGCTTCGTTCTTCAGCTATTTTAAGTTTATAAACAGCGAACTTATAAACTTTGTTCTTATTTCAGATGCCTCCACGATGTGCACGACGAGTTCCCAGGGATGCAATGCCCGAACCCCAGCCCGCTCCAGTTCAGGGCATGATGAACGCTGCTGAGGTTGCAGCTATAGTAGCCCAAGCGGTAAATGCCGCAATTTTCGTAGTCCAGCAGGCACCACCTCAGGCGCCGGTTGCTGCGTCAGTATAGGCAAATGCATTCCCATTTTCTTGGGAGCGTGTACGTGACGCTTTTCAGAAAGCGCATCCGCCAGAGTTTGCAGGTAGCTCAGATGTGGTAGTCTCGAGCCAGTGGAGGAAAGATATGCAGAGGCACTTAAGGATGTATGAGTGCACGGACGTTCAGAAGCAGGTGCTAGCTACTTTCAAGCTAGTTGGATCTGCACTGCAGTGGTGGGAGTCTATTACCACCGCGGAGGAGAGGGATACTCTCACTATTCAGGACTTTTGGGTGCGGTTTGATCGCAAGTACTTTCCGTCGGCTGTTCACACGGAAATGAGGAGGAAACTGATGAATCTGAGGCAAGAGGGTAAGACCGTGGCCGAGTATGAGGCCGAGTTCACAAATCTGTTGAATATCGTTCCAGGTGAGATACCAACAGAGAAGAAGAAGATTGAGAAGTTCACAGACGGGTTGACATGGAGGATCCGTCAGCATCTGTTAGGGAACCTTTCGTTGGCCACGTATTCTGATGTGGTTAACGCTGCTTTGTTACACTGCCAGGACCACCGCTTTCATATGGCTAAGAGCAAGAGGTCGGGAGAGTCTAGCCATCAGGGAAGGACTGGAGGACATGGTGCCGATGGGGCACAATCTGTTCAGGGGCAGAGACAGGGTGAGCAGGGTACCCAGCAGGGGGATCAGAAGAGGTTCCGATCAGGGAACTACAGACAGGGACAGGGAGGTTTCCGTCAGGGCCATCAGGGTCCAAATGGCCATCAGGGCCAACAGGGGCAGAATGGGCAGCAGTTTCACCAGGGCCAAGGGAGGAACGGTAACGGCCACCAGGGCCGGGGACCGCAGGGGCAGAGAGGAGGGAACTTCCCAGGGAAGTGTTTTGTTTGTGGCAAGACTGGCCATAAGCGACAGGATTGTCCTGATAGGGGAAGGGCCCCACAGCAGCAGCAGCAGGGTGCTCGCCAGGAGCCATAGAGGCCTATGTTTCCCGCCGCTCTCCCCGCACCGCCACAGATGGCAGCATTGCCGTCCATTCCAGCAGTCCCAGTTCAGCAGGGGCAGCTACAGTATGGACGTGTCTATAACGTTCACCAGGCTGCAGTTCCTCAGGCACCGTCCGCGATTGAGGATACGTTTCCTATCCATGGCACTATGGGTCGGGTATTGTTTGATACGGGTGCTACACATTGTTTTATAGCTACACATTTCGCGAAAGCCTTAGGATTGTTAGCTACGGCAGAGAGCACAGTGACGTGTGTCGACTCACCTTTGGGGAGTGGGTCACTTATATTCTTTATATGCCGGGGAGTGGGGGTAGAGATTGGTGGTTTGGTATTACCTGCAGACATGTTGGTATTAGATATGCATGTTCACGATGTGATTATCGATATGGATTGGCTCGTAACTTATAGGGCCATGATTGATTGCTTCAGCGGGAGCATTGTTTTTGCCATTCCGGGGCAAGAGATGTTCGTAGTGGCGATGCCTCGCCCAGAGGGAGGATCGACCGCTCATCTGTATTACATAGAGGAGGATACCTCTAAGGAGGTTGTGATTCCTTTAGATTCTATCCCAGTAGTCAGGGAGTATTCGGATGTGTTTCAGGAGATACCAGGCCTACCCCCCAGTCGAGAGATAGATTTTGTTATAGACCTATTGCCAGATACGAGGCCTATAGCACGCGCACCGTACCGTATGGCTCCGGCAGAGATGCGAGAGCTACGAGATCAGATAGAGCAGCTGTTAGGTCAGGGCTTTATTCGCAGGAGTACCTCACCTTGGGGAGCTCCAATTTTGTTTGTGAAGAAGAGGGACGGTTCACTGAGATTGTGTGTGGACTACCGAGAGTTGAATAAGGTCACGATACGGAATAAGTATCCGTTACCTCGAATCGATGACTTATTCGACCAGTTGAGAGGAGCTTCTTTCTTCTCGAAGATTGATTTGAGATCGGGATACCATCAGTTGCGTATCAGGGAGGAGGATGTCTCGAAGACTGCGTTCTTGTCGAGATATGGTTCTTACGAGTTTCGGGTTATGCCTTTCGGTTTGACCAACGCTCCAGCAGTGTTTATGGACTTGATGAACAGAGTGTTCAGGGATTTCCTAGACCAGTTTGTCATTGTCTTCATTGATGATATTCTGGTTTACTCCCAGACAGAGGAGGAGAACGCCGAGCATTTGAGGCAGGTTTTGCAGACGCTGCGTCAAAACGAGCTGTATGCAAAATATGAGAAATGCGGGTTTTGGATGAAGGAGGTCCAGTTTTTGGGACATATTATTTCCGACCGGGGAATATCTGTTGATCCGGGGAAGGTATCCGCGGTGAGGGAGTGGGGACAGCCCACGACACCGACTGAGATTCGTAGTTTCTTGGGTCTAGCAGGATACTACAGGAGGTTTATTCGGGGTTTCTCAGAGATAGCAGGTCCTTTGACACATCTGACTCGTAAGGGTGTGCCATACATCTGGAGTGATGCCTGTCAGCTGGCATTCGATGAATTGAAGGAAAAATTGACCTCAGCACCTGTGTTAGCATTGCCGAGACCGGGAGTTGAGTATTTGGTTTACACCGATGCGTCTTTGCAAGGGCTTGGAGGTGTATTACAGCAGGAGAGACAGGCCATAGCTTATGCTTCCCGTAAGCTTAAGCCTCATGAGAAGAATTACCCCACGCATGATTTGGAGTTGGCGGCAGTGGTATTTGCCCTACGGATTTGGAGGCACTATCTTTTGGGGGAGAGGTTCCAATTATTCATGGACCACAAGTCCCTACAGTACCTGTTCACGCAGAAGGAGTTGAATATGCGGCAGCGTAGGTGGCTTGAGTTTGTGAAGGATTACCAGTTCGATATCCAGCATCACCCGGGTAAGGCTAACGTGGTGGCAGACGCGTTGAGCCGTAGGCCAGCAGATGAGGTGGCAGAAGTGTGGAAGGCAAAGTGGAAGGAATTGGGACACCAAGATGCAGTGGCCCGATCTTTCATGTCTGTGATGACCGTTACACCGCAGATTGTCACGAAGGTAGTACGGGCACAGGCTAATGACTCGTTCTGTCAGGAACAGATAGTCCGATTACTAGCAGAGGGAGCCGAGTCCTATACCGTCAGCTCAGACGGGGGATTACGCTTCAATGGGAGATTGGTAGTTCCGGAAGGGAAGAAATTGCGACACGAGGTGATGGCAGAGTCGCACGACTCACGGTTCGCTGTACATCCCGGAGGGGACAAAATGTACCAAGACATGAGACGACATTATTGGTGGAGCGGTATGAAGAAAGATATTGCTGAGTTTGTTTCGAAATGCGCCACTTGTCAGCTTGTAAAAGTGGATCATCAGAGATCGGCAGGACTACTACAGCCGTTGGAGGTCCCGGTGTGGATGTGGGAGAGCATATCCATGGACTTTATCACGGGGTTGCCTACGTCGCAGAGGGGTCACGACTCCGTTTGGGTAATTGTGGACAGGTTGTCCAAAGTCGCTCACTTTTTACCCGTAAGGACTGACTACACTACGGGACAGTATGCCCAGATCTTCATTTCAGAGGTTGTGAGACTTCACGGTGTGCCCCTAAATATCGTGTCTGACAGAGACAAGATATTTGTTTCGCGGTTTTGGGAAAGTTTTCAGGAGGCCATGGGCACAGAATTGCGGTTGAGTACGGCTTATCATCCACAGACCGATGGGCAGACAGAGCGCACAAATTAGATGTTGGAGGACATGCTACGCATGTGCATTAGTGACTTTGGGGGTGGATGGGAGCAGTACCTACCACTGGTGGAGTTTGCTTATAATAACTCCTATCAGTTCACTATTGGCATGGCTCCGTTTGAGGCACTGTACGGTAGGCCTTGTCGTTCCCCAGCATGTTGGTTAGAGGTGCGGGACAACAAACTACTTGGGCCAGAAGTGATTCAGGATACTTCGGCAAGGATTGAGTTGATTCGGAGTCGCATTCGGGTAGCTCAAGACAGGCAGAAGAGTTATGCTGATGCGAAGAGATTTTTCAGAGAATTCCAAGTGGGGGACCAGGTTTTCCTATGAAGGGGATTATGCGTTTCGGGAAGAAGGGGAAGTTGGCATCGAGGTATGTGGGGCCGTTTCCTATTATTGAGCGGATCGGACCGGTTGCGTATAGACTTGGATTACAGGAGCATTTGCATCGGATTCACGATGTGTTTCATATTTCCTCGCTAAGGAAATACCTTAGAGATAATTTGGCTCATTCTCACATTGCTGTGGAGGACATCGATCTCCAGCCGGATAGCTCCTACGAGGAGGGGCCGATTGCTATTTTGGACCGAAGTGAGAGGAAGTTGCAGTAAAAAATGGTTCCGTTAGTGCGTGTTCAGTGGCGACATCACAATGTCGAGGAGTCCACATGGGAGCGCGAGGATGAGATGCGCGAACGTTATCCAGAGTTGTTTTTAGCAGGTACTTTCTAGTTTCGAATTTCGGGACGAAATTCAGTTATTAGGGGGGAAGTATGTAATACCCCGTATTTTTGGCTATATTCATTTTTGGGATTAATTAATTAAATGTGAATTAATTGGGAATTAATCCGGATAAAATACTAGCGAGAGGTGAGTTGGTATTTGACTATATTGAGTATATATGATGATATATGAATATTGAATTATGAAATTTGTCGTGAGATTGATAAACGGCAATTTGGTCATTTTATCGGGACG
This sequence comes from Sambucus nigra, assembly GCA_949130495.1. Lineage (NCBI taxonomy): Eukaryota > Viridiplantae > Streptophyta > Magnoliopsida > Dipsacales > Adoxaceae > Sambucus > Sambucus nigra. Next base: position 332,235,857 of record OX422216.1, read on the forward strand.
CGTGTGACAGTCGCGTCGGGATATAATTATTTTATTTATAAAAGTGAATTTAAATCCTATTAACCGTATGGTCGTTTTGAGTGCGCCAACGCGTCCGGAAGGGTCGAGATAGTCAGAAAACACTAGCCGGGGGTGTAGTTTGGGTCCCGGGGTATTTTTAGGCCATACCGGCGATATAAAGGGTATTTTGGTAATTTCGTATTTTTAGGAATTAAAAATGACGAAAATTAGAGAAGTAAATCTGGTGTGGGTTTGACCCACTAAGCCACTAACCAACCCATGTTAACCCAATAGGTTACGTAGGTTATTAGAATTAGGTTCTATTACTTTCCATAAGAAAAACCCTAGCCACCATAGCCATTGGAGAAAAGCTTGGAGAGAGAGAGAGGAGGAGAATTCTGCAGAAAAAGCTTCATCAAATCAACACCAAACTCAGAGACACTAGAGGCAAGTGGTTTAATATCATTTAATTTCAGAGAATGCTCTTTCCATGTATAGGAATTTAATAAAATTGATTTGTTCTTGGTGTAATATGAAAACCCATGTATTTTGGAACTTAGAACTTGAAATCTTGAGGAGAATTGCATGTAGAATGATAGGTAGATGATTATACTGAGGATATTAGTGATTGGGTGAAATTAAAACGGATTTTTATTGGGTTAATTCATGAATTAAAATTTTAGGGTTTGTGTTCTTGAATAATTGGGGGAAAGTGATGAGACTTGATGATTTAATGATAATTGGGATGAATTAACTCAGTAAAATACGTTAGTTTATAACCTTGTTATGTTTAGGAGTGATTAGAGACCTTTAAACATTGTTGGGACGAAGTTTAGAGGATATTTGAGGAGTAAAAATTGATGAAAAACGTAACTAAGAAATTCTGGGCCGAAACTGGTCCCTCGTTAGAAGACCTTCCCAGGTCGTTCGAACGAGCTCGTTCGTACGAGCTTCTAACGAGTTGACCAGTCGCTTCTAACGAGGGGAGACTTCGTTCGATACCTTCGTTCGAACGAACTGTATTTCGTTCGATACATTCGTTCGAACGAGATGTCGTTAGAAGGTACAGTTCGTTCGAACGAACTGGAATCTCGTTCGAACAGCCTCGTTCGAACGAGACTTCTAACGAGCTGGCAGTTTAGGCCTTTTTGGCCTGTTTTGATTTTGGGAGTCCCGTAATCTTGTTCGAGGATATAGATTACCTTCCTTTGACGATGTATTGATAGGTTTGGGACGTTTGTGTTATTTTGAGGAGTAAATTATATACGAGCGATTTAAATTAAAGGGATAGTTGGGTTGAGGCGTGAGTGTCTACTACGACGTGAGAATAAATTATGGCGCGTATGATTATAAACCGGAATCGTATAATGTGTGTAAATTATATATTGGTACTAGAATGAGAATAGTACTACAATTAAACTACGGGATTACTAAGATGTGTGTTTACTTAGTATTGGTATATGAATTGTGTGTATGACATACCTACCATACTTGCTATCACGGGAGGTTTGCGTTCGCTTAGGGCCCTCTAATCCTTGTGTTGCCCGGATTTAGACTGGTTACCTCGATGAACATAGGTCAGAGAAAGACTTATTGGGATGTTAGTAAGTCCGCTGATCGTGGGAGCGTAGGTATGTGCGTGACCCATGTGATGTGACTGTGCTCGCCTCCACTATTTGTGATTTGTGTTATCTGAACTATTCCTGAGAGATTCGGAATATGTGATCCTCATGTACGTGATGTACCGGGATGGATAGCAGAGTATGTGTGCACCGCAGCTTAGTCTCGGGGTGCTTATATTGTATATTTATGTTGTGGAAATATACGCTTAATAAACTGGGAACTCTTATATAGTATTGTGTGTAACTACGGAATAACATAGAGGAATAATCTATAACGAGTGTATTACTTTTGTATAAGAACCTGAAATTACGTTAAGCACCTATTTAACTGAGATCGTTATATTGTTAATGGAACCGAGTAATAAGGGTAGGACCTATGACAGTCTAGCTAGATATGATGTCACTTAGCTAGTGGTTTGTGTCGTTTTATATGGGTACTTACGTTAGGAGTGCACAGTTAGACGAGAGGTGAGAATATCATGTGAGTGTACGTCCTAACATGTACTTTACATTTAATGTTTTAAATGTTTTTAAAGCACTTGCAGGTTTTAAAAATATCTTCACATTCGGGCTCTGACCCGTTTGCTTTCAAATCTATTTTTCTTGTAAAACCATTTTAGGTGCCCAGCCACAAGGACACCATGCATAGGATACTCATTCAGGTGACGAGCTGTAGCTGTTTGTGGAAGCTACAGGGAATTGCTTTTAGACGCTTCTATCATTTGGATTCCGTATTCAGTATTCTATCAGTTGTAGGGCATGTTGCCCATTTCTATTAGAGACATCTTTCCATTACAGTTTTTCAGACTTTGGCATGTATTGTTTCAGTATCCAGTTTAGTTATTTCAGTTGTGGTTTTGTAGTGAGGAGTTTTCCTCCAGACTTTACTTACATTATGTGATGGTTATTCTATTTACTTCTTTATGGTGAATGGTGTTATTATTCTTCATTACACTTGTTGCATGTTAATCAGACTTAAATTAAAATTTGGCAACTTACTTTTCAAAGACTAGGTGGTTAGTAATCATTAAAATGTTTTCGACAGTGATGCTATTAACTGGACCAACTTGGCATGTTAAATTAATTTAATAAAGGAGTAGCTACCCGGTATTTAATTAGTCGGGGTGTCACAGGTGGTATCAGAGCATCAGGTTCTAGTGTCCTTTAGGATCTGACGGCTTATTATGTTTCCGCTAAGTTTCTTTGATATAGAGCCCTATATTTTAGGACTGTTGTACTCTTTTTGTGTATGCTTCGTTCTTCAGCTATTTTAAGTTTATAAACAGCGAACTTATAAACTTTGTTCTTATTTCAGATGCCTCCACGATGTGCACGACGAATTCCCAGGGATGCAATGCCCGAACCCCAGCCCGCTCCAGTTCAGGGCATGATGAACGCTGCTGAGGTTGCAGCTATAGTAGCCCAAGCGGTAAATGCCGCAATTTCCGTAGTCCAGCAGGCACCACCTCAGGCGCCGGTTGTCGCGCCAGTACAGGCAAATGCATTCCCATCTTCTTGGGAGCGTGTACGTGACGCTTTTCAGAAAGCGCATCCGCCAGAGTTTGCAGGTAGCTCAGATGTGGTAGTCTCGAGCCAGTGGAGGAAAGATATGCAGAGGCACTTAAGGATGTATGAGTGCACGGACGTTCAGAAGCAGGTGCTAGCTACTTTCAAGCTAGTTGGATCTGCACTGCAGTGGTGGGAGTCTATTACCACCGCGGAGGAGAGGGATATTCTCACTATTCAGGACTTCTGGGTGCGGTTTGATCGCAAGTACTTTCCGTCGGCTGTTCACACGGAAATGAGGAGGAAACTGATGAATCTGAGGCAAGAGGGTAAGACCGTGGCCGAGTATGAGGCCGAGTTCACAAATCTGTTGAATATCGTTCCAGGTGAGATACCAACAGAGAAGAAGAAGATTGAGAAGTTCACAGACGGGTTGACATGGAGGATCCGTCAGCATCTGTTAGGGAACCTTTCGTTGGCCACGTATTCTGATGTGGTTAACGCTGCTTTGTTACACTGCCAGGACCACCGCTTTCATATGGCTAAGAGCAAGAGGTCGGGAGAGTCTAGCCATCAGGGAAGGACTGGAGGACATGGTGCCGATGGGGCACAATCTGTTCAGGGGCAGAGACAGGGTGAGCAGGGTACCCAGCAGGGGGATCAGAAGAGGTTCCGATCAGGGAACTACAGACAGGGACAGGGAGGTTTCCGTCAGGGCCATCAGGGTCCAAATGGCCATCAGGGTCAACAGGGGCAGAATGGGAAGCAGTTTCACCAGGGCCAAGGGAGGAACGGTAACGGCCACCAGGGCCGGGGACCGCAGGGGCAGAGAGGAGGGAACTTCCCAGCGAAGTGTTTTGTTTGTGGCAAGACTGGCCATAAGCGACAGGATTGTCCTGATAGGGGAAGGGCCCCACAGCAGCAGCAGCAGGGTGCTCGCCAGGAGCCACAGAGGCCTATGTTTCCCGCCGCTCTCCCCGCACCGCCACTGATGGCAGCATTGCCGCCCATTCCAGCAGTCCCAGTTCAGCAGGGGCAGCTACAGTATGGACGTGTCTATAACGTTCACCAGGCTGCAGTTCCTCAGGCACCGTCCGCGATTGAGGATACGTTTCCTATCCATGGCACTATGGGTCGGGTATTGTTTGATACGGGTGCTACACATTGTTTTATAGCTACACATTTCGCGAAAGCCTTAGGATTGTTAGCTACGGCAGAGAGCACAGTGACGTGTGTCGACTCACCTTTGGGGAGTGGGTCACTTATATTCTTTATATGCCGGGGAGTGGGGGTAGAGATTGGTGGTTTGGTATTACCTGCAGACATGTTGGTATTAGATATGCATGTTCACGATGTGATTATCGGTATGGATTGGCTCGTAACTTATAGGGCCATGATTGATTGCTTCAGCGGGAGCATTATTTTTACCATTCCGGGGCAAGAGATGTTCGTAGTGGCGATGCCTCGCCCAGAGGGAGGATCGACCGCTCATCTGTATTACATAGAGGAGGATACCTCTAAGGAGGTTGTGATTCCTTTAGATTCTATCCCAGTAGTCAGGGAGTATTCGGATGTGTTTCAGGAGATACCAGGCCTACCCCCCAGTCGAGAGATAGATTTTGTTATAGACCTATTGCCAGATACGAGGCCTATAGCACGCGCACCGTACCGTATGGCTCCGGCAGAGATGCGAGAGCTACGAGATCAGATAGAGCAGCTGTTAGGTCAGGGCTTTATTCGCAGGAGTACCTCACCTTGGGGAGCTCCAATTTTGTTTGTGAAGAAGAGGGACGGTTCACTGAGATTGTGTGTGGACTACCGAGAGTTGAATAAGGTCACGATACGGAATAAGTATCCGTTACCTCGAATCGATGACTTATTCGACCAGTTGAGAGGAGCTTCTTTCTTCTCGAAGATTGATTTGAGATCGGGATACCATCAGTTGCGTATCAGGGAGGAGGATGTCTCGAAGACTGCGTTCTTGTCGAGATATGGTTCTTACGAGTTTCGGGTTATGCCTTTCGGTTTGACCAACGCTCCAGCAGTGTTTATGGACTTGATGAACAGAGTGTTCAGAGATTTCCTAGACCAGTTTGTCATTGTCTTCATTGATGATATTCTGGTTTACTCCCAGACAGAGGAGGAGCACGCCGAGCATTTGAGGCAGGTTTTGCAGACGCTGCGTCAAAACGAGCTGTATGCAAAATATGAGAAATGCGGGTTTTTGCTGAAGGAGGTCCAGTTTTTGGGACATATTATTTCCGACCGGGGAATATCTGTTGATCCGGGGAAGGTATCCGCGGTGAGGGAGTGGGGACAGCCCACGACACCGACTGAGATTCGTAGTTTCTTGGGTCTAGCAGGATACTACAGGAGGTTTATTCGGGGTTTCTCAGAGATATCAGGTCCTTTGACACATCTGACTCGTAAGGGTGTGCCATACATCTGGAGTGATGCCTGTCAGCTGGCATTCGATGAATTGAAGGACAAATTGACCTCAGCACCTGTGTTAGCATTGCCGAGACCGGGAGTTGAGTATTTGGTTTACACCGATGTGTCTTTGCAAGGGCTTGGAGGTGTATTACAGCAGGAGAGACAGGCCATAGCTTATGCTTCCCGTAAGCTTAAGCCTCATGAGAAGAATTACCCCACGCATGATTTGGAGTTGGCGGTAGTGGTATTTGCCCTACGGATTTGGAGGCACTATCTTTTGGGGGAGAAGTTCCAATTATTCATGGACCACAAGTCCCTACAGTACCTGTTCACGCAGAAGGAGTTGAATATGCGGCAGCGTAAGTGGCTTGAGTTTGTGAAGGATTACCAGTTCGATATCCAGCATCACCCGGGTAAGGCTAACGTGGTGGCAGACGCGTTGAGCCGTAGGCCAGCAGATGAGGTGGCAGAAGTGTGGAAGGCAAAGTGGAAGGAATTGGGACACCATGATGTAGTGGCCCGATCTTTCATGTCTGTGATGACCGTTACACCGCAGATTGTCACGAAGGTAGTACGGGCACAGGCTAATGACTCGTTCTGTCAGGAACAGATAGTCCGATTACTAGCAGAGGGAGCCGAGTCCTATACCGTCAGCTCAGACGGGGGATTACGCTTCAATGGGAGATTGGTAGTTCCGGAAGGGTAGAAATTGCGACACGAGGTGATGGCAGAGTCGCACGGCTCACGGTTCGCTGTACATCCCGGAGGGGACAAAATGTACCAAGACATGAGACGACAGTATTGGTGGAGCGGTATGAAGAAAGATATTGCTGAGTTTGTTTCGAAATGCGCCACTTGTCAGCTTGTAAAAGTGGATCATCAGAGATCGGCAGGACTACTACAGCCGTTGGAGGTCCCGGTGTGGATGTGGGAGAGCATATCCATGGACTTTATCACGGGGTTGCCTACGTCGCAGAGGGGTCACGACTCCGTTTGGGTAATTGTGGACAGGTTGTCCAAAGTCGCTCACTTTTTACCCGTAAGGACTGACTACACTACGGGACAGTATGCCCAGCTCTTCATTTCAGAGGTTGTGAGACTTCACGGTGTGCCCCTAAATATCGTGTCTGACAGAGACATGATATTTGTTTCGCGGTTTTGGGAAAGTTTTCAGGAGGCCATGGGCACAGAATTGCGGTTGAGTACGGCTTATCATCCGCAGACCGATGGGCAGACAGAGCGCACAAATTAGATGTTGGAGGACATGCTACGCATGTGCATTAGTGACTTTGGGGGTGGATGGGAGCAGTACCTACCACTGGTGGAGTTTGCTTATAATAACTCCTATCAGTTCACTATTGGCATGGCTCCGTTTGAGGCACTGTACGGTAGGCCTTGTCGTTCCCCAGCATGTTGGTTAGAGGTGGGGGACAACAAACTACTTGGGCCGGAAGTGATTCAGGATACTTCGGCAAGGATTGAGTTGATTCGGAGTCGCATTCGGGTAGCTCAAGACAGGCAGAAGAGTTATGCTGATGCGAAGAGATTTTTCAGAGAATTCCAAGTGGGGGACCAGGTTTTCCTATGAAGGGGATTATGCGTTTCGGGAAGAAGGGGAAGTTGGCATCGAGGTATGTGGGGCCGTTTCCTATTATTGAGCGGATCGGACCGGTTGCGTATAGACTTGGATTACAGGAGCATTTGCATCGGATTCACGATGTGTTTCATATTTCCTCGCTAAGGAAATACCTTAGAGATAATTTGGCTCATTCTCACATTGCTGTGGAGGACATCGATCTCCAGCCGGATAGCTCCTACGAGGAGGGGCCGATTGCTATTTTGGACCGAAGTGAGAGGAAGTTGCAGTAAAAAATGGTTCCGTTAGTGCGTGTTCAGTGGCGACATCACAATGTCGAGGAGTCCACATGGGAGCGCGAGGATGAGATGCGCGAACGTTATCCAGAGTTGTTTTTAGCAGGTACTTTCTAGTTTCGAATTTCGGGACGAAATTCAGTTATTAGGGGGGAAGTATGTAATACCCCGTATTTTTGGCTATATTCATTTTTGGGATTAATTAATTAAATGTGAATTAATTGGGAATTAATCCGGATAAAATACTAGCGAGAGGTGAGTTGGTATTTGACTATATTGAGTATATATGATGATATATGAATATTGAATTATGAAATTTGTCGTGAGATTGATAAACGGCAATTTGGTCATTTTATCGGGACGCGTGTGACAGTCGCGTCGGGATATAATTATTTTATTTATAAAAGTGAATTTAAATCCTATTAACCGTATGGTCGTTTTGAGTGCGCCAACGCGTCCGGAAGGGTCGAGATAGTCAGAAAACACTAGCCGGGGGTGTAGTTTGGGTCCCGGGGTATTTTTAGGCCATACCGGCGATATAAAGGGTATTTTGGTAATTTCGTATTTTTAGGAATTAAAAATGACGAAAATTAGAGAAGTAAATCTGGTGTGGGTTTGACCCACTAAGCCACTAACCAACCCATGTTAACCCAATAGGTTACGTAGGTTATTAGAATTAGGTTCTATTACTTTCCATAAGAAAAACCCTAGCCACCATAGCCATTGGAGAAAAGCTTGGAGAGAGAGAGAGGAGGAGAATTCTGCAGAAAAAGCTTCATCAAATCAACACCAAACTCAGAGACACTAGAGGCAAGTGGTTTAATATCATTTAATTTCAGAGAATGCTCTTTCCATGTATAGGAATTTAATAAAATTGATTTGTTCTTGGTGTAATATGAAAACCCATGTATTTTGGAACTTAGAACTTGAAATCTTGAGGAGAATTGCATGTAGAATGATAGGTAGATGATTATACTGAGGATATTAGTGATTGGGTGAAATTAAAACGGATTTTTATTGGGTTAATTCATGAATTAAAATTTTAGGGTTTGTGTTCTTCAATAATTGGGGGAAAGTGATGAGACTTGATGATTTAATGATAATTGGGATGAATTAACTCAGTAAAATACGTTAGTTTATAACCTTGTTATGTTTAGGAGTGATTAGAGACCTTTAAACATTGTTGGGACGAAGTTTAGAGGAGATTTGAGGAGTAAAAATTGATGAAAAACGTAACTAAGAAATTCTGGGCCGAAACTGGTCCCTCGTTAGAAGACCTTCCCAGGTCGTTCGAACGAGCTCGTTCGTACGAGCTTCTAACGAGTTGACCAGTCGCTTCTAACGAGGGGAGACTTCGTTCGATACCTTCGTTCGAACGAACTGTATTTCGTTCGATACATTCGTTCGAACGAGATGTCGTTAGAAGGTACAGTTCGTTCGAACGAACTGGAATCTCGTTCGAACGAGACTTCTAACGAGCTGGCAGTTTAGGCCTTTTTGGCCTGTTTTGATTTTGGGAGTCCCGTAATCTTGTTCGAGGATATAGATTACCTTCCTTTGACGATGTATTGATAGGTTTGGGACGTTTGTGTTATTTTGAGGAGTAAATTATATACGAGCGATTTAAATTAAAGGGATAGTTGGGTTGAGACGTGAGTGTCTACTATGACGTGAGAATAAATTATGGCGCGTATGATTATAAACCGGAATCGTATAATGTGTGTAAATTATATATTGGTACTAGAATGAGAATAGTACTACAATTAAACTACGGGATTACTAAGATGTGTGTTTACTTAGTATTGGTATATGAATTGTGTGTATGACATACCTACCATACTTGCTATCACGGGAGGTTTGCGTTCGCTTAGGGCCCTCTAATCCTTGTGTTGCCCGGATTTAGACTGGTTACCTCGATGAACATAGGTCAGAGAAAGACTTATTGGTATGTTAGTAAGTCCGCTGATCGTGGGAGCGTAGGTATGTGCGTGACCTATGTGATGTGACTGTGTTCGCCTCCACTATTTGTGATTTGTGTTATCTGAACTATTCCTGAGAGATTCGGAATATTTGATCCTCATGTACGTGATGTACCAGGATGGATAGCAGAGTATGTGTGCACCGCAGCTTAGTCTCGGGGTGTTTATATTGTATATTTATGTTGTGGAAATATACGCTTAATAAACTGGGAACTCTTATATAGTATTGTGTGTAACTACGGAATAACATAGAGGACTAATCTATAACGAGTGTATTACTTTTGTATAAGAACCTAAAATTACGTTAAGCACCTATTTAACTGAGATCGTTATATTGTTAATGGAACCGAGTAATAAGGGTAGGACCTATGACAGTCTAGCTAGATATGATGTCACTTAGCTAGTGGTTTGTGTCGTTTTAGATGGGTACTTACGTTAGGAGTGCACAGTTAGACGAGAGATGAGAATATCATGTGGGTGTACGTCCTAACATGTACTTTACATTTAATGTTTTAAATATTTCTAAAGCACTTGTAGGTTTTTAAAATATCTCTACATTCGGGCTCTGACCCGTTTGCTTTCAAATCTATTTTTCTTGTAAAACCATTTTAGGTGCCCAGCCACAAGGACACCATGTATAGGATACTCATTCAGGTGACGAGCTGTAGCTGTTTGTGGAAGCTACAGGGAATTGATTTTAGACTCTTCTATCATTTGGATTCCGTATTCAGTATTCTATCAGTTGTAGGGCATGTTGCCCATTTCTATTAGAGACATCTTTCCATTACAGTTTTTCAGACTTTGGCATGTATTGTTTCAGTATCCAGTTTAGTTATTTCAGTTGTGGTTTTGTAATGAGGAGTTTTCCTCCAGACTTTACTTACATTATGTGATGGTTATTCTATTTACTTCTTTATGGTGAATGGTGTTATTATTCTTCATTACACTTGTTGCATGTTAATCAGACTTAAATTAAAATTTGGCAACTTACTTTTCAAAGACTAGGTGGTTAGTAATCATTAAAATGTTTTCGACAGTGATGCTATTAACTGGACCAACTTGGCATGTTGAATTAATTTAATAAAGGAGTAGCTACCCGGTATTTAATTAGTCGGGGTGTCACAATGTATAAAAGGTGTTTGTTAAAATGTCTAGAAGCTTCTCATTCTTTTATACCTATAATCTTACAGATCTTTACATCCCACCAAAGTCCCTTTGTGTCCCAATTGGGTAGAATTTAATTTTAATTGTTGGATTATACAACCACCGTTGAATTCAATTAATCTGAATTGTTTGGCATATTTTTTTTATTACTTTTATCTTCTAAAAATTAGTGTATGTTTTCCTTTTAGTTATCGAGATGATTTAGTACAAAACATAATAGGCGTATTTAAAGAGGTAATACTTTCAAGAAGTTATATATTAAAATGTTTCCATAAGCATGTAATTACTTAATCTTTTTATTGAAAATATTTAATTATTTATTTGATGGAGTTAAAGAGGTAATACCTTCGAGAATTGAGATTTTATTTAATTATTTATTTAATGTTTTTTAAATCAATTTAAATCTATATGTATTGCTTTCACAATTTTGCAAGATCCACATTAATCATTTGGTGAAATGCCACAAAGCTTATATAGTTATTTGAATTTGTTCAGGTGAAGCAGACCTTCGACCAGTTAAGAAAAGTGCCATATTGTTTCCTTTTTTGATTGTATATGTGGTGGATAAGAGACTAAGTTAATACTTGGATTTTGCTAAATGCAAAAATTGTCATTTTATTCTTTATCTTCACATATGAACATCCAGACTCATTATATCGGACCATGTTGTTATGCTTGTTCATATTCCTCCGCATGGCTTAATTGTTCATAGAAAACATCTAAATTAATTTTATTTTTCAAATTATTTAGAAACTCCCTAACAGTCGCTCGTTGTTCAAGCGATGTAGTATAGTTTATCGGCAAATCGGTAACAAATAGTCTCCGTCCATCAGTTACCATGAATTTTAAAGTTGTTTTCCGATAATAATAATCTGCGTAATTTGAAATATTGATCAGGTTTTGTGACCAATATCTCATTGTGTCCAACTGGTCCAACGGTACAGTAAGTGCATGTAATACCCCGTATTTTCGTGGTATTTATTTTTGGGGATTAATTGAATTAAATGTGTATTAATTGGAAATTAATCCGGATAAAAATATTAACGAGATGTGAGTTAGTATTTGATTATAATGTATATATTTGGAAATATATGAATATTGGAAATATTGAAATTGTCGCGAGATTGAAATACGGCAATTTGGGAAACTTTGTTGGGACGCGCGTGACAGTCGCGTCAGGAATATAATTATTTGAATTAAAAAGTGAATTTTATTTTTATCACCCGTATGGTCATTTTGAGTGCGCCAATGCTTCCGGAAGGGTCGAAATAGTCAGAAAACACTAGCCGGGGGTTAAGTTTGGGTCCCGGGGCATTATTGGGCCATACCGGTAACTTGTAGGGGCATTTTGGTAATTTCAAAAATCTGGGAATTAAAACCCACGAAAATTAGAAACAAAAATCTGACTTATTCTTTATCCACTAAACCCACTAACTACACTAAGGGACTTAATGGGCTACGGGAGAAGTTAAGATATAGTCCCAACTTACCAAAAACCAACCACACCTCCATTGTCATCATCCTTAGAAAAACATGTAGAGAGAGAGAGAGGGAAGAGAATTCTGCAGAAAGAGAGAGAGAGAACAACTCAGCCTTCAAGATTCAACATCAAATTCAGAGAAAGATTAAGGCAAGTGGTTTAATTACAATTGATTCAATGCCATGCTTTTCCATGTTTTGGAATTATCGAATTTATCTTGGAAGATGATATAGACCCATGAATTGAAAGTTTAAAACTATGAACTATGTTAGGGACTGCATGTAGAAACATTCTGGACGAATTATGAACTCAGAATTATGACCCTTGATGATTTAAAAACGGATTTTAGAAGAAGTTTATTAATGTTCTTGAAAGAAATAGAAATCTGAAATTCTTGATGAAGATTTGACCCATACAAAGCCTTTGAATGATGAATTATTGGTTTTAGAACGTTAACACTGTTGTAGGATGGTTGTATGATGATATTATAACGTTATCTTAGAGTTTCATGCTTGTTAATGGTGTTTTGAGTTGATTTGAAAACTGCAAAACGAAGCAGTCCGTAACCATACCTGGTGCGTTCGATCGATCGACATTCATCAGTCGATCTATCGACCACCATCGATCGATCGAAGGAAAAGGTCGATCGATCGACCTTCCCAGAATGAGTAAAGTTTTTCCCTATTTAAATTTTAATGATGTTAACCCTTGATTAATATTGTTGGAGACCATATGAATACCCTTAACCTTAAGGAAGACCAGTAAGCTTGGTTATGAAATTTGGACCTTAATTAGAATTCAATTTGAGGAATTATTCTAAACTAATGGAATTCGATAAGTGAGTTAATATTTGGGTTAATAGTGTAAATTTGAATAATTTGATGAAATGAGGTTTGGGGCAGAAGTAAGGACCTTAGGAATAAAGATGTTATACGTGGGAATAATAGGAACTTAATAATCCATTTTAGATAGGTTTTAAGTATAAGAAACTACGACGTGAGACGTGTCGACAGCTTAACTTTTATATTATCGGGAGACGTAAAATATATAAATTTGGAATAATGGTATAAGGATGTAGAGTATACCTTTATTAATATTGAATTGTCTAAGATGTGTGAATGCTTAGTATATGATTTTTATATGTATGACATACCTACCATACTTGCTATCACGGGAGGCTACGTTCGCTTAGGGACTTCTTATCCTTGTGTTGCCCGGATTTAGATTGGTACCTTGAGGACATAGTTCAAGAGAACGACTTATTTGTGAGTTAATAAGCCAGCTGACTATGGAGCGTAGGTATGTACGTGACCATGGATATGTTGAATTATGTTCGCCTCCATTTTTGTGTGTGGTGTTTATTCCAACAATTCCTAAGAGATTCGGAATTTGTGATCCTTATGTACGTGATGTACCGGGATGGATAGCAGAGTATGTGTGCACCGCAGCTTAGCCTTTGGGTGCTTGTATTGTATATTTATGATGTGAATAATATACGGTTAAATGAAAAGGAAATTGCTATGTTAAATTGTGGGTATAGTAATTGTAATATTATGAAAAGATAAAAGGGGACAGATATCAATAAATGGTTTTGTTAATAATTGGGAATCCGAGAATTAAAGTAGAACTATCTATTTAATTGTTAAGGTTGGAAATTAAACGTGAACCGAGTAGAAGTGTTAGAAACTCTTTGGAATTAGATAGTTATGAGAAAACACATGAATGGGTACGGGAACGTTGGAGTGCACAGTTAGACGAGAGGTGAGTATTTCATGTGAGAGCACGTCCTAACATGTATCTTGCATTCATTGTTTTAATTATTATTAAAGCACTTGCTGTTTTTAAAATACTCTCCACATTCGGGCTCTGACCCGTTTGCTTTCAAATCTATCTTTTTGTAAAACCATTTTAGGTGCCCAGCCACATGGACACCATGCTTAGGATCCTCATTCAGGTGACGAGCTGTAGCGGTTTGTGGAAGTTACAGGACATTGATTATAGACGCTTCATCTATCTTGACTCTATACTCAGTATTTATCAGTTGTAGGGCATGTCGCCCATTTCTTTTAGAGGCATTTCATTTATTTCAGTTATTCAGACTTCGGGCATGTACTTAATTCAGATTTCAGACTAGTCTTATTATTTTCAGTTGTGGGATTGTTGTGAGGAGTTTTCCTCCGGACTTATTACTATTGTTGGTTATTTCATTACTTCGTTATGGTGAATGGATTTATGTTGTTCTTCCATTATTCTTTTATTGCATGTTAATCAGATAACTTAAAATTTGGCAACTTACTTTTTAAATACTAGGTGGTTAGTAATCTTTAAAATGTTTTCGACAGTGATGCTATTAACTGAACCAACTTGACATTTTGTATTGATTTAATAAAGGAGTAGCTACCCGGTATTTAATTAGTCGGGGTGTCACAGGTGGTATCAGAGCATCAGGTTCTAGTGTCCTTTAGGATCTGAACGGCTATTATGTTTCCGCTGAGCTTTCTTTGATGTAGAGCCCTATATTTTAGGACTGTTGTATTCTTTTGTATATGCTACGTTCTTCGGCTATTTTAAGTTTATAACTGCGAACTTATAGACTTTATTCTTATTTCAGAATGCCTCCACGATGTGCACCACGAGTTCCCAGGAATGCAACGCCAGAAACACAGCCCGCACCAGTTCAGGGCACGATGAACGCCGCTGAGGTTGCAGCCATAGTAGCCCAAGCGGTAAATGCTGCATTAGCCGTAGTTCAGCAGGCACCACCTCAGTCGCCAGTTGCCGCACCAGTTCAGCCATATGCATTTCCGTCTGCTTGGGAACGTGTACGTGATGCTTTTCAGAAAGCACATCCACCGGAGTTTGCAGGTAGCTCCGATGTTGTTGTTTCGAGTCAGTGGAGAAAGGAGATACAGAGGCACTTGAGGATGTATGAGTGCACTGACGTTCAGAGGCAGGTACTGGCTACTTTTAAGCTAGTGGGATCTGCACTACAGTGGTGGGAGTTTATTACCACCGCAGAGGAGAGAGATACTCTCACGATTCAGGAGTTCTGGATGCGGTTCGACCGCAAGTACTTTTCGTCTGCTGTTCACACGGAAATGAGGAGGAAGTTGATGAACCTTCGACAGGAGGGTAAGACTGTGGCCGAGTATGAGGCCGAATTCACCAATTTGCTGAATATTGTCCCAGATGAGATACCGACGGAAGAGAAGAAGATTCAGAAATTCATAGATGGATTGACTTGGAGGATCCGTCAGCATTTATTGGGAAACCTATCGTTGGGCACTTATTCTGACGTGGTTAACGCTGCATTGCTCCATTGCCAGGACCACCGCTTTCACTTGACAGAGGGGAAGCGATCAGGAGAGTCCAGCCATCAGGGCAGGACAGGGGGAAATGGTGCCAGCGGGGCACAGTCAGCTCAGGGTCAGTATAGGCAGAGTGATCAGGGTTCCCAGCAGGGGGATCATAAGAGGTTCCGATCAGGGGGTTTCAGGAACGGACAGGGAGGATTTCGGAATGGCCAGCAGGGTCATAACGGCCATCAGGGCCAGCAGGGTCAAAATGGTCAACTTCAGCAGTTTCACCAGGGCCAGCAAGGCCAGGGCAGAAATGGTAACGGCCACCAGGGCCGAGGGCAGCAGGGACAGCGAGGGGGAAACTTCCCGGGAAAGTGTTTCATTTGTGGTAAGATTAGCCACAAACGTCAGGATTGTCCTGATAAGGGCAGGGCCCCGCAGCAGCAGCAGGGTGCTCGACATGAGCCACAGAGGCCATTTTTTCCACCTGCTCTTCCAGCTCCAGCCCAGGTGCCAGCACTACCAGCCATTCCAGCAGTTCCTGTGCAGTAGGGGCAGTTACAGTATGGACGTGTCTATAACGTCCACCAGGTAGCAGCTCCACAGGCACCACCCGCGATTGAGGGTATGTTTCCTATCCATGGTACTATGGGTCGGGTTTTGTTTGATACGGGGGCAACGCATTGTTTTATAGCTGCACATTTTGCGAAAGCCTTAGGGTTGTTAGCCACAGCAGAGAGCACAGTGACGTGTGTATACTCACCATTGGGGAGTGGGTCACTTATTTTCTTTATATGCCGGGGAGTGGGGATAGAGATTGGTAGTCTGGTATTACCTGCAGATATGTTGGTATTAGATATGCATGTTCACGATGTGATTATCGGTATGGATTGGCTCGCTGATTATAGAGCCATGATTGATTGCTTCGGTGGGAGCATTGTTTTTTCCATTCCGGGGCAAGAGATGTTTGTAGTGGCGATGCCTCGCCCAGAGGGAGGTTCGACCGCTCATTTGTACTACTTAGAGGAGGATACCTCTAAGGAGGTTGTGATTCCTTTAGATTCGATCCCAGTTGTCAGGGAGTATTTCGATGTGTTTCAGGAGATACCAGGCCTACCCCCCAGTCGAGAGATAAACTTTGTTATAGACTTATTACCGGATACGAGACCTATAGCACGCGCACCGTACCGTATGGCTCCAGCTGAGATGAGGGAGTTACGGGATCAAATTGAGCAGTTGTTGAGTCAGGGGTTTATTCGGAGAAGTACTTCACCGTGGGGTGCCCCTGTGTTGTTCGTGAAGAAGAGAGATGGTTCACTGAGATTGTGTGTGGACTACCGGGAGTTAAACAAGGTCACGATACGGAATAAGTATCCGTTGCCTCGAATCGATGACCTATTCGACCAGTTGAGAGGAGCTTCTTACTTCTCAAAGATTGATTTGCGATCTGGATACCATCAGTTGCGCATCAGGGAGGAGGACGTCTCGAAGACTGCGTTCTTATCGAGATATGGTTCTTACGAGTTTCGGGTTATGCCATTTGGTTTAACCAACGCTCCAGCAGCGTTTATGGACTTGATGAATAGGGTGTTCAGGGATTTCCTAGATCAGTTTGTCATTGTCTTCATCGATGATATTCTGGTTTACTCCCAGACAGAGGAGGAACACGCCGAGCATTTGAGATAAGTTTTACAGACGCTACGCCAGAACGAGTTGTATGCAAAGTATGAGAAATGCGGGTTTTGGCTGAAGGAGGTCCAGTTTTTGGGGCACATTATTTCCGACCGGGGGATATCTGTTGATCCGGGGAAGGTATCCGCGGTGAGGGAGTGGGGACAGCCCACGACACCGACTGAGATCCGTAGTTTCTTGGGCTTAGCAGGATACTATAGGAGGTTTATTCGGGGTTTCTCCACGATAGCGGGTCCCATGACACATCTAACTCGTAAAGGTGTGCCGTTCATTTGGAGTGATGCCTGTCAGTTGGCATTCGATGAGTTGAAGGACAAGTTAACCTCAGCACCTGTGTTAGCATTGTCGAGACCGGGAGTTGAGTATCTTGTTTACACCAATGCGTCCTTACAAGGACTTGGAGGTGTACTGCAGCAGGAGAGTCAGGCCATAGCTTATGCTTCCCGTAAGCTTAAGCCTCACGAGAAGAATTACCCTACCCATGACTTAGAGTTAGCGGCAGTGGTATTTGCCCTTCGTATTTGGAGACATTACCTTTTGGGGGAGAAGTTTCGATTGTTCACGGATCACAAGTCCCTACAGTACCTATTCACGCAGAAGGAGTTGAATATGCGGCAACGGAGGTGGCTTGAATTCGTGAAAGATTATCAGTTCGACATCCAGTATCACTCGGGGAAGGCTAACGTGGTGGCAGACGCGTTGAGCCGTAGGCCAGTAGATGAGGTGTCAGGGGTGTGGAAGGCCAAGTGGAAGGAGTTGGGACACCAGGATGCAGTGGCCCGATCATTCATGTCTGTGATGACCGTTACACCGCAAATTGTCACGAAGGTGGTAAAGGCACAGGCAAAAGATTCGTTCTGTCAGGAGCAGATAGTTCGATTACTAGCAGAGGGAGCCGAGTCCTATACCGTTAGCTCAGACGGGGGATTACGCTTCAATGGGAGATTGGTAGTTCCGAAAGGGGAAGAATTACGGCACGAAGTGATGGCAGAGTCGCACGGCTCACGGTTCGCGGTACATCCCAGAGGGGACACAATGTACCAAGACATGAGGCGACAGTATTGGTGGAGCGGGATGAAGAGAGATATTGCCGTGTTTGTTTCAAAATGTGCCACTTGCCAGCTAGTTAAAGTGGATCATCAGAGACCGGCAGGACTTCTACAGCCATTGGAGGTCCCGATGTGGATGTGGGAGAGCATCTCCATGGACTTTATCACGGGGTTACCTACGTCACAGAGAGGTCATGACTCCATTTGGGTAATTGTGGATAGGTTGACCAAAGTCGCTCATTTTCTACCCGTAAGGACAGACTACACTGCGGTACAGTATGCCCAGCTCTTCATTTCAGAGATAGTGAGACTTCACGGTGTGCCCCTAAATATCGTGTCTGACCGAGACAAGATATTTGTTTCACGGTTTTGGGAGAGTTTTCAGGAGGCCATGGGCACAGAATTGCGGTTGAGTACGGCGTATCACCCGCAGACCGATGGGCAAACTGAGCTTACAAACCAGATGTTGGAGGACATGCTACGTATGAGTATCATTGACTTTGGGGGTGGATGGGAGCAGTATCTTCCACTGGTGGAGTTTGCTTACAACAACTCCTACCAGTTCACCATTGGCATGGCTCCATTTGAGGCGTTGTACGGGAGACCTTGTCGTTCCCCAGCATGTTGGTTGGAAGTGGGGGACAACAAACTACTTGGGCCGGAAGTGATTCAGGATACTTCGGCGAGGATAGAATTGATACGGAATCGCATTCGAGTAGCTCAGGATCGGCAGAAGAGCTATGCTGATGCGAAGAGATTCTTCAGGGAGTTCCAAGTGGGGGACCAAGTTTTGCTCATAGTATCTCCTATGAAGGGGATCATGCGTTTCGGGAAGAAAGGGAAGTTGGCACCGAGATATGTGGGACCATTTCCTATTATTGAGCGGATTGGACCGGTTGCGTATAGGCTTGGATTACCGGAGCATTTACATCGGATTCACGATGTATTTCATATTTCCTCGCTAAGGAAATATCTTAGAGACGATTTGGCTCATTCTCACATTGCTTTGGAGGACATCGATCTCCAGCCAGATAGCTCCTATGAGGAGGGGCCGATTGCTATTTTGGACCGAAGTGAGCGGAAACTGCGGTCAAAGATAGTTCCGTTAGTGCGTGTTCAGTGGCGACATCATAATGTCGAGGAGTCCACATGGGAGCGCGAGGATGAGATGCGCGAACGTTATCCGGAGTTATTCTTACCAGGTACTTTGTAGTTCCAAATTTCGGGACAAAATTCAGTTATTAGGGGGGAAGTATGTAATACCCCGTATTTTCGTGGTATTTATTTTTGGGGATTAATTGAATTAAATGTGTATTAATTGGAAATTAATTCGGATAAAAATACTAACGAGATGTGAGTTAGTATTTGATTATAATGTGTATATTTGGAAATATATGAATATTGGAAATACTGAAATTGTCGCGAGATTGAAATACGGTAATTTGGGAAACTTTGTTGGGACGCGCGTGACAGTCGCGTCAGGAATATAATTATTTGAATTAAAAAGTGAATTTTATTTTTATCACCCGTATGGTCATTTTGAGTGCGCCAACGCGTCCGGAAGGGTCGAAATAGTCAGAAAACACTAGTCGGGGTTAAGTTTGGGTCCCGGGGCATTATTGGGCCATACCGGTAACTTATAGGGGCATTTTTGTAATTTCAGAAATCTGGGAATTAAAACCCACGAAAATTAGAAACAAAAATCTGACTTATTCTTTATCCACTAAACCCACTAACTACACTAAGGGACTTAATGGGCTACGGGAGAAGTTAAGATATAGTCCCAACTTACCAAAAACCAACCACACCTCCATTGTCATCATCCTTAAAGAAACTTGTAGAGAGAGAGAGAGAGAAGAGAATTCTGCAGAAAGAGAGAGGGAGAACAACTCAGCCTTCAAGATTCAACATCAAATTCAGAGAAAGATTAAGGCAAGTGGTTTAATTACAATTGATTCAATGCCATGCTTTTCCATGTTTAGGAATTATCGAATTTATCTTGGAAGATGATATAGACCCATGAATTGGAAGTTTAAAACTATGAACTATGTTAGGGACTGCATGTAGAAACATTCTGGACGAATTATGAACTCAGAATTATGACCCTTGATGATTTAAAAACGGATTTTAGAAGAAGTTTATTAATGTTCTTGAAAGAAATAGAAATCTGGAATTCTTGATGAAGATTTGACCCATACAAAGCCTTTGAATGATGAATTATTGGTTTTAGAACGTTAACACTGTTGTAGGATGGTTGTATGATGATATTATAACGTTATCTTAGAGTTTCATGCTTGTTAATGGTGTTTTGGGTTGATTTGAAAACTGCAAAACGAAGAAGTCCGTAACCATACCTGGTGCGTTCGATCGATCGACATTCATCAGTCGATCGATCGACCACCATCGATCGATCGAAGGAAAAGGTCGATCGATCGACCTTCCCAGAATGAGTAAAGTTTTTCCCTATTTAAATTTTAATGATGTTAACCCTTGATTAATATTGTTGGAGACCATATGAATACCCTTAACCTTAAGGAAGACCAGTAAGCTTGGTTATGAAATTTGGACCTTAATTAGAATTCAATTTGAGGAATTATTCTAAACTAATGGAATTCGATAAGTGAGTTAATATTTGGGTTAATAGTGTAAATTTGAATAATTTGATGAAATGAGGTTTGGGGCAGAAGTAAGGACCTTAGGAATAAAGATGTTATACGTGGGAATAATAGGAACTTACTAATCTATTTTAGATAGGTTTTAAGTATAAGAAACTACGACGTGAGACGTGTCGACAGCTTAACTTTTATATTATCGGGAGACGTAAAATATATAAATTTGGAATAATGGTATAAGGATGTAGAGTATACCTTTATTAATATTGAATTATCTAAGATGGGTGAATGCTTAGTATATGATTTTTATATGTATGGCATACCTACCATACTTGCTATCACGGGAGGTTACGTTCGCTTAGGGACTTCTTATCCTTGTGTTGCCCGGATTTAGATTGGTACCTTGAGGACATAGTTCAAGAGAACGACTTATTTGTGAGTTAATAAGCCAGCTGACTATGGAGCGTAGGTATGTACGTGACCATGGATATGTTGAATTATGTTCGCCTCCATTTTTGTGTGTGGTGTTTATTCCAACAATTCCTGAGAGATTCGGAATTTGTGATCCTTATGTACGTGATGTACCGGGATGGATAGCAGAGTATGTGTGCACCGCAGCTTAGCCTTTGGGTGCTTGTATTGTATATTTATGATGTGAATAATATACGGTTAAATGAAAAGGAAATTGCTATGTTAAATTGTGGGTATAGTAATTGTAATATTATGAAAAGATAAAAGGGGACAGATATCAATAAATGGTTTTGTTAATAATTGGGAATTCGAGAATTAAAGTAGAACTATCTATTTAATTGTTAAGGTTGGAAATTAAACGTGAACCGAGTAGAAGTGTTAGAAACTCTTTGGAATTAGATAGTTATGAGAAAACACATGAATGGGTATAGGAACGTTAGGAGTGCACAGTTAGACGAGAGGTGAGTATTTCATGTGAGAGCACGTCCTAACTTGTATCTTGCATTCATTGTTTTAATTATTATTAAAGCACTTGCTGTTTTTAAAATACTCTCCACATTCGGGCTCTGACCCGTTTGCTTTCAAATCTATCTTTTTGTAAAAACCATTTTAGGTGCCCAGCCACAAGGACACCATGCTTAAGATCCTCATTCAGGTGACGAGCTGTAGCGGTTTGTGGAAGTTACAGGACATTGATTATAGACGTTTCATCTATCTTGACTCTATACTCAGTATTTATCAGTTGTAGGGCATGTCTCCCATTTCTTTTAGAGGCATTTCATTTATTTCAGTTATTCAGACTTCGGGCATGTACTTAATTCAGATTTCAGACTAGTCTTATTATTTTCAGTTGTGGGATTGTTGTGAGGAGTTTTCCTCCGGACTTATTACTATTGTTGGTTATTTCATTACTTCGTTATGGTGAATGGATTTATGTTGTTCTTCCATTATTCTTTTATTGCATGTTAATCAGATAACTTAAAATTTGGCAACTTACTTTTTAAATACTAGGTGGTTAGTAATCTTTAAAATGTTTTCGACAGTGATGCTATTAACTGAACCAACTTGACATTTTGTATTGATTTAATAAAGGAGTAGCTACCCGGTATTTAATTAGTCGGGGTGTCACAGTGCAATCTCCCAATTCTATTCAATTTCGTCCCATTCATAATCCTCAGTGGCTCTGAAGTACCAGATTTGGTAGGGTTGATAGAAAATTTCTCGAGACCGCTAACCAATTGTGCTAGTAATATGGAATGATAAATAGCGAGTATATTTGTACTTGCTTTTTGTCAAAATATGATAGATCGTGATTTTGATCATCATGGGTAAAAATTCAAAGTGATTGAAACAAGCTACACTTGAGAAGATTAGTTTGTTTACTAACCCCCATTCAATTATTTCAATATCCCAAGGTGGATATCCTTCTTCAGTAACGAAATGCAGTTTTGGCATGTCATCACTGTAATTTAAACTTTGATCAAAATGGAGTAAAAGACTTTTTATCTTTTGCTCGTGGTCCTCGATTTTTGGTAAAATTTCTATTTGAAATAAAGGACGTGGGAGAAGTACCTTTGCTTTTTCAAATAGGCAAATTCTCCTGATATTGTTGAAGATTTTGTCTGAAAAATTATTTTACAGTAATTCAGAAAATTCCAGAAAAGTGTAAATTTTTTCTAGAGAAAAATCTTCATTTTCATAGTTTAAGCCTTTCAAAATTTTGAGGCTCAGACTTTTAAATTTATCCAAATTTGTTGTTTGTTCAGCAATTTTATCAGCAAGGATACTCATATTTTTTCTAAAATCTTTTCTTCTGTCTCGAATATGAGATTTCCATGCTTCATTTAAAGGGTGTATACAATTCACAGGGGATTCCTGAATTGTTAAAATCATAGGTTTCAGTATCAAGGAGGGTTTCCTTAGTCTGAAGTTTGGAGAACTGGTAAATCATATTAGGAGGTCCTAATCGTTTCATCCAATTTTTCCATGCAGTTATGGCTTCTGGCATAGTATTAAATTTTTGGTGCCATGCACCAGGAAATTTATTTACTTGCATAAAATATTGGTTCCAATTATCATAGAAGCCTGAATTTCTTCCACTGAACACAACATAAACAGGGTTTGGTTTAGGCTGTGTAGATGATGATGCTTGGGTTTTTGCCTTTTTAGCAATAGTTACCCAATCTCCTTTCGTTTCACTTGGATGCTTATCTCCCATCCTGAAATAAAAATAATCCACTTGTTTAGTGGTTTTGATAAAATATATTTCAAAATACTCCACTTGTTTAGTGGGTGTTATTTTAAAATATTTAACATATTCCACTTGTTTAGTGGGTTTCTAAAAACTCTACTTGGTTAGTAGGTTTTTCATCATAATTCCTGCTAAGATAATCTGGAAGAAAATTATTAGTACCCTTCAAATGTTCAACTTCAAAAGTATAAATGGCAATTTGGTTGAACCATTTAAGTCTTCTTCCTTTTAAAATATTTCTTTTATTTATTAGGAAGTCTTTTACGGCTTTATTATCTGTTCTGACAATAAAGTCTTCGGGTGCTAAGAAAATATGAAATTTTTTAATAGCAAGTTTTATTGCTAATAATTCCTTTTCAAAAATAATATAATTCGGTTCATTTGGTTTAAATTTTCCTGAATTATATCCACATATCAATTCATGTTTTTGAATTGATTTTGGTATAGTAGTTTTCTTACCACGACTACCGAAATTATTGGAAGGATTGTTTTCATTCCAATATTCTGCAAGAATTGCTTTGAGAACACTTCCCCAGCAATTATCTGAAGCATCAGCTTTCAATATTAATTTATCTCCTATTTTAGGAAAATAAACTTTTGGACAACTATTTATTATCTCTTGTTTAATCATTTTAACAACAAGAGTATCATTAGCACTCCATGTAAGAACTTCATTCTTTTTATGTTTTTCAAGAAGTGGTAATTCCTTTTGAGATAATATTTTTATGAAATTTCTTCCATAATTAAGGATTCCTAGGAAACTTTGTAATTATTTTTTATCCAAAATTTCCTCATTAAAATCTCTTATTTTAGAGATGATATAATCTTGTAATTGTAGGCCATCCTGGTTTAGGATTATGGCAAGAAAATTAATCTCTGTTTTTTCAACATCAATTTTCTTTGGTGATAAAATGATTCCATGTTTTTGGAATTTTTCACAAATAATTTTTAGATGATATCTATGTTCTTCTATGGTTTTGGAAAAAACAAGGATGTCATCTATATAGACAACACAAAAATCTTTAAGGTCTTTAAAGATTTTGTTCATCCATCTTTGGTATACTTGAGGAGCTGTATTTAGTCCAAAAGGCATAACATTCCATTGATAGTATCTTCTAGGGGTACTAAAGGCTATCAATGGCTTGGATTCTTCAGTTAGTTTTAATTAACAAAATCCAGATTTACAATCGAATTTGCTAAAAAACTTTTTCCCTTTAGTTTGGTTAATTAATACATCATTTCTTGGGATAAAATAACCATAAAATTCTAATTGTTCATTTAATTTTTTATAATTTATAATCATTCTAGCTTTTCCTCTTGTGACTTCATTGTGTTTTCTCAACATGAAGGCAGGGCTAGAGTGTGGGCTTATTGTTTCTTCAATAAGATTTATTTCCAATAATTCTTTGATTTGTTTATTAAATTCATCTATATCATTCCTGGTATAGATCATTGGTTTTACTCTTATAATGACATTGAGATCTCTTAGTTTGAGATTACAATATCTTGGACTTTTGTCCCATAATTTTAATTGGTTTTCACTAAAATTATCATTTAATATAGTATAAAGCCAATGAGTTTCTTCAAGGGCTTTAATAAAAGGAGTTATATCCCCTTTCTTAGTAGGGCGAAAATCTCTTTCGCACTTATATTTATGTTGTTATAGTAAAGGGATTTTTACTACATCTTTACTAAGGGTTAAATTTATTATTCCCTCATCAATACTTATAGGCAAATATTCTGAGATAAAATTATTGCCTAATATAAAATCTCCATGCATTTCTGGAAAGCAGAAGATTTTTGGAATAATGAATTTCTTTTTATTAAACCATATAGCCACTTTTTTGGCTTTAAAATCAATGAAATTTTGTGTCCCATTGATGCTTGTTACAGCAATAGGATTTTTCATTTCTATCCATTTTTCAGGAGGTAAAGCATTAGGTCTACAAGAACATATTGTTGCTCCTGTATCAATTAATGTGCAAAGACTATATGGTTTATAGCCTGCAAAATTGAAGTAACCTAATACGTAAGTATATCTTCTCTTTCTATGGCTTGGTGAGAAGATTATTTCTTCTTTTCCTAGTTGGAAATGATAAATTTGACTGGATTTTATATTATCTTCTTTTAGATAATTTGTTCCAGGTAATATTGGTACTTGTACACAATAAGCACCCAAAAGTGTCTATTTTATACCCCGAATAGATTCATTTTAGTCGCTCGTTTATAATAAAAATGACCTTATGTTCGTATTTATTTATTTCTCAGGTCAACACGCAGTTGCGGTACAAATAATGCTAAATCAGTACAATTGCGACTCAATAGCGGTCAAAAGCGTGCATCGAAGAAATCAAAGGAGATCGCGAAGTCAGAGTCCATTATGAGCGTCCTTGATGTGATCCGATGGCCCGAATCAGTCACGTAACCTTAACCTAGCCCAGACCTGTCCCCGACCACCGTGTGTGTTGAGTTTGTACCTTTATTATTTTTATAGATTTTTATTTTAAGTCGTTTTATTTATAAGATTTGTTTTAGAATTATTTAGGATTTTTAGAATTTATTTGCATATTTTTCTATTTCTTTATTTTGATTTTGTTTTTTATTAGTTTTTAATTTTTAATCTTTATTTCATCTTATTTTTATTAGGATTAATTTTAGGAATTTAATTTTTTAGTTTTATTAAATTTCATTTTATATATAAATATTTTTTATTTTATTTTAGTTTTATTTTATTAGGATTATATTTTTGTAGGTTTAATAGAGTTTTATTTTTTTTTTAGTTTAGTTTGAAATGTTAGTTTTTTTAGTTTTATTAGAATTTAAGTTTTTATTTTATTTAATTTTATTTTATTTTTTAGAAGGTGTCATTTTTTTAGGGGTACGAATTAAACACACGCACACCAGTTACCCACACCCTATTATCCTACACCAAACACACCCAAACAAATCACTATTCATCATCTTCACCAATTCGTTCTCTCTCTTCCAAAACCCACCATAACCAAACACACACACACCCATCTCTCTCTCACTTACCCCACAAAACATCATAACCACACAAAGCTCAAAACCCATACAACAGCCATACCCACTTGCCATAGTCGGGTTTGAGGAAACCCGTTACCAACATCACAACAAACCAAACCCGACATACACCTCGACCCGACAGAAAACCCACCGGTGTCCTCCTCCAACCCGACCCCCTAACCCCGTTGGACCCGGACCCACCTGCGCTGGAACCCCAAAACGCCGGCGGCGTCACCACAGCCAAAACGCAACCTCCGACCCACGAAAATCCGACGTTGATCTACAACACGGTCGCCGCTGCCATCACCTGTCCGCCCAGACCCCTCGCGACTCTGGCCCGGATCCATTTCCAGTCCCAACCCGAAACCGACCTACCCAAGCACCAAATCAGCACTATCCGTTCCTGTCAAACCCATATCCCATGAAAATCGAAAATACCCATTTCGATCCAAACAAAAATCGAAGTCAATCCTTGGCAACTAAAAATTCCACAAATATCTCTTCCAAACACTCTTCGTGGCTTATAAAAACAAAGAAGAAGGGAAGCTTATTAGAGGACTCTCAACAACAAAAGAAAAAAGGGATACGTAGAGAGAGAAAAACAAAGTGTATATTATGTATAGTTTAGGGTCATAAAAAAATTTCAAAAAATATTAGTTTAGTTTTAAAATAAATTTTTAGGTTTTTTTTTTTTTTGGTGTGATCAAGTGTTGGATTTGTGAAAATATTGGGACACACGTGCATGAATGCGATTCAATGAATCAATTCAAAGGGAGACTTTTTTGTATTGTATTTCTGCTCTACTCTTTAATTTATTGTTCCATGTTTGTGGCTGTGATTAATTGTTTCATTATGTTTGTCTAACCGTCCCGTTCAAGGGGTGGGATGTACTGCGTATGATGTTACTTTAATTAATTGGTTTCATTAATTTTATATTTCTAGGTAAATTAATTTTAACTGTCACCAATTAATTTATACAACGAGAGTTAGTAAATTAATTGAACGAATTAATGTTTGAATTTAGGAATCGAACTAGAGATAATTTTTTTCGATATTTGAATATTAATTCAGTATTGAAATTTGAGGATTGATAGTGTTTTCTTTAAATTGATCGTAGCGGATAGTTTTCTGAAAATAGTATAAGTCATAATTTTTCATTGTGTGACATTTTTAAATTAATATTCTGAAAAATATTTTATTAAATTTATAATTTTAACGAGAGTTAGATTATTGGTTTAATATTATCTCGAAATATTTCAAAATTGATAAATTGAGAAATTAAAATAATTGAAAATGCAGTGTAATCCCATCTCTTGACTTTTTCACATACTTCACACTCGGTTGCACATTCTTTTTCATTATTTAGTCATTTTATAATTTTTAGCATTTGTTAGTTAATTGTTCCCTTGAAATTATTTTTAAAAAATAAAAAATATATATTTTTTCATAAAAAAAAATTGGAATTGCACTTTTTCACATTAATTATTTCACCTTGAAAGTTGGATTGATACCCATACTTACCGCAATACGAGTTATTTTTAGACAAGTTTTGTAGGTACTCAAGGAAATTTTGAGAGTAACTTTTGCACAACAACGATACATACTCAAAAAAACTATTTATCAAATGGCGTCGTTGCCGCTTTCTTGACGTGGAGACATGATTGAAGACTTGTAATTTTATTTATCTTTTTTTTCGTGTAGTTCTTCCTCCTCCCTCCTCATTAGACTGGTTGTATAGGATTTTTTAAGCTTGGTATTTATTTTGGTGCTTTTTGACACCGATTTTTTGTAATAATTATTCAATAAAAAAAAAAGCGAAAAGGAAAACCGGACAAGGTAGAGAGAGAGCGTCCAAGGAGAGGATTTTTTAAGCCTCTCTACTTTGGGTCGGTAGGACTCCCGAGGATGACTGAGATAGGCGAGATCTCCCCCTAGTCGACTCAACTCGGTCTTCACCCCCACGTGTGTAAAAACCGTGTGAGGTACATTTTTTATCCCTCGCGAATTTTCTGCACACGAGTTCATTTTTTGTGTGATTACGTGCTCCTATGTGTTTTTAATTTTTACATCGCACTTAAATTGAATGGTTTGATGAATTAATTTACCTAAGACCAGGAGCCGGCCATTGCAACGAGAAGGGATTTCATCACCCGACTCACTCGCTTATCCATTGTGTGCTACCCTAGCTGTCATTCAATTTAAAATCAATCAACTAGCTAGTCCTGTAGGAACACACTTTTGCATGAGGCGATCACAAAGATACATTCCGTGATTTTCATCGCCCGCGGACTTAATTAAAATTTGACTACCCCTCTCACTAATTTTGAAGATAATAATTGGCTACGTGCTCGTTAGGATTTTTTTTCTTGACTCGTGTGTGTCCAATTCCATTCTTTAGGTAGTCGAGTTTAGTTAGTTCGACCAAATCAAGAGTCCAATTTTTCCATTTTCCGAAAAATACCAAAAATATTTTCCTTTTTTTAAATATTTTCAAAAATCCCAAAAAAGTTTTTTTTTTTAAATCACAAAAAGATTTTCTTTTCTTTTGAAAAATATTTAAAACCCCAAAAAAATATTCCTCTTGTCATGGCCGAAGAACGTCCTTTACGGGAATACTTTGGCCATTTCACATTCTCTCACAGTTTGTTTGATGATAAGCCCGACTCGGCCCTTGATTCATTAATTCAGGGCATTCACTCTCCAACGCACACCGTTGATACTCCTGTGTCGTCCATGCACACATCTCGACTTCCACCGCCTCCGGTGACGAGTGTCAACCCATCACATGCTTCGCCGTGCACACACTGCTTTCTTAGCGATCACTTGTCCCATGAGTGCCCGTTTATATTCTCTACATCTGAATCCACCTTGGAACATGTGTATCCCTATGACATTGTTTTGGACCCACCCTCGATCTATTGTCACGACATATCTAATGTCGAGGGGTATGAGTACCCGAGCTATTCATGGAGGCCTACTCATCTTTCCATGCAATATGAATCCCAACGCCATGTTGTGGATCCTTACGGTTTTCAATAGTCGTCATCGCCACCTCGTGCACCTCATCCCTATCAGTCCCCTTCATATGCTCCTCATGCTGATCACACGTTTGTCCCTCATGGAGATGCTTCTCCCGTGACTGCTCCACTTGACCCTGCTCCACACACTTCATATGAGTATTCTCCACATCCTAGTGTTTCTAGCGAGTTGTGTCCACCTCACCCACTGCCGCCACCCGCCACCACTTCACCACCACCTTGCACATCCACTCTCGAAAGTCTTTTGCAAATTTTTGCGCACACACTTGAATCTCAAACTGAATCACTTCAAAGGCTTGAACAACGATTATATGATTTTGAGTGTGCAAACGAGACGGATTTCACCCCAAGTCAACCCGTTATTGCTCCCACGTGGAACAATGATGCGTCATCTTGTGCCACTGATTTTGAGTGTGACCAACCCTATCTTCCTGAGAATCTCGACATTGAGACCACTCAGTGGTCCGGAACCCAAGTTCACAATTGTGTTGACGTATCCCTTGATTCTGAGACTGATCCTACACCGCCTTACCTTATCGAACCCACCATAGCGGTTTGCCTTTCCCCTTCCATAGAATTCTTATTTATGCCTGAGCCTACACCTATTGAGCCCACTGCGTGTGTTCCCGAGGAACCACTTCATCCTAGGCTAGCTCCGGCTACGAGTGCTTACCATTTTCTTGATATTGCATCCGAGATGGTTTCTATCGCTCGGGATATGGATCCTAACCCACCATGCTTGACTCATGTTGAGTCAAATATTAATGTTGATTCATCTATCTCGGATTTGGATGCCTCGTTCGATTTTTCCACCACTGTGGATGGTGACTTTCGGGTGGCTAAGTTGATCGCTCCCTCGTTTATTTCCACACTTCCTCCCGCGAGTGCCCTTGAGGATCACTTCGTGCCTCGTCAGGAGTGTGTCTCCCCCACCCTTGAGTTAGATCATCTTCCCCCACCTTTTGTCCCACCCGATCCACCCACTGTCCCTTCCCCCCCACCACTTGGTTTGGACCTTGTTATTGCACCTCACCTGTTCCCATCTACGTATTTAGGTCATCACCTCCACCCATCCTTCACCCTAGTACTCCATGATCACATTTGTGCATTTTTCATCGACACCACTATCTATGAGAGTATTTATGCTACTTTAATCCTCCGTGACACCGAGATTGTTCCTCAATGCACACCACTTCCTTGTGGTGTTGATTTTTTTCATCGATCGCTCCCTAGCGTGTCACGAGGCGACCATTATCATCGTCTATTTATAGAATGGTCGTGCACTTTCTATGAGGCCCGCTCCATTATTCTTGCCAAACTATTTTTCCTCCCCCACCAAATTGAGCACCATTCTTATAGGGCCCTTGTTGCCCTCATATTTACTCTCAATAAGGCCCGTGATCGATGCCTCTTCACCCTCTCCATTGCCTTTATCACCCTTACTCTAATACCCACCTGCCCCTGGTCCACCGATGCTTTGCATCGCGTGATGCACTTCGCTATACAAGTGCATTGACCATATTTTGCCTTTATCTAACAAGACTGACGCTTCAGTCTTGTTTGGGGGTGATTCTCATTACCCAATTTTTTCTGCCACCCGTGCTTTCCTAGTTCCTATCCTTAGGGTGAGATTGATTCGGTATGGCTGAAGACATTAAACTTAGCTCTACCGGGAAGCAGCCCGTCATTCATTGTTTCTGAGTATGAGTCTTACCCTGTTTGGGGGTGGTGTTTCACACCACCCAATGATTTTCACATGCTTTATAGACTTGTACGTATTTTTGCATCACATCTGTTCTTCAGGTTTCATCTATGCCCCAGAATGCGGTACATTTCATTAGTGGTTTATTATGATACTATATTTCCTCCCTTGTTCTTTTCATTTTTATATATGGTTTGTAACATCGAGGACGATGTTCTCTTTTGTTTGGGGGTGGAAAATTTCTCAAAATTGTATCTCTTTTCAAAATTTTCAGAAACAAGTGATTTTAAACTTTGTGTGCAGTTAAAAATAAATTTTTATGTCATGATTTGTCTATCATCCCTCTTTTAGAAATCTCGAAATACCTGCATTCGAACCCAAAATTGCGCTTTTTATAATAAATTAATTAATACATATTTAAGCGTATTTGCACGATGAATTCCTAAACTCGGCAATTTTACACTATCACGATTACAATCAAATGTTGAAGAGTAATTATATTCTCAATAGAGCCTTAAAAGTTCACTAGTGGCGACTTAAACCTGTGAGATTTGAGCTTTTCACCTTTTTGAGGGTTTTTACGTATCTCCGAGTCACAAGTTGACTCAACTTTCTTTGGGTACTACATTTAGTCGTTGCATGATCTCATTATTTTTTCAAATTTGGCTTAATCACTGAGAATGACATTACTTTCGAGTTGTAAGAAACATGTGCCTTGTAGTTTGTCGCGAGCACTAAACCGATTTTTCTATACACATACCAT
Source organism: Sambucus nigra (assembly GCA_949130495.1). Lineage (NCBI taxonomy): Eukaryota > Viridiplantae > Streptophyta > Magnoliopsida > Dipsacales > Adoxaceae > Sambucus > Sambucus nigra. The sequence goes on from OX422216.1 coordinate 332,267,817, forward strand.
TTTCCCTATCACATTATCATTCACCCATTATCATTTTTCATATTACCCTTATCCATATGTCCCAAATACCATCCATCATTGCCATCGTTTTTGAAAAAAAGAGTGTTTGAAATTTTTCATGTAAATTGTCTTCATTTGTGCTATGAAAAGAAGAATGTATCGCAAAAAAAAAAAATAGAAAAAAAGAAAAATAAAATAAAGATGCGATCATAAATTCGAAAAAATAAAGACATTAGTTATTCTTGTGTTTCACTCTTCTCAAAACACCCTGTTGATACCAAATTTAATCTGCTAACTTGGACCAACCATATGAAGACACATGGCTATCTACATGGCAACAACAAGCACTTACGCGATGATCATACGCTCCGAGGAAATCTTATGCTCCGAGGAACAAGACCTCTCCGAGGAACTCATTAGCACCGAGAAGCTCAGGCGGTCCGAGCTATTCAGGCGGTCCGAGCTGCATCTCGAACAAAGCATTAATAGCTGGATAACCAACAGTTCAACTGGTTCATTAAATGCTTATCATTTAGATGCACACGCTTAAAGGGCATTAAATGTGTTACCCTTTCATATGTATATCATTTAATATATCACCCTTTCAGATGACAGCCTCAAGGCTATAAATACGTTGTACAATCCTCATTGTAGGGGGACTGATTCTGAATCCAAACTTTGGGATCCAGAAAGCAATTTCTTGTAATCGAGAATTCTCAAGCACCCAGCAATAAAACAACAGTGGACGTAGGCCATTCGTATAAGGCTGAACCACTTTAAAAATCTTTTGTCTCATTTATTTATCTGTGATTGAATAATTAGAGTGATCTAATTTTTTACATCAACAGATTGGCGCCGTCTGTGGGAAACGACTGGTAATATCGTTTTCTCACCAATAACAATCCAATACCAATGGCTGATGTGCCGAAATCCAGCAATCGAAACGCCGGAACCCCTCCAAATCCATCTGCACCACCAATCATTCCAGATCTGACTGGAATAATGGCAAATTTGGCTCAGGGCCAGACCGCCATGCAAGAAACAATGCGACAACTCATCCAAACCCTCCATGGCGGTGCACCAGCCCATTCCGGATCACGAAACATCCAAAGAAATACCCGTGCGCCTTCTACGCGTACTAGGCGTGTTAATTCATATCACAATGAAGAATCTGAAGATTTTTCTTATCAACCAGGACAAACTTCGTCAATGCGAGCTACAGATACTGAACAACGTGTCACACTCTCCCCAGAAAGGGCCAGCGCATTGGAAAGATTAAGCAGGGCCTCTCCTTTTGATCGATTAGGCCCTAGGAGGAACAAAAGTCCTCTTAATGCAGCGTCGAGGAGCTTTCGACGACCATCAGATTTAAGGGAAGGATCTGCCCAGTCACGACCAGTTACTCGTCGAGATGTATCTGCTGACCGATTAGCTGCTCGCCATGATAAATCCCAGGAAGCCACTTCGACGCGATCAGTTGCTCGAACCAATAGGCCCGAGGAAGGAAATGATGCTTGGAAAGGATCTATTCAAAGGCTGGAGGATAGATTAGGGGAAATGGCTAAGGCTAAGAACCCCTTACAACGAACCTTTGTTCGAGGAACACCTTTTGTCCAGGACATTGTTGATTTTCCAACACCATCAAAGTTCAAAGCACCTGTTGTGACTCCCAAGTATGATGGGAAGACCGACCCTGTCCTTCATATAGAACAATATCAAGCTGCAGCCGAAATCTATGTTGTCCCAGACGAGATGAGATGCAGGGCATTCTCGGGAACTCTTACCGGATCTGCTCAGATATGGTATAATAATCTTCCTCGAGGTAAGATTTCAACTTTTCTTCAACTAGCCAAGTTATTCATTGGGAATTTCTGTTTTGGAGCAAAGCCAGTTAAACGAGTAGCACATTTGTTAAGTGTTAGACAAAAAGATGGTGAGAGTATTAGAGACTATATAACTCGTTTTAATAACGAGAAGCTCGAAGTCATTGATTATGAGGAGAAGACAGCGATTACTGCTTTGATGAGTGGACTACTGCCAAACAAGTTGTACTACACTTTGGCCAAAGACCCACCTCGAACCATGTCGGACCTGATGGGAAAAGCGTCCAAGATTATGAACGCCGAGGAGGTTATGTCTGCGAAGAAGAATATGGACTCCAAAGAAACCAAGGGGGAAGGTGATAAAGCTAAGAAGAAAGAGCATAAGAACAATGGTGGTGACAAACATTCCAAAAGTAGGTCGTCATGGGAGGTTTTGAAAAAATTTGATAACTACACGCCTTTGAAGGCAAATATCAACCACGTCCTGGAAGAAATTAAGAACAACGAGGAGTTAAACTGGCCCAAGAAAATAAGGTCAGACCCTGACACGAGGAATAGGGAGAAATATTGCGAGTTCCATAAGGATCATGGCCATATGACCAAAAATTGCATAGCTCTTTAGAACGAGATTGAAACACTCATCCGAAGAGGAAAGCTAGCAAAGTATGTTGATCGGGGAGGCGAAAGAAGAAATAATGACCGAAATAGAGAGAGGTCTAGATCTCCTCGTCGGGCAGAGGAGAAAAAGAAGAGAAACCATGAAGATGATCCAGATGATGACCCCTATCTTCCCAAGAAACCAAGGCAACCAGAACGAGAGGTATTTTCAATACGCTTTGGGTCATTTGATTGTAATGTTATTACAGGAGGAGATGCAGGAGGAGGAGACCTTACTGCAGAAAGAAAATCTTACCTCGGAGAGGCTCAAGCTTGCTCGTACATTCAGCGAATAAATTTAGTTGAGGAAGATCGCCCGAGAAAGGTGAATAAAGAAAAATTGGTCATTGGGTTTTCAAAGAATGATCTTGCAGGAGTTCTATATCCTCATGACGACCCACTAGTGATCAAAATGAGAATGAAGGAGGTAATGATATCAAGAGTGTTAGTCGACAACGGTAGCTCGACAGACATCATGTTCTACTCGTGTTTCGATAGTTTAAATTTGAAACTATCTCAACTGGAGCCTTACCACAGGCCCCTCATCGGGTTTGCTGGCGAAAAAGTATTTCCACTTGGGACGATCAAGTTGGATATATTCATTGGTACGTGGCCTGCTTGTCGGACAGAAAAAATACGCTTTTTCGTGATGGATAAGAATGTCCAGTCATCATACAATATCATCATGGGAAGAGTAGGGTTGAAGAAGTTCGAGGCAGTACTATCTACAGTGCATCAATGCCTCAAATTTCCAACAAACTTTGGAGTAGGAGTTATGAAAGGTGATCAGAAAGTTGCTCGGGAGTGCTATTATTCATCCGGCGAGCAAGATGAATTGGAAGAATCAAAGAAAAAGACTACTACTTATCAAGTGGATGAAGGTGCAGAAATTGAAACCTTGGATCCTCGGTATGAGTCGCAACTCGTGAAGGGTCAAGTGGTGGAAGCTACTGAAAATATCATTCTGGACGACGAACACCCTGAGCGAACTACTCAAATAGGTTCGTCATTGGAAGCCTCACTAAAACAGGAATTGACAACTTTCCTTAGAAGCAGAAAACAAACTTTTTCTTGGAGTCATGAAGAGATGCCTGGGATTGACCCAAATTTCTTATTTCATGAGCTCAATGCAAATAAGGAGATCAAGCCTGTGAAGCAGAGAAGAAGAGTATTCAGTCCCGAGAAGAATCAAGCTATACAGGAGGAAGTCGAGAAGCTCCAGAAAGCTTGTTTCATTGAAGATGTAAAATATCCAGATTGGTTAGCCAATGTGGTGATGGTAAAGAAGAAAAACAACAAGTGGAGGATGTGTGTAGACTTCACCGACCTCAACAAAGCATGCCCAAAAGATCATTTTCCACTGCCCCAAATTGATCAATTGGTGGATGCTACCTCGGGACACGAGTTGCTGAGCTTCATGGATGCTTATTCTGGTTATAATCAGATAAAAATGAAACCTGAAGACAGGGAGAGTACTTCTTTCATTACCCCTAGGGGAACTTATTGTTATAATGTTATGCCTTTTGGTTTAAAAAATGCAGGTGCGACATATCAGAGGCTGATGAACAAGGTCTTTGCTGAACAAATCAGTGACAATATGGAAGTATATGTTGACGACATGCTGACAAAAAGCAAGAAAGCTACAGATCATCTAGTTGACTTAAGTCAAACTTTTGATCAACTAGATAAATATCAAATAAAGCTGAACCCGACGAAGTGCATATTCGGAGTACGAGAAGGCATGTTCCTCTGGTACATTGTCAATCAAAGAGGCATTGTAGCAAATCCTGAAAAGATCAAAGCTCTATTAGGGCTGCGATCTCCAACAACGAAGAAGGAAGTACAGAGTCTCACAGGACGAGTAGCAGCACTCAACAGATTTGTGTCACGAGCAACTGATAGATGTCTCCCATTCTTCAAGACACTCCGAAAAACTTTTGAGTGGAATGATGAATGTGAGAAGGCCTTTTAAGACTTGAAGAAATACTTGGGATCACCTCCACTGTTGTCCAGGCCGGTGATGGGAGAAAAATTGTATTTGTACCTTGCAGTATCCGAGAATGCAATTAGCTCGGCATTGATCAGAATGGAGAATGGAGTACAAAAGCCAATTTACTACACAAGTAAGGCCTTCCGAGGAGCAGAGATCAGATATCCAAGACTGGAGAAATTGGCACTGGCACTGATTGAGGCGAGTAGGAGAATGAGGCCGTACTTCCAGGCTCCTACTATTGTAGTATACACCGATGTGCCATTGAGACAAGCCCTTCATAAGCCAGAGAAATCAGGGAGATTGATGTACTGGGCAATAGAGCTCGGAGAATATGATATAATTTATGAACCCAGATCATCACTAAAAGGGCAGGCTGTAGCAGATTTCATAGCGGAGTTCACCTATCCCTATACCCCCGAGGAGCAAAAGTTGCTCGCAGATCAACCTGTGGATGTTACAGGATCAACAAACACAAGCCCAGACCAATTCCGATTGGAAAAAGGACGTGTGGATGTTACAGGATGTGATGCAGAGATAGTTGGGAGGACTCCAGACGAGAAACAAGAGTTGCCCACTGATCAACCTGTGGATGTTACAGGATCGACAGACACTGGCTCAGACCAACTCCGGTTGGTAAGAGGGCAAGTGGATGTTACAAGGTCATTAAATTCGAACTCAGACCAACCTCGGTTGGTAAAAGGGCAAGAAAAGATGATCGATGAGGAACGAGAAAAATCCGGGGAGGATGAAAGGAAGCAGCAAATATTTCACCGAGGAACTCTGACTGATCAAAAATTTGAAGGTGAGTTACCTATATGGAGGCTATATGTAGATGGCTCATCTTGCACTGCAGGATGTGGCGCGGGAATAGTTCTGAGCAATCCAGACGAGGTCGACATGGAATACGCCTTGCGTTTCCAATTCAAAGCATCCAACAATGAAGCAGAATATGAGGCCATGATTGCAGGGCTTAATTTGGCAAAAATTATGGAGGCGCAACAGGTTGTGATTTTCAGTGACTCTCAATTGATTATAAACCAAATGATGGGAGTATATGCAGTTAGAGGAGAATTAATGATCAGATATCATGCAAAGGCAAAGGAGCTGTTGTCAGAATTTGCCGCTATTCAGCTGGTCAGAGTACCAAGAATGGAGAATGCGAGAGCAGACGCCCTAGCTCGACTAGCATCAGCTACTCGCACCGAGCTACGACGAACAATCCCAATTGAAGTGTTAGCTGGTCGGAGTATAGATGAAGATCTGAAGATGAATTTTATCACCCTTGATTTAGGATCATCTTGGATGGATCCCATCAGGGTATATATCGAGGAGGGAGAATTGCCAATTGACAAGCTTGCAGCCAAGAAATTGAAGTTTGAAGCTGCTCGGTATGTACTAACTAATGGTGTTTTATATAGACGAGGAATTATGGCAGGTTTGCGAAGATGTGTACATCCCACCGAGGTGAAAGATTTGATTGGAGAGATCCATGAAGGGTCTTGTGGAGCACATGTAGCAGGTCAGACACTTTTACAAAGGGTGATGACGCAGGGATACTACTGGCCGATGATGAAGGCAGATTGTATAGCCTACTCAAAGAAATGTGACAAGTGCTAACGCTTTTCCTCCATCCGAAGAACTCCACAAGCATTGTTGTCACCCATAACTTCCCCTTGGCCATTTGCCATGTGGGGAATTGATTTGGTTGGACCACTGCCAATGACCCGAGGAAGGTTCAAGTACCTCGTCGTCGCAGTGGATTATTTTACTAAGTGGGTGGAAGCTGAGCCACTCATTGATATGATATACGAGAAGGTGTACCAATTTATTTGGAAGAACATCATTTGCCGATATGGTCTCCCTAATGCCTTCATCACAGACCATGGGACACAATTTGATAACGAGGAGTTTGCCGCCTATTATCATCAGTCAAATATTTTGAAGGTCCACTCAGCACCAGGCCATCCTCAAAGCAATGGTCAAACTGAAGTGACAAACAGGACGCTGCTGAACGGTTTGAAGAAAAGATTGGATGATGCAAAAGCAAACTGGATCAACGAGCTACAATCAGTACTTTGGGCTTACCGAACTACTCCCCGAGTAGCAACTGGAGAATCACCATACATGCTGGCGTTCGGAAGTGAAGCTGTCATACCTGCCGAGTTGGGCCTCCCAACACACAGGGTACTGAATTTCAATTCCCCTGTCAGCGACTTAATGAGAAGACTGGATTTAAACATGCTCGAGGAAGTTAGAGAAGAAGCATCCATTAGAAATGCTGCTTACCAGCAGCGAACAGCTTTGTTCTACAACAAGAGGGTGAAGAAGTGCGACCTGAAAGAAGGAGACTATGTGTTCAAGAAAGTAATCCAAAAACATAACAAACTGGAAGCAAACTGGCATGGACCATACCGAGTTACAAAAGTTGTTCGACCAGGAACCTATCGAATAGCAACTTTAGAAGGCGAAGAGTTTAAGAATGCATGGAATGCAGAGCATCTGCGCAAGTATTATCAGTGATGTATATGTAACACAGTTTCCATCAGTATGAATAAAATGAAAATATTCTGCAAGTTTCTCTGTTTATTGAATTTTTTTCGGGAATACTAGTGCTATGCACTACTCGGCAAAGCTCGGCAGACTACTCAACAAAATATTCCAAACTGCACCAACTTAGTTGGTCGACGAGGATAAAAAATTCCAAACTGTACCAACTTAGTTAGTCGACGAGGAGAAATATTCCAAACTGTACCAACATAGTTGGTCGACGAGGAGAAAATATTCCAAACTGTACCAACTTAGTTGGTCGACGAGGAGAAATATTCCAAACTGTACCAACATAGTTGGTGGACGAGGAAAAAATATTCCAAACTGTACCAACTTAGTTGGTCGACGAGGAGAAATATTCCAAACTGTACCAACATAGTTGGTCGACGAGGAGAAAATATTCCAAACTGTACCAACTTATTTGGTCGACGAGGAGAAAATATTCCAAACTGTACCAACATGGTTGGTCGACGAGGAGAAAATATTCCAAACTGTACCAACATAGTTGGTCGACGAGTAGAAATATTCCTAAAAATGCCAACCTGTTTGGCTAGGAAACGAAATATTCCAAAATTTACCAAGTATGGTTAGTTGGGGATAAACTCTCACTAACTATAATTGGTCAACGAGCACAATTTAACAACCTTAGTTGGTTGAAATTTTTTTAAACATTTTTATACTCATTACTTTATTATTAAGTGATCGAGCAACATTATTATCTTTTTAACAGAGATACATGAATATAAAGTATTTGATAACTACAATAGCAATTGAGATTTGCAAGCAAGAATGAAAGTCTTTCATAAAATTCAAAATAAATTACAAGTTACATTGATAATTACATGGATATGTATACTAACTGTTACATTAAAAATTCCTATTCTATTGGTCTTTTCCCCTCAGCTTTCGATACATGTTCCTCGCCAGCAGGCGGATCATTTAAAGACTGAGGAGAATTGATGAAGTTCAAATCCTTCAGCATCCTGACGTTCATCACAGAAGGTCGATCTAGAAGATGCTCGGGACGAGATACCTCAAATTGAGAATGTAAATTGTAGTCATCGAGGTATTTCGCAATTAAGCTCCGAGGAATGGCACGAGATGGGATCCATTCCATGTCCAAATTGTACGGTGGCACAGGCAAGTCGAACAACCCGGGATCATAATAGTCCCACAGATAGTGTCCTTGTTCGAGCTTCAGCACGCCTAAGGCATTCAGCCAGCCTTGTTTGTAGCCCTCATTATTGGCATTCTGGATACGATCATCCAAATAGAATAGTGCTTCGTTGTATCCAGCCATCCAGAACTCCCTGGGCTATTTGTGAAATTGAAATGTTAACCTTTCAAGCTTCTCGTGAAGACTCTGGATGAAAAGCTCATTAGTCTCCAACACTGATTTCTTTGCAGAGAGTTGTTTTTCCAGTTCTCTAATTTTCTTTGACATGTCAGACAAAGCTTGGTTCTTAGCCATTAATTAGAAGGCTTGGTTCTCTAAGGCAGATGCTATCCTCTGTTCCTCCACAAGAACCCGAGCTGCTCTTTCTCGTCCCCGAGGAGATCTTAACACAACAGTGGACGTAGGCCATTCGTATAAGGCTGAACCACTTTAAAAATCTTTTGTCTCATTTATTTATCTGTGATTGAATAATTAGAGTGATCTAATTTTTTACATCAACACACCCCATCATTCATCTTCTTCATTTCATTATCCCCACATACCATTCATAAACCTCATTTTCACCTTTGGTAAAGTGTTCGGGCAAACGAGAAGATTATATGGTGAATAATTCGACATTCTCGACATAGTGGTTAGCATTCCTTCATGAGATCAATTTTTTTCATTATCCGTCCTTTTTATAAAGTGTGTGAGACGTCTGAACTTGTTTACATTTACTCAAATCCTCACACACTAGAGAGATACACTTACCCAATTCTCAGAGAGTTCGATTCAGAGAGATATATCTAGTGAGAATTGAAGTTAAAGCGTTAATTCTATAAAGGCGATCTTGGAATTACTCTAATGATACTTAAGATTATTTCACACTACACACACTGAGTTATAGGAAGGATTATGCTTTTGGTATTAAGTAATTTCATATCTTATTTTGATAGTTGAATACGGTGTTCCTTGATGTCCTTTTAAAGTTGGGTTGTATAGCGTTTCATCATCTACTCAGATACTGCACTTAAATAAGTTTTTGAATTTTGTGGGTACATTCTCTGCAAACCCTCACGAGACACCACTCGTCCTGTAGGGCAACCTACAGGTTTAACGGCTTGTTGCACATGCTAAGTGCAATCGCCAGTGCCTGCGAAAATGGCACACTTTTGGTTACTTATCTCTGTTTTCTATCTAATTTTTGTTCGAGGACTAGCAATGTTCTGTTTGGGGGTGGTGTGATAAGCACCTAAAAGTGTCTATTTTATACCCCCGAATAGATTCATTTTAGTCGCTCGTTTCTAATAAAAATGACCTTATGTTCGTATTTATTTATTTCTCAGGTCAACACGCAGTTGCGGTACAAATAATGCTAAATCAGTACAATTGCGACTCAATAGCGATCAAAAGCGTGCATCGAAGAAATCAAAGGAGATCGCGAAGTCAGAGTCCATTATGAGCTTCCCTGATGTGATCCGATGGCCCAAATCAGTCACGTAACCTTAACCTAGCCCAGACCTGTCCCCGAGCCCCGTGTGTGTTGAGTTTGTACCTTTATTATTTTTATAGATTTTTATTTTGAGTCGTTTTATTTTTATGATTTATTTTAGAATTATTTAGGATTTTTAGAATTTATTTGCATATTTTTCTATTTCTTTATTTTGATTTTTATTAGTTTTTAATTTTTAATCTTTATTTCATCTTATTTTTATTAGGATTAATTTTAGGAATTTAATTTTTTAGTTTTATTAGATTTCATTTTATATATAAATATTTTTTATTTTATTTTAGTTTTATTTTATTAGGATTATATTTTTTTAGGTTTAATAGAGTTTTTTTTTTAGTTTAGTTTGAAATGTTAGTTTTTTTTAGTTTTATTAGATTTTAAGTTTTTATTTTATTTAATTTTATTTTATTTTTTAGAAGGTGTCATTTTTTTAGGGGTACGAATTAAACACACACACACCACTTACCCACACCCTATTATCCTACACTAAACACACCCAAACAAACCCCTACGCTTTTCATCATCTTCACCAATTCTTTCTCTCTCTTTCAAAACCCACCATAAGCAAACGCACACACCCATCTCTCTCTCACCTACACCACAAAACACCATAACCACACAAAGCTCAAAACCCATACAACAGCCATACCCACTTACCATATTCAGGTTTTGAGAAAACCCGTTACCAACATCACAACAAACCAAACCCTGCATACCCCTCGATGATTAGGCATAAATTCTTCATATTTATCCCCTTAATTTCGGTATTTTTATGATCCCGTGCGGTGTAAATAGATTGGATTTGTCTCATATTTATGCTACTAACCCTTTTTGGCAAGTATTTCGTATTTTGTGTATCTCCTATGTGTTTTACAGATATTTCATGCAAGTTAGTGCCAAGGAGAACTCAAAATAGTGAAAAAAAACAAGAATCGGAGAGTTGAGGGGTATTTTCGTAATTTTTCAGCCATAGTCTGGAGGTGGGGCCAACTAGAAAGTTGAAGAGCTTTCAATTACTAGAACACTGGAAAAAACAGCACCTCAATCCGAGCTACGATGAAGAAGTTATGCCCATTTGAAGTTGAGAAGAAATCCAAGAAAAAAGCTGTCAGACCCGAACCGAACCGAAGCTGAGAAAAAAGAACCAGTCTGCCCATTTGTCACACACCAGATCCGTTACGAAATTAGTCACGCTCCAGATCCGTTGCAAAATTAGTCACGCTTTCTAAGTGTGACAAATTGGCACATACGGGATTTTTATTTTGTGCTTATCTTTTAGCCAAAAGAGTTTTATGTTTTGGGGACTCTTCTAAACGACCCTTAGCCTATATATTTAGTCATTAGGACTCTTTTTATTGAGATTTCATTCATGTAAAATCTCCATAACAAGTAGGAACATCTAGGAGAAATATTCACATATTTTGCACCATTAATTCAAGAGCTTTTCCGGTTTTTCTTCAATCTTTGATTTCTTCTTGCATGTTCTTGTTCTTCAATCGTGGTAACTTTAATTTCCAGTACTTTTATTATTATTCACCATGTTAGGCTAGGTTTTTAAAGGTTGGGATGCATGAACCCAACCTGAGGTTGTAGTTGCGTGCATATAAAATTAATCCGCTGAATTTAGTGATTGATTATGACCGTATTGCGTAGTTACACAATAATTGTAGATCTTTATATCTCATTTGCCTCTGGGTACTCGTGATGATTTAGAGTGCAATTTCAGTGTCACTATCGCGATACTGATTTACTCATCCTCAGATTAAGTATGACGCGGGCTTGAACCTCGTATACGTAATGCTTGGGAGTACTAAATTCCGGGTCAAATTAATCAGTTAAATTTATGATTAATTTTATACCGTCAATACACTAGGGTTGGGGGATTGTGTCTCTACCTTAATTTTTCCAATTAGTTTTAGTTAACTTCTTTATTTTTCCCTTTTCCCTTTCTCACTCAATCGTCTTTTTTTTTTTTCTTTTTAGAGTCAAGTTAGGGTTAACAGTCTTACCTTTGTCGTCACGTTCACTCGTCCTAGTTCCCTGAGGATTCGATACCCAGACTCGCCACTATACTCCGCAAGAGTGTAGTTAAAGTTTAGGTTTTTTTGTATTGTGGTTGGAAGCCGACAACAACGACTAGCGTATTTACACGAACGCTCAGTTTCCGACTCAATCAAAATGGCGCCGTTGCCGGGGAATTAGGTAGACTTAGGATTAGATCGAGTCAATCCAAAGCTTTGACAAAAAATTCAAAAATCCAAAAAAAAAAAAAAAAATATAAAAAGCACAAAAAGATTCACCACCATCTCTCCTAAGCTTTAATGCAAAATTCTGAAACCACTCCCACACCCCATAATACTCCAACCAGCATTCACGAAAATCCACTTGTTGAGTATAATCCTGATAGTCCCCACACTCCAAACGCCCCACAGTTCTGGATCCCACCTCCCACACCGTCACACTCAATCTCTAGCAACACTCCCTTCTCCTTCGTAGGACACACTTCGAGCACACCCAGTGAGAGCGCTGAGTCGTCAAGTGAGAGAGAGATGTCGCAGCATAGTAATGCACCTACCGGTGAGGAAGAGCCTCCATACCGCCCGTTGAGAGAATACTTATATCCCGAGCGCACTGTCACTCCGGGATGCATTATACTCCCGTATAATGCCGGGCAGTTCCGATTCAAAAATGGGATGATCCAGATGCTACCACACTATCACGGTATGGATTCTGAAAATCCATACTTGCATATAAGGGAATTTGAGGACGTGTGTGATACTCTTAACGATCAAACTTGCACACAAGAGGTGATTCGCCTCAAACTCTTCCCATTCTCGCTAAAAGATAAAGCTAAGACCTGGCTATGGTCTTTACCTCCGAGCTCGATTCCATCTTGGAACGACTTACAATCCAGATTTTTCAAGAAGTTCTTTCCACTACATCGAACAATCTCCATAAAGGCTCAGATTCAATCGTTCAGGCAATTGGATAATGAGCCATTCCATCGATGTTATGAGCATTTCAATGAGTTAACTGCTTCGTGCCCCCATCATGGATTTGATACAGCTCAAATCATTTCCTTCCTCTATAATGGGTTGAACCTTAACTCCAAGCAACTCATTGAAACCATGGATAGTGGTCCGTTTATCGAACTAGACTGCCATGATGCTGAGCTTCACCTGAGGTATGTCGCCGAGACTACCCAATCTTGGGATATTTCGGATCCTATTGCTCAGAATCGAAATCGTCAAGCGACCACCACTCCATCGGCGTCCGGCCTATACCATGTAGATAAGACCTCTATGTCGGACAGTCGATTGGACACCCTTGAGAAAGGATTTCGAGATTTATGTGAGGTAGTTGGATCTATCAAAAATCCCGTCGAGAAGGTGTGTGCGATTTGTGAGGCGGGACATTCAACTGAGGAATGCCCGACGATACCCGCCTACAAAGGAATGCTTCAAGAGCAAGTTAGTAGTATAGGAGGTTTTAAGGGTAATTTCGGTGCCCCGCACGGGAATTCATACAATCCTTCATGGAAAAATCATCCCGGTTTTAGCTACGGGCAACAACATGCCGCAATGAACCCTCCTTCGCATGTTGCCCCTCCTCCTCCACAACAATTTCAACAAGCTCCACACATGCAAGGACATGTGCAAGCACCACCACCTCACGGAAATTATATCCCGCCACAGTGGAGAACTCTTGAGGATACTGTGAATCAATTCATCGCAAGCCAGACCGCAAACAATGCCAAATATGATCGTCTAATTGGCGACATAAATGCGACTCTGTCACAAATACAATCCTCATTGAGTGTTCAAGAGAAGGGCAAGTTTCCTGCCCAGGGCCAAAGACCTCTCCAAGGTCAAACTAGTGTTAGCTTGACACCCCACGACCATCTTGAGCAATGTAGCGCAATCACCGCTTTACGTAGTGGGAGAGTTGTTGACTTGTCACCGCTTCCACAAGACATACCTAAAGACAAGGAGATTTCACCCGGCACGAAAGAGGCCGGAGATGTCCCCTTGAAAGAAGGTGATAAAGACGACACTAGTGAGGCCGAGGTAGTAGTGACACCACCCACCGCGGCACCATTTCCTCAAAGGTTGACTCCTTCACAGAAAGGATGCCCACGTGATGAAGTGCTAGAAGTACTCAAGCAAGTGAAGCTAAACTTGCCCTTCCTTGATGCCATCAAGCAAATTCCAGCCTACGGCAAAGTTATCAAAGATTTGTTGACGGTAAAAAGGAAGATGAAGGTTAAAAAGAATGTCTTTCTAGCTCAGAACGTGAGTTCCATTCTACTAAATGATCTCCCGCCTAAATTCAAAGATCCCGGTGCACCCACCATATCATGCATCATTGGAGATAATAAAATTGAGAAAGCCTTACTTGACTTGGGAGCAAGTGTAAACATACTTCCTTACTCCATTTATAGGCAACTTGACTTGGGCGACCTCAAGCCCACAAAGGTCACTCTCCAACTAGCGGATCGAACCGTGAAGATTCCACGAGGCATAATTGAGGACATGATCGTCCAAGTTGACACCTTCTACTTTCCGGTAGATTTTGTCATTTGGGACACGGAACCCTCCTTCACCTCAAGCAACCATGTTCCTATCATCCTTGGGCGCCCGTTCTTAGCTACGGCTAACGCAATCATCAACACTAGGAATGGGCGAATGCAACTCACTTTTGGGAACATGACTTTAGAGACCAACATCTTCCATGTCGCCCAACATACGGGAGAAGAAGATGACCTTCACGTAGTGAGCTTCATAGAGGAGATCGTAGAGGAATACAACGAGGAGAATTATTGTGGAGACACCTTAGGATCATCTTTAATGATAAATCACGATAATAAAGGGTCCCACAAGAGAGAGTCATTAGGGGTGTGCCCTATTTCATCAGGTAATAGTGGTAGTTGTGACGTGGAGAGAAAAGTGGAAGAGAGGTGTGTAGTGACCGAAATAGAGCGAGAGAGAGAGGGGTTAGAAGAGAGAAAAATGGTGGAGTTAGAAAGCGAGCAAGTTAGAGAGGACGTTGGCACTGCGAGAGAGAGAGATCTAGGGGACATGAGCATGGAAGAATTTGAAAAAGAATTCGGTCCGGTGGATGAGAGCCTAGATGAGAGCCTTAACGACCAAGTCCAAACTCTAATGGATTCATTTAGACACCTAGAAGAAAGTGAATGGGAAGATAAAATCAATGAATTTCTTCTTTGTGACCATCCACCCATACCACTAGAGGTCTTGTTGCATTTTTCATATTTGTTTGTTTTATTTTTCCGCACTTTTCATTCGCCTTGAGTTAGATTTTCGTCCTTTTTGCTTGAGGACAATGCAAAAGTCTAAGTTAGGGGGGGTCACAAGTGCGTATTTCTAAAACTTCACAAATTTTCAAAAATGCCCAAAATTTCCAAAAAAATCATAAAATTTTGAAAAATCCAAAAATATTTTTGTTCAAAATAAATAAAAATTGGAATTCAAAATTTTCAAAAATATCATTAAAAGTCAAATTGGAGTCTCAAATTGTAAACACCCAACATACACAAAGCCGAAATTGACCAAAGATGGAAATTGTGCGAAAATTGACGACTTAACGAATAAATGTGGAGATTAACAAACCCGGTGAGATTCTAGCCTATCACGTTTTGCGAGTTTTTAAATCAATCCGAGTTAATTGTTAACTCAAAGTTCTTTTTAGCGCTTAATAAGTTGTCAAGGATCTCAATCCTTTCATTTTGATCGGTTTTAAAAAATGTGTGCAATGTTGCCTTGAAAATCGTGCCAAATTAGTCTCTAAACTTATATTCACCTCGAAACGCATATGGTAACGCAATTGGTATTTTGGACAATGAAGTAGGCCCTCGTCTGTCACCCAAAAATATTGGCCAGAAAAAAAGTAGCGAAAAATTACCCTTTGCAACCCAAATTGAGCCGAATAATTTTTCCTTTCGTTTGACAACCCGAAAAACCCAAAATGGTCGGGAATTGTGAAAGTTGAAAAATCCCAGAATTTGAGTCCGAAGAGTGCATAAAAAGGGGCAAGAGAAAAAAATAAATATGCTCAACAAAAATAGTGAGAAAAGAAAAGACGTGAAAAACAGAAAAAATAGAGAAAAAGAAGAAAAAATGAGCAATAGCCCAGAAAAAGCACCAACGGACATCATAAATAACTTTTCCAATTCCAACCTTCCCTACCATTTTCATTTTACCCAATGCAACCTTTAACCCGAAAAAGTCCTAACCGAGTCCAAATTGCGAAAATTGAGTACCGCGTGGAGAGTTAATACACCAAAAGATAATATAAGAGGTTAAATGAGCGAAATAGAGGCGATGTTCCCATTTTTAAAACCGTAATCCGTTGAAGAGATCCCTCCACCATAAAATTTCCGTCTTTCTAATTGCACGCGTGTATTTGCTTCCATTACATTTACTCCTTATATCACGCATGTCGAGAGAATAGCCATAATCCGAGAGATTCGTTTGTGAGTGCATTCCGTGAGAAATTGAAATCAAAACGAATTTTCAGATAAGTAACGTAATGATCAATCGATGGAAATTGGCGGTTATATTTCTGGCTTCGCACACACACACTACGGTTTGAGACTTGTAAATATGACTTGATGATGACTATTTTATGGAAAAGTTTGAATTGTACAATTTTTGCGTATTTTGAATTTTCTTTGAGTCGAATTTTGTGGGTATATTCACTGCAAACCCTCACGAGACACAACTCGTCCTACTAGGGTAACCTAGAGGTTTAAAGGCTTGTTGCATACGCTAAATGCAATCGCTTGCCCGCGAAAGTGGTATTCTATCCCAATAAAGTCCTTGAAGTGTCCTTAACTCATACTCTCATTCTTTTACATTGCTCGGGATGCGCAAAGTTCAAAGTTAGGGGGGTTTGATTAGGCATAAACTCTTCATATTTATCCCCTTAATTTCGGTATTTTTATGATCCCGTGCGGTGTAAATAGATTGGATTTGTCTCATATTTATGCTACTAACCCTTTTTGGCAAGTATTTCGTATTTTGTGTATCTCCTATGTGTTTTACAGATATTTCATGCAAGTTAGTGCCAAGGAGAACTCAAAATAGTGAAAAAAACCAAGAATCGGAGAGTTGAGGGGTATTTTCATAATTTTTCAGCCATAGTCTGGAGGTGGGTCCAACTAGAAAGTTGAAGAGCTTTCAATTACAAGAACACTGGAAAAAACGGAACCTCAATCCGAGCTACGATGAAGAAGTTATGCCCATTTGAAGTTGAGAAGAAATCCAAGAAAAAAGCTGTCAGACCCGAACCGAACCGAAGCTGAGAAAAAAGAACCAGTCTGCCCATTTGTCACACACCAGATCCGTTACGAAATTAGTCACACTCCAGATCCGTTGCAAAATTAGTCACGCTTTCTAAGTGTGACAAATTGGCAGATACGGGATTTTTATTTTGTGCTTATCTTTTAGCCAAAAGAGTTTTATGTTTTGGGGACTCTTCTAAACGACCCTTAGCCTATATATTTAGTCATTAGGACTCTTTTTATTGAGATTTCATTCATGTAAAATCTCCATAACAAGTAGGAACATCTAGGAGAAAGATTCACATATTTTGCACCATTAATTCAAGAGCTTTTCCGGTTTTTCTTCAATCTTTGATTTC
This sequence comes from Sambucus nigra, assembly GCA_949130495.1. Classification (NCBI taxonomy): domain Eukaryota; kingdom Viridiplantae; phylum Streptophyta; class Magnoliopsida; order Dipsacales; family Adoxaceae; genus Sambucus; species Sambucus nigra. The sequence goes on from OX422216.1 coordinate 332,285,165, forward strand.
TTCTTGCATGTTCTTGTTCTTTAATCGTGGTAACTTTAATTTCCAGTACTTTTATTATTATTCACCATGTTAGGCTAGGTTTTTAAAGGTTGGGATGCATGAACCCAACCTGAGGTTGTAGTTGCGTGCATATAAAATTAATCCGCTGAATTTAGTGATTGATTATGACCGTATTGCGTAGTTACACAATAATTGTAGATCTTTATATCTCATTTGCCTCTGGGTACTCGTGATGATTTAGAGTGCAATTCGAGTGTCACTATCGCGATACTGATTTACTCATCCTCAGATTAAGTATGACGCGGGCTTGAACCTCGTATACGTAATGCTTGGGAGTACTAAATTCCGGGTCAAATTAATCAGTTAAATTTATGATTAGTTTTATACCGTCAATACACTAGGGTTGGGGGATTGTGTCTCTACCTTAATTTTTCCAATTAGTTTTAGTTAACTTCTTTATTTTTCCCTTTTCCCTTTCTCACCCAATCATCTTATTTTTTTTTTCTTTTTAGAGTCAAGTTAGGGTTAACAGTCTTACCTTTGTCGTCACGTTCACTCGTCCTAGTTCCCTGAGGATTCGATACCCAGACTCGCCACTATACTCCGCAAGAGTGTAGTTAAAGTTTAGGTTTTTTTTGTATTGTGGTTGGAAGCCGACAACAACGACTAGCGTATTTACACGAACGCTCAGTTTCCGACTCAATCACTCGACTCGGCAGAAAACCCACCGGCGTCCTCCTCCAACCCGACCCCCTAACCTCGCCGGACCTGGACCCACCTGCGTCGGAACCCCAAAACGTCGGCGGCATCACCACAGCCAAAACGCAACCTCTGACCCACGAAAATCCGACGCCGATCTACAACACGGTCGCCGCTGCCATCACCTGTCCGCCCAGACCCCTCGCGACTCTGGCCCGGATCCATTTCCAGTCCCAACCCGAAACCGACCTGCCCAAGCACCAAATCAGCACTATCCGCTCCTGCCAAACCCATATCCCATGAAAATCGGAAATACCCATTTCGATCCAAACAAAAATCGAAGTCAATCCTTGGCAACTAAAAATCCCACCAATATCTCTTCCAAACACTCTTCGTGGATTATAAAAAAGAAGAAGAAGGGAAGCTTATTAGAGGACTCTCAACAGCATAAGAAAAAAAAGGATACGTAGAGTGAGAAAAACAAAGTGTATATTATATACAGTTTAGGGTCATAAAAAAATTCCAAAAAAAATTAGTTTAGTTTTAGAATGAATTTTTAGGTTTTTTTTTTGGTGTGAACAAGTGTTGGATTTGTGAAAACATTAGGACACACGTGCATGAATGCGATTCAAGGAATCAATTCAAAGAGAGACTTTTTTGTATTGTATTTCTTGCTCTACTCTTTAATTTATTGTTCCATGTTTGTGGCTGTGATTAATTATTTCATTATGTTTGTCTAACCGCCCCGTTCAAGGGGTGGGATGTGATTAGGCACATATTCTTCACATTTATCCCCTTAATTTCGGTATTTTTATGATCCCGTGCAGTGTATCTAGCTTGGATTTGTCTCTTATTTATGATACTAACCTTTTTTGGCAAGTCTTTCGTGTTTTGTGTATTTCTCATGTGTTTTACAGGTATTTCACGCAAGTTAGTGCGAAGGAGAACTCAAAACAGTGAAAGAAACCAAGAAATGGAGAGTTGAAGGGCATTTTCGTAATTTTTCAGCCTTAGTCCGAAGGTGGGGCCAACTAGAAAGTTGAAGAGCTCTAAATTACAAGAATACTGGAAAAAACGGCACCTCAATCCGAGCTACGGTGAAGAAGTTATGATGTTTTGAAGTTGCGCGATAATGAAGAGTCTGGTTGTGCGGATTTCTGTAATTAATTATGCATTTAATGCAGTGCAACTCTTGGAAAACTTGTGCCACAAGCGAAATTTGATGTCAAATTCATGCAACTTGGTGCTATAAAAGACCAAGCTCTACCTCATTTTTAAAAGGAGTAGAATTCTAGAGAGAGGGAGACAAATTCTAGAGAGTAGAATAGAAATTAGAGAGAGAAATTCATTTTTTTAGAAATCCTTTTTAGTTTTTCATACTCTTAGAAAAGCCGTAGTTTATATGTTTGAAGATTCAAGTTCATCTAGTGAAGATTTCAAGTATCAATTCTTCAATTCAATTCAAGTATCAAATTCTCTTCTCTTATTTAATCTCAATTTTTATTTAATCATCTTTTCTTGTTTTGTAATTTTTGTTTTTACCATATTTCTTAGATCTACAATTATATGCATTGTTATGAAATTGTTTCGCCATAAAAATCACGAGTAGCTAAATTCCCAAGGGTTGGGGTACATGAACTCAATCCAAGGCAAATTATTTATGTAGAAAATAGAGGTTAAATTAAAATATTGATTGAATCGTGAAAGAAAATCATACAAACATTGTCAATCTTTTAATCTCTCTTGCCCTAGGTACTTGAGATGTTTAAGAACGCTTTGCGAGTATGATTTATCATTCACCGCTTTATATCTATCTTTGATTTCATATGATGCGGGCTAGATCCCTCATATATGTAATGCTTAGAATTTATAAAGACCGGATCTAGTCAATAATTTTAATTTACAATTCTAGTATACTATAAGGTAATTTGTTAAGGATTGAGGGATTGTACCCTACCCTATTTTCTCCCATTTGTCAGATCTAAATCTATTTGCAAATTTTCAGTCTGTTTCTCTTAAGTAAAGTTTTTAGTTCATTAGAAATTTTCCCAATCTTTAATCACCTTTTTGTTTCTTTTGAGAAATCATTTCAAGATTTAATAATTTTTCTGATTATTATTTGGCAATCTCGATCCCTGTGGATACGATCCCGATTTACCGGGTTACTACTTGAGCGACAGGCTTGCACTTGAGCCTAGAGTGAACGCACTTTTGAGACAAATTTTAAGTCGCGTCAGGATGCACTGTGTATGATGTTACTTTAATTATTTGGTTTCATTAATTTTATATTTCTAGGTAAATTAATTTTAACTGTCACCAATTAATTTATATAACTAGACTTAGTAAATTAATTGAATGAATTAATGTTTGAATTTAGGAATCGAATGAGAGATAGGTTTTTTCGATATTTGAATATTAATTCGGTATTGAAATTTGAGGATTGACATTGTTTTCTTTAAATTGATCCTAGCGGGTAGTTTTCTGAAAATAGTATAAGTCCTAATTTTTCATTGTGTGATATTTTTAAATTAATTTTCTGAAAATTTTATTAAATTTATAATTTTAACGAGAGTTGGATTATCGGTTTAATATTATCTCAAAATATTTCAAAATTAATAAATTGAGAAATTAAAATAATTGAAAATACAGTGTAATCCCATCTCTTGACTTTCTCACATATTTCACACTCGGTTGCACATTCTTTTTCATTATTTAGTCATTTTATAATTTTTAGCATTTGTTAGTTAATTTTTCCCTTGAAATTGTTTTTAAAAAATTAAAAAAAAAATATTTTCATAAAAAAAATTGGAATTGCACGTTGTCACATTAATTGTTTCACCTTGAAAGTTGGATTGATACCCGTACTTACCGCAATACGAGTTATTTTTAGATAAGTTTTGCAGGTACTCAAGGGAATTTTGAGAGTAGCTTTTGCACAACAACGACACATACGCAAAAAATCTTCTTATCAGTACATTTTTCATAGCAATAGGAGGTTTACTATTACTACTACTCTCACCTTTTAAAAGCTTTTTTCCTTTTCATTTTTCCCAATCATTGTCAGAAAAATTCTTTTGCCAATTTTCTGATTGTTTATTTTTAAAATAAACATTATTACCAGAGACCTTTAATTCAACACTATTTCGTTATTTTCAGGAGGTGGTTCTGTTATTTAGGCTAGTATCCATTGTTTTGGTACTTCCAAATCTCTGCATTTGATTAATCTGGGCTGTATTGCCGAATCAAATGGTCGAGGTTCAAATATTTCTATCCACATTCTGTGTATTAGTATGTGGTAGAGTTGTCAATTCATGGATTGTTTTTCAATGTATTGACATATTTCTAGAGGTATCTTTCATTCCTATCCCTTTAGTTTAGATTTTTATAATGACAGATTCCTCAATATTTGGATCATCAACAGAGATGAAGAAATTTGATTTTATGTTAAACCAAATAACTCCATTTACTAAATTGGATTGGATTCCTCCAATTATGGCATTCATAGGATTACTGAATCTTTTGCCTAAGACCAGTATAGCTACGGGTGTATCAATACCTTGTCTAAACAGGGCAGTAATACATATTTGAATAAATCCGATATGAATATATTTTATATTTGGGTGTTTTTTCTTCCATCTTTTGATCTTTTTTAAATCAAAGAGTTTTATATCTTCTGTTTCATCATCTGTTGAGCCAGCAGTAGTATTACTATTAAATTGTTCAAATATTCTTCTTGAGAATAATTTGAATTTTGATAATTTATAGACATCTTCCTTTTTTATGAGTTGTCTTTTATTATCAATTTCTTGTAACTGTTCATTGGTAAAAGTGATTTCTTCTTCAACTATTTCACAAAGGGCTATTGTTTGTAGCTCATTTTCGCTACTTCCGCGTACTTCTGCAGTATTATACATAAATACGAGTTCTTCATTGGATGTTTTCGAATCAGATTCAAGTTCATATAAAATTTCATTAGAGTTATTAGAAATATCTGAATCAGATAAATCTTCTCCATAAAATATTTCTAATTCTTGTTCTTCAAGAAATTTTATCATTTTATTTGCACTTTTCCCTTTTTTGGGATATTCAGATGCATAATGGCCTTCTTCGTTACAGATATAGCAACGACACTTCTTTTTTAGAAGGTTTTTTTTTTCTAATATATTTTTTATTCTTTGAAAAAGATGATTTCTTTTTCCAAGGCTTCCATTTAAATTTTCTCTTTCGATAATGTTTGAAAGTTCTAGGAGGTGGATTACATCCTATCTTCCAATTTTCTTTTAAAATCTTATTACAATATTTATAACCATATTTAGATTTTGTGATTTGATTTTTAACTTATTTTTTCGCCTTAATTTCAATACATTTTTCAGATATTTCTCTTAATACCCAATTAATGCGAAAACCAAGATTGGCATCCTTCTCGATAGTTTTTAACCAAGCAGGGTAAGATTTTAAAGACATTTCATCCCATGGATTTGGGAGTTTGTAGAAGAATTGATCTAGCCAATGAATATTTTCTGGATGCTTCAGTTTGAAATAATATTTTTTATATATTTCAACAAATTCTTAAAATTGACAAATGTTACACAATTCTAGTTTAGATAATATGTAACACGCATCTTCTTGTAGTCTGGGTTCTCCAATATATCCAATCATATTTTCTTTAATTATATCAACAAATCCTTTTAGTATTTCACCAAAATATTTGAAGTTTTGTAGGAGCTCAGATTTTTGCCGAGTTCCTTTTTCTGAATTTTCCCATTATTGCAACCATTGTAAAACATCTCCTTGGAGTGTTGCAACAAGGTAGTCTAAAAAAATTTCTTTAGACCATACACTCCTATAATTAATAATGAGTATAAACATGGATTGTGTCCACTCATTAATAGTTTGTTCTTGATCGTTAAAAGGTACATGCCTTAAATCAAGATAAATACCATGTTGACATATATTTTGTTTGTTCAAATTATCTCTTCTTAGGAAAAATGGATGTGGTTTGTCCTCATTCTTAGTATTACTTGTAGAAGCTGTAGAAGTATTGCATGTTTTAACAAAATCTTCTTTCTCATTTTTATATGTAGGGGTTTGCATATAATCTTCAAAAGCTTCCTAATTTTGGAATTCCTGAAGTGGTTCTTCAGCCTTCCGTTTTGCATCAATTGTATTTACTACATGTGGTGGAAAATCTTCTTCATCAGATGAATATTGGTTTAATTCATACTGATAATGGTGTAATAGTTTTTCATTTTTTAAATACGTGGTTTGTATTTGTTCAATGAGTTTATTACTTTCTGAGACAGTTAATATTGGATCTTTGTATAGATGTTTCCAATAATCTAATATTTCACGAACGTTTATATATTCGGTGTAATTAAATTCTTCTGTTTGAAGAGTTTTAATTTCTTCCGAACCATAATATAACCTAGGAATTTTGTTATCCCCTGGGTTATTCATTCCAATTTGTTCTGGGTTTTGATTATCTATTTTGTTTGATAGATTTTCAATTTTTTATTTAGTCTCCTCTTTTAAGTCTAGGTTTGAAACTGTTTCGAGTTGACTAATTTTTTGATCAACTTTGTTTAAGTTGAAATCAATACTATCTAGTTTTTTCTCTACATAATTTTGGTTTATTATTTGACGTCTTTCAGTTCGTTTTACCCAACTAAAGACTATATCAGTTAAACTATTTAAAGTAGTACTTATTTTACTAATATCATTTCGGATTTTTTTATCAATATGCAAATTATGATTATACATAGACTCATTTTTTTTGTAACCATGGTGCTAAATATTATAGATTAATATTATTATTATTTAGATCATCCTTATCAGATTCCATTGGTACCTAAGACCTCCTATTAAATGCTGTTTCAGGTGCCTAATACCGATTTTCCTAACGCCGATTGCTAACTACAGTAGCTTTTTGGCAAACGGATATATGGGCTTTGAAACAATAATAGGTATATGGTTTTTATGAAAACTTTAAAGATTTTCAAAATAATATAATATTATTGCTATATTTAATTCACCTTAATTACAAAACAGATAGACACAACTTATTTGTATAAAATTAAGTATAGACGATATTTCATACAACAATTATTACGACACTTAGTTCCAATAACTTTATATTTTACTCTAAAATGTTCTCCAGAAACATAAGTACGATGATGTAATATAACGGTTTCTATCTTAACATTCATATTAAACAGACATAATTAGAATACTAACCTTTGATAACAAGATGTAACAAGGCTCTGATACCAATTACACAAGTGCGGAAATGATCGAGATATTATTAATACAAACTTACTATTATTACAAGTGGAGAGAATATTACAAGAGCGAGAAGAGAAAAATTACAAGAGGGAGATTCAGAAGATTGAGGAAGATTATCCGAACTGAAGGAGATGCTCTCCTTTTATAATCCTAAAAAGTAACCTTATCTTTATATAATTGAATAAACAAAGAAAGGAAAAGAAAAATGTGGGCTGCCGGATACAATAATTCAAAAGGTGCACAGTAGGTGCATAGTAAAAGTACACAGTAACTTACAATAATTTAAAAGGCAAATAGTAACTGATTTGGATGTTTTTATTTTAAACGTCCAAATCGTCATTGCATGCGTCAGCTGATTACTGTCCGCAAGCGGGCCCCACTTCATGTGCTGGATGATTTGCAGTCATCCATGTGGGTTTATCATCCTCGTCCAATTGTCAAGCATCAAATTCATTGGCAATATTGGCCTCAGCGACAGAGTCAAATGACATACTATTGTTAGGGCTGTGAGTCATATAGTTCTCATATCAGTAGGTATGCCAAATAAGTGTTAAGGCATGTCATAAAACGTTATGAGGCAATACATAATCAGGTATGCAACTCCTTTTTTTTAAATGCCATTATAAACAAATGTAGATGGTTTTAAAAAAATATGAAAATTTAAAAAAACTTTAAAATGTGGTTGAATTCCTAAAAAACATTTCTCTGGTATGATACTCTTATTGATAATAATGCATTTGTATTTTTTCCCTTCTATAATTAACTACTTGATATGCAACGTGCATGATCGTAAGCATCAGATTTGAACATTTATGAATATGTTTGAACGAGATTTCCTAACAGCCCGCGTATCGCGCGGGGCTAAAATCTAGTGATCATTAATAATTAGGTGTCACCCCTTATTTATAGTGAAAACTTCTTGTTATAATGAGTCTATGTTATAACATAGAATTAGAAGTGGTAACGAGATCCCATATATATTGGGTTACCCGAATAAACCAAATACGGCTGGAAGTGGGCCACTCATCTTATTGGGCGGATTAAAAGTGGACTGATTCATGGGTTCAAACCCAACCCGCTGAACAAACCCTTATGTAACATAATCTATAATTTATCTATTGAATATAGCTTCACCAACAAAACCTCTATATCTCTCTCGGTCGCCCATCTCTCTCTTTATCTTTCACACACACACACACAAGTCACTATTTTCTCTTCTCTCTCAATTATTATCTTCTCTCACTACCTCGCTCCTCTCTCTCTCTCTCCCCCTCTACATATTGATTTAAGGTTTTTGTAAAAAATTTTGTATAAAGAGAAGCAACAAATAGGGAAGTATAAAAAAGGAAAGAGAAGATCGCAATAGCATTCCAACCCAATTGAGTCTCACATGACTCATTCTCTTTTTATTCCCTATAAATGTAATCCTCACCCCTAGAAAAAGAGGAATGTAATATTTGTTATCAAGAGTTGATCAATAAAGGTAGAAAAACACCCCATGGACATAGGCACAATGTCCAACCACTTATATCTTATGTTATGTGATTGTATGATTTTCCTTTACTGCTCGACTTAACTATGTTAAATTGATCATAGTAGGATTTTATAAGCTATAATTAGCATCGTTTGTGGGAACGAGTTTTCTATTTCCAGCCAAGCAGAGCCAATGATCAGTCATGTCTCACCCGTAAAACCCTCGTTTGTTATTTAACGGTGACCGTTAGAATCATGAGAACGAATCTTCTGCACCTAGGGTAAGATCTGAAGTCCATTTTAACAAGAGCCATAACATTCCCAATTCACATTATTGCTCACAAGAGGAACACATTATGGAAAATAATACACAACTGAGATCCACTAAGATCTCGCGACTTATAAATGCCTGTGAAAGGTGACTTCGTGAATGAAAGGACACGATGTGCCTCTAACAAGAGGAGAATGACCGTTTATAACGTTTCCTAGAAAGAATGAAGTAAGAGATTCATAGGGACAAACACAAATGCTATGCCTGGACACCTAGCCCTCGGGCGAGAAAAACTCACAGCCAAGGAAGAAGTTCACGGCGCGATAAGAAGCACTCTAGGTGTAGGATCCTGACAAGAATAAAAGACTAGGAAATAATTTATCGCAAGAAAGATCACCATGATCTCATTCGATGAGAGATAAATGAGCATCCAGCTCATTACGGGGCCATGTCTACTAAAGAATTGGCCAGAAGAGATCTTAAAAGTCAAATAAGATCTCATTTCTCTAAGGAAATTGAGGAACTAGAACCGTCGAAGACATTCGCTACACCTAAGTTCAAGATCTATGATGGAAAAATTGATCCCATCGATATATTCGTCAGTACTAATAAGCAATGTCTTTTTATAGCAATAATGAATCTCTAATGTGTCGCATATTCCCCTTTAGTTTGGAGGATACTGCTTAAAAATTATTCTAGAAACTACCATGCAAGTTTATCACTAGTTTTAAGTAGCTAGCTCCTCGAAGCACGACCAGGTTCATAACTAGAAGTTCTCATCTGTTGATCCAAAAAACTAGACTATTTAATTATTTGATCACAGATAAATAAGTAAATAAATGAAACACAAAAGATTTTAAAGTTATTCGGCTAAAGGGAAAAGCCTACGTCCACTGTTATTTATTGTCTTGCCTTTGTTCAGGTATCGCGTGTCTCACCCCTTTGTATGTAGGGATTACAATGTATTTATAGCCCCTGAGGGTGTATAAGAGTCGAAATATGGATGTAATGTCTTTATAAAATAGGCATTTAGATCAGTACAATGTTTATAATGTATACAACTGTTGGCGCTTTGCTGACCACGTTGGTCAATCTTCCTGTTGTTGGTCGGACTTCTTTTGTATGTTGGTCGACATTCTTGGACTTAGTCGGGTAATAAGTCTTACTGACTAGGAGTGATGTCACGGTGGATGACACATGTTCATTTCTTATTGATCCACATAATAGGATAATTTTTTGTATCAACAGAAGCCCCCAATGTTTCATGCTTGAGGTTTTTGGCGAGAGTATGGAACATTTAGCTCTTAAAGTTGCTCAGGCAATAATTATATTACTTGGTCAGCTGCTGATTTCCCATACTTGTAAAATTGTTGGTTTATCTGGCGGCACATAACATCAATGGAATTTATGCAATTATTCCCTATTTTAACGAATTGTTTTTGGGCAAATGTATCTTTTTTGGCTTTAGTCGCCAACATTTCAATCGACGCTTCCTTTAAACATTACCTTCCCCAGTTTTTGAGGCAATGTATAAAAAGCGAGAAACATCACGATTGTCTCTTACCTCAAATTTTTTCGAGTTTCTTGATTCTATCTCTTTGAGCTCTCTGTACGATGTGCGATCGTTTCCCCTTTTCTTCAGTTCTTACTGAATCCTTAAATCCTTGTAAGAATCTTCTATCTTTTCTTAATCTTTATCTTTGAACATGGTTTATTTAGTAATTTCTGTAGAGGATTTTAGGAACGAATGAGTATTTTAGGAATGAATGGAACATCCCTTCATGGGTTGAATTGGAGTTTCCTAGTCTTTCTACATACCTTTTTTCTTTATCTGAGGGCCATTGGTTCCCTTTTATTTTTATTGCTAAGTGTGGGTTGACTTTTCCCCCAAACCCATTTTATCTTGAGTTTTGCCAGTATTTTGATGTGGTACCTACTAGAGTAGCCTTAACACTTAGGTAATGATTAATAGGGTTTATAGATTAAATCAGCTCCATGGGACCCATATAGGGATTCCATAAATCATGTTTTATTATAAGTGGGTCACAAGTGATTCTACTTATTATTTGAAAACTAGGGATATGAATCGAGCTTTAGTTGTTAACCTTCCTGATTCCAATAGAGATTATTACGATCATAGGGTAATTATAAAAAATTGTCAACATGCTCCCATATCTGGGAATGCTGAGTATCAGGGGTCCAGATGCCCACAATATGGCAGTGGGATAAGTTGTAATCATTTCATATAACTTTTCTTCCTCGTTTTATTAATTATTGATACTAACTTTTACCTTCTTTACTTGGGTTGCAGTTGATCAAAAGAGGAAGTGCCCCAAGGAGAGTGATATCAACCTCAGGGAGTTGAAGTTTATCTGGGGTATTCATCAGAAAATTAGGGAGGAGCACACTAGGTCGGCTTCATACCTGTTGCAGTATAGGAATACCATTACTTACTTTATTACTTGCCCAATTATTATTGTTCCTTCCCCTTTGATTGATCTTGATCAAAACCGTGTTTCTACATGCTCTGCCACTGCATCTGGTAGTGGTGAACTTATTGTTGCCCCCTCTTCCTCTTTAGATTCAGACCTTCTTTTGCTGCAGCCATGGTGAAGAGAAAGTTCCCTAATATTTTGGGTGATATTGTTGCCACTAGCTCCTCTAAACAGCTATTGATGGGGCTAAGAGTAAGGAGGAAGTTAGGAAGAAGCCACCAGGTAAGAAAGTTGATGAAGGCCATTTCAAGAACTTGAAGAGAGGGATTCCTTCTAGTCTAGCTGAAGGATCTTAAGTTATCACCGACCAATAAGAGTTGATCGATTTATCTGATTCTAGTTCACAAATGGCCATTGGCCCTGGTTTGGCCAGACAATTAATAAAGGCCGGTACACTGCCAGACCACAGGGGTGGTGCTTCTGTAATGCCCCGATCAAGAATTTCTAAAAGGGCTGCCCAAAGCCTTGCTCTGGTAAATATTATCAGTTCTTCTTCTTTTCATTCATCGCTTTGCTACCTCTTGTACTAACTTGTTCTAATTTCTTTTTGCAGTTCTTGGTAGACTTCAACAATTTGCTGAAGAAGGACAACATTTTATGCTCTTCTTCAAATGAAGTTGAGGAGGCCTTTGAAGAGTTGAAGAAGTTTGTTCTTAACTCCCAACAAGCATTAACTAACAAGAAAAAGAAGTGGGATAACAAAATGAAAATTACCGAGGATGACACCGCATCTGGTCTGATTTCAATAGGAGCTAGGACAAGGCGATTGGAACTTCTTCTGCGAAAGTGAATTTTCCAATAAGAAATGCTTTAAGGATAGCTGGTCGACAGCCTTTGCAGAGGTCGGGACTCCCTAGGACTCTAAATTATTTCTTAAATATGATCTTGGTTGTCGCACCCCAACCCAGTTGCTTATAATTAAGTTTGAAAGTCAAAGTGAGTTAAATCATAATTACCTTAACCAAACCATAAACACGAGTATCCTTTTTCAGTTATTAATATGAATCAATAAAACTAGAACTTTTCACAATTTTTGAGGTAATTATGCTTATTCAAACTTACTGAAAAGATAAGTAGGCTTAAATTACCCCTTTTACGTTTGACCAAAATCATTGTTTTATGCATCCCTTGCTAATGCCACCGACCTCCTAAATTTGGCAGTCATATCACAATACCTGAAAAACATAAACATAGGAACCGTGAGCAAAATAGCTCAGTGAATGCATCACTACTACACTGGTGCATAAAATTAAATGTAACAAATCATATCTATATTACAATATATAACATCTCAACATCTCTTGGCTTTTAATGAGCCATGACATCTCAACATCTCATGACTTTTTATAAGCCAAAACATCTCAACATCTCATAACTTTTTATAAGCTATAGCATCTCAACATCTCTTGACTGTTAATAAGCCATAACATCTCTTGGTTGTTAATAAGCCATAACATCTATTGGTTGTTTATAAGCCATAACATCTCTTGGCTATTAATAAGCCATAACATATATTGGATATTAATAATCCATAACATCTCTTGGCTATTAATAATCAATAACATCTATTGGTTGTTAATAATCCATAACATATCTTGGTTGTTTATAAGCCATAACATCTCTTGGTTCTGAATAAGCCATAACATCTCTTGGTTATTAATAAGCCATAACATCTCTTGGTTGTTTATAAGCCATAACATCTCTTCATAACATATACATATGATATCCATAATCAACTCAATAAGTACAACATATTATATATGTAATCATCTCGATAAGTACAATATATCATATTCATAATCAACTCAATAAGTACACATGTTATATCCATAATCAACTCAGTGAGTACAATATCTCATATCTATAATCAATTCAATAAATAAAACATATCATATCTATAATCAACTCGGTAAGTACAACATATCATATCTATAATCAACTCGGTAAGCACAACATGTCATATCGATAATCAACTCAATAAGTACAACCTATCATATCTATAATCAACTCGTAAATACAACATATCATATACATAATCAACCCAGTAAGTACAACATATTATATTCATAATCAACTCGGTAAGTGTAACCTATCATTTATATAATCAACTTGGTAAGTACAACATATCATATCCCTAATCAACTTAGTAAGTACAACATATCATATCGATAATCAACTTGGTAAGTACACCATATCATATCTGTAATCAACTCGTAAATACAACATATCATATCCATAATCAACTCAATAAGTACAATATATCATATTGGTAATTAACTCGGTAAGTACAACATATCATATTTATAATCAACTCGATAACTACAACATGTCATATCTATAATCAATTCGGTAAACACAATATATCCAATTCATAAACATGTATAACTACATCTTACTAGTGAGTACACTCACCTTGGCCACTTAATGGGTTTTCCTCTTTCCCTTTGTCTGGCAGTTGTTCAATTGATTATCCTTCCCTTCCTATCATTCTTATAATATTAGTGTCATCATAATAATATTACCAATCCAAAGAATCAATTAAATGTAATTCAATTCATGAGCATCATATGATCCCATTCAAATCATTTATCATAAATGAAGTCTCATCCAATTTCATGTTAAGATATTTAATATATCCAATTCATAGTCCAAACATAGTTTAATTCATTCTTTGAAATCCAATTCTTAGCATATTAGGTTCCCAATATAAAAGACGACACATCATTTCAAGTCTCTTAGAGCAAGATATGCCCGTTTCTTTACTACAAAGCAAATTGGCCCTATAGGCTCCTCTATCGTTTAGTCAACTTCCAAGAATTTTCATAATTTTTCTATATCATAACTTTCCATGATCTTCCATCAAATTTCAATAAACATATTGAATAATATAAAATTAAAGTTTCATTATTTTTGAAGTTCATTTTCTATGTCAAGCAAATCACCAAACACTTGGTATGCATACTTACACTTTCGGGGTAGATTCTATACCTACACTTCAAACTATCCCCCAAGATTCAATTCTTGGTAATCTTATATAATATTCGGATATAATAGGTATATATAAGTTTAGTTTCATATCCAACTTAAATCAATCTATTCCAATATGTATTCACTGATATACACCAGTTTGATTAATATAATGATTTTACCCTTAGGAGTATGAATTCTGTAAGAGGGTAGTTTAGATAAGATGGAGGCGTAACCCCTTTTGAGTACATTAATTATCAGTTAAATAGCAACACTATTGATTATCCACAAGACATACGAACACACCTAAATGAAGATAGACTCAGTTTGATCTCACGAATCTCTCGTGTATAACTCTGAAGATAGTAATGGACTTAGAAGTAACTCAAATAGAGGGAGAGAGAATCAAGTACCCTAGATACACCTTATCGGGCAGCCAAACACCAAACACCAACCACCCTCAAGAATCTCTGTCAATTATTAAAATCTTCATAATAAATGACAATGGTGGATGAGTAAAAACTCCCTGGTTTGTGATAACTCTCTCAAATGTCTATTATCTCTAGCAATAACTTCTGAACTCTCAAAAAATATCTCTCTTCCTCAAAGGTGGTTGGGGTTCTTAAATAGCCCCCATCACCACCCCCGAGGCCACTCAGTCATCAATGCCTATGAAATACCTCCCTCATACTTCATGTCACAAACATTATATACCCGATGCACTAGTTGTCTCCAAGTCATAAACATTAAATGCCAAGACATGCCTTTTACCTAACCACTGTGTGTTAGAGGGCTATTATCGCAGAGGTGGCTCACCAACTGCCTGACAGCCCCAAATACCACGGTGGTTTACTCAAGTGCGTGTCTGACATTGTTTAGTTGGCTAGTGACATCAACTACAGTAGATATGACATTAAGTAGAGGGTTGTTTGGTTCACAACTCAGCGCCCGATGAAACTCCAAGCTGCTCCGCCCAAGGTTCCACGATCAGGATTCTTCGGTGTTTTACCAGGTGTATCTAAGATGGTCGGACGAGCCCCAATGGTGCCTCACTTCTCAATCCTCCAAACCAAATCCCTCTAAAGTTCCCATGGTGAGGTCATTCGATAGAGCATGAAAGCTCTCCCAGGCCCTGTCAAGCCTGGTCTCTCGCGAGTACCGTTTGACCTCACACTAAAATTCATTATTATTCTAGTTACATCATTACAACTGTTATAGCTTACAGTCAATATAAACAGAGATACAATATGACTAATACAATAAGCTAAAATACAATTTGCCATGCTCAGCTGCCTCTCTTGAGCTACCACGGTGCCTTAATCCCCAAAACACTGTTGCTAATGTGGAATTACCTCTAATCTCAAAATTACCTTCAAGCCCCCTCTACATTTTGCCCCTTCGTGGGGAGATTTATTGGAGCAAGAAATATCTACACGAAACTTCTCAAATCGATGAACCTTCTCTGCGTGAAAAAATTATGGACTCCTTTCCTTCATTAGAACCATAACGTTATAATCTCCAGGAAATAATCAAATTCTCCCCGATGTAACTAAGCCGAAGCACTAAGACTTGTTGGGGCTTTCACTAAGGGACATCGCCACTTTTTCCTTATATTGTGCTTCAACTATTCTAGCTTTATTATTTGAAATTCTCCCGAAAGGCCTGCTAACCTTCTCAAATACTCGTTTTGATTCTTGGTAAGTGAAGTTCTCCCTTGTAATGCTTCTCTATATTCAAAAAAGTAGAAATTCTCCCCGATGCAGTCGAGTCACCATTTAAACAACGTTTGGACTTATGGCGAGGGGACATCGTAGCTTTTTGAACAGTTGGGACATCTTTTCCATTGGGAGTTATTGAATATGTCTGACAAAAATTCTGGCGCCAAAACTCAAACTTGCTGAGGAAGGCAACCCCTTATGTTCCCTAGGTGTTGCTTCATAAATGATGTGGCATTGTCTTCTCAGCTGTAAAAACACTTCCCGAAGTGCCATGTGTACATTTGAAATGATTATAGGCGGCCTTGCACGTGTGGTGGTGGGAAACTCAAAATATGAGTTCCTTAAAAGGTTTCAAACATCTCTTTTTTCGAACCCTTCTCTTTCCTTCTTCTTTTTTAAGCTCCCGTATTCCTTACAGAGAGAAACTCTGTGCGAACTCCATTGTTTACCAAGATCTTACCTAGCTTCTTCCTCCTCTCATCTTTTATGCCATCACCTGTGGTTGTGCTTCTCCACCTTCATTCCCAACCCTTCTTTTACCGAGATTTTTTCTCGTACCTCATTATCGTCTGCAATGGCCTCCTCAAGCAACCCTGCCACACCTACCACCAATGATCTACCTGCCATCTCTGGCGCCGCCGCTGTCCCTAGTGCCGCTGCCCCTGCTCGTCAAGAGCAACTACGCTTCTATCGCCGAGATCCAATCTTTGGCGAAGGTGATCAATTTTCTGATGCATAAAAGACTTGTCATTTCTCATCCCAGTTCGATCCCTTACTGTTGGGTGATGAGGAAATGGATTCATCAAAGTGGGGTTATCTCCCACCAGAGGGGACTCTACATTTTCGTCTGGACCATGGTGACTTTCCCTATTCTTAGATTGACTTCAAAGAACCTGGGGGGTCGCCAGCTTATTTCACTGCCTGCCACACACATATGCAGAGCTCTCACGCTGCTACTCTTACAAAGGTTGGGCTTCATCGAGCCTATTGGTTTGGGGAGTTTACCCTTTCTAAACACAATGCGGTGCTCTAAGTGCTAGTTTCCAGATGGAAAATCGTAACTCACATGTTCTTTGCTGCGTGGGGAGAGTTCACTGTTACGTTGGACGACATCTGTGAGCTCTTTGGGTCTGAGACAATGTGTGAGTTCACATATCACGATGAGGCCATGGATTTCGAAGAGGATGCTGATCGAGCTGAGCTGAATTGAATCTAACGCAGTTGCACTGGTTCCTCGAATAAAGGCACATTTACTCCCCTCATTAGCTATTTTTCGCAGCTCTGACCCCAAAGGATGTCAATGTTGTAACGGGCTAAGGTAGAGGTACATCCCTAGAACTACCGGCCTATATACTTGTGTTTCTTTCATGCTTCTTCCTGACTGGGAAACCCAACGATCAGCCCAGGAGGGACCTTATAAACATTTCCATTCATTTGGCCAGAGGTTTTAATCTTCCTCTGGCCGCCATTGCCTTGGGGTCCCTCTATACCTGGTTGGATCGAACTCACATCGACATGACACGGTCACTGGGCCATTACAACTTAGCGAATTTTGCCAATACCATCATTTTGACGGGCCTCCTCTACACCCGTTTTCCTACCATTGTCGCCAGGTCTATATCTCTGCCTGTGAGCGAATGTATCAAGCCCCCACGCCTCCTATGTTTTCACAAAAAATAAAGTCGAAAGGAGATAATTAAAGTTTTTTATCTTTTAGACTCCTTTGTGATGAGGCTATACAGTGAGTCTACATTTGCCCATAGTTGGAATTTCTTTCCTTCTGCATCCATAACGGTCAAGTTCATCCCAGCTATAGAAGATTCTTCACAATCCGTGGTGCTTCTATTTACCCCTGGGTTTCTTACTTCCTACACTGAATGGGGATACACCTTTGAACCCTACAATCCAGACAGATATAGCAGACAGTTCGGTTTTGATTAGGGGGCCCCTCGACTTGTGTTTCAACACAACCATACAAAGTCCACTTTCGCTGAAGCCTGCAGTTTCTATACTGTAGTCGCGGTGCTTGGTGTGACGTCCACCATCGATGGACGTGTCACCCTTCCTAGTGAAACTAGGAAGGGAGACGTATCAACCTCTTTTGCAACCAAGTTCCATTTGGGGCAGTTGAAAATGATCCGTGAGTACATTCAGGCCCCCCCTCAACATCCCCCAGTCCTTGCTTTCTCTTCTTCTGAACTGGGTCTTAAGGGGAACTCTGTGCTTGGGGTTGAATTTCCCTTGAGTAAAACCCTTAAAGAATATCCCCAGGAGATACCCCCATTGCCCAATGATCCCAACTGTCATCACGAAACCTAAGGCCGTTGCAGCTCCCAAACAAACTGCCCCTTCGACCGAAGTTGCAACAGGAGAAGGGCCTTCTCATCCACTTGCTAAGAAGGCCAAGAAGTCCAAGTCTTCAAAGTCCAAGCCCCAGGCTCAAGCACAAACTCCATTGGAGGTGTTTCTTATTGCCTCCGTTCCCCCTGCCATGCCTGCAGAAAAGGCTGAGGAATTGAGAAGGCAAGCCCGAGCAGAGGTAGAACGAATAAACACTGAGTTTAAATGATGTGCTATCGTCATTCCCCCTTCGAATGCCTTCCCCATGACCGTGGTTAATCTAACTGAGCCAACGACAAAGAGGAGGAAAAGGTCGAGGGTACCTGAAGGTGCTGATGCAATGGACAATCGAGGTACCTCCATCCCCAGCTCCTTCTGTTGCTCCCTCCTCGCCACCTTCACCAGTTGTTATACCCTATTGTTCTCCCTCCAGATATCAGGTATGTGTGTATGTTTTTTTCTTATTCCCCTTTTCCTAAGGCAAGTTGCATTCACTTATTTCTTTGATAACTTTGGTACAGGGAGTTGAAGAAGAAAGGCCCAGCCCCTCTAATCCTCCCAGTCCCCCTGTAAGTCATTTCATGGGGGGGGGGTGGGGGCATTGCGGTATCTCTCAGGCCGGTACCACTGGTCATCGTTCCCCCATGATAGGCATGACCTAATCTCGTCGTTTGACCTCCCAACGTGCCAAAGAAGCTGCTACAGGGGCTGCCACCGTTGGCCTCCCATTGTTTTATTTATCATTCTGATATGTTGGGGTATTTTAGGTGGAAGTGGCGTCTCTTATAGCTCACCTTCTCTTTCCGACTATACTGACGAGACCTCTGACTACGATTCCCCTCTTTGGTGCCATAACTTGGGTAAGTAACGTTTATAAGTATTTCTCTCTTTTTGAGTACTAATTTGTCATTTCTAACACTTAGCTTTGTTGCTGGAGCTTTCTCCAAGTCTTACTCCACCCTTTGTACTTAGTGGCCTTTTCCTTTCCAAGGCCAAGGTTGATGCTACTGCTCCTCATGTTAGATCTTCTGTACCCACCGTCATTGGGGAATCTCTTGAAGGTCCAACGTCTTCTTCTGATGATATGCCCGTGTTGGCCTTAGTCCCTTATATTGGCGAGGGACGTTTGCCTATCATTGAGGCTTCTTCAGCCAAGGCCCCCATTGAAGACACTGAGGCAATGAGCCCGCCCCCAACGGTTTCTACCATTATGCCCCTGTGGTGACTCCCGTTCTCGCTTCTACTACTGCTGAGGTATTTTGCTAAATTCTCTGCATTTCTCAGTTTCTCTAACTTCATCTATGTAGGTGAGTTAACAATGAAGACACCTGTTATGGTTTTTTTATAAACTCCACCTATATAGATGACTTAAGAACGAAAAAGCTTGTTAAGATTTTTCCTAAACTCCACATTTATCGGTGACTTAACAACGAAAACACTTGTTAAGATTTTTAAAAAAACTCCACCTATATCTGTGACTTAACAACGAAAACACTTGTTAAGATTTTATTTCCATAAACTCCACCTATATCGGTGACTTAACAACGAAAATACTTGTTAAGATTTTTCAAAAAGCTCCACCTATATCGGTGACTTAACAACAAAAACACTTGTTAAGGTTTTATTTCCATAAACTCCACCTATATCGGTGACTTAACAACGAAAACACTTGTTAAGATTTTTTCAAAAAATCCACCTTTATCGGTGACTTAACAACGAAAACACTTGTTAATATTTTCCAAAAGCTCCACCCATATCGGTGACTTAACAACAAAAATACTTGTTAAGATTTTTTTAAAAACTCCACCTCTATCGGTGACTTAACAACGAAAACACTTGTTAAGATTTTTTAAAAACACCATATTTCCTCAAACTGTTTTTAAGTTGCTCGGGAGGATTCTCCACCAGTTCCTTCACCCATTGCCTTGCCCCATCGGGAACCTGTCATTTCAGAAGATTTTAGCTATAATGATCAAGGTTCCACGACTAGTGCTGCTGCAGAGAGCAAATTTGGCTGTGAGCTTCCTCTACCCGACCTAGCTCCCCACGCCTTCTGTTTGATGGTGCTTCAGCGTTCTCCTCAGATGCCTGCCAACCATCGTCTGGTCATTTAACAACTTGTAAATCATCATCTTGAGACATTCATGGTGGATTGCCTACGTTCAAAGATCTCCGTTATGGGTTATAGGCTTCAAATCATGGCTATCGTTGCTGGCGAGATTGTCAACACTCCGATCTCAAATGTTACCAGACCCCTCCTTAACCAGTTTTTAGGTTATCTGAAGGAGTTGGGTCGTGATGGGTTCCATTTTGACTGGCTTATCACGCATTTAAAGACCTTAAAAAGCTGGCAACTGGACAGCCATAGGGAACTACTACGAAAGCATTAGGAGGATCAGCGGGTCGAGGAAGCTAAATTAACCGAGTTAGCACCTCTTATAGAATCTATTGATAAAGAGGTGGAGGACATCGAAGAAGCTTTGCGTTTAGTGAAGCTGAAACGAGAGAAACTCTTGACCGAGTGCACACAAGCGCAAACAAGGTTGGAGGTCTCTATCAATGCTCAACGGTCTTACCAAGCAGCTTCTTCGGGCCTCCCTGGAGATTTTTTCTCTTCTCCAGATCTGTGGTTCCTCTTAGGCGAATGAACTTGTATATATATTTTTTCTTTTCTTCTCATGTATTACTTGGGCAATAGATCCCAATTTTGTAATGCCCCAAAGTTTATGAATGGAAAAAGATATTTATTCTCTCGTGCTATTTATTTGTGTTACAACTATTTTCATGGATTGTGAAGTGTGAAGTTCTGTAATTCTTTCATCTCTACTTGAGTTATAATAAAAATAACTTGCAATAAAAAAAAGTTGTGTATTCATAGCAATAGCGAGGTACATCAGTGGTTCAAACCTAATTGCTTACACATGATAGACTTTCAACCATTTATTGTTAATCTTGAATGGTTTATCTTCTTCCATCCTAGAAATTAAGCAATAACCTAAGTCATGAGCTTCTTTTACAATGAAAGGTCCTTCCCAATTTGCTGCAAACTTGGGTAGAGGAAGCTCCCTGATGTGTTTCACTGCTGCTTTCAATACAAGGTCTCCCTCCACGAACTTCCTTGATCTTACTAAGTTATCATATGACCTAGAGAGTTGTTTTGTATACATTTAAAAGTGCTGCATCGCATTATCTCTGTGTTCGTCCAACGCTTCCAGCTGCACATGTCTATTATGAGGGAGTACGCTACTTCACAAAGCATATCGAGCAGAGGGAACTTCTAACTCCACTGAGAGAATCGCCTCGGCCCCATTAATAAGAGAAAATGATGTATACCCTGTGGGCTTCCTCTTAGTTATTCGATAGTCCCATAATACGGATGATATCTTGTCATCCCACGATCCTGGGAAATCCTCCATTATTTTAGCCAAGATATTAACCAAAGTTTTGTTAGTTTCTTTGGCTTGACCGTTTCCCTTTGGGTATGCCACCGTCGAAGTGTGATGGATAATAAAGTATATGTCTGTGAGCATCGTTACTTCTGAATTGACGAAAGGGGTTCCATTGTCTGAAAGGATAACCTTTGGGATCCCAAAAATGACAAATGATGTATTCTCTGATGAAGTTGTTCACCACCTCTGTTATTTCCCTTCTAAGCGGTATCGCTTCAGCCCACTTTGTGAAGCACTCTGTTGCTACTAGTATCCATATCTCCCCCTCGAAGAAGGATGTATTACCCCAACCAGGTCGAACGCCTAAGTGTGAAAAGGATAGGGCGTTTCCATGGAGTGTAAGTCCACTGATGGGGTATGTATCATGTTTCTATGAAGTTGGCAAGCCTTTCACCTTCGAACGAACTCAGCAAAGTCTTTCTACATCGTTGGCCAATAGTATCCCAAAGTCGTCAACTGGTCATATAACTTGGCCCCTCCTATGTGAGCTGGATCGTGCACCTATTTGAGGATCTCGACTGCTTCTTCCTTCGTGATGCAACACAAAGGACTGTTGAAGTATCCCCTTTGATAAAGCTTCCCCTCCTAAACGTAGAATCTCGGGGCCCTTCGTCGGAGTCCTATCGCATCAATTTTCTCTGTCAGGAAAACTCCATTTTTAATGAAGGCAATATTGGGCTGTCTCCAGTCAGCCTGAGCCTCCACGAAATGACATTTAGCTGCCTCGAAGAATAATTGGAATTTCTCACACTTTCGTTATAGCTCCGTCGCATCCTGTTTCATTTTTGGCCAAAAGTTCCCCTCCCTTTGCATTCTTCTGTAGAGGGTATCTCAGTTATTTCGCAGTTCTCTTCATGTATTTTGTTCAATCTTTGATCTGCCTCTTCTGGGATAATGCACCTCGACAGCCATCCTACTGCGTTTCTGAAGTAAAGGTTCCCCTGATTCATGAAGTATTGGGCTAATTCTCTCAGCCCCATCGCTCCTTCTCCATATTCCAAATGCCTTTTGATCTCTCCCCTCCAGTCTGCATCCTTTTCCATTGGTAGAATTGACTGTACCATCGAAGGAGCTGTTCTTCATTAGATCACAACGGTAGTTCTATCATTTCTCATGACCATCTTCTGGGCAATGGTGGCATATGCGTCTGGGTGACGATTCATCGTTCTGGGCTGTCTCTGAATGATTGTTCTGTATGGTGCCAGGTTCATGTGTTTCAATGCATACTCTCCGTTCACTTGCTGAACCACGAAGTTTTAATCCCCTTTGATGCAAAGTGAACGGATCCCTTGTGACACCCCGCCTAATTAAACCTTGGGTGATCAAGCCTTAATTTAATTTAAAACAAGTTTCTTAAATGGTTGATTCTTAGCATCACTGACGAAAGCTTTTTAATTACTAACCACCAAAGTGAAATTAAGCAAGTGTCAAATTTTATCTTCCTTAAACAAAATAAACAATACAATTCAAGCAGTACCAAACCAATTCGCATAACAATTGAATAAAATAAAGTCTTGCCGAAAACCACGGCTAGAAAACTAACTCAAAAATCCAAAATTTAAATAACCGTGAAAATAAAGATTGGACAACATGTCCAATCTGAAAGTACTAAAAACTGAGATCCTGCACTAGATCTGAAAAGAGGAAAACGTCTAAACAATCCCTGCAACATCCACACGTGCTGCAACTCCCAAATCCCTGGAATGAAATCATGTTGTGTGTCCCTGTGGCTGGGCAGCTAAAAGGTTTTTAAAAATATTTTTACATAGCAAGAGTTAGTACTCAAAATATTTAAAAAATATTTAGCAAGTAGTTATCACAATTATGAGTTATTGATTACACATATGAAGATTTCGCACACTCTTTTGAGCTTCCTCCCCTCTCTTCTGTAGTGCACGCCTAATGTTGGTACTTAGTTCACCTAGTTATACTACTCAAATTAACTAGACCAGAATACCCCACTGCATGTAACCCTTCGTTAAGTCCCCATAACATACTCGCAGCATTTTAATGTTCCCTATCTCATATGCTACAAACGTAGATAACTTACTTACCTCATGTTATTCTTATTCTTATAATAATTATTTCACACTACTTAATTATTACTAAGAGATTATCAATCCATCTTATTATCTACTATCTTAAGCCAGTAGATTATGCATATGGAATACATTTTATCACACAACATGTAGTAAATATTAGTTATCACTAATATACCCTTTTAACACACATAAAAGACCCTTGGTTCGGAATGATTCATCGACCCCATGTGAGAGTTGGTTCGAAATGATCCATAGACCCCAACTATTTATATATATACACATATTCTGGTTCGGGACTCTTTCATCGCGACACTAGTTTTAAGGTTTGGTTCGGCATTTTACATCGATCTCAAACATATAGAAATTTTATGTTAGTTCAGAATATCTCATCGACCCTAACATAATTAATTTAGGTATAATTCTCTTAACCCAAAAGTTCATACAATTTAGTAGGTACACACCCGACCTATCAAATCATGTCCGTACGAAATATATTTTACTTATATACACCGTACTTACTAATTTACGATTTATTTAACTATCACATTTATTCGAGTATTCACGCAACTCTAAGGGTCCTAGTTACCCCTCACTTAATTCAGTAGTTAAACTATCTTTAACCTACTGGTATATTTCCGGAATTTACTCTCACTCTTTTCGTAACTAAATTCTCGCATTCCCGATACACGACTCAATCGGCTACTTCCCGTCGGTTCATATCTCCAAATTTTTACACTCAATCATTTATGAAGAAATCTCACGGTACCCCTACTGGTATTCATTTAGTCCCTACATAGGTAAAATAAAATCAGTAAGGTTTCCATTAAGTAACGGTAATTGAAAAGACATTTATCCATAAAGTTCCCTAAAATACAGCATGGATCGATCGATCGATGGGATATGGTCGATCGATCGACAGCTCGATCGATCGACATTCAAGGGTCGATCGATCGATCGAGCAGTGACAGAACCAAATCGTCTTCTTCATGTCGTTTACACCATTTTTGTTTATCCATCTCCCATGATAATTCACCACACTTGTAACCAACAATTTCTAATCATTCCTACATACCCTAGGATGATTACTAACGATCTAAAACAACATAATCATTACAAATTTCGTCCAGATTAACTAAAAATCTTCCTATTATTCAAGAACCCTAAAAATACAATCTTTCCATACTTTCACCCATGAGTCCAGATTTTTAATTCGATTTAATCATCAAGTCTTCTATGATATCATATTCTTTGGAGATCTAAAATGTTCTACATGAAATCTCCATCAAACATGTAACATATTCGAGTGTTTGCTTCCAAAAATATCATAAAAATCATGTTCTTCATAAAACTTACATATGAGTATTATAACTCAATTTATTTGGCAAATAACCACTTGCCTTATGTTCAGTAGGGTCTGATTTCGTGATTGTTGTTGATGATTGATGATCTTTATCCTTCAATCCTTCTTTCCAGCAAGTTGGTGAAATTCTCCTTTGAATTCTTCCTACTTCTTTCTTTTGCCTTAGGAATTTGCTTCTCTCTTCTCTCTAATGGCTATGGTGTATATTTCTCTCTCAAACCCTAGCCTCCAACTCTTTTAATCTGACTTAGGGTTCCTAAATTCGTAGGTCTCCTCACTCTTAAATGTCAAGAGACCAAAATGCCCTCGTATGGTCCCGGTTTAGCCCAAAAATGACCCGACACTCAACTAGTACCCCCGGGTACACCATTTTGACTAATTCGACCCTTTCGGAATCATCTGTGAACTCTAAATTATCTTTTGAGTCTCTTAAAAATATATTTCTTATCTCACCTTCAATTTCGTCTACGCGTGACACTCGGTTGAGATAAACTCATGTACGTCCATATAAATCGCTAGGCCGTACATATCAACTTTCAATATTAACTATTCACACTTAGTAAATTTTAATCGTCATTTTAAAATTTTTCTAACTCTCAATTAATGTCTAATAGCCATAATGATTAATTAATTACTTAATAATCATAATTGTCATTACATCACATTAAATTACTCTACTTACGTAATTTAATTAAAAAGTATTTTCCTTCTTAATTTTAACTATGCAAAAATACGGGGTATTACATCCCTCTTCAAAGAGCCTCTAGTAATCCCAACACCAATGCTTCATATTCTGCCTCATTGTTGGAATAAGGGAAATCTAATTTGTAGGAAAGGCAAATCTCCTCCATTCCTTTCGAAAGAATTACCCCTGCTCCTCTTTTCTTTTTCGTCGAAGATCCATCGAACTGCATCGTCCGTTCCTCATTCGTTGCGTCTTGGTGGTTGGCCTGCAAATCATCTCCTGGAATACTTTCTTTGGGTGGCTTAAACATTCCCGAGGGGAAAATTGCCAATAAATCGGCGTATGCTTGACTTTTGACTGCGCGAGGAACCACACACTTCAAGTCATATTCGAAGAGAATAAGGAACGACCTAGTAGCTCTACCAATCAATATAGTTCTTGCTAGCAAATACTTAATAAGATCACATCTAGTTACAATATGAATTATAAAAGACAACATATAATGTCTAAGTTTTTATGCTACAAAGACTAAGGCTAAACAACGCCTTTCCAAGCTACTATATCTGACTTCTGGCCCATGGATGATCCTGTTGAGATAGTAGATTGGCCATTCTTTCCCATGAATATACCATGCCAACAAATCTCCCACGAACCTCGTGGTGGATGTGAGATACAGCTGCAACGGTATTCCCGCCTTTGGGGGAACCATGGTCTGTGGTGAAACAAGTAGCTTCTTCAGCCTGTTGAGAGACTCTTGGTGAATCTCCTCCCACCTGAATTTCGTATTCTTTCGTAACAGTTGCATCAGTGGGTGTGTTATTTCGGCCAATCGAGACACAAATTTCCTAAGGTAGGAGGCTTTGCCAAGGAAACTCTTCATCTCCTTCGTCGTTCTTGGGCATGGCATTTCTAAGATCCCCCGCTTTTTGTCCTGGTCCATCTGCACCCCTTGTCGATCAATCACAAAGCCTAGGAATTTCCCACTTGTCACACCAAAAACACACTTCAGTGGGTTCATCTTTAATTTATACTTCCTGCAACGGGAAAACACCTTCCTCAAATCGCTCAGATGGGACTCCTCCTTCCTTGATTTGATGACCAAATCATCCACGTAGAATTCCACAAATTTGTGGAAGAAGTCATGGAAAATTGCCATCATTGTTCTCTAGTAAGTCGCCCCAGCATTCTTAAGACCAAACGGCATCACCTTGTACAGGAAGTTGCCCAACGGTGTTCTGAATGCTATTTTCTCCGCATCTATGGGGTCCATCTTGATCTGGTTGTACCCTATATACCCATCCATGAAGCTATACATCTCATGACCAGTCGTTGCATCTATCACGCTATCGATGGAGGGCAGAGGGAACTCGTCTTTGGTATAATCTCTTTTCAAATCTCTGAAATCCACACAGATCCTTATTTGGTTTTTATCTTTCTTTCCCACTAGGACAACGCTATATAGCTAGAGTGGGTGCTTTATCAGCACAATGAACCCTGCCATTAGTACACGTTGAACCTCTTCCTTGATCTTCAAATCTAGCTCAGGCTTGTACGTTCTCGTCGCTTGTTTTACTGGAATGGCTGAAGGCATTACATTCAACTTATGACAGTTTATTTCCTCATCAAACCCCTCCATCTCCGTGTATTTCCATGCAAAAATATTTATAAATTCCCAAATCAACTCCACCAAGGCCTTTAGTTTCTCTTCACTGAGAAATTTCGAGATGAAAATGAGCCTTGGGTCCTCCTCTTCTCTCGCCTAGTTTAACTTCTCCAGTTCTCGTGCCTGCAATTTCGGTCGATCCGTCAAGTAATCTAATTCCTCGGTGACTTCCTCCATAAGTTCCGATATGTTGGACTTATCTATCACTATACATTATCCCCTTTGATCTACCAAAAAGCATTAATATATTGGGTCAACCCCATCATCCATTTCTTCGATCGACCGCTCATACCATTATAATTGATATACCACATTTCCTTCCTCGATAACGACCTTCTTGCATTGTCTACTGGTAGTGGTGACTGCCTTCCTCTTCTTCTCTCTAGAAGCCTCGGTCACTCTTTTTCCTAAGAATCGACTCATCACGCTTTGTCGTTAAACCTCATGCTCCATCGGATCCACTCTCGGCCTCATCTTGGCTTAGAGATATTTTGGGGCCGAGGGACAACCTCTTTGGTAATTACTTTTGCGCTGCTTGCAACCTCTTTACCCTGCTCGTTCAAGGGCCCCATCATTTCTCTGATTGAGGGAACCCCTGCTCCCTCCATTCTTCTCGTTAGGACGCAAACATCCTCCTCCAATTCAGTGTAAAATATCGCATCTACCAAGTGAGATTACTCGATAGCGAAGGGCCTCTTCGTAGCCCTAATGGTCACCTCTATCCCCTTGATGTTCGCCTTAGCGCATTGGTGTTATGTGGAAGGAACTAGCCCTTGGTTGTGCATCCACACCCTTCCTATTAGCAGATGATAGGAAGCGACACTTTCTATTATGTGGAACTTGAAATGGGAACTCAAATTTCCCATTACAATCCCAGCATTAATTTACCCAATGGATTTGGAAGATTGGTTATCATACCCCGAAATGCCCAACGGCATGGGGACCAACCTTTCTTCTGGAATATTGGTTGCATGGAAAGAGTTGGTTGGCATGATATTTATGGAAGCTCCCCCATCCATAAGATTCCTTACAAAACTAACTCCGTTGACGCTAGCGGTCATATACAATGGCCTATTATGAGGGAACCTTACATCCCTATCTGCATCACTGAAGGTTACTTCTGATAGAAATCTCCTAACTAACCTGGCTATGGGTCCCTTTCATCTTAGCGAAGGGACTGCGTTCTTCCTCGTAATATCAAGTATTGCCTGGGTTATCTCCAACCTACTCTCTTTCGGTATCCCCACCTAGTCGAAGAACCAGGTGAATATCTAGGATTTTGAAACTGCATAGTACTCTAGAACTGGGTCTGCTTCCTCACCTTCAACGCTGTACACATCCTCCACATTTTTAGTGCTTACCTCACAGTACTTCATTAGCCATCCCCCTCGTACAATCTTCTAGAGCTTCTTCATACTCTTCTTGCTTCGTTATTGACTCTCTTTCTCCTTTCTCCGCCTCTTCATCATAGGCCACCACGAGATTGGCCCCATGTACTGGCAGTAGGTTGTTGTTGATGTTCTGTGGAGGGATTTGCAACGTCCTTGCCTTCACTTACTTATTGATGATTCTCCTCAGCATGAAATAACTCTCTCTTGGGTGCTAGATCATCTGATGGACCTGGCAAAACTTGGGATTCGCCCTTGTTACCGCATCAGGTTTCCAACGGGAATGCCCTTTTTTTCGTAGACCGTTCCTCCTTAGACCATCGCGTTGTAATAGCTGACAGCTTCCTCCACTGTACAAGGCAATGGTGGTGGGTCCTCCCTGTCTCTTCTAAACTTCCTCTTATTGTCCTTCTTCGGTGCCTTGCCCCCATATCCTCCCTAGGTGTACCATACCCGTGGGGGCTGAGCCCTCCCCCCCACAGGTTGTATCGGCGGCCTAAACATCATGGGAACCACCACCGGATTTGGTCGTACCACTAAGGAGATATTTCTTCCCGCTCTTAAGAATGCTGAAAAAGTCCCATCGCGTGTTTCATTGATAAGATGGCAAATGTACTCAGAAATTAGTCCTTCTGCATAAATCTGTAATAACTTAGACTCTTTGGCCTCCTCCCTCACGTCGAGGGATCTTTCCTTGAACCTTCGAACGTAGGCCACCACTTCTTCCCCGGGTCGTTGCTTCTCCCTCCCCAGTTGGGTCAAAATAAACTCATCTTTCGCCAGAAAGAACTTATAGACTAACAAAACATGCATCTCTTCCCACATAAAAACGCTTTTGGGAGCCAAATGAGAATTCCAGGTCTATGCTTTATCGATTAAGGATTTAGAGAAATCCCTCAACCTGAGTTTCTTATTATTACAATGTGCTCCCAAGTATTCAATGAAGATCTTAATGTGCTCCTTCGAGTTCCCACCTTTCCCTATGTACTTTTCAAAAATAGGAGGAATATAGTCCTTTGGATGGGGCTCGTCGTTGTATTCTTGGGGATAAGGTGTTCGAAAGTCATCATAGATCGAAGCTACCTCGCCAACAGATTGTGAGGAGGCTTGCATAAACTTTAACATCTCTTTCTGCATCTCCTTTCTCATTTCCTCCACGGGTGATGCTACTGGGGTAACCAGCAACGGGACTGTGGGATGAGTGCCCGTTGACGCTAGAGCAGTCATCATAGTTGGGGTCGTTGATACTCCTAATTTTCCCACTACCTGGTTCACAACAGAGGGTATGCTCGCTGGGATCGTTCCCGTTACACCTGTACTCGTTGGGGCCATTGGGGCTGTCCCTAGTGTTACGAAGGAATTGGCTTCAAATCCTCCCAACGCCGTTGAAGCTACCGGGGTTTGAAAAAGCTCATAAAACTTACTCATGAGGAGCTCCACCTAAGTGGGTCCCAAACCTTCACTCGTGGAAGCTTGTGTCACCCCTGGAGCGCCTGTCGTTGCCTGAACCGGAGGTACCTCTATTCGAGAAGCTCCATCCCTTAGAGCCTCTAGTTCTCTGGGAGCTTGTTCTTCATTGTATTGGATGTCATCAAAGTTGAACCTTCAATTAACGTTATTTTGCGCCATACTCCTTACTTAGAAGAATGCTTCCCTAGCGGAGTCGCCAAATGTAAGAGGGTAGTTTAGATAAGATAGAGGCGTAACCCCTTTTGAGTACAGTAATGATCAGTTAAATAGCAACACTATTGATTAGCCACAAGACATACGAACACACCTCAGTAAAGATAGACTCAATTTGATCTCACAAATCTCTCATGTATAACTCAGAAGATAGTAATGGACTTAGAAGTAACTCAGATAGAGGGAGAGAGAATGAAGCACCCTAGATACACCTTGGCGGGCATCCAAACACCAACTACCCTCAAGAATCTCTGTCAAGTATTAAAAGCTTCGTAGTAAATGACAATGGTGGATGAGTAAAAACTCTTTGGTTTGTGATAACTCTCTCTAATGTCAATTATCTCTAGCAATAACTTCTGAACTCTAAAAAAAGATCTCTCTTCCTCAAAGGTGGTTGGGGTCCTTAAATATCCCCCACAACACCCCCGAGGCAACTCAGTCATCAATGCTTGTTAAAGACCTCCCTCATACTTTATGTCACAAATATTAAATACCTGATGCACTAGTTATCTCCACGTCATAAACATTAAATGCCAAGACATGCCTGTTGCCTAACCACTGTGTGTCAGGGGGCTGTTGTCGCAGAGGTGGCTCACCAACTACCTGACATCCCCAAATACCACGGTGGTTTACTCAAGTGCATGTCTGACATTATTTAGTTGTCTAGTGACATCACCTACAGTAGATGTGACATTAAGTAGAGGAGTGTTTGGTTCACAACTCATCGCCCGATGGAACTCCAAGCTGCTCCGCCCGAGGTTGCATGGTCAGGGTTCTTCGGTGTTTTACCAAGTGTATCTAAGATGGTCGAACGAGCCCCAACGGTGCCTCACTTCTCAATCCTCCAACCAAGTCCCTCTAAAGTTCCCACGACGAGGTCATTCGATAGAGCATGAAAGCTCTCCCAGGCCCTGCCAAGCCTGGTCTCTCGCGAGTACCGTTTGACCTCACACTAAAATTCATTATTATTCTCGTTACATCATTACAACCATTATAGCTTACATTCAATATAAACAAATATATAATATGACTAATATAATAAGCTAAAATACAAGTTGCCACGTTGAGCTGCCTCGCCTGAGCTGCCACGCTCAGCTGCCACGGTGCCTTAATCCCCAATACACTGTTGCTAATATGGAATTACCTTTAATATCAAAATTACCTTCCATCCCCCTCTATATTTGCCCCTTCGTGGAGAGATTTGTTGGAGCAAGAAATGTCTTCATCAAACTTCTCAAACCGATGAACCGTCTCTGCGTGAAAAATTCTGGACTCATTTCCTTCGTTAGAACCACAGCGTTATAATCTCCAGGAAAAGTAAAATTCTCCCCGATGTACCTGAGCCGAAGCGCTACGACTTGTTGGGGCTTTGACGAAGGGGCATCGCCACTTTTTCCTTATACTGCGCTTCAACCGTTCTAGCCTTATTATTTTAAATTGTCCCAAAAGGCCTGCTAATCTTCTCAAATACTCGTTTTGATTCTTAGTAAGTGAAGTTCTCCCTTATAATGCTTCACTATGTTCGAAAAAGCAAAAATTCTCCCCGATGCAGCCGAGTCACCATTTAAACAACGTTTGGACTTGTGGCGAGGGGACATCGTAGCTTTTTGAACCGTCAAGACATCTTTTCCGTTGGGAGTTATTGGATATGTTTGACAAAAATTCTGGCGCCCAAACTCAAACCTACTGAAGAAGGCAACCCCTTCTGTTCCCCAGGCGTCGCTTCGTAAATGATGTGGCACTGTCTTTTCAGCTGTCAAAACACTTCTCGAAGTGCCACATGTACATTTGAAATGATTATAGGTGGCCTTGCACGTGTGGTGGTGGGAGACTCAACAGACGAGTTCCTTAAAAGGTTTCAAACGTCACGTTTTTCAAACCCTTCTCTTTCCTTATTCTTTGAAGCCCTTATACTTTTGACTCATTTGAGTCTAGACTGTATAAGAGCTCATCTAGTTTGGAAATAGTGACAAAATAGTGTCCATCCTAGAAACCAAAGAGCTTCAGAGATTGGGTTGCTTCTTCTTCTATACATCTTGTGATGATCCTGAGACTATAGCCATCACTCACACACTTAGAATTTCATTTTTGCATTACATATTGCACCTCTATGTGTATTAATGTTGTGAGTGTGTTTAAATCCCTCAATTTGATTTTTAATAATTTTTTGGGAATTTTAAACCTATTTTAAACAAGGTTTTATTTAATTAAAACTTGATTTAAAAAGTCTTGGGGTTAATGTATAAATATGGATTATTGTGTTTATTGGCCTAAAGTTACTCTGGGTAGAAACCGAAAGCGCTAGAGACTCTAGGGTTGGCCTTGTAATTATTTTGGGACGCGCCTTTACCTTCGTTCTCAGGCCAACACCTGCTGTCTTCTGATTGGCCCAAACTGTGTTTCTTTTCTGAGACAAACCTTCGTGTGTTTACAGCCCTTGGATCAATCCTTATCGATGGCCTGCATGTCGCCTGAGTGGATCCCCGTGTAAACCCTTTAGCCAATCACAGCCTGCTTAATCCACCGCCTGTTGTGAGCCCTTGGATTGAAGTCAAAAGAGCTTGACTTAATCTCAGCCCTTGTTTTTGAACGAGGCTCTGGAATCTTCTCCTCGCCCTATTTAAAGGCCTCTCATCTCAGCCTTCGAAAGCTTT
Organism: Sambucus nigra; assembly: GCA_949130495.1. NCBI lineage: Eukaryota > Viridiplantae > Streptophyta > Magnoliopsida > Dipsacales > Adoxaceae > Sambucus > Sambucus nigra. The sequence continues at coordinate 332,318,334 of OX422216.1, forward strand.
TGCCATTTTGCAAAGTCTCAGAGAATAAAGAGAGAAGAGAGAGAGAGAGAAGAGAGAAGAGAGAAGTTAGAGAGAGAAATCAAACCCTAGTTAGAAACCCTAACTTCGTCCAAATTCTTCTCAAGCCCAAATCACTTGCCTCTTCATAAAAACACCTTAAACCAGATAAACACCATCCTTAGTGTTTTCTTGAGTTTATGAGAGTTCGAGTTGAGAGATCTTGGGTTGCTGAAATCCTTGTGTTCTTGAATCTTATTTCCAACTTAGACATAGACTCAGATCTTGTTTCTGATTCTATAGAAATCATAGATCTGTAGTTTTGCATGTCACAACACACATAGTCACATTTATTTCTCATCTTAAGAATTTCTTTGTTGATTGTTTTCTGTTAAAACATTTTCTTACTTCAGGATCAACAAAATGTTTTTTTTTATTATTTCTGTTTTTACAAAACCTAACCTGACCTAGTTGGATTCGCACTTGGAGGGTTCTCAATCTCCATAATATTTTCAAAACTGATTGAGAAAGGTCTTGACCGATTTTTTAAGCAAGATCTCCGTGGAATCTGGGTTATTCTGAAAGGTCAAATAGGTTCTTGGTTTTGTAAGAAAGAAAATTAACAATCTCACAGCATATAGACTTTATATGTGATTTGTTAGGATTGTCTGTAACTAATAAGTGTGTGTGTGTGCATGCATGTGTTTTAGAACACCATTCACAAACATCTTCACACTACAAACACTCAAAGTGTTGGCTATAAGATTTGGTGAACATAAGTCGACGTAAAGTGCTGAAACAAAGGAAGAGTTGACAATCTGAGACAACTACATCTACAAACAAGATCTGCAGAAAAGTTAAGGACGCCAGAGGGTATAATCCTGAACTTGTATAGATTTGTTTTTGTGTGCATGCTAGTTAAATAGGTTGTAACTTACATATTTGTTTTAGTGATTGTTTTTGTTTTACTCCGTAGAGGGAGTCGTGGATGTTTCCTCAAGGTTGAGGTTTTACCACGTTAAAAATCCTGAGTATCAATATTTCTACATCTTCTCATCTCATTCTGATGTGTGCTGAGTTTAAAACATTTTAAACTGTTTGCTAAAACTAGTTATCAAATCTTGTCCATATCTCGTACATAATTTTGTTAACACATCTTGTGTTCAAAATCAGTTTGATTTTAGTAAAGAGTTTCTTCAACAAACTTTCGGAGTTGCTTAAATAGTTTATTTTCATAAACGGCTTTGGCAACGCTATTTTCAATTGGTATCAGAGCTTTTGGTGAACTTTTTCAAAAAGATCCTGAGTTTCTGAAACTGTTTTCTCAAAATCTATTATGGACGAGAAAAACGAAAGATATGGTAACTTGACCAGACCCCCAGTCTTTGATGGAACCAATTTCTCTTACTGGAAAGTAAGAATGATTGCTTTCATTCAAGGAACCCTGGGAGATGATGTCTGGGATATCATTGAAAACGGATACTCTTATCCAACTAAACCAGCCACTGATGGAAGCAATGAAAGGATTAAGAAAATATTGAGTGAGTTTACTCAAGAAGAGAAACAGGTTTCTCGAAATAATAACAAAGGCAAGAACGCTATATTTATGTCCATTAACGAACATGAGTTCAAGAGAATCTCATCTTGTACCACTTCCAAGGAAGCATGGGATACCCTGATTACTGCACATGAAGGAGACTCTAGGGTAAAAGCTGCTAAGACTCAGATGTTAATCCAACAGTACAATACTTTAATCATGTCTGAATCTGAGTCTTTCGATGATTTTTATATGAATCTTACTGATATTGTCACTAAACTTCATGCCAATGGTATAACTTATGATAGACAGGAAATTGTCTCTAAAATTCTGAGATCATTACCACAGAAATTTGACAATAAAAGATATGCTATTGAGGAGATGTGTGATATTAATCTCACTCCTGAATTACTCAGTAGCAAATTAAGAACTGTGGAAATGGAATTAGAGTTTAAGAAACAATTGACCCACACTCACAGGAAAAATACCAATTCCACCCTTAGCTTTTCCTCTAAGATGACTAAGCCTGAGTTAAACACTTCTAGTAATGATTCTGATGAGGACTGTGACTTAGAAAGTCTAGATAATCAGATTGCCCTAATGACGAAGCAATTTAAGAAAATTGTCAAATTTAGAAACAGTATTGCAAATAAACAGGGCAAGTATAATTATTCTACTCCTTCAAATCACAAGCCCCATGAGAAACCTCATGATAAACAGAACAAGGACAACACCAGACCTCACAGAGACCTCAAGAAAATTGAATGCTATAGATGTGGTAAACTAGGACACATTGCTCAAGACTGTAGAGTTAATTTAAATACCCAAAACAAACACTCTAGAGCCAATATCTGCAAAACCTGGGATGACTCAAGTGACTCTGAAAATGAGGAACCTGAGGCATCTGATGGTTTTGATCCTTGTTTGTCCTTCTTTGCGAAAATCATATATAATGATGATATGCTGATGCTTGATAGTGAGAATGAGTCTAGTAATTCTAGTTCTGTTGCTGTGAATCATACTTTAACTGGTTTAGATGCTTTACTTACTGAGAATATTATTACTTCTTCCTCGGGGTGTGTGAGTCAAATGGGAATCGATACTGCTGATGTCAATGGGTGCGTGAGTTTAAGAAATGAAACCTTAGGGGTCACTTCACACACTTCACTTAGTGACTCAGACAATGATGATCTCCCAGACATCCACACTCTATATACTAAAACTCTTAAGAAAAGCACTAGACTAGAAAAGATTGTGAAAGATCTTACCAAAAAGCTAGAGGATCTAAGCCTAATGGTAAAAGTGAATGCTGAAGAGTATACTACTCAATGTATGTCTCATGAAAGTGATATCAAAGTGTTTGATGAAAAACTGAAATCTTTGACTGAAGCTAATGAAATTCTGGAGAAAAAATACAAAGGGACATTATTAGAATTGGAACAAACAAAAGAAAAGACAGCAACTCTTTTCAAAAAATTTGCCAAATTTGAAAATAATTCAAACTGTTTTGATGGATTTGTTGCTGAATCTAAAACCAATTCTGATGATAGAACTGGAATAGGGTTTTGCCCCAATTTAAAGACACAAACAAAACATGTTGAACCTATCAAGTTTGTGTCAGGAGGCAAAAGACCTATTGAAACATGTCCAGACTTTCATTCTCTAAAAACTAAGTTTGACCATCAAAACACTAACACTGGAGATGCAAGTTGCTCTAAGCATGAAAGTTTACCAAAGGGAAAATATGTCTGCCCCCCTATTAGGAAAAGTGAACCTGCTTTCAAATCTGTGCTACCTAGGAATAAAATTCAGCCTCAAAATTTTTCAAAACCTTTGTTTAGAGACTTTCCTAAGGAAAACCCTATTCTGAGCAATCTTTATTGCTCCTATTGTGATATATATGGTCACTCTTTCGATAATTTCTATACTAGGAGACTGATTAAGCCTATCTACAACACTCCTATGTACCATAACTTTAACTATTCTAGGAGGAGTCGTAACAATTATGTTCTTCCCAGGCCACCAGACAAAAACTCTAACTATAGGAATAGAAAGACTAAACCTAAAAGGACATTTACTAGAAGGATTCCCAGAAACTTTTCTAAATCAAATGCTCAGGTGTTTAAATTTACCCCAAATCATGCGCAAAATGTTTTTCAACAAAAATCTGCTGCTCGCAAATTTTATCAAATAAGAGCAAACAAGCGCAAACAGAAAACCAGAGCAATTTGGGTTAGAAAAGATGACCTAGTACCCCAGATGAAGTGTAATGTTGTTGTTTCTGCATTAAAAGCTGAACTTACATCTTCTGGTTGGTATTTGGATTCTGGATGTTCCAAGCATATGACAGGTGATGATACAAAACTTTTAAATAAAACCCACTTTGATGGTGGAAAAGTTATTTTTGGTGATGGAATATCATCCCAGATCATAGGCAAAGGAACTCTTAAAGAAAAAGGACTTCCTATTCTTGAAAACGTTCTCTTAGTTAAAGGTCTCAAGGCTAACTTGCTCAGCATTTCGCAATTTTGTGATTTAAACCATACTGTTACCTTTTCAAAGAACAATTGCAAGATTTTAAATGAAAAGGGAGAATGCGTAATTACAGGATTCAGGACTCCTGACAATTGTTACACTGTCATGAGTAGTTCTGAAATCTGTAATGTTGCCAGAATGGATGACAACGAAATATGGCATAACAGAATGGGTCACATTAAGTACGAAAATTTGAGTAAATTGTCTTCTCAACAGATAGTTAGAGGAATACCAAAAATTAAACCTATTCATAACATTGTCTGTGGTCCCTGTCAAGAAGGAAAGATTGTTAAAGCACCTCATAAAAGAGTTAAAGATATCCTTACCTCAAATCCCTTAGAACTCATCCATATGGACCTAATGGGTCCTTCACAAACTGTTAGTCTTTGTGGACACAGTTATATTCTAGTTATGGTTGATGATTTCACTAGGTTCACCTGGGTAGCTTTCTTAAAACAGAAATCCGATACTTTTCAAACTTTTTTAAAGATTCTTTTACGGATTGAAAATGAGAAAGACACCCAAGTGAATAGAATCCGAAGCGATAGAGGTGGTGAATTCAAAGATACTGGTGTTATAGAATACTGTGACTATAATGGTTACAAACATGAGTTCAGTGCTCCTAAAACCCCTCAACAAAATGGTATAGTTGAGAGAAAGAATCGAACCCTTCAAGAGATGGCACGTGTCATGCTCCATGCTAAGAACCTACCTAAGTATTTTTGGGTAGAATCCATTCGTACAGCATGCCATATTGTCAATAGGGTCTATCTTAGAAAGAATTCCAAACAAACCCCTTATGAACTTTGGTACAATAAAAAGCCTAATCTTAAGTACCTTAGGACCTTTGGTAGTACCTGCTATGTTTGCAAAGATAGGGAACACTTATCTAAATTTGAGAGTAGGGGAGATAAAGCCATATTCTTAGGTTATTCACCTAACAGTAGAGCTTATCGGGTATTTAATCTTCGCACTAAAACCTTAATGGAATCCATAAATGTAATTGTTAGTGACACTACTATAGAAAGCAAGACTAGTGAATTAACTATAGAAGAAGAATCGTCAAATATTTTAGAAAATGACTCTTCTTAAATAGACAATTCATTACCTATTGAGTCACCTGAAGTACCTAACTGGGTTTCTAAAGACCATCCCATAAACAATGTAGTTGGTAACCCTAGTGAACCAGTATGTACAAGATCCCAACTTAGAAATTATGCACTCTATGCATGCTTTGTTTCTCTCTTGGAACCAAAGAATGTAAATGAAGCATTGAATGACACTCACTGGATTTCTGCTATGCAGGATGAACTTTTACAATTTGTCATTCATGATGTATGGTATCTTGTTCCTCGTCCTGATCACAAAAAGGTTATTGGTACTCGTTGGATTTTCAAAAATAAAACTGATGAAAATGGGATAGTAATTAGAAATAAAGCTAGACTAGTTGCTCAAGGTTATTCCCAAATAGAGGGAATTGATTTTAACGAGACCTTTGCTCCTGTCACTCGTTTAGAATCAGTTCGTCTGCTTCTTGCTATAGCCTGTCACATGCATTTTACATTATATCAAATGGATGTTAAATCTGCATTCCTTAATGGAATACTTGCCGAGGAAACCTATGTAGAACAACCTAAAGGGTTCATTGACCCTAATCATCCTAATCATGTATTTCGGTTGAAAAAGGCTTTATATGGTCTTAAGCAAGCTCCTAGAGCTTGGTATGAGCGCCTGTCCAGTTTTTTGCTGGATAATGGTTTTCAAAGAGGTGGAAATGACCAAACCTTATTTGTCAAACATTTTGACAAACACATTACTATCGCTCAAATCTATGTTGACGATATCATATTTGGATCTACTTCTACCTCAGAAGTAAAATCTTTTGCTGAAATCATGAGCAAGGAATTTCAGATGTCCCTTATGGGAGAGTTACAGTTCTTTCTAGGTCTCCAAGTCAAACAACAACCAGATGGATTATTTCTTTCGCAGACTAAGTACGCATTAGAGATAGTTAAAAAGTTTGGCCTCGAGAGTGCTAAAAGTCCTAAAACGCCTATGAGTACTACAGAAAAATTGTCTAAAGATGAAAATGGAAAATCTGTAGACCCTACTTTATATCGTAGTATGATTGGCACATTACTCTATCTGACTGCCTCGCGTCCTGATATCATGTATGCTGTGTGTGTTTGTGCGCGTTATCAAAACAACCCCAAAGAGAGCCATTTAAATTCGGTTAAACGGATAATTAAATACGTTAAGGGCACTCTAAATTTAGGAATTTGGTACACGAAGGACACACCGAGCACTATTATTGGGTACACTGATGCTGACTGGGCTGGGTGTACTGATGATAGTAAAAGCACTTCTGGCGCATGTTGTTATATTGGTAATAACCTGGTAGGATGGAGTAGTAAAAAACAGAACTGCACATCTCTCTCGACTGCTGAATCTGAATACATAGCCGCCGGTAGCTGTTGTGCCCAATTATTGTGGCTTAAACAAATGCTAAGTGATTATGGTATTCAAGAAACCACACTTCATCTCTATTGTGATAACCAAAGCGCGATCAATATTTCTAAGAACCCGGTTCAACACTCGCGAACTAAGCACATTAAGATAAGACATCACTTTATTCGGGAATTAGTTGAAACCAAGGAATTAGAAATTAACTATCTTCCAACTGATCTACAGCTTGCAGATTTGTTTACTAAACCTCTTGATTTTAATAGATTCATCTCTTTACGTAAATCAATTGGTATGGTTTGTGTTGAATAAATATCTGCTGTTATTTTCCAAGTTTCTTCCCTTTGTCGATTTGAGACAAAATGGGGGAGAAATTTGAGTCTTTCTGCATATACTAAAAAGGCTTGATCTTAGTAATTCTTTGCAGGTATTCTCCTTGTACAGTCATTCTCGTTTGTAATAATAGGATGTTAAACTGTATATAGTTGAGTTATGTAATTTTTGCTTTCTAGGATTTGGGTAGATAGAACTTTTATAGGAATAGGTTTTCTTTATTTGTTGTCACCCTACGAGTTTAGAAGACTCAAAGGAGATTTTGTCTCATATTTCCAAAGGGGGAGATTGAAGCCCTTATACTTTTGACTCATTTGAGTCTAGATTGTATAAGAGCTCATCTAGTTTGGAAATAGTGACAAAATAGTGTCCATCCTAGAAACCAAAGAGCTTCAGAGATTGGGTTGCTTCTTCTTCTATACATCTTGTGATGATCCTGAGACTATAGCCATCACTCACACACTTAGAATTTCATTTTTGCATTACATATTTCACCTCTATGTGTATTAATGTTGTGAGTGTGTTTAAATCCCTCAATTTGATTTTTAATAATTTTTTGGGAATTTTAAACCTATTTTAAACAAGGTTTTATTTAATTAAAACTTGATTTAAAAAGTCTTGGGGTTAATGTATAAATATGGATTATTGTGTTTATTGGCCTAAAGTTACTCTGGGTAGAAACCGAAAGCGCTAGAGACTCTAGGGTTGGCCTTGTAATTATTTTGGGACGCGCCTTTACCTTCGTTCTCAGGCCAACACCTGCTGTCTTCTGATTGGCCCAAACTGTGTTTCTTTTCTGAGACAAACCTTCGCGTGTTTACAGCCCTTGGATCAATCCTTATCGATGGCCTGCATGTCGCCTGAGTGGATCCCCGTGTAAACCCTTTAGCCAATCACAGCCTGCTTAATCCACCGCCTGTTGTGAGCCCTTGGATTGAAGTCAAAAGAGCTTGACTTAATCTCAGCCCTTGTTTTTGAACGAGGCTCTGGAATCTTCTCCTCGCCCTATTTAAAGGCCTCTCATCTCAGCCTTCGAAAGCTTTTGCCATTTTGCAAAGTCTCAGAGAATAAAGAGAGAAGAGAGAGAGAGAGAAGAGAGAAGAGAGAAGTTAGAGAGAGAAATCAAACCCTAGTTAGAAACCCTAACTTCGTCCAAATTCTTCTCAAGCCCAAATCACTTGCCTCTTCATAAAAACACCTTAAACCAGATAAACACCATCCTTAGTGTTTTCTTGAGTTTATGAGAGTTCTAGTTGAGAGATCTTGGGTTGCTGAAATCCTTGTGTTCTTGAATCTTATTTCCAACTTAGACATAGACTCAGATCTTGTTTCTGATTCTATAGAAATCATAGATCTGTAGTTTTGCATGTCACAACACACATAGTCACATTTATTTCTCATCTTAAGAATTTCTTTGTTGATTGTTTTCTGTTAAAACATTTTCTTACTTCAGGATCAACAAAATGTTTTTTTTTATTATTTCTGTTTTTACAAAACCTAACCTGACCTAGTTGGATTCGCACTTGGAGGGTTCTCAATCTCCATAATATTTTCAAAACTGATTGAGAAAGGTCTTGACCGATTTTTTAAGCAAGATCTCCGTGGAATCTGGGTTATTCTGAAAGGTCAAATAGGTTCTTGGTTTTGTAAGAAAGAAAATTAACAATCTCACAGCATATAGACTTTATATGTGATTTGTTAGGATTGTCTGTAACTAATAAGTGTGTGTGTGTGCATGCATGTGTTTTAGAACACCATTCACAAACATCTTCACACTACAAACACTCAAAGTGTTGGCTATAAGATTTGGTGAACATAAGTCGACGTAAAGTGCTGAAACAAAGGAAGAGTTGACAATCTGAGACAACTACATCTACAAACAAGATCTGCAGAAAAGTTAAGGACGCCAGAGGGTATAATCCTGAACTTGTATAGATTTGTTTTTGTGTGCATGCTAGTTAAATAGGTTGTAACTTACATATTTGTTTTAGTGATTGTTTTTGTTTTACTCCGTAGAGGGAGTCGTGGATGTTTCCTCAAGGTTGAGGTTTTACCACGTTAAAAATCCTGAGTATCAATATTTCTACATCTTCTCATCTCATTCTGATGTGTGCTGAGTTTAAAACATTTTAAACTGTTTGCTAAAACTAGTTATCAAATCTTGTCCATATCTCGTACATAATTTTGTTAACACATCTTGTGTTCAAAATCAGTTTGATTTTAGTAAAGAGTTTCTTCAACAAACTTTCGGAGTTGCTTAAATAGTTTATTTTCATAAACGGCTTTGGCAACGCTATTTTCATTCTTCTTCTTCAAGCTCCCATATTCCTTAGAGAGATAAACTTTATGCGAACTCCATTATTTACCAAGCTCTTATCTAGCTTCTTCCTCCTGTCTTCTTTTATGCCCCCACATGTGGTTGTGCTACTCCACTTTCATTCCCAACCCTTTTTTTACCAAGCTTTTTTCTCGTACCTCGCTGTCGTCTGCAATGGCCTCCTTAAGCAACCTTGCCACAGCTTCCACCAGTGCTCTACTTTCCGTCTCTGGCACTGCCGCTGTCCCTAGCGTCGCTGCCCTCGATGCTGCTCGTCAAGAGCAACTACGCTTCTGTCGTTGGGATCCCATCTTTGGCGAAGGTGATAAATTTTTTGATGCATGCAAGACTTGCCATTTCTCATCCAAGTTCGACCCCTTACTGTTGGGTGATGAGGAAATGGATTCATCAAAGTGGGGCTATCTTCCACTAGAGGGGACTCTGCATTTTCATCTGGACCGTGGTGACTTTCCCTATTCTCAGATTGACTTCAAAGCACCTGGGGGATCACCAGCCCATTTCACTGCCTGGCACACACATATGTAGAGATCTCATGCTGCTGCTCTTGCAAAGGTTGGGCTTCATCGAGCCTACTGGTTTGGGGAGTTCACCCTTTCTAAGCCTAATGCGGTGCTCCAAGTGCTAGTTTCCAGATGGAACATCATAACTCACACGTTTTTTGCTGCGTGGGAAGAGTTCACTGTTACGTTGGAGGATATCTATGAGCTCCTTGGGTTTGAGCCAATGGGTGAGTTCACATATCACGATGAGGCCATAGATACCGAAAAGGCTGCTGATCGAGCTGAGCTGGATCGAATCTACCGCAGTTGCACTGGTTCCTCTAACAAAGCCACATTTTCTCCCCTCATCAGCTATTTTTTCACAGCTCCGACCCCGAAGGATGTTAATGCTGTAATGGACCAAGGTAGAGGTATATCTTAGAACTATCGGCCTACATACTTGTGGTTCTTTCACGCTTCTTCCTGACTGGTAAACCCAAGGATCAACCCAGGAGGGACCTTATAAACATTTCCATTCATTTGGTCAGAGGTTTCAATCTTCCTCTGGACGCCATTGCCTTGGGGTCCCTCTATACCTGGTTGAATCGAACTCACATCGACATGGCACGGTCACTGGGACGTTACAATTTAGCAAATTTTTCCAATACCATCATTTTGATGGGCTTCCTCTATACCTGTTTTCCTGCCATTACCGCCACGTCTATTTCTCTGCATGTGAGCCAAGGTATTAAACCCACACACCTCCTATGTTTTCACAAAAAATAAAGTCGAAAGGAGATAATTGAAGTTTTTGATCTTTTAGACTTCTTTGTGATGAGGCCATACAGTGAGTCTACATTTGCCCATAGTTGGAATTTCTTTCCTTCTGTAGCCATAACGATCATGTTCATCCCAGCTGTAGAAGATCCTTCGCAAGCCGTGGTGCTTCTATTTACCCCTGGGTTTCTTCCTTCCTACACTGAATGGGGATATACCTCCGAAACCTATAATCCAGACAGATGTAGTAGATAGTTCGGGTTAGATCAGAGGGGCCCTCGACCTGTGTTTTAACACAACCATACAAAGGCCACTTTCACTGAAGCTTGCATTTTTTATACTGCAACCACGGTGCTTGGTGTGATGTCCACCATCGATGGCCGTGTTACCCTTCCTAGTGCCACTAGGAAGGGAGACGTATCCACCTCTTTTGCCACCAAGTTCCATTTGGGGCAGTTGGAAATGATCCGTGAGTACATACCCCCTCAATATCCCCCATTCCTTACTTTCGCTTCTTCTGAACTGGGTCTTAAGGGGAACTTCGTGCTTGGGGTTGAGTTTCCCTTGAGTAAAACCCTTAAAGAATCTCCCCAGGAGCTACCCCCTCATTGCCCAATGATCCCAACTATCGCCACAAAATCTAAGGCCATTGGAGCTCCTAAATAAACTTCCCCTTTAACCGAAGATGCAATGGGAGAAGGGCCTTCTCAGCCACCTGCTAAGGAGGCCAAGAAGTCCAAGTATTCAAATTCCAAGCCCCAGGATCAAGCACAAACTCCGTTGTAGGCGTTCCCTATTGCCTCCTTTTCCCATGCCATGCCTGCAAAAAAGTTGAGGAATTGAGAAGGCAAGCCCGAGCAGAGGTAGAATAAATAAATGCCGAGTTTCAATGATGTGTTGTCGTCATTTCCCCTTTGGCTGCCTTCTCCACGATCGTGGTTGATCTAACTCAGCCAATGGAGAAGAGGAGGAAAAGTCGAGGGTACCTGAAGGTGATGATGCAACGGGCATAAGAAAGAAAACTCTGGGCACTAAGTCTCAGAAGAAATGGACAGTCGAGGTACCTCCATCCCCAGCTCCTTCTAATGCTGCCTCCTTGCCACCTTCACCAGTTATTATACCCTCTCGTTCTCCCTTCGAATCTCAGGTATGTGTGTATATTTTGCTCTTGTTCCCCTTTTTCTAAGGTAAGCTGCATTCACTTATTTCTTTGATAACTTTGGTATAGGGAGTGGAAGAAGAAAATCCCAGCCCCTCTAGTCCTCCCAGTCCCCCTGTAAGCCATTTCGTGGGGGGGGCGTTGTGGTATCTCTCAATCCGGTATCACTCCTCCCTGTTTGTGACACCCCGCCTAATTAAATACCGGGCGATCACTCATTTATTAAATTAAATCAAGGTAAACAGTTGGTTCATTCTCGGCATCACTGTCGATAAAAAATAAATTTTCCAATTTAACACCCTAAATAATTAAGCTAAGTGTCAAAACCATTTTTCATACATACTTTCCAACTTTTATTTAAAGAAAATCATTTATTTTATTAACAACATTAAATAAGTAAGAATCACACCACATTAAATTTCTGCAACATAGTCCAATTAATTTAAAGCATTCGTCAATCGAATGTCAACATGCGAAATATAAAGTAACACAATTCAAACTGAATAAATCCCATAGTGACAGTACTAGGAATAACCGAAATACAAATGTCCCAATAACAATGAAATAATGGAAAGGGCGACACATGCCCAATAAATGAGAATGCTAGAAGTGGAGTCAATAAAGGAAGCCGTCTACGCAAGTGACCTGCAACTCCCACCTAAGCTGCAGCACGTTCCTTTCAAGGGATCCTAAGCAAGACGCCCCTGTGGCTGGGCACCTGAAATATATACATATATATACAAGAGAGAGAGAGAGAGAGAGAAACGGGTCAGAGCCCGAAAGTGTGTTTGATTTAAAATAAGTTTAGCAAGTATTTAAATTGATACAGGCCAATGCAACAACATATTAGAGCGACACTCTCTTAAGAAATTCTCACCTCTCTTCTAATGTGCACGCCTATCGTACTAACCTTCCCAACGGTTTATCTTATCATTTTATCATACTAACCTTACCAATAATTTAGCTTATCTTAACTTACTCATAAGATTTCAAAACCGAACAATATCATTGTTTAAAAAGAATACTTCCAATTAGCAACACAACTCTCGTTTTAGCTTTATTAATGTATAAAGTTTCTCAGTGTCATATTATACTTTCATAAAACAAGTATTTACCATTTGAGTCATCAACCATGTCCTACTTATCAAATCACAGTAGGCAGTTTCAAATTTCCAAATCTCATATATATATTAACTACTCGTATAATATATATAAATAGCAGCACCCCAAATAAGACTATGGTGCGTGCATACTTCTACTATCCAAACCCCATACCACTCATATCAAGGGGAATACAAATTCGGAATCACTCTCGAACTGTATTAACACATACATAAACAATATCGAGGCGAAGCATAGATTCCAAGTCTCTAAGAGGATGGCACATACTCGCGTCTCTTAGGACCGTCTGAACTATCAATTCGATATCCTGTACCAAGGATATCTATCTTTAGGGTACAAGTCAATATCCCCCATAAAGGTCCCATCGAGATAAGACTGTCCCCGCGCGGTAACCTCAAGGATAGCAAGTAGCGCGATATGTTTTTCACATGTATATAATATATGTACACACAATCATATAAATATACCACTTTTATCATATTAATATAGGTTCCTCTCGTCACCCATAATTACAAAATTTATCCCTAATTTCACATTATTAATATAACGTATAAGGTTTCATCTCTAACCTTAACTCGAAGAGTTTTCTCACTTATTACGTAACACTCGTGGACTCTATCCTTCCAAGTAGAAAATTCAGTAGGTATACCTCTATTCACTATCGTAGCTATTCGCCGTAATCTCTCACTTGAAATACGTAGTTTCATCGTTCATTATATAATTATCCCAGAAGCAAACTTCTCGTCTTATAATAAAGTTCTCAACACTTATTCATATGTCCTACTGGTCTTTCCTATCTCCCAAAACATTTTATTAAGAATACCCAAGAATTATTTCACGATAAATTTAATTTAACTAATTAAACAAGGGAAATAGGAGTCTGCCAGGAGGGGTCGATCGATCGAGGTCTGGGGCTCGATCGATCGAACCTTCGATCGATCCAAGCTCTATGCTCGATCGATCGATCAAACAGGTATTTTAATTTCTGCAGAATTGCAGTTACGGGTTCTACCACTTTTCTTCATCCAAATCCATATTTTCCAAACCCAAACGTCCCAAAATGCTACTACTAACATTATAACAATATATCAGATGTTTCCAACGTAAGGCATGGGTATTTCTATCATTTAATCAAGGATTAACAGCCCCAAAAGTTAATTGATCATCAAGAACACTAAAATTCTCTTAAACAGGTTTCTAACCATTTTTCTTCAGAAATTCCTTCTTATAATTATCAAAATTTCGTGGTTACATTCCTCTACATGGCAAAGTTTCCAGAATTTTCATATAAATCAATACTACATGGATTTTCCTATCACAAATTGGGTTTTCTTCCATATTTTCCATCTCTAATCATTCCTAAACTAATATGAAAATTGCACCAACGAAAATATGCAAGATAAACACTTGCCTAGGATTTTCAGAAGTCTGGTTTGCAGATGAATCGGGTGTGGTTGCGTTCCCCGTCTCGCGATCTACGCGTTGGCGGTGACGGCGGTGCAAACGGGTGACTTTTTGGCCTTGAATTGCCTTGAGAGCCTTCTCCTCTCTTCTCCAATGGCCGTACTAGGGTTCAGAATATTCTAACCCTAAATGGTTAACCTAAATGGCTGATATAGGTTGCTGATTTTCGTGGGTTTAATTACCCAAATATGTAAAATGACTAAAATGCCCTCCCGGGGTACTAATTAGGCCTAAAAACGCTCCGAGACCCAAACTACACCCCCGGGTACACTTTTCTGACTATCTCGACCCTTCCAGACGCGTTGGCGCACTCAAAACGACCATATGGGCAACTTATAAAATATTCACTTTTTATTTATCAAAATTTAGTCCCGACGCGACACGAGCACATTCCGACTTAAATTTCCGAAATTGTCATTTAACTCACTCATGACATTCAATATAACCAATATAATATATTACTTTGCTCATTAGTAATATTCAACAAATTTCCCATAATTACTAACTCTCGTCACGTTAATAATTATAACATAATTAATTTTCGGATTTTTATTAAATAATTCATTCACATTAACTTTAATAAATCCCCAAATTAATATAGCATAAAAATACGGGGTATTACATACTTCCACCCTAATAACGGAATTTCGTCCCAAAATTCGGAAAATAAGGCATACCTGGTAAAAACAACTCTGGATATTTCTCGCGTATATCTGCCTCGCGCTCCCAAGTGGATTCCTCCACATTATGATGCTCCCACTGGACCCGCACAAGTGGAACTATTTTCGACCTCAATCTTCTCTCACTATTGTCTAGGATAGCCACCGGTCTCTCCTCGTAAGAGCTATCAGGCTGTAAGTCGATCTCATCTATCGCAATGTGAGTATGGGCCATATCATCCCGAACATATCGTCTCAACGACGAGATGTGGAATACATCGTGGATGCGATGTAAATGTTCTGGCAGTCCCAACCTGTATGCAACCGGCCCAATCCTCTCGATGATGGGAAATGGTCCCACGTACCTCGGAGCCAACTTCCCCTTCTTCTCGAACCTCATCACTCCCTTCATAGGAGATACACGCAATAACACTTGGTCCCCCACACTAAACTCTCGGAAGAACCGTTTCGCATCGGCGTAGCTCTTCTGCCTGTCCTGGGCTATCCGAATGCGACTCTTGATCATCTCAATCCTCGCGGAGGTCTCCTGAATCACCTCTGGTCCTAGCAACTTGTTATCCCCCACTTCGAGCCAACAAGCTGGGGAACGACAAGGCCTGCCATACAAAGCCTCAAATGGATCCATGCCAATCGTGAACTGATAAGAGTTATTATAAGCAAACTCTACCAGTGGAAGATGTGGCTCCCAACCTCCTCCAAAATCGAGAACACACATGCGTAGTATATCCTCTAACATATGATTTGTACGCTCTGTCTGTCCATCTATCTATGGGTGGTAAGCTGAACTCAACCTCAACTCAGTACCCATAGCCTCCTGAAAGCTTTCCCAAAAACGTGACACGAAAATCTTGTCTCTATCTGACACAATATTCAGGGGCACCCCGTGTAATCTGACAATCTTAGCGATGAACAACTGAGCATACTGACCCGTGGTGTAATCTGTCCGCACTGGCAGAAAATGAGCCACCTTGGTCAAACGGTCTACAATCACCCAGATAGAATCGTGGCCCCGCTGTGATGTAAGCAACCCTGTAATAAAATCCATGGAAATACTCTCCCACTTCCACGCGGGTACTTCCAATGGCTGAAGCAATCCTGACGGTTTCTGGTGGTCCACCTTTACCAGTTGGCAGGTAGAACACTTGGACACGAACTCGACGATGCCCTTCTTCATTCCACTCCACCAGTATTGTCGCCTCATATCCTGGTACATCTTATCGCCTCCCGGATGTACTGCAAATCGGGACCCATGAGAATAAGTCATCACTGCATGACGTAATTCTGTTCCTTCTGGAACCACCAATCTCCCATTAAACTGCAAACCTCCATCAGAACTAACAGAATAGGACTCAACACCCTCGGCTAGAAGTTGCACAATCTGCTCCTGGAAAAACGGGTCTGTGGTTTGTGCCTGTATCACCCTCGTAACAATATCGGGTGTGACTGACATCACGGATATGAAAGAATGTGCTACTGCGTCCTGGTGACCCAACTCCTTCCACTTTGCTTTCCAGACGCCTGCTACCTCGTCTACCGGTCTACGACTCAACGCATCAGCAACTACGTTGGCCTTTCCCGGATGATACTGCATATCGAACTGGTAGTCCTTCACAAACTCTAGCCATCTGCGCTGACGCATATTCAGCTCTCGTTGAGTGAACAGGTACTGCAGTGATTTGTGGTCTGTGAACAAACGGAACTTCTCCCCCAATAAGTAGTGCCTCCATATCCTCAATGCAAAAACGACCGCTGCTAACTCCAGGTCGTGGGTGGGGTAATTCTTCTCATGCGGCTTAAGCTTGCGGGAGGCAAAAGCTATAGCCTTCTCTTCCTGCTGAAGTACTCCCCCAAGTCCCCGTAAGGACGCATCGGTGTAAACCAGGTACTCCATACCCGGCTTCGGTAACGCAAGGACTGGTGCTGAAGTAAGCTTGTCTTTCAGCTCGTCGAAAGCCAACTGACAAACGTCATCCCAAACATATGGTACTCCCTTGCGAGTCAGATTCGTCAATGGACCCGCTATTTTGGAGAATCCCTGAATAAATCTCCTGTAGTAACCAGCTAACCCCAAGAAACTACGCACTTCCGTCGGTGTCGTGGGATGTCCCCACTCTCTCACCGCTGACACTTTACTCGGGTCAACTGCTATCCCCTGCTCAGAAACAACATGCCCCAAGAACTGTACCTCTCGTAACCAGAATCCGCACTTCTCGTACTTAGCATACAACTGATGCTCTCGTAGAGTCTGAAGAACCTGCCTCAAGTGCTCGGCATGCTCCTCCTCGGAGTGTGAATATATCAAAATGTCATCTATGAAAACTATGACAAACTGATCCAAGAACTCTCTGAATACTCGCTTCATCAAGTCCATGAAAACGGCTGGAGCATTTGTGAGTCCGAACGGCATCACCTGGAACTCATAAGACCCATATCTCGTCAAGAAAGCAGTCTTCGAAACATCCTGCTCCCTAATACGTAGCTGATGGTACCCCGACCTTAGATCTATCTTCGAAAAGAAAGTTGCTCCCCTCAGCTGGTCGAACAGGTCATCGATTCGAGGCAACGGATACTTATTCCGTATCGTGACCTTGTTCAGCTCCCGGTAGTCCACACATAATCTCAGTGAACCATCTCTCTTCTTCACAAACAAAACTGGAGCGCCCAAGGTGAGGTACTCCTGCGAATGAAGCCCTGACCTAACAGCTGCTCTATCTGATCTCGTAGCTCTCTCATCTCTGCCGGAGCCATACGGTACGGTGCGCGTTCTATAGGTCTCGTATCTGGCAATAAATCTATGACAAAGTCTATCTCTCGACTGGGGGGTAGGCCTGGTATTTCCTGAAACACATCAGAATACTCCCTGACAACTGGGATCGAATCTAAGGGAATCACAACCTCCTTAGAGGTATCCTCCTCTATGTAATACAAATGAGCGGTCGAGCCTCCCTCTGGGCGAGGCATCGCCACTACAAACATCTGTTGCCCCGGAATGGCAAAAATAATGCTCCCACCGAAGCAATCAATCATGGCTCTATAAGCTATGAGCCAATCCATACCAATAATCACATCATGCTCGTGCATGTCTAAGACTAACATGTCCGCAGGTAATACCAAACTACCGATCTCTACCCCCACTCCCCGGCATATAAAGAAAATAAGTGACCCACTCCCAGTGGTGAGTCCACACACGTCACTGTGCTCTCTGCTGTGGCTAACAACCCTAAGGCCTTCGCAAAATGCGTAGCTATAAAATAATGCGTTTCCCCCGTATCAAACAAAACTCGACTCATAGTACCATGGATAGGAAACATACCTCAATCGCGGGTGGTGCCTGTGGAGCTGCTGCCTGGTGGACGTTATAGACACGTCTATACTGTAATTTCCCCTTCTGCACTGGAGCTGCTGGAATGGCTGGTAGGGCTGGCACCTGGGCTGGAGCTGGGAGGGCAGGTGGAAAAAGTGGTCTCTGTGGCTCATTACGGGCTCCCTGCTGCTGTGGGGCCCTATCTCCCTCTGGGCAATCCTGACGCCTATTGCCATGTTTACCGCACCCAAAACATCGGCCTTTGAAGTTTCCTCTCCTTTGACCCTGCAGTCCACGGCCCTGTTGGCCGTTACCTCCACGCCACTGGCCCTGTTGGCCCTGATGTGCACGCTGCTGGCCCTGCTGTCGGTGTTGGCCCTGCTGGCCCTGCTGATTAGGCTAGCCCTGCCTATAACCCCCATATCCCTGCCTAGAATCACCTGAACGGAATCGCTTAGCAGGGTCCCCCTGATGGGAACTCTGCTCGTGCTGACGAGTCTGTCCATGAGATGGTGCCCCACTGGCACTATTACCCCCGGTCCTGCCCTGCTGGCTGGACTCTCCTGCTCTCTTGCTTCCCTGCAGATGGAAGCGGTGATCTTAGAAATGTAGCAATGCGGCATTGAGTACATCAGTGAAAGTACTCAGGGATAAATTCCCGATAAGGTGCTGACGGATCCTCCAAGCTAACCCGTCGACAAACAGCAAAATCTTCTTGCCCTCAGTAGGTGCCTCATCTGGCACAATGGTGAGAAGTCTCGTGAACTCCTCCTCATACTCTGCTACGATAAGAATCTCCTGCTTCAGATTCAGTAATCTCCGCCTCATCTCAGTCTGTACGGCGGGTGGAAAATACTTGCGGTCAAACCGCTCCCAAAATGACTGAATATGGATCGTGTCCCTCTCCTCCAATGTGGTAGTGGACTCCCACCACTGCAAAGCGGCTCCCACCAGCTTAAAGGAAGCCAATAACTGCTTTTTCACATCAGTGCACTCATACATACGGAGGTGTCGCTGGATGTCTTTCTTTCATTGGCTAACTGTGACAATATCGGAGCTACCAGAGAACTCAGGGGGATGCGCTTTCTGAAAAGCATCCCGAACCCTCTCCCATGCAGATGGAAGCTGTGCTGGTACTGGCGCCACTACCTGAACCTGGGGTGGAGCCTACTGAACCAACGCTAGTGCGGCATTCACCGCCTGAGCAACAATGGCGGCTACTTCATTTGCATTCATCGTGCCTTGTACCGGAACTGCTGGCTGTTCGGCCTGGGCACGCCTATCCTTCAGAGCACATCTCGGAGGCATCTGAAACGTGAAGAAGTTTATTAGTCTACAGTTATTATCAAATCTCAAATAGCTGAAGACTTAAACGTAAAACAAGAGTACAACAATCCTAAAAATAGGGCTCTATAGCAATAACGTTAAGCTGAAAGCAAAAATAAGCCGTACAGATCCTATGGACACTAGAACCTGATGCTCTGATACCACCTGTGACACCCCGCCTAATTAAATACCGGGCGATCACTCCTTTATTAAATTAAATCAAGGTAAACAGTTGGTTCATTCTCAGCATCACTGTCGATAAAAAATAAATTTTCCAATTTAACACCCTAAATAATTAAGCTAAGTGTCAAAACCATTTTTCATACATACTTTCCAACTTTTATTTAAAGAAAATCATTTATTTTATTAACAACATTAAATAAGTAAGAATCACACCACATTAAATTTCTGCAACATAGTCCAATTAATTTAAAACATTCGTCAATCGAATGTCAACATGCGAAATATAAAGTAACACAATTCAAACTGAATAAATCCCATAGTGACAGTACTAGGAATAACTGAAATACAAAAGTCCCAATAACAATGAAATAATGGAAAGGGAGACACATGCCCAATAAATGAGAATGCTAGAAGTGGAGTCAATAAAGGAAGCCGTCTACGCAAGTGACCTTCAACTCCCACCTAAGCTGCAACACGTTCCTTTCAAGGGATTCTAAGAAAGATGTCCCTGTGGCTGGGCACCTGAAATATATACATATATATACAAGAGAGAGAGAGAAAAACGGGTCAGAGCCCGAAAGTGTGTTTGATTTAAAATACGTTTAGCAAGTATTTAAATTGATACAGGCCAATGCAACAACATATTAGAGCGACACTCTCTTGAGAAATTCTCACCTCTCTTCTAATGTGCACGCCTATCGTACTAACCTTCCCAATGGTTTATCTTATCATTTTATCATACTAACCTTACCAATAATTTAGCTTATCTTAACTTACTCATAAGATTTCAAAACCGAACAATATCATTGTTTAAAAAGAATACTTCCAATTAGCAACACAACTCTCGTTTTAGCTTTATTAATTTATAAAGTTTCTGAGTGTCATATTATACTTTCATAAAACAAGTATTTACCATTTGAGTCATCAACCATGTCCTACTTATCAAATCACAGTAGGAAGTTTCAAATTTCCAAATCTCATATATATATTAACTACTCGTATAATATATATAAATAACAACACCCCAAATAAGACTATGGTGCGTGCATTCTTCTACTATCCAAACCCCATACCACTCATATCAAGGGGAAGACAAATTCGGAATCACTCTCGAACTGTATTAACACATACACAAACAATATCGAGGCGAAGCATAGATTCCAAGTCTCTAAGAGGATGGCACATACTCGCGTCTCTTAGGACCGTCTGAACTATCAATTCGATATCCTGTACCAAGGATATCTATCTTTAGGGTACAAGTCAATATCCCCCATAAAGGTCCCATCGAGATAAGACTGTCCCCGCGTGGTAACCTCAAGGATAGCAAGTAGCGCGATATGTTTTTCACATGTATATAATATATGTACACACAATCATATAAATATACCACTTTTATCATATTAATATAGGTTCCTCTCGTCACCCATAATTACAAAATTTATCCTTAATTTCACATTATTAATATAACGTATAAGGTTTCATCTCTAACCTTAACTCGAAGAGTTTTCTCACTTATTACGTAACACTCGTGGACTCTATCCTTCCAAGTAGAAAATTCAGTAGGTATACCTCTATTCACTATCGTAGCTATTCGCCGTAATCTCTCACTTGAAATACGTAGTTTCATCGTTCATTATATAATTATCCCAGAAGCAAACTTCTCGTCTTATAATAAAGTTCCCAACACTTATTCATATGTCCTACTGGTCTTTCCTATCTCCCAAAACATTTTATTAAGAATACCCAAGAATTATTTCACGATAAATTTAATTTAACTAATTAAACAAGGGAAATAGGAGTCTGCCAGGAGGGGTCGACCGATCGAGGTCTGGGGCTCGATCGATCGAACCTTCGATCGATCGAAGCTCTATGCTCGATCGATCGATCAAACAGGTATTTTAATTTCTGCAGAATTGCAGTTACGGGTTTTACCACTTTTCTTCATCCAAATCCATATTTTCCAAACCCAAACGTCCCAAAATGCTACTACTAACATTATAACAATATATCAGATGTTTCCAACGTAAGGCATGGGTATTTCTATCATTTAATCAAGGATTAACAGCCCCAAAAGTTAATTGATCATCAAGAACACTAAAATTCTCTTAAACAGGTTTCTAACCAATTTTCTTCAGAAATTCCTTCTTATAATTATCAAAATTTCGTGGTTACATTCCTCTACATGGCAAGGTTTCCAGAATTTTCATATAAATAAATACTACATGGATTTTCCTATCACAAATTGGGTTTTCTTCCATATTTTCCATCTCTAATCATTCCTAAACTAATATGAAAATTGCACCAACGAAAATACGCAAGATAAATACTTGCCTGGGATTTTCAGAAGTCTGGTTTGCAGATGAATCCGGTGTGGTTGCATTCCCCGTCTCGCGATCTACGCGTTGGCGGTGACGGCGGTGCAAACGGGTGACTTTTTGGCCTTGAATTGCCTTGAGAGCCTTCTCCTCTCTTCTCCAATGGCCGTACTAGGGTTCTGAATATTCTAACCCTAAATGGCTGATATAGGTTGCTTATTTTCGTGGGTTTAATTACCCAAATATGTAAAATGACTAAAATGCCCTCCCGGGGTACTAATTAGGCCTAAAAACCCCCCGAGACCCAAACTACACCCCCGGGTACACTTTTCTGACTATCTCGACCCTTCCGGACGCGTTAGCGCACTCAAAACGACCATACAGGCAACTTATAAAATATTCACTTTTTATTTATCAAAATTTAGTCCCGACGCGACACGAGCACGTTCCGACTTAAATTTCCGAAATTGTCATTTAACTCACTCATGACATTCAATATAACCAATATAATATATTACTTTGCTCATTAGTAATATTCAACAAATTTCCCATAATTACTA
This sequence comes from Sambucus nigra, assembly GCA_949130495.1. NCBI lineage: Eukaryota > Viridiplantae > Streptophyta > Magnoliopsida > Dipsacales > Adoxaceae > Sambucus > Sambucus nigra. The sequence goes on from OX422216.1 coordinate 332,340,906, forward strand.
ACTCTCGTCACGTTAATAATTATAACATAATTAATTTCCGGATTTTTATTAAATAATTCATTCACATTAACTTTAATAAATCTCCAAATTAATATAGCATAAAAATACGGGGTATTACACTGTTCCCCCATCATAGGCCTGACCCACTCTCGCCGTTTGGCCTCCCAACGGGCCAAAGAAGCTGCTACGGGGGCTGCCACAGTTGAGTCTACTGAAATGTCTAGACAACCAGAGGTAATTACTCCAGCCTCCTCTGAATTACCCTCCGAGCAAGAGGTCCCTCTATCCCTCGTTGTGTTCTAGGAGAGTACCCATGAGGTAAATTTCTTATCAAGTCTCATGTCTTTTATTTGTCCCATTACTTTGTTTATCATTCTGATATGTTGGGCTATTTTAAGTGGAAGTGGCGTCTCTTATAGCTAACCTTCTCCTTCCCACTACATTGACGAGACCTCTGACTAAGATTCCCCTCTTTGGTGACATAACTGGGGTAAGTAACGTTTATAAGTATTTCTCTCTTTGTTAGTACTAATTTGTCATTTCTAACACTTAGCTTTGTTGCTGCAGCTTTCTCCAAGTCTCTCTCCACGCTTTGCACTTAGTGTCTTTTACCTTTCCAAGGCCAAGGTTGATGCTACTGCTCCTCATGTTAGCTCTTATGTACCCACCGGCGTTGGGGAATATCTTGAAGGTCCAACGTCTTCTTCTGATGATATGCCTATGTTGGCCTTAGTCCCTTATATTGGCGAGGGAGGTTTGCCTATCGTTGAGGCTTCTTCAGCCAAGGAACCCATTTAAGCCACTAAGGCAATGAGCCCACCCCCAACGGTTTCTACCATTATGGCCCACGTGGTGACTCCCATTCTCGCTTCTACTACTGCTGAGGTATTTTGCTAATTTCTCTACATTTCTCAGCTTCTCCAACTTCACCTATGTAGGTGAGTTAACAATGAAAGCACTTGTTAAGTTTTTTTTTCATAAACTCCACCTATATCGGTGACTTAACAACGAAAACGCTTGTTAAGATTTTCCGATGACTTAACAACGAAAACACTCGTTAAGATTTCCCAAAAAACTCCACCTATATCGGTGACTTAACAACGAAAACACTTGTTAAGGTTTTATTTACATAAACTCCACCTATATCGGTGACTTAACAACGAAAGCACTTGTTAAGATTTTCCAAAAAACTCCACCTATATCGGTGACTTAACAACGAAAACACTTGTTAAGGTTTTATTTCCATAAAATCCACCTATATCAGTGACTTAACAACGAAAACACTTGTTAAGATTTTTTCAAAAACTCCACCTTTATCGGTGACTTAACAACGAAAACACTTGTTAAGATTTTCTAAAAGCTCCACCTATAGCGATGACTTAACAACGAAAACACATGTTAAAATTTTTTCAAAAACTCCATCTATATCGGTGACTTAACAACGAAAACACTTGTTAAGATTTTTTAAAAGCTCCACCTATATCGGTGACTTAACAATGAAAACACTTATTAAGATTTTTTCAAAAACTCCATATTTTCTCTAACTGTTTTCAAGTTGCTCGGGAGGATTCTCCACCAGTTCTTTCGCCCATTGCCTCGCCCCATCGGGAACCTGTCGTTTCAGAAGATTTTAGCCATAATGATCAAGGTTCCACGATTGGTGCTGCTGCGGAGAGTGAATCTGGCTATGAGCTTACACTACTCGACCTATCTCCCCATGCCTTGTGCCTGATGGTGCTTCAGCGTTCTCCTCAAATGTCTGCCAACCATCGTCTGGTCATTGAACAACTTGTAAATCATCATACTGAGATGGTCACGGTGGATTGCCTACGTTAAAATATCTCCATTATGGGTTACAGGTTTCAAGGCATGGCTACCATCATTACCGAGATTGTCAACACTCCGACCTCAAACGTTACCAGACCCCTCCTTAACCAGTTTCTGTGTTATCTGAGGGAGTTGGGTCGTGACGAGTTCCGTTTTGACTGGATTATCACGCATTTAAAGGCCTTAAAAATCTGGTAATTAGACAACCAGAGGGAACTGCTGCGGAAGCATCAGGAGGATCAGCGGGTCGAGGAAGCTAAATTGGCCGAGTTAGCACCTCTTCTAGAAGCTGTTGCTAAAGAGGTGGAGGACATCAAAGAAGCTTTGCGTCTGGTGAAGCTAAAATGACATAAACTCCTGATTGAGCGCACACATGCGTAAACAAGGTTGGAGGTCTCTATCAATGCTCAACGGTCTTGCCAGCAGCTTCTTCGGGCCTCCCTGGAGATTTTTTCTCTTCTCCAGATCTGTGATTCCTCTTAGGCGAATGAACTTGTATATATATTTTTTCTTTTCTTCTCATGTAATTCTTGGGCAATAGATCCCAATTTTGTAACGCATCAAAGTTTATGAATGGAAAAAGATATTTATTCTCTCATGCCATTTATTTGTGTTGCAACTGTTTGCATGGATTTTGAAGTGTGAAGTTTTGTAATTCTTTCATCTCTACTTGAGTTATAATAAAAAGAACTTACAATAAAAAAATTTGTGCATTCATAGCAATAGCTAGGTACATCAGTGGTTCAAACCTAATTGCTTACACATGATAGACTTTTAACCATTTATTGTTATTCTTGAATGGTTTATCTTCTTCCATCCTAGAAATTAAGCAATAACCTGAGTCATGAGATTCTTTTACAATGAAAGGTCCTTCCCAATTTGCTATAAACTTGGGTAGAGGAAGCCCCTTGATGTGTTTCACTGCTGCTTTCGATACATGGTCTCCCTCCATAAACTTTCTTCATCTTACTAAGTTATCATATGCCCTGGAGAGCTGTTTCGTATACATTTGAAAGTGTTTGCATTATCTCTGTGTTCATCCAACGCTTCCAGCTGCACATGTCTATTCTGAGGGAGCATGCTACTTCGCAAAGCATATCGAGCAGAGGGAACTTCTAACTCCACTGGGAGAATCACCTCGGCCCCATAAATAAGAGAGAACGGTGTATACCCTGTGGGCTTCCTCTTAGTTATTCAATAGGCCCATAATACGGCTGGTATATTGTCATCCCACGATCCTGGGAAATCCTCCATTATTTTAGCCAAGATATTAACCAAAGTTTTATTAGTTGCTTTGACTTGACCGTTTCCCTTTGGGTATGCCACCGTCGAAGTGTGATGGATAATGGAGTATTTGTCTGTGAGCATCATTACTTATGAATTGATAAATGGGGTTCCATTGTCTGAAAGGATAACCTTTGGGATACCAAAATGACAAATGATGTATTCTCTGATGAAGTTGCTCTTCACCCCCATTATTTCCCTTCTAAGCAGTATCGCTTTAGCCCACTTTGTGAAGCACTCTGTTACTACTAGTATCCATATCTTCCCCCTCGAAGAAGGATGTATTACCCCAACCAGGTCGAACGCTCAAGCGTGAAAAGGATATGGCATTGACAGGGAGTGTAAGTCCACTAATAGGGTATGGATCATGTTTCCATGAAGGTGGCAAGCCTTGCTACTTCGAACGAACTCAGCAAAGTCTTTCTCCATCATTGGCCAATAGTATCCTAAAGTCATCAACTGGTCATATGACTTCGCCCCTCTTATGTGAGATGGATCGTGTGCCTGTTTGAGGACCTCAGCTACTTTTTCCTTCGTGATGCAATGCAAAGGCCTATTAAAGTATCCCTTTCGATAAAGCTACCCCTCCTGAACGTAGAATCTCGGGGCCCTTCGCCGGAGTCCCATCGCATCAATTTTCTCCGTCGGGATAATTACATATTTAATGAGGTCGATATAGGGCTATCTCCAGTCGGCCTGAGTCTCCACAAAATGACATTCAGCTGCCTCGAAGAATAACCAGTATTTATCGCACTTCCGTTGTAGCTCCGCCGCATCCGGTTTCATTTTTGGCCAAAAATACCCCTCCCTTTGCATTCTTCTGTAGAGGGGTATTTCAATTGTTTCGTAGTGCTCTTCATGTGTTTTCTTCAATCTTCGCTCTGCCTCTTCTGGGCCGATGCACCTCGACAGCTATCCTCCCGTGTTTATTAAGTAAAGGTTCCCCTGATTCGTGAAGTATTGGGCTAATTATCTCAGCCCCATCGCTCCTTTCCCAGATTCTAATTGCCTTTTAATCTCTCCCCTCCAGTTTGCGTCCTCTTCCATTGGTAGAATTGACTGTACCTTCGAAGGAGCTATTTGTCGTTGGATCACGATGGTAGTTGTATTGTTCCTCATGGCCATCTTCTTGGTAATGGCAGCATATGCGTCTGGGTGATGATTTATCGTTCTGGGCTGTCTCTTGATCTTGGTTCGATGGAACTGGCAGTGGGGCCTCTGAATGATTGTTCTGTATGGTGCCAGGCTCATGTATTTCAATACGTACTCTCCGTTAACTTACTGAACCACCAAGTTTGAATCCCCTTTGATGCAAAGTGAACGGATCCCTCTTCAAAGAGCCTCTAATAATCCCAACATCAATGCTTCATATTCTGCCTCATTGTTGGAACAAGGGAAATCTAATTTGTTGGAAAGGCAAATCTCCTCCATTCCTTTTGAAAGAATTACCCCTTCTCCTCCTTTCTTTTCCGTCGAAGATCCATCGAACTGCATCGTCCATTCTTCATCCATTGCATCTAGGTGGTTGGCCTGTAAATCGCCTACTCGAATACTTTCTTTAGGTGGCTCAAACGTTCTCGAGGGGAAAATTGCCAATAAATTGGTGTACGCTTGACTTTTAATTGCACGAGGAACCACACACTTCAGGTCATATTCGGAGAGAATAAGGAACCACCTAGTTGCTCTACCAATCAATATAGTTCTTGCAAGTAAATACTTAATAGGATCACATCTAGTTACAATATGAATTGTAAAAGACTGTATATAATGTCTATGTTTTTGTGCTACAAAGACTAAGGCTAAACAATGCCTTTCCAAGCTATTATATCTAACTTCTGGCCCATGGATAATCCTTCTGAGATAGTAGACTGACCGTTCTTGCCCATCAATATCCTAAGCTAACAAAGCTCCCACGGACCTCGTGGTGGATGTGAGATACAGCTACAACGGTATTCCCTCCTTTGAGGGTACCATAGTCTGTGGTGAAACGAGCAGTTTTTTCAGTCCGTTAAGAGACTCCTGGAGAATCTCCTCCTACCTGAATTTTGTGTTCTTTCATAACAGCTGCATCAGTGGGTGTGTTATTTCGGCCAATCCAGACGCAAATTTCCTAAGCTAGAAGACTTTACCATGGAAACTCTTCAACTCCTTCGCCGTTCTTGGGTATGGCATTTTTAAGATCACCCGCTGTTTGTCCTGGTCCATCTGCACCCCTTTTCGATCAACCACAAAGCCTAGGAATTTCCCACTTGTCACACCAAAAACACACTTCAGTGGGTTCATCTTCAATTTATACTTCCTGCAACGGGAAAACACCTTCCTCAAATCGCTCAGATGGGACTCCTCCTTCCTCGATTTGATGACCAAATCATCCACCTAGAATTCCACAAATTTATGGAAGAAGTCATGGAAAATGGCCATCATTGTTCTCTGGTAAGTCGCCCCAGCATTCTTGAGACCAAATGGCATCACCTTGTACATGAAGTTGCCCAACGGGGTTTTAAACACTGTTTTATCCACATCCACGGGGTCCATCTTGATCTGGTTGTACCCTACATACCCATTTATGAAGTTATACATCTCATGACCAACCGTTGCATCTATCAGGAAATCGATGGAGGGTAGAGGGAACTCATCTTTGGGACAAGCTCTGTTTAATTCTCTTAAATCCACACAGATCCTTATTTGGGTTTTGTCTTTATTTCCCACTAGGACAATGCTAGATAGCCAAAGTGGGTGTTATATCGGTGCGATGAACCCTGCCGTTAGTAAGTGTTGAACCTCTTCCTTGATCTTCAAATCTAGCTCAAGCTTGTATATTCTCATCGCTTGTTTTACTGGAATGGCTGAAGGCATTACGTTCAACTTGTGGCAGTTTACTTCCTCATCCAACCCCTCTATCTTCGTGTATTTCCATGCAAAAACATCTATAAATTCTCGAATCAACTCAACCAAGGCCTTTCGTTTCTCTTCATCGAGATCTTTCGAGATAAAAATGGGCCTTGGGTCCTCCTCTTCTCTTGCCAGGTTCAACTGCTCCAGTTCTCGTGCCTGTGGTTTCGTTCGATCCGTCATGTAATCTGGTTCCTCGACGAATTCCTCCACAAGTTCCTATATGTTGGAGTTATCTATCACCATATATTGTCCCCGTTGATCTACCGAAAAGCATTCATATATCGGGTCAACCTCATCATCAGTTTCTTCGGTTGCCCGCTCACACCATTATAATCGATATACCACATTTTCTTCCTCTATAATGACCTTCTTGCACTGTCTACTGGTAGTGGTGGCCGCCTTCCTCTTCTTCTCTCTAGAAGCCTCGACCACTCTTTTTCCTAAGAACCGACCCAACATGATTTTCCATTGAACCTAATGCTCCATCGGATCCACTCTGGGACTCATATTGTCTTTGAGCTGCTTCGAGATATTTTTAGGCCGAGGGGTGGCCACTTTGGTAATTACTCTTGCGCTTTTTGCAACCTCTTTACCCTGCTCGTTCAAGGGACCCATCCTTTCTCTGATTAAAGGAACCCATGCTCCCTCCATTCTTCTCGTTAGGACGCAAACATCCTCCTTCAATTCAGTGTAAAATACCGCATCTACCAAGTGAGCTTCCTCGACATTGAAGGGACTCTTCGTAGCCCTAATGGTCACTTCTGTCCCCTTGATGTTCACCGTAGCGCATTGGTGGTACGTGGAAGTAACTAGCCCTTGGTTGTGCATCCACACCCTTCCTATTAACAGATGATAGGAAGTTGCACTTTCTATTACGTGGAACTTGATATGGGAACTCAGATTTTCCATTACAATCCCAACATTAATGTACCCAATGGATTTGGAAGATTGGTTATCATACCCCGAAATGCCCAATGACATGGGGACCAACCTTTCTTCTGGAATATTGGCTGCATGGAAAGAGTTGATTGGCATGATATTGATGGAAGCTCCCCCATTCATAAGAGTCCTTTAAAAGCTAACTCCGTTGACGCCTATACTACATTAGCCATCCCCCTCGTACAATCTTTCAAAGCTTCTTCGTACTCTTCATGCTTCGTCATTGACTCTCTTTCTCATTTCTCCGCCTCTTCATCATAGGCCACCACAAGATTGGCCCCATGTGATGGTAGTGGGTTATTATTGGCGTTCTGTGCAGGGATTTGTAATGTACCTACCTTCACATACTTATCGATGATTCTTCTCAGCATGAAACAACTCTCTGTTGGGTGATGGATCTTTCGATGGACCTAAAAATACTTGGGATCCGCCCTCGTTGCCGCATCAGGTTCCCTAACGGGAATGCCCTTTGGTTCGTAGACCATTCCTCCTTAGACCATCGCGTTGTAATAGATGACAACTTCCTCCACTGTACAAGGCAATGGTGGTGGGTCCTCCCCGTCTCTTCCAAACTTCCTCTTATTATCCTTCATCAGTACCTTGCCTCCATCTCCTCCCTTGGTGTACCCTACCCATGGGGGCTGATCCCTCCCTCCACAGGTTGTATCGACGGCCTAAACATCATGGGCACCACTACCGGATTTGGTCGTACCACCAAGGAGATATTTCTTGCCGCTCTTAAGAATGCCGAAAAAGTTCCCTCGCGTGTCTCATTGATAAGATGGCAGATGTACTCAGAAAGCAGTCCTTCCGCACATATCTGTAATAACTTGGACTCTTTGGCCTCCTCCCTCACGTCGAGGGATCTTTCCCTGAACCTTCGGACGTAGGCCAGCACTTCTTCCCCAGGTCATTGCTTCTCCCTCCTCAGTTGGGTCAAAGTAAACTCATCTTCTGCCAGAAAGAACTTCTGGACGAACAAAATATGCATCTCTTCCCACATAGAAATGCTTTGGGGAGCCAAATGAGAATCCCAGGTATACGCTTTATCGGTTAAGGATTTAGAGAACTCCCTCAACCTGAGTTTCTTATTATTACAATGTGCTCCCAAGTATTCAATAAAGCTTTGAACGTGCTCCTTCGAGGTCCTAGATTTCCCTGTGTATTTTTTAAAAATAGGAGGAATATAGTCCTTTGGATAGGGCTCGTCGTTGTATTCTTGGGGATAATGTGCTTGGAAGTCATCATAGACCGAAGCTACCTCGTCAACAAATTGCAAGGAGGCTTGCATGAACTTCAGCATCTCTTTTTGCATCTCCTTTCTCATTTCCTCCATGGGTAATGCTACTGGGGTAACCACCAACGGGATCGCGGGATGTTTTGCCGTTGCAGTTGGAGTAGTCATCATAGTTGGGGCCATTGATACTCCTGATGTTCCCACTACTGGGTTCACAATAAAGGGTATGCTCGTTGGGACCGTTCTCGTTACACCTGCACTCGGTGGGGACGTAGGGGCTGCCCCTGGTGTTACGAAGGAATTGGATTCAAATCCTCCCAACGCCGTTGAAGCTACCGGAGTTTGTAAAAACTCATAAAACTTACTCATGAGGAGAGTCACCTAAGTGGGTCCCAACCCGGCACTCGTGGAAGCTTGTGTTACCCCTCGAGCGCCTGTCGTTGCCTGAACCGGGGGTACCTCTATTCGAGGAGCCCTATCCCTGAGAGCCTCCAGTTCCCTCATAGATTGTTCTTTATTGTGTTGGATGTCATCCAAGTTGAACCTTTGAATAACGTTATCTTGCGCCATACTCCTTACTCAGAAAAATGCCTCCCCAGCGGAGTCGCCAAATATAAGAGGGTAGTTTAGATAAGATGGAGGCGTAACCCCTTTGAGTACAGTAATGATAAGTTAAATAACAACACTATTGATTAGTGACCAAGCATAAATTCTTCAGAATTTAGCTCCTTAATTTAGTGATTTTAATATCTCGAACAATGTAATTGAGCCATTTTTATGCCATATCACTCCATTGTTTATTCCTAACAACTTTCCCTAGTTTTTGTATAAGTTGGATGAAGTTTTCAGGAATGGAATGCAAGAAAGAATCCAAAAGAAAAGAAAAGATGCAAGCAAGAAATGTCTAAGGGCAAAAGTGTAATTCCATTCAGAATTCGAAAGTGACACCAAAAGGGAAGTTGAAGAGAATGAGTTCACAAGAGCATAGGAAGAAACGACATCTAAATCGGAGGTCTAGATAAGAAGATATGGCCAGTCAAAGCTGCAAGAAAAAAGTCAAAGAAGAAGAAATTCGGACCGATCCGGGTATGCGAAAGCCTGGCATTAATTTTCCATTTATTGTGCAGATTTGATGAGTGCGTAGCTGTGAATCTTGTTCCACAAGCACAATTGGAGACCGACTTTGGATGATTTGTGCTATAAAAAGCCAAGTTCTACATCATTTCTAGGAGGCTAGGGTTAGGAATTTTAGAGAGAGTTTTTAGATCAGATTTTTAGGTCAAATTTCCATTTCCTTCAAGATTTGCATGAACCCTAGTTTGTATTCTGAATCTCAATTCCGTTTTTGTGCTGAATTCAAGTAATATCATTGTATTCTCTTTTGCTTTAATTTTTGCAAAGTTCTTACAATATTCTGCAGTTTCATAATTTCATATGTGAATTTGTTTTTCAACCAAATCATGAGTAGCTAATTTCTCAAGGGTTGGGGTACATGAACTCAATCCAAGGTAAATTATTTATATGGAAAATTAGAAAATAAATGAAAATATTGGTTGAATCGTGAATGAAAATCATATATGCATTGTCATATCTTTTAATCTCTCTTGCCCTAGGTACTTGGGATGTTTAAGAATGCTTTGTATGTATAATTTGTCGTTCACCGCTTTATATTGATCTTTGATTTCATATGATGCGGGCTTGACCCTCATATATGTAATGCTTAGTGATGATAAGGATTGGATTTAATCAAGAATTTTGATTTATAATTCTAGTATTCTAAAGGATAATTTGTTAAGGATTGAGGGATTGTACCCTACCCTAATTTTCTCTAAATTGTTAAACCCAAAATTTTGCTGTTAATTTCCATTTGTTTTTCATAAGTAAAGTTGTAGAAATTTTCTCAAAAATCAATCATCTTTTTATTTCTTTCAAGAAATCATTTCAAGGTTTGGTTTTTTTCCTTGTTATTGTTTTGCAATTTTGATCCCTCTGGAGACGATCCCGACTTACCGGGTTATTACTTGAGCGATAAGGCTTGCACTTGAGCCTAGATAAATACGCACTTTTGAGACAAATATTAAGTCGCGTCAAGTTTTTGGCGCCGTTGCCGGGGACCCGAAATTGTTAAATTTTCAAGAAAGTTATTGTTATCTACAAGTGATTTCATAAAAAATAAATAAATAAAAATAAAAAAATAAAAAAATTCATTTTTTCTCTTGTGTGCTTATATGCAGAATTCATCTCCCACCCAAATTCACGAAAATCCTATTGCCGAAGACGGGTCTGAAAATTCTGAGTCTTTGCCTTTTTGGGTTCCACCTCCTTCGCCTAATAATTCCATCACAAGTCGTTCATTGAGTCAAACCGGGAGTGAGAATTCTGAGCCTTTCGGTAGCGATATGTCGGATCATGGTAGTGTCGGTGTTGGTGCTGGAGAGGATGATGCACCCTATCTTCCCATGAAAGATCTTTTATTTCCGGAGAGAACTGCTACCCCTGGTTGCATTTTATTCCCGTATAATGCCGGTCAGTTCCACTTTAGGAATGGAATGATCCAAATTCTTCCAACATTTCATGGGATGGATTCGGAAAAACCATATCTCCATATTCGAGAATTCGAAGATACGTGTGAGACATTTGGAGACCAAACTTGTCCACAAGAAGTAATCCGGTTAAAGCTCTTTCCTTTTTCCTTAAAGGATAAAGCAAAAACTTGGTTATGGTCCCTTCCTCCAAATTCTGTTTTATCTTGGAGAGATATGCAAAATAAGTTTATCTCAAAATTTTTTCCACAACACAAAACCAATTATGTTAAAGCTCAAATTCAAGCTTTTCGTCAAAATGAGAATGAGGCTTTTGATAAGTGTTGGGAGAGATATCAGGAGTACCTCATCATCTGATTTCATTTTTCCATCAAGGCCTTACTGTAGCGTCTAAACAACTTGTTCAAACCATGTGTGAGAGACCTTTTTGGGAGTTAAGTACGAGCGATGCTGAGGCTCATTTAAAATATGTGGCAGAAACTACCCAAGCATGGGATACTTCTGATCCCAATAGTCAAAATAGAAATCGACAAGTGTCCAACTTGCCTGCTGCGTCCGGTATTTATCACTTGGACAAGGACACTTTGTTGGATAAAAAATTTGACCAATTGGAGAAGAATTTCAGAGATATGCTAGATATGCGATTGAGAGATGCGTCTGGACCCGTACATGCCGAAAATGAGAAGGTTTGTGCCATTTGTAATGCAGGCCATTCTACAGAAGGATGTCCTACTATTCCTGCATACAAGGCCATGTACACTGAACAGGTTGATGCAATAGGAGGTTATCGAGGAAATTATAATGCTCAGCAAGGGAATGCATATAATCAATCGTGGAGGAATCCCGGGTTCAATTATGGGCAACCCCAAGGTGGGATGGTTCCTAACCCACAGATGACTCTACCACAACCCCCTCAATTTCAGCTGGTGGCAAATCCTGGGCCTTATGTACCTCCACCTAGGAGATCTCTTGAGGATAATTTCAATCAATTCATCCAATCCCAAAAAGAGAGAGATGCCAAATTTGAGCGAATGTTCGCTGAAATGCATACTAACATCTCTAGGTTGCAGTCTGCGGTGAATACTCAAGAGAAGGGTAAACTTCCAGCCCAAGGCCAAAGACCACCTCTTCAAGGTCAACCCACGGTTTGCTCCACATCATCAGATTTGCAAGAACAATGTCAAGCTGTTACTACTCTTCGTAGTGGCCGCGTAATTGATCTAGCACCTAAATTGCCAAAGGAGAATGATGATAGAGTGGAACCCATGATTGAAAAGGAATCTGAATTTTCCGAGTCTGAAAAACCTTCCTTAGAAAAGGAATTGAAAGATGCGGAAGTTGAGCCTGATATTGAAGTCAAGTTGCCTACTGCTGCTCCATTTCCTTAACGCTTAGAGTCACCCCAGAAAGGTGCTTCGTGTATCGAGGTGATGGATGTGTTGAAGCAAGTAAAATTGAACTTGCCGTTCCTTGATGCTATTCAACAAATTCCAGCATATGCGAAGGTTATTAAAGATCTTTTGACTGTCAAGAGACGTCTTAAGGTGAAGAAAAATATTTTCTTGGCACAAAATGTGAGCTCAGTTCTTCTCAATGATCTTCCACCAAAATTCAAAGATCCAGGTTCACCTACCATTTCGTGTATCATTGGAGAAATGAGAGTGGAAAGAGCATTGCTAGATTTAGGTGCGAGTGTAAACATCCTCCCATACTCCATCTATAAGAAGCTTGATTTAGGTGATTTAAAACCTACCCGAATCACTCTACAGTTAGCGGATAGGACAGTCAAAGTGCCTCGTGGGATTGTAGAAGACGTGATAGTTCAAGTGGATACGTTCTACTTTCCCGTTGATTTTGTTATTTGGGACACCGAGCCTGTTCCCCATACGAGAAATCATGTTCCAATTATATTGGGCCGACCGTTCTTAGCTACCGCTAATGCTTTGATCAATACTCGGAATGGCTAAATGCAACTCACTTTTGGAAACATGACTCTCGAGAAAAATATTTTCAATGTCGCTAACCAAATGGGTGATGAGGATGAGATTCTTGAGGTTGATCTTATTGAAGAAGTGGTGGATGAAAATATTGAAAAAATCATAGGAGGAGATGCTCTGAAAGTGTGCTTAGGGCAAAGTGGTGCTCAAATGAGTGATTATACTGAGTTTGAGAGAGAGGTGGAAGAGTTAAAAATGTGGTTACAAGAGGAAGAGAGTTTTGAGAGTTTGAGAGCGGTTGACTGGATTTCTAGGTATGAAGAATTGCCTCCGAGGGAGACACCCATGGTCCCCTCTGAACATAGATTTCCTAGTCTTGAGTTGAAGAAACTACCTTCCCATGTCAAATATGCCTTTTTAGGTGAGAATGATACATTTCCTGTTGTTGTGTCTTCCCATCTAGAAAAAGGGCAAGAAGGTATGTTGTTAGATGTGTTGAGAAAGCATAGAAGTGCTTTTGGTTGGACCATAGCAGATTTGAAGGGTATAAGTCCTTTGATTTGTACCCATAAAATCCATCTTGAGGAAGAAGTGAAGCCCTCGCGTGAGATGCAAAGGTGGTTAAATCCAACCATGAAAGATGTTGTAAGAGCGGAAATAATAAAATTGCTAGATGCTGGAATTATATATCCCATTTCGGATAGTAAATGGGTGAGCCCAATTTAGGTCGTTCCAAAGAAATCAGGGATGACTGTGGTTGAAAATGCAAAGGGAGAATTAATACTTCAACGCACCACCACCGGGTGGCGTGTTTGCATTGACTATCGAAAGCTCAATGCCGGAACTCGAAAGGATCATTTTCCCTTACCATTTATCGATCAAGTTATTGAACGAGTAGCGGGCCATCCTTACTATTGTTTCCTAGATGGGTATTCCGGTTATAATCAGATTGAAGTGGATGTTCTTGATCAAGAAAAGACGACTTTTACATGTCCTTTTGGTACGTTTGCCTATAAACGTATGCCATTTGGATTATGTAATGCGCCAGCTACTTTTTAAAGGTGCATGTTAAGTCTCTTTAGCGACATGATTGAAAAAGGTCTTGAGGTGTTCATGGACGATTTCAGCGTTTTCGGTTCATCTTTTGACCATTGTTTAGCTAATCTTGAGAGAGTTCTATTCCGATGTGTGGAAAAAGACTTAGTCCTCAATTGGGAAAAATGCCATTTCATGGTTACCGAGGGTGTAGTCTTGGGCCACATAGTCTCATCTAGGGGAATTGAAGTTGATCGAGCAAAAATTGAAGTAATAGCTGAGTTACCCCCGCCGAAATCACTTAAAGATGTGAGGTCCTTTCTAGGCCATGCTGGATTTTATAGGAGGTTTATCAAAGACTTTAGCGCCATCGCTAGACCTTTGAGTAATCTTCTCATGAAGGACACTCCATTTGAGTGGAGTAAAGCATGTCAAGAAGCATTTGATAAACTCAAAAGCATGCTTATTTCTGCACCTATCATGCAAGCTCCGGATTGGTCGCTTCCCTTTGAGCTTATGTGTGATGCAAGTGATTACGCGATTGGGGCTGTTCTTGGACAGAGGAAAGATAAGAAAGCTCATGTTATTTACTATGCTAGCCGAACATTATCTGGCCCTCAGCTTAATTACTCTACTACAGAGAAAGAGTTGTTAGCAGTCGTTTTTGCTCTCGACAAATTTCGCTCTTACATTGTTGGGTCGCCTATCCTTTGTTTCACTGATCATTCGGCATTGAAATATCTCTTGAGCAAGAAAGATGCCAAACCTCGTTTAATCAGGTGGATCCTACTCCTGCAAGAATTTAATCTCTCGATTCAAGATAAGAAAGGAGTAGAAAACGTCGTTGCTGACCATTTGTCACGACTCTCGTCCGACGTACCTATTGATCCCATTCCCATAGATGAGTATTTTTCGGATGAGAATCTATTTGCTACCTCTTCTCTCCCTTGGTTTGCGGATATAGTCAATTACCTTGTCACCGGAGTTGTTCCCTCTAGTTGGAATCCGCAAGAGAGAAGGAGGTTCATTACTTGGTCACGCATGTTCTTTTATGATGATCCATACTTGTTTAAGTATTGTGCTGACCAAATTATTTGGAGATGTGTACCCGATGAGGAAATCCAAGGGGTGATTCGATTCTGTCATTCGGAAGCATGTGGCGGTCATTTCTCTAAAAATAAAACTGCTGCGAAAATCCTTCAAAGTGGCCTTTATTGGCCCACAATCTTCCGGGATGTGAATGCTTTTTGTAAGACTTGCGATAGATGCCAAAGAATGGGAGCTATTACTCGCCGTGATATGATGCCATTATCCCCTATTTTAGTCTTGGAGTTGTTTGATTGTTGGGGAATTGACTTCATGGGGCCCTTTCCCCCTTCTTTTGGTTTTCTATACATCCTCGTCGCTGTAGATTATGTCTCAAAATGGGTAGAGGCTATAGCTACAAGGACGAATGACAGCAAGGTGGTGATTAAATTTATTCAAGAAAATATACTTTCTCGCTTTGGTATGCCTAAGGCCATAATTAGTGATAATGGAACTCATTTTTGCAATAGGCTGATGGATAAACTAATGCGGAAGTATGGAATTGTTCATAAGGTTAGCACCCCTTATCACCCCTAATCGAATGGCCAAGCCGAGCTTGCTAATAGGGAGATCAAGAATATCTTGGAGAAGACAGTTGATCCTAATCGGAAAGACTGGTCTCTTAGATTGACTGATGCTCTCTGGGCTTATAGAACCGCATACAAGAATCCCCTTGGGATGTCCCCATTTCGATTTGTGTATGGCAAACCTTGTCATCTGCCGGTTGAAATCGAACACAAAGCGTATTGGGCTATCAAAAGGGTGAACTTCAAAATGGATAAAGCCGGTGAAACACGTAAACTTCAGTTGAATGAGTTGGAAGAAATGCGCAATGATGCGTATGAAAGTGCCAAAATCTCCAAGGACCGAATGAAACGAGCTCATGACGGAATCATTCGTAAGAAAGAGTTTCATTTGGGACAGAAAGTACTTCTCTACAACTCGAGGTTACATTTGTTTAATGGAAAATTGCGGTCCCGATGGTCTGGTCCTTACATTGTGAAAGAAGTATTTCCCCATGGAGCCGTTGAAACAATAGATGAGAAAGGGGGAAACACTTTTAAAGTCAATGGGCATCGTCTCAAGACTTATTTGGAAGCCATGGTTAAATAAGCCGACACAATATGGTTGTCGGACCCCATTTATGGGGATTGATTGAAAAAGAGAGTGAGGTCGTCGCACCCCCGACATGTATGGGGTGATTGTTGTACATATGCGTCGTAGCATGTAGTGGTTATAGGTTAGAGTCCGTTCTGAGGGTTAAGAATCCGAAGGGTGCGGGGTGTTTCGTTATCAATGAGTTGCGAGGATAGTTGGAAGTATGCGAGGTTGAAAAATCATCATTGGAGTGGAGTATGAGCATTGATAGGAGGGGAGAAAGAGAGAAGAAGAATTCTGGAAATCCAGAAAACCGGATCGGTCCGGGGTAAAAAAAGAACCGATCCGATGAGGCGTATCGGTCCGGCCCAAAACCGGATCGGTCCGATTTTCTGTAGGTTTAGATTCCCAAGAGACACACCTCTTCATTTCCACCTCCTCAATCCCCACCCTTTCACTTCACCCAATCCATCCATTCCTTCAAAATTTCGTCCCCCCATTTCCCACCCATTCATTCCCTCCATTTCACCCACTCATTCCTATAAATACATACCTCCCCCTACCCATTTTCTTCACACCTACACCTATCTTCTCTATTATATCTCCATAGATATCTCCTTCCTCCCTACTAATGGTTGCTCCCCAGAAATATACCTCCATTGAAGTTCTCCCCAACGGAAATGGAGAGTATCGTTCCCGCCAAGAAGCTAATTGGTGCCGAAAGTTTTTCAGCCCTACACGCAAAATCCATATCGAGCGACAAGTGTTATGGGATCAAATGCCTAATTCGGTCACCGCCCTTTTTCTGTCACGGGGCTGGTGCCGTTTCTTTAATGAACCATATGAGGCCGTTTGGGAAAATGAAGTTCGTCAGTTTTACGGATCCCTCGTCCGTACGGTTGAATTTGAATCCCAAGCCTTTGTGGATTCCATACCTATCCCGTTCTCACTTGATCTCGTGGTACGAAAACTCGAATCATATGGTGTGCTCACTCCGTACCAATTTGATTATCCAAGTCCCGATCCCGTCCTCACAAAAGAAGTTTGTATCTCGCGAATCCAACCCGGTGCGGTTTGGACCACCGAGACATTTCCCGTCGGCCGCTTGTCCGACAAGGCACGATTCACTTTCCATATCGTTTGTGCCAACATTTTGCAAACTTTTAATGATTCGGCGATGAGGCCTCGCCAAGCCACCATGGTATATCATCTCTTCGACCCGACGACCGTGATCAATTTGGCCCGAACATTTTACACCGATATCCTTTTTGTGGCCTATGATAAAAAGGGCCGCACTCCTCTTCCGTATGGTCGACTCATCACCTCAATGCTTCGAGATGCCGGTATCGCACCACCTCAGGATCTTGTCAAACTTCCTAAACCTTTAGGACAAGAGTCCCACACTCGAAGTGCGCGAAAAATTCAGCTCGTCCGTGCTCGGCACGACGACGATTCTAGTGAGGAAGACGACGACGAAGAGGAGAACGTCGCTGAGGAGGACGTGGAAATGGCGGAGGGTGAAGAGGCAGAATATGATGAGACGACGGATCCGGATTACGTTCCGGAGGATCCGGTCTTGCATGAGCGCGTTCTCTCTCTTGAGACGCGTTTTGACGCACATGTGTCCTCTTACGAGAGGGATATGAGTTTGGTCCTGCGTATGCAGGCCGACTTGTATCGTCTCCAAGCGGGACCCGAGGTCCCTCTTCCTCCCTACTACTACAATCCCTATGATCCTTCTGCTCCCAGTACTTCCCATCCCCCACCCGCCCCTTAGGATACCCTTCCCTTGTTAGGATTTTTATCCCTATGTTGTAGTTTTGCTTACACAGTTATTTCCACAGTTTGTTTGTAATCTACAGTTTTAATATGATATTGGCATGTTTTATTTATCGCACTCTTTATGTTGTCTTCTTTTTATCTTTTATCTATTTGATTGAGGACAATGCAAATCATTGAGTTAGAGGGGATGACAGGTGCGTATTCATAAAACTTCGCTTATATTCATATATATGTAAAAAAAAAAAAAAAAAATTGAAAATTTTTGAAAAAACCAAAAATATTTTTCTTCAAAATAAATAAAAATTGGAATTTAAAATTTTTCAAAAATATCACCTTTATTCTATTTAAAGTCTCAAATTGTTAACAATCATAATGCAGTAAGCCAAAATTGACTGAAGATGGAAATTGAAAGAAAATTGACGACTTTACGAATAAGTGTGGAGATTAGTCCAAACCGGTGAGATTTCGAGCCTTTCAATTTTTTATGAGTTTTTAAATCAATCCGAGTTTATGATTAACTCAAAGTTCTTTTCAGCGTTTTAATAAGTCGTTGATGATCTCAATCCTTTGTTTTGATCGGTTATGGGAAATGTGTTAAATTATTGTCTCAAAATTCGTGCTAAATATATCTTTAAACTTAACTAATCTCGAGATGCACATGGTAATGTGATTAGAAATTTGGACAATGAAGAAGGCCCTCGTTTGTTTAACCCAAAAATATTAGCCATAAAAAGTTGTGAAAAACAAAATTATCCTTTTGCAACCCAATTTGAGCCTAATAAAATTTATCTTTTCGTTTGATAACCCGAAAAACCCAAATAGCCCAGAATTGTGAAAATTGAGAAAATTTATCAAGTAAGTCTAAATTGTGCAATAAAAAGGGGCAAGAAAAAAAATAGATATGCTCAACAAAAATAGCAAGAAAAGAAAAAGAAAAGAAAAAATGAAAAAAGAAAAAGAAAAGAAAAAAATGAGCAAATGCCCGAAAAAGCACAAATGGACGTCATAAGGACATTTTCCAATTCCGAACATTCCGTTTATTCCCAATTTTATCCTTTACACCTTTTAACCCGAAAAAGTCCTAACCGAGTCCAAATTGCGAAATTGATTACCGCATGGAGAGCTAAGACATGAAAAGATAATATGAGAGATTAAATGGTGTGAACTAGAGGTGATGTTCTCGTTTCCTAATAACCGTAATCCGATGATGAGATCTTTTCACCATAAATTTCCTTCTTTTCAATTTTGTATGCATGAATTTGTGTCCATTATATTTACTCTTTATATCATGCATACCGAGAGAAAATAGCCACAATCCGAGTGATTCGTTTGTGAGCGCAATCCGTAAGAATTTTAATCAAAACGAATTTTCGGAAAGTAACGTAATGCTCAATCGGTGGAAATTGGAGGTTTAATTTTTGGCTTTGCACACACACACTATGGTTTGAGACAGTTGAATATGAATTTATGGTGATTATTTTTAGAAAAGTTTAAATTGTCCAATTTTTAGGTATTTTGATATTTATTTGAGTCAATAAAGAATTTTGTGGGTAAATTCACTGCAAACCCTCACGAGACAAAACTCGTCCTACTAGGGTAGCCTAGGGGTTTAAAGGCTTGTTGCATACGCTAAATGCAATCGCGTGCCTGCGAAAGTGGAATACTATTTCAATAAAGAAGTTTTCAAGAAATGAATGTTGGTTATATTCAAATACATTGCCCGGGACGTGCAAAGTCCTAAGTTAGGGGAATTTGACCAAGCATAAATTCTTCAGAATTTAGCTCCTTAATTTAGTGATTTTAATATTTTGAACAATGTAATTGAGCCATTTTTATGCCATATCACTCCATTGTTTATTCCTAACAACTTTCCCTAGTTTTTGTATAAGTTGGATGAAGTTTTCAGGAATGGAATGCAAGAAAGAATCCAAAAGAAAAGAAAAGATGCAAGCAAGAAATGTCTAAGGGCAAAAGTGTAATTCCATTCAGAATTCGAAAGTGACACCAAAAGGGAAGTTGAAGAGAATGAGTTCACAAGAGCATAGGAAGAAACGACATCTAAATCGGAGGTCTAGATAAGAAGATATGGCCAGTCAAAGCTGCAAGAAAAAAGTCAAAGAAGAAGAAATTCGGACCGATCCGGGTAGGAGTCCGACCGATCCGATCTGCCCAAGTCCAGTGCACCCCGGATGGATGGCAAGCCGATGGAAGCAATAATCGAACCGATCCGGACACTATCGGACCGATCCATAAGAAAATAAAAGAACCGATCCGATGGATATCGGACCGATCCGATTAAGACACGGACCGATCCGGGTATGCAAAAGCCTGGCATTAATTTGCCATTTATTGTGCAGATTTGATGAGTGCGTAGCTGTGAATCTTGTTCCACAAGCACAATTGGAGACCGACTTTGGATGATTTGTGCTATAAAAAGCCAAGTTCTACATCATTTCTAGGAGGCTAGGGTTAGGAATTTTAGAGAGAGTTTTTAGATCAGATTTTTAGGTCAAATTTTCATTTCCTTCAAGATTTGCATGAACCCTAGTTTGTATTCTGAATCTCAATTCCGTTTTTGTGCTGAATTCAAGTAATATCATTCTATTCTCTTTTGCTTTAATTTTTGCAAAGTTCTTACAATATTCTGCAGTTTCATAATTTCATATGTGAATTTGTTTTTCAACCAAATCATGAGTAGCTAATTTCTCAAGGGTTGGGGTACATGAACTCAATCCAAGGTAAATTATTTATATGGAAAATTAGAAAATAAATGAAAATATTGGTTGAATCGTGAATGAAAATCATATATGCATTGTCATATCTTTTAATCTCTCTTGCCCTAGGTACTTGGGATGTTTAAGAATGCTTTGTATGTATAATTTGTCGTTCACCGCTTTATATTGATCTTTGATTTCATATGATGCGGGCTTGACCCTCATATATGTAATTCTTAGTGATGATAAGGACTGGATTTAATCAAGAATTTTGATTTATAATTCTAGTATTCTAAAGGATAATTTGTTAAGGATTGAGGGATTGTACCCTACCCTAATTTTCTCTAAATTGTTAAACCCAAAATTTTGCTGTTAATTTCCATTTGTTTTTCATAAGTAAAGTTGTAGAAATTTTCTCAAAAATCAATCATCTTTTTATTTCTTTCAAGAAATCATTTCAAGGTTTGGTAATTTTCCTTGTTATTGTTTTGCAATTTTGATCCCTGTGGAGACGATCCCGACTTACGGGGTTATTACTTGAGCGACAAGGCTTGCACTTGAGCCTAGATAAATACGCACTTTTGAGACAAATATTAAGTCGCGTCAATTAGCCACAAGACATACGAACACACCTCAGTGAAGATAGACTCAGTTTGATCTCACAAATCTCTCGTGTATAACTCAGAAGATAGTAATGGACTTAGAAGTAACTCAGATAGAGGGAGAGATAAGCAAGCACCCTAGATACACCTTGGCGGGCAGCCAAACATCAACCACCCTCAAGAATCTCTGTCTAGTGTTAAAAGCTTCGTAATAATGACAATGGTGGATGAGAAAAAACTCTCTGGTTTGTGATAACTCTCTCTAATGACTATTATCTCTAGTAATAACTTCTGAACTTTAAAAAAAGATCTCCCTTCCTCAAAGGTGGTTGGGGTCCTTAAATTGCCCCCCACACCACCCCCAAGGCAACTCAGTCATCAATGCCTATGAAAGACCTCCCTCATACTTTATATCATAAATATTAAATACCTGATGCACTAGTTGTCTCCACGTCATAAATAATAAATCCCAATACATGCCTTTTGCCTAACCACTATGTGTCAGGAGGCTGTTATCGCAGAGGTGGCTCACCAATTGCCTAACAACGCCAAATACCATGGTGGTTTACTCAAGTGCATGTTTGAAATTGTTTAGCTGGCTAGTGACATCACCTACAGTAGATGTGACATTAAGTAGAGGGTTGTTTGGTTCACAACTCAACACGTGATGGAACTCCAAGCTGTTCCACCCGAGGTTTCACAGTCAGGATTCTTCGGTGTTTTACCAGGTGTATCTAAGATGATCGAACGAGCTCCAACGGTGCCTCACTTCTCAATCCTCCAAACCAATTCCCTCTAAAGTTCCCACGACGAGTTCATTCGATAGAGTATGAAAGCTCTCCCACGCCCTGCTAAGTCTGGTCTCTCGCGAGTACTGTTTGACCTCACACTAAAATTCATTATTATTCTCATTACATCATTACAACCGTTATAGCTTAAAGTCAATATAAACAAAGAACTATATGACTAATACAACAAGCTAAAATATAAGTTGCCACGCTGAGCTGCCTCGCCTGAGCTGCCACGCTGAGCTGCCATGGTGCCTTAATCCCCAAAACACTGTTGCTAATGTGGAATTACCTCTAATCTCAAAATTACCTTCAGGCCCCCTCTACAAATTCAACATGCTTCACACATACAACCTACACATACCCATATACATACAAAGAAACGTATCCCCTTGTCCCCAAATATGATCTTTAATATCATATAAAACAACATATATCATGTAAAGAATGAAATTTACAGTTAAATCTTACCTAAGCACCCTTGGATATTTATAAGCTTGTTTATTTCTCGATTATCTTCAATAATCCTTCACTAATTCACCCTAACCTCTCTTTCTTTCATGGGAACCTCAACCCACTTGAAATTCTGATGTAGATGAAGAATAAGGGAGATTTTAAGATTTTTAAGTCGGCATAAGGGCAACTCCCCTTGGTCCAATCAAAATATGACATGTGGCGCCATATAAGACAAAATATCATTTAAAGCTAAATGACTACTTTATCCCATGTTCGTAAAAAGATGAGTTCTTTTCACTCTAATGTCCGTTCGATGCACCGTTTGTTGTGTTAAAAACCTAACTCACATATATCTACAACTATCTAGTATTCACATCAATTCAATTGTTATATTATAATGGTCAAAACTAGTCTCCAACGTGAACATTCCTACCGAAAACTTCAAAACTTTGTGTTTGTAACTAATTCGATATCCCATGAGTTATGAAGTTAGGATTAGACTAAGCATAATAACTTAACATTATATGCACCAATAGCACATTATCCCCATCCCATAAGGTAATCATGATTTAAATATAATTTATCATAATTATATCCGGGTTGTCACAACTTTCCCTCCTTAGAAAATTTTTTCCCCAAATTTTAGTATGAATTTCACTTACCAAACAATTGAGGATACTATTTCCTCATGCTATATTCCCTTTCCCAAGTTGCTTCTTTAATTTCATGGATCCTCCACAACATTTTAACTACGGGACTAACTTTATTCCTTAATACTTGCTCCTTTCGATCAATAATTTCTGCTGGTTCCTCGATGTACGATAAATCTTCTTTCATAATATCTTCAATTTCTTTATCATTTACACGTAAGGATAATCATTTAATGATTTCTTATCAATGAAAACCAATTCCCAACACACATATTACTTTATACCTTTATATATGTATGTCGAACATTCACATATAATAAATTATCAGTTGTATCAGCATATATTCACAATGAGTGAACATTCTTAACACACTTAGTATCATTCTTTACATTTCTCCCTTCATTCCTATAGTCTATCCTTATCATCGTGTAATATTTCAAATCATAATTATCATATTACCGGACTAGCCTATTACACATCATTTTTCTATCTTCCATCCAACACTAAATACATATGTTTGACTTTAGCTACTTTACATATCATTTTTAAAGTTTAAGCGTATGTTAGATATCATCCTTATAATTTCTTAATTTAAATATATCCTCACTACTATTCATATATCGAAACTGAACAATCATTCACTAAATATTTATTCTTATCCAAGATTTCATATTCACCTTCATGTATATTATGCACTCATGCACTATGAACTCAATCTAACTTTTCACAATATTCCCTTTTTCAGTATCATTTAATTGTGTTTTTGAACTAAGCATACAATGACCTTAGCAAGTCATTTATCCAAAACAATAAATTTATAATCATAATCGTATCCCAATCCTTATTAACATGATATTCTTATGCAATATCATTAATACACTCATCTTACCCGTTTGGTAACATGGATGTTAAACGTACCATCACCACTTAAAACTTTAACCATACTTACCAAACCCATAATACTTCTCTAACTATCATATGTCGTATTTCTTTCAAATCACCCGTACAAATACGTTAATATATCACATTATGGTATCTTACATAGTAAATTATCCTTACAAACACTTCTTGGTGACCCCATATAATGTTAATCATATTCATTATATGTCATACTCTAAGTGATAACACGTACATAAAATGATAAATACAACTCAATATCCACCCAAACCATTATCGATATTCCAACCCGATTAACATCTTTCCTATACTCATACACAAGACATACTCTTAAAAGGGCTCCTCAATATTTTTAAACTTACAACTCTTTAACACCTCGTATCAACTTTACTATTCATATAAGCATTTCAAAGCATCATAAGAGTAATACCCACTACATGTACTCATACTATTAAAGAAGTACATCTCAACTCTTATTACTCTTTTCTTCTACTTATCATAATTTAGTATAAACCCATATTCGGATCAATTGTGATATATTGACTAGTAATTGAATTTCAGACCATTTCACATATTAAATTTAAACATATATAACTATTAATTTTCTCACTTCACCTTTACCATGCGAATCTTCATTTTATTCATACTCTAAAAATTTAAGTCTCGTCATAATCATGTAATAGTAATTCTCCTCACATCTCATCCTTTAATGGAATATGGGTTCCCGTATTTGATGCACCATTTATTGTGTTACGAACCTAACTCACATATCTACAACTATCTAGTTTTCACCTCAATTCAATTGTTATATTATAATGGTCAAAACTAGTCTCCAACTTGAACATTCCTACCGAAAACTTTAAAACTTTGTGTTTGTAACTAATTCGATATCCCATGAGTTATGAAGGTAGGATTAGACTAAGCATAATAACTTAACATTATATACACCAATAACACATTATCCCCATCTCATAAGGTAAACATTATTGATCATAATTATATCCGGGTTGTCATACTGGTTCTCCTCCCAACATGGATGAGGAGGTTGGGGATGATGGAGGGTCAGATGAATCTACCCTCGCTATGGGATATGCCGACCAACCATAGATTACTACAGCTGACTCTCCAATCCCTTCTGCTGATGACCAATCTACACTGCCTGCTCCTACTTCTAATCCTGCTGGGTCTACTTCTGACAAAAAGAAGGTGTAGATCTGCACAACGAGAAAATTTTGTTCTTTTCTTTTTATCTATAATTTTCCTTTTTATTCCATGTACTTGTAATCGACATTTGATTAATGAAAATGAATATTTCTTCACACTTGATATTTACATTTTACATTATGCGCACTGTGGTTGATTGTATATTTTTTTTTCTCTTTATAGTTCATGGATAGATTGGGTCAATTATCTTCAACTGATTATGAGCTTCTTCAAAGATGCATTGATCTCTTCAAGGCTAGTCACTTGAATATGACCAAGGAAGAATTATATAAGTTTCTCGGTGAGGATGCATCAGATCAAGCTAGAGAATCCTACCTTTATTTGACGTGTCTTCTTGGTTGGGCAGTGGCTAACAATGTGGCTTATTATGAAATGATTGATGAGCTGCAAACAGATCATAAGGAGACTATAGCTCTTTTACATGCCTGACACGACCACAAAAAGTGTCTAAAGTGCATGCTTATATAGGCTCAAGTACAAGCCTATCGCGTAAGTAATAACCGAGTAAGTCGGGATCATATCCATAGGGAACTAAGACGAATGATCATAATGACGAAGGAATACAAGACTAACCCTAAATTGATTTGAGAAGATAAAGTAAAAGATGATTAATTGTGGAACTGAATTCTACTGTATAAATGCAAAAGAAATTAAATTACTGATTACGCTACGTGCACAGGGACAAAACTACCGCAATTAATTAAATATGAATGAAGAAAAATCAGGTTAGGATATAATCCCCCAAACCCTAGTAGATTTACCTGATAGAATACTAGCTTTTGAATTAGAGAGTTGATCAAAGCCAGTCTTTAGTAATCCTAAGCATTACATATATGAAGGTACTATCTCGCATCATGTAATCAAAGGAAAGAATAAAGCGGTGATGCATAGTTAACATGCACATCGCATCCTTAAACAACCCGGTTACCTATGGAAAACGAGGTTAAAAGGCCTACGATGATTGTGATCACTACACAACACGATCCGATCAAAATTTAATTCAAAACCTATTTTCTATTCATGTAAACTACATCGGGCCAGGTTCATGCATACCAACCCTTTGGAAATTTAGCTGGACATAATTAAACTAAGCATGAACACAAAATCTATTTTGCATGACTTCATAGCTATGTGAAAATTTTGGAAGAAACTTGTAAATAAAAATTGCAACCTAAGTTCTATGAATTCTCAAACAAATATAAAAGCAATTTAAAACAAAAAGAAAACAATACTTGGAATGAAGAATCCTTGAATTAATGCTTGAAAACTTGAATAATTATTGCAGAAATTAAATCCTAGGGTTTTTAGTTGCAAAAGCTCTCTAAAACTATCAAAAAGATAACTCTCTAAAGTTTAGGAATTAATTGGAATAAATACCCTACAAAATTACAAGAGTTTGATCTTGATATAACTCTAAATTTGAAAAAGATAAATTAAAAATTTGTCACCCAGACCGGTTCGGTCTGGGCTATCGGTTCGGTCCGGTGTGTACCAGATCGATTCATTTTTGCTTGAAACCAGATCAGTCCGGGAGTTTGGATTATGCAGGAACTTTTATGAATCTAGACCGAATCATTTTTAGGAATAATCGAATCAATCTGCCATTGATAGAAACCTTTTCTTTACCGGACCGGTTCATTTTTGGCTTATACCGAATTGGTTCGATGATCCTTCTCTTTCTGCTATTTATTATGATTTTCTCTCATCTTTGAGGCTTCATAACTTTTGACCCAGGATCGAATTTGGATGCCATTTCTTCCTACGTGCTTGTAGACTCGATATCTTTAACTTTCATTTTGGTTCCTCATCCAAACTCCAGATGTAAAGTTACTCTTTTGCCCTTTGACTTTTCTTCCTTTCTTTCTGCCTTGGTTTCTCGATTTTGAGTTTCCTCTTCTCTTAACTTGTATAAAATACCTGTAAAAAGCACAAAGAATACACACACGAAACTCGATGCACTATATAGGAAACATCAGTAGTAAGGATATGAGATAACTCAACGCATTTTACATGTTACGAGGTGTTAAAAGCCTCTAAATTAAGGGGATAAATCGAAAGAATTTATTCCTAATAAATGTTGATTATGAACAGAAGTACAAAGCTCTGAGTGAAGGTTGGGGTTTTTAGCAGAAGTTGGAAAAACATGCTTCTTACTTCAAGAGGCACGGATTTTTAATTAATCGTGAAGTGGAGGAAGCGAGAGCAATCGCCAAGCTGCTGGAAGAAGAGAACAACAGTTTGAGGGATGGGTTGAACTCATTGGAAGCCTCTTTACTACTGCTGTTGCTGTTGATGATGTTTTTTTCTTATAGCCTGAAAATGCCAGGTTGAGGGGAGAAGTGGAGACACTAAAGAAAACTAAGTCTGATTCATCTTCCCGAGAAAAAACTAAACATGGCCGAGATACTACAAATGATCCTAGGTAGCAGTAAACTCTTGCTAATGAAACTGCTTAGTTGAAGGCAAAAAATTTGGCTATTGCTGAGATGTCTCGAAGATTCAAACTCAATTCGAATAACTTTCTACCCATTCTACCCAATTACAATCCAAATATGGAGTGTTGAAAAAATTGCACCATCAGGTTGAGAGAATAACCTTCCAATTCCATAAACAACCTAGGTAGATCTGGATGGAGGGATACAATGAAGCTTTGGGTTATTTTAATGAATGGTTTAAGCAAGATCGGAATGAAGGTTACAAATGGGGTTGGACCAATTGCTTAACAGTGCTGAAGGTGGAACATAATAACCCTCTTTGGAACTGATACGACCCTGGTTTGTTGGACTGTGAAGGTCCTCCTTTCAAATTGGATGTTGATCGGATTCCTTCCAACACAATTTTCCACTACATGATTTCAAAGTATTTAGGGGATTATGGCCTTCATGACGAGTTAGATATCGTTCGTTCTCCTCATCTGTTAGATCGCCTTGGCAGTCGCAATAGAAGAATGCTCCATGACTTCAATTGTATCAATTCTCCTACACCTTGGATGATCCTCCAGCAAGCATGGAACCAGTTTCTAGTTCTTCTAAGGCTGAGGGGAAACATCCATAGAATAAGTTTCATTCCTACAATTCAGTTATGAGCAAAATCATGTAATGAATATTCAACTAAATGAAATATATTTGACCAACTTATCTCGTTAATCTCTGAATGTGAATGTTTTCTTGATATAAATACATAGTGATTAGCCATAAATTCTTCCTAATGATAATCTATAGGCTTTTATCGCTCTGCAAAGTATAATTCGAGTGGATTTATCTCATATCATTACTATTGACAAGTTCTAATTAGTACACCGAGTTTCGTGTTTTTCCTATCTATTTTGCAGGCATTCAGTACAGAAGGAAGGATCAACATCCTAACCCGAGTTCCGGACCAAAAGTCACAAAACTTCAAAAACACAAGGAGGAAAAGTTCTTAAAAAGATAGAACCGAATCGAATGGGTTGGAAAAAGAACCGATCCCATCCTGGGAAGCTTCCTGTGAAGAACTAACAAGATGGAACCGAACCGAAGAGGAAGAAAAAAGAACCGATCCCATCGTGGGAAACTTCCTATGAAGAACTAACAAGACGAAACCGAACCGAAGAGATGAAAAATGAACCGAACCTGTTCGTGGAAAAACTTATGTCAAAGATGGAGTCGAACCGAATCACCTTAAGGGGATCGGTTCGGTTATCAGAAATTCGAATTTATCCACTTGTAAAATTAGAGTCTTGTATGGTTGAAACTCTCAGAAATCGTAGATTATAAATTGTAAACTCCTCCCAGATATGAGGAGGCTTCTGATTCGTTAGGGAAGATTTGTAATTAGTTTAGAGAAGACAACAACAAAGAAACCCTAATTTTGATTCCAGTTTTGCAATTCAAGTAATACCATTCTAATTCTTGCTTTAATTATTGCAGTAGTTACTTCTCTAATAGCAATTTCATTCTTCATCTTCCTTCGGTAGTAAAAATATTTTCTTTCATTCCAAACATGTTTTCTTCTAGTTTTAATATGTCCGGCTAAGTTTTCTAGGTTTGGGGTGCAGGAACCCCACCCGATGTAATTCACGATAGTGGAAATAGAAGTCGGAATTAAAACCTTAGATGAATTGTATCGTAGTTCATGCGATACTACTTTAATTCGACCTTTTGTTATATACTTCACTGGCTACGATCCCTCATATGTGTAATACTTAAGAGAAATAAAAACCGAATTTTAATCCAGCCTTTGCTTACGTACTGTGCGGGATGCGATCACTCATATATGTAATACTTAGGAGTATTAAAAAGTCAGATTCATTTAAATATTTAATTATGAATCTAGTATCTTACGAAGTGAATTACTAGGGTGTTGGGGATTGTAACCCGACCTATATTTCTCCCTTCCTAGTTAAAGTTTTAGTCAAGTCATTCGAAATTCTGCAGTAGAATAATTGTATTTTATTTAAAATTGCATATAGTTGTAGTTGTTTCGCAAATTAAGTCACTTTTTCCTTCTTTTTAGAGTCAAAGTTAGGTTTCCTCCGTCTGCCCAACGTCGTTACGACTCCGTTCGTCCTATTTCCCTGAGGATCGACACTGACTTATCGAATTACTACTTGAGCGACATGCTTGTACTTGAGCCTAAATAGTACGCATACTAGACACATTTTTGGTCGCGTCAAGTTTGTGGCACCATTTCCAGGGAATTAGGTAGACTTAGGTGAGATCAAGTCAATCTAAAACTTTGACCAAAAAATTCCAAAAAAAAAAAATATCTGAATTTTTTTTTTTATCATCATCTCTCAAAGCTTTTAATGCAAAATCATGAACACACTTAGACTCCTCACAATACTCCTGTCAGAATCCACGAAAACCCTACAGTTGAGTATAACTCTGAAAGCCCCCACACACCTCTTGTCCCATAATTCTGGTTTCCAATTCCTACTCCTGAGCACTCTATCAGTAGCTACACCCTGAGTCAAACTTCTAGTCACACCTCTAGGACACCGAGTGAGGACACATAATCATTTAAAGAGAGGGCGACTACGATGTCTGATGCAAAGAGTTTCGGTACTGGAGAGGGAGATATTCCCTATCGTCCCATGAAAGACTTACTTTTTCCTGAACGGACTGTCAACCCTGGTTACATTTTACTTTTGTATAATGCCAGTCAGTTCCACTTTCAATATGGGATGATACAGATTCTACCTACGTTTCATGGCATGGATTTCGAGAAACCATACCTGCATATTCGTGAGTTCGAAGAGGCATGTGACATATTTGGTGATCAAACTTGCACGCAAGACGTCATTCGCCTAAAGCTTTTTCCTTTATCCTTAAAGGATAAAGCCAATACCTGGCTATGCTCTCTACCCCCGAACTCCGTCACTTCCTGGAGAGATATGCAGTCCAAGTTTGTCTCAAAATTCTATCCGCATCACAAGACCAACTTTGCCAAGACTCAAATCCAAGCTTTCTAACAACACGATAATAACTCTTTTGACAGATGTTGGGAACATTTCCAAGAGTTAGTAAGCGCATTCCCCCATCATGGTTTTGAAAAACACCTAGTGATATATTTCTTTCATAATGGGTTGACAATAGCTTCCAAACAACTTGTTCAAACGATATGTGAAAGGCCCTTTTGGGATTTAAACGTATGCGATGCTGAGGCCCATCTTAAGTATGTCGTAGAGACTACTCAAGCACGGGACACATCTGATCCCAACCAAGCTCGACCTAGACAACCATCTACCAATCAAACTGCCTTCGGCCCATACCATTTGGATACCAATACCTTAATAGACCGTCGATTTGATCAGTTTCAGAGAGATATGAAGGAGTGGTTTGATGGTCGGTTGAGAAACATCTTTGGATCCAGCCATGGTTCGAAAGAAAAAATGTGTGCTATCTGTGAGGTAGGACACTCCACAAAGGCCTACCCGACGATCTCTGCCTATAAGTACATGCACACCGAGCAGGTGGATGATATAGGGGGATTCAAGGGGAATTTTAATGCCCCGCATGGGAATTCTTACAACCCTTTGTGAAGGAACCATCTTGGTTTCAACTATGGACGACCACAATCTGTGATGAACCCACATTCATAGGTTGTTCCACCTCCTCAATACCAACAAGTGACACCACCTCGGATCCCATATGTAGACCCATAGTGGAGGAGCCTCGAGAATACAATGAACCAATTCATAAATTCTCAAGGTGCACACAATGCTCGATATGAACGCTTATTCACTGAAATAAATGCAAAAATCTCCAAGATGCAAGTCGCATTGAGCACCCAAGAGAAGGGTAAGTTTCATGACCAAGACCAAAGACCTCCCCAAGGTAAACCTAGTTTTAGCTCCACTCCTACTGAACAACAGGAGCATTACCAAGCGATAACCTCTCTTCGTAGTGGGAGAGTTATTGATTTATCATCTCCCTCACACGACATTTCAAAAGACAAGGAGAATTCGCCCGGCACGAAAGAGGCCGAAGATATCTCCTTAAATGAGAGTGAAAAGTAAAACACTAGTGAGCCCGAGGTAGTTGTAAAACCATGCACCATTTCTTCAAAGGTTGGCTTCTGCCTATAAAGGAACCATAAGTGAAGAAGTGCTGGAAGTGCTTAAGAACGTAAAATTGAACTTACCTTTCCTCGACGCAATAAGGCAAATTCCATCCTATGCAAAAGTCATAAAAGATTTATTGACAGTCAAGAGGAGGATGAAGGTAAAGAAGAACGTGTTTCTAGCACAAAATGTGAGCTCAGTCCTTCTTAATTATCCCCCACTTAAATATAAAGATCTCGGTGCCCCCACCATTTCCTACACCATTGGAGATAAAAAATTTGAAAAAGCCTTACTCGATTTAAGGGCAAGTGTCAATATCCTCCCTTATTCAATTTATAGGAAACTTGATCTAGGTGATCTTAAGCCCGCAAGGATCACTCTCCAATTAGCGGATCAAACCGTGAAGATACCAAGGGGTATAATTGAGGACCTGATAGTCCAAGTGAACACTTTATACTTCCCGATAATTTTGTTATTTGGGACACGAATCCATCCTTCGCCTCAAAAAATCATGTTCCCATCATCCTTGGACGCCCATTTTTAGCCACAGCTAACGCAGTCATCAATACTAGAAATGGAAAGATGAAAATCACCTTTGGGAATATGACATTAGAAACAAACATCTTCAACATAGCCCAACAGGAAGGGGAAGAAGATGATCTTCACGCGGTGAGTTTAATTAAGGAGATTATAACAGAGCATTTTGAGGAAAATTACTGTAGAGACGCCTTAGAAGCTTGCCTAGCTTCTAGTTACGAGAGTGAGGGAGCCTACACCGAGTTCGAGAGGAAGATAGAAGACTTGAGAGGCTTACTCGATGAGAGAGCATCTGATGAGGACGTGAGAGATGCTAATTGGGTTTATCGATTCGAAGAGTTACCGCTAAGAGACGCACGGATGGTGCCCTTTAGCGACACATTCCTGACTCTCGAGTTGAAGATACTACCCTCCAATGTTAAATATTCTTTCCTAGATAAAAGTGAGAGATTTTCTGTTATTGTCTCCTCTAGCTCAGATGAAGAGCAGGAGGGTAAACTAATAAATATTTTGAGGAAGCACCAAAGTGAGTTTGGTTGGTGCATAGATGATTTGAAGGGGATAAGCCCTCTAATTTTCACCCACAAGATTCATCTCGAAGAGGATGTTAAGCCCTTGAGAGAAATGCAAAGACGGATAAACCCCACGATAAAAGATGTAGTGAGAGCTGAAATTATAATGCCGTTGGATGCCGGGATTATCTACCCAATCTCGGATAGCAAGTGGGTGAGCCCCATTCAAGTCGTCCTGAAGAAGTCGGGCATGACTGTGATTGAAAATGCTAAGGGAGAGCTATTTCCCTAATGCACCACCACTGGATAGCGCATTTGCATTGATTACCGGAAACTCAACGTGGGAACTAGGAAAGACCATTTCCCCTTACCATTTATTGATCAAATGCTTGAAAGAGTAGCGAGCCACCCTTATTATTGCTTCCTAAATGGTTATTTCGGATATAACCAAATTAAGGTAGATGTACTTAATCAAGAGAAAACAACATTCACTTTCCCTTTTGGAACATATGCCATTTGGCTTGTGTAATGCACCGACGAACTTTCAAAGGTGCATGTTGAGCTTATTCAGTGACATGGTTGAGAGAGGGCTAGAGGTGTTTATGGATGACTTTACTGTTTTTGGCACCTCCTTCGACCTATGTTAAGCCAATCTTGAGAAAGTACCTGCCCGATGTGTGGAAAAGAACTTAGTGCCAAATTGGAAAAAATGTCATTTCATGGTAACCGAGGGTATATTTCTTGGCCACATTGTGTCATCCAAAGGGATCGAGGTTGATCGAGCAAAAATAGATGTCATATCTGACTTACCCCACCTAAATCACTAAAATACATGCGCTCCTTCTTGGGCCATGAGGGGTTTTATCGAAGGTTCATTAAGGACTTTAGTGCCATCGCTAAACCCTTAAGAAACATTCTTGTGAAGGACACTCCATTCGAATGGACAGAAGCATGCCAAAGCGCTTATAAAAAACTGAAAAACATGCTTGTGTACGCTCCCATTATACAAGCTCCAGATTGGTCCTTGCCATTCGAGCTTATGTATGATGCTAGAGATTATGCAATAGGGGCTATTTTGGGCCAAAGAAAAGATAAGAAAGCTCATGTCATCTACTAAGCTAGTCGTACCCTTAGTGGACCACAACTCAATTACTCTACCACAAAGAAGGAGTTCCTTGCATTAGTATTCGCGCTCAACAAATTTTGGTCCTATCTTATCGGTTCCCACATCACTTGTTTCACTGACCACGTGGCTTTAAAATATTTACTTGCGAAGAAGGATGCAAATCCGCGCCTCACAAGATGGATCCTACTCCTACAAGAGTTTAATCTCTCCATTAAAGACAAAAAAGAGTACAAAACGTCGTTATCGTTCACTTATCACGGCTTTCGTCCGACGTGCCTAGTGATCCTACACCCATAGACGAATATTTTTCGGATGAGCCGCTCTTTCCCACCTCTTCTTTGCCCTGGTTTGCGAATATAGTGAACTATCTTGTCACGGAAGTCGCCCCTCCCGATTGGACACCATAAGATAAGAAGAAGTTCATCACTTGGCCGTGCATGTTTTTCTATGATGATCAATTTCTTTTTAAATATTGCGCTGATCAAATCATCTGACGATGTGTACCGGATGATGAAATTCCCAAAGTCATCCAATTTTGTCATTCGAAAGCATGTGGAGGCCACTTTTTCATAAAAAAGACAACCGTTAAAATTCTCCAATGCGGTTTGTACTTACCCATAATGTTCCGGGATGTTAACAATTGTTGCAAATCTCACGACAAGTGTCAATGGATGGGAGCAATTACCTGACGAGACATGATGCCATTAACCCCGATTCTCATCATTGAAATCTTCGACTGCTGGGATATTGACTTCATGGGCCTTTTCCCCCCGTCCTTTGGATACCTATACATCCTAGCCGTGATAGATTATGTTTCTAAATGGGTGTAAGCTATAGCTACCAAGATCAATGACAATAAAGTGGTGATAAAGTTCCTGCACAAACACATACTTTCTCGCTTCGGTGCACCTAAAGCGATAATTAGTGATAACGGCACACATTTTTGCAACAAGCAGTTTGAAAGACTTATGAAAAATTATGGTGTCATTCACAAGGTTGAAACGACATATCACCCAAAAATGAATGGATAGGCCGAATTGGCAAATCGTGAAATCAAGCACATACTAGAGAAGGCTGTCAATCCCGATCGCAAATATTGGTCCCTTCGATTGAACGATTCGCTATGGGCCTATCCTATCGCATACAAGAACCCACTCGGAATGTCCCCATTCCGCTTTGTGTATGGAAAACCTTGCCATCTTCCCGTTGAGTTGGAGCACAAAGCATATTGGGCTATTAAGAGATTAAATTACCATATGGATAAAGCCGGTGAAGCTCGCAAGCTTTAACTGAATGATTTAGAGGAGATACGCAATGATGCGTATGAGAATGCCAAGATTGCAAAAGCCCGGATGAAACTAGCACATGATAAAATTATTCGACGAAAAGAGTTTCAATCGGGACAAAACTTACTTCTCTATAACTCCCGGCTTCATCTATTTCCGGGTAAATTGCGGTCTTGATGGACTGGTCCCTTCGTTGTGAAAAGCGCATTCCCCCACGGAGCCGTATAATTGGAAGACACAAATGGGGGGGAACACATTTAAAGTCAATGGACAATGCCTAAAGTTGTATGTGGAGGCATACGTAGAAGAGATCAACACCATTTGGTTGTCGGACCCCGTTTACAGGGTAGAATGAGCTTAAAATGAGAGGTCGTCGCACCCCCGACGCGTATAGGGTGAATTCTTGTGTATCATAGCTTTGCGTAGGAAGTTTAGTTAGAGTCCATAGGTAGGTTATGATAGGTGAGGGTTCGGATTAGGCACACCAACACACATGTTTTGAGGGAGCCAAGGAAGCCCGGGTGTGAGGATAAATAAGAAAGTGTCTAGAAATTCGAGGGTGTGAGATTCTAGTTTCAGCATTCTGAGGGAGAAGTCTGCCTAAAAGAGAACCGAACCGAATACCCCTAGTCGGATC
Source organism: Sambucus nigra (assembly GCA_949130495.1). Classification (NCBI taxonomy): domain Eukaryota; kingdom Viridiplantae; phylum Streptophyta; class Magnoliopsida; order Dipsacales; family Adoxaceae; genus Sambucus; species Sambucus nigra. Next base: position 332,376,542 of record OX422216.1, read on the forward strand.
GGTTTGGTTATGGTAAATCGCAAAATAAAAAATGCACAAAACTGAACCGAATCCCCTTAACCGGATCGATTAGGATTCTGTAGTGCCCCTTCCCGAGGTAACCCCCCCTCCCCCAATCCCTCCATTTCCCTCCAAATTCTTTCCCCCCCAACCCTCTCCAACACCTATAAAGTACACATCTCCCCTACCTTTCCATCCATACTTACATCACATCTCACCTCTTTAACCCCCTGTCTCTCATTTCAAATATTCCTAGATATTTCCATGGCCAATCCCGCTCTTCCCCTAAAATACATGTCCACCGAGATTCTGCCCAACGAAAATGGGGAATAGCGCTCCCACATGGAGCGCCTATGGTGCGAAAAAAAATTCGGCCTCTCCCGCCAACTGCACATCGAACGCGTCGTCATCTGGGAAGAGCTGCCCCAATCAGTCACCACCCTTTTCAGTCGGAGAGGGTGGACGCAATACCTCGTCGAACCATACAATGTTGTGTGGGCCGACGAGGTCCGCTCTTTTTATGTCTCACTCGGCCGCACGGACGAGTTTGAGAGACAATCTTTTGTCGACAGCCGCCCCATCCCTTTCTCCTTGGCTATTCTGACTCGCAAACTTTCTGTCAAGGGAGTCCCACACCTGGACATCCATGACTACCCCACCAATGCCCCCACCATCCCGAAACAGCAATGCATCGACCATCTTACACCCAACGAGATATGGGAAAGGGGCACCTTCCCCGTGGGACGCCTAAACGATAAGGCGCGCATTACCTTCCATATTGTGTGCGCCAATTTGCTTTAAACCACAAACGACTCGGCGATGCGCCCTCGCAAGCTACCCTCGTCTACCACTTTTTCGATCCAAACTTCACTCTCAATCTGGCCTGCATGCTTTACACTGATATTCTTTACACAGACTTGGAGCAAAAAGGTGCGATGCCCCTCCCATATGTACGTCTCATAACCTCCCTCCTTGCCGATGGCGGTATCCAGCCACCTTGCGCTTTCCCACGCCTCTTGGAGCCCATTGGGAAAGTGTCACGCACCAGGAGTGCCCAGTAAAGGGCTACCCTTCGAGCATCCCGGGAGGTTGTTTATGTAGATGAAGAGGAGCAGATCCATGTTGAAGAGCCCGAGGCTGAGGATGTCAAGATGGACGGGGCAGAAGAAGAAGAGTACGACGAGGACGAGGACGACGACTCAGACTTTGAGCCACCGGGTGCAGATTTTGATAGGCACCTTTCGACGGTGGAAATCCGTTTTGACAGTTTCCTCACACAATACAATCGAGACCAAGCAGCCTACCAACGGGATCAAGAGGCCTACTAAAGGGACACGAGCATGATGCATCATCTCCAAGCCCATTTATATGAGCTCAACTTCGGTGGACCCCCTCCAACTTTCTTCTATGATCCGTATGACCCCAGTGCACCCGGACCCTCAAATCCACCTCCCTAGTGAAGCCCTTGTTTGTTGTTTGTGTGTTGTTTTGGTTGTTTACAAATGTTAGTTGTGTGCTCCCCTCTCCTTGTAACACATGTGTTAAGTACCTATAAAAAATTCTACATTTCTATGTCATTTGTTCGTTTTATTTTCTCGCACTTTTAATTCGCCTTAAGTTGGATTTTAGTCCTTTTTGCTTGAGGAAAATGCAAAAGTCTAAGTTGGGGGGGTCACAAGTGCGTCTTTCTAAAACTTCACAAATTTTCAAAAATGCCCAGAAATTTTAAAAAAAAATCATAAAATTTTGAAAATCCAAAAATATTTTTCTTCAAAATAAATAAAAATTGGAATTCATATTTTTCAAAAATATCATTAAAAGTTGGTTTAAAGTCTCAAATTGTAAAAACATAATACACAAAGCCGAAATTGACCAAAGATAGAAATTGAGCGAACGTAGAAGTCTTAACGAATAAGTGTGGAGATTAACAAACCCGGTGAGATTCGAGCCTTTCAGTTTTGTGAGTTTATAAATCAATCCGAGTTAATTGTTAACCCAAAGTTCTTTTCAGCATTCTCATAAGTCGTCGAGGATCCTAATTCTTTCACTTTGATCGGTTATGGAAAATGTGTGTGATATTGCCTTGAAAAACGTGCCAAATAGATCTATAAACTTAATTCATCTCAAGACACATATGGTAACGCAATTAGTATTTCGGACAATGAAGTAGACCCTCATTTGTCACCCAAAAATACTGGCCAGAAAAAGTAGTAAACAATTATCCCTTTTGTAACCCCAAATTGAGCCGAATAATTTTTCCTTTCGTTTGATACCCCGAAAAACCCCTATTGGCCCAGAATTGTGAAAAGTGATAAAGTCAGAAGTTAAGTCCGAAAAGTGCAACAAAAAGGGGCAAGAAAAAAAAAAGAAGAATGCTCAACAAAAAATAGCAAGAAAAAGAAAAGCGTGAAACAACAAAAAATGAAAAAAGGAGCGAAAGCCCAGAAAAGCACTAACGGACATTATACGAAAATTTTTCAATTCCAAATTTCCCGTACCATTCCCATTTTGCCCAATACACCTTTAACCCAAAAAAGTCCTAGCAGAGTCCAAACTGCTAAATTGGTTACCGCGTGGAGAGCTAAAACACAAAAAGATAATAAAAGAGATAAAAAATATGAATTAGAGGCAATGTTCCCGCTTTATTATAACCGTAATCCGTTGATGAGATCCAGTTACCATAAATTTCCAATTTTCTACTTGTGTGCGTGAACTTGGTTCCAATACATTTTGTCTTATAAATCACGCATACCGAGAGAATAAGCCACAGTCCGAGTGATTCGTTTGTGAGAGAACTCTGTGAGAATTTGAATCAAAATGAATTTTCGGATAAGTAACGTAATGGTCAATCGGTGGAAATTCGCGGTTAAATTTCTGGCTTCACACACACGCACTATGATTTTAGACTCTTGAACATGAATTGATGATGACTATTTTCTGGAAAAGTTTGAATTATACAATTTTTGCATATTTTTAGTTTTTCTTTGAGTCGAATTTTGTTGGTATATTCATTGCAAACCCTTATGAGACACAACTCGTCCTACTAGGGTAACCTAGGGGTTTAAAGGCTTGTTGCATACGCTAAATGCAATCGCTTGCCCGAGAAAGAGGTATTATATCCCATTTTATAGTTGAACCATGTTTTGATTCTTTTTACATTTCTCGGGACGATCAAAGTTATAAGTTACGGGGCTTTGATTGGGCAAAAATTCTTCCCATTTATCCCCTTAATCTATAGGCTTTTATCGCTCTGCAAAGTTTAATTCGAGTGGATTTATCTCATATCATTCCTATTGACAAGTTCTAATTAGTACACCGAGTTTCGTGTTTTTCCTATCTATTTTGCAGGTATCCAGTGCACAAGGAAGGATCGGAATCCTAACCCGAGTTCCAAACCAAAAGTCACAAAACTTCAAAAACACAAGGAGAAAAAGTTCCTGAAAAGTTGGAACCGAATCGAATGGGTTGGAAAAAGAACCGTACCCATCCTGGGAAACTTCCTGTGAAGAACTAACAAGACGAAACCAAATTGAAGAAGAAGAAAAAAGAACCGATCCAATCTTGGGAAACTTCCTGTGAAGAACTAACAAGACGGAACCGAACCGAAGAGAGGAAAAATGAACTGAACTGGTTCGTGGAAAAACTTCTGTTAAAGTTGGAACCGAACCAAATCACCTTAAGGAATCAGTTCGATTATCGGAAATTCAAATTTATCCACTTGAAAAATTAGAGTCTTGGTTGAAACTCTTAGAAATCGTGTAGATTATAAATTGTAAAATTCCAGTTTTGCAATTCAAGTAATACCATTCTAATTCTTGCTTTAATTATTGCAGTAGTTACTTCTCCAATAGCAATTTCGTCATTATTCATCTTTCTTCGGTAGTAAAAATGTTCTCTTTCGTTCCAAATATGTTTTCTTCTAGTTTTAATATGTCCAGCTAAGTTTTCAAGGGTTGGGGTGCATAAACCCCACCCGATGTAATTCATGAATTGTATCGTAGTTCATGCGATACTACTTTAATTCGACCTTTACTTACATACTGTGCGGGCTACGATCCCTCATATGTGTAATACTTAGGAGAAATAAAGACCGAATTTTAATCCAGCCTTTGCTTACGTACTGTGCGGGATACGATCCCTCATATATGTAATACTTAGGTGTATTAAAAAGTCGAATTCATTTAAAGCTTTAATTCCGAGTCTAGTATCTTACGAAGTGAATTACTAGGGTGTGGGGGATTGTAACCCGACCTATATTTCTCCCTTCATAGTTAAAGTTTTAGTCAAGTCGTTCGTAATTCTGTAGTAGAATAATTGCATTTCATTTATTCATAATTTCATTAGTTAATCATTTTCAAAATTGCATATAGTTGTAGTTGTTTCGCAAATCAAGTCACCTTTCCTTCTCTTTAGAGTCAAATATAGGTTTCCTTCGTCTTTCCAACGTCGTTACGACTCCGTTTTACCTATTTCCCTGAGGATCGATACCCGACTTATCAGATTATTACTTGAGCGACAGGCTTGCACTCGAGACTAAATAGTACGCACACTAGACACATTTGTGGTCGTGTGACATAGGTTCTTCTTTTTCACTAGTTCTATTGACACATTCAAGCTTTTGCTTAAGTTTAGCATCAATTACCAATGAATACATAGGTTCTACAAGTACACTTAGATTAAAATCCAAGTTTGCACTAATTACCCATGTGTCTCCATAGGTTCCACTAATGCAACTAAATTTTTAGTTTTTTTGCATTAGTTACCAGTGGTGTGACCAGGCATATGTAGAATATGTGTATACATTAATTTTTAGTAATCTTCACAACGTTCTTCCTTCACTTTGCCCAGTAGGATAAAGATCTTGTTTTATCCTTATATTTAATGGTTAAGTTTCTTGAGGTTTTCGAATCCTGCTTTACTTGGATTTTTGTCTAAAGCCGATCAAATTTGCTTATGCCGAGCAACATTCGAACATCAGAAATCAACTATTTGGTAGCTGTTGCGAAGGACCTGTTCTGGGTGCCAATCAATGGTATGGTTATTATTCGAGCTACTTTTAAAGTTTTTCCGAGCAACTTTCAACCGTCGCTAATCAAGTATATAGTATATCGTAGTGCATGGCACTAATACTCCCAAAAAATCAAAATAGAAATGGAAGGAATCATCATTTATTGATATTAAAAATTGATAATGGGTACAATCGATTACATCATTGATAATTCTTTCTAAGATGCTCGGCATGCCACGGATTCTTGAATTCTTCACCTTCTAAAGTCTCAATTCTATAGGTTCCAGGTCGGATAACTGCTGAAATACGACATGTCCTATGCCCTTTGGCCTCAAGTTTGTTGTTCTTCTAAATGACATTTTTAGCACATAATCTCTTTCCTTAGGTTGGTCGGCTTCATCCTTTTGTTATAAAAATGGGTTGTTCGTTGCTGGTAAGCTCCGTTTCTTAATTCAGTATTTTCACATACTTCTTCCAGCATGTCCAAATCCAGTCTTCGCATTAAATCACTTACAGGAGAGTTAAAATTCAACACTCTATAGGATGGAAGACCCAATTCAGTAGGTATTACTGCCTCAGTTCTAAATCCCAGCATATATGGAGATCCTCCAGTAACAGTCCTTGGAGTTATTCGGTATGCCCACAGAACAAAGTGTAACTCATTGCTCTAAATCCCTTGGCATCATCAAGTCTTATTGTCAACCCATTGAGCAGAGTTATATTTGTAACTTCAGTTTTCCCGTTGCTCTGAGGATGACCTGGAGCGGAGTGTAGCTTTTGAATATTGGACTGAGCACAGTAGGTAGCAAATTCTTCATTATCAAACTGTGTGTCATGGTTGATTATAAAGGCATAGGGCAGCCCATATCTATAAATGATATTCTTCCAAATGAATTAGTATACCTTCTCATACGGTATGTCTATCAAGGGTTCTACTTTAACCCATTTTGTAAAGTAATCCACAACAGCAACCAAGTACTTAAATCTTCCTCGAGTGGTTGGAAGTGGCCCGACCAAGTCTATACCCCACATTGAAAATGGCCAAGGTGAAGTGAGGGAAGCCTGTCGAGTCTTGCTAATGCTAGAATACATTTGGCATTTATCACACTTTTTAGCAAAGGCTGCACAATGTGCTCGCATAGTTGGCCAATAGTATCCATGTGTACTAATCCGTTGCAGTAGTATCCTTCCTGATACGTGAGCTCTAAAAGATCCTTAATGCTCCTCCTGGATCAAGTCTGGAACCTTTGATGGATGAACACATCTTTGCAAGTTAACTTTCAATACTCTCCTGTATAAGACTCCTTTATCTAGCACATATATGGAAGCTTTATATTTTAACTTTTTGGCCTCAATCATGTCTTCTGGTAGAGTTACTTCTTCAATGTAAGCTCTAATGGGATCCATCCAAGATAGTCCCTTGTCTACTGCAATAAAACTGATCATTAGGTCTTCATCTATACTCCTATTTACTATAATCTCGATAGGAATAGTTTGTCGAAGCTCAATTCTTGTTGTTGAAGCCAACCGAGCAAGTGCATCTGCTCGGGAATTATCTAGTCTTGGAATTCTGCTCATTTGAACTCATGGCAATGTTGCTATTACTTTCAATGATTTGGCTAAATACGTGGTCATCAATTCTCTTTTATCTCCATACAAGATCAATATTTGATTCACTACCAGCTGGGAATCACTACGCGTTACAACTTGCTCATCATTCAGTGTTTGGGCTAAACTTAAGCCCACAATGAGAGCTTCATATTCTGCTTTGTTATTTGAGGCCTGTAATTAGAACCTCAAAGAATGCTTAATATATATTCCATTTAGAGTGTTAAGTATTATACCTGCTCCACTGCCAATTGCGCAAGATGACCCATCTACGTACAGGTTCCATATTGGGAGATTGCTGTCAAATGCTTGGTCTGTCAAGATCTTATAATGGAATATTTTTCACTTTGCTCCCCCATATTTTTTTGACATCTTCTAGAAGAGGAATCCTATAGGTCGGCGGCGATTTCTTCTCATTCTCCCTTTGATGAAGTTTGATTGGTGGCTTGATCGCCAACATCCCCTTTCGAACCATCTACTCCTGATTCTTGTTTTGCCTGCCTATCTTACTACTCGGGAACCTTGGGGTAAGTGAAATACGCAATAAAATCTGCTATACCTTGGACTTTCAAAGAAGACCTTGGTTCATAAATAATATCATACTCCCCCAATTCTATTTCCCATACATTAATCTACCAGACTTCTCCGGTTTGTGCAAGGCTTTCCTTAGAGGCATATTAGTATACACCACAATGGTGTGGGCTTGAAAATAGGGCTTCATTCATCTGGACGCATCAATCAGTGCCAATGCCAACTTATCCAAGCGTGGGTACCTTCTTTCTGCTCCTCGAGAAGCTTTACTAGTTTAATAGACTGGAATCTGAACCCCATTCTCTTCTCGTATCAAGGCAGAACTTACAGTTGATTCAGAAATAGCTAAATATAAATATAATATTTCCCCCAAAATTGGTCGGGAAAGCGGGAGGGTGGGGGGGGGGGGGGGGGGGGGGGATGATCCCAAGTACTTTTTCAACTCCAGAAAAGCTTGTTCGCACTCGTCCTTCCATTTGAAACTCTTTATAAGTACTTTAAAGAATGGTAGGAACTTGTCAGAAGCTCGGGAGATAAATCTTTTTAGTGCTACTTCTCTTCCAGTTAACCTTTGTACGTCCTTTTTGCAAGTAGGGGACTGCATTTTAATCAATACCTTGATTTTGTCTGGGTTTGCTTCAATTCCTCTATGGTTTACTATATACCCAAGAAACATTCCTTGATGTACTTCAAACACGCACTTGGTCGGGTTTAATATTATCTGGTGCTTTTCTAGCTGGTTAAAAGTTTGATTGAGGTCGGCAATATGATTGGACGCTTTTTTACTCTTTGTCAGCATATCATCCACATAGACTTCCATATTTTTACCTATTTTTTCCTCAAATACTTTATTCACCAATCTCTGATAAGTGGCACATGCATTTTTCACACCAAATGGCATAACATTATAATAGTAAGTTCCTCAGGGGGTAGAAGTGCTCTCTCTGTCCTCGGGCTTCATTTTGATCTGGTTATAACCATAATAGGCATCCATGAAACTCAGTAGTTCATGTCTCGATGTAGAATGCACAAGCTGATCAATTCGTGGCAAAGGAAAATGATCCTTTGGGCATGCTTTATTCAAATCTATGAAGTCTACACACATTCTCCACTTATTCTTCTTCTTCTTGACCATAACTACATTAGCCAACCAATCTGGATACTTCACTTCATTAATAAAAGTAGCTTTTTGAAGCTTTTCAACTTCCTCCTATATTGCTTGATTCTTCTCGGGGCTAAACACTCTTCGCTTCTGCTTTACAGGTTTGTCCTCTTTGTTAACATTGAGTTCATGGCAAAGAAGGTTAGGTTCAATCCATGGAATATCTCCGTGACTCTATGTGAACACACATGCTTTATCTGTCTAAGAAAATTTACTAGTTCCTGTTTAAGAATAGGAACCAGCGTTGTTCCTATTTGATTGGTGCGTCTTGGATTATTATCGCCTAACACAATGCTTTATGTTGCCTCAACTATCTGTCCCTTTACCAATTCCATTTCCTCCATTGGATCTAAAGTTTCAACCTTGGATTCTTCATCACGATCAAAGGTGTCTACTTTTTGGTCGCCCTTTACAATGCCTACTCCAAAGTTGGTCGGGAACTTCAAACATTGTAGGACTATAGATGGCACAACTTTGAACTTCTTCAACCCTACTCTTTCCATAATCATGTTATAGGCCGAATGAACATTTTTGTCCATTATAAAGAATCGTATCTTCTCTGTTCGTCTGGATGGCCACGTGTTGATCAACACATCCACCTTAATTGTTCCCAAAGGGAATAGCTTCTTTCCAGAAAAACCTATTAAAGGTTTGTGGTAGGGCTCCAATTGGCTGAGCTTAAAATCCAGACTTTGAAAGCAAGGATAAAGTATAATATCTGCCGAGCTGCCATTATCGACTAGTACTCTGGAAATAATGATATCATGCTTTCTGACTTTGATTACTAGAGGATCATCATGGGTGTAAGGACATAATTTAATAAATGTCCGGGGTAGAATCTAGGAATTTTTTATTTTCTCCTAGATCACAGTTTGAATATCTGATACCGCTACATTCAGCACGTCGACACGATCATCCTCGACGGCCTTTATCCGAATTCAATGCACCCAGTATCTTTACGTGCATCATGTTACATGCGATGTGCTGCTCAGCTCATTCCCACTACTCCACTACACTTTATCGGTAAAATGTTTTATTGGAGCTTTAAATATTTGCATAAATATTTTGGAATTTTTTTGAAAATTATTTTTGAAGTCTGGATTAATTTTTTTATCAAAAGTAGAATTTTTTCTAAGTGTAGAAGCGAAGTTCCTTGAACGACGAGCTCGTTCAAACGACTTTAAAAGTCGTTCACACGAGATAGGCATGTCGCGCGATCTCGTTCGAACGACTTCTGTCCTTCGTTCGAGCGACATGGCTATCTCGTTCGAACGACCCACCGCCTCGATTTTCGTATAAATATTCGTTCTCCTTCTACACGGTTTTTAAGTCTTTCTACAATCTCAAATTTCTGCGAAAACTGTCCAGAATAAGACTTCATCTTTTTAAGGTTTTCTAAACCTTTTTGATTCACAAAACCATTCCCATATATGTGTGTGAATCTTTAAACCTTCAAGAGGATTTTTTACTCATCTGGAGTAATTTGTGAGGAAGCCGTTCTCTTCTTCATTGCTGCCCTCTTGGAAAGGGATAGTTCCAGCCGCCGACAATAGAACCGACACTCGAGGGTATTTATGTGTCACATATTTTCATTGTAATCCGTGTAAGCCGTTCTCTTACAAAATTATAGTGAAAATAAAAGGTTTTGCCCCTTTGGGGGATTTTTCCTCATTTGTGTGTGTTTGATTGTTCTTGCTTGATTTTAGCATCATCAATCACACCTAGATGCATGAGTAGGACTTAATTGATAAAAATTGAATTTAATTAAATAACTTCCTTATTTAAATGCAAGCGCACTCTTCTCAAATTGGTATCAGAGCCAGTTACACAACTTTACCTTGTAATTGTTCCGCAAATTTTTTCTAAGATATCGATTTTCTGAAAAATTGATTTTTGAAAATGAGTGTGTTCATAATGGAGAAGTTATATAATAAAATGCCAGTTTTTGACAGGACAAACTATGCATATTGGAAATACCGCATGAGATCTGCGTTAAAAGCCATTGATGAACGTGTCTGGATTTTGGTTGAAAGAGGGTGGACACCTCCCTTCGTCACTCTTGAAAACGTGACCAATTTAAAACCTGTTACTACATGGACTGAAGATGAATTTAAATGGTCATCTTTTAATTCTAAGGGTTTAAATGCTATTTCTGGGTCTGTCACTCCTGATGAGTTCAAACGCATAATGACGTGCACCACGTCAAAAGAGGCATGGGATGTTTTGCAACTTACCCATGAAGGAACCAATGCTGTGAAAGAGTATAAACTGCAAAATTTAACAACTCAATTTGAAATAATCACCATGCTTGAATCAGAATGTTTTGATGAATTTTATGCTAGACTATCTGATATAGTTAACACTAGCTTTAATCTTGGTGAACACATTCCTAATGCTAGAGTTGTTAAAAATATTCTTAGATCACTGCCTAAGCGTTTTATCCCTAAAGTCACTGTGTTAAATTCTATGGGTAATTTAAATACGCTTAAATTGGAGGAACTTGTAGGAGACTTGCAAACGTATGAAATTGATATGTTTCCTAAATCTGTCAAGTCTAAAGATAAGGGAATTGCACTTAATGCCAAGGAGAGAAAGAGTGAGGGGTCGGCAAGAAAGAGGGGAGAGTCATCCTAGAAAAAGAGAGTCAGATACGTCAGATTCTGAGTATGATTTTGACCTAGATGATTTTTGCCCTTTTTGCTAAAAATTTCAAAAGAATTCTCAAATTCAAGAAAAATGGTAGTTTTAAAGATAAAAAGAAGTTTGAGAAAAGTAATTTTGAAAAGAAAAATGATTTTTTTTAAAGATCCTCCTAAGAAGGAAAGTGAGAGATGCTTTGAGTGCTACGGTAGGGGTCATAGAACTTTTGAGTGAGCTACCAGGTTGAACAGAGAAAAGGGCAAAGTTGTCCTTAATGCTACCCTTAGTGACGACAGTGAGGTCGAGTCGGCGGATTCTGGAGATGAGTCACCGCATGAGTGTAACTTCACCTCATTCATGGCTAGTAATGTGAGTACTTCTAGTGATCCTCACGACGATGAGGATGCTGCTTCACAGGGACACCTCGACAGTGAGAGCGATGTGAGTGAGGGGGAGGATGACACAAGTGAGAGCGAGAGTGATCTTCAAGGCGCCTACGTCGATCTTTATTCTGAGTCATTCAAAACTAAAAAGCATAACAAAGCGTTAGTTCTTAGGATCATCGCGTTAGAGAAAGATTTAAGAAAAGCAAGAGAGAGAGTCCTCCACCTGCACTACCTTAAGAGAGAGAGAGTCTGCCTGTGTTGAGAAGGAGAATTTGTTTAGAGAGAGAGAGAGAGGTGTTTTTAGAAAGAGAGAGGGGACTTGACTAAACAAGTGTCTAGTCTTACGAGTGAGCTCCATTACTCCGTGGAGATTGGAAGAAACTTGAAGCCTTTGTAGCCCAACTTACTCATGATCTGGAAGGAGCACGGGAAGTCAAGGTACAAATCGAGGACAGATCTAGGAAGATGGGAAAGATTCTCCTCGGCCCCACTTTAGGCTTTGGTGATAGGCAGGGAATAGGTTATGATGGTTCCTCCACGTCCTAAATTGCACCTGGACCAGTTCCTGAGTTTACTACGACTCCTTATGGCCATTATCAAAAATCTCGAAGGAGAGTTCGATCAAGAAAAGAAAACCAAGGTCCGCCTTTGACTGTGTTTGTTTGTACATATTGCAAAAGAAAAGGTCGCCTCAGGGAGTTTTGCTATAGTATGGGTCGGACACGACGTACTACTGCTCCACCATAGCGTACTGATGATTTTACCAGTCTGAGAGAGCGAGTTGAGTTTTTAGCTGCCACATCACAGAGTTTGATGGAGGAATTCTGACTAATGTCTTTACCGTCAGTGAATACTTCTCACATTCCGACAAAAACCAACAATAATAAAGGTAAACAAAAGGTCACCACTTCATGGGTACCTAAGAAAGATAAAAAGGCCTTTGTTGTTCATGTCGCTCTTAAAGCACATAATACCTCACAGTGGTATTTTGATAGTGGGTGCTTCAGACATATGACAGGTGATGCCTCATTTTTTATTTCTCTTGAGGATTATCAGGATAGTAGAGTCACCTTTGGAGATGGGAGCAAGTCTAGCATTGTAGGACGTGGTACTGTAGAGTTACCAGGATTTTCTAAGCTAGAGAATGTTTTGTGCGTCAAAGGTTTGAAAGCAAACCTTCTCAGCATTAGCCAGCTGTGCGACGCTGACTTTGCCGTAAAGTTTAACCGGGACGCGTGTAAGGTCTATAATCAAGTCAATAAACTTTTAGTGCGAGGGGTGAGGACAAAGTATAATTGCTATGGGACTGAGCCCACATCCTCACTTATCTGCAACAGCGCCACGATCACTCCTATGGATCTATGGCACCAACGTCTAGGTCATGTGAACATTAGAGATTTAACTCGTTTAGCTAAAAAGGACCTAGTAAATGGCTTACCATCACTTGGAAAGCCAACTTCGACGGTTTATGGACTCTATCAGTTGGGAAAACAAATTCGTAGCCCCCATAGGAAGTTGTATTCCATTACCACCTCTCGTATGTTTGAGCTTATTCACATGGATCTTATGGGTCCTACTCGTACTGAGAGTCTGGGTGGTAAGAGGTATATCCTCGTGATGGTAGATTATTTCTCCAAATACTCGATTATAGGTTTCCAGAGGGAGAAATTTGATACTGTGGAGTTTTTAACGACCAAGTGTCGTGTCCTGCAAAATCAACATGGAGTCACTATTAACAGGATACGTAGTGACAACGGCACTGAATTTAAGGAAGTAAAAGTAGATCTTTACCGTGATAGCATTGGGATCAAACATGAGTTTTCTATTGTGAAGACTCCTCGGCAAAATGGAACTATTGAGAGAAAAAATAGGACGATCCAGGAAATGGCTAGATATATGCTTCTAGGTCGTAAGGTTTCTAGGAGATTTTTGGCAGAGGCAGTGTCTACTGCATGCCATACGGTGAATAGGGTTTATCTACGTCCACACACTCATAAGACGCCTTATGAATTGTGGACTGGCAAGAAACCCAACCTTGCATATTTTCGTATTTTTGGGAGTAAATGCTACATCTTACGGGATAGAGAGCAATTAGGAAAGTTTAAATCCCAAAGCGACGAGGGAATACTATTCGGATATTTATCGAATAGTAGAGCGTACCGAGTTTTTAACCTGAAGAGCTCTAAGGTTATGGAGTCAATAAACGTCACCGTGTAAGATGACGAACTTTCGACGTTTATTAATTCTAGCCTTCAGTGTGTGGATGAGGATGTTTCTGGCAGTAATTTACTTGTACCTCACACACACTCTGTGGACCCTACTCCTGTGTTAGGGGAAACACCTGCTTGGGTTCGCAAGAGTCATGACCCTTCTGCCATTATTGGTGATCCCACTCTAGGGGTTAAGACTCGTGCTCAGCTAGAGAACGTTGTTAGCCATTTATGCTACACGTCCAAAGTCGAGCCCAAGAATCACAAAGAAGCACTCAAGGATGAACACTGTATATCTGCTATGCAGGATGAGTTGCTTCAGTTTAAAAAGAATAATGTCTGGGAACTTGTCCCCCGACCTAGTGAGACTAATGTGATAGGTACCAGTTGGATTTTCAAGAATAAAATGGATGAAAATGGTACCATTATAAGAAACAAGGCTAGGTTGGTCGCTCAAGGCTACACACAGATAGAAGGTGTAGACTTTGGGGAGACATTTGCTCCTGTTGCAAGGCTTGAGTTCGTCCGCTTACTAATCGCCATCGTATGTCATCTGCGCTTCAAGTTATATCAGATGGATGTCAAGAGTGCCTTTCTAAATGGCATTCTACTGGAGGAGGTTTACGTGGAATAACCGAAAGGGTTTGAAGAGCCTAAGCACCTGGAGCACGTCTACTATCTGAGGAAATCCTTGTATGGTTTGAAGTAAGCACCCGGTGCTTGGTACGAGAGGCTTACTTCCTATCTCTTAGCCCGTGGCTTCAAGAGAGGGGGAGTTGATATGATGTTATTCGTCAGGAGTGATGACGGTGCTATTTTGGTTGCTCAGGTCTATGTGGACGACATAGTCTTTGGATCCATGTGCTCCCAACATGCTCATCACTTTGAGGAGGAGATGAAAAGTGAGTTTGAGATGAGCATGGTTGGTGAGCTTACTTTCTTCCTTGGTCTCTAGGTTCGTCAGCTAGAGGATGGGATGTTCATTTCCTAATCTAAGTATGCTAGAGAGCTAGTGAATAAATTTGGGTTAGGCTTCGCTAAGCATGCACGTACACCTATGAATACCTCTACCAAGCTTAGTAAAGACACTTCAGGCAAGGACGTAGAGCAAACCTTGTATCGGAGTATGATAGGTAGTCTCCTCTACTTGACTGCCAATCGTCCCGACATAGCCTTTAGTGTTGGAGTCTGTGCGCGATATCAGGCATCCCCGAAAGAGTCACATTTACTTGCTCTAAAACATATTATTAAATACGTGAGTGGGACTCTCTCATATGGTATTTGGTATTCCTTTGATACCGATGACCGTTTGTCCGCCTATTCGGATGTCGATTGGGTCGGGGATGTAGATGGTTGTAGGAGTACTTCTGATGGGTGTTTCTATTTTGGTTCTGATCTTGTCTTCTGGATGAGCAAGAAGCAAAACTCCATCTCTTTATCCACCGCGGAGGCTGAGTACATCGTCGCCGGTAGTTGTTGCACGCAACTCTTATGGATGACGTAAATATTGGAGGATTATGGGATTTCACAGGACACCATGACTATTTCCTGTGATAATACGAGTACGATACACATATCCCGCAATTCAGTCCAACATTCGAGCACAAAGCACATCAGGATACACGAGCACTTTATACGTCAGTTAGTTGAGGAGAAAGTCGTATCTCTGAGTTTCGTACCCACCGACCGTCAGTTAGCCGATATTTTCACGAAACCTTTAGATGCCCTTAGATTTGAGTCTTAGGAAGTCTTTGGGGATTTTCACAGTTGACTGAGGGGTTGGTCTATGACTAGGATAGGATGCTTTTTCATGTTTATATCATATGCTTTCTATTGCTAGTTTGTTTTATATGTACTATTAATTTGTATTATTTATTTTTTATTTTTTTTTTAAAAAAATCCAAAAAGATTTTCGTTTTTATAAAAATTTAGAAAAGCACAAAAATATTTTTGTATTTTATTTGCACCTTTTATGAATGAGAATTTAAGATAGCCGAGTCACAAATTCATTCCATTTATCCATGTGACTGTTTGATAGATATTTGAGACGTTACATCATTTAATCCACGTGCTTTACATTATTTGGAGTCTTTGAGATGTGCTTAGTGATATCTTTCTACATGTTTGACTCCTATCTCCTTTATTTCACACATGCACGGCTATATTTGATTATTGTACTTGTCTATCACATATTGGCTTGAGTGTTTCCATCTCAATTCTGTCTATACAACTAACAATATGCAATAAAACTTGACAAGATTGGAATGCATGTAAAAATTATTTTGGTGAGACTGTGTGTTTATTTAAAAACGGGGAAGGACTGCGAAAGGTTCATTTAGCCTTTGCGATTCTAAGCCACCGTTAAAAGGACCTAAAAAATTGAGGAATTTTATTATCCGGGTCCAAAGAGGTTAAAAGAGCCCGAAAAAATTAAAGGCAATGAAAAGAAATATATGCCAAATATGGGCCATTAGGTTTCACCATCAATTCTCCAAAGTTTGAGAATTTAGATCGCCTCTATACAAATATAAATCTGAGGGAGTTTGGTTGGAGAATATAGACGGGTTTGCACTTCCCTGAAAGTCTTGAAAAAGCATGACATAGTTTTGGACGTTATTGGTGAGGAAATTACTTTGAGCTTTTATTTGTTGATTTGATTGAGTCATTGTCTCATATTACCATATTTTTACACCAAAGGAAGATTTTGAGTTCATTCGTTAGGAATATCTGATATTCATCGTGCACATACGTCATCTTTGTATGCATTGATTTTCCTCTCGAATTTGATCACACCCCTTCATTTTCGCTATCATCGACATGGTTGTTTTTGTGTTCTTTCATGGTGTGATTCTTTGTTGTATATTATGTGTGAGAAATTTTGAAAAATGCAAAAATAGCAGTTTATTCCCGTGTGTCATTCTCCACGTGCATTCATTTATGCTTCTCATATCTGTCTATTTGGGGACAACATAAAAAAGGGGAGAAAAATTATGGGGGAGATTTGTTTTGGTGTTTGGTTGATTTATGAATGATTTGCTTAAGCTTAATTTGATTTGATCATCAATTTTTGCATATCATTATATTTCAAACTGTTGTTTGTCACGGGTATTTGCTTTAGCTCATGTGTGTAGGTACAACATTGTTCATTATGGGACTGCACACCCTGATGAGAAAAGCTTTGGAAGTTTCTGGAGAGTTGAAGATTTGAAAGACATGTCATTTAGTATTCTCAGTTTGAGGGTTTAATGGGGATATTATCTTGTATGTCATTTGATTGCATAATTCGGATTTTTTATGTATGTACCGGCATAGACATAGGGGGAGATTTGTAAGGACAAAATTTTATAAATGTCCGGGGTAGAATCTAGGAATTTTAGTTTTCTCCTAGATCACAGTTTGAATGTCTGATACCACTACATTCGGCACGTCAACACGATCATCCTTGACGGCCTATATCCGAATTCAATGCACCCAGTATCTTCACGTGCATCATGCTACATGCGACGTGCTGCTCAGCTCATTGCCACTACTCCACTACACTTTATCGATAAAATGTTTTATTGGAGCTTTAAATATTTGCATAAATATTTAGGAATTTTTTTGAAAATTATTTTTATAGTCTGGATTAATTTTTTATCAAAAGCAGAATTTTGTCTAAGTGTAGAAGCGAAGTTCCTTGAACGACGAGCTCGCTCAAATGACTTTGAAAGTCGTTCGCACGAGATACGCATGTCGCGCGATCTCGCTCGAACGACTTCTATCCTTCGTTCGAGCGACATGGCTATCTCGTTCGAACGAGCCACCGCCTCATTTTTCGTATAAATATCCGTTCTCCTTCTACACATTTTTTAAGTCTTTCTGCAATCTCAAAATTCTGCAAAAATTGTCCAGAATAAGACTTCATTTTTAAGATTTTCTAAACCTTTTTGATTCACAAAACCATTCCCATATATGTGTGTGAATCTTTAAACCTTCAAGAGGATGTTTCACTCACCCGGAGTATTTTGTGAGTAAGCCATTCTCTTCTTCACTGCTGCCCTACTAGAAAGAGATAGTTCCAGCCGTCGACAACAGAACCGACACCCGAGGGTATTTCTGTGTCATATATTTTTATTGTAATCCGTGTAAGCCGTTCTCTTACAAAATTATAGTGAAAATAAAAGGTTTTTCCCTTTGGGAGATTTTTTCTCATTTGTGTGTGTTTGATTGTTCTTGCCTGATTTTATCATCATCAATCACACCTAGATGCATGAGTAGGACTTAATTGATAAAAACTGAATTTAATTAAATAACTTCCTTATTTAAACGCAAGCGCACTCTTCTCAATGGGTGTACAATACTCCTGAGAGGTAATTTTAGAGATGCCGATCACTAGCTTGTTTTTGTTGACCTTCCTCAGTCGATCTTCTTCGGCTAGATTAATCCTCTGTATATAGGAATAATCTTTTGCCTCATTGAGGTAAGCTTTTCGTTCTGCAGTATGGTCACCTCCTTTTGTGTCTCCATCTGTAATCATTTGACAATCAAAAGAACCAAAACTGGGCATGAATACCTCACATTCTAGTTGCCTAGGTTTTTTGTGTAGGTCGGGATCATCCTCTTGATCATATTCATGAGTTATATTTTTCTCATCTCTGAGTTTGCAAGGAGACTTTGACCTTCATCGATCTCCTTCATTATTCTGTCGATCAACAAAGTGTTTATGTTTCCCTCTTCGAATGAGAGTTTTAATCTCATTCTGAAGGGCTATGCAACGATCTGTCGTGTGACTGTGGTCTTTATGAAATTCATAGTATCTAGATTTATCCCTCTTGATAGGGGTGCTCCTCAACTTCTCAGGCCAACGTACATCTTTATTATGTTTTATTTCCTCCAATACATGGTGAATACCCATCGTTAATGGAGTGTAATTGTTGTACAGCTGAAGTCGATCAATAATCCCTTTTCTTCTTTGATTCCTTGTGCTCCTTGGAATCTTTGTGATCCTTTTTATCATATTTCCCTTTAACTTTTACCTCCGAGCTCCGTTTGGTTGCCATTGCCTCCTCGACGTTCATGATCTTGTCCGCCTTAGCCATTAATTCTATCATTATATTTGGGGGGATCTTTAGCAAGTGTATAGTAGAGTTTCTCGGGGAGCAATCCACTCATAAGAGCAGTAATAGCTGTCTTTTCCTCATAGTCAACAACCTCTAATTTTTCATTATTGAATCGAGTGATGTAATCTCTGGTACTTTCTCCCATATTTTGCCTCACAGTGAGAAAATGAGCAACTCGATTTACTGGTTTAGATCCAAAGCAGAAGTAACTTATAAATTTCTCGGTAAGCTGATAGAAACTAGAAATTTGCCCCCAAGGAAGACTGTTATACTAGATCTGAGCAGGTCCTGTAATTATCCCTATGAATGCCTTGCATCTCATCTCTTCATGGACGACATAAATGTCAGCTGATGCCTGATACTGCTCTATATGAAGGACAAGATCAGTTTTCCCATTATATTTGGGTGTTACTACAGGAGCTTTAAACTTTGAAGGTGCAGGAAAATCCACAATAGCTTGTATGAAAGGAGATCATTTCACAAAGGTTCTTTGCAAAAGGTTATTGGATTTAGCCATATCTCCCAATCTATCTTCCAATTAGTGGATGGAACCCTTCGATGCATTGTTACCAGCATCATATCTGCGCGTTGCAGCTTTTTCATTCCGACTAGCTATTTGTGCTGAACTTTCTTCCTGTGATTATTGCTCGGTGCGGGCAATTCGTCGGGCATCTGATCTAGACTGGACCGAACCTTCCCTTTGATAGATTGATCATAGAGTATTTCTCAATAATGCCCTGGGAACATTTCTATTCCTTCTAGGTCCCAAATGGTCAAAAGGGAATGCCTGTCTTAGCCTCTCTAAGGCACTCAATCTTTCAGGAGTAAAAGACTGATCATCATAGGGCCCCGATGTTCTGAGAGAAGAACTTTCTCCTGGAAGATAGGAGATATCTCTAATAGTCTTGGATTGGCCATGTCTACTGCTTCTTAAAGGAAATGGTGGCATATTTCCACGTTCAGATAAGGAAGGTGGCCTGGCTTGCAGGGTTTACGCTAACTGCCTTATGGTATCCTGCATATCCTCTTGTCCTCTGGCGAGACTAGCCAGGATTCCAATCAAATCAATGGAATAGAAAGAACAGGTGGTATGCCATCATTCCTGGCATTTGATTCAGGAATATCAGTCATGTTGAATAAGTGAATGAGTGAAAACGTTTCGAACACGTTCCCACAAACGACGCCAATTTATAAATGCAAAAAACTCGACTGTATTTAATTATTTGATCACAGATAAATAAGTAAATAAATGAGATATAAAAGGTTTTAAAGTTATTCGGCTAAAGGGAAACACTACACCAAAAATAGGAATCTGGCATGGTTTAAAACTGTGCCAGATCAAATCTGGCACGGTTTTGAATTGTGCCAGAATCAGGTGTTCCAAAATGACCATATTTTTCTGGGACGGTTTAAAAGTGTGCAAGATTTGACCAAACAGGAACACTTCTGGCACACTTTTAAACCCTGCCAGAATTTGATATTTCTGGCACACTTTTGGCAGAGTTTTGAATTTTGCCAAATTGAACACATTTTGATAAACTCTTGGCACAGTTCAAAGCCGTGCTAAAATTTGATACACTTTTGGCATGATTTTGAACTGTGCCAAATTTTTGGATAAAAGAAAAAAAAAATTATTTGAAAACAAGAAAATTCACAAATTGCAAATCTTTCACGTTGTTAATAAACTAATGTACATACAAACTTCAAAATATTATAAGTCTTTAGTAGTTCACAGACAAAAAAAAATTGGGCAAATTTTCGTCTATTTTTTGGACATTCTAAAACCTGCTAATATAAAACCTGCGTAACATAAAGCCCGCACGGCCACAAAATATAACAATAAACTTACAAAAGCCTGCACGACCATAAAATTTAACAATAAAATTACTAAAGCCCGCAGGGCCATAATACAAAAAAATAGAATCATGAATCGTTGTTGTAAACCATTGAGTTCTTTGTGTGTTCCACATGAATAAATGCTAACGATAAAATGTTATCCTGCAAAAAAAATAGGATATAAAAAAATACGATATTAGTAACCAAGTAATTTATAAAAAAAGCTTACTTAAGCTAAAAATTACATATAGGAGTTGCAATTATTTTGAAAAATTATGGCTTGTTTTCAAGGCAAATCTACATATTTTGAAATTATCGTCATATTCTCAAACCGAGAGACCCGCGAC
The DNA here is from genome assembly GCA_949130495.1 of Sambucus nigra. Lineage (NCBI taxonomy): Eukaryota > Viridiplantae > Streptophyta > Magnoliopsida > Dipsacales > Adoxaceae > Sambucus > Sambucus nigra. The sequence goes on from OX422216.1 coordinate 332,397,369, forward strand.
TACTTGATTAGTTCGTACAAGTTACATTGGTCCCGTGCGAAGTGTTCGTGCCTCTTACGGGGCCGTTTGGGGGTTGGTTTGGGTTTTCACCCTCAAACGGCTTGTTTTCAAGCCTAATCTATATATTTTGAAATTATTGTCATATTCTCAAACCGGGAGACCTGTGACTACGCGGTCAGTTCGTACAAGTTACATTGGTCCCGTGCGAGGTGTTCGTGCCTCTAACGGGGTCGTTTGGGGACTGGTTTGGGTTTTCACCCTCAAATGGCTTGTTTTTAAGTCTAATCTAGATATTTTCAAATTATCGTCATATTATCAAATCGGGAGACCCGTGACTGCGTGATCAGTCCGTACAAGTTACATTGGTCCCGTGCGATGTGTTCGTACTTCTTACGGGATCGTTTGGGGGATGGTTTGCGTTTTCACCCTTCAACGATTTGTTTATAAGCCTAATCGATATATTATCAAATTATCATCATATTCTTAAATCGAGAGGCCCGTGACCACGCGGTCAGTTCATACAAGTTACATTGGTCCCGTGCAAGGTGTTCGTACCTCTTACGGGGCCGTTTAGGGTCTGGTTTGGGTTTTCACCCTCAAACGGCTTTTTTTCATGCCTAATCTACATATTTTGAAATTATCATCATATTCTCAAACTGGGAGGCCCACGACCACGTGATCAGTTCATACAATTTACATTGGTCCCGTGCAAGGTGTTCGTTCCTCTTACGGGGCCGTTTGGGGGCGGGTTTGGGTTTTCACCCTCAAACGACTTGTTTTCAAGCCTAATCTACATATTTTGAAATTATCATCATTATCTCAAACCGGGAGGCCCGCGACTATGCGGTCAGTTCGTAAAAGTTATATTGGTCCCGTGCGAGGTGTTCGTGCCTCTTATGGGGCCATTTGGGAGTTGGTTTGGGTTTTCACCCTCAAACGGCTTGTTTTCAAGCCTAATCTACATATTTTGAAGTTATTGTCATTATCTCACATCGAGAGGCCCACGACTACTCGATCAATTCCTATGAGTTACGTTGGTCCCGTTCGAGGTGTTAGTTCCTCTTACGGGGTCATTCGATGGTTGGTTTTGTTTTTTACCCTTCAACGGCTTAAGGGGGTTTTGTTTTACGAATCTTGGTTACATGGGATGTTTGGTTTTAGTACCTAGTATATAATTGAATATTAAAGTGAGCGTGTGCATGTGTAGAATGTGGAATGATGTTTAAGTTTGAGTTGATGATGTCCGTAGTTCAATTGTGAATTATGTAATGTGAGATTGAAGTTTAGAGTTTGGTAAAATTTAGAGCTTTGACAGGATGTTATATATATATAACAACCTTGTTATATGTACATATAACAGGGGTGTTATATGTACGTACATATAATAACTATTTATGTTATATATATATATATATATATAGCCTCGTCAAAGCTCTATTGATGTAGCAACATGAAACACACCTTTTACAACCTCGTCAAATCTCCCTTCTTCATACATATCAGCTTTGAACAGTCTCAAATGATCATTGCCTCCAAACAATGTTAATAGATGGAAAGACGCTATTGAGAATTATAGATAAGATCACATTGTTCAGTGGAAGATTTGAATTCATTTCATCAAATATGATTCCAACTAATGACTACCAAATTCTATATTGACAAATCTACCAGGTAAATAAGTGGATTTGGTACATGTGTAGGGCATTCCTTGGGTGGAAACATAGATAAGATCACATTCGTGAGTGGAAGATTTGTATTCATCATATGATATTCTAGAAGGCATATTTGGCCCTTTGAATTCATGACAACCCAAACCATATTAAAGTCTCCCATAACAACAAGAGGGCTATCATAGGATGATATAAAGTTAATGATGGAGGACCGTATTGCCAAGCGAGATGAGGCCCATATTGCCAAGCGGGATGAAAACCAGAGAGATAAAAGGAGATAAAAGAATTATTTTAGTGAAAATATGCATATTATAACTTGTAATATGCACTGTAATATGCATATTACAACAATTAACTGTAATATGCATATTACAGTTGTAATACTCACTGTAATATGCATATTACAGTGCATATTACCGTGCATATTACAACTGTAATATGCATATTACAGCAGTTTTAGGGGGTCGTCGGCGTGTTTTAGCAGCAAATGGCAACAGCTGCACAGTCCCGTGGGCACGGTTTAGCAGCATCCTGCGAGGGCATGCGTAGATTGTGAATATTAAGATTACTATAAGGACGTGGGTTGTATGGTGGCGGCGAAGGAGCAGGACTATTATCAAAAGAGTTTCCATCATATTTGTTCTATTGTAAATGATATGTTAGATATATAGCACGACTGAAATTCTACAACACATACGAGATAGTAGCAATATGATGTATAATTCTTACATAAATCTAGAGGTGGAAATAAGTTCCTGTGGTTTCCATCCATTGAAAGGGTTGTTTTGCTACGTTTTTGTGGAAAATTTAAGGCGTAAGATTACTAAGGTAATCGTCCAAATCAAATCAATCCAAGCTCTAATGTGAGAATTTGAACTTACAGATCAGTAAAAGGTAAACTAGCCAGAATTACAGACATCATGAGTAGTTCAAAAAATTTGAACAAAAAATTTAGCAACAAGTGGCACCTCACAGGGTTGAAATATTCAACAACGAACTGAAGGAATTAGGAAGTTCTCAACTAAAGTTGTTGAGAGAGAGATCCCTACATTACAGGTGTGTCAATGCAACACATAGAACATTAGAAGTAGTAAAGAGACACCTCTTAATAACAACACAATTTATGTAACATTAAGAAACATAAAAATGAGTAGGGAGTTGTAAATTAAGACATAAACTCCTACATCCAGTCACACTAGAAGAAATCACGAGTGGAGATTTAAAATGTCAATGTTACATTTATATTTTTAAGAATGAGATTTCACCCCAAATCCTTTATGAGAACCTTATTAGGGTTCCTGCATGGTCTATTTAATTTCCAACTAGAAACTTATGAAGTGCTAAAATAATGATAAATTCTAAAATGACAACAATCTGTATTCAGATTCCAAGAAAACAATTTCATCAATATTCCTGGTTTCAAACTAACAACTCATATTAAGACATGGTAGTAACCGTGGCACAAAGTGACAATAAAATAATGACAAATGCAAATAATTTGCTTTTACACAAGCAGACAATAAATCCATTGGTATAATACCTGGCATTATGTTCGAACTATGGCTTAAAGACAACAGAGACATTAATGTTGGTCATCAAGCCTTGATTCTTGAAAATTGGAAACGATGTCACATATGAGAAAATAAGTAATAAAGACTGGCAAGATATCACATATGAGAAAATACCACCTTATTGTGGTAAATGCTTTAAGCTAGGTCGCAATGTAGACGCCTGCTTAATTAAAAAAATATTGTTGTTCATCAGAAAGTTTTTAGTAAAACCGAAATGAGATGTAACGTACTAGTAAGAAAGTTAGAAGGACTTTCATGTACCACTCCGGTCTCATGGTTGATGCAAGTCATGTTGATTCGAGAATGGAAACCTTAGCTATAAGAGAGGGGTTGAGACTTTGTAAGGAGAGGAATTTTACGAAAGTGGATGTTGAGAAAGTGTTATGTACAGTAATACTTTTTTTCCCTGATGGAAAAAAAACATTGATTATATTAATATTCAAGTGAAGGTAAAAAAAAGGAGAATTCATATCCTTCAAATAAAAGAAAAATAGTTGCAGCATCTTGTAGAATAAAATTATGCAATTTGCAGGTTAAAATGTGACTATTCTGAAAGGTCAAAGTTGGAGGGGACAATTGGTTTCGAGTGAGTTGAAAAAAAAAATTTATCACAGGCGTATCCGTTTCATGTCACTCTCTAGGACATTTGCATCATTTTTATTACCCTCAATAGAAGTGACTGCGAGCCCTTGGATATTATCATCAGGAACAACAATGTATCTATCAGATAGTGAGACGAAAATTTTCCCTGATGATAGATCAATTTTAGAAGATTCTATTTATTGTCCACTAGATCCATCCGCACTCAACACCTCTATAATCTTGGGAACGTGTCGGTCTATAGAATCCACGTGCCCAAGCTGTCCATTTGTACCTCTTCCCCAAGAAAATAAATTCTCTTTCAATAACATCTAGGGTAGGCCTCCATCCGCACGAAATCTGAATCATTTTCTTGTTATGAGGAAATTGAACATTCATGGGGGAACAATGGTCATGGTTGTCGCCAACACCAACTTGCCCAAACTTATTCCATCCCCATCCGAATAGTTTTTCATCAGATTTCAATGCCATGGTGTGTCTCCAACCACCCGAAATCTGAGATATAAAGTGCTCACGCAAGGCTTGGATCTTATGAGGGATGAGATGTCTTTAAATCCCCATGTACTAGTTGACCATATTTCCTCCACCCATAAGTGTATAAACCACCATGAGAACAAGCAGATATCGTATGTCGCCATCCACATGTGACCAGAACCATTTTCTCTACATCAACAGTTGAGACTTTCTACGAAACTAAGTGGTCATTTCTATCACCTAAGCCCAATTTTCCATATATGCCCCAGCCCCAACCATATATCTCACCATCTACTATAACAACAGCTGAGTGTTTGGTCCCATCAACAACCATTTGGATAGATACTCCTTAAAAGGCATCAATTTTTTATGGCACAAAAGAATACTCAGTGGATCCTAGACCCAGTTGACCATTTTGATTCTGTCCCCAACTTTGCACCTCGCCCTCCTTAGTCATTGCCAAATAATAGTTGTCCCCTTAAGAAACTTGCCTTATTCGTAGACCATATAATGGTTTGATGGGCTGAGGAGTAAACAAGTCACTAGAGTTTCCATGACTCAGCCTCTTAAAATACCCATTCCCAATTATATTCTTCCACCCGCGACTCTGAATATGAAGTCGTATGGTCAGCTCCACAAGTAACAGACACTATTTCCTGGTCATCTAAGGCACTCACTTGAGTAGGAGAAAGTCGATCTTCAACATCCCCATGGCCTAGTTGACCATCTTCTCCCCGTCCCCATGAGTAAACAACATTTCTAAAAAGGAGAGCAATGGAATGAGTAGCACTAGTGGAGATGAGAAGTAGTCATTGTGTCATGTGGGCACACTACTACTTGCTCCTTCCCTTTCCATCTCTCTAGTTCGGCAGATTCAAAACTATCTACATTCTTTCTCTACTCCTGCTGGGGAATTTATAGTGTGATTCGGATGTAGAGTAATTTGTTAGCTAAAGAAATTCGTGTAGGCTAACATTTTCAAAGAACATAGAAGTGTTAAGGATAATTTGTTAGCTAAAGAAATTGATTTTGACCTTGATCCTAATGAAGAGAACTTGGAGAAGTTAGCTTCGACATAAGTTTGTAACATCCAAAAGCTCAATGTGGAGGATGCATATTGGAAGAAAAAATCTCATGATCAATGGCTCGGCAAGGGATAAATACATAATTATTTTTTTCTACATCTATGTTAAAACTAAGAGAAGAAAACTTATAATCAACTTGATCAGTGATAGTCATGACAATCTTAAGTCTGAGGAACAGGACGTCAAGCAAGCCACAGTAGTTTATTTTGAGGAGAAATTCTCTGCAGAACAGGACATCAGGCAAGAAATCATCTTTTAGAATATGCTTCTTCTTTATGTTGAGACATTCTACTCACTTAAAAGACATTATACTCAATTCCCTCAATCACGCATTCCCCTAGGAAGAGGCGTGTCAGTTTTCTGGACTGGAAAATGATGCGGGCATGTAGTTAAGGTTTGTACAGTTTGATTGATAAAAAGTGGAGTGGTAAAATGTGAGTATGTTTAGTTATTAAACTTCGAGTTTATCTTAAATGAATTTGTCATTGAGTCTAAGATCATGAATTCAAATGTAGGTTCATAGCGTTTATGACCTTCTCATATGAAGCTAAGAAACTGTTGAGTTTCAAAATAAAACACCCGAAATCGAGTACTTGACCTTATAAATAGGTATAGAATGTTCATGGGATAATGAATTATTATTAGTCACTATAGAAATCTCGCATCAATTACATTGAATCATTTATATGATAGATATGTAATAATTTCACATTGAAATAAAAATGTATTAGTCTCAATTACACCAATATGTATGCATTGAGTATAGAATTATGGCATTGACTATAACATTATTGCATTGAGTATAGCATCATTTCCATACTAATAGAGAATCAGTGCATACACATATCGACATCATAGGGGGGAGAGAAGATAGGGCATAGTGAAATACCGAGCATGAGGGAGGCGTCGTATCTCACGTTCGGTGCTAATGCACCAGTTCGCCTAAATCACATAAAATGCTTTAGTTCATTAGCTTAGGTATAAATATAACATGAACTAATAATCGTCATATTTAATTTGTAAACATTAAGGGAATATAACTTTCTGATAAAATGAAATTAGAATATGCATCAAAGTTGGCGTTGTTGTATACATAAGATTAATTCTAATGCAGTGGTATACATAAAAAGCCTAAGAAAGAGAAATGAGTTTCAAGAATACATGTTCTAGTAAACCATTTCATAAATTTCCCATATTTTAGACTCTTCAAGCATCTGACTAGTCCTTCAAAGGTCCCCACTAAAAGGCATTAAGAGATCATTTGGTACGGTATTTATGTTAATCTAATGTGTTGATATATATTTGAGGCTAAAGGAATGTTCCATTAAATTTTGTGCATATTATATAGTGACTCTTATTTAGGGTCGAGTATTTAGTTTCTTGTATATAAGATAGTTATATAGTTCTTAAAATATGAAATTTAAACAGTACATGCATAAATGCGACATTACTTACATGTTCATCATTGAAACATAGCAAAACTTTGGCGACAATCTGCGCTAGATTAATAGCTTCACCCCCTGTTTGAGGTAGATCTTTATATATAACTCCGTTTTGAGGAAGATATTCGTATGCCTTCCCTGCCTTCGATTACACTGAACAATCAATATAGATATTTGAAATAAAAATAAATGCTCAGAAAATTGATGATTCTCCATTACAATACAACCATAATCTCAAGGAAGAAATCAAAGATAGATTATTTATTAAATTAGATGTGTAACTAACATCTTTGTAATATTTTGATTTTGTTGATACAATAACTAAATTAGGACATACTGATTATTTATTCAATTAAATTTGTTGGTCAGAGATATCATCACAAGACAATAATAAACAAAACAAAAAAGTCACTTTTTATTCATTTTATCAAGGTTCTAAAAAACGCGGGGCGTGATTGAGGCGTGGAGGCCAAGCCTTAAGCCTTAGAAGCCTAGGTGGGCCTAGGCGTAAAAAGGCGTTTAATCCTTCTTAATATATTTTAATATTTTTTAACCATAACAAGGATATTAAAATGCAAAAATTGCACAGATCATAAAAATATGTCTGAATATATGAAAATTAAAATACTATTTGATTATTTTGGATGAGATAATGGTTCGGTTTGTAAATAAAATCTTTAAAAGGCGACATCGTTTCACTAAATCATTATTATTTTTAGAAAAAAGTGCGCCTTAAGGGTTTTACCAAGAATAAGGCGTGAAAAGCGTAAGGCGAGGCGTTTCACCCAAGCCTTAAGCCTAGGCGTGCCTAGGCGGAGCCTAGGCGGGTTTTTTAGAACAGAGATTTTATCATTAACATACAAAAAAGAGAGCAAGTAGACCCAATTAAGATAAATAAGAAACCTACTCAACTGAGTATTTTACAGTCACTACATACACAACAAATTTATTGTGAATACCTCGACAACATAAATCCTTCAAATGGATAAAAAAGAATGAGTACATTCATATAAGAAACATAAATGAGAAGATAAAAATTTATTTGATAAATAATAAATGAGAAGGATACCTTTGGCAACAAATGTGAAAACGGGAGAATGGGAGGGATGTGACTAAATAACGGAGAAAATACCCAAATCGCAAAGTAAAATTTTGAGAGATATTTTTACTCCTGAGATACCCAAATCGAGGAGCAAATACCCAAATCGCAGAGTTGTTGTGACCAAATCGTGGCAGAAGTGAGAGAGAGAGAGAGAGAGACCGAGCAGGAAGTTTCGACCAAAAGTGAGTGAGAGGGCCAAGCAGGAAGCTGTGAGAATGAGAGGGAGGAGAAGGCGGGAGATTAAAACTGAGGAAATGTATTTTTTAAGAGTATTTTATATTTTAGTTAAGTGTACTCAATTTTGGCACACTTTTAAACAGTGCCAAATTCTAGCACTGTTTTAAAGTGTGCCAGATTGTCATTAAACCGTGCCAGAATTTGGCACAGTTTTAAAATGTGCCATATTTTTAATATCCAGGGGTGCCAAATTGCCGTTTGTGGTGTAGCGAAAAGCCTACGTCCACTGTTATTTATTGTCTTGCCTTTGTTCAGGTATCTCGTGTGTCGCCCCTTTGTATGTAGGGATTACAATGTATTTATAGCCCCCGAGGGTGTATAAGAGTCGAAATATTAAAGGATGGAATGCCTTTATAGAATAGGCATTTAGATTAGTACAATGTTCATAATGTATACAACTATTGGCGCTTTGCTGACAAAGTTGGTCAGTCTTCCTATTGTTGGTCGGACTTCTTTTGTATGTTGGTCGACATTCTTGGACTTAGTCGGGTAATAAGTCTTGCTGACTAGGAGTAATGCCACGATGGATGAAACATGTTCATTTCTTATTGGTCCACATAATATGATAATTTTTTGTATCAACATCGTCCTTATATGATAGACTCACTCCTCACCATAAGGAAGAAACCTTGCGAGAATACACTCGGTGGTACTAGGAAACCTATAATGAAGTGGATAATTTCTTCTAATAGGTCATCATGGCCTCATTCAATATAGGACTGCTGAGCAACACAATGTTGAACCAGTCTCTCATTAAGAATGAACCCAGTACTATCGATTACCTGATATCCAGAATTTAAAAGTATGCGAAAGTGGAAGATGTAGTAGCCGACGACCAACACGATAATGGTTGATCAAAACCAACCAAAAAAGGTGATAGAGAAAATGATTCAAATATGGGGGAAAGAAAAAAAATGGAATATCCAAAGCAATGACAAGTTGGACCCCATAAAGTCTCATTAGGTAATAAATATAGTTTTCACGGAGTCGATCTATAAAATCTTGAGCAAAACTAAATATCAACAGTTTCTTAAATGGCCGAGGAAGGTTATAGGAGATCCGTCGAAGACAAACATTTCCCTGAGATACACCTATCACAAGGACCATGAGCATAAAAATAATAACTGAAACTCAAGTGCCATTTGGAGGAGTTGCCTAAGCAGGCCATCTGGATGATTATGTGGAAAAGAAGGGCTCGAAGGCCACCGTAGATCACTACTAGAAACCCAATAATGTGCTAAATGATAATGACATGGGGCACGAGTTTGTAGACATCCACAAAGACTCAAGTTTGAAGCAGATCCAAGGCAATGTTATTCAGATGGAATTAAAGAAATTTACTGCAGTGATGGAATCTTTCTAGATCAAGCCTGCTAAAACCTCAATAGGTAAGCATCATCAGCTAGAAGATATTGACTATAATAAGTATATATTCTTCATTGAGGAAGACCAGGTTAAAGTTAGGACAAGCTACTAGTTGACCAGTGGATATCCTTAGAGGTTATGTACATAAAGATGTTTAATAAGATCAACCTCAAGATGGATGACTTGAAGGAAGTGACCATTCCTTTAGTCTGCTTATCCGAAAAGATGACTATGCCTCTATGGAATGTTGTATTGCCAGTCTAAATTGGGAATATATTAAATTTGATCGAGTTCCTAGATGTGTACATCGAGTCCCCTAACAACGTTCTCCTTAGACGAGGATGGATTCATGCCATAAAATTTATCCCCTTTACTTATCACTAGAAGCTCAAACGAATCACCGATTATGGGATAATGGAGATAAGAGAAAACTAATCCATTGCTCGACAATGCTTTATCATTGCCATCAGGCCTAAGAGAAAAAAGAATAAGAAAAAGGTGGTAGTGGACGAGGCGACCAAGGATGGGGTTATTCCGTCCAAGTAATAACCAAAGTATTGGAGACTAGCTGTTGTATCATAAAACTGGAGTATGACATGTACCAATGAAATTATGACACCTGTCATCGGGAAATATTCAATTAGGCATTATATGTAGGTCAATATCTTGGTTGACTGAATATTCTCTCCCGGTCGGTAGTATGGCCAACCACTAGCAGGAAGGCTAACCATCAGCAAGGCAAAATGTTAATATTTAGATAAATATGGGAATATCTATAGTCTCTTTTATAAATGCACATGTATTAAACCCCTAGACATGATTGGTTGTCATCAAGAATGTAAAAAGGTATAATTGTCTGACTTATAAAGACACTTCACCTCTTCTTTTTACCACTATTATAAAGGTCATATCTCACCCCATAGATGGGTCAGGAAGAAAACGACATACTCTAAACCCTCTAGAGATCCTTAAGAGCTTGTATTATATCTTAGTGCAAAAGTAGCTTTGCACTTGTGGCTGTAGGCACATCATTGGGCCGAACTACGTTAACCCCTTTGTCTCTTTCTCTCATATCTATCAAGTTCAACTCTTTTCTTCTATATTTGTTATAGTTTATTATTTATATTTATCGGCTAAGACATAAAATTATTCTAACACCAATTTTACACAATATTCAGATTGGTATCGTTTATAGGAACGACTAGACAAGCCATTTATTATTTCCAATTCAAATTCACATGTCAACCCCTTTACTACAAGAAATGGGGGATAATTTTGAAAGCAGTACGGAAAATGACATCATTCCTACCTCCACCCCTTGTGGGGATGGGGGACCTACAAAGAATTTTGATGATCATATCCAAAGGTCAAGAGGTAATGCAAGAAACAGTGAAACAATTAACTTAGACGCTTCAGGACATTCAGAGAAGGCCCGTAGCAAACCCTATCATGCCATCTGGGGGAGAACCGTCTAATAGAAGAGGAAAAATGTTGCCTCTCGCCCCTTACAGAGATAGGAAATTAACCTATCATAATCAGGTCTACTAGATCCTACCAGGATGAATGTTGAATTGTGAAAAAAAGAAGCATATCTAGATATTCTAGATTAATAGATGACATATCATACCACCTAAGAGCCACACTGATCACTATAATGAGAAATCATTCTCCAATGATGGGACGAGGGTGTTGGAGAGGTTGAGTAGGGGCTCAACATTTTATCGACTGGAGCCCCAAGAAGGGAAGGGTAGTCATCCCAAATAGCCTAGAGGGCCCATAAACCGTCGAGAATGATCCGTCAGGTCAAGAACTAGCGTATGAGGGTCGGTACATGCCTAGAAGACTTACCAGGAAGAGATCTCAGTGCAAAATAATAATCGGGTAGCTAAAACTATCTTGGCCAAGGCCAATCCATATGACCAATCATAGAAGGGCTCAATCCAACAAGTATAGGATCGTTTAGGGGAGATCAAAGTCAAAAAATCCATTTACACGGGAGTTTCATTAAAGGATCACCTTTCACACCTTCAATTGTGAATTGTCTTAAACTTCTCAAGTTCAGGCCACCCGTGGTAACTCCAAAGTATGATGGCAAAATGGATCCAATACTACATGTGGAACAATGTCAATCTATCTTTGACATTTATTCGTTCCCTGATGAGATGCTTTGTCGAGCATTTTCTAGTACTATTTCTGGGTTGGCACAGATTTGGTACAATAATCTGCTACGAGGGAAGATCTCCAGCTTTCAATATCTAGTTGATTTGTTCGTCAGCAATTTATTCTTTCGAGCCAAACTGGATAAAAGGGTGTCTCATTTACTAAGTGTTCTCTAGAGAATTGGAGAGGCCATTCGCGAATACATCACCCAATTTAATAGTGAAAAGCTAGAGGTCATTGACTATTATGAGAAGATGGCAATCATCGTCTTGATGATTTTCTTTGTACCTAAAAGTTATACTAATCGCTGGCTAAAGAGCCGCCCAAGACTATAACTGAACTACTTGCCAAAGCCAGTAAAACCATTAATGCCGAGGAGGCTTTAGCTACTAAAGAGACCAACAACTGCAAGACTAATGGCACTAAGATATCAAAGAAGAAATAGCAGAAAGGAAAAGGGTGGAGAAGCTATAAAGATATGACAAATATACTCCTCTAACCGTTGGCATTCACTATATTTTAGAAGAAATCCGTGGAAGAATAGATCTGAAATGGTCCGAGAAGCTAAAATCTCCTCCAAATCCAAGAGATAAAATAAAATATCACGAGTTTCATAAAGATCATGCTTATAACACCGACAACTACTTAGACCTGAAGAATAAGATAGAAAACCTGATTCGAAGAGGGAAACTATTAAAGTTTATGGATAAAAGAGGCTGAACAGACCATTCGAATGAGCAGGAACCCAGGAGACGGTCGTAATCCCCTTGTAGAATAGGGGATGATAAGAAAATAGGCAAGGATGATAACTCCGAAGATGATCCAAACTTACAAAGGAGACCTAAGGAACTTGAGAGCAAGGTAGAAATGATCTTTTTTGGATGTAACTTTATTACAGGAGGTGACACTGGTGGAGGAGATAAAATAACGAATAGGAAAGCCTAACTCAATGAATCCAAAGCTTGTTTTTACATCCGACAGATCAACTTGTTTAGTGATGTGGACACCCGTTCGAGAAAAGTGAACAAAGATAGGGTGGTGGTAGGATTTTTCAAAGATGATCTGTCAGGGGTGCTTTATCCTCATGATGACCCTCGAGTTGTCATAATGATGGTTCACGAAGGAAAGGTGGCTAGAGTTTTGATCGACAATGGTAGCTCAACTGACGTCTTATTCTATAACTGCTTCAGAGGTTTGGGACTATGAGATAGAAAAATTGAATCTTATCATATCCCCCTCATTAGTTTCTCAGGTTAAAAGGTGTATCCTCTAGGAACAATTAATTTGGAAGTCGTGGTTGGTACATGGCTAACTTTTCGAACTGAGAAAAGCCATTTCTTTATCCTGGATAATAACGTTTACTCAGTGTACAATATTATCCTCGATAGGGTTACGTTGAAAAAATTCGAAGCAGTTGCCTCTACCATGCATCAGTGTCTAAAATTCCTTACTCATTATGGGGTCGGCGTAGTTAAGAAGAATCAAATTTAATCTAGAGAGTGCTACCATACTATAGTTGACCAAGAGGAATAGAATGAACTGACCACTACCTACTAGATAAAAACATCAGATCCGCACTAAGAAGAGAAACTGATCAATAGGCAAGTTGTGGAAGTGGTAGAATTAATTATCCTAGATCATGAACACCGAGAAAAAACAACACAGATCGACTCATCACTAGAGCATACTTTGGATAGGAGTTGGTATATTTTTTCAGACAATAAAAGAATGTCTTTGATTGGAGTCACGAAGATAATCTGGGAATTGATCTAGAGTTCATGTGTCATGAACTTAGCATAGTCAAGGATGCCAAGCCGATAAAAAAAGTGGTGTGTCTTCAGCGAGGAAACAACATGGCTATATAAGAAAAAATTGAGAAACTGCAGAAAATAAGCTTCATTGAAGACGTCAAGTACCCAGATTAAGTGTCTAATGAAGTGATGGTCAGAAAGAAGAATAACAAATGGCGTATGTGCGTTGACTTCATAGATTTGAATAAATCCTGCCCAAAGAACCATTATCCTTTATCGAGGATCGATTAATTGGTCGAGGCTACCGCCCGACATGAACTACCCAGTTTCATGGATGTGTATTTAGGTTATAATCAAATCATGATTAAACTAGAACATAAGGAAAAGACTTCATTCATAACTAGCCGAAGTACCTATTATTACAACATCATGCCTTTTGGAATTAAGAATGCTCGAGTAATGAAAAAAAAAAGTGGAAAAACAAATGAAAAATTGAGGATTAGAAAAAGTGCCTAAAAGCCCAAATACCAAAAAAACTATATATTCTCTGAAATTTTGAACTCTGAAAATCGTTCTTTCTATCCAAAATCGAGCCTACAATACAACCGAACGAAGTCCTAATCGAACTCATGTGAAGTTATCTATAGTGCGGAGAGAAGATGAATAGGATATATGGTGTGATTCAGAGTTTTCAAAATGTAATCAATTTTCTATTCATGAAATCCAATGTTCTAAAAGGCATGGCTAGGCTTGAGCCTTGGGAGAAACGCCCACCTTAAGATTTTTACGCCTTATTCTTGGTAAAAGCCTTAAGGCACACTTTTTGAAAAAAACAAAAATTCTTTAGTGAAACTATATCGCCTCTTAAAGACTTTTTTACAAACCAAGCCAATATCTCGTCCAAAATAATCAAATAGTATTTTAATTTGCATATATTCAGACATATTTTTAATATATGTACAATTTTAGTATTTTTTAATAGCCTTGCTGTGGTTAAAAATATTAAATTATATTAAAAAAAGGCTAAAATGCCTTTTCCCGCCTTTTTACGCCTAAGGCACGCCTAGGCTTCTAAGGCTTAAGGCTTGGCCTCCATGCCTTGATCACAACCCGCATTTTTTAGAACCTCGATGAAATCATATTCATCCATTATAAATGGTCCATTTTTGGATTATGTATATGTGAAATTTGTTCATTTAAATTTACTGTTTATTCACATATACCAGGAATAATTAACGAATTTTGGAGGGTTCTATTTTAAGTACATTATGCGAGATTTTGAAATAAGAAAGAACTTTTGGATATGAAACATAACGATCAAATCTTTTGAAATTGATTGTTATATTGGCTACACAGAGGCGCGATAACTTGAGAATAAAAAGTGAAGTTCTACTATATTTATGAAATTTTCATTTAAGACATGGTTATATTATTTTTGTGTCTTTTGCATTGATTCAAGTTTTTAAATTTTATGGATATATTCACTACAAACCCTCACGAGACAAAACTCGTCAACTAGGGTAACCTATGGGTTTAACGACTTATTTCACATGCTAAGTGTAATCGTCATTCTTACGAAAGTGAGTTACATTTAAAATTTTTAATTTTTCTCGAGGACTAGCAAAATTTAGGTTTGGGGGCATTTGATGAGTTAATTATTTTTATTAATTATGCTCAAATCTAGGCCTTGTTTAGCCTGTTGTATCACAAATAATGAGCTTTTAGAGTCATTTTAGTATTTTAAAAGAAAAATGCAAGTTTGAAGAATTTGAGTTAAAAATCAAATTTTAGCAATCCTAGGGGTAAAATTATAATTTTAAAAATTTTAATCTCCTAAAATTTATTTTATAAAGTTTATCTGGTAAAATAAAGTTCTATTTTAAATTTGGTTAAATTTCAAGCTAAAACGAGTAACTCATGAATTTTGGGGGCTAAAATGCAATTAAGGGATAATTATATCATTTTCTAAAATTTTATGACCCTAATTTTGAATTAAGTATTTTTATTTTGCATTTTTTCAAGGACCCCAGGATTTTGGATAATAAAGGAGTTGATATGAAAAATTTGTTAGGATACATTGCGACACGACACGATCGACACAACTGTACTAAATGACTTTTATAAAATCGCTCGAGTGTCCGTTGATGTTGTGTCATAGCTTTTCAAAAAGGTCTTCAAAATACTCACAACTTTGTAGTTGAATTGAATTTGAAAATGTGATGTTTTATAGGTACAAAATTAGTTTGAAAATTGTGATGTGAATAGTGACGTAAATTGAGAAAATAAAGGGAAAATCGTGCGGAATAAGTGATGTCTAGGTCTAGCTTTCTGCCCAATCCCATAAATTAAGGAGAATCAAACCTCATTGTCGTAGAGATCAAGATAAAAAAAAGTCCAAAGCCAATTAGCTGTTTTTTTCAAAACCAATTGATTATTTAATAAAGCGAGAGAGTCTTTTTATTTCTAAATGCAATTTCATGGGAAGGAGTTAATTAATTTAGTTTTGGATTTTTATAAATTCAAACTAAACCAATTAGAGAGAGTTGGACACAAACCCAAATACCTCACCCCTTGGCCTATAAAAATGACCCTTGGACTCAATATTTTGTACAGAGAATTTGAGAGAGCCACTTTAGAGACAATTTTTGCTAGTTATATTTTGAGATTTTTCTTTTTATTTGAGGGACAAGAACTATATCATCGTGGGTGAAATTTTGTCAAGATTATTTGTGAGACATGATCTTTGTAGTTTATTTTACTAATGAAAATTATAATTCATTCTTGCATTTTTATTATGTCTTCGATTGTGCTAGCTTAATTTCGTTGATAGGACTGCATGAAGTTTATTATCTTTAAATAATATTGTGTGTAATTTAAATTCGTCTTTATTTTCTGACATATTTTAATTACAATAATAATGTGGCACACATATAAAACGACATGTGAGTGTGTTTTGAACCGTTGGCTTTGTTTGAATTTTTATTTTATTTTAAGTGTGATAATTTTTTAATGGCTTAAACTTTTATTAAATTAATTGATATCTCATGCTTCAAGACTATATTTGAAAATTTAAAAGTAAACTTTTTAAAGGAATAGAAATTTCATTCGTCTAAATTTAGAGACGATAAATTTTATTGATAACTTAACCGTATTATTTTTCGAATTAAATGTGATGAGAGTCAATTTAATTTAGTTATGAAATCCGGAACGACGAGTTTAAATTATTGCGTATTATTAGTTAAATGTGATAAATGGATCCAACGTCTTTGTGTTCTCATATATTTGATTTTATATTTCGTAGTTGTATGTTTTATTCATTTTAGCAAAATTTTTTATTTTTTAAACAATTTAGTCTAGTTAGAAAGTTATAATTATTTTAAACATTAAAATTGACAAACCTCTGTGGGTTCGATCCGTACTTGCACTCACTATTTTATAATAGCTCTTGCACTTGCGGTAATTTTTATTTGATGATGTGTGTGGTACAAAGTCTTAGTCGTGTGCATGCCACCGTCACATAGTTAAATACACATTCTTTTGCATGACAACCATTCGCACGGTAAAAACCATAGTCATTCGCACGGTGCACATAACAAAAATTGCCCACAAACATATTTGTATTCAACTTACATCCTCTGTCACAAGTCCAAAACTTAGAATCATCATTTTCTTTCTAAAACGAAGTTCTATGCACCCATTACCGTTCAAATATGGTCTAGGATAGTTATTAAAGCCCATCCTTACTTAAAACCCCAATTTTCCATATTAAATTGTGAGATTTCAACATATAATTCCATGCCAATTGCTAATAATAAAAGTTAAAGGGAGATACCTAAATATGCGTAAAGGAGTAGTCTACCACATAATTCTATTTAAGTAAGAACATCTAATATGAATATACAATTATCTAACTGAATTCAATTAAACTAATTTAAGTTAAACATAAAGTTTCAAGAATTGGGTTCCTTCGTTTATTTTAAAAAAATCACCATTTTTCAATACATCAAATAAACCTAATTATTTGTACACAATTTTTAAAATTTATAAAACCTTCTTTAGGTAGAAATCATTACTTACATCATGAGAGGAGAGAGTTGAATTATCTTGCCTTGACTGATGAATCTAATTCTCCAAAAGAAATGTAAAAGAAATTCTCCCCAAATCCTTGTAATTTTTCCTTTAATAATCCTCAATTGATCTAAAGAAGATTGCAATGATGTAGAAAAGAAACCCCTTGAGAAATAGTTGAATTGTTCTTCCAAAATGTCCCCAAAGGCCTTTTATTTTGTAATTGGGTAGATGTTTTCCAAAACTATGTTTATAATTATAAGATTTATAGTCAGAATAAAAGGGAATAATTTGTCGATTGGAATTATGTATTTTTTGTGACGTTTGGCTGAGGTTTGAAAGTTGGATTGTACGTTTTGGAGGTAGTAGGGTTTCATTTAGGTTCTTATGCAAATTCCTTAAACCTAGATTTTTCTCCAAGTAACCTAGCTTGCTCCCCAAGTATACTTTAATTACTTTATTAACCTCATCGATCCAAGTAAATACCTTACTTACTTTCCAATTTAAAATCCTTATTTAAATTAAATCGTAATTAACTATTTTAAATTCATTCTTTTCTTATTTAAAACTCAAATTCCAATTAACTTCAAATCAATTTCAAAGTTTCTTATAAAAATTATTTTCAAATTTTTAAACTATAAAAAAATAGTATTTTTCAAATTCTCCCAAAATTTTCTAATACAAAAATCCCCAAATCCAACTAAATTTCAAAAATTCAATTTAACTAATTATTTAAATTAATTAAGTTCTTTTAAATTTACGGGGAAAATCGTCCCCCTAACAAAAATAATTCTATCATCGAAATTCATAATAAATTCCTTACTTACTTGAGTGTTATCTCCTCATATAGAATGATACAATCTGTCTCCTCGTATAGAATGAGTCAGACTATCTCCTCATGTAAAATAAGTCAAAATCATCTCCTCATATGCGAATGAGTCAAAATCATCTTATCATATTAGAATGAGTCAAAATTGTCTCCTCATATAAGAATGAGTCAAAATCATCTCCTCGTATAAGAATGAGTCAAAATCATCTCCTCGTATATGAATAATTTGAAAATTTTCTGCTCATATAAGAATGAGTAAAAAATTATCTCTTCACATAAGAATGAGTCAAAATTATCGCCTCATATAAGAATGAGTCAAAATTATCTCCTCATATACAAATGTGTAAAAAATCATATCCTCATATACGAATGGGTCAAAATTTATCTCCTCATATAAGAATGAGTAAAAATCATCTCCTCATATAAGAATGAATCAACATAATCTCTTATATACGAATGAGTTAAAAATATCTCATCATTTAATAATGAGTAAAAATGAGTCAACATAATCACCTTTTCATATAACAATCAAATTAGTTAGTCGGTAGAGGCGCTGGACATACGGTTATTACATAGCCAGTCGACACCATGCCCCGCACTATCAAAAACATCAAAATAATTTTATACAAGAATTTAAACATCCTAAAACTCTCAATTCCCCAACCTCCTTAGATTCCATGCGTGAAACATCTCATAAAATGAAAATTAACAAGGAACCCCTCAATACATTTATGTCTAGGTCGGAGGTTGACGATATTCTACATGAATCGTATATCATTACATACTACTTAAGAATAATTACTTAATTGATACCTCCTAAATTCCTAACTTCTACCTCTATAGACTCCATGTGTGAGATATCTCGTAGCAAAAATCCAAATAAGAAACACTCCCGATACACTTTAGTCTAGAATAGGTAGTTGCTGAGATAAAAATTAGATTAATTTTCCAATATATCCTTTACTTTAAGACTAATTATACCAATACGCTTTACCCTCATGGAACCTATAACTTATTATATGATTAACATATCATACTATAACCTCTCTTAACTATGTTGTTATTTTCCTAAGTACTTCCATTACCTCTTGAAATTATCATTTACTATAACCTTTTTTTTTTCTTTAACATTTACTGTTTCAACAATCTTACTGGATAGGGATTTCCAAAGAAAAATCTCAATTCTACTCTTTTTGTTAATAAAAATTTTCTGATTATACCATTTCTTTCATTCCAACCTTACTAGTACTTATCCCACAACTCATAAATCGAAATGCGTTATAAGAAAACCTCAAGTATAGTAATTCCCAAGGGTAAATGTTATAAGTCGACATCTTTGATTAGTTTGTTTCAACATACCTATACCTACACTTATCATTATCTGGTAAAATAAATTAACATAACTTATATATAATCCCAATATACTTTATGTAAATTCAAAAAGTCCAAATCTCAGTATTATCATTCAACAAATTAAGTCCCATCGATAATAGAAAACAAAGACAACTCCATCAGTCAAATGTGTAATCACTCACCACTACTCCAAATCTGCCGAATTATTATGGTCATTAACCTTGACAAGTTGGACTTGTGAAGGTCAATGACCATGACAATTATGGGGGTGACAACTTTTGTTGTCACGGACGTGTCACGGTCAATGACCGTGACAAGTTCATTAGAATTATCACGATCTATGACCGTGACAAACCCGTGACTTTTAATAAAAAATTATCACGGTCAATGACCATGACAATTCTAGGCAGAAATGAAAAAAAAAATTTGCTGGGCAGTATGGCCACTCTCACTGCCCAATAGTATATTTGTACCTGTTATAGCAAATATTCAAACATCATATATCCAAATAAAATAGAGATAATGCAGATATACCTTCAAAACAATAAGCATCACAATATAATCCAAATATAATTCAAATTTAACAACTTAAAACAATTCAATTCAAATAATGTCACTACATGTCTGGGGTAAGGTTAGCTCTGAGGGTGTGAGTAGGCCAAACGATATACGAATTGATACACCCAGCAATATACATCGTGCCACATTGTTAGCGCAACCATAAGGGGGAGTTCTCCTTCCCGGGTAGTCGATGTCTTGAAGCGAACGTCCATGAACTGGTAGAACCTGGACGGTATTATGGTCCCTCAACCCCCGCCCTATCCGCTGGTCATCAAATATGTCCAGTAAAAACACGCTCGGCCGACCAAGTGTCGACATCGGCCGGTCGAAGGGAGCCAAATAGGGGAGTGGATCATCAAAGTTCGCACGTGTCGGTGATGAAGCAACGAGGTCCACATCCTCGTCATCTTGCACCTGTCTTCCTGCACCTCCTCCTCCACCACCTTCTCCTTCCCTTTCCCCTTATAGTTTCTGCTCGACGAACTCTTCATGAATGAGAGCTTGGACCGTCGCCTCCAAACGGGACAACTTCGCATTATGGGAGTCCACCGTTCGAGCCAACCAGGTGTCGCTCTTCTCCAATCCGATGATCCTAGATTTGTCCACCCGCGAGCTCATCACACTTGTCCTCCCCTTGCAATCAATGCCAAGCACTTGGCTGAGTGCATCTGTGGACAAAGATGCCTTGTCGGCATCAGACTGTGACTCATGCACTTCCTTAAGCGTTGCTTGAAACGAAAAAAAGCACATGATTAGTAAGATAAGTAAATAAAAAAATTATAACGTAATTAATAAAAGTTAAACAGTCGGATTACTTACAATCGTGGTCGTGATGCTCGGGGACACCTCTTTATTCTTCCCCTTCTTTGTTCGAATATCCACATAAGCATCGAGCCTATGTGGCCTACCCTCAGGGCCACTCCCTGTCCCCTCAAACAAAATAAAGAAAAAATAGTATCGGCCCTGCAAAGTAAAATAATGTAAAATAATATATTTCTGTAGTTATAAAAAAAATTAAATCTTACCATCATCCTATGCTCCACCTCGGGGTAAGATGTTCGGTCGGAGTAGTGCACTTTTATTTTTTTGCCTGATTGGCGAGATGCCAATTGTCTCTCTCCGATCTCATTGTCAAAGAACTTTTGCCATTGTGCCAATGAGATCGGCTCCTTCGGCGGGACGCATTCGCGCATTCGGATAACGGACTCTCGGGTCTTTCCAAAGTATTGGGGCCGCATATTTTTCTTCCACGTCTTGTGTTGCTCCCTTAACTGCTCCAAGACGAAATCACGTAGCTTTGGAACCAGGCTGAATTGTTCCTGTCCAACAAATACATTGTTAGTTGCAAATAAATATAAATATAAATATAAATATAAATATAAATATAAATATAAATATAAATATAAATATAAATATAAATATAAAATGAAATTGAAATCGAAATCAAAATCGAAATCGAAATTGAAATATTCATATAAATATAAATATAAATACGTTACCTGTAGTGCCACCCAAATAGCTAACTTGAGCTCATTTGACACCTTCCTCTAACTAGTGTACCCCGGGCCGATGATCGTCTTTACCAGCTCAAGGGATCTCGCTAATAGCCCCATTTTTTTCTCGATGGCTATCCCCAATTTTCCATATTTGGGGAGCCTAGGGGCCGAGGATCCATCGTTGCCTCCGTTACCACCGAGCCCAGACGACATCATCATAATTAGCATCATCATCCTCGCCTTAATACCTGAAGGAGACATTTTCTGTAAAAAAGTGTTGTTGTTAGTACAAATCAAAATGAATTAGACGAAGACATGCAAATATGTACAATTACTACAAATCCAAATGAATTGTTACTGTTTAACACCTCAATTCTGAATTCCAAAACAACAGCATCTAGCTCATAATATGCACAATTACTAAAAATTCGAAACATCCCCACCCCCACTCCTACTGCCCACACACCCGCACACTACATAAGAGTGAAAATGATAAAGTGAAAATCAATTAAAAACATTAAAAATAAATTGATAAAGTACAAATTGGAATATTTATTACAAATTAAAAATTGTTTAAAATTTGGTTATCATAAAAAATGGATTGATATTTGGTAGGAGCAACCAAGTCATCCACACTACTATTTAGACGCTTTGGCGCGTGTAGGACAATTGACCACGATTCTTTGTTGATATACTCCGAGTAAAATACTTGGTTAACCTTTTGAAATACACAAACAAACCTCTCATCACTCACGTGGTCGTTGCTCTTCAACTTGGACAAGTCAACCATGATCAAATTGGTGACAGGATCAACTTTACAAGCATTTTTATACTCAACTCTTACCCAGTCACAGTAAAATACAACCTCTTTGAAGCTTATATAATCCAATTCAAATATATTTTGAATTACACCATAGTAAGTCATTTAAGCTTCAACGAGATTTTTAGCTTTTGCGCTCGCTCGAAAGAAAGAAAGAGCCTTGTATGAAATGCCCGAGTTCTGTACATTTGTACTTTCCTCGTACACTTTTACGCCGAATACATAACCATTAAATCAATACTTTTTGTACTCTTGTGCCACGAACAAGGGTCCAGTGGCTAGACGAGAAAGCCTTGATGTCGCATCACCCGTCTTTAAGAGATGAGAATATAGATAAATTAATTAGATGGGTTGTAAAGTTTGAGTGTAATGTAACGTTATATAACAGCCATTTTCATTATAATTACCTCTTGTGACAACCACAGCCTAAATTCGCTGTCTGATTGTACCATTGTTTTTCGTCTTTTATTGTTCTCATAGGCTTTATATTTTCTGCATATTACAAAATTAATCATGTATAAAATAATCTAAAATATTCTAAAATAATGTTAAACCTTAAAATAATTTAAACTTACTTTTTCCATTCTTCGACATCTTCATGTGTGTCAAATAGATAACGAGCTACTTGTTCATATTGCAAACTCGTTAATTTCACTCCTTTTCCCATCACATGACCACCATCATCGATGAACTCATCAGTGTCATCAACACTGGTCGAGTCAAGCATATATTCCCAAGTATATATTTATGACTCCACGATGATGTATTCCTCTGCAATTGATCCTGCAATGTATTGCGTATTCTTGACGTAATCTTTAAAAACTTTCATCAATCTTTCAAACGGATACACCCACCGATATCTAACTGGACCACAAAGAAGTGCCTCATCACATAGATGTACCAACAAGTGAACACTTATGTCAAAGAATGCTGGGGGAAGTACTTCTCCAACACATAAATCGCTTCGGTCATCGCTAATTTTGCGTCCACTATGTGTTCTCGATTGACTATCTTCTCACACATTAGTGAGAAGGTAATACTGATTTGCATAATATCCCTCCGTAAATCCTTGTGCTTGGAGAAACAGTGCTTAAACAATAGAGGAACCAATTGCACGATCACATGCCAATCGTGGGACTTACACTTATGTAAATCATGAGTAGCATAATTCACAATCCTTTGCAAGTTGGACGAAAAATTAGATGGGCCCTTCAAATTATATATTGTGTCTAAAAGCACCTTCCTTTCCCCACTCGTCAAAGTAAACGCACCAGGGGGAATTATTGTCCTTCCCCTACTATCTTCTTTCAACCATAGTTATGGCTTAAGTTTCAACAATTTAAGGTCTTTTCGTGCATTTTCTCCATCCTTCAAAAGACTCCCCCCAAGGAAAGTGCCCACAATATGTTCAGCAAAGTTCTTCTCTGCATGCATCACATCCAATACATGGCACATCGGGTTATTCTTCCAATAAGGCAAGTCAAATAAAATTGTCCTTTTTCATTCCCAGTTGAGGTCTTTTTATGCTTGA
Organism: Sambucus nigra; assembly: GCA_949130495.1. Classification (NCBI taxonomy): domain Eukaryota; kingdom Viridiplantae; phylum Streptophyta; class Magnoliopsida; order Dipsacales; family Adoxaceae; genus Sambucus; species Sambucus nigra. The sequence goes on from OX422216.1 coordinate 332,421,484, forward strand.
CATTCTTAAATTTGGGATTCTTACCTGGCATATTAGGGCCACATTCAGAAGATTTACTTTCAATTTTTGAACCTGAAAGTTGTCTCGGTGGTAGCCCCGCCTAATAAAAAATTGGAACCTTTCTCAAATCTGAAACTATAAGCTGGGGGTAAAAACCTCCTATGGCAATGGTATATATTTTTTTAACTAAAGGATAGACGAAGAGATTCAGTCTCCTCGACACCCCAAATAATCATGTACTACACAACCGGATAATGTCCCATAAGCTGGAAAATCATGAATTCCCCACATCAAGATAGCTTTCAGTGTAAACTCTTCTTTTCTAAATGAGTCAAATGATTTCACACCCTCTTCCCACAACTCATTTAGTTCTTCTACCAAAGGAGCCAGGTAGACGTCGATGTCATCACTTGGTGCCTTTGGCCCAGGTATCAACCAAGACATCATGGAAAATTCGAGTTTCATACACTGTGAAAGAGGGAGGTTGAGTGGGGTTAGGATCACTGGCCATACACTCTGGTTGGTTCTTAGATTTCCAAATGGATTGAAACCATCTGTTGATATAGCCAAACCAATATTTCACTGTTCTCGAGCAAAATCGGGATACTCATAATTCATCCTCCTCTAAGCTGTAGAATCAATAGGATAGCACATGAGATTACCCCTACTTCTGCCCTAGCATGCCAAGTCATTGCCTCCTCTATCCATGGTACTGTGAAAAATTGCTTTAATCTAGGCCCAACGAGAAAATATTCCAACACTTTTGAGCTTGTGCCTTCCTTACCAGTAGATTGGACATATCTAGGTTCATCGCATACTGAACAATGATCGAGATTTTCATACTCCTTTCGGTAAAGTATGAAGTCATACACACAAGCATGAATCGATTTAGACTTCATTCCTAAACCTTTCAAACTGTTCTTCATAACAGGATAGCTATTGGGAAGCGTATTCTCCTTGGGTAGTAATCCCTTCACCCATTTCAGAATTCCTATCACGCTATTGCCAGACAAACCATACTCCGTCTTCAAACTGTACAAACCAACCATGGCATGTAAAGTTGTTTGATCTTTCTCTCAGCCAGAGTATAGCAGTTGGGTCACCTTAAATTTTAAACTTTGGTAGTCATCGTCAATGTTTATCGTGATATCTTCACGAGCACTTGAACCTTGTACATCATCCGTAACCTCATTCTCCTCTTCTTCATAAATTCCATACGCATCATCAACTAAATCCTCTAACATATTATGATCTACATCATCCCTTTCTACATCTATCCTACTTGTTGAAGGTTGTTGTGAAAGTTATTCGGGGATAAAAGGAACTTTTAATTCACTGTGAAAACTCCAAAATCGATAATTATCTTGCATACCCGATCTTAACAAATGTAGTTCAACTATTTTCCATTCAAACACCTTACTATTCTTACACCTAGCACACGGACACAAAAACTCTTCATCATTATGACATCTCTTTGTGTATTTCACAAATTCATTAGCACCTCTGCGAAATATATCCCCCATTATATTTGTCTCACCCATCCACTCTTTGTATTTCGGATATCCCATCACAACTACCACAACTAATCACCTATTAAAGGTAACAAGTGTATATTCATGGATTTGTATAAACAAAACATAGATTTATAGTATGTTTCATTTAATTATGTCTTATTTATATTCGATTTGTAAATTTCAAATTCAAATTCAATTTATAATATAAATTCCTATTTCATCCATCTCTTCTAAAGGGTCAGTGGTCCTATCCCATTCAAGATCGCATATTTCTGTAATACACTTAACAACTCATGCACATTGTTACGATTTGAGAAAAATTCGGCAGTATATCCCCGTAGTTCTCCAAGTACACGACGTAGATTGGCAAGTGTGAGTGTTATTTCAATTGATCTATTGAAATAACAGCTACACTTGTCAATCTAGTATGTACCCAGAGAACATTAGGATACGACTGCAGAACTTCCTCAAAAAGTAACAACTTTAAGCCACTAAGAATATTATTATACAAAAATTATGCAGTCCCAAACTATCCAAACGGGACAATTCGAGAGATCTCATTACAGGGGTAATGACTCTCGAATGGGTCTAAGGGCTATTGAATGCGTATGCATAAGAACTAGAAGGCTAGTATCTATGCGCACTATATGTAATTTCAACTATGTTTCATTTAATTATCATACTATATATATATTGTTCGTTATACAAAGTAATTTTCAAAAATAGTTGAAAAATCCACCCTCATATGGACAATAATCCAATGGTCATGCCACTTTTAAAATTAACCAACCCAACATCGATCCACTGTAATCCAACCGCAATGGCAACAACAAATGTGTATCCCATACTCCTTCTAATTCATCTACTCAATTAATTCTTTTCATCAATTAAACTAACAATTAAAGTATACAACTATTAATTTACTAATTTACAATGAGGGGCAATTCTACTTGCATATGAAAGGGGCACTAATTATTAATTTACAAAAAAAAAATTAACAACCAATCAATATTAAATCATTCAATTCTTTTACAAGGGGGACTACAATATGAGGGGAAATATCTAATAAACCAATAAAAATTTAATTAAAAAAATACACACACGCACATATACACACACAACGCCCCCCCCCCTCCCCCCAACGCCCAGCCCTGCCCCCTCCCCCCACTGTTGCTGCCCACCACACGCACACACATACATATATACATGCACATACACACACACGCACATATATACACACACACACATGCATATATACACACACAAACACACACACACACACACATATATATATATATATACACACACACGCACAAACACCCCCTCCCCTCCCCCCAGCCCTGCATGTCCCCCCCGCCCAACACGCATATATACACCACATACACACACACACACACATTTACACACATATATATACACAGACGCACATATACATAAATGGAGGAGAAATAGAGAGAGAAAACGTACCAAAGCTGTAGAGAGAGTGAGTGTGCAGTCGCTAGAAAGAAACAGAGAAATGGAGGGAATGAGAATCGGTGGGAAAAAAGAAGAGGGCGGGTTTTTTTACTGATAGAATTGTCACGAACATGTCACGGTTATTGACCTTGATAACTTTATATAATTGTCACAGTGAATGACCGTGACAAGTCCGTGACAAGTAGAGTTCTCACAGACTTGTCATGGTCATTGACTGTGACAAGGTATTGTTACGGTCTTTTCACGATCATTAACCGTGACAAAACAATGCGTGTTTTCTGGTCACGATCAATGACCGTGACAAGGCTAGCCGGTTGAAGGGTGCAATTTGACCATTTTGGTGTAGTGCACCCAACCATAATGTCTGCACTTATCACGATCCATATCATTTATCATTCACTGATGCTAAATATCCAACCATTTTTCTATCTATGATTAATACCGGTTTCCACTACCATAACATTGAGAAAAAAATTATAATTTTCAGCACAATAATATCAACTCCTGACTTCCAATTACAACAACGTAAGTTTAGAGCCAACGTAATTTTACAAACAAATTTGTAGTCTTAATGAATGTATTCTTTTATTCATTAAATTTATGATTTCTAATCATATGCATATAAGACAAATTTCCAAAGTTCCGTGTAAGGTTTCGTAATACATTGATTGATTCGTATTCAAGTGGGATTATTATAATTTTCCCAATAGCCAAACTATAGTAAGAGACATTTAACATCTCTTAATGCTAACCACATTTCACTAATCCACCAAAAGGGTTTAATAAAAAAAACACTTTGGATCGGTCACACCCATTTGTTTACTACAAGTATTTTAATTTCATTATTTGATTGATTCTAGGGTCTTATACCAACCATACCATTTTCTCATGTGGTGAATACTTTAATTTACTCAGAAACTCTTGACATAATTTCCAAATAGTATGGCCAAAGAAGTTCTCTATTGATTCGTGTATCGAATCCGGGTTTAAGAATACATATATAAAATGGGATTCATATGAATTGCCCAACAACTAAAAATGTCCCAACATAAGTAATTTCTATTAAAATTTCATAGGATAAATCCCATTCAAATTTCACCCTTCACTTTTAAAAAGAATCATAAGGCACATATTTTTAAATTCTTGGCCAAATTAATATGCAACTCATTATATTATTATGACTTTTATACATTTTACCTTCTATAGTTATTTCTTAAGCAATATTTTTTTTTGGATTCTATATTATTAATGTAAACAAATAACAACATGGGGATAATTAGGTTCATTTTAACCTAATTAGATCTCTACTCTCTTCTAAATCAATTAACATATAAGTTTAAGTAAATATCTAATTCATTTAGGTAAAAATCACATTAAATGCGTCACAACTGCCATAGTGATCGTATAACGACTAATACATCAAAAATCATTCACCTTTACCCATAACAATATGCCATAACCTGAGTGCCCATATAGGCAAAACAAAAATCCGACAATTAAATATATATAATCATAAATAATAACACCCACCCATAATATAACGATGAATTGTAGAACACTCTTCACGAATCGAACTAGTCCTGTCTAGCCTCTAAGAGAAACGGTCCCATTTCAACTGCAAGTGTACTACATCCTCTAGTACCTCCTTGTAAGGGAAAATTTTCAATCTAGTCAATTTGTTTATAATTGGCTTAATTTCAGATAAAAATTTTTGAGTCGTAGGTTAGTCTTTGAGTTACGATCCCACAAAGCCTATGACGTTCAGTGCTGAAGAATTTACTGCAAATCTATGAAGATCATATCCGTGTTATGTTTTGTGCCTTCATATTTCTTCTCACTTGGTATTTCCTAGATCGCACAGGTATGTACGCTTAATGGATTATGAGATTTAGGATCTTAATTAAGGATGCACTTTTAAAATTAAATTATGTTGGGAATGTGAAAAATATTTTTCGAAATGTACTTTTAAAATATTTTATGAGTTAATTTTGTTTTAGAAAATTCGAGGATGTTTTTAAAATGAAAATTATTTTACCTATCAATCAAATGAATCTAAGATTCATTCAAACGAGATTTTTTCCTCATTCGAACGATATTCGTTTGTCGTTCGAATGACTTGTCACCTCAAAATTTGTTTTTCATATTTAAGGAATTCTTTCATTTAGAAAAACACAAGAACTTTTGTGAAAAAAGTTTCTACATCTAGTTTATAAAAGTTCCAAATAGTTTCCCATCATCCTTAGTTTTTCAAGTCCTAATATGATAATTCCAAAGTTCTGTGATCTTTAGTTTGGCATTAAAAATTGTTCCATCACTTTGAACAATTTTTTTCGTGCGGTAGATTTTTTACGTGCTGATTACAATGAAGAAGCGGTGGATCCCGTGTTTGGATTTATAGACGTTATTATGGCTACATCGATGGATACCGAGGTGCACGTGGACTCGTTTCATATGGAAACTTGCATGGGTGGACTCCTACGTGGCACTATGAAGGAGTGGTAGAAGAGAATAAGAGGCATCAAGGCTTGTGGGTGATCAAGTCGTTGAGTAAGACTTAATTCCCTCTTTGTAATTTTTCGTGTCGTAGTGATTGTCTGGCCTGGCTATCCGAGGTTTTTTCCCTTATTGGTTTCCCCGTACATTGGCATGTATTGTGTTTGATTTTTTACTTTATCTACTTAATCCCATAGATGCATGCTATAGGGTTAGTGAAATAAAATTTGTAAATCAATTTTTTTTGCATAAGATAATTTCATGGTTTCTAAAGATAAAATTTGAAAAATTTATAAACATTGCTTTTTCCTAGAGATAGGGGCCTTCTCAAATTGGTTTCAGAACTAGAACATAAATTTAATTTATCTGTGATCCCGAGTCTTTAGGGATGAACCATGATGGGTTTGAGGTTGCTAGAACACCTATGTTTGATGGGACTAATTATGCTTACTGGAAAATGCGTATAAAATCAGCCCTTAAGGCTATAGATGAGGGAGTGTGGTTAGCCATAGTTAAGGGGTGGACACCACCAATCATGAGAAATGGAGAGGTTATTAATTTAAAACTTGTTAAGTCATGGACTAATGACGAGCACAAACTAGCACAACATAATTCTAAGGGTTTTAATGAACTCTTTTATTCTGTGTCCCAGGAGGAATTTTGTCGTATTATGATGTGTGAGATGTCTAAAGAGTCTTGGGATATACTCCAACTTACCCGTGAGACTTTTGATAAGTGTTACACTAGATTGTCTAATACAGTTAACTCATCATTTAACTTGGGAGAGAAGGTACCTAACAATAGAGCAGTAAAGAAAATCTTGAGGTTGTTGCATGATAGATTTAATCTAAAGGTGACCCTTTTAAACTCTTTAGGTATGCTTGACTCAAAAAACTTGAAGAGCTTATAGGTGACCCAAAAACTTATAATCTTGACATGTTTACTTCCAAGAAAGTGTCAAAGAAAGAAAATGACATTTCTTTGAAAGCCCTGAAGGAGGAAACTAAAGTTTCGGATGACGAGTCTAATATCGAGTCCGAAGATGTGACCATGTTGGTAAAGAATTTCAGGAAGTTTCTTATATTTCGAATCAAAAGATGGAAAAAGACTTGAGAAAAAAAAATTAAGGTCGATTGCTTCCTTAAGAATCGGAGTGAGAATATTAAGACGGATGAGTCGGATAGGTGTTATGGTTGTGAGGTTTATGGCCATAGGATAGCGAAGTGATCCACGAGACTTAAGAAGGAGGGTAAGAAACCAATAGCATTTAACGCCACCCTTAGTGATAGTTATCCAAAAAAGGGAGAATATCCAATAATGAGCGCAACTACACCGCTTTCATGGCTTGTCATGTGAGTGACGATGAGAAATCTTCCCATGAAGATATTCCTTTCATGACACTTTTGAGGCCATAGTGAGTGAGCTCCAAGTGAGTTAGGGTGATGTGAGTGAGGATGATGAGGTAGAGGAGAGTGAGTTACAAGTTTCCATCCGTGAATTATATGCACAAACATTGAAGGTGAATAAGGGAAACTTGAGGCTAAAGGCTAAGTTGAAAGAACATGTTGTAGGAAATAATGATGCATTGATTAAGGATCTTAGGGCACATGAGAAGACTCTTCGGGAAAAATTAGAATATGTTGAGGTTGAGAGAGAGTCTTCGAGGTTTGACAGAGTCTATGAAGAAAAACATTCCAAAGTTTGAGGAGTCTAGACATTTACTTGAGTCTAGGATAGGAGATGTTGAGAGATTCGAGTAAAGTTAATTTGATTTGGAGGCTAGGTCAAAAAAGTTGGATAGGATGTTAGGAACCATCCAAATAGAAGATGATAGGTGTGTAATTGGCTTCTATTATCATGTTGCTCCCATTCCTAAGGCCAAGACCATGCATATAAGAGAGCCGACTAGGAACGTTAGGAAAGGTGAACCTTTAAGTAACACTCCTCGCCATATATACACTTGCACTCACTGCGATAGGAAGGGTCACCTTAGATGTCATTTTTACGATCTTAAGAATGCTCCTAGAAAGTCTATGAATATAGTCATTTAGGTTCCCAAAACCCCTATTCATCGTTACATACCTACTTAGGGTTAGTAAATCGAATCTAGAGGCTTTAGGCATTAGACTTGGTGATTCTCGTTTGATTTCACACGATTCTCCCCATATTAGATCTTGTGATTGAGCGTGTTCGCCAATTTTTCATTCTCTACTTGTGTCTACCAGATATATCTTTTTTAGGGTTAAGACGTGTATTTTGTATTTTTATATTTTTTATTTCTTAGAGTCATTTTGAGAAAAATACAAAAAAAAATTAGTGTGTATATTTTTTTAAAAACTCAAAAAGATTTTTGATTTTTGCATCCTGAGTATACACTTATGGTACGGCATATTAGTGTGCTTGAATCCCCTACACTTCACTATTTTCATGTAGCTAGAACATTTGTTCATGACTTTAGATACTTAGGTTGAGCTTAAGCATGAGTTTCATGGACTTGTTTCAAACTTGACTTGCATTAGGATTTGTCTATGTATATGCCACTGCACACACATGCACGAACTTATTTGAACATTTGACATCTCATGTACATTTGAGTTTGGTGAGATGTCCTTTTGTCAATCGTGTAATCTACACGCATATATGACTTATGAGGAGTTGTGCATGTAAGAATTATTTCTCGTGAGGGTACTTATTTATTATTGAAAAATATGAGTGTACACAGATAAGGGTAGCGAAAGATATGTTGACTTTTCATGAAAGCCACCGTTTAAAAGAGCCCAATAAAAAATTAAGGCATTAAAAAGAGCAAATATTGCAAAAAAGGGCCAATGCGATATCTCTTAAAAGGGGAAATAACACTTCAAAAGAATCTTGCATTAGAAAACAAGGGAGATATATGATTATCTTTTGAGGGAGTGTAGTCGAAGAACAACGGGTTTGCACAATGAGTCTTAGGCTGAATAGTCGGGTCATGACACTATTATTGGGTAGAATCATCAGAATTCTAGACTTGTGTTCACGATGTATGTTTTGTTCATTAAGTTCAAGTTATAACTGTCACATGTGTCTAAATGGTATTTTGATGAAATTTAACGGTCAATTAGAGCTTCTTGAACGTATCTAGGTGTTTGGGTTATGATTCCTTTTCGTTAGTTCACAACCATTCATTCCATTCCATGTTTAGGAACATCAATGCCGTTTTAAAGTGTAACTCTTTTGTTTTATGTTAGTCTTTTACATATTTTTAGAATGTGTCGGGTGGATGTCTCAGTGATTCTTCTATTCTGGTTTAAGTTTTTATGTTTTGAGGAGAGGAGTCTAAGTTTTGAGGTCTCGTTTGAATGAGATTATAGTCTTATTTGAACGATTTGTTGACGTCGTTCAATGTTTGGGTTCTAACGAGCTCCTTTTTAGGAGTTATGTTTAAATGATTTGGCATTATTTGTAGGTTGTTAGAAGGTGGCTTCAGATGATCTTCGAATGAGGCTCTACGATTTGGCGTCATTAGGAGTGAGGGTTGTTTAGTTCAAACGAGAGGCATATGTCATTAGAATGGCCTTTGGTTTGGTCTAACGAATTCTGCTTGACGCTCGAAAGACCAGTGGATTCCATTCGAACGACGTCTGAAATTGCTTTTATGGTATTTACCTTCCATTTTCCACCGTTTTACCCATTTATCTCCGTGAGACTTTATCCTCTTCCTGTTCTTACCGATAACCATAGTTGATAATTTCAAGCTTGAAAATCTTTGTTCAGTTTGATTTCTCGAGCTACATTCCTGATTCATTCCTCCCCCTTCCATTTTATTCAGGCATTTTACTTTATTTTGTGTTTATTTAGAGTTTTTGGAAGGGTTTATTGAGTTTTGATGTTAAAATAAAATGACATGTTTGTACATACATTTTCCATTCTTATATGATTATTTTTCTCATAAGTATGTACGAAAGTTGGATCACTAGATTCTAAGATCAAAAATTCTTTTTTTTTTTTGGGGGGGGGGGGGGGGGGGGGGGGGGGGGGGGGGGGGGGGGGGGGGGGGGGGGGGGGGGGGGGGGGGGGGGGGGGGGGGGGGGGGCGTGCTTCTTTGATGATTTCTTCATTTTTTTATTTTTTGAGTTGAGGGGAGTTTTGCCCATAGTTTGGTTGTGTGAGTCCCAATATATTCGAGAAAATGATTTTCTTTGAAAATTTATATTTTATATATTTTTATATATGTGATGCATACACTAGTTTTGTTGCGTATTTGTTTTTATGCATGTCTGGTTTATACTTATTACTGATCATATCTTCTATTGTTGTTAGTTATGGTTATTGGTTTACATTGGTGTTTCAGTTGGACTTTATATGAAGATAGGGTGCTAAAGCGTTTGTGTCTGTTGGACTAGGCTTAATTCTTCCTTATACACATTGTCTAATCATACTTCTCTCTATTTTTGATGGCACGCAGTCAGTAGGCATTCCATTCATGATTGACATCTTAAAGAGCCACTGACCTCGACTCGAGCTCAGGTCGCTCAAGCCAATTGCTTGCGTTCCTTTATGGATCGGTGGGCTAGTAGATTTAAGTACAAGAAGTACTACGTACTCGGGTTGCACATTCATACGATTGTTAGAGAGACGGTCTTTTGAATAACTCACTTTGGATAGTATAATTAGTTGAGAGGGAGAGGCTAGGAGCCTATGTTTGAGATGTATGACATTTTTTATCCTGATATAGTTCGAGAGTTTTATTTTAGAGATATTAGGATTGCTGTTGGTCTTCATAATTTCGTCTGCGGAGTTATGGTTATCATTTCGACTGATCGTATTTCCCAAATCCTACAGATTTTTAGGGTTCTCGATGGTAATTTACCAGGTCGAGTTTAGGGTAGTCCTAATTTTGATGGCATCATCCGTCACTATTTTTGAGATCTTCATCATCATTCTGACATTATGTATCACCACCAGCTCCATCCAAATTACTGTCTAATTAATTGGTTTGTCTCCTCAGCGATATATCCTCGGACCAACCGTACTCCGATTTATTTCGATATCGTATACTTTATGTACACTATTATTCATGGTTGGCAAATTAATTTACCTGCGATCCTTCTACAAGTGATGTCATTTATTTAGCTACTCGGACCTACTGCTATTCGTACTGCTCTTCCATATGGTGTTTTGGTCTCTCACATATGTGAGGCTACCTAGGTACGTCTCCTCCAGGATGAGGTTGAGCAGTTAGGGATTTCACTGAACGAGGCGAACACCGTTAGTAGATTAGAGAGTCACCTCAGTGAGGCAGCTTGTTATGTTCCATCTGCTACCAAATCATCTTTTGGAGGTGGTTTTTTTATCACAGCCATCTGGTCCCGCTCATACTGAGCATCCTCCTACTGAGTCTAGAGATAATAGAGACGCTGCAGGGTATAAATTTGAGCAGGAGAGGATTATTATGCAGGTAGATCTAACTGAGCATCGCTAGTTGACTGAGTCTAAAATGGCGTGATTTGAGGCTAAGGCATAACAGAAAGCCATCCAGCAGTCCTAGCTTTCTGTACTTATTAATGAGATGCGATACAGAGAGCAGAGTCGCGGAGCAAGGACGTTGAGGCGACAGAGATATGATGGCACAACTCTTAACGATGATGATTATAATATATACTGTTGAGATTCATTTTGTTTACATTGAATTATGATACACATTAGTGATGATGCTGGAAATAGAACCACCCTTCAAGATGTTTGTGAGCTCGATTCAATGTTAACAATGGCAGCATAAGGGTACATTCACATATAGTAGAAGGAGGTGAGGAGATGAGTATTCACACCGGAATATAAGTGGTTCAACCAATTAGGCCTACATCCACTGTGAAAGTGTATGATATGTATCACTATATGAGGGCTCTAATGGCCACAGTTACAATCTCTCAAGCTTTCTCTCTCGCTACTGTGAGTTTAGACAGAGTTTCAACTAGGGTTGCTAATTTTGGGATCCTCTTCTAAGAAGGAGAAGACAAGTATTTATAGTGCTTGGGGGGTGTAGTGTACCCCCTATGCATGTAAAGAGCATGTGTGTGTTGATCTAGCCAATATGATGAAGACATATGTCCCTGTCACATGTAGCGAATGATGATGAAATATTACCCTCACGTGGGGGGAATGATTTGTTATAACTAATTTGTGTCCACGTGTCCTTGCCCACACATATGTCAATAAGAGCTCGGCCTCCGTGATTGGTCATGACCTCGACCTAGAAGAATCCGAGGTTGGTAAGGTTTAGCTACCCATCTAATCCGAGATGAACCAGTATGGTCTCGGCTTAAGTGAAGTCGAGGTAAGGTATTAAGGTTGGCCTGGGCCGAGGTTAAGCTGGAATAGGCCTGAAACATCGGCTGATTCATAGATGGGGTTGACCTTGGTAGAAGTATGGTTCCTTGTAACCTCGACCTATCCCCGGCCGAGGTTGTCATTCCTGGGTGAACTGACGAACTGCTGACGCCCTGATTCATGCAGTCTCCCCTTAAAGAGGTTGGTAGTGGTGTCGGCCAGGGCCGACCCTGTTATGGTCGAGGCTGTCGGTCACTGATCCAAGGCCCTTCCAACATCGGCCATATCCTCGGCCGAGGTTGATGTCTCTGAGCCGAGGTGGCACATTTGGGGCATATCAATCACCCCCAGCCCTTAGTTACATGTGAGAGTAGGTGACTGTGGGGTCTCTACATCTCCGAGGTCTCTCTTGTGCCAATGTCCATTTGACACTTGTCCATTGCTCAAGTGTGAAGCGTGCCTGGCAAGCATGTGATGTCATCCATCCAATGGGGCTCCCAAGGCAATGATGGGCCTTGGGGAGCGTGCATCCATATTAAGGGTTTAAACCCTATTTTCCCTCTTTCTTCATCACTTCTCTCTTTTCTGGCTCGACTCATTTCTGCAGCTTTCTCTCTCTAGAAAAGCTCTGGTTCGAAGAATTTTGGTGGTGATTTCTCGCAGTCTCTCCCTTCTCTCTTATCATTTTGTCTTCAGGTATCCTCTGCCATTCTTTCTTCTTTATTTTTCATGTCTTCTTCTTACTTTTGCATTTTTCGGTGAGTTTTTGGAGATTTTCGGCTAGGTCTCCATTTTTCCTGGCAAACTGTTCTTTGTGTTCTTCGTAGTAATTGCTTAAATTTTGATAGTTTGATCCTTAGTTAAATCATTCCATTTGCCATTCTTTGTTTGTTGTTTAGGAGAGTTATAAGTGTAGGGTTTGCCTCTTATGCTCAGACCCCTTTACCAACTCTTAGAGGAGTTCCCTTCTCTCAGAAAGAAGACTTTAGTGAAAATTAGGCAAATAGAAAGAGCGTAGGAGGAAGCTCGGAGGTCAGAGGAATTCCCCCTCAGACCTATCTTTCCCCCATCTCTGAAGGTAATATACCCTGAACCATCAGTACCAGCTAGCCAAGCCGAGGTACCTGTTGAACCCTCACCAATGTCTGAGTCTGAGTCTTCCACATCCGAACTTATGTCTGTGGATTATTTCCAAGAGGCTATGGACTTATCAAATCAATAAGATCAGGTCCCTGATCAAGCAGAGGTCTCCAGTCGGGCCTCGTCTCATAAAAATTCAAGCACATCGTCCTCTTCCTCAGAGGTTGAGATTGTTGAACCAAGCGTGGCTATTCCACCAATACTTGATGTCATTCCCCCGTCAGCCGTCACAGGGGCTGAGTTTGCTCAGAGGTTCCCAAGTAACCCTCCAACGTCTGCTCCGGTCGATGTTGAGATAGATAATGACGATGATGATGAGGCTGAGAGTGATGTTAATGTCTCTGAGGCAGTCGATATTGAGAGTACAGTTAGTGAGGTCAACCTTCTTTGCTTCAGATACTTGTACTCTATTATCCCCTCCATAAAGCTCAGGAGACCTCTGAGGGAAGAAAGGGCTTACCACGGTCGAGACGGTGAGATCTTCTGGTACGAGCAGATGTTCAAGTTGGGGTTTCGTTTGCCCATCCATCCCATCATTAGGTTTATACGAGCCTACATCAAATTGGCCCCTTCCTAGTTTTAACCCAATGCTTGGAGGGTAATAATTGGGGCCATCGTCTTATGGAGGGTTGTTCATCCCTCAGACCTTCCAGGCCAGGTCTTTGTAGGTTGCTATGTCCCTTCATCAGCCAAAAACCATCCGAGCTATTATCATTTTGTAGCTCAGAAACTTGATAAGAAGATGCTCCAGATAACCCAAACTTTTAATCATAACTAGAAGCCTCGCTATTTCTTTGCCTCAGGGCCATGGGAATTTGGCCTATGCGCCCCCTCTTCCACACTATAGCCGAGGATGCCTATAAGATGGGGAAAGGTTACAATGGCTGCTAAGGCCGACCCTGGTCTGATCCTGCCAAATCTTCAGAAGGTCAAAGACCTTCAGGATCAAGGGATGCATGGTCTGCTCGTCAAATTTGAACACCTGATGACCCCCCACTACCTCTCTGAGACTGATTTAGGGGGAAGTCCTCTTACAGAGCTTGGTAAGTGTTTTTTATTCCAAGTTATACCTCTGAGTTTATGCATATCTGACTCTCTAACTCAGACCTTTCTATTTTACAGAGCGTCCGAAGGGAATAACCGACGAGATTTGGGAAATAGCATCACCGAGTTTGATAAAGCTTGCTAAGAAAGCAGGTCTGAATGCCCCTCCTCCCCCTCCCTCAACCTCGAAGGCTCAGGCTACAAAGAAGAGAAGTTCTACCGACCCTGCCCCTGAGGATCAGAGGCCGAAGAAAAAAGGTGGGGACTCTACCATCCCGATATCCTCTGCTGATGCACTGGCTGCTCGTATATAGCAACTAAAAATCAATGACAGCATCATAGGCCATAGTTTGCAGGCGCTGGATGCCATAGGCTCTACTATGACCGATGCTGACAAACGTTTTTATCGATCTATGGACACACCTCTGCTGGTTAAGTTCGGTCTCCACAGGTCTATTCAGGTATGTCTTCAGATTTCAATATAGCTTCAAAGTGTAACCTATGTTTTGAATTTAACCTCATATACACGACCACTTGATTTGCAGGGCCTGACTGCTATGCATCATCTTTCCAATTGGATTCTAAGGAAGTTACTCCTCATCCAGAAGGGTCAGGAGGCCGAGAAGGCCCAAAGCTCCCTGAATGACGAGGTAGACCATTTGAATTCTTCTTTGGTGGGGTCTGAGAAGAAGGTTAAGGACCTAGAGAAAGAGATCTCTAAGTTCAAAAAGGACCATGTTGCTGCTCTGAAGGCTAAGGACGATGTTCTCCAACAAAAGGTCGACTCTGCAGTGAAGGCAGCCCTCGAGGAAACCTCTGAGGGGATATTGGATGATTATAAAGTCTCCGATGAATTCATGAGCTTCAGCTTTGAGTACCTCGAAAGAGGTATTAAGGCTACTATCAAATGGGCGGCTGCCAAGGAGAAGGAAGCAGGAAGTTTAAAGGCCTCTGACTTCATAGGTCTGGGTTTTACTAACCCTCAGCTTTTCTAAGCCCTTCAAGAGGTTGAAGAGGAGGTCACTGCCCCTGCAGAGACTACCACACTGGACGGTACGGGGATAGAGGGAGCTGACCACGGAGAAGATGGGGCTGAGGTGACCAACGTCGTCCAAGATAATCAGGCCGAGGATACCAGCACTCTCCCTTCGAATCCTTAGGCTCCATTGTGAAGCTTTCTTTACTTTTTGTAACCCCTGATCAGATGTAACCTCTGAAGAACATTGTCAACTTATATTTTTGAATTTTTACAACTGGATAACAACCTCTGAGGAGGGTTTTTACTTCATTTGTTTTGTTTGTTGAATGCTTCTTTGCCATGCGATATTTTAGCTCTGAAGTCTTGTTGCAATGATGTCTGTTTAAACTAAATTAAATCTTACCTCAGACCTTGTCACCACACAGTGATGTTATAAGGGTCTGAGGCCATCAACTAAGATGTTATCCTCATAATTAATTTCACCAAATTAATGATGTTAAGGGTCTGAGGTCATCCTAGTATGGTGTCTGACCTCAGACCTTGTCACCACACAGTGATGTTATAAGGGTCTGAGGCCATCAACTAAGATGTTATCCTCATAATTAATTTCACCAAATTAATGATGTTAAGGGTCTGAGGTCATCCTAGTATGGTATCTGACCTCAGACCTTGTCACCACACAGTGATGTTATAAGGGTCTGAGGCCATCAACTAAGATGTTATCCTCATCATTAATTTCACTAAATTAATGATGTTAAGGGTCTGAGGTCATCCTAGTATGGTGTCTGACCTCAGACCTTGTCACCACTTAATGATGTTATAAGGGTCTGAGGCCATCAACTAAGATGTTTCTACCATTAGATCGAAATGAAGAAAAAATTGACATGGAAACCGATCTCTTATTAATAACCTCTTCATAAGATGGTACATTTACATAACTGTTTGCAACATCATATGTAATACTTCTTTAGGTGATCAGCATTCCTGGGGTTGGCAACATGTTCCCCTTCTAGGTTTTCTAGCCTGTAAGTCCCAGGCACAACCTTTTCTGTCACTTTGAAGGGACCATGCCAGTTTGGGTGGAGTTTATTTATTTTTTGTAAGGTATTCTTCAGTATTAAGTCTCCCACTGTAATAGGTCTTGACTTCACCCTCTGGTTGTAGAATTTTTCTGCTCTCTACTGGTAAGCTGCTTGTCTCATTTCTGCATCTTCCCTTCTCTCTTCAATCATATCTAGGTCTAGTCTCCTCTCTTCCCCATTTTTCTCAGGGTCATAGGTCTGAACCCTATGAGTAGGGAGTCCCACTCCTGTTGGTATGACGGCCTCTGAGCCGTGTGCTAGCATGAATATGGTTTCTCCTATTGGTGTTCTTGCCGTGGTTCTGTAGGCCCATAACACAACGTAAACCTCTTCATTCCATCTCCCCTTCTCTTCTTCTAACCTCTTCTTGATTCTGTCGAGGATTGTTCAGTTTGTGACTTCCATCTGACCGTTTTCCTGAGGTCGGCTGGGAGATGAGAAGAACTGCTTTATCCCCACTCTTTCGCAATACTTTTCTAAAGAGGTGTTCTTGAACTGGGTTCCATTATCTGAGATGAGAGTGTTTGGGAGGACATGTCTGCATATAATGTTCCTCTAAAGAAATTGGAAGGTCTTTTGTTATGTGATCGTTGTCATCGGCTCTGCCTCCACCCACTTTGAAAAGTAGTCAATGGAAACTATCAGAAATCGGTAATTATTGGCAGCTCTTGGTAGGGGTCCTATTAAGTCAATTCCCCATACTGCAAATGGCCATGGGGAAGTGATTGACGTCATAGGTTGATGAGGTTGGTGAGGAACAATGGAGAATATCTCACATTTATCGCACCTCTTCACGTAAGCTGTAGCATCTTTGGCCAAGGTTGGCCACCAGTATCCCTGTGTAATTATCCTTTTGCCCAAGGGTCTTCCTCCTATGTGACTAGAGCAAGAGCCCTCGTGAACTTCCTATAAGACGCGGGGAACTTCGATGGGAGGCACACATCTGAGGAGAGGCAACATAAATCCCTTCTTATATAGGACGTCTCCTACTATGGAGAACTTGGCAGCCCTATATCTCAATTTCCTCCTCTTAAGCTTGGATTCCGGTAGCTTTCCCTCTTTGATATATCTGATGAGGGGTTCCATCCATGAGTCTCCCAGGTTCAAATTGAGACAAGGGTTGCAAACCTCTTCTTCCTCGATGGTCGCTTTTGCTAAGACCTCAACCGGAACTGTCCTTCTGATGTCTGTCTTCGTCGCCGAGGCCAACCTAGCCAATGCATCTGCGTGGTTGTTATTTTGTCGAGGTACTCTCTTCAGTTTTATCTCTTCGAAATATTCTAACATCATTCTCACCCTCTTTAGATACTTAGCCATCCTTTCATCTTTGGCCTCATAGACTCCCAATACTTGATTGACAAGTAACCTTGAGTCACTATGAAGTAGGAGTCGTCTTACTCCTAAAGTCTTTGCCAATGAGAGACCTGCTATCATGGCTTCATATTCTGACTCGTTTTTTAGAGGCCTTGAAGTTTAACCTCAAAGCGTATTCAATGTTGGCACCATCTAGAGCCGAAAGTATCAATCCTGCACCGCTTCCACTGTCACAGGAAGAACCATCAATAAAGAGATTCCAAATGTCTGCATCCGATGAGAAGGCCCCTTCCGACATGATTCCTTGCCTGAAGAGGTATCGATCCTCCTCGTTATCCGCTACTCCGCTCCTGATCTTCTTAGATACGACCTCTTCCTGGTTTCGGAAGACGTTTGGCACAACCTCTTCCTGTTCTTGGAAGACGTTTGGTGCAACCTCTTCCTATTCTCGGAAGACCTTGTTGCTTGACCCTTCAGCACCCACTAGGTCATTCTCAACCTCGGCCTCTTCCCATGTGAACTCGGCAACAAAGTCTGCGAGGGCCTGCCCTTTAATGGCTGCTCTAGGTTGGTAAGTAAGGTCATACTCCCCCAACTCGATGGCCCGGGTCATCAATCTTCCAGACTTCTCAGGTTTATGTAGAACCTGTCTTAGTGGGGAATCGGTGAGGACGACCATGGAATGGGCTTGGAAGTAGGGCTTCATCTTCCTGGAAGCATGTATCAGGGCGTAGGCTAACTTTTCCATTCGAGGGTAATTTTTCTTAGACCCTTGAAGGGATTTACTGTTGAAATACACAGGCCTTTGGATTCAATGTCTTCCCGTACTATGGCTGCACTGATAGCCGATTCAGAGACTACTAGATAAACATACAATTTCTCTCCTACTATGGACCGAGATAATAACAAGGGAGACCCAAAGTAAGACTTGAGTTGGTTAAAAGCCTCTTCTCACTCTTCGTCCCACTGGAAGGCCTTTCTAAGCACTTTAAAGAATGGAAGACACTTGTCCGTTGCTCTGGAAAAAAAACCTGTTGAGTGCGGCCACTCTCCCCGTGAATCTTTGGACGTCCGTGATACTCCTTGGTGTCTTCATGTCAAGCAAAGCCTTGATTTTCTCAGGGTTTGCTTCAATTCCTCTTTGATTGACGATAAATCCAAGAAACTTACTAGCTCCTACCCCGAAGACACACTTCGCGGGGTTGAGTTTCATCCTGTACAAGTCCATAGTATCGAAGGTCTTTTCAAGGTCTGCCACATGAATGTAGGCCTTTAAGCTCTTCGTCAGCATATCGTCTACATACACCTCCATAGTCTTGCCTATTTGATCTTCGAACATCTTATTCACAAGACGTTGGTATGTCGCCCCCACATTTTTCAGACCGAAGGGCATCACTTTGTAGCAGTACGTCCCTTTGTCGGTAATGAAGGCTATTTTCTCTGAGTCTTCCGCATCCATGAAGCTCATGAGCTCGTGGCCTGCAGTAGCATCTACCATCTGATCTATCTGAGGTAAGGGATAGCTGTCTTTTGGGCAAAACCTGTTCAAGTCAGTGAAATCGATGCACATTCTCCACTTTCCATTGGCTTTGGGCACGATGACTGCATTCGATAACCACTCTGGATATATGACTTCTCTAATAAACTCAGCCTCTTCCAATTTTTAACTTCTTCCTGGATGATGTCGTACTTCTTCCTGGAGTAAACTCTTCATCTTTATTTGATCGGCCTGGCATCTTTGGTCACGTTAAGCTTATGACACATAACCTCAGGGTTGATGACGGGCATGTCTGCGTGACTCCAAGTGAAGACACTCTGCCTCTTCCTCAAGAAGTTTATCAGCTCTTCCTTGATTTCTATTTTTAAGGCTTTGCCAACCTGGATGGTTTTTTTCGGTTCGTCCTCATCGAGGACGATGGATTCTACCTCTTTCGCGGCCTCTCCCTTCTTCTATTTGGTTTCATCTATTGGGTCAAGTGTATCAATGCTATAAGTGGTGGTTACCCTCTTATTTGCCTCTCTTTCTTTGGCCGAGTTAAAGTAACATTCTCGTGCTATGGTCTGGTCACCTTGCACATCCCCTACCCCATAGGGGGTCGGGAATTTTAGCATCTGGTGGAACATTGACGGCACGACCTCAAACTCCTTAAGGACTACTCTTCCTATAATGAGGTTATAGGCCGAGAAGACGTTTTCGTCCATAACGAAAAAGTTGATCTTTCGGGTCAACCTCTTAGGCCACTCATCACCCATTCGTACGTCCATCTCATATATGCTCAATGGGTGGACCTTTTCACCACTGAAGTCCATTAAAGGATGATGATAGGGTACCAGCCTAGCTCTGCTAAGACCTAGGATCTTAAAGCAGGGCCAAAGCATCACATCTGCTGAACTCCCCCCATCTACAAGGATTCTTTGCACCTCGCATCCATGCACTCTTGTTGTTATTACCAAGGGGACATCATGTGTGGCTAAGATACCTTTGAAGTCGAGTCGGGAGAACCCAACTATAAGAGTGTCCATGTCCACCTTCTTTCTCTTCTGCACCGTATCGGAAGATGTTAGATTTACAACTTCAAGTTTGGCCACTGACTTGGCCTCTACCACATGAGCTTTTCTGTCAGCCACTTCAGAGCCACCTCCCGCAAGCCCTCCGCATATAGTGTCGACACCAAAGGAGTTCATGCCAACCCTCTTCAATAGAGTGTTGTCGTCTTTTGGCAGAAGGTCCGGATCGTCTTCATCATCACCTTCCGAATCATTGTCTCTTCTAGCTGGGGCATCACCACGGCATCTGCCATTTATCCTCTTCTTAGGGTCATCTCTTTCGCCTTTAGGAGCCTTTCCATCAACATACTTCCTCAACTTTCTGGATTTTAACATCTTTTTAATCTCATCCTTCAAGGCAAAGCATCTGTCTGTAACATGGCCATGGTCTTGGTGGAACTCGCACCACAAGTTCTTGTTCCTCTTATGCGGAGGGGCCTTTAGTTTCTCCGGCCATCTTAGAGTCCTGTCATTCTTGATCTCGTTGAGGATATGCTCATAGCTCATAGTTAGAGGAGTATAGTGAGCGAACTTGTCATCTGTTGACCTCTTCTTTCTGTCTTTCTTTCTTTGGGACTTCTCACTACTACCGCGGTTCTCATCCTCATACTTGGCGGCCATTGCCTCTTCGGCATTCATTACCTTTCCTGCACTTTCCAGTAGCTCTGCCATAGACTTGGGAGGGTCTTCCACGAGTTTCCACAATAACTTCCCTTTCTGAAGACCTCCTATGAGGGCAGTCATGGATATATTCTCTTCGTAATCCTCAACCTCAAGTTTTTCTTTGTTGAACCTAGCGATGTAGTCCCTTAGGCTCTCATCCTTGCCTTGCTTGACATACAGTAGATGAGTGGTCTTCTTTTGAGGTCTCACCCCAAAACAGAAGTTATGAATGAATTGTTCAACCAAGACCTTGAAGTTCTCAATTGAATTCTTCGAAAGAGAAGTGAACTAGCTGTGTGCTTCTCCTGTCAAAGTCCCAGAGAAGGCCCTACACCTCATCTCATCAGGTATCGAGTAGATGTCCACTGTTGACTGATACATCTCAATGTGATGTATAGGGTTGGTTCTACCGTCACAGTTAGGAGACATCACGGGTGGCTTGAACTTAGCAGGAGTTGGGAAGCTCACTCTCCTTACCACAAAGGGGGAGCCCTCCGAGAAACCTCTTTGCAATGGGTCTAGGCTCTTAATGAGGTCTCCTATCTTCTCCTCAATACGTTGGATAAAGTTGTTCCATGGTCTCCTACCATCGGCCTGGCCGAGGTTGTCCCCAGCCACCTCCAAGGGATGGACTGAGGGTTCCCCAGCCGCAGCGCAACGTCGGCTGTTGACCTTTTCCTGATCTCTACCTCTTCCTGCATGAGGTCGGCCTTGGTGGGGTCTGAGAAGAAGGTTAAGGACCTGGAGAAATTGTGTATTCAGTTATGAATATACCTTCAGTCCACCTCCAAGGGATGGACTGAGGGTATATTCATGATGTACTTATTTATTGTGTATTCAGTTATGATGTACTTTATGACACTGTTGATTTATCACTTTTTGGATATATATATATATATATATAAGTTGCTTGTATTGGTTTGACATGGAAATGTATGGATATTCACTTTCTGCATTTATTTTACACTGTTGAGGCATATAATTACTGTTGATGTACCTTATTGCACATCTATATTTATTATTTGCTTCATATATATGTTCACTGCTAGATTATTATCCATTGTCATTTTTTTATATTGTTTGCTGATATTGGGATTATATTTCTTTAGTCATGCTTTTATTGATTCATTATTCTCATGCTAGATATGTTTATGGTTTTACTGTCCCACGATTTGTCTATTCTAGGAAAAAAGGGGGAGAGATATGTGATGTAGGGGGAGTATTATAGATATTCATTTGTATAAATTTTTACGAACCTCCATACTTCACTTGGGGTATATTTGTTTGTTTCATGTGTGTAGTGATTTTCGGATATTCAGACATACTGACTACATCACATTCAAACATGTTTGCTTTGTTGAATTTTATCAAGATTTTTCGTTTCCTGTACTTTCATTTTGAAGATCATATCTGTGCCATGTTTTGTGCCGCCGTATTTCTTCACACTTGGTATTTCCTAGATTACACAGGTATGAATGCTTAATAAATTGTGAGATTTATGATGCATTTTTAAAATTAAATTGTGTTGGGGATTTGAAAAATACTTTTGGAAATGAAGTTTTAAAATATTTTTTGAGTTAATTTGGTTTTAGAAAATTCGAGGATGTTTTTAAAATGAAGAGGCGTCAAGGTTTGTGGGTGATCGAGTCGTTGAGAAAGACTAAATTATCTCTTTGTAATTTTTCGTATCATTGTGATTGTCTGGCCTGGCCATCCGAGTTTTTTTCCCTTAGTGGTTTCCTCATATATTGGTGTGTCTTGTGTTTGATTTATTTACTTTATCTTCTTAATCAGGTAGATTCATGCTATGGGGTTAATAAGTTCGAATTGATAAATCAAATTGTTTTTCATAAGATAAGTTCGTGGTTGCTAAAGAAAAATTTGGAAAATTTTAAAATATTATTTTTGCCTAGAGATAACTACTTAGGGGAAGTCTCACTCCTCAAGTATAAATGTTTGGTTATAATGAGCCTGATTCCTAGGACATCTCGTAATACGGTGTATATTATCTCCACATGCATAAAAAGCACCTCTGAAATGACCTCGTCGCCTAATGGGCACTTGCTCTTCCCATTGGGATCCTTGACCTCGAACTTGAGTAAACTGGGGGTCGATTGCCCTATCTTTGATCATTCTCTACTTGGTCCCTATTGCTATAAATTTCCTTATGAGGATCCTTCTGATACTCTAATTCAATCCTAGCATCACATGTCCCCATCATGGTCATATCTACACCATTTGCTTCTCCCCTTTTGACAAACTCTTCTGGCAGTTCTCCCAATCTCGTCAGAGCATGAAAACAACATTCACTAATTGAGTATAAGTGGTTAAAGTTGGGTTCCCTAATATATATTTCTTAATCGATCAATTTATATGGTGAAATGCTCTAATGCAACATTATATTTCGACAAGATAAAAACAATTTATTGATTTTTAGATGAAAAGTCAAATGAGTCCATTTTCCCTTTCTGGATAGCTTTTGTGACATAATTAACGCCAATACATGTAAGTGGGTTATTTTTAGTGGCTCATAAAAAGACATATTTTCCTCATATCATTAGTGGTGGCCTCAATTTCTTAGTAATACTCCCAAATAAAAGATATCTTAAGATGAAAAGAAAAGCAGGATGAACTAATTTTATCCCCATTTTCTTTAATGAAGTCTCCTTCTAGGAACCATGTTTGTTAACAAATTCTTAAGTTGGGAAATTGGGATGTAGTTTCCCTCCATCTGTTTATGGTATTGTCTTGATATTTTTATTAAATTATTAGATTTGCAAATACTAAGTTGAACTTTGCTTTTGTGAGGAAACTAATTGTTGATACTCAAGTGAGTGGAAAAATATTCGAACCTGAGATATGTTAATATACAAAAAAATGTGCATGTGTAGAAGTATAATTTTAAACACTCCACATATCCGTATATGCATCCTTATGTGATATGCACTATACAATAATTTAAATTTGTCCCTTTAGCCTTTTATTATTGTTTTTATTTCCTTGTTATAAATTTATGTATTGTTTGAGATATTGAAATCTTCTGATATGGCTTCATAAAATATTTTGTTAATTTTGTATGTGGTGTGGATTCTTTCTAGTGGAAGTTAAGGATATCTATCCACCCCATCACACCCAATTCATCACATAACCCACTCTACCTAAAAACTAAATGTGTGATTTGTGTCTTTACCCCAACTAAATAGTGAAAATTTGACGTTAAACTTTTGGAATTGATCTTGAAAGTTAATATCAATTGATGCCTTATGCACCATATACCCGTCTTTGTGATTTTAAATGTCATCGATGCGAAGGGGTAATTTTTTTAAAAAAAATTTACGTTTATTTATTTAACTTTTTCCCTGTGTTGGATTTCATAGTCTAGAAAGATAATATAATTGTTGTAATGTATTTAGGACATATTTCATCATGTCCAAAGAAGAGTGAACTAGAGATAGGCAAATCTCTGGTCGCCCTTACATATATCAAATCAAACATACGAACCATGGCCAATGTGCAGTCTCTGTAGATGATAATGCTCTTGATCACAATAGGATTAAGAATAAACATAGCACATGGGGTGGAAAATTAGATTGTGATAACTAAGGAAATGAAAACGAAGAGGTAAAGGAACTATCACAACAAAGTGACTCAAAGACAAAAGGGTTTCCTTAAGTGTACATACATCACATAAATGAATCTCATCATGATGTTATAGGTTTTAATCTACATATTGATTATCCCTATTATATTTTCTCCACCTAAAATATCATGCTTCAATACAACCACATTCATCATTGTCAACCTCACATACCTCCTAAAATTCCCTCATTTTCCTATTACCCGGTTAATGTATGCCCACCACCTGGCCTAATGCCAATGGAGCCCACGTGGCCGTCGTAATGCCAAATCCCTATTACCTAAGTGAGGCAACCTTGCTCAAGTTCAGGAAAAAGTGGAAGGAACACTGCGTTGATAAGAAGAACAACTATGTGAATTGAAACTTGCACACTTTTATATACATAATTTAACAAATTTTCAATAAATCTCTCATTGATTTTTCTATCTTGTAGTTAATTCAAATTTTTGCAGGGATTATGTATATATGAATTTTATATCTCATTGATTTTGCAGCTGCTCTAGATCAGTTTTCATATTCCTTAAATTATTAGCTTTCAACTCATTGGCATAAACTCATACAAGTTTCATGAGTATAATACCTCAAAATGGAAAACAATTTTCGAATATCATGAGATTTTTATTTTTCATTATATTCATAAATTTTCATAATTGTGATTTAAGAGCCATACATTGTTTTTGTGTATGTGTATATATAAAATAATTGAGTAATTTAGTCTTCCATTTTGTTGGCTTTGAACTGATTATAGAATACAATGTTGAAATATATGGTTGTTTTGTTTAGGTTTTAGATTGAATTGATTTGTTGTATTTATATCGTGAGTGACCAGGCCGATAAATGTTTACCTAACTTCATATTGGATTTAGTTATTTATTTTGTCAAATCTTCTATCTTGCAATGTTTACCGTACTTCATATTAAATTTCAAAATCCATGCTTGCATGGTTAATCATGATTTGTCTTTAATTATTTATGTGTTTACATTAGTTTTTGTTGAGTTCAATTTATATTTGGGAGTTGATATTCGGTAAGGATTTGGGTAAAATGTCACCAAATTTCTTGGATTACAGCCTATTATTCTACCACATCTATGAATTTGGATAATTTTATAAGGTTGTGTTGAGCCATTTTCACATTTGATCGTGACACAAGTAATAAATTATTCTCATTATTATTTCATCTAGTTGTCTGTCTTTTTCCTTATTCTTTATATTTTATATTTTATCCCAAAGCACTAGTCCTAAACATATTCTCTAATCCAAAGGCTTCTTGAGATGGGTTATGGATCACAACATGATTTCACTTTATTTTATGTTTGAACAACATTATTTAACTATGTGAATGATTCTTTTCTGTATCTTGGTAGAACATTATTATGAAAACCTCTTTTGAATCATAAACAATAGATTTTCGGATGCAAGAAGATGTTGATTTTATCAATGGTGTAAGAAAGTTTTATTATTTTTGGATGATGTAAGATTGGACTACTTGTCCCCCTAGGATAATGGCAAAATGTCCCGCTCAACCAAAATTTGAGTCTACTTTGTATCATTACGCAAAATAAATGAAAAAATACAGTAAAAAACCTTTCATGACAGTTGGATTGCCACGTGGATGTTGAAAAGTCCTCAAAAGTGCTTAAAAATGAAGAAACATGGAAAAAATTGCTTGCGCAGTCCAACATAAATTTGTCAACTTTGAGCCTCATTCTTTGAACCACTTTGGTTACCTAGAATTTTCGTAGTTATTTTGTGTGAATTGTGTCCGCCGTTGTCTTTCATATCTAAATTCATGTCCTTTTCAGTCTTCATATATACTATGGCTAACTTATTATTTTCATACTGATTGGGTGTGGCCGTGGATGAAATATTTGAAGATCTTATTATGAATAGTACAACATTTGCAAATAGAACATCATTTTCACAAGTGAGTACGGTGTATATTAATAAAGAACTGTGTATAATGTAGAGATTTGAATATTGAATTAAAGTCCATCTCAAGGAATATCTATAGGATTAGCAAGGGAACAAATATGACCTAGAGTACTTTTGAGGCGTCCTTTTGCACAAAGGTAAATTCAAGTTCTCTTATATGCACTGCTCGTAAGATAATATGAAATTGGTCTTCTTGTTTTCACAATTTTACAAAACAGTAAAAGATATAAGCTGAATCATTTTGACAATAAAAATAAAACGTTTCTCTCTCTTATTAACTCATCTCTAAAAGTAAAATAATGATAGTTGGAAAAGTTACTTTGGTAACCTTATTATAGGTATGTAAAATGACTAAAAAGGGTATAGTAACATGAATAAAAGAGAGAAAATCGGATACATAAAAATTACAAATAAATCATGGTATATGTTACCGTTCCCAACTGATAAAAGCTCGCCCATGAGCGTCAATTTAGGATAGGTGACTGAGACATTCAAACACCGCCATTCTCCACAACTTAGAAAGGAAGTTGTCCCCTGAAATGCATGATATATAGACTTGTAGACGAGTGGGGGGACTAATCAGAAATCCCAATAATGGGTGTTGGGAGGTGAAAACTGAAAACAACGATCTAGTGACCTAGAAATAGGTATAAACACATCAATCAATACCAAATTAACTTGTACAAACTAATTGTGTCATCATCGGACTCTCGATTGGACAAATTTACTAGTATACACCTCTTTTAGCGTTAAAAATGGGCATTGGGGGCGAAAACTAAAGACAACAACCTAGATGCTTAAATTTAGGCAGAAACACATCAAGCAATACCAAGTTAACTTGTATAAATTAATTGTATCCTCATCGGACTTTCGTGGGCCAAATTGACAAGTATATGCTTATTTGGGGGTTAAAAATGAGCGTTAGGGGTGAAAACTGAAAATAAAAACCTAACGGTCTAGATATAGATACAAGCACATCAAGTGATATCAAAGTAACTTGTCTAAATTAACCTCATCCTCATTAGACTCTTGGTTGACCTAATTCACTAGTATACGCTTATTTTGGGGGTTAATAATAAGAGTTGGGGGGAGAAAACTAAAAATAACCTAGTGGCCTAAAAATAGGTACAAACACAACCACCTAAATGGAAGTAACTTGTCTAACTACTAACGTTCTCACCGAGCTCTCAGTTGGCCTAATTAACTAGTATACGCTTTTTTTCGGGGGAAAAAACTAAAGACAACAACCTAGATGGATAAAAGTATGTACATAAACATCAAGCAATACCAAAGAAACTAGTCTAAACTAAATGCGTCCTCATCGGACTCTCGATTGCCTTAATTGACTACTACACACTCCTTTTTGGGGGTTAAAAATGGGCGTTGGGGGGGCTAAAACTTAAAACAACAACCTATTGTCCTAGATTTAGCTACAAACACATCAAGTGATACCAAAAACAATTATTTAAACTAACAACATCCTCACCAGACTCTCGATTGGCCTAATTGATTAGTATACGCTTCTTTTGGGGGTTAAAAATGGGCATTGGGGTGAAAACTGAAAACAACAACCTAACGGTCTAGATTTAGGTACAAACACATTAAGAGATACCAAAGTAACTATCAAAACCAATCGCATCCACATCGTATGCTCAATTGTCCTAATTAACTAGTATACGCTTATTTTTTGTGATAAAAAATGGGGGGGGGGGGGGGGGGGGAGGGGGCGAAAATTGAAAAATAATCTAACGACCTTGATTTCAATTCAAACACGTCAAGTGATACCAAATTAACTTGTCTACACTAACCGCGTCCTCATTAGACGTTCGATTGTCCTAATTGACTAGTGTATGCTTCTTTTGGGATAAAAATGGGCATTGGGGGTAAAAACTGAAAAAATAACCTAACAACTTAGATTTAGGCTCAAACACATCGAATGATACCAAATTAACTTGTCTAAACTAACTGCACCCCCATCGGACTCTCAATTGACCTTATTTGACTAGTATACGCTTTTTTAGGGATAAATAGGGGTTAGGGGAGTTAAATGAAAAACCTAACATCTAGAAATAGTTACAAACACATAAAGTGTTACCAAAGTAACTTTTCTAACTAACCGCATCCACATCGGACTCTCGGTTGGACTAATTGACTAGTATATGATTCTTTTCGGGGTTAAAAATGGGTGTTGGAGGGGTGAGGAAAAAAAACTGAAAATAACAACCTAACGACCTAGATTTAGATTTAAACACATCAAGTGATACCAAATTAACTCATCTCAACTACCTGCGCTCTCATCAAACACTCGATCGGCCTAGTTGACCAGTATACACTTCTTTTTGCGCTTCAAATGAGTGATGGGGAAAAAAACTTACAACAATAACATGGCGTCCTAGAAATAGTTACAACAATATTAAGTGATACAAAATAAACTTGTCTAAATTAACTGCGTCCTCATCGAAATGTCAGTTGGCCTAATTGATTAGTATTGCCTCTTTATGGGGTTAAATAAGGGCATTAGAGGGTGAAAACTGAAAAAAATAACCTAGCGACGTAGATTTAGGTACAAACACAATAAGCAATACCAAAGTAACGTGTCTAAACTAATCGTGTCATCATCAGACTCTTGGTTGGTAAAATTGAGTAGTATACGCCTCTTTCGTGTTTAAAAATTGGCATTGGGAGGCAAAAACTTAAAACAACAACCTATCAGCGTAGATTTCGGTACAAACACATCAAGCAATACTAAAGTAAGTTGTCTAAACTCACTGCATCCTCATCAGACTCTCAGTTGGTAAAATTGACTAGCATAAGCCTCTTTTCGGGGTTAAAAATGGGTGTTGGGGGTGAAAACTTAAAATAACAATCTAGTATCATAGAAATAGGTACAAACACATCAAGCGATATGAAAACAACTTATATAAACTAACCATGTCCTAATCGGACTCTTGATTGGCCTAATTGACTAGTATTTGCTTCTTTGGAGGGGGGGAGGGGTTAAATAAGGGCGTTAGGGGTTTAAAACTGAAAAAACAACTTAGAGGAATAGATTATATGGAAACACATCAATCAATACCAAAGTAACTTGTCTAAATTAACCTCGTCCTCATTAGACTCTCGTTTGGTAAAGTTGACTAGTATACGCCTCTTTTATGGTTAAAAATTGGCACTGGGGGCGAAAACTTAAAATAATAACGTATCGACCTAGATTTAGGTACAAACACATCAAGAAATACGAAAGTAACTTGTCTAAACTCACCACGACCTTATTAGACTTTCAATTAGTAAAATGGACTAGTATACGCCTCTTTTGGGGGTTAAAATGGACGTTGGAGGACGAAAACTTAAAAAAGCAACCTATCAACCTAGATTTAGGTACAAAAACATCAAGAGATACCAACTTGTCTAAACTATTTGCATCCTCATTGGACTCTTGGTTGGCCTAATTTACTAGTATATGCTTCTTTTTTGGGTTAAATGGGCGTAAAGAAAAAACAACTTAACATAACAAGAACAACCTAACGACCTATATTTAGGTACAAACACATCAATCGATACTAAAGCAATTTGTCTAAACTAACGATGTCCTCACCGGACTCTAGATTTGACTAGTTGACTAGTCGACTAGTAAACGCTTTTTTCTAGAGTTAAAATGGGTGTTAGGGGGGGAGGTACTGAAAACAATAACCTAATGACCTACATTTAGGTACAAACACATTAATCAATACCAAATTAACTTATCTAAACTAATAGCATTCTCATCGGATTCTCGATTGCCCTAATTGACTAGTATGCACTTGTATTTGGGATTAAATGGCCGTTTGGGGAAAAAACATAAAATAACATCCTAGCAGTCTAAAAATAGGTACAACCACATCAAGCAATACCCAACCAACTTATCTATTATACTAACCGCATCCTCATCGGACTCTTAGTTGTCTTAATTGACTTGTATTCACTTCTTTTTGGGGTTAAAAATTGGCGTTGGGGGTGTAAACTGAAAACATAAACCTAGAGGCCAAAAAATAGGTATAAACATTCAAGTGATACCAAAGTAACTTATCTAAATTAACCTCATCCTCATCGGATATGACCGTTTATTGTGTATTGATTACTCCACAATAAAATTACAGGCATGCCAATGGCATAAGAATGTACTAGTCTTTTATGTCATTTACTCTTTTATGCTTACACATTTACTAAGATTGTGTTTGTTCAACAGGTTATTATTGGAAAATATGAAGATTACTTTGGGGAGAATGAAATCTACTTTTTAGAGAAATATCTTGAAGAATACTTTAGGGAGAATAATATGTTTAGAACTTTAATGATGTTATACTTCGTTTCAAGTTTATTGTTAAAAGCTAGATGGTTTATCTTATAATACATTTTATTTTGGGAATTTTAATAGTTAGGAATGAAATATAATTTTTGATCGGCTTAATATCACTGAAATGTAGTGTCATTCATCTTGTCACTTGTGTTTTGGAATTATGCTTTGAGTGAAATTCGTGGGCAATAGTTCTCCATTGACATTAGTTGAGCACGAGTTATTACTACTGTATTTATATCTATAAATTAATATTTTTTAAAATTATACTAATATTTCTAATGGGCTTTAACCGTTATAAATATATGACCTTAAAATCTGTTACAATGTAATTTGTAATGGATTGTATCCATTACAAATTCTATAATTATAACAAGTAAAAACCGTTAAAATTTAGTAAATTCGTCACTAATATATGAGATGTGTACCAATACCAAATCCGTTACAAAATAAATTTTAACTGTTTTAGTCCGTTACGAATTCCATTAGTAAAATAAATCACTCCAATTTTTTAAAGGATTTAATCCGTTACGATTATTTTTATAATATTTTTGGCCCATTACAATTGACCTGTTTTGGTATAGGGTAGCTCCAGACCTCCTAGTGTTCATCATCTAAAAGATAAGAACAAACGAACGTAAGAATCAAAAGCCTAAAGAGTGCAAATCATTAAAAAGAATCGAAGGCCGACAATGATGAAAAATATAATGGACTAATAACCATCAAGACCTAAGTCAATGCTCTGATATCAACTCTAACACTCCACATATTTTTCCCGTGAGGGTGATATGTCCCTTATGCCAAGATATGCACGACGTTAAAATTTAAATATCCTTCTTAGCATATAACAGAAATATGAGATAATTAAAACTTTTTCCACAATATATAAGTTGAGATAATCCACAATAATAAAAACATTCACCACAGTAAGACCCATTACCACGATAAAACTCTAATAATATAAAACTCAAATTATATAAAGTCAACTACATAAATTTATCCAACTAAAAACCATAAATCAACTGTGGTATCGAATGACCAACTAAATCCAATATAACAGTATAATAATAAAATGACTGGAAATGAGCTAAGCTAATGGAATAAAATAAAGTGTAGTTACAAGTCCACTAATCTCCAAAACTATACAGCTACCTAGCAACTTATCCTGTAAGGTTAGTCAACAATAATGGGTCAGGGCCCACCATAATAATATCAACTACTCTTTCTAAATAGGATCCATGAATCCCGTTATACGCATTACAAGAGATAAATATCACAATTGAGAGTGATGTAAAACTGTAACAACTACCCACATAAAGCAAACAAACTCAACTACCCAAGTCCAATTATGTTTATTTCAACATTAATTAAATCTCTTCTCCAGTATCGTCCTAAGTTTTCGTTTATCTTCTCAATACTAATATATTATCGAAGCAACACCATTATAGCCAGTTTGCCTTTCAATTGGCCCCGCACATACTCATGGTGCGCCTAACATCTTATCGCATTAAATCCACATACATCACTATAACCCATTGGCGTAAATTGTTAGCACGGACATACCGTGATGTTCTCCGCAACAGAAAGTCACTATAGCCAGTTAGACTAGGTCCTACACACAATTTAATTGCCAGTGAATTCAGCACCGACAGACTGAGTAGCTGAACAGGTTGGTACAGGATCCTCCTTAAGGTTAATAGTAACTTGGGGAAGAACAAGTGTAGGTCGGACAACAAAAGAGGTGATAGAACTTTTATATTCTAATAGCAAGGAAGTATCACTGGGATATTCCTCTCCAATCTTCTGATTTAATCCTCACGGAACTTAAGTTCATCAATATTGATTTCCCCCTCCTTGAGGCACCTTTTCATACTCCCCTATACATAAAAAATAAACGTCAAAGTTAGTTGGCAAACATCATAAATACATAATAAAAGAGGAAAAATAACAATATAGTTACAATCCATGCCACGTCCTGATTGAGGACATTCGGGGCCAGTATAAGATACTCCACTATGGAGGGGAGCATGTTGCCAATCCTTAACAACTGTACCATATTCCCAATAATCCTTATTGGAATCTAGTAGATTCAATACTAAAGCCCTATTGGTTTGCCTAGTCTTCAAATAATAGGTACTTTCTCTAACAATACCTCATTTATAATAAAACATCAACTCCAAGACCCCAATATGTGTCCCATTAAGTTAATTCGACCTATGTACACTGTTTACAACCCTCCAAGTATTGGGTGCTACTCTGGAAGGATCTACATCAAAATATTGACAAAACTGGAAAAAAAGGGGGTTTCATGGAAAATTGATACCATACTAAGCTATAAATAAAGTGGCGATCCAGTGACCTTCAGGGAGAGAATAAACATCCATGGGACCCTTGGCTATCTCTAAATCTACCCAAGATAGGATTTTTCTTTTCTCTCTAAACTCATCTAATGAACTCTCATCTACGATGGGAACCATGGTGGAAATAGATAAAAATATGATAAAACAGAGAAAGAGGAAAAAAAGTCTTACACGGAATCTAAGACGATTGTAAGAGATGATTACAAAAACTGAAGAAAAAATGGTAGCAAACGATCGCACAGAAAAGCTTCAAGACAAAGAAAGTGCTAAGTTCAGAAGGTTTGAGGTAAAGAGAAAGTAGGAAAACTTCTTACCTATTTGTAGATTGCCTCGATAAATAGGAATAACATGATTAACTGAACGAACCGTATAGCTACCTCCAGCTGCACGCCTCTCGAAGTGTCAAAAGACTACTGTATCCTTTGTCGATTAAAAAAAGTTTGAATTATTTACAAAAATGCCATTATCAAACTGTGTCGGTAGAAGTTTTTACAAGTATAGGAGGTCGACTACCGACCACACACTCAAAGTAGCACGCCGAGTAATTTTCTGATCTTAATACTCCATACTTTCAATCAAACATCAAGCATAGAGCATTGGGGGGCTTTTATTGGATGTAAAAATTATTCTCCTATGTGGACCAATGATGAATGTACACCTGTCTTTCAACGTGGCCGACCAGCCTCCTGGGTCAGCGCGGTGACCAAAATCACAACACAAAACAATAATGAAAGAAAAAATTCACCAAGAAGTAAGAACATCAATAATCACAATCACAATCACAACACAAGTTTACGTGGTTCGGCAAATTGCCTACGTCCACGGAGAGGTCTACTTATAGTATTAAGTAACTCTCGAGATGGTTTTTTTACTACATGCCCCTATGCCTCAGGCCAGGGGTACAATATATATTTAATTAATTAAAACTGTTGGTAATTAACATGTTGAGCCTATATCCCTTGAATATCTCTTCGAGATTTTTTGGGGTAGACTCAGTCATATCTTCAAATATAACTGCTTAAACAAGGCTCATAATTTGGGCCGAAAACCTGATTAACTCACTTGGTCTTGGCTAGCTACTTTTATAGGCTTGGTCGACGCAATAGGCACCCACAATTGCCCCACAAATTCTGTGGCCTTTGGGCTCACAAATTTTAAAAATTATCTTTTCGTCCCCCTTTAATGGCACTGTCGTAGTTCATGAGACTGATAGGGGTGTGAATCGTCATTTGGAAAGGAGTTTACGTGGCAAATCTTCTTGGATCAGTGTGCACTATCATTGATGAGTTTAAACTGAAAGTGTTGGACGATTATGTCATCACTTCAACTCTTTTGCTTCTTCTGCTTCCAAGCTATCTCCTGCCCCCAAGCTGTCTCTTTCTCTTAATCTTCCAAATTTGTGGTTTTTCATCATCTCAAGCTTAATTATTTTCGGGTAAGTTCTCAGTCCCTTCTTTTACTGTATTTCCTTTCATCGTTGCTTTTCTTTCTACTGTAGCTCGGGTTTTCTCATGGAAAAAATAGACAATAAGTCTCCGGCAAAATTCAGGAAATGCTACAATATCCCTAACTAGGTGGATATTAAGTGTGCCCCTATTCCCCGCAATGTCCGTGACATTGAGGATGGCCACTGGATTCATGTTTTTATACTATCTCAAGGGGGTTTAGCTTTTCCCCCAAATTGACTGTTCTTGCAATTTTTTTCAATACTTCGATATAGTTTCATCTCAAGGTTCTCTAAATTTTTGGAAAATTATAAATGGCATCTATATAATAAATCAACTTTATGGCACTAACCTAGGATTGGTTGCAATTTTCTTTTGCTATACCTTTTCTCACACAAGTTCTGGTCTTCTGTATTTGAAAGCGAGGAGTCCAAATAGGGTATTGGTAGTGAATTTACCTGATTCCCACAATGACTACTGGTCTGAAGGGTTACTTACTAGGAACTAGCAATTCTCTCCCCAAGTAGGGGAGCAAGGTATAAGGGACCTCAGATCCTTACATATGGGGAAGAGTACATAGGTTATTGTCCAACCTTGTTGCTTGTTACTTGTTACTCTAATGTATTCTTCCTCTAATATTTTCTTTTCTTTTTCAACGAGGTCTAAAAATAAGAACTTGCTCTTCAGGAGATCCGTGCTGCTGAATTGATCAAATCTTGAAAGATAACGAAATCCGTTGCAGAGGGTGAACATCCTATGTTGGTTGACTCCTTGTTAGAATATAAGAACATTACAACCAGTTTTATTGCTTGCCCACTGAATACCATTCCCCACCTTGATATCCCAGAAAAAAGAAGAAGAAGAAGAAGAAGAAGAAGAAGAAGAAGGTGCTCTTGAACCCATCGAGCTAGATGAGGAGGAGGAGAGCAGCTCAGAGACTGGTGTTATTGAAGGTGGCAGAGGTGGTAGTGGCGAGGTAGGATCCAGTGGGGAGGGATCTAGTGAGGAGGAATTCGGTGGAGAAAGGTACAACGAAAAAGGCTCCAATATAAGAGGGTCTAGCGAGCAAGAGATGGCTTCCCCAAGAAGAAAAAAACTTGATCCATGACAAAGATGATGATGTACTATTGTCCAAAAAGCTGAAGTTCCAGAAACCAAGGTTTGGGGATACTGCTAGTAGTTCCCAGACAACACCTCATGAGAAAGAGTCGGGGATGAAGAGGAAAGAATAAGAAGAGAAGAGAGAGAGAGGAAGAGAGGAAGATGGGTAGGAGAAAAAGAAAGAAGCCAAGAAGAGGAGAGGATATGAGAGGAGGATAGAAGAGGAGAGGAAGAAGAAAGCACAGGCCTCTCTAGTGCTTGTGGATGTTCCAGCCGAGGGGGCCTCCGTGGCTCTAACCCCTCATCTCGCTCCAATGACGCTCGAGAGAGTTGTGCTCATGGAGGAACGTGAGGGGTATTCGAACATGGTCCCTAACAAGTTAGCCCTGAAAGCAGATCAAAGGCTTTCTTTGGTAAGGCCACTTTCCATTTTCTATACTTCTTTGACTTGTAATTTCTTCGTGCTCTGTTCAGTAACACTTATCTCTTCTTGTAGTTTATGTCTGACTATACCATCCTTAAGCGTAGTTGAAATGTGCTATCGAGGAGGAACTTTGAGCTCAAGGAGATCCTAAAGTCTGCACAAAAGGCCCAGAAGTCCTCCGAGAAGGCTCTCACAGAGGCGGAGGCTTCTTTTGCTAAGAAGTGAACTGAAGTGGCCAAGGAGATGAAGAAACTCCGCGAGTCCTATGAGATGGTCATGGTGGTCAAGATGGCCTCCATAAAGGAAAATAAGGTGCTCACGGATCAAAATAAATAGCTGGATGAGAAGGTGAAGAAGCTGTAGTTAATGGCGTCTTTCGTCAGAGAGAGCGACTATAATGAGGGATGTGAGGCAACATATGAATATGTTGATAG
Organism: Sambucus nigra; assembly: GCA_949130495.1. Classification (NCBI taxonomy): domain Eukaryota; kingdom Viridiplantae; phylum Streptophyta; class Magnoliopsida; order Dipsacales; family Adoxaceae; genus Sambucus; species Sambucus nigra. Next base: position 332,457,709 of record OX422216.1, read on the forward strand.
ACAGATCGACTACATCAGTTGAGCAATCTTTAAAAAAGGATGAGATCGAGCCTTAGTTGCTACTGGAGTTAATTTCGACTCCTCTTTGTTAGATGAGCATAATCTTGGTCCCAAGCCCGTCATTGATGAAGAAGTCCCTGTTGATCGGACTCCCGTGGAGCCTGCTGCTCCTACTGCTGATGTCCCTGCTGGAGACCAGGGAGTGAATCTTACCCTGACCGAGGGAGGTGTACTAGGGGCTAAGATGAGTGAGGCTTTCGCTGATAAGGGGAGGAATCCAGTCTCCACCGAGCAGGTTGATGCTGCCAAATAGACTTCTAGGCTTTTTCCTTATGTTTTTTTTATTCTTTACCCTTATCATTCGATGTACTTGTATCTCTCTAGTGCCATTTTTTAATGAAATGAAGAAATTCTATTTTTGTTTTCACTGATATATGGGTTTTGTGTGTTCGATGTCTTTTAGTTTGTCGATCTGGATAATTACATTCCTACCACCTCTCGTCTAGGCCAAATCCTTAGTTCGAATGTAAGCGACCAAGCTCGCTGACCTTTTATCAAGATTTATAAATCCCTTAGGGTAAGGAACAAGGACTACAAAGATCAGCTCGAAGTAGTTGTCAGGCTGAAGGATAGGTTTGTAGAGATGGAGGAGATTGGTACCTCCGTTCAAGAAGAGATGGATGCTCGGAAGGCTAAGCTCTTGGACGCATCCGAGATCAATCAGGTTGGGGAGGTAATGCAGCAGGAAAATGATGCCTTAAGGAGGGAGATTACGTGCCTTAATGAAGATGCTCCAAGCAGTTCTCCTCGAGTTATCCACGATTCCTTGTCGTCATCCACGCAGAGATCTAAGAGAGATAATGGCAGTTCCCAAAGGGAGATTATCGAGATGAAGGGGGACATTTGACGAGCATACGTAATTACTGCCGGACTACAAAGAGACATCACAATTCTATGACACTTATTTTAGAAGGATCCTCAACAGGTGTGGGCTAAAGGCTACGATCAAGGCTGGATAGATGCCCCCACAAAGCTGAAAGAAGTGGAGGAGCTGGCCTTTATTAGAGGGTGGCTGAGTACCCTAAGGGAGTTGATGGTTCCTAAAAACTCTTCCATGTGGTACAGGCATGAAATCACTCCCCCAATCTTAGAGCTAAATCCTTTTTGAAGGGAAGACCGCTGGATCCCTATAGATGCTATTCCAAGGCAGCCGATGGAACCGAGCTCAGAGGAGGCTGTGGAGAGCTTATGCCCCTCAGCCTGATGATGGTCGGAGAGCTCGAGTAGCAGACTACCTTGCTCAGTGACCTGTATCCTCTTAGGGTTGATTTATTTCATTACTATTGTACATGTAACTATGTAATTTTTAGCAAAAAATAATATTTTTATGTTTTGGGCATAGGCATACTAAACATGTGTTGCTTGATTTCATCTTACTAATAAATTCTAGTTATTTTGGGCACTTCAGTCGACCAAATGTCATTTAGAGTTTAATTTTAATTGAGCATTCCCCCAGTCCAGTATGCCTTAGCCATACCATTCCTCCCACTTTACTTTTTAGTTCGAGTCGTCACACTACCTTAGCCCTAAGTAGGGTAATGGCGAGAATACACCTGATTAATGGGCAATCCACCTGAGCAGGATTTTAAAGCCAAACTACGTTGGCGACCAATTGCCTAAGGATCCTCTGTAGGTCTTTATTTGTTACCAGAGCAACCTAGGAGGCTAATTGTGTTTTGGAACAAAGGCCTGAGGAGGGATATCACCTGTTGACCCTGCTAATTATGCTTTGAACAAGTTGAGCTAGGATAGTCCTAACCACTATATTGCAATCATAAGAGGCTAGTTCATAAGATCCTTTGACTGAAGTAAGTTAGCAAACTTACTATAATCCAGGAATTTTACTATACTCATAAAAAGAGTGGAGCTTGTAATTTGGAAAGGGTGCATATAACAAAATACATTCGAGACAACCAATACATGTATAATGACAAGTCCGGTCGAGTTTTATTAATCGAAGTCATGAACAAAGAGAAATATTAGTTTGTAAAATAAAAAATTTCTTAGACCAATAGTGCATAGATAGAGACATCTAGAAGTAGAATTTCTTCAGGCTGGCCGCATTACAAGCCCTTGGTATCTCCCCACCCTCCAGTGTTTCCAAGTGATAGGCTCCTTGCAAGTCATCCCTTACTACCTTGAAAGGTCCTTCCCAGTTTGGTCCCAGTTTTCCATCTGATGGTTTCATATCACCGCTAAGGACTTTCCTCAGGACATAGTCCCTAACTTGAAATTTCCTTGGATTAACTTTCTGGTTATACTGTTTAGCTAGTTAATGCTAGTAGGATGGCAGTTTAACTAGGCCAATTCTCGTCGATCACCAGCTAAGTCAAGTTCAGTGAGTAATGCTTCATTATTATGTCCTTGGTCGACCAATGTAGACTTTATGGTAGGGATACCAACTTCTAGTGGGATCACTGCTTCCATTCCATATGCGAGTGCAAAGGGTGTTTCCCTAGTTGCTCGCCTTGGGGTGGTGCGATAGGCCCAAAGTACGTGGGGCAATTAATTTGCCCAAGGTCCTTTGGCCCGTTCTGGGCATTTCTTTAGTCCAATGATCACTGTCTTGTTGGAAACCTCAGCTTGACCATTACTCTGGGGATATGCCATAGAGCTGACCTAATGCTTAATTCCATGATCGTTGCAAAAACTTTGGAAGGGGCCACACTCAAACTAGGTCCCGTTTTTAGTAATGATCGTCCTGGGTATGCCAAAGAGGGTAATGATGTTTCTACATATAAACCTCATCATGTCTGTATCCCCGATGTTCGCCAGTGGTTCTGCCTCTATCCACTTAGTGAAGTAGTTTGTGATAACCAACATATACTTTTGATTGCCTGTCGAAGTAGGCAGAGGACCTATGATGTCTAAACCTCACTGAGCAAAGGGCCATGGGATGGTTAATTACTTGAGGTTGCTGGTGAGATGGTGAACCATGGGTGAGTGTTTTTGTCATTTTTTGCACTTACGAACGTAGACTCTAGCGTCCTTTTACTTGTATGGCCACCAATACCCTTCCTTCATTACTCGAAAGGCTAGCAACCTTCCTCTTGTGTGACTTTTATAAATTCCCTCATAAAGCTCGTGCAGAAATTGTTCGACGTATTATGAATGAAGGCGCTGGAGGTAGGGGCCGGTGAAGGACATCTTATACAACTTTCCATCAGGAGATAAGTGAAAGCGAGTAGGTTTGAATCTTATCTGATGAGATGACCTCTTATCACTTGGCAGTATATCACTTTGTACTTAGTCTGCAATGGGATCCATCCAGCTCGAAGCCTTTTTAATGTGGAGAATCTGCTCAGGATTCAGTGGCTCAGTAGTATGATCAATGCTAGGTTGTGCGAGGAAATTTATTTGGATTGTTCTTCTAAAGTGAGAGTCTATTGCTGAACTCAGAGTTGCTAGGGCATCTTCATGGCTATTCTATCCTCTGGGGAACTACTGAACATCCACTTGATCAAAGTTAGCTGTTAGTCCCTTCACAACGATGAGATAAGCTACCATCCTTTCATCCTTTGCATTAAAATCACCTCTTATCTAGTTGGATACTATCTGAGAGTCGCCGAACACTTGATGGTGTCTTGCCCCTAACAATTATGCTTTGCATAATCCAACGATCAGCGCCTCATATTCTGCCTCGTTGTTGGAGGCTTTAAATCCCAATCGGATGCCCTGCTCGAGCACTGTGGTTTAGAGAGTTACTAGTACGATACCTACTCCTACTCCCCTTGAGTTGGAGGTTCCATTAATGTATAAGGTCCAAATGCTCGGTTCTTATATTCTCTCCATTGGTCGAATGGATTTCGACTAATCGACAGACTATTCTCTTATGAACTCAGTGATGAAATCCCCTAGGATCTACCCCTTGATGGCTGTTCTTGGTTGAAAGTGAATATTAAACCTTCCGATCTCAACCGACCACTTCAATAGGCGTCCAAAGAGGTCTTCTTTCCTCAGAACAACCTTTAGAGGATGTGAAGTAACCATGAAGATGGAGTGGGCCTCAAAATAATGCTTCAGTTTCCTCGAGGTTATCACCAACGCGTAGGCGAGAGTCTCTAATGGCAGGTACTGCTACTCGACTTCTAAAAGAGTCTTACTTACATAGTAGACTGGATGCAGGCTGCACTCTCTTTCACATACATAGGCAGAGCTCACAACATGATCTTATACAGCGAGGTAGAGGTATAAAGGATCGCCCTCTCTAAGAATCACGAGAAAATGGGGCCTGTCGAGATAGGCCTTGAGTTCTTCTAAGACTCTAGAGCAGTCCTCGTTCCATGCCATGCCCTTATTTCTTTTCAATAACTGAAAGAACGGTTGACATCATTATGAGGATTTTGAAATGAATTGGTTGAGCTCGGTGAGCATTCCTATGAGCTTCTGTACATCTCTTACTGTTTGAGGGGGCTGAACTTTGTTAATGGCTTAAATTTGGTCGGGGTTTACCTCTATTCCTCTCCTTTTGACCAATTATCCAATGAATTTTTCTAACTGGACACTGAAAGAACACTTACTTGCGTTAAGTTTCATTCACTATTTCCTAAGGATATCAAAAGTCCTCGCCAGGTCAGAGAGGTAATTGTCCTTAAGCTTTCTCTTAATGAGAATGTCGTAAATGTAAACTTCCATAGTATCCCCCATTTGCTCTTTAAACATCTTTATAACTAGTCGTTGATAAGTCGTTCCTGCATTCTTAAGGTTGAACGACATAACATTATAATAATACAAACCAATAGTGGTTATGAAGGAGGTTTTATCCTGGTCTGACATGGGAAGGGGGATTTGGTGGTATCCAAAGTACGCATCTAAGAAGCTCATTCTCTCATGAGCTCCGGTAGCATCGGCCAATTGATTAATCTTCAAAAGAGGGAAATTATCTTTGGAACAATCCCTATTAAGGTCGGTGAAGTCGATACAAACTCTTCATTTTACATTTCTCTTAGGAACTACTATCGGGTTGGATAACCGTTTTGGGAACTGAACCTCCCATATAGAACCTTCATCTAGTATCTTTTTGACCTCTTTCTCTATTACTCTAGATTTTTTGGGGGCGATTCGATGAGCCTTTTGTATAACAGGCTTGAAGGTTGGGTCAACATGCAATCGATGACAAGCAATGGTGTGATAATCCTAGGAAGCGCGTAGGGTTCCCATGTAAAAACATCCAAATTTCTTCGTAGGAGGGTGACTAATTCTTTCTTCTCACGATCAGTTAAAGATGTACCAATCAAAAAAAATTTCTCAGTCGAGCTACTTCCAGTAACGACTTCTTCCAGGTCTTCAACATCCATCTCAGAGGCATGGATCCTGGTCTCCTCCACTCCTGATTGACCATACCTTAACTGCTATTAAGAGGGTATCAACCCCTCCTGGGCTTCTTCTTTGCTTTTTGATTCACTAATTTTCCTTTCCTCCTTGGGGAGAATTACCGTGATGAAACATTTTTTGGCCATAGCTTGGTTGCTTTGTCTCTCGACCACTCCCCGATCTATTATGCACTTCTGCTTTTGATAGTACATTAAGGGTACCACCTTCATTGCATGGAGCCACCCCATGTCGAGGATGGTGTGATATGGAGATTCAATGTCAACTAGTAGAAACTCGATCATTTTTGAAATGTTTCCTACCCTAACTGGAAGGACAATATTCCCCAAAGGAACTATAATATTTCCAGCGAAGCTGACCAACAGAACTATGGCTTCCTTGAGGTCGGCTACTCTCAGTTTCAACTTTATGAACAACTCTAGGAACATTACTTCAGACGAGCTACCTTGGTCGACGAGAAACCTGTCGACATCCCAATTGGCTATCCTGAGTGTGATGACCAATGCATCATGATGAGGGGTTCTCACCCCAATCAAGTCTTCATCTGTGAACACAATGTGCTTATTATAATCGACGTCCTCCAATCGTCGACACTTCTCGGCTTGAGTTTTAGCTGGGTCAATATGAAAGGCCTGCATAATTGCATTGAGTTTCTTTACTTCCATTCGAGTGGCATTTCCTTGAATATGCTTGAGGTCTGATGCCCCATGTATCACCGCGAACTCGTGGTTAATATCCTCCTCGAGGATGTTATCGGGCCTTTACTCGCCATTCGCTGTTACTTTCTCTTCCTTCTTTTCCATGAACTCATTAAGATGATCGACTTGGGCCAACTCCTCCAGATGAGATTTGAAGGCTTTACAATGCTCAGTTTTGTGGTCGCCCTCCTTGTGAAAGTCGCACCTTAATGCTTATTTCGCTCGGAGGGGTCCCCTCCCATCTTTTTCGGCCACTTAATAAAAGGCTCATCTCTGATCTTAGCAAGAATCTTGTATATTGGCTCCTTGAAGAGTGTATTCACAACTTGAAATGCCTTTGAGGGATTATTTTTATTTTCATTCTTGGAGCCATTTTTGCCCCCATTCTTGTTCCCTTTCTTATGAGGTTCGTTCTTCTCCACTCCTTTGCCAGCCTTCGCTCGACCATTATCCCCTGCAGTAAGATGGGTAACATCCTCAACTTTGGCATACTTCTCAATACGAGCCATTAACTTGTTGATGGATGTATCCTCCTTCTTAATTAAGGACTGGTGCAGGAAGCAGGAGCTTGGCAAATCGATTTTGAAAGATGCTACGACGACCTACTTCGAGCAATCCTCGATTTCATTAAACATTTCCCAATACCTCTTCGTGTATTCTCTGAGGTTCTCTGCGACTTCTTCTTCATAGTAAGCAATGCATCCATCCTCTTCGGGTGGGAGTTGCTTGTTATGTAACGAGTTGTAAATTGTTCAGCCAAAGATTTGAAATTTCGGATGGACCTATAAGGTAGCTTCTCAAACTAATTTTGGGCCACATCGTGCAAGCTCGAAGGTAAGATTTGACACATGAGCGCATTATTATAACTTCATAGAGTCATAGCTTTCCAGTATTACCTGACAAGGTTAATTGGGTCAGTCTTCCCATCGTAAATCGTAAACCTGAGAATCGTGAACTTCTTCGAGGCCTCTTTTTCTTCTATTTCCCTTGAAAAAGGGGACTTTATCTGGGTTTTGAGAGCTCGCATGGCTATCTTTTTTGTAGATATGGCACTACGATGATCTGGGTGCTGGTCCATCTCCCTTCGAACCAAACTTCATATGTCATCGTTTTGCCGACTAGGACTCTTGTAACGACAAGCTGGTTGCAGTCGCTCAGAATGGTCATCATCTGACCAGTGCTTTTTAATTCTTTCTGACCCATGCCTCGGGCTCCTTCCTCATCTACGAGACTTGCTCGCCTGAGGTATAGGTGTCCGATTGTGGTGTCGCCTTGTGCTTTCGTGGAGTTATCTCTCCATCATTTCCAGTTGCGTTTTGAGGCGAGCATTTTCATCTTGGTATTGGAGAGTAGCCTCCTCCTGCTCTTGAAGTCTATATTTATAGGCGTATATCATTCTAGAGATCTACGTGGACCTAGTCGGCCCCTGTCTTTCTCCAGAGACTTACCTCTCCTGGAGAAGTCTTGGGTTTGAATGAAGAATCTCAGACCTTACCCTTGGGAGGTTATGCTGCTGCTGAATGTCACGTGCTTGAGGGACGTTACTGTTGTGATGGGACATCAATGGTTCTTGTTGATGAAGGTTTTTATAGGAATAACAATCGATTCCCGAAGACGGCGCTAATTGTGGTGACCAAAGTCACAACACAAAATGATAATAAAAGAAAACAATCACCAAGAAGATAAGAACAACAATAATCACAATCGCAACACAAGAATTTACATGGTTCGGCAAATTGCCTACATCCATAGAGAGGTATACTTGTAGTATTAAGTAACTCTCGAGATGGGTTTTTGCTACATGCCCCTATGCCCCGGTACAGGGATACAATATATATTCAATTAATTGAAAGTGTTCATAACTAACACGTTAAGCTTGTATCCCTTGAATATCTCTTCAAGATTTTTTGGGGTAGACTCGATCATATTTTCAAATGTAACCGCTTAACCAAGGCTCATAATTTGGTCCGAAAACCTGATTAACTCACTTGGGCTTGGCTGGCTACTTTTATGGGCTTGTTCGACACAATAGGAACCCACAATCGACGCCACAGATACTTAGTCGGCTTGGAGGCCAACCAGCTCTAAAAGTCCAACCAATAGGAATACTAATAAATACTCAGAAGGGATGCCAACCAACACTAAATTCCAAGAGTTTCATTTATTATACACATATGTAAACGTCTGTCAATATAAATACACTCCTTTTATAGGGTTTAACACCTATATAAATACAAACTACTCCCTTAGCTCAAGGGACAAGCCAAATCACTCAGATGCACACCATAATGAGCTAATTGTAACTCCACTAAATACAACCAACAGTGGACGTAGGCTATTTTACAGTTGAACCACTCTAAAATCTCTTCTCTTGTGTGTGTGTGTGTGATTGACTTACTTCACTATATTTTATATGTGATTATAAATCTGGATTTAGTCCATTTTTAGACATCAATACTAGTGTTGTTATAAATTTCATAAACTGGACATCATTTCAATGATTAAATTAAATGAATTTTACAACGCAAATGAATAAAGAAAATGTTTGTTTCAAAAGAGAATTTTCTTAAATGAAATCAAATTATAAAAATATTTTCTGCATTGACATCCTTAATTGGGGCGTCGCACCCCTATATGGTCAAAACTTAACAACTTATTATCCTAAATTTACAATTTCTTCTCCAAAAAATTACTCAAGTATGGATGTATATAAGGGTTAATATAAATCAACAAATCTAAATTATATTTAGACTAATTTAGTGAATTTATTCATATTCAAGTTATAATTCGAGGGTTTCTTCATTAATCCACAAAAGTGTACATATACGATTAAGGTTAAATTCTCAATTTAAACCTAATTACAAAAATTATGAATTAGATTAATGGAATTCAGTTTTTATTTAGATTATGTTTAAAACCCAATGAGTAGAAATATTCTAGTAAAAAAACAATCAAGATCGAATTCTAAATAATCTTTTCTTAGACTAAATATGAGAATTCAAGCCAAAATCCCTAAACATCTCCTTCCCCTTGAGTGTCTCATCTTTTCATAGGCTCCTAAGGTTTCTCCCATTTTCCAAATGTGTTTTAGGTTTAGTCTTTAAACCTTATAAACCTATTTCCCATGAAATTGGCCTTGTCCCAATTAAGCATCAACCTAATGAACCCAAATAACCTTCTAAATGATCTAAAACCACACCCATGTTTTTTTCCAACCTAGTGGACTTAAACCCTAACATATTAAATCAAAATGGACATTCCACACATCCCCAAAAGTCAATCTCGAGATATGATGCTACGCAAATTAATTTGTATCTGGTATGAGGCAAAATATTTATTAACGAATTATCGTATATTAAATTCAATTTTAAAATATGAATAATATAACACATATCTAATATTATTATTTAAAAATGGTGTCTCCATTTGTGGATGTGCCACGCGTCTTAGCAAATGAGATCTAATTGATTTCTCCCTGTTGATGCTAAAAATGGAGTGGGTCTAAATTTATAATCACAGATAAAATAAAGATAATCAAGCAAGACAAACACACAACAAAAAGGTTTTTAAAGTGGTTCATTTATGAGAAAGCTTATGTCCACTGTTCTTAATATTTCTAGTGGTTATAACAGCTCAGGGTTGAGTATGTTTGTGCGTGATTGAATTGTCCCTTTGAGCTAACGGGGATCGTGTATTTGTAGTGGTTAGGAACCCAAGAGATCGAACGCCTTTATATATTCATGCATTTACATCTGTATATAATAAATAAGACTGTTGATATTCATAGGTATGTGTACAAGAGCTGCTAACTATTCCACCCGATTGACTCTGACAATTCTTGAAGTTTCGTATTCTTGAAGATGGTCGGTGTGTTGGACGACCAAGTATCTCTAGGGACTACCAAGAAAATAAGTACCGTGAGGATAGCCACGTTGGAGGACCAGTGCTCATCTCTCATTGGTCCACGTTGATGAATAATTTTTACATACAACAAAAGCCCCCAATGCTCCATGCTTAATGATTGATAAAAAATATGGAGTATTTGTTCCAAAATCTTACTCGGCGTGCTATCTGGGAGTTGGTTAGCATCTGACCTCCTGAACTTGTAAAATTCTTTACCAGTTTAGCGGGCAGTGGCATATTTATAAATAACTTAAAAATTAACGAATCACCAAAAGGTATGGTGGTCCTTTCGCGTCTTTAGAAACCATGCAGCCGCTAACAGTTCAATCGTTTATTCAGTTTAATCATTTCATTTCTTATTTCGAGGTAACCTATAAGAGGATGAAGATTTCCCTAAACTTCTTTTTACCTTAAAATTGTTGAACTTAGGCTCTCTCTTTCTTCTCAAGCTTTCTTTCTCTGCCTTCGTTGTTTGCTGTTTGCCATCGTTTCTCAAACAATGGAAGCTTTCTTACCTTTCCCTTATTTATTTTTTATATCTTTTAAACATGGTGTACATTATAAATGAAGGTTCCTTAAAGGAGTTTAGGGAAATAAAAAAAATTCCTAGTTGGGTAGGTTTAGAGATAGCCAATGACCCTGTTGATGTGTTGTCATTGTCTGAGGGTCACTGAATCCCAACTTTATTCATTACTGAGTGCGGTATCACCTTTCCCCCAAACCCATTTTTTCTTCAATTTTACCAGTATTTTGATATAGTCCCAGCGAGAGTAGCCCCCAATATAGGGAGGGTTATAAATGGGGTAAATAAGTTAAATAAAATCCATTGTACTCGTATTGGGATTCCCGAGTTGATGTTTTATTACAAGTGGGGGGCCACTGATGATAATACCTATTATATGAGGACGAGGCAGGCAAATAGGGCATTGGTGGTTAACTTTCCAGATTCAAACACATATTACTGGGACTATGGTGTCGTAGTGAAGAATTGAAAATATGCACCCTTCTTCTTGAGGGGGTAACATACACTGGACCCAGGAGCCCCCGGGAAGGGCATGGTATAGGTCGTACACTTATTTTGATTTTTAATTTTCTTCTTGTTTACTAATTGTTTGAGGGTTTGTCGACTAACTGTTTCATCTTATTCTTGTGCAAAGGAAAACAAAATAAAGTCCCCGAAGGAAAGCAAAGTGAATATTGATGATCTCAAATATGTGTGGGCCATCCACCTGAGTAGCTTCTGTTCTGCTGGAAATGAGGAGTTCTGTTACCTCATTTGTGGCCCGACCAATAATTATTCTGCCTCAGGCCCCATAAACTTGGATGAGGAACTTGTTTCTACTTTCTTTGTTGCTGAGTCAATTGGAGTGGAGAGAGTTTGTGCAGGAAGGAAATCATCCTCCTTCTAATCATATGACCTTACATCCATATCCACATCACCCTCTGTAGAAATGGTGAAGAGAGAAATACCCAACTTATTGACTGGATATGGATCTCCCCCTCCTGTTAAAAACAACATTATTGTCGATAAGAGGCCTCAGGTTAATGAGAATCGACCTCAAGTCCTCAATGTGAAAGAAGCCAGAACTGTTGAGCCTCAATTCAAAAGGTTGAGGAGAGGTATCCCCAGCCGATGAGAGTTGGTTCAAAAATCCTCTGTCGACCAAGGTAGTATTGAAGATGCCTCTGTGGAAATTAATCCTAGATTGGCCAGGGGTTTGATAAAGGCTGGAACTCTTCTAGTGAATAGGTTGGTAATAACGTTGATGTCTAGATCCTGATTAGTTGAAAAGGCTAGTCAAAACTTAGCCTTGGTAAGTACCTAACTTCTTTATTTATGTGTCTTTAGTAATTTTTGTTGAACTTTTTATGTACTGATGTTGCATATTTCATATTTTACTGTTCTTGGTTGATTATAACCAAATGTTGGAGAAGGACGACCAACTAAGAACTTCCTCGCTAGATGTGGAGGAAGTCTTTAAAGGCTTGCAGAAGTCTTTAAAGGATTTCGAAAAAACTCTCGAGAATGAGAGAAAGTCCTCGGGAGATAAAATTCAGGCGGTTGAGGACATATTTTCTTCTTCTGAGGAAAAATTGAAAGAGACGGAGAACAAGGCCAAAATTACTAAAGATAAGGTCACCACTTTGAATGCTGAGGTGGCTTCAAAGTAAAAACAATTCTTGAAGCTAAAGGCCAAGAATAAATCTGATAAGGAGGAACCTGCAAACAAAGGATGGGGCAAGGCATTTGCTACTGCAACCATAAAAATTAAGTTTGCCAAGAAGCTTTCTTATAACGATGGCTGGTCGAATGCCTTAAAGGAGATCAGCACACATGCAGACTCAGAAGTAACTCCTCCTAACTTGGATGGGGAATTTGACGATGATGAGGGTTCTGGGGATTTTTCCTTGGTGCCCGTTAATGCTACTGACCTACCTCCTCCTAAGGATGTTGCTGGTCAAGACAATGAAAAGTTCTAACTCCTTCAATTAGTTTTTATTTTTCTTCTTTTCTATTTATTTATTTCCCTTTTTTATGTCCTTCCTTCTTCATTTGTAATGAAACCACAATATTAATCCTTATCTTATCAATAAAATGAAGAATTTTTGTTAATCTCTTTGATATTCTTTGTTTGTTTGATTGCTTTTGTTTGTCTTCCTTAGTCGGACTTATGTTTTAATACTTATGAATTTACAGTTTGATGTCACGAAGAATATAATTATTTTTGCTGAAACGTTGCAATAATCTTCTTGAGGCTGGTTGTGTGGATTTGACTGAAACATAGTTGGTAGGGTTGATCGGCACATATGCCTTTGACCAAGTGAAAAATGCATACATTCATCTTCATTATCTTTTTGGTAAGGCAATGGAGAACAACGCCGCCCACTACGAGATGATTGAACGAGGGAAAGATGACCATAATCTTTCTCGGGCTCTGCTACATTCTGATTATGACGCCAATTATGAGGCTGTACGTGTTGATTGGGTCTTTGATAAGAAGCTACAAGATATTACGTATGCCCTCAAGAAGAAGGAAATTATTTTACACCAAGAATTTGAAAGTACCCGGGAGATTGTTATACTCCAAGAAAAAGAGAATAATGCTTTAAGGAATGAGCTTGATAATCTAAAGAAGACAGTTGATATTGGGTCAAATGAAGGTGTCTCTTTCTTGGAGATGGGGAATGCCAGACTATTGGAGGAGCTAGAGAACTTGAATAAGAGAAAAACTAAGTGTGTCCAACATTAACAATAGGTGGTAGGTGCTCGTCCAACTATAGATGAAGAGAGAACTAGGAAGACCTTGGCCGACCAAGCAACTTTGTTGGAAGATAAGGATAAAACCATAAAAAAACTCCAAGACAAGGTGGACCGACTAACTTCTTACTTCCATAAACAACCTAAAGTTATCTGTATGGATGGATATGATGAAGCCTTAACCCACCTGAATGACCATATGGAGAAAACTCGACGAGAAGGAAACAAAGGGATTGGTTGAACTTATCAGGGCTGTTGAAGATACATCAAAAAATGAGTTATGGTACTGGCATGATCCAGGGATGTTGAATTACCCTAATCCCCCCTTTAATATTGATGTCAATTGGATTCCAACCGATGCCATTCCTTAGAGCTTAGTAAGAAAATACATTGGGGATTATGTCCTTCAAGGAGAAGATGAATATTTTTGCCTGCACATCTGTTAGATCGACTGAGCAATAGAAAATGAAACATGACAAGAGATTTCAGAGATACAACCTTGCCCAACAATCTTAATGAGCCTCCTTCTGGGATGAGTAACGCCGAAGGAAAATGCCTAGTAGAATAGGCTTGTGTTTCCTGTTTTTTTATTTTTATTTTTTATTTCTGTAATGTAACACAAATTGTGTTGGGAATAAAATAGACTTTTTTCAATGTGTATGTTTATTAATACCTTTTATCATTTACTTAATCGTATGATTAGTTAATCGACTTGCTGACTAGGTAATCTGCTTAAATGATAAGTGTTTGGTTCAGTGTTGAACCTAATTTGTAATGCCTTAAAATCTACCAATTCACTTAGATAAAAATGTAAGTAATTTTGTTGGGCTAAATGGTTGCATTAGTTATCATTACTGACTAAGTGTGTTAGGAATGTATATTTATTCTTGTGTTTAACCCAGTCAGGTAAAACTTATTGTGTTTAACTATAAGTCCTACATGAAGTTTTACTGACTTCTTGTTTTTAACTTGTCAAATACGAAATCATACATGAAGTATAAAGGAAATTTCTAAACTTTATTAAAGTTTGGAAAGTTTGAATTTGAAGTTGGAAAGGTTTGAATTTGAATTTGGAAAAGTTTGACTTTTTTGAAGTTCGAAAAGTTTATTGGTGGTGGATGATGAATATCACTATACCCCAAAAAAACATAAAAAGAGAGCATAATTGATCGAAACTCACAAATTCATTAAATTGAATAAACGATTACATTAAATCAAAATTACTGATAATATTTTCGAAGGTGGTCAGCATTCAATGGATTCTTAAATTCTCCCCCTTTAAGTGTTTCCAGGCAATAGGTGCCCAGTCGGATGATTGCCGAGATGCGATAAGGACCGAACACTTAGGCTCCAACTTGTTACCCTTTTGAATTACCTTTTTAAGGACATAGTCTCCTTCTTTTAGGTTGGTCGGCTTGACCCTCCTGTTACATAATCTAGCAGTCCTTTTTTTATAAGTAGTCATTCGAATTGCAACATCCTCTTTGACCTCTTCAATCATATCTAGATCTAGTCTCCTAATAAGATCACTCTTAGAGGAGTCAAAATTCAACAACTTATGAGTCGGCAAACCTATTTCAGTTGGTACCACTGCCTCACTACCGAAAGCAAGCATATATAACGTTTCTCATGTTGCCATTATCGGTGCAATCCTATAAGCACAAAGGACGCCATGCAACTCATAGATCGAGTTCCCCTTACCATTATCTAACCTTTTCTTCAACCCGTCAAGCAAAGTTTTATTAGTGATTTCTGTCTGACCATTGCATTATGGATGTCCATGTGCTGAATGAAGTTTTTGAATCTTGGATCGAATTCAATATCCCTCAAAATCCTCATTGTCAAAATGAGTACCATGATTAGTGATGAGGGAATAAGGCATCCCGTAACGTCATATGATCTGCTTCCATATGGACTGAAAGACTCTCTGATAAGGCATATCAACAAAGGGCTCAGCCTTTACTATTTAGGGAAGAAATCCACTACTATAACCAAATACTTGAACCTTCCTTTGGTGGTCGATAATGGGCCGATCAAGTCAATCACCCAAATAGAAAATGGCCAAAGAGATGTGATGGGAGTTAGGGTAGCCCCTAATTTTTTATGAATAGTAGTAAACTTCTGACATTTATCACACTTCTTGGCGAATAAAACACAATTTGCCTTCATCATCGGCCGGTAGTAGCCTTGTATGGCTATTATTTGTACCAATGATCGGCTGGCTGAATCAGCTCCACATGAGCCTTCATGTACCTCCTTGATGAAGTCTTATACTTCCACGGGATGAACACAACGAAGTAGGGAGATAATGTATCCCCTTCTATACAAAAGGTATTTCTCCAGGATATAATTAACTGCTTTGTATCTCAACTTCTCGGCTTCTCTCTGGTCGAAGGGAAGCAACCCTTTGTCAATGTATTCTTTGATCGGATCCATTCAGGTAGCTCCCAATTCTATACTGATAATGTTGACAATTCCACATCGATGCTTCTGTATGTTAAGATCTTTACTGGAATGGTTCGTCTGAGTTCTATTTGAGTTGCTGACACGAGACGAGCAAGTGTATCTGTCGGGCATTCTCCACTCTAGGGATCCAGAACATCTCCACTACAAGAAATAAAAAGATAAACGCCATAAATTTATCCAAATACCTTAGCATAAGTTCTCCTTTAACTCCATATATCTCAGGCATTTGATTGACAATGAGTTGAGAATCACTGTGTGCTATCACCTACTTGACACCCAGTGATAAAGCTAGTTCCAAACCCGTAATCAATGCCTCGACTTGGCCTCATTTTTGGAAGCCTATAATTGAAAATGTAAAGTGTATTCCACATCTATTTCATCAAAAAGGTTGATGATAAGTCCTGCTCCGCTGCTAGTGGCCCATGAAGATCCATCACAAATAATTTCCAAACGGGAATGTCAATGTTGAAGTCTTCCTTTGATAATACTCCATATATGAATATTTTTTTCTCTGTTCATTTAATCACTGAGCTTTATCTTGGGTGGATGATGTTTCAAATTGGTCAAAGATAATCTCAGTTTTCTTTTCACCTGAGCATTCCTTCGAAGAAATATGCTCGGCAGGCAAAATTGGAGTATTGTTCACATCTAGATATATGAAATTTGTAATAAACTCTATTATTGCACGCCCTTTCAATGAATTTCTTAGCTCATAGACAATCTCATATTTCCCTATCTCAACTGCCCAAATTATCAACCTTCCTGACTTTTCTCATTTGTGCAAAGCTTATCGCAGGGGCATATCAGTATACATCACAATAGTGTGTGCCTGAAAATATGGTCTCATTATCCTAGAGTGAGAACGTATGCGCTTGCGTTCAAATGAGTAACTTATATATTAAACACCTTTTAACCCAAACAAACCCTAAACATGCAACAATATGTGATTGAATAAGATGATAATCTAAGCAAGAACATTCAAACACACATAATTAAGGAAAAATCCCCCTAAGGGGTAAAACCATTTATTTTCACTATAATTTGTAAGAAAACGGCTTACAATCGGATTACAATGAAAAATACAAGTGACTGAGAATTACCCTCAGGTATCGGATTCTGTAGTCGGTGGCTGGAGATATCCCTGTCCAGTAGGGCATCAATGGAGAAGAAGAACGGTCTCCTCCACAAGGGTTGAATAGCAAAAGTGCGTTCTTGCGTTGCCAAAAGGTTATTCACGAAGGTATGAAATTTGTGTGAATCAAAGGTATGAATCAATGGACTCAAATACCATGAAGACTTTAGAGTTTTAGAACTCAGAAAATCGTGTGGAAGTCTCTCTGAAACCACTTCCCGTAGTGGGTTTAAATAAGAGGACTTGAACCATAAAAATCTGACCATGATCTGAACACGATCTGTTTGAGGTTATCCCAGGCGGATCGGTTCGGCTTGAGGGCGGATCGGTCCGGTTGACATCGGATCGGTTCTTTTATTTCATGCGGATCGGTCCGGATGACATCGGATCGGTTCTGATTTTAGCTTCATCGGTTTGCTATCGGTCCGGGGTATACTGGCCTTATTATCAGCAGGCGGACCGGTCCGGGTCTAAGGAGAATCGGTCCGGATGACCGGATCGGTTATTTTATTCCAGGCGGACCGGTCCGTGTGACACCCCGCCTAATTAAATACCGGGCGATCACTCCTTTATTAAATTAAATCAAGGTAAACAGTTGGTTCATTCTCAGCATCACTGTCGATAAAAATAAATTTTCCAATTTAACGCCCTAAATAATTAAGCTAAGTGTCAAAACCATTTTCATACATACTTTCCAAATTTTTATTTACAGAAAATCATTTATTTTATTAACAACATTCAATAAGTAAGAATCACTCCACATTAAATATCTGCAACATAGTCCAATTAATTTAAAACATTCGTCAATCGAATGTCAACATGCGAAATATAAAGTAACACAATTAAACTGAATAAAACCCATAGTAACAATACTGGAAATAACTGAAATACAAATGTCCAATAACAACGAAATAATGGAAAGAGCTACACATGCTCAACTAAATGAAAGTACTAAGAGTGGATCCGAATGAACGAAGTCGTCTAATCAAGAGACCTGCAACTCCCACCTAAGCTGCAGCGCGTTCCTTCCAAGAGATCCTAAGCAAGATGACCCTGTGGCTGGGCACCTGTAATACATACATATATATACAAGAGAGAGAGAGAGAGAGAGAGAGAGAGAAACGGGTCAGAGCCCGAAAGTGTGTGTTTGATTTAAAATACGTGTAGCAAGTATTTAAATTGATACAGGCCAATGAAACAACATATTAGAGCGACACTCTCTTGAGAAATTCTCACCTCTCTTCTAATGTGCACGCCTATCGTACTAACCTTCCCAACGGGTTATCTTATCATTTTATCATACTAACCTTCCCAATAATTTAGCTTATCTTAACTTACTCATAAGATTTCAAAATCGAACAATATCATTGTTTAAAAAGATACTTCCAATTAGCAACACAACTCTCATTTTAGCTTTATTAATTTAAAAAGTTTCCCAGTGTCATATTATACTTTCACAAAACAAGTATTTACTATTTGAGTCATCAACTATGTCCTACTTATCAAATCACAGTAGGCAGTTTCAAGTTTCCAAATATCATATATATATATATATATATATATATATATATATATATATATATATATATATATATTAACTACTCGTATAATATATATATAAAAATAGCACCCCAAATAAAACTATGGTGCGTGCATACTTCTACTATCCAAACCCCATACCACTCATATCAAGGGGAATACAAATTCGAAATCACTCTCGAACTGTATTAACACATACACAAACAATATCGAGGCGAAGCATAGATTCCAAGTCTCTAAGAGGATGGCACATACTCGCGTCTTTTAGGACCGTCTAAACTATCAATTCGATAGCATGTACCAACGATATCTATCTTCTAGGGTACAAGTCAATATCCCCCATAAAGGTCCCATCGAGATAAGACTGTCCCAGCGCGGTAACCTCAAGGATAGCAAGTAGCGCGGTATGTTTTTCACATGTATATAATATATGTACACACAATCATATAAATATACCACTTTTATCATATTAATATAGGTTCCTCTCGTCACCCATAATTACAACATTTATCCTTAATTTCACATTATTAGTATTACGTATAAGGTTTCATCTCTAACCTTAACTCGAAGAGTTTTCTCACTTATTACGTGAAACTCGTGGACTCTATTCTTCCAAGTAGAAAATTCAGTAGGTATAACTCTATTCACTATCGTAGCTATTCGCCGTAATCTCTCACTTGAAATACGTAGTTTCATCGTTCATTATATAATTACCCCAAAAGTAAACTTCTCGTCTTATAATAAAGTTCCCAACACTTATTCACATGTCCTACTGGTCTTTCCTATCTCCCAAAACATTTTATTAAGAATACCCAAGAATTATTTCACTATAAATTTAGTTTAACTAATTAAATAAAGGAAATAGGAGTCTGCCAGGAGGGGTCGATCGATCGAAGCTCTATGCTCGATCGATCGATCAAGCAGGTATTTTGATTTCTGCAGAATTGCAGTTACGGGTTCTCCCAATTTTCTTCATCCCAATCCATGTTTTCCAACCCCAAACGTCCCAAGAATTCTACTACTAACATTATAACAATATACCAGATGTTTCTAACGTAAGGCATGTACATATTCATAATTTAAACCTGGAATTTCCACCCAAAATTACATCTAATTATCAAGAACCCTAAAATTTTCTTAAACAGTTTTCTAACAAATCTTTCTCCTGAATTTCTTTCTTATAATCATCAAAATTTCGTGGTTAATTTCCTCTACATGGCAAGGGTTTCCAGAATCATCATATCCACCAATACTACATGGATTTTCCTATCACAAATTGGGTTTTCTTCTACATAATTCATCCCTAATCATTCCTAAACTAATATGGAGATTGCACCAACGAAAATAGCAAGATAAACACTTGCCTGGGATTTTCGATGTTCTGATTTGCAGATGTTTTTGGTGTGGTTGCGTAGCCCGTTGTGCGATCTACGCGGTGGTGGTGGTTGTGGTGCAAACGGATGACTTTTGGGGCCTTGGATTGCCTTGGAGCTTTCTTCTTCCCTCTCCTATGGCCGTCACTTGTGTTTAGAGTTTCTAAACCTAGATGACAATCCAGATATCTGATATAACCCTTGGTATTTTCGTGAGTTTAATTACCCAAAAAGGTAAAATGACCAAAATGCCCTCCCGGGTGTCTAATTAGGCCTAAAAACACCCCGAGACCCAAACTACACCCCCGGGTACACTTTTCTGACTATCTCTACCCTTCCGGACGCGTTGGCGCACTCAAAACGACCATACGGGCAACTTATAAAATATTCATTTTTTATTTAACAAAATTTAGTCCCGACGCGACACGAGCACGTTCCGACTTAAATTTCCGAAATTGTCATTTAACTCACTCATGAAATTCAATATAACCAATATAATATATTACTTTGCTCATTAGTAATATTCAACAAATTTTTCATAATTACTAACTCTCGTCACGTTAATAATTATAACATAATAAATTTCCGAATTTTTATTAAATAATTCACTCACATTAAATTTAATAAATCCCCAAATTAATATAGCATAAAAATACGGGGTATTACATACTTCCCCCCTAATAACGGAATTTCGTGCCGGAATTCGGAAAATAAGGCATTCCTGGTAAAAACAACTCTGGATATCTCTCGCGTATATCTGCCTCGCGCTCCCAAGTGGATTCCTCCACATTATGATGCTCCCACTGGACCCGCACAAGTGGAACTATCTTCGACCTCAATCTCCTCTCACTATAGTCTAGGATAGCCACCAGTCTCTCCTCGTAAGAGCTATCAGGCTGTAAGTTGATCTCATCTATCGCAATGTGAGTATGGGCCATATCATCCCGAAGGTATCGTCTCAACGACGAGATGTGAAATACATCGTGGATGCGATGTAAATGTTCTGGCAGTCCCAACCTGTATGCAACCGGCCCAATCCTCTCGATGATGGGAAATGGTCCCACGTACCTCGGAGCCAACTTCCCCTTCTTCCCGAATCTCATCACTCCCTTCATAGGAGATACACGCAATAACACTTGGTCCCCCACACTAAACACCCGGAAGAACCGTTTCGCATCGGCGTAGATCTTCAGCCTGTCCTGGGCTATCCAAATGCGACTCCTGATTATCTCAATCCTCGCGGAGGTCTCCTGAATTACCTCTGGTCCTAGCAACTTGTTATCCCCCACTTCGAGCCAACAAGCTGGGGAACGACAAGGCCTTCCATACAAAGCCTCAAATGGAGCCATGCCAATCGTGAACTGATAAGAGTTATTATAGGCAAACTCTACCAGTGGAAGATGTGGCTCCCAACCTCCTCCAGAATCGAGAACACACATGCGTAGCATATCCTCTAACATCTGATTAGTACGCTCTGTCTGTCCATCTGTCTGTGGGTGGTAAGTTGAACTCAACCTCAACTCAGTACCCATAGCCTCCTGAAAGCTTTCCCAAAAACGTGACACGAAAACCTTGTCTCTATCTGACACAATATTCAGGGGCACCCCGTGTAATCTGACAATCTCAGCGATGAACAACTGAGCATACTGACCCGTGGTGTAATCTGTCCGCACCGGCAGAAAATGAGCCACCTTGGTCAAACGGTCTACAATCACCCAGATAGAATCGTGGCCCCACTGTGATGTAGGCAACCCTGTAATAAAATCCATGGAAATACTCTCCCACTTCCACGCGGGTACTTCTAATGGCTGAAGCAGCCCTGACGGTTTCTAATGGTCCACCTTTACCAGCTGGCAGGTAGAACACTTGGACACGAACTCAGCAATGTCCTTCTTCATCCCACTCCACCAGTATTGCCTCCTCATATCCTGGTACATCTTATCGCCTCCCGGATGTACTGCAAATCGGGACCCATGAGAATGAGTCATCACTGCATGACGTAATTCTGCTCCTTCTGGAACCACTAATATCCCATTAAACCGCAAACCTCCATCAGAACTAACAGAATAGGACTCAGCACCCTCAGCTAGAAGTCGCACAATATGCTCCTGGCAAAACGGGTCTGTGGTCTGTGCCTGTATCACCCTCATAAAAATCTCGGGTGTGACTGACATCATGGATATGAAAGAACGTGCTACTGCGTCCTGGTGACCCAACTCCTTCTACTTTGCTTTCCAGACGTCTGCTACTTCGTCTACCGGTCTACGACTCAACGCATCAGCAACTACGTTGGCCTTTCCCGGATGATACTGTATGTCGAACTGGTAGTCCTTCACAAACTCTAGCCATCTGCGCTGACGCATATTCAGCTCTCGTTGAGTGAACAGGTACTGCAACGACTTGTGGTCTGTGAACAAACGAAATTTCTCTCCCAACAAATAGTGCCTCCATATCCTCAATGCAAAGACGACCGCTGCTAACTCTAGGTCGTGGGTGGGGTAATTCTTCTCATGCGGCTTAAGCTTGCGGGAGGCAAAAGCTATAGCCTTCTCGTCCTGCTGAAGTACTCCCCCAAGTCCCCGTAAGGACGCATCGGTGTAAACCAGGTACTCCATACCCTGTTGCGGTAACGCAAGGACTGGCGCTGAAGTAAGCTTGTCTTTCAACTCGTCGAAAGCCAACTGACAAGCATCATCCCAAACATATGGTACTCCCTTGCGAGTCAGATTGGTCAATGGACCCGCTATTTTGGAGAATCCCCGAATGAATCTCCTGTAGTAACCAGCAAACCCCAGGAAACTACGCACTTCCGTCGGTGTCGTGGGCTGTCCCCACTCCCTCACCGCTGATACTTTACTCGGGTCAACTGCTATCCCCTGCTCAGAAACAACATGCCCCAAGAACTGTACCTCTCGCAACTAGAATCCGCACTTCTCGTACTTAGCATACAACTGATGCTCTCGTAGAGTCTGAAGAACCTGCCTCAAGTGCTCGGCATGTTCCTCCTCGGAGTGGGAATATATCAAAATGTCATCTATGAAAATGATGACAAACTGATCCAAGAACTCTCTGAATACTCGGTTCATCAAGTCCATGAAAACGGCTGGAGCATTTGTGAGTCCGAACGGCATCACCCGGAACTCATAAGACCCATATCTCATCAAGAAAGCGGTCTTCGAAACATCCTGCTCCCTAATACGTAGTTGATGGTACCCCGACCTCAGATCTATCTTCGAAAAGAAAGTTGCTCCCCTCAACTAGTCGAACAGATCATCGATTCGAGGCAACGGATATTTATTCCGTATCGTGACCTTGTTCAGTTCCCGGTAGTCCACACACAATCTCAGTGAACCATCTCTCTTCTTTATAAACAAAACTGGAGCGCCCCAAGGTGAGGTACTCCTGCGAATGAAGCCCTGACCTAACAGCTGCTCTATCTGATCTCGTAGCGCTCGCATCTCTGCCGGAGCCATACGGTGCGCGTGCTATAGGTCTCGTATCTGGCAATAAATCTATAACAAAGTCTATCTCTCGATTGGGGGGTAGGCCTGGTATTTCCTGAAACACATCAAAATACTCCCTGACAACTGGGATCGAATCTAAGGGAATCACAACCTCCTTAGAGGTATCCTCCTCTATGTAATACAATTGAGCGGTCGAGCCTCCCTCTGGGCGAGGCATCGCCACTACAAACATCTCTTGCCCCGGAATGGCAAAAATAATGCTCCCACCGAAGCAATCAATCATGGTTCTATAAGCTGCGAGCTAATCCATACTAATAATCACATCATGCTCGTGCATGTCTAAGAATAACATGTCTGCAGGTAATACCAAGCTACCAATCTCTACCCCCACTCCTCGACATATAAAGAAAATAAGTGACCCACTCCCCAGTGGTGAGTCCACACACGTCACTGTGCTCTCAGCTGTGGCTAACAACCCTAAGGCCTTCGCAAAGTGCGTAGCTATAAAACAATGTGTTGCCCCCGTATCAAACAAAACCCGACCCATAGTACCATGGATAGGAAACATACCCTCAATTGCGGGTGGTGCCTGTGGAGCTGCTGCCTGGTGGACGTTATAGACACGTCCGTACTGTAATTGCCCCTGTTGCACTGGAGCTGCTGGAATGGCTGGTAGGGCTGGCAACTGGGCTGGAGCTGGGAGGGCAGGTGGAAAAAGTGGTCTCTGTGGCTCATTATGGGCTCCCTGCTGCTGTGGGGCCCTATCGCCCTCTGGGCAATCCTGATGCCTATGGCCATGTTTACCGCACCCAAAACATCGGCCTTTGAAGTTTCCTCCCCTTTGTCTCTGCTGACCACGGCCCTGCTGGCCGTTACCTCCCCGCCATTGGCCCTGATTAGCACGCTGCTGGCCCTGCTGCTGTCGGTGTTGGCCCTGCTGATTAGGCTGGCCCTGATGGCCCTGCCTAAAACCCCCGAATCCCTGCCTAGAATCACCTGAACGGAATCGCTTAGCAGGGTCCCCCTGATGGGAACTCTGCTCGTGCTGACGAGTCTGTCCTTGAGATGGTGCCCCACTGGCACTATTACCCCCGACCCTGCCCTGCTGGCTGGACTCTCCTGCTCTCTTACTTCCCTGAAGATGGAAGCGGTGATCCTGGCAATGTAGTAACGCTGCATTGAGTACATCAGTGAAAGTACTTAGAGATAAATTCCCAATAAGGTGCTGAGGGATCCTCCAAGCTAACCCGTCGACAAACAACATAATCCTCTTACTCTCAGTAGGAGCCTCATCTGGCACAATGGTGAGAAGTCTCGTGAACTCCTCCTCATACTCTGCTACGGTAAGACTCTCCTACTTCAGATTTAGTAATCTCCGCCTCATCTCAGTCTGCACTGCGGGTGGAAAATACTTGCGGTCAAACCGCTCCCAGAACAACTGAATAGGGATCGTGTCCCTCTCCTCCAAAGTGGTAGTGGATTCCCACCACTGCAATGCGGATCCCACCAACTTAAAGGAAGCCAATAACTGCTTTTGCACATCAGTGCACTCATACATACGGAGGTGCCGCTGGATGTCTTTCTTCCATTGGCTAACTGTGACAATATCGGAGCTACCAGAGAACTCAGGGGATGTGCTTTCTGAAAATCATCCCGAACCCTCTCCCATGCAGATGGAAGCTGTGCTGGTACTGGCACCACTGCCTGAACCTGGGGTGGAGCCTGCTGAACCACCGCTAGTGCGGCATTCACCGCCTGAGCAACAATGGCGGCTACTTCATTTGCATTCATTGTGCCTTGTGCCGGAACTGCTGGCTGTTCGGCCTGGGAACGCCTATCCTTCGGAGCACGTCTCGGAGGCATCTGAAACGTGAAGAAGTTTATTAGTCTACAGTTATTATCAAATCTCAAATAGCTGAAGACTTAAACGTAAAACAAGAGTACACCAATCCTAAAAATAGGGCTCTATAGCAATAACGTTAAGCTGGAAGCGAAAATAAGCCGTACAGATCCTATGGACACTAGAACCTGATGCTATGATACCACCTGTGACACCCCGCCTAATTAAATACCGGGCGATCACTCCTTTATTAAATTAAATCAAGGTAAATAGTTGGTTAATTCTCAGCATCAATCTCGATAAAAATAAATTTTCCAATTTAACGCCCTAAATAATTAAGCTAAGTGTCAAAACCATTTTCATACATACTTTCCAAATTTTTATTTAAAAAAAATCATTTATTTTATTAACAACATTCAATAAGTAAGAATCACTCCACATTAAATATCTGCAACATAGTCCAATTAATTTAAAACATTCGTCAATCGAATGTCAACATGCGAAATATAAAGTAACACAATTAAACTGAATAAAACCCATAGTAACAATACTGGAAATAACTGAAATACAAATGTTCAATAACAACGAAATAATGGAAAGAGCTACACATGCTCAACTAAATGAAAGTACTAAGAGTGGATCCGAATGAACGAAGTCGTCTATAAAGAGACCTGCAACTCCCACCTAAGCTGCAGCGCGTTCCTTCCAAGAGATCCTAAGAAAGACGCCCCTGTGGCTGGGCACCTGTAATACATACATATATATACAAGAGAGAGAGAGAGAGAGAGAGAGACGGGTCAGAGCCCGAAAGTGTGTGTTTGATTTAAAATACGTTTAGCAAGTATTTAAATTGATACAGGCCAATGAAACAACATATTAGAGCGACACTCTCTTGAGAAATTCTCACCTCTCTTCTAATGTGCACGCCTATCGTACTAACCTTCCCAACGGGTTATCTTATCATTTTATCATACTAACCTTCCCAATAATTTAGCTTATCTTAACTTACTCATAAGATTTCAAAATCGAACAATATCATTGTTTAAAAAGATACTTCCAATTAGCAACACAACTCTCGTTTTAGCTTTATTAATTTAAAAAGTTTCCCAGTGTCATATTATACTTTCACAAAACAAGTATTTACTATTTGAGTCATCAACCATGTCCTACTTATCAAATCACAGTAGGCAGTTTCAAGTTTCCAAATATCATATATATATATATATATATTAACTACTCGTATAATATATATATAAAAACAGCACCCCAAATAAAACTATGGTGCGTGCATACTTCTACTATCCAAACCCCATACCACTCATATCAAGGGGAATACAAATTCGAAATCACTCTCGAACTGTATTAACACATACACAAACAATATCGAGGCGAAGCATAGATTCCAAGTCTCTAAGAGGATGGCACATACTCGCGTCTCTTAGGACCGTCTGAACTATCAATTCGATAGCCTGTACCAACGATATCTATCTTCTAGGGTACAAGTCAATATCCCCCATAAAGGTCCCATCGAGATAAGACTGTCCCAGCGCGGTAACCTCAAGGATAGCAAGTAGCGCGGTATGTTTTTCACATGTATATAATATATGTACACACAATCATATAAATATACCACTTTTATCATATTAATATAGGTTCCTCTCGTCACCCATAATTACAACATTTATCCTTAATTTCACATTATTAGTATTACGTATAAGGTTTCATCTCTAACCTTAACTCGAAGAGTTTTCTCACTTATTACGTGACACTCGTGGACTCTATTCTTCCAAGTAGAAAATTCAGTAGGTATAACTCTATTCACTATCGTAGCTATTCGCCGTAATCTCTCACTTGAAATACGTAGTTTCATCGTTCATTATATAATTACCCCAAAAGTAAACTTCTCGTCTTATAATAAAGTTCTCAACACTTATTCACATGTCCTACTGGTCTTTCCTATCTCCCAAAACATTTTATTAAGAATACCCAAGAATTATTTCACTATAAATTTAGTTTAACTAATTAAATAAAGGAAATAGGAGTCTGCCAGGAGGGGTCGATCGATCGAAGCTCTATGCTCGATCGATCGATCAAGCAGGTATTTTGATTTCTGCAGAATTGCAGTTACGGGTTCTCCCAAATTTTCTTCATCCAAATCCATGTTTTCCAACCCCAAACGTCCCAAGAATTCTACTACTAACATTATAACAATATACCAGATGTTTCTAACGTAAGGCATTTACATATTCATCATTTAAACATAGAATTTCCACCCAAAATTACATCTAATTATCAAGAACCCTAAAATTTTCTTAAACAGTTTTCTAACAAATCTTTCTCCAGAATTTCTTTCTTATAATCATCAAAATTTCGTGGTTAATTTCCTCTACATGGCAAGGGTTTCCATAATCATCATATCCACCAATACTACATGGATTTTCCTATCACAAATTGGGTTTTCTTCTACATAATTCATCCCTAATCATTCCTAAACTAATATGGAGATTGCACCAACGAAAATAGCAAGATAAACACTTGCCTGGGATTTTCGATGTTCTGATTTGCAGATGTTTTTGGTGTGGTTGCGTAGCCCGTTGCGCGATCTACGCGGTGGTGGTGGTTGTGGTGCAAATGGATGACTTTTGGGGCCTTGGATTGCCTTGGAGCTTTCTTCTTCCCTCTCCTATGGCCGTCACTTGTGTTTAGAGTTTCTAAACCTAGATGACAATCCAGATATCTGATATAACCCTTGGTATTTTCGTGGGTTTAATTACCCAAAAAGGTAAAATGACCAAAATGCCATCCCGGGTTACTAATTAGGCCTAAAAACACCCCGAGACCCAAACTACACCCCCGGGTACACTTTTCTGACTATCTCGACCCTTCCGGACGCGTTGGCACACTCAAAATGACCATACGGGCAACTTATAAAATATTCACTTTTTATTTATCAAAATTTAGTCCCGACGCGACACGAGCACGTTTCGACTTAAATTTCTGAAATTGTCATTTAACTCACTCATGACATTCAATATAACCAATATAATATATTACTTTGCTCATTAGTAATATTCAACAAATTTTTCATAATTACTAACTCTCGTCACGTTAATAATTATAACATAATAAATTTTCGGATTTTTATTAAATAATTCACTCACATTAAATTTAATAAATCCCCAAATTAATATAGCATAAAAATACGGGGTATTACAGTCCGGTCCTCAGAAACCAGATTCCTTCGAGGTATTCTCTCCATCTTCAAAGGGCCATATCTTCCTCACCGTAGCTCGGAATGAGATGCCGTTTCTTCCAGTATCTTTGTTGTGGCAAGCTCTTCAACTTTCCAGTTGACCTATCCTCCGGACGGTGGATGTACAATTACCAAATCGCCCTTGAACTTGATGTGGGACACATGATGGAGATATTGGATGCTTGATTCCCGGAATTCGGATTGGGGCTGTCATATGTGATCGTGTAGAGACGTGCCAAATGTAACGGCGTACGACATACAAAACAGTAAGATAACGGACATGATAAAACTGTCCTTACATAGAGGCTTCAATAAGTGTAAGTGCTAGATTTTACAAGCATAGATACCCGATTTTTGCTCCTCAAAATGATTTGCTGGTGTAATAGAGAGGATTCTGAACTCCACTTTCCAATCGAATTAAGGCCGAACTAATAGCTGACTCTTAAACAACCGAGTATAAATATAACTTTTCTCCAAAAAATGGTCGGAAGAGTAGTGGTGGAGATCCCAGATATTTCTTCAACTCTATGAAAGCTTTCTCACATTCATCGTTCCGCTCAAAGGTCTTTTTGAGCACCTTAAAAATATAAGACATTTATCTATTGCTCGAAACACGAAATGGTTGAGGGCTACTATTCTTCCAATTACTTTTTGCACGTGTGCCTTACATATGGGAGATTGCATCTCAACCAAAGATTTTATCTTATTAGGATTGGCTTCAATTACCCTTTGGTTCATAATATATCCTAAGAATATTCCTTTTTGTACCCCGAATATGCATTTGGTCCGATTAAGTTTCATCTCGTGTTTTTCTAACTGGTCAAATATTTTAGCTATGTCTTTAATATTGTTGGCGATAACCTTGGTCTTGGTGAGCATATTGTCCACCTATACCTCCATATTTTTGGTAATATGCTCTTCAAATAATTTGTTCACCATCCTCTGGTATGTTTCTCCAGTATTTTTTAGCGCAAAGGGCATAACGTTGTAGCAGTATGTACCTCAACTAGTGATGAAGAACGTTATCTCCTTATTTTTTAAATTCAATTTAATCTAGTTGTAGCCAAAATAGGCATACAAAAAAATGAGTAATTCATGACCTGCAGTTGCATTTATCAACTGATCAATCCTTAGTAAATGATCCTTTGGGCATGCTTTGTTGAGGTCAGTAAAGTCTACGCATATATGCCATTTACCGTTCTTCTTTTTTACCATTACTCATTGGAAAACCAATTGGGATACTTAACATCTTCTATAGATTGAGCTCTCTGTAATTTCTCCACTTTCTCTTGGATGACCACGTTATTCTCGAGACTGAACACTCTGCGTTTCAGTTTGATCGGCTTAGCAATCTTGTAAATATTGAGCTCATGGAAGGTGAAATTAGGGTCAGTTCCTAGCATATCCTTATGGCTTTAAGCGAACACGTTCTTCTACTCTCTAAGGAATGCAATCAATTCTTATTTGAGAGAAGGTGTTAAGTTCGAACCAATTTGAGAGGTTCTTTTCGTCTTCTCATCATCAAGCATAATGGCCTCTGTTGCCTCCATAACCTGACCCTTGACAAGATCTTCTTCTCTCAGGGATCCAGGGTGCCGATGTAATAGGTGGTAGTTCTCTTATAGACTTCATGCTTATCGACAGAAGTGTAGTAACACTCTCTAGTTTTCATTTGGTTGCCATTAACTATAATTACTCCATAATTAATGATAAACTACATACACTAATGTACTATAAACGATTTTGCTTCCAACTGTTTCATCCCAACTTTGCTGAG
The DNA here is from genome assembly GCA_949130495.1 of Sambucus nigra. Taxonomy (NCBI): domain Eukaryota; kingdom Viridiplantae; phylum Streptophyta; class Magnoliopsida; order Dipsacales; family Adoxaceae; genus Sambucus; species Sambucus nigra. The sequence goes on from OX422216.1 coordinate 332,487,804, forward strand.
AATTATGTTATAGGCTGAAGGGATATTTTTATCTAGTATAAAGAAGCTAATCCTCTCCTTTCTGCTTGTTGGACAAGTGCCGACCAAGATGTCCAACTTCATTGTCCCTAGGGGATAAACTTCTTCTCCTAAGAATCCTATGAGGGTCATGTGATAAGGTTCTAATTTTCTGTCTCTTATCCCTAAGAAGTGAAAACAGTTATAGAACATGACATCTACTGAACTCCCATTATCTATCAGGATTCTTGCCACTCTGCCATGATAAACTCGACAAGTGATAACCAATGGGTCATCATGAGGAAAAAGTTCTCCGCTCAGATCATTCTTGGAAAGTCGATCATTAATTTGTCCTTATTCACTTTCTTAGGCCGACCATTTGTGTACTCGGATATGTCAATTTGTCTGATGGAAGGACAAACTTTGGCTTCATTGAGATAAGAATTTCACTCAGTTATCTCATCTCCACCACCGTCGCCTCCTCCTACAATGAAATTACAACGAAAATAATTCATTCCCACCTCAACTTCTAGCTCCTTAGGTTTCTTCAGTAGTCGGGATCATCCTCATAATCATCATTGTGAGACCTTCTTCAGTAGTTGGGATCATCCTCATAATCATCATCGTGAGCCCTTTTCTTATCATCTTTTGCTCTATAAGGTGACTCAGACCTCCTTTTAGTGTCCTGACCACCAGTTCGATCAAAAAATTTAGTCAATTTCCCTCGACGAATGAGCTTTTCCACTTTTTTTTTCATAGTGATGCGATTATTAGTGGTGTTCCCTTGATCTCTGTGAAAATCAAAATATTTGGATTGGTCTCTCCTGTTAGGAGGTGACTTTAGTTTCCTAGTCCAACTTAACTTTTTATTACCTATAATCTCCTCTAGTATGTGATGCACCCCTTTGGTGAGGGGGTATATTTTATCTTTATGATCCTTCTTAATTGAACTCTTTTGGCTTTCAATTTTCACCTATGGAGTTTCTTTAGCAGCCGTTGCCTCCTCGGCGTTCATAATCTTCCTAGCTTTGGCCACCAATTTTTTCATGGTCGTGCGAGGATTTTTTGCCAGCGTATAATAAAGATCTTTGGCGACCAATCCACTCATCAACGTTGCAATGGAAGTCTTCTCTTCATAATCAATCACTTATAGTTTCTCATTATTGAAGCGAGTGATGTACTCCCGAGTAATTTCTCCAGGCCTTTGACGAACGCTTAAGAGATGAGTAACACTCTTGATCGGCTTGGCCCCAAAATAGAAGTTATCGATAAATAGCTCAACCAATTGAAAGAAGCTGGAAAATTTTCCTCTGGGTAGGTTATTGTACTATATATGGGCTGAGCCTGTAATGGAACTTGAGAATGCTCGGCAACGCATCTCATCGGGGACAGAGTATATATTAGTAGTAGCCTAATATTGCTCAATATGAAGGACTGGATCAGTCTTCCCATCATACTTGGGAGTAACAACTACTGGCTTGAATTGGGATGGTGTGGAATAATCCACAATAGCCTAGATAAAAGAAGATTCCTTCATAAAACTCCTCTGCAAAGGATTCTTAGTCTTAACCATTTATCCCAATCGATCTTATAGTCGCTGCATGGATCCTTTCCAGGAATGCTTCGCTAGTTTAGACTTGGTTGAGTTAGCTTTTGTGGCTTTACTGTGCACATGTGCTGAGCTCTCTTCCTGAAAAGTCCGCTCGGCACACGCAGAGCCTCTTATGTTAGCCCTAGACCTCACGAATTCTTTTCTATGATTACGGGATCATTCTGTCTCCCTGTGATAATCTTTAGCTAATCGGAGTCCTAGATAATCAAAGGCAGATGCCTTACTTAAGCATTCCAATACACTAGGCCTTTCAGAGTAGAAAGACCGACCATCATAATAATTCGTTGATCGGATTGACGATGTTGCTTCCAGATTGTAAGATCTGGAACAGTTACTTTTCTCATTTATGGATGGTGGAGGTGGCATGCCCCTCAGGAATTTATCAGTAGTGGACTTGTTTTGCAACGTACGAGCCAATTGGCGAACTAACTCGTGTATGGCTTCATGCCCTTTAGTAAGGTTAAGTAAAATTCCTTGAAGATTTACCACACTAGGAAAAGCAGAAGGAATAATAGCATTGCCTTGATTCCTAAGGCTATTTTTTGAGTCAGTCATTTCTCTAAGGGAAATTAAATGAAAAGTGGTAGAGAATGATGACAGACAAACGTTCCAACATATAATGCCAATCTGTTGATGTCTAAAAATGAAGTCGGTCCAAATTTATAATCACTAATAAAATAAAGATAATTAGGCAAGACAAACACACAACACATAAGGTTTTTAAAGTTGTTCAGCTATGAGAAAAGCCTACGTCCATTATTTTTTAGTATTTTGGGTGGTTACAATAGCTCGGGGTTGAGTATGTTTGCGATTAATTAAACCATCCCTTTAAGCTAAGAGAGATCGTGTATTTATAGTGGATAGGAACTCAATAGATGGAATGCCTTTATATATTCAGGCATTTACATCTGTATACAAAAAAATATGACTGTTGATATTCATATATACGTGTATAAGAGCTATTAGCTATTCCACCCGAGTGACTCTAGCTATTCTTGATGGTTAGTATTCTTGAAGTTGGTCGACCTGTTGGCCGACCAAGTGCCTCTGGCTCTGATAAAAAAAAATAAGTATTGTGAGGATAACCACGTTGGAGGACAAATGTTCATCTCTCATTAGTCCATGTAGATGAATAATTTTTACATACAACACTCCCATTCATTATTTTCTATCTCTTCCTCTAAAATGTTTTCCCTCTCTTCTCTTATTCAATCGAAAATGCATAAGGAGCTACACTTTAACCCCCCTCTCCATGAATTCTTCCAGCTCTATGAAAAGCCCGTCTCGCTCTCCTCATGTTTTTCTTTTGCTCTTTGAATCCTCCATCTCTACAGCTTCGCCTCCCTCTGTCTCTAACTATTTTGCTCCCCACTCATTCCTTATATATATATATATATATGTATGTATCCATCTTTCTCCCCCCCCCCCCCCTCTCACTCTTCGTGCTATAACCCTTTTATGTCTTTCTTCTCCCTAGTAGTGGTGATGTAGGAGGTTTAAAAAGAAAAGCTACCATTGCAATGGCCCAAGAATAAGAGTACAACTTGGTGTCTCTCAATATTGGGTCTGTTTCTTTTTCTGTAGAGAAGGAAGATGACAAACACATACACCAAAATCATAGCATTGTTAAAATGTCAAACGTGACCCATTATACTAAATTCCTCCAGAATTAATAGTTTTTTTTTAAACCGGTGGGATGTGAACCTTGTCATGTTTTTTTAACGCTTGGTATGAGGATTTTCCTTTATTTATTATATCTTGAATGGAAGTAAGTGGGTGAAATTGAAAGAAACCCACTACACACCAGTAGCCAACACATTTGTTTATAATCATGGTGAGGTTGTATGTATGCTAAAAAAAGGGATGTTCAAATTAGTTTATTTTTTCGTTTTCTTCTATTTGGGTGTTTGATTATAATTTTTTATGGATTAATGTTTGTTTGTAGTTATCCATTTATTTTTCATTTCAAGTCTATTTTGGACTTTAAGGTATTCTCACCATTTCTTTGATTAGGTTTATGTAGTATAACGAACCCCTGGTGTTTGACAATATAATCAAGTGATCATTCTAATTTCTTTACCATATTTATAAAATTAAAATTTCTACATAATGTGTACTCTCCTAATATTTTTGAACTTAATAATTTGAAGAGATAACAAGTACAACAACTTGATTTATAAGCACATAGTAGTTGGCTTATTCAATTCCTCATGGTCTATATTCTATATTTTCTACTAAAGTTTCCACAAGTGAGAATTTGTTGAGATTGTTTTGTTAACTTCTACAGTTGTCATTTTGAAATTTATAAGGGGTGAGGTGGGGGGATTCCCTAAATTCGTGAGTAATGTTTAATTCAAGTTATGTGGTATTTAATTTGTACATCGCAGTTATATATCAATGTATACCAGTGATGTTTGCTTTGCATTTATTTCAAATTCTTTTGGTTGTACAATGATTTTTTATTCGAGTGTTAAACCGATTTACTATGAATATTTTTTTTTACGTTTTCCTTACTCAATCGTACTTATGATAAAAAGTAATGATGTGTTCTATACACTGATATTTTATATATTGCTTTACATTTATTTAATTTAAGTACAACTTTATTTGTTAATATATTATATATTCTAATTGCCCGCGCATCGCGTGGGGTTGGATACTAGTAAATATTAATAGTGACATCACATGTCACAAGAAACATACATAATTAATTTTTACAATTAAATTATGCATCGAAAATACGGGCCATTACATGACGTTTCCCCATAGCTCTCGAGCAAAACACAAAAATGTCGGGGGCGAAATTAAAGTTTTTCTTGTCTTTTATTTTGAAGAGCATATTTGAGAATATGATTTGAAGATGGGCTTAGAAGATCCATTTACTTGCATAATACAAATTTGTTCACACTATTCTAGTGAGTTATTCAACTCTCAACAAATTTGGACTATTTTTAGTTGACATTGTATACGTCATTTCGATATACGGTTGGTGCAATTGTAGAAGTGTAAACTGTGCGCAATTTCTTTCCCCGTTTCATGCTTTGGTTTAGTTGACGCACACCACTGTCATTCTAATGGTAATATGAAATATGGCAAATTTTCCACATTTGTACCCTCCATTTTCTCATCAACCCACAACTCAAAACACTTTGTCCCTCCATTTTCCTACCCATCAATTGCATCTTCTCTACAACACTACATCAACTCAGACAATCCTTCCCATGGTCAAAAGATCCACACCCACATTCTCAAAACTGGGTTCCAACCCAACACAAACATTTCCATCAAGCTACTTATTCTCCACTTAAAATCCTCTTGTTTGGCCTATGCACGCCAAGTGTTCAATGAATTGCCTCACCCAACTCTTACTGCTTATAACTACATGATATCTGGCTATGTAAAAGCTGGAAAAGTAGATGAATCATTTTATTTGGTTAGGAAAATGGCTTTTTGTAATGAAAAACTTGATGGATTTACTTGTTCCATGATATTGAAAGCATGTACTTGTGATAGTGTTTTGTCATTGAAGAGAAGTATAGCAAAACAGGTACACACCCAGATTGTGAAATCTGATTTTGAGGCTGATGATGTTCTTTTTACTGCATTAGTTGATTCTTATGTTAAGAGTGGGAGGGTTGATTATGGTAGGAGGGTGTTTGATTTGATGTTGGAAAAGAATGTGGTTTGTTCTACCTCTATGATTTCAGGTTACATGAAACAAGGCTATGTTGAAGATGCTGAGGACATTTTTAACAAAACAGTAGAAAAAGATGTGGTTGTTTATAATGCAATGATTGAAGGTTACAGCAAATCAATTGAAACTGCTGTGAGGGGGCTTGAGGTTTATATTGACATGCAAAGGTTGGATTTCCGACCCACAATTTCAACTTTCGCAAGTATTATCGGTGTTTGTTCTGTACTGGGAGCATTTGAAATTGGTCAGCAGGTCCAAGGGCAACTTATGAAGACGAATTGTTTTCAAAACATAAAAATTGGAAGTGCTCTTCTAGATATGTACTCGAAATGTGGAAGAATCGAGGACGCAAGAAGATTGTTTGACAAAATGCCCGAGAGGAATGTATTTTCGTGGACTTCGATGATTGATGGATATGGAAAAAACGGAAATCCAAGTGAAGCACTTGAGCTCTTTGAAAAAATGCAAAGAGAGCACTATGTCGAGCCCAATTATGTAACCTTCCTTAGTGCTCTCTCAGCTTGTGGACATGCTGGGCTTGTTGCTAAAGGAAATCAAATTTTTCAAAGCATGGAGAGAGACTACTCAATGAAACCGAGGATGGAGCATTATGCTTGCATGGTTGATTTATTGGGGCGTTCGGGGAGTTTAAATCAGGCACTGGAGTTTGTAATGGAAATGCCTGAAAAGCCCAATTCTGATGTTTGGGCGGCTTTGCTTAGTTCTTCTAGACTGCATGGTGATGTAGAGATGGCAAATATAGCTGCTAATGAACTTTTCAAGTTAAGCAGTGATGGCCGGCCAGGGGCATATATTGCCCTATCCAATACATTAGCAGCTGCTGGGAGATGGGACAATGTTAGTGAGATTAGGGAGATAATGAAGGTGAGAAGGATATCCAAAGATACTGGCTTTAGTTGGGTTGGGACTGACGGTGGTTTAGAAGGTTTCCATGCGGGACAAAAGATGTAATGAAAAAATGTATAGAAAGGGAGGTGAATTGTCTCCTAATTAATGTACAATTTTGTTGAGAAGAATATCTTTATTAAAGGTTTTCCAATTATTCAATCTCTTAAATTACGTACTCTTTTTGACCCTTCCACTGATGTCTAGCTCTACTAGTACTTTTATCCATAAATAAAAATTAAGAGAAATTAACATTTGTAGACAGAGATAGAAAGAATTACAAAATTAATACCTAAAGAGAGAGTAGTGTGGTGTTCTTGTCCAATATTAGTTTTGTTTGAATTAATTTTTTATATGTTAAAATTTCAGTTTGCTGTATTTTTTTGGTGTAAAACTCTGATATTTTTTTGGTGTAAATATATGAACTTGCTTTGTTTTTTTTTTTTAGTGTAAAAATATGGACTTGCTTTGATTTAATTATTTGTATGTTAAAATTTGAGTTTGCTTTATATATTTTTTTTGTAAAATTCTCATCGTGAATTTATTTTATTTTATTTTTGTATAAAAATCAGAACTTGATTTTTTTTTTTGTGTAAAAATTTGAACTTGCTTGCTTTGATTTAGTTGTTTTGTATGTTAAAATCTTGTTTTGATTTTTTTGGGTAAAAATCTGATCTTGCTTTTATTTATTTTTTTGTGTAAAAATCTGAACTATTGTTTTGTTTTTTGGGGTAAAAATTTGATTTTGCTTTAATTTAATTATTTGTATGTTTAAATCTCACTTTGCTTTGTTATTTTTTGGGGGTAAAAATCTGATCTTGCTTTTATTTATTTTCTTTTAGTTATGCTTAAGTACTTCAAAAAAATGCCTCGTCTTGTAAACCTGGTGATCATAAATTTCTTCAAACAGATCAAAGAGGGTTAAGGCGATTTAATCTTTCTTGGTTTGCTGAACACCCAACTTGGTTAGAATATAGTGTCCACAAAGAGGTCGCATATTATTTTTGTTGTTATCTTTTCAATGTGGTTGGTAAGGAGCATGTAGATGGTTGTGATGCATTTTTTTATAGAGGGGTTTTCCAATTGGAAGAGGAAAGAAAAAATCCAATTACATGTTAGGTTGCTCACTGTTACTCATAACAATACTTTGAAAAAATCCAATTACATGTTTATTGGTGATCACAAAGTAGCGTAAGTGTATAAAGTTAAGAATTTTGATGTGTATCTTCCTTTTTTAACAAAGGAGAAATGCATGTTGAGGAGTTATGGATTATTCAATAAGAGGAAAAGAGAACATTATTCATGAATAAGAGTTGTAAAAGGGTTGTTCAAGTATAAATGGAGGTGTAACCCCTATAGGTATAGTGATAACACTTAACCCCTATAGGTATAGTGATAACACTTAACCCGAATACCCTTGATGATCACATGATAAACATAAAAACACAATTTAATAACAACTCAGATTGAACTTAAAATCTCTCGTGTATAACTCAAACAATAAAGAAGGAAACTCCGAAGTAACTCATTCAAAGGGAGAGAGAAGTAAGCACCCTATATACACCTTGGACGCAGCCAATACACCAACAAACTCTGAAGAATCTCTGGTTAGTCATTAAAAGATTCACAATAAATGACAATGACGGATGAGTAAACCCTCTGGTTTGCAATAACTCCTCCCTGATATATTCTCTCTAGCAATAAATTCTCTAGAAGGAACCCCCTTTCTCAGAGGTAGTTGAGGCCATTAAATAGCCCCACGCCATTTTTGAGATGCCTCAGTCCTTCAAAACTGTGAAGGACATCCCCTCATACTTTACGTCATAAACATTAAATATATGATGGGCCAGTCATCTCTACGTCATAAACATTAAATCTCAAGACATGCCTTTTGCCCAACCACTATGCATCAGATAACTATCACAACAAAGGTGGCTACCCAAACTGTCTAACAACCCCAATACCACATTGGTTTACTCAATTACGGATTGAACAGTGTTTAGATGGATAATGACACCACCTACAGTAAATATGACATTTAATAGAGGACTGGTTGGCTCAAAACTCAATATACGATGGAACTCAAGGCTACTCCGCACAAGATTCCACGGTGAAAGGTCTCTCGGTGTTTTATCAGGTGTATCTAAGATGGTCAAGATAAGCCTTAACGCTGCCTCACTTATTAATCCTCCAAACCAAATCTTTCTGAAGTTCCCATGACGAGGTCATTCGATAATGCATGTAAGTTCTCCCAAGCCCAGCCAGTCCTGGTCTCTTGCGAGTACCGTTTGACCTCACACTTTATATTACAATCATTACAACATTAAAACAAATGTATTTAATAGATGCAATTTGACTAAGTAAGAACAGAAGATGAAAAGGATCTCTCTCGGTCAGTTTACTCGTTGAGTTGTATTACTGAGATTCCTTGATGAGTTGCCCCGTCGATCTGCCTCTCTAAGCTGGCTCGCTGTCTTCATGCTGCTTCCTTCTCTTGAGTCTCTTCTATTAATTGGGGAAGCTCTCGATAATTCAAAGATTACCTCCAAGCGTCCTATATGAACATTAAAGGTTAGTACTTGATTTCAAACGTTCTCTGAAGAGTTTATATTGTTGCTTTTTAGTTAGTTATAGCAAAATTATCTTGGACTTCGATCTTCTAATTTTTATTCAATATGAATTTTAGTTAATTTCAAAACCAGTGTTAATTAAGATGGATAAACAATGTAAACAGATTCTGATAATATCCGAATCCCGAGAATCCGAGAGGTCACAGATACCGATAATTATTTTTCTATCCAAGCGGATAAGTATAGGTATACATATATGAATATCATGGTATCTGCACCGTATCTATCAGTTCACCACCCATAACTCTCCGAAAATGTCTAACACCCAAACAAATAAAAAAAGCTTGTAGAGATATTGAGAGAACCCACTTTTGAATGACCAAACAACTTAACTTCATCTCCTACTTGCTCTTGCTCTTGCTCTTGCTCTTGCTCATACGACTAAAGAGATGGATAGAGTATTGGTTTTCCTAGCTCATGCCCAAGGTTAGTTTAGTTTTGATTAATTGTTTGCATGTATGTTAAAATCACAACTTGCTTTTGATATGTTATAAGTTTTGAAAATGAATGTTAAAAATGTGCGAATTTATTTTTAATACAAAGGTTTGTAAAATGTTAGGATTTGTTAAATGCAAAAATTTCAAATTTAGATTTTATAAAATATTAATATTAAATAGTATGGTTATTTTAAATGCTAATTTAATAAATGTTTAGGTTTATTATCTTTCATTATTTTCTTTTAGTTATGCGTAGGTACTATAAAAGAAATATCTCGACATTTTCTCCCCCTACGAGTGATGAAGATGATTATGATCTTACTATCACGTACCATGTATTTTTACATTTTCTTCCTTAAAGGCTCCATACCTACACTATAATTCTCCATAACATTCTGGATTTTCCTAGTATATTAGCTATTATTGTGTAATATGTTATGAAATATTTTAGGATTTTCTAGAATAATCTAGAGTTTACTTGTAATGAATGGAATAATCAAGAATTATAAAAAAGTATGTAGTGTTCTAAAATGTTCCTACAAGGACGTGGGACCATTCTGGAGAATTAATCCAGACTACTCATGTCTTTTGATCTCCAACATCCATTAAGGAGTGGATGCCTACAAATAGGGGAAGTCATTTGGCCAAACCATCCAAGTCAGACATTGTAGTATATTCCTTTGTGTTCAACTTGCTCCATTTTTGTCCCTTCTCTAGCACTTGTGTTATAACTTCAATAGATTTCTCGGCTTAATTAGTAACCCATAAATTATTGTAGTGTTAAGTTATGCACGAAAGAGTAGTTAAAGTATATCCCCATGACATTGGGAAGGATTTACTTTAATGGTTTTAGCTATTATAGTTTTTTTGTCGATAATTTATATGTAGATGATAACAACCCCTCTTGTGGTGTTATTCTGATTAAATTTTAAACATCGTTTTCGTATAATATTTTTTCTTATACTAGTTGAATGGTTTTTGCTATTATAGTTATTTTTTTGGACCCTTCGCCCACCTTAACAAATGTTTCTGGATCCGCCCCTGGATGGCCAGCAATAAATGTAGTAGCGAGTGGAGCCACCCGGGTGAATTTTGATGTACCCTGTTCGGCCTGAAGCTGTTGCCATTAAACCTTGACCACGAAAAGACAATTTCACTGTCGACATCTACCCTTTGTTGGTTAGCAATCCTGCTCCCGCCTTGTAACTCGCCGGCACTGTTAACTCTTACCGGCACACCCTAAGGGAGAAGCAACCGCAATAGGCGCTATCCGAACTGGTTCAACCTATGGCTTGCCTACACTCATCGAGGCCCTCCAACCCTTCATTGCTAGCCAGAGAACCCTATCAACCCTGGATGAAGGCTATAGAACCCATGGTGACTATATCTGTAATCTTGACGCTCTGCCTTGACCCCTACTTATACCCTCACCGACCGATAACCCTGAGGCCACCACACCCATTCTAGTGATATCCCAGACTCTTGATGTAACATCTGGCCAGACTAACAACTCCAATTGGCTACAAACCAGTCTCTCTGTGCCCATTGCAAGTTTAAGGGGCGATTGTGTACAATTATCATTAATGGGGATCCAATAATAACCTAGTAGCTCAAAAGATGGTGCACAAGTTTGGGCTATCTATCGAGCCGCGGGTCAAATCTTGTCGTAGAGGTTGGATTGGCAGTGGCAAATCTATAATCCCTAGTTTCCTGTGTCAGGTTTTGTTCTCGATTGGGTCCTAGGTTGATGAGGTCCTTTTTACGGTCTTCATCATGCGTATTTATCAGTTAAGGTTGTGGCAGTATTAACATTCTAGTCTGCACGATGGTCGTTCCAACATAAATACCTTCCAACACCAGTAAAAGTAGTTTCAGTTACGATCGATGCGGGAGCTCCGACCTTTGCGAACCTTGATTGTGAGATGGCTGAGAGAAAAGTCAACTGGTATTAATGAGGTGCAGGTAGTATTAAGTGCATGATGATAGTGTATCAAGCAATAAGTTTGATAAAGCTATGTTGTTGGTTGGCTTATCCGGTTACTGATTCAGGTGTCTTTTGCAGGGTGGCACGGTTTTATAGAATCGTACTATATTGCATTAAATGCTATGAGGAATGTGTTGGTACTAAATATGGCAAGTTTTGAATATCTAAAGTAATTGGAGTTATTAAGGGTAATGGTGCTCCTGCTCTTGTATTAAGGTGGTTGGCATGTGAAGCCCAATAACCTTACTCTCTCTAGCCTCCAAGTCAGACCCCTTAGGGTTCCCAAAAGAAAGTAAAGGACTATCAAATGAATCTTTCGATTCCCATGAGTTCGGCCTAAGTGAGGTATCCTCTTTGAGAATCGATAGTTGAACTATGAGTTATTGACAAACCTTGGCCTTTGTTGATTGAAGTGATTTTACCTTGGTCCAGTCCCTTTGACTATGAGTATCGATCTTGATTGTTTATGTGGATGTCGATGGTCTTAATGGATCTCGGGACGTCGATTGTGGTGGTGCAGGGCCGTCTCAAGCAAAATCGGTGCCCTAGGCTAAAAATTAATATGGGCCCTTTTTATTGTAAAAATTATTATATTATATTAAATATATGTTACATTTTTTTAATAATTTTTTTATAAATAAATAAATTAAAATTTATTTTTCTTGCTTTTTGAGATGCAAAATCATGAATTATATTTTTGTATTCAAGGTTTGCTACGATATTTTTTTCAATGGATAATATAGATAACCGATTTAATCTTTCTTGCGACATAGTTGATCTTAGGTACGATTTTATTATTTTTAATTTCGAAAAAATTCTTTCTGCAGAAGCAACAATTACAGGTATAGTTAACATTATTCGGTAAGCTATATATGCATTCGGAAAACAATCAATTTGTTTTAAATAAGTTAATAGTTCAATTGAAGTTTTACTGTCCGGTTTTAAAAATTCTCTTAAAACTTTTAACTCAGAATATAAATCTATACCGTCAATATCGTTAGAATTGCCATATATCAGGTTACTTTTTAGATTTATACAACAATTTTTCAAGTTTTCATTGTCTAATGATTTTAATTTATTCAAATCAAATAGGAATCCAAAATGTTCTTCATATATTTTTAATTGTTCAAATCTATTATTAATAGAAGAAAGTGCTTGATCTACTATATTTATAAAATAATTAATTCGGAAATACTCCTTAGGCGAATGAATGTGTTCACTATTAGAATTCTCCTTAAAATATTTTTTTCCTAGAAATCACTCTCTTTTCACGAAATTTGGGTTCTATTTTCATATCTCGAGCTATCTCCTTAGATAAAATTACAGTGGATTGGTATCCTTCAATTCTATATTTTTCAAAAAACATGATAAGACCTTTTAATTGATCTATAGCAATGTCAATAGGCATGTCATTATAATTTTTTGCTAACATTATCAAAATTAAATAAAATATCATACCATAAAACCATTCCTTATAAAAACTCATAATTTTCAAGATCATTACTTAATAAACTTTTGGCCTCGTGTAAAAATTTTGAATCAATATCATCAGAGTTTACTAATTCATATAAAGCATCTCTTATTTGTGGAGTTTGATATCTTATTGTTTTAACACTTTCAACACGACTCTCCCAACGAGTTTGTAACAATGACTTAATTGTTAAAGATGGTACATGTTTTAATAAAATTTTCCATCGTTTTGTCGATGAAGAAAATAAGCAGTATATATGTTGTGCTACTCCAAAAAATTATGAAGCTTCCTTACAAGAGCTTGCCATGTCAGAAATTACTAAATTAAGACTATGACACCCACATGGTGTATAAAATGCCCTAGGGTTAATATTTAATAATCTTTTTTGAACACCTTGTTTTTTACCTTTCATATTTGACCCGTTGTCATATCATTGTCCTCGAATATCATCAATATTAAGTTCATGTTTTTCCATTACATTTAAAATTTCATTAAAAAGTCCCTTTCCCGATGTATCATTTACATTGATAAATTATAGAAAAAACTCTTCTATTTTTGTTGGAATTGTTGAAACATCTACACATCGTAAGACGAGGGTTATTTGTTCTTGATGACTTATATCTGGAGTGCAATCAAGTATAAAAGAAAAATATTTTGCTTCTTTATTTTTTTTAATAATCTCATCATGTACTTTAGACGGCAATATTTGTATTAATTCATTTTGTATATTGTGGCCAAGATAATGATTATGTAGTTCACCATTTTTTATTCGACGAACATGTTCTTCCATTATGGGATCATATTCTTCCATAATCTCAATGAAGCTTAAAAAATTTCCATTATTATCTTGATATAACTTCTCATTACTTCCACGAAATGCCAAATTATTTTTAGCAAGAGTTCTTATAAGGCCGATTATCCTTTGTAGCACATTTTTCCAATGTTCTTTTTCTTTATTAATTTGTTCTTGTATATTCTTATCAAGTGTTTCATTTTTTTAGTAATCTTCTCTTTAGATCAATCCAAATATTCATATTCTCTAAATGTTCATTGGATGTTTCATAGCTTTTAAGCTTAAAACTCTTTTTTTCAATCTTTTGTTCCCTCATTACTCAATAGGTTTGTTTTATACTTTGAATTAAATAATTTACAACAAAAACAAAAAACTTTATCAAAATCTTTTGAATATACCAACCACTTTCTATCAAATTTTTCCCCATTTGATAAAGTTTTAGTGTAATGTGTAATCGAAAATTTTCTAGAATTCTCATCGACGGGATAATTAAAATTTATTTCTCTAGTTGGGCCCTTTTCTACCAATAAATCTCTTAATTTTATATCAATGTTATTCTATCGCCCCGGGTCATCAATATTTAGACACATTGTGTTGTTTACATCATTTGAGGTAGGTAATTCTTGTGTTAAATCATTACTTTTATTTTTTATTTCACATTCTTCTACACTTTCATGAATATCTTCATTAGGATCACATTCAATTATTGTTTCATTTTTTTCAAGTTCATTTAACATCCCCACATGTTCATTTACTACGTTTTCATTTAAATTATTTGTTTCATTTATTTTATTACCCACAACAAATTTTTACATAGAACCTTTTTGAGATTGCATAAATTCATTTGCTTTTCTTTTTCTTTTTCTCTTTTTTTACACCCGCTTTCATATTTTCTTGTAGACATATGTATGTATATAGTTAGCGACAAATATGAATATATTCACAAATAAAAAGTAAATCTAGCCACTAAAATATAATTTCTTCTAATTATTTCACATAAACAAACAAATATTATTATAAAATAATAGAACATGATCACACCAATGTATATTCAATCTGATTATCGGAACAACAAACTTCTCCAATTGAAAAAAAAAATCCACTTTCAACCTGTCAACATTTAAAAACATATTAATAGAATAATCATTTAAGTTTAAACAATTTCATAAAATAAAAAAGAGCAAAAAAGTAAAAAAATATATATAATAATATTAACCATATAATATACATAACATATAGTATATATATATAAAAAAAACTTGTATGAGGGAAGTTTTATAGTGTTTTTTTTGGATGAGCAATTTTTTTTTCTTTGTATGAGCAAAATAAAATTAGGAAGAGAAGAGTGGAGTTTGGAGAGAGAGAGAGAGAGAGAGAGAGAGAGAGAGAAGAGAAGAGCGTTAATGGAGAGAGAGAGAGAAGAAATGAAGAGATTGTTAGTTTAGAAGAAATTAACCGTGTACTTTTAATGGGTTTAGTTGTTTATTGAGTTGTTTTTAATAGCCTTGAAAATAGTAAGAGTTTTTACTTTTTACAATGAATGTATTTATTTATATATAATATAATAAATATCTATTAAATTTATGGGCCCTTAGATATGGTGAGGCCCTAGGCAGCCTCCTCACCTGCCTAAGGCATGAGCCGACACTGTGGTGGTGCCACAATCGGTCTTGAGCATCCAATGGTCATTGTCTAGTTCTTTCTATATGTTGTGATCTTAACAATAATGTGCATGGTTGTGTTTTTTTTTTTGGTTTCGATAGTGATTGTGTATGAATATCGATGGTGATATTATATACCCCTTTCCCTACGCGGATGATTTCTTATACATGTAAATAATTTTCTGCACTCATGAACTTGAATATTAATATGTAGACTTGAGTAATTTACTAGTCGTGAACTTAATGTTTATGATTAATTCCTTATTCCATTTGATTTTTTTGTGATTGATCTTGGGTAATATCTCAATGGTTTGTCAAATGTTTATGCACCAGGTCTAATGTCTTATGAAGTATTCAAAATTTCGTTCTTGCCTATTATAGAAAATTGTATTCCGAACAAACATTTGTTTGGTGCAAGTAGCATGAACATGATTATTGGAAATAGAGGTTTTATCTTATACTATAAAAGGTTGGCTTATTCATGCCTAAGCCATGTGCAATCTCTAACCCTGTCGCAACATTCTTTATTTTTATCAGTAACTGATGTGAATCAATAAGCCTGAAGACATTTTCGTCGTTTTAAGATTTTATAGCATTTTTGTTATTTTATTTTATTTTCTTTATTTGGTTGTATTTTCTTTTAGTAATTGTTTGCTTAGTATTATAGGAGGAAGTAGTAAAGGCTAATAGGGGTATAATTGTAATTAGGTAATTGCTTGGAGCCTAAGCTACTTCCTATTATAACCTCATTTGAGGTATTCTACCATTTAAGATTTTAAGAAGAGAGAGTTGAGACGAGAGTTATCTTCATCTTATTTCTCATTTGACGCTCATTTACATCAATTGATATCAGAGTCTCGTTTTCTCCACCCGTTGTTGTTGTAACAAAAACAAAAAAAATTGGGAATGATGACAAATGGATTTTAAGGGAAGATATGCTCCCGTGGAACCTCGTACTGATCTATTCGAGGGGGTTTTGAACCACCTCTTAGCGCAACTTGACACTCTTAAGGCTTGCCTTCCTCCACTTGACGCATCCATGGTCCGTCCTCATACCGTTCCCACAACCATCCAAAACCCTAACCTTGGCCCTAGCTACCAAAATGTTTCAACCCATGCTTCCGCCAATATTCCCACCCCAAATACATCACCACCACCCGTAACCACCACAAAAATCCCGAAAACCCACCATATTCTGGTAGAAAAATATCAGCCCCTGAAGGTACCACCGAAACCCCAATCACCCACCAGATGACTACCAGTGTTAAAAAAAATTAAGGCCTGACAGCCCTTGCTACTGTCAGCCGAGCCCCCTACCCCCACCGATAAGCCCGATCAGCTATATTCTCCGGTTAAAATCCCGGATTCAACCACAAACTCATCTCCGACCATTTATTTTCCTAAAGAAACCGTAATTTCTAACCCTCACCACAAGCCTAATTCAAACCCCAATTCGAGCCCATCAAGATCCACCGAAAACCCTCAACAAGACCAAGATCATGGCCGGAAAGGGATTGGTATAAAAGTTCATGGCCCTAGGGAGTGACGGGATTTCTAATGGAGAGTTGAGAGATCTTTCATGGAGGACATTGCGCCATCTAGGGTTTCCTCCTATCCCTCATAAAAAAAAAGGAAGAAAAAAAGAGTCGAAGAATTTTCATACAATTTCCCAAAATTTTTGAAAGCTCGAGGACGAGCTTTTCGAAGAAGGGAAGAATGATGTGAATCAAGAAGCTTGAGGACATTTTCCTATTTTAGGATTTTATGGCATTTTTGTTATTTTCTTTTATTTGGTTGTATTTTCTTTTAGTAATTGTTTGCTTAGTATTATAGGAAGAAGTAGTAAAGGCTAATGGGGGTGTAATTGTAATTAGATCATTTCTTGGAGTATAAGCTACTTCCACCTACAATTTACTCTTATTTTAGCCTCATTTGAGGTATTCTACCATGTGATATTTTAAGAAGAGAAAGTTGAGACGAGAGTTATCTTCATCTTATTTCCCATTTGACACTCATTTATGTCAGTAACATTTCCAATGTCGTTATATTCACCGGTCATTGAACAATGTCGCATTGTTATGTGCATGATTAAATGCCCTGAAAGCCACAAGTCAATTTATATAAAGTGTCTACATAGCGAGGCCAATTTAATGGAAAGCCTTAGTATCAGTATACTATCAACAAAAAGACTGATGCTTTCTTTGATATGGTTTCATCCATTTCAAAATAATCATGTTTGCCATTTTTTATCTTCATAAATGTTGCATCCTTCCGGGTCTGCCTACAGCAACTAGCAGTTAGTTTTCACTTATATGTTTCGACTGTTTTATCGAGATCTCAATTTGATTAGTTGAAATTTTTTCAGACAAAGAGAAACCAAGTATACTGGTAAAGTTTGATAGTTGTGCTCCCCCATATTACTCTTAATCTCAAATTTTTCTTAGTATGTTTATAAATTTGTAATGGTATTTAATTGTTCATTCTGGTTTCAAAGATGCTGAGCTTGTACTTTCGTAGCGCATTCCTCGAGCAAACTATGTAAAGCACTGTAGAGAGCAGTTTGGTCAGTTTTTTCTCCCAGTATCAAGTTTCCCCCTCCCCCCCCCCCCTTTAGGTGTATTCATCTGTTTTTGCTTCTTAGCTACAAAGAATTTATATAAACACTATATATGAGTTATTATACAAATTAGTTAAATTAGTTGGAATTGTGATAGTGAAAGATTGTTTTTGTTCTTTTGGTTGATGATAAATAGACCTAATGTGTTTCGTGGGCTGGTGAAAATTCAAGAATCATATATTAGACATAATGCTCCTAAAATGTGTTGACCATTCAGCCTTACCTAAACTCTTCTTTAACAATAAATCAACGATTTCTTGTTTCAACCTTTGCATTTTATATTCTTATTTTTATTGAGAATTAAGCCTTCGTGTTTTTTATTTTCTATTAGTTTCCATTAAATTAATGATTGGGCATTTCAAATGTTGGGTTTTAGTTTTGGAAGGTTATAATTTCTATTATTTTTAGATTGCTTGTATCTTTCTGTTTCAATTGCTAGGTATCAGCTCGAATGCAATTTTTTTCATGTCACTGGTATGACAATCTCGTGTCGGTGTGATTTTTTGTTTGCAGCCCTGTATACAATGCATCAACAATTCTATCATGTGCTTGCTGCCAATGTACATACCCTAAATCGTAGGGGAGTCGACGGGTCATGTTTTGTCAGTCTCGTGTTGGGCTTTATCGGGTTTGTGTTAGAGTTACCTCCACCCAAAGTCGACCCATTAGGCCTTTTGTGCCTACGGTGTCATGTCATGTTAGGGTAGTATTTGATCCGTATGTTAACGAGTTGTGTCGTGTATTTTCATTAAATAGCCAAACTCATTAGTTATATTTGGTGGGTCCACTCATTAAGCACTTAAATCCGTTAAGGCACCACCCAAACCCTATAAAATCCCATGCATCGTGTCAGTGTTGTTTAGTTTAATTTCAAGCCAAAATCGTATGTGTAATTACAATCATTAATAAAGGATTAAAAACAAAAAATCACAAATAAAAATAAATTCCAAAAAAGTTATGACATGTAAAACTGGTAATGAATTTATGAATATTTAAAATTAAATTTAAACTACTTAAAAAGCATGGATATTACTTGTAGTTGCCATTTGACCATATTGCTCCCCTTTTTTCTTCTTCTTAAATCTCATAATTTATATCCCATTAAGTACTCAAACTTTCTTCCTCCTTCTCCCTCTCCCTACATAACTATTTTTAACTCTTATCTGCTTCTCTCTTTTCTCTCTGTGTACCTATTTAGACCTATTTCCCTACATAACTATTTTGAACTCCATATACTTCCCATTTTTCTCTTTGTGTACCTATTTAGACCCATTTATCAATTGATGAATGTTGAAAAGTTTTGTAGAGAGATATATCTCTAGTACTAACTCTATCTCTAACAGTAACTTTTGGATTATTTGTGATATCCCCCCATGTTTATACTAAGCTTCGTGTTACACTTATTCATTTTTTATTTTTTAAATTGAGTTATACATGGCTTTGTGTTAAACCCCACATTTTTTTATAGAAATTATGTTACAATAAATCATCTACTTCAACCTTCAACATAAAACTATTACTTTTAATGTTTATACCTTTAAACACAACATAACAATTTGCAACTAACTTTGATATAAAAACAAACAAAAAAATGAATGGATTAATTATACTCTGACTCCTGAAACTTTGGCCTCATCTTCACATCACCACTTATGCTTTTATTTTCTATACAAAAATGTAAACTTTTACCCTCATGAGCCATGCACAAGATTAATATTCTGTCAAAAAAATTTACAGGGTAAAGTGATGTGTTTTTAACAATTGTGGGGTTAGTCTAGAAAATGAAAGTAAGGGCGGTGAAGTGAAATATGGGTAAATTTGGAGAGTCAAGTTGTAATTAATCCAAAGAACATAAAGAAAGAAAAAATAAAGTCAACTTATTATTTATTTATTTATAAACCACAATTTGTCTAACTATAAATTTTAACAATTAACCATGTTGCTATTAAAGTTTTTTTTTTTCCAATCCGTAAAAATACAAAATGAAAAACGAAATTTGATATATAAAAAATCACAATGTACCCAAAATATTAAAAAAAAAATTGGTTAAATATTAAAAAAAAAAAAGATGAACGATTTAAATTCTAAAATGCAATTTCAATTTAGTACTTTAAAATACTATGAGTCGAGCATGCCACGTGGCGATTAGAGAACTGTAACAATTTGACCGTTCGGAGATCTGCTAAAGATGAATCAAATGAAATATCAACAAATATACCCAAATATAATTTCATTATAACTCAACCGCATTGAAGATAAGATCAAGGACGATGTGCTATCACTCTCAGAAAGTTCTTAGACCTTAGAACTCTTATACCTATAAATAGATGCAACCCTAATGATCAATGGACATTTATTTAGATATCATTGTATTCACGGCTTGGACTCTTAGCTAGTAACCTTAGCACTCCAAGTCATCTTCTTTCCCACCTCTGGAAAGAAATGAAACTTCGCTCTCACTTTCCCGTGGGCATAGGCAAACCGACTTGCCATACCACGTATATATGTGTATCCATTTTTTAATGTTATATTCAAATTTGTGGCCAGATTGGTATCAAGCATTATTTGAGAATTAATATCCCGTAAAATTTGGTGCTACTCGTGGGAAATAGACTTGAATCCTCACCATTCGTGAATTACAACCCTCATTCAATATAAGTGCCCACCAGTTCTATCGTTCCCATACTAGGAATTGTGTTCGATCGAAAATTCGAATTGTTAGGAGGGAACAAACTCCTTCCAAGCCCCATGCACCTCCCAATGATGCAAGGTGTTGAGGACATACTCCTCGTAGGCCTGGTCCCGGACGTCGACGTAACACTCATTTTATAGAGCCTCTGATTGGGAATGCAATGTTGTGATTGTTCAACCTGTATGAGGAGTGGTTGTATGAGGGAGATGGGGATATTGCTCATTTGAAGAGGAAGTTAACCGAACTGATCGAAGGGTGTGGGTTTAGCTTCCATAACCTTGAAGGTCACATCAGGAGAGTTCAATCTCCTAGACTCCTTTGGATTGACCATAATAACATAACCCATAGATCTTGAAGTCCACGAATAACGTGCTCTAATCATCCACAATCGAATCATAATTCCTTCCATATAACTGCCAATCATGGTTTAACATCAACTCGGCCAGCTGAATCTAATAATTATAACCGATCGGCTAAATCTAGGCCTCTAGAGAAGAACGTCGACAATGACGATTTTCATGAATTTATTGAGAAGGAATTGAAGGGACGCCTAAATCTCAACTTAACACAGATTGAAGAACATTGCAAGAAGAGCTTTAGGTCACAGATCAACGTCTCCTTTCACTACTGACATATAGTCATCAGAGCCACCAAAGAAGTTCTCCATTCTTAAGGTTACCATGTACGATGGTAAGACATATCCAACTTAGCACATCAGGCACTATAGACAATCCATGTACTTACGTTGCCCTTATGTGCCACGTTTTTTCATCCACTTTAAGGGAGGTTAGTCTCAGGTGGTTTGAAAAGCTAAGCGCTAGGTCGATATCCTCCTTTAGGAAATTGGCTTAGTTTATAATTCGCTTCATCACTAAAAACAGAGATGTGAAGTATGTTGACTCTATAATCACTATTAGATGAAAGAAAATGGAGTCTATTAGGAAGTACACTCAACGATATTGGGAGATATTCAATGAGACTGATGACTGCAATAATCAGTTGGTAATTTTCTTTTTTAAATTTTGTATTGCCAGGTTAGACGATCTCTATCAGTCCCTCACGAAGAAACCGGTTGCAAGAAAATCCTTAATGCTGATACTCAGGCTGAATAACCTTCTAAGTAGGATAAGATGAACGACATAAAGAAAGTATCTAACGGATGAGCCCAGATAACTTCCACCAAGAAGGGGGATAAAGTAGAAAATTTGAAAGGACAATCAAATATGACAACTAATGAGAATGCTTACCAAGAAGTATGAATTTTCTTTAAAGAACTTATTTATAAGCTCCTTCCTTGATAAAAGGGCATACTTCAAAAAGCGTCCCAAAATGACCAGTGCCCAAATGATAGGGACACAAAATTCCAGTGTACTTATCACAGGATCATGGCCATTAAATGGAGAACTGTAAGATATTTAAACGACACCTAGAAAATCTCGTCCAGGACGACAACCTCAAGGAATATATTGATGCTAACAAGAAAAAATCCTCAGCTCAGGTCAATGCAATGATGAAGGATGACAACGACCTCCCACCATCAACAATGATCATATCTATTAATGGCTATACTGATATTTCCCAATGCACAGGCAAGATATATTAGGAAAGAGTTAGGATGGAAGCCAATGCGAAAGAAGCTTTCTTGGTATAAGTATCGAAACCCTTCTTTACTCAGCGAGAATGTAAGGACATCGATCTTCCTCGAGTAATCAATTTCACTGATGAGTATCTGGTCGGTGTTAATTTACCCTAAAAGGATTCTTTACACTACGGGTGACGAACTTAGACGTATAGAAAATTCTGATCGATTAGGGAAGCTCCTCAAAGATCGTGTGTGTTAATCTATTGTACAATCTTGGATATAATATCCAAGAGTTATACATAAATATTGACCCGTATGATAGGTTTTAACTGTTATGTGGAGACGGCACTGGGAAAAATCAAACTGTCAATCAAGGTCGGCCCTATCAATTGTGAAATTAAGTTATGTGATTTAGTCGAATTTACCCTACCACGCCATCCTAGGAAGAGGATAACTCCATACCATGAGACTTGCTTCATCAGAAGCTCAAGTTTTTGATCGACTAGTGGATCATGGAAGTTATACGTGTTTAAGAAGCAACATGGAGCTGCTTTGTTGCCTCCATCAAAGAACAACAAGCTCAACCCTAGAAAAGTCAAGATGACAACGATTCAAAAGGCGACCAACCTAAATAGAAACCTAAAAGATATCGATCGGTGGTGATAGAGACCAGGCCTGCCCATGTTAATCGAGTAATGTATGAACTTACAACCGACCCTTTAGACTCATTTACACTGGATAAAACCTTCCTAATCGGCTCCGAATTACCAGAAGATAAAGCATATCAACTCATTCAATTCCTCAGGATGAACGCTTGCATATTTTCTTGTTAGCCCTATAATTTGCTAGGATTTGACCTAATTATTGCATGCCACTGACTATACATGGATCCTGTATGTTTGCCAGTCAATCAGAAGCCAATGAAGTCAGGCCCAAAGAAATTTAAGGTAACGGAGAGTGAAGTTCAGAATCCACTTCATGCCAACTCTATAAAAGGGGTCCAATTTCAAGATTGGATCTCTAACACCATTGTGGTAAAAAAAATGGAAAGTGGAGAGTTTGTGTTGACTTCACATACCTCAACAAGGCATCCTAAAAGTATAATTTTCCTCTACACAGAATTGATCAACTCGTTGATTCAATAACAGGCCATCAAAGCATGAGCTTCACGAATGCTTTCTCAGGCTACCATCAGATACTTTTGTTTAGCCCCGACTAAGAGAATAATTTTTTAATTATAGATATGGGACTTTATTGCTTTAAATTCATGTCATTCGCTCTCAAGAATATTGGGGCAACATACTAGAGTCTTGTGACCAAGATGTTCAAGAAGATAAGCTAAACTAAGGAGGTCTATCATAATGATATGATCGTCAAAAGAAAATAAGAGGACGAACATATCAAATATCTTTCCAATAGCTTTAATCTCCTGAGGAACTATATGGTGGATATAAATTCATCCAATGTGCCTTTAAAGTTATATGTGATAAGTTTTTGGGATACCTAGTGATGAATATGGGAATTAAAGCCAACCTAGACTCAATGTTTTATAAGACAAAAAGAAGATGAAAAATAGCAAAGACATTCAAGTTCTGATCGGCTGTTGTTCGTGTTTAGTCAATTCATATTGTAGTCATCTGACAAGTGTCGTACCTTCTTCTAAGCATTAAAGAAGGCAAGAACTATGATCTGGACAACTTTTTTTTTTAATATATTTATTGAATCAATAGAGAGAAAAGCCCTCTCTCATGGCTTACAAGCAAATATCAAACTACGAAGACAAAATTCAAAGAGAAATTACAAAGACCTTTTCTGAATCTACTAAAATAGATGATCTAATATCTCTAGGGAGAACACTATAATTTTGAAAGATTGAAGAGCATTGATGACTGGACCCATGATTAGCAAGCAAGATTGCAATTTTATTGGCTTCTGAGGAACATAACTTGATGAGACAATGATTAGTCTGAAGAAAATCTTTGATTTCTTTAATATCATCCCTTATATGCCACGGAGATATAGAAGAAGAATATAAAATACAGTGAAGAATATTTTCTAAATCGACTTCTATTTCTATGTTAGAAATAACCTTTTCCTTGCAAAACTTGATCCCAACCAAAATAGCTTGAATTTGTGCTTCAATCGATGAATCTGTGGATAAAGTATTTGAAAAAGCCCAAATGAATCTACCCAAATCATTTAGAATAATAGAGACAATACCCATATTGTTCCATGTCTTGGCAGCACAGTTGAGTTTAAGTCTACCTTTTGGAGGACATTTCCGAGGCACAACTATGAAAGTAGATCTGGAAATCTTGAAATTGAGAGAAAAGGCAGTTATGACCTCATTACTTAAATCATCTCTCCCACTTTTGACTTTGGAATTTTGAAATACCTCTACAATTCTAGATATCACCCTTGAAGTAATCAAGTTAGATCTCATTGTTATACCTTCAAAAAGAGATTTGTTTCTAGCAAGCCAAATTTCCCAGATGATAGTAACTGGAATGATCTTATACAACCATTGAGATATATGTGAATTACCTGATTTTAACCACTATTGAATTATCGAGCCATGAATAGTGGAAGGTCTTTGAGTAACTCCCAATAAGCAATAAAAATGATTCCAAACTTCAGCAGCTATAGGACCTGATATAAACAGCTGGTTAAGAGATTCCCCATTCTTATGGCAGAACTAACATCTTGAGGCCAATTTCACTCCCACCTTTTGAATAAGATCTTCAACAGGAACACATTTAGATAAAGTTTTCTACACAAAAGTTGATATATTAGGAGGAATATGAGGATCCCATATATAGTTAAACGCTAAAGAGGATAGTTTAGACTTTCTAATAATCTCATAAGCCGAGGAAAATGGGAAATTTCCACTATAAGAGGGTTGCCATATCAGAACATTATCTAACCATAAAGAATTAGCTTCCATAGTATCCCAAGCAGATCGAATTCTTCTAAAAGACATAGAGCCACTTTCAGTAGAGAGATTAGTATATTTAGCATTCATAAACAAGCCCATAAGCTAGTATTCTTCTTCATATTACAGGCCAATTTGATGTTGGAAGCTTCTCTCATATACTCCAAATTTTTTATACCTAATCCACCTTCTTTTTTGGAAAACAAATAGAATCCCACTTGATCCCATGAAATTTTTTCCCATAGTCTTTGTTTATTCCCCAAAAGAATGAACTAATCAATTGATTAATTGATTTGATCACCAATTTAGGAGGATGTAAAGCAAATAATGTAAAGATAGGGATAGAATTTAAAATAGATTAGATTAGTGTAACTCTACCAACTAAAGAAAGAAATTTAGACTTCCAACTCTGAATTTTGGAGGCAATAGACTGAATTAGAGATTCAAAGTACATAGCTTTCATTCTACCCTTGAACATCCGGCAACCAAGATAATTCATATGGCCATTAGAAAATTTAAAACCTGTGATGGAGGCAATATTGGCTCTGACAGTAAAAGAAGCTTTAGAGCTTAATGAGGAGCAACATTTCTTTTTGTTAAAGAGTTGACCCGATTCCTTCTCATAACATTCAATAAACTTCATGAGATTTTTAAGAATTTTCTTTGTACCTCTAGAAAATATTATTAAATCATCAGCATAACCAAGATGACTAATTAATGGAATCCTCTGGGGTGAGAGAAAGGAGCAATAGAACCAACCAACATCTACTTATATAAACCTCTGCTAAAAGCTTCTTTCATGATAATGAATAGGCTTGGGGAAATAGGATCCCCTTGCCTAATTCATCTTGAAGGTTTAAAGAATCCCATAGGCTGCCCATTGATAATTATAGAAAACCAGGTGCATGAAATGCATCTCCAAATTAAGTCAATAAAAGTCTCTGAGAAGCCAAAATCTCTTAGAGATTTAATTAAGAAATGCCATGAGGTTCTATCATAAGCTTTAGCCAAGTCAAGTTTCAAAACCACATTACCTCTAGTAGCTTTTATATTAATCAGTTACATCATATCTTGATCTAAAATAATATTGTCAAGAATGCTTCTCCCTTGAACAAATCATGATTGATTGCAAGAAATAAGAGATGGAAGCATAGGGCTAAGCCTGGAGTAAATAATCTTGGTGATTATCTTATAACTAAAGTTACAAAGACTGATTGGTTTGTAGTCCTTTCAAAACATAGGTTTATGAACTTTAGGAATAAGACAAATCATAGTTGAACTCCAAGATTTGGGGATGTCATCTCCTAAGAAAAATGCTTGGATAACATTCACAATATCCTGCTTGATAATATCCCAATAATGCACATAGAAATATCCATTGAAGCCATCACATCCAGCTGAGCTATTCTGATTCATCTCTTTAATGGCTTTCAAAATTTCTTCTTCTTCTGGGATAGAAATCAGAATACTATTCATCTCCTCTGTCAAAAGCTTTGGGATAACTTCAAGAAACCATTATCTTCAAGAGGACCTCCAGAAAATAAATTTAAAAAATAAGATATAAACTGGTTAGCAATGTCTTTTTTATTCTCTTTGATTCTCCCCTCATCATCTTTAATAACATGTATACAATGCCTTCTTCTATGATTTTGAACCTGAGCATGATAGAATTTAGTGTTTCTATCTCCATTGCTTATCCAATCACCCCTAGCTTTCTGAAACCAGAACATTTACTCTTTGGCCATAACAATTCTGCCTTGGCTTTAGAGTAGTTCTGCCTTTGAACTCCACTATTATCACTTTCTAACTTCAGTTCTTCTTGAATAAGATTGTCCTCCATAATGGAAATTTCTTCAAACACATTTTTAAAAACCTCTTTATTCCAGATTTTCAATGTTGCTGTAAGTCTTTTGAGCTTAAAAGAAAATACCTCCATATGTCTACCTGTAGTAGCCACTGCCCAAGAACTTTGGACTAAATTGATAAAACCTTCATGAGTACTCCACATATTTAGAAATCTAAATGGTTTAGAAGAGGAATCAAACTGACTCTGAATAGAAATTAACAAGGGACTGTGATCATAACAGTTTCTATTCAGATGTTTAATGGAAGATTTAGGAAGTAATCCAACCATGAAGAGTTAACCAAGCCTCTATAAAGTCTCTCAAACATCATATTACCATTGACACTTTTGGCCCAAGTGAATTTAGATCCACTATATCCCAAACCCTTCAAATAATGGCTAATCAAGCAAGAGTTAAAATCAGAAGCACCCCCAAGATCAATATTAGCACCCCCAACCCTTTTGCCACTTGTACATACTATATTGAAGTCCCCCACAATAATAAGAGGATAATCATTGCGCAGATATGAACTGTATGCTAAAGACTCCCATAGATCCCTTCTTTCCAATCTAGTACATTTAGCATAAACTAAGTTAACTCCTGACTGAGCTTTTAAGCTAGGATGATCTAGCTTAAGAATCAAGTTTTGATCCCCATCTAACATAACCTCACATTGAATACCATGTCTCCAAAAGCACCAAAATTTGTTTAATCTATTAAAGAAGCAACCCTCAAAGCTAATAATTCTCCTGAGATCTTCTATTTTAGAGCTATCAACCATGGGTTCAAGAATGGCTAAAAAAGAAAGTTTATTATTCTTACAAATCTTTTTAATCCTCCTTTTTGTAGGCTTATTCCCCACTCCTCTAGCATTCCATACTAAACCTTGTATCATTGAGATTGAATATGGAAAACTTGCTTGGAACCTCTACTAGCTGATCTGGTAACCTTTCTTTTGGCTGTGAATAACTTCTTGTTACCTTTGGTTTTTGACTTCTTTCGAATGATCACTATAGGTTTAAACGAACTATTCTCCTTTCTCTCCTTACTATCTATTTTTTTTACAACAATGCTGAGAACATATTCAAATCCTCCCAATCAGATTCTTTCTGGATTTCAGACTTTTCATTATCTGAGTGGTATCCCCTATTGGAAATTTAAACTTTATTATTCACCTTATCCATTTTAGTACATGCATTATTATACTTTTCATCACCTAAATTTATCCCCTTCTTTAAGAGCAATTTTTTAATATTTAATTCCTCTATGCTTTCTTCCTTCCATTCACCTTCTTCTTCTTGACCAGCCTCTCTGCAATCTTCATCTGCTTCTGCAATTATCACAATAACATTCTGATTAGGAGTCCTTACTTGATTATCTGTATCATTATCTTGCATACTTATTACTGGATCTTCAGTTTCAATGGGAAGAGTCCTGGTTAAACTTGTAGATGATTCTAATTGGAACTTCAAGACAGGTTGCTTCTCTGATTCCTTTTCTTTAGGCATATACATCCATAAAGGTTCTTAAAATTTGGCTGGTTTATTTAAGGGCTGCGTACCTTGTTCAACAACTTCCTTGTCTTTCCTATCAAGATTACTATTAATTTCCTTCTTAAACATACAATTCCCTTCTTGGTGACCAATTTTAAAGCAATGAGAGCAATAATGAGGCATACTTTCATATTCGATGGTTTGCCAATAACCAACATCACCACTCCCTATCCAAATTCTATAGGGTCTTGTCTTTAGAAGATACATTTCTACACACACTCTAGCCACACTAGGTCTATGTATGTTTTCAGTGGATTGATCAATCTTAAGGGGATTTCCAACTTCTTGAGCGAAAGAAGACAAAGGTTCTGTAGCAAAAAGATGAACAGGTAATCCTGGAAATTGTATCCATATGGGAACAATAGGACTTTCTTGATCAGATCTAAATGTTGGGGACCATTTAAAAGCCCTCATAGGGCTCTTACCAATATACCATTGATCTTTCATCCATAGCCTCATGAAATCTTCTTGGCAGTTGACTCTGATAAGGATGTGTTTATGATCAATAAGACCAATATGATATGAAACCTTTAACCTAAAAGATTCAAAGTTTTTATGAATAAACTCAATTGATGGATTACCATGTGAGAACTTTCCAACCAGGGCATGCTTGAAAGGAGCAGATAGAATGTTAACTTCTTCTAGGGATAAAATAATTAATGGTTCACCCTTATATTTTGAGAGAGGTTTGAGATTGATTGCATGGGAAAAAATATTGTTCCTTTAAAATGATAGCAAAGTATTTTTGCCAAGTATTTGAGGGGTCAGGAGGTTTAGGGGTGATGGACGTAGAAGGTAAGAGAAGGTTGGTTGCCATGTAACCCTAATTAGGGTTATGACGGCTAGAGAGAAGGCTAGAGAGAGAGTGAAGAAAATAGTTAATGCGATTAAGTGCTGGAGAAGATTAAGCAGTACTTGGGGTCTCCCCCATTATTGTCAATGCCGGGCGATGGTGAGAAGCTCCACTTATAACTGGATATTTGTCAACATGTAACTAATGGAGCATCAATTCAGCATTATGATGGAGAAAAATTGCCAGTTTATTACGCCAGTCATACTTTTTCGAAATTCGAAAGAAGGTACATTCCCATTGAGAAATTAGCATTAGCTCTGGTAGTGTCTTCAAGAAATTTTCACCATTACTTTGACTCTCACACTATTGTTGTCCTAATCTCTTTTCCACTCAAGGAAATATTGAAGAAATCATATTTGTCCAGTAGGGTGGTTATTGAAATTAGCTTAGTGAGATATTATCTATGATCCCTAAACTACCTTAAAGACTAGGTACTGGTCGATTATATTGCTTAAGTCTCATGAAGTCCCAAAGGAGAAGTTGTTTAGACTAGATCTCTCCTAGAGATGCTCAACCTAGGGCAAGCAAATCAAGCACACAGATGGAAGTTATTTGTAGATGGAGCATTCAACGAGTGAGGAACTGACGTTGGGAATGCCTTCGTTACCCTGTAAGATTTTCTTATCGAAAAAGCAGTTCGTCTTGTATTCTATAATCCAACAATAAGGTGGATTATAAGGCCCCAATAATTGTCCTATAAAGGGCGATCGCCATAGGGGGCACTATACATCTCATTGCTTTGCGATTCTCATCTGATAGCCAATCAACTTAGTGGAGAGTATGGAGCCAGAGATTCAAGGATGCTCACCTACCAAAATAAGGCAAGAAGTATCCTAAAGTCTTTTAGGACAGTATCAATCAAATAACTTTTAAGGAACTGCAACAACCATGCTAATGCCATAGCCACATTGGCATCAATAATTAACATCGAAATGAAAAGACAAATTAAAGTTGAATACATCAGCTGACCAAGCATTAATGAACCATAAGAGGTACCATATGTCATACATATCGAGTCAGTCCCATATTGTATGGACCCCATCATTTCCTCTCTAAAGAATGGATATCTTCCCCAGGACGACAAATATGCCCACAAATTAAAAATTAAGTCGGCTAGGTTTTGCCTTAACTCTGAAGGAAAACTTTACTAATGATATTTAACATGCGCTTTGCTCAAATGAGTTCACCCAGATTAATTGGAAGGAATCCTCAGTGCGATGCATGAAGGTAACTGCGGATATCACACATACAAAAGATCACTATCTTATAAAACGATCTCACCGACTATTGGTGGCCTTTCTACAGAAGGATGTGATTCAGTTCGTCCGAAAGTGTGCTATATGCCAAGAGTTCTCACCCATCATTAAGCAGCCGTCCGACGAACTCAACCCTCTCACAAGTCCATATCCTTTACTCAATAAGGCATGAATATTATAGGACATGTGCCTGTAGCGCCTGGGAATTGGAAGTTCTTAATCACTGCCATATATTACTTCACAAAGTGGATGGAGGTTGAGCCGTTAACTCACATTCGGAGACCGATGCAAAAAGATTTGTATAAAGCAACATCAATACAATATTTGACATTCATAGAACTTTGGTATCAGATAACGGAATCCGGTTTGATAATGACACATTCAGAGGCTTTTGTAAGGAGTATGGACTTAGAAATTTCTATGCTTATGTAGCCTTCCCACAGTGCAACGTACAAATAGAGTTTACCAATAAAATTTTACTCACTAGGATCAAATATTACTAGACAACATAAAATAAAGATGGGTGGATGAACTTTCATCCGTAATTTGGGCCTATTAAATGACCCATAGGAGACCAACATAGTAGACACCCTATTTCCTGGCATACGAAATGGAAGCAATCATTCATTTGGAGATTGGACTGCCAACTCTTGAAATTTAAACCTTTGAGGACTGCTATAATGATGATTGTTTGAATCATGAACTTGATATAACTAAAGAATAAATAGAGCATGCTCTCATTCACCTGGAAGCATATCAACAAGAGTTATCCAGATAAGACGATAAGAAGGTCAAAGTCAGATAATTTTTGGTCAATTATTTAGTACTTATGAAGGTACTCCCAGTTGCTAAGAATCCCTTTGATGGGAAACTAGCTCTGAATAGCAAGGGCCCTATTGAGTGGTCTCAAAGAGTGAAGGCAGTTCATATCACTTAGAAGAATTAGATGGTGGAGTAATACCTAGGTCACGGGATGCTATGATCCTTAAAAAATTTTGTCATTAAGTAAGATTGTTTATTTTTTTTAGTCTTAACTCAATAAGGTTTATTCATGTTAATAAATAATATTATTTTAATGAGATTATACTTCCTATCTAAGTTCTATTGAAAACAACCACCCAAAATGGTGGTACACCTAACTTCAGGGTGGTCAGGATAGTATAGTCATAAACCACCTAAGAATGCGCGGTACGATTTAGAACAGGTTGGTTGTCTACAATATAACACTAATCCCACCTGAAAACGACGGTTCAACCGAACTTTGGATTGGTCAGCCTAGAATAGGCACGAGACTCCATAAAAACGTGGAGACTAATGATTAAGTTAAATTAAAACACTAACTTATCAAAATTTTTTAGTCAATAGGTTAATTTGAAAATTATCTTGTTGATTAATTCTACAAGTCAGTGGAGTCAGTCACATACCATGGCTCCACCGACCATCATAACTCAATAACCTTAAAAGTATGATAAAAAATAATGGTCGGTTACTTTCAAAAAGGTCTTAGACCTTGGGACTCTTATATCTATATATATAAATAAACCTAATGATCAAGGGGCATGTAATTACATATCATCGTATCCATTGCTCCGACTCTCATCTAGCAACCCTAGCACTCCAAGTTATAATCTCCTCTCCTAAAAAAAGTAATGAAATTATGTTCTTCATTCCCCATGGATGTAGGCATGATGTTTGGTTACGTATTTAGAAAATTTGATTTAAATACTGTTTTTAAATTCATTTTTTAGTGTTTAAAAATATTGGTGTGAGTTTGGTAAACTTCTTTTTAAATTCAGTTTTCTCAAATTTAAAAGCTAACACACAAAATTGGTAAACATGAGTATATGTATATTATATATACATGTGTACACATAATATATGTATATATAAACACACATATAATACTTTTATACAAATATGATACATAAATGTATACATATATACATGCATAAATATATCATGTGTTCTTTATGTATGTTTAACGTGGTGTCGGAAAGTTGGACGATACACACACATAGACATAAACATATAGACATAAACATATATATATATATATATATATATATATATATATATATATATATATATATATATATATACACATACATCATAAATGTATATTTGAATTAAACTTGACTTCTGAATACTTATCAATAGTTAAAGAAATAAAATGAAAAGGATTCCAATTTCTCGTCTTAAATGAAATGAGCAGACTATAATAGGCAGTATTATCTGACATCCAAAATAAATAAATCAATGAATATTTCTTTTCACCATTCTATATATTCTTATCACATTCTGTTCAGCGAGATTTTAAAATCACCATCAATAGCTTGGTGTAGGTACGGGATAATCCTTTATTCCATAGCCCCGGGGCTATTTACAACTATCCAATTAAGAATTCTTGGATGTACTAGTTTTAGCAGTGCATCAAAGTTGCAACCACTAATTATCCCGAGAGGACACAATTGCTGCAAGCAAACATATTATTAATGACCAGGAGAGAATTTTTGTTATGTTACTAATACTTTTACTTGTTCTGCTATTTTGCCCCAGTCTGGCTGTTTCTTTTTGTCCAAGTCACTTCTTTTTTTGTCCAATTTGCTTTTCTTTTTGTCTAACTCACTTACTTTTTTCTTTGTGAGTTTTGGGAATATCCCCATTCATAGATCCGAGATCTGCATCTATGAATTGAAAGGTCCGAATGTTAAAATCTGCAATCAGTTATTAGATTCCATAGGTCTTCAAATCATTTATTTGAAAAAATTGAAACCCTTCTTATTTGCATACATATATAAATACATATGTATATATTTATATATTATGATATTTCATGTATAATCCATAATAAAATTACATGCATACATGAATTGATAATATTATTACACACATGTATAAATTATATATATTCAATACCCTCACTTTTTGTGAAATGGATAAAGTAATAGTTATGTGATGTTCGTTCCCTGATTATGAGAAGCTAACATAAAGTACACGCATGCATGAGATCACATGGGTTATGTATGAGTTATAGGGTGCATACATGAATTTTTATGACATATGCATTCGTTGCGCGACGTTCAAGACTATGGATTTAATAATATTTATAATTGGTTTGAATTAATTTAGATGTTGGGACACTTTATTGTTCATGACATCCTCGTATATGTGTTGAGGGTAACACCACAACAAAAGTTTCTTAAAGTATAATTACTATTATTTAGACAAGGGTGTAAGTGGTTTAGGACATGTTGGTTTTGAGCATTGTGACATTTTAGTGAAATAATAGTGGAATTGGTTGAATTTTGCAAGTATTGATAATTTTAAGAAATTAGGTGTTAGTAAGGTTAAGAGTTATAATTAATTATAATAATAATGAATTATTTAGTCTTAGAAACTAAATAATTAATTAGCAAAACTTTGATACACAATTTAATAATGCATAACATTGTTGGGTCGTGGTTTATTATGTTCCAGGAGGTACAAAATTATTATGAACTGGGTGGTAAATTTAGTATGCGGGTGATTGCAAATGAGTAGTAAAAAGAATGCAAAAACAAGCAGTGTTGGAATATTTTTAATATTCTAATGTGTTCTTACATATTAAATAGCAATTGTATTTGGGCTTTTATTTTAATTGGACTAATTAAGTGATCTAATTAGTTGAGACCAATAAGACACATAAAATGAGTATGGGCTTTGCAATGTGTGGTTACACAAGAGTAACCTATTTGTTATTCAAAAGTTGTAGTTACTCAAGAGTCATATATGGGTTACTCAAAAATCACCTAATTAGAATTTATGGGGTTCTAATTAGATGCCAATATAAAGAAGGGTTCTGGTCCCCAAGGCTAATGCACTCACGTACTCGCCTCCTCATTTTCCATCATTGAGAGAGAAATCATAGAAAGAGAGTGATTATTCTGTGGAAGACCTCTAACCTCCCCAAGTCTTAGTCACCATTATGGATCTAAGTACACAGTTCCTACAATTCTTTTATTATGTAATCTTGATAATCTAATATGTTGATCAAGAATAGATGAAGAATTTCATCAAAACAAGTGGTATCAGAGCAAATTCATATTAGATTATTAGGATTGATATTGTGATTTTGGAATAATTTGTGTTTTAGTTTTCAAACATAAAATCTTGTGAAAACCCATATGGCTTTTAGGATTCTATATAGAGTTTTTTTTTGTATGATTTTTGGCGATTTTTTATAATCATAATCCCAAAATTGATTATAGCATGATTTAAGTTAAAAGACTGTGATCTTGTATGATTAATATGATAATTGTAGGAATATTGATTTAGAATTAAGTTAGTGAAGAAAACTTGATGGACTATTATAAATCCCATGATAATAATAGTAGTTCGGGTGAATCTAAACATAATTTTGAGGGACGTTTTCAGTGAAATATTTCGATTTTTTTGCTCAGAATTTATGAAATTTTGATGGTCACCTGGAAATGTCAAAATAAATAAAACCCATTATATACAATGGGCACCACCCTATCTCGGCGATTTGACGTCGTTATGACCCCTAAAAACGTGTTTTTGCCATTTTTGGTAATAATGTCAACGCTAATAACTCTCGCTTAAAAATTGATTTTACGATTCTATGAATTGGAGAGTGATCATGAAGAGATTATTTATCCCACTGTAGTAATAACTCAAAAAATTTCATGTTTGAAAAAATAAATTATTTTCCCATATTTTATGGTATATATCACTACACATATTTTTTATCATTAAATTTTTCTTCTAATAGTCAAGTTATGTATTCTTTGGTATTGACCAAAGGTTCAATATAAAGTTTTGAATATTAGATATATGATTAGGCATTCATATGGAAGATGGGAGGAAGAAGAATACCATTATAGGAACATAAGTTTTTTGAATGATTTGGATTAAGGATTTTTTTTAGAACCAAAGCTATGCTCCCATTTATGGTATTTTATTAATACCCCTTTGTCTTATATCTTAAAATAAATTAATTGAAGTAATACGTTGCCAAAGTAACCTCTATTGCGTAGAGTAATATATTTTGAATTATTATGATGTGTGCACTTATTATATTTGTGATTAGTGATCGGGCCAAAGAAGGGTTGTTAATTGAGAAAATAATAAACATACATGCGGAAATAAATGTGTGACAATTTTAAAGTTCCATGTGGACAATATACTAACCTAGAGGAAGGTTGTTGTTTGACCAAATTTATCATCAATGTTTGATTTATGCACTAAGAGTACCACTTATAAGTTGATGTTTCTGTCCAAAGACAAAACGTTAATATTGTGCAAGGTATCTTAAAAAAGAGTCCACTATTACAGTTGCCTAAAATTTATGTCTTGAAGTTATGTATTTTTTTAAAATATATCCGGACTTGAATTTTAATTTGAGCTTATGTTATTTATTTGTTCTTTAAATCCAGTTATTGCTTCTGCTACTAATATCACTACCAACATGGACTCAATTCCTATGCTTAATGGTACGAACTTCACACTATACCAAAAAGGCTAAATTGTCACCTTTAAGCCGACCAGCCTTGTCACGGTCAATGATCGTGACAAGGGTTTGTCATAGTCAATGACCGTGACAACTTTAGAAAGTTGTCACGATCAAAGACCTTGACAGGTCCGTGACAACTCTGTTAATTAAAATACTTAGGCACTGTTTTTTTCCCACCGTTTTCATTTCCCTCATTTCTCTCTATCTCTCTACATTTTTAGGTACATTTCTCTCCCTCTCTCTCTCTCTCTCTCTCTCTCTCTCTCTCTCTCCTTTGTGTGTGTGTGTCTGTCTGTGCGTGGGTCTGCGTGTGTGTTTATGGGTTTGTGTGTGTGTGGGGGGGGGGGTCTGTGGGGGTGGGTGGTGTGTGTTTGTTTGGGGGGGGGGGGGTCTTTGTGCATTATGTGGGTTTGCTTTTAATTCTTCCGAATTCATATTTTGAATCATCCTAATGAAAAATTGAACGGATTAGTTTAATTCGATAAAATTAAAATTAGTTTAAATATAACATAATTTATTTTACAAGAATTAAAATTAGTTGAAATTGAATTTGAAATTGGTATTGGTATTGGTAGTGGTATAAATTGGTATTGGTATCGTATGTATTGAAATTGGTATAAGTTTTAGTTCTTATGCGTACTTTATATTAAATGAGACATACTTTAAATTACATAATTAAATGAAATCTCTCGAAATGTGATAAGACATAATTAAATGAAACATACTTCAAATTGCATATAGTGCGCATAGATACTAGCCTTCTAGTTCTTACGCGTACACATTCAATATCCCTTGGTCCCGTTCGAAAGTCATTACTCCTGTAATGAGATCTCTCTAATTGTCCTATTTGGACAGTTTGGGACTGCGTAGTTTGTATATAATAATATTCTTAGTAGCTTGGACTTGTTACTTTGGGGGAAGTTCTGCTGTCGTATCTTAATGTTCTCTGGGTACATACTATATGATGCGATGTTAAGTGTTATTTTAATTGATAAACTGAAATAACACTTACACTTGCGAATCTATGTCGTATACTTGGAGAACTATGTGGATATGTTGTCGAATTTTCCTCAAATTGGAACAATGTGCATGAACTGTTAAGTATATTACAGAAATATGCGGTCTTGAATGGGATAGGACCACTCACCCTCTAAAGGAGATGGAGGAAATATGAATTAGTATTATAAATTGAATTTTAATTTCAATTTCAAATTAAAATTGAAATTGAAATTGAAATTGGTATTTTAAATTGAAATTGAAATTAGTATTAAAAATTGAAATTGGTATTTGGTATTAGGTATTAGGTTTTTGGTATAGTGCCTATTTGATTTTTGGTATTCAATTTTGAAATTGAAATTTAGTTTCTCTCTCTAATTGCAGCAACAATCACCATCTCTCTCTCTCTCTACACATACATTTTGGTATATCTCTCTACCACTCTCTCTCTCTCTCTCTCTCTATATATATATATATATATATATATATATATATATATCTCTATCTCTATCTCTATCTATCTCTATCTCTATCTCTATCTCTTTCTATATATATCTATCTATCTATCTCTCTCTCTCTCTCTCTCTCTCTCTCTCTCTCTCTCTCTATATATATATATATATATATATATATATATATATATATATATATATATATATATATATATATATATATATATATATATATATATATATATATATATAATAAAGTAGGAAACTTATGTATGTCATAAGATTGATCGATGATGTCATAAATATGATTTTTTTAGCACTACCTCTTTTGCCCTCAAATTTTAGATTTTCCCCTCTTTTCTTTCTCACTAATTAGTTCCCCTCTTTTACTTTAATTCAAACATAAGGGTATTTTGGTAAACACGCACCAAAAGCACAACTTAGCACACTCTCCGATACACTCACCGGAATCCTTCCTTTCATTCTCTCAGATTCCCTCTTTCATCTCATCCCCATACCAAAACCCTCTCCCAATAACCAATACATAGCCCAGCTTGCATTTTATAAACCCCTCTTCTTCTCCCACGTTGTCTCCCTCTCACACTTTTTCCCTCACCTCCGTGCTGCCTCCCTCATCCCTCCCCTGCTACAGGTGATCTTTCTCTTACACACGAATGCACACACAAGCGCGCATACACACACACACACACACATACACCCACACACCCACATACACCCACATGCTTAGATTTGTCTTACACACACATTGAAGACGTGCGCACATTTAAGATTTGTTGTACGTATTTAGGGCTTTTATTTGCTCATAAATTTAGGGCTTAGTAATTGAAGGCTTTGTGTACATATTTTGTGCATTTTGTTTAAGATCTATTTATGTTCATGCTTATGTTTATATTTTGCGCTCTAATTGTATTTTGTTGTTTATTTTTTCTTTCCAGATCTGGATCCGTTTATGTGGGATTTTATATTTATATCAGGTATACACTTTATCTCTACTTCGTGATTTATTTGCAAATTAATTATTTATTTTTCATTTTTACCATTGTCAAGTGGTTTATGTTTATTTAGATCTATTGTCAAGTGGAAGTATTTTGAAACTCTATTTTTACTATGTATTTTTGAAATTAGGATTGGGATATGCTTGATGCTTGAAGACTGGATGTCTGATGGGGGTATTAGGTGTGGAATTAGGTATGTTCTTGAAACTTTATAATATTTCACAATATTACTAATTTTGTATTTTTAAAATTTCCAGGTTATTAGATTTGACATATCATTCTCCCGCACTTAGTAGAAATATTTTTTTCCATTTATTCTTACGTATGATATAAAGATAAGTCTGGTGTTGTATTTGTTATCCCTTATATTGATGTGTGATGATCCACTTTGTTGGACTTTTAGGCTAGTTTGTGGTGATTAGTCATACTATACGTTTATTTTAATTAAAACACTATGTTCTTTCGTTCACTTATTCCTTTTGATATTGACTATTCAACTCCACTCAACCACTCAATTTGATATAAATCGAGATGTAAAGCTATATAAATTAGAATGGAACAATTTTGTCACTCGAAATCCCTCTTTGTTGATGATAATGGTACTTCCGTATATGAGGGACATAACTACTACGTTTACAAGTTTTTTGTTTAATTCATCGATTGACGAGATTTCTACATTAAAACATGACATTTTCATTAAAGAGAAGGAGGTTGTTGCTCAGTGTTATCAACATATTTCTTATTAATAATGTGTGTATTTTTTTTTTTTGGTTTTATGTACTATCTGTGTGTCCACACTTTTAGCAATGAAACAAATCAGGTCAAATGACGAAGATACATCGTACATACAATAACTCAGAAAGTTCTTCAAAGGTGAGAGATGTGTGGTATATTGGCAAATTTGAAATGAAGCCTTGATTTCAGAGTTGATATCAAAAGCAACATTGCCCCTATGTGGATTTTATTTCCTCAATTATCGGTACATTTCTTTTATAAGAAATCTCTTAATTAGATTGATCAATTGGTTGGTTATCCTCTCAATATTGATGCCTCAATTATGGATATTTCCCATCCAAGCATGGCAAGGGTTTGTATTGAGGTAAATTTATCAAATGAGAGAATCAAGCATGTGGGGAAGGATGCTTCTGGCAGGAAATTATGTACCAAGAGATTCCCTCATATTGTAGGTTCTGTTGTAGAAAAGGTTACGTGGACTCCAATTATTTGATGAAATTCCCCAAGTAATGTGAGCACTCAACCACTCAATGTTGTGAATTCGGACGTACTGAAAATTGGACCAAAAGAATCAAATTTTATCTGCTGGTTTTGAATTTCTACAAAAGCCCATTACTGATTATTTCGTAACTGTGAAAAAGCAGCATGGGAAGAAACAAAAAGTGCCTTCAAACCTCTCTGTGCTAACTAGATCAGCTTCCCAATTTTCTAAAGGTTCCATATCCAATATGTACCAATGATTAGAATTATTTTTTGGAATGCTAGAGGAGTGGGAAATAAATCAAAATTAGAAGACTACAGAACCTTATCAAGAAGTTTTCCGTAGAGATTATTGTTTTGTTGGAGCTAAAAGTCGAGTCACTAATGCTTCCAGACCTGTATAGGAGGTTAAATTATGATGACAGGATATCTAATAATTGTATCTCAATCTGGGTGCTTTGGAAACATGACTGCGAAATGACTCCCATTTCCATTCACGATCAATTTCTGGGTATTAGCTTTAAACATGACCTCCTGACCCCGTCCAATTCAAATTATGGCAGTCTATGTCAACTATGATAAGCAAATAAGATGGGATCTTTGGCAGGGCATCAAGGATTTCGACAATTCTACCACTGATCCAGTAATCATTGGTGGGGATTTTAATATTATGATGGAGCCAACTGAAAAACTGGGGGGAACAACATTAACCGTGTGGAAGTTGATGATTTTAAAGTTTCTATGACTTTATCCAGTATGGTGGAGGTTTAGTTCACTCGTTCGTTATACATGTGGTGTAATAATAGGCTGTGAAGTCAGAGAATTTGGGAAAGGCTGGATAGAGTCCTGTGTAAAGCCGCCTGGAATAATTTGTTTCAGGTTTATAATGTGGATCATTTGTGTGCTGAAATCATCAACACGTGTGCCACAACCTCACGTATCTCCCTCAGGTTACAAAAAAAATGTTTAACACCTCGAAATATTAGTATTTATTATAACACAACTTCATGTTTATCCTTTCTCCTTTTTTTCCAAGATGTTTATCATCCTCCAAATCATAGCTTGTCATAAGAATTATCTCAATGAACGTTAAATGATAGAACATAAATTCTACAAAAATTTTAAGACAATGTTCATGTTATAAATTAAAAAAACCGAATAAAGCCCACAAGTGTTATGCATATCCCTAAGAAATTGTTCTCCTATTCAATTTATAGTATTTTAAATTGATCGTTCCTGTAATCATTTAAGTAGAAAAATTCTCTACGTATATTATGTTTAAAATAAGGTGATCGATCTAATTGATAACCCAAATGTTCTTACTCAATAGAATTCCTTATAACCATGAAAATGTCAGTTAATATTATTAACAATTTTTGCAACTTAAGGTGTATATGAGATATTTCCTACTAGCAGAGGTAATTTTTTTTATTTATCTAATTGCTACGCGTGAATTTTTAATGTTTGGGAACTGTCTTTAAAGTAGCTTTTGAAGGTTGTGCAAAAGTAATTTAGTTTTGAACTGTCTTTGAACTCTATCTTTAATTTTTTATGTTTATGTTGCTACATAGACTTGACACTAAGTTTTGACATAACTTGAACCTTTGGTTTTTTCATTTATTATATCTGATCAAGACAAGGGGCTAGAAATGACAGATACTTCTGAGGTTCTGGGCTTTGAACCTTCTGAAGAATCTACTCCTGATCGTATGTGGTTTTGTTTTCTTACTTTTTAAGATTTTCGGATGAGCCTTTTGATAGCCATTTATGATGTTTATGTCGTGGTTTTAGGGAAATGTGACTTTGTTCCCTGCATTTTTATCCATAATTGTTTTTTCACACCACTTATTGAATCTTAAGTTCACTGCATGCGGTGTGCCAAAAGTGAGACAATGCATTATACCAAAGATATGGTGATTTTCTTTTTCTGGCAACACATATTTGGTTGTTTTCACTCACACAATGAATTTTTTTTGCTCTATGTTTTCTCTTTTCTGACATTTTGCTCATTCTGATTTAAATAGGTACAATTATTTATTTCATCAGCAATTAATCGGGTTAAGTGAAGGACACCTCAGTAGGACATGTTTGAATTTTACTAATCAGGGTTTATGAAAAGTAACGCTGCACATGCACTTGCACACACACACACACACGTTTTTTAGTCTTTGACAGAACTTAACGGGTGTTAAAAAATTACTTTGGGGACTTTTAAATGAAGAACATTTTTTAGGGGATTCTTTTTGTTTGAAAGACTAATTTGACAGATCTTTTACCCTAAGATTGATTGCAACTGTAAAACCAAATTGAATGACCGTTACAGCATGAAATAATTGATATCTTATTTATTTTTTGTATTAAACCTATTGTGATCTATTTTAGCATGCCTTGGCTTCACTATTGTGATTTCAACCGAAAGTCATAGACATGACTATTCTGATTTCAAGTTTCAACTTTTTAAATGATGTTTGCTTTGTTACTTTAAGAAAATCACATACATCAATATTGTGATTCACTCTAATATGCATGTGTGTGTATGTCTCTGTTTGTTTGTGTTGATATATATAATAGTAGTATAATGCATTTCAAGCTCAAGTAGAACAAGTGAGAGCATGAGTTCAAGCAAAGGTAGTGAGGAAGATCGCGATGGAAATGCAAAGATTGGAAGAAAAAAGATCTACAGTTGAAGCTCGAAAAAATAGCGAAATTAAAGAAATGGACTTTGAGATGCGAAATCAAAGAAATTGACTGAGGTTAGAAATCAAAGAAATGGACTTTGAGATGTACATTTATAATGATCTAAAGATATGATTGAACCTAAAGAACTACTGTTATATCTGATTGTTCTATATTGTTAGTGGGGGATTTTGGCCAGTATGCATTATTCTACAATACTATTTGTTTTTTCTCATTTCATTTTTTATTTGCAAGTTTTATTGGCGAAAGTTAAACTCTTTTAACTATATTTTCACAAATTTTCCCGTATTTGCAATTACCTCATGGATTTAAGATCTGATTGTCATTTTTCTTCTCATTCTTTTGTTTTCTTCACAGTTTTCTCCATACAATCATATTCTTTTGATAGAACCTAAAGAACCCAAATATTTCATATTGTTAGTGGGGGATTTTGAGGGGAAACACCAAGTGCATTATCACGAAATTGCTGATGGTAGAACACAGGACCTGCAGTCCCTATAAGCTGACCTGGGATCCCCATTTGGGAAGGAACCTATACATAATCTCCACGATTTAAGGTTTGTGGGGGAGGATCTACATAAGCCTTAAATCAAGATGTAGGTTGCGGAAAATCAAACCCCATTTGCTATTGTTGGTGTACATTAATAGGCACAGACCTATCAAAGTCTGTATCTGGCCGGGAACATAAAGTTGGAGGAGCACTCGGCCTAATCATCAGGATAACCATTGGGATAGCCATTCTAAATTTCATGTTTTTCCAATAATTTATCAATTTATTAAGGTGCTAAAGATTATTTTTTGGTTTGACTATCTTAGTTCTCACCAAAACTTATTTTCTATTCATCTGATCATCTTCATAGATTGGCTGTGAAGAATAGTTGAATTTTATTTTTATCTAAAAATGGCTAGCATCTCCAGTTAGTTTAGTTCAATAGTTTTTGAAGTTAGATGGTTTCAATAGTTTCTCAAGTTAGTTGTTATAAAGAATTTTTTTTCCCCTCTTGGGCATTTACAATGCTCTGATGTATTAAAGTTAGTTGGGTTCAATTGTTATGCTTTCACCCAATGATGTTTCCATTTAATAATTTATGTTAAATGAATGTATAGTTCGTACACACACAATTGCTAGCGCATGATGCATGCATTATGGTGTTTTATTTTCGTCTTTATAACGGATGCGTTGTTATTTAATGTTTGTTTCCTGGGTGTGTGTATATTATGAGTGCATATATTACTTGATGAATTCATTTGATTTTCTTCTATTGGGGCTTAGTTTTTAATTAAGATTTAATAATTTATTTTTAGGAATTGTTTTGTACATAATTTGGGTGTATTCATGTCAAAATTCATCCATGTTTTGGATGTCAGACTTTCATTTATATTGATGTTGAAACAATCTCTCTCGCGCGTCTCTTTGGAGTCTCCCCTATCGTAGGTACTTAATTCATCTATTTGACAGTTTTGTAGGTTGGAGTTTCGCCAATATTTTATAATTCCGTATAAAGACTATTCATTTGTTCTCACTTTTTGTATCTTCATGTATGGAGTGTAAATTTGTTCGTATCAAGCATAAATGATATTGGATGTATTACGTGTTTAATAAACTTGATGAAGACAATTCTTGGCAACCATGACTCCTAAATAATAATAATTTGTAGGCTGGATAACTTTGTGAAGCCTACCTCTTAACACTTCATTTATAGGTGATAAAGGAGACAATATTGATTGTACCTAATAATGTGATAATTATTAGTATTTGGTTTATGACATGCATTTTTATGGTATCTAGACGATATTGGATTTTGTGTCTCATCAATATTTATTATTTATGGCAATTTTATTGTAATATAAGGTTTAAATACAATTGATTATTGGATTTGAGGAGTTTATTTTTGGGGGGTTTGATTTGGCTATACGATCCAATTATTTCCAAACTATTTGCACTTATAATAAATAAAACATTTATTATTTAAATTATGCATGACTTTATACTTTTTAAAACTATCGGCGTGCCTTAAGTCATTAGCATACCCTAATGTATACACACACATACATTCATATAGAGATTGTTGAATTGTTGTTGAATGGTGGCTTTGAACCTTTAGATGGCCATTGAGTTTATTGGCCTTAGAAATTTCTAATAAAAGACATTATTATTTGCATTGTTGTTTTGAATTCTTGAATTGTTGTTGACTGGTGAACACTTAGATGGCCATTGAGTTTGTTGTCCATATGCATTCTCTAACATTTAGGGTTGTGATGCGAAATGAAACATAATAATGTAAAAATCAAATATAAATAAGACATAATTAAATGAAACATACTATAAATTTTATACAACAAGTAATAAGTAATCATGCATTCACATGAGAATACATGCATGCATGTAGCCCGCAAAGCAAGTGTTATA
The DNA here is from genome assembly GCA_949130495.1 of Sambucus nigra. NCBI lineage: Eukaryota > Viridiplantae > Streptophyta > Magnoliopsida > Dipsacales > Adoxaceae > Sambucus > Sambucus nigra. Next base: position 332,532,616 of record OX422216.1, read on the forward strand.
TAACAAGTAACGAGGGTAAAAGGTAATAATGGGAACCGCAATAAATGAGATGCCAATCTTATAGTATGGGAACTAAATGTTCACACTTTTGTTTATACTAATCGGCGAATATACGCTTCTTACCCGTAATAGGTGATTGTTTGTAGTAGCTGTGGTGGGATATTCTAAAATACAAAGAGTGTATGGGTGAGTCAAATAGAATAGGGGATGTGTTTCGTAGAAGTGCTAATGAACTTGTGAAATACTCTAAGAGATGTCCTAATGATGAAGAGTTTTCGTGTTTTTGTGCTAGGTGTAAGAATAGTAAGATGTTTGAGTGAAAAATAGTTGAACTACATTTGTTACGATGGGGGTATGCAAGATAGTTATCGATTTTGAATCAGTGGGTGTATTCTTCTAGTGCTTTTTTATTATCGAATTTGAATCAAAATTGGTTTTATGGTTAGTGAACATGTTAATTAGGATTTTAATCAATTTAAGCATTAATTCAAAGCCCATGACCCGGGAGTGTGTATTCGGGGAGTGGGGTAGGGGGCAGTATGCATGGGGTGGGGGAGGGGGCAGTGTGCGTGTGTGTAAATTGAAATTGGTATTTAAATTAAATTTGAAATTGGTATTGGGTATTGGTATTGAAATTGATATTGATATTGGTATTGGTATTGTTATAAATTGGAATTGGCATTGGTATTGGTATAAATTGAAATTGATATAAATTGATATTGGTATTAGTATAAATTAAAAATTGAAATTGCTATCGTATGTATTGAAATTGGTGTAAGTTTTAGTTCTTATGTGTATTTTAAATTAAGTTAAATGTACTTTAAATTAAATGAAACATACTTTAAATTACACAATTAAATGAAATCTCTCGAAGTTGTTATTATCGGATTTGAGCGTTAATTCAAAGTCCATATAAATGTTTGTGCTAATAATAACAATTTTTGCAGAAAATGTCTTCATCCCAATGCGGTTGGGAAGGAGACGAGGGATCCTCGGCCACTAGGCCCCCAAATGGGGAAAATTGGGGTCCGTCGTCGAGAATAAGACGACATTATTAACTAGATCCCTAGAGTTTCTAAAGGCAATCATTGGCCCAGGGTACACTAATTGGAGGGCCATGCGTAATGAGATCAAGATTGACATATGGGGGGGCACTACATGTAGTGTATTTATATTTGTAATTAAATTTATACTTGTATTTATATTTATATTTATATATATATATTTATAAGCAACTAAAACTTACTTTCTTTTTTATATGTATATGTTTAACGGGAACAATTAGTCTTGACCCCACATGTCTGCAACACCATATTGGAATAGTTGAGGGATCAATATAAGACATGGAAGAGGAATATGCGAGCACGGTACTTTGGGAAGACTAGGGAGTCCATTCTGAGAGTACGTGACAACGTCCCCTCGAAGGAGCCGTTCTCATTGGCAAAATGGCAAAAGTTTATCGATAAGGAGATCGATGAGCGACAATTGGCATCTCGCCAATTAGGAAGGAAAAATCGGGGGAACAAGTTGAACGTGCACTACTCCTGGCGAACGTCTTATGCCGAGGTAGAGCACAGGTTGATGAGTTTTTATTTTTCTTTAATTTTAGTTTTATGTTATTCTAGTTTAGCATTACTTTGCGTTACTTACTAATTCTGTATTATTTTCTTTCATAAGACAGGGACTGGCCCTGGGGGTAGGCCATAATGGCTCGATGCCTATGTGGAAATTCGGACAAAGAAGGGAAAGGATAAAGAGATGTCCCCGAGTGTCGCAGCCATGATTGTAAGTTATAAATTTTTAATTTTTTTAATTATGTTATAATTTTTTATTTACTTAATTAACTAATCGTGTACTTTTTGTTGTTTTGGGCAAAGCTTAAAGAAGTGCATGAGTTACAATCTAATGCCGACAAAGCATCTTTGGCTATGGACGCACTCAACCAAGTGCTTGGGGTGGTTCGCAAGGGGAGGAGTAGGGGGTGATCTTGGGGATGGGGAAGTCGAGGATCATCGAAATGGAGACGAGAAACATCTGAGGTGGACACCCATCACGAAAAGCTATCAAGGTTGGAGGCGACGGTCCTAGATATGTATTCCTTCATAAAGCGTCAATTGGGGTCCACTATCAATGAGGGCAAGGGGAAGGGGAGAGGAAGGATAAGGGTAAGGAGGTAGAGGTAGACGAGGACGTCACTGCTTCATCACCGATACGCACGGACTCTCTGCCATATAATCCATTTTCCATCTTGAATCCTGTCGAGTGGTGTATGTTAACAATCGCTTGGCCGAACGTGTTTCTCCTCAACATATATTGTAAGGAGCAGATAGCGAGGGGGTTGAGTGACCCGAGCTTCCTCCCGCGTATGGGGGTTCATGGACGTCCCCTCCAAGACATTTAGACAAGGGTGATCGTCACGCTTGTGGTGTTAGAAAAGGAGAACACACTTTATGGTTGTGAGAACAATGCAGCGTTCAACGAATTGAGGGGTGTGTTAATGCATATGTCGTGTGGCCTTCCTTCCTCATCCAACCTACTCAAGACCCTCTTCCATGACATTATTTCTATCTATTTTATTTGGATATTGGATTATATTTGTATTTTTTGATTTGGTACATGTTGGTTTGGATATGGATATTTGTACTTCTATTTTATTTGGATATGAATTATATATGACATGATTTGGTACATTATTTATAGTTTATTTGGATATATGCTATTTGAATAGGTACAATTTTGCTATAACATATACAAATATACTACTGGGCAGTGGCAGTGGCCATTCTGCCCAACATTTTTTTTTTAAATTCTATCCAAAATTGTTAAGGACTTTGATTGTCACTAGTCTGTGACAAAAAAAAATTGTCATGGTCTTTGGACGTGATAATTTTGTGACAACTCTAGTGAACTTGGCACGGTCTTTGACTATGATATGTTCGTGATAACTTCATTTTTCACCCCCAAACTTGTCACGGTTAAAGACTGTGAAAAGTGTGACTTGTCAAAGTTTTTTATCATGACAAGTTAGCAGGTTTGTTGTAGTGTTAAGAACTGAAAAAGAACGCTCTAATAATTCTCGGGTGCATGGATTTGGACAATGCACTAAGGAAAGAATGACCCGCTCCTCTTATGGAGAAAATTTCCATTGAGTATAAAGATAACTTTGAGAAGTGCGATCGTTCTAATCGCTTAAGTCTAATAATGTTAAACAACAGCGTTCCAGAAGCATTCAAGGGAGGTATGTCCGATGAGATAATTGTTGTGGGTTCCCTACTAGAACTTCTATTTACCCTCATCTAAACGAGGTATAAAGGTAAAGGAAACACAAGGGAGTACATTATGGATATGTCTAATATCGCTTTAAAACTTAAGGCACTAAAGTTAAAAATGTCTGGTGAATTGCTTGTGCATCTGGTACTATTTTTCCTTTTTGCACACTACCACCAGCTTATAGTTAACTATAATACCGAAAAGGACAAATGGACTCTTAATGAGATAATTTCTCATTATTTGCAAGAAAAGGACAATTTGAAGTGAGAAAATACAATTAAAAGTGCTCATATTGCATCTACCTGAAGGAATAATAAGCAAAAAAGGAATGATGATAAGAAAACTAAAGTAGGAACATCACAACCCAAAATTCCACAAAAGAAGCAGGATCCAGGATTTACATGTTTCTTTTGTAAGAAACCCGGGCTTGTGAAGGTACGTCGTATGGCACGTAAATAAAGGTACACTCATTACTTTGGTTTGTTCTGAAGTTAATTTGACTTTTGTACCTATTCATACTTGGTGGGTAGATTCTAATTCTACCATTCATATAAGTATGTCTATGAAGGGTTGTCTGTGGAGTTGATCGCTAAGTTATGATGAAGATTCATTTATATTAGCGATGGAAAAACAGTTCCAGTTAAAACAATTGGGATCTTCAGATTATCTTTTATGAATGGTCATTTTATTGAACTAAGAGAGACTTATGTAGTATTGTGTATCAGACGAAATTATGTTTTGATTTATGTCTTGGACAAATATGGGTTTTCTTGTTTATTTGAAAATAATAAAGTTTGTCTTTTTCTTAATTCTAGTCTTATTGCGACTGGTTCCTTAATTGATATATTATATATGTTGAATACCAATGTTTCATTTAATAAAACCTTGCAAACAACTACAAGAGGTACAACACGCAAATTGACTAATGAGAATTTCATCGCCTTATGTGGTATTGTCCCACAATACACAATGCCAGAGAAGCCTAGCATGAATGGTGTTACTGAGAGACAAAACATAATGATTAAAGACATGGTGAGAATTATGATTAGTCATTATTATTTTCTAGAATCACTCTTGGAGATGCACTTAAGAGTGCAACATCTATTCAAAATAGAGTACCTAGTAAAGCGGTAGCTAAAACCCCTTATAAACTGTGGATAGTCTGAAAGCCTATCATTAAACATTACATGTTTGAGGATTTCTAATTGAGGAAAGGCCTTATAGGCCAAATGAAAAGAAACTAGACTCAATAACTATTAGTTGATATTTTTTTGGGTACGCTGAACGGTTGAGGGGTTTTAAGTTCTATAACCCCTCAACCAAATCCTTTTTTGAGACATGAAATGCGAGATTTGTTGAGGATGTTGAGTTCAAGGGGGAAGATACGGTTAAGAATAAGAATGTTGTCTTTGAAGAGGAATAAATTCCTCTTCCGAACATTATTCAAGAAAACAACAATGAGGTCTCCCCTACTCAAAATCAAAGAGTTATTCCAGAAGAGAAAAATCAATAACTTCATGAGCACTTGTATCTCATTTTGATTTAGAGCTACATCAAATGGATGTTAAGAAGAATTTTCTAAATGGTAGCATCGAGGAAACCATATGTATGGTGAAACAAAAAAACTTTGTCTTAAGTGATCCAAAGTCCATGGTTTGCAAACTCAAAAAATCCATCTATGGTCTCAAACAAGCTTCCCATCAATGGTGTGACAAGTTTCATCAAGTCATTATCTCATATGGTTTTAAGGTTAATGAAGTTAATGACAGTGTATATCATAAGTTCAGTGGGAGATAATTTATGTTCCTTGTGCTCTATGTCGATGACATACTATTGGCTGGCAGCGATATAGTCTTATTGCACTAAACTAAGAGATTTTTAATTAAGAATTTTGAAATGAAAGATCTTAGGGATGCCTCTTTTGTATTGGGAATTAAGATACATCGATATTTCTCTGGGAGTGTCCTTGATTTATCACAAAATAGCTATATCGAGAAGGTACTCACTAGATTTAGCATGAGACTAGTTTAGTCTCTATCAATGCCCCAAGAATGAGACTCAAAGCAAAAAAAAAAAAAAAAAAAAAGGTTCCTTATGCTTCAGTTGTAGGGAGTCTTATGTATGCTCAAGTATGTACGCATCTAGATTTAATGTATATAGTGGATATATTAGGAAGATATTTAAGTAACCCTGGGTTGGATCATTGGAAAGTGGGCAAATGGGTTATGAGGTATTTGCAGAGAACAAAGGATTACATGCTCATCCATCGGAAGTCAGATAATTTGGAGATCATTAGGTATTCTAAAGCCGATCTTGTGGGTTGCCAAGACACTAAGAGATCCACTTCTGGATATGTCTAATGTCGTCTAGAGGTGCTATTTCCTGGAGGGGTGCTAAAAAATCACTCATTGCACCTTCCACTATGGAAATGGAGTTCATAGCTTGTTATGAGGCAACAAATCATGCGGCATGGCTACGAAATTTTGTCAATGGACTTCCAGTTTTGGATAGTATTGAAACGCCGCTAAACATATATTGTGATATTAATTCAGCAGTTCTATATTCTAATAATAATAGGATCTCATCAAAGTCTAAGCACATAGACATTAAGTTTCTTATTATTAAGGAAAGAGTTTAGATTAAGATAGTATCTATTGAACATATAAAAATAAACTCCATGCTCGAGGATCCCCATACTAAAGGCTTACCACCTAAGGTCTTTCATGAGCAGACTACTCATATGGGTATTATTTTATTTAAAGATATGAAATTTTAGTGGGAGTTTGTCCTTGTTATAATGCTATTTTCTTTTACACTATTGAGATACTTAATGTATGTTGCAGTTTCTATAGAATAAAGTTGATGGTATTTTCATTTTATTATTTACTTTGAATGTCTTGTCTTTTAATTGTGGTATAACATAGGGTTTAAAACACTAAGGTTTGATCTCACTACAAAATAAAGTAAGGACCAATTGAAAATAGGCATGTCTGAGATCACATTACATGTAATTTCCATCCACACATCCATAATTGATCTATGTCATTGAATATATTTGGTATGGTGATCATTGATGGATCGAGTTATGAAATAAATGTAATAAAGATTGCTTTGGTCTTATTCTGGTATAAGAGATTAACCAGATTGATTCGGTAGGTGTTTTAATAATAGATAATAAATATTGTGCGAACCTAAAGTTATCGAATATAATTACCTTCGAAATTAATATATAGACCACGTGGGAGATCGTTGGAATATTTTTAATATTCTAATATGGGCTTACATATTAAATAGAAATTTTATTTGAGCTTCTATTCTAATTGGGATAATTAAGTGATCTAATTGGTTGAGACCAATGCGACATCTAAAATGAGTATGGGCTTTGTAATGAGTGGTTACTTAAAGGTCACCTATTGGTTACTCAAGAGTTGTGGCTGCTCAAGAGTCACCTATTAGTCAATTAAGAGTCACCTAATTAGAATTTATGGGGTTATAATTAGATGCCTATATAAATAAGGGTTTTGATCCCAAAGACTAATGCACTTAAATACTCTCCTCTTAATTTCCATCATTGAGAGAGAACTCATAGAGAGGGATGGATTAATATATGTAAGACTTATAACCTCCCCAAGTCTTATTCACCATTATGGATTTATGTACACATTTCCTAAGAATCTTTTATTACGTAATCTTGATAATTTAATATGTTGATCAAGAATAGATGGAGAATTTTTTCCCAACAAGTAGAACTAGCATTATAATTTAAAACGTTTAAAAATTGTCAAATTACTGAGAGTATTGCATTAGACCTAACGTGTGGCTTTAGTTATGTGAGTAAGTGAGGTGAAGTAACACCTCTACGTGAATTAGAGGACAAGGGTTACGACTGGTAGACAAAGAAAGGGGTAGGGTCATCTAGTCCATGTGAGAATCAACAGGTCAATATTTGTAGGCATGTGTAAGATGAGAAATAGAGATAAAGAGTAGGGTTGTATGAGTAACAAAAAAATTAAATTACTAGGGAGAATCGCTATAGCGGTGTTTCCCAGCTGCTATAGAGGTTTGGGAACCTGTTATAGCACGATAGTGTGAGCCGCTATTACGGTACAAGTGTATAAGTGATCCAAATAATTTTATTTTTAAACAAGGCCATTCTCTTTTAAATCCAACCATTTCCCACTCGAAACGTGTCCCTTTCTTTTTATCAACCCATATGAGAGCCATCTCTCTCCTTCTCCTCCTTATTTTAACCGGTCATATTACACGGCCAAGACATTTTGCCTTTGTATTATTAACAAACGTAAGAGAAAAATGAACCCCTCTCTCTCTCTCTTATCAAACCCACCATAGTAATATAAAAATGAGAGGAAATAGGTACCTCTTGGCAAACCCAACCTTTTTTGCAAGATAAAAACCATGTATTCCGGTGTGTAAAATATCTCCACACCCTTAGTGTGGTGTTAGTAAATATGGAGCTTTAAGGTGTATAATTTTAGTAGAGTGGGTATATTTTTTATGGAGATTGAAGGTGGGATTTTATGGAGTCTTGTTAGGTTTCATGGACGCTTCTCAAGGAGTTAATGGACATTCTTGGAGCACTTAGTTAATGGACATTCTTGGAGAACTTATTAACCTTCTAAAAGATATTGTCCATCAATTGAAGTGGGATTTATTTATGGTAATTTTATATTTTGAAAATGTTTGATGCATGTTATTCATATGTGTGCATATATATGTATAATACACATTCATGCTACTTATTCATAAAATTATGGTAGAAATTCATAGGAAGTGAAGTGTTAAAATGTGGATTTTAAATATGGTTCACAATTTTAGAATATTGAGAATTGATTTTATGGAATAAAAATGCCACCTTTGTGAAATAATAGTATTTTTCATAAGAATATATGGAAATATGGAACATAGTTGTTTGAGTAGGATTTTCCAATAAATTCATAATATAAAGTGAACAAAATATGGAAGAATGATGTCTTGAACATTGTTATTATGAGTTGAATATTGTTATTTCATGTATGAAAATGCTAGAGATGCATTTAGAAATTTTGAGTCTAAAACTTGTTATTTTATGTGTAAAAATGTAAGCAAAGTCACATATTGTGACTTTAGGCTAATTATGGACATGATTAAAGGTTGTTAAATGTAAAATATTAAGCAAATATTTTCATAATATTACTATTGTTAAATGTGACTTTGAAGTGAAAGAAGATATGATAACGTCGTTAAACATTAATCAAGGTGATAAGTTAAAACAAGCTAAATATGGGTCCAAATAGTAAACATTAAGGTGTGTGATATATAAGTTGATAAATTTCATATTAAACATGGGAAATGGATGCTTATAAAATGGAATTTTTAAGGATAGGAACTATGATTTTATCGCAAGTATGTCATTTCGATAAAGAAATGAGAGTTGTTACAAGGTTTTATGAACATAAATGATGTAAATACTTTTTAAATTTGTAAATGGGAGTGAATTGACTTATTTGAAAATGCTTATATAGTTCGTTAAATATCGCAGTTGAATAAAAAAGGACCAAATGGTAAAAACGTGTTCAAATAGGTAACAAGTATGATAAGGTGGTAATAACCTTTGGTATTGGCCTACGGCCGGGAAGGTGCTACAAGTAAGTAAATAGGGTATTTATGCAAATAAAAGGGACGGTGATACACCGGGTGTTTTCGATAAAAATGGTGTTTGGACGGCAAGTAAGTGAACTTAATGTAAAATAAAATAGTTTTCACAAAGGAGCATCGAAAAAAGTTAAGGAGGGCCCGGAGCCCTAGGGTGCATTTTTAGCTTAGACCTAAAATCACTAGCCAGGGAAACAATAGTTGTCGTATTTATGGAAAACGTTGAAAGACTGTAAAAATAAATGGGATATGATTAACTCCAGGATTTAATAAAAATAAAAGGAAGTATATGGAATCAATAAATCTAGGGAAGATAAACGGTTAATAAGCGTATATAGACGAGTTATTTTGAGTTTATATAGTATATAATGGACTAATAGGAAAATGTGTAATTGGGATAATTGATAAACCCACGGTACATGAATTAAAGAATGGAATGAGTTAACATGGTAATGTGTTGTTGAGTTAAAGGTTAAAGGAAAATGAAGTAATAAATATTATGATTGTGTGTTCGAAGAACTGATACTGGTTATTAACCCAATTTGACATAAAGGTTTAAAGGAACCTTTTAATACACCATGTTCATGTGTAAAGTCATATTTTTAAATTATGCCATGATCATGGAAGTTAATGTAAAATTTGTAAGCTTCAAGGGGAATTGGACAAGATTAAATGTGTAACAAGGGAGTGCGAATTCCTTCTTCTTAATTGTGTAGACTAATGTATTAAAGATGCATTTTCTTAATAAAATGAAGGAGTATGTAATCTAAGATTAATGGATTTTAACTAAAGATAAGGGAAACACTTTTGTATAAAATATGATTAATGCATACACTCTTTAGTTACTACATATTTGTCACCCCATCTTTCCTTTCTACCGCTCATTTACTTGTTGCATTCTTGTTGGGAACCACACTAGGCATTAGCTCACCCTCTTCCCTTTGTTACTGCAGGTTAACTGATACTCCATTTTTCGAGAGTGATTTACAGGTAAGTGTGAAGGACCAAGGATTTTAATAATTTCAAATTAAAATATAATTTCCTTTTAAATAAATGCGGAAGAGTTTAAAACATAAGTGATGGTTCAACAAATAAACAAGGCAGAGTTTTAATATCTTCAAAAACGAATTAAAACATAATTCAAGTCCTAGAATTTTCCTAAGTCATGATTAACAATTATCCAAAGTTAGGCGAAACCAAAATAATGCAAGTGACTTGAATAAACCAATTTTACCCAATATTAAATTAAAGTCCAATTTTAATATAGTGTGAGAATTAAACCAAATTTTATCTTGAAATTATCCTAAGCATGGATTCTAAATTATTGTGCAAGATAAAATAAACAATGTCACACTACACCGCGATGTACGAGGAAAAACCCACTAACTGGAAAAAACCTCGGGACGGCCCTAGCCTCAAATCCACTAAAAACGGTATTACAAAATACAAGACAAAAGACTTACTTCCTAAACTCGAACCCTCACAAGCCGTGATGCTCCTTCTTGTATCAACCTCCAATTAGCGGATAACCAACGGAGCTCCACCGTGGTCTCGGAATTCACCGATGGGACTTTATATAGTCACCGTCATCCAAGCATAGAGCCTTTCTCCGTGTGGGTAGAATCTCAAAAAAAAGTCTTCTTTGTGATGGGGTGTAGAAGCAAACCCGAAACGTCTCTTGAATTCGGTAGAGAAAACCGGTGCCAAAAACTCCAAGTAAAGAATATAAATATAGAAACTTGGAATAAACAACTATTGGGTGTAAACTAGAGTGTGTATGAATTTTTCTTTAAAAATTAACACTCAAAACATGAACATTTTCCCTAGATAAATTTGCTCTCAAACTCTCTCTAAGAGATGGATATGGAATGGAAAAGTTGTCTTGGAAAATGTGTTTCCCGCACATAATAATGCATGAAAAAGTTGGTTGAAAACCAAGTGGAGAAGTGGGGAAAAAACTGCCAAAAACTGCTCAAACCCGTTCTCGCCTGACGTCTCGTTCGAACGAACTTGACTCTCATTCGAACGAGACTTCTAACGAGCGACCAGCCTGGGCTCGTTAGAATCTCGCTAGATATCTCGTTAGAACGAAAACTCGTTCGAACGACATATCGAACGACATATCGAACGACTGACCAGATTAGGGTCGTTGGCAAACTCGTTCGAACAAAACTGGTTCGAACGACAAAACTCGTTCGAACGAAACTCGTTCGAACGAAATCTGGTTCGAACGAAAAAACTCGTTCGAACGACATTTCTAACGAACGACCAGAAAGTTTATAAAATTCGATTTTGGCCCAGAAACTTTTATATACTTATTTTTAAGTTTCTAATTGATTCTTTCTGAAAATAAAAATGCAGTTTTTATTTCACCTAACGCCCAATACAAATTGTTCCAAGCTCCTATATACATATAATTACATTCATACCTTGGGAGCATGGAACCTTAGTTGATGATGTAGAAACGAGGCACGCAAACCGGCATTTTGATGAAGCTTTAAATTCTTTGCCGCTACGACTTCAACACACACTTCATAGGCTTGAGAATATTACAATAAATCACTAACCTATGAATAAATGTTTTTGTCCAGAATTGAGCCAAAACTATATATGGACTCAATTGTAAATTTGTGTCCTTACAAATCTCCCCCTTTGGCTATTCCGGGACAAAAACCAAACAAAAAATCCTAAAGGGCCGTCAAACTCTACTAGACTCAAAACATAACCCGCCCAATCTTGACTTAACCCAAGGATCAAACGCTTTGCCATTAAACAATGCTGCTTTAGTAGAATACCTGCACACTTAAGCAAACTCATCAAATGCATAGGGAATATCAAAATATAAAATGCAATTCATTAAATTATTCCCCCTAAATTAATTCTCCCCTTTATCAAATACATGACCTACTTAGAAAGACGTCTCCCCCTAAGATAAATCTCCCCCAAACGAAGATACGATAATAATAGGATTAGATAACATTTCTTCCCCTATCATCATTCTCCCCCTTTTTGTTCGGGAATAGGCAAAGGATAAAGAACTAATAAACAGCATGTGGAAGCTTAAATAAAAGACATGACAGCATATGGGCAATAAAAGCAAGGCAAAGACAAACAAATATCATCTATATATATACTATAAATATACCAATAAGTACGTGCATACATAGATAGATATAAACACACACATGACACAAAATACAATAAGTTTGCACACTCGTATGGCAAAAATGTATCATATGGAAACGGAAGTGTAGGGGTGTGAACTAGCAACAATTAAATTTAGACCCAAACACTTAAGAAACGTTCATGGAGTTCTCATTTGATTGCAAACTTCATCACAGTTAAATATAACCTCATGTGACAATATAGATTGAACTCAATGAACAAACATACACAATGCATACAAGCCTAGCATGATGATGATTCTACAAACCAAATAGAGTCATGACATTAAAGACAACTAGGATAAACGGACATTGTGCAAACCGTTGATATACCATCCAATTCTCCCTCAATGAGCATATATATTCTTTAGTTTTTGAATGAATATATCATATAAACATAGGCCTTGGCAATTGCTTTCTGTTTAATGCCAAATATTCTGTTTTTAGGCCTTTGGATCACGTATTTCTTTTAGATCCAATCAACGGTGGCTTACTATCGCAAAGGATTTAATTCATCCTTTCGGAGCCCTTCCCCGTGCATATATTAATTTATCATGTTTTCATTTTTCGCACAAATCTCACATGCAACGGATTTTGACATGCACTAGTCCTCCTAGGTCATAGATATGTAGATGACTAGACTGATAGGAGAACACCTAAAAAAGCTCAAATATAACATGTGACATTAAGATTTCAAAAGAGCTCGTGCATGTGTGAAAAGAGGCATATAGAAATAGAATCCATTTAAACAATACAAAATCCAATTACTCCATAAAATATGGTAAAGAACATAATAAGGATTGAAAATCTAAACCAAAAGTTCTAGCCACGTGGGAGCGTAAATGATGGGATTCAAACACAAGTATATGCCACATAAAGTGTGTCAAACAAAAATACACACAAAAAAAAATCTTTTTGAGTTTTTAACATTTTTAATCAAAAATAAATATTTACTCAAAAGGACAAACAAAAATCATTTGTATTTTTCATTAAGCTTAAATGAAATAAATAAAACACAAATGATAAACAAAAATCTTTTTATATTTTTCAATTAATTCAAACACAAAATATAATACAAAAAGATAAACAAGTCATGATTTCTAGCATGTGATATGAAATAAGGTTATGACTAGAAAATGACTAAACAAGCATACATTTAGCATATGAATATAGCATGAAGTACAAACGCTAAAGTATGCAAACACTAACACATTCATCCTTTAGATTTAGCAAGGGAGGAAGCATGTGTAAGTAAATGAGAATCAAAATCCCTATTTTGTAAGGCAACCAAGTCGGATTTCCTAACCCAAATTAATGAAGGATGACTATCTTGGGGTGTAGGAGATTTAACTACCGTGGTTACTTTACTATGGGATTTTCTAGGAATTCGTTTAAGATCTAAACAAAATTTCCTAAGATGACCTTGTCGACCACAATGTGTACAAGTGAGAACATGTCGAAAAGATTTACTTAAGGAGTGATCTTTAAAAGTATTCCTAGTTGATTCTCCTAAAACATTGGTTTGGGCATTATGAGTAAATTCATTACAAGGATTGAAGCCTAAACCACAAGTGTCATTTTTAATTTGGACCGTTCCTAACATTTTATCAAGTTTTTCAGAATGACATTCCAAATCAAATTTGACATTACTAGAATCTTTTAATTTATTTTCCAATTCTACAATGTTAGATTCTAGTAAAACATTTCTCTCTTCAAAAGCAAGAAGCTCCTTTTTCAAGGATTCCATTAAACTCCTAAGGATATTTCTTTCGCCTTCTACATAATCAAGCTTCTCTTGAAGAGTCCTCACATGTGTCCTAAGGTCTTCTATTAAGGCACTATCATCAACGACCTTGACACTCTTTCTTAAACAAGCTTCTAACTTCAAATTAGTTCTTTTCAAATTAATAGATTCTTTATATAATTCATGAAAAGCATTTTGAAGTTCACTCACATCAACCTCTTCTTCATTTTCACTTTCTTCTCCACTCTCACTATCATTATAAACAAGGGAATCATGAACAATGACCTTGGAAGTGGCATGTGCTATCGTTTCATCAATCGATGAGTTGTCACAATCACTCACATGACTAGCCATAAAAGCCACAAAATTTTTCTTAGTGGGGGAATCGGGCTTTTCTTCCTTATCACTATCACTAAGGGTTGCATTATATGCAGTGGGTCGTTTACCCTCTTTCCTTAGTTTAGTGGGGCACTCATAAGCTCGATGGCCATAACCTTCACAACCAAAACACTTGTTAGACTCGTCCCTATCTAAATTGTCATTACTAGGTTTAGGGATCCTCTCGGCTTTAGAAATCTTCTCGCTTTTATCATTTTTAGAAGTATCAAATTTCTTGAAATCATTTTTAAATTTATCTTTGTTAAATTTAAGAAATTTTCTAAATTTGCGAGCAAACAAAGCCATATCTTCCGAGTCACTTTCACTATCGCTCTCTACTACTTGTTTGACCTCTTTTCGGGCTTTTAAAGCAACACCCTTTTCAATTTTCTTCTCAGTTTTAGAGGGAAACATATCTAGTTCATAGGTTTGTAAATCACCTACAAGCTCTTCTAATTTCGTAGAGGCTAAAGTGGGTAAAGAATTTAAAACGGTCACTTTAGGAATAAATCTATCGGGTAGGGACCTTAAAATTTTCTTTACAACACGGTCGTCAGGTATTTTCTCTCCCAAGTTAAAGGATGAATTAACAATATCAGAAAGTCTAGCATAAAATTTATCAAAAGTTTCTGATTCATCCATTTTGATAGTTTCAAATTGAGTGGTGAGGTTTTGGAGTTTTGAAGCTTTAACGACACTAGTTCCTTCATGAGTTAATTGTAAAATATCCCAAGCTTCTTTAGCGGTTTCACACGTCATAATAAGTCGGAATTCATCCGGTGCGACAGCGCTAAACAAGGCATTTAAACCACGGGAATTAAAATTTGCTAGCTTAAACTCATTTTCAATCCATCTATCGGCGGGTTTGATAACACGTTCATTTTCAACTAAATAGGTTGGTGGGGAGTACCCGGTAACAACAGACATCCAAACTCTCTCGTCGATAGATTTTAGTGCCGATCTCATTCGCGCTTTCCAATACGCGTAGTTTGAACCATCGAAAATAGGAAATTTTGAAAATGGGGAAAAATCCATTTTGGCCAAAAATAGAAAGATCTTAACGAAATAATTTATCATTTTTCGCTCTGATACCAGTTTGAAGGACCAAGGATTTTAATAATTTCAAATTAAAATATAATTTCCTTTTAAATAAATGCGGAAGCGTTTAAAACATAAGTGATGGTTCAACAAATAAACAAGGCAGAGTTTTAATATCTTCAAAAACGAATTAAAACATAATTCAAGTCCTAGAATTTGCCTAAGTCATGATTAACAATTATCCAAAGTTAGGCGAAACCAAAATAATGCAAGTGACTTGAATAAACCAATTTTACCCAATATTAAATTAAAGTCCAATTTTAATATAGTGTGAGAATTAAACCAAATTTTATCTTGAAATTATCCTAAGCATGGATTCTAAATTATTGTGCAAGATAAAATAAACAATGTCACACTACACCGCGATGTACGAGGAAAAACCCACTAACGGGAAAAAACCTCGGGACGGCCCTAGCCTCAAATCCACTAAAAACGGTATTACAAAATACAAGACAAAAGACTTACTTCCTAAACTCGAACCCTCACAAGCCGTGATGCTCCTTCTTGTATCAACCTCCAATTAGCGGATAACCAACGGAGCTCCACCGTGGTCTCGGAATTCACCGATGGGACTTTATATGGTCACCGTCACCCAAGCATGGAGCCTTTCTCCGTGTGGGTAGAATCTCAACAAAAGTCTTCTTTGTGATGGGGTGTAGAAGCAAACCCAAAACGCCTCTTGAATTCGGTAGAGAAAACCGGTGCCAAAAACTCCAAGTAAAGAATATAAATATAGAAACTTGGAATAAACAACTATTGGGTGTAAACTAGAGTGTGTATGAATTTTTCTTTAAAAATTAACACTCAAAACATGAACATTTTCCCTAGATAAATTTGCTCTCAAACTCTCTCTAAGAGATGGATATGGAATGGAAAAGTTATCTTGGAAAATGTGTTTCCCGCACATAATAATGCATGAAAAAGTTGGTTGAAAACCAAGTGGAGAAGTGGGGAAAAAACTGCCAAAAACTGCTCAAAACCGTTCCCGCCTGACGTCTCGTTCGAACGAACTTGACTCTCGTTCGAACGAGACTTCTAACGAGCGACCAGCCTGGGCTCGTTAGAATCTCGTTAGATATCTCGTTAGAACGAAAACTCGTTCGAACGACATATCGAACGACATATCGAACGACTGAACATATTGGGGTCGTTGGCAAACTCGTTCGAACGAAACTGGTTCGAACGACAAAACTCGTTCGAACGAAAAAACTCGTTCGAACGACATTTCTAACGAACGACCAGAAAGTTTATAAAATTCGATTTTGGCCCAGAAACTTTTATATACTTATTTTTAAGTTTCTAATTGATTCTTTCTGAAAATAAAAATGCAGTTTTTATTTCACCTAACACCCAATACAAATTGTTCCAAGCTCCTATATACATATAATTACATTCATACCTTGGGAGCATGGAACCTTAGTTGATGACGTAGAAACGAGGCACGCAAACCGGCATTTTGATGAAGCTTTAAATTCTTTGCCGCTACGACTTCAACACACACTTCATAGGCTTGAGAATATTACAATAAATCACTAACCTATGAATAAATGTTTTTGTCCGGAATTGAGCCAAAACTATATATGGACTCAATTGGAAATTTGTGTCCTTACAAAGTGATTCTTACTATTTACGCTAGTAGTTATGATTACATGAACCCTAGGGCATTGCCTACTGGAATCTTCACTTGTTATAAATATTATTATATGCTTGGAAAAAGTAATTGTATGCTAACTCGATAAATTTAATTAGTTAAAATTAACTAGAAACACTTTCTAAGTTGTTTCACATCACTCCACACTTAATGCAATCGAAACAGATTGGGTTGACCTACGGGTGACCCTTGAATCTAGGTCGAGGTGTTATAACTCGGTATCAAAGCTTTAGGTTTATATTCTTTACTAGTGTGGTGTGCAGTCGTGAGATAAAGTTTTGATTTTCAGTCATCGAAAGTTCAGCTTTGGGCTCGGCCTTGTAAGGCATACAAGAATTCTAATTTATGCGCTTGCAACTGTAACGTCAGAGTTAAAGATTACAACATCTTTAGAGGTTTATTCATTAATGACGTTGGGTGGAGTTTAGTCGTCGAACTGTCTCATCGGTAACCTCGGGTAAAATGTCAAATGGCTGGGTGAGCATTTCCCACGGAAACATGTAGTAACATTAATATTTTTCGAAAAGTGGGTGATATCCCATATCATGTAGTATAGTGTGTTTAAGCCTTTTTTAGGATTGAGTGATGTCTTATGGTGGTCTATGAAAAAGAAACCATAGAAAAATGGTTACAATTTGCAAAATTGGGTTATCAGAGTAACGTAACGAAAGTGTGGTGGCCCCATAACCAACTCAACATGTGTCATAGTTTGGCACCCATCATTGTATGAAATTAATGATAGTAACCTAGAGAGTCTTGACACAGAGAATGTGTCTCATCATAGGGATGGTCTCAACGTGACTCTAGACACTGACAAATGCAGGTAGTAGCATGAAAATGCGCACCAAGGGTTAATTTTGGTAGATTTAAAGAGTCGTTGAATAAATGTTCCAACAGGGTTACGTGCCTCGTGTAAAGGGTACCCGTTGTCGATAAGTGTTAGATAGTAGTGAGACGTCTTGCACCGCGACAAATGTTAGAAGGAATTTTGTCCATTGGTGCGACACATATGTAGTATTTGGAGGTCTAGGAGACATAAAGTAGATAAGTCCTAAACAGTTTCTCTCGTGCAACATTTGCATGATTTAAGATTTGGTCTCAAAGGATAAGTTATATTAGTATCTTTTTTGTTTGCTCAAAATATCATTAGTGACTACATTATCATTGGAAGGAAAAGTATATATACTATTAAGTTATCATTGATGTGCCACGTGTAGTGGGAGCTGTAGCATTTGAGAAGAATTCTCATCGTCGGTGAATGATATTAATTATACAAACATTTTGTATAAGAGTGTTGCAAGCAACTTCATTGAGGGTAGGACAATTTTAGTGATTGTGAATCATTATAGGGTTAGGAAAAGTTTAGTTTTGCAATCTTTGGAGAATTGTAGGCAAGGGCTTATCCTAAAGGCAAAGTTCCATGTGATATTGGTAGCATCATTAAGCACAGTGGCATTCAACAGTTTGGTATCTTGAGAAATATTCAAGGAGTTTTTTTCCAAGTAAGACATAAAATTTCAGTCTAGCGTGATAGTTTGGTCAATGGCATAGTTGTAGACATGCGTATTGGGTTTCTTGAACAGTCTGTTGACTAGGGAGATGGTAACGTCACTTTACGCTTTAGGAGTGATATTTGGGCACTATTTAGTAAGCACGATAAATGGAAGCGCACCGTGTGTATGATGGCACACTTCTATGAAATTTTAACAATGCGGATAAGTTATCCCTCTGCATGTCTCGCGCAGGAAGTGACAACTTAGAAATATGGTGCGAAAAGGTGTAAATGCGATTCGAGCATCGCGATCCTCATTTCACACTCTCATTTGTTTAATTCCAAATCACTTAAAAATTAATCCAATTGTAGTTATAGGACAAATATTTCATATTTTGGTTCGAGGGCATTTCCTTTGGATCTGATACATTAATTACAAGCATGGAATTGGTAGGCCATAATTTTATTGCTCTTATTCATTCACCCATGGATCGAATGTATAGGATTTAATCTATATCGATTTTAGATCCAGGATGATATTAGAAATCGTCGGTGATCTTTGGATTGTTTTAAAGAATCCATGTGATGGTTATTGGTTGCATATTCTTAAAGTTGTTTTAACGTAGTGTTTGAGGCTAAAAATCACGATTCTCAAATCTAAAGCGTTAAATCATATACATATTTTAAAGTTATAGATTTAATATTATTTAACCAATTGGTTCATTCACACGAATCGACTCCGTTAGTTGCAAATGAATGAATCATTTCTATGTTGGGTTAAGGATGCACACGTGGCAATATATCCTATTAGTTTCATTGGATTGAAGATAACCTCTTTAAATTAAAATTAAAATTTGAAACTAGGAGTATAATGGAAAACGTTAACAACCGCTAGGGGGACCATAAAGAAAGAGTGGCAAAGTCTACAAGAAAAAAAATGGTGGGTAAATTTCAATTACCACAACTAAATGTGTGGTAAAGTCAAAATACCACTAAATATTATGAATTTATCAATGTTCTTCTTTAATTATATTTTGTATATGTTTGTCTTAGAAAAAACCTATATAAGTTATATGTTCAAATGTTATAAATTAGTGATTTGATTAGTGAAGTTATTGTGTTGGGATGTAAAAATATTTTCGAACAAAATTGGAGGTGTCCCAAAACAAACTATAAAAGTGAGGGTTAAACTGAAAATGGCCGTTTATTATTTGTTTATTTTGATATCAAAATTCTTTGATAATTACTATTTTGTATTTTAAGGGATTAAATTAAGAGTTAGTCAGTGTAAAGTCCCTCAATATTTTGTACATTAATGGTTAGTTCAAACCTTTTTATTTTATTTCAAAATGCCTTCACCATAGAAAACTCACATGCATTCTTTGTTTACTTATCATAAACACTAATAAAAAATTATTTAAAAAAGTAGACAAGAGACTCTTTGTACCATAAAAAATAATGTGGACTAAGAGCGAACATGTACTTAGCCTCGAGGGACTAAACATTAATTGTCTCTTAAATTAAAAGTAATACTCATATGTTTTGGATGAACCATGTTATGGAACGAGGGTATAATAATTTTAAAAAAATTGGAGGGGATAAAACAAAAGTCAGTATAAAAATAAGAAGAAAACACAAAATAACATATAATGATGGCTTTAAAGTCTGATACGTCTGAGTGGTAAATTTTAATAGTCTCCATTTTCTTCATACACTTGTAAGTATATGACTTAGGCTAATGATCTGGGCATTTTTGCCTGATTGTAGGGGAAATGCAAATTTTCTAATGATCTGGGCATTTTTGTCCGATTGTAGGCAAAAATGAAAATTTAACCTTAAGGTTTAGCGTAACTTGAATCGAGATAAATACTTTTAAAAGTTATAAACTTAACCCACGAGTTACATCGAGTGATCAAATCCTAGTCCCCTGTCAGTCTTCCATTTGGAAACTAACAAAAATTAATACGAGTGACTTAAATGACCATCTAGCACTCCAACTAGAAAAAAATAGAAAAATAAATGAAAAAATATATTAAAGATAAAAATAGAGTTTTTTTTAGGGGGGGGGGGAATTACAGAAGAAACAAACTAAATAATGAAACATCCCTCCATTTAATACAGTCTATCATAAACCCTCCACCACCGACCAACTACCTTAACACCATCTCTCCTCCCACAATCGCCAAAACCACCAACCCGGGGCCTATCCACCCCATGCCGGGGTTGGGCGACCGTCCCAGTTCAATTTTAGAAAAAAAATGAGTTTTTTTTGGTAAATATTCAAACTTAGAGGTTACCTCTTATTTTTTACAAAGTACATGCCGTAAATGTGTAATAAATTAAAAAAAAACGTTATAACAAACACATTAACTTATTATCTTCTTCTCTCGAGACCCACTGTCTGCTCCCCACCCACCCCAACCATTGACGATTCGTCTCTCTGCCCCCACCTGGACTGCATCGTTCCTCTCTCCCCCCCGCTCGGACTGCATCATCCCTTACCTCTCACCCCCCGCCTGCATCCTCACCTCACCCTGCCTGCATCCTCAGTCCTCACCTCCCCCCGCCTTGCTCGCTTCTGCCTTAGGCCTTGCTGCTGCTGTCGGAAGTAGAGGCAGAGCTCCCTCATCTCACTACAGACTACAGAACAGAGAAGAGGTATAATCTTATACGTGTTTATTCATATGTGCATATTATTTATATGTGTTTGTTTATAATACGCGCTTAAATTTATAATGAATATTAAAATTAAAATCCCTAGAATCTATTAGTCTGAAATTAAATTTATAATGTATGGTTTTAGTCTCAAATTAAATTAAATTAAATTAAAATTAAAATTTATAATGAAACAAATCAATCTATGAAACAAATAAATTATAATGAAATTAAAATTTATAATTTATAATGAATGTTGATTTGTTCCATAAATACAAACTAATAGATTATAAATTTAATCTATGAATATTGCAATCATTACTTCAGATTAATAACTTTAATTTATAAATTTAAATTTAAAAATTTAAATTTAGTTTTTTAAATTTATATAGAATAGATTATAAATTTTTTATACAGAATTAATCTATGAACAATTTAAATTTTTTATACAAAATTAATCTATGAATAATTTAAATTTTTTTGTTCCATAGATTGATTTGTATTTATGGTTTCTATAAATTGTTCCATAATTTTTTTTATTATTTATGGAACAATTTTAATTTAATTTAATTTAATTTCAGACTAAAAGCATACATTATAAATTAAATTAAATTAAATTAAATTAAATTAAATTAAATTAAATTAAATTAAAATTGTTCCATAGACTAAAAGCATAGACAAATCAATCTATGAAATAAAAAAATTACAATCACTACTTCAGATTAATAACATTGCAGATGGAAGTAAGTAATTGGTAATTGATTATGCAAAGTTTCAGAAACAACAATTTTTTCGTCAAATTGGTTTTGTTGGAGCGATGTTATCAATTTGTGATTTATTTTTTATTTTTGCGTTGGGCTGGTGGTGGGCTGGTGGCCACCGATGATGGTGGTTGATAGTTTATTTGGTGTACGTGAGAGAATTCTTGTAATATTATAATTTATTAATTTTTAAACTGTTTTGAAGTTTGTTTTCTATTTTTGAGGTTTTTAAATATATATATATATATATATATTTTATTTTTGTCTTTGACATTATTGTTGGACAATTTTTTCGTTATGGGCTTTTTAAAAACATGTGTGGCTTGTTCATTGGTCCAGCTGGATTGACGGGTGGCCATTTAAGTAGCTCGTATTGACTTTCATTAATTTTCTGAAGGAAAGATTGGCCGAAGGTTATAATTGAATCATTAAATGTACATTAAAATTAAGTTTATAACTTTTGAAAATATTGACATGTATTTCAAATATCCAAAAAAAAACATAATTAAATTTGCATTTTTTCTAAGATAAATTAGTCAAAACTTTATGTAAATAATAATTCAAAATGTTCAAAAGGTTGAAGGTAGTCTAAATAACTCAACCAAGTATACTAGTTGCTTTCCGATTCTGATGTTCAAATGGTACCTTAATATGATATTGATGATAGTTTGTATCATTTGCATTGCACCAATAGTTTTGTTATTTTATCATCCAATCTCTATACTACTATAAAATGCTATATAAGCATTTAACATTCCTCACCAACAAGCTGTCCACGTATGCAAACTATGAAAGTAAAAATCAGAAGGGGCGCCTACAACGTTTTAATTCGTATTCCCTCTTGAGTTGTCCAAGTGGACAACGCTCAAACATAGGCGTCTCCTCTCATTTTGTCCGTTCATTTATTCTTTCTATAACCTCTTTATAATAACTTTCATATTCCGAAGAAAACCCATAGCTTACCCATCCATTCTTCCGTCATCTCCTTCTCTATGGAAAAAACCCTCAATCAAACCTTTTGAAACTCGAATTAATGACTTGAACCTCCAAATCCCAAATCTAATGAAATCAAACCTTGGCCACACTCAATCAAACTTAATCTCACCACATCGCACCCTAAAAACCTATATCATAGCCAATAACAATTTTATTCTTTGATTTTCAATGACAGTGTTCAAAGGAGAAGAATTTTTTAATGAACGGTTCTATACAAACGCAGGGAAGAGAAATGAAATGTTGACAGGTAAATTTTCTTAGTCTAAAAATTATGGAGAACTAAATTCCATCTTTCCTTAAGTTGTTTTCTCTCTCTTGAATCTGGTGGCTTCTTCTCCCCCATTATTTCATAAAAGGTTTGTGTTTCTAATTTAAATTATTTATCAAACCATATATATTTATCAAACCATATAGTTAAGGTTGAGGGGTTAAGGCATGAGCTTGGGTATGGGGTTCGGGTAAAAGGGTATGGTGGGTTCTGGGTTGATTGTTGAGGCTTGAGGGGCGGGTTCGCCGGAGTCCGTGTTTAGAAGCTGTAGCAGGTGGATGGATTGAAGGTCGGTTGAAATGGGTTTGGGAGTATGGGTGGTGACAGGGGGTAAGTCGGGTACGGTTCGCGGGTTGAGCAGGTGGGTATGATAGTATGAGTTTGAGCTTTTGGTTATGGTAATAATGGAGGAGAGAGAATGAGTGGTTTCATGGGGAAGATGATGAGGGGTAGTTTGTGTGCAGTGAGGTGTATGGTAGTTAGGTGTGTGGGTTAGGGAGGTTAGTTATTTTTGTGTGTGTTTAAATTTGCACCTTATTAAAAATAATAAAACTACCTAATCTAAAAAAAACTAAAACTAATAAAAATAAAAATAAAATCCTAATTGATAATAAAAAGACTAAAAATAAAATAATATTAATAAACCTAATCTAATTAAAATAAAATATAATAAAACTGACTAATAAAAAAACTAAAACTTATAAAAATAAAAATAAAACGCGGTATTTAAGTGATTCTTTTCTGCTACGGTTACAGTTACGGTGGCCAAGGTTTAGTTTTTTTTTGGTTGTTCTCCAAGATTAAGGGATTCTTTTCTGCTACTTTTTTAAAAGAATCTATAATATTTGTAAGACTTTTTGTTTCAATCATCCCGCTGTATATAAGATTCAAAGCAATTCTAAGGGTATATGGCCATAAAAAAAGGATGCCTTTCCTTTTACACGATCCCTTAGTATTTTTCCATTTTACCAGCTTCTAATGAATATAATTGACTTGTTCATAACAATTTTTCTTTGAAAAAGTTGAAAAAAAACGTTGACTGATATGGACTATGTTGTCTTCCATGCTACCATCAACACAACCGAGGACAGAGCATATTTGGTATGTATATTTTCGTGTTATAAAATGCCGTGGACCCTATTTTATCCATTGTATGTGGAAACTTAAACTGACGTGTATTATTTACGAAGGGATGCAATGAGGTTTTGTTGAATTTTTTGAGATTTGCAAAGAATTTGACTCAAATTAGTGTCATAGTTGTAGACAAATTTGGTTAACTACAAAAAAATGAATAATAATTGAAAGGGTGATAATAGTTTTTGGGGGGCCAACTAATATCGGTAATAATTTATAGGAATTTGCATTTAATTATAGTTTTGCGCAAAAAAATAAAAAATAAAAATGGGTAATGAAGCTTGAACTTTCGTCTTAATTGTGCAGTTAATTTACTAAATTTGTTTATTTTTGTTTTAGGAGTTTTTCATTAGGCACAGAGATGGAACCCCAATTCAGAAGCTGAAAAATGTCGCATGATTATCTGTCTACAAGCCGCAATTGAAAGAAGAGCATTCGAGGTATTGTTCTTTTTCACAATTGCCCTTTCTATTCTCTCTCTCTTTCTATCTTCTTTTTTATTCTCTATTGTGTAACTTCGGATCTCAATGAATTAATAGTCATACGGGTATGTTTTGTTCCATTTCACTCTTGAACTAGTTGGTTCTCAATTTTTGGAACCACAACCAAACCTAATGTTTCTCAAATTGGTTTTGGTTTTGGGGTGGCTGTGGTTCTGTCATATTCAGGTACCATAACATATTGATATTACAACTCTCAAATAATAAATGTTTAGATCTGTTTTTTGGTATTTTACTACCATCTAATGAACATTCCAGATTATGTCTCTAATGGGTAATTTTGTGATGATAATGTTGGATCTCTGTTGGGTTGTGAATTTTTTCTGATGTTTTTGAGGGATATATTCTTGCATGAATAACGATTGATTACCAGGGTGTTAACCCCTGAATAGTGCAAGGAGGAAAACATTACCTTTTTTTTCTTTTTAATTGATTTCTCATGTGAAAAGAGTTAAAAATAATAATAAAAATCTTATTGGAATAGGTTTTTTTAATTCTTTTTAAGATTTTTTTAATTATTTTTAACTCATTTAATCCCTCAAACACCCATTTACCCAATATTCTCTTATTTTTAAAGTTATGCGCCAACGACACCCCTTATTTTTAAACTTTTTTTTTTTAATTTTGCAACATTTAAAAAAACCTTTGTATTTCTTAAAACGGTTTAAAGGTTCGCTTTAAAAAAACTATATTAATAAGAGGTTTTTTAAAATTATTTTTAACTCATTTAGTCTCTCAAACACCTATTTACCCAATATTCTCTTATTTTTAAAGGTTCACGCTAGCGACACTCCTTATTTTTTTTTTAAATTTTACAACATTTAAAACAATTTTTGTGTTTCTTGAAATTGTTTAAAGGTCCGCGCTAACGGCACACATTGAATGTTTTTATGTGATGAAGGATTTTTGGGAAGAAAATAAAAAGGCTTGGACTAAACATTAAAATATTTGAGGGACTATTTTGTATATGATCCTTATTTAAAATAACAATTATTTAACCAATATTGTCTTATTTTTAAAGGTCCATGCTAGAGGCATACATTGAGTGTAATATAAAAGTTTTTCTTATTTATGTATTAAACTAATTTTTTATTTTTAAAAACATTTTTTTTAGAAAAATATATATTTTTTTATATTAAAACAGTATTTTCTAACAATTTTTTTTATTTAAAAAAAGCATTCTTTTCTAATAAAACATTTTTTTTAATAAAAAAAGTCAAATAACTCTCTTAAAAACTATGCCATTTTTTCTAAAACACACACACACACCACTTAATAAAATGTTTACTCAATGAGAGAGAGGAGAAAGGGCTCCCTGTACTACCCCGGTGTTAACACCTGAGTAATGTAGCACTACTCTGTCATTGGTTTTTAAGTGAAGTAGCTAAAGATTTTAAATTGGGGCTTCATAAATTTAGGCCCTATTGTAATATGTATTCTGAAAATAGGAGAACAAATGTTTCTTTTATAATTTAGTCCTTATTTTAAAATAAAGTCGCTTGCGTGGACCCACATTCATAAAACGTCAATCAATCACAACAAGCCACGTCAATCGATAATTTGAAAACACGGACTAAAAATCGAAATCAAATGTTTGTTGTCTTATATTTTAAATCCATAAACTACTTGATTCCTTAAACAACACAAGAAACTTTTAACAGTTGGTTCAAGAGTGGGTGAGGTATTTTTATCCCCTTCCCCTGTTGTACGCTTCATTCAATGGAAGGATATTAATTTAATTGTTTATTAAATTTGCAGTTAGTGTGTCAGATGTTTTCAGATCACAAATAATCCGAGTTCTTGTTTTTATTTATCAAATTCATATATTGATGTCGCATGTTTTACATGTTTGGCAATTCCTCGGGTTTGGGTTCGCTTTTGCCGTATAGCGCACGCATTGCGCGGGCTTCCAACTAGTTTTAGATGTAATAATGCATACAAAAAAATTTATAAACTAATGTTCTACCCATTAGTGGCTGAGAGAAGTAGAATGAAAACCTTAGAAGTGTAGTCACATGCCCTTTGCTTAGTGCCATATTAATTTATATAAAAAAATTATACATTTTATTTATAATTCTAAAATTACTCATTTAATACCTAAATATAATTTTGGTGTCTCTTAACACCAGATTGACACGTGGTTTGGCTTTAATATTATTTCCAAATTATATTTCACCTCCCTTTCCTTACACGACCCTCCGCCCGTCTCTCCATATCCCCATTTCGCCTCTCTATTATTCAGTCTCTCATTTCGTTGCTCAGCCCGTCTCTCCAATTCCCCTATAACCTCTCTACTAAGCCGTCTCTCCATTTCCCCATTTCGGTGATATAATAAAATTTGCAACTTTTGACCTTTCTCTTACCCTCCTACATTCGTTATCCGTCTGGATATAAATATGTTTTACTCATTAGAGATATTTCTCACTAATACCTCTACTCTCGAGTTCCATCGGTAATGTTCCTCTACCTCTACGATTTAGATGTGTGTATATGTTGTATTGTTCCTCTACCTCTGCTATTCAGATGTGTGTATATGTTGTTTTTGCTATTCAGATGTGTGAACATCTGTAATGTCATTTTCCCAATTTTGTTGAAAGTGGCAAATTTTTAAAAAAAATTAATGTGGTTCGGCAGTTGCGATAATTTTTTGTTGGATTAATTTTTTTTTTACATTTTTTAATCCTAAAAATTTTGAGATTTTTCTCCTATTTTGTTTGGAGATTCTAATACCTTAAATGTGAACTAAAAATTAAATTACTTCAATGTAATTTTCCGAAATTTGAAAAAATATTCCAAATTATTATTTACAAAAATCTCTGTTTATATGTTTTCCCCTTAAATGAATGTATGTTTTTATATATTAATTTTTACGTCTATTAGGGTTGTCATTTCCCGGGATATTGTTAAATTATCGAAATTTCAGTACTGTGTAAACTCCAAAAAATGAGTATTATGAACATTTTAAAAAAATTTATGTTGTTTTGTTAAAGTCTTTATAATGAAAACATTTTCTTTGACATAACTATTTAAAAAAAATGTTTTGGAAATGTGTTAAAAAAATTGTTTTAATTATTTAAAAAAAAACTTTGTGAAATGTGTTAATACGTTTTTTTATTTAGTGAATTTATGTTTTGTTATATTAATTTTGATGCTTTTTAGGATTGTCATTTCCAGCACCGTGTTGATTTTCACATTATGTGGTTAACAATCATTTGTGTTTGAGAATTGTATTGTAATTTCTATTCAATGTTATGTTTTGTTCAAATTTTATAGCTTAGTGGACTCTGCTTTGGTTATATCAAATTAAATTTATGAGCTGTTTGATTAGATAATAAAAATCAGTTTGGGACATTTTTATATTCTCTAAATTTCATTAGTTTAAAAATACAAGAAAATGAGTATTATGAACATTTTTTAAAATAAATTATGTTTTTCCGTCAAAATCTTTATAAAAATGTTCCTTTGCCATAATTATTTTACCCCCCCCCCCCCCCCCCACACACACACCTTTTGAAATGTGTTAACATTTTATTTTATTTAGTGAAATTATATTCATTATATTATTTTTTCATCTTTTTTAGGATTGTTATTTCCAAGACTATGTTAATAGGGGAAAAATGGCACGAAAAGAGGTAGAAGTCCTAAAGAAGGCATATAAAATTTATGAATCCAAAGACGTTATCGACATTGACAATCCCACACACCGTGAGTTACGTCATCAGTCAAGGCGTAGCACCCGCCAATTAAATGAGTACATGAAGATCTCTAAGAACAAACTGAAGAAAAACATGTGTACAATAAATATTTTCTGTTTTGAAAGCATTGCACAACGTTCCCTCTATTGCAGCATATGATCGAGAAGGGAATATAGTTAATTCTAAGAGAACTAAGGAGAGGAAGAAACGTATTTTTTTGGATTTGTTCTCTCGGTTGAAAGAGCTATTGAAGGTGGTGACCCACAACGAACAGACATTGAATTCGTTGATGTCGACATTTTATCTGAAGATAATGAAACATCAGAAAATGATCTCGAGAATGAAGATCCTTCAGTTGATGATGAATCCCTATATATGGAGGACTCTCCTTAATATGACTTATAACTATTCCCTTGTTTCAAATAAGTGTTGAGAAATAAGTACCGTTCAATTTTAGTTTATTGTAATGTTAATCCAATAGGATTTACTCTGGATGATTCAATTATTGCACTTTCTCAATTAGAATAATGTTATCTATAGTGTTCTGAATAATAAAATTTTCTCCACTTCATTCGATGTGAAATGTTCTCTATTATTATATTTAATCATTTACTGTAATCCTAACGTGTTACGATTCATAATATTTAATTGTTGGTAACACATTTTATTACATTTATAATCTTATTGATATATATAAATATGTACTAACTTTTAAGTTAAAATGTTGAACGTTGCATTGAATATACCAAAATTGACTTTTATTTATGTTGTCATCAATGTATTAACCACACACTGCTATCAAACATGTATTTTTGAAACAATACTAAGAGTTATATAATTTTAATCTACCATGAAATCATTTTCTAATAAGCTTCAGACGTTTGCACTTTATCATTGTCATAGGGAATTCCAACAAGCATTTGAGGTTGTATCCTACAAAGAATTCACATCTACAGGTAATCTAATCTATATCTGTAATTATTTCTTTATTTCCCATCACAATTACATCATGACATCTATTTGAGATAGACTTATAGATATATCTCACAATATTCATTATCTCAAAACTGTATTTTCATTGGTCAAGTTCACAAATATTTGTCCGCTGCATTTCAAATTTTCTTACACCGAATGCCATCTCTAGCCTTTGTAAACATATTCTTACCATTGCTTGGATTCCATATTGAGAATTATATTTTTATTAGTACTAATGAGTTCTCTCAATTAAATTTAATTAATATTTTTTATATATTTATAAGGAAATTTGTAAATACATTTTTTTCATCCAGTTCGAGGAAATGATATACTTTCCAATGCTTTTATATTATCTAAAATATGAATATTTACTAAACAATGTTGGTAGTACCTTATATTCTCTCACAAATTAGTTCATTGAAGATCTTGATATCGTATAACATTGTATATACATCGATATTTTTTTTAAACATTTGTGAATAAAGAAATTAACTTCATATGATTGTAAGAATCAACCCAACCTTATTAATTACCATCATTTAATTGGGATAATATGTCTAAATAAATACAAGATTAACCTTTTGTTCATTTTACTCAACTACTGCTCATTTTATTGTTAACATTTTTCTAATTTTCCTTTGTCATTTGTAACACCCCGTGCGCCCGAAAAGACACACGACGTGCTACTGCAATAAAACTAAGCTAAAACCATCCAAAGTAAGTATAGAGCATCTAAATTTCTGCAATTTAAAATACAACAAGTCTACAATTCTTCTATTTCCACCATAATGATTACAATAACGTTTCTCTCAAATACAAAATTCTCCAACTAAAATTACACCACTAGTTTATACATCAAAAATAAATCTTCCCAAAATATTTCTCCAAAATAGCCCATAGCATCCCAATCCACACTAACCTGCCAATTACAAGAAAATACGAGGAAGTACACAATATGACAGGAATATATGCTTAAAAATAATTATCACGATGAATAAATTACAACAATATGAATCACACATACAAATCAAATGCAATACTCAATCATTATATCAATATTAATTTCTCAACAACACATCAATGAGTCACCAGGCCTCACCTCATCGTGCCTATGCATTCTCAAGCATATCCGAATTTTTGGACTATTGGCGGGTGCTCATCCTCCGTGCCATATAAAAATCTCATGATACGATGCACAAATCACAATATAATATATCACAATGAATCAAAATAATAGATTCCAACAATTTTTTTCCCAAATGAATCACAATTCAATATGAGTGCAATCAACGCAGAAATACAAACGGAATACTCTTGAGAGAATTTAGGTGCATATTGTGTAAGTCTCATACCTCAAAATCATCACATGAATCACCACATAATTTTAGCCTCTAAATCTGATCGCACCATCACGTTCCTCTCGCGAAAATAATTAACACACGTTCTAGCCCCAACATGAGATAATCCCAAATAGGCCTCCAAATCTATGGTTGAACATTAAATAAAATAGGGCTAGGGTTTGTATATAGAGGAAGAGAAAATATATAGGATACTTCATTTTTTAATGATGATAAAAG
Organism: Sambucus nigra; assembly: GCA_949130495.1. Lineage (NCBI taxonomy): Eukaryota > Viridiplantae > Streptophyta > Magnoliopsida > Dipsacales > Adoxaceae > Sambucus > Sambucus nigra. Next base: position 332,563,626 of record OX422216.1, read on the forward strand.
TTGGTTTACAAATGGTTACCCACGACCTCTTTAAATAAGGGGAAAAGAGAATTTTAAAAGACTCCAACTCTTGAAAACAAATCTACCGACTCAAATCAAGGCATAGTCGATCGAGCGACTCTCAGGGTCGATCGATCGACCCTACAAATCAGGCAACAGTTCCCCCACAAAATGCCTATAAGGCAAAAATAATTAAAAACTCCATTAAAAATCCGTTTGAAATCCGATTTCAATTCCGCTTAAAGTTTTATTCTTCTAAAATCATTACCAACATATTTAACCAATAAAAATTATTAAATCCAAAATTTTATTTTTTTCGAATTTTCCAAAATTAATTTAAAATTACCCATTTAAAAATCCGGGTTGTTACATCATCCTCTTCGAAAAACTTTATTTCGCATTTGATTTGAATTTTAATTCTAATTACATATAAATGTGCTTTAAGTTGATAGATAATCCCGATCACGGTCGGCTTGCTAGATTCCAAAGGCGTATGCCTATGCTTAATATACGTAACAGAGTTTCTGGATCCTTCATTTCTCATAGTCCACCTATAATGATGCACCGCCCAACCACTACTCCTGCAAACCTTTGTCCATTTCTTACCCAAATTCCATTCATTCTTATATGAATTTAAAATCAAGAACCGTTTCTCGATCAATTGTAAATGAAGACGGTAGCGTTACTTCATCAACAAGAGTTCTTAATGCATCACCTAATACCGTGTATGGAAACTATAGTGGATACACCATTGACACCGTAAGAGATAAAGTTGCGAGAGTTAACGAGATTCGTAATACATATATTCTTTAAGGATTTTATTTATTCAATTTATTGTTATTACTTTAACAATTGAATGTTTATTCCTATAAAAAGCATATAATTCTTGATTTACATTTTGTAATCACCTAATGTAGAATGTCATCAACCTATTCAAAGGAGAAATATACAGTAAAATAATCGCCCCCTGCACTCAAGTAATATTACCATATAAAAATAATATATTATATTCAACAAAAATCCTCAATGGCATGATATTCAATATCTATATCTTATTTTAGAAAAATTCATAGTTGCGTGGAATTTTGGTGGGCCAACTTATAACTGTGAGCATTGTGGCTCCATTATGTGGTATGAAGATCATAGTGAGAAACATATACGGCGCAAAAATATAAAGTTCTCCATGTGTTGTCGAGAAGAAAAGATAAAATTTCCATCTCTCAAACAACATCCAGCATTCCTAAATAGTCTGTTAAACTCTTTCGTAGGAAGAAAAGTTGTCGCATTCTGTGATAATATTCGGGCATATAACTCCATGTTTGCCTTCACATCAATGGGTGGAAAGGTAGACAAAATGATAAACAATGGAAATGGATCTTATGTCTATCGCATTTCAGGACCAAATTATCATAAAATTGGTTCCCTTCTACCCTTAAATGGAGAGTCACAAAATTTTCACAGCTTTATATTTATGACACTGATAACGAAGTTCCCAATAGGCTACGAGCATTCCATGGAGATGGTCCATCATCGAATTTAGACACTAAGATTGTTGAAGGTCTAATCGAAATTTTTTACACACAAAATGTATTAACCAAAGCTTTTCGGATGGCGCGTGACCATTTCAAGGAAGAAGATTTTACAGATGTATGTATAAGAATATTCGGAGATCGATTGAGAAAATCATTTGTCAACAACTTACCTTATGCGCCAGAGGTTGATGCGCTTATTGTTAGAGACCTCCAAAACTTTCATACAAAGAGAGATATAACTGTGGAACATAGATCAGAGGGATTACAACGAATCAGTGAGATTCATCCATCTTTTATGGCCATGCAATATCCCTTGCTCTTTTCATATGAAGAGGATGACTTCCATCTCGATATTACATACTTGAAAAATCAAGGTTGACTAAAAACCAAAAGAAATTCTGTTACAATGCGTGAATTTTATGCTTATAGATTACAACGGAGGATGAACGAAGCCCAAACTCTCCAACTTTCAGGACAGTTATTCCAGCAATTTATAGTTAATGCATAGACTTGCATCGAGTCAGAGAGATTACGATGGATCAGATCAAATCAGACCCAGTTAAGATCTGAACTCTATGAAGGCTTAAAGGATGAAGTTCTACAGGGACATACAAAACCTGCCTCTGTCGGAAAATGCATCGTCCTACTCTCTAGTTTCATAAGTGGTGCACGATATATTGCCCAAAATTTCCAAGATGCTATGGCAATATGTAGATGGGTAGAAAACTCTGATTTTTTTATTACATTTACTACAAATCCCAAATGGCCAGAAATTCAATCTTTCCTAGACTTAACACCAGTTCAAAATCCTAGAGAAAGACCAGATATTGTCATAAAGGTCTTTAAAATACAACTTGATCAACTAATGAGGGATTTAACAGATGGCCAACATTTTGGTCCTATTATGGCAGGTTAGTACATGCTTACATCTTATCATCGAGCATATTTTTAGTACTTATACCTCTTTATAAACTTATTTATTACAGTTATGATATTACATATCAAAATCTTCAAATTGCTTGCAGCCATCTACACAATTGAGTTTCAAAAGAGAGGCCTACCTCATGCACATGTATTACTCTTTCTCTAATCTTCTTATAAGAATAAAACTCCAAATTAGATTAACGACATCAACTCGGCAGAGTTACCTGATTGCATAATAAATCCAGTTGGGTATGCATCCGTTGGTCAATTTATGATGCACGGTCCACGTGGGTACGCTAATCCTTCTTCACTATGTATGGGAAAAAAAGGTTGCTCCAAACACTTCCCTCGGCCTTTTACCAATGAAACAACAATTGATGATAGAGGATTACCGATGTATTGAAGAAGAGATGATTCCAAATTCTTCGAGAAAAGTAGGGGGAAGCTGGATAATAGGTTTGTTGTACCACACAATGTTGACTTGATTGTTATATACCAAGCACATATAAATGTTTAATGGTGTAACAGATCAAGGTCTATAAAATACATTTTTAAGTACATTAACAAGGGTCCAAATAGAATAAGAATGGTCTTATAAGAGAACATTACACGTAGCAATCAAAATGGGACAGAGAAAATAAGGGAAATTAATGAAATACGTACATTTCTCAATTTTTGTTATCTATCAGCCTCTGAAGTGTGTTGGAGAATTTTTGAGTTTGACATTCAGTATCTAAGTGTAGGTCTCGAGCATCTGGCTTTGCATCTTTCGAATGAACAAGTTGTTACCTTTACAGATTCTGCTAGACTAGATAATTTTGAATCGATGTCAACAAAACTATGTTCACGAAATGGATGAGAACTAATTCAGTTCAAGATGACGCAATAAAGTTAAAGAACGTAGATTTACCCAAGAAATGGACATGGAAAGCATAATACAAGGAGTGGAAATGACATGAATATGGACTATTTATTGGACGCATTAATTTCATTAATCTAACAGTAGGCGAGTTGTTCTACCTTCAAATGTTATCTAACATTATAAAGGAGACAAGGAACTTTGAAGAAATGAGAACAATCAATGGAGTGATGTAGCTGACTTTTAAAGCAGCTTGTTATTCACTTGGCTTACTAGATAAAGACAAAGAATGTTATGACGTAATACATCAAACATCGCAATGGTCAACGGGTGCACAGTTACAAAATCTTTTTGTCACCCTTTTTCTCTTTTGTGAGGTATCAGATCCTTTAGAGCTTTGGGAAAAAAATTAAGAATTACTGTCTGATGACATTTTGTATCGTTAAAGAAAGATACTCAATTTCAATAATCTAACACTTACAGATGAGAAAATAAAGAATTATAGTCTGTATGAAATCGAGAAACTATTGGCCAAGAGCAACAAGTCTCTAAAGTATTTTCCACTTTACCCATCCCAAATCGTACACTAATCCATGAATTGAACACTAGATTGATCACAGAAGAACTCTCATATGATGTTGATCAACTATTATGCGATCATGTGAATCTACATAAAGGACTGAATAATAAACAAGAATCTATTTATAATTTTGTGATCCAGTCATGTATCGAAGATAAATGTGGATTATTTTTTATGTACGGCACCGGAGGCACTAGGAAAACATATTTATACAAGACAATTATTTCACGATTAAGGTCAGAGGGAAAAATTATGCTAGCTGTTACATCTTCTGGAATTGCATCACTGTTATTACCTGGAGGAAGAACAACCCATTCTCGTTTTGTAATTCCAATCAATTTAAGAGAGAACTCAACCTGTGAGATCCGCCAAGGTACCCAACTAGCAAAGCTAATAAAAAGAACCACGTTGATCATTTAGGATGAGGCCCTAATGAACCATCGCCACACTTTTGAGGCCGTTGATAAGTCACTCAGAGATTTTCTAAGGTTCAATGACCGTTTTCAAATGACAACGTGTTTGGAGGGAAAACCGTTTTACTTGGGGGTCATTTTAGGAAAACTTTTCCTATTATAGCAAGGGGAAGCAGATAGGACATTATAAATGCTTCAATTAATAAGTCCTACATTTGGGAGTTGTGCTATATCTTCTTCCTAAAAAAGAACATACGTATTCAAGATTCAACTGAACTTAGTGATTGGATCCTCGCTCTAGGAGATGGATATTTGCCCACTTCCTGAATGGGAGACGAAAGCAAACCTGATTGGATAGACATACCTGATGATATGCTTATCCCATTCATTGATGATCCCATTGGCAGTATAGTTCAATCAACATATCTAGACTTATGTAACAGCTATACCAATAGTAACTACTTAACTTCGGGAGGGATTCTAACTTCCAGAAATGAAACAGTGGATGAAATCAATTTGTATATTATGGACCTACTTCCCGAAGAGTAAAAAACTTTTCTCAGTTCTGATTCACTTTGTAAAGCTTCTGGGAATTTTTTCGATCAAGAAATTCTCTACCCTATTGAGTTTCTTAACACATTTACATTCCCGGGCCACCCAAACCATGAATTGAACTTAAAAAATTGGAATACCGATAATTTTGTTACGAAATATAAATCAAAGTGCAGGACTTTGTAACTGCACAAGGTTGATAATACCCAAATTTCAACGTTAGTTATTGAAGGGAAAATAATCACCGGGTCAAACATTAGCGAAAAGGTATTTATTCCCAGGATCATTATGAGTGATTCAGAGCCTAAAGGGACTTTCATTTTGAAATGACGTCAACTACATGTACGACTATCATTCTTCATGACAATCAATAAGAGCCAAGGCCAAACTCTACAAAATGTTGGAGTTTATTTACCGCATCTAGTATTTAGCCATGGACAACTTTACATCCTGGCATCTCAAGTAACTTCACGTTATGGTTCGTAATATTGTTAGATAATTTTGATCAATACACCAAGATAAAAAAATGTGGTCTTCAAAGAAGTGTTCGATTCATTAAATAAAAGTATGTTAAATATTATTGAAACATGAAAATTAATTCCATATTTCTCACTTCTAAACTTAATCATTAACAAAGCTGCTACTTTTTTCAGTCACAGGGCAGTCAACATGTACATAATGAGCAAGGTGACATTAATTAAGGACCTTTAAAAGGAGGTAATTGATTGGACAATTCAGGTTTGGGTTTCAAGAAAATGGAAACCTCGTAATACCAAAGCAAACAATGAAGTCATGAGCACTGACCTGATACTACTTGACGAGAATGTAGTAACTCTGTATATCTCTAACCTATATAAATTCATATACTATAAAAAATATCACTTAGACACATTCATTTATTTTGAAAGGGAGATCACATCCATGCTTTCATAAGGAAAAAATTAATTGAACAATTTGAACTATTACTGGATGAGGGAGAAATTTACACAATATCTACATTCATCGTTATGGATAAAAAGACTAACTACAAGGTGGTGACACACAAATACATGATCTACTTCTTACCCAACACCTTCATCAAACCAATTCGTACGAATTACCCCAACATTAGGAGGCATCAATTTGAAATCCTTTATTTCCACCAAGCCTCATCAAGGACAGACAACATCCAACTATCCGGTAAGAATTAAATACTTTATATCGATACTAACCAAAATGAAAAACTAAAATTTAAATTGAACTAAATTATAACTTCTTGCTCTAAACAAATGTAATGGGAGTATTAATCAGCATGAGCGATATCGAAGATCAATTAGCTAGGGGAAATGTGATTAAGAAAAGGGTTATTCAGCTACAAGACCAAAGGTAAATGATTTTTACGTATCTTAGTACGTTAATGTAATTGCATTTGTAAATACATATGTTTAATAAAATATTCAAATACAGCGATGCAAAGCTACAAATTACATTGTGGGAAGATAATTCACATGGTTTGGATGGTGATATTTAAAAAAACATATCATCACCTATCATTATACTTGTTTCATCCTCAACAGTGAAGTTAGTCCAAGGTAAAATTCCTGTGGGCATATATATTTTAAACACGTATTTATCTGTGATAATCATTTACGTAATTCATTCTAAATGTTCATTATAAGTCAAAAATTGTTTACTCTTACAATCCTTAAATATATTTAATTATTTTTGCACAGAAACTCAATTTTATTCCCCACATCATTGTTTCAATCTATTAAACAAATAATACAATTAATAATATTCTCAATTATAATATTTAAAGGAAATTACTCGCTATCTACCACAAATGGAAGAAACGTTTATATTAATCCAGACATACCAGAAGTTTCATCATTAAAGGAACATTAACACATTATACATTTATACTGCCAAATCTACATTTATTATAAAATTGCGAATAATGTGTTAACGTTGACACATTATACTGCCAAATCTACATTTATTATAAAATTGTCCCTATTAAAAACATTGAAATTTTGTTACAGTGCTCAGATTACATCTATAGACGTCACCAAAATGCCTCCAACAACTGAACAAGAAGCAGAGTTAAAATCAATTGCAGAGATTTTGTACATCTCATCAAGTACACAACAGGAGGTATTCAAATTTACGTAATTATTCAACAACATTCATTACTTAATAAATACTCATATTACAGCAAAAAACTAATATACAATCAATATGTAGCTAATGTTCATTTCATGGAAAGAGAAAATCATCAACGTCGATACATAATATGGTTGGTTCTACTTATCATGATAAAAAGTGTACCCCACTGTTTGCAACATTTTGGTGCGACCATTGCAATATTGAGCCAAAATTTCAGAAACCAAGGTAAGAATTATGATATATTAACAATTATTAACAAAAAACTCAATTTAATTATATTTTTCACCAACGCAGGTATCGATTGAGTGTCAAAGTCGAGGACACAACAGGGATAACAACTTTTGTCATTTTTGATAACGAAGCATATAAGAACCTTCATATCCCCGTCACACAGCTACGCACATCATTTGAAAGGGTAATAACATATATGTAACAACATACAATTTCAATTTATAGTTGTTAAATTAATCAACCAATCAATAATATAGGAATAAGATATTTATAAAATAGCCACATTGATCAATAATATAGTGGGTAAGACATATAACTTCAAAATCAAGGTTGACAATTACAATTTGAAGCGTGGGTCACGTTCCTACACAGTGAGAAAAATCTTCGAGGAAGACATATTCATGACTGATTATCCATCAATAATGTTTCACTCACAGGTAAATAAACAATATTTACAACAAAATTTCCTTTTAATGATAAAAATAAATTTTATACTTATACATTTCACTAAACAGGGACAAAAGAGAACATTGACATCATCATCAAGTATGTCCAATGACTATATAGACCTCAACACAAATTCTCATAATAAAAAATACAAACGTCCATGACACACCCCAAACCAGTTACTTATAATTAAGTTTGAAAGTGAAAGTGAGTCAAATCATAATTACCTTAACCAAACCATAATCATTAGTATCCTTTTTCAATTATTAACATGAATCAATAAAACTAAAACCTTAGACAACTTTAAGGTAATTAGTCTTATTCAAACTTACTAAAGATAAGTGGGCTTAAATTACCCCATTTACGTTTGACCAAAATCATAGTTTTATGCATCCCTTGTTAACCGCACCGACCTACTAGATTTGGCAGTGATATCACAATACCTGAAAAACATAAACATAGGAACCATTACGAAAATAGCTCAGTAAATGCATCACTACTACACTATTGCATAAAATTAACTGCAATAAATCATATCCTCGTGATGATATATGCATACTTATCCGGCCCATTCATAAAAATTACCAATTATATACTTATCTATCTTATTCATAAAGAATTACCAATTATATACTTATCCGGTTCATTCATAAAGAATGACCAATTATATACTTATCCAGCTCATTCATAAAGAATGACCAATTTATCCGAATCATGAATCACGTATCCTGTCTGCAATAGACATTCTCCCCCATTCCTGGTCGAGGAGTAACCCCTTGTCTTTAATAGACAAATCTCCCCCATTTCGAGTCAGGGAGTAACCTCCCATTTTGATAAGACGAAATGAACAAATTCATATTGAATATTATTCTGATCATATCCGTAACCATGTATAATACATCTTACCAGTGAGTGATATTCAGATCGTATCCATAAGCATATGTAATACATCTTACCCGTGAGTGATATTCAGATCATATCTATAACCATGTTTAATACATATGGCCGATGAATGATATTCAAATCATCTCCATAACCATGTATAATACATCTCTTTCCAGTGAGTACACTCACCTTAGCCACTTCATGTGTTTTTCCCGTGCCTTTGTATGGAACTTGTTCAACCGATTCTTCTTCCCTTTCACATATAAATTCTTATAATATTAGTATCATCATAATGATATTAAAAATCTAAAGAATAACTTAAACTTAACCCAATTCATAAGCATCATATAATCCCATTCAAATCATATATCGTAAATGAAGTCCAATCTAACTTCATAGTAAGATATTTACCATACCCAAATCATAGGCCAAATATATTTCAATTTCTTATTATTAGTTTAATCCTTGTCATTTCAAGTTTCCTAGATCAAGATATGCCCATTTCTTTGCTACATAGCAAATCTGCCCTATAGGCTCCTTTATCGTTCAGTCAACTTCTAAGAATTTTCATAATTTTTCTGTGTGATAAATTTATATGATGTTTAACCCAACATCAAAAAACGTATTTAAAAATATAAAGTTAAAGTTTCATATTTTTTAAGGTTCATTTGCTATGTCAAGCAAAACATCGAACACATGGTGTGCATACTTACTCTTTTGGGGCAGATTTTATACCTGGACTTCAACCTATCACCAGAGATTCATTTCTTGGTATTTTCATATAATATTCGGATATATTATACATATATGAGTCTATTTTCATCTCCAACTAGAATTATTGATTTCTAATAAATATACAAAAAGTTATAGAAGTTTGAATACATAAGGTTTCCAATCGAAGCAATATACATGATTTACACGTTCGACTTTGCTTAAACTTGCATCTATCCGTACATCTACATGAAGGCATGAAATTTAAATAAACAATCAATGATTTCTATCATTTCAATCAATAATACCAAAATAATAACAAGATTTATGCATAGAATTACCTTAGGGACATTTTTGTAATTTCCTATGGATTTTTATCACTTTTTCTCCTCACTTTCTACTTCCTGATTCTTTCTCCTCAAGCCAAACTCTCTCATGAATGATTTTAGCTGAAGGAGGAGGTCATTTCAAGGTTTTAAAGTCGGCATAAGTCACCTCCCCTTAGTCCAATCAAAATATGACATGTGTCGCCATATAAGACAAAATATCCTTTAAAGCTAAATGACTACTTTACCCCTTGTTCGTAATTTAAGCATAACTCCTTCCTCGAACCTTTGTTTTACACTATGTTTATTGTGTTACAAAATTAACTCATATATCTACAACTATCATGTTTTAACATCAAGTCAATTATCATATTATAGTGGCCAAAACTAGTCCCGAACTTGAACATTCCTACCGAAGACTTCACAAATTTGTGTTTGTGACTAATTCAATATTTCATAAGTTATGGAGGTGGGATTCTAATAACACATTATACCCATTCCATATGGAAAGCATGATTTAAACATGGTTTATCATAATCATATCCGATTCATCACAGTCTAGATGAAGAGTAAGTATTTATTTGTCCAAAATCTTTAAAATCAATTACGTAATCAAATTAATTTAGAAAAATTGACACTAAATTTAACTTTAATATTTTATTCTATTTGGCAGTCACCATTCTCTCGAATCGACTTAGAGAGTACAATTCATCCATTTCAAGAAAAAGACATTCATGGACGATCTAATTCAATTTGTTACCGAATTACTGCGATTCAGGACACTTTACGCATTCTCATTACAATAATTTAATACTATATTGCAGAACATATTGAGTCATTTTATTTAACTGCTTGGGATCTCTTCAATTCATCCAGTTGGTGCTATTAATTAGAATATATTGAATATTAGATATTTTCATTTCACGTGTCTATATGTTTACATGAAGGTGAAACATTGAAGACTCAAAACAAGTTATGAGATAGAATGACTTCATGTTTTATTCTAACTTACGACCTTTTAACTTTCTTTTTATAGATGTAATGGAATGACGAAAAAAGGAAATATACATTATTCTTTACAGGAAGAAGATACATTGAAGATTAAAGCAAAAGTTTTCTGTCTAGATATAACTTAATCACTCCATCCAAAATCAAAAGTCATACTATTATTTTTCAGAAATCTAAAATTATTCAACAACTTTCCATTTTTACACATAATCGAAGAACAAAATTTTACATTCATTAAAAAGTTTAGCTCTTCAGCATTGATTAAATGTACCATTTATTTACAGAACAAATAAAAAAAGACTCTTAATTTTGAATGGAAAACCTTTTTTAACTCCGCCAATACAGGTTTTCTTTTTGTATTGTTGGTCCCAAACCCGGGTAAAGGAGGAGCGGATTAAGTTGTTTGCAAGTCATTTAAACTATAATTGAATGTAATCATTTAATATAAAAAGACTAAAACTATAGATGTTTATCTTTACAAACACAATACTGAGTGATTTACTCATTCAAATTATAAAACCTCTACCCATATACACGCATTCACGAAATTAATTCTAGTAGCGCAATTGAAAAAAAGGGACAATCATTATACCGGCCTTCATATGTTGTGATACAATAGAAGGCCTATTTACAACAGAAGGACTTACTCAGGAAGAAGACTTCTCTCATAAACTTTCAGTGGTAATTGGTTCTGTTATTAGTACTTAATAATATCTTTCAAACTGGTATCTTTACTCATTTATATTGTTTTTCTTTCCAATGAGGATTTTGATGCTTTATTTACTTACACATGAAATAATACAGTTATAGCTCAAGGCAGAAACTTTATTCCAAATCGCTAAACTTATATCAACTTCAGACTCAATCGTAAGCAGCCATTAAGAGAGTTTTAAATCTAAGCATCACACAGGCCTATACAATATTCCTCATGGTTTTTGGATTGGTGATGGATATTTTGTAGTGAAGACGTTGGTGTCATTGATAAGATACTTTACAGTTGTATTATATTAAAATAATTTAATTCTTTTTTTTCTGTAAAGTGAAATTAAAATCTTATATTACTGTTCTTGGGTTATAATCCATATGTTTAATATGACTACATGACTTTGTGACACATAAACTTATATTACTGTTCTCATTCAGTTTCGAATTTGCATCTGTCCCACTCGAAATTTAACATGTGGCATACCATATTGCAGTACCAAATTCATAATACTGCTACATCCTTTTATATGTATATTTATGTTTCTAATTTTTAGTGGATGTAATCATAACTATGTCGCCCATTGGATGCAATGTATGCCTATCGACTTCAATTTATGACTTAATGAATGTCTTTAATCATCCATGCGCGTCTTACGAATACTTCGACGACATAACATCTAATTCTATCCTTAACTGATTTTACACTATGATTCATACAATTTATGTTTTAACTGTCATAGGTTTGCAATATCAGTTGAAATTCTATCCAACAAAGACTCAACAATTCCAGGTAATTTATTTATGTTTTATGTGACATCCCGCTTATTAAAATAAGAGGTGTCCAACACGATACTCCAATAAATACAGAAATTATAGATGGTCCATTCTTAGCATCATTGTCGTGAAAATAATAGTACGAGATAACCACCAATTATTTTAGAAAACGGATGTCATAATAATTTGCAAGTTTAATAAAAACCATCTCGACAATCCAATTTGAAAAGAACGTGGATAAACATGTAAAACATGTAACAGATTATAACCATTCCTCAAAATAATAATCGAATAAGCCGTCGGTTAACAGACGAATACAAACAGGTTACATCAAGTATTATAGTTAAATACAAACAATATAAGTATAATTACAAAACTTGGGAAACACGCTCAAATGTACAAACTGATCATAATTAGAATATACAAAAGATGGATACGTTAATAACAAAAATCCTACAACATCCGCAAAAATGTTATAGCTCCCTGACACTGAGAAGGAGAGATTTACACAGGTGTCCTTGCGGTGGAGCACCTTAGCACGAATAGGATCCATACAAAATAAAGAAATATAAACGGGTCAGGGCCCAATTTGATATGATATACATGTGAATAAAATTCATGACAGTTATGAATTGCTAACATCATAAACAAGCTTAACTCACTCTTCACAACAAGAATAATCCTCACCTCTCATCTAAGTGCACATCCTAGTGCAATGTCATTTATAGTGTTAACAATTCATCAATGCAAAAGAAATAATCCAATTCCAATTCAATAAGCTTACATTACAGTCATACAATATGACTTCACCAGACCATTCCTCATTAGTAAACTTATTCCATACAGTTGATTTATAAAATGCTTTAGCCAGTTATAAAATTCCACTTCCATGAGAATAGTTACAGTCAAAACATGACAATTCTGAGACCATCCTTTCGGGAGTCACCCCATTGGATGCGCTCCTATATAGCTATCATCTTCCAGGGCCTATAACTAAGACCACCTGGGCACCCTAAATCGCGTCGCATGGGAAACGACCATATACCTTCGATAGTGAGTCATAACCATACCTGGAATTACCTCACTTCGAATAAAACAACAACATAATATAACCACCGGTCTTATGGCCGAGGACTATATTCACCCTGCATTCACTATCCAGGGGACTTCACCTCATTTGCGTAACTTACCTTATGATAACATTTAGAGAGGTATGCATATGCAAGTCAATATTCACAAGATATGCCAATTAAAAATGTACATTCCGTTATATCCGGAACCACATGCCTTTAACGACATAAACCATAACATTTAATTATCCTCATACAAACTCCAAGAGTTCACGAAAACACCATAATCCACTAAGTGTAATTTACCTCATCCTAATCTCGAAAAGTCCAAACTCATACAACCCTAATTTCCCTTAGTCCTAGACTAGATTTCTTAATGAAAAGGACAATTACCTCCTTCTAACAGTTAATTTATTAATCCCCGAACTAAGCCCGAACACTCCTTTTTTAACCTAGGTTCTTGATTTCCCCTAACACAACACTCTAATACTCTAATTTTACTTCATGCGAGAAGGTTCCTAGGCCTTAAACCCTAAAAGAAAGGAGCGAAAAGAAAACTAGATTTTGGGGTTAAAAACAGGGGACCGATCGACCGGCCCCCGACCCCAGATCTACCGCGCTTCTAGAATTTTGCCTTGTAAGAAAAGCAGTAAGCTCATCCCTCAAGGCCCCGTCGATCGGTCCTGGGACCGCAATCGACCTTGCTATAAAATTAAGCCTTTCAAGAGAAGCAGTGGTCTTTTATCTTTATTCCCGGTCGATCGGGCTCTGGATCGCGGTCGGTCGGTCGCACCAGATCTCACGGCCAACCCCCAATTTAACATACAAAACCTAAATCTCTAACCCTAATTTTCTTCCATATCTCTCAACCTTATTATCTCATAACTTCACCCCAACATTTTTACACAACAACAAGCTAATGTAATCAACATAAATCATATATACATCAAAATCTGAGGGTTTAAACACCAAAAGTCATCAAAACCCACCAATGGCTTAAATCTCCAAAAACACAACTATCAATACAATTTATCCACACTAAATCATACATATGCAAGTTAGAAACTTGCCTCAAGTTTGTAGTCTCGAATTATCAACTCGTAGCAACGATTTCCAAGCTCAAATCAACCAATATCCACTTTCTCTCCTTTTCTCTCCCAAGCTCTCTCTCTCTCTCTCTCTCTCTCTCTCTCTCTCTCTAACTCTCTTTTAGATTTAGGAATAAATGAGAAATAAATGTTCTAACAAGACTAAAATACCCAACTCACATAAAGTCCAACATTATATACTACTACACAATTAAAATGACTCGTAACCACGTAATTAAGTCATTACCGCTCAAAAGTACCCGGAACCCAAAAATGCAACTTGGTACTTATTTTGACTATTTCAACCATTTTCGGACTAACCGCGCCCTCTAAATTGGCACCCGGAATATCATAAATTATTTCATGTTCCAACGTCATTTTAAATCATAATTGTCACTTGAAGCACAACGATGCAATAAAACATAATGCAATGCTATTTACATTAACTTAACTGTAAATATGCAAAATTCAGTAAATATTATCTCTTAAATCACTTAAAGAAATATTTACTTCAACTTCCTTTATTTTATATAATTAACCCGCATGGCAAATTAATATAAAATAATTTCTCATAAATAAGGGGTATTACACTTTCCATCTTGTTTCAACTACCCGATATTCATTTACGATTAATTTTAATGTAGTTGAAATATGATGGATAATAAAAAAATCACCAATGTGTTATTTATAAGCGTCATAAACAATGTAGTTGATTTAAATTAATTGGAATTTGTCCCTCCACTATCTTCCATTTTAAATAGATTAATGTCAAACTCGGATCTACACAGGCTAAATTCGACAGATAACAACCAAGTGCAACTGAATCAGAATCAATTTGTTGCGTTCGAAAATATTAAACTGCATTGCTTCAGATTTTTAATAAATTTAGATCATAAGTTGTGACAATTCTTCAAAATAGATGTTTCCCAGTTGGATATTTTTTGGTGGAAATACATAAACATACGCGCATTTTTTTTTAGTTCGTTCGCTAAGTGAACAAAGGATGTTACTATGAGGCACCTACCTTTTAGATTGTAATATCATTTCACAAACGGAAACATCCCATACATATTTACTTCACATAATTGATTGTAATAACAACTGATGTTTGACTGCTGGGTTTTTTCAAATGATTTATTTTGTATTTGGAGTTAGTGTCTGTTATCAATTTCCTAAATGTAAGATTTATAGTTTTTGTGTTTATTTCTATACTTATCCAAGGTTTGATGTTTTGATTAACTTTGTTTAGGTAGTTAAGCGTGTTATTGGTATTAGAGTTTTATTTAACATTAATGGTACTTTAGTTTTATATATTATTAGGTGGTTGTAGTAGGTTATATCTTCTCTCTTCTTCATTTTATTGTAAGACTCTAATCTATGGTAAGATGAAACCCTAGCCCCTCTTTTTCTCTCTTTCCATTTTGATTGTAGATCTTTGATATATTATCATGGTATCAGAGAGGGATCAAAGCTTAATCTCATCAACACGGTCCGCGTATATTGTTGTTCGCTCGACTGTTTTAAAGGTAATTATGGTCACTTTCCTCCTATTTGTTCGATTAATTATTTAGTTCGTTCGATTTGGTTCCGTTTGGGTACTATTTGAGTGTTTATTTTCTTAATGGCTGGTGAAAGAGATGATTCGCTGTAATCAAGTAGTGTCAGATTAGATGGAAAAAATTATACGTATTGGAGTTATGTTATGAAGAATTTTTTAAAAGGGAAGAAGCTTTGGGGGTACATTAATGGCGATTTGAGTAAGCATAACGATAAGACGAATGTTGAAAAATATGCAGAGTTGTTGGATGCTTGGGAGGCAAATAACTCAAAAATCATCACTTGGATCAACAACTCCGTTGCACCTTCTATAGGTATGCAGTTGGCTAAGTATGATTATGTAAAGGATGTTTGGGATCATTTGGGCAGATTGTATACACAATCTAATTTCGCAAAAAAGTACCAGTTGAAGTGCGATATTCGAGCTCTTGAGTAGAAAATTTTGAGTATCCAGGAGTTCTATTCTGCTATAACAGATCTATGGGATCTGTTAGCTCTCACAGAGTCAGCTGAATTACGGGTCATTGCACCATATATTGCCAATAGGGAGGAACAACGTCTGGTTCAGTTTCTGATGGCACTGGGTGATGATTTTGACGGTCTTCGAGGGTCGATTCTTCATCGTAGTCCACTTCCAACTATTGATTCAGTTGTTCACGAGTTGTTAGCCAAGGATATTCATCTCAAGACTCAGTCAGGGAAGGTAATTTCTTCGGACCCTAATCCATCTGTTTTCACAGCCTCCTCTCGGCCAATTTTCGATAATCAGAACATGCCTTGTTCGAGAGTTGCAAGTGATGAATGTAGCTACTGTAAGGAGAAGGGTCATTGGAAGTCTCAGTGCCCTAAGTTGTGAGCACAACAACAAAAATAATCAAATAGTCGACCACCGTAGCAGCAGTTTTCTACTTGGAAATCCAACAACCAATCTCAGCAGCGTTCATATAGGCCTTCACAGCCTAATACTGCAGTAGTTGTACCAACATCAGACTCATTTACATCAGGTTCTTCATCATCAATTCCATCCATATCTTCTCTTACTGAGCAGTTTCAAAAGTTTCTTGCCACACAGCCTCACGCCATGTCCATCTCTTCACCCGGTAAGTCCTCAGGTATTTGGATTCTGGACTCCGATGCTTCTAATCACATGCCACCAAATTTATCCTCATTTGGTTCTTTTTGTCCCACTTCTTCGTTGCCCGTTATGACTGCTGATGGTACTCCCATGCCCTCAACAGGTGTTGGGACTATTGACTCACCCAATTATCTCTCTCTAATGTTTACCACATTCCTAAACTTATAATGAATCTTATTTATGTTGGTTAACTATGTGATGTCAGTTACTCAGTTTCCTTTTCTTCTACCTTTTGTCATGTGCAGGATCCACAGTCTCAGAAGGTGATTGGGACACACCGTAGGTAGGGGGAGTGTACAACATAGAGAAACTTAATGTACCAATGGTTGCAGCTTCCAGTGTTGACTTGCCATCCTTTCGTTTGAGTTCAGATTCGTCTAGCTTTTATTTATGGCACTCATGTCTCAGGGTCACGATTAAAATATTTGGCTTCTGTAGGAAAATTAGGAAATTTGCATTGTCATGATATCTCTGATTGTAGCGGTTGTAAACTTGCAAAATTTTCAGCTTTACCGTTTAATAGAAGTATTTCCTCTACTTTTGCACCCTTTGATCTTATTCATTCTGATGTGTGGGGACCGTCTCCTGTTATTACAAGAGGAGGGTCTCGATATTATGTCTCCTTTATTTATGATTATACGCGTTACTATTGGGGTTTTCTTATGAAACGACGTTCGGATTTTTTTTACATTTATAATAAATTTCGTACCTTTGTCAAAACTCAACATTCTACTATTATTAAATGTTTTAGATGCGATTTGGGTGGGGAATATACTTCTCAAAATTTCGGTGAGTTGCTTGATTTAGATGGAACTATTAACCAATCATCTTGTACTGACACTCCTAAGAAAAATGGTGTTACTGAAAGGAAACATAGGCACAATATTAAAACTGTTCGCTCTTTTTTATTATTCGCATATGTCCCTAGTGAGTTTTGGGGAGAGGTTGTCCTTACTGCTGTCAATCTGATTAATAAGATTCCGACCTCTCATTGTTCAGGTTTGTCACCTTTTGAAAAGTTGATGGGTATTCCCCTGATTATTCTTCCTTAAAGGTGCTTGGTTGTACTTGTTTTGTTCTTCGACCTCGTGTGGAACGTACCAAATTATCTCCAAAGTCAGCTATTTGTGTCTTTCTTGGTTATGGTGAGGGTCAAAAAGGATATCGTTGTTATGATCCAGTTACTAAAAAATTATATGTCTCTCGCCATGTTGTGTTTCTTGAGCATAACCCTTTCTTTTCTATTCCTGATAGCCCTCATGAACTCACTAAATCTGATCTCTTCAATATTGATCCATTCTCTGATAATGATGAGAGTGTGTCATCTGAAGCACCTTACACCACTGACAGTGTGCCACCCCATGTTACTCATATTCCTATTATTTCTACTAATGCATGTACTTTTCCATTCGATGTTCCTGATGCTCCCCCTTCTCATGTGGCCACCTAAGCACCTGCTGAAACGGTGGAACCTCCTTCTCGTTATCGCAAACATCCACATAAGTCCACTCAATCACAAAAAATTTCTTTACTCGTGTTATTCTGATTCTTTTGCTTTTTTTTATCCTCTGTTCAGTGTCTCTCTGAGCCTTTGTCTTATAAAGAGGCAGTTCTTGATCCTCTTTGGCAGCAGGCCATGGCTGAGGAACTCTCTGCTTTGCTTCAGACAGATACTTGAAGTTTGGTCCCCTAACCTGCTAGTAAGCGGGTAATTGGATCTCGTTGGGTATATAAAATCAAAACTAGGTCAGATGGGTCAATTGAGTGTTACAAAGCAAGATTGGTTGCTCAGGTTTTTTCTCAACAATATGGTATAGATTATGACGAAACCTTTGCTCCAATTGCGAAATTGACTACTATTCGTACTCTTATTGCTATTGCATCAGTTCGTCAGTGGAATATATCGCAAATGGATGTTAAAAATGTGTTCTTGAACGAAGATCTTCATGTTGAGGTTTATATGACTCCTCCTTCGGGTGTTCCACATGGTCTTGGTGAAGTTTGTAGGCTTAAGAAAGCCTTATATGGTCTCAAACAGGCGCCACAGGCTCGGTTTGAGAAGTTTACTGCCGTGATTACCTCTCTCGGGTTCATTCCAAGTGAAAATGATTCAGCTCTCTTTATCAGGTGCACCTCCGGTGGTCGTATTCTGGTCTCTTTGTATGTTGATGATATGATTACTACTAGGGATGATGTTGGTGGAATTACAGCGTTGAAGTCTGAATTATCTCGTGATTTTGAGATGAAGGATTTGGGGGCCCTACGTTACTTTTTGGGTATTGAGGTAGATCATTATCCAAAGGGTTATATTTTCTCACAATCTAAGTACATCGGGGACATTCTTGAGCATGCTCGCCTCACTGATACTAAGATTGTTGATACCCCTTTGGAGCTAAATGTTCATTTTTCCCCGTATGATGGTGTTCTTTTGCCTGATCCCCCCTTATATCACACTATTGTGGGCAACTTGGTTTATCTCGCTATTACTCGTCCAGATATAGCTCATGTAGTCCATGTTATTAGTCAGTTTGTTACTGCTCCTACTACAGTTCATTGGGTAGCTATTCATCGTATAAGGCAATACTTACGAGGCACTTAATTTCAGAGTCTTTTACTTCCTTCATCTTCTTCTTTGGAGCTGCGTGCATACTCTGATGCTGATTGGGCCGGTGATCCTGCAGATCGCAAATCAGTTACTGGATTTTGTGTGTTTCTGGGTGATTCTCTTGTTTCTTGGAAGAGCAAAAAGCAAGCCGTTGTTTCTGTGTCTTCCACGGAAGCCGAGTACCGTGCTATGGCTTCTACCACTCGCGAAGTTATTTGGCTACGTCGGTTACTTGCAGATATGGGTGTCTCTCTTTCTTAGCCCACTCCTATGTACTCTGATAATAAGAGTGTTATTCAGATTGCTCACAATTCAGTTTTTCATGAGAGGACTAAGCACATCGAGATTGGCTATCATATTACTCGTCATCATCTTACGCATGGCGCCAACAGTTTGCCCTTTGTTTCTTCTTTCGCACAGATAGCTAATTTGTTTACGAAGTCTCATCCAGTTCATCATTTTCGTTTTTTGGTTGGCAAACGCTCAATGCATCTCGCTGTAGCATCGTGAGTTTGAGGGGGGGGGGGTATTAGAGTTTTATTTAGCATTAAGGGTACTGTAGTATTTTCCCTTTTTTATATATTATTAGGTGGTTGTAGTAGGTTATATCTTCTCTCTTCTTCATTTTATTGTAAGACATTCTAATGTATGGTAAGGTGAAACCCTAGCCCCTCTTTTTCTCTCTTTCCATTTTGATTGTAGATCTTCGATATATTATCTATTAGGACCAATCTGAAGTTTTCTACTAAAGAGATTGAAACGACACTTATTAACCCAAATAATTATCTTGATCACCTTCACATAACTCTTTTAAAGGTTTTCATTTTGCATCTTCATCCAAGATGTTTTCTGGATCACTCTACGGAAAGAGATGTTCAAATCTATTGTTCGAACTTATGCCCACGATGACACCAACACTGGATCCTGGTTTATTAGTCTAGATGTCAAACATGTTGATGAAAGAAAATTTTACTGCTCATTTTGGTAAAAAAGCTATCTTTGCAGGTGTATATTATGAATTGATTCAAGAACCTAAGAATAATATACCAAACACGGACACAGTTTTTTTTAAACTGCTACGTGGATGTATGTTTGGTATGAAAACTGAAGATCTTTTCAGCAGTCTTGACTTTCATTTTCAGCATTATGCAGATACTTATATCGTGAGAAAAGGAGAGTTGTTAAGGTTTTGGACACATGACACACAGAGAGATTAACTTTTAGGATTTTTCCCCTTTCAATCTTATAGAAGCATGATGTATCATATAATGGCGGATTTATTTGTCTGATTTTCTTTAAAATTGAGGGGAAATAGATTTTTCCCCCTTTTTCTTGAAAAAAAAATGTACACAATAAAATCATTTGGGACTGTATTGCTGAACATATTTTTCCATTTTAAATAAATGTTGCGAATTTGAGAACTACTGCCATTTGTCGATTTTATATTTCTTCATCTCACATGGATTTAACATTCAATGGAAATCATTTATTATTTGCATTCCTTTGATTTTAGAGATCCATTATATTGATGTGTTTGTTCAATGAAAAGTGAGATAGTCACGCACATAAAGAAATTTCATATGGAATGTAACTCATCTTTTATTTCATCTGAATATTTCCTTCATCTGTTTGTTAAGAATGCCGGAATCATAGTGCATTCCTATCATCTACCTTTAATGTAGTCATGACAGCTCCATGTATATATATATATATATATATATATATATATATATAAGCATTTTTTTATGGAACACTCCTCTATAAATTACCGTCACGACTTTAAATGAAAACATATATAATATTCCTATAACATAATAGCTTATGCAATTCCATCATTTGGGAATACACATACTTCAACTATTTACCACTACTTTTCATTTCATAATAAATAAATATATTTGCATAGATAATATAAACTTTGCATTTCTTCACACTTCAATTTCTAATATAATTTCACAAAACATTTTCTATTTTCTCTTTGCTGAACGATTCTATATGGAAAATTTCCACCCACATTGATACACTAAACTGTTTACTAGCCCGCACATCGCGCGGGGTTCAAACCTAGTATTTTAATAACGCAATAATTTTGTTTCATTATGAGATGTGTAAATATATTTTCATCATACCTTGTACTTGATGATTGGAGATGTCGGCTTCTTTATTGACAAAGGATAATAGCTTCAATAGACAATCTACCATTATATTTAATAATCTATATCTAATATTTAATTTTCAAAATGGTGTCTCCAATCTAAGTTTTGACACGTGGCTATCAAATTTATACCTGATAGCATATTCTCACAGGTTTCTCTCTATAAACTATTCAAGTTCTTTCACAACTTGCCCTTACGATTACTTCTACAAATGAGATGAATCTCTTTCATTCCATTAACAGCTGGACCTCTTGATGTTCCAATACAAAAACTCTACTCTTGATGTACATGAGTAGAGTGAGCATATGTAGAATTTATATGTAGTGAATTCTCTCTCTCTCTCTATATATATATATATATATATATATATAATAATGCTCCTGTGCGGATTAGTCCGCATTTGAAGAATGCGAACCGGACATGTGTCACTTAACGGTGCGCCGAGAAATTATCGCCTAAATTATAGGCACACTCTCTCTCTTTTCTGGGCTCACCGCCAAGTGACACATGTCCGGTCCGCACAAGAGCAGGACTGTATATATATATATATATAACCCGATGTTGCTTTTCAAGCTTCAAATATTGCCTTCAAAGTAACACTGTACCTTGCATCTAACCGAAGGAGTATCAATTCCTTTGCAAACTTATATCCACTTTGTGATGATGCCTTTCTAATGTTGGTTATAGAGTGAAAAACTATTTTCATATGTCCTTTTCAAATCTGCCAAAAGTACATGTGTGTATGGAAGAAACAAAAGTGGGTATAGGTCTGTGTTTACATATATGTATCTTTGTTTCTTGCATCCATCTACCTATACCCACTCCTTTCTCTCTATAGGCATGTGTGTATGTAAGACCTTAGTCCCTTAGTTTCATTTTATTTATTTAATTTATTTTTATTGAATTCAGAAATCACTTTCAAGTTCTTTCTTGTAAAAATCCATTTTTTTACATAATGTTTTACTTGGACCTTTTCATCGGATCCCAAGAAAAGTGATGAATAATTTATTGGATGATTTTCATGATTCAAATTATTATAAGAAATTCGCGAAAAGTATAGTAGAGATTCTTGGAATTCTATTTCAAGAGTGGGGTAACGGATTTGAGGTTATTGACAATTCGTGTTTTTGATCGAGTTTTGGTCCGTCACGATATGGCAAAGTTTATTTAGATATGAACACGACACTAAATGAAAATGTGTTTTTTAACTAGAATACAACACGACAATGATTTTTTAAACATGAACACAACAAATTTTGTGTTTTATACCTAGCATTATTTCATAAATTTCATAATCACCTAAAATTTTTGATGAATTAAACTGTAGCCACGATAACCCAATATAAATAAGACATGGTAGTACGATCCATAGTTTTGATACGAACACGGCACGATACTACTTGGTGTCAAAAATATCCAACGCGAACACGACATCGAGTCAATGGATGTCTTGCTTTCATGTCGTTTTTAAAATTGTCACCCTAATTGCAGACATTGATTACTAAGAATAAAAGTTAGAACACACTGTCTTCACATTATAAAATAATATCATGTTCAAATTTTTAATTTTGAAATACATTTACCATTTATGAACCTTCTTGGGATAGTATGTAAGCATCTTATAATAAAGTAAATATGTTTAATTGTGTTGAAACATTTAAAAGCACACACAAAAAAAAATGTGTGCTATATAACTTTGTCTAACATACCCACTACATTTGCCTGATATAATTTAGTTTTTATGTGAATATAGTCATTACATTGGACAAAGTCATATCATTCTTTTCGATGATACTTTTTTCTTTCTTTTAATTTGAAAATATTATAATTGAGATAATTCTTTTTTTTTCTAATTTAAGAAAGATGCGCGCGCGCGCGTGTGTGTGTGTGTGTGTGTGTGTGTGTGTGTGTGTACATATTAATTTTTTAAAAAGTTAAAATTATTGAAATGGATATAAAGAAAATTTCAAAGCGTGATGCGCGGGGTTGAAATCTAGTATATTATTATACAACGCGAGACATGAGTTAATGTTGGTATAATTTGAGCCTATCCATGTGGCTCATTTCTTTAACTCACCATATTATCATCCGCCTCTCTTTGTCACAAGAAGTAGGAGACTCTATTTTTCATACGCCCTCTCACATTTTCATTCATTCCCATATTCATTGAAAATTAAACTTTTCTCTCTCTACACTTCCCTTTCCCATCACATTCACTCAGCACAATAATTCACTCCCTTCCCCTTCCAAATTAACTTTTATTTGTTCATGTATACACAAGTAATCTCATCTTATTCTTCATTATTTTCTTTAAGCAATCATCATTTTCATTTGATTGTTTTCCTTTTTTGATAACTTTGATCTGTTTAATGTTGATGATAAGTAAATGGTGAGCATTTTTAATTTCTACAAGAAGTTATAATATATAGCCCTGCATTGGAAGGTAATTTTCTTTATAATGGAAAGACTTCCTCTGAATGTTACCCAAAATATCCAAGGAAGCGCTGTGAGGCCTGAAAAAGTTGTTGGGTCGGTTCTTCGTTACAACAACTACGGAATAACAATGACTACAGGTGAGGTTCTAGATCTAGAAGTCAATGGTATTGACACCATTAACCACTAAAGGATTAATGAATTTTTCTTGTAAATTTTATTAGAAGCAAGTGGTTGTTGTTATATCGGCACAGACACTTGGAAGTACGTGACATTTATTTTCTAATAATGTTAATTGGTTCAAATATAATTATCGATTTCATGTGTAAAAAGGGATTTTGCAACGGTGTTTATCACTGCTCTATAACAAAGATAGATTTTAAGGACATTTAATTCTAAGTTTTAGGAAGTAAGTCGTGATATTATTATAACATAGATTGGTGATGGTTACATAATGTTGTCACCTCCATTATATAATGAAATTTGTTTTGGCCCCTATGTGGGCAAAATGAGATATTGAAATAAAATACACGCACACACACACACACACACATACATACATATATATATATATATATATATATATATATATAGTAATAGTAATGCTCCAGTGCGGACTAGTCCGCATTTTAAGAATGCGGACCGGACATGTGTCACCTAACGGTGCGCCTAGAAATTATCGCCTAAATTGTAGGCACACTCTCTCTCTTTTATGGGCTCACCGCCAGGTGACACGTGTCCGGTCCGCATTCTTAAAATGCAGACTAGTCCGCACAAGAGCAGGACTGTATATATATATATATATAAGTGGTGACCCGTGCGATGCACGGTCGGGTGTAACACACTTTGAACGTTTTATTCAAATATAAAAATTAAAATATAATTATTATTAGTATTTAAAATAAAGACCATAGCCATAACCATGGACATGCAAACAACAAAACCAACTCACCATTCGACCTATGAAGAAATAAGACCACAAAAAACACCTATCTTCTAATACATGACATAATTCATTTCTCATACTTTTATCCCTATCAAACCAAAACCAATTCACCATTCGGTCTATGAATAAATAAGCCCACAAAAAACCCAAAAAACACCACACAAACCAACCCTTACATTTACTTAAGTAATGAATAATAAAATTATTCTAGTATTCTTAATATTTTAATCAAATAAATGGGTGCTTATAGGTGATTGTGTCATATATTTTCCAACAAATGCTTGCTAAAATTTCATTACACGCAACATCAAAATACAAAACTTGTAAGCAAACAAATTCAATAATTTTAGATAGTAGAATAAATTTAAAGAAAATAATAAATAAGAATATGTCACTATCTTTATGTAGTGATAAAGTGAATATAGTTTTATAGAGCCAAATATATTTTTTATTTGTAATTTTTTCACTTAAATAAAGATAATGACTTGCTCTAATTTATTGATTTTGTAATTTATTTTACTATCTAGAATTATTAAATTTGTTTTCTTGTAAGTTTCACAAATACATGTTCAACATTTAAGAATGCATTACATTCGCCCGAGAGATGAGTATTAAATGTTGAATGTGTATTTGTGAAACTACGATTAAACATTAGATATTTGGATATTAATCATGGCAGGCGCATTCTTAAACTTAGCGCATTCTTAAATGTTGAATGTGTATTTGTGAAACTACGATTAAACATTATATATTTGGATATTAATCATGTCAGCAGCATGAAAAAAATATTATAATCATGGAACTAAAATACATATACAAAAGTTTTATTTTTAGTTCATTGAATGTTTAAAAAAACGTGGCCATAATACGTATTACGAAATCTAAGTATAAAAATGTTTACATGATAAAATCAATAATGGCATTGAAAAAGAGTTACAAAAACGAAGCACCTTTCTATCTTTTGCAAGCATCACATGCAATGTTATTGAACCACGAAGAATACGGATTTACATGGGGTGAAATCAAAAGGCCCAATAACTTTCTTTAACAATGATCGTCTTCATAATCAAAATAATTATTAAACAACGATCCAAGGAAATAAATAACCTACTATTCAACAAATTCTACTCCACTAAGAATGCATCAAACAAATGGTAACAAAGGAATTGATTATCATACAAAAATGTTCCCGACATGGTCCGTGAAGTTAAAAGATAGTGTTTTAGTCACGTACCTTAACATTAAAAACAAAACACTAAAGTTACATAAATTAAGTTACTCATCAAATTAAACTTTTGTTTCACCAAGTAGTTATCTTAATGGATTTTCCATGCCCAAGAATTCTATAGTTGGATCCGTATAAAAATAAAACAAAAAACTATTTAGAAATGAAGTTAATAATAAATGAAATCATAAGAAAAGTTAAAAACAGTTGAATACCCATGGGGGGTAAATTGGATTGGTAATAAAGTCATTTGTTGATACTTGAAACACTGGATTGAATATCCATTGATGTTGGTCAAGGAAAACACACAACTTAAGAAATATAATAAATTTCACTAAACATTTTATGAAATAAAATATTTAAGAAAATGATGTCTTTGAGGTGAGGCCATTGAGGCTAGGGGAGACAATTTTATACACATCATCTTGTCGTATTTTTAATCGTGTATTAGCATGTTTAATTGGATTAAACAAATATTTATATTAGTAGTGGCGACAATTTCTTTTCTAAAGGGGTCATATTCGCGGTACCTAAAAAAACACGGTTTCGTGCTATGTTGTCTTTGTGTCTAAATGCTGACAACACAAATTTCCATTTGGAATTAATGTGAATTAAATTCAATACCGATTTGTTTTTAGCATCTTTTTAGTGTGACATAATATATAGTAGTAATTTGGGATTGTTAAAACCTTAATTAGAAGAAACCAAACCGTGGAAATCTGATCACAAAACTTAATGCAAAAAAATAATTAATTAAATAACCTATATTCTAGAACAACACACCCAAATGTAGACAACACACAGATCGAAGAGGGAAAAATAATTAATACAAATTTTTAAAATCACCCAAGATCACACCACCGTGTAAACTCGCTAACTTTTGGTTAGTACATTGAACATTAATAATAATGCTCAAGGTAAAGTTCAGGTCGAAGAGAGCATGCTTGTGATATTTTCGAGATGTTCCTTCACCCTCATTTATTTCTTATTAACTGTCTGTTCCATAGATCACACTGTGTAATCTCGCCAAGATCGATGTAATTAGATCTAACTACAGTATCTAACTTTTTAATGAACAATCAAGAGTTTACACATTCATGCGAGGATGATGACGTTGAAAATGACTCAGCGAGTGATACAGACCCGAGACCAAAATCCTAAGCCAGGCCTCCTCCATTTGCTTCTAAATTTCGTAGGAATCGATGCTGGAAATCGTAAAATTGAGAAACTCTTAACCATCTTCAAATAATTATCTAGTTTATTCCTTATCCTTGTAGTTTTCGCCGACACATAACAGAGACATATCTGATACAGAGTTGTTCATAAATTAAGAAAAACATCCAAGGTTCTCCAAATCATACCCCTGGATAAAAGGCATACCGTATTTGTTTATTTTTAATATATAGGAAAATTAATCATATTACAACCCATGAAAAATTAAAAAAAGAAAGCGGAATCAATAAATAGTTAAGATAAACTCTCAAGTGGTCTGCAAGATAATTACCTAAACAAAGGATTGAATTTTTATGTATCCTTAATAAAAAAATGTAGATGCAAGAAGTAGGCAACATAACATCAACCAAATAGAAAGAAAACATGAAAAAAGACCGGCTTACCCTTCTTGAGTTTAATGGATTTTCCAGAGTGAGAACGACGGACGTGTCTCGCAGTCGTCGTTGCATTAGCAGTTGTCGGTGATTTTAAGAGATGATCGAAAAGCAAAGCAGCGATGACAAAAACACCTCTAAATTCTGAGTGGCCATCTTGAATCTTTCCCCCTGCTCATTTGTAAAAAAAAAACTCACTCACCGCCATCTAGATATTTGTTCAATAATATAATTTCCACTATGCTCGGCTCGGATCTCGAGCCAACACATGAGAGTCATAATAAACAAACCCTAAATCAGTTGAAAGTCATTGAAGAGGAATAGGAAATTTGTATGAGTGTATATGATCTTACTACTACTGCTCTCTATCAATATTTGCAGAAAATGATGAAAATGAAGAATATGGTATTTATAGGGAGGCTACCTTGCCTTCTAGTGGGCGTTGTAAAAAAAAGACATAATAGTCTATACTCAATATTCAAAATATAACTAATAAGAATATATTAGATAATGGATGATCATAAAATATGATCAGATACACATGTTGTAGAAGTTTTGATGTGGAATTGGGCAGGCATGGTGGTGGCGAGACAATTGAGGGTTACATAATGTTTTAGTAACCGCAAGGCAATGTAAGGAAGTTTGTCATATAGAAAGTGCAATAGATATTTTGAGTTTAAAAGTGGAAGTTGTTTGCTCCGAATTATGCTCAAGGTATAACTGCATGCAGTTGAGCAAAATTCTACTAACTAAACGCATATGATTGAGACACGTGTATTTGTAATAAAAAAAAATAATCAAAATTCTGAAAAACTTGGATTGCTAGTTTGGAGAATTCTCAAGACACCACTACATGCGTATTTATAATAAGATATATATATAGTAATGCTCTAGTGAGGACTAGTCCGCATTTTAAGAATGCGGACCGGACATGTGTCACCTAACGGTGCGCCTAGAAATTATCGCCTAAATTGTAGGCACACTCTCTCTCTTTTCTGGGCTCACCGCCAGGTGACACATGTCCGGTCCGCATTCTTAAAATGCGGACTAGTCCGCACAAGAGCAGGACTGTATATATATATATATATATATATATATATATATATAAGTGGTGACCCGTGCGATGCACGGTCGGGTGTAACACACTTTGAACGTTTTATTCAAATATAAAAATTAAAATATAATTATTATTAGTATTTAAAATAAAGACCATAGCCATAACCATGGACATGCAAACAACAAAACCAACTCACCATTCGACCTATGAAGAAAGAAGACCACAAAAAACACCTATCTTCTAATACATGACATAATTCATTTCTCATACTTTTATCTCTATCAAACCAAAACCAATTCACCATTCGGTCTATGAATAAATAAGCCCACAAAAAACCCAAAAAACACCACACAAACCAACCCTTACATTTACTTAAGTAATGAATAATAAAATTATTCTAGTATTCTTAATATTTTAATCAAATAAATGGGTGCTTATAGGTGATTGTGTCATATATTTTCCAACAAATGCTTGCTAAAATTTCATTACAGACAACATCAAAATACAAAACTTGTAAGCAAACTAATTCAATAATTTTAGATAGTAGAATAAATTTAAAGAAAATAATAAATAAGAATATGTCACTATCTTTATGTAGTGATAAAGTGAATATAGTTTTATAGAGCCAAATATATTTTTTATTTGTAATTTTTTCACTTAAATAAAGATAATGAGTTGCTCTAATTTATTGATTTTGTAATTTATTTTACTATCTAGAATTATTAAATTTGTTTTCTTGTAAGTTTCACAAATACATGTTCAACATTTAAGAATGCATTACATTCGCCCGAGAGATGAGTATTAAATGTTGAATGTGTATTTGTGAAACTACGATTAAACATTAGATATTTGGATATTAATCATGGCAGGCACATTCTTAAACTTAGCGCATTCTTAACTGTTCACTTTGGATATGTAGCGCATTCTTAAATGTTGAATGTGTATTTGTGAAACTACGATTAAACATTATATATTTGGATATTAATCATGTCAGCAGCATGAAAAAAATATTATTATCATGGAACTAAAATACATATACAAAAGTTTTACTTTTAGTTCATTGAATGTTTAAAAAAACGTGGCCATAATATGTACTACGAAATCTAAGTATAAAAATGTTTACATGATAAAATCAATAATGGCATTGAAAAAGAGTTACAAAAACGAAGCACCTTTTTATCTTTTGCAAGCATCACATGCAATGATATTGAACCACGAAAAATACGAATTTACATGGGGTGAAATCAAAAGGCCCAATA
The DNA here is from genome assembly GCA_949130495.1 of Sambucus nigra. Lineage (NCBI taxonomy): Eukaryota > Viridiplantae > Streptophyta > Magnoliopsida > Dipsacales > Adoxaceae > Sambucus > Sambucus nigra. Next base: position 332,593,856 of record OX422216.1, read on the forward strand.
ACTTGCTTTAACAATGATCGTCTTCATAATCAAAATAATTATTAGCAACGATCCAAGGAAATAAATAACCTACTATTCAACAAATTCTACTCCACTAAGAATGCATCAAACAAATGGTAACAAAGGAATTGATTATCATACAAAAATGTTCCCGACATGGTCCGTGAAGTTAAAAGATAGTGTTTTAGTCACGTACCTTAACATTAAAAACAAAACACTAAAGTTACATAAATTAAGTTACTCATCAAATTAAACTTTTGTTTCACCAAGTAGTTATCTTAATGGATTTTCCATGCCCAAGAATTCTATAGTTGGATCCGTATAAAAATAAAACAAAAAACTATTTAGAAATGAAGTTAATAATAAATGAAATCATAAGAAAAGTTAAAAACAGTTGAATACCCATGGGGGGTAAATTGGATTGGTAATAAAGTCATTTGTTGATACTTGAAACACTGGATTGAATATCCATTGATGTTGGTCAAGGAAAACACACAACTTAAGAAATATAATAAATTTCACTAAACATTTTATGAAATAAAATATTTAAGAAAATGATGTCTTTGAGGTGAGGCCATTGAGGCTAGGGGAGACAATTTTATACACATCATCTTGTCGTATTTTTAATCATGTATTAGCATGTTTAATTGGATTAAACAAATATTTATATTAGTAGTGGCGACAATTTCTTTTCTAAAGGGGTCATATTCGCGGTACCTAAAAAAACACGGTTTCGTGCTATGTTGTCTTCGTGTCTAAATGCTGACAACACAAATTTCCATTTGGAATTAATGTGAATTAAATTCATTACCGATTTGTTTTTAGCATCTTTTTAGTGTGACATAATATATAGTAGTAATTTGGGATTGTTAAAACCTTAATTAGAAGAAACCAAACCGTGGAAATCTAATCACAAAACCTAATACAAAAAAATAATTAATTAAATAACCTATATTCTAGAACAACACACCCAAATGTAGACAACACACAGATCGAAGAGGGAAAAATAATTAATAAAAAAATTTAAAATCACCCAAGATCACACCACCGTGTAAACTCGCCAACTTATGGTTAGTACATTGAACATTAATAATAATGCTCAAGGTAAAGTTCAGGTCGAAGAGAGCATGCTTGTGATATTTTCGAGATGTTCCTTCACCCTCATTTCTTTCTTGTAAACTGTCAGTTCCATAGATCACACTGTGTAATATCGCCAAGATCGATGTAATTAGATCTAACTACAGTATCTAACTTTTTAATGAACAATCAAGAGTTTACACATTCATATGAGGATGATGACGTTGAAAATGACTCAGCGAGTGATACAGACCCGAGACCAAAATCCTAAGCTATGCCTCCTCCATTTCCTTCTAACTTTTGGAGGAATCGATGCTGGAAATCGTAAAATGGAGAAACTCTTAACCACCTTCCAATAATTTTCTGGTTTATTCCTTGTCCTTGTAGTTTACACCGACACATAACAGAGACATATCTGATACAGAGTCGTTCATAAATTAAGAAAAACATCCAAGGTTCTCCAAATCATACCCCTGGATAAAAGGCATACCGTATTTGTTTATTTTTAATATATAGGAAAATTAATCATATTACAACCCATGAAAAATTAAAAAAAGAAAGAGGAATCAATAAATAGTTAAGATAAACTCTCAAGTGGTCTGCAAGATAATTACCTAAACAAAGGATTGAATTTTTGGGTATCCTTAATAAAAAATGTAGATGCAAGAAGTAGGCAACATAACATCAACCAAATAGAAAGAAAACATGAAAGAAGACCGGCTTACCCTTCTTGAGTTTAATGGATTCTCCAGAGTGAGAACGACGGACGTGTCTCGCAGTCGTCGTTGCATTAGCAGTTGTCGGTGCTTTTAAGAGATGACCGAAAAGCAAAGCAGCGATGACAAAAACACCTCTAAATTCTGAGTGACCATCTTGAATCTTTCCCCCTGCTCATTTGTAAAAAAAAACTCACTCGTCGCCATCTAGATATTTGTTCAATAATATAATTTCCACTATGCTCGGCTCGGATCTCGAGCCAACACATGAGAGTCATAATAAACAAACCCTAAATCAGTTGAAAGTCATTGAAGAGGAATAGGAAATTTGTATGAGTGTATATGATCTTACTACTACTTCTCTCTATCAATATTGGCAGAAAATGATGAAAATGAAGAATATGGTATTTATAGGGAGGCTACCTTGCCTTCTAGTTTGCGTTGTAAAAACAAGACGTAATAGTCTATACTCAATCTTCAAAATATAACTAATAAGAATATATTAGATAATGGATGATCATAAAATATGATCAGATACACATGTTGTAGAGGTTTTGATGTGGAATTGGGCAGGCATGGTGGTGGCGAGACAATTGAGGGTTGCATAATGTTTTAGTAACCGCAAGGCAATGTAAGGAAGTTTGTCATATAGAAAGTGCAATAGATATTTTGAGTTTAGAAGTGGAAGTTGTTTGCTCTGAATTATGCTCAAGGTATAACTGCATGCAGTTGAGCAAAATTCTGCCAACTAAACGCATATGATTGAGACACGTGTATTTGTAATAAAAAAAATAATCAAAATTCTGAAAAACTTGGATTGCTAGTTTGGAGAATTCTCAAGACACCACTACATGCGTATATATAATAAGATATATATATATATATATATATATATATATATATATATATATATATATATATATATATATATATATATATATATATATACATATATATATATATATATATATATATATATGTATATAGACATTGACTAAAATTGTTAAATTTTTTGTTACTCTATTAAACAAATTATAAGCTTCTCCCAGTCAAAAGCTGAAGTTGAATATTGATTTTTACTACAACAATATGGAACAATTTACATGTTGATTTGACACCTCATTATTAAAAAGGTTCTATATTTTTTCCCTCATGATAAGTAGCAAAGGCGTGGAGGGTACTAACTCGAATATTTAGCTTCCATGTAGTACAAACAAGTTTATATTATTAAATTTGAATTCATACTGCTTTATTTTTTCTTTTTGAATCTTTAGTTGTTTAAATGCTCTATAAGGTTGCAATAAAATTATTAACATCAAAAGAAAGAAAATCAATTGCTTCGATCTTAGCGTGTGCTTCATTTACGTTTGAAAAAATCCAATATGTTTTTCAGGTTAAAATAAAATTTATGCGGCATTTAAATACATGGAAATTTTCGTTTTCTATATATTGTTGGCATTATTTTTAATCGAGATGCATTCTTTGTGGGAATTTATAATATTTTATAACGCTACAAATCATTCATTCTTATTATTCATTAATAAATATGCAAGAATGTCAAAGAAAAAAAATATCCACTTTAGGTGCATATTAACTACCAAAATCACCTAGCCCATGCATAGCGCCGGTTTACACCTAGTAATATTAATTATGGTTACACGACATATAACTTCTAAATGTCCACTTACCGTTTTAGTTCTTGTTTTATGCAAAATTAATTTTTAAATAATAATTAGATTTTATAGAATTACGATTTAAAACATTAGTGTTTATGCTTTAAGGACATTCGATATATATCTTATAAAAATGGTCCATATTTTTTTATTACTACATTACCACAATCATATGACGTTTTGTAAAAATAATTCCTATTTTTTACTTTTTAAGGACTAAAAGTGAAATGGGAATATTATTTGTCATACGTGAGATGGAAAAGTTTGAGTCATAAATAAGTAAATTCTCTTTTTTAAATTACTAGTTGGTGCGGACGTACGTCGCATGTGTGACCAATATGTGAAGAAAAAATTTAATTATATGTGTTTCGAGATGATAAAATGTTTACCAATATAAACGAAACCACAGTGCTTCTAAATTGCATTAAAGTATAATATGTATATATCTCGTTTGACAATTTGAAATTGATGGTAACATATATAATTGAGATAAATATATATAAATATTTGTCATTTAAGAAATTAAGAAAATCGTTGTCATACACTTTTTAAATTTTTTATATTTATTATAAAATAAGGAAAAATGAAAATTTAACCTCGTGGTTTGGGGTGAATTTGAAATCTAAGTCAATACTTTTAAAAGTTTCAAACTGATGTACATCTAGTGATCCAATCCTAACCCTTCGTCAATCGTCTGTTTGGAAAACTAACAGAAGTTAGTATAAAGTGACTTGAATAACCACCTACAAATTAATTTGTTTAAATTTAAATTGGAGCATTTACACTTAGGTTCCTCTCCCCCCCCCCCCCCCCCACCCTCACCCCACTACCGGAGCTCCGACAATCACTGACGGATCTCCAGTGAGGTTGTCGGAGCTCCAGCGAGAGGCTGCCGGAGCTTTGATAGTGGGGTGGGGGTGGGGGGAGGTGGAGAGGATGGGGTTTGTGCTGATAGCCCGTACTTTTAAAAATAAAAGAGTATTGGATAAATGGGTGTTTGAGGGACTTAGGTGTTTAATTTTTTTTAATCCCCATTTTAGAGTAATAAAATTCTTTTTAAGGGACCTAAGTGTACTTATCTCAATTATATTTCACTTATTATTTTTTACAGTGTGTAATCTACTTAATATGACAAAGTTTTATTATATACGCTGCTTCCCTCTTTTGTATCAGTGAGATAACCACTCGATCGCGGACATCTTTAATAGTCACAATGGTATTATTGAAACTTGCTTATATCAAGCTTCATAAGAGAACATTAAAATAGGTCCGCACCATACATCTTTAATTTTAAATACCAATTTATTTTGGGTTGATGTTTGTTGTATGGATTGTAAACATTTCAGCGTATCCCTAAACAAAGCTTAGAATGACTTTTGTCCAATTTTAAAAAAATGAGTCAATCTTTGACATTTTTTTGTAACTTTTTCAAAAATTGTCAAACATTGACCCATTTTTGTGAAATAGAAAAAAAATGTATTTTGTGCTGATTTTTAGGGGTATCCTGAAATGTTTAAAACTCACAAAATAAATTAATCGAAATTTTTGAGTTGATTTTTTTTTAGTGTTTAAACATTTCAAGGTATCCCTGAAAAAATAAATCATCTCAAAATGAATTTTTTTACTATTTTAAAAGAATCGGTCAAAATATGACTGTTTTATACTGCTTAAAAACTAACATATTTTGACCGATTTGTTTAAAATAGCAAACAAATTCATTTTGAGCTGATTTTTTTCAGGAGTACATTGAAATATTTAAATACCAAAGTGTAATACACCGTATTTTTACTATGTTAAATAATTGTGGGATTAATTATTATTATTATTGGATTAATTAAATAAAAAATGTGAGAAAATTGATTATTAATTAATCCGATTTAAAAAATAAATATTAACTAGCGTGCCAAGGGTTAATACTTATTGTTGAGAATTATGAAATATTACTGTGTGAATACGTAATATGGAATTATGGAATTTTTATAAATTGTCGAGAGTGGGAAACATGACAGTTTGGTACATTAAGTCAGGACGCGCGTGTGAGTCGTGTCGGGACTAATTTAATGGGTTAAAGAAGTAAATTATTTTAAGTAACTCGTATGGTAATTTCAAGTGCGCCATTGAGTCCGAAAGGGTCGAGATAGTCAGAAAACTCCACCCGGGTATTTTATTTGGATTCCGGGATGTTTTTAGGCCTAACTAGCATTCCGTAGGGGTGTTTTTGTCCTTTGAATTTTAGGGGAAATATTATGGGCGAAAATTAGAAAATTAAATATAAAGGAACGTGGGTTAGAGGGGAGTTGTCAGTTCTAAACCTACGAGAGAGAAAAGAGAAAGGCACATAGAAAGGAAGAAGAAGCCATATGAGTTCTTGGTGCACAACTCAAGATCACACACCAAAAATCCCACCAAAGTGTAGATCGTGAGACGAGGAACACAACTATACCAACATCACGAGGAGATCAGACCTTCAAAATTGAGGCAAGTGTTTAATCCTTGCAAAATTCTAGTAACAATCATGTTCATGTTAGTATAGATATGTAATACTCAATTATGCTTCATAAATTTTGATGAAATTGGAGAAATAAGGATATTAATTGAAATCTGATATCTAATTAGGATGAATCCTTCATGTAGATAGGTTGAAAATCACGAATTGATGAATTATTTATGATGGACGAATCTGATTTTGAGTTCTTATATAGAAATTTGAAAAACTATGGTTTCTTCGAATAATTTTGGGGATTTTTAGAATTTATTAAGGTTTATGCATGATTAAATGATTCTAGTTTGTTAGATATTATCCCAACATGTTTAATTATTGATTGGAAGTAATTGTTAAGAGTTTGGGACAAATCTGTTGAGGTTTTAAGTTGAGTAAGATTGGAAAAACGCAGCAGGTAGCAGAATGGAAACGACGACGTCTCGTTTGAACGAGATGCATAGTCGTTCGAACGACATGCTGATTCGTTTGAACGAAAACAGTTATGGTTTGAACGACAGTCCCAGAAAAAATTCCATAAATCCCTATTTTTACCCTAAATCGTGTTACACAATTAGTTGAGTGAGGTAAACTGCCATTTACTGATACTAGCTTAGTGAAAAATTATTTGGGAAGCATTCCTAGGATGATACCTTAAGGATTGGATAGGTGAATTAACTTTGGAAATTTTAAGAGAGTAGATAATAGAATTAATTACATTATAAGTAGTAATGAGAAGTATACTACATCCATAAATGTATGTATGGGTTGGGTGAATACCTGAACTTTAATAGGACATGGGAGTGCTTATTATTTTTATTATTATTATTGTGTGTATAGCATACCTACACTGCTTGCTATCGGGAGGCGATTGTCGCGCAGTGTATAGTCATATCTTGGGTGACCCAATGGGGGGATATTTGACTTGTACCCAGAGCATATGAATCTGAATACGTTCCATCTGAGACGTAGGATAGTTTCGATGGCTGCATGGGAGCGTAGGTATGTGCGTGACCCATTTGGCTGGTGAGTATGCTCGACTCCAATATTTGTGTTATAAGATTGATGGTTCGTGAGAGACGCCGAACCAATTGTCCTTTACGCAGTGAGCGATGCATCGGGATATGATAGCAGAGTACGCATTGCGCCAAGTGGTCCTAACCAAGGGGCGCAGGATTTATATATATATATATAGGGATGATGTGACTATATGTATGTATATATAAATATACTTGTGAATAATTCTAATGTGTGGAATTAAATTTTTTATAAATGTTGGTAAGTAAAGCAATTTCAGTAAATAAAAGAATTTCTATCCGAATAGTGAATGTAAAATATGGGTAATTGGCATAAAAGAATATTATTAGCGTATTGGATGGGCGATACGGGTTACTCCTATGAGATATATTTAGAAGTTTAAGTATATGATATAGTTAGGAACATTATGGATAAATAGGTTAGGATTGGTGTACGTTAGGCTTTCACAGTAGTAGGGAGGTGAGAATCTCATGTGAGAGTTCGAAACTAACTTGCACTTAATAATTACATCATTGCAGTTTTAAATACTTGCTAAAAAATATATTTTTACAATATTTCTCTTTTCTCTTTTGCTATATATATATATCAGGTGCCCAGCCACAGGCTACTAGACTTAGATGCGTGGATCTTTTAGCGAACTGCAGCAGTTGTGGGAGTTGCAGGCCTTTGCACTTAGACGCTTCGATCATTTCTCTCCACTCTTTTCAGATATTTCATTTAGGGCATGTTACGTCCTTTTCCTTGTCATTTAATAGAGATTGTACTCAGTTCATGTCAGGATTTTATTTCTATTTCACTTAAGGATATTATGGTTTGTTGGTTTGTGACTTTGAACTGGAAAGTTTTATCCAGTCCGATTTATTTCAGTATTTGACTCATGTTCAGTATTTATTTTATTCTTGTGGAATTTGAGTAGCTTATATGTCAAAGAATGGAAATTGATTAATGGATTGGTTGGGTAATTAAATGGGAAAATGTTTTGACACTTAGCTTAATTATTTATTAGGTGATTAAAAATATTAAATATTTTCGACAGTGATGCTAAGAATGAACCCACCAAACATTCTATTTTAATTGTAATAAAGGACTGATCACCCAATATTTAATTAGGTGGGGTGTCATAGGTAGTATCAGAGCACCAGGTTCTAGTGTATTTTAGGATATGTACAACTTAATATGCTTTCTGCTTAACGTTCTTTGATATAGAGCCCTATCTTTAGGACTATTATACTCTTATTTATGTGTTTATGTCTTTAGCTATTTGAGATTTAATAATAATTTTGGACTAATAAAATCCCTTCTCGTTTCAAATGCCCCCGAGGAATAAAAATGCCCAGCCAGAGCAACCAACAGCTCAGGCTCAGGGAATAATTAATGCAGCTGAAGTTGTTGCTATAGTTACTCAGGCGGTAAATGCAACTTTAGCGGTTGTGCAATAGGGCCCAACCCAAGTCCAGGATGTGGCACCGATTCTAACTCAGTTTCCCTCTGCATGGGAGAGGGTTAGGGATATTTTCAGAGGGCATATCCCCCAGAGTTCTCGGGGGTTCTGACATCATCATAGCGAGCCAATAAAAGAGAGATATCCAGAGGCATATTCGCATGCACGCATGTACCGACATTCAGAGGTAGTTACTGGCTTCCTACGAGCTAGTGGGGGCCTCTTTACAGTGGTGGGAGTCAACTACCACCTTGGAGGAGAGGGATATTATGACAATTCAGAGCTTTTGGGTGCGGTTTGCCTGCAAATACTTTCCTTTTGTCGTGCAGACAGAGATGAGGCGGAAACTACTGAATCTTAAGTAGAAGAGTATGACTATCGCTGAATATGAGGAGGAGTTCACGCGACTGATCACTATCGTGCTAGATGAGGCACCCATCGAAGGGAAGAAGATTAGGAAGTTCATGGATGGGTTGAATTAGAGGATTCGACGGCACCTCATTGGTAATCTGTCATTGGATACTTATACTGACGTACTCAACGCCTCCCTATTGCATTGCCAGGACCACCGCTTCCATCAGCAAGGGATCAAACGAGTCGGGGAGTCTAGCCAGCAGGGCCGGACAGGAGGCAGTATCGTCGGTGGGGCACCAGGAGCTTAGGGACTGGTCCGTTAAGGTGAGCAGAGTTCCCAGTAAGGGGACCCTGCTAAGTGATTTCGATCTGGTGATTCTAGGAAAGGATATGGGGGTTATAGGCAGGTCCAGTCCAGTCCAGTCATCATGACCAACCTCGTTATCAGTAGGGCCATCAGGGCCAGTAGCAGGGCCAGCAGATGCATCACCACGGCCAGTAGGGCCAGTGGATGGGTGGCAATGGCCAACAGGGTCGAGGCTAATAGGGGCATAGGGGAGGTAACTTTAGCAGTAGGTGTTTTTCCCGTGGTAATACTGGCCATAGGAAACAGGATTACCTTGACAAGGGCAAGTGCCCCCAGCAGCAGGTAGCCCAACAGGAGCCCCCCTAAAGACCCATCTTTCCCGCTGCCCTACCAGCAGTGACACCAGTCCTAGCTTTGCCCGTACCCCTGATTCAGCAGGGGCAGTTACAGTATAGACGTGTTTATAATGTCCACTAAGCGATAGCACAACAGCAGGCACCACTCGCCAATGATGGTACATTTTCTATTCATGGTACTATGGGGCGCATTTTATTTAATACGGGGGCGTCACACTGCTTCATAGCCACTAGTTTTGTACGGGCCATGGGGTTATTAGATACTGTAGAGAGTAAAATGACATGTGTAGACTCACCATTGGGTAATAGGTCATTATTCTTCTTTATATGCCGGGGAGTAGGTATAGAGAATGGGAGTTTGATTTTGCCTACATATATGCTAGTCTTAGATATGCATGATCATGATACCATTATTGGCATGGATTGGCTTGTTACTTTAGATCCATAATAGATTATTTCAATAGGACCATTATTTTTGCTATTTCGGGCCAGGAGATTTTTTGGTGGCGATGCCTCATCCTGAGGGAGGATCGTTCATCCATTTATACAATATAGAGGAGGGAACTCTAAGGAGATAGTGATTCATATTGATTCGATTCCAATAGTTTGCTAGTTTTCGACGTGTTCTAGGATATATCGGGACTACCGCCTAGTTGAGAGATATATTTTATTATAGATTTAATGTCGGGCACTCGGTCGATAGCCCGCATACCGTACTGTATGGCTTCAGCTGAGATGAGGGAGTTATAGGATCAGATTGAGCAGCTATTGGGATAGGATTTTATTCGAAGGAGTACCTTGACTTGGGGTGCTCCCATGCTATTTATATAGAAGATATATGGTTCGTTGAGGTTGTGTGTGGACTATCGTGAGTTGAACAAAGTCACGATAAGGAATAAATATCCGTTGCCCCGAATCGATGACTTGTTCGACCAGTTAAGAGGAGCTTCTTTCTTTTCAAAGATAGATTTAAGATCGGGATATCATCAACTACGAATTAGGGAGAAGGACGTGTCGAAGACTGCTTTCTTGACGAGGTATGGGTCCTACGAGTTCCGAGCCATGCTATTTGGGCTCACAAATGCTCCATCCGTATTCATGGACTTAATGAACTGGGTGTTCAGAGAGTTCTTAGATCAGTTTATCATTGTCTTCATAGATGACATTCTGATTTATTCCCAGACTGAGGAGGAGCATGCCGAGCATTTAAGACGAGTTCTTCAGAGTCTGCGAGAGCATCAGTTGTATGCCAAGTATGAAAAGTGCGGATTCTGGTTACAGGAGTTACATCTTTTTGGGGCACGTTGTGTTAGAATTGGGGATATCAGTGAACCCGAGTAAGGTGTCGACAGTGAGGGAGTGGGGATATCCCACTACACCGACGGAGGTGCGTAGCTTCTTAGGGTTAGTCGAATATTACAAGAGGTTCATCCGAGGGTTCTCGAAGATTGCGGACCCATTGACAAATTTGACTCACAAAGGGGTGAAGTTCATTTAGGAAGATGCTTGTCGGTTAGCTTTCGATGAAGTAAAGGATAAGTTAACTTTGATGCCAGTTCTTTCTTTACCCATGCCAGGGTAGAGTACCTTGTATATACTGACGCTTCTTTATAGGGACTTGTTGGAGCACTCTAGTAGGAGGAGTGGGTTATAGCTTATGCCTCCCACAAGCTTAAGCCTCACGAGAAGAATTACCCCACTCACGACTTCGCCCTAGCAACCGTCGTATTTGAACTACGAATTTGGAAGACATTACTTGTTAGGGGATAAATTTTGTCTCTTCACAGACCACAAGTCACTGTAGTACTTGTTCACTCAGCGAGAGTTGAATATGCGTCAGCGCAGGTGGCTGGAGTTGATGATTACCAGTTCGAGACTTAGTACCGCCCGGGGAAGGACAATGTAGTTGATGATGCATTGAGCCATAGGCCAGTAGGTGAAGTGACGAAAGTGTGGAAGGCGAAGTGGAAAGAGTTGGGACATCAGGATGCAGTGGTTCGATCCTTTATGTCCATCCTGATAGTCACACCAGAGATTGTTATGAGAGTGATTCAGGCCCAAGTGGATGATTCGTTTTACCAGGACCAGATTGTACGTCTTCTAGCCGAAGGAGAGGAGTCCTACTCAATAAGTTCAGATAGAGGACTGCAATTTAATGAGAGGTTAGTGGTCTCGAAGGGTGAGTACTTACATCATGTAGTAATGACAGAGGCACATGGATATCGATTTGCGATACATCCTGGAGGGGATAAGATGTACCAGGATATGAGGTGACAGTACTGGTGGAGTGGGATGGATAAGGACATTGCGGAGTTCGTGTCCAAGTGTGCCACCTGTCACCTAGTAAAGTTGGACCATCAGAGATCGTCAAGGTTACTTCAGCCGCTAGAGATCCCTATGTGGAAACAAAAAAGCATTTCCATGGATTTTATCACTAGGTTACCTACGTCACAACGTGGTCACGATTCTATATGGGTAGTGGTAGATCGTTTGACCAAGGTAGAGAATTTTCTGCCAGTGCGGACAGACTACACTACGAAATAATATGCCAAGTTATGTATTGTTGAGATAGTGAGGTTACATGGGGTGTCATTGGATATCGTGTCTGACAGAGATAAGATTTTTGTGTCGCACTTCTGAGATAGTTTTCAGGAGGTTATGGGTACCGAGATGCGATTGAGCACATCTTATCATCCGCAGACAGATGGACAGACTGAGCGTACGAATCAGATGCTGGAGGATATGCTACGCATATGCGACCTTGATTTTGGTAGGGGTTAGGAGCAATACCTTCCACTGGTGGAGTTCGCTTATAATAACTCGTACCAGTTTACGGTTGGCATGGCCCCGTGTGACACCCCGCCTAATTAAATACCGGGCGATCACTCCTTTATTAAATTAAATCAAGGTGAACAGTTGGTTCATTCTCAGCATCACTGTCGATAAAAATAATTTTCCAATTTAACACCCTAAATAATTAAGCTAAGTGTCGAAACCAATTTTAAACATAAACTTCCAAATTTTATTTAAAGAAAAGATTTATTTATTGTATTAACAAAGATCAATGAATAAGATTCACGCCACACTAAACTGGAACCAAAAATCCAATATATAAAACATCCATCAACGAATGCCAACATACGAGAAAATAAAGTAATACATCCATCTTGAACAAAATACCATAATAACGAACTAGGAAACAACTGAAATAACAATGTCCCAACATAAAGAAATAATGGAAAGGGCTACACATGCCCATCTGAATGAAAATGCTAGGAGTGGATCTGAATGAACGAAGTCGTCTAATCAAAAGACCTGCAACTCCCACCTAAGCTGCAGCGCGTTCCTTCCAAAAGATCCTAAGCAAGACGCCCCTGTGGCTGGGCACCTGAAATACATACATATATATACAAGGGGGAGAGGGAGAGAAGAAACGGGTCAGAGCCCGAAAGTGTGTGTTATTTAAGATCAGTTTAGCAAGTATTTAAATTGATACAGGCCAATGCAACAACATATTAGTTCGACACTCCCTTGAGAAATTCTCACCTCTCTTCTAGTGTGCACGCCTATCGTACTAACCTTCCCAAATGGTTTAACTTAACATTTAGATCATACTAACCTCCCCAATAATTTAATTTATCTTAATTTACACGTAAGTTTTAAAACCGAACAATGTCAACGTGTAAAAAGGTTACTTTCTAGTTGTAGCACAACTCTCATTTTAACTTCATTAATTTATAAAGTTTCCCAGTGTCATATTATACTTTCGCAAAACAGTATTTATTATTTGAGTCAACAACCATGTCCTACTTATCAAGTCACAGTAGGTAGTTTGAATTCCATAATCTCATATATATATATAAACTACTCGGATAATATATATATATATATATATATATATTAGCACCCCAACTAAGATTATGGTGCGGGCATACTCTGCTATCCAATCCCTGTATCGCTCACACAAAGGGAAATACAAGTTCGGAATCACTCTCGAACTGTATTAACATATACAAATCAACATTGAGGCGAAGTATAGATTCCAAGTCTCAAAAAGGTCAGTACATACCCTCACGCCTCATAGGACCGTCTGAACTATCGAATCGATAGCCTGTACCAAGGATATCTATCTCCTAGGGTACGAACCAATATCCCCCAAAAAGCAACACAGGATAAGGTCGTCCCAGCGCGGTAACCTCAGGGATAGCAAGTAGCGCGGGTACGTTTTTCACATGTATATAATATATGCACACACAATCATATAAATATACCAATTTCATCATATTAATATAGGTTCCTCTCATTACCCATAATTACAACATTTATCCTTAATTTTACATTATTAAGATTACGTATAAGGTTTCATCTCTAACCTTAACTTGAAGGGTTTTCTCACTAATTATGTGATACTCGTGGATTCTAACTATCCAAGTAGTAAATTCAGTAGGTAGACGTCTATGCACTATCGTAAGTATTCGACGTAATCTCTCACTTGAAATACGTAGTTTCCTCGTTCTTTAAATAATTGTCCCTAAAACCCAAATATCGTCACATAATAAAGTTCTTCAACACTTAATCATATGTCCTACTGGTCTCTCCTATATCCCAAAACATTTTATTCATAATCCCAAAAGTTATTCCACGGTAAATTAATTCAACTAATTAAACAAGGGGAAATAAGAGGCTGCCAGGAAGGGTCGATCGATCGACGACTGGGGATCGATCGATCGAACCTTCGATCGATCGACGCTCTAGGGTCGATCGATCGATCAAACAGGTGTTTCGATTTCTGCAGAAGTGCAGTTACGAGTTTCATCACAATTCTTCATCCAAATGCATATTTTTCAACACTAATCGTCCCAAAACTTATACCACAAACATAATAACATATTACCAGATGTTTCTAACGTTAAGCATGCGTATAGCCATCATTAAACATGATTAAACAACCTAAAATCTCATCTAATCATCAAGAACCCTAAGTTTTCTTAACTTCTGTTCTAATCAGTTTTTCTCCAGAATTTCCTTCTACATAATCATCAAAATTTGTGGGTTAATCATCTACATCATATAAGACTTCCAGAATATGGTTTTAATCTTTTCTACATGCAAATTCCTATCAAAAAGTGGGGTTTTCTTCCATAGATTATACTCCTAATCATTCCTAACTAATATGAATATTGCACCAACGAAAATACGCAAGTTAAACACTTGCCTGGGATTTCAGAGTTCTAGTTTCCTGTTGATTTTGGTGTGGTTGCGTTCTCCTCTTCGAGATCTACGTGTTGGTGGTGACGGCGGTGCAAACGGTGGTGTATTTGGCCTTGAATCACCTTGAGAGCTCTCTCCTCTCTTCTCCAATGGACGTACTAGGGTTATGAATGTTCTAACCCTAAAAGGCTGACCTAAATAGCTGCTAAGGATGGCTGAAATTCGTGGGTTTAATTACCCTATTTTGTAAAATGACCAAAATGCCCTCCCGGGTCACTAATTAGGCCTAAAAACACCCCGAGACCCAAACTAAACCCCCGGGTACACTTTTCTGACTATCTCGACCCTTCCGAACGCGTTGGCGCACTCAAAACGACCATACGAACAATTTATAAAATATTCCCTTTTTAATTAACATAATTAGTCCCGACGTGACACGGGCACGTCCCGACTTAAATTTTCGAAATAGTCATATAATTTACTTATGACATTCAATATAACCAATATAATATATTACTATGCTCATTAGTAATATTCAACAAGTTTCCCATAATTACTAACTCTAGTCACGTTAATAATTATAGCATAATTAATTTTCGGATTTTTTTTTAAATAAATCATCACATTAAATTTAATAAATCCCCAAATTAAAAATAGCATAAAAATACGGGGTATTACATACTTCCCTCCTAATAACGGAATTTCGTCCCGAAATTTGGAAAATAAGGCATACCTGGTAAAAACAACTTTGGATATCTCTCGTGCATATCTGCCTCACGCTCCCAAGTGGATTCCTCCATATTATGATGCTCCCACTGGACTCGCACAAGTGGAACTACCTTCGACCTCAATCTCCTCTCACTATAGTCTAGGATAGCCATCGGTCTCTCCTCGTAAGAGCTATCAGGCTGTAAATCGATCTCGTCTATCGCGATGTGAGTATGGGCCATATCATCTCAGCGACGAAATGTGGAATACATCGTGGATGCGATGTAAATGTTCTGGCAATCCCAACCTGTATGCTACTGGCCCAATTCTCTCGATTATGGGAAATGGTCCTACGTACCTCGGAGCTAACTTCCCCTTCTTCCCGAACCTCATCACTCCTTTCATAGGAGATACACGTAACAGCACTTGATCTCCCACGTTAAACTCCCGGAAGAATCGTTTCGCATCGGCGTAGCTCTTTTGCTTGTCTTGGGCTACCCGAATACGACTCCTGATTATCTCAATCCTCGCGGAGGTCTCCTGAATCACTTCTGGCCCTAATAACTTGTTGTCCCCCACCTCGAGCCAACAAGTTGGAGAACGACAAGGCCTGCCGTACAAAGCCTCAAATGGAGCCATGCCAATCGTAAACTGATAGGAGTTATTATAAGCAAACTCTACCAGTGGAAGGTGTGGCTCCCAACCTCCTCCGAAATCAAGAACACACATTCGTAGCATATCTTCCAACATCTGATTTGTACGCTCTGTCTGTCCATCTGTCTGTGGGTGGTAAGCTGAACTCAGTCTCAACTCTGTACCCATAGCCTCCTGAAAGCTTTCCCAGAAACGTGACACAAAAATCTTGTCTCTATCTGATACAATATTCAGGGGCACCCCATGTAATCTGACAATCTCAGCGATGAACAACTGGGCATACTGACCCGTGGTATAATCTGTCCTCACTGGCAGAAAATGAGCCACCTTGGTCAAACGGTCTACAATCACCCAGATAGAATCGTGGCCCCGCTGTGACGTAGGCAACCCGGTAATGAAATCCATGGAAATACTTTCCCACTTCCATGCGGGTACTTCCAACAGCTGAAGTAATCCTGACGGTTTCTGGTGGTCCACCTTCACTAGCTGGCAAGTAGAACACTTGGACACAAATTCAGCGATGTCCTTCTTCATTCCACTCCACCAGTACTGTCGTCTCATGTCCTGGTACATCTTATCGCCTCCCGGATGTACTGCGAATCGGGACCCATGAGAATGAGTCATCACTTCATAACGTAACTCCGCTCCTTCTGGAACCACTAACCTCCCATTAAACCGCAAACCTCCATCAAAACTAATAGAATAGGACTCTGCACCTTCGGCTAGAAGTCGCACAATCTGCTCCTGGCAAAACGGGTCTGTGGTCTGAGCCTGTATCACCTGGGTAACAATCTCGGGGTGACAGTCATAACAGATATGAAAGAACGGCTACTGCGTACTGGTGACCCAACTCTTTCCACTTTGCTTTCCAAATGTCCGCTACATCGTCAACCGATCTACGGCTCAACGCATCAGCAACTACGTTGGCTTTCCCCAGATGATACTGTATATCGAACTGGTAATCTTTCACAAACTCTAACCATCTGCGCTGACGCATATTCAGCTCTCGCTGAGTGAACAGGTACTGCAGTGACTTATGGTCTGTGAACAAACGGAATTTCTCGCCCAATAAGTAGTGCCTCCAAATTCTCAATGCAAAGACGACCGCAGCTAACTCCAGGTCGTGGGTGGGGTAATTCTTCTCATGCGGCTTAAGCTTGCGGGAAGCAAAAGCTATAGCCTTCTCCTCCTGCTGAAGTACTCCCCCAAGTCCTCGTAAGGACGCATCTGTGTAAACCATGTACTCTACACCCGGCTTCGGTAAAGCAAGGACTGGTGCCGAAGTAAGCTTGTCCTTCAGCTCGTCGAAATCCAACTGACCAGCGTCATCCCAGACATATGGTACCCCTTTGTGAGTCAGATTCGTTAATGGACCCGCTATTTTGGAGAATCCCCGAATGAACCTCCTGTAGTAACCAGCTAACCCCAAGAAACTTCGCACTTCCGTCGGTGTCGTGGGCTGTCCCCATTCCCTCACCGCTGATACTTTTCTCGGGTCAACTGCAATCCCCTGCTCAGAAACAACATGCCCCAAGAATTGTACCTTTCGCAACCAGAATCCACACTTCTCGTACTTAGCATACAACTGATGCTCTCGTAGAGTCTGAAGAACCTGCCTCAAGTGTTCGGCATGCTCCTCCTCGGAGTGTGAATATATCAAAATATCATCTATGAAAACGATGACAAACTGATCCAAGAACTCTCTGAATATTCGGTTCATTAAGTCCATGAAAACGGCTGGAACATTTGTGAGTCCGAACGGCATCACCCGGAACTCATAAGACCCATATCTCGTCAAGAAAGCAGTCTTCGAAACATCCTGCTCCCTAATACGTAGCTGATGGTACCCCGACCTCAGATCTATCTTCGAAAAGAAAGTTGCTCCCCTTAGCTGGTCGAACAGATCATCGATTCGAGGCAACGGATATTTATTCCGTATCGTGACCTTGTTCAACTCCTGGTAGTCGACGCACAATCTCAGTGAACCATCTCTCTTCTTTACAAATAAGACTGGAGCGCCTCAAGGTGAGGTACTCCTACGAATGAAGCCCTGACCTAATAGCTGCTCAATCTGATCTCGTAGCTCTCGCATCTCTGCCAGAGCCATACGGTATGGTGCGCGTGCTATAGGTCTCGTATCGGGCAATAAATCTATAACGAAGTCTATCTCACGACTGGGCGGTAGGCCTGGTATCTTCTGAAACACAACGGAATACTCCCTAACAACTGGGATCGAATCCAAAGGAATCACAACCTCCTTAGAGGTATCCTCCTCAATGTAATATAAATGAGCGGTCGAACCTCCCTCTGGGCGAGGCATCGCCACTACAAACATCTCTTGCCCCGGAATGGCAAAAACAATGCTCCCACCGAAGCAATCAATCATGGCTCTATAAGATGCGAGCCAATCCATACCAATGATCACATCATGCTCGTGCATGTCTAAGACTGGCATGTCTGCAGGCAATACCAAGCTACCAATCTCTACCCCTACTCCCCGGCATATAAAGAATATAAGTGACCCACTCCCCAGTGGTGAGTCGACACACGTCACGGTGCTCTCTGCTGTGGCTAACAACCCTAAGGACTTCGCAAAATGCGTAGCTATAAAATAATGCGTTGCCCCCGTATCAAACAAAACTTTACTCATAGTACCATGGATAGGAAACATACCCTCAATCGCGGGTGGTGCCTGTGGAGCTGCTGCCTGGTGGACGTTATAGACACGTCCATACTGCAATTACCCCTGCTGCACTGGAGCTGCTGGAATGGCTGGTAGGGCTGGCACCTGGGCTGGAGCTGGAAGGGCAGGTGGAAAAAGTGGTCTCTGCGGCTCATTGCGGGCTCCCTGCTGCTGTGGGGGCCCTATCGCCCTCTGGGCAATCCTGACGCCTGTGGCCATGTTTACCGCACCCAAAACATCGGCCTCTAAAGTTACCTCCCCTCTGTCCCTACTGTCCACAACCCTGCTAGCCGTTACCCCCACGCCCCTGGCCCTGCTGGCCCTGATGTGCACGCTGTTGGTCCTGCTGCTGACCCTGCTGTCGGTGCTGGCCCTGATGGCCCTGCTGATTAGGCTGACCCTGCTGGCTTTGCCTATAACCCCCATTTCCCTGCCTGGAATCATCCGAACGGAATCGCTTAGCAGGGTCCCCCTGATGGGAACTCTGCTCGTGCTGACGAGTCTGTCCATGAGATGGCGCCCCACCGGCACCGTTACCCCCTGTCCTGCCCTGCTGGCTGGACTCTCCTGCTCTCTTGCTCCCCTGAAGATGGAAGCGGTGATCCTGTCAATGTAGTAACACTGCATTGAGTACATCAGTGAAAGTACTCAGGGATAAGTTCCCAATAAGGTGCTGACGGATCCTCCAAGCCAACCCGTCGACGAACAGCAAAATCTTCTTGCCCTCAGTGGGTGCCTCATCCGGTACAATAGTGAGAAGTCTCGTGAACTCCTCCTCATACTCAGCTACAGTAAGGTTCTCCTGCTTCAAATTTAGTAATTTCCGCCTCATCTCAGTCTGCACTGCGGGTGGAAAATACTTGCGATCAAACCGCTCCCAGAACAACTGAATAGGGATCGTGTCCCTCTCCTCCAAAGTAGTAGTCGACTCCCACCACTGTAATGAGGCCCCCACCAGCTTGAAAGAAGCCAATAACTTCTTTTGTACTTCGGTGCACTCATACATGCGAAGATGCCGCTGGATGTCTTTCTTCCATTGGCTAACCGTGACAATGTCGGAGCTACCGGAGAACTCAGGGGGATGTGCTTTCTGAAAAGCATCCTGAACCCTCTCCCATGCTGATGGAAGTTGTGCTGGTACTGGCGCCACTGCTTGAACCTGGGGTGGAGCCTGCTGAATCACTGATATCGCTGCATTCACCGCCTGAGCAACTATGGCGGCTACTTCATTTGCATTCATTGTGCCTGGTGCCGGAGCTGCTGGCTGCTCGGCTTGGGCACGCCTATCTTTCGGAGCACGTCTCGGAGGCATCTAAAACGTGAACAAGTTTATTAGTCTACAGTTATCAACAAATCTCGAATAGCTGAAGACTTAAACGTAAAAGCAAGAATACAACAGTCCTAAAAATAGGCTCTATAGAAATAACGTTAAGCTGAAAGCGAAATAAGACGTACAGATCCTATGGACACTAGAACCTGATGCTCTGATACCACCTGTGACACCTCGACTAATTAAATACCGGGCGATCACTCCTTTATTAAATTAAATTAAGGTGAACAGTTGGTTCATTCTCAGCATCACTGTCGATAAAAATAATTTTCCAATTTAACACCCTAAATAATTAAGCTAAGTGTCAAAACCAATTTTAAACATAAACTTCCAAATTTTATTTAAAGAAAAGATTTATTTATTTTATTAACAAAGATCAATGAATAAGATACACGCCACACTAAACTGGAACCAAAAATCCAATATATAAAACATCCATCAACGAATGCCAACATATGAGAAAATAAAGTAATACATCCATCTTGAACAAAATCCCATAATAACGAACTAGGAAACAACTGAAATAACAATGTCCCAACATAAAGAAATAATGGAAAGGGCTACACATGCCCATCTGAATGAAAATGCTAGGAGTGGATCTGAATGAACGAAGTCGTCTAATCAAAAGACCTGCAACTCCCACCTAAGCTGCAGCGCGTTCCTTCCAAAAGATCCTAAGCAAGACGCCCCTGTGGCTGGGCACCTGAAATACATACATATATATACAAGGGGGAGAGGGAGAGAAGAAACGGGTCAGAGCCCGAAAGTGTGTGTTATTTAAGATCAGTTTAGCAAGTATTTAAATTGATATAGGCCAATGCAACAACATATTAGTTCGACACTCCCTTGAGAAATTCTCACCTCTCTTCTAGTGTGCACGCCTATCGTACTAACCTTCCCAAATGGTTTAACTTAACATTTAGATCATACTAACCTCCCCAATAATTTAATTTATCTTAACTTACACATAAGTTTTAAAACCGAACAATGTCAACGTGTAAAAAGGTTACTTTCTAGTTGTAGCACAACTCTCATTTTAACTTCATTAATTTATAAAGTTTCCCAGTGTTATATTATACTTTCGCAAAACAGTATTTATTATTTGAATCAACAACCATGTCCTACTTATCAAGTCACAGTAGGTAGTTTGAATTCCATAATCTCATATATATATATAAACTACTCGGATAATATATACATATATATATATTAGCACCCCAACTAAGATTATGGTGCGGGCATACTCTGCTATCCAATCCCTGTATCGCTCACACAAAGGGAAATACAAGTTCGGAATCACTCTCGAACTGTATTAACATATACAAATCAACATTGAGGCGAAGTATAGATTCCAAGTCTCAAAAAGGTCAGTACATACCCTCACGCCTCATAGGACCGTCTGAACTATCGAATCGATAGCCTGTACCAAGGATATCTATCTCCTAGGGTACGAACCAATATCCCCCAAAAAGCAACACAGGATAAGGTCGTCCCAGCGCGGTAACCTCAGGGATAGCAAGTAGCGCGGGTACGTTTTTCACATGTATATAATATATGCACACACAATCATATAAATATACCAATTTCATCATATTAATATAGGTTCCTCTCATTACCCATAATTACAACATTTATCCTTAATTTCACATTATTAAGATTACGTATAAGGTTTCGTCTCTAACCTTAACTTGAAGGGTTTTCTCACTAATTATGTGATACTCGTGGATTCTAACTATCCAAGTAGTAAATTCAGTAGGTAGACGTCTATGCACTATCGTAAGTATTCGACGTAATCTCTCACTTGAAATACGTAGTTTCCTCGTTCTTTAAATAATTGTCCCTAAAACCCAAATATCGTCACATAATAAAGTTCTTCAACACTTAATCATATGTCCTACTGGTCTCTCCTATATCCCAAAACATTTTATTCATAATCCCAAAAGTTATTCCACGGTAAATTAATTCAACTAATTAAACAAGGGGAAATAAGAGACTGCCAGGAAGGGTCGATCGATCGACGACTGGGGATCGATCGATCGAACCTTCGATCGATCGACGCTCTAGGGTCGATCGATCGATCAAACAGGTGTTTCGATTTCTGCAGAAGTGCAGTTACGGGTTTCATAACAATTCTTCATCCAAATGCATATTTTTCAACACTAATCGTCCCAAAACTTATACCACAAACATAATAACATATTACCAGATGTTTCCAACGTTAAGCATGCGTATAGCCATCATTAAACATGATTAAACAACCTAAAATCTCATCTAATCATCAAGAACCCTAAGTTTTCTTAACTTCTGTTCTAATCAGTTTTTCTCCAGAATTTCCTTCTACATAATCATCAAAATTCGTGGGTTAATCATCTACATCATATAAGACTTCCAGAATATGGTTTTAATCTTTTCTACATGCAAATTCCTATCAAAAAGTGGGGTTTTCTTCCATAGATTATACTCCTAATCATTCCTAACTAATATGAATATTGCACCAACGAAAATACGCAAGTTAAACACTTGACTGGGATTTCAGAGGTCTAGTTTCCTGTTGATTTTGGTGTGGTTGCGTTCTCCTCTTCGAGATCTACGTGTTGGTGGTGACGGCGGTGCAAACGGTGGTGTATTTGGCCTTGAATCACCTTGAGAGCTCTCTCCTCTCTTCTCCAATGGTCGTACTAGGATTATGAATGTTCTAACCCTAAAAGGCTGACCTAAATAGCTGCTAAGGATGGCTGAAATTCGTGGGTTTAATTATCCTATTTTGTAAAATGACCAAAATGCCCTCCCGGGTCACTAATTAGGCCTAAAAACACCCCGAGACCCAAACTAAACCCCCGGGTACACTTTTCTGACTATCTCGACCCTTCCGGACGCGTTGGCGCACTCAAAACGACCATACGGACAATTTATAAAATATTCCCTTTTTAATTAACATAATTAGTCCCGACGTGACACGGGCACGTCCCGACTTAAATTTTCGAAATAGTCATATAATTTACTTATGACATTCAATATAACCAATATAATATATTACTATGCTCATTAGTAATATTCAAAAAGTTTCCCATAATTACTAACTCTAGTCACGTTAATAATTATAGCATAATTAATTTCCGGATTTTTTTTTTTTAAATAA
This sequence comes from Sambucus nigra, assembly GCA_949130495.1. Classification (NCBI taxonomy): domain Eukaryota; kingdom Viridiplantae; phylum Streptophyta; class Magnoliopsida; order Dipsacales; family Adoxaceae; genus Sambucus; species Sambucus nigra. Next base: position 332,617,022 of record OX422216.1, read on the forward strand.
ATCATCACATTAAATTTAATAAATCCCCAAATTAAAAATAGCATACAAATACGGGGTATTACACCCCATTTGAGGCATTGTATGGTAGACCTTGTCATTATCCCACTTGTTGGCTAAAAGTTGGGGACAACAAGTTACTTGGGCCAGAGGTAATTCAGTAGATGTCTGCCGGAATTGAGTCGCATTTGGGTAGCCTAGGACTAGCAGAAAAGCTACGCCAATGCGAAGCGGTCCTTCAGGGAGTTTAACGTGGGGGATCAAGTATTAATGCGAGTGTCTCCATGGAAGGAGTGATGAGGTTCAGGAAGAAAGGGAAATTGGCCCCGAGATACGTAAGACCATTTTCCATTGTCGAGAGGATCGAACATGTGGCATATAAACTTGGGTTGCCGAAACACTTGCATCGAATTCATGATGTGTTCCACATGTCATCATTGAGGCGGTATCTTCGGGATGAGTTGGCCCACACCCACAATGCGATTGAGGAGATTGACTTACAGCACGACAGTTCTTATGAGGAAAGACCCGTGCCTATCCTAGACCGTAGCGAGAGGAAATTGAGGTCAAAGTTAGTTCCACTTGTGCGGGTTCCGTGGGAGCATCATAATTTAGAGGAGTCTACTTGGGAGCGAGATGAGGATATGCACGAGAAATATCCAGACTTATTCTTACCATGCATGGCTTACTTTTCGAATTTTGAGGCGAAATTCCGTTATTAGGGGGAAGTATGTAATACCCCGTATTTTTACTATGTTAAATAATTGTGGGATTAATTATTATTGTTGGATTAATTATATTAAAAATGTGAGAAAATTGATTATTAATTAATCTGGATTTAAAAATAAATATTAACTATCGTGCTAAGGGTTAATACTTATTGTTGAGAATTATGGAATATTACTGTGTGAATACGTAATATGAAATTATGAAATTTTTACAAATTATCGAGAGTGGAAAATACGACAGTTTGATATATTAAGTCAAAACGTGCGTGTGAGTCGTGTCGGGATTAATTTAATGGATTAATAAAATTAAATTATTTTTAATTAACTCGTATGTTAACTTCGAGCGCTCCGTTGAGTTCGGAAGGGTCGAGATAGTCAGTAAACTCTACCCGGGTATATTATTTGGACTCCGGGATATTTTTAGGCCTAGCCAACATTCCGTAGAGGTATTTTTGTCCTTTGAATTTTTGGGAAAATATTATGGGTGAAAATTAGGAAATTAAATATATAGGAACGTGGGTTGGAGGGGAGTTGTCAGTTCTAAACCTACGAGAGAGAAAAGAGAAAGGCACAGAGGAAGGAAGAAGAAGCCATAGGAGTTCTTGGTGAATAACTCAAGAACACACAACAAAAATCCCACCAAAGTGTATATCGTGAGACGAGGAACACACCTATACTAACATCACGAGGAGATCAGACCTTCAAAATTGAGGTATGTGTTTAATCCTTACGAAATTATAGCAACAATCATGTTCATGTTAGTATAGATATGTAATACTCAATTATCGTTCATAAATTTGGATGAAATTGGAGAACTAAGGACATTAATTGAAATCTGATATCTAATTAGGATGAATCCTTCATGTAGATAGGTTGGAAATCACGAATTGATGAATTATTTATGATGGACGAATCTGATTTTGAGTTCTTATATAGAAATTTGAAGAACTAGGGTTTATTTGAATAATTTTGGGGATTTTCAGAATTTATTAAGGTTTTTCTTGATTAAATGATTCTAGTTTGTTAGATATTATCCCAACATATTTGATTATTGATTGGAAGTAATTGGTGGGAGTTTGGGACAAATATGTAAAGGTTTTAAGTTGAGTAAGATTGGAAAACGCAACAGCTAGCAGAATGGAGACAATGACATCTCGTTCTAACGAGATGCATAGTCGTTCGAACGACAGGCTAATTTGTTTGAATGAAAACAGTTCTGGTTCGAACGACAGTCCCAGAAAAAATTTCAGAAATCCCTATTTTTTTCCTAAATCGTGTTGCACAGTTAGTTGAGTGAGGTAAACTGCCATTTACTGATATTAGCTTAGTTCATAATTATTTGGGATGCATTCCTAGGATGATACCTTAAGGCTTGGATAGGTGAATTAACTTTGAAAAATTCGAGAGAGTGGATAATCGAATTAATTACATTATAAGTAGTAATGAGAAGTATACTGCGTGCAAAAATGTATGTATGGGTTGGGTGAATACCTGAACTTTAATAGGACACGGGAGTGCCTATTATTTTTATTATTATTATGGTGTGTATATCATACCTACGCTGCTTGCTATCAGGAGGAGGTTATGGCGCAGTGTACCGTCATATCCTGGGTGACCCAATGGAGGGATATTTGACTTGTACCCAGAGCATATAAACTTGGATATGTGATATCTGAGACGTAGGATAGTTTCGATGGCTGAATGAGAGTGTAGATATGTGCGTGAACCATATTGCTGGTGAGTATGCTCGCCTCAAATATTTTTGTTATGAGATTTATTATTTGTGAGAGACGCCGAACGAATTGTCCTTTACGGAGTGAACGATGCATCGGGACACGATAGCAGAGTATGGATTGCGCCAAGTGATCCTAACCAAGGGGCACATGATTTACACACACACACACACACACACACACACACACACACATATATATATATATATATATATATATATATATATATATATATATAGAGAGAGAGAGAGAGAGAGAGAGAGAGAGAGAGATGATGTGACTATATGTATGTATAAATAAATATACTTGTGAATAATTCTAATGCGTGGAATTAGCAAATTTATAAATGTTGGTAAGTAAAGTAATTTCGGTGGATAAAAGATTTTCTATCCGAGTAGTGAATGTAAAATATGGGTAATTGGCATAAAAGAATATTATTAGCGTATTGTATGGGCGATACGGGTTACTCCTGTGAGATATATTTAAAAGTTTAAGTCTATGATCTAGTTAGGAACATTATGGATAACTAGGTTATGATTGCCGTACGTTAGGCGTGCACAGTAGTAGAGATGTGAGAATCTCATGCGAGAGTTCGAAACTAACATGCACTTAATAATTGCATCATTGCAATTTTAAATACTTGCTAAAACAAATATTTTTACAACTCGGGCTCTGACCCGTTTCTTGTTACTCTTTTCTCTTTTGCTATATATATATATATATATATATATATATATATATATATATATATATATATATATATATATATTATAATTAGGTGCCCAGTCACAGCGGTAACATAATTAGATGCGTGGATCTTTTAGCGAGCTACAACAGTTGTGGGAGCTACAGCCTTTGCACTTAGACGCTTCTATCATTTCTCTCCACTCTTTTCAGATATTTCATTTAGGGCATGTTACGCTCCTTTCCTTGTCATTTAGTAGATAATGTACTCAGTTCAAAAGTTTTATCCAGTCCGATTTATTTTAGTATTTGACTCATGTTCAGTATTTATTTTATTCTTGTGGAATGTGAGTAGCTTATATTTCAAAGAATGAAAATTCATTATTGGATTGGTTGGGTAATTAAATGGGAAAATAGTTTGACACTTAGCTTAATTATTTATTTGGTGATTAAAAATATTAAATTTTTTCGACAATGATGCTAAGAATAAACCCACCGAACATTTTGTTTTAATTTTAATAAAGACCTGATCACCCGATATTTAATTAGGCGGGGTGTCACACAAAGTAAAAACATCAACTCAAAATTATTTTTTTAGTATTTTAAATAAATTGGTCCGTATCAAGTCCGCATGGACTTGGTCTGTACTTGACCTTACAATTTGTATAAAATTGTCACAAATCCAAATTAATTTCTAACACAATAAAATCAACATTTGTTTGTTTTTCAAATTTCACCATTTTTGCTTATTTTCCATTTTCCATATTTTCTTGGTAAAAATAATTTTTCAGTGCGGAACCTCTTTAATGGGGTCTTTGTTTTTATCGTTTAATACTGAATTGAGTTTCAGTCAACGTTAAGAGGTAATATTTGATGTTTATTTTTATCTCTTAATGTTGGAATTTAGTTAAAATTCAACATTAAGAGGCAAGTACTCCTCTCAATGTTCAATGCTTAATGTTAATTTTTTTTAACAAAATTTTATTCCAATTTTATCCTTATTTTTTTTAAATGACACTAAAATAAAACAATATATTAAATTGTTAGTAATGATAAAATAATCAAATTAATTGTATTCTTCAGATAAACAACATACATTCAGAAGTTCATTCAGAATTAAAAAAACAAGTAAACTTTATGACATTCAAATCTGAGCGTTCAACATTCAGAGTTGAGCATTAAACATTCAATATTTAAAGGATAAAAAAACCAAAGACACTAAGATTGTTAGCTACAGGATGAATTTCACTTGGGAAGAGAATCTACAAAATATTCTTGTTTTTATTTTTGTACAAAGGATTATCTATTTTTTGTCGGCTTTCGTGCACTTTATATTATTTCTTCTTTTCTTGATAAGGCTTACAAAATAAAATTATCCTTTGGATTCGTGATGAGAGTAACCGAGCTCATGAGCTTAAAAATACAATCTCCTTAATTATAAGTGATCAATTAAAAATCCAATTTTTCTTTGGGAATTTTGAGGAACACTAATAACGGCTCAAAGAATAAATAATGAACTTTTTTTTTTGGTGCACATGAGGAATCCAAATGAAACTTATCTATATGGCACATAATTTTTTGGGGGGACACTAATCCACACGGGGAGGTCAGGTGTAAAAAGCCTTTATGAAAGAAAAATTAATATGTATTTATTTTTTTTATTTTTAAATTGCATAGGATTGAACGTCAAATTCAGGACTCACAAACGGTTGGGGCCGCCCAGCTAAGGTACAGATGGGATGAATCTGGGTAATAAAGGGTCTATCCTGGCGTCATTTGGTTGGTCAACAAATTTCCATATACAATCAGTTGAATTATGTCAACCAAGCTGCGCGTGCGTGTACCCAAACCATAATATAAAAAGAAGAAACAAAACCCAAAACACACAACAAAGAAAGCAAAAAAACAAAACAAAACCCAGAAGTTATGTGCTGCTGTTGTTGTGGTGATGATTGTGAGTGCCGCCCTTTGGGCTTTCTTTTGGGTCTACCCTTTGCCTTCGTCTCTCTCATCCTCTCACTTATCGGCGTAATCATATGGATTGTTGGGTCCGTACCCTCTCTCTCTCTCTATATATACATATCTACATGCATGTATTTGATTAAGTTGGTCATTATGGGGATTGATTCTGTTATTTATTTTTTCTTTGGTGGTGGTGATGCAGGTTAGCTTTGACTTGTATATGCCCATGTTGCTTGTGTGTGACAGTGATTGTAGAGTTAGCACTTGCCTTGATCAAGGCTCCCTTTTCAGTCATGAAGTGGTTCACTCAGAAGATTCCTTGTTAGTTATTGCTCGTCGATGGAATTAGAAATTTGTTGATTCATCATTCTTTCCGCTTGTTTGTGTGATTATCTTCGCTGATTCGGAGAAGGGGAAAATAAAAAATAAAGAAGAGTGCTAATCCTGAATACATTTTGTTTTCTTGCATGATTATTTTCTTTGCTCATACTGTTGGAATATTTTAGATATTTCAAATAATTTAAGGTGGGTCATATATTAAAATGGTAATTATATTTGAGCTTCAATTTAAATTGGGATAATGAAGTGATCTAATTAGGTAAGCTCAAAAGACATCAACAGTAAATATGGAATTCGAAATGTGTGGTTACCCAAAAGTCACCTACTGGTTACTCAAGAGTCGTGTTACTCAAGAGTCACCTAATTAGAATTTATGGTGTTCTAATTAGATGTCTATAAATATACTGAAGGGTTCTGGCCCCCAAGGATAATGGACTCAAAGACTTTCCTCCTCATTCCCATTAATGAGAGAGAACTCATAGAGAGAGGGATTAGTCTATGGAAGACCTCCTACCCCCCAGTCTCAATCATCACTATGGATTCAGGTACATAGTTCCTATAATTATATTACAAGGTAATTTCGATAATCTAATATGTTGATGAATTTTATTTAATATTCCAACAGATACATCATTAAACTATTTCGTCACTACAATACCTTACCATGATTTATTAACAATTATATTTTCCTCAAAGAAACTAGGAAAGAATTAGTAGCAAACGATTTTCAATCCATGTTTGTCCTCGAATAATTACTCTTTTTTCATTATGGTAAGGGTTTATGTCCTCTTCTCCCAAATAGATATATACATGCTCATTTGTAGACTTGTCAACGGATCGTATGCGAGTTTGGTATTATATGTATTATATGTTGCATTACTCGTGGTAAGATGAGATTTAGGAAAGCCAAATATATAGTAATTACACAAATTCATAAACCTTAATTAAGTCGGATGTGAAGTCTTCTTACACGTAAGTGCTTAGGCCAAGAAGCTCCATAACTGTGCCTGCACATAACGTTAAGAGTGAGAAAAGACAATGCCTAGTGGGTGCTCCATTGTAGCATACATACCTGTATTTGCGAGTGGAGTTACTGGATAGATCCCTACTTTTTAGTATCAATCATTTGTTAATCTTATGTAGGGGTGGCAATTCGGGTAGTCGTGTCATTTTGGGGCACGTTGATTTTGATTTGAGCATAAGTTTTGGGTACTCTTAAATCTATACAAGATAATCGTGTCATATTCGGGTCATTTCGAGTTATTACCGTAAACGGGTTATTGTGTCAAAAATTGCCAACCCTAATCTTATGCCCTTGATTTAGAACTAGGTCATGAACTAAGCGTTGTTATTATAAATACAGTCTAAATGAACATGTCTAGGAAACTAGTCAAATCTAAATGGATTGTCATGAGTTATTGGGGGAAGATTATGTATAAATACACGTGTTCTTGTGGTTAATAGTCTATACGATTTTGTAGTAGAATTCATTTTACACATAATCATGAGTACAAGTATCAAGTATGGTAGTAAGCATATCGTTTTTAAACCATAACTCTATTGTTTTGGTTACAAAGGAAAACAACAAGCAAAAAAACAGAAGACTTAAGTCTAGACCATAGGATTATCAAGATCGGCATATTCGAGAAATTTAAGTAGCTTCTTTAGGTGCGCCTATACTCTATGTAGAGATCAAGTGAGCCTTTCATCATTTTCTCCATGCAATCTCCTTGAGTGTTTCTTTCACGGAGAATGTGGATGATCTTTACTTTGGTGCATTTAATAAGCTCGTGGAAATCCTCAATGATGTTAGCTAAAGGATGGTTCCCATTATCGTCCGACTCCATGAGTTGAAGGACTTCAAGGCAATCGGTTTTGATACATACATTCTTCCACTTATCTTTAAGGGACATGTTTAAACCATGAAAAACTCCTTCAAGCTCGGCGCGAAGAGGCCTTGTGGTTCCTTGTAGTCGTCCGGTGAAGCCAATAGTCCATCTCCCATCTTCATTTCTCACAATTCCTCCAAATGTTCCCATTCCACTATTAGTGTCGAAGCTCCCATCCGTATGAATGATATATTTACCCGTGACACACTCGCAAAGCAATTGATGATGAAATTAGTCTATCCCCTTTTCGGTTTGCAATTTTTCTATGGGTTTGTATAATGTCACAAGCAGGGAGGTAGCCAGGATTTGTCGAGAGTGGGGGCTAATTAAATGGCAACTTCCAGGGGTTCGGGGGCAGGAGCTCCCGAGCCGAATTTTTTTGAGTATTTACCAAATAATTATTAAAATATTTATTTAATCTAATGAAAAGAGAAAAAAATTAATTGATTAAAAAATTAAAACTCTAAAAATAGAAGCGCAAATAAAAATTGCGTTCGAGAGCAGTGGGGTGACTTGAGTTGTGGATGGGTAGTGTGGGTGTTGACTCTAATTTTCTTTTAAAAAAAACTCTCCATAAGTTGACTTATTTCACAAAAAAAAAGTAGGGTGATTAATATCCCCTAAAAAAAGTAATAGCATTACATAACATCAATACAATATCCTCTAAAATTGATAGCATAATAACATGAGGAAATTATATTAACCCCAATTCTAACTCTAAATATTAACTCTAATACCCCTAAAATTAAAAACCCTAACTAAATACAAATTTAAAAACCCTAAATAAATATATGATTAGGTTCATTAATATCCCCCCCAAAAGACTGATGGCATAAAATCAACACAAACACAAACACAATCACCAATCATATAAATTTAGCATATATACTAAATAAACAAACCAATGCCAACTAAATAGATGGGTGGGATGGTGGGATGGGAGAGGATTACCTTATGTCAATTACTGTTGCAGTTCAATTGTCAAAACAGATAGGATGGGAGAAAGGGAAATGGAAATGGCTCCGATGCTGCCTTGCCACCGGCGATTTCGGATGGAATTGGAAATGGATCCGGTTCGGAAATGAGATGAGAGGAAAACGAGTGTGCTTGCCGTGATGCCGCTACTATGTTTCAAACTTAGAAAAATGAGAGAGGTTTTTAGGTCTTTAACAATTGGCTGATACTCTGCTTATTTGTAAAAATACTTAAAACTTTACTATTTCAATTTTTACCCTAAATATTTTTATGTACCTAATTTTATATATTTTTTTTTAAAATTCCGTGGGCGCTTGAGCCCCCTATCGGCCTGACCTAGCTATGTCCATGGTCACAAGTAAGTTTATTAGAAAGAGTGTTAACCGTAAAGGGGGTTATAATTTTATTATAAAAAATAAGAGAGTTACGTGATTTGCAAATCCACCATAAGCAAGAGATAAAAGTAACATACCATTTATTTTCCATATGGTTCCACACATTTTCAATCACCTAAGACCTAAAGTTGAGATGCGTACCTTGGTTAAGCTTGATGTGCGGGTTGATGTTTTTTCGCACATGAATACTATAATAAAACTCTCTAAAAATATGATTAAGGTCTTCATCACTCAAGCATCTAGGGCATATCCTATCCATGGTAGGGCCCCTTTTTTCCTATGGACATTTGTGAGTTACTTCTCATGGAGGAGGGTCCAAAACAATTGTTTTAACTTAGGCGCTAACCCGAATTTCTATATTTTCTTCCAACCATTCCAAGGATGATTAGTCCCATCCCCCAACGTAATTTTATTGTAGTAAGAGTGAATAGAGAACTTACCTTTATTGTTAGGTTGACAACATGGTTTGTCTTTCCTTTCTCCCCTAGTTGGTAGAGACATGTTGATGATTCCCCCCACAATTGGGTCCTTGAACCGTTGGTGAATTTTACTTAAGTCCCAAACACTATCGGCATTTATGAGGGAATTCACATTATCATCGTTATCTGTGCTTTGGGTTATGCGTGATTCCAGAGGTTCGTCACCACACCACCAATCTTTCATGATGTTAATTTTATTCCCTTTACCCATATTCCATTTAGTGTTCTTGATAATGATGTCTTTACAGTTATGAATATTACGCCCAATGTGGGAAGTGTTGGTTCTCTTTTTCCAAAGTCTAGGATTAGGTTTAACTTTATATTTTTTTGATATGACATTTGCCCATAGTGAACCATTATTATTTATAATATTCCATCCTAATTTTGCAATCATTGCTTTATTATTATCATGGGTATTTCTCATACAAAGTTCACTCCTCTCTTTTGGCGAACAAACTTTATCCCAACTAACAAGATGAATTTTTTTGTTACTATCGTTTTCTCCCCAAAGAAAGTGTCGACTAAACCTATCGAGAATCTCACTAGTTTTCTTAGGGAAAAGAGCGGTTTAAATATTATGAGTGGGGATTGTCGAAGTAACTGATTAAACAAGTGTGGTTCTAACCGCAAAGATAAAATCTTTGTTTTCCACCCAACTAGATTTTTTGGGACTTTTTGAATGACATTCTTAAGGTGAGCCTTATTGAATCTTCATTGGACATGATCGGTAGCTAGGTAAGTTCCCAGATTCTCAGTAATAGCCATTCCAAATTTATTACTTAACTCTCTCGCTTTATGCTTAGGGATATTAGAAGAGACGAATATTTTGGATTTTACGTTGTTGACTCTTTGACCCTACGGGTGATAAAAATCTTCAGGGGTGTCCAAGACAGCCTCATAAGAGCTATTCGACGTATTTGAAAAAAGTATGAGGTCATGTGCAAAAAACAGATGTCATATGCATGGGCCATTGGGGGAGGCTTTAATTCCTTTCCATTTACCTTTCCCCACATTATCAGAGATCTAGCCGGAAGCTATTCCATGCACATCACAAACATGTAGGGAGATAGGCGGTCGCCTTATCTAAGACCTCTAGTGGGAGTGATGCTAGGGAGTGAATCTAGGAAGTGGAGTGTCATTCCAAAGGATTGAGGTGGAGGTGTTTTTAACACAAACCCAAAAGTGTCTATTTTATACACCGAATAAATGCATTTTAGTCTCTCGTTTTTAATAAAAATGGTCGTATGTTTGTATTTATTTATTTCTCAGGTTAATACACAGTTGCGGTACAAATAGTGCTAAATCAGTACAATTGCAACTCAATGGAGGTCAAAAGCATGCATCGAACAAATTAAAGGAGTGCATGAAGTCTGAAGTCCACATTGAGCTTGCCCAGAAGAGTTTCAATGTTTCGAACCAGTCCCGTGATCCAAACCTAAGCCTACACCGAGCCTAGACCATTCCCCGAGCCCCGTGTGTGTTGAGTTTGTGCCTTTATTTTTTAGGAATTTCTTTTTTTTTTAGTTATTAGATTTCAGTTTGTATATATTTTATTTATTTTAGTTTTATTTTATTAGGATTATATTTTTTTAGTTTTAATAAAGTTTTATTTTATTTCTTTTTATTTTCAATTTTTATTTTTTAGTTTGAGATGTTAGTTTTTTTAGTCTTTTCAGATATTATTTTATTTTTAATCTAGTTTTATTTTTTTTAGTAGTTTTATTTTATTTAAGGGTCCAAATTATTTACACACACCCCATACACACTCACACCCTACTTCTATACACAACACATATACACATATGCCACATCACACCCACCATATTCCCATATACCCTACCTCACCCACAAACACCCTACACTCATCTTCAACCTCACCTCACTCTCTCACCCAAGCACCATAGCTATCCTTCCATTAAAACACCCAACAACACAACTCAGCCATAAACCAAAACCCATAGATCACCCCATTTCGGTCACCACCGACCCAGTACTAAACCCATATCAGCTCTCTCTTAAAAAAAATGGAGCCCAGATCCACATAAACCCGAACCGCGAACCTCCTCCACCGCCCCTGCTCCGGTCGGACCCCACCTGCGCAACCCACCTATCGGACCCCTCTATCCGCCATCACCTCAGGCCATACCCATTTCCACTGCCGGATTCAAACCCGCGACCCAGATCCAACCCAACGCGTCAGAGTCTTCAACCCGAGCCCCTGTCCCATACCTAGCAATTCGGACCCGCAACCCGCTATTTGTCCAGACCCGAGACAGCCCGACCCACTCCGACGATTCCGGAATCAAACCCGCGACCTTCCACTTCCAATCGAGCCATATCTACATAAAATCAAGAACAAATCCATTGTCAATAAGTATCTCCAAGAAATACTTGACTTGGCAACTCAAAATCCCACCAATATCTCTCACCCAAAACAATAACTTCGGGGATTATAAAAATAGAGAATTAAGGTATAGGTCATGTTCCTTCTTATATTTGAATTTTTAGGACAATGCTTTTCAAGTTTATAAATCTAGTCCATGTGGTACAATAGTATTTATAAATCTAGTCCCTATGGTACAATAGCATTTTTTTTTTGTCCGCGCCAGTGGCACTATTTTTCACCATTTTTCATGAAATTTTTAGTACAGGGACTAAATTTATAAAATTATATGGAGTGTCCTAATTTTATACCCTTTGAGCATCATAAGGACCTTTTCCCAAAACCCCCTTATAAAAAAGGGGAAGGCTCACTTTATAAAAAAAGAACTCTGAAGACAACAACAAAGAGGGAGACGTAGAGAGAGAGAAACATAGTGTATATTATGTACAGTTTAAGGTCATAAAAAAATTCCAGAAAAATACAAAAAAAATAGTTCAGCTTTAGGATAATTTTTAGGTTTAGTTTTTACTCTTCTTTTTGTAATCAAGTGTTAAAAATTGTGAAGAAGTTGGACGCATGTCAAGGCGCATTTCAAGACAAATTTAGGAAAAAAGTTGCGTATTGTATTTCTACATTCTCTTTTCAATTTATTTCCTTTTTGACATATTATCTATTGTTGTTTATGCACATATGAGAATGTTTGGCTAAACACCCCATTCAAGGGGTGGGATATACTACGTATGATGTTAGTTTAATTAATTGGTTTCTTTAATTTTATATTTCTAGGTAAATTAATTTTAACTGTCACCAATTAATTTATGTAACGAGAGTTAGTAAATTAATTGAACAAATTAATGTTTGAATTTAGGAATCGAACTAGATATAGTTTTTTTCGAAATTTGAATATTAATTCGGTGTTGAAATTTGAAGATTGCTATTGTTTTTGTTAAATTGATCCTAACGGGTAATTTTATGAAAATAGTATAAGTCATAATTTTTCATCGTGTGACATTTTTAAATTAGTTTTCTGAAAAAGATTTTATTAAATTTATAATATCAACGAGAGTTAGATTATCGATTTAATATTATCTTGAAATATTTTAAATTAATAAATTGAGAAATTTAAAAAATTGAAAATGCAGTTTAATCCCATCTCTTGACTTTCTCACATATTTCACACTCGGTTGCACATTCTTTTTCATTATTGAGTCATTTTATAATTTTAGCATTTGTTAGTTAATTTTTCCCTTGAAATCGTTTAAAAAAAAGATTTTAATAAAAAAAATTGGAATTGCACGTTTTCACAATAATTGTTTCACCTTGGAAGTTCGATTGATACGCGTACTTATCGCAATACGAGTTATTTTTAGACAAGTTTTGTAGGTGCTCAAGATAATTTTGAGAGTGGCTTTTAAAGACAACGACCATACGCAAAATGCAATTTATCAAATGGCGCTGTTGCCGTTTTCTTGACGTGGAGACATGATTGAAGACTTGTAATTTTATTTATCCTTTTTAGTGTAGTTCTTCCTACTCCCTCCTCCTTAGACTGGTTCTATAGGATTTTTGAAGATTGTGTATTTATTTGGGGACGACTGAGATAGGCGAGATCTTCCCCCGATCGACTCAACTCGCTCTTCACCCCACGTGTGTAAAAGCCGTGGGAGGTACAATTTTTTTATCCCTCGCGACTCTCGTGCCAGCGAGTTCATTTTTTATGTGATTAATTGCTCCTATGTGCTTTTAATTTCGGCATCGCACTTAACTTGAATGGTTTGATGAATTAATTTACCTAAGACCTGGACCCGGTCATTGCAACGAGAAGGGATTTCATCACCCGACTCACTCGCTTATCCATTGTGTGCTACCCTAGCTGTTATTAAATTTAAAATCAATCAACTAGCTAGCCCCGTAGGAACACATTTTTGCAACAGGCGATCATAAAGATAAATTCCATGCATTTTATCGCCCGCGAACTTAATAAAAATTTGACTACCCATTTCACTAATTTTGAAGATAATAATTGGCTACGTGCTCGTTAGGATTTTTTCTTAACTCGTGTGTGTCCAATTTCATTATTTCGGTAGTCGGGTTTCGTTAATTCGCCCAAATCAAGAGTCCATTTTTCCCCTTTTTCGGGAAATTGCCAAAAATATTTTCCTTTCTTTTTAAAAATATTTTCAAAAATCCCAAAAAGTTTTTTTTTCCATATTTAAAATACCAAAAAGATTTTCCTTTTCTTATTTTCAAAAATCACAAAATATTTTCTTTTCTTTTGAAAATTATTTAAAAACCGAAAAATATTCCTCTTGTCATGGTCGAAGAATGCCCTTTACGGGAATACTTTGGCCATTTCATATTCTCTCGAAGTTTGTTTGATGATAAGCCCGAATCGACCCTTGATTCATTAATTCAGGGCTTTAACTCTCAAACGCACACCGTTGATACTCGTGTGTCGTCCACACACACATCTCCTACTCCACTGCCTCCGGTGATGAGTGTCAGCCCATCCCATGCTTCGCCATGCACACACTACTTTCTTTGTGATCACTTATCCCATGAGTGTCCATTTATATTCTCTCCATGTGAATACACCTTGGAACATGTGTATCCCTATGACACTGGTTTGGACCCACCCTCGACGTATTATCATGACATATCTAATGTCGAGGGGTATGAGTACCCGAGCTATTCATGGAGGCTGATCATCCTTCCATGCAATATGAATCCCAACGCCATGTTGTGGATCCTTACGGTTTCCAATAGTCATCATCGCCACCTTGTGCACCTCATACCTATTAGTCCCCTTCTTATGCTCCTCATGCTGATCACACTTTTGAAAATCTGTTACTAAAGCCGTTTAATAAAATTAAACTATTTAAGTAACTCCGAACAGTTTTTTGAAGAAACTCTTTTCTTTAAAATCAAAACTAATTGAACACAAGATTTGTTTAATAAAAGTATGTACGAGATCTGTTCAAGATTTGATTAACAGGTTTATAAGACAGTTTAAAAAAATATAAACTCAGCACAACCAAGAATGAGATGAGGAGATGTGGAAAGATTAAGAACAAGATTTTTTACGTGGTAAAACCTCACCCAACTGAGGAAACATCCACGACTCCCTCTACGGAGTAAACAAAAAAAATCCACTAAACAAATTTAACAGTTACAAACTATATAACAAACATGCATACAACTCAGACCTATATAAGTTTAGGAAAGTACCCTCTGGTGTCCTTATAACTTCTCTGCAGTTCTGATTGTTGATGTTGTTCTCCCAGTTTGCTGACTTCCAATTTGGTCAATTTCTTTACGTAGACTCTTGTTCTCAAGATCTTATTACCAACACGTTTAGTGTGGTAGGGTGAAAGTGTTTGTGGAGGTGCTTTCTAACACATGCATGCACACACACACACACACACACTTATTTTATACAACTAGTCTTAACAGATTACATATATGACTATATGCTGTGATTTTTCTTTTTCTCTCTTCTCACAAAACTTAACCTTATTTGACCTTTATAACAATCCCAGAATCCATGGCTATCTTGCTCAGAAGACGTATCAAGATCTTAATCAATCTCGGGTTTTGAAAAGATTTTTGAGATTGAAAATCACTAAGTGCGATTCCAAACTAGGTGAAAGGTCTTGTTTCAAGAGAACTAGAAACATAAAACATTATTGTTGATTTCAATGTTAAAAACATTTACAGAAAAGAATCAACAATATATTTCTCAAGCTGAGAAACAAAATATGTAAATCTAAGTGTAATGTAACATGAAGTACTCAGATTTGAAATTTCTATAAAGCAGAAAATAGATCTAAGAAAGAATGTTTAAGTTGGGCACAACATCTAAAGAACGAAGAGGTTACAGCTACAAACCAACTCACAAACCAACTCTCAAACACTCAAACACTCAAGGTTGTGTTTGGGATATACAGGAGTTTGAAAAGAGGTTTAGGTTTGAAATGGTTTTGACGACTTAGGATTAGGGTTAGGATTAGGGTTTCTAACTCTTTCTCTCTCTTTCTGGCTTCTCTCTTTCTCTCTCTCTTTTTTCTCTACTCTTCTCTCAAAAGGACGAAATGGAAAAAGTCTCAGAAGGCTGAGTGAAGGGGTCCTTTTATAAGAGCCTGAGAAGATTCGAGGATACGGTTCAAAATTAAGGGTTCAGATTGAGTCAAGGTTGATTGACTTTGATCCAAGGGTTCACGATATGCGGTGATCAAAACTCTCCTGATTGGTTCATGTGGGGTTCACAGGGATTATGAAAGATCGCATGCAGATCGTTGATAAAAACGATCCAAGGGTTGTAAACAGTCACAGGATTACTCTCTATAAAGAAACACACACTCCACCAATCAGAAGACAACAAATGTTGGCCAATAATAAGATATCAAACGCGCGTCTAAAATTAATTAAAAACACACCCTGAAGTCTATTCCGCTTTTGGATTCTACCCAAGGTAACTTATAGCCAATATAACCATTAAATCTTAATTGTAGATTGACCCCCAAAACTTTTAAAAACAAATTTTAATTAATAAAAAATTATTTAAAATGTTTATAAAATCCCAAAAAAATATTTAAAAATCAATTTTAGGGATTTAAACACACTCAACATATGTACACACAATTATATGCAATATGAAATGTATGAGATCAATTCTACTATGTGTGAGTGTTGGTAATATGGTCTAGATCACTCAATCAAGAAAGATGAAATAGCAAAGCAAGTTCTGGGGTTCTTTGGATTTTAGGATAGACACAATTTTGTCACAATTTCCAAACTAGATGAACACTTATACAATATAGACTCAAGTGAGTCAAGAGTATAAGGTGCTTCAACTTTCGTCCCTCACAGAGATGCTTCTCCTGTGAATGCTACACTTGACCCTGCACCACAAACTTCATATGAGTATTCTCCACATCTTAGTGTTTCTAGAGAGTTGTGCCCACCTCACCCACCGTCGCCACCCGCCACCACTTCACCACCACCTTGCACATCCTCTCTCGAAAGTCTTTTGCACAAGTTCGCGCACACTCCTCAATCTCAAACTGAATCACTTCAAAGGCTTGAACAATGATTATATGATTTTGAGTGTGCGAACGAGATGGATTCCACCCCATGTTAACCCATTATTGACCCCGCGTGGGACGATGATGTGTCATCTTGTGCCACTGATTTTGAGTGTGACCAACCTTATCCTCCTGAGAATCTTGAAGTTGAGACCACCCCGTGGTCCGAGCCCTAAGTTGACAATTGTGTTGCCATATCCACTGTTTGTGAGACTGATCCCACACCACCTTACCTTATCGAACCCACCATAGAGGTTTTCCTTTCCCCTTCCATAGAATCCTTATTTATGCCTGAGCCTACACCAATTGAGCCCACTACGTGTGTTCCCGAGGAACCACTTCATCCTAGGTTAGCTCCGGCTACGAGTGCTCACCATTTTCTTGATATTAAATCTGAGATGGTTTCTACCTCTCTTGATATGGATCCTAATATTGATGTAGATTCATCTATCTCAGATATTAAAGCCTCGTTCGACCTTTTCACCACCTCGGATGGTGACGTAATGGTGGCTAAGTTGATCACTCCCTCGTTTATTTCCAAACTTCCTCCTGCAAGTGACCTTAAGGATCACTTCGCCCCTCATGAGGAATGTGTGTCTCCTACTCGTGAGTTAGATCATCTTACCCCACCCTTTGTCCCACTCGATCCACCCACTGTCCCTTCTACCCTACCACTTGTTATTGGACCTCACCTGTTCCCATCTCCGTATTTAGGTCCTCATCTCCACCCACCCTCCACCCTAGTGCTCCACAATCTTATTTGTGCACTTTTACTCGACCCCACCATCCATGTGAGTATTCACGCTACTCTCCTCATCCGTGACACCGAGCTTGTTACTCTATGCACAACACTTCCTTGTGGTGTTGAATTTTTCCATCTATCGCTCCCTGACGTGTCACGGCGCGACTGTTACCATCGTCCATTTATAGAACAGTCGTGCACTTTATCTGAGGCCCACCCCTTCACTATTGCCAAACCAATTTGCCTCCCTATCCAACTTGAGCACCATACTTATAGCGCCCTTATTTACCTCACCTTTCGGCTAAATAATGGTTGTGATCAGTGCATGTTCACCCTCACCCTTGCCCATCTTCACCTTACCCCAATACCCACCAAACCCTGGTCCACCGATGCTTTGCATTGAGTGATGCACTTTTCCATACAAGTGAATTGACCCATTTTCTACTTTGTCCAGCAAGACTGACGCTTCAGTCTTTTTTGGGGGTGATTCTCATCACCCAATTTTTCTACCGCCCCGCACTTTCATAGATCTTATATTTAGGGTGAGATCGGTTCGGTCTGGCTGAAGACATTAAACTTAGCACTAGTGGGAGGCAGCCCGCTGTTCATTGTTTCTGAGTATGAGTCTTATCCTATTTGGAGGTGGTGTTTCACACCACCCAATGATTTTCACATACTTTATAGACTTGTACGTATTTTTGTATCACATCTGTTCTTCAGGTTTCATTTATGATCCAGAGTGCGGTACATTTAACTAGTGGTTCATTATGGTAATATCTTTCCTCCCTTATGCTTTTATTTTTATATATTGATTTAAACATCGAGGACGATGTTCTCTTTTGTTTGGGGGTGAGAAATTTATCAAAATAATACCTCTTTTGAAAATTTTCAGAAAAAAGTGGTTTTAAAAATTTTGTGGAGTTAAATTTAAAATTTTATGACATGATTTGTCTATCATCCCTCTTTTAGAAATCTCGGAATACACGTGTTCGACCCTAAAATTATGCTTTTAACCTTAATTTAATTAATACATCTTAAAGCGTATTTGCGCCATGAATTGCTAAACTCGTCAATTTTCACTGCCACTTTTACAATCAAAAGTTGAAGAGTAACAATATTCTCAAGGGAGCCTTAAAAGATCACTAGTGGCGACTTAAACCCGTGAGATTTTAGCTTTTCACTTTTTTGAGGGTTTTTACGTATCTCCGAGTCACAAGTTGACTCAACTTTCTTTGGATACCACACTAAGTCGTTGCATGGTCTCATTATTTTTCACTTTTGGCTAAATCACTGAGAATGACATTACTTTCGAGTTATAAGAAACATGTGTCTTGTAGTTTGTCCTGAGCACTAAACTGATTTTTCGATACACTTACCATTTTTACCCTTCACTCCACCTATTATCATTTTCCATATTACCCTTATCCATATGTCCCAAATACCATCCATCATTGCTATAATTTCTGAGAAAAAAGAGTGTTTGAGATTATCAATGTAAATTGTCTTCATTTTTGTTATGAAAAGAAAAAAATGCATCGCAAAAAAAAAAAAAATAGAAAAAAAAAGAAGCAAAGAAAAAGAAAAAAAAAAAAGAAGAAAAGAAAGCATGCGATCATAAAGTCAAATGATGAAAACATTAGTCAGTCAAAGTGTGTCACACTCTTCTCAAAATCCTACTATCATATCATCATCTTCCCCACTTTTCTCCATACCTTACATAAACCCCATTTTCACCCTTGGTAAAGTGTTCAGGCAAACGAGAAGTGTATATGGTGAATAACTCGACATTCTCAACATAATGGTTAGCATTCTCATGAGATCAAATTTCTTTCATGTATCCGTCCTTTCTTATAAAGTGTGTGAGACGTTTGAAATTATTTGCATTTACTCACATCCTCACACACTAGAGAGATACACTTATCCAATTCTCAGATATTTCGATTCAGAGAGATATATCCAGTGAGAATTGAACTCAAAACTTCGATTCTATAAAGGCAATCTAGGAATTACTCTAATGATACTTAAGATTGTTTCACACTCACACACGCTGAGTTTTAGGAAGGATTATGCTTTTTGGTATTAAGTAATTTCATATCTTATTTTGACAGTTGAATAAGGTATCCCTTAATGTCCTTTTAAAGTTGGGTTGTGTAGCGTTTCATCCTCAAATCAAAAACTGCATTTAAATAAGTTTTTGAATTTTGTGGGTACATTCACTGCAAATCCTCACGAGACACCACTCGTCCTGTAGGGCAACCTACAGGTTTAATGGCTTGGTGCACATGTTAAGTGCAATCGCCAGTGCCTGCGAAAGTGGCACACTTTTGGTTACTTATCTCTATTTTCTCCCTAATTTTTGCTCGAGGACTAGCAATGTTCTGTTTGGGTGTGGTGTGATAAGCACCCAAAAGTGTCTATTTTATACCCCGAATAGATGCATTTTAGTCGCTCGTTTTTAATAAAAATGGCCTTATGTTCGTATTTATTTATTTCTTAGGTCAATACACAGTTGCGATAAAAATAATGATAAATCAGTACAATTGCAACTCAATAGCGGTCAAAAGCATGCATCGAAGAAATCAAAGGAGAGCGTGAACTCTGAAGTCCACATTGAGCTTGCCCAGAAGAGTTTTGATGTTTCGAACTAGTCCCGTAAGCCAAACCTAAGCCTACACCGAGCCCAGACCATTCCCCGAGCCCCGTGTGTGTTGAGTTTGTACCTTTATTATTTTGCTAGATTTTTATTCATTTTATTTTTAGGATTTATTTAGAATTTTTTACAATTTATTTTCTATTTTTTTAAAGTCTTTATCTTTATCTTGATTTTGATTTTTATTAGTTTTAAATTTTTAATCTTTATTTTATTAGGATTAATTTTTAGGATTTTTTTTTTAGTTATTAGATTTCATTTTGTATATATTTCATTTATTTATTTATTTTAGGTTTATTTTATTAGGATTATATTTTTTTAGTTTTAATAGAGTTTTATTTTATTTCTTATTATTTTCAAATTTTATTTTTTAGTTTGAGATGTTAGTTTTTTTAGTCTTTTTAGATACTATTTTATTTTTAGTCTAGTTTTATTTTTTTTAGTAGTGTTATTTTATTTAAGGATCCAAATTAAATACACACACCCCATACACACTCACACCCTACTTCTATACACAACACATACACACATATGCCACCTCACACCCATCATATTCCCATATACCCTACCTCACCCAAAAACACCCTACACTCATCTTCAACCTCACGTCACTCTCTCACCTAACCACCGTAGCTATCCTTCCATTAAAACACCCAACAACACAACTCATCCATAAACCAAAACCCGTAGATCACCGCATTTCGGCCATCACCGACCCAGTACTAAACCAATATCAACTCTAAAAAAAAAAAAATCGGAGACCAGATCCACATAAACCCGAACCGCGAACCTCCTCCACCCCCTTGCTCCGGTCGGACACCACCTGCGCAATCCACCTACCGGACTCTGTCCACCATCACCTCCGGCCATACCCATTTCCACTGCCGGAATCAAACCCGCAGCCCGGATCCAACCTAACCCGTCGGAGTCTTTAACCTGAGCCCCTGTCCCATACCCACCAACTCGGACCCGTGACCTGCGGTTTGTCCAGACCCGAGACAACCCGACCCACTTCGACGATTCCGAAATCAAACCCACGACCTTCCACTTCCAATCGAGCCATATCTCCATAAAATCAGGAACAAATCCATTGTCAATAAGTATCTCCAAGAAATCCTTGACTTGGCAACTCAAAGTCCCACCAATATCTCTCAACCCAAAACAATAACTTCGTGGGCTATAAAAAAGGGGAAGGCTCACTTCATAAAAAAAAAGAACTCTGAAGACAACAACAAAGAGGGAGACGTAGAGAGAGAGAAACATAGTGTATATTATGTACAGTTTAGGGTCATAATTTTTTTTTAGAAAAATACAAAAAAATTTAGTTTAGCTTTAGGATAATTTTTGGTTTTAGTTTCTACTCTTCTTTTTGTAATCAAGTGCTGAAAATTGTGAAGAAGTTGGACGCATGTCAAGGCGCATTTCAAGACAAATTTGGGAAAAAAATTGCGTATTGTATTTCTCATTCTCTTTCCAATTTATTTCCTTCTTGACATATTATCTATTGTTATTTATCCACACATGAGAATATTTTGCTAAACACCCCGTTCAAGGGGTGGGATATACAGCGTATGATGTTAGTTTAATTAATTGGTTTCTTTAATTTTATATTTCTAGGTAAATTAATTTTAACTGTCACCAATTAATTTATGTAACGGGAGTTAGTAAATTAATTGAACAAGTTAATGTTTGAATTTATGAATCGAACTAGAGATAGGTTTTTTCGAAATTTGAATATTAATTCGGTGTTGAAATTTGAAGATTGCTATTGTTTTCATTAAATTGATCCTAGCGGGGAATTTTCTGAAAATAGTATAAGTCCTAATTTTTCATCGTGTGACATTTTTAAATTAATTTTCTGAAAAAGATTTTATTAAATTTATAATTTTAATGGGAGTTAGATTATCGATTTAATATTATCTCAAAATATTTTAAATTAATAAATTGAGAAATTAAAATAATTGAAAATGCAGTGTAATCCCATCTCTTGACCTTCTCACATATTTCACACTCGGTTGCACATTCTTTTTCATTATTTAGTCATTTTATAATTTTAGCATTTGTTAGTTAGTTTTTCCCTTGAAATCGTTTTAAAAATAATAAAAAAAAGATTTTAATAAAAAAAATTGGAATTACACGTTTCACAATAATTGTTTCACCTTGGAAGTTGGATTGATACCCGTACTTACCGTAATACAAGTTATTTTTAAACAAGTTTTGTAGGTACTCAAGGGAATTTTGAGAGTTGCTTTTGAAGACAACGGCCATACGCAAAAAGTAATTTATCACAACTGATAATGAGTTTACTGAAGTCACTCCCCACATTAAACCACTTTAAAACTTCCTCGAGAAAATTCTAACTAACTTTATCATAAGCTTTTTCGAGATCAACTTTTAGTATGATTCCCTCCAGTTTACCTTTTCTCATCTTGGGATATGAATAATTTCTTGAGTAATAATTATGTCATCTGAAGTTTGTCTACCCGGAAGGAAACTAGCTTGGACTGGGCTAATGGTCTGACACTATATGGGGCGTAATCTGTTAACGAACACTTTAGTTAGAATTTTTTTATGAGACATTACAAAGAGTTACGTGATGAAATTGATTAATGCTCTCTGGTTTGTCAATTTTAGGCATAAGTGTCACATAAATATTATTAAGGTTCGTCGGGAAATTCTTTTGAGCCAAACACTTGTTAACAAAATTAAATAAATTATCCTTTATGTCATTCCAAAAGTGTTTATAGAATATGGTTTGAATCCCATTGGGACCGGGGTCTTGTAAAGCTTTCATACTAAAAGTGGCACACCTCACCTCTCTAAGAGTGAGGGGGGAGATGAGTGTATGGTTATCCTTGGTCTCAAATTTATAACCCGGGTAGTTATTCATTTGACTATTTATATCATAAGAAATTTTTTCTTGAAAAAGGTTTTAAAGTGGGCATTTATGTGATTAGTTATACTGTTAGCATCATCAGTCCAATCCCCATTAATGAGAATACTGTCTATTTGATTCCTTTTCCTCCTAATTACAATGGACATGTGGAAGAATTTAGTGTTTCTATCTCCTTCGCTAAGCCATTGAATTCTAGATTTTTGTCTCCAAAAATTTTCTTCTTGAGTTAGAATAACATTCTACTCCGTTCGAAGGGTTTTCTCCAAAATGTCAAGATTCTGTGAGTAGGTGTTTTCTTCGGCTTTTTGGATACCATTGAGATGTCGCGTAATTCTTTTTTATTTTGAAAGATGCTACCAAAAATATTTTATTCCACATTTTAATTTTATTCGTACATGCTTGGATATTTTCTTCAAGATTAATATAATTATTCCAATTATTTTTAACAATAGCTTCAAAGTCTTTTCGATCAAACCAAAAACGAAAGAATCCCAAAAGGTTTATTAGTCTTCAAGTTAAAAATTTCACTTTCAAAATGAAGAACCATAGGGCAATGGTCTTAGGCCATCCTTGGAACATTTTCAATAGTAGCATTTGGGTATTTCAGTCTCCAATCGTTTATAGCTAAGCACCCGTCAAGTCGGATCATAGTGTTGGCGAAACCCTCGCGACTGTTAGTCCAGGTTAATCAAGACCCTTTGCCCCACAGATCAGAGAGGGTACATTTGTTAATATTGTTGAGAAATCTCGAACACTTAGCGATGACCACAAGTTTTGAGTAGGACTTCTTTTTTGATTAAAGTCTCCCGCGACTAGCCATAGGACATCCATACGCTCTGCAATGTCAGTTAGGTATTCCCAAAGATGGTTTCTAAGTCTCGGGAGGGGGCTGGCATAAATTTCCGAGAAAATCCATTCATCATAGTAAGATTTCTTCACCATGGCGTGTATAGCTTGATGAGATATTGCCTGGGTTTATAACTGTATCATGAGAGGGTTCCAAGTAATCCATATACCTCCAGATTGGATAAAAATTTTGGAAATAACTTGTTCGGTGAGGCCCACGCTATTGAAAAAATCCACCATGTTGGTGATAGGGATATGGGTCTAAAATGGCCATAATATTAGGGGTGTAAATGTTCATTAGTTCCTTGAAATAGGGGTTTATTTGCCCCTCTACAGTTCTAAATGATATCAACCATTGATGGTGTAATATTTATGAGTTGTGCAAGATCATTACTCATCTATTGGAGTTTGTTCTCCATCTTCAATAATGTACCTTGGGAATTCTTGACTGCTTCTACCCTCGTGACCCATGAGTCCATCATTTCTGCTCTCGGAAGAATGATGGAGGCATAAAGTTTGAATTTTAAAATGCTCCAACTAGTTTTGAATATTATTTCTTCCTACACTATACTTTCTAGGTTCACCAGTGCCTCCCCGACTGATAGGAACTGGTTTTTTATTTGAAGAGTTCCCAACATGGCCAGCTGAAATGGTTCTATATATGCAATTCAACTTTTCTTGACTGGTTGATGAAGAGAAGTAACGTTGGTTATATGTTTTGTTTTATGTAAATGGATGGAGGATAAGTTTTTCTCAACTTGTATATGTTTTGACATTTGTACAGGGGTCAGTGGGCCCACTGCCCAACTGCTTCATCAAAACCGTCGAAGTCACCTTATCACTCCCTTCCCCTCTATCTGTCAAACCCATTCCTGTCATATCTCCCATATTCAACACGTCTATACTGCTGCTGCTAGCATTTTTAGTGTGAGGTAGCTGTTCATTCTGATTTATTATCTCAGTCGATGCAGTGTACAAAGGATGTTTTGGTACATTTTCAACACTTTGATCCATACCACTATTACTTAGACCCCTGCTCTAATTTATTGTGGATGATTTTATATAATCATCCAAGGAGCTATTCATAAATTTCTTTGCTTGATGGCTTGTACCATTTTGGCCCCTATAACCTTTCTTAAATGTCGAGTTCCTTCATCTTCCATACTTATATTTTTACCTTTGTCCAAATCGGACGATTCACCTTCTAGAATTGCAAACCTATTTTGGTTGATACATCTATGTCCACGTTTGCGTGCATGGTATTTCCAGAATTATATTTTTTATGTGTGTTCCTCTTGACAAGCATCCTTGGACTAAAAGAACTTTCTATATTTTTCCATATATATTTGGATTTTTGTTTTGGTTTTCTTTGCTGCCCAAAGCATTATTGGGTTCATTTCTATTGTGTCCATTTTTTGCACTATAACTGATAATCGCTCCGTTACTCGGATTCTGTCCATGTGGTCTTTTGATGGAGGATTTTTGTTTTGGTTTGGGGCATGTGTTGGGCAGTACTCGCTTTTATGCCGTATTCTTCCACATTTAAAACACATATATGGTAAGTACTCGTATTCCACCCGGTACTTTATTCCATGAAGTTTTTCGCATGGTATTAATGGCTTCAAAAGATCAACTTCAATACAAATTCTAGAAAATTTTCCTCAAGTAGAAGAGGCTGAGTTAAAATCTGTTTTAATGGGCCTTCCCAACTTACTCCCGATTTGGAACAAGATTTTTTCATCAAACCATTCAATTGGGAGTCTTACCCATAAAGTTGTAGTGACATTATTTGATTCAAGAGGAATGGAATTTGGCACCTAGTTTCTAACTATGAGGTAGTGGCTATTTATGATCCATGGTCCACCAGTTTGAACATTTTAACAATCTTCCTGAATTTTGAACTTAAAGATAAAGTGTCCCTCCTCAAGATCAATCACTTCATAGTCACCTTGTAGATTCCACAGAGATTGAACTCTTCTACATAATGCTTTGAAACCAATGTTCCTTCCCAACAAGCTCACTATAACAGTGTCTCTCCATTTTTTCCTTAGTTTCTCCATATGCTTTTTTAGGATGGAAATAGTGGGACAAAGTGGATCATCTTCTTCCTTCGGATTTTTATTGAGATCCACATCGGATTGGTTTGTTGTGTTCATGGGGGTATCTTCATTATCATCAGACCATAGTCAAGTTGAATCCGCAAAATATATATCGGAGTTAGTAGATTTCTTATTACCCAAAGCATATTTGTAAGAAAGTGGACCTCTTGTGTTGTTGGATTGAAGGATTGGTTGGCTATCATCATCCACATCTTTTTCTATCTCTGCAATAGAATAGATTTCTTGTATCTCCATTATTGTATCATCATTGACATCTGTTACATATACCCAATCTTCTTGTGTATTCCCCACTATTAGAGGAGTTGTTTCTTTCACCTCCAAGCTATTTACATGTTTATCTTTTTGCTTTTTTGTTCTATGGAGAAAGAGATATTCCTCTTACTTTAACATTTCTGATTTAGAATCCGGTGGCCAGTTTAATTTTCCAATAGTGTCTGTACCTCTCTCAAAGTAGCCGTTATATTTCATGAGGAAAAAAAATTTAGAGAGAGAAAAAGAGAGAGAAAGATAAAGAAATTTTTAATCCATAACCCATGAGGGGTAAAAATATGCTTAATTTTGTGTGATCGAATAACCTCGGGAATATACAAGATATTTTAGTGATGTACTAGGTTAGATTGGATGGTGACTTCATATAACACTCTACATTACCGCTTAGAGTCATGTTGCACGCTTAATTTTCTTAATTTACTATATGAGTAAACGATTAAGTGATAAATATAATAGAGAATGATTTAGGATTAGACACTTAGTGTGGACGAGTGAGAGATGTTATAATTAGATCGATTTTAACCAACCCATAAACTCATGGAGCACCCACATGGATGAAAGGTGGTTAATGGTAGGTATAAAAATAACTATCACCCATACCACCATGTATATATATATATGCGTGTGTGTGTTATAGTTATATTGCTCAAAATTTTCACAGTGAATGAAACAAATTTCAACATTACAAAAACATGTGAAATAACACAAAAAGCCGATCTCACAAATTGAGATATGCAACATAAACACGTGTAATTTTTCATACTATGTGAATATCTCATCACTATAAAAATATTTTTTGGGAGGTCTAAAATTCATCCTAATAGATACTTTTTTCATCCCAAATACTATTTGGAAACGGTATTTAGGATGATTCAAAGGGATTTTATTGGTAACTCGTTTAAAATAGTTCTTGAGATGGTAGTATCTATCACAAAAGGGTTTTTTGAGATAGGAACTGATGAGTGTTAAAATCGTAAGTGATTTTAGACCCATATGTAGTCCTCTCAGGACTTCAGACGGGTAAGAGAAGATAAGTGTTAAAGTAAAAGACAAAGGTTTAAAGCGGTTTAGACCTTAGATAAGGGTCCTACGTTCACTGCCAAAGGCGTTCCACTAGTTTATTCGATTACAAAATAAGTATGACCATCTAGAAAACCTCATGAGCTTTGGTCAAGAGATTCTGAGGTCATGCGGCCTTTGTCAACAACACAAAGGACCTTAGGAAGTAACTGGATGACTTCTTTAAGGGTTCCAGGGTACTGGTTTAGGGCTCTACAAGATGTACAAAGTATATATGTAATGAAACTGATCCAAGTTACAGATATAAGCTCACGACAGTGGATTGTGAGTATGGAACAAAGTGTAAATACTTGTGTAATAATAAAACTCTCGTGGGTCTAATTATTTGAATTCCTTAATCTCTTTGAAAACTCGAGATTGGTTCCCTTTTCACCTTATACAATTCTCTTATTGATAGGATAACTTTTGGAGAGAGAACGAGTGGACTGTCATAGTATGGTTCGTTGAAGTCTTCTAGTGAGCAAGGCGATGGAGTGTTGGGCAAAGTATGTGTAGGCGGTGTAAGGTGGTTGTTGAGTGCATTTAATTTTGACGGGAATAGTAAATGAAAATAGAGCTAGTTAGTGTTGGTAGATGGAATAATATTTTGCTTCTCACGTACTCCGTCAGGCTACTTGCAGGAGCATTAGCAGAGGGCTAGGGGGTTGAAGAGACTGTAGAGTTATTAGGAGTTAATCCGGAGGCACCATGTACTACCACATCCTATGAATGTGTCTTAGGTGACCTCGGGAGGTCATTTTCCTTTAATCTGAGGTCGACACTGAGCATTATTCATGATGGAACCTGGATACTGTGGTCTCTGAGCTTGCCAGAGGATGTCAGTTAGAATGACTTACCTTCCCATAGGGAATGATGCACGACCGAGGTTTGCTACAGTACTATAACATACCTTTTAGAATGGCAAAGGGCTTTATAGGATAAGTAATGGTCTGTCTGAGGTCTGAGATTAAATTAATTAATTAGGAAATTCAAGAAAAAGTAAAATTTTAGATTTAATTATCCTTAGTAATTAAATATGTTGGTTTTTATATATAAAAACAAGGTTTTAAGTGGAATTTAAATCGGGATTAAAATTTGAAAATTATAACTTTTTGTATAAAAATCGGGGGAGGATCCGAGCGAAGGAGGATAAAAATAATATTTTTAAAAATTCGACCATCCGATCGAGCTGAATTTTTTGTAGAAGCTCCCTCACGCCGTTCTCTACAACATACTAAAATTTCAAGATATTCTAACGGTTTAATCGTCCATGGTAATTTTTCGAGTGTATTTGATTAGGACTCAAATTCTTTTTGGTATATAAACAAAAGGACGAGTTGAGGTCTTTTAAAACACATTTTAGCCTTCCCAAAAATCAGAAATCTCTCATCTCCTTCATCTTCTTCAACCTCCAAACTCTATCCCCATTCTACATAACTTTCAACTCACGTTTTGTCAAGATTAACCAGGTTTTCTGAAGACGTGTCAAGAACAAATCTTTGTCAATTTTTTGATAGGAATACACATTCAAGATCAGATTTTTAAACCAACTTTTATTCAGGCATGAATACTCTATTCCTTTCATTTAATATTATAGGTTTTAATTGTCACGTAAACCATTAGTCGTGTGGTTTTGATTAAAAATCAATTAGTAACTTAATTAGAAAAAGTGGGCATTAAATTTTGGGACTGTTTTTATGAAAATTTTAAATATGATTTAATCTTTGAAACCCTTGGGTGCGTAGGTTGGATTTTTGGATTTTTATGATTTGGGTGTATGTTCTCATATAGAATTTTATGGGGGTTATTTTTATGGTTAATTGGGGCGCGTTCATTTATAAAAATTAGATGACTTATAAAAAACAACGATTATGGCGTATTGAATATTGTTGCATGTTAATTAATTTAACCTTTTTGAACGTAAATAACTATGTTGAAAACAACGACGGAGTTATTCTTTAAACTAAATT
Source organism: Sambucus nigra (assembly GCA_949130495.1). Lineage (NCBI taxonomy): Eukaryota > Viridiplantae > Streptophyta > Magnoliopsida > Dipsacales > Adoxaceae > Sambucus > Sambucus nigra. The sequence continues at coordinate 332,646,223 of OX422216.1, forward strand.
TAATTGGGACCTTGTATGATTAAGTGCTATGTTAGTCTTATGAATTGTGTATTATGTGATTTATTTTATTCACGTTTGCCATCGCGGGGAAGAGGGGCTTTTGGGTAGTATTTCTGCTCACCTCTATTATAGGATGCTTACTAGGTATGGGATTAGTGGGTAGGACTTGGTTATAATTTATGCTTGCTAGGAATGGGACTAGTTAGTGTAAATTCATGGGGATTTTATATTTTGGGGTGAGATAGATTTTTACGCTATATCGACATTTTGCTAGCCTAGACATGAGACTAGGACGTGTTTTCTCTTGGTGATTTATCCTATATGTAGGATATGACGTATGTATACTTGGGGACCCTCAGGTATGGGACTAAGGGATATTTTTGAGGATCTCTCATCGATAAAATGGGTGGGGTGATTTGATAATTATGGAATTGACAATTAATGCCTAAGATAAAAACGGGTATTAAAATATGGGCGACATAAATAGCGAGGGCCGACAGTTTAAACGGGCCAACCGACGTTTTATGTCATTTCGTACGTGAAACTTTGTCAAATTGCGGGATCGACAGTTTAAACAGATCAGCGGTCATTTTGACAAGGGGAGGTGTTAAACTTTGGTGGAAATTACAACCCGGGGCGGGAGGACCGTCATAATAAAATGTGAGAACAATAATAATTTTGGGTTGATTAATTAAATCAACAATTCGGGACTGTGGGGTATTTAAAATGATATTGGTGTGATTTTTATAAAAATCTTTGGGGGTGGTTAGTGATTTACCTTTCTTGCGTTTAATTATCTCGTATTAATTAAAATATTCTATTGTGATATTTATTGCGTATAATGCTACTGTCTGGGTTCACGAACCCTATTTGAGGGAAGTAGTGTGTATTCATGCTCGGCGCTCTGACCTCGTGCATTGACTAACTTTTTCAGGATAAGTTTTGGAGAAGCTCCATATTATTATTGGAGTTTATCGTTTGGCGGTGCAGCTGGAGTTTATTCATTTTATTACTTTATTTTGTTAGACTTTCTTTTCAGTCTTATTTTATTATGAGACTTCGTTTGGATTTTTATTTGGCCATTCGGTTCCAAAGTTGTTTGAGGATTTTAGTAGAAATATTTACAGTTGGTTATTATTCATATTTTTAAATAAATTCCTATTTCGGAGGGTGGGTTAATTTAGAGTTTTGCATGTGATAATTTTTATATTACAATTATTCATTAGGATTGGTTTTTATTCAACTTGTGGATTGATTTTATATGTCTCATATTTGTCGCATGCTAAGAATGGTGTTTTATTTACTCGCACCCGACTTACTTTTGGTGGCGGGCAACGCTAGAAATAAGCGGGGTGTGACAGGGACTAGCATTGGGACCTTTGACTTTCCTTAGACACAATTAGGGAGTTGGAGGAGCTTTTAAACACCAAGTGTGATATAGGGTATCATTAGTATCCCCTTGTTTCTTTTTGCAACGGTTTCAAGGGGAAAGACTTATCTTTTGTACAAGTTGGGGGGTAGATTCATAACTAACCACCGAGATTTATGTCATCATTAGATCATATTGGGAAGGAGATAGCCTATGGCTGAGGACAAGTGTTAGAAACTGAGATTTGTGATATGATTGAGGTGTTCACTACACCAAATCTGTCGACTTGTCACGGTCATTGACCGTGACAAGTTCATTATACTTGTCACGGTCTATGACGGTGACAAGTTCGTGACAAGTTTTGTCACGGCCATAAATCTTGACAAACCCGTGATAATCTTTAAATAATTATCACGGTCATTGACCATGATAAGTCCATGACAAACAAACTTGTCACGGTCAATGGCCATGACAATTCTGGGTAGAATTAAAAAAAAATCTGCTGGGCAGTATGGCTACTGCCACTGCCCAGCAGTATATTTGTACCTATTATAGCAATGTTGTACCTGTTCAAACATCATATATCCAAATAAAATAGAGATAATGCAAATATGCATTCAACACAATATGCATCACTATATAATTCAAATATAATTCAAATGTTACAACTTAAAACAATTCAATTCAAATAATGTCACTACATGTTTAGGGTAACGTTAACTCTTAGTAGGTGAGTAGGCCACACGAAATATGAATTGACACACCCAGCAATATACATCGTGATGCATTGTTCGTGCAACCACAATGTGGAATTCTCTTTCCCGGTTATCGCATGCGTGACAAGCACCTTGGACTCGATGTCTTGAAGCGAACGTCCATGAACTAGTGCACCCTGGACGATATTTAGGCCGCCCTATCCGCTGGCCATCAATTATGTCCCTTATAAACACGCTCGGCCAACCAAGTGTCGATATTGGTCGGCTGAAGGGAGCCAAATAGGGGAGTGGATCATCAAAGTCCTCACGTGTCGGCGATGAAGTAACGAGGTCCACCCCCTCGCCATCCTGCACATCCTCCTCCACCACCTTCTCCTTACCTTTCCCCTTACGTTTTCCACCCAACAGATGACTCACAAATGAGAACATATCTAGGACCGTCACCTCTAAATGGGACAGCTTCGCATCATGCGAGTTCACCGTTCGAGCCAACCCGGTGTTGCTTGTATCCAATCTGATGATCCTAGATTTAGCCACCCGCGAGCTCACCCCCTTGTCCTCCCCTTGCGATCAACGCCAAGCACTTGGCTGACTGCGTCTATGGACAAAGATGACTTGTCAGCATCAGACTGCGACTCATGCACTTCCTTAAGCTTTGCCTGAAACGACAAAAAGCACATGATTACTTAAATAAGTAAATAAAAACATTACAACGTAATTAAAAAAAGTAAATTATCGGATTACTTACAATCGTGGATGTGACACTCGGGGTCACCTCCTTATCCTTCCCCTTCTTCGTCCAAATAGCCACATAAGTATCGATCCTATGTGGAATACCCCCAGGGACACTCCCCGTCCCCTGAAATAAAATAATGCAAAATTAGTATCAGCCCCGCAAAGTAAAATAATGCAGAATAACATACTTCTGTAATTATAGGAAAATTAAATCTTACCATTATCCTATGCTGCAACTCGGCATAAGACGTTTTGACGGAGTAGTGCACGTTCATCTATTTCGCCCTATTTTCCCTCCCCGATTGGTGAGATGCCAAATGTCTCTCCCCGATCTCATTATCAATGAACTTTTGCCAATGAGCTAATGAGATCGGCTCCTTCGACGGGATGGATTCACGCATTCGGATAACGGACTCTTGGGTCTTCCCAAAGTACTGAGTTCGCATATTTTTCTCTCAGGTCTTGTGTTGCTCCCTCAACTGCTCCAAGACGGAATCGTGTAGTTTTGGGTCCAAGCTGAATTGCTCCTGTCCAACAAATACAATGTTAGTTGTGAATAAATATAAATATAAATATAAATATAAATTGAAATCGAAATTGAAATTGAAATATTCATATAAATATAAGTATAAACACATTACCTGTAGTGCCGCCTAAACAGCTAACTTGAGCTCACTTGGCACCTCCCTCCAACTAGTGTACCCCGAGCCGATGATAGTCTTTACCAGCTCGAGGGATCTCGCTAATAGCCCCGTCTTGTTCTCGACGGCCATCCCTAATTTGCCCCATTTTGGGAGCCTAGGGGGCGAGGATCCCTCCTCGCCTCCGGTACCACTGAACCTAGACGACATCATCATAATCAACATCATCATCCTCACCTTAATACCTGAAGGACACATTTTCTGTAAAAAAATGTTGTAATTAGTACAAATCTAAATGAATTTGAAGAAGACATGCAAATATGTACAAAAAGACAACACAGACACGAACACTACACACACATTGCTCCCCCCCCAACACACACACGAACACTACACACACATTTCCCCCCCACCCAACACACACACACACGAACACTACACACACATTCCCCCCCCCCCCCCAACACACACACACGAACACTACTCACATTCCCCCCCTCCCCCACCCCAACACACACACGAACACTACACACACATACATATACAAAGGAAAGAGACAAAGATAAAAAGAGTGAAAATGATAAAGTGAAGATCAATTAAAAGCATTAAAAATTAATTCATGAAGTACAAATTGCAATATTTATTACAAGTTGAAAAATTATTTCAAATTCGGGTTATCATAAAAAATGGATTGATATTCGGTAGGAGCAGCCAAGTCATCCACACTACAATTTAGACTCTTTGGCGCATGTAGGAAAATTGATCACGACTAGTTATTGATATACTCCTAGTAAAACACTTGGTTGATCTTTTGAAATGCACAAATAAACGGCTCATCGGTCACGTGATTGTTGCTCTTCAACTTGGACAAGTCAACTATGATCAAATGGGTGCCATGATCAACATTACAAGAATTTTTATCCTCAACTCTTACCCAGTCACAGTAAAATACAACCTCTTTGAAGCTTATATAATCCAATTCAAATATATTTAGAATTACACCATAGTAAGTCATTTCAGCTTCAACGATGCTTTTATCTTTTGACCTCGCTCGAAAGAAAGTAAGATCCTTGTATGAAAGGCTTGAGTTCTATACATTTGTACTTTCCTCGTACACAATTGAGTCGAATACGTAACCGTTCAATCGTTACTTTTTGTACTCTTGTACTATGAACAAGGGTCCAGTGGCTAGACGAGCAAGCCTTGATGTCGCATCACCCGTCTTTAAGAGCTGAGAATATATATAACTTAATTAGGTTAGTTGTAAAGTTAGAGTGTAATGTTGCGTTATATAACGACCATTTTCACTATAATTACCTCTTGTGGCAACCACAACCTAAATTCGCTGTCTAATTGTACCATTATTTTTCGTCTTTTATTGTTCTCACAAGCTTCATATTTTTTGCATATTTCAAAATTAATCATGTATAAAATAATCTAAAACATTCTAAAATAATGTAAAACTTAAAATAAACTTACTTTTTCCATTCTTCGACATCTTCATGTGTGTCAAATAGATAACTAGCTACTTGTTCATGTTGCAAACTCATTAATTTCACTCGTTTTCCAGTCACATGACCACCATCATCGACGAAATCATTAGTGTTATCAATGATGGTCGATTCAGGCTTATATTCCCGAGTATAGATTGATGACTCCATGGTGATGTATTCCTCTGCAATTGAACCTGGAATGTATCGCGTATTCTTGATGTAATCTTTAAAAACTTTCATCAATCTTTCAAATGGATACATCCACCGATATCTAACTGGAACACATAGAAGTGCCTCGTCGTATAGGTTACCAACAAGTGAACACTTATGTCAAAGAATGCTGGGGGAAAGTACTTCTCCAACACATAAATCGCTTCGATCACCGCCAATTTTGTGGCCACTATGTGTTATCGATTGACTACCTTCTCACACAAAAGTGAGAAGGTAATACTAATTTGCATAATAGCCCTCTGCAAATCCTTGTACTTGGATAAACAATGCTTAAACAGTAGAGGGACCAATTGTATGATCACATGCCAATCGTGGGACTTATGGAAATCATGCGTAGCATAATTCATAATCCTTTGCAAGTTGGGCAAAAAATTTGATGGACCCTTCAAATTATATATTGTTTCTAAAAGCACCTTCCTTTCCCTACTCATCAAAGTAAACGCACTAGGGGGAATTATTGTTATTACCCTACTATCTTCTTTCGGCCATAGTTGTTTCTTAAGTTTTAACAAATTAAGGTCTTTTCGTGCATTTTCTCTATCCTTCGAATGACTCCTCCCAAGACAAGTGCCAATAATATGTTCAGCGACGTTCTTCTCTGCATGCATCACATCTAATACATGGAGCACCAGATTATTCTTCCAATAAGGCCATTCAAATAAAATTGACCTCCTAGACGATGCATTTCTTGTCTCAGTTTCATTCCCAGTTGGGGTCTTCTTATGCTTGACATTCTTAAATTTTGGATTCTTACCTAGCATATTAGGGCCATATTCAGAAGATTTACTTTCAATTTCTGAACCTGAAAGTTGTCTCAGTGGTAGCCTATGTTCAACCCTGCCCGATAAAAAATTAAATCTTTCTCAAATTTGAAACAACGCGCCGAGGGTAAAAACCTCCTATGGCAATGGTATACATTTTTTGATCTAGGGGAGAAATGAAGAGATTTATTATCCTCTCCACAAATAAGACACCCTAAATAACCATGTACTACACAACTAGATAATATCCCATAAGTTGGAAAATCATGAATTCCCACATCAACATAGCTTTCAGCGTAAACTCTTCCTTTCTAAAAGAGTCAAATGATTGCACACCCTGTTCCCACAACTCATGTAATTCTTCTACCAAAGGAGCTAGGTAGACGTCGATGTCACTTGGTTACTTTTGCCCAAGTATCAACAAAGACAGCATCGAAGATTTACGTCGTCCCCTTCTACATCTATCCTACTTTTTGAAGGTTGTTGTGAAGGTTGTTCGGGGAAAAAAGGAATTTTCAATTCACCGTGAAAACTCCAAAATCGATAAATATCTTGCATACCCCATCTTAACAAGTGTAGTTCAACTGTTTTCCACTCAAACACCTTACCATTCTTACCCCTAGCACACGGACATGGAAACTCTTCATCATTATGCAGTTCCACTTGTTAAGTGTGAGTATTATCTCAATTGATCAATTGAAATAATAATCACACTTGTTAATCTAGTATGTACCCAGAGAACATTTGGATACGACAGTAGAACTTCCTCCAAAAGTAACAACTTTAAGCCACTAAGAATATTATTATACAGAAATTATCCACTCCCAAAATTTCCAAACGAGATAATTCGAGAGATCTCATTACAGGGGTAATGACTCTCGAACGGGTCTAAGGTCTATTGAATCCGTACGCATAAGAACTAGAAGGCTAGTATCTACGCGCAATATATATAATTTCAAGTATGTTTCATTTAATTATCATACTATATACATACTGTTCGTTATACAAAATAATTTTCAAAAAAAGTTGAAAAATCCCACCCCATATGGACAATAATCCAGTGGTCACGCCACTTATAAAATTAACCAACCCAATATCGATCCACTATAATCCAACCGCAATAGCAACAATAAATGTGTATCCTGTACTCCTTCTAATTCATCTACTCAACCAATTCATTTCATCAATTAAACCAACGATTAAAGTGTACAATTATTAATTTACTAATTTACAATGAGGGGCAATCCTACTTTCATCTCAAATGGCATTAATTTACTAAAAAAATTTAATAATAAATCAATTCGTTTACATGGGACACTACTTTCATATGAGGCGAAATATCTAATAAACCAATCAAAATTTAATAAAAAACATTAACAAGCCCCACCCCGCCCCATTTCCCCTTGCCCCACTCCCACCCCCATCCCCCTCCCCACACACATGCACACACACACTCACACTCACACACGCAGACCCACACCCCGTCCCACCCCCGCATCATTTCCCCCTCCCGTACATACGCACACACATGCACATACATGCATACTACACACACATATACATACACACACGCAGCCCCACCCTGCACCCCCAACCCTCCCCCCTCCCCCAGCCCTTCCCCACACCCTTCTCCCACCACACACACCCCCAGCCCACCCCCACCACATACACATGCACACGCACATACACCCCCTCCTCTCCCCATCCCCACCCCGAGCCCCCACCACACAAATGCACACATTTACACACACACACACACATACATAAACACACACACACACACACACACACACACACACACACACACACACACACACACATATATATATATATATATATATATATATATATATATATATATATATATATATACATACACACACACACACACGCATATATACAAATGGAAGAGAGAGAGAGAAAGAGAAACCAACCTGAAAGTATAGAGAGAGAGGGAGAGCAGCGCGTAGAGAGAGAGAGAGAGAAAGTGAAGGGAAACAAAGAAGTGGGAAAAAAGGAGGAAAAATGGTTTTTTGTTGCTAAACATGTCACGGACCTATCACGGTCCTTGACCGTGACAATCCTTTGTCATGGCATTGTCACGTTCATTGATTGTGATAATGATGGCCTGCTAAAGGGTGCCAATTTGACCTTTTTAGTGTAGTGGTTTGATTTTGTGACATGGGTATGGCTAGAAACCTAGGCCTTAGGTCTTATATAAGAGCCCCTTGGGATGAACTAAGTCCTTCACAGCTAACTCTCACTTTGTTTCTTTTTTCTTACAATTTCCTCGAGCAAACACACCCTCTTTTCCAACAAAATCTTGCAAAAAAATTTCCTCTTACAAGGTATTGGACCCCCAACCCATTATCTGCTTTTGGTCCCCATAGCTCTCTGCCTACCTTGGTGAAGCCTAAAGCTGAGCCCTCGATTCACCTTATAAGGGATCCTTGTTGAGGCCATAATCAGTAGAAATAGGAGAACCAAGTCCACCAAGTGTTTGATGTTTAGTAACCTGTTGGATATTATAATACGTAAGGTCAAACGGGTGGAGGTGAACAACCTATGGTCTAGCTCTATTAAAGGCTAAGGTCTATAGCTTGATAAACCCTATCCTTACTGCAAGCAAAATTAGGTGTGGGTGGGACTTCTAGGGTAACCCAGGAAGATCCTTCAATTCCAAGGGACTTTCAGCTCTTGGTTTAAAAAAATGAAACTATAGGGGAGGTGGTGCCCCTGACGGGGAAGGGAATTTGTGAGGGGAGACTAAGGTGACCAACTCGTCCGAGGGGAGAGCCCTTCATGCACTGGCAAAGACAAATAAGTCTGACATGGTGGCTATTCTAAGGGGCAAAGGTACCCCTATCAATGCTGAGGAGTTGGTCCACTTAATAGGAAAAGTACTTGCTTATTTTTCAGATTTCTTCCTTAATGTTTTTACATTTTTCTCCTTATAGGAATATTCCTTTTTTTTAATTGTAGGCTCTAGACTCGACGTAGGCTCTTTTGGACGATGACCTTAATGGAAGTAAGGCACTGAGGAAAGCCACTGAGATCACGAGTACTTGGGACCTTACTCGAAAACAATTAGATCAGATGATCAATTGTCAAAAGCTACAGATGAAGGCCCTTGAGAGGGAGAGAGATACCATGACGACCCATGTAAATTATCTATAAAAAGAAAGGCTTTCAAATGAGAAGACCCTCAGAGATAGTGTTTATTTATTGGCCACTACTCAGGAGTCTCTAGCCAAGGTTGGATAGATACATGCCCTTGATCAGGTTGAGATTATAGTGATAACATAGGCTCTTAAATTCTAGAAAGTTGAGCTCCAGATTTATAAGGGTAGGATTTATCGACCCGATGATGATATGGAGCTCTTGAGGCATATGGTCAAAGATTTATCATTCGAGAAGGAAAAGTTAACCTCTCAAGGTCAAGAGTTTTAAAAGATCTATAATGAGGTCCTGGTCAAGCATGAATCACTTTAAGGACATATCCGTATAGTGGTTCAGAGCCACTTGGATGCTTACCAGGGGTCTGAGGTTTTAAAATGATATTTCTTTCAGAATTTTAGTTTTGGATTTGAATCTTGCAAGGCCAAGGTCAAGGCGTTGTTCCCTAAAGTGTATGTTTCTGGCCTATTTCCCGAAGCCCCTCAGTTAGAAAATGAGAGATCTAATGATGACGAAGGCAACGGTGAAGGTGACCGAGAGGACGAAAAAAAGAAAATGACATTTTCCTCTCTACAACAAGTGAAGCTTTTGTCAACCCCAAACCACTCAAGCCTTAACAGGCTTTTATGTAATTTTTTAATTTTTTTATAATCCGTCTCTTGGCCGTTGTCCACTATTTGCATTCTCTATCTTTACCCTTAATGGAAAAAGTATTTTTGAATGGAATTTATTTTATTCCTCTATATTCACTTCGTACTTGCCCTTTTTTTTTTACTTTGCTTAGGAATTCATGCATTGTCTAAGATGTATAAGATCTGCCCGATACATACTATCCCTTAGCATGCAAGATTACTTAGTAAAGCAAAGTAATGTGAGTTACACATCTGGTGGGGCAACCCTGAGTTTCATAAGACCTAAAGCCTTGTACTTAAGAAATTTATGAAGTTGACGATGAGATTCTTTAGTGGGTCCCTAAACCTTAGAACCATGGAACACTCGGTCCTTGTGTATGTTGTGAGATTGGAGGCTAACAATTTTTTATTCAAACATTTATCCCCCCTAACTTTTTTTGGCATAAATACTTAAAATTAAATTTGTAAAGGGTTATAAGACCTTAGATTTAAAACATGGATTTGAACATTTTGAATTCGTAGTCCTTAAAAGGGTCTCAGACCTTCAGATTGAAAGCATTTGGAATCTTAAGTCCTTATAAGTGTCTAAGACCTCTGAACTTAGAATGCAATTTTAAAGTCCTTATAAGGGCCGAGGCCTCCGAACTGAAACATTTGGAATCTGAAGTCCTTATAAGGGTCTTAGACCTCCGAACGTAGAAACAATTTGAAATTTTAAAGTCCTTATAAGGGTTTGAGACTTCCAGACTGAAATTTTTTATAATTTGAAGTCTTTATAAGGGTCTAAGTCATCCGAACTTAGAAATAATCTGAAATTTTGAAGTCCTTATAAGGGTATGAGACTTCCGAACTGAAAAAATTTGGAATATGAAATCCTTATAAGGGTCTAAGACCTATGCCTTAGAAATAATTTTAAAATTGTAAGTCCTTATAAGGTTCTGAGACCTCCGGACTTTGGGCCTTTTTATCATGGATTTATTAAAGCTGAAGTTTTGGATACTAATCTATATTTGAATACTTAGCCCCGATTCTTTTTTAAAAATAGAAGTTTTTCTAAACGTTTTCAAAAGTTAAGTCTTAGGGGGTGCATGGTTTTTACATTCCTTATTTTTTAAGTAAGAAAAAAATTAGGCCTCTGGAATCATGGATGAAAATATAAATAATCTTTTGTCTTTTATGGGTCCAGAAACCTTTGACTAGGATTTTTATGCTATTTAAACACGAGGGTTGTAGTTTTTTTGGGGTCATAAGACCTTTAACTGTCAGTCTTAAGCTAAGGTTAAAATTCTTATAACTTGAATGTTGGGTCTTGAGACCCGAACTTAAAGTTAGAGAGCCAAGGAAAAAATAATTGAAACCATTTTTTTTGGGTCCTTAGACCTTGGTTTAAGCTTTGAGCTAAGGGTGAAGTCCTTATAACTCAATTTGTAAGCCATAAGATCTTAGCTCTTAAAGAATACTAATATTGAAGACGCCGAGAGTACTAAAAATTTTATTTTTCATGCAAATACTAGAGTATAAGGTTTACAATTATTCCTAGGGAATGGCTTAGATCTCCTAGAGCCTCAGTTACTTTTAACGTTCAATCTTCATTTTGCTAGGGCAACTTTCCTCATCTTGTAGGATAAAGATATCCAAACTCATTAGCTCTATGATGAGGCTTAATAGAGGGAGCATGAACATTAGTAGTGGTGGAGGTAAGACCTCTGGTGAGACCTTAAAGGTTTTCTAGAGCTTTGTCGAAGCTTTTACTAAGTCATGTAGAATGTTGAGTGACTTCTTCTTATCCTTCATGGAAGTGATGTAGCAATCCCAGTCTTTCTTATGATCTCCAAAGACTTCTCCTACCTCCTTGGAGTTTGGGAACCAACCTATAGGTTGAGATTACCTTGTCTAAGTCATTAAGAGATGGTCTGTCGATTATGACAGTGTAGGCCGAGGGGAGGTCCAAAACTTTAAATTTATTCCATATGGTTATCTAGTAATCCTTAGACCCAAGAGTGAGGGGAAGAGTGACATATCCCAAGGAATATGTTCGTTATCCATTGAACCTAATTAGAGGGGTAGTGGTTGGCTGGATGTTCTTCGCTCTAAGGCTTATGGCTTCAAAAAATTCCAAGAATAGGATGTATGCAGAGCTTCCCGTATCAATCAATACTCCTCATATTGACATTTATCATGATGGCTATGATTACAAAAGGATCGTCAAGAGGCAGCCGAACCATCTTGAGGTTAAAGATCATCATTGGAGACTTCATGGGGACCTGATGTGCGATAGAGACATGGTTGAGTTGAATTAATTCATGCTGAAGACTCTTGATGTGGATCTTTTTGTCCGTGGAAGAAATCCCTCCTTCGGTAAATCCCTCAAAAATGAATTGGACGTCAATCATAGGAACATCATATTTGTTTTTATTTTTGTTATTGTTGTTGTTATTATTATTATTTCACTGACCTCGGCCTGCATCTTTGGCCATAAATTCCTTGAGGTAGCCCATCTTTATCACCCCCTAGATGGCCTCTTTCAGTCGAAAGATGTCATTTGTGTTGTGGTCGTGATCTCTATAGAGCCATTAATATTTGGATATTTCCATTTTTGTAGTTTCCAATCCTCACAAGATTTGGTTGGGGAAAGATGTTTTGAGTTTTTATGGCATCAAAGACCCGTTCCAGAGTGGTTGCGAGGGGCGTGAAGTGCTTGGCCTCTAGGGGTCCACTTTTCATTCCCCCGCCCTTCTTTTTTTTGGACTCAATTGCTTTTGAGGTCTCCCTAAGGTGGTAGAAGACATATTTCCTCTTCCCTTATTGGGGAGAGGTTATGTCCTGCCTTTATGAGATAGCATCCTCAGAAGTCATGTACTTCTGAGTTTTTTCAAGTAGCTTAGTCATGGACTTTGGAAGATTCTTGATAAAGGAACTCAAAAAATTCTTTGAGGTGAGGCGTGAGATAAAGCCGACTACACATATCGTGTCATTCAGGTCGTCAACTTAGAGAGCTTCCTGGTTAAACCTCTTGGAATATTCCTTGAGGGATTTTCCAAACTTTTATCTGAACTGGAGAAGGGAAGTGATAGGTTTCCTCATCTTTTGGGCCCCAGTAAAGTGACTAGCAAAGGATCTTACCATCTATGTGAAGCTATATTGGTCCCTTATTTGAGCTTGGAAAAATAATGCCAAGATGTTCCCTTTAAAAGGGCAGGAAAGGCTCGGCATAGGACCTTATCCAGGGTATCCTCAAGAAGTATTAACGACTTGTATGTTTCCAAATTATCGATGGGACCTTGGACCCATCAAGTGGTTCAATATTAGGCATCTTCCACTTTAGGAGAAGAGCGTAATACTGAACGTCATTGGATAATGGAGACAATGTATTCTGTAGGTTCAACTCAATGGTATTGGGAGTTTGAGTCTTGTACTGGTTGAGGAAATTCCCCAACCGATCTTGCATTTTCTTTATATCCCTATCCTAGGGCTTAGCTGTCATGGATCCTCCTTGGGACTGATCTTCGGAGAGTGATAGCCTGTCCTTGATAGGAATGCAAGTGACTGATTGTCGAGGGGACCTAGGCACACCCGTAAGGACATTCTCCTCTTGTAACTAGGGCTTATGGTTTTACCCAATATCACCATGTTCTAGTATCACTAGTTCTTATACCACTGGGGGTAAAGGGTGCCTACTAAAAATGGAGGTCTGTTCACTTAGAGCATTTTTTCGGGTCTTCATCTCTTTAAAAGAACGAAATAATACGTAGTTAGCCACCATTCTAAAAGGATCAAGGTGCATGTTTGAGATAACTTAAACTTTTCGTTCCCATAGACATCGTCAAACTGACCAGTGTTACAATTATAAGTGACTTTAAACCCACATGTGCTCCCATATAGACCTCAGATGGGTAAGAAGAGAAAAATGTCAAAGTAAAAGACAAAAGTTTAAAGTGGTTCGGACCTAAGTTTGGGTTCCTACATCCATTGTCAAAGATGTTCCACTAGTTTATTAATTTCTAAAATAAGTATTACTCTTTCGAAGACCTCTTGAGCTTTGGTCAAGAGAGTATAAGGTTTTCTGTCCTTTGTAAGCAAAATAGAGGACCTTAGAAAGTCACTGAATGACTTCTTTATGGGTGCCAAGGTAATGGTTTAGGTCTCTATAAGATGTACAAAGTGTAAAAGTAATGGAATTAGTCTAAGTTACATGTATAAACTCAAGACATTGGGTTGTGAGTGTGGAATAAAGTGTAAACACGTGTGAAATGCTAGAAATCTTATGAGTCGAATTCTTTGAATGCCTTAATCTCTTTAAATACTCAATATTGGTCCCTTTTTCACCTTGTATTAGCGTCCTATTTATAGGGTAATGCTTGGGGAGAGAACAAGTGGACTGCCACAACATAACCGCGGTGTACCTAAGGTTTTAACAAGGTCATGGTGCATTGAGAAAAGTATTTGCAGGTGGTGTTACGTGATTGTTGAGTAGATTTAATACTGATGGGAGCATTCAATGCAACTGGACTTGGTTAATGGCAGTAGGTGGAATAGTGCAATGCTTATCACCTACCCCATCAGATGGTTTGGGGTTGAAAAGATTGTAAAGTTATTGGGAGTTAATCCTGAAGCACCATGTACTACCACACCCTATGACTTAGGCTTAGGTGACCTCAAAAGGTCATTTTACTTTAATCTGAGGTCGACTTTGAGCGCTATTCATGATGGAACCTTGATGTCGTGGTCTTTGAGCTTGCCTAAGGAAATATGTTGGAATGACTTACACCCTAATGGGGAAGGATGCATGATTGAGGTATGGTGTAACACCATAACATACCTTTGAGAATGACAAAGTTTTATAGGACAAGTAATGGTCTGTCTGAGGTCTGGGACTAGCCATGGGACATTTTCCTTTCCTTGAAGGCAGTTGGGGAATTGGAGGATCTTTTAAACACCAAGGGTATAATTAGGAACAAAACCCTATCAAAAGCTCATTTTTTATGGGACCCTTTTGAGATGGCAAGTAAGTTGTCCTTAATATATATTTTTGGTGCAACTGACGCGACCACAAATGTGTCTAGTGTGCGTGCTATATAGGATCAAGTGCAAGCCTATCGCTCAATTAATAATCCGATAAGTAGGGTATCGATCCTCAGGGAAACAAGACGAACGAAGACGTGACAACGTTGGAAAGATTGAAGCAATCCTAGCTTTGACTCTAAAAAAAACGAAAAGATAATTTGGGAGATGAAACAAATACGACTATGTGAAAATTTTAGAGTTACTATTAATGAAACTAAGAATTAACAATATGCAACTACGCTAATTAAACTAAAATGTTGATGATAAATGGTTTTACGAATTAAATATGAAATGAGAACAATAGGTCGGGTTACAATCCCCCACACCCTAGCAATTCATGTCGTAGGATACCAGATTCAGAATTAGAATTTTAAATGAACCCGGTCTTTAGTACTCCCAAGTATTACACATATGATGGATCGTAGACCACACAGTATGTAAGCAGAGGACAAGTAAAGCGGTGTCGCATTAACCAAAACACACATCACATTCTTAAGCATCATGGTTACGTAGGGCAAACGGGACCAAAGTCCTAAGACAGTTGCAACATTCATACCACACGATTCATCTAAGATTTTAATTCAAAAGTCTATTTCCCATTATCATGAATTACATCGGGTGGGGTTTATGTAACCCAACCCGTAGAAATTTAGCCAGATATAGTAAAACAAGACGAAAACATAATTTTAATGAAAGAAGACATCTTAACTAGCAACTTAGAATTATGAAGAATGAAATTATTAACTAATTAATTAAGTAAAGAAACTATGAAAGCAAAAATGGAATGAATTTACTTGAATTGCAGAACTTGAATCAAATCTAAATGAAAACTAAGGTTTCTGTTGTTCTTTCTTCAAAACAAAGTACGTGGCTTCTCTAAAACAAATTAGAAGCCCCCTATCATCTGGGTGGAGTTTGAAATATATACAGTATGAAAATTATAAGAGTTGGAGTCATGCAAGACTCTAGCTTGAAGAAGATAATCCCAAATCTCGAACCCCGAATCGATCTGGTCAGGACATTTCGAATCGACCCGCCTGATGACCGGATCGATCCCTTTTTTACTTCACTCGAATCGATCCAGAAGATATGCCTTTATTCAGTGACTTTGGGGGGCCGAATCTATCCTTTTTTATGAGGATCGGATCGATCCAGTAAACGCTTCCTTATACAGTGACTTCTCAATTTCTCTTCATTATCTCTTCAATTTCTAATGATCATCTCACATCTTTGGATCTTCATAACGTCTTCTTTGGAACCCGAATTGGAGCACCGTTTCTTCTTACGCGCTCGTAGACTCGAGATCTTCGACTTTCATTTTGGGTCCTTAATCGGATTTTAGGTGGAAATTACAGTTTTGTCCTTTTGACTTTTCTCCTTTCTTTTCTCTTGCTTTTTTTGATTTCTTTCTTTCTTTCATGTATTAAATACCTGTAAAATCAATAAGAAATACATGAAACTCGGGATACTTGTTAGACGAAGCCATTAGTAATGACATGAGCTAAATTAACTCGTTTTACGTTGTTTGAGGTAATAAAAGCCTCTAAATTAAGGGGAAAATTTGGAAGAATTTATGCCTAAATAAACCCCCTAACTTAAAACTTTGATCATCCCGAGTAATGTAAAAGAATCAAAACACAGTTCAACTCTAAAATGGGATAGCATACCTCTTTCACGGGCGAGCGATTGCATTTAGCGTATGCAACAAGACTACAAAGCTCTAGGTTACCCCAGTAGGACGAGTTGTGTCTCGTGAGGGTTTGCAGTGAATATACCCACAAAATTCGTTATTGACTCAAAGAAAAATCAACATACTTAAAAATGGTTTTATTTAAACTCCCCAAAAATTGGTCACTATAAAATCATATTCACGAGTATCAAGCCATAGTGTGTGTATGTGTGATAAGCCAAAAATTGAACCGCTAATTTTCACCGATTGATCATTACGTTACTTTTAAAAAATTCTCTTTAATTTCAAAATCTCACCGAATGCTCTCACATACGAATCACTCAGAAGTGTGGCTTTTCTCTCGGTGTGCGTGATACAAGGAGTAAATATGATGGACACAAATTCATGCACACCATTTTGAAAGAGGAAATTTTTATGGTGAAAATATCTCTTCATTGGAATACGATCATTGGGAAACGAGAAACATTACCTCTTTTTCACGCCAGGTAATCTCTTTTATTATCTTTTGTGCCTTAGCTCTCCACGCGGCAGTCAATTTTGCAATTCAAACTCGGTTAGGACTTTCTTGGGTTTAAGATGTAATTGGGTAACATGGAAATGGTTAGGAAATTTGGAATTGGAAAATTTTCTTATGATGTCCGTTAGTGCTTTTCCGGGCTTTTGCTCATTTTTTCTTCTATTTTCACACTTTTTTTTTCTTACTATTTTTGTTGAGCATTTTTTATTATTTTCTTACCCCTTTTTATGCACTTTTCGGACTTAATTTCTGGGATTTTCAACTTTTACAATTTCGGGTCAATGTAGGTTTTTCGGGTTATCAAATAAAAAGGAAAAAAATTATTAGGCTCAAATTTGGGTTGCAAAAAGGTTAATTTTTCATGACTTTTTATGGCTAATCTTTTTGGCTAACAAACGATGGCCTAATTCATTGTCCATATGCGGGTTGTTTTACTATATGCGTCTCGAGATTAATTAAGTTTAGAGATATATTAGCACGCTTTTTGAGACAACACCTCACACGTTTCCCGTGACCGATCAAAATAATAAAATAGAGATCAGGAACGACTTTTTAACATGCTGAAAAGAAGTTTGAGTTAACGATTAACTCGAATTGATCTAAAAACTTGCAAAAAGTGATAGGATCGAAATCTCCCTGGGTTGGTTAATCTCCGTACTTATTCATAAAGTCGTCAATTTTCTTTCAATTTCCATCTTTGGTCAATTTTGTCTTTGTGAATTTGATTTTTATAACTTGAGACAAAATATTTGTGACATTTTTGATGTTTTTAAGTTCTAATTTTTATTTATTTTGAAGAAAAACATTTTTGGATTTATCAAAATTTTTCATTTTTTTGAAATTTCTGGGCATTTTTGAAAATTTGTGAAGTTTTAGATAGACGCACTTGTCACCCCCTCCTAACTTAGACTTTTGAATTGTCCTCAATCAAAAGGACTAAAATCTAAGGAAGAAAAAGAATAAGTGCGACAAATAAAACAAGAAAATTATCAAAATGCAACAAGACACTATATGACACTCATACAGGACTAAAAAATACAACAAAAATCACCCCATACGCATCGGGGATGTGACGACCTCTCATCTCTCTATACAAACTCACCTGACCCCTTGCACGGGGAACGATGATCTTCTTGGATCACTTGTTTTCCTCACATCGTAAACCAAAAGTTGAAATAATTGGGAGTCAACCCAATAGAAAAAATGAACACCTCGATGCATATGATGAATGAGGTGAGTGAAGTCAACGAGGTGCTCAATCACCTTGTAGAACAAATGGGCCGACTTGCAAAGAATATCAAAGTGAATTTTGGAATGGCCTAGATTGTCCCTAAACTTGATAATGCATGGATCGAACTCTAAATCGGACGACACTCTAACCATGGCCTTGATTGCATCCAAGAACTCCAATGGCATGGGTGGATGGTCACAAAGAAGGGAATCATCCATCCTATATTTCCATGAGCTCTCTTCTAAGTGATAAAAAGATTCCAATAGAGATTGGACTTAGATTGTGAAGCTCTCATCCACCAGTACGAATTCGTTCTCAAAGTCATCAAGGCTCATATATCCTAACGCTCTTTCTTGCTCGTTATTCTAATACTCTCTCTCACTCTCCTCCTAAGGCTTCTGTGATACGGAAGGATGGTTACTACAAAGGAATTCATCTATTATATCTTTCCATTCTCTCTCATCCAGCATCTCCCTCATAATACTAATCATTTTTATTGTATTTTTGAATTTTTTTGAACTTTTGGTCTAAACTTTAGATTGGATCGATCTAACCTTAGTCTACCTAATTCCCTGGCAACGGCTCCAAAAACTTGACGCGACAACAAATGTGTCTAGTGTGCGTGCTATATAGGCTCAAGTGCAAGCCTGTCGTTCAAGTAACAATCTTATAAGTCGGGTATCGATCATCAGGGAAACAGGACGAACAAAGTCGTGATGGTGTTGGAAAGTTTGAAGCAATCCTAGATTTGACTCGAAAAGAAACGAAAAGATGATTTGGGAGATGAAACAAATACAACTATGTGAAAATTTTAGTGTAACTATTAATGAAACTAGGAACGAACGATATGCAACTATGTTAATTAAACTAAAATGTTGATGATAAATGGTTTTACGAATTAAATATGAAATGAGAACAATAGGTCGGGTTAAAATACCCCACCCCCTAGCAATTAATTTCGTAGGATACTAGATTCAGAATTAGAATTTTAAATGAACCCGATCTTTAGTGTAAGGACACAAGTCTTCGATTGAGTCTTAATGTAGTATTGGCTCAATTCCAGACAAAAACATTTGAGTCAGAGGATAGTGTACAAGTGTATCCATCCGAGCCTATGACGTGTGAGTTGAAGACGTAGAGGCCAAGATTATAAAGCTTCATCATATGCCGGGTTCAGTGTGCGTCGTTTCTACGTCAACAACATTGTTCCAATGCTCCTAAGGTATGGATGCATTTTGTATATATATAGGACGTTGGAAGTTTATTGGACGTAATTTATAAATTGTTTTAACAACCGTGCTTTACTCAGAAAATATTTTTAGAACTTGTCATAAAGAGTTTAGGACTTAGAATGAATATTTTTGTATTTTTTGATATTTTGACACGTCGTTCGAAACACACTGGAATCTCGTTCAAACGAGATTACCATATCGTTCGAACGAACTGGCATCTCGTTCGAACGAGATTGCCAGGTCGTTCGAATGAGAATTCTAAAGAAATTCTTTTTTCGCCTCTGGAACATCGTTAGTAAAGTCATTCGAACGAGAAGTCGTTGGAATGAGATTTGGCGGGAAGAGGTATTTTGGCAGTTTTTGACGATTTTCCCACTTTTCCCACTTCTTTTCCCCACTATCTTTTGCCAGATTTATTAAGCGAGGGAACCAATATTTTGGAACTAAAATTTTCATATTCTAAGTTACTTTAGAGAAGGAAAATCTTCCAACAAAAAGTTACATGTTTTGTACTTGATTTTCATGTATTAAATACACCAAAACATATACACACCTGTGACACCCGACCTAATTAAATACCGGGCGATCACTCCTGTACAAAATTAAAATAGGGGTCGCATATGATTCATTCTTAGCATCACTGTCGAAAACAAAATTAATTACTAATAACCTATTACGCCGGCGTCAAAATTTTATTTAACTAATCTCTTTAAACAAACTATACAAATAAAACATTCACATAGTTTATATAAATGAAATTGAAGGGAAATAAAATAACCGAACACTCGATTTAACAATAATACAACCAAATCGAATCCGCATAAAAGGCGGTAAAATATTAAATAAATGCAGTTGGGTTATTAGCCCGAATGTTTATACAGTACCTCTTATCTAAATTATAAGGATAGAAGCATCTACAGTGAGTCTGCATGCATCTACAGCTGCTGTAGCAGACGTCTGACTCGAAGGAATCATCATCCAGGCATCCCTGTGTCTGGACACCTATATATATATATATATATATATATAGTAAGAAAGGGAAAAAATGCATAAATGCTTAATTTTAAAAAAAAAAGGTTTTGTCTCAAATTTAAATTGGTATCGCACTCCCATGAGATACCCCTCAGCTCTCTTCTAATAGTGCACTCCTAGCGTATCCCTTTAAACCTCCTAGTCAAGCTACTCTGCCTAACCAATATGTCACCCCCAAACCCTAAAGGTCCTAAGTAAACTGAGTACTAAAGGCTAAACTTCTCTCCATTCTCAACACTGAGCTAAATTCGTGTGGGGTGTCTCGCGAAGCAAAATCCAAACAAGGAACCCCCCGATACACTACTACTTGGCATTGTTGTTCATCGAGATCCATTAGACCCTCAGTACACAACATAAATAGGTATACTCATATACTCATATACATTATCATACTCTCTTTTATATGCATATCATTATACACGTCCGGATATAATCTCCCGAAATGAGAATTAATCCTTTTTCATTTTTATCTCTTTACTCTAATAGAGATATATAATATCTTGTTCTCATAAACAAGTAAGATACTATACACACAAGTATAATAACCATCCCAACGAGCTATAACTCGAGGATGCATTCTTTCATAGTGTCGATCCAACCTTGGGTTTACTCACTGTACCACGGTACCAAGCCAAACTATCTCAATGGTCATGGTAAAAACACACAACGGTGGAGGCGGTCATGTTCCCTCTGCAAGTGCAATTACACACATCGCACTCGAACGCGGGACGATATGACCTGGGGACTATACTCTCACTTCTTCTCAAGCTAGGGGATTCACCCACATCCCGCAACCTCCCCGGATCGCACTAGAGAAAATATAAAATCTGGCTTTTCTAACCCTATACCAAAGGAAAGCCTGTGGAATCAGCCTCTACGATACACATCCATCAATCACACACAGATTTAAATGTATTCATATCGTATATAATATATACTATAATCACATAGTATATATATAGTTATATACATGTACAATCATCACTCCTCAAGTGTGTACCTGGCGATAATTGCCAATCTCATAAAGGTATTTAAGAATTTTCCTACTTAAATATACCTCCCACCTTAATCGCTGTTAGGGATTTATATACACTCCAAAAATACCGATTCATAACCATATAATAAGTATACCTTCAACTTATCTTTAACTGATAACCCAAATTCC
Organism: Sambucus nigra; assembly: GCA_949130495.1. Lineage (NCBI taxonomy): Eukaryota > Viridiplantae > Streptophyta > Magnoliopsida > Dipsacales > Adoxaceae > Sambucus > Sambucus nigra. The sequence continues at coordinate 332,667,909 of OX422216.1, forward strand.
ATCCTAGTCGCCTCGTAGGAGTTACTCACTAATTCCATATACACTTACTTTTTCTTACTCGCACGATTATTTAGCTATAATCGCTCACTAAAATACTCCCTCGAATGTCACTCACTCCGAACGTCCATAATTAAACAAGTCTTGGATTTTACTCAATTAATCCAAGGTATACATTTCACTCCAATAATAATCATTTAAAAGTCCCCTCTTATATTTCTGGAAATCCCAATTGTCTAATCCCTCATATTGTTTATTTTCCTAAAAAATATACCTTAGTTCCCCACAATTACACCACCATCCTAGCCCCCATAAGTTTCCCCAAATGGCTAGTGATAAATTCCTAGATGAATAGTTATTTCCTTAAATAAATAAACTAGGAACAACTAAATCAGAATTTATCCCATATAATTAACCATAGGCAAAATTGCCAAAAATCTTAAAGGATCGATCAATCGACCCTGGCCCGTCGATCGATCGATCGCTCCGGACAGCTTTCTCTTCGAGAAGCTATTTCGGCCATTATAGCTTCTCCCAAGCTTTTGTCTCCTCACCTAGTGTCGCCCAACCTCATTCAACTACATATACACAAAAATAAGGGTTCTAAACATCCTAGAACTCATTATCAACAATAATTTTTTGACTAAATCCTAAGTGTTTCAATTGGGATATTTTCACGGGTTTAATCCGTTACACTTTTCCGAAAACTAATTTTGGTTAAAAAAAACCATCCTGATTTTTTTTTCTTTTATCTCTACCAACTACAATATGAGATTTATGCTTTAAAATAAATAAGCAAGTAAACACTTGCCTCGTGGATAAAATCCGACGATCCCGAGTTGAATCCCGCGGAGTTTAGCCGGAACCTCCCTTTTCTCTCCTCCTTTCCTCTACTCTTTCTTTTCTCTCTTTTTACTTTCTTCTTTCCCCCTCCCATGCCTTATATAGGGAGAAATAAGGGTTTATCTCTTTAAACCCAAAAATGACTCGTTTACTCAATTACAAGTTCCTTTAACCGAAAAATTTTCGGAGCCTAAACAATACCCCCGGATACTCTATTCTGACTATTTTGGCCATTGCGAGACCAACTGCACAATCAGAATATCCATCCGAGGTACTTGACCGCAAATCACTAATTTAATCCAACACAAATTAATGCGGGAATTTCCATAAAATATTATCCTCTGTCACTTTACTCAACTGCAACATATAATTGAAATACTCCAACTTGTTTACTTATTCCCAAAAGTAAATGTAACACCCATCTAAAATCATCTAATCCTTGAAAACTCCAAAAATTACTATACACAATAATTTCTTGAATTCCCAAATTACACTTAATTAATGAATTTTAATTATCCTCAAAAGTGTCGGGTATTACATACTCCCCCCCTTACAACGAAATTTCTCCCTCGAAATTCAGATATAACCTGTTTCACCAACCTAGGATCACTAATTACACCTAACCATACACTCGTTCGGTACCCACCTATCTCAAGGTTTATACTATAACGCTCTATCTTACAAAATCCCTATATGCTACAATACTACCTCACTGTTAGGTGACTCTAATAACGTCACCTTGGACCCATTATTTCTAGTGCCATCTATAGAGAAAACGAGCCTATAGCCGTCGTTCTAACCTCTAAATCTCACCGGAGAATCACGATTCTAAGCGTCCGCTCATCTACACCAGGATATCTAATTATCCTAAAAAGTAAATCACCCTAACGCTTAACTATTCGCGTCGTCCGATATCTCATCTTAGGTGTACCAACTCTCATTTTTGCCTACATCATAGGTTTTAGCATGCCTTGTATGACATTACATCCAACAAATTGAAATCTTACTTATAATTGCCTCACAGTATATTCTTCAACTTATATACTACGCCCTTTTTATATCAAGCGGTATATAAAACCAATTTACCAATGTGCCTATACACCTTTTAACCTGAGTCTATCAGCATAACCATTGGAAACGTTTGACACGTATACTTTCTCTAAACAATGGGCTCTATTTCGTCGGTGTAATACTCACACATGGATCTTCCCAACTTGCTAAATTCAATTCTTCCCAAGGTTAATCAACCAATCTCCTTGTGGTTTACTTCCCACAATCTTCCTATATCGGCGCCAATAAATCTATTGAACTTACTCCCTAATAATCCTACGATCTATGCATTACCCTACCCAAGAGAAACGAGTACAATCCTAAGTATATCCCTAGTGCCCAAGGCCTCTCTCAACTTCTGACATTTGCTTGGTTTCACGCGTGGGACGTCTCGCAAAGCAAAATCCAAACTAGGAACCCTCCCATTACATTACTTCCTTGCATTATCGGTCATCGAGATATAACAACCTGAAGCACACTAGCAGGGCATTCTAAATACGATCTTGTTATCCTACTAACGTACTTCTACCACTCTAACCTTTCACCTTGGCGAAAAAGAAAACCTAACTAATTAAGGCACCTACTCCCTTCAAACCTGTCGTGAACATTACACCCAAAACATACTTCTTCCAAAATTTGCCTTTTCATTTAGGCCTGGTTATAATCCTCAAATAAATTTCTCTAACTCTAGCTTCACGCACCTACTTTCAGTGAGAGGACCACTTAATTGATTCTTCATAGCACTTATATTTCCATAATCATATCATCATCATACGGCTCTCAGTCTATAGTGTTTCTTCCACATTATATGACTTATCGACAATACCAACCTCCTTGCATCCTATAATATCTCTCCACTCTCGACGTCGTTAAGGTTCATGCGTGGAGTGTCTCGCAAGCGAAGTCCAAATAAGGAACCCCTCCAATACACTACTAATTAACTTTACCGATCGTGGAGGTCCGTTAGCTTTAATATGAAATCGTAATAAACCTATCCCATCTTTCAACAAAATGTGGTATGAACTCCTATCTCTACCCAAGAGCCATAGCACTAAGCGCTCGTACTAACACTCAGTCCTTGCGCAACTAATAATGAGATTAAACTCACAACTCAATAATAATGACCTTAAATCATACCTATAAGGTCACCACACACTCTATTCATGATAATGAAACATCTGATCACCGAAGTTTCACTTACCCATAATCACAAAGGTGAACTCAACCTATATCCATGTGAGATATCGCAACAACCTATTCCACCCTGGAACTACGAACACGATAGTCTTGTAATCATTAGCCTGCTATCGCTCCGATCAACATAGAATATTTTTTACTCATAATAATACCATACTCATATTTTAAACATAAAACGAGTAGTACAAACCAAATTTATACTCAATATATCAACCCCCACTTTTATAGCGAATGAAAGAAAATAGAACTCCACTACTGCGAAAAAACATATAGACCTACATTATATAATATTGATACCGCCACAAAGCTCAAATTACACACACGAGCCTAGGGCTAACGAAATAACGCGACTTTATTTAGTCACACCAAATATACCTCCTTTATCTGAGGTAAAAATCATAATAATAACTTCGCCAGTCTCAGTCGAACCAAAACTCTTTTAATTGATGCCCCACCTCGGCACCCTATTCTTGTCCTTTAATTTCTATTAGGAAAGTACTACCCGCGTGGTTCTATACTCCACATAACGACCTTTCCGCATCTATGGCCACCCTGGCCATGTTAATATTATTAGTATCTCGGACTCTATAGCCTCGATCTTGACAATTTCCTACGTAGTTCCCTCAACTTATTCGTTAAAAGGAAACACCACCGCCGGCCTCAACAACCCGTTTCAAAGAATTCCCTGGGTGGATGTCCACTAATGGGTTCCGTGGATACAAATTCTCCACAAGTGTTAGCAACATTTATTTAACGAGCCTATCATTCCACTGAAGGATCCTATCTTCATTGTACCTACCTTACTTCGGTGCAAAGCTTACTTATCCTTATCACTCTTTATTCATGGTCAACATCTGATAGATCCTTATGTGAATAATCCAAAAACTGCGTTCTCTTCATTACTGATAAACCAAAGGAACTCGCGATTAAAACTGTTCGTAAGATTCCTCTACGAGAAAAATATCCCGCTCCCCCGAATATGGTGACTACTGTTCCCACCATTTGAACATTTCTCCCATTAGTGAAAAATTTTCCTCAAATTTTCATATATGGGTATTTTCCATAACCTGCTCTAAGCTCCCGAGCCTTCTACTTCCACTGCGGAAAGCTACACCGACTCCGTATAACTTAAAACTCAACGTATGGTCCTTATCGAAGACCCTTCGAACTTCTTCCCAATTTAACTTTACCGAGTAATTCAAGTTTAGCACCACTTCCTACTACATTTGTACTTAGATACTCATGACTACTATACTCTAGTAGTTGCCACAACAATCCTTAATAAATGCCACAAGGGGAGTAACCACTGCTGCGGTCCTAGTACCAAACTTCAACTAGCTGTTCCAAATAAGTCCTGCCTTCTGTGGTCATCCTTTATCGATCAACACACGAATCTCGAACGAGCGCGCAAAAGATTTACTATAATCTCACAATATGGCTGGAGAATAAAATCTCACAAGAGGAATCAATAATCCTAATCATAAGGCTCTATAACAAATCAAGGGCAATACTAAAAGCGTAGTACATCCACACAGATTCCTAAGGACACTAGAGCCTGATGCTCTAATACCATCTGTGACACCCCACCTAATAAAATACCGGGCAATCACTCCTGTACCAAATTAAAACAAGAGTCGCATATGGTTAATTTTTAACATCAGTGTCAAAAACCAAATTAAATACTAATAACCTATTAGGCTGGCGTGAAAATTTTATTTAACTAATCTTTTTAAACAAACTATACAAATAAAACATTCACATAGTTTATATAAATGAAACAAAAGGGAAATAAAATAACCAAACACTCGGTTTAACAATAATACAACCAAATTGAATCTGCATAAAAGGCGATAAAAGAATAAATAAATGCAGTTGGGTTATTAGCCCGAATGTTTATACAGTACCTCCTATATATATTACAAGGGTAGAAGCATCTACAATGAAACTGCATGCATCCACATCTGCTGCAGCAGACATCTGACTCAAAGGAATCATCATCCAAACGTCCCTGTGTCTGGACACCTATATATATATATATATATATATATATAGCAAGAAAGGGAAAAATAGGAAAACGAGTCGGAGCCCGAGTTGTAAAAATATTTTGCAAGTGCATAAATGCTTAATTTTTTAAAAAATAGGTTTTTTCTCATATTTAAATTGGTATCGCACTCCCATGAGATACCCCTCACCTTTCTTCTAATAGTGCACTCCTAGCGTATCCCTCTAAACATACTAGTCAAGCTACTCTGCCTAACCAATATGTCACCCCCAAACCCTAAAGGTCCTAAGTAAACTGAGTACTAAAGGCTAAACTTCTCTCCATTTCCAATATTGAACTAAATTCGTGCGTGGGGTGTCTCGCGAAGCGAAATCCAAACAAGGAACCCCCCTGATACACTACTACTTGGCAGTGTCGTTCGTCGAGATCCATTAGACCCTCAGTACACAACATAAATAGGTATACTCATATAATTATATACATTGTCTTACTCATTTTTATATGCATATCATTATACACGTACGGATATAATCTCCCGAAATGAGAATTAATCCTTTCTCATTTTTATCTCTTTACTCTAATAGAGATATATAATATCTTGTTCTCATAAACAAGTAAGGTACCATACACACAAGTACAATAACCATCCCAACGAGCTATAACTCGAGGATTGTAAGTACATTTTATGTCAATTGTCTATATGTATGTCGTACGTCGTTCACCGTTGAAGAAATTCAAGAGCTTCTACATCAATGGATCCGAATATCAAAGCTTCATAATAAGGAATTAATTTTCTGCATATACCGAACCGGTCCGCCCCATTCAAAAAAGGAGCTGGTCCGCTCCAGACCGATTTTCCCTTCTGGAAAAAGAATCGATTTGCCTTCGGACCGGTCCGCCTCAAGTCTGACCGATCCGCTTATGCTTTAAACCAGTGAACCCCGAATCGATTGCAAACCGAAGAAGGGTCTTTCAAAAAGGAATCGGTCTGACCCCGGACAGATCCGACCTCAGAAACGGACCGATCCACCTGGGATAAATTCGATCAGATTCTGTTGAGATATTTTCGGACTAGGTTTTCTTTTATAAACCAACTTAGGGGAGTTGTTTAGTAAGACTTTCATAGACGATTTTCAGAGTCCTAAATACTCTAAGTCTTCACCTTTGTGAGTCCCAAGACCCATGTTTTGATTCACACAACTTTTCAAACCCTTGTGAATCCATTTGCAACCCAAGAACACAACTGTGTGTCTGTTCATAACCTTGTGGAGAAGACCGTCCTTCTTCTTCATTGCTGCGCTCCTAGAAAAGGAAAGTTTCAACCGCCGACTACAGATCCGACGCTGTGGGTAATTTTGTGTCACTGTATTTTCATTGTAGTTCGAGAAATTATATGTTACAATATTATAATGAGAATAAATGGTTTTGCCCCTTTGGGGGATTTTTCCTCACATGTGTGTATTTGAATGTTCTTGCTTGTTTCAACATCTTATTCAATCACACCTAGATGCATGTTTAGGACTTAATTGATAAAAACTGTGTTTAGTTAAATAATATCTCTATTTGAACGCACGCGCACTCTTCTCAAATTGGTATCAGAGCAGGTTATGCTAATCTATCCCGTATTCCTAATTTTTTGCAAAATTTTTCTAACATATCAATTTTCTGAAAAATTGATTTTTAAAAAGGATTGTGCTCATAATGGAGAAGTTATATAATAAAATGCCAGTTTTTGACGGGACAAACTATGTATATTGAAAAGCCCGCATGAGATCTGCATTAAAAGCCATTGATGAACGTGCATGGATTTTGGTTGAAAGAGGGTGGATACCTCCCTTCGTCACTGTTGAAAATGTGACCAATTTAAAACATATCTCCTCTTGGACTGAAAAAGAGTTTAGATGGTCATATTTTAATTCTAAGGGTTTAAGTGCTATTTCTGGGTCTGTCACACCTGATGAGTTCAAACGCATAATGACGTTCACCAGGTCAAAAGATGCATGGGATGTTTTGCAACTTACTCATGAAGGTACTAATGCTGTGAAAGAGTCTAAACTGCAAAATTTGACAACTCAATTTGAAACAGTCACCATGCTTGAATCAGAATGTTTTGATGAATTTTATGCTAGACTGTCTGATATTATTAACACTAGCTTCAATCTTGGTGAATACATTCCTAATGCTAGAGTTCTTAAAAAGATTCTCTATTCTCTCCCTAAGCATTTTATCCCTAAAGTCACTGTGCTAAATTCTATGGGTATTTTAAATACCCTAAAATTGGAGGAACATGTAGAAGATTTGCAAACTTATGAGATTGATATGTTCCCTAAATCTGTTAAGTCTAAAGATAAGGGAATTGTACTTAATGACCAGGAGAGAAAAGGTGAGGGGTCGACAAGAAAGCAGGAGTCATCTAGAAAAATAGAGATTCATATGTCAGATTCTGAGTGTGATTTTGATCTGGATGATTTAGCCCTGTTTGCTAAAAATTTTAAAAGAATTCTCAAATTCAAGAAAACTGGTAATTTTAAAGATAAAAAGAAGTTTGCGAAAAATAAGTTTGAAAAGAAAAATGAAAAAGTTTTTAAAGACTCTCCTAAGAAGGAAAGTGAGAGATGATTTGAGTGCGACAATAGGGGTCATAGAGCCTTTGAGTGTGCTACTAGGCTGAATAGAGAAAAGGGAAAAGTTATCCTTAATGCTACCCTTAGTGACGACAGTGAGGTCGAGTCTGTGGATTTTGGAGATGAGTCACCGCATGAGTGTAACTTCACTGCATTCATGGCTAGGCATGTGGGTAATTCTAGTGCTCCTCACGACGATGAGGATGCTGCTTCACAGGGACACCTCGATAGTGAGATCAATGTGAGTGAGGGAGAGGATGACACATGTGAGAGTGAGAGTGATATCCAACGCGCCTACACCGAGCATTATTCTTTGTCATTCAAAACTAAAAAGCGTACAAAGCGTTAGTTCTTAGGATCACCGCTTTAGAGGATGACTTAAGAAAAGCGAGAGTGAGAGAGTCGTCCACCTGCACTATCTTAAAAGAGAGAGAGTCTGCCTGTGTTGAGAAGGAAAGTCTGTTTAGAGAGAGAGAGAGAGAGAGAGAGTTGTTTTGAGAAAGAGAGAGGGGACATGACTAAACAAGTGGCTATTCTTACGAGTGAGCTCCATTCCTCCGTGAAGACTCGGAAGAAACTTGAAGCCCTTGTAGCCCAGCTGACTCATTCAAATCGAGGAAAGATCTAGAAAGATGGGAAATATTCTCCTCTGTCCTGCTTTAGGTTTTGGTGATAGGCAGAGAATAGGTTATAATGGTACCTCCATGTCCCAAATTGCACCTGAACCAGTTCCTGAGTTTACTACGACTCCTTATGGCCATCATCAAAAACCTCGAAAGAGAGTTTGACTAAGAAAAGCAAACCAAGGTCCGCGTTTGACTGTGTTCTTTTGTACACATTGCAAAAGAAAAGGCGACCTCAGGGAGTCAGTGAATGCTTCTCACATTCCGGCTAATAGCAACAACAATAAAGGTAAACAAAAGGTCACCCCTACTTGGGTACCTAAGAAAGATAAAAAGGCCTTTGTTGTTCATGTCTCTCTCAAAGCACATAATACCTCACAGTGGTATTTTGATAGTGGGTGCTCCAGACATATGACAGGCGATGCCTCATTTTTTACTTCTCTTGAGGATTTTCAGGATGGCAGAGTCACATTTGGAGATGGGAGCAAGTCTAGCATTGTAGGACATGGTACTGTAAAGTTACCATGATTTCCTAAGCTAGAGAGTATTTTGTACGTCAAAGGTTTGAAAGCAAACCTTCTCAGCATTAGCCAGCTGTGCGAAGCTGACTTTACCGTAAAGTTTGATCGGAACGCATGTAATGTCTATAATCAAGCCGGTAAACTTTTAGTGCGAGGGGTGAGGACTAAGGATAATTTCTATGGGACTGAGCCCACATCCTCACTTGTTTACAACAGTTCCACGATCACTCCTATGGATCTCTGGCACCAACGTCTAGATCACGTGAACATTAGAGACTTATCTCGTTTAGCTAAAAAGGACCTAGTACATGGCTTACCATCACTTGGAAAGCCAACATTGACAATTTGTGGACCCTATCAGTTGGGAAAACAAATTCATTACCCGTATAGGAAGTTACATTCCATTACCACCTCTCGTGTACTTAAGCTTATTCACATGCATCTTATGGGTCCTACTCGCACTGAGAGTCTGGGTGGTAAGAGGTATATCCTTGTGATGGTGGATGATTTATCTAGATACTCAATTGTAGGTTTTCTGATGGAGAAATCCGATGCTGTGGAGTTTTTAATGACTAAGTGCCATATCCTGCAAAATCAACACAGTGTCATTATTAACAGGATACGTAGTGACAATGGTACTGAATTTAAGGAAGCAAAGGCAGATCTTTACCGTGATATCCTTGGGATCAAATATGAGTTTTTTGCTGTGAAGACTCCTCAGCAAAATGGGATTGTTGAGAGAAAGAATAGGACAATCTAGGAAATGGCTAGATCTATGTTTCTAGGTAGTAAGGTTTCTAGGAGATTTTGGGAAGAGGCAGTGTCTACTGCATGCCACACGGTGAATATGGTTTACCTGCACCCATACACTCTTAAGATGCCTTATGAATTATGGACAGGCAAGAAACCCAACCTTGCATATTTCCGTATTTTTGGGAGTAAGTGCTACATCCTATGGGATAAAGAGCAATTAGGAAAGTTTGACTCTCGGAGCGACGAGGTAATCTTACTAGGGTCTTCATGGAATAGTAGAGCGTATTGAGTTTTTAACCTGAAGACCTCTAAGGTTATGGAGTCAATAAATGTCACCGTGCAAGATGATGAACCTTTATTGTTTATTGATTCTAGCCTTCAGTGTGAGGATGAGGATGTTTCTAGCAGTAATTTACTTGTCCCTCACCCACACTTAGTGGACCCTACTCCTGTGTTAGGGGACACACCTGCTTGGGTTCGCAAGAGTTATGACCCTTCTGCCATTTTTGGTGATCCCACTCTAGGGGTCAAGACTTGTGCTCAGCTCGAGAACGTTGTTAGCCATTTTTACTACACGTCCAAAGTCGAGCCCAAGAATCGCAAAGAAGCACTCAAGGATGAACACTGGATATCTACTATGCAGGATGAGTTGCTTCAGTTTAAAAAGAACAATGTCTGGGAACTTGTCCCCCGACCTAGTGAGGTTATGTGATAGGTACCAGATGGATTTTCAAGAATAAAATGGATCAAAATGGTACCATAATCAGAAACAAGGCTAGGTTGGTTTCTCAAGGCTACACACAGATAGAAGGTGTAGACTTTGGGGAGGCATTTTCTCTTGTTCCTAGGCTTGAGTTCATCGTTTTACTACTCGCCATCGCATGTCATCTGAGCTTCAAGTTATATTAGATGGATGTCAAGAGTTCCTTTCTAAATGGCATTCTACAGGAGGACGTTTACGTGGAACAACCAAAAGGGTTTGAAGACCCTAAGAACCTAGAGAACGTTTATTATCTGAGTAAAGCCTTGTATGGTTTGAAGCACGCACCTCATTCTTGGTACGAAAGGCTTACTTTCTATCTCTTATCCCATGGCTTCAAGAGAGGGGGAGTTGATATGACGGTGCTATTTTGGTTGCCCAGGTCTATATGGATGATATAGTCTTTGGATTCACGTGCTCCCAACATGCTCACCACTTTGAGGAGGAGATGAAAAGTGAGTTTGAGATGAGCATGGTAAGTGAGCTTACTTTCTTCCTTTGGTCTCCAGGTTCGTCAACTAGATGATGGGATGTTCATCTCCCAATCTAAGTACGCAAGAGACCTAGTGAATAAATTTAAATTAGACTCCACTAAGCATGCTCGTACTCCTATGAGTACCACTACCAAGCTTAGTAAGGACACTTCAGGCAAGGACGTAGAGAAAACCTTGTATCGGAGTATGATTGGTAGTCTTCTCTACTTGACTGCCAGTCGTCCCGACATAGCCTTTAGTGTTGGAGTCTGTGCGCGATTTCAGGCATCCCCGAAAGAGTCACATTTACTTGCTCTAAAACTTATTGTTAAATGTGTGAGTGAGATGCTCTCATATGGTATTTGGTATTTGGTATTCCTTTGATACCAATGACCGTTTGTTCGCCTATTCGGATGCCGATTGGGCCGGGGATGTAGATGGTTGTAGGAGCACTTCTGGTGGGTGTTTCTATTTTGGTTATGTTCTTATCTCCTGGTCGAGCAAGAAGCAAAATTACATCTCCCTGTCCACAACGGAGGCTGAGTACATCGCTGCCTAGAGTCGTTGCATGCAACTCTTGTGGATGAAACAAATGCTGGAGGGTTATGGGATTTGACAGGACACCATGACTATTTCGTATGACAACATGAGTGCGATACACATATCCCGTAATCCAGTCCAGCATTCACGCACAAAGCACATCAGGATACGCGAGCACTTTATACGTTAGTTAGTTGAGGATAAATTCGTATCCCTGAGTTTCGTACCCACCGACCGTCAGTTAGCCGATATTTTCACGAAACCTTTAGATGCCCTTAGATTTGAGAGTCCTAGGATAAAACTTGACTTAAGTTTTTTCATCTCAATTCTGTCTATACAACTAACCATATGCGATAAAACTTGACAAGATTGGAATGCATGTAAAAACCGTTGTGGTGAGACTGTGTGTTTATTTAAAAATGGGGAAAGGCTACGAAAGGTTCACTTAGCCTTTACGATTCTAAGCCACCGTTAAAAAGGACCTAAAAAATTGAGGAATTTTATTATCTGGGGTCCAAAGAGGTTAAAAGAGCCCGAATTTTTTTTTAAAGGCAATAAAAAGCAATATATGCCAAATATGGGCCATTAGGTTTCACCATCAATTCTCCAAAGTTTGAGAATTTTGAACACCTCTATTAAAAATATAAATCTGAGGGAGTTTTGGTTAGAGAATATAAATGGGTATGCACTTCCTTAAAAGTCCTGAAAAAGCATTAAATCGTTTTGGATGGTATTTGTGTGGAAATCACTTTGAGCTTTGATTTGTTGATTCGATTGACTCAATGTCTAATATTTCCAACTTTTACACCAAAGGAAGATTTTGAGTTCATTCGTTAGGAGTATCCGATATTCATCGTGCACATATGTCATGATTGTATGCATTGATTTTTCTATCGAATTTGTTCACACCTCTACATTTACGCAATCATCGACTTGGTTTTTTGTGTTCGTTTATGGTGTGATTTTTTTTGTTTTGTTTAAATTTTTTGAAAACTTTTAAAAATAGTTGCTTATTTCTTGTGACACCCCGGCCTTGCTTGTTTGAGTTCTTCTTCTCATCTGTCTATTTGGGGACATCATAAAAAAAGGGGGAGAACGAATTATCCAATTATGGGGGAATATTTGAGTTAAATTGGTATATATGTTTATCTCATTTCAAACTCGATATGTCTCTTGGTATTTTGCTTTATCTCATGTGTGTAGGTACTACATTGATGATCATATGTTACATACCCTGATGAGAAAAGCGTTGAGATTCCTGAAGAGTTGAAGAACAAATGATGAAGTCTTATTCATTTGTATCTTTCCAATTTTGGGTTCATGGAAGGGTAGATTTGTATAGGAAATTTGGTAGTTGATAATTTGGATATTTTTTTATGTTTGTACCGGCATAGACATAGGGGGAAATTTGTAAGGACATTTTATGTCAATTGTCTATATGTATGTCGTACGCCGTTACACCGTTGAAGAAATTCAAGAGCTTCTACATCAACGGATCCGAATATCAAAGCTTCATAAATAAGGAATCAATTTTCTACATATACCGGGCTGGTCCGCCCCATTCAAAAAAGGAACCGGTCCTCCCCAGACTGATCCGCGCTTTTGGAAAAAGAATCGATCCGCCTCAAGTCAGACCGATCCGCTTATGCTTCTAACCAGTAAACCCTGGATCGATTGAAAACCGAAGAAGGGCCTTTTAAAAAGGAACCGGTTCGACCCCGGACCAATCCGACCTCAGAAGCGGACCAATCCACCTGGGATAAATTCGATTAGATTCTGTTAAGATTTTTCGGACTAGGTTTTCTTTTATAAACCAACTTTGGGAAGTTTTTTAGTAAGACTTTCATAGACGATTTTGAGAGTCCTAAATACTCTAACTCTTCACCTTTGTGAGTCCCAAGACTCATGTTTTGATTCACACAAATTTTCAAACCCTTTTGAATCCATTTGCAACCCAAGAACACACCTGTGTGTCTATTCATAACCTTGTGGAGAAGACCGTCCTTCTTCTTCATTACTGCCCTCCTGGAAAGGGAAAGTTCTAGCCGCCGACTACAGGTCCGACTCCTGCGGGTAATTCTGTGTCACTGTATTTTCATTGTATTCCGAGAAATTGTATGTTACAATATTATAATGAAAATAATTGTTTTTGCCCCTTTGGGGGATTTTTCCTCACATATGTGTGCTTGAATGTTCTTGCTTGTTTCATCATCTTATTCAATCACACCTAGATGCATGTTTAGGACTTAATTGATAAAACTGTGTTTAATTAAACAATATCTCTATTTGAATTCACGCGCACTCTTATGAAGGATGCAGTCTCTCATAGTGCCGATCCAACCCCGTGTTTACTCACCATACAATGGTACCAAACCAGACTCTCTCAATGGTCATGGTAAAAACACAGAATGATGGACGTGGTCATGTTCCCTCTGCAAGTGGACTTACACACATAGCACTTGAACGCGGGATGATATGACATGGGGATTATACTCTTCCTGCTCCTCAAGCCAGGGGATTCACCCACATCGCGCAACCTCCCCGGATCGCACTAGAGAAAATATATAATCTGGCTGTTCCAACCCTATACCAAAGGAAAGCCTGTGGAATCAGCCTCTAAGATACACATACATCAATCACACACAAATATATATGTATTCATATCATATATAATATACACTATAATCACATCGTATATATATACATATATACATGTACAATCATCACTCCTCAAGTGTGTACCTGGCGATAATTTCCAATCTCATAAAGGTATTTAAGAATTTTCCTACTTAAATATACCTCCCACCTTAATCGCTGTTAGGAATTTATATACTCTCCAAATATACCGATTCATAACCATATAATAAGTATACCCTCAACTTATCTTTAATTTATAACCCAAATTCCATCCTAGTCGCCTCGTAGGAGTTACTCACTAATTCCATATACACTTACTTTTTCTTACTCGCACGATTATTTAGCTATAATCGCTCGCTAAATTACTCCCTCGGGTGTCACTCACTCCGAACATCCATAATTAAATAAGTCTTGGATTTTACTCAATTAATCCAAGGTATACATTTCAATCCAATAATAATCATTTAAAATCCCCTCCTATATTTCTGGAAATCCCAATTGTCTAATCCCTCAATTTCTTTATTTTCTTCGAAAATATACCTTAGTGCCACACAATTATAGCACCCTCCTAGCAACCATAAGTTTCCCCCAAATGGCTAGTGATAAATTCCTAGATGAATACTTATTTTCTCAAATAAATAAACTAGGAACAACTAAATCGGAATATATCCCATATAATTAACCGTAGGCAAAATTGCCAAGAATCTTGAAGGATCGATCCATCGACCCTGGGTCGTGGATCAATCGATCGCTCCGGACATCTTCTTCTCTGAGAAGCTGTCTCGGCCATTAAAGCTTCTACCATGCTTTTGTCTCCTCACCTAATGTACCCCAACCTCAATCAACTACATATACACAAACTTTAAGGGTTTTAAACATCCTAGAACTCATTATCAACAATAATTTTGTGACTAAATCCTAAGTGTTCCAATTTAGATATTTTTCCCGGGTTTAATCCGATACACTTTTCTAAAAACCCGTTTTGGTTCACAAAAACCCATCCCAAAAATCTTTGTGTTTTATCTCTACCAACTACAATATGAGATTTGTTCTTTAAAAAAAATAAGCAAGTAAACACTTGCCTGGTGGATAAAATCCGACGATCCCGAGTCGAATCTCACGGAGTTTGGCCGGAACCTACCTTTTCTTGCTCTTTTCTCTCCTCCTTTCCTCGCCTCTTTATTTTCTCTCCTTTTCATTTCTTCTTTCCCCCTCCCATGACTTATATAGGAAGAAATAAGGGTTTATCTCTTTAAACCCAAAAACGACTCTTTACTCAATTACGAGTTCCTTTTAGCCCAAATATTCTCGAAGCTTAAACAATACCCCATGATTCTCTATTCTGACTATTTTGGCCATTCCGAGACCAACTGTGCAATTAGAATCTCCATCCGAGGTACTTGATCGCAAATCACTAATTTAACCCAACATAATTTAATGCATGAATTTCCATTAAAATATTATCCTCTGTCGCTTTACCCAGCTGCGACATATAATTGAAATACTCCAACTTATTTACTTACTCCCAAAAGTAAATGTAACACCCATCTAAAATCATCTAATCCTAAAAAAATCTAAAAATTACTACACACGATAATTTCTTGAATTCCCAAATTACACTTACTTATTGAATTTTAATTATCCTCAAAAGTACGGGGTATTACAACACCCAATAGTTTTGTTTATTCCAAGTTCCTTAATATATATTCTTGCTTGGAGTGTTTGGCACCAGTTTTATCTCTACCATTGGAAGAGTCTTTGGGTTTACTTCTACATCCCATAAAGAAGAAGACTTGCTTGTTTCTACGGCATTCTCATATGGTGAAAGGCACCGTGTGTGGTTAATGGGTTCCTAAAAGTCTTATCGGTGGATTCCGAGATCGTGGTGGAGTTCCGTGGTTATTCGCTAGGCAGAGGTGTGTACAAGAAGGAGCATAGGGACTTGGACGGAGTCAAGTCGAGTATTGCAAGTCTTATTGCTTTGTACTTGTAATACCGTACTTAGTTGATTTGAGTCTAGGTCGTTCGAGGTTTTTTCCCGTAGTGGGGTTTTCCTCGTACATCGCGGTGTAGTGGTTATTTGTTTATTTTATCTTTTGCAAAAATCACATTAGATGCATTCTTAGGTAAAAATATAAAATAGGTTTAAATCACTACTCATGCTTAGGTTGGTGATAAAATTAATTTGGGTAATGTTTAATTAATTTTGTTCAAGTCATTAATTTTATTGGATAAAATTTGGCTTGGTCTAATTTGCAAAATTGAATATTTATTGTTAGGCAAATTTCTAGGACTTGGGTTGAGTTAATATGTTAATGTGAAAAATGTATTTATTGAATAATTTAATTTCACTTTGAGTTAAGTTTAATTTTAATTTTAAAAAATTTAAAATTTGGTTTATGTAAAATTTGTTGAGCCATCTTTATTCTGCATGTAAAATGAAATTAATTTTTGTAAAATCTAAAAATTGGGGGTCCTATCATCCCCAACATTTAGTACTCCCAAGTATTACACATATGAAAGAGCCTAGCCCGCACAGTATGTAAGCAAAGGACGAGTAAAGAGGTTTCGCATTAACCAATACACACATCGCCTTCTTGAGCATCCCGGTTAAGTAGAGCAAACGGGATCAAAAGTCGTACGATGGTTGCAACAGTCATGCCACACGATTAATCTAAGGTTATAATTGGAAAGTCTATTTCCCATTATCGTGAATTACATCGGGTGGGGTTCATGCACCTCAACCCGTAGAAATTTAGCCAGACATAGTAAAACAAGACGAAAACATGGTTTTAATGAAAGAAGACATCTTAACTAGCAACTTAGAATTATGAAGAATGAAATTATTAACTAATTAATCAAGTAAAGCAATTATGAAATCAAAAATAGAATGAATTTACTTGAATTGCATAACTTGAATCAAATCTAAATGAAAACTAGGGTTTCTGCTATTCTTTCTTCAAAACTAAGTACATGGATTCTCTAAAACAAATTAGAAGGCCCCTATCATTTGGGAGGATTTTGAAATATATACACTACGAAAATTACAAGATTTGGAGTCATGCAATACTATAGCTTGAAGAAGATAATCCCAAATCTCGAACCCCGGATCGATCCTGTCAGGACATTTCAGATCGATCCGCCTGATGACCGGATCGATCCCTTTTTTATTTCACCCCAATCGATCTAAAAGATATGCCTCTATTTAGTGACTTTGGGGGGCCGGATCTATCCTTTTTTATGAGGACTGGATCGATCCGGTAAACGCTTCCTTATACAATAACTTCCAATACTCGGATCGATCCCTTTTTTATAAGGCCCGAATCGATCCGGGTTTCCTTCTCAATTTCTCTTCATTATCTCTTCAATTTCTGATGTCTCACATATTTGTGTCTTCACAACTTCTTCTCTGGAAGTCGGATTGGAACACCGTTTCCTCCTACGCGCTAGTAGACTTGAGATCTTTGACTTTCATTTTGGGTCCTTAACCAGATTGCAGGTGGAAATTACACTTTTGCCCTTTTGACTTTTCTTCTTTCTTCTCTCTTGCTTCTTCCGGTTTCTTTCTTTCTTTAATTTATTAAATACCTGTAAAATCAATAAGAAATACACAGACTGGGGATACTTGTTAGATGGAGCCATTAGCAATGATATGAGGTAAATCAACTCGTTTTACGTTGTCTAAGGTAATAAAAGCCTCTAAATTAAGGAGAAAATTTATAAGAATTTATGCTTAATCAACAACTATTAGTCACCCTTAAAAAATGGTGGGATGTCGTGCCAAAGTATTAGGGATGAAAAAATCCGTCCCTAAAATTTAATTTAGAATTGAACGTACTATTTGAGACGTTTTGTGAAACCGTCATTCAAAATATATTTAAGAAATATAATACATAGGATTCTTTACATCATTCTAACATGTATTCTTTGTAATAATAAACAAAAAACTATCATAAAAATAATATATAATCTCTTTGGCACCCTTTTCAACATTTTCCAGTTACAACCTTAATCATCAACACAACCACTCATTTCCCACTCAACTATAGATAGAGTCCATACAAGTAAAACACATCCAACATCATGTTCATAAAGCTAAATCAAAGTTGCGGCATTCAAAACATTGATGGAAAAATTGTGGTTTTTAAATATTCCATTAGTCTCATTAGAAAAAATCCATAATAACTCGTCTACTCCTAACATAGAATGATGTCATTTACGTAGATCCGCGTTCTTAAAGCATAAGAACTCTAACAAAATGATTTTAAGTATTTGATTGGCCTAAGATTTATTTAGCGTCAATTACCTTAAACAAAGAAGAAAAATGATTTTTTTTCAATATTTTGTATAGATGACAATCTTTAAAAACATTATTAAATCCATATATCTTCTTATTAATCATCTTTAAAAACACTTATTATTTAATTTTGCAAAGTCTCCTTTGTTTATTCATAAAAACCAACCTATTTAAATATTAAAATTAACTAAAAACAAATATGACAATAGTCACAATAAACCACTAGTAAATGCCTACTACTGATAACGTAAATTCCAAACTATAAGTCAATTAATATAAAGGTTCACCAGACTCATATCCAAGATAAAAATACAAGTCCAAACACGGGATAGCTTAACACAATATAAGGGTACAAAAGTTAATTTTCACAATTGGAAGACCGACGAGGATAAGGTCACTTCTAGCAAATAACTTTGGTAACTCTTGGGGCTTTTGTGATTCTTTTTTTGTCTCTTAGTTATTTATTTAAATCCCACCCCCAAAGCCCATTTTAAACCCCCAATAGAATGTTTACTTGCCAAATTCTAAAATCGGGTGTCCAATGAGGACACGATAACTTTTTACAAGATACTTTGGTACCTTTTAGGCAATATGTGCTTCTTTAAGAACATTCAGTTACTGTTTTGAGTTTTTGCCTCTAAAATCCCATTTTAACCCTAAACAAACGTATATTATTCTATTTTGGAAATCGGGAGTGAGGTGAAGACATGGTAACTACCCTTAGGTTACTTTGGTACCTTTGGGGATATCTGTGGCTCATTATGGGCCACTTCATTATTGTATTCCATTTTCACCCCTAAAGGCCACTCATAACCCCAAAATGATTGTCTTCTAGACATTTTAAAAAATTGAGAGTCTAATGGGAACACACACACACTTCCTATGAGTTACTTTTAAACCTGAGAACACACTATATGGTTGACTCACTCAAGTTTGTACCATATAGGAGTTCCAATTAGTTTGGATATGGTGACAAAATATGATTAGATTTATTGATTCCCCTCTTCTAAGTATTCAGGCTACATCAACAACATCATCCAGACAAAGAACCTTGATGATCTTCCCAAAGGGAAGTATTTCTATACTCTTGAACACACTATAGGACACATTGCATGCTTATATGTATTAAAAAGTGCGCACAAGTGTTTGCATATTTTTAGGACTATTTAAAACAATTTAAAGCATTTTTAAATCATTTAAAATGGCTTTTAATTTAATTAAAATTGTGTTTTAAAATGTTTTGGGCTTAAAATTGAAATATTTGTATTCCTCAAAACTATGGTTGGGTAGAATCTGAAGGCGATAGAGACTTATGTGGGTGGAATTTGTATTTTTCAAAGTATAAAAGCATGCATTTTTTGGTTGATTTCATTCGTACATGTGTTGTTAATTTAACGACTAGATCTGTATTTTCTATGTGTCTTAGTGCTGAGACTCATTTACAACCCTTCGATCATTTTAATCTACGGTCTGCGTGCCTTTTTGATCAATCCATGTGAGGATGCGTTTGGCCAATGAGAGTAAGCTTTTAAGTTGTCATTCTTCAGCCGTTAGATTATAAGTCTAAGCATTAAACTGATCTAAACACTTGGTTTTGCATCGATCATCCAAAATGTTCTTCGCTTAGTATAAAGAGACACTTAGGGTCAGCCATTTAGGGACTTTTTCCATTCGAGAGATTGAGAGAAAAAAGTGAGAGCGGAGAAAGGAAGGAAGAAAAGAAAAAGAGAGAGGGAGTGAAAGAGAAAATCAATAGTCAAATTTTCTAAACCCTTTAGATTTTCTCACCAACCAAACACATGTTTTATAGTTTTCCAAATCAGAAAACCATAGAGTTTCAGGGTTAGATCTTAGAAGTTTTTTATGAGCTTTAGTGTGTGGCTAGGAGCTTTAAATAACTTCTTCAAACCATTATCTCTCTTAAGAATCTCTTCTCATTAAAAAAATTGCGTTTCTTTTTAAAAATTGTGAAATTTGTTAAGAGATAAATTATAGGATTATGTTTAGGGTTTCTATTACTCGTTTATGTTGGATCTTGGTTCATATGTTTATATTTTTGAAAGATCCAATCTCTATTTCAAATACACGTGAAAAAGAGACTTTGAGTGGTTTCTAAACTCAAAATTGAAAACATTTGTTTCAAAAAATCAAAGTTTCACAGTTTATGAACTTATCTTGTGTATAAATAAATTTTGAAAGAAGAAAGTATATTTTTCAAAAAATTATTTTTCATATCTGAAAATCATAAAGTCTACTTTTCAAAGGATATTTGAAAAGTGTTCCATGTCATATAGACTGTATGTAATTTGTAGAATTTATGTTGTATAAATCTTGAGACAAATGAGATGAATATGTGCATATAGTTATAATCACTTCACGAGCCCTTTCACTCTCACATGACACATAGTTTAGTGTGATTCTTTTGAGAGATATTAAGTTGGTTGAGCCACTGCAAACATATATAAGGAGGAAAGACGTGTAGCTGCCAAAAAGATCAAGTTAGTTCAGAATTACCTTAGTGAGGGTGAATTCAATAGGTACATTTCTAACTTAGACTTAGGATCCATAAATGCATGCCTAGATGCTTGTAATCTTATACTTTCTGTTTGATTTTGGTGGACTTTTTATTTTGTGGCGTAGAGGTCACTGCTTATGTTTCCCTTATTTTAGGGTTTTACCACGTAAAAATCTTATCTCGTGTGAATGTTTTTTACTGCTTTCCTACTGATACTGCACATTAAACTTAAGTTTAATTTCTAAAACCTATTTCTTAAAGTTCTAAAATAACTCGTTCATAGTTTCAAACACATCTTATGTTATTATGCTATTTTCTAAAAGAGTTTCCTCAAAAAGGAAATCGGGACCTACTTAACTATTTTAACCCGTGTTAAACAACTTAGTAAGGCTACTTTCAATTGGAATCGAAGTGGGTTCTTTATTTTCAAAACAACTTTTAGATCCTGTGCTTTGAAACTATTTTCAAAACTTTATCTAAATAGACGGGAAATTTGAGAGACTAGGAAATTTGTCCAGGCCTCCCCTCTCCGGTGGGATAAATTTTCCTTACTAGAAAGTAAGGATTATTGCCTTCATCTAAGGGACTTTGGGAGATGATGTCTGGGATGCCATTGAAAATGGATATAACCATCCAACTAGGCTTGTTGCATAAGGTAGTAATGGAAGAATTAAAAAACTACTAAATGAGTTCACTAAGGAAGAAAAATTTTCCTTTCTAAGTAACAATAAAGGAAATAATGCCATATTTATGTCTGTAAATGAACATGAGTTTAAACGCATATCATTCTGTTCAACCTCTAAGGAAGCCTGGGACATGTTGGTCACTGCCCACGAAGGTGACACCCGTGTTAAGGTTGCCAAAACCCAAATGTTGATTCAACACTATAACACACTTCTTATGGATGAGACTGAGACATTTAATGAATTTTACATTAAGCTGGAAGATGTCATTACCAAATTTTGTGCCAATGGTATTATGTATGATAGGAAAAAGAAAGTTTCTAAAATTCTAAGATCTCTTCAACCTAAATTCGACAACAAACGCTATGCAATTGAGGAGATAGACGATCCTAATTTAACTCCAGAATTCCTCAATAACAAGCTTAGAACTATGGAAATGTAATTATAATTTTAGAAACATATTTCTAAGATTCAAAAGAAACTCACCAGTCCTAATGTTCTCTTCTAATCTAAAATGATGACACCACAGTTTGTTGTTCATAACATTGACTTGGACTCTGATGAAGAGTGTGACTTAGATAATTTAAATAGTCAGATAGCCCTCATGTCGAAACACTTTAAGAGAATCTTGAAATTAAGAAAAAATGTCGCGTATAAGAACGGGAAGGCGAAATATCCAAATTATTCAAATAAGATACCTTACGAGAGAAAACAAGATAAAAATAATACTTGAAAACAATAGTAGACCTAAATAAGACCCTAAAAAGACCGAGTGTTTTAGATGTGGTAAATTAGGTCACTTTTCCAGTGAGTGTAGAGTTAAATTGAACAAAAACAATAATAAGGTAAATCTTTATAAGACTTGGGATGATTCGAGCGACTCTAATGAAGATGAGCCTGAATCATCAGATATCTTTGACCCTTGTATGTTTTTTTCCCAAGATTGTGTATATTGATGATAAGATTACAAATCATGCTGAACTTGATGTTAGAATCCTTAATGCTGTTATGTCTTATGATATCTTGAATGCCACTGGTTTATCTGATCTTTGACTAGAGAATGATAAAATTGTTGATACTGTTAGTAGTTCATCAGTGGTGTGTGTCAGTCAAAGTGAATGTGTCATTGATGAATTTAATGGGTGCATGAGTACGATAAATGAACCGATAGCGGATAGTTCACACACTACAATTAATGAGTCCAAAATAATGATCTTCCTGACATCCACACACTTTACACCAAAACCCTTAGGAAGAGTACAAAAATTGAAAAGACTATTATGGACCTCACTAAAAAAATAGAAGCCCTAATTCTTATGGTAAAACAGAGTGGTGAGGAATATACCACTCAATGTCTGTCTTATGAAAACAAAACTTAGTCCTTTCTTGAAAAAATCAAATATCTTTCTGAATCAAATTATATTTTGGAAGAGAAATAATAGACAACCTTGTTAGAATTGGAACGATCTAAAGGAAAAGTTTCAACAGTCTTCAGAAAAATTTCAAAACTTGTAAACAATACTAACTGTTTCAAAAATTGTGTTGCCTCTAGTAAATTCAATTATGAAGATAAAACTGGCATAGGTTTTGAACAAAAGGATAAGGCACAAAAAAAAAACTTTTCAAAATGTGAAATTTGTGTCTGCTAGAAAAAAGCCTATTGTATTATGTCCAAAATTTCAAGCTATAAAGGCTGATTTTGATAAAAAACAAAGAGTCAGATATTTTGTTGAAATAATGTTCTAAGCCATATGTTGAACCCAAGGCTAAATACATTTTCCCCATATAAGGCAAGGAGATTTCTCATTTCAACTTATTGCAGTTAGACATAAGACCAAAGTCCAACAAATGGACAAACCGATTTTCAAAGGTTTTCAAAATGTAAAGAAAGCATTTAGCCCCCTATATTGTTAATACTTTGATGTTTATGGACACTATGTGGAAAAAATTTTCAAAAATGTTTGTATAAGCCTATCTTTCATTCACTTGTTTACAATTTTTTTAACTATTCTTGATAGAACAAGAATAACTATACACTTCCTAGACAGCCTAACAAACTCTTACCAAAGAAATAGGAAGAAAATATCTAGCTTTAAAAAGAAATCTAAGAGGAAGTGACCTAGATTTATGTCTAAACCAAAATCTCACAATCCTTTAAAAACTAGAGCAATATGGGTTAGAAAGGAAAATTTAATACCCCAGTTTTGAAGTGTAATATTATGATTAGTGCTTTAAAAGTCGAACACACTGCTTTTGGGCAGTACTTAGACTCTGGTTGTTCCAAACATATGACCAGAGATGATATTAAACTAACCGACATAACTGACTTCTTAGTAGGAAAGGTTTTGTTCGGGGAGGGAGTATCAGCTCAGATCATTGGCAAATGGAAACTCTAAGAAAAGGTACTACCTATCCTCAAAGTTGTCATTTTAGTGAAAGGTCTGAAATCTAATTTGTTAAGTATATCGCAATTTTATGAATGCAACCATATAGTCACATTATAAAAAAAATTGCAAAATATTAAATGAGATGGGAGTTTGCATCATTACAGGTCACCGTACTCCAGATAACTGTTACACAGTAAATCATGGTACTGAGATTTGTAATATTTCTAGAATGGATGATAATGAAATCTGGCATAATAGGTTGGATCACATAAATTGCGATAGCCTTGGAAAATTGAGCTCCCAAGAAATTGTTAGAGATCTGCCTAAAATAAAATCTATTTCAAACGCTGTTTGTGGGCCTTGTGAAGAATGAAAAATAGTTAAAACTACTCACAAGAAAGTTAAAAATACTTTAACAAAAAAACCTCTAGAGCTAAACCACATGGACCTAATGGGTCCCTATCGAACTATAAGCCTTTTTGGTAATAGTTACATTTTATTTATAGTGGATGATTTCACTCTATTCACTTGGGAGATTTCCAAAAATCACATAAATTTCATGAATTTTTGAAAATCCTTTTACATAATGAAAATAAATAGGATAACCAATTAAATTGAATTCGCAGTGACAGAGGAGGTGAATTTAAAGAGTTAGGCATAACAAAATATTGTAACTGTAATGGTTACCAATATGAATTAAGTGCTCCTAAAACACCCCAGCAAAATGGTATAGCCGAGCGTAAAAATTGCATAATCCAAGGGATGGCCAGGGTAATGATTCATGCTAAGAATTTGCCAAAATACTTTTAGGTTGAGGAACTTTAGAAGGCATTCCATATAATCAATAGGGTTTACCTCAGGAATACCAAACAGATACCTTATGAACTTTGGTATCGCAAAATTCCTAACTTAAAATGTTTTCGAACATTTGGGAGTACGTGCTATATTTGCAAAGACATAGAGCATTTGTCAAAATTTAAAACCCATGGTGATAAAGCCATCTTTTTGGGTTACTCCCCTGATATTCGGTCTTATCGCATTTTTAATATGCATGCCAAAGTTATAATGGAATCGATAAATATGATAGTTATTGACACTAACGTTGAGAGTAAGAATCAAGGGCCAACTATAGCGAATGAGTCTGAAAACCTTTATAATTATGACTCTCCGGAGACAGTTGATCCTTTAGTAATAGAGACTCCTGAAGTACCTAACGGGGTTTATAAGGATCATCCGTTAGATTAAATAGTTGGTAACCCAGATGAGACAGTATGTATATGATCCCAATTACGCAATGTTTCACAGTTTGCATGCTTTATTTCTCTAGTGAAACCAAAGAATTTGAATGAATGACTTAATGACTCATTTTTGATAGGTTCTATGAAAGAAAAGCTCGTCTAATTTAAAAGTCATGGCATGTGGTATCTTGTATCTCAGCTAGAAAATAAAAGGGTTATCGAGACTCGATGGATTTTTAAAAATAAATCAGCCGACTCTGGGATAAAGCCAGATTAGTAGCCCAAGGATATTATATAGTTTAAGGGATATATTTTGAAGAAAAATTTTCACCTGTCACTCGTCTCGACTTTATTTGATTACTCTTAGCTGTAGCGCGTGACTTGCAATTCACACTTTATCAAATGGATGTAAAGTCTGCTTTTTTAAATTGTATTTTAACAGAGGAAACCTATGTTTAACAACCAAAAGGATTCATTGACCCTCATTACCCAAATCATGTTTACTGATTGAAAAAGGATTCATATGGTTTAAAGCAAGCCCCCAGGGCCTGGTATGAACGCTTGTCGACCTTTCTTATCAATAAAGGTTTTCAATGAGGTGGTAATGACCAAGCATTATTTGTTAAAATTTTAATAATCAAGTCTTAATTGCCCAAGTTTATGTAGACGATGTCATTTTTGGATCTACCCCCCGTCCGAGGTTAAACAATTTTATAAACTTGTGCACGGGGAGTTCCAAATGTTGTTAATGGGGGAGTTTTAGTACTTTTTAGGACTTCAACTCAAGAAACAATCTAATGGGTTCTTCATTTCACAATTAAAATACACTATAGAGTTAGAAAAAAGTTTGGTATAGAAAATGCCAAGGTCTTTAGGACCCCCATGAGTACCTTCACTAAAATTTCTAAAGATGAACATGGGAAACCTTTAGATCCTACCCTATATACACTACACCAAATCCTGCGAATGGTCATGCCCAGTGGGTCGTGGACTTGGGCCGTGACTAGCTAGTCGCGAACTTTGGCCGTGACGCTCTTAATATTTGGCGTGACCGTATTTATTACCACACTAAATTATCCATGCTTTGGAAGTGGTCACTGACTAAATCCCTGACCACAGTGGATCACGAACTTAGACAGTGACCTGGGTGTGACCAACTTGGCGCAAATTTTGTGCCAAAATTCCCTCCAAACTGGTCGCAGATGGGTCACGGACTTGGGCCATGACCAAAGACATGACGAAGAAGAAAACACAGACATTGAGGGTCGCGGCTGGAGGCCGTGACCATTTCTTGGTATGGGTCACAACTATGGGCCTTGACCATACCTCATTCAAGCAGCAGGGAGGGTTGCGCATGGTGGGCCACGGCTCTTGGCCATGACCAGGTGGAAGCCAGACTCATATATTGGTCGCGCGCATGTGGGTCAGGGCTTTAGGCCGTGACCAGAGTCAGGTATTAAAAAAAAACCTCGTTGCTTTGTCATTTCTTTGCTGTGATTTTTGAGGCTGTCTCGTGCGATTTCGTGGGGATTTATGTTCTATTTGCAAGGTCTCTTGCTATTTCGTGTGGATTTAAGTTGAATTTGTGCGATTTCAGTTGGTTTTCATTTGGATTAACCCCTGGTATGTATTGATTCATTTTGATTTCAGTTGGATTTCGTGATTTTCCCTAATTTATGTGTATGTTTGTGTAGATTTATGTATGTATGTGTGTATGTTTGTGTATGCATAGATTTATGTTTATATGTGTGTGTATGTGTATATGTATGTTTATGTGTGTAACTATGAACAAATAAATTATTTTTTTATCAATAAACCCTATATTGTATGTGTGTGTATGTATAGATTATATGTGTGTGTATGTATAGATTGTTATGTGTGTGTATGTATAGATTTATGGCAAAAAAAATATTAGGGTTTAGTAAACCCTAAATAGTATGTGTGTGTATGTATAGATTATGTCAATAAACCATAGATTGTATGTGCGTGTATGTATAAATTATGCTAATAAACCCTAGATTGTATTTTTTTGACAAAATATAATTAAATGGATTTTTAATGAGTAAAAAAATATATATCCACCTTGTCGTGATTTTATTGGGGGTTATATGCGTGCCATCATATTATATTAGGGGTTATATGCATGTCGTGATTTTTTGCACTACAATATGTGTGTAAGTACTACAATAGGTGTGTAAGTACTACAATATGTGTTATAAACAGTTATGGCGGGTTGTTATTGGGATTTCACATATACTTTTAAACTCTCATAGCTTTCAAACCTAAACCTTAATAGCAGGATTCGTATTCATGCCCTCGTATACTTTTCTCAGGAAAAATGAGGCACGGTGATAATTATTGTCAACAAGAGTGGGAGAGGTTTCAATTAGACCGCACACATAACTCTTTTATTAGCGTGCGTCATATAAAGGGTACTCCTATTTATAGGTACAGAAATAAAAAGATCGAACAATTTCACTACCTTGTAAATCGTACATTTGATATCCAGCAAGATTACTTGTTCGATCGTATTCTATTATCTCTACCAAAAAATTGGGATGATGTTATACAAAATATATTTCACACACATAATCTCGACATAGCCCTGTCCTTGGTTACGTTGTTGGAGAAGGCGAAAAAAAAATCCACCCGTTGTGGATACAACTGCGTATAAAGAGCATTGACATAGACTGTGATGTCTCGCCCCACATGCACGTAAAATTGAATCTTGCTAACAAGTTGAGAAATAGGGGATTCCGAGTTCATGTCACTCACATCTACAAATCAATCATAGATACCCTTCTTCTAGTTGGCCACGTGAAAAAATTCATAGGTTCTTAAAAATTAATACCGAATGGATGGAGATCAAACACATTGAACTTATTCTAAAGTCTTACTTTGAAAAGGTATCTATCTATCTATCTATCTATCTATCTATCTATCTATCTATCCATCTATCTATCTATCTATCTATCTATCTATCTCTCTCTCTATATATATATATAACTAATTAATCTTGATTAATTAGTTATAATTTCATATTACTATAATTATTTAGTCAGTTATATTTTTTTAATTTTTGTATATAATGTCGAGAGGAAATAACCCAAGGGTACCAATTGTGGAGGTGACACCACAATGAGGTTCACCATCTCGTGCAGAACCCGGATTCTCAACACCAATGGCTGAGAAATTAACAACTCCACCAATGGTTCACCCCTCACCAAGTCCAACTCCAAGTGCTTCTGCGCCCTAATCTAGCACTCCCGTTGCTTTAACGCCCCCATCCAACACTCCTTATGCCTCCCGATCAAATGAAAAAAAGCCTATTGGCTTGTCCCTTCTCGGGAATAACCCGATGGGTGATAGGAATGACGTGCTGAACTTTAAAGCCCAGTGTTTGTCACTGGGAAAAATGAATGTGGGAGTCGATGGACTAGACAATTGGAACCTTGTTGATCAAGCTGTCAAAGATGACATACATGACCAACTTTGCAAGCATTTCTCATTTCCTGACCGTTCCAAGAATAAGGTTCTATCTCGGGTTGCTAAAGGATTGAGGACATACAGGAGAAACCTTCGGAAGAAACATTTCCCCAAAGAGGCAGCGAGCTCAGATATTTTGGCTTTGAAAGAGAGAGTGCCTCCCAATGTTGAAATGCCGTTGGATCAGTAGAATAAGTTTTTGGAGAATGAGGAGAAGGAAAAAAAGTTGGTCCAGAGGGATCAAAATAAAAAAAATAGGTCACAAAAAACTAATATTCATAGGCTAGGATCCAAATCATATGAGGATTTGAAGAATGAATGGGAGAGTAGGACAAAAGATGGTCCAGATGCCGGTAAAAACCCAAATCGGTCCAACTTATTCCTTCATGCTCGACGGGACAAAGATAATAAATTCCCTCCGCACTTGGCTAAGAAACTGGAATCAATAGAGGCCATCAACAGTCAATTCTATTTGAGCCCTACTGATGACTTTGACCTTGAAAATGATGCCCTGACTAAGACCTTTGGAAAGGACAAAAGGGGGAGCACGAGAGGTGTTGGCTCACATATGCCAAAAAAAAAAATTCAACACATTGTACCTCTTGTGGACGAGATTTCTTCGGTCAGGAATTGTATCTCATCCCAAAAAGGAGCACCAGTTGAAGACCGATGGGGATGTCCATGAGATTAAAAATACCCTAGGATTATTGACAAATCAAATTGGGAAACTTGTGAACTTTTTTGAAAGTTATAGGCCCCCAATGCCTCCTCAAGGTTACCCTTACCCTCCTCCTACTCAAGGTTTCACACATCCTTCCCCTCCAACATTCCCCTCTCAAATGCCTCATCCTCCAACATTCCCCTCCCCTGTACCTCCACCAATAACGAGGATCGGATCATCCTCAAAAACTCACAGTGACTATGGCGAAGAGTACTATATCAAGGACATGAGCAATTCGAGATTTGTTGGCGTGTGCATACTCATCTCCAGGGTCCTTGGAACTCTAGTACATCACCGACCTTTGGATAATGGTGAGGCTAAAATAATGGTCGATGAAATATACAATGGTTGCGGAGATGTACCTGTGTACGTTAACAGCGGGGATGGGATGGAACTGAGGAATTATGCAAAATCTTTTACTACTTGGCCACTTTATCTGTTGGCCAAGATTTAATAATATTTTCTTTCATTTCAGTTGTAATAATTTTTTTTGGTTTTAGTTTTAAGAATATTGGTTTTGCTTCAGTTGGAATGATATTTTTTTGGTTACAGTTGTAAGAATATTGGTTTTGTTTCGTTTGGAATGATATTTTTTTTGTTTAAATCGTAAGAATATTCTTTTCGTTTCGGTTGTAATAATATTTTTTAACCTATCACCATGGGACTGAAATTTGAAGATTATTACATGGATTTCCCATAATACAAAGAGTGGATGGGAGAGACTAACCGGATATCAAATAATCATGTAAAGGGCGTTTATGAATTTGTTAAATACGCTTCCAAAAATCTTTAAAGTGAGAAGATTCCGTGTCTGTGCACTCATTGTATTAACGGAAAATATAAGTTATTGGAAGTTGTTGAGTTGCATTTACTAAAGTGAGGAATCTGTCAAGACTATATAGTATGGACATACCATGGTGAAAAAGCTGTACCTTATGTTCCAGAAGAATTACCGGCACCCGACCGTGTAACGGAACCTTAAGGAGTAAAAGTTGTACATGATTCACCAACACATCATCCACTGACCAACTTAATTGATGATGCTTACGGACTCCACAACCAACAAAATCAATAACCTATGGATACAAATAATGTGCATTATGACTAAGTAAATGAACAAATTGTTGCTGAGCTACTAGGAGATTAGGATTGCATACGGTTGAAAGCCGATGCGGATAGACCATTGTATAAAGATTGCGATGAAGATCACTCGGTATTATATGCAATGATTGGTTTGCATAATTTAAAGAGTCAATTTGGTTTGTCTGGAAATAGCGTAATCGGAATTCTTAAGTGGGTTAAAGAAATTCTCCCAAAAGAGAACATGTTACCAGATAATTATCCTACCATAAAGAAGAGTTTGAAGGGTTTAGGTTTGAAATACAAATCTATTCATGCTTGCAAGTATGATTTCATATTGTATCGAAACGAGCACGAAGAGAAGGATGAATGCCCTGTATGCAGTGAGCCCAGATATATGGTTTGTGAGAATGGAAATGACAAACATCCAAAAAATCGCAAGTGCTCGCAAGTCCCACAAATGGTTTTGAAGTATTTTCCACTTAGGTCACGGTTAAAACAGTTTTTTACTATACCGTGGATTGCGGAGGCCATGACATGGCATGCTCGATGCGAGGTGGGTGGGAATTTGATGCGTCATCCGGTTGATTCACTCATCTGGCAAATTTCAAATGCAGAACACCATGAATTTTCAAAGGAACCGCGCAACGTTCGTCTTGCAATCTCAACCGATGGGTTTAACCCTTTCAGTAATTTAAGTACTAGTCAGAGTTATTGGCCAGTTCTTATGGCTCCTTTAAGTCTTTCTTCGGCATTATGCATGAGAAAGGAGTTCACATTGTTATCTTTGTTGATACCCGGGCCGAAGGCTCCCAGTGATGATATTGATATATTCTTAGCACCATTAATCGAAGAACTTAAAGAGTTGTGGGATAAAGGCGTGACAACATTCGATTCTCTTAAGGGTGAAGAGTTCACACTTAGAGCAATGGTGATGTGGGAGATCCACGATCTTACTGCTTATGGGATCTTGTCCGGTTGTAATATTCATGGTTATTATGGATGTCCTATATGTGGGGAGGAAACTGAAGCCTGTTGGTTAAAACATAGTGGTAAGTTAAGTTACACGGGTCATCGTAGATTTTTGCCGACCAGTCACCCTTTTAGGAACGACAAGTCTAACTTTTTGCCTGTCGGTCATGAGTGGCAGAACGACACCTATTCGACTTTTTGGTCAGCAAATTGAGAAGAATGTGGTGTCTGCGACTGCGGGGAATAGCTACGTAGGCAAACACTCCCAGTTTGTAAACCTGAAGTATAAAGCTAGGGAGGATCCGAACGACCATAGTAAAGCGACGCCATGGTCCAAGCGATCAATATTTTTTGAGTTGCCGTATTGGAAAGATCATCGTGTAAGGCATATAATTAATGTGATGCACACAGAGAATAATGTTGCAGAACATTTGATAGGAACATGTCTGGGTGGATCTCATTCCAAAAATGGAGAGCGTGCCCGCCGAGATCTACAGGATATGAAAATAAAGAAGAGACCGTGGTTAAAAAATGATCCAACGATAGGAAGAATTTCTATCCCCCCGACTGCTTTCACTTTGACTACTAGTGAGAAGAAGATCCTCTTAGACACGTTTAACTTGAAGACTCCAACCGGTTATTCTGGTAATTTATGTAAGGTAGTAAGCTAACAAGCAAATGACTTGAAATAGTGCAAGTCTCATGACTGGCACGTAATCATCCAATTAATCCCGTTGTTATTTCGGCATTGCTTCTCTGAACACAAAGATCTTCGTCGGGTAATTATGCAAATCAATTTTTGTTTTACCCTACTTTGTGCAAAAGTGGTAAATAGAAGGCACATTAAAGCTGCAAAATCAACTTTAGCCGAGGCAGTTTGTGTATTGGAGAAATATTTTCCTCAGTTATTCTTTGATATCAGTATCCACTTGCTTATGCATTTATGTGATGAAGCTTTATTATGTGGTCCTGTGAGATATCGTTGGATGCATCCTTTTGAGCGCTTAATGAAAACCTTCAAAGATTATGTAAGGAATACACGGTATATTGGAGGGTCAATTACTGAAGAATACGTAACGGTGGAATCATCGCTATACGCTAGCGAACATATGCCAGAACAAGAGGTGAGGAGGTTTAATCCTCCTGGAGAACGAGTGATAGAGGAACCTGACGAGTTTGAGGATGAATTATCGTTTGGGAACCCTAAAGAGGTGAAACTCACAAACCTACAATACGAGCAAGCAACTCGTCTTGTCTTCGAATCGCAAGATGAAGTCCAAGACTGGAGAAAGTGAGTATCTACTGAATTCTTCTTCTTTGATTATATGTATTTTTTATTTTATGATCTAAACTCTATAATTTTTTGGTAGGAAGTACGAGAACGAAATTATCCAAAATTAAAGGAGGAATTGGACGACAATTGACTTTAGGGCATGGGTGTCAAAAGAGGTACTTTTCACATCTTATGTGTTCGGTTATTTATTCATATGTGGTAAAAACATGCCCTAATACAAATTCATTAATAAATGCATCTTCTAAAAAGAGGTGATGTCTCTTCCAGACTTGCACGCCTAGCAAAAGGTCCCAGTTTTTGTACGAAAGAGTTTAAGAAATTTCACACCAACGGTTTTGATTTCATTTCATATCCGTATGAGGAAACGCGTTTGACGCAAAATAGTGGAATATCAATTTCTGCCTTGACCACCTGTATGGCTAGCAAAAGTGATAAAAATCCAAAGAATACGGTGCTAACCTATTATGGGATAAATCAAAAAAATCCTAGAACTTGATTACTTGGATTTCAAACTGTATTCTATTGTGATTGGGTAAAGGTGGAGGATACAACGAATGCTTGCAAAGTTGATCCCGACTCCAAACTTATTATGGTAGATTTATCAAAGCTGAAGACTAAAGACCGCATAGTCGACGAACCTTTTATTTGTGCCTTTCGAAATGTAAAGAAGGTATTCTACTCGAAGTGCATAAACGATGGCAATTGGTTTATTGTTGTGCATGCACCAAAGGGTATGACTATTGAAGTAGACGCATTAAATACTCCAAAAGAGTTCCAGTCAGCTCTTGATGACAACCCTAATTTGAAGGATCTTTTAGTTGATTTAGAGGAATATTGAGTATCAAAATATTATTTTAACCTCATCAATCTTATTTGTATCCTATTATGATATTGATATTATATTAGCACTTTACATTAATTTATGAATTTCATGTACTTTTAAGTGTAATATCCCGCCGTTTGTGCAAATGGTAGGTGATTTATCTGTTCTTTTGTTTAGAATAGATATGTTTTCATTTATTTATCTCTATCGTTTGGCTTTAGAGGGTGAAAACTCGAAACAGCTCCCGAACGTACCCGTGAGTGGCACCAACACCTCCCACGGGACCAATGTAACTCGTAGGAACTGATCGCGTGATCACGAGACCCCCGATTTGAGAATACGACGATAATTTACATATTTCTAGTATTAGGCTTAAAAACATGGCGTTACTGGGTGAAAACCCGAAACAGTCCCTGAACGGCCTCGTGAGTGGCACCAATAGCTCGCACGGGACCAATGTAACTCGTAGGAACTGATCGTGCGATTGCGGGACTCCCGGTTTGAGAATACGTTGATAATTTGAAAATATCTAGACTTAAGCTTAAGAAAGCGTCCGTTAACTAATAGGTATATTTCCATTGCTTTGCACCTATCCGGGAACGACATCTTGTGCCAGCATCTCGGGTCAGACAACTCCCGCTATAGATATAAATTTGCATTTTATTTTATTAAATTAGACAACGTGGATCGATATTCATTTGTTCATGTTTTATAAAAACATGTTATATGTATGGTTTAAAAAACCCCACAGCATATATGCATATGCATATGCATATATGCAACATATATGCATCAGCATATATGCATATATGCGCATATATGCATCTGCATATATGCAAACATATATGCATCTGCATACATGCATTCTTTATGGATTGGTTTACATATTGAAAGCAAGCGGATCGAGGTTTACATATTCCCTACTTTTATTTGCTTTAATTTATTTTTCAATTTTTCATTTTGTATTCGTGGAATGATGTTATCAAATTGTTGTTGATGACTCATTTCACACTATTCAGGTAATTCCTATTGAGGTAATTCCCATTGAGGTCTCTGTATTATTTGGTAATGTTGGTATAAAACTTGGGGTTCTCTTTTAGGATAGCAGTTGGCAGAAAGAGACATTATAGTGGCATGCATTGATTACAGGTGAACGTCATTTCACATTGAAAATATACTTTCTTAGACAAAATAAATATAGTTACTTTGATACTCATAGAAATTCCTGACCACTAACTACCTTATTAACCATGACCAAAAATTTAAACGATATATTTTGTTAAATGATAAATTTTGGGTACAAGTTAAATGATATATTTTGTTAGATTGAGATTGTACTCTCCTATGATATATTTTATTCAAATAGTGAAATATCCTAATTAGGTAATTTGTATATTTTTAGACTTAGGCTTAAAAGCATGACGTTAGAGGGTGAAAACTAAAAATAGCCCCCGAATGGCCCCGCAAGTGGCACCAACACCTCCCACATGACCAATGTAACTCGTAGAAACTGACCCCGCAGCCGCCGGTTTCTCGGTTTGATAATACGACGGTAATTTGCATATTTCTAGACTTAGGCTTACAAACATGGCGTTAGAGGGTGACAACCCGAAACAACCCCCAAATGGCCCCGTAGGTGGCACCAACACCTCCCACGGGACCAATGTAACTTGTAAGAACTGGCCTCGTAGCCGCGGGACTCCCGATTTGATAGTATGACGTTAATTGACATATTTCTAAACTTAGGCTTAAAACATGGCGTTAGAGGGTGAAAATCCGAAACATCCCCCGAACGAGCCCCTGGGTGGCACCAACACCTCCCACAGGACCAATGTAACTCGTAGGAACTGACCACGCAGCCTCGGGACTCCCGATTTGAGGGTACGACAGTAATTTACATATTTCTAGACTTAGGCGTAAAAACATGGCGTTAGAGGTTGAAAACTCGAAATAGCCCCCGAACGGCCTCGTGGGTGGCACCAACACCCCCCACGGGACCAATGTAACTCGTAGGAACTGACCCCGCAGTCGCGATATCCCAGTTTGAGAATATGAAGGTAATTTGCACATTTCAAGAATTAGGCTTAAAAACATGACGTAAGAGGGTGAAAACTCAAAACAGCCCCCGAACAGCCCCGTGGGTGGCACCAACACCTCCCACGGGACCAATGTAACCCGTAGGAACTAACCCCGAAGCCGCGGATCTCTCGATTTGAGAGTACGATGAGAATTTGCAAATTTGCATATTTCTTGACTTAGGCTTAAAAAACATGGTGTTAGAGGGTGAAACTCAAAACGGCCCCTGAACGTTCCCGTGGGTGGCACCAACACCTCCCACGGAACGAATGTAACCCGTAGGAAATAACCCCGCAGCCGCGGGTCTCCCGATTTGAGAATACGAAGGTAATTTGTATATTTTTAGACCTAGGCTTAAAAACATGACGTTAGAGGGTGAACACTCGAAACAACTCCCGAACGGCCCCGTGGGTGGCACAAACACCTCCCACGGGACCAATGTAACTCATTAGAAATGACCCCACAGCCGCGGCTCTCCCGGTTTGAGAGTACGATGGTAATTTTCATATTTCTAGACTTAAGCAAAACATGACGTTAGAGGATGAAAACTTCAAACAGCCCCCGAACGGCCCCGTGGGTGGCACCAACACCTCCCATGGGACCAATGTAACTCATAGGAACTGACGCCATAGCCGCTGGACTACCGGTTTGAGAATACGATGATAATTTGCATATTTCTTGACTTACGCTTAAAAGCATGGCGTTAGAGGGTGAAAACTAGAAACAACCCCCGAACGTCCCTATGGGTGGCACCAACACCTCCCACGGGACAAATGTAACTCGTAGGAACTGACCCCGCATTTGCGGGTCTCCTGGTTTGAGAATACGATGGTAATTTGCATATTTCTAGAATTAGGCTGAAAAACGTGACGTTAGGGGGTGAAAACTCGAAACACCCTCCGAACGGCCCCTTGGGTGGCACCAACACCTCCCACGGGACCAATGTAACTCGTAGGAACTGACCCCATAGCCGCGGGACTTCCGATTGGCGAATACGATGGTAATTTGCATATTTCTTGACTTAGGCTTAAAAGCATGGCGTTAGACGGTAAAAACTAGAAGCAACCCCCGAACGTCCCCGTGGGTGGCACCAACACCACCCACGGGACCAATGTACCTCGTAGGAACTGACCACACAGCCGCAGGACTCTCGGTTTTAGAGTACGACAGTAATTTGCATATTTCTAGACATCGGCCTAAAAACATGGCATTAGAGGGTGAAAACTCAAAACAGCACCCGAATGGCCCTGTAGGTGGCACCAACACCTCCCACGGGACCCATGTAACTCGTAGGAACTGACCCCGCAGTCGTGGCTCTCCCGAATTGAGAGTACGATGGTAATTTGCATATTTCCAGACTTAAGGAAAACGTGACATTAGAGGGTGAAAACACGAAACAACCCCCGAACTTTCCCGTGGGTGGCACCAACACCTCCCACAGGACCAATGTAACTCATAGGAACGGACGCCACTGCCGCGGGACTCCCGGTTTGAGAATCTGACGATAATTTTGATATTTCTTAACTTAGGCTTAAAAACATGGTGTTAGAGGGTGAAAACTAGAAACAACCCCCGAACGTCCCCGTGGGTGGCACCAACACCTCCCACGGGACTAATATAACTCGTACGAACTGAGCTCGCATTCACGGGTCTCTCGGTTTGGTAATTCAATGGTAATTTGTATATTTCTAGACTGAGGCTTAAAAACATGACGTTAGAGGGTGAAAACTCGAAACAGCCCCCGAATGGCCCCGTGGGTGGCACCAACACCTCCCACGGGACCAATGTAACTCGTAGGAACTGACCCCACAGCCGCAGGACTCCCAATTTGAGAATATGATGATAATTTGCATATTTCTTGACATAGGCTTAGAAACATGGCGTTAGAGGGTGAAAACTCGAAACATCCCACAAACGGCCCCGTAGGTGGCACAAATACGTCCCACAGGACTAATGTAACTCGTAGGAACTGACCCCGCAACCGCGGGTCTCCCAGTGTTGATAATATGATGCTAATTTGCATATTTCTAGACTTAGGCTTAAAAACATTGCGTTAGAGGCTGAAAACCAGAAACAGCCCCCGAACGGGCCTGTGGGTGACTCCAACACCTCCCACGGGACCAATGTAACTCGTAGGAACTGACCCCACAGCTGTGGGTCTCTCGGTTTGATAATACGACAATAATTTTCATATTTCTAAACTTAAGAAAAACATGGCATTAGAGGGTGAAAACTCGAAACAGCCCCCGAACGGCCCCGTGGGTGGCACCAACAACTCCCATAGGACCAATGTAACTCGTAGGAACTAACGCCACAGTCGCGGGTCTCCTGGTTTGAGAACACGACGATAATTTGCATATTGCTTGACTTAGGGTTAAAGATATGGCGTTAGAGGGGGAAAACTAAAAACAGCCCCGAACGTCCCCGTGGGTGGCACCAACACCTCCCACGGGACCAATGTAACTCGTAGGAACTGACCCTGCAGCCGCAGGTCTCCCTGTTTGAGAATACGACTGTAATTTCATATTTCCAGACTTAAGAAAAACATGGCGTTAGAGAGTAAAAACTTGAAAGAGCACCCGAACGGCCCCGTGGGTGGCACCAACACTTCCAACGGGACCAATGTAGCTCGTAGAAACTGACCCCGCAGTCGCGGGTCTCCCGATTTGAGAGTACGACGGTAATTTGCATATTTCTAGACTTAGGCTTAAAAACATGACGTTAGAGGGTGAAAACTTGAACAAAACCCCGAACGGCCCCGTGGGTGGCACCAACACCTCCCACGGGACCAATGTAACTCGTAGGAGCTGACCCCGCAGCCGTGGGTCTCCCTGTTTGAGAATACTACGGTAATTTTCATATTTCCAGACTTAAGCAAAACATGGCGTTAGAGGGTGAAAACTCGAAACAGCCCCCGAACGGCCCTGTGGATGGCACCAACACCTCCCGCAGGACCAATATAACTCGTAAGAACTGACCCCGCAACCGTGGGTCTCCCTGTTTAAGAATATGATGATAATTTGCATATTTCTTGACTTAGGGTTAAAAATATGGTGTTAGAGGGGGAAAACTAAAAACAGCCCCGAACGTCCCCGTGGGTGGCACCAACACCTCCCACGGGACCAATGTAACTCGTAGGAACTGACCCATAGTCGCGAGTCTCCCGATTTGAGAATATGACGGTAATTTGCATATTTCTTGACTTAGGCTTAAAAACATGATGTTAGAGGGTAAAAACTCAAAACAGCCCCTGAACGACCCCGTGGTTGGCACTCACACCTCCCACGGGACCAATGGAACTCGTAAGAACTGACCCCACAGTCGCGGGTCTCCCGATTTGAGAATACGATGATAATTTATATATTTCTTTACTTAGGCTTAAAAATATGGCGTTAGAGGGTGAAAAGTCGAAACAACCGCCGAACGTCCCCGTGGGTGGCACCAACACCTCCCACGGGACCAACATAACTTTTAGGAACTGACCCCGTAGCCACAGGTCTCTCGGTTTGAGAATACGACGGTAATTTTCATGTTTCTAGACTTAGGCTTAAAACATGACGTTAGAGGGTGAAAACTCGAAACACCCCCGAACTTCCCGTGGGTGGCACCAACATCTCCCACGGGACCAATGTAACTCGTAGGAACTGACCCCACAGAAGCGGGACGCCCGGTTTGAGAGTACGATGGTAATTAGCATACTTTTACGCTTAAAAACATGGCGTTAGAGGGTGAAAACTCGAAACAGCCCCCGAACGGCCCCCATGGGTGGCACCAACACCTCCCACGGGACCAATGTAACTCGTAGGAACTGACCCCGCAGCCGCGGGTCTTCTGGTTTGAGAATACGATGGTAATTTGCATGTTTATAGACTTAGACTTAAACACATGACGTTAAAGGGTGAAAACTCGAAACAGCCCCCGAACGGCCCCGTGGGTGGCACCAATACGTCACACGGGATCAATGTAACCCGTAGGAACTGACCCCGCAGCCACGGGTCTTCCGGTTTGAGAGTACGATGGTAATTTGCAGATTTGGATATTTCTTGAGTTAGGCTTAAAAACATGGCGTTAGAGGGCGAAAACTCGAAACAGTCCTCGAACGTCCCCGTGGGTGGCACCAATACCTCCCACGAAACCAATGTAACCCGTATGAACGGACCCCGCAGTCACGGGTCTCCCGATTTGAGAATACAACGGTAATTTCCATATTTCTAAACTTAAGCAAAACATGGCATTAGAGGGTGAAAACTCGAAACAGCCACCAAACGGCCCCGTGGGTGGCATCAATACCTCCCACGAGACCAATGTAACTCGTAAGATTTGACGCCACAGTCGCGGGTCTCCCGATTAGAGAATACGATGATAATTTGCGTATTGCTTGACTTAGGGTTAAAAATATGGCGTTAAAGGGGGAAAACTAAAAACAGCCCCAAACGTCCCCGTGGGTGGCACCAACACCTCCCACGGGACCAATGTAACTCGTAGGAACTGACCCGCACCCGCGGGTCTCTCAGTTTGAGAATACGATGGTAATTTTCATATTTCTAGACTTGGGCTTAAAAACATGGCGTTAGAGGGTGAAAACTCGAAACAACCCTCGAACGACCCCGTGGGTGGCACCAACATCTCCCACGGGACCAATGTAACTCGTAGGAAGTGACCCCACAGCTGCGGGACTCCCGGTTTGAGAATCGGACGATAATTTGCATATTTTTTGAATTAGGGTTAAAAACATGGCGTTGGAGAGTGAAAACTAGAAACAACCCCCAAACGACCCCGTGGGTGTCACCAACACCTCTCACGGGACCAATGTAACTCGTAGGAACTGACCCCGCAGCCACGGGTCTCCCGATTTGAGAATACAATGATAATTTGTATATTTCTTGACTTAGACTTAAAAACATGGTGTTAGAGGGTGCAAACTCGAAACAGCCGCCGAACGTCCCCATGGGTGGCACCAACACCTCCCACGGGACTAATGTAACTCGTAGGAACTGACCCCGCAGCCGCGGGTCTCCCATTTTGAGAATATGATGGTAATTTGTTTATTTCTAGACTTGGGCTTAAAAACATGACGTTAGAGGGTTAAAACTCGAAACAGCCCCCAAACGGCCCCTTGGGTGGCACCAACACCTCCCACGGGACCAATGTAACTCGTAGGAACTGACCCCACAGCCGCGGGTCTCCCGGTTTGAGAATACGACGATAAATTATAGATTTCCTGACTTAGGTTTAAAAACAGGGCGTTTGAGGGTGAAAACTCGAAACAGCCCTCGAACGGCCACATTTGTGCAACCAACACCACCCATGGGACCAATGTAACTCGTAGGAACTGACCGCTCAGTCGCGGGTCTCCCAGTTTGAGAGTACGACGGTAATTTGCACATTTCTAGACTTAAAAAAAACTTGGCGTTAGAGGTGAAAACTCGAAACAGCCCCCGAACGGCCCCGTGGGTGGCACCAACACCTACCATGAGACCAATGTAACTCGTAAGAACTGACCCCACACCCGCGTGACTCCTGGTTTGAGAATATGAGGGTAATTTTCATATTATTTGACTTAGGCTTAAAAACATGAGTTAAAGGGTGAAAACTAGAAACAGCCCCCGAACGTCCCCGAAGGTGGCACCAACACCTCCCATGGGACCAATGTAACTCGTAGGAACTGACCCCGCAGCCGTGGGTCTCCCGATTTGAAAATACGATGGTAATTTACATATTTCTAGACTAAGGCTTAAAAACATAACATTAGAGTATGAAAACTTGAAACAGCTCCCTAACGGCCATGTGTGTGGCACTAACACTTCCCACGGGACCAATGTAACTCGTAGGAACTGACCCCTGAGCCGCGGGTCTCCCAGTTTAAGATTACGGCGGTAATTTGAACATTTCTAGACTTAAGAAAAACATGGCATTAGAGGGTGAAAACTCGAAACAACCCCCGAACAGCCCCGTGGGTGGCACCAACACCTCCCACTGGACCAATGTAACTCGTAAGAACTGACCCCACACCCGCGGGACTCCCGGTTTAAGAATATGATGATAATTTGCATATTTCTTGACTTAGGTTTAAAAACATGGAGTTAGAGGGTGAAAACTAGAAATAGCCCCTGAACGTCCCTGTGGGTGGCACCAACACCTCCCACGGGACCAATGTAACTCGTAGGAACTGACCCCACAGCCGCGGGACTCTCGATTTGAGACTAAGATGATAGTTTGCACATTTCTTGACTTAGGCTTAAAAACATGACGTTAGAGGGTGAAAACTAGAAACAGCCCCCGAACGTCCCCGTGGGTGGCACCAACACCTACCACGGGACCAATGTAACTCGTAGAAACTGACCCCGCAGCCGCGGGTCTCCCGGTTTGAGGGCACGAGGGTAATTTGCATATTTATAGACTTAGGCCTAAAAACATGACGTTAGAGGGTGAAAACTCGAAACAGCACCCGAGCGGCCACGTGGGTGGCACCAACACCTCCCACGGGACCAATGTAGCTCGTAAGAACTGACCCCACACCCGCGGGACTCCCTGTTTAAGAATATGATGATAATTTGCATATTTCTTGACTTAGGTTTAAAAACATGGAGTTAGAGGGTGCAAACTAGAAATAGCCCCCGAACGTCCCCGTGGGTGGTACCAGCACCTCCCACGGGACCAATGTAACTCATAGGAACTGCCCCCGCAGCCGTGGGTCTCCCGGTTTTAGAATACGACGGTAATTTGTACATTTATAGACTTAGGCTTAAAAACATGGCGTTAGAGGGTGAAAACTTGAAACAACCCCCGAACGTCCCCGTGGGTGGCACCAACACCTCCCACGAGACCAATGTAACTTGTAGGAACTGACCCCACAGCCGCGGGACTCTCGGTTTGAGACTAAGATGATAGTTTGCATATTTTTTGACTTAGGCTTAAAAACATGACGTTAGAGGGTGAAAACTGGAAACAACCCCCGAACGTCCACGTGGTTGGCACCAACACCTCCCACGGGAGCAATGTAACTCGTAGGAACTGACCCCACAGCTGCGGGACTCTCGATTTGAGACTAAGATGATAGTTTGCATATTTCTTGACTTAAGCTTAAAAACATGACTTTAGAGGGTGAAAACTAGAAACAGCCCCCGAACGTCCCTGTGGGTGGCACCAACACCTACCACGGGACCAATGTAACTCGTAGAAACTGACCCCGCAGCCGCGGGTCTCCCGGTTTGAGGGTACGAGGGTAATTCGCATATTTATAGACTTAGGCTTAAAAACATGACGTTAGAGGGTGAAAACTCGAAACAGCACCCGAGCGGCCACGTGGGTGGCACCAACACCTCCCACGGGACCAATGTAACTCGTAGGAACTGACCCCGCAGCCGCAGGTCTCCCTGTTTGAGAATACGACTGTAATTTCATATTTCCAGACTTAAGAAAAACATGGCGTTAGAGAGTGAAAACTTGAAAGAGCACCCGAACGGCCCCGTGGGTGGCACCAACACTTCCCACGGGACCAATGTATCTCGTAGAAACTGACCCCGCAGTTGCGGGTCTCCCGATTTGAGAGTACGACGGTAATTTGCATATTTCTAGACTTAGGCTTAAAAACATGACGTTAGAGGGTGAAAACTTGAAAAAAACCCCGAACGGCCCCGTGGGTGGCACCAACACCTCCCACGGGACCAATGTAACTCGTAGGAGCTGACCCCGCAGCCGTGGGTCTCCCTGTTTGAGAATACTACGGTAATTTTCATATTTCCAGACTTAAGCAAAAGATGGCGTTAGAGGGTGAAAACTCGAAACAGCCCCCGAACGGCCCTGTGGATGGCACCAACACCTCCCGCAGGACCAATATAACTCGTAAGAACTGACCCCGCAACCGTGGGTCTCCCGGTTTGAGAATACGACGGTAATTTGCCTATTTCTAGACTTAGGCTTAAAAACATGACATTAGAGGGTGAAAACTCGAAACAACCCCCGAACGGCCTCGTGGGTGGAACCAACACCTCCCACGGGACCAATGTAACTCATAGGAATTGACCCCTCAGCCGCGAGTCTCCGAGTTTAAGAGTACGACGGTAATTTGCACATTTCTAGACTTAAGCAAAACATGGCGTTAGAAGGTGAAAACTTGAAACAGCCCCAAAAGGCCCCGTGGGTGGCACCAACACCTCCCACGGAACCAATGTAACTCGTAGGAACAGACCCCACATCCGCGGGTCTCCCAGTTTGAGAATACGACAATAATTTTCATATTTCTTGACTTTGGCTTAAAGCATGGCGTTAGAGGGTGAAAACTCGAAATAGCCCCCGAACGTCCCTGTGGGTGGCACCAACACCTCCCAGAGGACCAATGTAAATCGTAGGAACTGACTCCGCAGTTGCGGGTCTCCCGGTTTGAGAATATGACGGTAATTTGTAGATTTGCAAATTTCTTGACTTAGTCTTAAAAACATGGTGTTAGAGGGTGAGAACGACAAATAGCCCCCGAACGTCCCCGTAGGTGGCACCAACACCTCCCACATAACTAATGTAACCCGTAGGAACTGCCCCCATAGTCGCGG
Organism: Sambucus nigra; assembly: GCA_949130495.1. Taxonomy (NCBI): domain Eukaryota; kingdom Viridiplantae; phylum Streptophyta; class Magnoliopsida; order Dipsacales; family Adoxaceae; genus Sambucus; species Sambucus nigra. Next base: position 332,712,050 of record OX422216.1, read on the forward strand.
GTCTCCCGGTTTAAGAATACGACGGTAATTTTCGTATTTGTAGACTTAGGCTTAAAAACATAACGTTAGAGGGTGAAAACTCGAAACAACCCCCGAGCGGCCACGTGGGTGGCACCAACACCTCCCACGAGACCAATGTAACTCGTAAGAACTGACCCCACACCCGCGGGACTCCCAGTTTAAGAATATGATGATAATTTGCATATTTCTTGACTTAGGTTTAAAAACATGGAGTTAGAGGGTGAAAACTAGAGATAGCCCCCGAACGTCCCCGTGGGTGGTACCAACACCTCCCACGGGACCAATGTAACTCGTAGGAACTGCCCCCGAAGCCGTGGGTCTCCTGGTTTGAGAATACGACGGAAATTTGTATATTTCTAGACTTAGGCTTAAAAACATGACGTTAGAGGGTGAAAACTTGAAACAGCCCCTGAACGTCCCCGTGGGTTGCACCAATACCTCCCACGGGACCAATGTAACTCGTAGGAATTGACCCCACATCCGCGGGACTCTCGTTTGAGACTAAGACGATAGTTTGCATATTTCTTGACTTAGGATTAAAAACATGACGTTAGTGGGTGAAAACTAGAAACAACCCTCGAACGTCCCCGTGGGTGGCACCAACACCTCCCACGGGACTAATGTAACTCGTAGAAACTGACCCCGCAGCCGCGGGTCTCCCGGTTTGAGAGTACAAGGGTAATTTGCATATTTATAGACTTAGGCTTAAAAACATGACGTTTGAGGGTGAAAACTCGAAATAGCCCCCGAACATCCCCGTGGGTGGCACCAACACCTCCCAAGGGACCAATGTAACTCGTAGGAACTGACCTCGCAGCCGCGGGTCTCCCTGTGTGAGAATACGATGATAATTTACATATTTCTTGACTTAGGATTAAAAACATGTCGTTAGAGGGTAAAAACTAGAAACAACCCCCGAACGACCCCGTGGGTGGCACCAACACCTCCCATGGGACCAATGTAACTCGTAGGAACTGACCCCGCAGCCGCGAGTCTCCCGTTTTGAGAATACGACGGTAATTTGCATATTTCTAGACTTAGACTTAAAAACATGGCGTTAGAGGGTGAAAACTCGAAACAACCGTCGAACCTCCACGTGGCGGGCACCAACACCTCCCACGGGACTAATGTAACTCGTAGGAACTGACCCCGCAGCTGCGGGTATCCCGATTTGAGAATAAGATGGTAATTTACATATTTTTAGACTAAGGCTTAAAAACATGAGGTTAGAGGGTGAAAACTCAAAATATCCCCCAAACGGCCCCTTGGGTAGCACCAACACCTCCCATGGGACCAATATAACTCGTAGGAACTGACCCCATAGCCGCGGGACTCCCGATTTGAGAATACAACGATAATTTACATATTTCTTGACTTAGGCTTAAAAACATGGCTTTTGAGGGTGAAAACTAGAAACAGCCCCCGAACGTCCTCGTGGGTGGCACCAACACCTCCCACTAGACCAATGTAACTCGTAAAAATTAGCCCCGCAGTTGCGGGTTTCCCAGTTTGAGAGTACGACGGTAATTTGTATATTTCTAGACTTAGGCTTAAAAACGTGACGTTAGAGGGTGAAAACTCAAAACAGCCCCTGCACGGCCCTGTGGGTGGCACCAACACCTCCCACGAGACCAATATAACTCGTACGAACTGACCCCGTAGCCGTGGGTCTCCCTATTTGAGAATACGATGGTAGTTTGCATATTTTTAGACTTAAGCAAAACATGATGTTAGAGGGTGAAAACTCGAAACAGCCCCCGAACGACCCCGTGGGTGGCACCAACACCTCCCACGGGACCAATCTAACTCGTAGGAACTGACCCCATAGCCGCGGCTCTGTCGGTTTGACAATACAACGATAATTTGCATATTTCTTGACCTAGGCTTAAAAACATGGTGTTAGTGGGTGAAAACTCGAAACAGCCGCCGAACGGCCCCGTGGGTGGCAATAACACCTCCCACGGGAACAATGTGATTCATACGAACTTACCCCACGGCCGTGGGTCTCTGGGTTTGAGAATATGATGGTAATTTATTAATTTCTAGACTTAAGCTTAAAAACATGACGTTAGAGGGTGAAAACTTGAAACAACCCCCTAACGGACCCATGGGTGGCACCAACACCTCACACGGGACCAATGTAACTCGTAGGAACTCACCCCATAGCAATGGGACTATCGGTTTGAGAATACGATGGTAATTTGCATATTTCGAGACTTAGGCATACAAACATGGCGTTAGAGGGTGAAAACTAGAAATAGCCCCCGAACGTCCCCGTGGGTGGCACCAACACCTCCCACGGGACTGATGGAACTCGTAGGAACAGACCCAGCAGCCATGGGTCTCCCGGTTTGAGAGTACGATGGTAATTTGCATATTTCTAGACTTAGGCTTAAAAACATGACGTTAGAGGGTGAAAACTCAAAATCACCCTCGAACGGCCCCGTGGGTGGCACCAATACCTCCCACGGGACAAGTGTAACTCGTAAGAACTGACCCCGCAGCCTCGGGTCTGCCTATTTGAGAATGTGACGGTAATTTGTAATTTTATAAACTTAAGCAAAACATGGCGTTAGAGGCTGAAAACTCGAAATAGCCCCCAAACGGCCCTGTGGTTGGCACCAACACCTCCCACAGGACCAATGTAACTCGTAGGAACTGACCCCACAACCGCGGGTCTCCCAGTTTGAGAAGACGACAATAATTTGCATATTTCTTGACTTAGGCTTAAAAACATGGCGTTAGAAGGTGAAAACTACAAACAGCCCCCGAACGTCCTCGTGGGTGGCACCAACACCTCCCACGGGACCAATGTAACTCGTAGGAACTGACCCCGCAGCTGCTGGTCTCCCGATTTGAAAATAATACGGTAATTTACATATTTCTAGATTAAAGCTTAAAAACATAACGTTAGATGGTGAAAACTTGAAATATCCCCCGAACGACCCCGTGGCTGGCACCAACACCTCCCACGGGACCAATGTAATTCGTAGGAACTGACCCCGCAGCTGCGTGACTCCCGATTTGAGACTACGACGATAATTTGCAGTTTTCTTGACTTAGGCTTAAAAACATGGCGTTAGAGGGTGGAAACTAGAAACAACCCCCGAACGTCCCCGTGGGTGGCACCAACACCTCCCACGGGACAATTGTAACTCGTAGGAACTGACCCCATAGCCGCGGGTCTCACGGTTTGAGAGCACGACGATAATTGGCATATTTCAAGAGTTAGGCTTAAAGACATGACGTTAGAGGGTGAAAACTCAAAACAGCCCCCGAACGGCCCCGTGGGTGGAACCAACACCTCTCACGGGACCAATGCAACTCGTAGGAAAAGTCCCCACAACCGCGGGTCTCCCTATTTCAGAATACGATGGTAATTTGCATATTTTAAGACTTAAGCAAAACATGGCGTTAGAGGGTGAAAACTCGAAACAACCCCCGAACGGCCTCGTGGGTGGTACCAACACCTCCCATGGGACCAATGTAACTCGTAGGAACTGACCCCACGGCCGCGGGTCTCCCGGTTTGATAATCCCACAATAATTTGCATATTTCTTGATTTAGGCTTAAAACATGGCGTTAGAGGGTGAAAACTAAAAACAGCCCCCTAACGTCCCCGTGGGTGGCACCAACACCTCCCACGGGACCAATGTAACTCGTAGGATCTGACCCCGCTGCCGCGAGTCTCTCGGTTTGAGAATACGACGGTAATTTGCATATTTCTAGACTTAGGCTTAAAAACATGACGTTAAAGGTTGAAAACTCGAAACAGCCCCCGAACGTCTACATGGGAGGTACCAACACCTCCCACGGGACCAATGTAACTCGTAGGAACTGACCCCTCAGCCGCGGGTCTCCCAGTTTGAGAGTACGATGGTAAGTTTCACATTTCTCGACTTAAGCAAAACATGGCGTTAGAGGGTGAAAACTCGAAACAACCCCCAAACCGTGGGTGGCACCAACACCTCCCACATGACCAATCTAATTCGTAGGAACTGACCCCACAACCGCAGGACTCCCGGTTTTAGAATACGACGATAATTTGCATATTTCTTGACTTAGTCTTAAAAACATGGCGTTAGAGAGTGAAAACTAGAAACAACCCCCAAACGTCCCCGTGGGTGGTGCCAACACCTCCCACGGGACCAATGTAACTCGTTGGAACTGACCCCGCAGCCGCGAGTCTCCCGGTTTGAGAATACGACGATAATTTGCATATTTCTAGATTAAGGCTTAAAAACATGACGTTAGAGGGTGAAAACTCGAAACATCGCCCTATCGGCCCCGTGGGTGGCACCAACACCTCCCACGGGACCAATGTAACTCGTAGGAATTTACCCCACAACCGCGGGACTCTCGGTTTGAGACTACGATGATAATTTGTATATTTACTTACTTAGGCTTAAAAACATGGCGTAAGAGGGTAAAAACTAGAAACAGCCCCCGAACGTCCCCGTGGGTGGCACCATCACCTCCCACGGGACCAATGTAACTCGTAGGAACTGACTCCGCATCCACGAGTCTCCCGGTTTGAGAGTACGACGGTAATTTGCATATTTCTAGACTTAGGCTTAAAAATATGACGTTAGAGTGTGAAAACTTGAAACAACCTCTAAACGGCCCCGTGGGTGGCACCAATACCTTCCACGGGACTAATGTAACTCGTAGGAACTGATCCCACAGCCGCGGGTCTCCATGTTTGAGAATACGACGATAATTTGCATATTTTTAGACTAAGGCTCAAAAACATGACGTTACAGGTTGAAAACTCGAAATAGCCCCCGAACGGCCCCTTGGGTGGCACCAACACCTCCCATGGGACCAATGTAACTCGTAGGAACTGACCCCACAGCCGTGGGTCTCTCGATTTGAGAATACGATGATAATTTGCATATTTCTTGACTTAGGCTTAAAACACGATGTTAGAGGGTTAAAACTAGAAACAGCCCCTGAACGTCCCCGTGGGTGGCACCAACACTTCCCACGTTACCAATATAACTCGTAGGAACCGACCCCGCAGCCGCGGGTCTCCCGATTTGAGAATACGATGGTAATTTGCATATTTCTAGACTTAGGTTTAAAAACATGACGTTAGAGAGTGAAAACTCGAAATAGCCCCCGAATGGCCCCGTGGGTGGCATCAATACCTCCCACGGGACCAATGTAACTCGTAGGAACTGACCCCACAGCCGCGGGACTCCCGGTTTGAAAATACGATGATAATTTTCATATTTCTTGACTTAGGCTTAAAAACATGGCGTTAGAGGGTGAAAACTAGAAATAGCCCCCGAACATCCCCGTGGGTGGCACCAACACCTCCCACGGGATCAATGTAACTCATAGGAACTGACCCTACAGCCGTGGGTATCCCAGTTTGAGAGTATGATGGTAATTTGGATAGTTTTAGACTTAGGCTTAAAAACATGTCGTTAGAGGGTGAAAACTTGAAACATCCCTCGAATGGCCCCGTAGGTGGCACCAACACCTCCCAAGGGACCAGTATAATTCGTACGAACTGACCCCGCAGCCTCGGGTCTATCAATTTAAGAATATGACGGTAATTTGCATATTTCTAGACTTAAGCCAAACATGGCGTTAGAGGGTGGAAACTCGAAACAGCCCCCAAACGGTGCCGTGGGTGGCACCGACACCTCCCACATGACCAATGTAACTCGTAGGAACTGACCCCACAGCCGCGGGTCTCCCAATTTGAGAAGACGACGATAATTTGCATATTTCTTGACTTAGGCTTAAAAACATGGCGTTAGAAGGTGAAAACTAGAAACAGCCCCCGAATTGCCCCGTGGGTGGCACCAATACCTCCCACGGGATCAATGTGACTCGTACGAACTGACCCCACAGCCGCGGGTCTCCCAGTTTGAGAATACGACGATAATTTGCATATATCTAGACTTAGGCTTACAAACATGACGTTAGAGGGTGAGAACTCGAAACAGCCCCCGAATAGCCCTGTGGGTGGCACCAACACCTCCCACGGGACCAATGTAACTTGTAGGAACTGTCCCCGTATCTGCGAGTCTCAAAACGACGGTAATTTTCATATTTCTACTTGGTTACTGATAATTTTAACTCATATATGAAAATTTTCAACTTGATTAAATTTTTTGTAAAACTATTTGGTTACTGATATTTTTTTTTATGTATCCTATCATTTGTAGGATTTTTGCACGCGGAAAAAACGAAGGATGCAATGGTCTACAGCATGAAGATTGTTTATATGTTGTGGAAAATCAGGATTTTGTTTTTTGTGTTACATCCGTGCGGGCTTTTATTGTTTAGTTTTATGGTCGTGCGGGCTTTTATAATTTGATTGTTGAATTTTATGGCCGTGCGGGCTTTATAATAAGTAGGTTTATTGGTTTTGGAATGTTAGGAAAATAGAGGAAACCTTGCCCAATTTTTTTTTGGTCTGTGAATTATTAAGACGCTTAATATTTATAAGTTTGTATATATATTTGTTTATTTACAACGTTCTCGATTAGCAGTTTGTGATTGGACCCCCAATTTAAGGTGCACTCACAGGACCCCCAATTTTAGGATTGGACAAAAAAAATACATTTTTTTAAAAATTATAGTTAAATATGGTCGTGGACTTTGTCTATGACCATTTTTATTTTTTTCGTTACGCATAAAAATGGTCGGGGACTTGGGCTGCGACCATTTTTTTTATATTTTTGTTCACGGTTATGTGTCACGGCCAAAGTCCGCGACCATTTTTTTCCCTTTTTTCTTCACGGTCGTGGGTCACGGACTTGGACCGCAACCATTTTTTTTATTTTTTTTGTCACGGTTGTGGGTCACGGATAAGGACCGCGACCATTTTTTTTTTAAAATTTTGTTGTCATGGTCGTGGGTCGCGAACTTTGTCCGCGACCTGTTTGTCACGGTTGTGGGTCACGGATGCGGACTGCGACCAATTTTTTTATTTTTTTGTCACGGTCGTGGGTCGCGGACTTTGGCCGCGACCAATTTGTCACGGTTGTGGGTCACGGATGAGGTCTGCGACCCATCACAGCATGGGTCACGGCCCAAGTCCGCGACCATCTTCCGTGACCCCCTCTCGGCCGTGACCATTTTTTAGTCATGGACTTGGACCGCGACCCACAAAAATGGTCACGCCCGAAATGGTCACGACCCAAGTCCGCGACCCTCAGTTTTGGTCAGGGATTTTGGCCGTGACCAATCGCCAGTTTTGGTGTAGTGATAGGAGTATGATAGGAAGCCTTTTATACCTGACAGTCTCACGTCCAGATATAATGTATGTTGTGTGTGTTTGTGTACGTTATCAAAGTGCTCCTAAGGAAAGTCACCTTTAATGTGTCAAACGTATTATCAAATATGTTAAAGGGATAATAAACCTAGGAGTATAGTACACAATCGACACCACTTGCATAACTGTAGGATACATCAATGCCGATTGAGTTGGGTTTTCGAACGATAGTAAAAGGACCTTTGGTAGCTCCTACTATATAGGTAATATTCTTGTAGGATGGAATAGTAAAAATAAAAATTGAACTTCACTTTCCACAGTTGAGTTCAAGTACATAGCTACGGGTAGTTATTGCACTCAACTAATGTGGATTAAGCAAATGCTAAGTGACTATGGCATTCGCGAAGAAAAAATACATCCCTACTGCGATAATCAAAGTGCGATTAATATTACCAAAAATTCGTTTCAACATTCACGCGCTAAACACATAAAGATCAAACATCACTTTATATGAGAATTAATTGAATCTAAAGAATTGGATATCAATTATTTACCCATAGAACTCCAATTAACTGACTTATTTACTAAGTCTTTAGATAATTTGAGATTTGAATACCAAAGAAAATATATAGGAATGGTTACTCCTGAATAATTATCTATCACCTATTATTATATCCTCCGATCACATTTGTGCTGATAATATGTCTTTGAGGATGTAGGGCTCGGTTGTTTGCAAAATGATAAAAGATGCCTTCTATATATGTGTTATTTAGGAGATTTGTAATGTGACCCGTTCATTATCATAGATTTTTAGATTTCTAATTATGATTCTTTATCAGTTTTATACCATTTGTATATTTGAGAAAAATTGGGGGATAAGAATTTGAGTAACTTGCTATATTTTACCTCTCTTGACTCAACTATTGTGCCAATTAAAGTGTTTTATTTCAGGCAATTTAGAAACCATTTGTCCAGATATCACTGATTTAGTGTCATGATCTGCATAATAGTTGAGTTATGTATTTTCTTTCTCTTATTTTCGGTTCTAGGATGGGAATGGGTAGATATGTCTTTTGTATAGGAAAAGTAGGAGTTTTTTGCTGTTACCCATGAGTACAGGTTACTCAAGGGAATTTTTCTCCAATATCGTAAGGGGGAGATTGAGAACACACTATATCGTTAACTCACTTGAGTCTGTACCATATACGACTTCCAACCAGTTTGGATATGGTGAAAAAATAGGATTAGATTTCTTGAGTTCCCTCTCTTAAGTATTCAAGCTACACAAACGACATCATCCAGACACAGAACCTTGAGCATCCACATCTAACAAAAAGGAAGTACTTCTATACTCTTGAACACACTATAAGACACATTTCATGCATATATGTATTAATAAGTGTGCACAAGTGTTTGCATATTTTTACGAATTTTTAAAACATTTTAAAATCATTTAAAATGATATTTGAATTAATTAAAATTGTGTTTTAAAATGTTTTGGGCTTAAAATTGAAATATTTGTATTCCTAAAAAATATGGTTGGGTAGAATTCAAAAGATTTGTATTTTTTAAAGTATAAAAACACGCATTTTTCAGTTGATCTCATCCTTACACGTGTTGTCATTTTAACAGCTAGATTTGTATTTTCTATGTGTTTTAGTGCTGATACTCATTTACAACCCTTGGATCATTTGAATCTACGATTTGCATGTCTTTTTTATCAATCCTTATGACGGTGAGTTTGTCCAATGAGAGTAAGATTTTAAGCCATCGTTCTTTAGCCGTAAGATTAGAAATCTAAGTGTCAAAATTATCAAGACCCTTGGTTTTGCATCGATAATCCAAAATGTTCTTCGCTTCGTATAAAAAGGCACTTAGGGTCAGCCATTTAGAGACTTTTACCATTCATGAGATTGAGAGAAAAAAATGAGAGTAGAGAGAAGGTAGAGAGAAAATAAAGAGAGAGAGAGAGAAATTATAGACGCCCAATTTTCTAAACCCTAGAGATTTTCTCACCAACCAAACACTTGCTTTTATAATTTTCTATATAAAAAAACCCTAGAGTTTGAGGGTTAAACCTTAGAAGTTTTCTGTGAGTTTTGGTGTGTGGTTAAGCATTTTGAAGAACTTCTTCAAACCTTTATCTCTCTTCGAAATCCATTTTCAATACAAATCTTAGGTTTATTTTAAGAAATTGTGAGATTTGTTAAGATATAAATTTCACGTTATAATTTTAGGGTTTCTATTACACATTTATGTTGGATCTTGGTTCATATGTGTATATTTTTGAAAGATCCACTCTCTATTTCAAATATATGTGAAAAAGATACTTTCAGTAGTTGTTAAACTAAGATCTGAAAACAATTGTTTCAACAAATCAAAGTTTCATAGTTTGTGAACTTATCTTGTGTATAAATAAGTTTTAAAACAAGAAAATCTATTTTTTTAGAAAGATTGTTTTTCAAATCCAAAAATTATAATGTCTGGTTTTTAAAGGATATTTGAAAATTGTTGCATGTCATATAGAGTGCATGTAATTTGTAGGATTTGTGTTGTATAAGTATTGAGAAGAGTGAGCTGCATATGTGCATGTAGTTATAATCGCTTCACAAGTACTTACTGTAAGGACATATTTCTCATGTCCGTTATCTTACATTTGTGTATGTCAAACGCCGCTACATTTGGCACATCTTTACACGATCTCACACGATGACCTCAATCTGAATTCTGGGAATCAAGCATTCAATATCTCCATCATGTGTCCCACATGTGCCTCAACAACTTCACATTCCACTATTTTAGGGACTTATTACAAGTGGAGTGCAAGAGAAGTCAAAACAGTGAAAGAAGGCAAGATATGGAAGTTCAAGGTCATTTTTGTAATTTTATAGCCATCGTACGGAGGTTCGATCAACTATAAATTATTGATATCGCCACAACGAAGACACTGGAAGAAACGGCACCTTAATCAGAGCTACGATGAAGAAGTTATGGCCCTTTGAAAATGGAGAATATTCTGAGAAAAAAACCTTTAAAATGCTAATTATTTCAGCCCCAAGTTCCAGCGATATTTCGCAAACCGAAGGCCAAACCGGTTTGGGTGGTGAACCAGTTCGTGGTACACCCGAATTGGTTTGAGGTACCTGTACGCTGGCAGAATTTAAAAAAACTAAAACTCTTTTTTTGGTTTCCTATAAAAGCCAACTTCGGGGGAGTTATTTCATAAGACTTTGAGAGACGTTTTTAAGAGTCCAAATACATCTAGTCCTCATATTTTTGATTGCCAAGACTCATGTTTTGATTCACATATCATTGCCAAATCTTTGTGAATCCTTTTGTAACCCAAGAACACAACTTTGTGTTTGTTCAACCTTTGTGGAGAAGCTGTCTTCCTTCTTCATTGCTGCTCATCTGAAGTTCCCGAGGGAGATTCTAGTCGCCGTCTATAGAACCGACGCTTACGGGTATTTCTGTGTCACACTATATTTTTACTGTAATCCGTGTAACCGTTTCTTACAAAATTATAGTGAAAATAATATATTTTGCACCTTTGGGGTATTTTTCCTCACATATGTGTGTTTGAATGTTCTTGCAGGATTTCATCTTCTTCAATCACACCTAGATGCATGTTTAGGACTTAATTGATAAAAACATATTAATTAAATAATCACTCTATTTGAACGCACGCACACTCTTTCACTTTCACTCTCACACGAACACATAGTTTAGTGTGATTCTTTTGAGAGATATTGAGTTGGTTGAGCCACTACAAACATATACAAGGAGGAAAATCGTGTAGCTTCCAGAAAGATCAAGCTAGTTCAGAACTACTATAATGAGGGGTAATTTAGTAGGTACATTTCTAACTTAGACTTAGGATCTGGGAATGCATGCTTAGGTGCTTGTAATCTTGTAATTTCTGTTTGACTTTAGTAGACTTTTTATTTTGTAGCGAAGAGGCCACCTTGGATGTTTCCCTTATTTTAGGGTTTTACCACATAAAAAATCTTGTCTCGTGTGAATGTTTTTTACTTCTTTCCTACTACTACTGCACATTAAACTTATGTTTAATTTCTAAAACTTATTTCCTAAATTTCTAAAATAACTCTTCATAGTTTAAAACACATCTTGTGTTATTGTACTGTTTTTTAAAAGAGTTTCCTAAAAAATCAAATCGAAACCTACTTAACTATTTTAACCTGTGTTAAACAACATAGTAAGGCTACTTTCAGAACCTCTTGGGGGTGTTTGTACCTCTCTTTGTGCCACACAATTAATATTTTGAGTCCCCCCCCCCCCCAAACTTAATTTTTAACCCCAAAATGAGCGTATATTGTTAATTTCGATAACTACGAGTTTGATTAGGAAACAACCACTTTCCACTAGTTACTTTTGTGCATCATGGGTTGTCCATGAATCTTTTTGTGTCATTCTAATGTTTTTTTCAGTTTTTGACTCCTAAAACTCATTTAACCCCCAATTCAAGAGTATACTACTAAATTTAGGAAATCGGTTGTGCGATGAGGACGTGATCACTTCCCAAAACTTTATTTTCACCTCTTTAAATGTTTGCCTCTCTTTTTAGGCCACTTCATTGTCATAATCATTTTCACCCCCTAAAACCCATTTGAAACCTCAATATCAACATAGAGTAGTCAAGTTTGGCAATCGAAAGTCGGATGAGGACGAGGTCACTTCCATCAAGTAACTTTCATACATATTGGAGCTTTTGTGCCCAATTAGGGGCTCTTATTTGTTGGTATAAGTTTCCCCCCAAAATCCCATTTTAACCCAATATAGAGTGTTTACATGTTAATTTATGAAATCAAAAGTCCAATGATAATATAGTCACTTCTCACAGGATGCCTGGTACCTCTTGGGAGGGCGGGGGGGTGGTCCATTCTTATTTTTAATACACTCTATTGTTGTTTTCAATTTGTACCTCCAATATCCATTTTTCACCTTAAAACAACCATATACTAGTTCATTTCATAAACTGGGAGTCCAGTGAAGACAGTCTCATTAACCTAAGGTTAATTTGATACCTTTGGCGCTATCCATCATCTTTTCGGGCCACTTCATTGTTGTTTTTAACTTTTGACCCCCAAAGTCCGCTGATAACTCCAAAAGGACTATCTATTAGCCATACTAAAAAACCAAGGGTCCAATCAGAACACAAATATTTCTTCAATATACTTTTGTACCTCTTGGGGGTATCCCAGCCTCTTTTTGGACCAATTAATTGATGTTTAGAGTTTTTGCCCCCTAAAGTCAATTTAACCACAAAACGAACATATATTGGTCAATTTCAATAACTGGGAGTTTATTAGGGAACGACAAGTTCACACATGTTTTGTTTGTGCATCCTGGGGTATATGTGCCTGCATCTGTGTCATTCTCATGTTGTTTTGGGTCTACGACAATTAAAACTCACTTTTAATCCCAAAAAAAGTGTAATAACAACAACCCAAAAGTGTTTAAATAAAACCCCAAATAAACGGTTTTTAACTACTAATTCTCGATCAAACAGGTCTTATGCGCATATATATGTCTATCGTGTAGGTCAAAATGCATTTACGGGTTCAAACGCTTCAAATCAAGGAAACTAAGACATTGATGTTGTTAAAAGAGGAGATAAACCCCAATCTCTGTACCTATTACCTTGTCCCCTAACTAAGCCCAGACCTCCCTAACATGTCCCCTATTCGAGCCTAGACCCCCTAGCCAGTGCTATACATGCTCAGTGTTTGGGTGATTTTATATATTTTTTATTTAGGTTGTGTCAAATTTTTAGTTCATTTTATTTTATTTTGAGAATGCGCTTTAAGGCGCTTTAGTTTGTGCTTTAGGTAAAGTGAACTTTTTCCAATTTTTGTTAACCCAATTTTATCTTCTTAAACCCTAAACATGCATCTAAGTGATTCAATCCATTAAATGTATAAAGCATGCATGTAAAAGAAACAATTTTAGGAAAAAAAACCCTTTCGGGTAAAACCTTTTTTTATTTCACTATAAACTGTAAGTCACAACTTACAAATACATAGAGAATTCAACAACAAATATCTATAGACACTCACATAGACCTCAGTCCCGAATCAACAATGGATCTACCGGAGCAAACTCACAATAACATGCAACTCTATCTTCAGTAAGGAACACCCTCGAGCATCCCCATCGGCAAATGTATAATGCATGAAGAAAAATCTTTCGGTAAACACGTTCAACATCACAAGTTTTGGAATTGTGAAATTAGATCTTGAATAAACTCCGGATAATGGAAAACTAATGGGAATTTTCACAAACTGCTCTTTTGAAAACTTCTTGGTAAAGAGTTGTATTTATTTCTGAGTTAAAAGAGTCCACAAATAATGATACACGAAAATCAAGGAGGTAGGTCATTCGAGCGACATCCCCATGTCGTTTGAACGACTTCAGAAACTTGATTTTATTTTTATAAAATTTTCTCAAATTTTCTAAAATAATTTTGACTCAGAAATATTTTGTCACACCCCGCTAAATTCTGGTATTGGCCGTCACCAAAACTAATCCGGATGCGAGTAAATTAAATATCGTCCTTAGCATGTGATAGATATGAGACATAAAAACTTTGATCCACAAGATAAATTATTTTAATCAAATCCAAATATGAATGACATCCAACTGATTAAAACACCAAAGTGCGATAAAAATCCATCACATGTGATCTCCGAATATCTCAATAATTAAATAATAAATCCAACTGAAAACTTAAAACAACTTTGGAACCGAAAGGCCCAATAAACTCAAAAGTAGTCTCATAAATAATACGACGGAATGGAAAGAGAAATCTAAGGACTAAAGCAATAAAATTAATCCAGTTGCACCTCCAAAAGGTCTCCAATGAATCCTATGCAACAACTCTTAAATGAATCCTGAAAAAGATTAGTCAATGCATGTGTCAGAGCCAAAGCCCCGAGCATGAAAACCGACTACTCTTCTCAATTAGGGTCCTTAAACCCATACAACAGTGCTATATATATCGACCATAACAATAAAATATTTTAATTACGAAGGTTATTAATCACCAAAAGTAAATTTATAACTACTCGCATGGTTTCTTTATAAAGTCACACCAATATTATTTTAATTAACCCACCTTCCCAACAATATTAAATTTCATTAAAAGAACCACGATTATAATTTACCAAGATACATGTCCCTTTGTCAAGTCCGACGTCTGATCCGTTTTTATCCTGCAATCCTTGCGATATGACAAGGTCCCACACACACACACTTCCCCTTATCAAGTCTGCTGTTTGATCCGTTTTTATCCTGCGATTCTCGTGATATGACAAGGTTCCACACACTACAATACATAAATCAACATCTGACCCGTTTAAACTGTCGGCCCTAGACACATTATGTCATCAATAAATTTTAATATCCGTTTTAGTCCTGCGATATTAATTTCCAAAATTTCTTATACTCACTAATCAAATATATTCCCCCCCCCCCCCCCCACCCTTAACAGCGGTGTGAAAATCCTCAAAATACCCCTTAGTCCTAACAAAGGGTTCCCAAAACACCAATTCTTCCTATCCTAAGTAAAGGATGATTATAAAAATTTCACTCCACCTTGATATCAATACTAGGCTATCGTAACAATAGTATAATATAGAAAACTAGCCCCCATCCCAAATTATATAACCTGCATAGACTTACACTAACTAATCACATACCTAATTAGCATAAATCGTAACTAAGGCCCACTTACTAGTCCCATACCTAACAAGTGTACTATAACAAAGGGTGAAAACTAATTACCTAATATTATCATATTTCCATAAAGTGGCACAATTAACAAATTATAACAACATTCATAACAACACTAAATTCTCAATTAAATAATTTTAATCTAAATAGTGGAAATTAAGGACACATAAATATTGTGATTTTCAGAGTGATAACTACATGCAACTTCTATCATAGTTATTATTTTCGAACACAAGTATTTAATTTAATCTTGGGTTCTCACATGAAATATCAAAATTTACTTTCTAAGGGATCCTCTACATGCACATGCCTATAATACAATCGACTACGCCAATACAACCCAAAGAACGACAAAGTTATAAGTATTAGGTAACATTAATATTTCATGCAAAACAGTCCCGAAATTTATCTTTAATAATTATATTCATAACTTATTTTAGAAAACATGAGTTTAATGGAGGCTACAATCAAGACACATAACACTAAGGAAAAATAATAGGGTAAACATGACTTTGATTAGTTGGACAAAAATCTGAGTAGAAGGTTGAACTCCTCTTGAGAAAACACCAATTAAGCCTTCTAATCTAAGGTTGAAATCATGAATAAGTTTGGGGCTATGGTTTGTAGATGAAAGGGAGTAATTTTGGAGAGGTCTTCTGGTTGAAAAGTTTGAAAAAAAGTGATTTGAAAAGTCCATCCATGAATTAGTTGTGATATATAAAGGGTTAAGAGTTCGATTAGGAAAAGAGTTCTACTCATATACAAACACTCAAAAAATCATTACGGGCAATCGGACCGTCATAATGGCTTGAAATTTTAGTATGTTTTAGCGATCGGGGAGACAGGACTGTTGTACAAATTCATTTCGATTGGACGGTCAGATTTCTAAAAATATTATTTTTTCTAGAGAGTATGTTTTGAGGACTCTTAGAGAGTTTTATGTTTTGAGGACTCTTCTTTATAATAAAAATTCAATTAAAACTCCATTTTAATTCTGATTCCGATTCCATTTGAAATTTTATTTTTCAAATATAAAAACCAACATTTTAAATTATAAAATTTATAAAATCCAAAATTTCATTTTTCTCCGATTTCCAAAATCGATTTAAAATTTCCCATTTAAAAAATTCGGGTTGTTACATATTTAAAATACGTTTTTGCAATTTTTAAATTTCATTCCCAACATTTAAAACATTTAAAAACCATTTTAAATCACCCATCATTTAAACAAAATTCTAAATCACACAACGTCACTTAAGCACTCATACCCGAGTGATCTAGAATAAACTGAATGTGAAGAATTACAATCCGCTTGATATCAACTACAAAGATTTAACCGAAGATTCTTCAACTTGAAATGTCGTAAGATTTAAGGAATCTCAATATAATAAGTAGCCTAGACTCAAATTGTTTTGTCTCAAATTAATCCAATTATAAACAAATTGACATTTTGGAATTTTGTTCCTATAAATCCCTCCCTCTGGATATTCTGGGACAAAACAAAAAAAAATCAAAAATAAAATGTGTTAAGCGGGCAATTAGGTCGAAAAAACCTATGTCCTATCTCATAAACCCAAAATAATAAAAAATATAAGACACATATTGAAAACTATAGAATCGGCAAGCATGAATCTGAATCTGTCTTTGAACGGGATGTAGTAACAAAAATATGAATATCTGAAAAATACCTTCACACACGAGACAAATAAACAATACCCAAGTGAAGTATAAAGGAACAAAAATATATTAATAAAGCATGAATAAATAATACTCCCCCTACATCACATATCTCTCCCCTTTTTGCCTAGAGTCGACAAATCGTGGGATAGACAAATCATTCTAGCAATAATAAATGAATAATGATATCATGGCCAGATAAACAGTCGTAATATTAACAAAATAAAAAAATCATGATAGTGGATATCAAAAGATAGCAGTAAAATGGGATACAACCAAAGCCATAATGGAATGAATAATAATGCATAATCTAAGAACATACATCCATGTCTAATATAATAAATGTCCTGATATACAAAAATATATCCAGAAGTGTACATATACATCATATTCGAGAATAAATAGATACACCATGAAACAAAATCTCAGATATAATGAAACATAATAAAATATCTCACAAACAACTCATCATCATCATCATCATCATCATCATCATCATCATCATCATCATCATCATCATCATCATCATCATCATCATCATCATCATTTTCGGTAAAGGTAGCAGCATCATATCGAGCTCCTGACGATCCAGCACCTCGGTTATGCTCCCGACATTGCATCTACTCGAAATACACAATCATATGTGAATCTTTAACAGCATAAGCTACGCCTCTGCCTCAAACACGTCCGTCATAGTATCAAGCATCTTGGCCTGAGCAGCCACCATGCCTATAGAGTAGTAAATTCCTCCTCTATATGGGGTGCAGACGAGTGGGGGCATGGATGAGTATTGACAGAAGTGGGACCAGAGTGACTAATTGGCTAGGATGTTCATCTAGCACCAGAAGAATCTCCCTCAGTAGGTAGGACTCTATCCCTAGCGTCCTCACTCAGATGACTCTCCGATCAAGTCAGGGTGACATAATCAATGACTGAGGCATCAGACATGAATGGATCATCCTCCAAAATAGGAACCCCAACAGATATACAAATCTTAGTGATGAGAATCCCATAAGGGAGAGCAGAACAGACATGGGCGCGACCAGTGATGGTAAGAGACAACATCACCTGAAGCATAATGACGGGTAGATTAATGTTCCATCCCTGGGATATTGTAAACCTGAAATAAACTATATCAAATCCGATTTGTGTATGATTAATACTAAGTTAGATCAATGATAACACAAACCTATTAAATATATGGAAGGCAGGGTGCAGCTAGTGATGAAACATTGTAGACCCCGATTGAGGAATCTCCCCAAAAAATGGCAGAGAATATCCTCATAGGAGGGACCATCGTTAGAGAATGTAGGGAAAATAACATCAGGGTTGTGTGGAATCTAAAGCATCTCTACTATTAGATCAGCTATGACGATGATATGGACGCCAAGAATAGAGGTCTGAATCCCTGTTGATGTGTGAGTAGCACGAAAGAAAAACTCATGGACTATGTTCGGATAAATAATACCATAGGCATGAAACATCGGCTCCGAAACCAGACCTGTCAGCTAACGAGGAATGTCAAACAAACCAAAATCAAAAAAATGAAAGACTCTCTCCCTAACAATCGATATGTTGTGTAGTCCGAGTAAGTAGTAATGCTCATACTCCACTCGAGTCACCCACCTCAACGCAGAATAGGGAGGTCTATTTGCCCGAGCTCACTAGGCTCAAGTAGAGGCAAGATGCTCATCAATATGACCAAATGGAACCCCTCTATGTCTGGGTGGCATATCGAAGATGACAAAAAATGGATAACGTGTAGTGTGTGAGAACAAACAAGTGCAACTGAACCTAGTCATAGAATGCTACGAATCCTATCTCGGTATAATAATCCAACTAAACCACCACGAACAACAACCACAAACAATAGTAACAATCAAATATAATATAATAAATCCAATATGACCCTAAAAAAATGACACAAGTGTGGGTATCCCAAAAAAATCCAAAGAAAATATTTACCAATGAAAGTTTTTGAAAAAGAATTGCTTTGATATTTTTGAGATACACACAGGGGAAAAAAATAAAAAATAAAAAATAAAAGTAAGACCTTAAATGACACTGGCAACCCTAAACCAAACAAATCATGAAAATTTTGAGTTAAAGAAACATAAAACCCTACACATTGATTTGATTTCAAAAAATAACACCAACAACAATGTAGGAGTGTTATGTGTTTTAATCTAATATTTGAAACAAACCCTAGATCAAACATGATTTTTTATCCCAAACGGGAATAAGGACGAATAATACATGTAATCAGTGTTAAAATGGTGTAAATAATGTGTATATTCATTGTAAGCACGACTTGGAATCATAAATCATCAAAAATGACTAAAACTTCATGAACTATAAGAAAAGAATAGGAGATAATACCTGTAAGAGGTGATAAATCGAACACGGAATAAGTCGGATGAGTTGAGGAACAAAATCAGTGAGAAAATTGAGATAATAACATCTTACCAAACTCAAATGTGCATGAGATGTCAAACATGCATATAAACTCGTGCATGTGTGCAAGGATGGCATATATACAAACTCGAATACAAATAATGCATATCAACTTCGAAACAACCCCACTAAAATATTGGTTAAGATCATTGAAGGCATCAATAATTATGACCAAATGTCCTAGCAACATGGACAATGAAATGATGGGGGTCCAAGCACACTAATATGTTATATCAAACATAAAAAACTCATAACACAAAAATCATAAATCTTTTTGTGTTTCCCAAAAATAAATTATTTTTGTCTTTTTCTCAAAAATATTTCAAGCCAAAAATCTTTTTGTATTTTTCAATAAGACTCAAATAAATGAAAAATATAATACTAAAAGATATAATTCATAACGTTAGACACGATATATCATAATAACTCACTAGAGTATGAAAAACCAAATAACATGCTCAGTCGTAAGATGAAACATGAAGAGAACCACGAGCTATGACACACGTATCACTGTGCCTAATCCTTAAAGAATCTATCCGAATCTCTAGCCCATGTAGATGTGAAATGATGAGTGGAGTTTTTTGTAATCGAAACGTCTTTATTCTTAGACTTTCTAGGACGGTTATTAAGGTCGTAGCAAAACCATCTAAGATGACCTCTCCTAATGCAATGAGTTCAAGTGTATATATGACGGGGAGCATTTACTATATGGAGACTATTGCTAATGTCCCTAGGTAGTTCTCTCCTAATATTCCTAGGAAGATCTCTCCTAACAATACTAGGTGGATCTCTTTCTTGCATGGTTTTGGCTTTGGGAACGGGTGCAATATGTTTATCGAAGCCAATACCACACTTATTATCTTTAATTTGGACTATGCATAGGATCTTATCTAACTTTTCAGAGCTAGATTTCAAATAAAACTTAACTTTACTAGAACCTTTCAATTTCTCCTCAAGCTCACCGATCCTCGACTCAAGTAAATGCCTAGTATCCTCAAACTTAATAAGCTACTTCTTCATTGCCTCCATTATCCCTCGAAGACTATCTCTCTCACCCTCAACATATTCTAGTTTCCCCCGAAGAGCTTTCTCACGTGCCCTAAGAACCTCAATTAATATCTTAGAATTGTTATTTTCTATGGCACGTTCTTCGAACTTGGCTTCTAACTTCAATTTTTCCTTCTATACCTTTAAAGTTTCTTCATATAACTCATTGAAGGCAGTTTTCAAGTCTCTGTTATCCTCACTCTCACCCTCACTCATAACACCCTCACTTTCTAGGGCATTACAACTTGTGGCTATGGACGAATCATGCAAAGTATTATCTTCGTGAGAAGATATGTCATCATCATTCACATGATTAGCCACGAAGGTGGGAAGGTCTCTCTTACTAGCATAAGATTTTTCTTCTTTCAGGCCTGTCTCACCAAGGTTAGAAACTCGATTTATCGATTTATTAAGATTCTTCCTTAGTTTAGTAGGGCACTCATCTATCCTATGGACAAAACCCTCGCAACAAAGAAACTTATCACATTCATCCTTTTTAACCAAGTTCTTAAGAGCAGACTTCACGCGTGATTTCTAATTAGACCCTTAAAATAAATGAGTTCTAAAATCATAAAAAACTTCGAACGGCATACCTAAAGTCTCGGGATCACAAACACAGTAAAATAGTACAACAAGCTATGATACCAATTTGAGAATGCGCTTTAAGGCCCTTTAGCATGTGCTTTGGGTAAATTCAACTTTTTCCAATTTTAGTTAACCCAATTTTATCTTCTTAAACCCTAAACATACATCTAAGTGATTAAATCTATTAAACGTATAAAGCATGCAGTAAAAGAAACAATTTCAAGGAAAACCCCTTTTATGTAAAACATTTCTTATTTCATTATGAACTGTAAATAATAACTTATAAATACATAGAGAAGTAAAAAAATGAATATATACATACACACATAGACCTCAGTATCGAATCAGTAATGGATCAACCGCAGCGAACCCATAAGAATGAGCAGCTCTGTATTTAATAAGGAACACCCTCGAGTATAACCAATGAACGCAGTCAGCAATTGTGTAATGAATGAAGAACTATCTTTCGGTAAATAAATTGAAGATCAAAAGCTTTGGAATTGTGAAATTCGATCTTGAATAAACTCCGAATGATGGAAAACTAATGGGAATTTTTGCAAACTGTTCTGAAAACGTCTTGGCAAAGAGTTGTATTTATTTCTGAGTTGAAAGAGTCCACAAAGAATGAAACACGAAAATCAAGGAAACAGGTCATTCAAGCAACATCCCCATGTCGTTGGAACGACATACGATGTCATTTAAACGACTTCAGAACCTTGATTTTCTTTTTATAAAAACTCCTCGAAATTTATAAAATTAATTTTGACTAAGAAATATTTAATACAAGTTTTCGCAATTTATAAATTGCATTCCCAACATTCAAAACGTTTAAAAACCATTTTAAATCATCCATCATTTAAAAAAAATTCTAAATCACACAACATCACTTGAGCATTCATACTTAAGTGATCTCGAACAAACTGAATGTGAAGAATCCAACTCCGCTTGATATCATCATCAAAGATTTAATAGAAGATTCTTAACCTTGAAATGTCGTAGGATTTAAAGAATCTCAATACAATAAATAGACTGGATTCAAATTGCTTTGTCCGGAATTAACCCAATTACAAACACATGGACTCTATTGAAAATTTGTTCCTACATATTTTTTTTTTATTTTTTTATTTCATTTTAGGGTCTTTATTTTTAGTGTTTTTATCTTATGTAAATATAATATTTTTCGTATCGTTATGTCCGTGCCTGTATATATTAGGTGTTCATAAGTGATATATTTTTAGTTATTTCATTTTATTTGTTTTTAGTTTTTCGTTTTTATTTTTTTATTTTTTATTTAGAGTCTTTTATTATTATGTTAGGATTTTTATTTATTTATATATATATATATATATATATATATATATATATATATATATATATATATTTTTTTTATAAATAGATTTTATTTTTTAGGTGCAAATCATACACATACACACACACACACACACACACTAACTAACTACCCCATTCTCTTACCCAACTTCCTACCATAATTGACCCTCTTCCCATGAACCCATGGCTGCCCCCCATTCAAATCGATTAAACTGAACCCATATTCAATCCTAATCTAACCAATTTTCGTTATACCACCAACCTGACTTGCTCTCCGATGAAACTCCGAACCTCCTACAGCTACGACGATACACACCTATGGGATCACTTCAACTCACTGTCGAATTCGAATCTAGCCAACATAACCCTTAACCCATGGCAATCCCTCCTGCCCCAGTTCAAACCCGAACATAACTCTCAACCCATTGCCTTAATTGCTTAAAGCCCGCACCTGTTAAAGCTCCTACCGATGATAACCTTAACTGGTCTTAAGCCTCGAATCTTCTTAGATCCGGTCAAAACCCTATCTTCCAAAATGAAAAACCCATCTCGTGACCCGGTTCTATCATACCCAAACCTCCCAACCTTTGACCCCAAAACCACCTGCCAATACCCATAAACTTTTGAACCAAATAAGACCCATTTCCTTACAAGACCAAAATCATTTTTATCCAACTGCAGACCCAAACCAAACAATTGAAACCCCACTTGTGTTTAATACTTTTCGACCCACTTTCTCAAACTACCCTCATTAAGCCCACTATCCACATGCACTCATGTGCTATACCTTTACCCCTCCAACCTCACACCTCTCATGTACACTAAAATTTCCCCCAAATGCCCATTTTATCCATAAAATCTCCCCATTCCTATTTGGCCCCCTAAACCCTTGCTCTCTGTTCACATATAAAAGACGACCCAAGGCACATTTAGAGAGAATAAGCATTACAGATAGAAAAATAGAGAGCGAAACACCTTTGTAAATATTTTTTCTTTTTTCTTTTATTTTATTTATAGAATTTGTGAGGATTAAATTTTGAGAGTTTGGATTGTATTGAAAAGGGTAGAGTTGAACTTGCAATTGAACGAGACTTGATTCTAAGATTTGTTCTCTTATCTCTAACTTTTTTAATTTCATGCTTAGTTTATTGATATTGTTAGATTTGTTGTGTTTTATCATCATGTTAGGTTAGAAACCCCTTTCAAGGGGTGGGGTGATCCCGTTATTTGATGTAAATCCAACTTTAATTACTTACTTTATTTATATTAAATGTCCATTTGATAATTAACTTTGCACTCTTATATTTTGATTGACGCCTTGAGAGAGGGTAAATGGCTTTCAAGAGAAAAACGAAATTCTAGTCTTATTTTCCATTTTAGAATCAAACTAGAGATAGGTTTTTCTAAAAATGTTAATTTGTTTCTTTGAATTTCAACTCTAAGCTTCATTTCATGATTTAAACTAATTTAATAAATCGATCTTAGCGGGTGATTCAGTAAATGAAATTTGGATCTACTTTTCAAGAGTTGTAGGAGTGTTGAATTTAATTTTCTAAAAGGTTATTATTAAAATTACATTTGTGACAAGAGTTGATTTGTAATTTTGATACTAACTTGGGAGGATTAATTTGAATGAATTAATTAATAATATTAACTAGAATATATGGTGTCATTTTATCACTTGTTAGCCCTCACATTTATTTACCTCACTTTATCTCTATTTTTAGTGTTTGATTTTGTTCATCATTTTTAGTCATTTAGTTTAGTTATTTCGCCACACTTGAATTGTTTTAATATTTAAAAAATCATAAAAAAATAGAAAACAAAGGAAAAAAGTAAAAACTAATAAAGTAAGAAAAATAAATTGAAAACTGAATTACATGAATTTTCTTGTGTTTCACTCCTTACAGTTAGATTGACATCCTTACTTACCTCTATACGAGTTCGTGTGATATATTTTTGTAGGTAAATCAAAGTAGTTGATTATCTTGGATTTTGACAACATCATCTTAACACACAAAAGTGGAAGTTATTAAATGGTGCCGTTGCCTCTTTTTGGAGTTTGACGCACTTGAGAAGAAATTTTGAATTGTAATTCATTTGTTCTTTTTTTTCGTCTTTAGTATCATTTTTCATTTTATTAAAAGTTTTGTAGTAGGATTTCATTATCGTCTTGTATTACGGTGCTTGGAGACACCATTTTTTTTTCCATTTATGTTTGTAATAATTAAAAAAGAAAAGAAAAGCGTGATAGGGAAATTGGACAAGGTAAAGCAAGGGCGTCCAAAGGTGAGGAAAATAAGCCTATTTACTTTGGGTCGGTAGGACTCCTAGGGCAGACTTAGATAGGTGATCTCCCCTCGATCGACTCAAATCAGTCTTTACCCTACGTGTCTAAAAGCCGTGGGAGGTACATTTCTTTATCACTCGCGAATCTCCTTCAAGCGAGTCCATTCTTGCGTGATTAATTTCTCCTGTGTGATTTTTATTATCGCATTGTATTTATTTTGGGTGGTTTAATGAAACGATGAACCTAAGACCTAGACTTGGTCGTTGAAATGAGAAGGGATTTCATCACCCGACTCACTCCCTTATCAATTGTGTGCTCCGAGGCTATCATTAAATTTAAAATCCATCAACTAGTTAGCCTAGTAGGAACACAATTTTTGCAAAGGCGATCACAAAGATAAATTATGTGATTTTTGTCGCCCGTAGAATTAACTAAAATTTGACTTAACTTTCACTAATTTTGAAGATAAAAATTGTTTACGTGCTAGATAGGATTTATCCTTTACTCATGTGTGTTTATTCAATATTTTGGTAGTCGGTTTTAGTGAGTTCGTCAAATTTGAGAGTCTCCTATCTTTTCTTCCAAAAAAATCCAAAAACATATTCTTCCTTTCTTTTTTCTAAAAATTAAAAAATATTTTCGTTCCTTCATTTTTAAAAAAAATCACAAAAATATTTTCTTTCCTTTTGAAAAACATTTAAAAATCCAAAAAAAATATTTCTCTCGTCATGGATGAAGAATATCCTTTATGGTAATGCTTTGGCCATTACCTATCGTCTCAAAGCACGTTTGAAGTTGAGCCCGAGTCCAACCTCCATACTTTACTTAGTGAATTTAACTCTTTTACGCACACCGTTGATAATCTTGTCTCATCCAAGCATGCTTCTCATATTCCATCACCTCCGATGACGATTGTCAATGTGTCCTATGCTTTGCCATGCACGAATTGCTTTCGTGCCGACCACTTTCCCCATGAGTGTCCATACCTTCCATATCCATCTGAACTAACCAGGGCCCAAGTGTCAACATATGACACTGTTTCGGAACCCAACTCAGCCTATTGTCCTGACTTATCCAATACCGAGTGGTGTGAGTACCCAAGTTATTCGTGGAGGCTTGATCACCCTCTTACGCAATATGAATCTCAACCTCATGTTGTGGATTCTCACATGTTCCAACAATCATCACGACAAGATAATGAACACATGAGGTTGGACAAAAATCATCACGGCAATCTCGATCAGTCACCTCACTATGCTACGCATGATTATCAACCTTTTGTCTCTCTCGAAGGCCATCCTCTCGTGTATGAAAAAATTGATCCTGCTCTACACACTTCATACAACTATTCTCCATATAATTCTATTAATAGTGAGTTGTTTCCCCCTCAACCACCACCACCACCCTCCAACACTTCACCACAATCATCCATATCCTCTCTCAAAAGCCTCATGAAAAAGTTCATCCTCTAACAAGAGGAAGCTACTAAATATCAAAATGAAGCCCTTCACCTTCTTGAATATAGATGAAATGAAATTGAGTGTGCGAACGAGTTGGATTTAACCCTAAGTCAACCCATTGTTGCATCCATGTAGAGTGATAATGACTCATCTTCTGATACGGATTTTGAGTGTGACCAACCCTAACACCCTAAGAATCTCGAAGTTGAAACCATTCCATGGTCTGTGCCTCCAGTTGAATATTGTCTTGACTTATCCAAAGATAGTGAGACTGATAAAACCCCACCTTGCTCTAGAGAACCCATCATTGAGGTTCATATTCCCCCTTCCATTGAATCCAAAAAATGCCTAAGTTTACCCCTATTGACCCAATAAACTGTGTCCCCGAGACACTAATTTCTCATAAGGTAACTCCAGATATGAGTTCTCACCATTTTTTTGAGATTTCATCAGAGATGGTTCTCACCTCTGTTGATATGGATTACGTCCCACTATGCATGGCTCCATTTGAGATTAATATTTTCAGTGATTCCTCTATCTCTGATTTTTGTGCCTCGTTTGAATTACGCACCACATTAATTGGTGATATTCTTGTAGAGAATTTGAACGCTCCATCTATATATGCCATTCTCCCTTATGAGTATTCCTTTACTCCTCCCGAGGAGTGTGTTCCCCTACACTTGAGTTGTATCACCTTCCTTCACCTTTTGTCCCACCCGACGCACCCACTATTTCACACTCTCCACCACCTTGTTTAGACCTAGTCATGATACCTCAATAGTTCACATATGTTTATCTAGGTCCTTACTTGAAACCACCCTCCACCATTCACGAGAGTAGATATGGTTCCACACTCACCTATGACATTGAGTTTGTTCCTTTATTGACACCACTTACTTGTGGTGTTGATTTTTCATATTATCAGTTCATCAATGTGTCACGGTGTGACCATTATCATCATCCATTTATTAAACAATCGCTTACTTTTTCTTCGCCCCACCATATCCATATTGCTACACCCTTTCACCTTCGTATCCAATTAGGGAATCCTGCTTATAATTCCCTTGTTGCCCTCAGCTTTCAGCTCAATAAGGCCCGTGATCGATGCCTCTTGACCCTCACCCTTGCCTTTCTTCCATATATGTTTCTCCCCACCCACCCTTGGTACACCGATTCTTTGCATCACGTGAAGAACTTTACCATACAATTGCATTACACCTTTATCCTTTATCTAACAAGATTGACGCTTCAGTCTTATTTGGGTGTGATTATCATCACCCAAATTTTTTGCCCGCCCCTGATTTCCTATTTCTTATCTTTAGGGTGAGTGACCTTCGATCTGGATGATGATATTAAACTTAGCGCTACTGGGAGGCAACTCGTTGTTTCTGAGTACGAGTCTTATTTTGTTTGGGGGTGGTGCTTTACACTATTTATAGACTTGTACACATTTTTCTCTCGTCACTTATTCGTGTTTCATCTTGGATATGTGGTCCACTTCATTAACGGTTGATTATGCTAATCTTTTTCCTCCCTTCTTCTCTCAATTTTAAAAATAAGTTTATTTAACATCGAGTACGATGTTCCTTTTTTCTTGTGGGTGGGGAATTTTATCAAAATCGTTCCTCTTTTGAAAAAATTTCAAGACTATTATTAAAAAAATTCGTGAAGTTTTGTTTCATCTCACTCATTGACGGAATTTTCTATCATCCATATTTTAAGTCTAGGAATTAAACTAGGGGATGTTTTTTCAAAATAGTTTATGTATTATCTATCAAGGCATTTTTCATTATGAACTTCTAGACTCAACAAAATTTGTGCACATATCACATCACTACGATTTAGAGTTGAAGAGTATTACAATTCTCTAGAAAACCTCAAGGATCACCAGTGGAGACTTAACTAGTGGCATTATTCCTTTCATCTTTTAGAGAGTTTTACGCAATCTCCGAGTCATAAGTTGATTCAACTTCCTTTGGGTTCGCACTTAAATTGTTGTTTGATCTCATTATTCATCACTAAATTTTTGGCTTGATCATTGAGAAAGACATCACTTTTGAGTTATTAGAAACACGTGTCTTGTAGTTTGTCCAGAGCAGCAAACCATTTTCTACCATACATTCACCATTTTTCCATATCACATTACCATTAACTTCACTGGTTATCTTTTCATATTTTCCCTACCCACATATATACTATTTCCAATTCAATCACTTCCATCCATTATTTTTGAGAAAAATAGTGTTTTCCAAATATAAGTTGTCTTCATTTGTGTATGAAAAGAAAACGCATCGCAAAAAAAGAGAAAAAAAAAAAAAGAAAAGAGAAAAAAAGAAGAAAATTACAAAAAAGATATAAAAATATAGAAAAAGCACGCGATCAAATATTTGTGAAATGAAGACATTGATTATTCATATTGTGTCCCACTCTTCTCAAAAACCCAACCATCATGCCATCCATCGTTTTCATTTCATTTTCCCATCATTCCTTACATATACCCCATTTTTCATCCTTGGTAAGGTGTTTGAGCAAACGATATGTCTATATGGTGAATGGCTGGACGTTCTCACTATAGTGATTATCATTCTTTCACGAGGTCATTTTTCTTTCTACAATGTTCACTCTTTCTTTCATGTGTGTGAGATGTTTGACTTTTCTTATATTTAATCGCCTCCTCACACACAAGAGCGATACACTTACCCAAATCTCATGAGTTTGCATGAGAGAGATATATCCATAAGATTTTGAAGTTGAAGCATTGATTCTGAAAAGTAGATCTAGGAATTACTCTTATGATACTCAACCCGTTTTGACTGATTCACATCACATGTTGAGTTATAGGAAGGTTGGGCGTTGAGTATCCTCTTAGCTAATTTTTTTACACTTCTAGCTTGTATTCCTCAAAATATTAATCCACTGATGGATTGTGTGATTGTTTTACGTATAATAAGAGATTGACCACCATTTCAAATAAAGAATTTTGTGGGTATATTCCCTGCAAACCTTCATGAGACAAAACTTGTCCTATAGGTTTAAAGGCTTGTTGCACATGGTAAGTACAATCGCAATTGCTGGTAAAAATAATACACTTTTGGCTTCTTTTATTTCTTTCTCTCAATTTTTGCCCGAGGACTAGCAATATTGTGCTTGGGGGTGGTTTGATAAGCACCCAAAAGTGTTTAATTAAACCCCTAAATATACGTTAATTGTTAATTCTAAGTTAAATGGGTGTTATGCGCATATATGTCAGCGTGTAGGTAAAAATGTCATTTGCATGTTCAAACGCTTCAAATCAAGGAAAATAGTACATTGATGTGGTTAAAAGAGGAGCTAAACCCCAATCACTGATCCTATTACCCCGTCCCCTAACCAAGCCCAAACCTCACTCACATGTCCCCTAACCGAGCCTATACCTCCTACCTTTTCCTATACATGCTCAGTGTGTGTGTAATTTAATATATATTTTATTTAGGTTGTGTCAAATTTTTATTTCTTTTTATTACTTTATCTAATTTTTATTTTATTTTATTTTAGGGTATTTATTTTTAGTATTTTTATCTTATGTAATATTATATTTTGCCCATCGTTATGTCCGTGTTTGTATATATTAGGTGCTCGTAGTTGATAGATTTTTAATTATTTTATATGTTTTTAGTTTTTATTTTATTAGTTTTTGATTTTATTTTACTTTGAGTCGTTTATTATTAGGCTAGGGGTTTTATTTTTATTTATTTTTTAAAATAGTTTGTTTAGTTAAATAGTTTTTATTTTTAGATGCAAATCATACACACACACACAAGCGTGTGCGCGCACGCACACACACTAGCTACCCTATGCTCTAACCCAACTTCCTACCATAACGGACCCTCTTGCCATGAACCCATGGCAACCCCCTGTTCAGCCCGATTAAACCGAGCCCATATTCAATCCTAATCTAACCCATTTCCCTTATACTACCAACCCAACCTTCTCTCCGATGAAACTCTCGACCTCCTACAGCTACAGCCATGCCCACCTTCGACGTCATTCCAACCCACTACCAACTTTGAATCCAACCAACATAACCCTTAACCCATGGCAGTCCCTCCTACCCAGGTTCAAACTCAGACCTAACTGCCCCAATTGCTCAAAGCCCTCACCCGTCAAAGCTCCGATCGATGACATACTTAACTTGTCTTAAAATAGGAACCCTCTTCAATACGGTCGAAACTTGACCTTCCAAAACCAAAAACCCAGCTCCTGGCTCGGTTCTATCATAGTTGAAACTCCAATGCTTTAACCTAAAAACCACCTGACAATACCCACGAACTTTGGAACCAAATATGACCCATTTCCCCACATAACCAAAATCGTTTTTACCCACCAACAGACCCAGACCAAATAATTGAAACCCCACACGTGTTTAATACCTTTTCACTTGTTTTCTCAAACTACCCTCATTAACCCCACTATCCATATTCACTCAGGTGCATTCCCCTTACCCCTCTCACCTCACATCTCTCATGCACACTAAAATTTCCCCCAAATGACAATTTTATCCATAAAATCTCACCATTCCTATTCCCCCCCTAAACCCTTGCTCCATGTTCACATATAAAAGAAGAATTAAGGTCCATTTGGAGAGAATAAGCATTATAGAGAGAAAAATAGAGAGATAAACACCTTTGTAAATATTTTTTTTTTAATTTTTTTAATTTTATTTAGAGAGTTTGTGAGGAATCAATTGTGAGAGTTTGGATTGTATTAAAGAGGATAGAGTTGAACTTGCAATTCAAGGAGACTTGATTCTAAGATTTGTTCTCTTATTTCTTACTTTTTTAATTTCATGCTTTGTTTATTGATAATATTACATTTGTTGTGTTTTATCACTATGTTGGGCTATAAACCCCTTTGAAGGGGTGGGGGTGATCCCATTATTTGGTGTTAATCCCACTTTAATTAGTTTATTTATATTGAATATCCATTTGATAATTAACTTTGCACTCTGACATTTTGATTTACGCCTCAAGAGAGGGAAAATGCTTTTCAAGAGAAAATAGAAATTTTAGTCTTATTTTCCGATTTAGAATCGAACTAGAGATAGATTTTTCTAAAATGTGAATTTGTTTCTTTTAATTTCAACTCTAAGCTATATTTCATGATTTAAACTAATTCAATAAATCGATCCTAGCGGGTGATTCAACAAATGAAGTTTGGATCTTGTGGCCATCCCTGATCCCCGCGGCGGGAGAGGATCCTTTGTCCCACGCGTCCCTCTTGGGAGCGCTTCGGCCAACGTCGTTGATGAGGTGAAAAATGTAGAGAGATGGAGCCGACAGTCTATTTTACTCAAAACAGACAAAAGAAAAGGGAGTCCTCCCGAAGGACAACATCCAAAGACATATTGATACATACGAAACCAAAATGATTCGAAAAGGGTCCGGAGGCTAAGTTACGAAATAGGAAGGTGTTAGGAACCCATTCAACCCTTGCGGACTCTCATGGGTTATTGCTATTTTCCTTTATTTCCCCGTGATGTGTGTGCATGTGTATACGTAGCGTAGATTGGAATCATCGACTTGTATCATGGAAGAAATAAATCGAGTCATCCATAGGAATGTGCCTAAAAAATAGTATTAGAAAATAGGATTTATGCGATTATCCTAGCGTCGATCATTATAAGGGAATGATAACGGATGTGGAATAATACGACACTAAGAACAAATTTATGTATATGTAAATATATAGAATCTAAGATATTTAAGTTTAAAGAACATCGAAAAAGTAGGAAAAAATTAGGAAAAGGACTCGAGTCTCAGGTTTTACCCCGAGACGCCTACATAGCCTATAGAGGCATCAAAGTCCAAGTAGTTCATGTGCAAAATGAGGGGTGGGATTTATCCCATTAATCCAATCGGGAACTTCTCTGATTTGTGTGTGTGTGTGTGTGTGTAAGAAAGCGTTTTAGTTGTGAGAAAAGTGTGAGAAGAGTATGAGAATTCTCGTTTGGAATTGATGAGCAAATCCTCTTTTTTCTTTTTTTTTTGGGTTTTATTTATATGAAAATAAGAGATGTGCAATAATACTAAATAAAAAGTATATTAGGATATGTGAGATGAGAGAATAAAAGTGCCAAGTAATAAAACAAGTTAATGCGAATTTAAGGGAATTTAAGGAGAGAGTTGAGAAAGTTTGACCTTCTTGAAGATCTTGAGCTTGATCTTGGATATTGGAGAGCAGCCCTTGCACTTGGGTGATGATGGAGGGTACTTAATTCAACAAGTTTTATGAAGAAGGTGATGAAAGGTGAAGGTTGGAAAGGGATTTGGATGTGGAAATCACGCTGACTTCGAGAGGGGTTTTCTGAGCTTGCTGAGAGTGACGGATCTATGATTTTCCCCTTTCTTGAATGAGGTTAGGCCCTCCTTTTTATAGGCCCAGGGAATTGTTGATCGGCATAGACCTGGTTATGCCAAGCGACAGGTGTGTTTAGGCACACTGCCGATAGGCAGGGTTTGGAACCTGTCATTTGGAAGTGTCTTTCAAGTTCCTTCAGAAAATTGGTCGTAGAGTGCGAATCGTTGATCCGAATTGTGCACGGTGTGAACCGTTGGAAAGGTATTTTAGAGACATTCAAAATTCCTTTGGACTGCTCCCGGGTCCAGGAGTTGACTTTGGGTCAAATGTGGCTCGAAAGCGTTCGTCGATATTTTGGATGAGGAAACTTTGGATGCAAAAGGATCATTCGTCTGCATGGTAAGTCTGCATCACGCATGGGGTGGATCGGTTGAAAGGTTAGGAGATGTATTTGGACATTCCAAAGAGTTTGACCTGGTTCGAGGAGTTTACCTTGGTCAATCGGGTCCTAAAAGCGTTCGGTGACCTTTCAGAGTAAAACGGATCGTTCGTCTGTACCGTAAGTCAAAGTTATGAATGAGATTGATTGTTGGAAATGGAAGTCAGTGCCCTTAGAAGATTCATTCAGTCTCGATCGAGCTGAAGAGTTAACTTTGGTCAAATGGAGCCTGGGAGCGTCTGGTGACCTCCTGATCGAGTTTCGGAGAAAAATGGGTCATTCATCCGCACCGTAAGTCAAAATTGTGCACGAGATGGGCCGCTGGAAAGGGAAATCAGTGCCCTTCGAAGATTCATTCAGTCTCGTTTGAGCTGAAGAGTTTGAATTTTAGTCAAACGGAGCTTGGGAGTGTCCGTTGGCCTTTAGGTCAATACCTGGGGTATGACTTGGGTTTGTAATGGTGAAGGGAGGTTCCAGGGACCCTAGGAGAGGTTAGGGGGTATTAGAATGGGGTTTTTACAGAGCCCCTCGACGGGTGAGTTTGGAACAAATAAAAACCGTTGAATAGACACCACATGATGCCTTTGAAAAAGGATGACCGGGGGGCGAGGTCGATTCTGAGGACCTAAGGATGAGAATGACCGATTTTACGGGTCGAAGCCAATTCTAAGGGCTTGACGATGAGGGTGACCGATTCTACGGGTTGAAGATGATTTGGCGGGGTTAAAGAAACATGCTAGGGATGGTCTTAAAGGAAGTGATGACCAAAGATTTATGTCAATTTCGAAGACCTACAATAATGATGGGGGTGACCAATTCTACGGGTCGAATCCAATTCTGAGGGTTTAGGTTGTGATGACCGATTCTGCAGGTCGAAGCCAATTCTGTGGGCTTAAGGTGGGATGACCAATTCTGCGGTCGAAGTCAATTCTACGGGCTTAAGGTGAGATGACTAATTTTCTGGGTCGAAGCCAATTCTGCGGGCTTAAGGTGGGATGACCAATTATGCGGGCTTAAGGTGAGGTGACCAATTATGCGGGCTTAAGGTGAGATGACTAATTCTGTGGGTCGAAGCCAATTCTATGAGCTTAAGGTGAGATGACCGATTCTGCGGGCTTAAGGTGGGAAATTCTTGGCGAACTCTGATGGGAAAATTACCTCATGATTTTGATTTGAGATGGGGAGCCAATTGCTGGGGAAATCTTCGTGTCTTTCGAAGACTTTACCGGGGGAACAATATGATGTTGGGGAAGCGATTAGGTAGTCTAGAGTGTGAACGAATTTGTCACGAAAATTTGAGACCTTTGGGAAATAGGATATGATCCTAAAGTTTTGGATATTTTGGAGGTTCTCTGGGGATGTTTCCGGGGACAAATTCTCTTGGCTTTTGAGAGTTTCGCTGGGGAAATAGGAGTTTCGCTTGGGGGAGTGTGAAATTTTCTTGGTGAAAATGTTCTAAATCCTTTCTTAGATTTTTAGGAATTTTCTGAGGATTTTTCAGGTGATTTTTACCCTTGGGGGACAACCGTTCAGGACACGGGGTTGACTCGAGTAAATGCGCATGTGAGGCATTTGCTGGCGCATGAGTTTGGCCACTCTTGGTATCTCGGGGAGAGGGTGGTCTGAAAGATTACTGAGGGATATTAGGGAATGGATATCTTCGGGGACTTCCTATATTCGGGACGCAATTCTTGTTCCCTCTTTCTTGGTGTCGTCTTCCTCATCCAAGGAGGAGTCTGGTTCAGGTAGAGGTGGTGCGTCATCTCGCTGTCGGGGAAAGAGAGCGCATCGCAAGGGTGAAAGCTCTTAGGGGAAAGGACAAGTTAGAGAGAGAGAATACGGGTTCGAGCTAAGTCCCATTTTTTTCCTACAAAATGATGTAACATAGAGAAATATCTATGCAATGATTTTTTTTTTATTATCCTTTGTTAGTGATGAATGAATGCATGTATATGCGCTTTTTACTTTGCTACTGAGATCGTAAAAAGAAATATTTTTGGGATTTTGAAACAAAGTTTTATTCAAAACGAGAATTTATATAAAGATGAAAAGGGGAATTTTGAAATTCTGTTGAGAATATCAATTTATTTTGAGTTTTTTGAATTTTGACAAAAGAGGAAAAAGGAAAATTTCCAAAAGTAGGGGGTTGCCAATCGACAAGCACCTTGTCTTGCCTATTGTCAAGTTAGTCCAGTCCCACTAATTTAAATCTTTGATTGGTACCCTCTTCAGCCTTTTGTACCTTATGGGGTAGGATTTCCTCTAATTTGACTTTCTGAGGGGTAGCCCCGCTATGCTATTCATGTGGTTGTCTGAAAGATTTTGCCTGGTGACTCCTTCGGAATACCCTTTATCGGTTGTACCCAACTTATTTTTGCGCTATCTCATCAGTGTTGGCCTGGATATTGAGAGTTGGTAGAACTGGTTTGTGTAACATGGAGCTCTAAATTTGTACTAGTCAGTACCTTGGTTGGGATAGTTGCTGCCTATTGTGGAACTAGGAGGATACCCGTATGTTCGGCTGGTTGGTCTCAGACATATCTCTTTTTATTTCCCTTGGCGGATTCTGAGCCAGTTTGGCTGGGAGAAAATTGTGCCACCTCGACACTAGACTTCTTTCCGGTAGAAGATTTGACGGAGCGTTTGCACATGCGGCTTGGCTCTTTGTGGGAGAGTTGACGTCCATCGACCCATCCCTCTCAGTTTATTGGGAGGTTTTAGCACATCCCTTGGGATTATATGAAGTGGTTATGGTGGAGAGTAGTTAGAAAGATGTTGGTAGTGGAGACTGGGCAAAGGTGGCTTGCCTTATCTGATACCATGGAGGGAGGTGTGGTGGTTTTTTCAAGGTTGGTTCGAGCTTATCGGTCCTTGGAGGGTATTTATAGCTCCACGGGTAGGACTGCTTCCATGTCATAGACTAGAGAGTACCCAATAGAGGTTTGGATTGAGGTTCGGTAGCCCCAGAAGGCGTATGGGATTCGATCAGCCCAATCTCAAAAACTTTTGGTCATCTTGCTTATAATGGCTTTGAGGTTCTTATTAGCGGCTTTGACTGCACCATTGGTTTGAGGTCGATAGGGAGAAGATTTGTGTCTCTCAATCCCATACTCTTTGACCACGTCTGTGACTTTTGCCTCGAAATGTAATCCGTTATCTAACACTAGCTTTTACAAGACCCCATATCGACAGATGATGTTTTTCTTAATGAATTTGGCCACTTTCTTCGCGTTCAGGACTACGTATGAATCGGCTTCGACCCATTTAGTGAATTAATCAATGGGAACCAGGATGAACTCATGCCCGTTAGAGGCCTTGGGTGTAACCTTCCCTATGATGTCGATGCCTCAAGTAGAGAACGGCCAGGGAGAAGTCATGTTGTATAATTCTCGTGGAGGCAAGTATTGAAGGTTGGAGAACTCTTAACATTTGAGGCATTTTCGAACATAGGCGATGCAATCCTGGATCATAGTGTCCTAGTAATAGCCTTGTCATATGATATTCTTGGCAAGCATGTGATCGTTCATGTGGGGTTCACATTCCTTGCCGTGGATTCATTGCATCACCTCTTCAATATTAGCCCCTGTGATGCAGTGTAGATGGGTTCCATCGAAATTTATTCTGAACATTCCTTTGTGACAGATGATGTATTGGGCAGCCAGCCTTCAGAGGGTTGCCCGATCTTTTTTATTGGAACCCTCGGGATACTTACCATGCCTGAGGAGGTGCCAAATATCATAAAAATACCAACAGTTGGCTAGCTCGAGATATTCTTTGGTGATGAGCTCAATGTGGTGGCAGTGGGTTTCTTTATCTTGCTTTTGGACTAGGAAGGGGGCCATTGTTATTCCTTCGGGCATGTCGACTATGGAGTCCAGGGTAGCAAGGGCATCGGATAGGTTATTCTTTGGTCGAGGTAGGTAGTGGAAGGTGATGTCTTGTAATTGGGAGGCTAGTTCTTCTATGTGGGAATGGAAGGGTTGAAGTTTCTCGTCCTTGACTTTCAATTTTCTGAGCACTTGACCAGTGATGACAACAGAATCCCCGTATACATCTAGGAATTTAATACCTTTCTTAATAGAAACTTTGAGGCCTACCGTACATGCCTCATATTCAGTTATGTTATTGGTGCAGGAGAAATCCAATTTGATGGTGATGGGATTGTGGGAGTCATCTGGGGTGATCAAAAGTATCCCAATGCCATACCCCTTTTTGTTGGACGTGCCATTAAAGAACATTTGTCATCGAATGTCATCTTGAGCAGCATCGAAGATGTTTTCATCTGGGAATTCGCATATCCAGTCATCAGCTTCTTTCATAGGGTAATCAACGAGGTAGTCAGAGATGGCTCTTCCTTTCATGGCTTTTTGTGTGACGTACACAATATCAAACTCAACTAAGAGCATCAACCATCGAGTCATTCAGTTAGATAAGGAGGGTTTATCAATCAGGTACTTGATGGGTTCCATTGGGGATACAAGTTTAATGGGGAAGGCGAGCATGTTGTGTCGCAACTTTAGGGTGACCTGAATAAGCGCGACGCATGCTTTTTTCAAAGTGGTACAGTTGACTTCGTACTTGGCCAATTTGCGACTGACTTAATAGATGGCTCTTTCTTTGTTTGAATGTTCAAGGTATTGGTCTAGCAAAGCCAGAGATGCAGTGTCGATTATGGTTAGGTATAGGAGTAAAGGGAGACCAGGCTGTGGTGGCATGAGTATCGGAGGTTGAGTCAGGTATTGTTTGATTCGATCGAAGGCTTCTTGGTAAGCCTCATTCCAAACATTAGTTGAATCCTTTAGGAGGAGTTTAAAAATTAGTTATCAGATAAGGGTGAGTTGGCTGATGAACCAACTGATGTATTGCAATTTCCCAAGGAAACCTCATACTTATTTCTTCATTTAGGGAGGCATCATATCAAGTATGGATTTTATCTTGGCAGGATCTACTTCTATCCCTTTCTCACTGACCATGAATCCCAAGAGTTTTCCCTTTGTAACGACGAGGACACATTTCTGTGGATTGAGTCTCATCTGATACCATTGCAATCGTTCGAAGAACTTTTGGAGAGGGGGAACATGACCTTCTCTAGTTTTGTATTTGATAATCATATCATCCACATACACCTCAACTTCTTTGTGAATTAGATCGTGCAGGATGATTGTGGTAGCCCTATAATAGGTAGCCTCGACATTCTTGAGAGCAAATGGCATAACAGTGTATCAAAAGGTTCCCCGTGGGGTGATGAACGCGGTTTTTTCTTAATGATCTGGGTGTATTTTGATTTGGTTGTAACCAAAAAATCCGTCAATAAATGACTTGAGAGCATGAATGGCCGTGTTGTCCACGATCATGTCAATATTGGGTAGCGGGTAATCATCCTTTGGAGAGGCTTTGTTCAAGTCCCGATAGTCTACGAACATCCGTACTTTCCCTCTTGATTTCGGTACAAGTAATATGTTGGCTAGCCATATGGGATATTCGATCACACGAATGAAACCCACGTTCAGCTATTTGACCACTTCTTCTTTGACCTTGAGCAACCATTCAGTGCGGAGCTTTCTCAACTTTTGTTTAACTGGATTGTAATCTGGAAGAGTTGGGATCTCATATTGAGCTATTTTATGACAAATACCGGGCATATCATTATAGGAGCATGCGAACACATCCACGGTTTCCTTCAATAATTCTTTGAGTTGTGCACGCTCATGGTCGTCGAGGGTAGCCCCTATCCTAATATCGCGCAATTGGCTACTATAACTGAGGTTAATAATTATAGTTCCTTATTCATTAATTTTAATGTGGTTATCTTGTTTGTTATTAACCTTATTTAGATCAGTTAAGAATTGTTCATTTACAAAATCATCATCATTAAAAGTTTGATTAGAATCTAAACAATTGATGTAAGGCACAACAAGATACTCAAAATCTTCGTTTATTTCATTGATAGGAAAAACATTATTGAGAACCTCATCAAAGGAGGTCTCTATTACATTTGAGTAAGGATAGACAACATAAGAAGAAATGGGGTAATCATTCGGGTTAGGTGAGATTTCAACAGGTAAAACTGACGCAACATGGCAGTTGAGGAGAGGTGTATCATCAACTTTAATCAGTTGGGGGTGGATCCAATAATGTAATGCCTGAATGAACCATGAAGAGTGTCATCCCCAGTGTCTCTAAGTCAAACGAATCCTCAGAGTCACTTCCCTCGAAATTTTTCATATCTATGATGAGCAGTTGTATATGGTGTTGGGAACTTTAGGCCCATGGGTAACTGTCTTGGAAAAAGATCTCCATTCTGGATTTCATCTTTTTGTCGTTATAATCATACCATGGCTCCGGAAAGCCGCAAAAGGGAAAATCCTCGCCCTCTTTGATGAATCGCCCATTCAAGGAGTAACCAAAGATGGTCTGGACGTAGTCTAGTCTTCTCTTTGGCCGAGATTGGCGGATCATTCTGGGCTCTTTTTTTGATGGTTAATACCCCAAACCACACGGAGGGAAAGATTTCTTCAGTTCAATGGGATCAATTATCCCTTGTTGTCTTTGTCCTAGCCCCAGTCTGGGCATGAAGTGCATGTTTCTGAACATCT
This sequence comes from Sambucus nigra, assembly GCA_949130495.1. Lineage (NCBI taxonomy): Eukaryota > Viridiplantae > Streptophyta > Magnoliopsida > Dipsacales > Adoxaceae > Sambucus > Sambucus nigra. The sequence goes on from OX422216.1 coordinate 332,751,270, forward strand.
AAATCACATTGATGTTTACATGAGGGCCGTATTCTAGACAAACCCTTTCTTTGAAATTGTTTTCTGCCAGGAGTAGGAGTGTCTCAACTCAGAATACTGATAGGATCATATCATTTGACCCGTGCTGTATCTCAAGGATTGGACTAATTGTACTTGCAACGATGCATGCTTGGGTAAGGAGGGATAGTGCCTGATCAACGAGGCTAACAGGGTGTATGAGGAAATATTGGCAAGTTTGGGGAGGTTTGGGAGAGTGTATGGATGTGATTTGAGTCGGGGGATCAAATTCTGGGTTAATTTCTAGGAAAATAGCATTGGTATGATTTGGGAGTGGGTTGTGAGTAGTGTTTGGATTAGGATTGGCTAGTGGGGAAATGATACCCCGATCAATTAGACCTTGGATTATGTTTCGAAGGGGAAATCATTGGTCGGTGGTATGACCGGTGATTTGGTGAAAGGCGAAATGGACATCTGCCTTAAAGTTTCTTGGAAGTGGATTTGGAAATGGATGGGGATCCATGGATTTGATGAGATTTCGGCTTAACAGGGCTTGATAAACTTTGGAGAGGGGAGCATGGAGCTCGGTGTATTCCTTTTGGCCTGGGACAGGGAGGATTTCTAGTACCAACGAAGTGGTTGGTTGAGAGATGTTGTTGATGGTTGAGACTGCAGCACTGACATGTTTGTCATATTTTCTGGGAGTGAACTGTCCTGACACTTTCTTTGGTTCAACCTCTGTTTTAGCTATACCTTCCTCGATTTCTACTCCTGCTTCTCTGAGAGCTTGTAAGTGGGGATAGTATTGGCCTCCCATGGTTGCTCGGACATGGATCAAGAAATGCTTCTTCACTATGTTGACTTATTCTTCCTCAGATGGACGATTGGTCATAGTGGCTGTCTTTTCCCTCCATCGGGCTATGAAGTTACTGACTTATTCTCTAGAGTTCTATTTGAGAAGCTCTAAATCACGGTGGGTGACCTCAAGCACTTCGTTATATTTGTACTGCGACATGAATTCTCGGGCTACATCCTCCCAGGTACAGATTTTGGAATCCTCGAGAGACAAAAACCATCGAAGAGCGCTATCCTTCAAAGTTTGATAAAATAATTGGGCAATCACTTCTTTAGAAGTCCCAAGGAGAGTCATAGCAGGGTGATAACTGTGAATATGGACAATTGGGTGTCCACTTCCTTCGAATTTCTCGATATTCGGCATCTTAAACTTCTTGAGTAACCTTGCCTTAGGAGAAGGAGACACGTGGGTGTAGTCCATGTAATTTTTGGAGAGGTCAAACTTCTTAGTCAACATCTTGAGATCTTATTTGACCTTGTTCAACTCTTCCTCTTTCGGATCAATGTCACAGGCAAGTTAGCCGCAGGATGGACAAGGTTTGGCATAGGAAGCTGGGTAGGAGGCGACCCATTAACAGGAGGGACACGTGAAGCGTGATGATATTCTTCGGGAACCCAGATAGGCTCGGATGGACCCATAGTACGAGGGAATACGACCTCGGGCTCTTGGGGAACATGAACTTGGTTTCGTTGCATCTCTCGAACTTCAGTTTGAAGGTTGTCAATCTTGGACACGAGCTGAGCTAAGACTGCAGTCAGATCTAGCTGTACAACTAGTACTTGATCTATGTTCTCCATGGAAAATGGATGGATACCGGACTCGGAAGAAGTAGCAAGGAACGGACGGAGCTCCGGGGTGATTTGACTGCAGACCGAAGCCAATAAGGAGCCGGGCCAAGGGCGTGTGATTGACCTAAGAAGGCGCAAAATGGGATTTATTTTGAGAAAAAGAAGGAAATATTTTTGACATTTTTTGTTTCTTTTTAGAGATCGAAGGGCAAAATATTTTTGGATTTTTGATAAAGAAGAGAGAAATGTTTTCGGATTTTTGATAAAGAAAGGAAACAATGTTTTTGGATTTTTTATAAAGAAGGAAAAAATGTTTTTGAAAGACGGGTCTCAGCATGATTATTTTTATTATTATTATTATTATTATTATTATTATTATTATTATTATTATTATTATTATTATTATTATTATTATTATTATTATTATTATTATTATTATTATTATTATGTTATCACTTGTATTAAATTTTCCTAAATGAAAAATGAAATGTCGGACGGGACCCGAGCCTGGAAAAGTTGGGTTTGTAACATATGCAAAGCTATGAATGGACTTGTAACCAGGCTCACGGGTAGGGTCCCATTTTAAAGATGCGCGAAAATTTGGTCGGCAGGTCGACCCAGAAGTTTGACCGAGTTTCGGGTCGAAACCGACAATCTAATATGTATTTCCTATTGACACTTATATGCGGGTATACAGTTTGGTTGGGTGAATCGAAAAAGGTTCCCCCCTTCGGCGTGGCTTCCACGATATACGTCTTACTTTTGATGGCAATCGGTACGTGTGGACAAGCCATTTGATATACCTGAGTGTACGTGAATTACCTCACTATATACCTTGTGGGGACGGTACGTGTAAGAGTGAATTTGATATACTCGACATACGTGAACGAGTTCATTGCGATATACCTCCCGTCATGACTTCGGTCAAGTGGTACGATGCAGGGGAGCCGTTTGATATACGTCAAAGGTACTCGACTAATGGAAGGTGAAAGTCATATAGCTTAGGCTAACTGCGCCCTGCCGGACGAGCGCCCATCACGAAGTGACCCTCTAGTTACTGGATAAAATTTGGTCAATCACAATGCTCTTTGGTGATATCGTGTAAATCATGAATGATTCTCTTATTAATATCTTATAAAATTATCTTTCTTGATCTTGCCCAACAGGGAGCAAAGTATGAGTACCAATGGTATACCAAGTATGGGTGATGCATGAAACACGAGGATATATGTGATCCTAGATGCACGTGGTGTGAAGTGTACCTGAAGAATTTTCTATAAGTGTGTGAATAGAAGCATAAGCATGAGGTACACATGAATAGTAAAAGGGGAACATGCAAAATAGGGAAAATATAAGCAAATACAACACCCATGTAAATAGAGTCTAGACCTCAAAATAAATATTCCCCAGCGCAGTCGCCACTGTGGCCATCCCCGATCCCTACGACGGGAGAGGATCCTTGGTCCCGCACGTCCCTCTCGGGAGCACTACGGCCGACGTCGTTGATGAGGTGGAAAATGTAAAGAGATGGAGTCGCCAGTCTATTTTACTCAAAACAGACAAAAGAAAAGGGAGTCGTCCCGAAAGACAACATCTAAAGACATACTGATATATATGAAGCCAAAATGATTCGAAAAGGGTCCGGAGGCTAAGTTACGAAATGTGAAGGTGTTAGGCACCCATTCTGCCCTTACGATCTCTCACGCGTTGTTGCTATTTTCCTTTATTTCCCCGTGATGTGTATGCATGTGTATACGTAGCAGAGATAGGAATCATCGACGTGTATCATGGAAGAGATAAAGCGAGTCATCCATATGAATATTCCTAAAAAACAATATTAGAAAATAGGATTTATGTGATTATCCTAGCGTCGATCATTATAAGGGAATGATAACGCATGTGGAATAATACGCCACTAAGAACAAATATATGTATATGTAAATACATAGAATCTAAGAGAGTTAAGTTTAAATAACGTGGAAAAAGTAGGAATAGCACTTGAGTCTCAGGCTTTACCTCCTAGACGCCTACGTAGCCTATAGAGGCATCAAAGTCCACGTACTTCGTATGCAAAATGAGGGGTGGCATTTATCCCATGAATCCAATCAAGAACTTCTCTTATTTGTGTGTGTGTGTAAGAAAGTGTTTTAGTTGTGAGAAAAGTGTGAGAAGAGTGAGAGAATTCCCATTTGGAATTTATGAGCAAATCCTCTTTTTTGTTATTTTTTTTTGGGGTTTATTTATATGAAAATAAGAGATGTAAATTAAAACTAAATAAAACGTATATTAGGATATGTGAGATAAGAGAATAAAAGTGTTAAGTAATAAAACAAGTTAATGCGAATTTAAGGAAATTTAAGGAGAGAGTTGAGAAAGTTGGACCTTCTTGAAGATCTTGAGCTTGATCTTGGATGTTGGAGAGCAGCCCTTGCACTTGGGTGATGATGGAGGGTACTTAATTCACTAAGTTTTATGAAGAAGGTGATGGAAGGTGAAGGTTGGGAAAGGATTTGGATGTGGAAATCACGCTAACTTCGAGAGGGGGTTTTTGAACTTGCTGAGAGTGATGGATATATGATTTTCCCCTTTCTTGAATGAGGTTAGGACCTACTTTTTATAGTACTAGATCACTGTCGATCGGTATAGCCTTGGTCCTGCCAATCGACAGGTGTGTTTAGGCACACTACTGATAGGCAGGGTTTGGAACCTACCGTTTGGCACTGTCTTTTAGGTTCCTTCGAAAAATTAGTCGTAGAGTGCAAACCGTTGATCCGAATCACGCACGGGGTGAACCATAGGAAATGTATTTCAGAGACCTTCGAAAGTCCTTTGGACTGCTCCTGGGTCCGGGAGTTGACTTTGGGTTAAATATGGCTCGGAAGCGTTCGTTGGTCTTTTGGAGGAGGAAATTTCGGACGCAAACGGATCGTTCGTCCGCATGGTAAGTCAGAATCGCGCACTAGGCAGGCCGTTAGAAAGTTTAGGAGATGTACTTCGACATTCCAAAGAGTTTGACCTAGTTCAGGGAGTTGACTTTGGTCAACTGGAGTTTGGAAGCATTCAATGACCTTTCGAAGTAAAATGGATCATTCGTCCGTATCCTAAGTCCGAATTGTGCACGGGATGGACCACTGGAAAGGGGATTCAGTTCCCTTCGAAGATGCATTCAGTCTCGGTTGAGCTGAAGAGTTGACTTTTTCCAAATAGAGCATGGGAGCGTCCGATGACCTCATGATCGAGTTTCGAGGGAAAACGGGTCGTTCGTGCGCACCGTAAGTCAGAATTATGCACGGGATGGACCGTTGGAAGGGGGATTCAGTTCCCTTTAAATATTCATTCAGTCTCCTTCGAGCTGAAGAGTTTGAATTTTGGTCAAATGGAGCCTGGGAGTGCCCGATGGCCTTTAGGTCAGTACTCGGGGTATGACCTGGGTTTGCAATAGTGAAGGGAGGTGCTCGGAACCTAAGGATAGGTTGGGGGGGGGGGGGGGTATTAGAATGGGGTGTCTACATATCTAATTTTCAAGAGTTGTAGGTGTGTTGAATTTAATTTTCTAAAAGGTTATTATTAAAATTACATTTGTGACGAGAGTTGATTTGAATTTTGATACTAACTTGGGAGGATTAATTTGAATGAATTAATTAATAAGATTAACTAGAATATATGGTGTCATCCTATCTCTTGTTAGTCCTCACATTTATTTATCTCACTTTATCTCTAATTTTAGTGTTTGATTTTTTTAATCATTTTTAGTCATTTAGTTTAGTTATTTCACCACCCCTTGAAAGTTTTAATATTAAAAAAATCATAAAAAAATCGAAAACAAAGGAAAAAAGTAAAAACTAATAAAGTAAGAAAAAATAGAAAAATGAATTACATGACTTTTCTTGTTTTTCACTCCTTAGAGTTGGATTGACATCCTTACTTACCTCTATATGAGTTCATGTAATATATTTTTGTGGGTAAATCAAAGGAGTTTATTAGCTTGGATTTTTACAACAACGACTCAACACATAAAAAGTGCAAGCTATCATGTAACCAAGTCAATTTTAAAAATCAGGTGTTGGATGAGGACACTATCACTTTCGATAATTTTATTTTGCACCTCTTAGAATGTTTGCCTCTTTTGGGGTTTCTTTATTATTGTAGCAATTTTTTGCCAACTAAACCCTACTTTTAAACTCGATGTGAGTGTATTGTGCTAAATTTCTGCAATAATAAGTTTGATGAGAAAAAAAGGCCACTTTCGATAAGTAACTTTGGTATCTCTTAGGGGTTTTTCGTGCTCCTTTTTATGCATCTTAGTTGTTGATTTAAGATTTACCTTACCAATGCACATTTTTAATCTTAATAGAACATTTACTTTCTAATTTCTGAAACCATGTGACCAATGATGACATGGTCACTTCCTACAGGATACTTTGGTACCTCTTGGGTAGTTTGTGCTTATTTTTAGGACACTAAATTTCTATTTTGAGTTTTCTCCTCTAAAATATCATTGCTAGCCTTAAAACAAGCCTATACTAATCAATTTTGGAAGTCGATAGTCCGGTTAAAACACAATCACTTCCTCAAGTTACTTAGATACCGTTGGGGCTACTTTGGCCTCTTTTCGACCCACTTCATTACTGTTTGACTTTCAACCCCAAAGATAACTTATAATCCTAAAATGATCATTTCGAGAGTCTCGTGAGAAGACATACAGTTCATACAAGTTGCCTTTGTACCTCTTGGGGTGTCCGTGATTCTCCATGGTCCACTCAATTGATGTTTTGAGTTTTCACTCCCTAAAGTTCAACAACTGGAAATTCGATTAGGAAATAACCACTTCACAAAGTTTTTTTTACATATTAGGGTCTCCATGCCTCTTTTATCACTTTAATGTTGTTTTTAGTTTCAAACTCCCAACACTCATTTTAACCCCAAAACAAGCGTATACTAGTCAGTTTCAAAAATTGGATGTCCGATGATGACATAATTGATTAGGCATAAATTCTAACCAATTTATCCCTTTAATTTAATTACTTTTAGCACCTCGAATAACATAATCGATTTGACTTTATCTCATAATATTGCTACTGACTTATCCTAACGAGTACACCGAGTTTCTGGTATTTCGTATTGATTTTACATGTATTTGATGTCAATTAAAGAAAGAAAGAAACCGAAAGAATCAAGAACATAAAGAAGGAAAGTCCAAAGGGTGAAAGTGTAATTTCTACTCGAAATTCGGATGAGGCACCTAAAGAGAAGTTGAAGATATCAAGTTCATGAGCACATAGGAAGAAACGGAACCTCAATAGGAGTCCTGGTGTGAAAGTTATGAGCAGTCAAAGTCTGAAGGAAAAAAGTCAAAGGAAGCCCGGACCGATTCGGGCCGGACCAGTCCACATTGCCAATTTCAAGAGAACCCCGGACCAAAGACAAAGCAAAGGTGAAAGAAAATAAAAGAACCGATCCGCAGCAGATCGATCCGCCCAAGAATTAAAAGAACTGATCCGAATTCCAGGCAGACCGAACCGTAGGAGGGCCACATCGGTCCAATTGTCGAGTTTTAATTTTCTGAACTTCCTCTAATAGAGAGTCCTAGTGAAGCTAAAACTCTTGGAGTTTTGTAGGGTATAAAAACCCTTTTTATTATCATTCTTAGTACGGAGAATTTAGTTAATTTTCAATTCTTTTCAGAAAAACCCTAGTTACGAGATAGTTTATAAATTTAATTCCAAGATTGAAGATTGTTCAGATTTCAGTGATTAAAAGTAATTATAGTTAATGCTTTGTGTTCTTTGGTAAGAGTAGTGAGTAATTTCCTCTGTTTAATTTCCCGTTTACATCATTCTACAAATTTCCCTTAGTTTAATCATGATTTCCTGCAATTCAAAAATCGTTTTCATTACTTTCATCATGGTAGGCTAGACTTTTAAAGGTCGAGATGCATGAACCCAACCTGATGTGGTAGTTGTATTTACATAAAATTAATCCTCTAAATTTAAGGGTTTGATTACGACCGTATTGCATAGAAACACGATAATTGTAGATCTTTAGATCTCGTTTGCTTCCGGGTAACTGGGATGCTTTAGAATGCAATTCGAGTGTAACTTTTGTAATACTGATGTACTCGTCCTATGATTAAGTATGATACGGGGTTGAACCTCATATACATAATTCTTGGGAGTACTAAATTCTGCGTCTAATTAATTAATTAAATTTACGATAAGTTTTATACCTTCAATACACTAGGGTTGGGGGATTGTATTCCCGTCCTGTTATTTCATCATATAGTTTACAGAATCAAGTCAATTATCATCGGTAATTTAGACTAGTTGCATTTCTTTCATACTTTCGTGCATTAAATAATTATTTTCAAATTTTCATTTAGTTGTAGTAAATTCTCATACCAATCATCTTTTTCTTTTTCTTTAGAGTCAGAGTTATGATTCCTTTATCTGTCCAACGTCGTCACAACTCTATTGTCCTATTTCCCCGTGGATACGATCCCGACTTACCGGGTTTATTACTAACGCGATAGGCTTGCACTTGAGCCTAGAGAGTATGCACTTCTGAGACACATTCTTAGTCGCGTCAAGTTTTTGGCGTCATTTCCGGGGAAATATGTAGACTTAGGATTAGATCGAGTCAATATCAAACTTTGACCAAAAATTTCAAAAAAATCCAAAAACATAAAAAAAAATTCAAAAAGCACAAAAAGATTCATCATCATCTCTCATAAACTGTTAACGAAAAATTTTGAACTCACTCCAACTCCTCATAATACTCCAACCCACATTCACGAAAACTCGATTGTTGAGTACGATCCTGATAGCCCTCACACTCCAAACGCTCCACAGTTCTGGGTTCCACCTCCCACACCGTCACACTCAATCTCAAACAACACACCGTTTTCCTTCTTAGGACACACCTCAGAGAGCACTCCAAGAATACCAAGTGAGGATACCTAATATTTGAGAGAGAGAGAGAGATATGTCACAACACGATAGTGCAACTGCCGATGAGGGAGAGGCCCCGTACCGCCCTTTGAGAGACGTCTGATATCCCGAGCGCACCATCACTCCGGGATGCATTTTACTCTCATACAATGTGGGAAAATTTCTCTTTAGGAATGGGATGATCCAGATACTTCCCACTTACCATGGAATGGATTCCGAAAAACCATATGCCCACATTATAGAATTTGAGGAGGCGTGCGAGACTCTTAGTGATCAAACTTGCACAAAATATGTGCTCCGCCTCAAAATCTTCCCATTCTCTCTTAAGGATAAGGCTATGGCCTGGCTATGGTCTTTACCACCAAATTCGATTTCATCATGGAACGAATTACACTCCAAATTTCTCAAGAAGTTCTTTCCTACACATCAAACGAATTCCATCAAGGGTCAAATTCAAACATTCGGACAATTAAAAAATGAGTCATTCAAAAATGCTACGAGCGTTTCAATGAGTTAATTGCCTCGTGTCCCCATTATGGTTTTGATAAAACGCAAGTCATTTCCTTTATCCATAATGGGCTGAACATTAACTCCAAGCAACTCATTGAGACCATGGGTAGTGTTGTCGACTTAGACGCCCACGATGCCGAGCTTCACCTGAGGTATGTCGCCGAGACTACCCAATCCTGGGATATATCTGACCCTAATACACAAAATTGAAATCGTCAAGTGACCACCACTCCATCGGCGTCTGACCTATTTTATGTAGAAAGGAATTATATAGCAGACAATCGACTCGATATGCTTTAAGAAAGGATTGTGAGACCTACATGAGGAATATAGAAGAAGACCAACTGGATCCATCCCAAACCCCATCAAGAAGGTGTGTACGATTTCTGAGGCGATTCATTCAACTGAGGAATGCCCGACTATACCCGCTTACAAAGTGATGCTTCAAGAGCAAGTCAGTGGCATATGATGCTTTAAGGGTAATTTTGGTGCCCCGCATGGGAATTCTTACAACCATTCATGGAAAAACCACCCTAGTTTTAGCTTTGGGAAACAACATGCTGCGACGATTCCTAATTCACATGCTGCCCTTCCTCCACCACCGCATTTTCAACAAGCTCCACACATGCAAGGACATGTGCAAGCACCACTACCTCAAGGAGCATACATCCCTCCACCGTGGAGAAGTCTCGAGGATACGATCAACCACTTTATTAATACCCAGACTGCAACGAATGCTAGGTATGAGCGCATGATGAACGACATGAATGAGAACATCTCATAGTCGCAATCATCTTTGAGTATCCAAGAGAAAGGAAATTTTCCTGCCCAGGGTCAAAGACCGCCCCAAGGTCAAACTACTGTTAGCTCCACCTCGACAGAATATCAGGACCAATGTCAAGCTGTGACCACTCTTAGTAGTGTGAGAGTCGTTGATTTATCACCTCCCCCACACGATGCAACCAAAGATAAGAAGATTTTACCCGACATGAAAGAGGCCGACGATGTCCCCTTGAATGAGAGTGAGAAAGAGGTCACTAGTGAGCCTGAAGTAGTAGTGAAACCACCCACCACGACATCGTTTCCTCAAAGGTTGATTCCTTCCCATAAAGGAAAGCCATGTGATGAAGTGCTAGACGTGCTAAAGCAAGTAAAGCTGAATTTACCTTTCCTCTATGCATTAAGAAAATTCCAGCTTATGCAAAAGTCATCAAAAACTTGTTGACGGTAAAAAAGAGGATGAAGGTAAAGAAAAATTTCTTTCTAGCACAGAACGTGAGCTCCATCCTACTTAATGATCTCCCACCCAAGTTCAAAGATCCCGATGCACCCACCATTTCCTACATTGTTGGAGAAAATAGAATTGAGAAAGCCTTACTTGATTTTGGAGCAAGTGTCAATATCCTCCCTTAAACCATCTATAGGAAACTTGATTTGGTTGACCTCAAGCCCATAAAGGTCACTCTCTAATTAGTGGATCGAACCGTGAAGATCCTAAGAGGAATAGTTGAGGACGTGATCGTCCAAGTTGACACTTTCTACTTCCCGATAGACTTTGTCATTTGGGACATGGATCCCTCCTTTACCTCAAGCAACCATGTGCCCATCATCCTTGGGTGCCCGTTCTTAGCTACGAATAACACAATCATCAATACTCGGAATGGGAGAATGCAACTCACTTTTGGGAACATGACTTTAGAGACTAACATCTTCCATATCGCCCAATAGATGGGGGAAGAAGATGATATTCATGTGCTGAACCTAATAGATGAGATCGTAGAGGAGTATTTTGAGGAGAATTATTGTGGAGATTCCTTAGGGTCCTGTTTAGTGTCGAGTCACGAGAGTGAGGGGACGTAAACCACATTAGAGAGGGAGGTTGAGGAGTTGAGAGAGTTATTTGATGAGAAAGCATCGGACGAGGACGTGAGAGATGTAAGTTGGGTTTTGAGATTCAAGGAGTTACGACCGAGGGACACACATATGGTTCCCTCCAACAAAAAATTTCCAACCCTCGAATTGAATAAACTCCCCTCCCATATTAAATATGCATACCTAGGAGAATATGATACATTTCCTGTTGTTGTCTCCTCTAGCCTAGATGAAGAGCATGAGGGTAAATTGCTAAAGATTCTAAGGAAGCACCAAAGTGCTTTTGGTTGATGTATCGCTGATTTGAAAGGTATAAGTCCTTTGATTTGCACCCACAAGATCCATCTCAAAGAGGATCTCAAGCTCTTGAGAGAAATGCATAGAAGGCTAAACCCTAATATGAAGAAAGTAGTGAGGACCAAAATAATTAAGCTATTAGATGTCGGCATTATCTACCTAATCTCGGATAGCAAATGGGTGAGACCTATTCAAGTTGTCCCGAATAAGTGGGGCATGACAGTGATTGAGAACGCTAAGGGAGAGTTAGTTCCCCAATGTACCACCACCGGGTGGCACGGTTGCATTGATTACCGGAAACTTAATGCGAGAACTAGGAAAGACCATTTCCCCTTGCCATTTATTGATCAGATGCTTGAGAGAGTAGTGGACCACCCTTATTATTGCTTCCTTGATGGTTATTATGGATATAACCAAATTGAGGTAGATGTACTTGACCAAGAGAAAACAACCTTCACTTGCCCTTTTGGTACGTTTGCCTACAAACGTATACCATTCGGCTTGTGTAGTGCACCCGCGACTTTTCAAAGATCCTTGTTGAGCCTATTTAGTTACATGGTAGAGAGAGGACTTGAAGTGTTCATGGACAATTTCAGCATTTTTGGCACCTCTTTCGATCTTTGTCTTAAAAAATTGGAGAAAGTACTTGCCCGGTGTGTGGAAAAGAACTTAGTGCTGAATTGGGAGAAATGCCACTTCATGGTCACCGAGGGAATAGTTCTTGGCCACATAGTTTCATCCAAGGGGATAGAAGTTGATAGAGCTAAGATAGATGTCATAGCCTATCTACCTCCACCAAAATCGCTCAAAGATGTGCGCTCCTTCTTAGGCCACGCGGGGTTTCATCGAAGGTTCATTAAGGACTTTAGCACCATCGCTAGACCCTTAAGCAACCTACTTATGAAGGACAACCCATTTGAGTGGACGAAATGCTTGTGTCCGCTCCCGTCATGCAAGTTTCAGATTGGTCTTTACCATTCGAACTTATGTGAGATGCTAGCGATTACGCGATAGGGGCTATTTTGGGCCAAAGAAAAGACAAACAGGCTTATGTCATCTACTAAGATAGCCGAACTCTTATCGGACCATAACTCAATTACTCCACTAACGAAAAGGAGTTGCTAGCTGTAGTCTTTGCCCTTGACAAATTTTGATCCTACCTTATCGGTTCTCCCATCACTTGCTTCACCGACCATGTGGCATTAAAATACCTACTTGCAAAGAAAGATGCAAAGCCCACTACACCAAATCTGCCCATTTGTCAAGGTCATTGACCTTGACAAATTCACCTTGTCAAGGTCAATGACCGTGAAATTTCGAGGCGAGACAACTTTTTTTGCATCTTTCTTTGCGAACACACACACCGCACCCCACCCCACCCCACCCCACCCCCTTCCCCCTCCACCACCCCCTCCCTCACCCTGCCCCACCTCGCCCCCCCCCTCCGCCCCACCTCCTGCCCCCCTCCACCACCCCCTCCCCCACCCTACCCCACCCCGCCCCACCCTGCCCCACCCCCCACATACGCACACACATATATATATACACATACACACATAAATATACACACAAATATATATATAAATGGAAGAGAGAGAGAGAGAGAAATTGGACCTGAAAGTAGAGACAGAGAGAGACAGAGAGAGAGAGAGCAGCGTCGAGAGAGAGAGAGAGAGGGAGGGAACGGTGGGAGGGAAAAAATAAGGGGGAAAGGGTTTTTGCTGGAAAAGTTGTCACGGTCGTGTCAAGGTCATTGACCGTGACAAGCCCGTGACAATTAAATTTGTCACGACCTTGTCACGGTCAATGACCATGACAATTAGTTGTCACAGTCGTGTCAAGGTCAATGACCGTGACATAAAACGCGTGTTTTTTTGTCACGGTCAATGACCTTGACAAGGCTGGCCGGCTGAAAGGTGATAATTTTCCCATTTTGGTATAGTGATCGTGCCTCATAAGGTGGATCCTACTCCTACAAGAGTTTAATCTCTCCATTAAAGATAAGAAAGGAGTAGAAATTGTCGTTACCGACCACTTATCACGTCTTTCGTCCGACGTACCTAGTGATCCCATACCCATAGATGAATACTTTCCAGATGAGCAACTCTTTGCTACCTCTTCTTTTCCCTGGTTTGCAGATATAGTGAACAACCTTGTCATGGGTTTATTACTTAGTCGCACATGTTTTTCTATGACAATCCCTTCCTGTTTAAATATTGCACCGACCAAATCATCCGACGATGCATACCGGATGACGAGAACCTAAAATTCATCCAATTATGTCATTCGAAATCTTGTGGAGGCCACTTTTTCACGAAAAAGACAGCCGCTAAAATTCTGCAATGCGGCCTCCACTGGCCCACAATATTCCGGGATGTGAAAGATGCTTGTAAATCTTGCAATAGGTGCCAACGGATGGGAGATATTACCCAACGAGATATAATGCCTCTTACCCCCATACTCGTTATTGAGATCTTCGACTGTTGGGGTATTAACTTCAAGGGCCCTTTCCCCCCATCCTTTAGTTTCCTATAAATCCTTGTCGCGATAGACTACGTTTCTAAATGGGTGGAAGCTGTAGCTACCAAGACAAATGATAACAAAGTGGTGATTAAGTTCCTGCAGGAACACATACTTTCCCGCTTCGGTGCTCCGAAAGCGATAATTAGTGATAATGGCAAACACTTTTGCAAAAGCCCATTCGCGAAGCTCATGAGAAAGTATGGTGTCGTTCCCAAGGTTGGAACGACTTATCACCCAAAAACAAATGGGCAGGCCAAACTAGCGAATCAGTAAATAAAGAACATTATCGAAAAGGCCGTTAATCCTACCCGAAAAGATTGGTCACTTAGATTGAGTGATTCGCTATGGGCCTATCGTACTGCATACAAAAATTAGCTCGGCATGTCCCCTTTTTGCTTTGTGTATGGAAAATCTTGCCATCTTCCCGTGGAATTAGAGCACAAGGAGTATTGGGAAATTAAGGAGTTAAACTATGCCAAGGATAAGGCCGGTGAAGCTCGCAAGCTTCAAATAAATGAGTTAGAAGACATACGCAATGATGCGTATGAAAATGCTGAAATCTTTAAAGAAAGGATGAAACTTTCTCACGATAACATCATTTGACGCAAAGCGTTTCTTCCCGAACAAAAAGTTCTTCTTTATAACTCTTGGCTTCATCTCTTTCTGGGCAAGTTGCGGTCCCGTTCGTTATGAAGAATGTTTTCACTCACGGAGCTGATGAGTTAGATGATTTGAAAGGGGGAAATACATTCAAAGTAAATGGACAATGCCTAAATCCATATCTAGAGGCATGTGTGGAAGAAGTCGACACCGTTTGGTTGTTGGACCCCATTTACGGGGTAGAGTGAGATGCTACAGTAAGGTCATCGCACCCGCGATGCGTATGGGGTGAAGTCTTGTGTATAGTAGATGAGAGTCGTTTGAGTACTGGGAGTCCATAGGATTAGGGTAAAATAAGGTGGGCGCATTCACATGTTTTGGGAAATTGAGTCAAGTTGCATTGACCATAGATATCTAGAGAATTTTGAGCCCAAGATGAGAATTGAAGAAGTTCGAAGAAGAGCGATCGCATTTAAGTTAGGGGAAAAATCAAGCTCAGCCGAAGAACCTGGATCAGTTCCTTTCTTTTTGAGCCGGACCAGTATGCCCTGGACCAGTTCCTTTATTTTAGGGCCGAATCGATCTGGTAATTTAAGAGTTTGAAAATTAAAGGACCAGACCGGTCCGGTCCCCAGGCGGACCAGTCCGCTTTCTGCAGAAATTGAATTCCCCTATTCCCTACGTGCACCCCTTTCTCCCCAATCCCTTCCCTTCCCTCCCAATTCGTTTCCCTATAACCAACCCTTCAATTTCCCTCCCAAATACACTTCCCCTTTCCCTCCAAACCCTTTACCTCCATTTCCTAAACCCTACCCACCCCTCCACTATAAATACCCACCCTTAGCCTCCACTTTTCTTCATACCTTCAACCACATCCCTCATCTCTTCTCTCTCCCTAATTTTCCAGCAAACTCTCCCTGTTATCATGGTACAGTGCCCCGTCTCCGTCAAATACGATTCCACCAAAATTCTCCCCGCCGGCCATGGTGAATTTCGTTCCCGCCAAGAGGAGCGGTGGTGCAATCGGTTCTTTGGTCCGAATCGTAAACTCCACATGCAGCGCGCTGTCCAATGGTCAGGTCTGCCCAATTTCATCACCGCCCTTTTCATGTCTAGGGGTTAGTGCCGATTCCTTAATCAATCGTACGAGGCAGTTTGGGTATTCGAGGTTCGATCTTTCTATGGCTCCCATGTTCGGACGGGTTAATTCGAATCTCAAGCATATGTTGACGGCACTGTCATCCCTTTTTCATTGGCCCTTCTCACGACCAAGTTGGCCGAATATGATGTTCCCAATGTTCAAAATTTCACCTACCCAAGGAATGTCGCACCGGTCGCCAAAGAACTGATTATGGAGCGCATTGCCCCCGATGTTGCATGGACTGGGCAAACTGTCGCTGTTGGACGTCTTAACGAGAAAACACGCCTCACCTTCCAAATAGTGTGGGCAAACATTTTACAAACGTCCAACGATTCAGCGGTGCGTCCCCGTCAGGACTCATTGACCTACCATCTCTTCAATCCCAATACTCCCATTAACCTGGCTCGCACCATATATGCTGACATCCTCGTTGCAGCCATGGATGAGAAAGGGGCAACACCACTTCCCTATGCACGTTTGATTACCTCCATCCTCAAGGACGCTGGCATTTAGGCCCCGCTTGATCGTACTCGACTCCCCGGTCCTTTTGGACAGGGAACCCACACGCGGAGTGCCAAATAGCTAGCCATCCTCCGGGCAAGGTGGGGAAGTGATGATGAGGATGATGCTGCCTTGACTGAGGAAGATGAAGATGAAGAGGACGAAGAAGAAGCAGGTGCTGATGTAGAGATGGGTGATATAGGAGCGGATGAAGAGTCAGCCGATGAGGAAGACGACCCTGATTTTGAATGGGCGAGTAGCGACCTCACTAACCGTATGTCGGCCCTTGAGATGAGATTCAACACCTTTTGACCGACTACCGTCGCGATACAAGTATGATGTATCGTTTCCAAGCGGACTTGTATCGGCGCCAAGGGGATCCCAACGAGCCATTGCCATCCTACTTCTATGACCCTTTTGACCCCGATGCGCCCAGCTCTTCACAACCACCACCCCAGTGAAGTTTTATTTGGTTGTGATAGTTTTTAGTTGTTTCCCTTGTCCACATGCTGTATGCGCTTTGCTGTTTTTTGTACCATAGTCCCGTTTTATAAAAATCTACATTTTCTCCATTTGTTTATTTTATTTATCGCACTTCTTATTTTGCCTTAATTAGATTTTAGTCCTTTTTTGCTTGAGGACAATGCAAAAGTCTAAGTTAGGGGGGGGGGGGGGGGTCACAGGTGCGTATTTCTCAAACTTCACAAATTTCCAAAAATCTAAAAAAAAAAAATCATAAAATTTTCAAAAAATCCAAAAATATTTTTGTTCAAAATAAATAAAAATTGGAATTCAAAATTTTCAAAAATATCATTAATAGTCGGATTAAAATCTCAAGTTGTAAAATCCAACATACACAAAGCCGAAATTGACCAAAGATGGAAATTGAGCGAAAAATGACGACTTAACGAATAAGTGTGGAGATTAACAAACCCAGTGAGATTCGAGCCTTTCATCTTTGTCAAAATTATAAATCAATCCGAGTTAATTGTTAACTCAAAGTTCTTTTCAGCACCTAAAAAAGTCATTGAGGATCTCAATCCTTTCATTTTTACCGGTTATGAAAACTGTGTGTGATATTGCGTTGAAAAACATGCCAAAATCGATCTCTAAACCTAATTCATCTCGAGATACATATGATAATGCAATTAGTGATTTGGACAATGAAGTAGGCCATCGTTTGTTACCCAAAAATATTGGCCAGAAAAAGTTGTGAAAAATCATCCATTTTGTAACCCAATTGAGTCGAATAATTTATCCTTTTCGTTTCGTAACCCGAAAAACCCAAATAGCCTGGAATTGTGAAAAATGGAAAAAATCAGAAGTTAAGTCCGGAAAGTGCATAAAAAGGGGCAAGAAAACATAGATATGCTCAACAAAAATAGCAAGAAAAGAAAAAGAAAAGGGAAAAACAAAAAAAATAGAGAAAAAAAAGAGAAAATGAGCAATAGCCCGAAAAAAGTACAAATGGACATCTTAAATGACTTTTCCAATTCCAACCTTCCATACCATGTTCATTTTACCTAATATACCTTAAAACCCGAAAATGTCCTAACCGAGTTCGAATTGCAAAATTGGTTACCGCGTGGATAGCTAATACACAAAAAGATAATAAAAGAGATTAATGCGTGAATAAGAGGCAATGTTTTCGTTTTTAAAACCGTAATCCGTTGATGAGATCCTATCACTATAAAATTTTGGTCTTTCTACTTGTATGCGTGACTTTGCGTCCATTATATTTACTCTTTATATCACGCATACCGAGAGAATAACCATAATCCGAGAGATTCGTTTGTGAGAGCATTCCGTGAGAATTTAAAATCAAAACGAATTTTTGGGTAAGTAACGTAATGATCAATTGGTGGAAATTGGCGATTAAATTTCTGGGTTCGAGCACACGCACTATGAATTGAGACTCTTGAACATGACTTGATGATGACTATTTTCTGGGAAAGTTTGAATTATACAAATTTTGCGTATTTCGAAAGTTCTTTGAGCCGAATTTTGTGGGTATATTCACTGCAAACCCTCACGCGACACAACTCGTCCTACTAGGGTAACCTAGGGGTTTGAGGGCTTGTTGCATACGCTAAATGAAATCGCTTGTTTGCAAAAAAGGTATTCTATCCCAGTAAAATGATTTTCAAGAGTTGAGCCTTTCTAGAATTCTTTTACATTGCTCGGACGCACAAAGTTTTAAGTTAGGAGGTGATGATTAGGCATAAATTCTTCCCAATTTATCCCTTTAATTTAGTTACTTTTAGCACCTCAAACAATGTAATCAATTTAACTTTATCTCATAATCTTCCTACTGACTTATCCTAACGAGTACACCGAGTTTTCAGTATTTCATATTGATTTTACAGGTATTTGATTTCAATTAAAGAAAGAAAGTAACCGGAAGAATCAAGAAAGAAAAGAAGGAAATTCCAAAGGGCAAAAGTGTTATTTCTACCCAGAATTCGTGAGATCAAGAAAGAAAAGAAGGAAAGTCCAAAGGGCAAAAGTCCAAGGGGCAAAAAGGTTTTAGCGACGTAAAATAAATATCACGTGCTTTTTATTTTTGGTATATCAGCTCATAAGAAAAAGTAGGTTTAAATAAATAGAAACTCGCCTAAAAACTGAATTGGTTATTATTTTGTAAATCACCTTGATTTAACAAAGATAATAATTTGGACTGTTAATTGACTTTGAAAATCAAATTCATTTTCATAAAGTTAACAAATTAAGTAAAAGTTTAATTTGGTCCCCTTTGCATCATCCGTATAAACTCGTAGGTTTAAGGGGTTTATTCGGCAATGCAAATGCACATGCAATGTGGTGTCGTGTCCTACCTGACATAAATTCCTATGAGCCATAGAAACTGAAAATTACCTTTTTCTGAGAGGGCGGACTGAATGAGTGCTCATTTGATGTAGATACAAGGAGATATAGACGTTGATATAGGGACACCGCAATCCTAGATTATAAAAAATATTTTGTGAAAAATTCATGTCCAACTAGATGAAGTCCTATATAGCTAAAGCACAGGAAAGCAAACCCTAGGTGAGCTCTATATAGGGACCTTCAATTTGTCCCTCTTTCCGGGGCATATCATTGTTGTTTTATTTTTTCCACCCCAAATCTCACTTATATACCCAAAAATAGATCGTTTACTAGTTAATTTCAAAAATCAAGAGTCCGATAGGAACACAGACAATTTCGAAAAGTTATTTTTGTATCTGTTGGGGTGTTCATGCCTCTCTCTAGACCACTCAATTGATGTTTTAACTTTTCTCCCCTAAAGTCCATTTTAACGACAAAAAAAGCCTATACTGGTCAATTTTGACAACTAGGAGTTTGATTAGAAAAATCCACTCCCACATGTTACTTTTGTGCATCTTGGGGGTGCCCCCTACCTATTACTATGTCACTCTGATGTTGTTTTGTGTTTTTGACCCATAATACTCATTTTTAACCCTGAAACAAGTGCATACTAGTCAATTTCAGAAAACGGTTGTCCGATGAGGACACGATCACTTCTCACAAGTTTATTTTTCACCTCCTAGAATGCTTGTCTTTTTGGGGAAGCATAGTTGTCATAATTATTTTTACCCTTATATTCCAATTTTATCCTTAGTACGAGAGTATATTAGTAAATTTCTGCAATCGAAAGTCCAGTGTGTACAAGGTCACTTATAGTAACTTTGGTACCTCTTGGGGGGGGGGGGGGGGGGTTGTGCATCCTTTTGCATCTCTTAGTTGTTGATTTGACTCCCCCCCCCCCCCCCCCCCCCCCAAACCCAGCAAAGCCTAGTTTTAATCCCTAATAATACATTTACTTTTCAATGTCTAAAATCGAATGCCCTATGATAACATGGTCACATGCCACGAGATACTCTGGTACTTCTCGGGGTGTTTGTGCTTCCTTTTAGGACAATTTTGGAAACTTGGAGTATGATGAAGAAACAATCACTTTTATTACTTTTGGGGATATGCATGCCTCTTGGGGTGTCTGTCACTCTCTATAGACCTTAGTTGTTGTTTTAAGTTTTGACCCCCACCCACCCTAAACTCTACCCCACCCACCCAAAAGGGTCATGTTAACCTTAAAAAAACCGTATTCTAGTTAATTTGAAAAATGGGGTGGTTGACTAGGACGTTTACTTTCCACAAGTTACTTTTCTACCTCTTGTGGGTGTTCATGCCTCTTTTCGACCCACTTGGTTGTTATATTTATTTTTCATCCCTAATGCTCAATATGTTAACCTTAAGATTGCTTACACTTTTCAATTTTCTAAACTTGATTCCAATGGGAACACTCTCAATTTATTTAAAGTTTATATTTATGTTTTAGTGTACTGAAATTGTATCATTATATCCGTGTTGTCAAAAACAATTTCCCATGGGGGGGGGGGGGTGCCAAACCATAACGATGCAAGTATAAAAATACATGAGAAGAAGACAAAGATTTACATGATTTAACCATCGATGGACTACGTCCACGGGGCTTCAATATAATTTCACTATAATATTGAAAGAATTTACATAAGTGTTTTCTTGCCTCTGAGACCCTCTTTCACAATGAGGGGAGTCCCCTTTATATATATTTAAGGGTTACAATTGGATAAGTCCTATCCTCGTAGAGTTTGATTGAAATAAAATAGTGCTCCTCGGTATTCTACTTTATCAACGGCTCTAGTCGACCTTAACTTGTTGGAGTGTAGGGGGGTCACCATCTTAACCAATGTTCTCACCACATGTCACACTATTAATGGAGGTGTATCCCCCCCCCCCCCCTCCCCACACACACACAATAGCCCCACAGGTCGTAGTTCAGCTAAGGATATTTTGAGATGAGTTAAGAGCTGGTTCGTAATTTCTTTAAGCATGTTTAGCCATCAATGTGAACTGAATTGGCATTCTTTAAATTGTCATTCAACCTTTGTATCTTCTTTGGTTCATTCGCTTGGCTTTGGAAGGTCTTAGAGGGATGCTTTACTTGAGTTGAGAGACATAGAACAAGAATCGAGCATGTTAAGTTGTCTACTTACCCTCATGGGACCAGGTCGATCATAGTTCATTCTTCTGATTTATTTTATGGCCCAATTAGAGTGTCCGACCATAGGCCTATAAAGAAATCATGTGTTAAGGATCGCTCGTGCATGCAGTGAGTCTTGGGTATCATCCTCTATTAGGATTTTTTACGGTCTAATTAGAGAGGACGACCACAGACCTGTTAAACACTTAAGCATCGAGGCTCGCTCAAGCGTGCACCTAGTCTAGAATATCACCCTCTATTAGGATTTTGTATGGTTCAATTGGAGAGACCGACCACAGTCCTATTAAGAACTTATGCATCGAGGCCACTCAGGCATGCACCTAGGGTATCACCCTATAATAAAAGTTTATATGGCCCAACTGGAGAGGTCGACCACAAGACTATTAAGCACTCGTGAGACGAGGATTGCTCGAATGCCTATTATTATCTAGGACTTTTTAAACCCCTCGTCATGGGGAAATCAATCTTACGGTGTTTCAACCTGATGTCTAATTTACTGTATTTCTTGACTAATGTTGCAGTGAATTCGTTCATACGTCAACATTGTTATGGAACCCCTAACTGGGGTTATGAAAAGAAGACTTAATAATAAAAATTCCCAAGCATCCATCGGGACTTTTTTGGGAGTCATGTTGACCATTTGTTGGGTTCTGAAATAAGACAATTCAATGATTATCATGCTCGATCATCCATCAGGGCTAACATAGGAAGATTAGATAATGATGGTGCCAGACCATCCATCATGACTTTGTTGTAATATAATGTTGATTATATAGAGCAACTAAGGCAATAATATCAAATAAGAATCATTACCGATCATCTAAACTGAATTGCAACAGTAAATATAATGTTGACTAACTAATCAACACGCAGTCATTAGCCGAGGTTGAATAAAATAAGAATGGTAATTCCCAACTGTCCATTGGGGATAAATTGCGATGATCACATGGTATAAATTGCATCGAATATCCATCAAAGAGAATGAGAAATCCAGAGATATAATGAAAGTGCTAACCATTTTTCGGGGCATTTCCGAAGAAAATAAATAATGCATAAGCATCTGTCAAGGCAAATGTTGAAAGGACCGAGTAGATATTTCAAATGATCCTGCATTTTTAGAGAAAATGAGATTTCCAAACCATTCATTAAAGTTGAATAGAAACAATAAATGTAATGTCAATCAACAATCGACTATACTGACCATTTATCGGGACACTGAATATAGATAAGGATAATCCTAACCAACCATCCGTTGGGGATAAAATATAACTTGTGTAGAAGATATCTTCTAGACTAAATATATGACTATAAATATTTTGCTGATAATCTCCCTAGATGAATATTGAATATGACTGACCATCCTTCAGGTTAAGAATCATAGAGTCAGATAATCAATAATGAAGTTGAAAAAAATCAAGGCTCGAGCATTTATAGATTATAACAATAATATTGCCCAACCATTCAGTGCGTCTAAAGTATTGTAGCGTGTTCGACCATCCGTTGGAGCATTGTTAAGATAAATGGTGCCTGGGCATACGTCGAGGAAATATTGTACCGGACTGAGTAGATATTGCGAGCGACACGTGCTCGAGCATCTATCGGAGTATTAATAAGTTTTTCAGGAACTCAATATTATGGCCGAGCATCCGTCGGGACTGAATCTTGTACTTGAAGAATTTAATAAGTTTCCCAACCATTCGATGATGCTAAATTAAATAGAAATTATCATGAGATTGATTTATGAAGCCAAATAATATATGATATGTATTCATTCGACTATCGGGAAATGAAAATTTCAAAATACAACGCAATAAATTTTATGCCGAATATGTATCAAATGAGAAGATTATTGCCGAATATATACCATATGTAAGACATAGGGTCTAGCTTAGAATTTATACAAGATTATTTGAAATTCAAAGAAAATACTAAAACACAAGTTGGTTTTAAAAATCTATTTCCACATAAAGCTATGTAGTATGAAAAAAATATATAGTTGTTTAAGATTTATTGTAAACTGAAAGCCTTAAACAACAAATGTTGATTTGACAAAGTCAAAGGGGTTTAAAACCCATCGTGCCCCAAGTGGACTCATGCCCCTAGAGAGATTTCAATTGTGTTTATTCTCATCTTTCCTCTGATCAATGATGATGGTCTAGAGATGATCTTCCTCCAGACTCGTCGTTATAGCACAGTGGTCGTCGACCTATAAAGAGTAGTCCAACGACCTCATTCTTCTTCTTCGATCGGCATGGCCAATAGGGATATCAGAAGAGAGATGAAGATTATTTTTTGTCCATAATTTCTAGGTCACCGAGATCGAGTAAGTCAACATGAGGGATCAAAGTTAGGAGGTCGGTGGACTATAAACTCATAAGGAAGCAAACTGCAAAATAGGTCGGTGGAGACGAGATGTGAGTAATCTATAAACCTTAAGATCATTGGTATGAGTGGACAAAGACAAGTTTGGTTATTCTTGGATCAAAGTTTTCAACTATAAATCTGAACAAGTCGGTGAAACAACCGGTGATTGTAGGATACGGTCTAGATATTTTAGTTGTTCAATCTCTAGCAATCAAGGTTGATTTTGAGCTTGCTGAATATGTGAGTTCCTAATTGTTGTAGGTGTCCTTATTGATCAATACAGTTGATCATTGCAATCCATGACAATTATACTGATTTATACATTGTTGGATCTTTGTTATACAAATCACCCCTTTTTCAATTGTTGTCCCTCTCTCAAGATGAATTATCTTGAAGAAAAAAATAGGATATGTATCTGCTATACTCAATATGTGTATCAAAAAATAGAGTGAATAATTGGGACTATTGAATTTAGATATTTAAGGAGTCAAGATCTCCGATTACAAAATTTATTCAAAATAGCAGTGTTATGTGGATTCTCAAAAATATACAATTTGTGAATATAGATACACAAGAATCATGATTGAATGAAATGATGTGTATATAAAATGTAATCGTTTACATGCAAAGATAGAAATAATTAGTATTTGATGATGTTTCGTATAAATCATTGTCGGGGAAATATATATCTTTGCCTCTTCTGACAAGAAGGAAAGACTTTTCATGTCGTTTTCCACAAATGATGCCAATTGTTTTGTAAAAAAAATTCATTCGTAGGGGGGGTGCCAAACCATAACGGTGTAAGTATAAAAATAAATGAGAAGGAGACAAAGATTTACTTGGTTCGACCATCAATTTCCTATGTCCACTAGGCTTTAACAATGTTTCACTATAATAATTAAAGAATTGACATAGGTGTGTCTCTAGTCTCTGAGCCTCCCTTTCACAATGGGGGGAGTCCCCTTTACATAGAGTTGGGGATTACAATTGGATAAGTCCTATCCCAGTAGAGTTTGATTTAAATAAAATAGTGCTCATTAGTCTTCTATTTTATCAAGGACTCTAGTCATCCTTATCTTGTTGGAGTGTATGCGGGTCACAATCTTGACCAGTGTGCTCGCTACGTGTAAAACTATTAATGGAGATGTTCCTCCCAAAATATCATTTGTATTTTTTTAATCATTTGATAAATATTTTTTATCTACGCTTAATGTTTTAGCGAACTACAATCTTATGGTTTTACTAAACAATGCCAGTCAACTTCCCAACTACATCCACAAGCGTAACCACACAATAAAAAACTCGATTACATTAACACAAATTATAATTTAAAATGGGATAATTTCCTCCTAGAAAAATATTAAAACACATACAATATATTCTAGGTGCAAAAAATCCCCATACATACATTCCTACCTAACATTTCCTCACGTACATATATAGAAATAAAATAACTATGTAATAAGGTATAATACACATGTAATTAGCATAATATCTCTCTATATATACCTAAATGTAAATAGTTATATGTATAGACTACATCAATTTAATAATGATAAAGATGTGTAATTACCTATTCGTTATTGTTCACCGAGGTACTTGAAGCATGCCGAGGACTAATACTCTGAAACAAACTATACATTTCTCTTCACACATCAGTCTTTAACTTTAGTAGCGCTTATTGGTGGTGAATATCTAATTCGTCAAGCTTTTTTCAATGTTGAGCATCTCGATCTTCTAAATTTTTCTTTAACCAATTAAGATCTTCTAGTAATGCATGTGATGAGGAACTTTCACATGTAAATGATGGCCTAATACCTACTCCCTTTAATAAAGTATAACCATTCCCTCCTTGTCCCACTACATCCTTAAAATGTTATTCCTTACTTCTGGATCATTTCTGTTTTCTTATGATAGCGCATTCAAGTGTCTTTCAATCAATCCCTACCAATTAAACCTATACTAGAAATTAATGAACGCAATTTGAATCCTCAAGAATAACATTATTTTTTTTAATACCAAAAAAACATTTAAATAACTTTAACCAAATGGTGGTTTTGGTTAGTATGGATTTACACATGATGATATCATCTACATGATGTCTATCTTCCATCCTCTAACAAAACAACAAACAATGTGTACATTAATATTTATTAAACTAAAAATTACAAGTGTTTAAAATACTAAAATTGTAACCTCCTTGGTTATTTTTCATGTTGATTTTGTCATGTCCTTGAGTAAGGACATTCACCTTCACAGTTCCTGGAGTTTTGATTTGCTTCATCCCATTAAATAAGTTAGAGAAAATAATATATTTCATGTTATTTGTGAAATATATCTAAATATATTCTTGTTAAACATATCAAGTTGTAATACAATTGTCTTCTTTAGACCATAATACTTCACTAAATTAGGCCATTGATCTTTTTAACTCGGGGGTTTATGTTTCAAATGCTCCTCATCCCTTTAAAATTTTTTCATAGTGATTCTTGTCCACTCAGTGATTCCATTGATTCGAAGCAGCTCCCATCCTTGCAAATCAAATTTAATTAAAACCTTCTGATGCATTTTTGTTGTCCTAAAAATAAAAAATAATATAGCGGTTAATAATTTATGAAACTCATATATAACGATATAAATAAATCAAATTGAATTAATAAAGTAACTTCACTTCATTCAAAATCCCCTCACGAGTTTTCTTATCTGTCTTATCCTAAGATAACACCGTCGATGGAAAAATTGTGCATTAATTTTCGCTCAAGGTTACAAATTGGCTGGAAAAGAACATTCCATTATAGTATCTTCTTTTTCTTATAATTCCATTCTATCCAAGGATTTTTCACTTTTATAACCTTTTAAGCATAAGTGGTGTGACATAACAAATTTTGAACCTGAAATAATTTAGTTTTTATTTATTTATTTCAACAATGTATATACTAATCATTTTTCCTCCCTTTATAGCTTTTAAGTTTCTTTAAAACTCAAGCATATAGGTTTAAATTCATTTATTTATGTATGGCCCAATGACCTCCATAAGGAAATTAGTATAAAATGTGCATTTTCCAATTGTTCCAGTGAGTGATAAATGTAATAAAGTCACGAGAAAAGTTGTACTCATGAACATATGTTCACTAGAGGAAGTACTTTAGTTGTTCGAGTAGGTGACTTGGGTAATATTGTAGACACGTCGCATCAGTTTATTCTCAAGCACAACAAATACATGAGAACATTTTTATCATGACATCAAAACTAGTTATACCTAGTGTAACATATAACCACTCTTTATCTTATGAATAAGATTAATGACGTAAATTATAATCATCCTCTTATTTATGCCACTCAATCCATTCCATCTTCTAGTGTTAAATAGTTTAAATCGACGATTAAGAGACTTTAGATGCCGGACGACCGTAATATGTTCATTAGAGGTTGTAAAACACAACTAAAAGCAATATATACACACCAAAGTTAGAATACAAAATAAAATTTTAAACAAAAGAAGTTAGTTGTAAAAAAAATTAAACACAATGGAAAGATGGACATATAAGCCCTAAATAAATAATACATAAACTCTAAAATCGATTTAAACCTAAAAACCCTAGAATCTGAAGCACAACATAAAAATTTCATGGTAATCCCTGCATGTTTCTATAATAAAATGTCTATACCCAGTTACTACAAAAAAGAAAATATGGAAACACCACAAGGTCATGCCCAGTTACCACAGATGAGAAAGTGTGGTGAGGGAGATGAATAAAGTTTCATACAATAGAGGTTGATATAGCTCATAGTAACGAGAGAGAAAGGAATTGAAGCATTTTACTACAAATAGAAGAAGTGAAGGTGGAGGGGGAGGGGGAGGTGAAGAAAGTTTTTAAAAGGTTAAAATGATTAGCTTATTGTCGATATTCTAAGAAGTCAATCGTCCATCAATGAGAAATTGAAGTAAATCTATTACAGAGATCGAGCAACCATAGATAGGGGATCGGGGAGATCTCTTCAATAGGCTGGTTTATGAAGTTAGTTGTGCATTGACACCTGTCACACTTCAGAATGCATCTCTCCACTTTTATGGTCCAAGTCTACCAATAATGCCCCTAGTTTATGTCTATCTGTGCAAAGCTTCGTTTTATGGGTGTCCTTTGCATATCCCTTCATAAAACTGCCTTAGGACCATGGTTACCTCCATTGGATGAAAACAACAAAGTATCATTATTGTGCAACCTCTCTACTATACAACCTCATCGTGGAGTTTGTATTTATGCCCTTTTTCTTATATATTCTTGACCTATGAATGGTCGTCCAATAGTGTCTTTTACTTTATTTATAGTACGAACTTTTCTGTCTAACTTGGTCCTTATTCCTCCACATTGACTTCTTTGACACTAGTTTAGAATTTCAGCGAGGGGATTTCCTTCGTCTAATGATGCCATCTTGGCTAAGTGATAGACCTTCATATTCTCTTATTTCATAATGTGGTTGATCGTAAATGCATTCAAGTCTCTTGATAGATATTGAAACCTCTTGAGGTTATCCAACATCTTCTTTGCATTATCTTTATACTCCCATAACACTAGACAGATGATTACCCGTGAATCCATGAAGAATTTAACTAGGTTAGCTTTGAGTGAGAATGTAACTCATACTCCAACAATCAGATCCTCATACTCCGCATCATTATTTGATGCCTGGAAGTCAACTATGAAGGAATATTCTATGCTATATCCATCCAACATGTTAATCATAATTCCTGATCTACTACCAGCCTTGTTGGAGGATCTATTTACATGGACGAACCAAACCGACTACTAGATGTTCATATTTTGAATTAGTTCGTCATGCTCTAGATTGTTCAACTCAGTTAGAATGTAATCAATGACCTTCCCTTTAGAGGGACTCTCATGGTTTTTATTAGAAATCTAATTATCTTAGTTTACCAACCATTACATTAGGTGATCGAAGACCTCTGGTCTAAGGGAGTAGTCCGTGACAATGATTATAGTGTGGCTTGGAAGTATGGTGTCAATTTCATAACATAAATTATGAGTGAAAATGCTAACTTATCGATCTTCGGGGTTTTGGATTCAAGTTCTTTGAATGTTATGCTCAGTTTGTATACTAGCCATTGAATACTAATGTCATCTCTAATGAGTGCCGAGCTGACATCTGAGAAGTGACTTCTAAGTATAGATATAGTTCTTCAACTAGAACATGTTTGGAGAGGATCAGGCTTTAACCAGATACATGTTTAGCTCCTGAAAATCTTATTCAAATTTATCCTTCCAAATGAAGGTTGTCTTTAGTGTTTGGAAGGACAGTAGTTACTTATTAATTACACTATTAATGAACTTATTTAATTCCACTATTTACTCAATCAACTATTGTACTTCCTTAACCATATTTGGGATTCTCATGTGTTGGTGTGCTTGAATATTCTCAGGGGTTGCCTTTATTTTTTTTCTAGTGAACATAAACCCCAAAATTATCGACGGATGCTCTGAATGCTCATTTTACTAGGTTCAACTTCATACCATACCTGTTGAGGATAGTAAATGTTTCATCAATATCTCTGATATGCCCATCCCATTTCAAACTTTTAGCGAATATGTCCTCTAAGTACAATTCCATCAACTTCCTTATTTTCTTTCCAAACATGGTGCTAACAATCCAATAATAAGTTACTGTAACATTTTTAGCTTGAATGGAATAACCTTATAGCAATACATTCCCCCTTCAGTCACGAATGAAATTTTGTATTCATCATCCAAGTGTATTTGTAGTTGATTATATAGAGAGTATGCATCCATGAACGATATCATTTCGTGGCGTGGTATTTCATCCATTAACGTGTTAATCCGTGGGAGGGGTTAGCAGTCCTTGGGGCAAGTAGGGGATTAGGTTCTTCTTCCTTTTTTCATTATAAAAATCCCAAGGGTTAAGAGGTTGAAACCACCCAAAAGTAAAGAAGTTGGAACCACCATAATAAATTTGTAAGGGGCCAAAAATTAATTCACATAAAACCTTCAAAAGTGTAAGAATATTTTTTCAATATAGTCAATTTGTATGTATTTTGGATTTATTCCTTATTTGGACAAAGATCTTTGAGTCATAGGTTAGGACTTGAGTTTTTGACCCTTCAAAATTATGACGTGATTTCTTGAAGACGTGGCGGCCAAGTTAGAAGATAATTATCATCGTGTTGAGTTTTCATCTTTATGTTGGGAGAATCTCTCATGTATGAATGGATATATTTTGATAATTGGAACTTAATATTGGGTGTTAGGATTTTATAAAAATTCTTTTAAAATGTTTTCATCCTTTTAATATTTCAAATTTTTTTTAGTATGTCGTTCGAACGACTTTGTATGTTGTTCGAATAACTTGGTATGTCGTTCAAACGAGATACCCTGACACACCCCAACCCAGTTGCTTATAATTAAGTTTGAAAGTTAGAGTGAGTCAAATCATGATTACCTTAACCAAACCATAAACATGATTATCCTTTTTCAATTATTAACATAAATCAATAAAACTAAAACCATTCACAATTTTAAAGTAATTATGCTTATTCAAACCCGCTGAAAGGATAAGTAAGCTTAAATTACCTCATTTACGTTTGACCAAAAAAATGATTTTATGCATCCCTGGATAACCCCACTAACCTCCTAGATTTGGCAGTGATATCACAATACCTGAAAAACATGAACATAGGAACCATGAGCAAAATAGCTTAGTAAATGCATCACTACTACACTATTGCATAAATTTAAATGCAATAAATCATATCCTTGTGAAGATATATGCATACTCATCCGGCCCATTCATAAAGAATGACCAATTATATAATTATCCGCCTCATTCATAAAGAATGACCAATTAGATACTTATCCGTCTCATTCATAAAGAATGAACAATTAAATACTTATCCGTCTCATTCATAAAGAATGACTAATAAGATACTTATCCGGCTCATTCATAAAGAATGACCAATTAAATACTTATTCATCTCATTAATAAAGAATGAAAAATTAGATACTTATCCG
Organism: Sambucus nigra; assembly: GCA_949130495.1. Lineage (NCBI taxonomy): Eukaryota > Viridiplantae > Streptophyta > Magnoliopsida > Dipsacales > Adoxaceae > Sambucus > Sambucus nigra. The sequence goes on from OX422216.1 coordinate 332,781,750, forward strand.
TCTCATTCATAAAGAATGACCAACTTATCTGAATCATGATTCACATATCCTGTCTCCAATAGAAAATTCTCCCCCATTCCGGGTCGGGAAGTAACCTCCCATTTTGATAAATCGAAATGAACAGTTTCATATTCATAACATTATGATCATATCCATAACTATGCATAAATACATCTTACCAGTTACTAATATTCTGAGCTTATCCATAGCCATGTATAAATGCATCTTACTAGTGAGTACACTCACCTTGGTCACTTAATGGGTTTTCCCCCTTGCTTTTGTATGGAAGTTGTTCAACCAGTTATCCTTCCCTTCCTATCTTTCTTGCAATATTAGTGTCATCATAATATTACGAATTCAAAGAATCACGTAAACGTAATTCAATTCATAAGCATCATATGATCATATTCAAATCATTTATCATAAATGAAGTGTCATCCAATTTCATGTTAAGATATTTAACATATCCAATTTGTAGTCCAAATATACTTTAATTCATTCTTGTAAATCCAATTCTTATCATATTAGGTTCCTAATGCAAAAGATGACACATCATTTCAAGCTTCCTAGAGAAAGATATTCCCACTTCATTATTACAAAACAAATCGTCCTTATAGGCTCCTCTATCATTTAGTCAACTTCCAAGAATTTTCATAATTTTTCTATATCATAACTTTCCATGATATTATTCTAGCGAATTTCTATAAACGTATTGAATAGTACAAAATTAAAGTTTCATATTTTTTAGAGTTCATTTGCTATGTCAAGCAAATCGTCAAACACCTAGCATGCATACTTACAATTTCGGGGCATATTCTATACCTACATTTCAAACTATTTCCCAAAATTCATTTCTTGGTATTTTTATATTATTTTAGGATATGTTATACTAATATATGTTGTTTAACATCTAAAACTAGAATATATTTATTTTTGATAAGTATTCCATGATTTATGCCATTTTTACCACAATTAGGTCGGAATAGAACCTTAACGCATAACTTAACATTTTTAAGCATACATAACCTCCTCCTCGAGAATCAATCGTGGGAACATGTACTAAACATGTTTTTAACATACAAAAACATCATATAAAAGAATTTACTATGTCAAAATTCTTCACGGGAAGGGAATTGAAATATGGGACTTTATAGTAAACATTTACTATCCTAACACGTGTTCTTACGTATGTTCTTAAGCCATCCCTGTTTTAAAACAATTTGGAGATATGGATATCATTACAGTCTTTATCAAAATCAGAAACAAAAACATACCAAGTTTAGAACTCATTCATTTGACCAAATTTAACAATGAGGTAATTACCTTATAAGCATTCCTTGATTTATAGATATTTTCCGAAGCAATTCTTGCTTAACTTCTCCTTTTCACTCTCCTTAGGCCAAATTTTCCCCACATTGTAATATGAAATGAGAAATATGACAAAGGTATGATATATATATATCCCCATAAAAAACGTATCCATGAGACCATGTGACCATTTTAAGGCGGTGTCATGTGATTGGTTGGACAAGTGGTCCAATAAGATAATTCCACTAATGGCAGATTTGTCCCGGCTTTGTAAAAACTCCCAATTACAAACCCCGATTTACTCCCATTTTGTGTCTGAGAGTAGATAACTTATATATATACAACTTTCATATTTTATGTTTTCCCAAAATCGTAAAATTAGTATGCCTAATTTGGGCTCGAACAAAAGAGTACTAATTTACTCAAAATTTCATAACTCTCACATTTTGCGACCCAACATCGCCAATTTCGTAACAACACCCTAGTTTACTTTTATAAACATAATGATGCATTAGAAACATATTTTCATGATGCATTTAACCAAATGACTAATTATATGCTCTAAACATGTTATCCCCGGTCACACGCTCGATTAACATCGAATGTAAACAACACATATATCACATGAGTATGCATCCCCTAAACATGATTTATCATAATTATATCCGGGTTGTCACAAATTTACCTCCTTAGAAAATTTCGTCCCCGAAATTTAGTATAAATTTCACTTGCCAAACAATTGAGGATATTGTTTTCTCATGCTATAATCCCTTTCCCAATTTGTTTCTTTAATTTCCTGGATCCTCCACCACACTTTAACTATGGGACTAACTTTATTCCCTAATGCTTTCTCCTTTCGATCAATACTTTTTATCAATTCCTCGATGTATGACAAATCTTCTTTCACAATATCTTCAATTTTTTTATCATTTTCACGTGAACCAATTCCCAACACACATATTACTTCGTACTTTTATATATGTATATCAAACATTCACATATAATATATTGTTCGTTGTATCAGCATATATTCACAATAACTGAACATTCTCAGTAAACCTCGTATTATTTTTTACATTTCTTCCTTCATTCCTATTGTATATCGTTATCATCCTGTAATATTTTAGATCATAATTATCATATTACCAGACTGGCTTATTACACATCATATTTTCATCTTCCATCCAACACCAAATACATGTGTTTGACTTTAACTACTTTCCGTATCATTTTTGAAATTTAAGAGCACGTTAAATATCATCCTAATGATTTCTTAATCTAAATATAGCCTCACTACATTTCATATATCGAAATCTAACAATCATTCATTAAATTTTTATTCTTAACCAATATTTTATATTCACCTTCATGTATATTGCACAGTCTTGTGCTTTGAACTCAATATAACTTCCCACTATATTCCCTTTTTCAGTATCGTTCGATTATTCTTTAACTAAGTATACAATGACCTTAACAAGTCACTTATCCAACACAATAACTTTACAATCATAATCTTATCCCAATACTTATTAACATGATATTCTTATGCAATATCATTAAGACACTTATCTTACTCGTTTGGTAACATGGATGTTAAGAGTAACATCGCCACTTACACTTTAACCATACTTACCAAACCCATAATACTTATCTAACTATTATATGTCGTATTTATTTCAAATAACCCATACAAATACCATAATATATCACATTACGGTATCTCACATACCACATTATCCTTACACATACTTCTTAGTGACTCCGTATAATGCCAATCCTATTCATTATATATCATACTCTTAGTGATAACACGTACATAAATGATAAATACAACTCAATATCCACCCACACTAGTTGTCGATATTCCAACCCAATTAGCATCTTTCCCATACTCATACACAACGCATACTCTTGAAAGGTCTCCCCAATATTTTTAAACTTTCAACTCTTTAACACCTTGTATCAACTTTATTATTCATATTACCATTTCAAAACATCACAAGGGTAATATCCACTACATATACTTATACTATTAAATAAGTACATCTCAACTCTTATTACTCTTTTCTTTTACTTATCATAAATTAGTATGAACCCATATTCGGATCAATTGTGATATATTGACTAGTAATTGAATTTCAGACCATTTCACATATTAAATTTAAACATATTGTGAAACCCCGCCTAATAAAATACCGGGTGATCAGTCCTATACCAAATTAAAACAGGAATCCCAGTTGGATCATCCTTAGCATCACTGTCGAAAACTTTTTAAAACTTACTAACCACCTAGTATTCCAAAAACTGGTGCCAATTTTAACTTTTTAATAAAACCAAAACAGTACATGCGGAATATATAAACCATTCACACAACTGAATGAAAAAGAACTGAATCATAAATACACAACATGCCGAATAAATCGCCGGCCACCAAAGAAATAATCCAAATACAATTATTCAACTTCTGAAAACTGTACCGAGAAGTCTGGGCGACAAGCCCTAAATAAAACTGAAACTGATACAAGATTCCTACTCTTAGGAATGAATGAATGATGCGTCTAATCCAAACTCCTGCTAGCATCCACATATGCCGCAGCTCCGTGTCCCTGGAATAGAATATCAATCCTGGCGTCCCTGTGGATGGACGCCTAAAAGGTTTTGAAAATAGTTTTATAGCAAGGGTTAGAACCCAAAACATTTTGAAAATATTTAGCAAGTGAATTAACTGCAGTAATTTAAAATGCATGAATGCGCTTCATATTTAAGTTAGTGTCACACTCCCTTGTGGACATTCTCACCCTTCCACTATTGTGCACACTTACCGGTTACCTTAACCCCTCCTAGTTGTGCTACCCCGTCCAACTAGTCTTGGTATAACCTTCCCTTGCCATACAACTCTAAACCGAGTATAATGATTCTTGAATTTTAAGTTATTTCACCATTAACTTAATTAATTCCTCTTAAATAATAACATATAACCGTGTCACAAGTTATATAAAGTACATACGTCAAACACTGTATTATTTCCACCAATAATTAACTTAATTAATTTCTCATTAATTAACAACATATAACTGTAACCCGAGTTATATAAGGTAAATACATCACGCACTGTATTATCACCTACATATAATATTTACTACTATATTATACGTACCTTTACTAACATCCAAACATATATCATACGCGTATCCATCCTTCCGAGTATACCCTCATCGGATGATTCCCTCTAAAATGCTATCTCACTAGGTGTGCTCGCAAAACCTAGTTTCCCCAAGTTAGAATCGCTCACCAACTTGGACTAAAATATAACGAAGTGGAGGCGGTCATATTCCTTCCCTGAAAGTGAGATAAATCTCTCACCCATATATACCGGACGCTATGACCTGGGGATATACTCGCCCTACTCCTCAAGCTAGGGGATTCACCCACATCGCGCAACCTCCCTTGATAGCATTAGAGTATTTAAATTGAATAAATATCTAGTCACTGATATTTACTATCACACACAATATATACACATATATATATATACTATCACTACCCGTATATATATATATATTATGAACCCCTGGTTTTTACCGTGTACTCAAACTCCCGCACACTGCCTGTAATTTAATGTCACACACAATACATACAAGTATATATATATACTACCACTACACCGTATATATATATATATATTAATAACCCCGGCTTTACCGTGTACTCAAAATCCCATACACTGCCTGTAAGTTTCTGAGTCTGTGGCCCGACTCAAATGTAATTAATTTTCTCACTTAATAACTTATCCTCTTCCCGAGTCTATGGTCCAACTATAATATAATTAATTCACACCTTAATTAATATAATACTTTCCCCGAGTCTATGGTCCAACTCTCCTTAAATTAATTAACACACATTTTAATTTAATACCTCCCCGAGTCTATCGCCAGACTCTAATCAAATTAGCTAACAAATTAATTAATCAACCCAAATTCCGAGTTTGCGGTCCGACTCTAATATAATTAATTATCACATTAATTAATAAGTACCCTTCACGGGTCTACAATCCGATCCTGATTAAACTAATTATCCCACCCATTAATTTAATCATACCCGAGTCTACAAACCGACTTTAATTAAATTAATTATCGCATTTATTAATTTAATAACTTGGTGTCACTCAACCATTGTCCCCAGACTCACTTACATAGCCCGGAACTTAATATTTGCCGAGTCTTTGTTCCTATCACAAGGTAACACACAATATGCATTCACAACCCAAGTAATCCTATAAAACAGTAGGTATTTACACAACCCAATTCTTCATACTTGTATGTAATATATTTCTCTCTAATATTCACCGTACTTGTTTTGCTTTACGAATTTATCTCACTTTCGTATTAATTCAAGTATTCACACAACTCTAAGGGTCCTAGTTACCCCTTGTTATATCAATTCAGTAGTTACCCTTGTTAACCCACTGACCTAACGAATTTAAGCTCGCTCATGCTTTTTTCGTAATTATATTCTTATCATCTCGAATTAGAGTACGCCACAATCAAGCCTATGAATCTCCACTTTAACTCTCTCACAAAATTAAATTCCAACACTCAATCATAGACCTAGTTCCATATCATTATTCCATCAATATTTTTCATCAAGGTCCCAAACACTTCCCCAATAAAATTTTAGACATTTGAGGCTTAAAAAGAAAAATCTCAAATTTTCTGACAGATTAAACACCCTCTAGTAAAATTTCGATTTCTCCCTTTACATAACTCCGATTGACCTGATTCCAAGTTCATTGGATAGCTAAGAGAAATACCTTTCCAGTAATGTATGGCTCACACTCTAATTCGAAGTAAAATTCAAATCGCACACGTTTAAAGTCACGTTAAAAGTCTGGCGGATTACTATGTTGACAGATCAAACACCCTCTAGTAAAAGGTCGATTACTCCCTCTACAGAATTCCTATTGATCTGATTCAAAGTTCATTGGATAGCTAAGAGAAATACCTTTCCAGGCATGTATGGTTCACACTCTAATTCGAAGTACAACTCAAATGGCATACGTTTAAAGTTGTATAAAAAATTCTGGCAGATTGACCTCTTGTGTTCATCAAATAAACCCTAAGTCATTCAAGATTCATGTTCTTCATCCAAGAACTCATAAAGATTCCATTAACAAAACCCCATTTTGTACCCATTTATCCCCAAAATGAATTTTAGTTACACATCACTAAAATATGAATTGGATATCACAATTTAGGAGTAAAAACAGTTAACCACTTGCCTGAAAGTGTTCGTAGTGTCTGATTCCGTTGGCGGAGTCCCTCAATTTGGCTCCAAAAGCTCCCAATTTTTTCTTGATTTGCTTTCCCCCAAATCCCCTCTGAAACCCTAGGTTTGGAGTTGTGTTGGCTGCTGATTTCCTAATCTCCCATTAGGTTAAAAACCCTTAATCCCGTTTTTCACCTAATGGGCTTAATTAAAGTGGGCCAACTCACCCCGTGTGGCCCCGGCTATGCCCAAAAATACCCCGAGACCCAATTACTACCCCCGGGTACTCTTTTCTGACTATCTCGACCCATCCGGACTCAACCGCGCACTCAGAATTGGCATCCGAATTAATTTATAAAAATCCTTATCTCACACCCCATTAAGTCTATACCGACTCCCGGCTGGAATAAGTGCATACCCCGTCATTAATACCCGAAATGACGTAATTAAATTATTACTATTCACTTAGTAAATAAATTTCCCTAAACATTAACCATTTACTCCTCGATTAATATTTAAATATATATATTGTCATAATTAATTCAATTAAAATTACAACACACCAGTAATTTAAAATCCCGAATTAATTAAATATTAAATGCACAAAAGTACGGGGTGTTACACATATACAACAATTAATCTTCTCACTTCACCTTAACCAAGTGAATCTTCATTTTATTTACACTTTAACAATTTACAGCCTCATCCTTTAACAGAATATGGGTTCCCGTACCTCACTCTCCCACATAAATGGGCACACACCAAACCATGGCTTAATAAATGACACAACTCAAGTCCACATATTCCAGTATAAGAATATATTACTTCAAGTACTTCACAATTTTCGTATACCATATTTTGTCTTTAAAAAATTTCCTTCAATGACATGTTTGTTCATGCCACAAATAAAATAATGCAATGATTCATATTAAAATATTTGTATTTGTTGTCATCCCCGAATAAACCTTAACATCTCATTTCCTTTCCTGCAAGATCCTTACATTTCATATCCCGTACAACAATATATATGTATAACTAACAAATGTTATTCAATAAATCCAATTTACTAATGACTCAAAATAATTTCTACTTCCACTGCCAAATCTAGGCCCTCCTCACCCCAGAACCTCTAAAACCTAGACTCTGATACCAAAGTTGACCCACCCCAACCCAGTTACTTATAATTAAGTTTGAAAATCAAAGTGAGTTAAATTATAATTACCTTAACCAAACCATAAACATGAGTATGCTTTTTCAATTATTAACATGAACCAATAAAACTAAAATCTTTCACAATTTTAAAGTAATAATGCTTATTCAAACTTACTGAAAGGGTAAGTACGCTTAAATTACCCCATTTATGTTTGACCAAAATCATAATTTTATGCATCCCTGTATAACTCCACCGACCTCCTAGATTTGAAAGTGATATCACAATACCTGAAAAACTTAAACATATGAACCAAGAGTAAAATAGCTCAGCAAATGCATCACTACTACACTATTGCATAAAATTAAATGAAATAAATCATATCCTTGTCATGATATATGCATACTTATCTGGACCATTCATCAAGAATGACCAATTATGTACTTATCCGTCTCATTCATAAAGAATGACCAATTAGATTCTTATCCGGCTCATTCATAAAGAATGACCAATTAAATACTTATCCGGCTCATTCACAAAGAATGACTAATTAGATACTTATTCAGCTCATTCATAAAGAATGGACGATTAAATTCTTATTCAGTTCATTCATAAATAATGACCAATTAGATACTTATCCATCTCATTCATAAAGAATGACCAACTTATCTGAATCATGATTCACATCCTGTCTGCAATAGACAATTCTCCCCCATTCCCGGTCGGGGAGTAACCTCCCATTTCGGTAAACCGAAATGAAGAGTTTCACATTCATAACATTATGATCATATCCATAACTATGCATAAATAAATCTTACCAGTTACTAATATTCTAAGCTTATCCATATCCATGTATAAATGCATCGTACCAGTGAGTACACTCACCTTAGCCACTTAATGGGTTTCCCCCTGCCTTTGTCTGGAAGTTGTTCAACCAGTTATCCTTCCTTTCCAATCATTATTACAAGATTAGTTTCATCATAAGAATATTATCAATTCAACTTAAACGTAATTCAATTCATAAGCGTCATATGATCATATTCAGATCATTTATGATAAATGAAGTTTCATCCAATTTCATGTTAAGATATTTAACACATCCAATTCATAGTGAAAGTATACTTTAATTAATTCTTGGAAATTCAATTCTTATCATATTAGGTTCCTAATACAAAAAATGACACATGATTTCAAGCTTCCCAGAGCAAGATATGGCCATTTCTTTATTTAAAAAAAAAATCGGCCTTATAGGCTCCTTTATCATTTTGTCAACTTCCAAGAATTTTCATAATTTTTATATATCATAAATTTCCATGATATTCCAGCCAATTTCAACATACATATTTATTAATACAAAATTAAAGTTTCATATTTTTTAGAGTTCATTTTCTATGTCAAACAAATCGTTAAACACCTGGTATGCATACTTACATTTTCGGGACAAATTCTGTACCAACACTTCAAACTATTCCTCAAGATTCATTTCTTGGTATTTTTACATAATTTTAATATATGTTATACTAATATATGTTTTTTAACATCTCAAGATAGAATATCTTGATTTCGATAAGTATTCGATGATTTATGCCATTTTTACCACAACCAAGTAGGAATAGAACCTTAAGGCATATCTTAACATTTTTAAGCATACATAGCCTCCTCCTCGAGCATCAATCGTGGAATCATGTACTAAACATGTTTTTAACATACAAACACGCCATATAAAATAATTTACTACATCAAAAATCTTCACGAGAAGGGAATTCAAATATGGGACTTTATAGTAAACATTTACTATCCTAACACGCGTTATTAAGTGTGTTCTTAAGCCATTCCTGTTTCAAAACAATTTGGAGATATGGATATCATTCAAATCTTTATCTAAATTAGAAATAAAAACATACCAAGTTTAGAACTCATTCATGTGACCAATTTTAACACAGAGGTGATTACCCTATAAGTACTCCTTAATTTATAGAAATTTTCCAAAGAAATTCTTACTTAACTTCTCCTTTTCTCGATCCTTAGGCCAAATTTTCCCAAGATTGTAATATGAAATGAGCAAGATGACAAATTTCTTATATATACCCATAAAAAACATGGCCATGCATGTGACCATTTTAAGGTGGCGGCTTGTGGTTGGTTTGACAAGATGTCCAATAAGACAATTTCACTAATGGCAGATTTGTCTTGCCTTTGTAAAAACATCATAACTCCCTATTACAAACCACGATTTACTCTCATTTTATGTATAAGCATAGATTACTTATATATCTACAACTTTCATATTTTTTGTTTTCCCAAAATCATAAAATTAGTATGCCTAATTTGTGCTTGAACAGAAGAGTACTAATTTACTCAAAATTTAATAACTCTCACATTGGCGACCTAACATCGCCAATTTCGTAACAACACCATAGTTTACTTTTATAAACATTATGATGAATTAGAAACATATTTCCATGATGTATTTAACCACATGACTAATAATATGCTATAAACATGTTATCCACGATGATACGCTCGATTAACCTTTAATGTAGATAACACATATCTCACATTTGTATGTAGCCCCTAAACATGATTTATCATAATTATATCCGGGTTGTAACATACCCTATCTCTTTAGACCTGGGTTGCAATGAACTTTGAAAAAGATATTTCTTTCCTTATTTGGAATCTCATTGGAAGTCTCGTTAAAAGATGGTTCGAATGAGATGAGGTAATTCGTTCGAACGAGATTTACCTCATTCGAATGATCTCACGAATGTTTTTTGAATTCGAGATTTTCCAAACTGATGTTGATCCTTATCTCGTTTTTAGAAAACCTCCTTTAAATAGGAGCGCGTAGCAATTTTTTTCTTGGAGACTTTTTCATTGCTTTTGAGTTCCAAAACTCTTTTGAAAATCTTTTTAAAACTCTAGTTTATACCCAAGTTGTTTACGATTCAAGTTTCAATTCATCTATGCTTTGAAGATCCTATTTCGGGCACCAAGTTTATTCTCCAAATCATTGTTATAATTATTTCATACAGTGGACTCCGTATAAGTTGTTTACACACGGTTGAATCCGTGGTGTGGTGTTATGGTGATGAGGCAGTTGATTTCGTGTTCCAATCCATTAACAATTTTTGAGCTATTTAATGGATACCGAGGCACATTATGGAAGTTGCATAGGTGGATTCCTATGTTATTGTAGTTGAGGAGAGGTTAAAGATCAAAGACGTGTCAAGGCTTGCGAGGGCGTCGAGTCTTTGTGTAAGTCATATGTCGACTTCTTTAAATCCTTTATCATACTGAATTTGCATTACTGGGACATCCTGGATTTTTCCTATTTGGGTTTTCCTTGTACATCAGGCATTGTGGTTGATTTACATTATTTTATCCCATACTCACCTAGATGCATGTTTAGGTTAAGATAAAATTAGTTAATATGTTTCACAACAACTTGTTTAAAACTGGTGATAAATTTTATTTTGGATTAAATTGTTTAAGTTTAACATTTAATTTAAAAAAATAAAAATTCCATTTTGTTTAGACCATTTCCTATTAGCATGGTTTCTCACAAAGGACCAAAAGCAATCGCAAGAAAGACTTTAAGCGATGAGTTAAAGGTCTTTTCCTCCCTTTAACCAAACAATTAAAGGTCTTTAACCAAACGATTACAACTTTAACGAATGGTTAAAAGTTCATATACAATAATTGAAGAATCTTTGCAATTCCACCCCATCCATACACATGCCCCCACCCTATACACTTGTCCAAGACTTTAACATAATGGTTAAATTCCCCCTTTGGATGAATGATCAAAGTCCCAGAGTCATACCCTATAAAAAAGGGTCCCCACTAAAATTGAAAAGCATCGCCAAACGCAACATTGATTCAGTTTTCTAATTTTCTTCAATAACGAGCATCCGAGAAACTCGAGCTCAGTCAGAAATATCCTGAACGAAGTTCGTACTTCTCAAAATTCATGTCATTCAAAATATAGAGGAAAATATTTCCGCACCTTGTGATAGTTGTCTCTTCTAAACGAAGCTCTGCCCGACTAAAAGATGTCAACGCATGGAGGACACTCCCCCCACTCCCCCCCCCCCCCCCCCCCCCAAAAAAAAATCATCTTACACTACAAGGGTAAAGAAACTATGTAGACTGGGTATGCACTTTACAATGTTTGTATTTTAAAGATTGGGTTTTAACCTAACACCTCTATTTAGTGATCTTGAATGAAATACTTATATGTTAAATAAACTATAATAAAATGCTATGATGAGATAGATATGAAAACATACTTTTCAAAATCATTCTCAAGAAAATGTTAGTAAGACGAGTCATTTCGAAACTTTGCTAAAACCAAAGTATAAAATCAAACTACGAGTGAACAGAGCTCGTCGCTATGACGGCATCCCCGAATATATGTTTTCTTATAAAAACTTGTCAATCCTCTACCTTTGATTAAAGAATTTTTGACATATTAATATAACACTAAAACTTATAATGGGAATACTATATTAAGGACTAGGCTCCATAAATACAACAATGATGTATATTGTATACCCAGTATCCAGTTGCCTACACTTGTAAATATGTCATGTTTGTTAGAATTATGTATTGTATACTCGGTATCCCATTGCCTACACTCATAACTATGTCATATTTGTTAGAAGTATGTTGGCTTTGATCTCAAGTCTCCTTGGATTTTTAAGAACTACACTGAACCAAATTCGCGAAGCCCAAGGCTTATAATACGTATCTTAGTGTGTTATCAATTGTATATTCCTCCATCTATAGTCCAAATATGGAAGTAACCAGCCCGAGGCATACGACACCTCTGGGATTTTAACCATATCGATAAGGGATACATAGATCTATGCCAGTGGCTTCTGGTAAACTCCTCCTAAATACGGCCTCCTATCTCCATACCCATAGTTATTAAAGTATTTCCCAATCATTACATCCTTAGAATTATACCTCCAAACTATCGTGAAGGAAAATAACTCCCTGCTTGTGATCTCCCGACAATCGTAATAAATTATGCCTTTATCTGTGCATTTTGGTCCATTCCTATTCTAGGCCTCCACCAAAGATACTTTATGGTTCACATATAGATTCTTCACTCCTCGAGATAAGTACTTAGACTTACACACACACATCACGTTTAACCATGATTACAATCGAACTACGTATGATTTGATCCTGTGGCTACATGGATATGTAGGTGCTATACCAGGTCCACCTCATAAATACAATCCTTGGCAATATATCTATTGATTTGTTTTCACAATAGGTATGAATAAATATCTCATATTAACTTTTTATCTCTCCTCATATCTCAAAGGAGATATCAAACTATGTTAAAGTGCTCCTTTTCATGCATGCACATATACACCCTTAACGGTCACCCATTGCCCAAGTCGAGCTTCCTCGCACACTTACATACATCCTAGAAGACACCCATTATCCCAAATACACACTTGCATACAGGAAATCTTATGTACTCACACCAATTTAAGTGATGTCAATACACCTATCACTAATACCATTTTCATACCTAATCACCTATCTATGTTTTAAGGGATTTTCAAATTAGGGTCTCTAAACATTTTCTAAAATAAACTAGAATTTAATCACATAATTTTAGGAGTGATAATGAGAACATAGTTAAGGAAGCATAAACAACAAGTGGGGTGCCTATACCTTCCTCACTCATAACCTGGTTCCTGAACCCTACAACAAGAATCGCTAGACAACTGCGTACCTAGACCTGCGTTAGGATTAGATCGAAAGGGATAATCCAAACTTTTTGTTTGTTTTTATATGAAATAAATTGGCGATTACTCCTTGCACAAATTATATAGGCTTAATCCTAAAATCAGGGCTAACAACTTTTAACGACAATAATCGAACCAATGAACTGCTAACTTGATCTTGGGTCAATCTTCACACCGAGAGATAAGCACTCCCACATCCCCATGTGATTTCCCTTTGAGTGCATCATCGCTCTGGGACCATAACTCCATAGTGGTGACTCCACTAGAGACATATTTAGAAAACCTAATTATCCATACGCTTCCTTTATACTATGCTTAATATTGCTCCCTCGTATGAGTACTTTATGAAAATTTTAGAACTGTTTAGCGGCCTTAGTTTTAGAGTCCCTCAAAATGTAGATAAATGCTTAGTCCCCATGTACAACATTTTACATTCTTCGAAACATTTAGGTACTCACGAAGGATCTTGTGATATAAACATCAAAGTACGTACAAATAAAGATAACCTATTTGCATTATGCACTACATATTATTAATTTTCAAATTATTTAAACTCTATACCCTCGAGGCTAAAAGAAGTCAGCTAAAAGGCTAGTCATCGATGAATATTCTCACTCCTTTGGACCACCGATTTGGTATATCGAGAAATTTCCCTCTTGATTCCAAAGTCTCAGTGACAAGTAACATTTAAATTTTGTCGAGTATTGGGGTATATCGAATAGCTTTCAAAGCTATCTAGTACTAGGTTAAAACGTTATCACACGTATCTTAAACATTTTTTAGTACAAACAACTTGATATAACATGATCCATGGAAATGAAAAGCGATTCACCGATCACCAAGTTGCATCGCCCTTTTGCATATGGAGAAAATATCTAGGTACACACCCTATGGCACAAAACAAAAAAATACTTACGGGTAAAAGCTTTGAATTGTTTTTTAAAAATTGTCAGATGGCAAGAGGCTAGTCCATACCCCTCAGATTCTAGGCTGAATGTCTTCCCATTTTTAACAGAACATAAAGAAGTATTTATCCGCAAGTCAACTCGAAAACATAATTCCTTTACATTGGATTCCCTCACCAACATTTTATTTTGAGAAAATAAAAATCCAGAGTCTATTACTTCCCCGTTCCTCATATGAAAAATGAGACCTCACCCCTATTTATCCAAATCCATCGGGACTATGTTTCGTTATTCCCTTTTGAAGATACTACAAAAAAAAACCACCGTCTATATATGGTTAAATACAAATAAATGAATTGTATTCGAAAAAGTCATACATATGTGAGTTCTTAACCCACTATGTATTGTCCTTCTTTCAGTCTGTCTACAAAAGCATGATCAAAAGTGCCCCGAACTTTTTTGCAATTTTCATTACCAGCAGAAAATTCAAAATAAATTCTTGCCTGGAAATCCAAGTTCGCGCTCTATGCGGTCATCTAGTTTTTTTCAGAGATCTCCCTAACCAATAATGTCAATTCTTGTTCGTAGTATGTTCCATTTCTACTGAAGAATACTAAGCTCCGTCCATAATGGATTAGGTTTTAAGAGAACTTGAGAACATCACCGCCTCTCAAAACACCACATAATTAGAAATAAAGGCACTAGGCCGAGCACAAGTCCATTTAAAAGAGGACTCCACTACAACTAGAACAAGGGAGAAAATTCCCACTTCCCCCATCCCCAACATTGGTACATCGCTTGTGACAGCTATCACGACTGTATCAACTAATCCTTAGGATCAACCCGCATTAGTTCTTGCACCGCATATCCCTACTAATGTAGAGGCCCCCACTTCTAGGTGCCATTTTCCTCTCATGGTTAGTTTGAACCATACCATCAGTACCCCATGAAACCACACCCCATCTTTCAAGTCCCCCATGAGAAGAATCCTTAACTCCTTCCTTGGCCGGTGAGGTTGTTACTCCTCTTCCTAACCAAGAGATAACATAAGTGAAATCTGAGTTGCGCCTCCTCTAAAAAGAAATCAATAACATGAAAACTATGGATTATCTTGAAAACATGAAAAAATGCCCCTTTATCCCGAAGACCAGTTATTAAAAAAAATTACGATTCCTGTCTTTAAGACATACATTAGATTGGGCTCCTCATCTGCCCATTTATCGAACTACCACCTTCAAATGTAGGTCTAAAACATAGACCTTGGATTATTAGAGAGGATTTTATTCTCTTCTCTATTCGGAGGATCCCTTTCCTGATATATGGGTCCAATAAAACCTAAGATGATGTATGTTGTGATTTTCTTAAGAAGTATAATAAAATGAAGAGCTTGGTATCACATGTAAGAATTTAGAAATTTTGAAGTAAAAGAGGGAGAGACATTTTCCTTACTCGTTGGAGAGAGAAAGCCAGTCACATGGTCAATCACCTAGATCCTAGACTTTAAAAATCTTAACCACATAGGGTGTGAGATATGAGAGTGCATGTTCTCAAAACTGACATGGACAGAAGATACCTAATTAAAATCTCTTATCATATTTTGACAAGGTTTTCCTTACAAGTTCAAGTTGGGATACCCAACTTGATCTTTCTATCACACCTTGTATTTTGTATTTGGTTTTCATTATAAGTTCAAGTTATAATATCAAATACCAAATATAAGACTAACTCATAAAATCTGGACTAACTCATGAAATATATCTTAAAAATATGTGAAATATAAAAATAACACAAGAATAAATTAAAAAGATATTTGTTAAAGGTTTTGAAAAGATTTTAAAGTAAACAAGTTTACTTCAAAATATTTCTCGAGTTCAAAAGTTTTTAAAATTAAAATATCTCACGAATATATAGAAGAGAAAATAAGACATAAAACTTGGATGAATACAAGATTCAAAAAGGAGTTTTTATTAAATATTTTTCTCTCCTAATATGATTCTCATGGCAAGAGGATTTGAAAAAAATATGTACTGATCCAATCTTACAAGAGAATATAGGAGGGTACAAGTAGGTAAAAAGAGTTGACTAGGTGGAAAAGTAGAAAAAATGTGGTCAAATCCTTAGTTTGCATGAGTACCAAGAAAGATTTTCACAATCTTAGTTTAAAAAGTAACTTTTGGCATCGTCAGATATGTGTGGCTACATGGTCTTTGCAATGAATGATTTCATTGTTACGGTGATTCTGAAGAAATTTAAGCCACGCAATTGTTCAAAACTTTTTGAACAGGCACATATCATTGGAATTTTGCCGCAGCGAATTTTTGTATCACTGTGGAAACACTATCACAAGGATACAAGGAACCCAAATAACAAAATCTCTGGAACAAGCACAGTCAGTGAGACATTATCGTTGTAGTGAGAGAACGCCTTCCTATGGTGAAGGTCTCCTGCGATAGAGCTTTGCAGCCTTTATGAAATGAAATTTGTAAGATTTTCATAATTGGTTTTATTGGATTTAATAAATAAGTCCAAAGATCCATATCAACATAAAGACACACACAAAATATTTTCTACTAAAGAGAACATGTGTGAGTCAAATGTGTGAGTCAAATGTGTATGAGTCTACGAGTCTATTTACCTTCCTGCTAGTGGTATAAAATCGATATGCATGAAGTTGAGGATTTTCGTTAAATGATTTGCATGACGCTTTATTGGAACGACCTCACGGATAAGACTTAAAGTATATTTGGTCAATGGAATAAGACACCCTATTCCTACTGGGGCTTATCAGTAAAGTGCATAATCTTACAATGTCCTATTTGTCTATACCATTATAAAATATTGAAGAAATGGAGATTAGAAAAATTATAGATAAGTCTATCAACCTTTGGAATATATACACAAGCCCGACCAAAGGTAAAGATATCCCTATACTACTAATCCTCCATTGTAAAAGAATTCCTAGAAAGTCTTCCACCTCTTAATCTATCATTCAATCTAAAAAATATATTGATATATCTATATGATGGAAAATTAATAAAAGAATGTTATGAATTAGATAATGATTAATCATTCAAAGTGTGTATGAAAGTTCTAGAAATGATAATATCTTAATGCTACTGGACATATTGAGATATGTAATTCATTTTTTGGATATATACTCCATGTTCATTTAGTTTTTCATAAAACGAATCAAGATATGTTCATAATTAGAACTCCCCCTTAATCTAATCCTTCTCACCCTTTTTGTCAGGGATTTGAAAAAAGGTAGAGAAACATTAAAAAAGTGTGCTAAGAATGATCATATAGTGAGTTATCTCAATCAAGATCAATATAGTCCATATTTTACTAATAAAGATAGAAAAATAACATAATATAACTATATCATGTAAACACCAATACGAGTCAAAGTGCACTAAACGTGGAAAGAGTGAAGCATGTGTGTAAGTTAACACGTATAAGGCATGGTTTAATAGTCATTTGTAATACCCCGTATTTTTGGCAATATTTATTTTTCGGATTAATTAATTAAATGAGAATTAATTGGGAATTAATTCGGATAAAATACTAGCGAGATGTGAGTTCGCATTTGACTATATTGAGTATATATGATGATTTATGAATATTGAATTATGAAATTTTGTCGTGAGTTTGATATACGACAATTTGGACATTTTATTGGGACGCGGGTGACAGTCGCGTCAGGACATAATTATTTTATTTATAAAAGTGAATTTAAAATCTATTAACCGTATGGTCGTTTTGAGTGCGCCACCATGTCCGGAAGGGTTGAGATAGTCAGAAAACACTAGCTGGGGGTTTAGTTTGAGTCCCGGGGTATTTTTAGGCCATACTGGCAACATAAAGGGTATTTTGGTAATTTTGTATTTTTGGGAATTAAAAGTGACGAAAATTAGGAGTCTTTATCTGATTGGGAATTGACCCACTAAACCCACTAACCAACCCTTAATGACCCAATAAGCTACGGGGGTTATTAGATTAGGTTCCAAAAACTTCCCAAAGAAAACCCTAGCCACCTTTGGAGAAGAAAGCTTGTAGAGAAGGAATTCTGCAGATAGAGAGAGATAACTTCAGCAAATCAACATCAAAATCAGAGATAAACTCAAGGAAAGTGATTTGATTTCGTTTAATTTCATAGAATGCTTTTTCCATGCGTAGGAATTTAATGAAGATTAAATTGTTCTTGCAGTGATATGAAAACCCATGTATTTTGGAACTTAGAACTTGAGATCGTGAAGAGAAATTGCATGTAGAATGGTAGGTAGATGATTATTCTGATGACATTAGATATTGGAGGAAATTAAAACGGATTTAATTGGGTATATTTATGAGTATAAATTCTAGGGTTCATATTCTTGAAAATTTGGAGAAAAGTGTAGAGACTTGAGAATTTAATGATGTTTAGGATGAATTGATTCCTTAAAATATGTTAGTATGTGACCTAGGTGAGTTTAGGGATGATTAGAGACCTTAAACAATCGTTGGTTTGATGTTTAGATGAATTTTGAAGAGATAAAAATGGTGAAAAACGAGATAGGAATTTCTGGGCTTGAAACTGGGCACTCGTTAGAAGACCTACCCAGGTCGTTCGAACGAGCTCGTTCGAACGAGCTTCTAACGAGTTGACAATCTGGGTTCTAACGAGAGTGATGTTCATTCGAAGTTTCATTCGAACAAGATCTCGTTAGAAGACTCAGTTCGTTCGAACGGACTCTCGTTCGAACAGCATCATTCGAACGAGACTTCGAACGAGTTGACAGTTTAGGCTTTTTAGCCTGTTTTGATCCCGAGTGCCCCGTAACCTTGTGTATAGGTAGTGATAGCCTTCCCTTGATGAGTAATTGGTATATTTGGGATATAATGCGGAGTCAAACCTAAAAGTGTAGTTTGAAACTAAAGGAAAATATGAGCTGAGACGTGAGTGCCTACTACGACGTAAGAATAAATTATGGCGCGTATAAATGTGAACCGGGATTAAATAAGTTATATATATATTAAATTGGTACGAGAATGCGATATGTACTACAATTAAATTACGGTGATTATTAAGATGCGTGTTTACTTAGTATTGGTATATGATTTGTGTGTATGACATACCTACCATACTTGCTATCACGGGAGGTTTGCGTTCGCTTAGGGCCCTCTAATCCTTGTGTTGCCCGGATTTAGACTGGTTACCTTGATGAACATAGGTCATAGAAAGACTTATTGGGATGTTGATAAGTCCGCTGATCGTGGGAGCGTAGGTATGTGCATGACCCATGTGATGTGACTGTGTTCGCCTCCATTATTTGTGATGTTGTTATCTGTGAACTATTCCTGAGAGATTCGGAATATGTGATCCTTATGTACGTGATGTACTGGGATGGATAGCAGAGTATGTGTGCACCGCAACTTAGTTCTCGGGGTGCTTGTATTGTATATTTATGATGTGAATTATATACACTTAATTAATGGGAACCTTCATGTTAATGTTGTGAATATAATTACGGTATTGTTTTGAGAAAAAGATAACGGGTTAACTGATAGTAAAATATTGCGTATTGAGCATCTGAATTTACGTTAAGCCCCTATTTAATTGCGAGCGTTATAATGTTAATGGGAACCTAGTAATAAGGGTAGAACCTATGACAGTCTAGCTGGTTATGATGTCACTTAGCTAGTGGGTTGTGTCATTTTAGGTGGGTACTTACGTTAGGAGTGCACAGTTAGACGAGAGGTGAGAATTTCATGTGAGTGCACGTCCTAACATGTACTTTGCATTTAATGTTTTAAATGTTTTTAAAGCACTTGCAGGTTTTTAAAATATCTCCACATTCGGGCTCTGACCCGTTTGCTTTCAAATCTATTTTTCTTGTAAAACCATTTTAGGTGCCCAGCCACAAGGACACCATGCATAGGATACTCATTCAGGTGACGAGCTGTAGCTATTTGTGGAAGCTACAGTGATTCGCTTTTAGACGCTTCTATCATTTGGATTCCAGATTCCGTATCTATCAGTTGTAGGGAATGTTGCCCATTTCTATTAGAGACATCTTTCCATTACAGTTTTTTCAGACTTTGGCATGTATTGATTCAGTATTCGGTTTAGTTATTTCAGTTTGGGGTTTTGTAGTGAGGAGTTTTTCTCTAGACTTTATTTACATTATGTGATGGTTATTCTATTTACTTCGTTATGGTGAATGATGTTATTATTCTTGCTTTAAATCTTTTACTGCATGTTAATCAGACTTTAATTAAAATTTGGCAACTTACTTTTTAAATACTAGGTGGTCAGTAATAATAAAATGTTTTCGACAGTGATGCTATTAACTGAGCCAACTTGGCTTTTTGATTTAATTTAATAAAGGAGTAGCTACCCGGTATTTAATTAGTCGGGGTGTCACAGGTGGTATCAGAGCATGAGGTTCTAGTGTCCTTTATGATCTGTACGGCTATTATGTTTCCGCTAAGTTTCTTTGATATAGAGCCCTATATTTTAGGATTGTTGTACTCTTTTTGTGTATGCTTCGTTCTTCAGCTATTTTAAGTTTATAAACAGCGAACATATAAACTTCATTCTTATTTCAGATGCCTCCACGACGTGCATGACGAGTTCCCAGGGATGCAACGCCCGAACCCCAGCCCGTTCCAGTTCAGGGCATGATGAACGCGCTGAGGTTGCAGCTATAGTAGCCCAAGCGGTAAATGCCGCAATTGCCATAGTTCAGCAGGCACCACCTCAGGCGCCGGTTGTCGTGCCAGTATGGGCAAATGAATTCCCGTCTTCTTGGGAACGTGTACGTGACGCTTTTCAGAAAGCGCATCCGCCAGAGTTTGCAGGTAGCTCAGATGTGGTAGTCTCGAGCCAGTGGGGGAAGGATATGCAGAGGCACTTGAGGATGTATGAGTGCACAGATGTTCACAAGCAGGTGCTAGCTACTTTCAAGCTAGTTGGATCTGCACTACAGTGGTGGGAGTCTATTACCACCGTAGAGGAGAGGGATACTCTCACTATTCAGGACTTTTGGGCGCGGTTTGACCGCAAGTACTTTCCGTCCGCTGTTCATACGGAAATGAGGAGGAAATTGATGAGTCTGAAGCAAGAGGGTAAGACCGTGTCCGAGTATGAGGCCGAGTTCACGAATCTGTTGAATATCGTTCCGGATGAGATACCGATAGAGAAGAAGAATATTGAGAAGTTCACGGACGGGTTGACATGGAGGATCCGTCAGCATCTGTTAGGGAACCTTTCGTTGGCCACTTATTCTGATGTGGTTAACGCTGCTTTGTTACACTGCCAGGATCATCGCTTTCATATGACTGAGGGCAAGAGATCGGGAGAGTCTAGCCATCAGTGCAGGACTGGAGGCCATGGTGCCGGTGGGGCACAATCTGTTCAGGGGCAGAGACAGGGTGAGCAGGGTTCCCAGCAGGGGGATCAGAAGAGGTTCAGATCGTGGAACTATAGGCACGGACAGGGAGGTTTCCGTCAGGGCCATCAGAGTCCAAACGACCATCAGGGCCAACAGGGGCAGAATGGGCAGCAGTTTCACCAAGGCCAGTAGGGCCAAGGGAGGAATGTTAACGGCCACCAGGGCCGGGGAACGCAGGGACAGAGAGGAGGGAACTTCCCAGGGAAGTGTTTTGTTTGTGGCAAGACTGGCCATAAACGACAGGATTGTCCTGATAGGGGCAGGGCCCCACAGCAGTAGCAGCAGGGTGCTCGCCAGGAGCCATAGAGGCCTATATTTCCCGCCGCTCTCCCCGCACCGCCACAGATGGCAGCATTGCCACCCATTCCAGCAGTCCCAGCTCAGCAGGGGCAGCTACAGTATGGACGTGTCTATAACATCCACCAGGCTGCAGTTCCACAGGCACCGCCCACGATTGAGGGTACGTTTCCTATCCATGGCACTATGGGTCAGGTATTATTTGATACGGGGGCTACACATTGTTTTATAGCTACACACTTCGCGAAGGCTTTAGGGTTGTTAGCCAACGCGAAGAGCACAGTGACGTGTGTTGACTCACCATTGGGGAGTGGATCACTTATTTTCTTTATATGTCGGGGAGTGGGGGGTAGAGATTGGTGGTTTGGTATTACCTGCAGACATGTTAGTATTAGATATGCATGTTCACGATATGATTATCGGTATGGATTGACTCACTGATTATAGAGCCATGATTGATTGCTTCGGTGGGAGCATTATTTTTTCCATTCCGGGGCAAGAGATGTTTGTAGTGGCGATGCCTCGCCCAGAGGTAGGTTCGACCGCTCATCTGTATTACATTGAGGAGGATACCTCTAAGGAGGTTGTGATTCCTTTATATTCTATCCCAGTTGTTAGGGAGTATTCGGATGTGTTTCAGGAGATACCAGGCCTACCCCCCAGTCTAGAGATAGACTTTGTTATAGACCTATTGCCAGGTACGAGACCTGTAGCACGTGCACCGTACCGTATGGCTCCAGCTGAGATGAGGGAGTTACAGGATCAGATTGAACAATTGTTGGGTCAGGGGTTTATAGCTAGGAGTACTTCACCGTGGGGTGCCCCTGTGTTGTTCGTAAAGAAGAGAGACGGTTCACTAAGGTTGTGTGTGGACTACCGAGATTTGAATAAGGTCACGATACGGAATAAGTATCCGTTGCCTCGAATCGATGACTTATTCAACCAATTGAGAGGAGCTTCTTTCTTCTCGAAGATTGATCTGAGATCGGGATACCATCAGTTGCGTATCAGGGAGGAGGATTTCTCGAAGACTACGTTCTTGTCAAGATATGGTTCTTACGAGTTTCGGGTTATGCCGTTTGGTTTGACCAACGCTCTAGCAGTGTTTATGGACCTGATGAACAGAGTATTCAGGGATTTCTTAGATCAATTTGTCATTGTCTTCATCGATGATATTCTAGTTTACTCCCAAACAGAGGAGGAGCACGCCGAGCATTTGAGGCAAGTTTTGCAGACACTACGTCATAACGAGTTGTATGCAAAGTTTGAGAAATGCGAGTTTTGGCTGAAGGAGGTCCAGTTTTTGGGACACATTATTTCCGACCGGGGGATATCTGTTGATCCGGGGAAGGTATCCGCGGTGAGGGAGTGGGGACAGCCCACGACACCGACTGAGATTCGTAGTTTCTTGGGCCTAGCAGGATACTACATGAGGTTCATTATGGGATTTTCGAAGATAGCGGGTCCTTTGACACATCTGACTCGTAAAGGTGGGTCGTTCATTTGGAGTGATGCCTGTCAATTGGCATTTGATGAGTTAAAGGACAAGTTAACCTCTACACCTGTGTTAGCATTGCCGAGACCGGGAGTTGAATATTTGTTTTACACTGATGCATCTTTGCAAGGACTTGGAGGTGTATTACAGCAGGATAGACATGCCATAGCTTATGCTTCCCGTAAGATTAAGCCTCATGAAAATAATTACACTACGTATGATTTGGAATTGGCGACCGTGGTATTTGCCCTACGGATTTGGAGGCACTATCTTTTGGGGGAGAGGTTCCAATTATTCACAGACCACAAGTCCCTACAGTACCTGTTCACACAGAAGGAGTTGAACATGCGGCAAAGGAGGTGGCTTGAGTTTGTGAAGGACTACCAGTTCGATATCCAGTATCACCCGGGTAAGGCTAACGTGGTGGCAGACGTATTGAGCCGTAGGCCAGCAGATGATGTGGCAGAGGTGTGGAAGGCCAAGTGGAAGGAATTGGGACACCAGGATGCAGTGGACCGATCTTTCATGTCTGTGATGACTGTTACGCCACAGATTGTCACGAAGGTAGTACAGGCACAGGCTAATGACTCATTCTGTCAGTAGCAGATAGTTCGATTACTAGCAGAGGGAGCCGAGTCCTATACCATTAGCTTAGATGGGGGATTACACTTCAATGGGAAATTGGTGGTTCCGGTAGGGGAGGAATTGCGACACGATGTGATGGCAGAGTCGCACGGCTCACGGTTCGCGGTACATCCCGGAGGGGATAAAATATACCAAGACATGAGACGCCAGTATTGGTGGAGTGGTATGAAGAGAGATATCGCTGAGTTTGTTTCGAAATGCGCCACTTGTCAGCTTGTAAAAGTGGATCATCAGAGATCGGCACGATTGCTACAGCCGTTGGAGGTCCCGATGTGGATATGGGAGAGCATATCCATGGACTTTATTACGAGGTTGCCTACGTCGCAGAGGGGTCACGACTCCGTTTGGGCAATTGTGGACAGGTTGTCCAAAGTCGCTCACTTTTTACCGTAAGGAGTGACTACACTACGGGACAGTATGCCCAGCTCTTCATTTCAGAGATTGTGAGACTTCACGGTGTACCCCTAAATATCGTGTCTGACAGAGACAAGATATTTGTTTTGCGGTTTTGGGAGAGTTTCCAGGAGACCATGGGCACGGAATTGCGGTTGAGTACAGCTTATCATCCGCAGACCGATGGGCAGACCGAGCGCACAAATCAGATGTTGGAGGACATGCTACGCATGTGCATTATTGACTTTGGGGGTGGATGGGAGCAGTACCTTCCACTGGTGGAGTTTGCTTACAACAACTCTTATCAGTTCACTATTGGCATGGCTCCGTTTGAGGCGTTATACGGGAGGCCTTGTCGTTCCCCAGCATGTTGGTTGGAGGTGGGGGATAACAAACTACTTGGGCCGGAAGTGATTCAGGATACTTCGGCAAGGATTGAGTTGATTCGGAGTCGCATTCGGGTAGCTCAAGACCGGAAGAAGAGTTATGCTGATGCAAAGAGATTTTTCAGAGAGTTCCAAGTAGGGGACCAGGTTTTGCTCAGAGTATCTACGATGAAGGGGATTATGCGTTTCGGGTAAAAAGGGAAGTTGGCACCGAGATATGTGGGACCATTTCCTATTATTGAGCGGATTGGACAGGTTGCGTATAGGCTTGGATTACCGGAGCATTTGCATCGGATTCACGATGTATTTCATATTTCCTCGCTAAGGAAATATCTTAGAGACAATTTGGCTCATTCTCATATTACTTTGGAGGACATCGATCTCCAACCTGATAGCTCCTACGAGGAGGGGCCCATTGCTATTTTGGACCGAAGTGAGCGGAAACTGCGGTCAAAGATAGTCCCGTTAGTGCGTGTTCAGTGGCGACATCATAATGTCGAGGAGTCCACATGGGAGCACGAGGATGAGATGCGCGAACGTTATCCAGAGTTGTTCTTACCAGGTACTTTCTAGTTTCGAATTTCGGGACGAAATTCTGTTATTAGGGGGGGAGTATGTAATACCCCGTATTTTTCGCAATATTTATTTTTGGGATTAATTAATTAAATGAGAATTAAATGGGAATTAATCCGAAAAAAATACTAGCGAGATGTGAGTTGGTATTTGACTATATTGAGTATATATGATGATTTATGAATATTGAATTATGAAATTTTGTCGTGAGTTTGATATACGGCAATTTGGACATTTTATTGGGACGCGGGTGACAGTCGCGTCAGGACATAATTATTTTATTTATAAAAGTGAATTTAAAATCTATTAACCGTATGGTCGTTTTGAGTGCGCCAACGCGTCCAGAAGGGTCGAGATAGTCAGAAAACACTAGCCGAGGTTTTAGTTTGAGTCCCGGGGTATTTTTAGGCCATACCGGCAACATAAAGGGTATTTTGGTAATTTTGTATTTTTGGGAATTAAGAGTGACGAAAATTAGGAGTCTTTATCTGATTGGGAATTGACCCACTAAACCCACTAACCATCCCTTAATGACCCAATAAGCTACGGGGGTTATTAGATTAGGTTCCAAAAACTTCCCAAAGAAAACCCTAGCCATCATAGCCACCTTTGGAGAAGAAAGCTTGTAGAGAAGGAATCCTGCAGATAGAGACAGATAACTTCAGCAAATCAACATCAAAATCAGAGATAAACTCAAGGCAAGTTATTTGATTTCGTATAATTTCCGAGAATGCTTTTTCCATGCGTAGAAATTTAATAAAGATTAAATTGTTCTTGGAGTGATATGAAAACCCATGTATTTTGGAACTTAGAACTTGAGATCTTGAAGAGAAATTGCATGTAGAATGGTAGGTAGATGATTATTCTGATGACATTAGATATTGTAGGAAATTAAAACGGATTTAATTGGGTATATTTATGAGTATAAATTCTAGGGTTCATATTCTTGAAAATTTGGAGAAAAGTGTAGAGACATGAGAATTTAATGATGTTTAGGATGAATTGATTCCTTAAAATATGTTAGTATGTGACCTAGGTACGTTTAGGGATGATTAGAGACCTTAAACAATCGTTGGTTTGATGTTTAGATGAATTTTGAAGAGATAAAAATGGTGAAAAACGAGATAGGAATTTCTGGGCTTGAAACTGGCCACTCGTTAGAAGACCTACCCAGGTCGTTCGAACGAGCTCGTTCGAACGAGCTTCTAACGAGTTGAAAGTATGGGTTCTAAAGAGAGTGATGTTCTTTCGAAGTTTTCGTTCGAACGAGATCTCTCTAGAAGACCCAGTTCGTTCGAACGAACTCTCGTTCGAACAGCCTCGTTCGAACGAGACTTCGAACGAGTTGACAGTTTAGGCTGTTTAGCCTGTTTTGATCCCGAGTGCCCCGTAACCTTGTGTATAGGTAGTGATAGCCTTCCCTTGATGCGTAATTGGTATATTTGGGATGTTTGGGATATAATTCAGAGTCAAACCTAGAAGTGTAGTTTGAACCTAAAGAAAAATATGAGTTGAGACATGAGTGCCTACTACAACGTAAGAATAAATTATGGCGCGTATAAATGTGAACCGGGATTATATAAGTTGTATATATATTAAATTGGTACGAGAATGCGATATGTACTACAATTAAATTACGGTGATTACTAAGATGCGTGTTTACTTAGTATTGGTATATGATTTGTGTGTATGACATACCTATCATACTTGCTATCATGGGAGGTTTGCGTTCGCTTAGGGCCCTCTAATCCTTGTGTTGCCCGGATTTAGACTGGTTACCTTGATGAACATAGGTCATAGAAAGACTTGTTGGGATGTTGATAAGTCCGCTGATCGTGGGAGCGTAGGTATGTGCGTGACCCATGTGATGTGACTGTGTTCGCCTCCATTATTTGTGATGTTGTAATCTGTGAACTATTCCTGAGAGATTCGGAATATGTGATCCTTATGTACGTGATGTACCGGGATGGATAGCAGAGTATGTGTGCACCGCAGCTTACTTCTCGGGGTGCTTGTATTGTATATTTATGATGTGAATTATATACACTTAATTAATGGGAACCTTCATGTTAATGTTGTGAATATAATTACGGTATTGTTTTGAGAAAAACATAACGGGTTAACTGATAGTAAAATATTGCGTATTGAGCATCTGAATTTACGTTAAGCCCCTATTTAATTGGGAGCATTATAATGTTAATGGGAACCGAGTAATAAGGGTAGAACCTATGACAGTCTAGCTGGTTATGATGTCACTTAGCTAGTGGGTTGTGTCATTTTAGGTGGGTACTTACGTTAGGAGTGCACAGTTAGACGAGAGGTGAGAATTTCATGTGAGTGCACGTCCTAACATGTACTTTGCATTTAATGTTTTAAATGTTTTTAAAGCACTTGCAGGTTTTTAAAATATCTCCACATTCGGGCTCTGACCCGTTTGCTTTCAAATCTATTTTTCTTGTAAAACCATTTTAGGTGCCCAGCCACAAGGACACCATACATAGGATACTCATTCAGGTGACGAGCTGTAGCTGTTTGTGGAAGCTACAGGGATTTGCTTTTAGACGCTTCTATCATTTGGATTCCAGATTCCGTATCTATCAGTTGTAGGGAATGTTGCCCATTTCTATTAGAGACATCTTTCCATTACAGTTTTTTCAGACTTTGGCATGTATTGATTCAGTATTCGGTTTAGTTATTTCAGTTTGGGGTTTTGTAGTGAGGAGTTTTTCTCTAGACTTTATTTACATTATGTGATGGTTATTCTATTTACTTCGTTATGGTGAATGATGTTATTATTCTTTCTTTAAATATTTTACTGCATGTTAATCAGACTTTAATTAAAATTTGGCAACTTACTTTTTAAATACTAGGTGGTTAGTAATAATAAAATGTTTTCGACAGTGATGTTATTAACTGAGCTAACTTGCCATTTTGATTTAATTTAATAAAGGAGTAGCTACCCGGTATTTAATTAGTCGGGGTGTCACAGGTGGTATCAGAGCATCAGGTTCTAGTGTCCTTTAGGATCTGTACGGCTATTATGTTTCCGCTAAGTTTCTTTGATATAGAGCCCTATATTTTAGGACTGTTGTACTCTTTTTGTGTATGCTTCGTTCTTCAGCTATTTTAAGTTTATAAACAGCGAACATATAAACTTCATTCTTATTTCAGATGCCTCCACGACGTGCACGACGAGTTCCCAGGGATGCAACGCCCGAACCCCAGCCCGTTCCAGTTCAGGGCATGATGAACGCCGCTGAGGTTGCAGCTATAGTAGCCCAAGCGGTAAATGCCGTAATTGACGTAGTTCAGTAGGCACCGCCTCAGGCGCCGGTTCCCGCGCCAGTACAGGCAAATGCATTCCCGTCTTCTTGGGAACGTGTACGTGACGCTTTTCAGAAAGCGCATCCGCCAGAGTTTGCAGGTAGCTCAGATGTGGTAGTCTCGAGCCAGTGGAGGAAGGATATGCAGAGGCACTTGAGGATGTATGAGTGCACGGATGTTCACAAGCAGGTGTTAGCTACTTTAAAGCTAGTTGGATCTGCACTACTATGGTGGGAGTCTATTACCACCGTAGAGGAGAGGGATACTCTCACTATTCAGGTCTTTTCGGTGCGGTTTGACCGCAAGTACTTTCCGTCCGCTGTTCATACGGAAATGAGGAGGAAATTGATGAGTCTGAAGCAAGAGGGTAAGACCGTGGCCGAATATGAGGCCGAGTTCACTAATCTGTTGAATATCGTTCCAGATGAGATACCAACAGAGAAGAAAAAGATTGAGAAGTTCACAGACGGGTTGACATGGAGGATCCGTCAGCATCTGTTAGGGAACCTTTCGTTGGCCACTTATTCTGATGTGGTTAACGCTTCTTTGTTACACTGCCAGGATCACCGCTTTCATATGACTGAGGGTAAGAGATCGAGAGAGTCTAGCCATTAGGGTAGGACTGGAGGACATGGTGCCGGTGGGGCACAATCTGTTCAGGGGCAGAGATAGGGTGAGCAGGGTTCCCAGCAGGGGGATCAGAAGAGGTTCAGATCAGGGAACTATAGGCACGGACAGGGAGGTTTCCGTCAGGTCCATCAGGGTCCAAACGACCATCAGGGCCAACAGGGGCAGAATGGGCAGCAGTTTCACCAGGTCCAGCAGGGCCAAGGGAGGAATGGTAACGGCCACCAGGGCCGGGAACCGCAGGGGCAGAGAGGAGGGAACTTCCCAGGGAAGTGTTTTGTTTGTGGCAAGACTGGCCATAAACGACAGGATTGTCCTGATAGGGGCAGGGCCCCACAGCAGTAGCAGCAGGGTGCTCGCCAGGAGCCACAGAGGCCTATATTTACCGTCGCTCTCCCCGCACCGCCACAGATGGCAGCATTGCCACCCATTCCAGCAGTCCCAGCTCAACAGGGGCAGCTACAGTATGGACGTGTCTATAACATCCACCAGGCTGCAGTTCCACAGGCATAGCCCGCGATTGAGGGTACGTTTCCTATCCATGGAACTATGGGTCGGGTATTATTTGATACGGGGGCTACACATTGTTTTATAGCTACAAACTTCGCGAAGGCTTTAGGGTTGTTAGCCACCGCGGAGAGCACAGTGACGTGTGTCGACTCACCATTGGGGAGTGGGTCACTTATTTTCTTTATATGTCGGGGAGTGGGGGTAGAGATTGGTGGTTTGGTATTACCTGCAGACATGTTAGTATTAGATATGCATGTTCACGATGTGATTATCGGTATGGATTGGCTCGCTGATTATAGAGCCATGATTGATTGCTTCGGTGGGAGCATTGTTTTTGCCATTCCGGGGCAAGAGATGTTTGTAGTGGCGATGCCTCGCCCAGAGAGAGGATCGACCGCTCATCTGTATTACATTGAGGAGGATACCTCTAAGGAGGTTGTGATTCCTTTAGATTATATCCCAGTTGTTAGGGAGTATTCGGATGTGTTTCAGGAGATACCAGGCCTACCCCCCAGTCTAGAGATAGACTTTGTTATAGACCTATTGCCAGGTACGAGACCTATAGCACGTGCACCGTACCGTATGGCTCCAGCTGAGATGAGGGAGTTACGGGATCAGATTGAACAATTTTTGGGTCAGGGGTTTATACGGAGGAGTACTTCACCGTGGGGTGCCCCTGTGTTGTTCGTAAAGAAGAGAGACGGTTCACTAAGGTTGTGTGTGGACTACCGAGAGTTGAATAAGGTCACGATACGGAATAAGTATCCGTTGCCTCGAATCGATGACTTATTAGACCAATTGAGAGGAGCTTATTTCTTCTCAAAGATTGATCTGAGATCGGGATACCATCAGTTGCGTATCAAGGAGGAGGATGTCTCGAAGACTGCATTCTTGTTGAGATATGGTTCTTACGAGTTTCGGGTTATGCCGTTTGGTTTAACCAACGCTCCAGCAGTGTTTATGGACTTGATGAACAGAGTATTCAGGGATTTCTTAGATCAGTTTGTCATTGTCTTCATAGATGATATTCTGGTTTACTCCCAAACAGAGGAGGAGCACGCCGAGCATTTAAGGCAAGTTTTGCAGACACTACGTCAGAACGAGTTGTATGCAAAGTTTGAGAAATGCGGGTTTTGGCTGAAGGAGGTCCAGTTTTTGGGACACATTATTTCCGACCGGGGGATATCTGTTGATCCGGGGAAGGTATCCGCGGTGAGGGAGTGGGGACAGCCCACGACACCGACTGAGATTCGTAGTTTCTTGGTCCTAGTAGGATACTACAGGAGGTTCATTAGGGGATTTTCGAAGATAGCGGGTCCTTTGACACATCTGACTCGTAAAGGTGGGCCATTCATTTGGAGTGATGCCTGTCAGTTGGCATTTGATGAGTTAAAGGACAAGTTAACCTCTGAACCTGTGTTAGCATTGCCGAGACCGGGAGTTGAATATTGGTTTTACACCGATGCGTCTTTACAAGGATTTGGAGGTGTATTGCAGCAGGAGAGATAGGCCATAGCTTATGCTTCCAGTAAGCTTAAGCCTCATGAAAAGAATTACCCCACGTATGATTTGGAATTGGCGACCGTGGTATTTTCCCTACGGAATTGGAGGCATTATCTTTTGGGGGAGAGGTTCCAATTATTCACAGACCACAAGTCCCTACAGTACCTGTTCACACAGAAGGAGTTGAACATGCGGCAAAGGAGGTGGCTTGAGTTTGTGAAGGACTACCAGTTCGATATCCAGTATCAACCGGGTAAGGCTAACGTGGTGGCAGACGCATTGAGCCGTAGGCCAGCAGATGATGTGGTGGAGGTGTGGAAGGCCAAGTGGAAGGAATTGGGACACCAGGATCCAGTGGCCCGATCTTTCATGTCTATGATGACTGTTACGCCACAGATTGTCACGAAGGTAGTACGGGCACATGCTAATGACTCGTTCTGTCAGGAGCAGATAGTTCGATTACTAGCAGAGGGAGCCGAGTCCTATACCATTAGCTCAGACGGGAGATTACGCTTCAATGGGAAATTAGTGCTTCCGGAAGGGGAGGAATTGCGACACGATGTGATGGCAGAGTCGCACGGCTCACGGTTCGCGGTACATCCCGGAGGGGACAAAATGTACCAAGACATGAGACGCCAGTATTGGTGGAGCGGTATGAAGAGAGATATCGCTGAGTTTGTTTCGAAATGCGCCACTTATCAGCTTGTAAAAGTGGATCATCAGAGATCGGCAGGATTGCTACAGCCGTTGGAGGTCCCATGTGGATATGGGGGAGCATATCCATGGACTTTATTATGGGGTTGCCTATGGCGCAGAGGGGTCACGACTCCGTTTGGGTAATTGTGGACAGGTTGTCCAAAGTCGCTCACTTTTTACCCGTAAGGACTGACTACACTACGGGACAGTATGCCCAGCTCTTCATTTCAGAGATTATGAGACTTCACGGTGTACCCCTAAATATCGTGTCTGACAGAGACAAGATATTTGTTTCGCGGTTTTGGGAGAGTTTCCAAGAGGCCATGGGCACAGAATTGCGGTTGAGTACAGCTTATCATCTGCAAACCGATGGGCAGACCGAGCGCACAAATCAGATGTTGGAGGACATGCTACGCATGTGCATTATTGACTTTGGGGGTGGATGGGAGCAGTACCTTCCACTGATGGAGTTTGCTTACAACAACTCCTATCAGTTCACTATTGGCATGGCTCCGTTTGAGGCGTTATACGGGAGGCCTTGTCGTTCCCCAGCATGTTGGTTGGAGGTGAGGGACAACAAACTACTTGGGCCAGAAGTGATTCAGGATACTTCGGCAAGGATTGAGTTGATTCAGAGTCGCATTCGGGTAGCTCAAGACCGGAAGAAGAGTTATGCTGATGCAAAGAGATTTTTTAGAGAGTTCCAAGTAGGGGACCAGGTTTTGCTCAGAGTATCTCCGATGAAGGGGATTATGCATTTCGGGAAGAAAGGTAAGTTGGCACCGAGATATGTGGGACCATTTCCTATTATTGAGCGGATTGGACCGGTTGCGTATAGGCTTAGATTACCGGAGCATTTGCATCGGATTCACGATGTATTTCAAATTTCCTCGCTAAGGAAATATCTTAGAGACAATTTGGCTCATTCTCATATTTCTTTGGAGGACATCAATCTCCAAACCGATAGCTCCTACGAGGAGGGGCCCATTGCTATTTTGGACCGAAGTGAGCAGAAACTGCGGTCAAAGATAGTCCCGTTAGTGCGTGTTCAGTGGTGACATCATAATGTCGAGGAGTCCACATGGGAGCGCAAGGATGAGATGCACCAACGTTATCCAGAGTTGTTCTTACCAGGTACTTTCTAGTTTCGAATTTCGGGACGAAATTCTGTTATTAGGGGGGGAGTATGTAATACCCCGTATTTTTGGCAATATTTATTTTTGGGATTAATTAATTAAATGAGAATTAATTGGGAATTAATCCGGATAAAATACTAGCGAGATGTGAGTTGGTATTTGACTATATTGAGTATATATGATGATTTATGAATATTAAATTCTGAAATTTTGTTGTGAGTTTGATATACGGCAATTTGGACATTTTATTGGGACGCGGGTGACAGTCGCGTCAGGAAATAATTATTTTATTTATAAAAGTGAATTAAAAATCTATTAACTGTATGGTCATTTTGAGTGGACCAACGCGTCCGGAAGGGTCGAGATAGTCAGAAAACACTAGCCGGGGGTTTAGTTTGAGTCCCGGGGTATATTTAGGCCATACCGGCAACATAAAGGGTATTTTGGTAATTTTGTATTTTTGGGAATTAAAAGTGACGAAAATTAGGAGTCTTTATCTGATTGGGAATTGACCCACTAAACCCACTAACCAACCCTTAATGACCCAATAAGCTACGGGGGTTATTAGATTAGGTTCTAAAAACTTCCCAAAGAAAACCCTAGCCACCTTTGGAGAAGAAAGCTTGTAGAGAAGGAATTCTGCAGATAGAGAGATAACTTCACCAAATCAACATAAAAATCAGAGATAAACTCAAGGCAAGTGATTTTATTTCGTTTAATTTCATAGAATGCTTTTTCCATGCGTAGGAATTTAATAAAGATTAAATTGTTCTTGGAGTGATATGAAAACCCATGTATTTTGGAACTTAGAACTTGAGATCTTGAAGAGAAATTGCATGTAGAATGGTAGGTAGAGTATTATTCTGATGACATTAGATATTGGAGGAAATTAAAACGGATTTAATTGGGTATATTTATGAGTATAAATTCTAGGGTTCATATTCTTGAAAATTTGGAGAAAAGTGTAGAGACTTGAGAATTTAATGATGTTTAGGATGAATTGATTCCTTAAAATATGTTAGTATGTGACCTAGGTACGTTTAGGGATGATTAGAGACCTTAAACAATCATTGGTTTGATGTTTAGATGAATTTTGAAGAGATAAAAATGGTGAAAAACGAGATAGGAATTTCTGGGCTTGAAACTGGCCACTCGTTAGAAGACCTACCCAGGTCGTTCGAACGAGCTCATTCGAACGAGCTTCTAACGAGTTGATAGTCTGGGTTCTAACGAGAGTGATGTTCGTTCGAAGTTTTCGTTCGAACGAGATCTCGTTAGAAGACCCAGTTCGTTCGAACGAACTCTCGTTCGAACAGCCTCGTTCGAACGAAACTTCGAACGAGACTTCGAACGAGTTGACAGTTTAGTCTTTTTAGCCTGTTTTGATCCCGAGTGCCCCGTAACCTTGTGTATTGGTAGTGATAGCCTTCCCTTGATGAGTAATTGGTATATTTGGGATGTTTGGGATATAATGCGGAGTCAAACCTAGAAGTGTAGTTTGAACCTAAAGGAAAATATGAGCTGAGACGTGAGTGCCTACTATGACGTAAGAATAAATTATGACGCGTATAAATGTGAACCGGGATTATATAAGTTGTATATATATTAAATTGGTACGAGAATGAGATATGTACTACAATTAAATTACGGTGATTACTAAGATGCGTGTTTACTTAGTATTGGTATATGATTTGTGTGTATGACATACCTACCATACTTGCTATCACGAGAGGTTTGCGTTCGCTTAGGGCCCTCTAATCCCTGTGTTTACCAGATTTAGACTGGTTACCTTGATGAACATAGGTCATAGAAAGACTTGTTGGGATGTTGATAAGTCCGCTGATCGTGGGAGCGTAGGTATGTGCGTGACCCATGTGATGTGACTGTGTTCGCCTCCATTATTTGTGATGTTGTTATCTATGAACTATTCCTGAGAGATTCGAAATATGTGATCCTTATGTACGTGATGTACCAGGATGGATAGCAGAGTATGTGTGCACCGCAGCTTAGTTCTCGGGGTGCTTGTATTGTATATTTATGATGTGAATTATATACACTTAATTAATGGGAACCTTCATGTTAATTTTGTGAATATAATTACGGTATTGTTTTGAGAAAAACATAACGGGTTAACTGATAGTAAAATATTGCGTATTGAGCATCTGAATTTACGTTAAGCCCCTATTTAATTGCGAGCGTTAGAATGTTAATGGGAACCGAGTAATAAGGGTAGAACCAATGACAGTCTAGCTGGTTATGATGTCATTTAGCTAGTGGGTTTTGTCATTTTAGGTGGGTACTTACGTTAGGAGTGCACAGTTAGACGAGAGGTGAGAATTTCATGTGAGTGCACGTCCTAACATGTACTTTGCATTTAATGTTTTAAATGTTTTTAAAGCACTTGCAGGTTTTTAAAATATCTCCACATTCGGGCTCTGACCCGTTTGCTTTCAAATCTATTTTTCTTGTAAAACCATTTTAGGTGCCCAGCCACAAGGACACCATGCATAGGATACTCATTCAGGTGACGAGCTGTAGCTGTTTGTGGAAGCTACAGGGATTTTCTTTTAGACGCTTCTATCATTTGGATTCCAGATTCAGTATCTATCAGTTGTAGGGCATGTTGCCCATTTCTATTAGAGACATCTTTCCATTACAGTTTTTTCAGACTTTGGCATGTATTGATTCAGTATTCGGTTTAGTTATTTCAGTTTGGGGTTTTGTAGTTTAGTGTTCCTCCAGACTTTATTTACATTATGTGATGGTTATTCTATTTACTTCGTTATGGTGAATGATGTTATTATTCTTGCTTTAAATCTTTTACTGCATGTTAATCAGACTTTAATTAAAATTTGGCAATTTACTTTTTAACTACTAGGTGGTTAGTAATAATAAAATGTTTTCGACAATGATGCTATTAACTGAGCCAACTTGGCATTTTGATTTAATTTAATAAAGGAGTAGCTACCCGGTATTTAATTAGTCGGGGTGTCACATCAATAAGGTAAATGAGTGAAAAATCAGGCCTACGTAATCTATGGTGTGCCAAATAAAATCATAAAATCTTATAATGAGCTATGTATCATAAAGAGATAATCATGATAAGCAGGTGATATAGAGAGGAACTCATACTATATGTAAAATGACATAAAAATGCCAATTATGTACCAACAACCAAGTAAAATACATATCAACAAAAATATATTAAAGGAATCATTAGGCTTGAAAGCACTATTCTCCATTAAAAATCGGCACTATAGTCTCAATCCTCACTGCGTGTCTTAAGGAGTCTTTTCTTACCCTTTTGATACATTTGGTAGGAGATAATTTTTACTTCTTGTGTTTTCTTCTTACTCAATCAGATGTGAACATTTTTAGGAAGTATTAAATGCTGAATGAGTTGCCCAAAGTAAAGAGCGGGTCGATTGACTTTTCCTTAAGTTGTGATGTTCTCGATAATCGACCTACACTTAACCTTCCCAAGGTGCATAGTATATCATGTCCCAATAGCATATAAGAACACATGTGGATTGTGGAATGGAATTATAATGCGAGTTATGATAAATATTTTTTGAAGGCAAGGAATGGATGAGATAGTAGTAATCAATGAGAACCCCTAAGGTAGGATGGATTGGGGGACTTCCGTGACTTCTCAACTGGTATGCTCGATCGTAATCTCATCCATATTACGAGTAGATACAACATTATATGGATATACTAGGTTATGTACAGGAAATAATCCACATATTTTTCTA
The DNA here is from genome assembly GCA_949130495.1 of Sambucus nigra. Lineage (NCBI taxonomy): Eukaryota > Viridiplantae > Streptophyta > Magnoliopsida > Dipsacales > Adoxaceae > Sambucus > Sambucus nigra. The sequence goes on from OX422216.1 coordinate 332,818,922, forward strand.
AGAGAAATAGGAGAGATAGTGATAGACGTTCCATAAATGGTGGTGGTAGAGCGACCCATGCCTAAGGTGGAATTTTTGTAAAACTCTTTGATAAGGTCTAGAAACACCTCCCTATCCACTCCTTAGTTGCCAATGTTCTAATGACGTCTTTCCTTGAAAGGTACAATCTCCATTGTAAGATTATTTCTAAGAGAGTTTCAGTCGATTGTGCATTTATAGAGGATAGCACAGAGACAAAAGCTCCCAAATACGGAGATGGGTTTCTTTCGGATGAATAACTTGCACATATGTATGATATAACAGAAATACCTAGTACGTTTCACATAGTATCTGAAACAAGAAAAACAAAAAAATATAAGTAAACCCAAAGGAAAGGTGTAAAAACAACTCTAGTCTATGAAGCAACTAAGAGTATCCTACACCAAAAAATAATATAAATGAAAATATGAGTCTGATCTGTTAACGTAAATGATATATATATATATATATATATATACACACACACACACACTAGGGTATGTCCGTGCCTAAAGGGACGATGATAATTTTCCAAAGTGCGTAATCACAAAACGACAACAATTTCCATATTACATAATTGCAAAACGGGAAAAAATCCGTTCCCCAACATATTAGATTTGCGTCTTAAGAACATTGAGTTTAGATTTGCGGTTAGTATTTTTATATTACAACATTTCAAATTTTAATGGACCAAATTTTAAAAACTTTACTGACAATGTGATAACATTACTGAGACAAAATTATAAGTTAATGTGTCAAATCTTAATAATTTATATTGGAAGCTAGGTATACCAATTACTGGTTTAGTACAACTTACAAAAAATTAATTTAGAGTTGGAACACAAATTTTGAGGGTTTATACTTCAAACATGAAAAATATTGTGCAAGTTCAAAGAACGGCCGATGCAACATGTGGTATTATTCATCTTACACTTCTGTAATACTACACATGAACAGTAATGTCACTTTAAGAAAGCCTTAAAATTTAACACCGTACTTAAGCTACTTAGTTACCCAAACTACAAAAGTACTAAAATCGAGAAAGATACAATAAAATAATTTGTACACTTTATAAAAGAAAACCAATAACAATTGCTTATATATATAAATCAAAACGTAATTTTAATTAACACTACACTTTCCAAATGAATAAACCCCCAAACCGTATTGACTTTCATGTTCTCTACTAATCCTACACCAAAATGTCATGTTCGTGTCAATAATTTCTAATCGAATGTGTCATCATTTTGTGTTAATGCATAAATTATAACTAATGTTAGTGCTTAAAATCTAATTATTAATGCTCAAATTATAACTAATGTTAATGCTTAAAATTTAATATTATTATTGTTGAATATTATCATTCCATGTTATGCGTGTGGTGTTGGCTTTTAGATACAAATCAAGACTTCTTGTCTTAAATTGAATTTGTAATAAATATAAACAAACTATTCATATTAAAAAGAATAAATCAAATTTTAGTAGAGAAATGTCTTAAATAATAATGACGAAATTATAATATTTATTTATAATATTTATTTATTAATGCTATACTTTTAGGGCCATCATCCATATGTATGCACGCACATTAGTTAGAATCCACATGTCCAAATACATTTAATTATTGTACACCGACATGTGTAAAGTATTTTTATTATTTTAAGTACTTTTAATTATTGTAAAATCAAATTTAGTTTTTTCTACAATGTAAAAGTTGATTATTAAAATTTAAGAACACCTGTTCAGTACATCAACTTTTAAACTTCACCTAGAGTTGGGTGCAAAGCTGTAATATCTTCAAATTTTGCGTAGTATTATCACACCTGCTATTGTCCAATCAGCCTAACAAAAGATGCCACATAATTTTTTTTATATTACCTATTTGTGTTCTTTATCCCATCATCTATATAAATAACTTTGATTTTAAACTAAATCATTTTTGAGAGCTGAAATCTAATTAGGCAGCCATTTTCCCTGCCTTAGGCACAATTATCCAACTGTTATTTTTTCAAAATGTTTCGTCCATCCGTTTCTTATTACTCACATAAAATTTTAGGTGGTCATTTCATAACCCATACAAATTTCCAAAGTAAAATTTCAAAATTTCTAACGCTTCAAATCAATCCATCCAAAATCCTTTGTTAGACTATAAGACCCAATAAGATATGATATGTTTCTTCGTTATTAATGTTTGTAAATTACAATTAAAAAAACTTTCATAACCATAATCAGTGTTGATATTACGCCTTTGCCACACCACCAACAACCATTTTTCCTTTGCTTATCGACCCCATAAGCTGGCACCAAATTACTACACTATCACAGCCCACACTAAGACCACCCCTCTCACCACTTCATTTTGTCCCAACCACCAGAATACACCACCACATACATCAATTGTTTACCACTCATCTCTGAGTTTTTGTCATAATGACCCTCTGCCACTTCAGCCACCGGAGCAAACACCACATACAAAAACCATTGAGCCCTGCAAATAAGAAAAATAAAAAATAAAACTGCCACTGGAGGAAACACCACAAAAAGATAACCTTTTTCTAACTGTGTATTTCTTCACCTGCTAACACCTGAGTTCCCTGCATTCATTATCCTAAAACCCATTTCTTAGTCAACTAATAAACTAAAATACGATAAAATAAAAACCTAAAACTTAGAATATTTGAAATATATGTAGATCTAAAATCTCATCAAAATATATATTTCTGGGTGTAAAAAAAAAAAAAAAAGAGGGGGACAACAAATTTTTTTTTAGTATATCTGTGTGATTCTTTGGTAGAAATATACAAACACAGAGTCACCTAAGATGGAAGAACAGGGGAAGAAACCTCACAACACCAAACCTGAGACACTACCTACAAAACACACACATATAGATAGAGAGAGTGAGAAATTAATACCTGAAAATGAAAATAAACACAAAGAAAATAAAAAATCAGGGTTTTCAGAGATACTTGACTTGAAATAAGAAAAAAAAACACGTGGGAAACTTGATTTGTGGTTAGGTCTCATTTCTAACAAATAAGGTTTAAGAGATACTTGAAACCGACAAAAAAAATTTTATCTCTTACAACACAAAATCAAAAAGCTTCACTTGAAAGTGATCTTTAAAATCACTATCAACAGGGGATGAAAGTTTTGGTGAGAGGTGTTTCATGGGGCAGACCTGCTTGGGAAAAATGGGCCAGACCCTCCGTCCGGGACATAAGATCGTTTTTCAAAATCTAGTGCTCATTATATATCATCTTTTTCTGCTAAAAAAAAAAACACCAAAGCAGATATAAGATCTTGAAAAAAAACAAAAGTCCCCAAACTCAAAGGTATAATCTAAACTCCAATTTGCACAAAACATAAATGGTGACAAATGGTGAAAAACAATAACCACCAAAGAGGATATAAGATCGATTCATAAACCCAACAGAACCAAACATCACTGCCTTTAGAGATGGATTCGGATTTTTGAATCACCACGCACTAAGATACAAATCTACCTGAACGGTTTGAACCGTCTGAACCATAAAAAAACCACCGGGACCATATAAAAAACCATCGGAACCGTACGAACCATACAAATATACCTGAATGGTTTATACCCTTACTGAAACAGATATGGTACAATATAAAAACTACGCACGTATATTTCTTGAGAGAGAGAAATGCACTAAGCTAGTAGGATAAGTCTTTATGGTGGACACAAAATATATACTCGAAAAAAGAAAAAAATGTTAAAAAGGATAAGTCTTTATGGTGAGAGAGGGGGGCTATGGGCTTGGGGGGTTTTTGTCGAAAAAGAGGGCTCTGGGTTTGAGGAGTGGGTGTAGAAAGTACATAACATGGTTGTACTCTAGCATTTGAGTCCCAAAGTTTCCACGGATCGATCCTGGGTGGATTGCAGGCCATTGAATTAAAACCCCTTCAATTTATTCTCAACCATATGTTGACAAAAACCAGATAGGGGTACACAGTTGTTATAGGCCTTTTTAGCCACTCTAGGTGGCTAGTAGGATAATTGAAAACACCTTTTTGTTCAAAATTTAAATTTTGAATTTTGAAAAAAAAGCTTGTGTTGTGGAGAAGTGAGAAACAAAATAGGTTCGAATAACGGGAATTTTCCTTCCCCATTTGTCATGTCATAATGTTGATGACATCATTAATGAAACTTATGACATACATAAGTTTTATTCTGTAACAACCCTTCCTTTTAGAGACAATTAAATCCCATAATTAAATATAAATTGGGAATTTGGAGAATTTCTCGAAATAGTGATTTTTGGAATTTTCAAGGATTTAATGATTTTCAATGAATGTTGTGATCATTTTTGGGTCTAAATAGGTCGAAGTAATTTAATTATATGCCGTCACGGAGAAAAACGACAAAAAGGTCATATTTTGATTAGAAAGCCTGCATTAAGTATTATGGGGTAGAATAGTGAATTTTGGTCAAGTACCTCGGATGGAAATTTCGACTGTGCCGTGAGTCTCGGAATGTCCGAGATAGTCGAAAAAGAGTGTTCGATTGTCGAAATTGACTTTCAGGGAATTTTAGAGGTAAAAGTAACTCGTAATTGGGTAAACGAGTCGTTTTTGGGTTTTAAGGGTTAAAACCCTTTTTCTTCCTATATAAAGAGGGAGAGAGGGAAGAAAAGATAAAGAAAGGAAGAAAAGAGAGAAGAGAGAGAGGAGGAGAGAAAAGAAGAGCAAAGAGGATGTTCCGGCCAAACTCCGCGGGATTCGGCTCGAGGTCGTCGGATTTTATCGACGAGGAAAGTGTTTACTTGCTTTATTCAATTTTTACATAAATATATCATACCATAGTTTGGTATAATTAAATCCTAAAGATTTTGGGTATGGGTATTCTTGTATAAATGGGTTTTTGGGAGAAGTTTTCATAAGGATTTATTGTAATAATGATAGTAGATGAATTTTAAGCTTAAATCCTTGTTAATGGTGTAAACTATTGTGAGAAATTGGAATAAATGAAAGTTGTAGATATCTTCGACGCGGTTGCGTGGGCGTCGATCGAGTTTATTTTTTATTTTTTTTGGATTTATAGTGATTTTTCTACGGAAAGCTGTCCGAGATTAAAATAGTTAGTGAGAAATTAAGACTGGAACTATTTGGGGACAAATATTAGGGGTTCTCAAATAGAGGGTTAGGACCTCTAAATGACTTGAGAAGATATACAATCTTTGGGTTCATTGAAATATATCCGAGTTATAATTGAAATGGATATTGGATTTATTTTTGGATTTTGGTATAGGAATAAACCCTAAGCAAAATTGGGAGTTTCGGACCAGCCGAATCGATTCGGACAAGCCGAATCTATTCGGTATGAGACATTTTGAAAGTAGAACCATTTCGAATCGATTCGAACAGGGAGAATCGATTCGGTCCTGGCAGATTTTTGAGGTTTTCTCCTTTTAAGTTTAGGAAAACTGAATGTATGGTTTTTGAGACTATTATTAGGAGTTTCTAAATAGAATATTAGGACTCCTAGATGATGATTTGAGGAGGATAAGAAAACCTCGGATTAATTTAGAGTGTGATTCGGGATGTGGAGTTAGTTAATGCTTTGGGATTATTGGTCATCGTTAGATGGTTTGACAAATATGGCCATTTGTATATATTCGAGGAGGAATGTATGGTATATGTATACTATGTTATGAAAGTATATATATGATATGAGGTAAATGATTTTGAAAATTTAAATATAAATGTTTTCAAGATGGAAAGAAAAATGGTTGTCTTATTTAATAAAAATGAGGATACACACCTCTCTAAATCGCTATTATAAGGGAAGTTTGAGTACGTATGGTGAAGCCCCCCGGCTAATGAATGCAGGGTGGATATAGTCCTATAGGCCATATGAGCGTTTGTTGTATTTTTCTGCGCTGGTTAAGAGATTTCGGGTGTGGTCTTGACTATCCCATACGCATATGGCTGCTTCCCGACATCTTGCGTTGTAGGATCCCAGGTTGTCTTGATGATAGGACCTGAAAGATGATAGCCATTTAGTGGCACGCACAGTGGGGAAACCCGTACGGGCTATTTTAGAACGCGTTATATATTTGTTAAAGCAATTTATGATAATAAATTGGCTTTAATTTACATTTACTGGATGGAAGAAGGGAAATGGGATAAAGGTTTTGGCTTCGGTAACACTCCCGGATGGAAGAAGGGATGTGGAAGCATATGATATGGTAAAAGGAGTTTTATGATAATGAAAATGGCTTTTAAATACATTTTCTGAATATAAAAAGGGAAATGGGATATTTTGAAATGGAAAAGCATTTTTATGATAATAAAACTGGCTTTTGAAAACTTATATGTTTTGTTAAAGAAATTCATGATAGTGAATTGGCTTTTAAATACATTTCCTGGATATGAGAAGGGAAACGGAAAAGTTTTGAGATAAATGGAACTAAAATAAATGAATTCTCATTCCGAGAGATAGATCCGGATGTATATGGTAATATGTATATATATGGATAAATCGAGTGCCGAGGGTCTAATGGATCCCGACGATCGACATTGCCGCATAGTAGTGTATCGGGTTGTTCCTTGTTTGGATTTCGCTTTGCCAGACACCCCATGCACAAATATGGCATTGTGTTGAGACTCGGGAGAAGTTTAATCCTTAGTTCTCTAATATTAGTAATTCTTATGGTATATATAAATTTATATATATTCTATACTGAGGGACTGGCGGATCTCGACGATCGACCTTGCCACGTAGTAGTGTATCAGGGGGGTTCCTTGTTTGGATTTCACTTTGGGAGACACCCCACGCAAGAACATGGCTTAATGTTGAGACTGGGAAGAAGTTTAGCCCTTAGTACATTTCTTGGACTATCTAGGGTTGATAGTAGTTGGGTGATAGACTAGTTTAGCAGGGTAGCTTGAATAGGATGTTTAGAGGGATGCGCTAGGAGTGCACTGTTAGTGGAAAGGTGAGGGGTATCTCATGGGAGTGCGATACCAAATTTAAATATGAGATAAAACCTTTTTCTAAAAAATAAGGAATTTGTGCACTTGCTGAATATTTTCAAAACTCGGTCTCTGACCTGTTTATCTACTTTTCCTTCCTTGCTATATTATATATATATAGGTGTCCAGGGACGCCTGGATGGCACTTCTTTCAAGTCAGACGTCAGCTGCAGCAGCTGTGGATGCGTGCAGGATTCTTGGTAGACGCTTTCATTATTGTACTCTAGATATGAGGTATTGTATAAATACTCGGGCCAATGGTTCAATTGCATTTATTTATTCTTTTAGAGCATCATTGAATACGGTTGTATATTTTGACCGAGTGTTCGGTTATTTTATTTCATTTATGTTTCATTTTCGCATAAATTGTGTGGATGTTTTAATTTTGAAGTTGTTAAAAAGAGTGGTTAAGTAAAATTTTGACACCGACCTAATAGGTTATTAGTAATTAAATGGATTTTCGACAATGATGCTAAGAAGTATCCATACGAGACTCCTATTTTAATTTAATATTGGAGTGATCGCCCGGTATCTTATTAGGCGAGTTGTCACAGATGGTATCAAAGCATCAGGTTCTAGTGTCCTTAGGAATCTGTGCGTACATACTACACTTTCAGCGTTGCTCTCGCTTTGTTTTAGAGCCTCAGGATTAGGATTGTTGATTTCTCTTATGAGATTTCGTTCTCCTGCCATATTATAAGATCATAGTGATCTTTTGCGCGCTCGTTTGAAAATCGTGTGCGGGGCTTGGATGGCGACAGGAAGTGGGACTTAGTTTGAGCTATAAGGTTGAAGCTCGTAGTGGAGTTTCCTTTTAAAGGAGAAGTTAAGGGGACTAGTAAGATAATTGTAAAGAGGTATAATTGGCGTAGTTAGATAAGTTGTGGTATTTATTATCCCTAGACTCGTGTGTGTAATTTGAGTTTTGTGGCGGTCTCGATAACATTATATAATGCATATCTATGTGTTTTCCGATACAGCGGAGTTTTATTTTCCTTCATTAGCTATATAAAGGTGGGTGTTGATATTTTAAATATATATATATATATATATATATATATATATATATATATATATATATATATATATATATATATGGCTTGTGATACTCTTTTTATATGTTTATACGAGTATGGTAATATGGTGAGCATATAATGTTATTGGTTGTTTGGAGCGATAGCATGCTAATGATGGCAAGACTATCGTGTCCGCAGTTCCAGGGTGGAACAGATTATTGTTGCGATTTATCACTTGGATAGAAGTTGAGTTCGCCGTTATTATTATGGGTAAATGGAACCTCGATGAGCAGAGGCTCTATTATATTGATGTGAGTGCGTGGCGACCTTATCGATATGATTTAAGGCCCACAAGATTATTGTTGAGCTGTAAGATTAAGCTCATTGTTGGTTTGCATGAAGACTGAATATAAGTACGAGCGCTAGGTGGTGTGACTTTTAGTTAGAGATAGGAGTTTGGATCACCTTTTTGTTGGAATAGGTGATAGGGTTATCCCGGTTGCATGTTTGAAATAACGGAACTCCATGACCAACGAAGTTAAGTGTCAATGTGTGGAGGGGTTCCTTGTTTGGATTTCGCTTTGCGAGATGCTTCACACATGACTCTTAACGGCATCGGGAGTGGAGAGCCGTTATAGGATGCAAGGATGTCAGTTTTGTGGAAAGATCGTATAGTGTGGATGAACCACTATAAACCATGAGCCATGTGATGATGGTATGCTTATGGAAATATTATTCTATGGAAAAGCACTAAAGTGGTCCTCTCACCACAAGTAGGTGGGTGGAGTAGGACTTAGAGAAATTGACTCGAGGGTTATAGCCAGGCTTAATAAAAAGGAAAACTTTGATGAAATATGATTTGGGTATGATGTACGTAATGCTCCTATAGGGAGTGGGCACTTCGATTGGTTAGGTTTCCTTCCGTATGGGCGGAAGGATAAGAATAGTAGAATATGCTCCTAGGTTAGCGTAGGTAGACTTAGGACGTCCCACTGGTGTGCCTTAGGTTGTTATATCTCAATGACCGACAACGCGAGGGAGTAGTGTAACGGGAGGGTTCCTTGTTTGTATTTCGCTTCGGCGAGACGTCCCACGCATGAAACCAAGCAAATGTCGGGAGTTGAGAGAGGCCTTTGGCACTAGGGATATATTTAGGAGTATCCTCGTCTCGCATAGGTAGAGTAACACATAGATTGTACCATTTGTTAGGATGTAGGTTCGATAGAGTTAGTGACGCCGAGGTTAGGAGAATTAATTTCGCGGGTTGGGAGGACACATACGTGAGTATTACACCGAGGAAAGGAGACCCATATTAGGAGAGAGTGTTACATGCCAAACGTTCACAATATTTGTGCAGGTGTGCACAAGTTAGAAAGGTGTATGGGCACCTTGGTGAGGTGGTTTTATATACCGCCTAAAATAGGATGGGCGTAGTATATAAAGTTGAAATTTATGCCGAGAGGCATTATAGATGATTGGTACAATGTGATGTTATTAGAGTCACTTTACAATTGTGGTAGTCGTATAGTATATGGTTGGGAACCATTGGGTTAGTGTCATTACTTTTGAGGTATTAGGATTTGGAGTGATCCTATGGATTGGCGGTGTAGTATGTATCTGAATTTCGAGGACGAAATTCCGTTGTAAGGGGGGAGTATGTAACAACCCGTCCTTTTAGAGACAATTAAATCACATAATTAAATATAAATTAGGAATTTGGAGAATTTCTCGAAATAGTGACTTTTGGGATTTTCGAGGATTTAATGGTTTTTAATGAATGTTGTGATCATGTTTGGGACTAAATAGGTCGAAGTAATTTAATTATATGTCGCCACGGAGAAAAGCGACAAAAAGGTCAGATTTTGATTAGAAAGCCCACATTAAGTATTATGGGGTAGAATAGTGAATTGCGGTCAAGTACCTCAGATGTAAATTTCGACTGCAGCGTGAGTCTCGGAATGTCCGAGACAGTTGGAAAAGAGTGTCCGATTGTCGAAATTGAGTTTCGGGGAATTTTAGAGGTAAGAGTAACTCGTAATTGGGTAAACGAGTCGTTTTTGGGTTTTAAGGGTTAAAACCCTTTTTCTTCCTATATAAAGAGGGAGAGAGGGAAGAAAAGGGAAAGAAAGGAAGAAAAGAGAGAGAAGAGAGAGAGGAGGAGAGAAAAGAAGAGAAAAGAGGATGTTCCGGCCAAACTCCGCGGAATTCGGCTCGAGGTCGTCGGATTTTATCCACGAGGCAAGTGTTTACTTGCTTTATTCAATTTTTGCAAAAATATCTCATACCATAGTTTGGTATAATTAAATCCTAAAGATTTTGGGTTTGGGTATTCTTGTATAAATGGGTTTTTGGGAGAAGTTTTCATAAGGATTTATTGTAATAATGATAGTAGATGAATTTTAAGCTTAAATCTTTGTTAATGGTGTAAACTATTATGAGAAATTGGAATAAATTAAAGTTTTAGATCTCTTCGACGCGGTCGCGTGGGCGTCGACCGCGTATTTTTCTGATTTTTTTTGGATTTATAGTGATTTTTCTACGGAAAGCTGTCCGAGATCAAAATAGTTAGTAAGAAATTAAGACTAGAATTATTTGGAGACAAATATTAGGGGTTCTCAAATAGAGGGTTAGGACCTCTAAACGACTTGAGGAGATATAAAATCTTTGGGTTCATTGAAATATATCCGAATTATAATGAAATGGATATTGGATTTATTTTTGAATTTTTGGATATGTATAAACCCTAAGCAAAATTGGGATTTTTGGACCAGTCGAATCGATTCGGACAAGCCGAATCGATTCAGTATGAGACAGTTTGAAAGTAGAACCATTTTGAATCGATTCGGACAGGGCGAATCGATTCGGTCCTGACAAATTTTTGAGGTTTTCTCCTTTTAAGTTTAGGGAAACTGAATGTATGGTTTTGAAGACTATTATTAGGAGTTTCTAAATAGAATATTAGGACTCCTAGATGATGATTTGAGGAGGATAAGAAAACCTCGGCTTAATTTAAAGTGTGATTCGGGGTATGGAGTTAATTAATGCTTTGGGATTATTGGTCATCGTTAGATGGTTTGACAAATATGGCCATTTGTATACATTCGAGGAGGAATGTATGGTATATGTATACTATGTTATGAAAGTATATATATGATATGAGGTAAATGATTTTGAAAATGTAAATATAAATGTTTTCAAAATGGAAAGATAAATGGTTTTCTTAATTAATAAAAATGAGGATACACACCTCTCTAAATCGCTATCATAAGGGAAGTTTGAGTACGTATGGTGAAGCCCCCAGGCTAATGAATGCAGGGTGGATATAGTCCTATAGGCCATATGAGCGTTTATTGTATTTTTCTGCGCTGGTTAGGAGATTCCGGGTGTGGTCTTGACTATCCCATAGGCATATGGCTGCTTCCCGACGTCTTGCGTTGTAGGATCCCATGTTGTCTTGATGATAGGCCCCGAAAGATGATAGCCATTTAGGGGCGCGCACAGTGGGGAAACCCGAACAGGCGGTTTTAGAACGCGTTATATATTTGTTAAAGTAATTTATGATAATAAATTGGCTTTAATTTACATTTCCTGGATGGAAGAAGGGAAATGGGATAAAGGTTTTGGCTTCGGTAACACTCCCGGATGGAAGAAGGGATGTGGAAGCATATGATATGGTAAAAGCAGTTTTATGATAATGAAAATGGGTTTTAAATACATTTCCTGAATATAAAAAGGGAAATGGAATATTTTGAAACGGAAAAGCATTTTTATGATAATAAAACTGGCTTTTGAAAACTTATATGTTTTGTTAAAGCGATTCATGATAATGAATTGGCTTTTAAATACATTTCCTGGATATGAGAAGGGAAATGAAAAAGTTTTGAGATAAATGGAAATAAGATAAATGAATTCCCATTCCGGGAGATAGATCTGGATGTATATGGTAATAAGTATATATGGATAAATCGAGTGCCGAGGATCTAATGGATCCCGACGATCGACCTTGCCGCATAGTAGTGTATCGGGGGGGTTCCTTGTTTGGATTTCGCTTTGCGAGACACCCCACACACGAATATGGCATTGTGTTGAGACTCGGGAGAATTTTAATCCTTAGTGCTCTAATATTAGTAATTCTTATGGTATATATAAATTTATATATATTCTATACTGAGGGACTGGCGGATCTCGACGATCGAACTTGTCGCATAGTAGTGTATCAGGAGGGTTCCTTGTTTGGATTTCGCTTTAAGAGACACCCCACGCACGAACATGGCTTTGTGTTGAGATTGGGGAGAAGTTTAGCCCTTAGTACATTTCTTGGACTATCTAGGGTTGATACTAGTTGGGTGATAGACTAGTTTAGCAGGGTAGCTTGACTAGGATGTTTAGAGGAATATGCTAGGAGTGCACTGTTAGTGGAGAGGTGAGGGGTATCTCATGGGAGTGCGATACCAAATTTAAATATGGGATAAAACCTTTTTCTAAAAAATAAGGCATTTATGCACTTGCTAAATATTTTCAAAACTCGGGCTCTGACCCGTTTATCTACTTTTCATTTCTTTCTATATATATATATATATATATATATATATATATATATATATATATATATATAGGTGTCAAGACACAGGGACGCCTGGATGGAACTTCTTTCAAGTCAGACGTCAGCTACAGCAGTTGTGGATGCGTGCAGGATTCTTGGTAGACGCTTTCATTATTGTACTCTAAATAGGAGGTAATGTATAAATACTCGGGCCAGTGGTCCAATTGCATTTATTTATTCTTTTAGAGCATCATTCAATATGGTTGTATATTTTGACCGAGTGTTCGGTTATTTTATTTCATTTCAGTTTCATTTCTGCATAAATTGTGTGGATGTTTTAATTTCGAAGTTGTTAAAAAGAGTGGTTAAGTAAAATTTTGACACCGGCCTAATAGGTTATTAGTAATTAAATGGATTTTCGATAGTGATGATAAGAATGATCCATATGAGACTCCTGTTTTAATTTAATATTGGAGTGATCGCCCGGTATCTTATTAGGCGGGGTGTCACATATACTTTATTATATAGATATATAATGTTTCTATTATTGTCAAATAATAATTATAATGAGACAAGAGTAAACAAAATTCTTAAATCCATAAAGAATGCGAGAAAAGGTCCACATCTAGAAGAATAATATAATAATCTTATTAAAAAGTTTTCTATAAGAGGAATAGTCCACAAAGATTCGAAACCGTCCAAAAATGGGGTAAGGTCAGTTTGTACTTTGAAAATATGGAAAGAGATTTTTGGAAAATGACAAGAAAATAAAGTTTGGTCACTTTTAACCTTGATCTATCATTGCAGCGAGATGTGTTGCAAGCCGCACACTTCACTGGAACGATGGCATTTTTCGCTGCTACGAGTACCCTTCGTCGGTCACGTGAATGACTAGAAAAATCCCAAAAGATCAAATTGAGTGTTCAATGCAAGGAACAACTCATTAATAATACTAAGTGATCACTGTCAAATGATCCACTCCTACAATGACTTTGACAAATAAAATTCATTATATTTACATTATGAACTGTCATAGTCAAGGTATAAGTGGTTATTCCAATTACTCTATATGACAATAAACTATCTAGTGACAAAACCATATAATGTTTTTAAGTTAATTTATAAGAGTACCTACGAGTTGATACATGTGAGAGACAAAGTTTACAAATATGAGCATTTGTCCGATTAAATCAAAACAAATATCAAAAGAGAAGTTCCACTTAGGAATTTCCACTTTAAATGATTTTTATTGAAAACGTCTCATTTTCCTTGAAAAGTAAAATATTCAGCTGACACTTTTATCTTCCTCAATAACCAATTTTTAGTTAAAACATTGTTTCACATCCTTAATGTTTATTTAATTTTTCGGATGGATATAAATCTTTGAAAGAACACTTTTCAAACAAATTTCGCATGTGGTTTTTTTTATGCATTCATTACTATGAGGGAATAATGTTTCTAATTTTCAAAGGTAGTATTATCAAATCTAAGTTGCAACCTTTACCACACCATCTCTCATGATTTTGACATATTTATCATTTTTAACTCTAACCATGAAGATACAAGTCTCACACATATAAAGGAAGAAATGACACCCTTTGTCAATTCTCATACATTTTAAAAATTCCATAAAGCATTAGTCAAAAGTGTTTTGTTCTTTAGTTTATAAGATAATGCTCAAAATGTAGTGTGGTGTAAGTGATACAAGCTATGGCATATGCTCTAGACAAATCAAGCTCAAAGAATTATAGATTTTTCAAAGATTTTAAATTCTAATTGTAGAGTTCATAGTCATAAACACAACAAAGATACAAACATCATGCGAAAATAAGTCAAATAGATTAGTCTTAGCATTTTAGCTAGGTGACCTTTCACCACACAAACACAAAAAGTATCTAGAAACAAATTATGCAAATAAACCTTGAAACGAAGTATAATGAGATAAGGAACAAGATAAATTTTCTAAGAATGCCTAACCACATAGCAAACCTCCTAACAAGTAGAAGTCGAGGGGATCAACAAATTATCCTCTATAGTTTTTAAATATACCAAATTCAAATGATCCTTCTTAATCCATCTTCATTTAACATGAGGTGAATTTGGAGTATATTGAATCTTGGGTGTATTTGCAATTATTTCCCCCCTTTTTTATTAACATTCCTAGGATCTTCATGTAGCTTTCCCAAAGTGTTATTATTAATAAGTCTATAACTCTTCCTAGAATTACGAAAGTGCAAGGTCGATGTAAGAAAATAATAAAATTCTCTCAAGTGTACTTTCCTATTACAATAATAACATTTATAAACATGAGGATAACGCACATGAGGAAATGCCTTGGGAGAAACCATATAAAATTTTGAACCTTTTTCAACATAAAATAAGAATCCTTATGATGACCTTTTTTATGGAACACACAAGGTTCGTTATGGGTCTCTTATGATTAGGCATGAGATTTTATTCATCAAACTCAGAGTTTACAAAACTTTTCTTCTTCTCAAAATGACCGGAAACATTTTTTCATTTACCTTAAAAAGTTAAGGGTTATTTTTAAATAACTGTTGTCTTTCTTTGATAAGAAGCTGCCGTGAAGATTTTTTCATTTTCAAAAGTTGAAACCTCAAAATTATTGAAACCAAACCCCCTTTTATCATTTCCTTTTCAGGTTGGTATCAATGTAATATCTCTAAGTTTGTATGATCTCGCCTCTAGATTTCCTTTTTAATTTTTGTCCGAGATCAAATTATTTTGAATAATTGTAATTTTCTTCTTCAAAACAACTTTGGACTCTTCACACAAAAGAAGATCTTTTTCAGAATTTCAAGAGATAAAATAAAAAAAATTCTCGCCTCTTGAAATTTTGCAAAACGATCATCCTCTTATTTTTGAAAAAACGCTCTTATCTTTTAATTCATCAAGAAAGTCCAAAAGATCTAGAAGAAAGATATAATAAAATTTAAGTTTTTTTTTTAAAGAGGATGGGTCCTTGAGCTTCCAAAGAAAATAAAAATTAATTTTCATCTTTTACAAGTTCTAACTCAAGAATTTTTTTGATTTTTTCTTACTTTCAAGTGCGTTCATCTTTTCTAATAATTTATCCCTTTCAATAATTATTGATGTAAAAAACTAGATGTAATCTAATTAATGAATCACAGATAAAAATGAATAAGTAAATAAGACAATGGGTTTTTAAAGTGGTTCGGCTATAAAAATGGCCTACATCCACTGTTGTTGTATTCTGACTGTTTGCCTTGAATTTCGATAATAGGTTTTCCAAGAGATCCAAATTGCCCTTCTTGTGAGGAGGTTACAATGTATTTACAGCCTTGAGGCTATACATATGAAAAGGTAATGCGCTATTATCTAGTAGACATATACATCTATACTCTAATAATGCACATTCAATGCGTAGTCTCCTTTTGGTTTTCTTGATTGGATGCTCTGCACGCTAAGTAGCTCGGACCGCCTAAGTTACTCGGTATGCTTAAGTAGCTCGGAACACCTGAGTATCTCGGTGAAAGTATGTTGTTCGTTGGAAGTATTTGTATTTGTTACGTAGACTGACATGTGTATTCATATGACTGGTCCATGTTTGATGACTAAATTTGGAATCAACAATGATAAACTGAGAAGAGGAAAGGCATTCATTATTCTTAATAACTTTTTCTTCATTAAATATTTTTATCTTAGAAGACGAATCACATTTATTTTTAATAATCTTTTGGATTATATTCAAAGAGTTTCGTAAGAAGTTTAGCGATCCTCCTCTTCACAATCACTATCACTGCTACTAACGCAAATCACTTCGATGTTAGAAATATAGTGATTTCAAACATAAGACGAGATTGCAAGTTCGAAAAATGCATGGAAATTAGGTGCACCAATTAAATCATGAACACTCTCACACATGGTAGGATACATATATTCACACAAATTATATCTTCCTCAAGGTTAGTGAACCTACTAAAGTGAGGCCTAGCTCTGATACCTGTTGATAGTGTGTGTGCTCGAAAATTAGATGGACAAAAGATACCCGATTAAAAGCCCTTATAAAGTTGTGACATGGTTTTCCTTACAAGTTCAAGTTGGGATATCAAATATAAGCCCTAAGGTCTATGTGACAAATTATTTACCAATAAGATTACACCAAATTTTATCCTGACGATTTAGGTGACTTAATCTAAGTGCGAAAAGATAAATAATTTAACACAACACGAAGGCGAATGACGAAAAACCCACAAAGGAAAAAAAAATTCAGGCCGATAGAACAACAATTATACTTTGATGGAGTATTACAATCTGAAGAAATAGACTAACAACCCTCATGACACTATAATCGATTGGACACTTTTTTCCACCATATCCTTTTTAGAGAGTGCCAAAGTTGGAGTATACTACATAATCGCGGCTGGTTTTACTCCAACACTAATGCCATCAAGTCCTCATGAAAAAAAACATTCTTCAATGTATATGAAACTTCTTCATTCTAAGTTTGAAGAGAACTATGTGTTCCATTGCTTAGAACAAAGGTAAAAAGACTCCTTGGAGTATAGTACCACTTTCTAGGTTTGTGATGACCTAAGGTGAAAGTTTTTTTCTAAATTATGGCTTAACTCACAAAATATGTCTTTGATATATATATGAAATTTAAAAATAACACAAGAAAATATTAGAAAGAGATTCTTTCAAGGTTCAAGAAATATTTTAAAGCAAATAAGTTTACTTCAAAATATTTTTAGATTTCAAAATTATTTAAATTTAAAATATCTCAAGAATATATTGAAGAGAAAAACAAGACTTAAAACTTGAATTAGTACAAGATTCAAAAAGAAGTTTTTGTTAAAAGATTTTTCTCTCCTAAAATGATTCTTGTGGTAAGAATGATTTGGCAAAAATGTTTTTTCCATAAAGAAATAAAAACTCACACTTACAATCTTTTACAAAATGAAGCCTAACCCACTTAAATATACTCACCCAATATTTCAAGAGAAGTTATGAGGGTACAATTATATAAGTAAATTGGACTAGGTGAAAAGGTTGGAAAGATATCGTCAAATCTTTAGTTTGCATGGGTACGAAGAAAGATATACACAGTCTTAGTTCAAAATTTAACTTTTGGCACTCAAGACATGTCGTCGGTCATTGCCGCAAACCAGAAGCGATCCAGGTCGCGCAATAGTTCTGACATTTTAAACAGTCGAAGTTTCGTTGCAGCGAACTTTTGTGTCATTGTGGCAAAACTATCATGGGGATATAAGGAAATACAAAGAACAAAATCTTTGTAACAAGGCACGATCAATGAGAAACTATTGCTTGAATCAGGGAAAGCCTCGCTACGACGAGGGTCTCTTGCGATAACCCTCAGCATCTTTTATGAAATGTAATTTGTAATATTTTTAAAATTTTTTTATTTCATTTTACAAATAATTCCAAATATCCATATCAACACAAACACACACACGAAAAGTATTTTATAAAAAAGAGAACATGTCTGATTAAAATATGTATGAGTCTGCATATCCATTTACCTTCCTACTAGTGGAAAAAAGCAAGGAGAAAAAGGGGTAAAATGCCTTCCTTAATAAAAGAGACTCGAACTCTAACAGTAGTGAGTCTTCAGTTGAGAGAGATATCAATGTGCTCACCGGTGTTCAGGAACTCTTTGTCTTTGCATTTTCACTTGTTGAAGGAAAGTTTAAGAATGAAAATGTACATTCAAAACTCGAGTGTTCTTGGAATAAGAAGATTACGATGGAGAAGAACATGATTGTTTACACTATCTTAAAAGAAGAATGGACCTCCCAATGTTACTTTGGCAGTGGCTGATCAAGACACATGACAAGTGAAAAATCCATTTTGGACACCTTGAGGATCATAAGGATGGTAAAGTTACGTTTTGATATGGTAGTCATTTTAGCATTTTAGGAAATGGAGCCATTGATATTTTCTAGTTTCCTAATCTAGAGAACATTTTTTGTAGATGGTGTAAAAGCTAATCTTATTACTATGAACCCATTGTGTGAAGATAATCTTGCATTTAATTGCACTCAAAAGTCTTGTGATTTTTTTATTGAGAAAGAAAAGATAGTGCTATATGGTGTGCGGATGTCTGATAACTGTTATGGGCTTTCCTCTTTATCCTCATTTATTTTGTCACAATGCCAAAATGACCTCTTTTGTTCTTTGACATCAATGACTAGGTCATGTAAACCATACCGAACTTGATAATCTATCAAGACCCTCTCGAGTGTGTGTGGGAAATGATAGAAGGGTAAATAAATAATAAGACCATTTATGAATCTTCGTATTATTATTGCCTCTCAAGTGGTCGGATTTTTCCATATGCATCTCATGGGTCCTATGCGTACAAACACTATAGGTGGAAATAAATAATTCATAGTGATGGTTAACGACTTTTCAAGGTATGCCATCATTGGATTCTTTAGGGAGAAATCCAAGACACCTCAGTTTATGGAAACTCAATTGTTTTAGCTTTAAAATTTTCATGATTTCTCTATTGTTCATTTGAGAAGTGAAAATGGTACGGAGTTTATAGAACAAGGAGTGGAAAATTATTTTGATGAACACGACATTAAGCACGAGTTTTCTATCCTTGTTACATCTCCAAAAATTTAAATCATAGAGAGGAAGAATATAAAGATTCAAGACAATTCCATATTAAAAGGAAGGAATGTATCTTTTAGGTTTTGGGTGGAGGCGATAAATATCGTATGTCACACAATGAATAGGGTATATCATTATTCAAGAACGAACTTGACATGTTCTGAGTTCTAAACTAGTCATAAACCCAATGTGAAGTATTTCTTATTTTTTTGGGGAGTCCTTTATTCATTTTTCAAGATAAAGACAACTTAGGCAAGTTTTATTCTTTAGTAAATGAAGGGACATATTGGGATATCCATCAAATAATAGATCTTATAGTGTGTAAAACCTTAAAATATTTAAGGTGATGGAATCATACATCGTAATGGTCAACGATGACTCTCCCTCCTCATTTATTAATGAAGATGAATAGATCCATAAGAGTAATTCACTTCTACGTGTTGATCCCATTAATCTTAGATGAGATAAAAAGAAGTAAATCCAAATTTGAGTAGAGAAGAAAATCCACCATCTTAGGTTAAGACTAATCACAATGTTCCTAGGTTATTAGAGATTAAAGGAAAGGTTTTTTGGACTCATTTTACAATTACAAGTGAGATTAGTTAATTTTAATATATCTCCTCAATTAAACCCAATATTATGAAGGAATCACTCAAGGATGTACATTGGATCCTTCCAATGAAATATGAGTTACTTCATTCTGAAAAACATAGTGTTTGGATATTGTCCTTTAACATAGAAAAACAAACATGATAGGAACCAAATGGGTATATATAAATAAGGTGGATGTGAATATAGTAATCATAGAAACAAATGAATTCTTGTATCTCAAGTCTACACATAAGTAGAAGTTGTCAATTTTGATTAAAACATTTGCTTATGTTACCCGACTAGAATCTATTAGTATTTTTTTGGCTGTATCATATCACTTACGCTTCATGATTTATAAAATGGATGTTAAAATAATTTTCCTCAATAAACTATTAAAGTGTGAAGTCAATATCAAATAACATAAGAGTTATGAGGACATTAAATGTCTCGAACATGTAAAAAAAGCCTTATATGGATTGAAATAAGTTCCTAAAGCTTGGTATGAGAGGTTAAATTCCTATCCGATCAAGCATGGGTTTAAGAGAGTGGGAGTGGATAAAAAGTTTTTTATTTATATAGATAAGAAGGATATTTTGGTTTCCTAAGTCTATGTTGATGATATAATATTTGGTTCCACACAAGAGAGCCATGCTCATGCATTTTCGGAGTTAATGACAAATGATTTTAAGATGAGTATGGTATCAGAACTCACCATTTTCCTAGGTCTTTAGATTTGTTAGCTGAATGATGGGATGTTTGTATCTCAATCTAAGTGTGCTAGAGGCTTATTCATGAAGTTCAGCTTCGTCTCTTCAATGCATGTGAGCACCCATATGTGTGTTACTACTAAGCTTCAAAAAGACACGAAAGTCAAGGGTGTTGACCAAACACTCTATAAGAGTATGATTGGGAATCCTTTATTAATATAAGTCATCCCAACATTTCCTTTAGTGTTGAATTTATGCAAGGTTCTAGGATAATTCGAAGGAGATTAACTCATTCGAGGTTAAGCGAATTATAAAATATGTGAGCGGGACTCCTGGGCATGGGATTTGGTATTTCTTTGATAAAAACACCTCACATTATGCATACTCCAATGTCGACTAGGTTAAATATGTAGATGGTCATAAGATAACCTTGGAAGAGTGTTTCTATCTAAGTAGTGAACATGTTTTTTGGTATAAGAAGAATAAACATTCAACATCTTTGTCGATCGCATAGGATGAGCACATTATGACTGTGAGTTATTTTACATAAATCTTTTCGATGAAGAAAATGCGATAACATGAGCTTTATGAATATCTCTTGTAATCATGTTCTTCATCCAGGACTAAGCCCACATACATCTGCCACCACTTTATCTGTGATCGTTTTGTGGATATCATAGTTTATTTGAGTTATGTTTCTACTTATTATCAGTATGTAGACATACTCACCAAATCTCTAGATTCCAATAGGTATGCGAACTTTAAGAACTCCATGGGGGGTTTGCACCATTGGTTGAGTTTGAAGTGTTTTATCTTAGTTTTGGTACACCATTATTTATCCATGCATTTATTGATATCCATCCTAGGTATCCATTTTTTATACATATTTTATTTTATTGATTTTAAAAATGAATATTGAATTTTTTTTTTCTTTTGAGTTATTAAAGATAAACAAGAATATTTTGTTTTTGAGAATTTTTTTCAGAAAATCCAAAACTATTTTGTGTTTTATAATTTTTGGTAGATAACCAATGATGCAATGATTAAAAATTAATGAAAAACATCTTTCTATCTATTTCCCTATTCTTAGTTTGTAATCTTAGGAAGGTGTTATGAACCTATGGATGTTATTTTTTAATTATTCCTATAAAGTTCTTTGGGAACGATTCATGTTAACTATGTTGTGTCCATTACTGGATCGCACACCCATGCACATCAGTTTATTTTTTTTTTTATTTTGATCCAAAAAATGTAACTGCATTCTTTTCACTCAACCGAGTATTATTTTATTTTCTAGATTTTTGGGGTGTGCTGGTAAAAGCCATTTATTGTGAGTTATAGTAAAAATGATAATAAAATCTTTGGTGAATGCTACTGAATAGGGTATTAGCTACCATTGGAAATAAACTTAATTTTATGTGAAAATGAGATATACAATGAATGAAAATTTTATACAAAGGAATACTTTCTATAAATAAAAAGGAAAAATTCAAAGCACATGTTTGAAGGAGTTATATGTTGAAGATTAATGGGTTTGAACATTTTCATCTAGTATGTGATTTTTTTCCTTATTAAATTGTTAACGTACGAGATTTATTGTAGGTCTTAATTAACATTAACATATGAATACCCAATTATTATTTCAGTATTGTTGGCTTTCATTTATTTTCAGCTATAACTTTCGTCCAAGGGTTCGTTTAAAACAGAAGTGGGATATATCTATTTCCCAAGTTTCGAGTTCACTCTTACTCTAGTTACATATGTGGAGTGAGATTTCATATATTTGATGTAGTATTGCCCTTGATATTCACCCATGTTTAGTTTTGTTTATTTTGTGTGTATATTTCATATTGAGGAATGGATATGATTCTTCTTATTGTTTTACGTTTTATTATGCTGATGTTTCCAAGCGTATCCATAACTTATCTCATTAAGCACTTGTTTTAATTGATTATATTTATTTTCTTAACATGATTGATTAGTTCTAGGCTTTTATTTGATTTCTTACTATCCAAGGCACAAGGGGAGAAATTTTGGGATTCAAGGGTAGTATATATTTAGGGGAGTAGTTTAGTACACTCAATGAATGCTAAAATTCTAGTCGATTTATATACATCGCTTGTATATTTATATGTCATAGAGTGTATGTACAAGTGTCTAGGACCTACAAGGCCTGATATATTGAGACTCCATTGATTGATGATGCTATACATTTCGATAAATTCTCATAAGGATTGGGATTACATAGATTAATCTACAGGAATTTTTTATCCTGCCAATTTTTCGGATTGTTTCCATTTTTTAATTTTTCCTGGAATAGCCAAAGAGGGAAGTTTGTAACGAAATATTTTACACTCCTTTTAAGGTTATAGTTTATGTTGGCTTACTTACAAAAAAACTTTGATTTATTGTATCTCTGTATCGAGTCTATTAATTTTGAATGTTGTATCATATCAAGACAAATATAGAATGCATCATGACTAAGATTACCCAACTGAATAAGATAACCACTTTGAGTACTGGAGAATTAGTAAAGGTAATGATTTTTAAAGTTTTGTAATTCCATATACTTTATTTTACTTTCTTGGAAGTGATAGGGAATATTTATAAAGAAAATCATTTTTGGAAAAGTTTTAAATATTTTGTTACAAAATAATTTCAAGGTCATCATTGGGAGACCTTGTTCGAACGAGTTCACCCTCGATCAAATAGATTATTGGTTAAGAGCTTTCTTTTCGAGGAAGTGTACCTCGATCGATGGGTGTTTCAAAATTAGGATCCCTAAATCAATAACTTTTTTGAATGAGGGCCCACTAACTATTAAAAATGACCCACGAGTAAAATATTTATCGATCGAGAGCCCCTTGATCAAAAGCTCTCGTTCAAATGAGGGTTCCATAGTTCGAACAAAAGTTTTCATCTTGGAAAACGTGTTTAATTTAGTCTATTTCACTAAAAAAATATTTAAAAAACTTTTGAAGCATATTCTAATTGACGAAGCCCAATTTTTTTAAACACCTTAACTTTTTCTACTAGAGTTCTTCCATTTCTACGAGTCTGTCAACTCTATGTGACTAAAGTATACTCTATGTTTATGAATACCATGAAGTATTATACATTGAATAATATCTCATAATGTATTACATGTGGGTTGATCATTTCACAATCAAGATTGGTGTATATCGAGGTCTTAGAGGCTATATAACTATTTTCCTGGATTGAAGTGACTACCAGTATTTTGGGCAGAGCATGAGGAGCATAACAAAAGGGAAAGGCTTCGTGCCGCGTATAGTTGTCGTATATATAAGTCGTGTCTAAGTCCTTATTATGTCCTCTAATCATTCATTCGGTACTTGTGCACTTTTGTGGGTTGAGTGCGATAGTGTGTTTTCCCACGAGGGTTTTCACTCTAAAATCCTAGTGTGATTGTTTTATATTTTTTTTCCCTCTTTAAATAAAAAATTACATGAAATGTGGACTAAAAATATTTATTTCTTAATTTTAAAATTTGGTTCAAATTAAAAAGGATTTTTAATTACATGTTAATTAATTAATTAAACTTGGACCATAAGTCACATATCTATTTCACATTCAACAAAGTCACCTCTCATTTAACGAAGGATGTCATCATCGAGGAGACATTTCACCCTTTGAAATCATGATCAATATTGAATAGCACAAGCTAAGTAAAAGAACAATGTTAATTCAAGATAGAAAAACATCCATCTCACAAGCTAAAGTAGGATACATATATAAAGGATAATGTAATCATAAACATACAAAAATCATTTAAGAACCATTGAATCACTCAATAAATTTCAAGAACATTAAAAACCGGTTTCATGGAGTAACAAAGATACTCAAAGGATCAAATCATCAAAGGCTTTATTAACATTATGAGAGATGTATCAAAATGGTAACAAGATCTTGACGTCTTCAAAACACACTCAAGGATATCAACACAAAGTGCAACACGGTTGAAAGTGTTAGGATAAATGTAAGGTGAAACCCTTCCCAATTAATAAGAGTTGACACTTAAAATGAATAATAAGAACAAACAAACACACACACACACACACACACACACACACACACACATAACCTTATTGAACTTTGTACAACCCTTAACAATTTTTAAATAAAAAAAAATACATAAACATGTTCCTAGAAGATTGAGATGCCACAATAATCGACTATATTGGGAAAAAGGGATTGTCACATAATGGACTGAAAAATTTAGAAATCAAGGAGCCTCTATATCTTTATATATATCTACATTTTCAAATAGAGACACATGTTTCAAGATTAAGCTACCTATATTTTACTAGTACTCAAAATGTTGGATAGTTTCCAAAAGAAAGTTTATGTAACTTTACCATATTACCCCCAATCCACTAGTTTTCATTCCAAAGATATATATACACCTTTAACAATGAAAAGGTAGAAAAGTGAACATTAAAACACCCACACAAATATTTGAACACTTAGAATACAAATTCTCAATGTGATTAGAGTTCAATCAATGTTAATCAAAGTTCTTCAACAAAAATCAATGTCATTCCACATAATTCAAAATTCTTCAATAAAAATTAAATTTATTCCACACAATTCAATGTTCTTTTACCCAATTTAAATTTCACCCACATAAATAAAAGTTATTACACACAATTCAAATTTCATCCACATAAATTAATGCACGTCAAAAAAAATTATGGCTCCACGCCCAAAAGCCAATTTGTATAAATTGAAAAGTTATATATAATTTGAAAGAGATGTTTATGTTCAAGAAAAGTTTGTAAATCAATTTACTTTTGATTAAAATTCATTTTGTAAGTGTAATATTGTATTTTCAAGATGGTAGTTCCATGGATATTAATATTTCAAGCTTTCTTCCATGGTTACTCATAATTTTAAGTGGGCTAGTCTTGGATATGAAACTAGTTGGGGGTTGCCTTTTTCATTTCATTTACTTAAGGATGGTACACCCTTTGGGGTTATCTTGAGTCGGGTTATGGTGTGTCTAGTATGAAAGGTGAAGAGAAGACGAGCCTTTATCCCTCGCTCTTATAAGAAGTGTTGGTTTCAACCAAAAATCTGAGATAGTGAAATTACTTGAGTACTATACCAAACATGGTTGTAGTTGAGAGATTTGGTTTCCCATAAAAATCATTATGTTTAGATGTTCCTCTCCTTACGCTCACTCTCTACATGCATTTCATCTTATTTAAATTTTTCACCTACAGAGACATAACATGATGACTTGTATGTGATGATTGGGCTCCCGAATTAAATTGGTGGATTCTAAGATTCGAGGGTTGTGCAAGATGTTGCAGTGGAGAGAAACTGTTATCTAGTACGTGCAAAAAGAATATACTAGGGCATTACCAAAGATTTATGGATGGAATAGAATTTTATCTATATTACGACTAAATTTGTGTAAATTTTGTAATACTTTCATTTTGTACTAGTGGAATTAGAGGGTTTGGGAGTGTTTTTATCACAAGGGTTTGACTTCTAAAATCATCCTATTCATTTGTGTGCTCCTTTAATTGATGCATTGTTTTTCTTACATCACATCTAAAATTTGGACCAAAATTATGTGATTTTATCAAAATAAAATTTGGTATCAACTGTACCAATTTTGATTTTAATAAACTATTATTCAAATGGAATCTATTTTCATTTAAATTTGAATTTATAAATTAACCATACTTAAGTCCCTCTTAGTATTTTTCATGCATTTACCTAGTTCTTTCTGATTATTATACAAATTCCAATAAAAAAAATCCACTTCTTCAAATTATGAATCACTTTAAAAAAGAATGATCTAACTCTATGAAATGATATTGGTTGTGGTATAATTTAAATGCGCGCGCATGTGTGTGTGTGTGTTTGGGGGGGGGGGGGGGTTTACAAATTCAAAGTTAAGTGTCTTTTGTGTTACTAAATCAAGTATTCAATCTAATATAAGATTTAAGAAAGTTTATGGTCCACCTATTACGAGAAATTTTATAGCAAGGTATCGATTTGATATGCTAAGAATGCATTGGATGATAACTAATAAACCTCGTACGTTAAATGTGAGCCATCACTATTACATGCATGTTTTCATGACATTTAGGATTGGAGGAAGTTTGTTGTAGTTTTATAATAAAATTCATTGTTCATTAACGAAGTTTTAGTGTTTGCATTGAAATGGGAAAAGTTACATGCAATCTTTTCATTATATTAATACTGAGGTATATTATGACACCCCGCCTAATAAAATATCGGGCGATCACTCCTATATCAAATTATAACAGGAGTCTCATATGGATCATTCTTAGCATCATTGTAAAAAAAACATTTAATTACTAATAACCTATTAGGCTAGTGTCAAAATTTGACTTAACTACTCTTTTTAAATGCTAATAATTAAAACATCCACACAATTTTGAGTAAATGAAACTGAAATGAAATAAAATAACCGAACACTCGGTCAAAGTATACAACCATATAAAATTCTATAGTAAAAAAAATAACTAAAAGCAATTGGACCATTCGCCCGAATATCTATACAATACCTTCTATCTAGAGTACAAAGGTAGAAGCATCTATAGAGAACCTGCACGCATCCACAGCTGCTGCAGCCAATGTCTGACTCAAAAGAAGTGCCATCCAGGCATCCATGTGTCTGGATATATATATATATATATATATATATATATATATATATATATATATATATATATATATATATATATATATATATATATATATATATATATATATAGCAAGGGAGGAAAAGTAGATAAACGGGCCAGAGTCCGAGTTTGAAAATATTTTGCAAGTGCATAAATGCTTTATTTTTAGAAAAATAGATTTTATCTCATATTTAAATTGATATCGCACTCCCATGAGATACCCCTCACCTCTCTTCTAACAGTGCACACCTAACGCACTTTACATTCTAGTTAAGCTACCCTGCCTAACTAATCTAATACCCCAGTCTACTAGAAACCTCTACAACCCGAGCACCAAGGGCTAAACTTCTCTCCATTCTTAACACTGCGCTAAGTTCGTGCGTGGGGTGTCTCGCGAAGCGAAATCCAAACAAGGAACCCCCCCGATACACTACTACTTGGCAGGGTTAATGGTAGAGATCCATTACGCCCGTAGCCCAAAACTAAAGTATAAATACATACTTATATACTTATATACGTATCACATTCATACTATATATACCTTACAATATACATCCGGATAATATCTCCCAGACTGAGGTTTACCAATTAAATTTTATCTTTATAATAAACATCCGGATCTATCTCTCGGACTGAGGATTCATATACCAAGTATTTACCAATACTTATCATTTTCAACTCAAAAACTTTCAATTTCCTTTATTATATCCAGGAAATGCATTTAAGAGCCAACTCATTAGCATGAATTGCTTTAACATAACATATAACTTTTAGAAGCCAGTTTTATTAACATAAAAATGCTTTTTCGTTTTATAACATCCCATTTCCCTTCTTACATCCAGGAAATGTATTTAAAAGCCATTTTTATTATCATAAAAACTATTTTACCATATCATATGCTTCCACTTCCCTTCTTCCATCCGGGAAGTGTTTCCGAAGCCAATCCATTTATCCCATTTCCCTTCTTATATCCAGGAAATGTATTTAAAGCCAATTTATTAGCATAAATTGCTTTAACATATCTAAGACCGTCCCTCCAAGTTTCCCCACTAGACGCGTCCCTAAATGGCTATCATCATCCAGGGCCTATCAAACAAGACAACCTGGGAACCTAACAAATTGTCGGGAAGCGGCCATATGCCTGCGGGATAGTCATGACCACACCCAGAATCACCTAACCAGGGCAAAAAAAATATAATCGCTCATATGGCCTATAGGACTATATCCATCCTGCATTCATTAGCCAGGGGGCTTCACCATATGCACGCAACTTCCCTTATGATAGGGATTTAGAGACATGTGTATCCATAAATTATTATTTATGAAAATCATTTCTTTACCATTTTGAAAACTTTCATTTTTACATTTTCAAAACCATTTACATCATTATATATATATATATATATATATATATATATATATATATATATATATATATAAAACATATATTCATCCACGAATATATACATATGGCCATAATTGCGAACTACATCTAGCGATGACCATTAATCCCAAAGATTTTCTCAAAGAATCATAATCATGCATTCACATACGCATGATACTAAACCCAAGTATTTCCTCACTTTGATAACTAATAAATACCTTATTTTCATTTAAGGACTTGTTGAATATCTCCCATTTATACCAGGTCTCACTAAGAGAATATATATATATATATATACCTATATTTCCAAATTTCATCCTAGTTATCTCATAAGATATACTCAACAGTAGTCGGTATAATTTATGCTTTCTATACGCATAATTATATGGGCCTAAATGCCCACAAAAATATCCCGGGGATTATTCTCCCCCAAACACTCCTAGATTAAGGAGGTTGTGGTTTCCATTTCCACAAACCCAAGGGCTACACCTCGTCAAATTTATCATTTCAGAGGTCCCCACACTATTTTAGGAACCCCAACATTCTAAATCCTCAACTCATTTATTTTACTCGAAAATATAATTTGAGGGATTATGCATTAACCCCCCCCCCCCCTACACACACCCACACCTTGTCCTCCTAAATTCCCTCAATTAGAGGATTATATACTCCTAAAGAGTCCCTTAGGTTTTCCCAAAATTAACCTCGAATCAATTAGAATCAAAATTCATCCTATCCAATGAGTGCGTAAAAGATCACTATAATCTTATAATATGGCTGGAGAACGAAATCTCACCAGAGAAATCAACAATCCTAATCCTGAGGCTCTATATTAAATCGAGAGCAACTATGAAAGCGTAGTACGTTCGCACAGATTCCTAAGGACACTAGAACCTGATGCTCTGATACCATCTGTGACACCCCGCCTAATAAAATACCGGGCAATCACTCCTATATCAAATTATAACAGGAGTCTCATATGGATTATTCTTAGCATCACTGTCGAAAAACCATTTAATCACTAATAACCTATTAGGCCGGTGTCAAAATTTTACTTAACTACTCTTTTTAAACGCTAATAATTAAAACATCCACATAGTTTTGAGTAAATGAAACTGATATGAAATAAAATAACCGAACACTCGGTCAAAGTATACAACCATATCGAATGTTTTACTAAAAAAAATAACTAAATGCAATTGGACCATTGACCCAAATGTTTATACAATACCTCCTATCTAGAGTACAAAGGTAGAAGCATCTATCGAGAACCTGAATGCATCCACAGCAGTTGCAGCCGACGTTTGACTCGAAAGAAGTGCCATCCAGGTGTCCCAGTGTCTGGACACCTATATATATATATATTGTAGCACCCCACGATTTTTGGAGACTGAGAAATTGAATTGTTGGGAAAACAAAATTTAATTAAATTGGAGAATTTTAAAACTTGGGAATTGAGACCCAAAAATAGAGGGCATTTTAAAGTATTCCGGATGATGATTTTGAGGGTACCATTGATCCCGGAAGGGTCGAGATAGTCAAAATGACTGTCATTGGGTTTTATTTCGGCTCCGGAATGTTTTTAAGTATGTTTGGCTCGAATTGGAGTAAACGAGTCATTTAAATTGTGTATTAACATTTAAAATTGGGTTTATTGTTTTAAGGGATTTTAAGGCTTACGGATGAAGCCATTTCTCATTTGAGAGAAAGAAGAAGAAGAAAGGAAGAGAGAGAGAGGAAGAAATCTTGGAGAATCCTTTCCCAAATGCGACAACGAGGATGATCCAACCTCTACAAAATCTGAGGCAAGTGTTTAATCTGGCTAAATAAGTTATTTGTGTATTTTATTTCATAATTTGTGGGCGAAAGAAATGGTTTTTGGTTATAAACATCAAAACCTAGATTTGTGGGTTTAATCTTGAAATCAATGCTTAAAAATGGGTTTAATGGAGTAGAAATGGTTGGAATCAACTTTAGGTTGATTTATTGGCTTAGAATCATGTTGTGATAAAGATTTGGAGGTTAGAATGGAAATTTTAGGGTTTAAATTCGTGGGTTTTGATGAAAATGGGAAAACCGGCCAAGATAACTGGTATGCCCAGTCGACCGCGCCCAGGGAACCGGTGGATCGCGCCTTAAGGGAAAAGCCTACTGCATTTCTTCATAGGAAAAATTTGGACCCGCGGTCGACCGGGGGTCTGGGACCGGTCGACCGATCCCCTGTTCTTAGCCCAAAATTTGGATTTCTTTCTTTCCCTTTTCTTTTGGAGTTTTATTCTTGGGGGCTTTCTTAATGGTCTTATCATGGAGGGTTATGATATTAGATTTAGGGAATAGGGCCCTAGGTCAAATAGGGGCTTGCGGGCTTATGTTAAATTGATTTCGGAGGATGAGATGCCTCTTTTAGTAATGAAAGAAATATGGGACAAAATTGATTGGCGAATTATCCTA
Organism: Sambucus nigra; assembly: GCA_949130495.1. Taxonomy (NCBI): domain Eukaryota; kingdom Viridiplantae; phylum Streptophyta; class Magnoliopsida; order Dipsacales; family Adoxaceae; genus Sambucus; species Sambucus nigra. The sequence continues at coordinate 332,849,938 of OX422216.1, forward strand.
TTATGATGGAGGTGGAAATTATGATTGGGTGTAAATGGCAGAGATAGTCCCTAGTTATTCAAGTAGGTATAGAAAATGGATATGCCGAGGCATAGTGAGGATCTTAGTGAGGACGGGAGTTCTAGCTTGAGGGCATAAGTAAGCGTAGATATACTGGGAGGTTAAGAACTCTTAGAGAGTGAGGGGTCTCATATCCTTAGAAACGTTTAAATTAAGGAACAATAGGAACCCGATAGGGGTCAGGGTTCATTAAATTAATTGAACCATGGGTAAAATTGGGAACGACTTGGGATCGTACTATTAACTAGAGTAGACGGTAGTATAATTCTAGTTTGGATAGCTTACACATAATTAAGTGGAACAATCACATGGGATTCCAACACTCGAAACAAAGTTGAATAAGTTGAGGTTTGTAGACTTTTGGTTAGGTGTATACCTTTAGTCACAATTTGTATTGGAGATATTGATTTGCTTTCGGATATAGATGGTATGTGTAATAATGTTTTCCTACACAAATTTTTGGGTGATAACCTTAATGTGGTATATATATATATATATATATATATATATATATATATATATATATATGATGTTTGGGATACTATTCATCATAGGAAAAATGATTGAATATGTTTCGAGTAAGAAATTGTATTCACCCATCGAGGTAAATTAAATAAGTTTGTGGAGACGTCTTGTATATTGAGGATTATGTATACTTATAGCCGAGTTATATCTCGTATGCCTATGAACGAGAATCAGTTGTATATTTGGATTTGTGAGTACATGTGTATATATCTATATAGATATGAATATGGATATATATTTATGTTGTGGATATACATGGTATGGACATTTAAACCGTATATGATGGTTTAATGTTTAATTATATGATTGGATCATATGGACGTATATATATTGTGCATGTGAATGATATATATACTTATTTGGTTAAGCATACCCCGCTCATGCTATCATTTGGAAGTTGCGCGCGTATAGGGTGAGCATCCTGGCTGGAAAAGCAAGGTGTGGATATTCCCCAGGTCATAGTCGCCCCGTGTGTTATTATGTGAATTACATTTTTATATTTTTGGGATGAGACGTGGTGGGTATGTTTCATCTCATTGCCGGTTTGGAGCTATGACCGCTTCCCGGGACGTCGTGTGCGTGAGTTTACCACGAGATGGGTGTCGTTTAGTCCCACCATGGTGGCCCTAGTATTGCTACGTGAGTCGGGCACTGGAAAGATGATAGCATTGATGCATTTTTATCGGTGCTATATATATAGCCGGGTATTTATTTGTGCATGACCTTGGTACATCATATATGGTATGTATACATGGCCATGGGATTGGATGATGGTGTGCATATATATATATGGTTAGAATAAAATGCCTATATATATATATATATATATATAGATAAAAGGATATGGAAACATTGTGGAGTACATCGTGGATGATTATGATGTACTAGATTGATGGGGGTTGATGTATCGCATTTAAGGAATACTTCCGTTACATCATCCTAAGGATATTATTTGAGATTTTTAGTTATTTCCATTTTGTAGTTTAAAACTTAGTAGTAGTAGTAGTAGTAGTAGTAGTAGTAGTAGTAGTAGTAGTAGTAGTAGTAGTAGTAGTATATTTATGTATGGCATTATGGATCTCTAGGATCGACATTGTCAAGGAGTAGTGTAACGGGGTGGTTCTTTGTTTGGATTTCGCTTTGAGAGACACCCCACGCATGAAACGTAGTACATTGTTGAGATTAGAGAGAAGTTCTGTCGATATTTATGTGTGGCATAATGGATCTCCAGGATCGACGTTGACAAGGAGTAGTGTAACGGGGTGGTTCCTTGTTTGGATTTTGCTTTGCGAGACACCCTACGCACGAAACGCAGTGCAGCGTTGAAATTGGTGGGAAGTTGTGTCAATAATAATTTTGCATGCTTATTAAATTAAAAATTAAACCATATGTTTCAACCCAAATATAAATGGGTAACGTATTAAGAACGATAATTGAATAAATTATAAACCGGAATCCATTAAGCCTAGTATGGCATATATGTTTAAAAACAAATATAAACGGGTTTAGAAAGGGGTGGATTCTTGGGTTATGATAGGATGGTAGATCTCGTGGGTATAGGCTAGGCCTATGATAAGTTAGGTTAACCTAATAAATTGGGGTAATTTAACTAATAAAATTGAGGACGCGAATAGGTGCGCGCCTTTAGATGAGAGGTGAGTTGGGATTCCACGAGAGTGCGATTCCACTTTAATTATGAAATAAGTGCACCGATATTTATTATGCACGGTTAACGCACTTGCTAAATATTTTTCACAACTCGGGCTCTGACCCGTTTATTTTTCTTTCCTTCCTGTATATATATATATTACTACAGGTATCCTACCATATGGATGCCAAATGACTTTCTATCTAGAGTCTTGGGAGCCATGACAGGTGCGTACTGTTGTGGGGTGTATCTTGTAGTCGCTTTTTACTTCTTTAAAAAAAATCTAGGTAGGATTCATGTTGTATATCGGGTTTATACCCAAGGGATATTTATATACATGTTTATATTTATTCCATTTCAGTTATTGTATTGGCTGTGACCCGACATCTTATTCTGGTTTACTTCTTTGTAGTATACTCTGTTGTAGCTATCTATTTCATGTTTATTTCATTATATCTTTTATCATAGTCCTTTAATGCATCTTTCTTTTTTTAGTAGTGTTAGTTGGTTGTATGTTGTACATTTTGTTTAAATTTTAACATCTTGCTTATATGATATCGGGTAGTTAGTCCTATATTATGTAGTACCGACTGTTGGTGTTGAGACTGGACCATCTGAAACTCCTGATTTAATGTAGTATAGGGTTGGCCACCCATTATTATTTTAAGCGGGGTGTTACAGATGGTATCAGAGCATCAGGTTCTAGAGTCATTAGGATCTGTGCGAGTTTTCTGCATTCTTCCGTTAACGTTCTTGACATAAAGCCCTACAGTTAGGACTGTTGTGTTCACTGCATTGTTTTCTTCTGTGAAGTATATTCACTTAATTGGCGTCTGATAACAGTTGTTCTTGTTTCGTTTCAGACGTCGCCTAGATTTTGTGGTCTAGGAAAGGATAGGATTAGAAGTACAATACCCGTAGCATATTTTGGGTATGCTTTAATCGGGGGTATTTGTTTTCCCCGATTCCGGAGGAGATATTGAGGAGATGTCTAGTGGTGGTGTGAGGTGATTTATCGGCAGTTGAGTAAGAAAGGGAAATTACCCAAATAGTGAATCTTGGGCTTAGTAAGGAAAATCTAAGGAGAGGTTAGTGTAGTCCTTGGGAGGTTTTGGTTGAGAAACCTGTCAGCATTCGTTAGGAAACCTGGTGTTGGTGACTCTTACCGAGGTGAGGAAGGTGTAGTTGTCCCAATATCAGGAGTATTGCCTTCTGGGAAGAGGGAGAAAATTTGGAGACTCGATTTCGTAAGTAGGACTGAGGGAGTTTTTTATTGACACAATTGCGTTTTGTCCTTCAAATGGTTAGGAAGGATTTTGAGAAAGATGTTTCTCTTGTGGAGAAATAGGTTTAGGAATAACGATTGTCCTGGAAGGAGTAGAGGATTTTTAATAAGGATCCACGGATGAAGTAAAACAATTGGAGTTTGTTAAGTAGTGGTTATAAGATGATTGTCTTATGGGTAGGTTAGGGCGCATAATTGTAGTGTTCTAATGAAGGGAGAACTTATATTGTGTAAATGTGTTAATGTGATGTAGAAGAATTTTTATACTTGAGAAGTTCAAGTCTAGTAGGTGTATGTTGAGAGGATAATTTAGCTCATGGTTGTACTAGTTTGAGGACTAGGTAGCGGTTAGAAGTATTGTATTTGTTGAGGCCTTGTGTTTTAAACATGAGGTATTCATTTAGCGTGTCGAAAGACGCGAAATTTATTTATGTTATTTATTGTTACATAGGCCTTTGGGCAGTAATTAAAATATGAAAATATTTTATAAAATCTTAACCCTAGTTCAACTAACCTCAATCCCCGACCTAGATTCATAGTAGTGTATTGGGAGGGTTCCTTGTTTGGATTTCGCTTTGCGAGACCTCCCCCGCACGAAGGCAGCTAGCGTCAGGAATTGAGGAGAGTTCAAACATTGGTAATTTTCAAACTTTTATATATTTAGTATGTTATTATAGATAATAATGCCGAGGGCTATGTTATGATTTGAGGATGATGGAGCCTCATTAAAATTCTACGAGTAGAGCTCAGGTACGGGGTGTATGGGCCCCCCGGGGTAGTTATTCGTTTTTAAAAAAAATCTATATGGTTCGACGTGAGAACTAGTAAGGATCCGTATAGTGATCCTAAGAGTTGATGTAGAACTAGATGATATTGAGGTCCTAGGCAGATCTTAAATTTTGCGGGCAAAATTTCTGTAAGGGGGGAAGATTGTAACACCCCACGATTTTTGGAGACTGAGAAATTGAATTGTTGGGAAAACAAAATTTAATTAAATTGGAGAATTTTAAAACTTGGGAATTGAGACCCAAAAATAGAGGGCATTTTAAAGTATTCCGGATGATGATTTTGAGAGTAGCATCGATCCCGGAAGGGTCGAGATAGTCAAAATGACTGTTATTGGGTTTTTATTTCGGCTCCGAAATGTTTTAAAGTATGTTTGGCTCGAATTGGAGTAAACGAGTCATTTAAATTGTGTATTAACATTTAAAATTGGGTTTATTGTTTTAAGGGATTTTAAGGCTTACGGATGAAGCCATTCCTCATTTGAGAGAAAGAGAGAAAAATCCCTAGAGAGAGAAAGAGAAAGAAGAAGAAGAAAGGAAGAGAGATAGAGAGGAAGAAATCTTGGAGAATCCTCCTAAATGCGACAACGAGGACGATCCAACCTCTAGAAAATCTGAGGCAAGTGTTTAATCTTGCTAAATAAGTTATTTGTGTATTTTATTTCATAATTTGTGGGCGAAAGAAATGGTTTTTGGTTATAAACATCAAAACCTAGATTTTTGGGTTTAATCTTGAAATCAATGCTTGAAAATGGGTTTAATGGAGTAGAATGGTTGGGATCAACTTTAGGTTGATTTATTGTCTTAGAATCATGTTGTGATAGAGATTTGGAGGTTAGAATGGAAATTTTAGGGTTCAAATTCGTGGGTTTTGCTGAAAATGGGAAAACCGGCCAAAATAACTGGTATGCCCGGTCGACCGCGCCTTAAGGGAAAAGCCAACTGCATTTCTTCGTAGGTAAAATTTGGACCCGCGGTCGACCGGGGGTCTGGGACTGATCGACCGATCCCTTGTTTTTAGCCCAAAATTTGGATTTCTTTCTTTCCCTTTTCTTATGGAGTTTTATTCTTGGGGGCTTTCTTAATGGGCTTATCATGGAGGGTTATGATATTAGATTTAGGGAATAGGGCCCTAGGTCAAATAGGGGCTTGCGAGCTTATGTTAAATTGATATAGGAGGATGAGATGCCTCTTTTAGTAATGAAAGAAATATGGGACAAAATTGATTGGCGAATTATCCTATTATGATGGAGGTGGAAATTATGGATTGGGTGTAAATGGCAGAGATAGCCCCTTGTTGTTCAAGTAGGTTTAGAAAATGGATATGCCGAGGCATAGTAGGGATCTCAGTGAGGACGGGAGTTCTAGCTTGAGGCCATAAGTAAGCGTAGATATACTGGGAGGTTAAGAACTCTTAGAGAGTGAGGGGTCTCATATCCTTAGAAACGTTTAAATTAAGGAACAATAGGTAACCCGATAGGGGTAAGGGTTCATGAAATTAATTGAACCATAGGTAAAATTTGGAACGGCTTGGGATCGTACTATTACTAGAATAGACGGTAGTATAATTCTAGTTAGGATAGCTTACACATAATTAAGTGGAATAATCACATGGGATTCCAACACTCGAAACAAAGTGGAATAAGCTGAGGTTTGTAGACTTTTGGTTAGGTGTATACCTTTAGTCACAATTTGTATTGGAGAGATTGATTTGCTTTCGGATATAGATGGTATGTCTAATAATGGTTTCCTACACAAAATTTTGGGTGATAACCTTAATGTGGTATATATAAGTATATATATATATATATATATATATATATATATATATATATATATATATATATATATATATATATATATATATATATATATATATATGATGTTTGGGAGACTATTCATAATAGGAAAAATGATTGAATATGTTTCGAGTGAGAAATTGTATTCACCCATCGAGGTAAATTAAATAAGTTTGTGGAGACGGCTTGTATATTGAGGATTATGTATACTTATAGCCGAGTTATATCTCGTATGCCTATGAACAAGAATCAGTTGTATATTTGGATATGTGAGTACATGTGTATATATCTATATAGATATGAATATGGATATATATTTATGTTGTGGATATACATGGTATGGACATTTAAACCGTATATGATGGTTGAATGTTTAATTATATGATTGGATCTTATGGATGTATATATATTGTGCATGTGAATGATATATATACTTATTTGGTTAAGCATACCCCGCTCTTGCTATCATTGGAAAGTTGCGCGCGTAGAGGGTGAGCATCCTGGATAGAAAAACAGGGTGTGGATATTCCCCAGGTCATAGTCGTCCCGTGTGTTATTATGTGATTTACATTTTTATATTTTTGGGATGAGACGTGGTGGGTATGTTTCGTCTCATTGCCGGTTTGGAGCTATGAACGCTTCTCGGAACGTCGTGTGCGTGAGTTTACCACGAGATGGGTGTCGTTTAGTCCCACCATGGTGGCCCCAGTATTGCTACGTGAGTCGAGCACTGGGAAGATGATAGCATTGATGCATTTTTATCGGCGCTATATATATATCCGGGTATTTATTTGTGCATGACCTTGGTACATCATATATGGTATGTATACATGGTCATGGGATTGGATGATGGTGTGCATATATATATATATATGGTTAGAATAAAATGCCTATATATATATATATATATATATATATATATATATATATCCTATAGATAAAAGGATATGGAAACTTTGTGGAGTACATCGTGGATGATTATGATGTACTAGATTGATGGGGGTTGATGTATCGCATTTAAGGAATACTTCGGTTACATCATCCCAAGGATATTATTGGAGATTTTTAGTTATTTCCATTTTGTAATTTAAAATTTAGTAGTAGTAGTAGTAGTAGTAGTAGTAGTAGTAGTAGTAGTATATTTATGTATGGCATGATGGATCTTTAGGATCGACATTGTCAAGGAGTAGTGTAACGGGGTGGTTCCTTGTTTGGATTTCGCTTTGCGAGACACCCCACGCACGAAACGTAGTACATTGTTGAGATTAGAAAGAAGTTATGTCGATATTTATGTGTGGCATAATGGATCTCCATGATCGACGTTGACAAGGAGTAGTGTAACGGGGTGATTCCTTGTTTGGATTTCGCTTTGCGAGACACCCCACGCACGAAACGCAGTGCAGCGTTGAAATTGGAGGGAAGTTGTGTCAATAATAATTTTTCATGCTTATTAAATTAAAAATTAAATCATATGTTTCAACCCAAATATAAATGGGTAACGTATTAAGAATGATAATTGAATAAATTATAAACCGGAATCCATTAAGCCTAGCATGGCGTACATGTTTAAAAACAAATATAAATGGGTTTAGAAAGGGGTGGATTCTTTGGTTATGATAGGAAGGTAGATCTCGTGGGTATAGGCTAGGCCTATGATAAGTTAGGTTGTCCTAATAAATTGGGGTAATTTAACTAATAAAATTGAGGACGCGAATAGGTGCGCTCCTTTAGATGAGAGGTGAGTTGGGATTCCCCGAGAGTGGGATTCCACTTTAATTATGAAATAAGTGCACCGATATTATTATGCACGGTTAATGCACTTGCTAAATATTTTTCACAACTCGGGCTCTGACTTGTTTATTTTTCTTTCCTGCCTGTATATATATATATTACTACAGGTATCCTACCGCATGAATGCCGGATGGCATTCTATCTAGAGTCTTGGGAGCCGTGACAGGTGCGGACTGTTGCGGGGTGTATCTTATAGTCGCTTCCTACTTCTTTAAAAAAAATATAGGTAGGATTCATGTTGTATATCGGGTTTATACCCAAGGGATATTTATATACATGTTTATATTTATTCCATTTCAGTAATTGTATTGGCTGTGACCTGACAGCTTATTCGGGTTTACATCTTTGTAGTATACTCTGTTGTAGCTATCTATTTCATGTTTATTTCAGCATATCTTTTATCATAGTCCTTTCATGCATCTTTCTTTTTTTAGTAGCGTTAGTTGGTTGTATGTTGCACATTTTATTTAAATTTTAACATCTCGCTTATATTACATCGGGTAGTTAGTCCTATATTATGCAGTACCGACTGTTGGTGTTGAGACTGGACCATCTGAAACTCCTGATTTAATGTAGTATAGGGCTGGCCACCCGTTATTATTTTAAGCGGGGTGTTACATATATATATATAGAAAGAGAGGAAAAGTAGATAAAAGGGTCAGAGCCCGAGTTTGAAAATATTTTGTAAGTTCCAAAATGATTTATTTTGAGAAAAATAGATTTTATCTCATATTTAAATTGGTATCGCACTCCCTTGAGATACCCCTCACCTCTCTTTCTAACAGTGCACACCTAACGCACTTAACATTCTAGTTAAGCTACCCTACCTATCTAATCTAAAACCCCCGTCTAATAAAAACCTCTACAACCCGAGAACTAAGGGCTAAACTTCTCTCCATTCTCAACACTGCGCTAAGTTCGTACATGGGGTGTCTCGTGAAGCGAAATCCAAACAAGGAACCTCCCGATACACTACTACTTGGTAGGGTTAATGGTAGAGATCCATTAGGCATGTAGTACAAAACTAAAGTATAAATACATACTTATATACTTATATACGTATCACATTCATACTATATATACCTTACAATATACATCCGGATAATATCTCCCAGACTGAGGTTTACCAATTAAATTTTATCTTTATAATAAACATCCGGATCTATCTCTCGGACTGAGGATTCATATACCAAGTATTTACCAATACTTATCATTTTTAACTCAAAAACTTTCAATTTCCTTTATTATATCCAGGAAATGCATTTAAGAGCCAACTCATTAGCATGAATTGCTTTAACATAACAAATAACTTTTAGAAGCCAGTTTTAATAACATAAAAATGCTTTTCCATTTTATAACATCCCATTTCCCTTCTTACATCCAGGAAATGTATTTAAAAGCCATTTTTATTATCATAAAAATTATTTTACCATATCATATGCTTCCACTTCCCTTATTCCATCCGGGAAGTGTTTTCGAAGCCAATCCATTTATCCCATTTCCCTTCTTATATACAGGAAATGTATTTAAAGACAATTTATTAGCAGAAATTGCTTTAACATATCTAAGACCATCCCTCCGGGTTTCCCCACTAGACGAGCCCCTAAATGGTTATCATCTTCCATGGCCTATCAAACAAGACAACCTGGGAACCTAACAAATCGTCGGGAAGCGGCCATATACCTACGGGATAGTCATGACCACAACGAGAATCACCTAACCAGTGCAAAAAAAAAAATAATCGCTCATATGGCCTATAGGACTATATCCACCCTGCATTCATTAACCAGGGGGCTTCACCATGCACATGCTACTCCCCTTATGATAGCGATTTAGAGAGGTGTTTATCCATAAATTATTATTTATGAAAATCTTTTCTTTACCATTTTGAAAACTTTCATTTTTACATTTTCAAAATCATTTACATCATTTCATATATATATATATATATATTCATCCTCGAATATATACATATGGCCATAATTGCCAACTACATCTAGCAATGACCATTAATCCCAAAGATTCTCTCAAAGAATCATAATCATGCATTCATATATGCATGATACTAAACCCAAGTATTTCCTCACTTTGATAACTAATAAATACCTTATTTTCATTTAATGACTTATTGAATATCTCCCATTTATACCAAGTCTCACTAAGCGAATATATATATATATATTCCCAAATTTCATCCTAGTTATCTCATAGGATATACTCAATAGTAATCGGTATAATTTATGCTTTCTATATGCATAATTATATGGGCCTAAATGCCCACAAAAATATCCCGGGGATTATTCTCCCCCAAACACTCCTTGATTAAGGAGGTTTTAGTTTCCATTTCCACGAACCCAAGGGCTATGCCTCGTCAAATTTATCATTTTAGAGGTCCCCACACTATTTTAGGAACCCGAACATTATAAATCCTCAACTCATTTATTTTACTCGAAAATATAATTTGAGGGATTATGCACTAACCCCCCCCCCCCCCCCCCCGCCCCCCCCAACCTTGTATTCCTAAATTTCCTCAATTAGAGGACTATATACTCCTAAAGAGTCCCTTAGGTTTTCCCAAAATTAACCTCGAATCAATTAGAATCGGAATTCATCCTATCCAAGTCACCCTAAGAAAATTGCCCAAGTTCCTCTAGGGTCGATCGATCGACCCTTGGTCATCGATCGATCGAGGCTTCGATCGATCGACCTCTGCTAGTCGATCGATTGACCATGTCGGGCGGCTTCTTCTCCGAGAAGCTGTTTTCGGTCATTAAAGTTTCCCCAAGCTTTTGTCGTCTCCCCCGACATCCTACAACCTCAACCAACTATAAATACACATATAATATGGGTTCTAAACATCCTATAACCCTAAATGACCAATTAATTTCAATTAATTTCTAAGTTTCTCCAATTAGGAAATTTTAGGGGTTTATTCGTTTTAACTCCCGAAAACCCATTTTATCCACGAAAACCCAACCCAAAATCTTTAGGGTTTGTTTATACCAACAGTGATATGAGATATTTATGCTCAAAATTAAATAAAGCAAGTAAAAATTTGCCTCGTGGATATATTCCGACGACCTCGAGCCGAATCCCGCGGAGTTTGGCTGGAACCTTCCCTTTTCTCCTCTTTCCTCTCCTCCTCTCTATCTTCTTTCTCTTTTCTTTCTCTTTTTATCCTTTCTTTCCCCTCTCCCTCTTTATATTGTAAGAAAAGAGTTATACCCCTTCAAACCCAAAAATGACTCGTTTACTCAATTCCGAGTCCTTTTAACTCTAAAATTTCTCGAAACTCAATTTCGACATTAGGACACTCTTGTCCGACTATCTCGGCTATTCCGAGACTCACGGCGGAGTCAAAATTCCCATATGAGGTACTTAACCGTAAATCACTATTCTAATTCATATAACTTAATGCTGGTTTTCTAATTAAAATCTTACCTCTTTTGTCGCTATACTCCACGGCGACATATAATTAAAATACTTCGACCTATTTACTCCCAAAAATAATTACAACACTCATCGAAAATCGTTAAATCCTTGAAAATCCCATAAATCACTATTTCGAGAAATTCTCCAAATTGCCAATTTACACTCAATTGTGGAATTTAAGTGTCTCCAAAAGGACAGGTTGTTACATATATGTATCTTTTATTCAACATAATAGATGTTTTGGTTTCTATAATTGACTTAAAATTAAAATATTATAGAATTATTTCTTGTAGAATATAAGTTTAGTTCATAGTCTTTGATGGAGTTCGACATACCACTAATAGTGTAACACACTATTTTGGTAGGTTTGTCTTGATTACGAGAAATAATATTGTGGCACCCCATATAATCCATGATTAGGTTTATCCATTCTAAATATAAATATTATAAGAGCCTAATAATTAATAACATTCTAAGCATGTAAAGGATAAATAATAATGATGAGGTTAAATAACACGATGATTAATGAATATTAAAACTCTAATACCATCCAACAATAATATAATAGAATCAAACCACTGGAATGTAATAAACCATAAATAACCAATAATCCAACTTTAAGTTATAATACAATTCAAATAAATAAACCCCACATAAATTTGTGAGTTGGAAATACTGAATAAAAAAATTGTCAAAATAACTTGATATAAAGAATTTCAAAAATATTAATGAAATAAACGCTCGACACCTGAAATCTTTGAATGATGAAAAGGAGCTAATGATCGAGATACTCCTCTAACGACGGTAGCTCAAGTTTGTGATGATGGCTACAGTCTAGGACATGTAAAAATAGTTCCACGAAGAGGAATAAACCTAGCAAGTATACAATGTGTAAGATATCATTACATTTGGGTCGTAAAACTACAAAATATCTTCCTCTGATATTAAGTTGATAATAGTTATCTCAACACAAAAAACTTGCAAACATGTTATGCTAATCCCAGTCCTGAACTATATCCATGTTCTCTTTGATTTGGGCTTTTAATTAAGTATTAACTTTTTTTCACATTCACAAGTCATAGTTCCATATATACATACTTAACTCAACTCAGCAAAGCCTTTTCCCAATTATTTGGAGTTCCATATATACATCTCTATTATATACACATAACGTGTAATCTACGATTACACTAAACATTTCCGAATCCATGTGTGCATGACTGACCCACATCAAGTCACAAAGGGCCATACATTGCCCGAATAAGGCCATACATTGTCTGCATCCAAAGTATGAAGTCCTACACCTTTTCATTCATGGACCACTCCATAATATCTCGTATTTTCGCGTACCATATATTAAGTATGAAATAAAATAATAAATGGAATTTATTATTAGTTGTGTGGTTTAACAATAATAAAATAATTAATTTAATGATAAATAAATTTTGCATGTGATGTGACTTTTATGCTGTGTGTTATAAATAATTAATTAGTGAAATTTATTATGGTATATTAGACTATGTGTTACTCGTATAATAATTATGTGTGTTATTTTTTCATGTTGTGAGGTATTACCACGTGTGTGTGAGATATTACTATTTGGATTAGACTCTATTGTGTCACGGAGGCTCGGATATGTGTTTTTAGTGATTTGTTGTAAGGACACAAATTTCCAATTGAGTCCTTTGTAGTTTTGGCTCAATTATGGACAAAAACAATTGAGTTATAGGATAGAGTTCAAGTTTATCCATTCAAGCCTATGACGTGTTTGTTGAAGACGTAGCGGCAAAGATATTAAAGCTTCATCAAATGTCGTGTGTGTTGTGCCTCATTTCTACATCATCAACATGGTTCTATTGCTCATAAGGTATGAATGAATTTTAATATATATAGGAGCTTGGAACATTATTTATTAGGTGTTTTTTAAAAAATTATTTTGGGTGTTAGTATTTTTTTGTTAAACTTTTTTTCAATTCATAGTTCTTAATATTTTGTTCTCGGACACCTTTCAGTAGAAAAATCATATCAAATCCAAAAAAAATCAGAAAAATACGAAACTGGCGGCCAGGCGTTCGTATCGAAATTATCTCGAATCATGGCCAAAGATCTCATTAGCTTGGTCATTCGAATGACCTCATTTCAATGAGAAATTGTTTGAACGAGTTTTCAAACGAGATTTTTTTTCGTTATGTCTCTTCGTTAGAAGTCTTATTCGAACGAGATTTCTAACGAAAAAAATAGCAGGAACAATTTTAAGCCATTTTTTGTCAAATTTCCACTACTTTGCTCCACTTCCTTTTTGACATACTTCTTAAGTGAGGGAACTAACTTTTTGAAGACAACTTTTTCACATTTCCAAGAGTCATTAGAGAAAAATACTTTGAAGAAAAAGTTCCTTTTTATGTGTTAAGTTTTATTGAGTAAATTCCTTTCAAAACACATATACACCCATATGTTTGTCTATATCCAAGTTTCAACATATATATATTTCTTGGAGTGTTTGGCACCGATTTTCTCTACACCATTAAAGAAGAGAGTTTGAGTTTTCTTTTCAACTCATAAAGGAGAAGATCTTTGTTTGATGGGGCATTCCAACTCAAAGAAAGGCTTCATTGAAGGTTGACGGTTGTCCAAAAGTGTCATTTGTGGATTCTGAGATTCCGATAGAGTTTTTGGGATGTCGACTAGGCGTAGGTGTTTACAAGAAGACGCGTCAAGGCTTGAAGGTAGTCGAGTCGAGGAAGTAAGTCATCTGTCTTGTAATTATAAAATTGTACTTAGTGGACTTAAGGCTAGGGTCGTTCGAGGTTTTTCCCAATTGGATTTTCCTCGTACATCCGGCGTAGTGCAATTGAGATTTATTTTATCTTGCTATATCACCTAGATGCATGCTTAGGACTAAAAGATAAAATTAGTTCAAAATCACAATCTATTTATAATTTGGTGCAAATTTAATGTTTGGGTATGTTCAATTTAATTCAAGTAAAAAATTACTTTATCTTGATAGCATGCAAGTTTAACTTGAATTGGATTAATGTGTGTTTAAGTCGAAATGAAAATTGTGTGTGTAGTTTTAATTTCACTTTTAGTTTAGTTTTTTTTTTCATAAGTTGGTTTGTTCTCTTTAAGAAAAGAAAATTTTACATAACTTTTGGAAAGTTAAATTTGAACCATTTCGTTATATTTGAATTTAAAAATTGGGGGCTTTCGCACTTGCAAATTAGTATCAGAACCAAAAACGATAAGTTACTTCGTTAAGATCCTTTAAATATTTTTGGCTAAAATGGAATTTTCCCCATTTTCTATTTTCGATGGTCCTAACTACACGTATTGGAAAGTGCGAATGAAATAGACACTAAAATCTATTGACGAGAGTCTGGTTGTCTGTCGTTAACGGGTGGCCCCCACCTACAGATTTAGTAGACAATGAACGTGTTCCCAAACCCGTCGATAGATGGAGTGAGAATGAATTTAAACTATCAAATTTTAATTCCCATGGTTTAAATTCCTTGTTTAGCGTGGTCACACCAGATGAATTCTGACGCATTATGACGTGTGAAACCGCTAAAGAAGCTTGCGATATTTTACAACTCACTCATGAAGGTACTAATGTTAAAGCTTCGAAACTCCAAAACCTCACCACTCAATTTGAAACCATCAAAATGAATAAAAAAGAAACATTTGATGAATTTTATGCTAGACTTTTCGATATAGTTAATTCATCATTTAATTTGGGAGCGAAAATACCCGACAACCGAGTTGTAAATAAAATTTTAAGGTCCCTACCCGCTAGATTTATTCCAAAAGTGACCGTTTTAAATTATTTACCAACTTTAGCCTCTATGAAATTAGATGAGCTCGTAGGTGATTTACAAACCTATGAACTAGACATGTTTTCCTCTAAAACTGAAAAGAAAATAGAAAAGGGCGTTTCTTTAAAAGCCCGAAAAGAGGAAAAACAAGAAGTAGAGAGAGAGAGTGATAGTGACTCAGAAGATATGGACTTGTTTGCCAGGAAATTTCAAAAATTTCTTAAATTTAACAAAGATAAATTTAAAAATGAATTTAAGAAATTTGATGTAACAACCCTCGCTTTTAGGAAGCTAATTTTATATTGTTTTATCGCATGAGGTAACTTTATAAAATGTTGAAACTGGAGTAAATATTAATTTTATGAGTCGAAAGTAAATATTTACTGGATTGTTACACATTTACTGCATGAGAAAGTAAGTATTCTTCGGTTGTATGTTTTATGGTGTCATATGTTTTAAATGACATTAAGGTTTATATGAAACCAGAACTCGAAGTAATTTATAAAATTGGCGGATGCCATTTTAGAGGGCGTAGTTAGTCCCGGAATGTACGAGACAGTCAAAATAAGTGCCATATTGTATTTTTGTATTTCGGGCACTTTTACCTGGTTTTGACTTATATGCGTATTTGCGAGTCATTTTAATGTGGTATTAACCACTTAAGTTGGAGACTTTAGAGTTAAGACCCAATTTTTTAGTCTTCTAAATTACCTAATTTCCCTAATGTATGTCTTAAACATAGAGAGAAAAGGAGAGAAAGAAAGAGGAAGAGAAAAGAGGAGAAAGAAGAGAAATTGGAGATTGAAGATGGATTTTTTCTACTACACAAAGAAATCTGAGATTTCCTACATAAAGGCAAGTTTTCTACTTGCTAATATGTGATTTAAGATGAATAAATTGTATGATATTTATGTATATGCATTTGGGGATCAAAAATGGAAATTATGGTACTTAAACCTAGATTTTGGTTTTGATGATAAAATTGTGGATGATAATGTTTATAAATCATGTAGGATAATTTTTGGTTAGATAAATATTGTTAGTTGTGTGTAAAATGGAAGAGATTTAACGTTTGGGAAGAATTAGGGTTCATAACCCTTAAAACAAAACTTGGCAAATCTGCATAACCGAATCGATTCGACCTGGCCGAATCGATTCGCCTTGAGACAGTTTCTAGGTCTGGGTCGACTGAATCGATTCAAAAATTATGCAGAAGTCAGCCTTTCCTGACCGAATCGATTCGCTTTTCTGAACCCAAATCGATTCGGCTAGCCCTGAACTTTTGAGTGATTTTCTTAGTTTAATTCCAACTCTTTTTCATTAAGTTTAGGACCTAAGAACTTTCTGATATAAAGTGAGTTTAGGGTCCTAGAGTCCTAGATGAGTTAGTTATTTATCCTACACTAGTTATGGGTTATGTGGGGGGTTTTCAGGGGTATGCCAATTGATGTTAGGGCATTCTTTATTCTAGTTGATTATTATGAAAATAGGAGTCGTAGTGATATGTTCGGGAGATTGTAGATGCTCCTTTGAGCTATGTTAGTCTTGATGGTTTAAAATAACACCACAAACGAATCTTGGGAGAATAAATTGGAAGTTTATTTATTCATCGAGGTTACAATGATAAGATGTATAAAGTATGGTTCCGGGTATAATATGAGGTATTCACAATAATGTAAATGATTATGGTTTGGGATAAAATGAAACATATGTATGGAAAGAAAATGAAATCGAAGTGGTAATAATGATGGTAAATGATAATTTACTTAATCATGGATATGGTAAATGCTAATTTACATAAACATACCTCTCTAAATGACATCATAAGGGAAGTTCGCGCGCATGGTTATGCCCCCTGGCTATTGAATGCAGGGTGGATATAGTCCTAGGCCATATGAGCGATATGTTATGTTTTATGCGCTGGTGAGGAGATTTCAGTTGTGGTCTTGACTCTCCCGCAGTCATATGGTCGGCTCTCGACGTTTTACGTTATAGGTGCCCAGGTTGTCTTGTATAGATAGGCCCTGGAAGATGATGGTCATTTAGGGGTGCGCCCAGTGGGGAAACTCGGAGTGGCGGTCTTAGAATCGTTATATGTATATAAATATAAAAATTCATAATCAAGTGGGACTTGATGTATGAGGTATGCCAGAAAGAGCATGATGAAGTGCCATAAAGAGCAGAATTAAATGCCACAGAGAGCATTTATTGATGATAATATTCCTGCTAAGGAATGGATTGCCAGGAAGGGCATGTAATTGAGATAAAAGCCATAAAGAGCTTAAAATTTTGACTATGTTTTCCTATTAAGGAATGGACTAGAAAATGGAATAAGGTTTTGCTGTAAGCTTTTAATTTAAATGTTAATTATTCTTATTATCCTGCATAATTAAATTAGATTCATGATTTATTAAATTGTCTTAGCTTATGCATAAAATTGTGTAGTTAGATTCTCATTATTTACTCATGATTATCATTCATAACTGTCATACTCTTTACTCATTTGGTAATCATATAGAACCGGGCCCTGACCCGTTCATATTTCTTGTTGTCCTTGCATCCTATATTCGCTTAGGTACTCCGTCGTAAGGACGCTTGTTCTGACTTTCCTATTCAGGTGATATTGACGATCCGTGATGCTTTGCGGGTATTATGAGTGATATTGTATAGCCGCTTTCATTTTTGCGCTATAGTTAAGATCAAGTCTTTTATTCGGGCGTGAGGTCCAAGCCTTTGTAATTGTTTAATGTAATGTATTATAAAATTTATTGAAATTGTTCAACATTGTTGTAGAGTACGTGGACCGACAGCATATTCGGTCCTTTTTCTCTATACTCGTTGTTATTGTAGTATACATACATTCTTGAGGTTTCCCCTATCTTTTCAGTATTGGGTTGTTTAAATTCTTTCTTTAACTTCAAAACAAAATTTTTGGCAACCCGTTTTCTGAAATATTGGGTGGTTATCCTGGATACTCTATATTTTGTTGTGATGCTAAGAATGATTCCATTCGGGACTCCTGTTATATTGGAGTATTGGGCTGACCACCCCTTATTTTGGTGAGCGAGTTGTTACAGATGGTATCAGAGCATCAGGTTCTAGAGTCCTCAGGAATCTTTGTGGATGCCTTATGTTTTCAGCATTGCTTTTGATTTGATGTAGAGCCTTAGGATTAAGATCGTTGATTTCTCTTGTGAGATTTCATTTTTCTTCCATGAGGTAGTACCCATTGAATCTTTTGTGCATTCGGGTGAGATTCGTAGGTCGATTGAAGAAGGACGCCAAGGAAGGTTGTTGTGAAGGCATCATTAGATGAAAGTACTAAAATTGTAAATTGTGGTCGGGGATGAGAATTGCCTTAGGGTCGCACCCTTTTTGTAGCAATTCCTTATTTTGCTACTGCGACCACCCACTACAGTGGATGTAGTTTATCAAGTACCGCTAGAAGCAGAGAGTGGTACTAAGCTTGGGACTCCAAGCGATGTTAAAAATGGAAGTGGGGAAAAGCCCGTGGTCAGGGCCACATATTGGAGTTAGATGTAGGAGATGCGTCCTCATTTGGTGGATGCATGAGGTCCAAGAGCTTTGGCCCTAAGGAAGGAAGTTTGGCCCATGGAGAAGCCCGGTGGACACTTGCAACAACGAGTTTCTTTGGGAAAAATTGGACTGAAGAGAAGGTGGATTCTTAAACGTTGACACGAGGTTCGGTCAGAGGCCGACAGTGAATAAGGAGTTATACGGTTAGGGAGGCCGATAACGTGCTCTCTTTTGTTGGGAAAGAAAAAGGGACCACGTGCAAAAATTTTGACAGAAAAAGTGCGGAATAGTGGCTATGACGTGGAATGTAGAACCACTCATTTTGACTTTTGTTAATTGGAAATCAAGGGCAAAGAGAAAGTGCCTAGTTGTGGAGTTGATGGAAGTAATATTGGTTCGGATAAGACTCAAGTATGGTGTCTGAGAACCGTTAGTATTGCCCGGAGTGATTTAGCAAGAATGTTGGTGGGAATTCCACCTTAGTAGTGGGTGGTGCATCCCCCATAAAGTGATAGAGTAGTATTGTGTTGACTTTAGATTCGAGTTTGTGTATTGAGCTTGTAATGGTATCGACATTATTGTAGTAAGGGTAATAATATGACTTCGGTGGTAGGGAAGTTTTATGCTTTCTTCACTCGTTATGAAGCGAGTGATGATATTTTAAATGTATACGTGTCATATGTGTTACCTGGTTTGAGTGTTTATTGTTTGTTTGCATTGAACGTGGTTGTTATGACTTATCTCCATGACCAACAAGGTTAAGTAGTAATGCATAGGAGGGGTTCCTTGCTTGGATTCCGCTTTCGCGGGACGCTCCACGCGTGAACCTTAACAACGTTGGGAGTGGAGAGATGCTACTTTTCCTTTCTCTTATTTTTATGTTAAGATAGTTTGACTTGGTTAGGGTGATAGAAGGCAAATAAATTGCAAGGCTATCTCACTTTTAGTTTCAGAATGGAACTAGTTATTCTATAATTTCTCTCCTGGATACAGGTTGAGGCTTTATAGAGGTGGATCGAGGTAGGTAGGCGATTTTTGTTATTTATATAGTTACCTTGTGTGAGTGTTTGATTGTTCATTTTCCTTATTTGTGCTTGTTATGCTTTATCTCCATGACCAACAAGTTAAGTAGGCATGCTATGGAGGGGTTCCTTGTTTGGATTTCGCTTTGCGAGACACTCCACTGCATGAACACTTAACGACGTTGGGAGTGGAGAGACGCTCTTCTTTTCTTTTTCTTTTAATTTTTTTTTACTTTGCAATAGAAGGTTGGGTTAAAAGGTTTAGCTGAGAATCACGTAGTTGAGTGATTAAGGGCTACTATAGTGCGAGATAGAAGCACTACATATAGTTCTCTCCTCTGATCGATGTGAGGGAGACTGAGATATGAAGTCAAATTGAGACTTATGGATTATGCCTTGATAAGAAGGCCATTTTTATATAATGGGATAGATATCTGTAAGACTTTACAGAAAGTAAATGTCCGATAAATTGAAATCTTTGATTATTTGAATGGTAAAACATAGAAGTAAAATCTTGTTAGTAGGGTTGTAAATTAGAATTTTATCGGTCCCGATCATGTGTCTTAGACCGTCATATCTTGATGACTGACGATGCGAGGTAGTAGTGTAACGGGAGGGTTCCTTGTTTGGATTTTGCTTCGACGAGACGTCCCACACATGAAACCGAGCGAATGTCGGGAGTTGAGATAGGTCTGGGGAACTAGGGATATACATAGTATTATACGTCTATGAATTAGATAGGATATATATAGATCGACCTTAGAGTTATTAGGAAGTAAGGCTTTTAGTGCATGTGACGTTGATTAGGAAGGCAGTAGGGAGTTGACCACGGTTAGGTTGTGGGTTAACTCTAAGAAGGATTAGATCCCTAGGAACGAGAAGTATGGAATCTCGAGAGATTTGGAAGTTTAGGACGAATGAGATGAGGCTTTTCCTAGATGGAGTGTTACTTAGGTAACTTAACTTTCAGGGAGTTGAGAGGATAAGTTGACTTTTTCTCTTGAGCCCATGTTGTTAAGCTCGGAGGTAGATTTAATGAATAAGTCTCTACCAGGAATGGAGAGTAATAACACTGGAGCATGGACCCATTGTCTATGCGTCTCACAAGTTTAAACTTTGTGGTAGGTATTACTCCACGCTTGAATTGAAGTTCATTACGGTGGAGACCGCCTTAAAGAAAAGAGGCACTACTTCTTGGGCAGGAAATTTGGTTTTTCTCGCTAAGCGACAAGTTCTTGCAAGGTGTAGTGGGAGGAATTGAGTTGGTGTATGAAGTCCATAAAAGACTACCAATTGGGAATTTTCTTTTGTTAAGTGAATGCAATTGGGGTAGTAGGTGTGTCGAGTAGAGACCCCTCGGAGTTATTAGGGAAGGCATGGAAAGCCAAGTAGAACGGGTAAAACTCGAAGGACTTTGTAGCAAGAGCATTCATGTATATGACTGACCATTTCACCTACTCGTGTGAAGAAGAGTATGTTCATAGACGTCTTCATTGAATTGCCGGCATCGAACTGGTCATGGACCTATTTGAGAAAATTATTGATTGTTCGACCAAATTGTTTCTTTTTCGACCATTATGGGTGGACTATATTTAGAAGATACACCTCGCTCTATATGGAGGAATGGTAGAGCTGTATGGAGTGCCCCTGGGGGTGGACTGAGACTAGATATTCATGTCGAAGGTTTGGTAAAGTTTCTATGAAGGAATGGGAACCGTATGGAAATGGAGTATATCTTACCACCCTAAAGTGGATGGATGAATGGAGGAAGTCAACCTAATGCCGAAAGGCATATTTTGAATGTTCACCTTAGGCTCAATGGACGGATGGGAGTAGAAATTTCTATGGATGGAAATTCCCGTACAATAATTCGAATCCTTCCTTAAGGTATGACACCGTGAGTGGCTTAGTGTATCTGATTGAGTAATTCGCATACTCGTTGGATGGAACCAATGGGTAATATTTTCCTTGGACTTGGAGTAGTCTCGGGACATTTCTATAAGGATTGGGCTTTTTGAGCCATAGGTTTTGAAGGGCTACGCCCATGCGAAGAGAAGTTGAGTAGTTATTGGGATTATGCCATTTAGCACTGGTGTGAGTGTCCCTGAGAAGGGGTGTAACGTGATTCTGGAGATAAGGCAAATTGCGCCGAGTCAGGGGGGCATCTTCTTCAGCTGTAGGAAGTTAGTATCGATAGTTCGTGATGGGCGATTTGGTGCTATGCCAGAGCACCAAGAATGTAGATTGAGATCGATAGTGACGATCTTAGTCCGAGTCCATATGGGATGCCACAATAACGAGGGGTTTATTAAGGGTGATAAAACGGTAGTTTAGAATAGTATACCATTGATATGATTAGGGTACGTTTGAATTTTGAGGGAAAAATTCCCTCATAAGGGGGGGAGTATGTAACAACCCTCGCTTTTAGGAAGCTAATTTTATATTCTTTTATCGCATGAGGTAACTTTATAAAATGTTGAAACTGGAGTAAATATTAATTTTATGAGCCGAAAGTAAATATTTCCTGAATTGTTACACATTTACTGCATGAGAAAGTAAATATTCTTCGGTTGTATGTTTTATGGTGTCATATGTTTTAAATGACATTAAGGTTTATATGAAACCGGAACTTGAAGTAATTTATAAAATTGTTGGATGCCATTTTAAAGGGCGTAGTTAGTCCCGAAATGTACGAGACAGTTAAAATAAGTGTCGTATTATATTTTTGTATTTCGGGCACTTTTAGCTGGTTTTGACTTATATGCGTATTTGCGAGTCATTTTAATGTGGTATTAACCACTTAAGTTAGAGACTTTAGAGTTAAGCCCCTATTTTTAGTCTTCTAATTCCCTAATTTCCCTAATGCATGTCTTAAACATAGAGAGAAAAGGAGAGAAAGAAAGAGGAAGAGAAAAAAGGAGAAAGAAGAGAAATTGGAGATTGAAGATGGATTGTTGCTAAAACACAAAGAAATCTGAGATTTCCTACATGAAGGCAAGTTTTCTACTTGTTAAATGTGATTTAAAATGAATAAATTGTATGATATTTATGTATATGTATTTGGGGATCAAAAATGGAAATTATGGTATTTAAACCTAGATTTTGGTTTTGATGATAAAATTGTGGATGATAATATTTATAAATCATGTAGGATAATTTTTGGTTAGATAAATATTGTTGGTTGTGTGTAAAATGGAAGAGATTTGAGGTTTGTGAAGAATTAGGGTTCATAACACTTAAAACAAAACTTGCAAATCAGCAGAACCGAATCGATTCGACCCGGCCGGATCGATTCTCCTTGAGACAGTTTCCAGGTCTGGGTCGACCGAATCGATTCGGCTAGTTCGAATCGATTCGGCAATTATGCTGAAGTCAGGCTTTCCGGACCGAACCGATTCAGATGGTACGAATCGATTCGCTTTTCTCAACCCAAATCAATTCGGCTAGGCCGAATAGATTCAGAAGCCCTGCACTTTTGAGTGATTTTCTTAGTTTAATTCAAACTCTTTCTCATTAAGTTTAGGATCTAAGAACTTTCTTATATAAAGTGAGTTTAGAGTCCTAGATGAGTTAGTTATTTATCCTACACTAGAGATGGGTTATGTGGGGGTTTTTCGGGGGTATGACAATTGATGTTAGGGCATTCTTTCTTCTAGTTGATTATTATGAAACTAGGAGTTGTAGTGATATGTTAGGGAAATTATAGATGCACCTTTGAGCTATGTTAGTCTTAATGGTTTATAATAACACCACAAACGAATCTAGGGAGAATAAATTGTAAGTTTATTTATTCATCGAGATTACAATGATAAGATGTATTAAGTATGGCTCCGGGTATAATATGAGGTATTCACGATAATGTAAATGATTATGGTTTGGGATAAAATGAAACATATATATGGAAAGAAAATGAAATCGAAGTGGTAATAATGATGGTAAATGATAATTTACTTAATCATGGATATGGTAAATGCTAATTTACTTAAACACACCTCTCTAAATGACATCATAAGAGAAGTTCGCACTCATGGTGATGCCCCCTGGCTAGTGAATGCAGGGTGTATATAGTCCTAGGCCATATGAGCGATATGTTATGTTTTCTGCGCTGGTGAGGAGATTCCGGGTGTGATCTTGACTCTCCTGCGGGCATATGGCCGATTCCCGATGTTATACGTTATTAGTGCCCAGGTTGTCTTGTATAGATAGGCCCTGGAAGATGATGGTCATTTAGGGGCGCGCCCAATGGGAAAACTCGGAGGGGCAGTCTTAGAATCATTATATGTATATAAATATAGCAATTCATAATCAAGTGGGACTTGATGTATGAGGTATGCCATAAAGAGCATGATGAAGTTCCATAAAGAGCACAATGAAATTCCACAAAGAGCATTTGTTGATGATAATATTCCTGCTATGGAATGAAATGCCAGGAAGGGCATGTAATTGAGATAAAATCCGTAAAGAGCTTAAAATTTTGACTATGTTTTCTTATTAAGGAATGGACTATAAAATGGAATAAGGTTTTTATGTAAGCTTTTAATTTAAATGTTAGTTATTCTTATTCTCCTTCATAATTAAATTAGATTCATGATTTATTAAATTGTCTTAGCTTATGCATAAAATTGTGTAGTTAGATTCTCATTATTTACTCATGATTATCATTCATAACTGTCATACTCTTTATTCATCTAGTAATCATATAGAACCGGGCCGTGACCCGTTCATATTTCTTGTTGTGCTTGCATCTTATATCCGCTCAAGTACTCCGTCGCAAGGACGCCTATTCTGACTTTCCTATTCTGGTGATATTGAGGAGTCGTGATGCTTTGCGAGTATTACGGGTGATATTGTATAGCCGCTTTCAATTTTCCACTCTAGATAAGATCAAGTCTTTTATTCGGGCGTGAGGCCTCAGCCTTTGTAATTGTTTAATGTAATGTATTATAAAATTTATTGAAATTGTTTAACATTGTTGTAGAGTACATGGACCGACATCATATTCGGTCCTTTTTTCTGTATACTCATTGTTATTGTAGTATATATACATTCTTGGGGTTTCCCCTATCTTTTCAGTATTGGGTTGTTTAAATTCTTTCTTTAACTTTAAAAAAAAGTTTTTGGCAACCCGTTTTTTGAAATATTGGATCGTTATCCTGGATACTCTATATTTTGTTGTGATGCTGAGAATGATTCCATCCGGGACTCCTGTTATATTAGAGTATTGGGCTGGCCATCCCTTATTTTGGTGAGCGGGTTGTTACATTTGAAACTTCTAAGCACGACAAAGCCAAAAAGATCCCTAAAATTCCTAAAGAAAATTTAAATAGGGACGAGTCAAATAGGTGCTTTGGTTGTGAGGGTTATGGCCATAGGGCTTTCGAGTGACCCATCAAACTAAAGAGAGAGGGTGAGCAACCTATTTCATATAACGCAACCCTTAGTGATAGTGATAAGGAAGAGGGATGCGATTCTCCCATCGAGCCCAACTTTGTGGATTTTATGGCTAGTCATGTGAGTGATAGTGAACAATCTTCTATTGATGAAATTTTAACACATGACACTTCCCAAGTCAAAGTTAATGAATCCCTTAATTTTTATGATAGTGAAAGTGAAGAAGAAAGAGAGAGTGAAAGTGAGAATGAGGTTGATGTGAGTGAACTTCAAAATGATTTTCAACAACTTTATGAAGAATCTATTAAATTAAAAAGAACTAATTTGAAGTTAGAATCAAGTTTAAAAGAGTGTGTCAAGGTCATTGATGATAGTTCGTTAGTTAAAGACCTTAGGGCACGTGAGAGAGCTCTTCGTGAGAGGATTGAATATTTAGAAGGCGAGAGAGATAGCCTTAAAGGTTTAATGGAATCCTTAAAAAAGGAGCTTGTCGCATTTGAAGAGCGCAATATTTTATTAGAGTCTAACATTTTAGAATTACAAAATAAATTAAAAGACTCTAGTAAAATCAAATTTGATTTGGAGTGTCGTTCGGAGAAATTAGATAAAATATTAGGAACGGTCCAAATTAAAAATGACACTTTTGGTTTAGGCTTCGATACTTGTAATGAATCTACTCATAAAGGCAAAACCCATGTTTTAGGAGAATAACCTAGGAAAGCCTTTAGAGATCAATCCTTAGGTACCAATTTTCGATGTGTTTTTACTCGTGCACATTGTGGTAAAAAAGGTCATCTTAGGAAATATTGTTTTGTTCTTAAACGAGTTCCTAGAAAATCCCAACGTAAGGCAACCGAGGTAGCCAAGATTCCTACACCCCGAGATAGTCATTCATCATTATTTTGGGTTAGGAGATTTACTTTCACACGCTTCCTCCCTTGCAAAATCAAAAGGTTGAATGTGTAAGTTTTATTTGCATACTTTAGCTTTTGTGCTTCATGCTATATCACTCATGCTAATTGTCTGCTTGTTTTAGTCATTTTCTAGTCTATGCTCCATGCTTAAACACATGCTAGACTATTGATTTTTGTTTGCATTAAATGAAAAATACAAATGATTGTGTCTTTTGAGTATATATTTTTTATATTTGGTTAAAATTTTCAAAAACTCAAAAAGTTTTTTATTATGTGTATATTTTAGTTTGACACACTTTATGTGACATATACTTGTGTTTGAATCCCATATTTTACGCTCCCATGTGGCTAGAACTAATGGTTTATATTATCAATCCTTATTGTGTTCTTTACCATGCTTACATGGAGTAGTTGGATTTTGTGTTGATTTAAATGGATTCTATTTTTATATGCCTCAATTGACATATGCAAGAGATCATTTGAAATTTTAACTTCATATGTATATTTGAGCATTGTGAGGTGTCCTCCTACCAATATTGTCATCTACATGTTATGTGACCTAGGAGGACTAGTGCATGTCAAAATTCGTTGCGCGTGAGATTTGTGAGATATAAAAAATGTGATATATAAATGTGCACGGGGAAGGGCTCTGAAAGGATTTCCTTTGCGAATAGTAAGCCATCGTTTGTTTGGACCTAAAAGAAATACGTGGTCCAAAGGCCTAAAAGAAAATATGGCATTAAAAAGAAAAGTAATTGCCAAGGCCTATGTTTGGTTGATTTATTCATTCAAAAGAATAGTATATGTGCTTATTGAGGGAGTTTGGATGATATATCAATGGTTGGCACAATGTACGTTTATCCTAGTTGCGTTTTCAATGTCATGACTCTAATGGTTTGTCGAATCATCAAAAGTCTAGGCTTGTATGCATTGTGTATGTTTGTTCATTGAGTTCAATCTATATTGTCACATGAGGTTATATTCGAATGTGATGAAGTTTGCAATCAATTTAGAACTCCGTGAACATATTTTAAGAGATTGGGTCTAAGTTTAATTGTTTCTAGTTCACACCCAAACACTTCCGTTTCCATATGACACATTTTTTCCATACGAGTGTGAAAAACTTATTGTGTTTTGTGTCATTTTGGTGTTTATATCTATGTGTGTACTTGTGCTTAGTTTGAATATATTGTGTATACATATATATGATATTGTGTTTGTTTTTGGTCTTTTCCTTGATTTTCTAGTCCATCTATGCTTGAATTCATAATTGGTATCCATCTTGTTGCATTCTTTGTTGATATCACAAGCTTAATACTTTATATATCATATTGGTATCATTTTATTGCATCTAGTTGGTATCCGATGTTATTTGTTGGATTAGTTGAATTTTAGTTGCCTATGTGCTTAAATGTTCTCATCATTTTATGCACTAATGCATGTTTAGCTTGTTATCCCATTTTATTTATCCCTTGTTTAGTTTAAGGGGAGTATATGCTTTAATAGGGGGAGATAAGTTAAGTTTTTATTCTTTATCCTTTGTCTGTTCTTGAACAAAAAAGGGGAGAATGATACAGGAAAAATGGTATCTAAACCTATCGTATCTTAGTTTAGGGAGATTTATCTTAGCGGGAGACATCTTTCTAAGTAGGTCATTTGTTTGATAAAAGGGGAGAATTCATTTAGGGGTAGTATTTATTTTTGCATTTAATATATTGATATTCCTTATGCGTTTGATAGTTTGCTTAAGTGTGCAGGAATTCTTCTAAATGGCAATGTTCATCATCAGGCAAAGATATTGATCCTTGGGTTGTTTGAGTTAAGCATTATATTTTTATTTTGGGTGGGATATTTTTTAGTTTAGTAGATCTTGACGGCCCTTTAGGATTTTTGTTTGGTTTTTTCTCCGGAATAACCAAAGGGGAAGATTTGTAAGAACACAAATTTCCAATTGAGTCCTTTGTAGTTTTGGCTCAATTTCGGAAAAAAAACATTTGAGTCATAGGATAGAGTTCAAGTTTATCCATTCAAGCCTATGACGTGTTTTTTGAAGACGTAGCGGCCAAGATATTAAAGCTTCATCAAATGTCGTGTGTGTTGTGCCTCGTTTCTATGTCATCAACATGGTTCCATTGCTCCTAATGTATGAATGCATTTTAATATATATATATATATATATACTAGCGTATGCCCGTGCCTGAAGGCACGACGAAAATTTTCCAAAGTACGTAATCGCGAAATGACGATAAGTTTTCAAAGTACATAATATCGAAACGCAAAAAATTTTGAAATGCGTAATTACAAAACCACAAAAATTTTGTTCCTCGACAAAACAAAGTGTAATTTTAAAAAAATTGGTCATAATATCCTTTATTTATAGAACTATCCTGCATAACGGTAGTATTCACAATTGGTAAAAAATCTAATGTCATGTTTATTTTGATAAAGTTCATTTTTGGTTAAAAAAAATAGGGTCGTGTTTGAGATAGGTAAACAATAATATTTCATGTCTTCAGGTGTTTATTTTGTCCGTAATTGCAATACAAAAATAACATAATTGCAAGAAAAAAAATTGTTCTTCAAAATTTTCTAAAGCATATAATACAATTGTCCTCCAACAACATTCACATACAATATGAAATAAAAAAATATTCACTGCATTCACAAATCCATTGCATTAACATTGTGCCTCAAATAACAAATTTTCCATTTTAAAAAAATTGAACAGAGTCTCCTTTGTTTATTGGACTATCCGCCCTCTTAAAGGGTTATAACCAATCCAACAATATTTAATAATCTCAACAGTAAAATCTAACAAATATTTAAATGAAACAAATTTTGAAAAATAATCACATATACATGAACTGAAATCGTCTCGCATATTCCACTAAAACAATTGCCCGTAGTTTTCAAAATGTGACCTGATACAAAATAAAAAAATATAGTTAGTCAATTAAATTGTTTATGGAAAAAAAATCAAAAAAAATTATATTTACATTCTCATTTATTTTTCTCAAAATATATCCCAAAACAAACTGCAACATATTTTTATATTTAACTCACCACATAATTGGAAGTTTCCGAAAACCCACCTGAAACGATCTAAGTAAAAAATCGTTAGATGAACTGTTGTGTGTGTTCCAATATCTTAAAAAAGACCAATCCAAATCCAAATACCCTAGATTACAAAAGCTAAAATGACATTATGCGTGGGAGAAATTACCTGGGGCGGCTGCGTAGTAGGGGGTGCGTGGGAGAAATTCCTTGAGGTGGTTGGGGCTGCTGCGTGGGATGGGTTGCTGTGTGGGAGGGAGGGGGATGCATGGGAGGGGGATGCTGCAGGGGGTGGGTGGGGGGGATAATGCAGAGGGGGAGTAGGGGGGGCTGTGTGGGAAGGGGCTACTGCGTGGGGGGGGGGGGGTATTGGTAGCGTGGGAGGGAGGGGGCTGCGTGGGGTATTACTGTATTAGATATATGAATAACCTGCAGACAGTAAAATGAATTAGAAATCAATAGTGAGAATCGTGGTGGTTGTAAATGTAAAAAATGATTTTGGGGAAATGAGAGATCAAGCGAGAGAACTGGGAATACAATGAGTTTGAAGAGGGAGTACCTGGTCATCTCCATACCGAATCATCTACACACTGAATCAGTTGCCAACTATAATACCACTGTAATAAGTGAATCGTCTCCATACCGAATCATCTGCACACCAAATCAGTTGCCCAATGTAATATCCAATAAGATAGAATGAGAAAAACAAAGGTCTGACTATGAACTAACATGGCATCACTCTATGATATCTATTTCAACGAACCGTCATGGCATTAGAAACATTTTAGAAACTAAGCATAATGAAAAACCAAAAAAATGAGTAGTGAACTCATCAAATATTTCTGTCAAAAGTTAACATGCAAATGAGAGGGAGTACCTGATCATGAACCTAACAAATTTTACTTCAAAATCCCCCAAAAATCGAACTCGATTACAACTCCATCTTCCAATTCAAAAGGTCTGTACAAAGAAAATGATCTTGAGAACATACCATGAGGTCAATTATTCACTCTTATGATAGTAATAACAATAAAACAGTGAAACCAAAACATCATGGGCTGCTGCATGGGTTGCCTGCTACATGGTAAAAGCAGTGAAAGCAGTGAAACTTCGAGGATATACAAACTTGGGCTACTGCAATCCTTTGTTTCTCATACAGTGATATGCCTGTATCCATCTGATATGCATCATTGTATATTCTATGATATAGAAACTCAGAATTGGAATATCAAATCATATGACGGCATATATATGCAATATGCATATATATGACTGCAAATGCATATACATGCATATGCATATATATGAGTCACACTGCACACTGCCTCGCAAATTAGATATATATGCATATCGCAAATTGCATATATATGCATATGCATATATATGCAATTTACGATATGCATATTTGCGAGGCAGTGTGCAGTGTGGAGGCAGTGTAGAGGCCGCAATTGCATATATATGCATATGCATACACTGCAGTGTGGAGGTAGTGTGGAGGCCGCAATTGCATATATGCATATATATGAATATGCTCGTATATATGCATATGCACATGCACATGCATATATATACAATCATATATATATATATATATATATATATATATATATATATATATATATATGCATATGCATATATATGCAGTGTGGAGGCAATGTACTGTGTGCAGTGTGGAGGCAATGTGGAGGTCGCAAATTGCATATATATGCATATGCACACACACACACACACACACATATATATATATATATATATATATATATATATATATATATATATATATATATATATATATATATATATATGTGCAGATTATATATGCAGATTGCATATATACTGAAGAAGGTAATCCATAGTAAATGAATCGACTAAGAAAAATGTTTTCCTCAAACAAATACCTACTGATGCTACACATTTATACTTAGAATATAAGCAAATAAAAACGAAAAGTAAGTGAATTCCTGCTAATAAGAGAAGGTAAAAAAACACATGTCCTGGCAATGGTTGCTAAATAAACACAGTTGAAAACACTGATCTATGACAGGGTTTAATTCAGTTCATCATGTATGATCGAAGTAAACTAATTCATGCTCTATGAAAGAATTTTATTCAGTTCATGCTGAATGAAAACACATATCCGGCATGACAGAATGTTTAACCGTTGATCTATCGATACCCTGTCATACATATCCAGCATGAACTGAATTAAATTCTAGATATGTGTTTATTTCAATCGACGAAATCTTTAAATCGTTGATTCTTTATTTGATGAAAAAAAAAGAATTATTTAAACAAACAAAGAATCATATGCCTTAAATGGTTGCTAAATAACAAGAGATACGGATCCGACCTTTGGAATACAATTTTGGGGAAACTTTTACCTGTGGACATAGTCATAGCTGCTTCACATAACTTCTTCTCAACATTGATATGAGAGCCATATGCTTCTCATAGTTGAACTCTCATAGGGAATCATATATCAGTGCTCATAGCTGAACTCTCATAGGGAATCATATATCTGTTAGCATATAACCTCGGTTATTAACAAAATCATTGAGAGGGCGACATTGTCAGTTATTAACAAAATTATTCAAAAGAGGCCACATTTATTAATAGACCTCGGTTATTAACATAATTATTGAGTAATAAAGTTAATAAAGAATCTACACTGACCTTCCCATTCCATTCAGACCAGATACCCCAGTGAGGAAACATGCCAACTTGATAAAGGCCTCCACAACCCCATGCTTCAGCTATAAGCTGTTTGAAAGAGGCATGTTTCATTTATGATCAATCGTGGGTGCATGAAAATATAAATTATCATTAACTCAGTTTCAAATTATCTAACATTCAAGCAGATGCATAGCTGCTATTAAGTAAGGGTGCATATAATTTATTGAACTAAAAATGAAACTATTTACTTCGAAAAAATTCCACTGAAAATGCTCTTGTTTTTCTACTATTTTTAATCTTGTGTAATGATTTTAGTGGTAGAGAATCATGTGTTTATGATGCTAAAATCAAGTTGTTTTTCCCAGGAAAACAAAAACCCTAGGGATGAGGTGGGAACCTATCTGATAGAAAATGAGAAAAGGACTCACCACCAACTTGTCATTATTTTTCATGAAAAATATGTGTTATCCAAGTTAAAAAAAGATATAACTTTGGGATTTTCCATGAAAATGTGTGCTAACAAACACATCCCAAAGGTTGAGGTTTTTTTTCTACCTATCATCTTTTCTAAGGAAAAAAAGGCAAGGTTATTCGAATGAGGATAAAGAAAGCGCCAATATATAATTGCACAAATAAGTGCAACATAAGATTTAAGATTCAAATGAAACACATACCTCTCACCTTGATTTGTTTACAAACCTGGTGTTACCCTATATGATAGTTTCCTGTGCATATGCCATTCTATCAATGCCAGTGTTAGTGAGTGTTCGTTATGATCCATTAGAACTCATACCTCCACGTAGTGATTCTGAGTCCTTAATAGTGCTGATATGAGTAAATCTTCCTTCCTTTCCATAGTGAAACAACTAAATAGTAACAACCAAAAATCAAAGGAGTGAGTTTCATACATATACTTTATCAAACACTTAATAGGCTAAATTTTATCAAACATGCATGATACATTGTATGCTTTGGAAAAACATGAAAAATTCAAAAACATATACCAAAGATAAACAACTCACATTTTTAAAAAATCTATAGAGATTGGCTAGACTTTAGAGCTACCAAAATCAAACAAAGAAAAGTTGAACAAATACAATGACTGGGGGATTCTTTCAAACATTTGGAGTGCATGGTTAAAACATTGCTATGGTGGTACAATTCGTTTGAAGGAAGCCCAAGTTTTGTCAGACAACAACAATCAAACACCAAGCAAAATAAAATCATCAAACACCAATTACTTACTTTATGCCCCTTGAAGTAACGAATACATCAATGATCACAAATAGATAAATACCACATTGACTATGAAAAGAGAAATTGAAACCAACTTTTTGTCACCACTTTGTTTAATGAATCAATGGAAGGAAGTTATAGCTCGAAGAGCCTATAAGAGAACTTGGGTGGTGGGTAAAGCATATACGATCAGGTAAAGTCTAACTAATTAATTTACAAAGGTGATATACATTTGCAAAGGCTCTCTTAATCTATAAAGTCCCATGTTAAGTGAGTAGATAGAATGATTAACTAATTAATTTACTCTTTTTCATAAAATATGAAGTCCACATTTTGAGAGGGACAACAATGAAACTCTAAGTGATATACATTTACACTAAATTGATAATTGACCAAAAAAAAGTATATCACCTGGTTCATCGCACACTGGGACCCAAATGTATCATCATTCAAGCATCTGAGTAAGTGTCTCGTCGAGGAATTGTCATCAGTACTACCACCAAACTTCTTAAGCTTCATCTTGTCAAAGTTTCCACTGTTCATTTGATTGTCCATAGACTAATTTCAGCTAATTTCTATTAGCATGCCAAATACTTTATCTTACAAATTATGTTTAAGAGTCCCTTGAAAATAACCGAAGCAGCTGCCAAGCAGCAGAGCACCTAATTATGGATTAGCTTATAGATTATGCTTAATCTTCAGCATACGCTATGCTCATGTTTGTAATTCTCTTGTCATTATCCTCATAGCCTTCTCCACTTGATCAGCTATAACATCACTCCAGCAAGCGGCCTAACCGTTCATGAGCTTGAGGGGCTCACCCCGTAGTAGATTAGTACTAAAACATGCCAAAAATGTAGGGACAACCTCGCTGGGACCATCAATCCCTGGTATGAAATCCATCCGTGGACCAATCCAGTTAAAAGGCCTCACAATAGCGAATTCAAGACTATTATCTTCTCCCTCGGCATATATTAGCATCTCAATTAATTTTTTTGCACATGCCTATGGTCACCTTTGTTTCTCAATTGGCCCAAACATGTAAGAGGTGTACCATTTTCTCAATTGGCCCAAACATGTCAGAGGCATACCATTTTCTTTATTTATTATACTCTGATACGTGTGTTGTGGTGTCATAAAAATTGTTCCAAATACCATTTATCATCAACAATAGAAAAAACAACAAACAACTTGATGTAAATCTGCACGATACTTCTAGACACGTCTTAGTTTTCTCACCATTTTCACTTCTCGATCGACTTCTGATGCAGCAATCCAGCACTCTACTAAGCACCAAAACTACATAATCATTTACATACACCGGAACACCACATTGATAAATTATGACATGTAAGTGTGCCTATACAAATTGATTTGTGCGGATTCCATTCCAAATGAGCATATTCACATTGATAATTCACATTGATAAAACTGATTCAATTCCTAATGAGCATATTCACAAACTTACAAATTGATTTAAACTGATTGAGAGTCGATCATAGTCATCCTCGTTTCAAATTTCAACCAATTGAGAGGTCATAGTTAAGACGTTTATCGCTTTTTAAACAATTCCTATAAAGTTGAGACCATTAAAACAGTAAATATAGCTGAAACCATTAAAACAGTGAAGTCATTATCATTCGCACTCTTGTGGATTAATAGACGTCTAGAAAACTGCAAACTCGGCAAAAACCTTTATCACTCAAAAACCACATTTCAATGACGTTGGTAAAAAACAAATAAATTGAAGTGTACACTAAGAACCACCAAAAAATTTCACTTTATATTATTTTACAATAGAGATTAATAAATTAAATAATGGGTTGAGGTTCTTATGTGGATGTTAACAAACACTTGTTATGACCAAGAAAAAATAGATAATACTTCAAATTAATGTCAAGCATTTGCACCTGATCAATGAAGAGGACACCTGACAAATTAGGTAACACAAGGATAAATAAGTAACTGAACAGATGCGCTAAACATACGCCATATAGTACCAGTTATAATATATAAAAAATCGCCAATTACCTTTAGGATAAATATTACTTGGGATTTTTACTTCAAGATTATGTTATCAGATCTCAACTTTATTCTTTAGCCATAGCGTGTCAAGGGCGCTGTCATCATCGCCATGTGCTCGAACAAAACCATGGAGTGCAAAAGTGAAAAATTAATCACTGTATCGGCGAGTCTCGTCCAAATGCCAAACATGGTCTTCAATAATTGGAGTATTAACCAATTATTACAGTTGAATAACTAAATATAGTTGCATACGCATTTCTCACTCTCAGATGTGACTTTTCTTAAACTCCCCCTAATATGCTACAATTCAATATATGAGTAATTCGCAAAATTATGTCATCGAAATATGAGCTTCATCTTAAACATGCTTTTAGACCACATACTTAAATGTACTGAAACTAAATACTAAATTACAATACATGTAAACGATTTCTCTCAAAATCATACAAAACAAACCAATTCAAGAGATTCATCTTAAATAATAGAAAACAAATAGAATTAGAGACTGAGATATGAGAGCTCAAAAAAATAAAGTAAAATAGTAAAAGTAAACCCTCGCCTCCATAGGATCAATCTATCACCTTACAAATGACTAAAACCCCTCAATAGGATCAATCTATCACATTACAAATGACTAAAAATAATTAATTGTAAGACTACTAAAACCAATAGATAGAATAAAGTAAACACTAAAACCAATAGATAGAATAAAGATAAGTGAATACAAACATAAATGAATACAAATACCTATAGACATAAGTGAATACAAATACCTAAAAATAAACATAGATATACTAAAGAACTAACTCACAGATGTACAATAGAGAACATACCCAATAACCAAACTCATTGTGTTTTGTATATAGTCTCATAATTCAATAAAAGATACAAACCATACAAATTAACACCCACACCCATACCATACCTAGATTTCTAATTAACAGCCATACCTACAAACATAGTTAAAACAAATACCTATAGACATAAGTGAATACAAATACCTAAAAAGAAACATAGATATACTAAAGAACTAACTCACAGATGTACAACAGATAACATACCCAATAACCAACACAGATTAACACCCATACCTACAACACATGTCAATAATAAAAACAGAGATACAAAAAAGAAATTTCACTCGAATAAAGAATCCATACCTTATGCACCTAGATGATTCTCGCATCTGGATCAGAATGGTGAACCCTAGACTTTCAAAACAAAGTCACGGAGATGTCAAAACCAAAACAAATGATAAACCCTAGAGTTTCAAAACAAAATCGTGGAGATGTTGATCAAAATCAAAACAAACACAATGATAAAGCCTAGAGGTTGAATTAGAAATTTGTAAAACATGTGAAAAGATACTACCTTCTTGGATGATACAAAGATGCAAGAGATGGAGAGGACGCCGGTCGAGTTAAAGAAAATGAAGGCGACAGGGGTTTATGGGAGATATCGACAAAGAGAGAAGGTAGTGTGTGGGTAGAAGTTGGGAGTATGTTACCATAATACCCTCAATTTTGAATTAAAGGGTAACTTTGATGAGTATAAAAGAGGGGGAAATCAAATAAGTGAGGGGTAAGTTGGGAAAAAAGAAGGGAGGGTGATCTAAACCATTAAAATGTGTAAAAATGTGTAAGGAGGTGGCACACATCTTGACCGTTAAAATGTGTAGACAATTCAAAAACTTCCCTAACTTATTATATATATATATAGGAGCTTGGAACATTATTTATTGGGTGTATTTTAGAAATTTATTTTGGGTGTTAGTATTTTTTTGTTCAACTTTTTTTGAATTCATAGTTCCAAATATTTTGTTCTCGGGCACCTTTCAGTAGAAAAATCATATCAAATCCATAAAAAATCAAAGAAATACAAAACTGGCTGCCACCGTTCGTATCGAAATTATCTAGAGCCATGGCCTAAGATCTCGTTAGATAGGTCGTTCAAACGACCTCGTTCGAACGAGAATTCGTTCGAACGAGTTTTCAAACGAGATTTTTTTTCGTTTTGTCTCTTTGTTAGAAGTTTCGTTCGAACGAGATTTCTAACGAAAAAATAGTGGGAACAATTTTAAGCCAGTTTTTTTTCACTTTTCCACTACTTTGCTCCACTTCCTTTTTGAGATACTTCTTAAGTGCAGGAACTAACTTTTTGAAGACAACTTTTTCACATTTCCAAGAGTCATTAGAGAATAATACTTTGAAGAAAAAGTTTCCTTTTTTTGTGTTCATTTTTATGGAGTAAATTCCTTTCAAAACACATATACACACATATATTTGTCTATATCCAAGTTTCAGCATATATACATATTGCTTGGAGTGTTTGGCACCAGTTTTCTCTACACCATTGAAGAAGAGAGTTTGAGTTTTCTTTTCAACTCATAAAGGAGAAGAGCTTTGTTTGATATGACATTCCCACTCGAAGAAAGGCTTCATTGAGGGTTGACAGTTGTCCAAAAGTCTCATTGGTGGATTCCAAGATTCTGGTGGAGTGTCGGGGTTGTCGACTAGGAGGAGGTGTTTACAAGAAGACACATCAAGGCTTGAAGGGAGTTGAGTCGAGGAAGTAAGTCATATGTCTTGTAATTGTAAAATCGTACTTAGTGGACTTAAGGCTTGGTCCATCTGAGGTTTTTCCCTTTTGGGGTTTCCTCGTACATCCGGCGTAGTGCGGTTGAGATTTATTTTATCTTACTATATCACCTAGATGCTTGCTTAGGAGTAAAAGATAAAATTAGTTCAAAATCACCATCTATTTAATTTGGTGCAAATTTAATGTTTGGGTATGTTCAATTTAATTCAAATTACTTTATCTTGATAACATGCAAGTTTAACTTGAATTGGATTAATGTGTGTTTAAGTCTAAATGAAAATTGTGTGTGTAGTTTTAATTTCACTTTTAGTTTAGATTTTTTTTTTTTCATAAGTTGGTTTGTTCTCTTTAAGAAAAGAAAATTTTAAATAACTTTTGGAAAATAAAATTTGAACCATTTCATTATATTTGAATTTAAAAATTAGGGGCTTTCACACTTTCATTTGTATTGGGACTATGGGTTAGGTATACAATTAAACTAAGTTTTGGAGTGGTTTGAGTAATATTTTAGGCTCATTTAGAGGTCCAAAATTAGGCCTTGTTGTCACCTGAGGGTTTAGACTTATTTAACGGGTGTTATCCCTCATTAGTTGAATACATTACACATAAAACATAAATTATAGCATCCATAGAGATTTGGGTGAACTTAGGAGGAGCTTTAAGGAGGAAGAACAAGGGATCAAAAGGAAGAATCACTCATTCATACCATTCGGGTAAGAAATCTATATGTTTATCACTATAGAACTTATAACTTGTTTATGATTCATATATCTTTTAATGTTTTATTTGCGAATTAGAATCATGTGCAGGGATTTAATCAGCTATCTCAATCATGTTCATATCTGGTTTAATTAGGTTTATGAATTAAAATATTATTCGGTATTATAATCTCATTCAATTAGGAATTTTTTTGGAAATTTTTAAATCATTTTTTGTTATGATTTTGTTGTTAGAATGCCTATTTATGGACGGATCACTTGTAATTAGGATTATACTATGTTAATTTAATGTTTTGGGATCTGAAATCATATGTTGATTGAACTAATTGAAGTTTGAGAATGATGTTTTATTCAAATTGGGTTTTGACAGATTTGAAACTTAATTGGAGTTAGAATGAAGTTATTTGTTGTAAAATCGAATTACGGTCATGAATATATAGTTTATACCCCTGGAGATGGGGTGTAGTATATGTTTAGAAGCTTGGAATTATAATTCCCTGTAATTTTATTGCTAATTTATTCACTTTTGCTTTATATTATTAATTTAATTGGAGAAATTATATTGGATTTTTAGTAAATATTAATTAGCAAGATAAACGATTAATATTTATTATAATTATTATTTACTTGTGTGTAATAAGTAAATAGATAGGTAATTTATTATATGTCGTGTATGAGTGATAACGAAGGTTTATTGTTATATGTTGATAGAGTGTTGAGAAGGCCCTATTTGGATGTGATGGTTCCAAAATTTACACAAACCAAATTAAAAAAATATTTCTCAAATTAATTTTAACTCAAACAAAATTAATTCAAAATTAAATCAAATAAACAAAATTACCTAAATTAATTAAGCACCATATAAAACAATTTTGTGATTAAATCAATTTTATCTTTTATCCTAAGCATGCTTGTAGGTGTGAAATTGCAAGATAAAATAAATAACCACTATGCCCGTTGTATGAGAAAAACCCAAATGGAAAAAACTTCGGATAACCCAAATGAAAATTTCACTAAGTACGAAATTACAAAAAGGTCACGACATAAGACTTACACAATGACTCGATGCCCTCTCAAGCCTATACATTCTGCATTCCTTCAACCTCTGCTACGCCGGAGTACACCTATGCCTTAGAGTCCACTGATATAATACAACAACCGTCACATATACGAAGTCCACCGTATGTAAACCAGTGGGCACAAAATCTTGTATAAGAAATAATTCGTAGAAATGTAGCGAATGAACACGGTGCCAAAAACTTGACCTCAAAACACATATGTATGTTGCATCTTGGATATAAACTAACTTTGTGTAAACAAGGGTTTGTGTTTTGAAAGATTAATCAAGAATAATTAACAAACGTTCTTGGACTTTTTGGAAAAAAAATTGGCTCTCAAAAGGATGAATAAAATCTTGGATAAAATTTTCATCCCGCACTACTTAAAGTGGATAAAGGAAGTACTCGGGAGTTAAGGAAAAAACTACAAGAAAAATTATATTTTTTAAAATTCACTCCCGATCATTCAAACGGCATGGGATCTCATTTGAATGACGTACTTTCTCTTTCGAACTATGAACGAATGAGTTATCAAACGAGATTCGAAGCAGGACAAAGCTTTAAAAAAAATTCCTCGTTGGATATCTCATTCGAACAAGATAGGAATATCGTTCGAACGATATAAGTAAAGTCGTTGAATGACCTGCAAAAAAATAAAATATTTTTCTCTAAAAAAATATGAAGTAATTTAAAACCATTTAAAATAATCCTAACACCTAAAATAAAATATCCAAGGCTCAACATAAAATATGCATTCAGACCTGAAAGACCCTTGGAACGTTGATAATGAAACATGGCACGAAACTCGGCATGGAGATGAATTCTCTTTGGCTTGTCCGTTATGTCTTCAACAAACATGTCATAGGCTTGAAAGGTCATAAACGCAATTTCAACCCTACGACTCAAAGTGTTTTATTTGGAATTAAGGCAATATTTAAAAATTGACTCAATTGGAAATTTGTCCTCACAAATATGCTCCTTTGGCTATTTCGGGACCAAACTCTAAATAAATATATCTATGGGCCATCAAGCTCATCTAAAAGACTCAATCCCAATCCAAAAGGAAAAAATGCATATGCTTGACCGACAGATACTATGAGTAGCTTTGTTTTCATTAAAAATTTGCTGCATGATTGCAAACCTGCACACTTAGATACACCATAAAACGAATGGAGAACATAACAATATAAATTGCATAAGAAATTCCCCCCCCCCCTCCCCCCCCCCCCCCCCCCGTCTAAAAGTATCTACCTAAGAAAGGATGTTTCCCCCAAAGTAATAGATCTCCCCTAAATTAAAAGAGTTAGATATCATTACTCCTCTTTTTTTTTTTTCAGGAATAGACAAAGATTAAGGTGCACAAAATAATTAATTTCTCCCCGGTTAAACCAATTCCCCCCCTAAATGAAACAAAAGATGAGCATAAAAGAAAAACTAATTATATTATGCAATGGTGTATAGTGATACAAGTAAAAACAAAGCAAAATGGTAACACAAGAACAACTAATCCACATAAAAAATAATAAATACCAACTATGATGCGATAATAAAATGCTACTAACTCGAATGTCCTAAAATAAGCATGGGATACCAATGAAAAGACACAACATAATAGACACCGATATGAACAAATAGCATACAAGGACTAGATGTAAAAGCAAGGATTCAAAATAAATGATACCATATATATAAATATGCAAAAGATAATAATGAAGCACACACACACACACACACACACACACACACACACACACACACACATATATATATATATATATATAGGTAAAAGCACCACACAAGATACTAAACATGATAAGATTTCCACACCCATGTGGCATAAGTGTGACTAAATCATCTTGTGATAAACGAAGTGAAAGGGTGTGAACTACATACAAAAGAATTAGGACCCAATCACTTAAACATGTTCAAGGAGTTCTATTTGATGGCAAAACTTTATCGAACTTATATTTAGCCTCACGTGATAAGATAGAGTCAACTCAAAGGACAAGCAAGTACAATGTACCCAAGACTAGAATTTTGATAATTCTACAAATCAATAATGTCATGAAATTTATGTATGACTAGGATTCATTGTGCAAACACATTGATCTTAAACTAAAACACCTTCAGAACTTAAGATATATCATTTATAAAACTCAAATCTTTTGAAGGTATGAAATTTGATGATAAATATTAACACATGGACTTCGAAATTTATTCTTTTCTTTTGCCTCTTAATTTTGTAGGCTCTTGCCAATGGTCGATTTCCCGTAAAGGAGATATGCTCCCTCCGTAGTCCTTTCATGTGCACACTCAAATGTTTTCTGTAAGAACAAATTTACAATTGAGTTAATTTCTAAGTGTTGTCTTAATTTCGAAAAAAACTATTTGAATAATAGGATAGAAGTTTGCAACCTTTCAAGCTTATGACATTTGAGTTGAAGAAGTAGCAGCCAAGTCTAACGAAGATCACATCATATGTTGGGTTTCGTGTTTGGTGTAATCATTAACTTTCCAAGGATCTCTCACGTATGAATGCATATGTTATATTAAGCATTGGAAATTCATTCTTGGGTGTTAGAATTTTTGTCAATTTTTTTGAATTCATACTATCTAAAGTTTTTGTTCTTGGACACCTTTCCGTAGAGAAATCATAACTAATTCAAAAAAATACGAAACTGGAGGCCACACGTTTGTATTAAAATATTCTAGTTTCATGTACTGAAATATCATTTGATATGTCATTCAAACATCCCTATAATGTCATTTGAATGACCAAAAAATATTCTAGTTTTTCTTTTGTAATTTTTCAATACTTTCCCACCCATTTATGTATTGTGTGAGTTAACACTTTTGCAAGACTTTTTACAACTTCTAAAGAGACAAAACTTAAGAAAAGTCCCTTGAGTTTTTATGAATATTTAAAGGTTTAATCTTCAAAACAAAAATCAAGTTTTACACCAAATTGTTTATAATCCAAGCTTCTCCATTATATATGTTATAAGATCATTATTTTGGCATCTGAATTTATTCTTTACACCATAGAGACTGTTTCTTACAGAGGTTTTCGTGTTCTTGGTGTACATACGGTGGACTCCGTGTGTTTGGCAGTAGATTTTTCCCATCGGTGGACTTCGAGACGTAAGTGGGCTCTTCAGTTGTCACTAGGCATAGGTAGAAGGAACGAAGAACGTCAAGGCTTATGAGGCCATCGAGTTTTGGTGTAATTATTATATCATGTCCTTTTTAATACCATACCTAGTGGACATGTGATTGGGTCGTCCGAGGTTTTTCCCATTGTGGGATTTCCTCGTACATCGTGACATTATTTTTGTGTATATTTTATCTTTCACATTCATCTAGATGCATGCTTACGTTTAACAAGATAAAATTTGATTTACCCACAAAAATGGTGTAATTAGTACTTAACTAAATCAGGTAATTTTACTTTAATTTAATTCAAGTCAAAATTAATTATCTGAAAAAATACTTGCTAATCATGAATTAAGCTTGTTTTAATTTGGCTTATGTATATTTGAACTTTAATTGTAGTTGTGCTTTAGAAGAAGATAGTTCATTTTTTGAAAAAAAAATTAAATTCGGAATATTTCACGAACCATCATTTTAGAAATTAAAATTTGAATTTTTTGGGAACCTACGTTCCAACATTTTCAATTAACAATGAACTCACGGGCATTGGTTCTTATATGCACAAATCCCCCATAGTTTAATCATATGAAAATGATAAGATTGATGGGAGAACATATCACTTAAATTGAATATAACATGTGAAGTTAAAGTTCAAAAGATCTCATGCATGTTGGTGCATAGGCATATACAAAAGGAATCTATTAAGCAAATCAAAGTGAACCTACTCCATTCAAGCGTGATAAAGAATAATTTATGCAATGAAATTTATAACCAAACGTTCTAGCTGGAATAAAGTATGGGATTGAAACACAAGGATATGCAATACAAAATATGTAAAACTAAAGTACATAAAAAATAAAAGAAATATTTTTGAGGTTAAAAAAAATAATTTTAAGACAAGGACAAAACAAAAGAAAAAAAAATATTTTTGTATATTTCAATAATACTCAATAAAAAATACAAGAGACTCAAAACACATACAACTAGAAAACACATATATCATGAAATACAAAAGCTAGTATATGATGAGAATCAAGAAATCTGTCATGTAAAGCCTCTAAATCGGATTTCCTAACCCACATAGGCGAAACATGATGTTCTCGGGCTTCAGAAATCTTGGTGACGGTAGGTTTAGACTTCTTAAGATCGTCTGGAATATCAAAATAAAAATGCCTAAGGTAACCATTCCTATGACAATCTGTGCAAGTAAGGACACGTGGAATGTTACCTAAGGGTTGACTTCTTTTAACATTCTTAGCAACGATTTACTCTCTGAAAATCATGGTTTTGGCTTTATTGGCGGATGAATTTGAGTATCGAAGTCAATACCACACTTGTCATTTTTTATTTCGACAGTGCTTAACATCTTATCCAATTTTTCTGATCTAGACTCCAAATCAAACTTGACACAACTCTAGTTTCTCAATTTATCATAAAGATCCACAATCTTACACTTAAGTAAACTCATAGTCTCTTAAAACTCAGGAAGCTCTTGTGACACCCTATCGATTTTTACCACTGGTGATCAGTCCTTTATCAAAATAATCAGGAATCTCATTTGGTTCATTCTTAGCATCATTGTCAACACCTTTTTAAATTACTAATCACTTACGTTAAATTAAGTTGGTGCCAAATTTTATCTTTCATTATAACAACAACATGCATAATAAAAATAATAACCAAACCATCCACACAATATAGTAAACTGAGC
This sequence comes from Sambucus nigra, assembly GCA_949130495.1. NCBI lineage: Eukaryota > Viridiplantae > Streptophyta > Magnoliopsida > Dipsacales > Adoxaceae > Sambucus > Sambucus nigra. The sequence goes on from OX422216.1 coordinate 332,894,163, forward strand.
CAATCACATTATAAATAACTGAATAAATAACATCGAATAAACCATCGGTTCCCAAAACAAAATCCAACTGTAAGTCGAATGAAATAAAACTGAATCCAAAATACGTAGTCTGATAAAAATGAATAAATGTAATAACTGAAGGGGAAACATGAGCAAATGAAATACTAAAACTGAATCTTACTCTAGGAATGACGTTACTGAAGCATCTAATCAAATCCTGCATGCATCCACAAGTTCTACAACTATGCATCCCCTGAAATGAATCATCAAGCTTGGCATCCCTGTGGGTGGACACCTAATATATTTTGGAACATAGATTTCATACGGGTCAGAGACCAAGAAAACCTTTTAAAAATATTTAGCAAGTATTTAAATCGCAAATTAAAAACATTTATTAGATACACATGTTAGTCCCACGTACACTCCCTTGTGTTTCCTCACCTCTCATCTATAGTTCACTCCTAAAGTATACTACATAGGTATGTTGCCCAGCCTAACTAGACATATCTATCCAACTAACCATAAAACGTTCAGATCCCTAGTATATCCCATACAATACACTATCCCTACTTTCAATAACTAATGTCACACGCATATTATGATTGAATCGTTTTAATTAAGTGTAATACCCCGTGATTTTAATGACTTTTAAAATGGGTTATATTTCAAATTAATAGATTAATTGGATTTTATTATTAATTAATTCAATTGGGTTTTACCCGAATTGTGGATATTAAAATGGATGATTCTGAATATTACTTAAAGATATATAGGTAATATATGAATATGATGTCATTGATATGACGGTATGATATAATTTCTCGGTAAATTAGATTTTTAGTCAGACGCGGTATGGGACGTGTGGGGACTAATTTATTAAATTAAAAAGGAAATTTATTCTTTATCGACCTTATAGTCAGTTCGACTGCGTCGTTGCGTCTGAAAGGGTTGAAATAGTCAGAAAAGTCTATTTAGATGTTGGATTTGGGTCTCGGGTCATTTGGAAATGAAAAGACAACCCAAAAGGGCATTTTGGTTATTTTTACAAGGGGGGTGAATAGTGATTTCGGGTTTTGTCTTATTATAAGTATTTGGAGATTAGTTGAATGTGGGTTCATTCATCTCTTCTACACAAAATTCAAAGGTCATCTTCTTAGAGAGAGTGAAAGGTTGCTTGGGAAGAGAAAATCTTGCTTGGAAAGGAGGAGAACTAAAGACCAAAGGTCACCACCACCAACCACCACCGAAAGGGGCCGGAAAAAGGGAGAACCACCTATGTTATTCAACCCCAAAGGATCAGATCTTCATTAAAGGCAAGTGTTTGATATTTGCAACTTAAGTTCGTATATTGTCCATGTTAGAATAATTATGAAAAGAGATGATTTTTCATGTTTGGAAGATAAAAATGGAGTAGTAATGGATTTCTGGAAGTATGAACATATGTAGGAATCAAACTCATGTTGTAGGTTGATAATAATCCATGAAATAATCAGATATCTATGGAAGAAATTCTGAAAATCATTTTGTGTTCTTGAAGATAATATGTTGATAATTTTCTGGAAAAAGAGGCAAAAACGAGTGGAATGAGAAGAGCCAATTTGGAAGGTTTAGATCTTCTTTTTGAGTGCATTTGGATGAGATTTAAGAAAAACTCAAAACACATATCTGACTCAATTTTTCGCGTAGAATCCAAATCTGAAGTCGGATTGATGATTTGAATAATTTTTGGATCTGATTTTTCTGAGTATTTAAAATATGAGAATTCATGATGTTGTTTCTTTTTAATGTTGGTTCTTATCCCAAAACTTTTGTGGATCTTTGGTGATTATTAATTGGATATTATGGGACATAGAAAATATCAGTAGACCCTTGATAAGATTTGAATTAATTTGATTGGGATTTAAATTGATTAGAATGATGATAATTAAATTAAAGAAATTTCGGCTGCTAGATTCATTTGTTGGATTATAATTGGTTTGATTGAGGATTAATGATACGTCCAATAGTGGTGATTGAATGTAACACCTGGATAGCCTTAGGATTACAATATGAACATCAAGGAATGAGTTTAAGCTCATTATTGATTGTGCAATGACTAAGTGTAATACGAGCGCTTAGCAGTATGACTCCTGGATAGAGATGGGAGTTCAGAATACATTTGGTTGAAATAGGGGATGAGGTTATTCCGATCGCATATTTGAAGTTGACGAACCTCCTCGATCGACAAAGTTAAGTAGTAGTGTATTGGAGGGGTTCCTTGTTTGGATTTCGCTTTGCGAGACGATCCGTGCATGAACCTTAACGACGTCGGGAGTGGAGAGATGTTATAGGATGCGAGGATAATTAAATTATGAAGTAAAGATATGATATTTTAATACGTAGAATTTAAAAGAGATATAATGCTACGTATGGGAAATATCTTAGGGTAGTGATAATTACCTTATTGATATTATATTATAGGTATGATAATACCTATTTGATTGATTGATGATTTATGTGTATGACATACCTAGCTTACTTGCTATCGGTGGGGGGTTTGCGCGTGAGGGCAGTCATATCCTGATGAATCCATGGGATCTTTGATTTGTCGCTCGAGAACATAGGTCTATGAAAGACTTATCGGGGAGTTGATAAGTCCGCTGACTATGGGTACGTAGGTATGTGCGTGACCCATGGGTATGAGAACTATGTTCGCCTCCAATGATTGTGTTGGTGTTTGTGGTTCGTGGAATCTTACCGAACCTTTATTCCCCTATTCGACGACCTGCGATGATGGGACATGATAGCAGAGTAATGCATTGCACCGCAGCTGTGACTCGGGGTGATATATATATATATATATATATATATATATATATATATATATATATATATATATATATATAATGGATTAAATGATTGAATGGATATATTATGGTTAAATCTATCTACGGTGATAATTGTAGATAACGGTGAATAGAGAAAGATAATGGAATTAAGTTAATGAATGTTTATGCTTATAGAATTGAAAAGCTTAACTCATGTTAATGAGAAACGATTCATATTAATGAGTAATGACTCATGTTAATGAGAAACGATTCATATTAATGAGTAATGATTCATGTTAATGAGAAACTAATCATATAAAGGAGAAATGTAAATGAATGATAATGAGACATATGGTATGGGACATACGGGGATTATGATATGGGAATGGAATTATAGTATGGAGACTAGAAAAGAGGAACCATTAACTAGGAGGTTAATAGGAAACGTTAAGTGTGCACTCTAGTTGAAAGGTGAGAATAACAAGTGAGAGTTGGATCTAACATGTACATAATAAATGCTTTATTGCACTTATTAAATACTTGCTGTTTTAAAAATCATCTACACATTCGGGCTCTGATCCGTTTCCTTGCATATTTTCTCTTCTATTGTATCTCTATATCAGGTGTCCAGTAACAGGGACGCCAACCTTAGCGGATTATGACAGGGTATGGATTTATGGAGTTTTGCTTAGACGCCTATCTTCATTTGATTCACAGTATTCTTAGTTAGGGCATGTCGCCCAAAGGATTCAGTTATCTTTTCTATCGAGGTCAAATACTATTGTATTCGGGACTTTTTATTACATTTAACATTGCTGGGATTATTGTAAAGGGTATATATTATTTGGGAATGTTTATTCCAATTGCATTTAAATTCTTTTATGTTATTTATTGTGTTATCAGTGTTGTAGAATAAAATGTGTAGTGTTATTCTTAAACTAAAAATGGTTTTTGTTGAAATTTAAATTTGGAAAGTTTTTAACACCAGCTTAATTAGGTATTGGGTGAGTTGTAAATGTTTTCAACAGTGATGCTAAGAATGAGCCAACTGTATATTCTGTTTTAATTTGGTATGGGACTGGCCACCCGATATTTAATTAGGTGGGGTGTTACATTAAGTTCCCCATACTTAAGTCACTTTTAGATATACACTATATACCTTTTCTAATATCACACATAAGTAGGTTAATCACACTTTATTATAACACCATTAATTATGTTTCATCATATTGAGTTTCTTTTAGATATCCACTATCTATCTTTTCTACCATCACACATAAGTAGAAATAATCACACGCACGCACACACACACACACACACACACACACACACACACACACACATATATATATATATATATATATATATATATATATATATATATAACTATAGCATCCCCCGAAATGACCACCGCGATGTATGCGTACTCTGCCATCAAGTCCATGTACCTCTCGTACCAATCAAGGACTACCGGTTCAGAATGTCTCCTCGAACCTCAAACCAAACAACAAATATTGGAGGCGAATATAGTTCTAAGCCTTTGGGCTAGGCACATACCTAACTTACCCAAATGACACATCGGTCCCACTAATACACACACATAGTTATCCATCCTAAGTTCAGTGTTCTGGGGCACTCATCTAGACCTCAATGAAATCGTCAAGGTGGGATCGACCTCTACGCAGAAATCTCCCATGATAGTAGGCATCATAGGTATGTTCACACACATAACCAATAACATAAAAGGTATTCACATAACCTATATATATATACACATTCATCATAGGAACACAAACAACCCATAATCTATCCCATACATAGTATATATCTCCCAAATACTCACCGTACTATTAATTTACAATTTTAACCTATATATTCATCGAGTATCTCTCACTACACGAAGGTTCCTAGTTTCCCCCTAATTAATATAAATTTTTAATATATATTTATCCTGCTGGTTCACAAATTTACTCATGCTCTCCGTAACCCATTTTGATTTTCAAAATTCTTTCAATTTCATGTTATTCCCAAAAGGTCCTAGTCTTAAATTCTCTCATTTTACTAAACCCAAACCTTATCATAGTCATCTGGAATTTAATAGGTCCCTCCCTATAGTTTAAGAATATCCCCAATGGCTCCCTATAAATTATTTCTAAATTCAGGGCATCAAATAAAAAAACTGGACAATTCTGGGCGTCCGATTCGATTCGATAAAGAACCCTAATCAATTCATCTATCAAATCGATTCGGTCATCAAGCCGAATCAATTTTCCCCTGACAGCATCGTCTTCTTCGTTTTGCTGTTACAACTTTTCTACACTTTCATTTCCTCAAAACTCTATACAACAATCCCAAACTCCCAACCAATGTTATTAATCATCAATATATGTGTAGGGCTAATTTCTAACATAAACAACAAATTAAATCCATACGAAATTTACCCAAGAACATATTTAAACCCCATAATTCTGAAAACCCTAGTTTATGGTGTTCTTAATTTTTAATCAGTAAGATACCAAAATTGCTTCAAGGTTATTCATCATAAATCTCAGGTTTCATCAAATTAATCGATAATAATTATTTCTACATGCATTCCTACTTCAAATTTTGAATTACACCTACCCAATTCCCAATAATTCTTTCAAAAACATGTAATTTAAAACCCTACTACATCGGTATTATAACATGCTTAATAAATTGGAAGATAAACGCCGTCCTTGATCCAACAGGTCTGATATTCGTTAATTGATGATGGAATTGATCTTCCTTTACTCCGATCACAATTCTGGCAATGTCGGTGAATAAATGGTATGGAATAGCCTTAAGTTCTTCTCCTTTTCCTCTCCTATGGTGTCCTATCTCTCAAACGTTTTGTAAACCTAGCCTCTAACTGCAAGGGATGACATAACCTCTTTAATTTTTGGATTTCTATATACCCTGAACTCTTAAATGACCAAAAATCCTTTACATGGTGTTGGGTTGGTCTAAAATCGCCCAGGGACCCAATCTATACACCCGGGTAAATTATTCTGACTATTTCAACCTATTCAAAGACTAATGTGACCTCAAAATCACCATCCGAGTCACTCTACAATAATTTCCTATCTCGAATCCATTTAATCTACACGCGACTTTCGATTGATATATAACACTATAACGTCACTATCACTCGTTATGATGTAAAATATTAAATCACTATTCATTTTGTTACTATATTCAATAAACATTAATCATTTTCTCTCCCAATAAATATTTTAATCAACAAATAATATCCAATTCAATTAAATAATGATCTACATGTATGTTATTTAAAAATAACTGAATTAATTAATTTATAATTACTCAGAATTACGGGGTGTTACATCTCTTTCTTCATAGCCTCCATTAAACCTCTAAAACTATATCTCTCACATTCAACATGCTATAGCTTCTCTCCAGGAGTCTTCTCAAGTGCCGTAAGATATTCAACTGAAATACTCTCATCCTTTTCTACTGCCTGTTCTTTCATTCTAGCTTCCAGCTTCAAGTTTGTCTCTTTTTATTTTAATTATTCCGCATGTGACTCACAAAAGGAAACTTGGAGTTCACTCTCCTCGTCCTCTTCTACATTCTCATTCTCTTTCCACTCTCTATACCATCAAACAATTGGTATTCACAAACAATGGCCTAGGAAGTGTCATGTAAAGAACTATATTCATGGGAAGATTTCTCATCAAAATTAGCATGACTAGCCATGAACGCGGTGAAGTTGCTCTCAATGGGGGAATCGAGTCCCTCTTTCGGTTCACTATCACTAAGGGTGGCATTGTAAGTAACAAGTTTCTTTCCATATTTCCATAGTTTAGAATAACACTCATTTGCCGTATGTCCATAACCCTCTCACCAAAAACACCTATTCGACTCATCCCTCTTAAGATTATCATTACGATTCTTAAGGAGTTTATCGAACTTGTTATACTTAGACTTATCAGATTTCTTATAATCATTTTAATTTTTTTTTTAAGAAACTTAAGAAATTTTCTGAACTTCTTAGCAAATATATCCATATAACCGGAGTCAATGTCTGAATCATCATCCAAGATTTGTGTTTCCTCCTTCTGGGCTTTCAAATCAATTCCCTTATCTTTCGCAGGCTTTTTGGAGGTAAGCATGTTGAGTTCATAGGTTTGAATATCACCTATAAGTTCCTTGATTTTTCCAGAGTATAAGGGGACTAAGGAGTTTAATACCATTAGTTGAGTATAAGGACCTTAAAATTTTCTTAATAACACAGTTTTTGGGTATTTTCTCTCCCAAGTTAAAATTCAAGTTCATAATATCATATAATCTAGCATAAAACTCATCAAAGGATTCACTCTCTACCATTTTAATGGTTTCAAATTGAGTGGCGAGATTTTGGAGTTTGGATGACTTAGCAACACATGTACCTTCATGGGTAAGTTAAAGTGTGTCCCTAACCTATTTAAATGTTTCACATGTCAAAACACAATAAAATTTATCCGCTATGACCGCACTAAAAAGAGCATTTAAACCAAGAAAATTGTAATTTCTATCCTAAGCTCATCCTCACTCCATATATCTAGGGTTTAGGAACATGAACTTGTCCCACTAAACATATTAGTGGGGAACACACTCTAACAACCGCATCCAAATCTGCTCATCTAACGACTTAGATCTGAGCACATACGCACTTTACCGTACCCATAGTTGCCATAAAAAGTAGGAAATGTCGAAACTGATAGATTTTCCATATTTAAGACTAAAAGGATCTAACACGATAATTTATTGCAACTACTCTGATACAAATATTAGAAGACCCTATTTAGATGGGATGGTTCCAAAATTTACACAAACCAAATTAAAACAAATATTTCTCAAATTAATTTTTACTCAAATAAAATAAAATAAAATAAACTAAATTACCCAAATTAATTAATCACCATATAAAACAATTTTTTGATTAAACCAACTTTATCTTTTTAACATAAGTGACGCGACTTAATATTTGTCTCAAAAGTGTGTACAATCTAGGCTCAAGTGCAAGCCTGTCGCTCAAGTAATAAACCTGGTAAGTCGGGATCGTATCCACAGGGATTCGAGATTGCCAAATAGTAATAAGAAAAATTATTAAATCTTGAAATGATTTCTTAAAAGAAACGAAAAGATGATTAATAATTGGGAAAATTTAACAAACTGAAAAGTGCAAAAGAAATTAGATCTGACAAATGGGAGAAAATAGGGTAGGGTACAATCCCTTAATCCTTAACAAATTACCGTATAGAATACTAGAATTGTAAATTAAAATTATTGACTAGATCCGGTCTTTATACATTCTAAGCATTACATATATGAGGGATCTAGCCCGCATCATATGAAATCAAAGATAGATATAAAGCGGTGAATGAATCCAGTCTTTATAGATTCTAAGCATTACGTATATGAGGTTCAAGCCCGCACCATACGAAATCAAAGATAAATATAAAGCGGTGCTTTCATGATTCAATCAATATTTTAATTTAACCTCTATTTTCTACATAAATAATTTGCCTTGGATTGAGTTCATGTACCCCAACCCTTGGGAATTTAGCTACTCATGATTTGGTTCAAGAATAAATTCACACATAAAATTATGGATCTACAAGACATGGGAAATAATTTGAAAATAATAAAACTAGAGAATGGAAAGATATTAATTGAATTCAGCAACAAAAATGGAATTGGAATCCATAATTTCTTACAAACTAGGGTTCATGAAAACTCTTGAAGGAATAGAAAATTTGCTCTCAAAATCTAACCCTAAAATTCAATCTAGCACTTCTAACCTACTCCTAACCTAGCCTCTCTCTAGCAACTCCACTCTTGAAAATGAGGTAGGGCTTGGTCTTTTATAGCACCAAGTTGCATGAATTTGGCATCAAATTTCTCTTGTGGCACAAGTTTTCCAAGAGTTGCACTGCATTAAATGCATAATTAATTGCAGAAATCCGCACATCCAGACTCTTCATTATCGTGCAACTTCAAAACATCGTAACTTCTTCACCGTAGCTCGGATTGAGGTGCCATTTTTTCCAGTATTCTTGTAATTTATAACTCTTCAACTTTCTAGTTGGCCCCACCTCCGGACTAAGGCTGTAAAATTACGAAATGCCCTTCAACTCTCCATTTCTTGGTTTCTTTCACTATTTTCAGCTCTCATTCGCACTAACTTGCGTGAAATACCTGTAAAACACATGAGAAATACACAAAACACGAAATACTTGCCAAAAAAGGTTAGTATCATAAATAAGAGACAAATCCAAGCTAAATATACTGCACATGATCATAAAAATACCGAAATTAAGGGGATAAATGTGAAGAATATGTGCCTAATCACACCCCTAACTTAGAACTTTTCGCGTCCCGAGCAATATAAATGAAATTAGCCAAAATTCTACTCTTGAAAATTCTTTTATTAAAATAAAATTCCACTTTCGCACGCAAGCGATTGCATTTAGCGTATGCAACAAGCCTTTAAACCCCTAGGTTACCCTAGTAGGACGAGTTTTGTCTCGTGAGGGTTTGAAGTGAATACACCCACAAAATTCTTTATTGACTCAAATAAAGATCAAAATACTTAAAAATTGTACAATTTAAACTTTTCGAAAAATAATCACCATAAATTCATATTCAAATGTCTCAAACCATAGTGTGTGTGTGCAAAGCCAAAAATTAAACCTCAAATTTCCACCGATTGAGCATTACGTTACTTTCCGAAAATTAGTTTTGATTCAAATTCTTACGGATGCACTCACAAACGAATCACTCGGATTGTGGTTATTTTCTCTCGGTATGCATGATATAAAGAGTAAATATAATGGACACAAATTCATGCATACAAAATTGAAAAGAAGGAAATATATGGTGAAAAGATCTCATCATCGGAATACAGTTACAAGGAAATGGGAGCATCACCTCTAATTCACACCATTTAATCTCTCATATTATCTTTTCATGTCTTAGCTCTCCACGCAGTAATTAATTTCACCATTCGGACTCGGTTAGGACTTTTTGGGTTAAAAAGGTGTAAAGGGTAAAAATGGGAATGGATGGAATGTTCGGAATTGGAAAATGTCCTTATGACGTCCATTTGTGCTTTTTCGGGCATTTGCTCATTTTTCTCTTTCTTTTTCAATTTTCATTTTTTTTTTCACTGTTTTTTATTTTGACATTTTTTTTTTCTTGCCCCTTTTTATTGCACAATTTGGACTTACTTGATGAATTTTCTCAATTTTCACAATTCCGGGCTAATTGGGTTTTTCGGGTTATCAAACGAAAGGAAAATTTTATTTGGTTCAAAGTGGGTTGCAAAGGGATAATTTTTCACAACTTTTTATGGCCAATATTTTTGGGTAACAAACGATGGCCTACTTCATCGTCCAAATTGCTAATCACATTACCATATGCATTTCGAGATTAGTTAAGTTTAGAGATATATTTAGCACGAATTTCGAGACAACATTTCACACATTTCCCATAACCGATCAAAACAAAGGATTGAGATCATCAACGACTTATTAAAACGCTGAAAAGAACTTTGAGTTAATCATAAACTCGGATTGATTTAAAAACTCATAAAAAATTGAAAGGCTCAAAATCTCACCGGGTTTTATTAATCTCCACACTTATTCGTAAAGTCGTCAATTTTCTTTCAATTTCCATCTTCGGTCAATTTTGGCTTAGTGCATTTTGATTGTTAACAATTTGAGACTTTAAATAGAATAAAGGTGATATTTTTGAAAAATTTTAAATTCCAATTTTTAATTATTTTGAACAAAAATATTTTTGGCTTTTTCTAAATTTTTCAATTTTTTTTTAATTTTCTAAAAGAAAAACACACTTGGAAAGAACATGTGATCGAATCAATGAATCTAAACAATAAATGGGAAGAATATCCCACACCCCCTAACTTAAATGTTGAATTGTCCTCAATGCAAATCAAGAACACAACATAAAGAGAGGAAAAGAAAGATATTACCCAAATGGAGCGATCTCCGATGAGTGCGAGTCCATTGAATCTACAAAACATGTTAGAACCAAGCATAGCAAAAAGAATAGCAAAAACTCTAACTCTCAAAACTAGACTATAATAAAAGAGAAAAAGAAAAAGAAAAAAAACTAACTATTTACAACCTAACATTTGAACAGCTAATAAATCATACACTAAAAGTCAAAAATTTTGAGGGTCCACCCAAAATACAATTTGACTTTGAGGGATTAATGGTGTACCCTCATTAGGATGCATGCCTCCCGAAAAGTAAGAATTCCGTTTGAAAAACGGAAGGCATGTGAAAAGTTTAAAAAATGAACCATCACCAATTAAAAAATTTAGGGGGATAATGAAGGATTTTGGTGCATAAGAGGACAAGTCCCATTGGGATCCAAGAAATATAGAATCACGTTCCAAAGATTTTTCAAGTAGTATGGGGAGAGGGGCACACAAAAAGGAACAATCCATATTAGAAAACAATTTAAGCATAGAGTGCTTGACCTCATAAACGGGAAAATGATCCTCTTGTTGCGTAGCACGTGTGTTGGTCTCTAAGTCGGACGATATTTGAGTCGTATCTTCAAGTACCTCCGAAGACTCAAATGGTATGGGTGGAGGTTTAGGAAGGAGAAATTCATCAATTCTATTGTCCCACTCGCTTTCGTCTAAATGACGAAATGAGGCCCAGAAAGATTGGACTTCATCATTTAGGCTCGCATCCACCGGTCCGAACTCGCGCTCAAACTCTGCTAGGCTCAACTCCTCTAGCTCTCTCTCTTTCTTGGTGTCCTCAAAATTTTTTCCCTCAAAATTTTCAATTGGATCTGGTGGAGTGACACGTCAAAGTGTGTGGCCCGTAAGATGAAGCATCTCAAAATAACATTCCCATACAAGAAGCCAATCAACATCCTTAAGACATTCATCCAATTCTTGTGATGGATTTAATGGTTCGATAATAGTGGGGACACAAGGAGACAAATGATCCTCAACCTCAGTAGATTTTGCAATATTTATAATAGGTTGAGATTCAAAAGAACTTGGATCAATTTTAATGATTTCATTCTCAAAAGTATTAGGTGAAGCGCAAGTCTCGACCTTTTCTAAGTTGTCCAAATAATCATTCAACTCCTTGCAAGTTGCTATAATTTTCGACTCGAGAACAGCACGGTCATCAGATTGTTTTTTTAGATCAAGTAAGAGTTCTTCCAAAGTAGGCTTTCTTGGTTCTAGCACCTCGAATTCCTCATTTGGTTGAAAACTTACTTCATCTTCAAAACTATCGGATAAAAAATCCTCATTGGGTTCAAATAATGCATCTAACTCTTGCTCCCAATAACGATTTTTTTCGCGATATTCTTTTTCAAGTCTTTCTTCTTCAAGCAATTGATTTTGATAAATTTGGAGTTTCTCAGCACTAGGCTTGTATTTAATATAATCATCTTTAGTGATATTGATCCAATGGTCATAAGTCTTGAGTGCCTCCTCTTCCTCACTATTAGCATAACAATTAAAGCCACCAAAAGAGTTAAAATAAGACATTTCAAATTGGGCAATTCAAGAACGTGACACCCATTTTTTTTGTTCAATTTTTGTTATATTTTTTTTTTTCGAAATCACTTGTAGATAAAAATAGCTTTCTTAAAAATTTAACAATTTCAATCCCCGGCAACGGCGCCAAAAACTTGACGCGACTTAATATTTGTCTCAAAAGTGCGTACAATCTAGGCTCAAGTGCAAGCCTGTCGCTCAAGTAATAAACCCGGTAAGTCGGGATCGTATCCACAGGGATCGAGATTGCCAAATAGTAATAAGAAAAATTATTAAATCTTGAAATGATTTCTTAAAAGAAACGAAAAGATGATTAATAATTGGGAAAATTTAACATACTGAAAAGTGCAAAAGAAATTAGATCTAACAAATGGGAGAAAATAGGGTAGGGTACAATCCCTCAATCCTTAACAAATTACCGTATAGAATACTAGAATTGTAAATTAAAATTATTGACTAGATCCGGTCTTTATACATTCTAAGCATTACATATATGAGGGATCTAACCCGCATCATATGAAATCAAAGATAGATATAAAGCGGTGAATGAATCCAGTCTTTATAGATTCTAAGCATTACGTATATGAGGTTCAAGCCCGCACCATACGAAATTAAAGATAAATATAAAGCGGTGCTTTCATGATTCAATCAATATTTTAATTTAACCTCTATTTTCTACATAAATAATTTGCCTTGGATTGAGTTCATGTACCCCAACCCTTGCGAATTTAGCTACTCATGATTTGGTTCAAGAATAAATTCACACACAAAATTATGGATCTACAAGACATGGGAAATCATTTGCAAATAATAAAACTAGAGAATGGAAAGATATTACTTGAATTCAGCAACAAAAATGGAATTGGAATCCAGAATTTCTTACAAACTAGGGTTCATGAAAACTCTTGAAGGAATAGAAAATTTGCTCTCAAAATCTAACCCTAAAATTCAATCTAGCACTTCTAACCTACTCCTAACCTAGCCTCTCTCTAGCAACTCCACTCTTGAAAATGAGGCAGGGCTTGGTGTTTTATAGCACCAAGTTGGATGAATTTGGCATCAAATTTCGCTTGTGGCACAAGTTTTCCAAGAGTTGCACTGCATTAAATGCATAATTAATTACAGAAATCCGCACATCGAGACTCTTCATTATCGTGCAACTTCAAAACATCGTAACTTCTTCACCGTAGCTCTGATTGAGGTACCGTTTTTTCCAGTATTCTTGTAATTTAGAATTCTTCAACTTTCTAGTTGGCCCCACCTCCGGAATAAGGCTGTAAAATTACGAGAATGCCCTTCAACTCTCCATTTCTTGGTTTCTTTCACTGTTTTGAGCTCTCCTTCGCACTAACTTGCGTGAAATACCTGTAAAACACATGAGAAATACAAAAAACACGAAATACTTGCCAAAAAAGGTTAGTATCATAAATAAGAGACAAATCCAAGCTAAATATACTGCACGGGATCATAAAAATACCGAAATTAAGGGGATAAATGTGAAGAATATGTGCATAATCAATAAGCATGATTCTAGGTGCAAAATTATAAGATAAAATAAACAATCACAATGCCCAATATTAGAGGAAAACTCAAATGGGAAAAACCTCGGATGGCTCATCCACAAAATCCACTAAGTATGAAATTATAAACAGACGCGAGAAAAGACTTACACAATGACTCGACGCCCTCGCAAGCCTTGACGCTCTTCAATCCTTCAACCTCTGCTTAGTGACACGTAGGAGTTCACTTACTCATCGGAGTCCACCGATAGGGCACAACAACCAACAAGCATACAGAGTCCACCGTATGAAAACCAGTGAGCATGAAATCCTTCGCAAGAAATAATTCATAGAAATGTATGGAATGAACAAGGTGCCAAAAACTTAATCTCAAAACATATATATTTGTAAAATCTTGGATCTAAACTAATTCGGTGTAAATAAGGGTTTGTGTTTTAATAGATTAATCAAGAATCATTAGCAATCCTTCTTGGACTTTTTGAAAAATTATTTTGCTCTCAATAGGATAAAGAAAAATCCTGGATAAAACTTCCACTCTACACTACTTAAAGTGGTTAAAGGAAGTGGTGCGGAGTTAAGGAAAAAATTGCCAGAAAAATTAATTTTTTTAAAATTCAAACCCGGTCATTCGAACGACATGGGATCTCGTTCGAACAAGGAATGAATAAGTTATCCATTGAGATTCCATAGAGGCCAAAGATTTTGAAAATTTATCTCGTTGAACGACATTGGTAAAGTCGTTCTAACGACCTGCAAAAAATTAAAATATTTTTTCTCTAAAAATTTATAAAGTAATTTAAAACCTTTTAAAATAATACTACCACCCAAAATAAAATATCTAAGGCTCAACATAAAATATGCATTCATACTTGAGAGATCCTTGGAACATTGATGATGGAACGTAGCACGAAACTCAGTATGGAGATGAATTCTCTTTGGCTTGGTTGTTAGGTCTTCAACAAGCATGTAATAGTATTGAAAGGTCACAAACACAGCTTTTACCCTATGACTCAAAGTTTTTTGTCAAGAATTAAGACAATACATACAAATTGACTAAATTGAAAATTTTTCCTTATAAGTGCTACATCTACGGATTGGTATAAATTATAGCGACTAATGGGGTACTAACGTGTTAGTCCCAGTTAATAAGATGTTAGTGTATTTGGAGTTGGATGAATCGAATGACCTTTTCGAGTACCCCGGTGATCCAAGAAGGGTCAAAATAGTTCAAAATAGGTACTCAGGTGTTATGTTTGGGTTTTAAGGACTTTTTAGAGATAAAAGGACCCATATAAGGGTAATAGGGTCATTTTATACTTAGGGATAAGAAGAAAAATATGATTCTGTTAATTAAGAGGATATTTAATAGGTTAGGAAGGTGGATGGTAGACCACATTTCATATTCTACTCAAGATATTGAGTGAGAGATAGAGAGAGCCCTAGAGAAGCGAAAAAGAAGAAGAAAGAAGAATAAACTTGGAGAGGAGAAGAAAAAGGACTCAACCCGTCATCAATTCATAGAAGACTTTGGATTTTTAATCCAACAAGGTAAGTAGTTACTTGCTTGATATCATAATTTTATTGTGGTTAATTACATTTTGGGTATAAAATAGAAATTGAAGATTTAAAGCATGAAAGATTGAAACTTGATTAGTTGATAAAAAAATATAAGTATTAATGGAGTAAGGATCTTACATGGATGATGAAATGAGATTGATTACGCTTGTAATTAGAAATAAAATTTTGGGATATAAGTAATGAATATGTAGAACTTATACAGAAAGATTGAATCTTTACCGTCCAATTAGATAAATGATTATGATCTTGAATTATGGGAGTTACCATGTGAGGATTGAATATACAAGGATGTAATCGTGTTTTCTTGATTATATTGGGGTTACAGTTCTTGAAATTTTTGCAGGTAGAATCCTAGAGACGAAATTAGATTTTTGGGGATGAATCCCGTATAGGAAAAATGATTTAGATCTGGGTTTATGCCTTCTCATTTGAACCTCGTTCGATCCTTGTTCCAATGAGATATGGTTTTGGTTCGAATGAGATGGGATCTCATTCGAACGACTCATGAGTTTGGATCAATTTCGGTCGTGGAAATGTTCTGGGGATTTTTATAAACTCAAGCGAGTAGGTGGTAGGTTATCCAAGTGAGCATATATTTAATTAAAAATAGTTAAGTGTATCTATTTATCATATGGTAATTTGGTAATTAACTATGGTGCTCAGGTAAGGGGTACTTAAATAATTAATTGCGAAGTTTGTTCGAACTTCAAGAGTGGGTGAACCGTGCGCAGTGGGATGTGCGTACATGTTTAGTAACTATTATGTATCCATATTAAAGTGATGGTTATGTATATGTATGTGTGCATGCTACTTGTTTTATATAAACATACCTACTCGGTAGTTCTATCGTAGGAGGTTGCACCTAGTGGGCAGCCCACCTGGCATTGACAAGTAAGTGTTAGGTTAATTCCCAAGGTCATAGTACTATTGCATGTCCACTATCCGTGCGTGAGTATATGTGTGGGTTTAGAGTATGGTTGGGCGCGATGTGGTAAGGTTACGACCTAAAATATATGTCTATGACCGACTTCGTTGTATGTATTTTCGTTTGGGATCGATGGTGAGATTCCAATCCGCTGGCTCGGTGTGAGGAGTGATGCTTGGAGCCGGATAAGACACGAGGAATGTATCCACGCGGTTCAATCTCGGGGGATATGGTTATACATATATAGCAAGTGATATATATGTTTGATTTATCTAGTATTGTGTAAATATCTATTTATTGCTCGAGCGTAGCTATGTTGTGTTTCATACTCAATTATTTATTTATAATAAGTGTATCGCTACAATACTGTTTATGAACATATACCTAGATAAGATAGTTATACTTATCTAATAATGGGTATTAAAGGGATTGAGAATAAATAGAATTATATCTCCTAGTTAGATAGTTTAATTGGGGTAAATAAAACGAAAACATTAGGTGCACACTATAGTTGAGAGGTGATTCTTATCTCAAGTGAGTGAAATCGGTTAACCTTGAACATAATAAGTTAATTTTTTAATCGATTTGTAAAATTATCTAGTTGCAAAATATTTTCTACTTTTCGAGCTTTGACCCGCAAGATTTTATTTTATTCTTTTTTTTTTACATCCTCGGGTGTACATCAACAGTAATCGCGACCACAAGAATAAATTCATTCTTGTCATACAATATCTTTGGATGCTACATCTTTGTTTAAATGCCTCAGCCTATTTTATCTAGACAGTATTAGTCCTTTCAGTTTCGATTGAGCATGTTACCCGTAGTTGGGTAAACTTTTATATTGATGTCAGACATTTATATTTCAGTACTCAGTTTAGTTGTTCATATACTATCGATGTTTTATTTGGTGATCGATGGTTTATTCGGTTCACTCTTATTATATATTTAGGCATGGTGATTATTTCATTCATTATGTTTGTATGCTTCGTTTGTATTATTATTATTATATTGTTATTTCGATAGTGATTCTAAAACTGAACCATTTTGCAATTCATGTTTTATTTTAGTAGAGGATTGACCACCCAGTATTAAAAATAGGTGGGTTGTCACAGGTATTTACTTTAAGGGAGTTTAGCTATGCAAAGATTCATATTGGGGAAGAAGGTCCCAAAACTGGGATGATCGAATCGATCTAGCCATGCAGAGGCAATTGGAATTTTGGTTATTTATACATTTTTTTTATCGGTTTATGGGTGATTATATATATGTATGTATGTATGTGTGTGTGTGTGCGCGCGCACGCTCATAGTTTTGAGATGTGATAAACTAGGAGTTTATATTTATATGTCTCGAGATATAATAAACCTAAGAATGTAATGGGACATCCGACGATGGATATTTGGACAATTTGGGTATACTTGAGATTGCCCATTATCCTAGTTGTGGTTTAGATATGTTATGATCTAAGGTTTGACTTAATGAAGGCTTAAGAGATGGTAAATCTGTAATTAAATAACAATCTGGCATTTTGGGATTTAGATGACTAGGTATACTTGAAAGTATGTATTGTCCAGTATTTATATATATTATGTGCATATATATAAATCAGGTGATTATGTGAACATATCTGTTACTCGTGGTGAATCTATTGGTTAGAATCGTGGATTCAAGTGGTTATGACCGTGTATTGCATGCCTGGCTGATGATGCAAGACTTTATGGAGGTTGATGTGTTATGATGTTCAGGATGGCCACCTCCTCACGATGAGATATGCGAACGGTTTGATCCATAGGGCTAATTTAGTGATTATGTTACATAGTGTTGAAACATTTAGATCATATGTTCAGTTAGTGCTTGCTTCGTGATGAGAGAGGCGATGATATGATCCGTGGGGTGATTTTTTCTATGGAACCATAGGTGGTGTGATTGCGTGATGATCCACCATCTTCAATTATGACAGTAAGTTTTCAAATCTGTGAGGTGAGGGACACCTACGAGTTTACCAATATGAGCACGAGAAGGTTACCTGAAGGTAGATGCCTTCGTGTAGTTGTTATGGGACTTATATATGTGTATATGATATTAGTTTGATGATAGACACTTCATTTTGAGCCCAATGTCACATTTATCTATTATTTTATAAGACTGTCTATATCTCATTATACGAGTGACATGAGTGATGGTTGGTGTAGGATTGTATTTTGTACATACATTATAGTTCAATGATTTCCATGGTGAATTAAAAGATGTTAAGTTAAGATAAAATGTTTCGTTTATGAGATCATGAGTATCTTAGTAAATAAAACATTGGTTTTGGGTTCTATTATGTACAAGTGTATTTAGGGTTGTAAATTGAGTCGAGAAAGCATGAAGACCGCCCATCCGACCCGATAAATTCGGGGTGAGACTTAAGTGAGTTTGATCTGGGCTGATTTCAAGCCAAAATTTAAATCCGAAATAATAATTCAGGCCGATCTTGGGACATATCGGGTTATGCTTGAATTTTGACCAAACTGAAAAATCGTTATTTATATTTATATATATTATGCAACTGAATTCTACATGTAATGTGTAATGAATCTAAATAATATGTTCAATGGAAATATTTTGTGGTTTACTATTTTAGGCTAAAACCTTTAAATTTCTAATGTTTATGTAAAGGTTCTGGACGCTTTTATGTTATTATTTATCTAAATTTATATTTAATTTATTTGATTATTTAGGTCATTAATGACATAACAAATAAGAAAATTCTTATTGAAATCGAGTTCGGGATGACACGAATTTGGGCTCGAAGCCTGTAATAGAATGTGAGTTGGGCTTGAGCCTAGGCTATTATTTTTATTTCAGGTCTAGCTTAGGCTTGGGAAGATGGACTCCAATGCCTAAGAGACCCTAAGCCCGACTCACTCAACTCGATTTATAGTCCTACTTGTATTTAGTCGCATCCGATGTTAATATTTTGTTATGTCGTGTCACTTATGATCAGGGGTGAGGTATCTCTTGCTTGTGAGTGTCAACAATGTGGCATGTTTATCATAAATAAGTCACATGCTTATTACTATTTTGGTACTATAAGTTATTTCTGGTAACTTAGGGCCTTGACACTAATCTATAAATAGTTCTCCCAAGTATTTTTATTGTTATATACAAAAATTAGTTTTATCTCAATTCAATTATCCTTATTGTCATCATTTATTGTGTTTTATATTGTGCATGGTTTTTATTTACTCTCATCTTTTAAGCTTACATTGATGCTGATAATGATATTAATTTTATAATGCTCCCTATGTTTAGTGTCCAGCCATATCAATCGAGTATGAAAAATAACGGGTGATACAGTTGGTATTAGAGCATCCAGGTCCTAGCATCTTTAGGATTTGTGACCGCGTTTGTTTTGTTTTATACTAACCATTTTTTGATGTGTTTAGAGCCTGCTGTAACACCCCGCCTAATTAAATACCTGGCGATCAGTCCTTTATTAAATTAAAATCAAGGTGACCGATTGGTTCATTCTGAGCATCACTGTTGTAAAATAATTATTACCAATTTAAAAACCCTAAATAATTAAGCTAAGTGTAAAAACAATTTAAAGTCTCATTTTTCCTTTATTAAATACCAATATGAAAACCTTTTTAATACTCAACGGTTAAAGAATCACATACATACTAAGGATGGAAATTAGCACACAAGAATTAAACCATCTAGATAAACCAAGCCAAGTTTAAGAACCATAAATGAAATCATCCTGACAAGAATTAACTCCCAAAGAGTACCAAATACTAGAAATAACATAAACATAAATCTCTGACAAATCCAAACGGAATAGGAAATCGAGAGACACATTCCCTAACTATAAAGAACTAAGGTAAGAACATAATCAGTGATGAGGTCGTCTAAAGAAAGGGCCTGCAACTCCCACATAAGCTATAGCACGTCCAATCCAAAGAACCTATGCAAGACGCCCCTGTGGCTAGGCACTTGTAATATATACATATTTATATACAAGAGAGAAAGAAATGATAGAAAATGGGTCAGAGCCCGTGTGTAAAACAGTTTTAAAAATAGTTTAGCAAGTATTTAAAATTCTTACCGACTAATATCACAACCATGTTAGTATGCGACACTCTCTGGAGAATACTCACCTTTCATTTAGTGTGCACTCCTATCGTTATACTGATCTCATAAGTCTATCTAACTTATTTTCCATAAAGTTTTACCCCGAGAAATACTAAGACCACGATATTTAGTTTTAGAACAATAATCTCTTCCATTTTTCTTACATCACTTAGAACCAATCATTATCGTTACAAAATTCACGAAGACTTGTTATGAAGTTGAAGCATTTATTCATTACTTAACTACTTATATCCATAATATAAAGTTTCCATATATATATATATATATATATATATATACACACACACACTATCGGCACCCCACATAAATCTATAGTGCTGGCATACTCTGCTATCAAGTCCTCGTATCACTCACACTAAGGGAAATACTAGTTCGAAATCACTCTCGAACTGTATTAACACAATACACATACAAATGGAGGCGAAACATAGTTTTAGGTGCTAAGAGGTCAGCACATATCTTCTAGGGGTACGAGTCAATATCCCCTATAAAGGTCCAAACGAGATAAGATTGTCCTAATGCGGAAACCTACGTGATAGCAAGTAGCCCGGGTAATATTTTTACAAAGATACATAATATATGCACAATCACACAGTCATATATATATAAATATTCATATTTTCCAAATTAGGTTCACCCACGACCCATAATTAGTATCATCCGTTCTTAGCACATATTTTATTCAATTATCTTGCATAACGGATTCATCTCTATTATTCTCATTTATAATTTACTTCATACTTACTTCTCATCTCTCGAAGTATTCTCTCTCACTCAGTATAAATTTCAGTGGTTATACCCTCACTTACCTTCTAGTCTAAATCGTTCATGAGTCTCAATCGTTTGGTAAATGAACGCATAATTTTCGATGTGTGAATAACTCCCCGTTAACCCACAATTTCATCTCATATTAATTTCACTCAATGGAGTCTACTTAGACCCTATTGGTCCTCTTCATAACCCATTATAATCCATAAATAATAATCAAGGGTTCCTACGTATCTTAACCAGATTAAACAAAAAGGAGAAAAATATGCACTTTTCTAGGAGGGATCGATCGATCGATGAATGGGGTCGATCGATGAATGCTCTTGGTCGATCGATCGATCAAGAAGTTCTTGCCCAGTTTGCTGCAAATATCAACCTATGGGTTCACTCATTATAACCCCTCCAAATCTCTATAATTTCATCCTAAACTCCCATTAAATTTATCCAAATGTATAAGAAATATATATATATATATATATATATATATATATATATATATATATATATAAACACGTTCTAACGTAACACATCAATAAAACCTTAATGAATAAATCAAAAAGGGGTTTAATCTCAGATTTCTTTATAAAACCAAATTTTTCATGAATAATAAATACGTGGGTAATCTTCTACATATGATCAAGGTTTCAGAATATATGGATTCTCCCTACAACACATATAAATTCTCTTCCAAAACATATAATTCTTCAATTAAAACATATGATTTTCATTCCTAGACTAACAATGAAGGTATATTAACTTGGAAATCAGTAAGATAGATACTTTCCTGGGATTCCAAGGTCTGATTTGTTGATGAAAAATATATGGTTGTGTTCCTCGTCGTGCGATCTACGTTTTGGTGGTGGTGGCGATGCAATCGGGTGAGTTCTAGGCCTTGGATTGCTTGGAAACTCTTCACCTTCTTCCCTAATCTCTTCATCTTCTTCTCTAGTCTCTTATCCTTCTTCTCTAATGGATAGAATTAGTTTTTGTGTTTGTGAATCCCAAGAGACAATTCCAAATGGCTAATATATACTAAGAAAATTCATGGGTTTAATTACCCAAAAATACAAAATATCTATAATACCCTCTCGGGATGTCAATTTGGCCTAAAAGCGCCCTGAGACCCAAACTAAACCCCTGATTACACTTTTCTGACTATCTCGAACCTTTCGGACACTTTTCCACACTCAAACTGACTATACAGATGACTTATAATTTATTCACTTTTATAATAATAATTTAGTCCTGACACAACACAGGCGTGTCCCGAATTAAATTTCCATAATTGTCATTTTCTTCACTCGTGACAATTTTAATAAAATCAATCTCATATATTACTTTACTCATCCAGTAATATTCAACAAATTCCCAATAATTACTAACTCACGTCACGCTAGTAAATATAAAAATGAATCTTCGGATTAATATTAAATTAATATCTGAAATTAAATTTAATAAATCCCCAATAATTAAAAGCCATAAAAATATGGGGTATTACACCTATCATAGGGTTTTGTACTCTGGTGTCACCACGACGTGTGTGTTGACATCGTTCATGGCCATCTGAACATTGGCAAGACTCAAAGAGTATTCGAGCATATAGAATAATGAGAAAGAAGATCATTATGAATCAATGGTCAAGGATATAATGAGTGGTTGAACAAAGGTTTTTGCCACAACTGTGAGCATAATTATGGGAGTTATCGTGTTTGGAGAGAAATCTACAACTTAAAGATTTTTGCAAGCATAAGTAATGAATGTTTTTCACGTTGAGTTCATTTTAGGAGACATTAGAGAGTTTGATTTTTCTAGAGACCATTAGATATTTGGGATATTTCTATGATAATATGGATTATGATGGCAAGTGAGGCTAGTAAAACGCCTTTATTGGATTTTTTCACCTAAGATAAGGGAAAATGGACTATTGCGTATTAGATAAAATGAGGATCACAATGATGAGTATATGTATAGACAATTCCCATGAGAGAGTGGAATTTGTATTATGCTTAGATTTTGTAAATGTTGAATTATATTAGTAAATCCACATGAGATTATGGGCAATGGTAATGTAAGAACTTTTTATGTTGGAGTGGGTTCACCATGTGATTACGAAATATTAGTTGGAGAAAGCTAGGAATGATTTGTAATGCACCTAAGTAGGTTGAAACTGGAAATGAGATGATCAATGTTCCCATTTCTAGGTTGGGATGACTCAATGGGATGTTAGTGTGAGAATTGTGTTGCCTATGTGTTATGGGTATATATTGTTCTTTCATAAGTTGATTATAAGGTTTCGAAACAAGTAAGTTCCAAGAGGCGAACAGGAATAACATGTTTCGATTGAGGGTTGAATTTATGAAAGTAATACAGAGAGTAGCCCTATTAGAGACAGTTGGGTGGGAAAACGAAAGACGATGTTATGAAATAATGAGACAAGGCGTGGGAGAGAGCTCCTAATGTGATTTGTGATTATTATTTTATGACATTTAGTGAATGGTCAGGTAGTGGGCAGGTGCCCGAATGTGGATTCTTAGTATCTTAATTGAGAACCAAAGATGGTTGGATTAACGCCTGCATATTTTAAGTTGTTGGTGTTACTACCTTCCCTTGTATGATAGTTGTAGGTTTTTCATGATTTGGGAAGTAACACCATGCTAAGAGTGGGTGTATAAATTTGGGGACCAAAGTGTATATGATTTATATGGCTTGTTATAATTTTTCATCAGTTTTCGACATCATTCTCTCATGGGATAGTGGGATTTTGTGCCGCCTAGATTGAGGGTTAACCTAGGTTGTAATGGTTTGGTTAGTTTTGGCTAGGGTGTGGGAGAGTATGCAAACCAACCACCCGATGTGGATAAATGGTAATGTGTACCTATCGTTATGCAAGTTGAAGTGTGAATTGATGATGTATAGTTTTGGAGCGCATAGATCAATGTGTGTAAATATTTTGTGGATATATGGGATAAGGTTACCCCTACTTCGGTGATGTTATTTTTTGTTACATGGGTCGAGTGAAAACCTATGGCATGTGGGGATTTTAGACTAACTATTGATGTAGTTTATTTTATTTAGGGATATAATGAAGCACATGATTCATAATATCTATATATGTTGTAGGATGACACGTTTTGTTAGGACATAGGTATTTTTCCAAGAGTTATCTCTTTATGTGTGAATTCTCTATTGATGCAGTCCAATGGTTGTGGTTTTAGTGATCATTAGGATATGTCTTTGATTGTGAGTGACCCCATCACATATGGAAGGGAATATATGATTTGTTGAGTATGATTAGATCATGTGTGTAATCTCCTTATATTTTAATAGTTATGGAAAATTGAGTGTCCTATACTTTATGTTACTTATTTATGAGTTAGTGGGACACCTAAAGGTCGATGAGTTCCATGAGCTCCATATGTGATTTGTTAGTATCCTTGGACCGTGGGAATACCCTGCTTTGTAGTAATGGATTGAATGTGATAATGAAATGTTGATTTTTGGTGTGGGAGTTCGTATTGGATGTGATATGTTAACGATTGCATACTTTATAGCATGGCTATGTGGTTTGGTTAGACAATGATTGTTTTCTCTTAGTGGATTAAGGTATGAATGACGGGAAATGTTTATGATGTGAATAATTGCTTTATTTGAAGAACTATGTGTCTTGGGATGGCCTTAATTACATAAATTAGTGTACGGTGACTTATGGTGTTTGCATAGTAATGTTGTCAAGGTGACGTGTAATAATATAACCTTATTCGATAATACGCCAATTTAATAATTTTTTGACTACCTTCTTGTAACTGCTAATGGGGGTGAAAAACTTTATCATTGGCATTCGGACTCACACCATTATTTGTAACTGTCATTAGGAGTCATAAAATATTTGGGAAATAAAAAATTTGAGTCAATTGGTTTGTCACTGGTAATGGCAGTCACAAAACTTACCATATAATTAATTTATGACTGCTATAAGGAGTCACAAGTTTATAACTTCCACAAGGAGTCACAAATTTATCACTAGGCTTAAGTTATGACTCTTATGAGCAGTCACGAAATTATAACTTTTATGAGTAGTCACAAATTTTAGATTTGTGACCGCTATAATTGGTCACAAATTTGTGACTACTCGTATACGTCACAAATTTTGGCTTCAGACTTAATTTGTGACTGCTATGAGTGGTCACAACTTTGTGACCGCTCGTAGTTGTCACAAATTTTGGTTAAGTGTAAATTTGTGACTGCTATTAGGGGTCACAAAATTTTTGGCCTAGGTTTAATTTGCCTCTTCCCTCTCCTATGTTCTCTTCAATCTCTCGCTCCCTCCTTCATCCCTCTTCTCTCTCCTCGGTTAACAAAGCTTCATGAGGAATTATTTTAAACTTCAACTTCAAAGTTGGATTACAAAACTTCCTCTCTCTTCCTCCCTTCAATGTAAACGATTTTTTTAAGCTTCCTATCTTTCTCTCTCCCTCTCTTCACTGTAAGCGAACAAAAAGCCTACATTCAGATTTTGTTTTTACGAAATGCGATTATGTGAATTGTTAATAAGCTAATTGATGAATCTAGTCTTATTATAAGTTATAAATTTTTTTACAAGTTATAACAAAGCTCAATAATTTTTTTGAAGAGTTATCATACAAATTCTATAAGTGTTTTATCTAAGTGGTTAAAACATTGATAGGAGATTAAAATGCTATAGATCGACAACTGCGTGGTGAACAAAATGCGATTAAAATGCTTAAAAAATGCTTCATGATTTTTATTACTTCGGGTGAACAAAATGCGAAAAATATTAGGGTTGTAAGTGTTGTTTGGTTTGTGAAAAATATTTGGGCTGAAATGCTTGCTTTTTAATTATTGTTTGATATATGAAAAATATTGGGGATAATATATTTGATCTTCAAAAAACAATCATTTTTATTACCATTTGATATGCATGCTATAGTTCTATTGCTTTGAAATAATTTTTGATTTAACATTGTATGAAATTGAGGGTAAAAACTGTGTTAATACAGTACCTGCTATTTTTTTCACATGACAACATATTTTTCGATCATTGGTAGGTCCAGTTCGTTGGGTTTAAAGGTGGGTTGGATGTTTGATTTTGAACATTTCGATTTCGTTTGATTGATTTCGCTATGTTTTTAGTTTTTTAAGTCTTTGTTTTTTTAGATTTCGTTGTGTTTTTAGGTTTTTAGGTCTAATTTTTTTTAGAATTCGCTTCATTTTTTTAGGTTTGAACATTTTGGTATTCATTTTTTGGTCTCCTAGTAAAATTATCTGATTATTAAAATTTAATGTTTGATTTCATCCCCAGTAGGTTCCAATCAATTATTGCAAATGATTCAAGCCTATAATTCATGTTCTTTTTATTTGGGTATTGGTTCGCATTTTGTTCATTTGGGAACTGATTCAAGTTTTATTTTGCAATTTGTTTTAAGGTTTCAAAATTTTCCTCTTTTCTTCAATTCGATTTCAGCCCCAATCAGGTATGATGAAAGGAAATGATACTGATTATTGCAACTGATTTTCTGCAATTTTCTTACTTTTTGGTTGTGATTCCACCGAATAGTGATTATATTATTTTTTAGGATTCTTGAATTGTTGTTGATTGGTGAATTTGAACATTTAGGTGGCCATTGAGTTGGTTGACCCCAGGCATTTAGGGTTTTTCTAGGTTTATTTACCCGATTACTTCAATTTCATAAAAAAATATCCTATATTTCCTTTAATTAGTTCATTGGTAAAAGCTACTAATTGAATATTCCGGTGTCATATTTGTTTGGGTATGGATTCATGTTTTGCAATTTAATGACCCAATTTTACGATTAATAATTATTAGTGTCTGAATATGAATTCAATTTTTTTAATTCCATATGAATTTGATTATTTGCATTTTGATAATTGGTAATCGGATTAGTAAGTGGTTGGATATGAATTATAACAATTCAATCTTCTTAGAATATGACTTCATATGGTCAAATAAAATAATAAGAGCTTTTAGTTTTGAGTGATAAAAAAAGTAATAATAAGAGATTTCAGTGTTATTAATTGGATATGTTTAATCTTTACTCTTAGAATAGCACTTCATTTTGCCTACATACATATATGTTTTAGCTCGACATGTATAATCTTAAATTACACACGTAATATATATACTTATATATATAATACTAAATACATCACTACTCAAACATATGGCAAAATATGTAATAACTAAAATACTTATGCACGCATATATATTTATATTCCATTTTTCATATTAAGGGACATACTCCTTTGGTTTTATAATTTACTGAGTTTCTATTTGTTTGTATTGTAGAATTAATGGGGTTTCCACAATACAAAGAGCGGATGGGGGAAAGTTTTAGAGTGGGGAATGTATACGTTAATGGGGTGAAAGACTTTGAGAATTATGCAATGAAGAATCTCAAAACTGATATTATCCCATGCCCATGCATTCATGATAAGATGGTAAACGTTTGAAAGTGATCCAGTAGCACATGATAAGTTAAACGATCTCATAAATGATACATACGAAGTGCACGTAGCACCCAAAAAGAAAGATAGTAGAGGTAATGATTTAGGTTGTACCAGCCAAGATAGGGATTATATACGGTTAAAAGAAATAGCCGTAACACCATTTTATTATACCTCTAACCCCAACAACACAATGTTATATGACATGGTTGGGTTCCACAACTTAAAGATCCAATTTATCTTGTCCGGAAAAAGTGTGACGGTAATATTCCTTTGGGCAAAAGATATGCTCCCCAAAGAAAATACACTATCAATCAATTATCCAATCATAAAGCGTAATAAGGATACATCCAGACTCTACCGTGAGAAAACATGAGCATAGAAAAGTCAACATATATTATCGGGTTAGGAGAGAAGGCATACGTCCTAACATGTTTAGTGTCAGAAATGAATTTGTCAACACACTTTAGCAGACATTGCCAATAAAAACATTGCATGAAATGATGACTTATGAAACTTAGGACCTGGTCTAATTATCAAAACTTTTAGAATAGGTTGAAAAGGTTAAACTTATATTATATTTTTTTAATATTATTTCCTTACTCGTGTATTAACATATGGACTAATGCATAAACATATAAATGAATAAAATGGCATCCGAGAATGCAATTCCATCATCCGTGCCAGAAAGTTCAAGTCAAGATGAACATTCTACCATTGACTCTCATGCAGAGGTTTTTTTAACCTATTTTGTTTGCCAATAGGAGGCAAGAATCCTTTGAAACCTTGATCCTTATCTTTGTTAAAATCATGTATAGTCTTATAATATCAGAGTTAGGATACGGCTGAGCAAGTAAAAAAAGATGACTTGTGGGATGTGCTCATGAAAGAGTTCAATATTTTGGATGACGAGAAAGAGGGGTCCATGAAAGTCCTTGGTATTCAATTGAAGACGTTTAGAAGTAACCTACGCTTAGCTTATTTTAAGGGATTGCACGGTGATGGATAAAGGACCTGAAGGATCGAGTACCGGAGAAAAATCATATCCCTATCCATGAGTGGAATGAATTTGTCTTGCGCAAAGCATCTGAGGTGAAATTGAAACAAAGACACCAAGGTTGGGTGAACAGGGTTAAAAGGACTAATGTCCATTGTCTTTGTCGAATGTCATATGCTAAGAAAATTGAGGAGATGGTATATACACTTTCTTATTTTAATGTGTATATACATATAACATGTCTTGCTCCAATAGTTAATGCACAATTAATTTGTAAAGTCCATAAAAATAAAAGACTTGTTGATCGTTTGGAAGTGTATATCAAAAGTCATAGGCAAAAAACTGGGGAGTTTCACCCAAAGCTAGCTAATGATATAGTGAGTTTCATAATCTCATTTGTAATAATTAAATTCCTTCAAGTTTAGGCATTTAATTGTTTTAATCAATTCGTCAATAATTTTGCAATAAAAATAGTGTGACCTGAGAATTAGTCAAGGTTCTTCAGCCAAAGCAGTATTAATACGGATACGTAGACTACCTTTAGACGAAAAAACATTAGGGGATAACTCATGGTGTTGGAAATGTGTCCAAAAGTAAATTGAAGGTCATTCCTCCTATAATATCACTGTTGCTTAGAACAAAGACACGAGAAGAAAAACATGATGAGGATATGGCATTTATCAAATCATCTATTACCATGCTATTAAGTGTTTTTTAATCAAATGGACTCAAAATACCAAATCTAAATCCTCGCGATTATAATGTTGTCCCACATCGAAGTCCTCGCGATTACACTCCAGTCCCATATCTAAGTCCCCATGATTACACTCCTATATCTCCATCAACCGAGCCAAACTTTGGAGATTCAACTGAGCCATACTTTGGAGATTTAACTGATCCTCTACATGATCCATATGTCGATTTATCAAAATTTTCAAGTCAAAGGAATATTGCAAGTGGACAAGTTGTTGCTTCAGCTCCTACTAGAACGGTTGTGCATGGCCATCAACTATTGATATTTGAATGTAGGGTTCACATTAGTAGTGTTGAGGCATGAGAAAAGAACCATCTATTGTATCGTCGAAGTCATGGGGGGAGACTATTAAGGATGTTGAGAAATCTTAGGTGGTTTGGACATTGCTCTGTCTTTTCCTTAAGTGATTCGGAGTAATTTGTTTCAAAAATTTGAACAAATTGTGAAAGTTAACAATTAGTAGTGTTTGAAATCTATTTTGAATGAATGTTGCTACGATTGTACTCTGTTGTGAATTGCTTGAACTGAATTATATGAGAATGTATTTTGAACTATATGAATTGCAATTATGCTTGAATCAATGTTTGTTTTGGGTTACTATTGGCTTTTGGTTATGGATGAGTATTGGCTAAGTCAATATTAATTTGGCATGAAATATAGGTTCTTGATAGTTAGGAGTTTGATAAATAAAATATATATATATATATATATATATATATATATATATATATATATATATATATATCTTTCTATTGTTTAATTATTGTTATATGATGTTTTGTTATATAACATAACATTTATATAACATAACTGTTATATAACATAACTACTGAAGAGATCTGTAGTGATGCACTTGGACTCCATTTGATCTTCCATTATGAAATCCCCTTGAATTTCCCATGATAGATACCATCTAATACCTTCTCCCCCTGCTCTGTTTCTGCATCATTTATAGTTATAACACTGACTAATTGGGGCTGGTTTATGAGCATGTTATTTTTTTCCTCATTCATCATTATGGTTTGATTCTCATTATGTCCATTATGTTTTCGTTTGGTAACTGGTCTATAAGTTTGAAAATCTTTTCTTTTGAATTTTTTCTGCACCCACATTTCATTATATCCTTTATCTTCACTAATTGTCTCACTTCTATTTCGAGTTTATCTTGAATTTTTTGATTTTGGAACTGATTTCACTTTTAAGTAGTGTGTTTCAGTTTGGAGTTTTACATGTTTTTTCTCATATACTTATCTTCCATATTGAGAGTTTTACATTATTGTACGATCAGAGTATTACTAATTTCTTGCATTGAAATGATTGCTAATGAGTTCAGCGTATTTGACTAATAACCACATCTTCAATCCTTAAAAATATAAAAACAGTTATGTTATAGAAGTTATATAACATAATTGTTATATAACTATTATACGCTATATAATAGTGTTATATAACATTACATAATAGTTATATAACACTGTTATATAACATAACTTTTATATAACAAATATGTTATATAAGTGATCTGTTTTGTTATTTCATATAAGTTCGGACGCTACACTAAATCCTCCCAATGGTCACCCCCATAGGGTCACGGCCCAAAGCCATGACCATATCAACTTTTAGCTTGACCATATCCATGACCTAGTATGGTCATGAATGCTCTTTGGCGTGGTCACATACCGAATCACTGACCAACATGGGTCATAGACATAGGCCGTGACCAGTTCGTGACCTTCATGGCACCAAATTCGAGCCAAAGTTCCCACCAAGTTTTGTCACAAATAAGGGCTGTGACTAAAGACAAAATTCATACCCATAGGGTCATGGATTTGGGTTGTGACCATACCAATTGCTTCACGCGCGTGAGTCACGACCCGTAGCTATGACCACATGGTAGGGTACACACTAACATGCCATTAGAGGGAAAAACCCCAAAACGCCCCCTAAATGTCCCCATAAGTGGTGCTAACACCTCGCATGGTACCAATGTAGCTCATAGGAACTGATTACGTGGTCACAGGACTCCCGATGTACGAGCATGGACCAAATATTAGAATATCCACACTTGGGCTTAAAAATGTGCCGTTAGAGGGTGAAACCCCTCAATGCCACCAAAATGGCCCCATGAGCAGCGCCAACACCTCGCACGGGACTAATGTAGCCCGTAGGAACTGGCTGCGTGGTCACAAGACCCCAGGTTTGAGTGCACGACCCAATTTTGATAATATCCACACTTAGGCTTAATCACGTGCCGTTAGAGGGAAAAACCCTATAACGTGTGAAACCCCACCTAATAGAATACCCGACAATCATTCCTATATCAAATTATAACATGAGTCTCATATGGATCATTCTTAGCACACTGTCGAAAACCAATTTAATTACTAATAACCTATTAGGCTCTCGTCAAAATTTTACTTAACTACTCTTTTTAAAAAACTACAATTTAAAACATCCACACAGTTTGCGTAAATTAAACTGAAATGAAATAAAATAAATGAACACTCGGTCAAAATATACAACCATATTGAATGCTCTACTCAAAGAATAAATAAATGATGTTGGTTTATTAACCCGAATGTTTATATAATACCTCCTATCTAGAGTACAAAGATAAAAGCGTTTATCGAGAACCTTCATGTATCCACAGCTGCCGCAGCAAACGTCTAACTCGAAAGATGTGTCATCCAGGCGTTCCTATGTTTGTACACCTATATATATATAATATAGCAAAAGAAGAAAAGTAGATAAATGGGTCAGAGCCCGAGTTTGAAAAATATTTAGCAAGTGCATAAATGCCTTATTTTTAGAAAAAGGTTTTATCTCATATTTAAGTTTGGTATCGCACTCCCATGAGATACCCCTCACCTCTCTTCTATCAGTGCACACCAAATGCACCCTAACAAAATAACCTAGTCAAGCTATCCCGCCTAGCTAGTCTAATTTACCCGTCTACTAGAAACCTATACATCCCGAGTAATAAGGACTAAACTTACCTCCATTCTTAACACTACACTAAGTTCGTGCGTGGAGTGTCTAGCGAAGAAAAATCCAAACAAGGAACCCCCCGATACACTACTACTTGGCAAGATTAGTGGTAGATATCCATTAGGCCCGTAGTACAAAACTAAAGAATAAATATATACTTACATTCTTATATATATACATATCACATTCATTATTATATACATCTTACAATATACATCCGGATAATATCTCCCGGACTGAGGCTTTCTTTATTTTTACAAAACGTTGACCAATTCATTTTCATTTCAAAACATTCTATTTCCCTTCTTCTATCCAGGAAATATATTTAAAAGCCAATTCATTATCATGAATTGCTTTAACATATCATATAACTTTTTTTAAAAGCCAGTTTTATTATCATTAAAATGCTTTTTTGTTCTGTAATATCCCATTTCCCTTCTTCCATCCAGGAAATGTATTTAAAGCCATTTTTTTTATTATCATAAAAATTATTTTTCATATCACATGCTTCCATTTCCCTTCTTCCATCCGGGAAATGTATCGGAAGCCAAATCGTTTATTCCATTTCCCTTCTTCCATCCAGGAAATGTATTTAAATCCAATTCATTATAATGAATTGATTTAACATATCTAAGACCGTCCCTCCAGGTTTCCCCACTGGACGCGCCCCTAAATGACTATCATTTTCCAGGCCCTATCAAACAAGACAACCTAGGAACCTACCGAAACGTTGGGAAGCTGCCATATGCCTACCTGATAGTCATGACCACACCCAGAATCACCTAACCAACGCAGTAAACATACATAATCTCCCATATGGCCTATAGGACTATATCCACCCTGCATTCATTAGTCAGGGGGTTTCACCTCACGCGCGAACTTCCCTTATGATAGCATTTAGAGAGGTGTGTAGACATAAATTATCATTCATGAAAATCATTTCTTTTCCATTTTGAAAACTTTCATTTATTCATTTCAAAAGTCATTTACATCATATCATATATATACTTTATTCACATAGTACATACACATACCATATATTCCTCCTCGAATATATACAAATGGCCATATTTTCCAATTATATCTAGCGATGACCAATAATCCCAAAGTATTCCCTTCTTTAATAAGTAATACATACCTTAGTCCCATCTAAGGATTTATTGGATATCTCCAATTATACCATTTCTCACTAAGAAAATATATATCTATATTCCCCAAATTCATTATAATCCACTCATAGGATTCACCCAACCATAATCAACATAATTATTCCTTCCTATACGCATAAATTATATAGGCCTAAAATCCAACAAAAATAAATTAGGGATTTATCTTTCCCGAACAACCTTAAATATAGCGGGTTATGGATTTCATTTCCATAAACCCAAGCACAACATCTTATCCATATAATCAGTTAAAGGTCTCCACCATAAGTTAGTAACCCTACACCTTCAAATTCTACCATTATTCTATTTTTCCTCAAAAATATAGTTTAAGGGTTATACCTTTAAACACCTCACTTTAGCCTCCTAAGTTCCTTTAATTAGAGGACCATATAGTCCTAAAAAGGTCCCTCATATGAACCCATAATTAGCCTCAAAGAAATGTGAATTGGAATCTATACCATCCAAATCACCCTAGAAAAATTGTCAATCTTTCAGCAGGGGTCGATCGACCCACCCTTGGTCGTCGATCAATCGGTGGCTCGATCGATCGATCCCCCATGATTGATCGATCGATCATGGTGGGAAGCTTCTTCTTTGAGAAGTTGTTTCGGCCATGGAAGCTTCCCTCAAGCTCCTATCTCCTCACTCAACGTCCTACAACTTCAACCAACAACAACTACACATAGAATACGGGTTCTAAACGTCCTAGAACCCGAAATCAGTAATTAATTTCAGTTAATTTCTAAATTTCTCCAATTATGAAATTTTAAGGGTTTATTCATTTTAACTCCCGAAAAGCCGTTTTATCCACGAAAACCCAACCCAAAATCTTTAGGGTTTGTTAATACCAAACTAAGGTATGAGATTTATGTAAAAAGTAAATAAAGCAAGTAAACACTTGCCTCATGGATATAATTCGATGATCCTGAGTCGAATCCCGCGGAGTTTGGCCATAATCTACCTTTTTTTCCTCTTTTCTCTCCTCCTTTCTCTCTTCTCTCTCTTCTGTTTCTTTCTTTCTCTTTTCTCCCTCTCCCCGTCTTTATATAGAAAGAAAAACGGTTTAACCCCTTAAAGCCCAAAAATGACTCCTTTACTCAATTACGAGCCCGTTTAACTCTAAAATATCTCGAAATTTCATTTCGACAATCGGACACGCTTTTTCGACTATCTCGACCATTCCGAGACTCACGGCGCAGTTAAAATTTCCATTCGAGGTACTTGATCGCAAATCACTATTCCAACCCATATAAGTTAATGTGGGTTTTCCTATTAAAATCCTATCTTTTGTCACTTTACTCAACGACGACATATAATTAATTTACCTCGACATATTTACTTAATCCCAAAAGTAAACATATCACCTATCAACAATCCTCAAATCCTTGAAAATTCAAAAAATTACTATTTCGAGAAATTCTCCAAATTGCCAATTTATATCCAAGTTTAGAATTTAATTGTCTCCAAAAGGACGGGTTGTTACATACTCCCCCCTTACAACGGAATTTTGTCCTCGGAACTCGGATACAACCTACACCACCAATCCTAGAATCGTTCCAAATCCTAATACCTCAAGGGGAACGATACTAACCCAATGTTTCCCAACTATATACCATACTGCTACCACGGTTGTAACGTGACTCCAATAGCGTCACAATGCACTCATCATTTCTAGTGCCTCATGGCAGAAACTTCAAATTTACATACTACGCCCCTTCTATTTCAGGCGGTATATAAACTAACTTACTAAGGTGCCCATACGCCTTTCTAACCTGTTCACATCGGCACATCCATAGTGAACGTCCGACATGTAACACTCTCTCTAAATAAGGGTCTCCTTTCCTCGGTGTAGTACTCACACATGGGTCCTCTGAACCCGCGAAGTCCAATTCTCCTTACACCGGCACTACAACTCTATTGAACTTACATCCTAATAATTCTACGAACTATGCGTTACCCTACCTATGCGAAATGAATATAATCCTACGTATATCCCTAGTGCCCAAGGCCTCTATCAACTTCCGACATTTGTTTGGTTTCATGCGTGGGACGTCTCGCAAAAGCGAAATCCAAATAAGGAACCCTCCCGTTACACTACTCCCTTGCGTTATCGATCATCGAGATATAGCAACCTAAGGCACATCAGCGGTACATCCTAAATCCTACCACGCTAACCTACGAATGCATTCCAACTATTCTATACTCCCACCCAAGCGGAAAGGAAATATAACTAATCGAAGTGCCCACTCTCTACGAAAGCGTCTCGGACATCATACCCAAAACATAATTTCCTCAAGATTTTCCTTTTCATTAAGGCCTGGCCATAATCCTCAAATCAATTTCTCTATGTCCTACTTCACCCACCCACTTGTGGTGAGAGGACCACTTTAGTGCTTCTCCATAGCACAATATTTCCATAAGTATACCATCATCACATGGCTCATAGTCTATAGTGGTTCATCCACACTATATGACCTTTTCACAAAACCAACATCCTCCCATCCTATAACATTTCTACACTCCCGACATCGTTAAGGTTCATGCGTGGAGCGTCTAGCAAAGAGAAATCCAAATAAGGAGCCCCTTCACACACTACTACTTAACTTCGTCGATCATGGAGGTTCGTTATTTTCAAATATGCAACTGGGATACCCTATCCCCTCTTTCAACCAAATGTGGTGTGAACTCCTGACTCTATCTAGGAGCCACACCACTAAGCGCATCGCACTACACTCAGTCTCTGCGCAATCAATAATGAGCTTGGACTCACAGCTCAATAATAATTTGGTGCACCTCAAATCATCTCTATAGGGTCGCCACACTCTCAAATCACGATGATGAAACCTCTGCTCATCGAAGTTCCATCTATGCATATAATAACCTATTAGGCTGGCATCAAAATTTACTTAACTACTCTTTTTAAACAACTACAATTTAAAACATCCACACAGTTTGCGTAAATGAAACTGAAATGAAATAAAATAACCGAACACTCGGTCAAAATATACAACCATATCGAATGTTGTACTCAAAGAATAAAAAATGATGTTGGGTTATTAACCCGAATGTTTATACAATACCTCCTATCTAGAGTACAAGGATAGGAGCGTCTATCGAGAACCTGCATGCATCAACAACTGCCGCAGCAGACGTCCGACTCGAAAGATGTGTCATCCAGGCGTCCCTGTGTATGGACACCTATATGTATATATATATATATATATATATAATATAGCAAGAGAGGAAAATTAGATAAAGGGGTCAGAGCCCAAGTTTGAAAAATATTTAGCAAGTGCATAAATGCCTTATTTTTAGAAAAAAGGTTTTATTTCATATTTAAGTTTGGTATCGTACTCCAATGAGATACCCCTCACCTCTCTTCTATTAGTGCACACCAAACGCACCCTAACAAAATAACCTAGTCAAGATATCCCGCCTAACTAGTCTAATTTACCCGTCTACTAGAAACCTATACATCTCGAGTACTAAGCGCTAAACTTCCCTCCATTCTCAACACTACACTAAGTTCGTGCGTGGGGTGTCTTGCGAAGCGAAATCCAAACAAGGAACCCCCCGATACACTACTACTTGGCAGGGTTAGTGGTAGAGATCCATTAGGCCCGTAGTTCAAAACTAAAGTATAAATATATACTTACATTCTTATATATATACATATCACATTCATTCTTATATACATCTTACAATATATATCCGGATAATATCTCCCGGACTGAGGCTTTTTTTTTACAAAAAGTTCACCAATTACTTTTCATTTCAAAACATTCTATTTCCCTTCTTCTATCCAGGAAATATATTTAAAAGCCAATTCATTATCATGAATTACTTTAACATATCATATAACTTTTTTTTAAAAGCCAATTTTATTATCATAAAAATGCTTTTCTATTCCGTAATATCCCATTTCCCTTCTTCCATCCAGGATATGTATTTAAAGCCATTTTTTTTTATTATCATAAAAATGCTTTTTCATATCACATGCTTCCATTTCCCTTCTGCCATCCGAAAAATGTATCCGAAGCCAAATCGTTTATCCTATTTCCATTCTTCCATCAAGGAAATGTATTTAAAGCCAATTCATTATCATGAATTGCTTTAACATATCTAAGACCACCCCTTCGATTTTCCCCACTGGACGCGCCCCTAAATGACTATCATCTTCCAGGGCCTATCAAACAAGACAACCTGGGAACGTACCGAAATGTTGGGAAGCGGCCATATGCCTGTGGGATAGTCATGACCACACCTAGAATCACCTAACCAGCACAGTAAACATATATAATCGCTCATATGTCCTATAGGACTATATCCACCCTACATTCATTAGCAAGGTGTCTTCACCTCACCCATGAACATCCCTTATGATAGCATTTAGAGAGGTGTATATACATAAATTGTCATTTATGAAAATAATTTCTTTTACATTTTGAAAACTTTCATTTTTTCATTTTCAAAAGTCATTTACATTATATCATGTATATACTTAATTCACATAGTATATACATATACCATATATTCCTCCTCGAATATATACAAATGGCCATATTTTCCAATTATATCTAGCGATGACCAATAATCCTAAAGTATTCCCTTCTTTAATAAGTAATACATACGTTAATCCCATCTAAGGATTTATTGGATATCTCCAAGTATACCAATTCTCACTAAGCGGATATATATCTATATTCCCCAAATTCATTCTAATCCACTCATAGGATTCACCCAACCATAATCAACATAATTATGCTTTCCTATACGCATAAATTATATGGGCCTAAAAGCCCACAAAAATAACTGAGGGATTTATCTTTCCCAAACAACCTTAAATATAGTGGGTTATGGATTCATTTCCATAAAACCAAGGACTACATCTTGTCCATATAATCACTTAAAGGTCCCCACCCTAAGTTAGGAACCCTAAACCTTCAAATTCTACTATTATCCTATTTTTCCTTGAAAATATAGTTTAAGGGCTATACCTTTAACACCCTCACTCTACCCTCCTAAGTTCCCTTAATTAGAGGACCATATAGTCCTAAAAAGGTCTCTCATATGAACCCATAATTAGCCTCAAAGAAATGTGAATTGGAATCTATACCATCCAAATCTCATTAGAAAAATTGTCAATCTTTCAGCAGGGGTCGATCGATCAACCTTGGCCGTCGATCGATCGATGGATCGATCGATCGATCCCCCATGACTGATCGATCGATCATGACGGGAAGCTTCATCTCCGAGAAGATGTTTCGGCCATGGAAGCGTCCCCCAAGCTTCTATCTCCTCACTCAATGTCCTACAACTTCCACCAACAACAACTACACATACAATACGGGTTCTAAACATCCTAGAACCCAAAATCAGCAATTAATTTCAATTAATTTCTAAATTTCTCTAATTATGAAATTTTAAGGGTTTATTCGTTTTAACTCCCGAAAACCCGTTTTATCCACGAAAACCCAACCCAAAATCATTAGGGTTTGTTAATACCAAACTACGGTATGAGACTTATGCAAAAAGTAAATAAAGCAAGGAAACACTTGCCTCGTGGATATAATTCGACGATCCCGAGTCAAATCCCATGGAGTTTGGCCGGAATCTCCCATTTTTCCCTCTTTTCTCTTCTCCTTTCTCTCTTCTCTCTCTTCTGTTTCTTTCTTTCTCTTTTCTCCCTCTCTCCCTCTTTATATTGAAAGAAAAAGGGTTTAACTCCTTAAAACCCAAAAATGACTCGTTTACTCAATTACGAGCCCGTTTAACTCTAAAATTTCCTGAAATTCCATTTCGACAATCAGACACTCTTTTCCGACTATCTCGGCCATTTCGAGACTCACGGCACAGTCGAAATTTCCATCTTAGGTACTTGACCGCAAATCACTATTCCAACCCATATAACTTAATGCAGGTTTTCCTATTAAAATCATATCTTTTGTCGCTTTACTCTACGATGACATATAATTAAAATACCTCGACATATTTACTTAATCCCAAAAGTAAACATATCACCTATCGACAATCCTCAAATCCTTGAAAATCCCAAAATTACTATTTCGAGAAATTCTCCAAATTTCCAATTTATATTCAAGTATGGAATTTAATTGTCTCCAAAAGGACGGGTTGTTACATAACCCCCCCCCCCAAACAACCCCATGAGCTGCGCCAACACCTCACACCGGTCCAATGTAGCTCGTAGGAACCGACCGCATGGCCACGGAACCCCCAGTTTTCAAGCATGACACAAATTTGAAAATATCCACTCATAGGCTTAAAAACATGCTGTTAGAGGACAAAACCCCATAACGCCCCCCCAAACGGCCCTGTGGGTGGTGTCAATACCTCTCACGGGACCAATGTAGCTTGTAGGAACCGATCATGTGGTCATGTGACCCTCTATTTGAGAGGACGACCCAATTTTTAGAATATCCACATTTAGGCTTGAAAATGTCCCATTAGAGGCCGAAACCCCACAACGCCCCGTAGCGGCCTCTTGAGCGGTGACAACACCTCACACGGGTCCAATGTAGCTCGTAGGAACTAGTCGTGTTGTAACAGGACCCCCAATTTTGAGAATATGTCCATGGACTCAAATCGGGGGACCCGTAACCATGTGGGCTCTTATAATTTATTGTTTAGCATTATGGTCGTGCAGGGTTTACATTATGCAAGTCTTAAAATGTCCAGAAAACGGAGAAACGCCCATTTTTTGTAAATATAGTTAAAAATGGTCACGTCCAAAGTCCATGACCATTTCTATCTTTTTTGTCACATAAATAGGATCACAGCCTAAGGCCGTGACTATTTTGGGCAGTCCAAAGTGTGGGTCACGATCCAAAGCCGTGACCAGTGGCATGACCATTCTCATGATTTAAAGGATGGGTCATGGGTTAGGGCCCTGACCATACAAGTGACTAGTTGGATGAATTAAAGTGGGGTCACGATTAAAGACCATGACCAGTCTCAAATATTAAAGGTTGGG
Source organism: Sambucus nigra (assembly GCA_949130495.1). Classification (NCBI taxonomy): domain Eukaryota; kingdom Viridiplantae; phylum Streptophyta; class Magnoliopsida; order Dipsacales; family Adoxaceae; genus Sambucus; species Sambucus nigra. Next base: position 332,934,854 of record OX422216.1, read on the forward strand.
TCACGAAATTTAGTCGTCACCAGGTGTGTGTATGGGTCAGGATTATAGTCCGCAACCAACTGCCATGACCTCCAAGGTACATTGCCCTTGGTTTGGTTAAGTATTTGGGCCTTGACCCAATAAAATGGTCGCGCACAAAATGGTCATGACCCTTGGCCACAACCCACATGACCGGTCAGGGACTTTGGCCATGACCATTTGCCTAATTGGTGTAGTGGGACAACGGACAACTTATGTATGAAATCAGGGAGTATTAACATAAACACTGATGGTTTTCCCTTGGGAATCCATTAAGACGCTAGAGAAAAGATCACTATAATATTGAACGATTCTAACTAACTGTCCAATGTCTCTTGTGTTGCTTGTGTATATATGATATATATAAGACAATTATAAAATTAGTGATCTTTATCTTGAAGAAGTGTTGTGAGATTAGTTGATCAGTTAAATGCAATTAATTGATGAGGTTTGATTGTTGCTTCTTTTGTTAGTTTGAAACCAAACAAAGAAAGCCCTCCCTATCCCTGGTCATACTCGTAAGAAAAGACTTTGACATATATATATATATATATATATATATATATATATATATATATATATATATATATATATATATATAAGCCGTCTTACACTACTTTTGGATTTGTAGTATTTTCTTCATTTTGGATCCAAAGATAACCGACATCATCCTCGTCATTTCATATTTTCTTACAAAATTGAGGGCATAACGTAACTTTTTTTCATATGGTCTTTTTTCTCATTTATAAACACTTTTTGTAATGTTTTCATTTTACCCATGATTTTAATGAAAGAACCCCATATATTATGTACTTCTTAATTTATTCGTGGTCACACTTGTTTTTTCTTACACGTAGTCGCAATTAATTTCAAAATTTTAGAATGGATGTTTGACTTGTCTTTATTTTTTGGATTTATTTGGCTTGCTTATTGTAATTTATGAGTGATTGACATTTTATCATTCTCTTTGCTTTATTTTGTAGATTATATATCATTTATATAATGATTCATTTTGTTATGTTACATATACTTTATAACAATTAGCATTATATAATGCATTGGTGGTGTCTAGCATTCTAAGTCCAATTGTATTTTATTGTTTGCAGGTTCACAGATGGCATATCCAGCATACTTAGTATTCAAAGTCCTAAATCTAGGTGTTTACACTTCGTGGCAATCAACATAACCACAAGTCAATAGATATCAAGGCGTCGTATTAAAAAAAATTGAGTCAATTGAACTTGCTCAGTACGCGAACTCCGAGTACACGAGGGAGGATGTCACCGTATCAATACCTCCCACGGTTGATATACCTAGACTTCACGAAGCGTATCCTCCGTGTGGTGACCCCTGGTATAGGTTTAGAATGATTTGTTACATGTTCATGACATTTCAAGTTATCGAAGTGGTGTGTCGTTATTTTTTTAGTTTATTTTTTATTCTATGTTCATTTTGTACTTAGCACCCACGAAGGAGTTGTTTGATGTTAAATTAAGTTCAAGCAAGTTTTATGTGTATCAAATATTTGGAATATCATAAATATAAATGAAATTTTGTCAAATTTTTTAGACTTGATAAATGTTTATGATATTTATTCTACTCTCATCATTTCATCAGTTTGTGAAATTCTAAAGATATTTGTAACAACTCTTACCAAATTTAACAAATTAAGCTTTTGTAACTGCTAATAGCAGTCACAAATTTGTCAGTACTATCAATTTTTTAATCGCTAATAATAGTTAAAAATTTAAGATTCGTAAAGGCTATCATTATTTATAAATATTAGATTCGTAACTGCTAACAATAATTACAAATAATATATTCGTAACTGCTGATAGCAGTTACCAATAGTATTTACAAATTGGGGTAACCAGTCATAACCTCCATAGGGGTCATAAAAAATGTGACTGCTATTTGGAGTTACAATATTTCTTTTGTCTCCCCCTAAATTATAAATATAAATAGGAGTTATAAAGGTCATTTGTGACTGCTAACAGCATTCACGCTCAGAAATATATGAGTGGTTGAAGGATTAGTTTTTATTCAAGATGGGCATAGTATTCTCTAATGGATGTTTGGGTACTCATAATAATTTTCGGATATTGTTGGATTGATTAACTTAGGGAATTTGGGTATCACTCTTGAAAATGGTGCAATTTTTTTGTTAGAATAGTCATAGTTGAAATTTACATCGTCATGGATATTTGGTTTGTGGAAATTAGTGTGTTACATGTTTGGTCTTAAGCGAATGGATCTTAATAACTGATTGATCTAGGTGGTGGTGTATTGGGAGGGTTCCTTACTTGGATTTCTCTTGCGAGATATCACACACATGAAACATAGTAATTATCAGGAGTTAAGATACGGTTGGGTTCTACAACATTTATTTTAGTACTTTATGCATTGCTTATGTTGAGAAAATGAGTATCAAGCGATGATATATTTTGAGCTTTAAAGCTAGAGGGGCCCATGAGTGAAACATCGAGGGACATTCGCACCATCGGTAACATAGGTGGGTAAATGTTAGGAAGAGTTGAGTCACGAGTAGTAGGGTTAGGACATGACTTTACTTTATGAATGTACCTTATATGAGAATTATAAATATGATATACGTATGTGATGCTTGTATTGGGTGTACACACGTAGTATTGGGTGTATGATCACCCCAGACGTTGCATACTATGACATTTGTGCGGTGTATGTTACGATGTTATGTTTGAGTGAATTCCGAGGGCAAAATTCGTTTAAAGAATGTAATACCCCGTATTTTCGTGTACCATGTATTACTAGACAAAAAAAATTAATAAATGGGATTAATAATTACTTGTGTGATTTAGTAATAATAAAATGCATAATTTAGAAGATAACAAAATTTTTCATGTGATGTGGTTTTTGTGCCATGTGTTATAAATGATTAATTAGTGATATTAATTATATGATATTGGACTATGTGTTACGCATATAATAATTAAATGTGTACATGTGTGAGGTATTACCATATGAATTAGATTTTGGAGTTCCACAGAGGAATGAATATGTGTTTTTAGTGGTTTGGATTGGCCCTATGAGTAGGTATACTTTTGGAATAAGTTTTGGAGTGGTTTGGGAAGTATTTTGGGCTCATTTAGAGGCCCAAAATTAGGCCATTTAGTGACCTGCGAGTTTAGACTTCCTTTATTGGTGTTAGCGCTTATTAGTTGTAAACATTACACTTAAAACACAAACCCTAGCCCCCCAAGATCTTTGGGAGAACTTCTAAGGAACTTTAAAGAGGAAGAAAAAGGGATTAAGAGGAAAAATCAATCGTTCATACTATTCAGGCAAGAAATCTCTTCCTTTATTACCCTATAATTTGTAACTAGTTAACGATTCATATGTCTCAAATTTTTTATTTGGGATTTAGAACAATGTGTAGGGATTTACTCTGCTATCTAAACATGTTCATAATGGGTCTAATTGACTTTATGAATTAAATTATTATTGGGTATTGTAATGTGACTTAATTGGGAATTTTTGTGCAAACCTTTAATTAAATCATTTTTGGTTATGATTCTATTGTTAGAATGCATATTTAGGGCTTAATCATTTGGAATTATGACTTTCCTATGTTACTTTTATGTTTTGGAATCTGAAATTGAATGTTGATTGAACTAATTGAAGTTTGAGAATGAGGTTAGGTTTAAATTGGTTTTTGATAGATTTGAACCTTAATTCGTGTAAGAATGATATTATTCAATTTAGAATGGAATTAAAATCATGACTATATATGTTGTACGCCTTGATATGGGGTTTAAAGGATTAGAATTTACTTTAATGGAGTTTGGGTCAACAAAGATGCATTTTGGGGAGGAAGAGCCCGAACCTGAGACGACCGAATCGATGCAAATTTGGGTCAGATTGATCCGACCCTACAAAATGAGTGCGGTTGGATTTTTTTATTGGGAGTTTTTTTCATTTGGATAGATTAGTGGGTGATTGGTCTCTCTCTCTCACTCTACACACACACACACACACAGATATATATATTGAGCGTACTATTTGTAGGTTCACAAACTAAAATGGTTGGGGTGTTAATTAGGTTTTGAGAGATTATAAGCCTTTAATTAATGCAAAAATCCAACATTGTGACATATATGTGTATTATGAGATAGAGTATATATATGTAATCATAGTTTAGATACGTGATAAACTAGGAGTTAATTTTATTAAAGTATGAGAGTTAATAAACATTGAATCTAGTAGGTCATCAGATGATGGGTATTGGGACAATTTGGGTACAGTCGACATTGCATATTATCCAAGTTACGATTTATATATGTTATGTTAAAAGGATCGACCTAATTAAGGTATGACAAATGGAAAATCTATAATTAATTGACAATCTGACATTCGAGAATTGGGATGACTTGGTTAAGTGTGAGAGTACGTGTTATGTTGTATTTATATTATGTGTGTGTGTGTGTGTGTGTGTGTGTATATATATATATATATATATATATATATATATATATATTGATTCATGATGTGAGAATACATGTTATTCGTGGTAAATCTATCAGTCAGGGTCATGGATTCAAGTGGTTATGACTGTGGACAGCATGCCTAACTGATGATATGGGACTTTGTGGAGGTCTATGTGCTGTGATCACACGTTCATCATGTCCACCACATCATTATGAGACATGCTTATGGATCGATCCACCATATGAATTAGGTGTTGGTGTTACTTCATGTTGACACATTTGAATCATACGTTCACTCATTCTTTGCTTTTTAATGAGCGAAGCGAATGATATCCAGACGAGTTTTGGTATGGGACTACTCCGTGGTGTGATTGTGTAGTGACCCACCATTCTCGATTATGTGTGTAAATTTTCAAATCCATTAGGTGGGGGACTCGTATGGGTTTACCAATAAAATCAGAGAAAGTCCTTCGAAGGTAGATGCCTTTGAGTAATTTTTACAATACTTATATATGTTTATATGATATTAGTTCGAGAATGGACACTCTGTTTTAAGACCTATGTCACATTTATGCATTTTTTTATGAGAATATGTATATCTCATTGTATAGGTGATAAGAGTGGAGGTTAGGGTGGGATCATATTGCGTACGTATGTTATAGCCTAGTGATGGACCCGATAAATTAAATGATGTTGAGATAAGATAAATTATTAAGTTATGAGATTGTGGGTATCTTAGTAGGTAAAAGATGGGTATTGGGTTATAACCTGTACATGTGTTAGTTGCATACCATGTCAATATTTCATTATGTGGCATTACTTATTAGTCTAAGTGACACCCCTCTTATTAAAACAAGAGGTGGCCAACCCAGTACTCCAATAAAAACAAGAATCTTAAATGGTCCATTCTTAGCATCACTGTCGCATAATAATAATAGTAAACAACCACCAAATATTTTTGAAAACAAATGTCATATAATTTTGAAATTTTGATAAAAGCAATTTCCATCCTTCAGTTTATAATAAAAGGTTGATAGAATTTAGTATATAAAAGTTTAACAATTCTACGAAGTATAACCGAATAAGCTGTCAGTTAATAGACTAAATACAAAAGATTATACCAAGTATGACAGTATGTACGAATACTAACCTTGGGCAACACGCCCGAATATACAGACAGATCATAACTAGAGTATCAAAACAAAATGATGCGTCTACTACAAAAATTCTACAACATCCACAAAATGTCGTAGCTCTTTTAAACTGGGAAGTAAAGTCAAAGCGGGCGCCCATTCAGCGGAGCACATGAACATATATAAGAATCGACCCTGTTTGATATGATATACGTGAGAATAAAATGCATGATAGTTATAACGGATACTTTCATAAACAAGTTAAATTCACTCTTCATTCAAGGAATCATCCTCGCCTCTCTTCTAAATGCACATCCTAACGTGTGTAATTCATGTTAAGTTAAACTACGCATCTACTTAATAGGAGTAACCTAACTCTATTCAACATACCAAGTTAACTATATTAATATATACTCATAAGTCAATTAATTAATAAGGGCTATAAGTAGTTACCATTGGTTCATAGTTTCACTTAATCATTTATTTGAAACATCATTTCCGTGGGAACAATTACATTTATATAATAACGATTTCAAGACCATCCTTCTAGGAGTCACCCCACTGGATGCATCCCTAAAAGCTATCATATTCAAGGTCCTATAACCAAGACCACCTGGGTAGCCTAATCGCAACACATGGGAAGCGGCCATATACCTTAGATAGATAGTCATAAACATACCCGAAATTACCTCACTTCGAACAATACGATCATACAACGTAACATCCGGTACCATGGCCTGAGGACTGTACTCTCCCTGCATGATTAGCTAGGGGATTTACCTCAATCGCGTACTTCCCTTATGATAGCATTTATAGAGGTATGTGTAAATGTGTCATAGTCACAAACTATATTAGTTTAAACATACGATCCTTATTTTCTAGACCATACATATATACAAAATTATCTACAAGGGATAATTATTATCATACTAGCCCCCGAAGGTCCAACACAACACTACCTAACTCTATAGTAATCTTACTCTCGTTTACTAGATGAAAAGAGACATTACACTCCTATAACTATTCTCCGAAATGAGCCCGAACACTCCCTTACTATCCTAGAGTACCACTCTCCTTATATGTGGTCATGATCCTTCTTGATAAATCCTAAGAGAAGGTTCCTAGGTCTTAAACCCAAAAGAAAAAGAGGTATAAAAATCCAAAACTTAGGCTGAAAACAGATTATTGGTTGATCGGACCCTGACTCCCGATCTACCTCATATTTGGATTTTGCCTTGCGAGCCAACCAGTAGGCTTTTTGCCTTTAGCCCGGTCGACTACTTTCCTGGATGCGGTCGTACCAGATATTTCGACCATCCCCCATTTTTGTACAAAACCTAACCTCCAACTCTTCTCCTTTCCTTTTATTATCAACATTCGTAAATCATCCATACATGATAACTGACTAGTATTAATCCCAACAATCATATTTCTACCTTCAACCTAAGGATCTATACCATAAATCATCCAAAATCCCTAAATGGGTTAAACTCAAGGACACTAACCCTAAATAAAAATTATTCGACACAATCATACACATATGCAGGTTTAAAAACTTGCATTGTTGTTTGAGTCTCAGATTCTTCCTCTTTAGTGAGATTTCAAGCTCAAATGGACAATCGCTTTTCTTTCTCTTCTTTCTCTCAAGCTCTCACTTGTCTCTATACTTTCTAGGTTAAACACATAAATGAGCTATTAATTCCCTTGCAAGACTAAATATTTAAATATAACTCAAATGAATTAAGTCCAACAATAAATGCTACTACAAGCCTAGAATGACTCGTAACTCCTGTTTAAGTCATAAATAGGTGGAAAGTACCACCGGAACCCAAGAACACACTTGGCACTTATTTTGACTACCTCAATTGTTCGCGGACTAAACGTGTCCTCTAAACTGACATCCGGGATATCGTTAATTAATCTCTACTCCCATGTTGTATTAACAATCTAATAATAACCTAAATGGAATATAAATCATAACCGTCGCTTTAAAGGCCAGTGACTCATCATTACATAATATTACACTATTTACATTTGCAAAATGGTAAATATGCAATGCTCGTAAATATTAACTTTTAAATTTCTTAAATTAATATTTAATTCCATCTCCTTTATTTTATATAATTAACCCACGTGAACTTTAATAAAAAAAATAATTACGTAAAAGTAAGGGGTATTACATACTCCCCCCTTACAAGGGAATTTTTCCCTCAAAACTAGACGTACCTGGTAAAAAGAGGTGTGGGTACCTCTCTCTGACATGATCCTCTCGTTCCCAAGCTGATTCCTTGACCTTGTGATGCCCCTATTGGACTAGAACCAAGGGCACTGCTTTTGATCTTAGTCTACGCTCATCGTGATAAAAAATGACAATCGGTTGTTCCTCATATGAAATATCGGGTTGCAACTCAATACTGTCTAATGGAACATGACAATGGTCTCCTTCACATATTTTATACTTCTTTAAATATGAAACATGGAATACATCTTGAATTTTCCGTAGCTATTCCGGCAAAGAAAGTTGATAAGCTACGGGACCTACCCTTGCAATGATGGGAAAAGGACATACATAGCGTGGTGCCAATTTTCACTCCTTCCCAAATCTCATCACACCTTTCATCGGGGACACCCGCACTAAAACTTAATCCCCCACTTCCAATTCCACATGCCTCCTATTTGCATCGGCATAGATCTTTTGGCGATCTTATGCAATTCGTATGCGATTTCGAATGAGCTCAATCTTTGAAGAGGTGTCTTGGATCATTTCAGGTCCAAGGAGATTACTGTCTCCTACTTCCAACCAACAAACAGGTGATCAACATGATCGGCCATAAAATGCGTCATACGGTTCCATTCCTATCTTGAATTGGTACAAATTATTGTATGCAAAATCGACCAATGGAAGGTATTGTTCCCACCCTCCTTTAAGATCAAGTATGCACATGCGAAGCATATCCTTCAACATTTGGTTGGCCCTCTCTGTTTTCCCATCGATTTGTGGATGGTATGTTGTACTCAATCGCAGTTTGGCCCCCATTGCCTCTTAAAAACTTTGCCAGAAATGGGATACAAAAGTTTTGTCTCGATCCGACACTATATTGATAGGCACCCCATAAAGTTTCACAATTTACCAAATAAAAAGTTGGGCATAGCGTGTCGTATTGTAATTCAGCCTTATCAGTAGGAAATGTGTTGATTTTGTCACATGATCGACAATTACCCAAATAGAATCACTACCACTTTACGATGGCAGCAATCTAGTGATAAAATCCATTGAGACACTTTCCCATTTCCACACTGGTATTTCTAATGGTTGTAACATTCTAGTCGATCGCTGGTGGTCCACCTTCACTAATTGATATGTGGCGCATGGGAGATGAATTCTGAGATGTCCCTTTTCATTCCTGCCCACCAATACTGACGACGCATGTCCTAATACATCTTGTCCCCACCTGGGTGCACGGTAAATCTTGAACTATGGGATTAAGTCATCACAGCAACTCTCAAGTCCTCTTTATCTGGGACTACAAGATTTCCATGGAAGCGTAACTCACCCTTAGAACTAATAAAGTAGGACTCTGCTCCCTCGATCAAAAAATTATGTACCCGGTCTTAATAGTATTTATCCCCTCCTTGCGCTTTTACGAATTGCATCACGAATGCAGTCAACACCAATATGCATGCTTTGTCTACAACATCATCGTGGGAAAGTTCTTTCCACTTAGCTTTCCATACTTCCGCTAGTTATCCCATGGGTCGTCTACTCAGTGCGTCAGCTACCACATTTGCCTTGCCTGGGTGATAGTGAATATGGAATTGATAGTCCTTTACAAACTCTAACCACCGTCGCTGCGGCATATTTAGATCTTTTTGCGAGAACAAATATTGTTACGACTTGTGGTCCGTAAAAAGACTAAATTTCTCACCCAGAAGGTAATGCCTCCATATTTTTAGGGCAAACACCATTGTGACAAGCTCTAAATCATACGTGGGATAATTATTTTCATAGGTATTGAGCTTGCGAGAGGCATATGCAATGGCTCTATGCTCTTGTTCTAGCACACCCCCTAGTCCTTATAGAGAAGTGTTTGTGAAGATCAAATAGTCTACTCCCAATCTTGGTAACGTGAATACAGGAGAAAAAGTTAATTTATCCTTCAATTCATCCAAAACTAGATGACGAGAGTCATCCCAAACAAATCGTACTCCCTTCCGTGTCAAGTTCGTTAAAGGGCCAGAAATTTTAGAAAATCCCTTAATGAAAAGATGATAATACCCCAACAAACCCAGAAAGCTACGGAACTCTGTTGGCATCGTGGGATGATCCCATTCCCTCACCACTTCAACCTTGTTTGGGTCTATGAAAATACCTTCAGTCGTCACGATATTCCCCAAAAATTTCACTTTCTGCAATTTAAAGCCACATTTCTCGAACTTAGCATAGAGCTGATGATCCCATAGTGTCTGTAAGACCAATTATAAATGTTTGGCATGATCATCTTCAGTTCAAGAATAGACTAGAATGTTATCAATAAACACGATAGCAAAATGGTCAAGAAAGTCCTGAAATACTTTATTCATAAGGTCCATAAATACTGCACGAGCATTGGTTAGTCCAAAAGGGATAACCAAAAACTCATAGGATCCATACCTGGTCAAGAACGCGGTTTTTGACACGTCTTGCTCTCGGATTCACACATGGTCGTATCATGTCCTCAAATCTATTTTAGAGAAGTAAGTCGCTCCTCTTAATTGATCGAACAAGTCATCAATTTTAGGTAACGGGTATTTATTTCTGATGGTTACCTTATTCAATTCACAGTAGTCGATGCATAACCAGAGGGAACCATCTCTTTTCCTTACGAATAGTACAGAGGCACCCCATAGCGACATACTATGCCGAATGAACCCCTTACCCAATAGTTGCTGAATTTAATCCCTTAAATCCCTCATTTCTAAAGGAGCCATACGGTATGGAGCTCACGTAATCGGCCTAGTTCCCGGTGCTAAGTCAATTACAAACTCAATTTCATGAGTTAGAGGTAAGCCAGGTATCTCCTAAAAGACATCTTCAAATTCTCTGACAACCGAAATTGAGTCTAAGGAAATCATAATTTCTTGTAAAGTTTCATCCCTCACACAATATAAGTGGGTGCTTGAAGCTCACTCCGGAAGAGGCATAGCTACTAAAAACATTTATTTCCGTGGAATGGAAAACACTATACTCCTCCCGTAACAATTTACCATGGCCTAGTACTTCAATAACCGATCCATTCCCAAAATAACATTATACCCAATCATATCCAGGATGAGTAAGTCAGCTTCGAAATGCAACCTACCAAGGTCTATTCCCACCCCTTTACAAATAATAAGTATAAGTGAACCATCACCCATATAAGACTCGACACTAGTGAAAGTACTTTCGGCAGACTTAAATAATCCCATCGAAAGAGCAAATTTCCTAGAAATAAATGAGTGTGTGGTGCCAGTGTCAAATAACACCTAACCAAAAACCTGTATGGGAAACTTACCCTCAATAGCTTGCGGTGCTAACGGTGCTGAAGGTTGTTGCTGTTCCTGTGAATTCTAAGGGCCTCCTAGAAATTGCCCCCTATTCAAATGTGGACAATCTCTCTTCATGTGAAACCACCCCACACTGAAAACAACTACCCACAAAGTTCTCCAGGTGTCATCCTCGATTGTTACTCCGAAACTGCCCCACACCTTGGCCCTGCTGGCCTTGAACCCCATTATTCCCTCTGCACGCTTGGCCTGGTTAGCCTAACTGCTACTGCTGCTGAGCACCCTGACTGTACCTAAAACCACCTATGCTAAAGTTGATCCCCCAAAGCGTTGCTTCTTATCCAAGTCCCATAGTTGGAGGTCCCGCTCTTTTTGTTTATTCTCAGACTCCTGTGGTGGTGGTAGTGCTCCACTAACACCATTCCCTCCTTGTTTACTAGATTGACCATAATCCCCTATCTTCTTGATCACCTTAAAATGAAGGTGGTGATCCTAGAAATGGAGTAAAGATGCATTCATCATATTGCCAAAAGTTTGCAAAGTCGGGTTCCCCAACAGATGATGCCTTATCCTCCAACTCAAACCCCCAACAAATTTTGAAATCGTCCTTTCTTTTGGATTTACCTACTTCAGCACAAAGTTTTCCATGTGAGTAAATTATTCTTCATATTTCTCCACTGTTCTCTCTCCTTGAATCACATCCTGTAGCTTCCTCCACATCTCTTCTCGGATTGTTGGAGGAAAGTACTTTCGATCAAATAAAATCCAGAATGCCGAGATAGTCATGATATCCCATTGTTCTGGAGTAGTCACCGACTCCCACCATTGGAGAGCTTCTCCCACGAGTTAAAAAGTGGCGAGAATCTATTTCCGCTCTGTGCTACATTCCACCATGCGAAGATGGCGTTGAATATCCTTCTTCCATTGATTTGCAACAATCACATCAGTGCCCTCCTGAAATTTTGGAGGGTGACCTTTCAGGAAGGATTCTCTAACTCTTTCCCATGCAAAATCTCCCGTATGTTCTTGAGCCACAGGGGCTACCGATTATCGAGCTTGGGGAAATTGTTGCACCATAACGGTTGATTAGGCATAAATTATTCACATTTATCCCCTTAATTTCGATATTTTTATGATCCCGTGCAATGTAAATAGCTTGAATTTATCTCATATTTATCCTACTATCCCTTTTTGGCAAGTATGTCCTATTGTGTGGATCTCTTATCTGTTTTACAGGTATTTCATGCAAATTAGTGCGAAAGAGAACGCAAAACAGTGAAAGAAAGCAATAAATGGGGAGTTCAAGGGCATTTTTGTAAATTTATAGTCATATTTCGGAGGTGGGGCCAACTCGAACATTGAAGAGATTTCAATTATAAGAACATTGGAAAAAATGACACCCTAATCCGATCTAGGGTGAAGAAGTTATGCCCATTTGAAGTTGAGAAAGAAATCCAAGAAAAAACTTTTAAGGACGAACCGAACCGAAGAGATTGAAAAACGAACCGATTTGTCCATTAATCACACTCCAGATCCGGTACAAAATTAGTCACACTTTCTAAGTGTGACAAATTGGCAGATACGGGATTTTTATTTTGTGCTTATCTTTTAGCCAAAAGAGTTTTATTTTTTGGGAACTCTTCTAAACGAACTCTAGCTTATATATTTATTCATGAGGACTCATTTTATTCAAATTTCATTCATGTAAAATCTCAATAACAAGTAGGAACATCTAGGAGAAGAATCTACGTATTTTGCACCTTAAATTCAAGAGTTTTTTCAGTTTTTCTTCAACCTTTGATTTCCTCTTGCATGTTCTTGTTCTTCAATCTTAGTAACTTTTATTTCCAGCACTTTTATTATTATTTCTCATGTTTAATCTCTCTTTCCAAGAATTTATGAGTTCATGCAACATAGATAACGTAGTTTTCACTAATTTCACCATGTTAGGCTAGATTTTTAAGGATTGGGATGCATGAACCCCACCCGATGTAATTTACGATAGTGAAAATAGAACTTTGCTTACATACTCTACTGGTTACGATCCCTCACATATGTAATACTTAGGAGTGTTAAAGATCGTGTCTTAATTCTTCATTTGCTTACATTCTATGCTGGCTACGATCCCTCATATATGTAATACTTAGGAGTATTAAGGACCGGGTTCATCTAAAGTTTTAATTTCTAATCTAGTATCCTACGAAATGAATTAATAGGGTGTGGGGGATTGTAACCCGACCTATCTTTCTCAATTCATAGTTAAATTTTTGTCAATTTGTTGGTAGTTATTTGTTAGAGTAATTGCATTTCATTTATTCATAATCTCATTAATTAAGCATTTTCAAATTGCATCTAGTTGTAGTTATTTCACAATCCAAATCATCTTTTCGTTTCTTTTTATAGTCAAGTTAGGGTTAACAGTCTTACCCTTGTCGTCACGTTCACTCATCCTAGTTCCCTGAGGATTTGATACCCAGACTAGCCACTTTACTCCACAAGAGTGTAGTTAAAGTTTAGGTTTTTGTATTGTGGTTGGAAGCCAATAACAATGACTAGCGTCTTTACACGAATTCTTGGTTTCCCCTCGATCAAAATGGCGCCGTTGCCGGGGAATTAGGTAGGTTGGTTAATCCCAAATTTGACCTTAAAAAAATCAAAAATTCAAAAAAAAAATGATAAGGTTTACGAGGGAGATGATGGATGAGAGAGAATGTAAAGATATAATAGATTAATTCCTTCGTAGTGACTATCCCTCCACATCAAAGAAGCCTTCTAAGGAGAGTGAGAGAGAGTATTCGGATAATGAGCAAGAAAGAGCATTAGGAGATATGAGCCGAGAGGACTTTGAGAATGAATTCGGGTCGGTGGATGGGAGCTTTACTATTGAAGTCCAATCTTTATTGGACTCATTTTGTCACTTAGAAGAGAGCGCATGGAAATATAGGATGGATAATTTCCTTATTTGTGACCATCCACCCATTCCACTAGAGTTCTTGGTTGCAATCAAGGCCACGGTTAGAGTATCATCCAATTTAGAGATTGATCCATGCATTATCAAGTTTAGGGACAATCTAGGACATTCCAAAATTCACTATGATATTCTCTCTAAGTCGGCCCATTTGTGCTATAAGGTGATTGAGCACCTCATTGACTTCACTCACTTCATTCATCATATGCCTCGAGGTGTTCAATTTTTCTATTGGGTCGACTCCCAACTGTTCCAATTTTTGGTTTACGATGTGAGGAAGACGAGCGAGACAAGAAGAGAAGCATTCCCCACGCAAGGGGTCGGGTGCGTTTATATAGAGAGATGAGATGTCATCTCACCCCCGGCGCGTATGAGGTGATTTTTATTGTCTTTTTGAGTCGTCTATAAGTGTCATATAATGTATTAGTCCATTTTGATAATTTTCTTGTTTTATTTGTCGCACTTACTCTTTTTCTTCTTTAGATTTTAGTCCTTTTGATTGAGGACAATGCAAAAGTCTAAGTTAGGGGGGGTGACAAGTGCGTCTTTATAAAACTTCACAAATCTTTAAAATGACCAAAAAAAAAAGAAAAAAATTAAGAAACCAAAAATATTTTTCTTCAAAATAAATAAAAATTGGAATTTAAAATCTTCAGAAATGTCACATATATTTTGTTTCAAGTTGTAAAAATCAAATGCACTAAGCCGAAATTGACCAAAGATGGAAATTGAAAGAAAATTGACGACTTTACTAATAACTGTGGAGATTAACTAACCCGGTGAGATTTCGAGCCTATCAATTTTTTCGTGTTTTAAAATCAAACCGAGTTTATGATTAACTCAATGTTCTTTTCAGTGTTAAAAAGTCATTCAATATCTCTATTTATTTGTTTTGATCGGTTATGAGAAATGTATGAGATGTTGCATTGAAGTACGCGCTAAAATATCTCTAAACTTCATTAATCTCGAGACTCATATGGTAAAGTAACTCGCATTTGGACAATGAAGTAAGCCCTCGTTTGTTACCCAAAAATATTGGCCATAAAAAGTCGTGAAAAATTAATCCCTTTGAAACCCAATTTGAGCTTAATAAGTTTTTTCCTTTTCGTTGGATAACCCAAAAAACCCAATTAGCCCAGAATTGTGAAAATCGAATATTCATCAAATAAAGTCCGAAAAGTGCATATGAAGGGGCAAGGAAAAAAAATAGAAGAATGCTCAACAAAAATAGCAAGAAAAGGAAAAATAAGAAAAGAAATATATATATATATATATATATATATATATATATATATATATATATATATATATATATATATATATATATAGAAAAAGAGAGAAAATGGGCAAAAGCCCGAAAAAAGCACAAATGGACATCATAAGAATATTTTCCAATTCCGAAGTTCTCAACCATTCCCATATTACCCAATACACCTTTAACCCAAAAAAGTCCTAACCGAGTTCGAATTGAGAAATTGATTACCGCATGGAGAGCTAAGATACAAAAAGATAATATGAGAGATTAAATGGTGTGAATTTGAGGCGATGTTTCCCGTTTTCCAATGACCGTAATATGATGAAGAGATCATTTCACTAAATAAATTTCCTTATTTCATAATTGTGTGCGTGAATTCGTGTCCATGATATTTACTCTTTATATCATGCATACTGAGAGAAATAGCCAAAATATGATTGATTCATTTGTGAGTGAATCCATGAGAAATTGAATCAAAACGAATTTTCGAAAAAGTAACATAATGATCAATCGGTGGAAATTGGAGATTTAATTTTTGGCCTCGCACACACACACACACACACACTATAATTTGAGACTCTTTTGAATATGAATTTTTGGTGAACACTTTTGGGGAGTTTAAATTTTACAATTTTTAAGTATTTTGATTTATCTTTGAGTCAATAACGAACTTTGTGGGTATATTCACTACAAACCCTCACGAGATACCACTCGTCCTACTAGGGTAACCTAGGGGTTTAAATGCTTGTTTCATACGCTAAATGCAATCGCTTGCCCATGAAAAAGGTGTTCTATCCCAATAAAGTTTTTGAAGGTTCCTTAAATCATACACTTTTGCTTTTAGATTTCTCGGGACGCGTAATGTTCTAAGTTAGGGGGTTTGATTAGGCATAAATTATGCACATTTATCCCCTTAATTTGTGTATTTTTATGATCTCTTGCATTGTAAATAGCTTGTATTTGTCTTATATTTATCCTTCTAACCCTTTTTGGAAATTATTTAGTATTTGGTGTATCTCTTATGTGTTTTACAGCTATTTCATGCAAATTAGTGCAAAAGAGAACACAAAACAGTTAAAGAAAGCAAGAAATGGGGAGCTCAAGGGCATTTTCTTAATTTTACAACCATATTACAGAGGTGGGGCCAACTGGAAATTTAAGAGATTTCAATTACAAGAACAGTGGAAAAAATAGCACCTCAATCCAAGTTACGGTGAAGATGTTATGCCCATTTGAAGTTGAGAAAGAAATCCAAGAAAAAACTGTTAAGGCCGAACTGAACCGAAGAGATTGAAAAATGAACCGATCCGGCCATTAGTCATTGCATCATTTATCATCCGGGACACAATTTTATCCACCTCTGTCGCATTTATAGTGTCTTGCGGTGGTGGTGGGGGGGGGGGGGGGGGGGGGGGCTCTACATCATCTTATAGTCGATTTACCCTTGTCGGGCAACCTCGTCTAGGCGGCATCTGAGATAAAGAGAAACTGAATCAATATACAATCAAAGAAATTTATCCTTTCGAGAAAATCATAAACGCAGATAAGAAAAATAGCCCTAATAATAGGGTTCATATCAAAGAATGCTACAGTATAGTGTTATAAGTCCGAATAGATCCTAAGTACTCTTGAACTTGATGCTCAGATACCATTTGTGACACCCCATTTATTAAAATAAGAGGTGGCAAACACGCTACTCGAATAAAAACAAAAATATTAAATGGTTCATTCTTAGCATCACTGTCGCATAATAATAATAATACGAGACAACCACTAAATATTTTTGAAAACTGATGTCATATAATTTTGCAATTTGGATCAAAGCAATTTGCATCCTTCAGTTTATAACAAAAGGTTGATGTAATTTAATATATAACAATTTAACAACAATTCTAAAGCATAACCGAATAAGCTGTCGGTTAACAGACTAAATACAAAACATTACACTAAGTATGACAGTATGTACGAATACTAAACTTAGGCAACACGCCCGAATATACAGACGGGTCATATCTAGAGTATAAAAAAAATGACGCGTCTAATACAAAAATCCTACAACATTCGCAAAATTTCGTATCTCTTTAACACTGGGAAGGAAAGTCAAAGTGGGCGCCTATGCGTCGGATCACCTGTACATATATATATAAACCACACAAGAAGAAGAAATATAAATGGGTCAGGTCCCGGTTTGATATGATATACATGTGAATAAAATGCATGACAGTTATGGCAGATACTTTCGTAAACAAGTTAAATTCCCTCTTCATTCAAGGAATCATCCTCGCCTCTCTTCTAAATGCACATCCTAACGCGTGTAATTCATGTTAATTTAAATTACGAATCTACTTAATAGGAGTAACCTAACTCTATTCAACATGCCAAGTTCACCAATTTAATATATACTTATAAGTCAATTAATCAATAAGGGCTATAAGTAGTTAACATTGGTTCACATTTTCACTTAATCACTTATGTGAACCATCATTTTAGTGGGAACAATTACATATATATAATAACGATTTCAAGAGCATCCTTCTGGGAGTCACCCTACTGGATGCGCCCCTAAATGCTATCATCTTCCAGGACCTGTAACCAAGACCACTTGGGTAGCCTAATCGCAATGCATGGGAAGTGGCCATATACCTTCGATAGTTAGCCATAACCATACCCGAAATTACCTCACTTCGAACAATACGATCATACAACGTAACATCCGGTACCATAGCCTGAGGACTGTACTCTCCCTGCATGATTAGCTAGGGGATTTACCTTTATCGCGTACTTCCCTTATGATAGCATTTATATAGGTATGTGTAAATGTGCCATAGTCATAAACTATATTAGTTTAAACATACGATCCTTATTTTCGAGACCATACATACATGAAAAATTGTCTACTAGGGATAATTGTTATCATACCAGTCCCCGAAGGTCCAAGACAACACTACCCAACTCTATACTAATCTTACTCTCGTTTACTAGACAAAAAGAGGAATTACACTCCTATAACTATTCCCCGAAATGATCCCGAACACTCCTTTACTATCCTAGAGTACCACTCTCGTTATATGTGGTCATAATCCTTCTTAATACATCCTAAGAGAAGGTTCCTAGGTCTTAAACCCAAAAGAAAAAGAGGTATAAAAATATAAAACTTGGGCTGAAAATAGAGTATCGGTCGATCGGACCCTAACCCCCAATCGATCACGTATTTGGATTTTTCCTTGCGAGCCAACCAGTAGGCTTTTTGCCTTTAGCCCGGTCGACTAGTTTCCTGGCCGCGGTCGACCAGTCGTACCAGATATTTCGGCCATCTCCCATTTTTCTACAAAAACTAACCTCGAACTCTGCTCCTTTCCTTTTCTTATCAACCAACAACATTCATAAATCATACATACATGATAACTGACTAGTATTAATCCCAAGAATCATATTTCTACCACCAACCTAAGGATCTATACCATAAATCATCTAAAATCCCTAAATGGGTTAAACTCAAGAACACTAACCCTAAATACAAATTAATCAACATAATCATACACATATGCAAGTTTAAAAACTTGCCTTGTTGTTGGAGTCTCGAATTCGTCCTCTTTAGTGCGATTCCAAGCTCAAATGGGCAATCTCTTCTCTTTCTCTTCTTTCGCTCAAGCTCTCACTTCTCTTTGTACTTTCTAGGTTAAACACATAAATGAGATATTAATGCTTTGCAAGACTAAATACCTAAATATAACTCAAATGCATTTAGTCCAACATTAAATGCTACTAAACACTTAAAATGACTCGTAACAAGTCATAAATAGCTTGAAAGTACTACCGAAACTCAAAAACACACATGCCACTTATTTTGACTATCTCAACCGTTCACGGATGAGCCGTGCCCTTTAAACTGACATCCGGGATATCGTTAATTAATTTCTATTCCAACATTGTATTAACAATCTAACAATAACCCAAATGGAATAT
Source organism: Sambucus nigra (assembly GCA_949130495.1). NCBI lineage: Eukaryota > Viridiplantae > Streptophyta > Magnoliopsida > Dipsacales > Adoxaceae > Sambucus > Sambucus nigra. Next base: position 332,954,180 of record OX422216.1, read on the forward strand.
AAATCATAACCTTTGCTTTAAAGCCCAGCGACTCATCATTACATAATATTACACTATTTACATTCGCGAAATGGTAAATATGCAATGCTCATAAATATTAACTCTTATATTTCTTAAATTAATATTTACCTCCATTTCCTTTATTTTATACAATTAACCCATATGGCACTTTAATATAAAAATAATTACTCGAAAGTAACGGGTATTAAACTCTAGTGGTCTGGACTTATTAGTATTGATTATGGATTGCCTTGGAACACATATTCAGTATTTCACTTATTATGAGGGTCGAGGTATCTCTTGCATGTGAGTGTAGATCAGGTGGAATTTTTTTTTGTAAATGATTTGCACCATTATTACTATTCTGATATGCTAAGTTAATTATTATAACTTTAGGGCTCTAACCCAAATCTATAAATATTTCCTGCTACAAGTATTATTATTGTTATAAATAAAAATCGATGGGCTGAGCAGTCATACTTGCATTTTGTGGAGATTCAAGTTGTCATCCTTAGAGTAGGAGTTGTTGGATCATTGTAGTATTCACTCGTATTCAGTAGTTTTGATTTGAGGTCGTTGATGTTGTATTTTCATTTATTTCAGCTGAGAGATTTGTATAAAAGTGACTTGAATTTAGTGTATTCAGATTTATTAGAGTTTCAGTTTTATATTACATCAGTTACCCTTATTGTCATCCATTGAATTTTATATTGTGGATTATTCTTATTTAATGTAATTTTTTTATGTTTATGTTGATGTTGAGAATGATATAAATTGTTTATCGCTCCCTACATTTAGCATTCATCCTGATCAACTGGGCGTGAAAAATAGGTTCTTACACATTCGTACCACTACTAGTTATATCTATAGGACGTCGGAACATTATATCATCAAAGAAATAACAAAGTAACCCACTCTTCCATCACACCAAACATATAGCCCCATAATAGCGGCTACATAAGAGGATCATGCCCCATTGTCCCAACTCGAGAGATGGGTTAATAAAAAAATAGGACCAAGGTAATAAGACTTAGGTAAAACCCATACGCTCATTGCGATACCACGTACAATCATGTCGAACATTCTCATTCAAATCCTTAATAGTAGGTTACCCATAATCACACACACCCCAGGTCTGTTCACACAATCCAAATATTTCAGAAACAACCCTTACTAGATGAGTTATAAAGTTTGTCTCATTTATTTCATGACTTACACAATTCGTTTAACATCAACAAGTGATATAAATTTTAACTCAAAACCTGAAGATCGTATAATAGGTATCATCCCCCAAACCTATTGTTTATATATCAATCTTAGTTTCTCTTAAACTCCTTGAGATCATACCTATTCCTAATGCAATCTTAAAGTCCTTAAAGTACCCAAACTAGGCGAAGACTGCTGAACCTGATTGATCTACCCCCAGGTCGAATCAATTCATCATCTAGATATATCTAACAGGTTTTTAAGTCCTTGTTAATCCCAATCTTTGTTCAAGGTGGCTGAAACCCATTATATGTCAACTTAAAATATCTAATAGGAAACAATAACCCATCCTCCAAATCAATGTGAAACATATTAATGATTTTCATAAGATTCAAAAAGATTTTAAGGGATCTAATACATCTAAAAGTCCACTTATAAAGTTAAGCTAAGTTCATCTTCTTCATATGAATGGGTTCAATTAACCTAAGATTGTAATACCCCATATTTTTATGCTATATTAATTTGGGGATTTATTAAAATTAACGTGAATGATTTATTTAATAAAAATCCAAAAATTAATTATGTTATAATTATTAACGTGGCGAGAGTTAGTAATTATGGGAAACTTGTTGAATATTACTAATGAGCAAAGTAATATATTATATTGGTTATATTGAATTTCATGAGTGGATTAAATAACTATTTCGAAAATTTAAGTCGGGACGTGCCCGTGTCACGTCAGGACTAATTTTGTTAAATAAAAAGTGAATATTTTATAAGTTGTTCATATGGTCGTTTTGAGTGCACCAACGCATCCGGAAGGGTCAAGATAGTCAGAAAAGTGTACCCGGGGGTTTAGTTTGGGTCTCGGGGCGTTTTTAGGCCTAATTGGTACCCCGGGAGGGCAATTTAGTCATTTCACCGTTTTGGGTAATTAAACCCACGAAATTCAGCAACCTATATCAGCCATTTAGGTTAGTCTTTTAGGGTTAGAATATTCAGAAAACAAGTGATATCCATTAGAGAAGAGAGGAGAGAGATCCAAGGCAATTCAAGGCCAAAAAGTCACCGGTTTGCGCCGCCGCCACCATCAACGCGTAGATCGCGGGAAGGGAAACGCAACCACACCGGATTCATCTGCAAACCGGAATTCTGAAAATCCCAGGAAAGTATTTAACTTGCATATTTTCGTTAGTGAAATCTTCATATTAGTTTAGGATTGATTAGAGATGAAAACTATGGAAGAAAACCCAATTTGTGTTAGGAAAATGCATGTAGTATTGATTATAATGAAATTCTGGAATCCTTGCCATGTAGAGGAATATAACCCACGAAATTTTGATGATATATTAGATGGAAATTCTGGTAAAAACATAGTAGAACCTTTATTAAGAAAAACTCTAGGGTTCCTGATGATTAGATGAATTTTGGGTTAATTATCCATGTTTAATGTTAGATTTACACATGGTTTACGTTGAAAACATCTGGTATATTGTTATAATGATAGTAGTAGGATTCTTTGGACGATTGGAATGGAAGAACATGGTTTTGGATGAAGAAATTTGGTAGAACCCGTAACTGTATTTCTGCAGAATTTTCGCAGACCTGCTTGATCGATCGATCGAGCCTAGAGCTTCGATCGATCGAAGGTTCGATCGATCGAGCCCCAGACCTCGATCGATCAACCTCTCCTGGAAGACTCTTATTTCCCTTATTTACTTAGTTAAATTAAATTATCGTGAAATAATTCTTGGGTATCCTTAATGAAATGTTTTGGGAGATAGGAAAGACCAGTAGGACATATGAATTAGTGTTGAGAACTTTATTATAAGATGAGAATCTTGTTTTTGGGATAATTATATAATGAACAATGAAACTACGCATTTCAAGTGAGAGAATGCAGCGAATAGCTACGATAGTAGATAGAGGTATACCTACTAAATTTTCCTACTTGGAAGGATAGAGTCAACGAATGTCACGTATTAAGTGAGAAAACCCTTCGAGTTAAGGTTAAAGATGAAACCTTATACGTAATTCTATAAATGTGAAATTAAGGATAAATGGTATAATTATGGGTGACGAGAAGAACCTATATTAATATGATAAAGTAGTATATTTATATGATTGTGTGTACATATATTATATACTTGTGAAAATCATGCCCACGTTAGTTGCTATCCCTGAGGTTACCGCGCTGGGACAAGTCTTATCTCGATGGGACCTTTATGGGGGATATTGACTTGTACCCTAGAAGATAGATATCCTTGGTATAGGCTATCGATGTGATAGTTCAGACGGTCCTAAGAGACGCAGGCATGTGCCATCCTCTTAGAGACTTGGAATCTATTATTCGCCTCAATATTGTTTGTGTATTTATGTTAATACAATTCGAGAGTGATTTCGAATGTATTCCCCTTAATATGAGTGATATGGGGCTTTGCATAGTAGAGTATGTACGCACCACAGTTTTATGTGGGGTGCTGTTATTTTATATATATTATACGAGTAGTTAATATATATATGAGATTTGGAAATTTGAAACTGCCTACTGTGATTTGATAAGTAGGACATGGTTGATGACTCAGATAGTGAATACTTGTTTTGTGAAAGTATAATATGTTACTGAGAAACTTTATAAATTAATAAAGGCTAAAACGAGTGTCGTGCTGCTAATCTGGAAGTATTCTTTTTAAATAAAAACATTGTTCGGTTTTGAAATCTTATGAGTAAGTTAAGATAAGCTAAATTATTGGAAAGGTTAGTATGATAAAATTTGTTAAGAATAACCCTTGGGAAGGTTAGTGCGATAGGTGTGCACATTAGAAGAGAGGTGAGTATTTCTCAAGAGAGTGACACATTAATATGTTGTTGCATTGGCCTGTATCAATTTAAATACTTGCTAAACATATTTTAAAATCAAACACGCTTTCGGGCTCTGACCCATTTCTTTCTCTCTCTCTCTCTCTCTCTCTCTCTTGTATATATATATGTATATATTTCAGGTGCCCAGCCACAGGGGCGTCTTGCTTAGGATCCCTTGAGAGGAACGTGCTGCAGCTTAGGTGGGAGTTGCAGGTCACTTGCGTAGACGGTTCCTTTATTGACTCCACTTCTAGCATTCTCATTTATTGGGCATGTGTCGCCCTTTCCATTATCTCATTGTTATTGGGACATTTATATTTCAGTTATTTCCAGTATTGTTCTATGGGATTTATTCAGTTGGATTTGTGACTTTAGTTTTCATGTGTTGACATTCGATTGACGAATGTATTATATTATTTGGTTTATTGTAGTGTGATTCTTAATTGTAGAAATGTTTTTTTTAAATAAATAATTTTTTTTCTTTAATTTAAATTTGGAAAGTATGTATGAAAATGGTTTTGACACTTAGCTTAATTATTATGGTGTTAAATTGGAAAATTTATTTTTATCGACAGTGACGCTGAGAATGAACCAACTGTTTACCTTGATTTAATTTAATAAAGGAGTGATCGCCCGGTATTTAATTAGGCGGGGTGTCACAGGTGGTATCAGAGCATCAGGTTCCAGTGTCCATAGGATCTGTACGGCTTATTTCGCTTTCAGCTTGACGTTATTGCTATAGAGCCCTATTTTTAGGATTATTGTATTCTTGCTTTTACGTTTTAGTCTTCAACTATTTGAGATTTGATAATAACTGTAGACTAATAAACTTGTTCACGCTTCAGATGCCTCCGAGATGTGCTCCGAAAGATAGGCGTGCCCAAGCCGAGTAGCCAGCAGCTCCGGCACCAGGCACAATGAATGCAAATGAAGTAGCCGTCATTGTTGCTCAGGCGGTGAATGCGGCGATAGCGGTAATTCAGCAGGCTCCACCCTAGGTTCAGGCAGTGGCGCCAGTACTATCACAGCTTCCATCTGCATGGGAGAGGGTTCGGGATTCTTTTCAGAAAGCGCATTCCCCGGAGTTTTCTGGTAGCTCCGATATTATTTCAGTTAGCCAATGGAAGGACATCCAGCGGCATCTCCGTATGTATGAGTGCACTGACGTGCAAAAGCATTTATTGGATTCCTTTAAGCTGGTGGGAGCCGCCTTACAGTGGTGGGATTCCACTACTACTTTGGAGGAGAGGGACATGATCCCTATTCAGTTGTTCTGGGAGCGATTTGACCGCAAGTATTTTCCACCCGCAGTGCAGACTGAGATGAGGCAAAAATTACTAAATCTGAAGCAGGAGAACGTTACTATATCTGAGTATGAGGAGGAGTTCATGAGACTTCTCACAATTGTGCCAGATGAGGCACCTACTGAGAGCAAGAAGATTATACTGTTTGTCGACGGATTAGCTTGGAGGATTCGTCAGCACCTTATTGGGAATTTATCCCTGAGTACTTTTACTGATGTACTCAATGCCGCGTTTCTACACTGTCAGGATCACCGCTTCCATCTGTAAGGAAGAAAGAGAGCAGGAGAGTCCAGCCAGCAGGGCAGGACTGGGGGAAATAGTGCCAGTGGGGCACCAGCTCATGGACAGACTCGTCAGCACGAGCAGAGTTCCCATCAGGGGGACCCTGCTAAGCGATTCCGTTCAGGTGATTCTAGGCAGGGATTCGGGGGTTTCAGGCAGGGCCATCAGGGCCAGCCTAATCAGCAGGGCCAGTAGGGCCAACACCGACCGTAGGGACAGCAGTAGGGCCAGCAGGGCCAACAACGTGCACATCAGGGCCAACAGGGCCAGTGGCGTGGAGGTAATGGACAACAGGGCCGTGGATAGCAAGGTCAGAGGGGAGGTAACTTCAAAGGACGATGCTTTGGGTGCGGTAAATGGCCATAGGTGCCAGGATTGCCCAGAGGGCGATAGGGCCCCAAAGCAGCAGGGAGCCCGCAATGAGCCGCAGAGACCACTTTTTCCACCTGCCCTCCCAGCTCCAGCCCAGGTGCCAGCCCTACCAGCCATTCCAGCAGCTCCAGTGCAGCAGGGGCAATTATAGTATGGACGTGTCTATAACGTCCACTAGTCAGCAGCTCCACAGGCACCACCCGCGATTGAGGGTATGTTTCCTATCAATGGTACTATGGGTCGAGTTTTGTTTGATAAGGGGGCAACGCATTGTTTTATAGCTACACATTTTGCGAAGTCCTTAGGGTTGTTAGACAGAGCAAAGAGCACCGTGATGTGTGTCGACTCACCACTGGGGAGTGGGTCACTTATTTTCTTTATATGCCGGGGAGTGGTGGTAGAGATTGGTAGCTTGGTATTACCTGCAGACATGTTAGTCTTAGACATGCACGAGCATGATGTGATTATTGGTATGGATTGGCTCGCAGCTTATAGAGCCATGATTGATTGCTTCGGTGGGAGCATTGTCTTTTCCATTCCGGGGCAAGAGATGTTTGTAGTGGCGATGCCTTGCCCAGAGGGAGGTTCGACCGCTCATTTGTATTACATAGAGGAGGATACCTCTAAGGAGTTTGTGATTCCCTTATATTCGATCCCTGTTGTCAGGGAGTATTCCGATGTGTTTCAGGAGATACCAGGCCTACCGCCCAGTCGTGAGATAGACTTTGTTATAGATTTATTGCCAAATACAAGACCTATAGCACGCCTACCGTACCGTATGGCTCCGGCAGAGATGCGATAGCTACGGGATCGGATAGAGCAGCTGTTAGGTCAGGGCTTCATTCGTAGGAGTACCTCACCTTGGGGCGCTCCAGTCTTGTTTGTGAAGAAGAGAGATGGTTCACTGAGATTGTGTGTGGACTACCGGTAGCTGAACAAGGTAACGATACGGAATAAGTATCCGTTGCCTTGAATCGATGATCTGTTCGACCAGTTGAGGGGAGAAACTTTCTTTTCGAAGATAGATCTGAGGTCGGGGTACCATCAGTTACGTATTAGAGAGCAGGATGTTTCAAAGACTGCCTTCTTGTCGAGATATGGGTCCTATGAGTTCCGGGTGATGCCGTTCGGACTCACAAATGCTCCATCCATTTTCATGGACTTGATGAACCGAGTATTCAGAGAGTTCTTGGATCAGTTTGTCATCGTCTTCATAGATGACATCTTGATATATTCACACTCCGAGGAGGAGCATGCCGAACACTTGAGGCAGGTTCTTCAGACTCTACGAGAGCATCAGCTATATGCTAAGTACGAGAAGTGTGGATTCTGGTTACGAGAGGTACAGTTCTTGGGCCATGTTGTTTCTGAGAAGGGGATAGCAGTTGACCCGAGTAAAGTGTCAGCGGTGAAGGAGTGGGGACAACCCATGACACCGACGGAAGTGCGTAGTTTCTTGGGATTAACCGGATACTACAGGAGATTCATTCGGGGATTCTCCAAAATAGCGGGCCCATTGACAAATCTGACTCGCAAGGGGGTACCATATGTTTGGGATGACGCTTGTTAGTTGGCTTTCGACGAGATGAAAGACAAGGTTACTTCAGCGCTACTCCTTGCGTTACCGAAGCCGGGTGTAGAGTACCTGGTTTACACCGATGCGTCCTTACGAGGATTTGGGGGAGTACTTCAGCAGGAGGAGAAGGCTATAGCTTTTGCTTCCCGCAAGCTTAAGACGCATGAGAAGAATTACCCCACCCACGACCTGGAGTTAGCAGCGGTCGTCTTTGCATTGAGGATATGGAGGCACTACTTATTGGGTGAGAAATTCCGTTTGTTCACAGACCACAAGTCATTACAATACATGTTCACTCAGCGAGAGCTGAATATGCGTCAGCGCAGATGGCAAGAGTTTGTGAAGTATTACCAATTCGAAATACAGTACCATTCGGGGAAGGCCAACATAGTTGTTGATGCGTTGAGCCGTAGACCGGTAGACAATGTAGCGGACGTTTGGAAAGAAAAATGGAAGGAGTTGGGTTACCAGGACGCAGTAGCCCGTTCTTTCATATCCGTGATGTCAGTCACACCCGAGATTGTTACAAGGGTGATACATGCACAAACCACAGATCCGTTCTGTCAGGAGTAGATTGTGCGACTTCTAGCCGAGGGCGCTGAGTCCTATTCTGTTAGTTCTGATGGAGGTTTGCGATTTAATGGGAGACTGGTGGTTACAGAAGGAGAAGAACTACGCCATGCAGTGATGACTCACTCTCATGGGTCCCGATTTACAGTACATCTGGGAGGCGATAAGATGTACCAGGATATGAGGCGACAATACTGGTGGAGTGGGATGAAGAAGGACATCGCCGAGTTTGTGTCCAAGTGTTCTACCTGCCAACTGGTAAAGGTGGACCACCAGAAACCGTCAGGATTGCTTCAGCCATTGGAAGTACCCGCGTGGAAGTGGGAGAGTATTTCCATGGATTTTATTACAGGGTTGCCTACATCACAGCGGGGCCACGATTCTATATGGGTAATTGTAGACCGTTTGACCAAGGTGGCTCATTTTCTGCCAGTGCGGACAGATTATACTATGGGTCAGTATGCTCAGTTGTTCATTGCTGAGATTGTCAGATTACATGGGGTGCCCCTGAATATGGTGTCAGATAGGGACAAGATTTTCGTGTCACATTTTTGGGAAAGCCTTCAGGAGGCTATGGGTACTGAGTTGAGGTTGAGTTCAGCTTACCACCCACAGACAGACGGACAGATAGAGCGTACTAATCAGATGTTAGAAGATATTCTACGCATGTGTGTTCTCGATTTTGGAGGAGGTTGGGAGCCACATCTTCCACTGGTAGAGTTTGCTTATAATAAATCTTATCAGTTTATGATTGGTCTGGCTCCATTTGAGGCTTTGTATGGAAGACCTTGTCGTTCTCCAACTTGTTGGCTCGAGGTGGGGGATAACAAGTTGCTAGGACCAGAAGTGATTCAGGTGACCTTCGCGAGGATTGAGATAATCAGGAGTCGTATTCGGATAGCCCAGGACAGGCAGAAGAGCTACGCCGATGCGAAACGGTTCTTCCAGGAGTTTAATTTGGGAGACCAAGTGTTATTACTTGTATCTCCTATGAAGGGGGTGATGAGGTTCGGGAAGAAGGGGAAATTGGCTCCGAAGTACGTGGGACCATTTCCCATCATCGAGAGGATTGGGTCGGTTGCATACAGGTTGGGATTGCCAGAACATTTACATCGCATCCACGATGTATTCCACATCTCGTCGTTGAGACGATATATTCGGGATGATATGGCCTATACTCACATTGCGATAGATGAGATCGACTTACAGCCTGATAGCTCTTACGAGGAGAGACCAGTGGCTATTCTAGACTATAGTGAGAGGACATTGAGGTCGAAGATAGTTCCACTCGTGCGAGTCCAGTGGGAGCATCATAATGTGGAGGAATCCACTTGGGAGCGTGAGGCAGATATGCGCGAGAGATATCCAGAGCTGTTTTTACCAGGTATGCCTTATTTTCCAAATTTCGGGACGAAATTCCGTTATTAGGAGGGAAGTATGTAATACCCCGTATTTTTATGCTATATTAATTTGTGGATTTATTAAAATTAACGTGAATGATTTATTTAATAAAAATTCGAAAATTAATTATGTTATAATTGTTAATGTGACGAGAGTTAGTAATTATGGGAAACTTGTTGAATATTACTAATGATCAAAGTAATATATTATATTAGTTATATTGAATGTCATGAGTGAATTAAATAACTATTTCGGAAATTTAAGTCGGGACGTGCCCGTGTCACGTCAGGACTAATTTCGTTAAATAAAAAGTGAATATTTTATAAGTTGTTCATATGGTCGTTTTGAGTGCGCCAACGCGTTCGGAAGGGTCGAGATAGTCAGAAAAGTGTACCCAGGGGTTTAGTTTGGGTATTGGGGCATTTTTAGGCCTAATTGGTACCCCGAGAGGGCAATTTAGTCATTTCACCTTTTTGGGTAATTAAACCCACGAAATTCAGCAACCTATATCAGCCATTTAGGTTAGTCTTTTAGGGTTAGAATATTCAGAAAACAAGTGACGGCCATTAGAGAAGAGAGGAGAGACCTCCAAGGCAATTCAAGGCCAAAAAGTCACCGGTTTGCGCCGCCGCCACCACCAACGCGTAGATCGCGAGAAGGGGAACGCAACCACACCGGATTCATCTGCAAACCGGACTTCTGAAAATCCTAGGCAAGTATTTAACTTCCGTATTTTTGTTAGTGCAATCTTCATATTAGTTTAGGATTGATTAGAGATGAAAACTATGGAAGAAAACCCAATTTGTGTTAGGAAAATGCATGTAGTATTGATTATAATGAAATTCTTGAATCCTTTCCATGTAGAGGAATATAACCCACGAAATGTTGATGATATATTAGAAGGAAATTCTGGTAAAAACATATTAGAACCTTGATTAAGAAAAACTCTAGGGTTCTTGATGATTAGATGAATTTTGGGTTAATTATCCATGTTTAAAGTTAGATTTACACATGCTTTACGTTGAAAACATCTGGTATATTGTTATAATGATAGTAGTAGGATTCTTGGGACGATTGGAATGGAAGAACATGGTTTTGGATGAAGAAATTTGGTAGAACCCGTAACTGCATTTCTGCAGAATTTTCGCGGACCTGCTTGATCGATCGATCGAGCCTAGAGCTTCGATCAATCGAGCCCCAGACCTCGATCAATCGACTCCTCCTAGTAGACTCTTATTTCCCTTATTTACTTAGTTAAATTAAATTATCGTGAAATGATTCTTGGGTATCCTTAATGAAATGTTTTGGAAGATAGGAAAGAATAGTAGGACATATGAATTAGTGTTGAGAACTTTATTATAAGATGAGAATCTTGTTTTTGGGATAACTATATAATGAACAATGAAACTACGTATTTCAAGTGAGAGAATGTGGCGAATAGCTATGATAGTAGATAGAGTTATACCTACTGAATTTTCCTACTTGGAAGGATAGAGTCAACGAATGTCATGTATTAAGTGAGAAAACCCGTCGAGTTAAGGTTAAAGATGAAACCTTATACGTAATTCTATAAATGTGAAATTAAGGATAAATGGTATAATTATGGGTGACGAGAAGAACCTATATTAATATGATAAAGTGGTATATTTATATGATTGTGCGTACATATATTATATACTTGTGAAAATCATGCCCACGCTACTTGCTATCCCTAAGGTTACCGCGCTGGGACAAGTCTTATCTCGATGGGACCTTTATGGGGGATATTGACTTGTACCCTAGAAGATAGATATCCTTGGTACAGGCTATCGATGTGATAGTTCAGACGGTCCTAAGAGACGCAGGCATGTGCCATCCTCTTAGAGACTTGGAATCTATTATTCGCCTCAATATTGTTTGTGTATTTATGTTAATACAATTCGAGAGTGATTTCGAATGTATTCCCCTTAATATGAGTGATATGGGGCTTTGGATAGTAGAGTATGCACGCACCATAGTTTTATGTGGGGTGCTGTTATTTTATATATACTATACGAGTAGTTAATATATATATGAGATTTGGAAATTTGAAACTGCCTACTGTGATTTGATAAGTAGGACATGGTTGATGACTCGGATAGTGAATACTTGTTTTGTGAAAGTATAATATGTTACTGAGAAACTTTATAAATTAATAAAAGCTAAAACGAGAGTCGTGCTGCTAATCTGGAAGTATTCTTTTTAAATAAAAACATTGTTCGGTTTTGAAATATTATGAGTAAGTTAAGATAAGCTAAATTATTGGAAATGTTTGTATGATAAAATTTTTTAAGAATAACCCTTGGGAAGGTTAGTGCGATAGGTGTGCACATTAGAAGAGAGGTGAGTATTTCTCAAGAGAGTGACGCATTAATATGTTGTTGCATTGGCCTGTATCAATTTAAATACTTGCTAAACGTATTTTAAAATCAAACACACTTTCGGGATCTGACCCATTTCTTTTTCTCTCTCTCTCTCTTGTATATATATATGTATATATTTCAGGTGCCCAGCCACAGGGGCGTCTTGCTTAGGATCCCTTGAGAGGAACGTGCTGCAGCTTAGGTGGGAGTTGCAGGTCACTTGCGTAGACGACTTCCTTTATTAACTCCACTTCTAGCATTCTCATTTATTGGGCATGTGTCGCACTTTCCACTATCTCATTGTTATTGGGACATTTATATTTTAGTTATTTCCAGTATTGTTCTATGGGATTTATTTAGTTGGATTTGTGCCTTTAGTTTTCATGTGTTGACATTCGATTGACGAATGTATTATATTATTTGGTTTATTGTGGTGTGATTCTTAATTGTAGAAATGTTGTTTTTAAATAAATAATTTTTTTTCTTTAATTAAAATTTGGAAAGTATGTATGAAAATGGTTTTGAAACTTAGCTTAATTATTAGGGTGTTAAAATGGAAAATTTATTTTTATCGACAGTGATGCTAAGAATGAACCAACTTTTTACCTTGATTTAATTTAATAAAGGAGTGATCGCCCGGTATCTAATTAGGCGGGGTGTCATAACGATTTCAAATAAATTCATATAATCAAATTCGGGTTTTTGAAAACTTAAACAAGTATATTTACCATCTATGGTTTTCAATAGAATATTGCAAGGTTTCATATATCCGCTTGTTCTATCAATGAGACAATTACACGAGTTCATCAACTAATTAACTAGGGATCTTAATCTAATAAAATTCATTCAAAAATTAACTTTAATTATTAACTTATTCAAATGATCTAATATTTCCTACATGTTTCAATATATAATTCTTATTATAACATAAACCCAATGGTATTTTACATAAAATAAACTTACCTCAAGGTGATTATAGAAATCAACCCTCAAAAGCTTCAAATGCCAAACTGCTGGTGTCCTCTTGTTCTTCCTTAGATACTAGGGTTTCTTCAAACTTAATAATGAGTTTTAGGTTTGTTTAATTACATTACATTATAAGCTAAATTCATCATTAGTCAAAGGCCCTATATTGTCATAAACATAAATGGCCCCAAATAATTTCCAAATAGTCTCAAACCCCAACGCATATACCAAACCAATAGGCCATTTTCCACTATTTTTAATCAAATACAACCTTTCTAAACATCTCTTAAACATATCCAAAAGTTAACATATACCATGAAGTAATTATTTAATTAAACTTATTAAGTATCCACTACGGTTCGCTTTTAATTACAACTGAGAGATTGTGCGAGTACAGAGCAACTGCCCAAATTTAAATCTATTACTAAAATGAAAATAATGTTTGAATGTTAATCCAAATTCAAGAAAAAGATAAACCTAGAGTCTAACTGACAAAATAGTGATTTATAAGTTTATTTAACCTTAATAATATTTGTTCATGAAACTTATAAGGTAAATCGAAATATGGTATAGTAAATTATGCACTCGAGACGATGATTTGTACGAGGGAAAAACCCTTGCAGGAAAAACCTCGGGAGAAACCTATACCTTACACTAGGTAAAGATTTACAAATGGGAGAAATTTCTTACAAAATTGAACCTCTTATAAACTCAATAATTCACAACCTCCGCAAAACACTTTTTCCACCTTCTAATTTGATGAGAAAGCACAAATTTCTCTCATCCCACTCGCCACGTCGTGGGTGTTAACTTCCTTTGATAATGTCGCGTTTACCAAATCTTCAAATATTATTTAAAGTTGAAGAAAAAAATTTATTTCAAAGGAAAAAGTGAAAATCAACTAATGTATATCTAACTTCTCAGGATGTGAGAGCTCTACAGGTTGAAGGAAAAAGGAAAAAGTGTTTGGCTAGTAAAAATAAACTCACAAAGTATGTTTGATATATAAAAATATTTAAAGTTACTCAAGAACAAGTTTTACAAAATGTTTTGTTCGGGAATATTTGTACAGACCAACCTTTCCGTAAAATCAAACCTTGCGGAATGGTTATGATCCTCAAATATATCCCTATGGTTTAGAATCATGTCGTAAGAAGTGGACATGTGGTGATACGGGTTCTGCAACAAATTAGTCATATAGGAGAATATGTAGTAGTGACCCATTTTATCATCTTTTTGTCAGCTCTCATAGGCTTGGACATCCCTTTCGGGTGTCCGTTGCTCCGGATTGGCAAGGAAGGTCTTCGTGAAGACAAAATTGAATTCCTCTTCGGTTAGGGAAATGTTTAGACTGCATTTCTAGCCAATATAGTTCGTTCAAGTTAACTTGGTGTCCTATAAGATTGAAGAACGTGAGTTGAATGATGATATCATATTGAAATCTAAAAATCATAAATTTTTAAAAGAGAATTAATTTCAAAATTAAGCATGTTAGAATTTAACCTCTATTTTATTTTAATGTGACATCCATCACGTACAATTTTTAAAAGTAAATTTTCGTCAAACATCTAAGTTCCCTTATGAAGTGAGATTTTTTAGGAGAGCTTAAATCACTTCACCTTCAAATAGATTGACTTTCTTCTTTCAATTATGTACTTGTATAGTTGAGGATCTTATGTCAAGCATAATTGAATAATCTACGTCATTCAGTCCCATAACTTATGATAGTGACTTCAATGGGGAGGATATCAAAACTTATGTCAAAGTACATACCATCGATTCATCTAATGAGAGTAAACCAATTCATGTGAAACTTCCTCGATGAGTGGAAGGAACTCACTCACATTTAATTCCATTAAATTGTCACTTAAGAATTTTTAAACTTTTTGTGATACCACAATTAAGACCATCCGATGGGGGAACGGGGGTAGATTAAGATAACAAGAAGAATTAATCCTATCACAATTTTAAAATACCGATGGACACCGTGCGGTTTATATTGAAACCCCTCCCCGACTTACTATTTTAAAAAACTTAAGGATTTTGAAAAATAATCTATTCAATTCCAAAAGATCGAATTTAAACCCTTGGCAATTTCCAAATTTACTAAAAAGAAATAAATATCTTGATCTCACTATTTAATTTTTCTTAAAATAAAAATAAAAATGTAAAATTTCCAAAATTAAATAAAACACGGAGATAACAATTTAATTCACACATTAAATTTAATTACCGCGATCTATTTCAATTTAGAAAATAATAAATTAAACACTAATTTTCAAAGAAAATCGGTGATCTAGAACGATCTCAAAATATATAATCCATGTTGTCCATATGAAAGAGGGTTCTTAATAATCCAATAAATTAGTACGCGAAATATGCAAGATAATTAAATAAAGAGACATTGCAAATAAATAAATAAATATAATAGAAAATAAAAGGACAAAATTGCCCCTTTCCATCATGGCCTAAAATTCTTCTTGAAGTATAACTCGTCAAGACCAAGAATGCTTGTTTTATAAGACTTCCCCTTGATAGAGAGTCCAACTTAAAGTAGCCTTCACCATAAATAAGAGTTCTTCCAGATCTACCTTTCTGAAAATTGATCAAACTAAGTCTGGAAGGGAGATGAGGAAGAACTGCTACTAAAAGACACTAGAAAACACAAAAAAACAAAATCCATCAAATTTACCTTAACTCGATCGGATCGGTCTACTTCTACTTTAAGAACAATCTAAAAGACCTATACATGACAACTTCTTCTTTTTCTTCATGGGTTTTTCTTGCAAACGACCATAACTCTTCTAATTATGCATGAAACTCCATGAAACATTGCCCAACACTAACCCATATAAATATATGATTCTAAGTGTAAATAAACATTACATCCCCTCACAATCGCCACCAAATACATCAATGTTGAAATAATTACACAAACCTAAGTATTACTACTGATAACTTTGCTTTTTGTATGTCATTGTTGAAAGCCAAGTTAGTCAAAACCTCAAAAACCTACAAAATAAAACAATCTCAAGTGTATAAGTAAATAAGGGTATCAATCAACTTCCTAAGGATTAAGCTAGAGACAAATTCAATTGTAATTCACTTTTTATTTTCTTTTTGTGCTTTTTCACTTTTCTACTTTTTTTAGCTTTTTCAAATATTAAAACAATTGGGTGAGGTGAAGATTTAAACTAAACTAAACTAAATGTGATATGAGAACAACTAACTAGAAAGTTACTAAAATGAAAAATAAAGTCTAAACTAAAATAAGAGATAAAGTGAGGTAAATAATTGTGAGAACAATCAAGGAGTGGGATTACGCCACAAATTTCAGCTATTCTAATTAATTAATTTAATTAATTGACATCTTCCAAATTAATATCAAACTTACAAATCAACTCTCGTTGCAAATGTAATTTTAATAGTAACCTTTTAGCAAATTAAGTTTAACACCCTACAACTCTAGAAAATATATCTACACTCCTTTTAATTAATCACCCGCTAGGATCGATCAATTAAAATTTATGTCAACCTTAGAAAATAAATTTAGAGTTGAAATTCAAGTTATAATACCCCACTTAAGAAACCCCTATCTCTAGTTCGAATCTAAAATGGGTATTATAACTAGAATTTTGATTTTCTCTCGAAAATTATTTACCCTCTCTCGAGGCGGAAATTTAAGGGTGAGGGATCAAAAATAATATTCAAAGGAAATTTTCAAGTAATCAAACTAATTAAACTAAAATACCATCAAATAAGGGTTTCCCCCAATCCCTTGACAGGGTATTTAGCCTAACATGATATGAAATATGACAAATTAATAATCAAAGGCATAAAATAAATGAGACGAGAAAAAACTATCAAACCTCAATCTCTTGATGCTTAATTGATCTTCAATCGATGAGTTAAAATGCACATCCCTGAATTTGAATGACTCAAACAAAATTAAATCAATAATCTCACTCAATTTAAACCTCACAACAATTTATTTTCTCCTAAATATCTAAAAAAATAAAATAAAAATTCTAATCTAAAAAAACTAAACTGAAAAAAGTGTTTCTCTCTCTACAATACTCTCTACAAATTCCTCTTTAAAAGCCCTTTCTCTTGCGGTCTTCACCCTCTTTAAATAGTAGGCATGGAGTTAGGGGTATTGGGGGTAATGGACATTAGTGTGCATGGAAATGGTGAGGTGTGGGGATAAGTGGGTGAGGGAATAAAAATCTGATATTGTTATGGGGGTATTTTTGGGTATTGGGTAAAAGAGGTGGTTGGGGGGTAAAATGGGTAAATGGGAATAAGTGCGTTTATTGGCACATGGGGAATTTATTGGCTTTGGTTTTAGTTCGGATTATGCAGGTAGAAATCGTGACTTTGGTTTGTGGGAGGTTCAAAGTTGGAAATGGGTTTGAGGTTATATGGGTAGCTGAAATGGATTGATGGATGTTGGCTCTGGGATAGCTCGGGTGGTTGAAAGCGAGTAAGGGTTGGAGAGGCTGGAGGTGGGGAGTAGCGCCTCCAGATATAGGATCCGGGTTCCAACTGATTAGGGGGATGAGGTAGGTGGTCGTCGGGGCTCCGGGTTGTGCTGCTGGCGGGTTTTGTAGCAGAAGACGGGTCCGAGGCAGTGGTGCGATGGAGGTTCAAGGGCTGGTTAGGGTTGGTGGAGCAGGTCGCGTGGGTGGCTGAAGCAAGGGGGTCCGATCTGGCTCAGGTGGTTCCGCCGATTGGAGAGATTTCGGTCATGGGCGTCGGAGATAGCAGTGGCTGCGAGTAAAAGGAGGTTGGGTCTGACATGTTTTTTTTAATGGGGTAGTGGGTGTATGATGTGTGTTTGGTTGGTTATGGGGTGATGAGAGAGAAGTAGATGTTTGGTTATGGAGGAGAGAGGAGAGAGAATGAGTTGTTTGGGGAAGAAGATGGGTGGGGGGCATGTGGTGTGGTAGGGTGTAGGGAAGTAAGGTGTGGGTGAGTTTAATTTGGACACCTAACTAAAATAATAAAGACTTAAAAATAAAAAATAAAAAATAAATCTAACTAAGAATAAAACAACTGAAATATTAAAAAATAAAAAATAAAAAAATTTAAATTTAAAAAATAAAATCCTAAGCTACTAAAAACTAAAATTATAAAACAAAAGAAATAAAAAATGAAAAATCTAATAAAATGTGAAAACAAAAGTCCTAAAATCTAAAATCTAATAAACTAAAAATAAACTACTAAAACTAATCCTAATAAAATAAGACTAAACTAAAAGCTAATAAAAAATAAAATAAAATAAAATTATACTAAAAAAATAAAATAGAAAAATAGAAAATAAAACCTAGAAATTCTAAATAAATCTAAAGTAAAACAAAATAAAATACACAAAATAAAAATATAAAAAAAATAATAAAAAGGGACACACAAAACACACACATGGTTTGGGGTAGGTTTAGGCTAGGTTTAGGCTCGGGATAAGGTATTTAGCTCCATAAAACGTGCATTTGCCTTGATATTTATCTTTTGACACCGTAAACAGACGTTTGACCTACAAGATAAACATTTAAGCACATAAGACCCATATTGTCAAGAATTAGAAACTAAAGTACGTCTATTCGGGGTATAAAATGTACAGTTTTGGGTGCTTATCACACCACGCCCAAATAAAGCGTTGCTAGTCCTCAAGCAATAAGATATAGAGAAAGATAAAGATAAGAAGCCAAAAGTGTACCACTTTCGCGGGCACTTGCGATTGCACTTAGCATGTGCAACAAGCCTTTAAACCTATAGGTTGCCCTACAGGACGAGTTATGTCTCGTGAGGGTTTGTAGGGAATATACCCACAAAATTCTTATTTGCAAAATGATTTATTGAAAGGCATTCAATCTCTTGTTAGACATAGAATGATCACATAATCCATCATGAAATAAATGATTTCTAAAATACAAGCTAGAATGTGTAAAAAGATTTAGCTAAGTAAATACTCAAGGCACATCCTTCCTAGAACTCAACATGTGTAGTGTGAATCAGTCAAAACGGGTCGAGTATCATAAGAGTAATTCCTAGATTGCCTTTTCAGAATCAACGCTTCAACTTCAAATCTCACTAGATATATCTCTCTCAAATGAACTTTCGAGATTTGGGTAAGTGTATCACTCTTGTGTGTGAGTATGTGAGTAAGTGTAAGAAAGTTCAAACGTCTCACACACACATAAGAAAGAACGAAAAATTTGAAGGAAAATTGATCTCATGCAAGAAATGCTAATCACTATAGTGAGAACGCCGAGTTATTCACCACGTTGACTTTCATTTTCCCAAACACCTAGGGGAACATGTATGTATATGGGTGAGAGGGAAATGAAATGGGAAGGATATGATGATATGAGGTAGGATGGTGATGTATAGATGAATAATGAGTGATGGATGTGTAATGGATAAAAGATAGATGCGATATGTGAGAAGAGTGTATACACTTTAGGAACAATTGTCTTTGTTTGAAAACCAACTACTAACTATAAACTCTCTTTCTTTTCTTTTCTCTTTTTTTTTTTGTTTTTTCGTTTCTTTTTACTATTTTTATGTTTTTCTTTTTTTTTCCTTTTTTTTTCTTTTTTCTCTCACTTTTCTTTTTCCTTTTTCTCTTACTTTTCAAACCAACAATGAAGACATTTAACATTTTGAATCAACACTCTTTTATTTTAAATGATGGAAGATATATGAAATGAGTGGGGAACGATGGTGAGGGGAATATATGGGAATATGGAAGAACATGGAAATATAATGGGTGGGGTGAATGGTAAATGGTATATGGAAAAGTGGTAAGTGTATGGATGAAAATTTGGTGATTGGGATAAATTTCAAGACACGTGTTTCTTACAACTCGAAAGAGATCTCATTCTCAGTGATCAAGCCAAAAATGAAGAATAATGAGATCATACAATTATTAAAGTGCGGACCCAAAGGAAGTTGAATCAACTTGTGACTCGAAGATTGCATAAAACTCTCTAAAAGGTGAAAGGCACGAATCTCACAAGCTAAAGTCTCCACTAGTGATCCTTATGGTTCTCTTTAGAATTGTAGTACTCCTCAACTCTAAACCGCAATGACTTGATAAGTTCGTAAATTTGTTGAGTCTAGAAATTCTTGGTGCAACATGCCTTGTTATGTATTACATAAGCTATTTAGAAAAAATATTCACTAGCTTGATTCCTAGACTTTTGAAAGATGGATGATTGACAATTCACATCAATGAGTGAGATGAAAGAAAGTGCACAAAATTTTAAAAATCAGGTTTAAAATTCAAAAATTTTCAAAAGTGGTACGATTTTGATAAAATTCTCCACCCCCAAACAAAAAGGAACATCGTCATCGATGTTAGATAAAATAATTTTTAAAATTGAGAGCATAAGGTAGGAAAGAGGTTACCAGAATGAACCGCTAATGAAGTGGACAGATGAAGCCAATAATAAACCTGAATAAATGATAAGAGAAAAAATGTGTACAAATCTATTAAGCGTGTAAATCATAGGGTGATGTGAAAGACCACCCCCAAATAGGTTGAGACTAGTACAAGAAACACGGGACGCCTCCCAGTTGCACTAAGTTTAATGTCTTCATCCAGACTGAACCATTCTCACCCTAAAGATAAGATTTATGATGGAACGGGGCGCTAGAAAATTTGGGTGATGAGAATCACCCCCAAACAAGACTGAAGCTTCAGTCTTGTTGGATAGAGGCTAAAATGGTCAATGCACCTGTATGGCAAAGTGCATCACACGATGCAAAGCATCGGTGGACCAAGGGCGGGTGGGTATTAGGGTAAAGGTGAAAAAGGCATGGCTGATAAAGCATCGATCACGGTCCTTGTTGATCTTAAAGGTGAGGGAAACTAGGGCCCTATAAGCATGGTGATCTAATTGTATCGGGAGGCAGAATGGTTTGGAAAGTGGAATGGGGTGGGGATCATAAAAATCACACGACCGTTCTATGAATGGACGATGATAATGGTCGCGCCGTGACACGCCAGGGAGCTAATAAGAAGAAAAATTAACACCACAAAAGAGTGGTGTGCAATAAGCTCGACGTCATGGTGGAGAGTATCACCATAAAAAATCTTATGGGTGGAGGATGATTTTAGGTCAGGATCTAAAAATGTAGATGGAAACATGAACTGTGTAAAATCAAGATCCAAACTAGGTGGTGGGGTGAAAGGAATAATGGATGGGTCGGGTGGGATAAACGATGGATCGGGTGGGATAAATAGTGGAGGAAGATGATCCAACTCAAGCGTGGGAGACACACATTCATTGGGAGGAGTAAAGGAATACTCACAAGGGAGTGTGGTTTCTAAAGATGGTGTTGTCAACTTCTCCATAAGATTAGTATCAGGGAATGTGGTGGGTGAGTAAGACGAGGCACCAGGATCTAAGATAGAGGAATCACTAGAAATATCAGGCTCAAAAGGAGCCATGCATGGGGGGACATCATCCATATCCGGATAGTTAGGAACTATCATGGATTCTATCTCGGGAAAATGGTGAGCACTCGTAGTCGTACCTAACCTAGGATAAATTGGTTCCTCGAGAACACAAGGGTGAAGCTCGATAGGTGTAGACTCGGGCATTTTTTTTATTTATCGGGAAAGGGAATGGGAACCTCAAGTGTGGGTTCATTTGGACATGGTGGAATTGGATCAGGCTCACTATCGAAAGTAAGTCAACACAATTGTTGACTTGGGACCCGGACCATGGAATGGTCTCAACTTCAAGATTCTCAATAGGATAGGGTTGGCCACACTCAAAATTTGTGTCACAAGAGGACACATCATCATCACACTCGGTTGCAACGATGGGTGGGGCCATGGGAATGTCCGACTCTCTTGCACACTCTAATTCATTTAACCTTTGTTCAAGACTTTGGAGAGCTTGAGTTTGAATTTGAGTGTGTTGCTCTTGCTCGAGCATGAAATTTTACAAGAGGCATTCAAGAGCAGAGGTGGATGATGTTGGTGGGGTGACGGGTGGTGGGGATGGTTGAGGTAGACACAAAACGCTACTATCATGGGTGTACGAAGAATGCTCAAATGAAGTGCGTGGAGTGGGGCCAAGTTCATCATACACGAAAGGATCGCTTTCATGATGGGCAAATGGTTGATACTCATGGGGTGCGTAGTGAGGAAACTGATCGTGAATGGGTGCACAAGGTTGCCATGATGACTATTGGAACGTGTGAGGATCCACAACAACGGGTTGGGATTCGTATTACGTGGAAGGGTGATCAAGCCTCCACGAATAACTCGGGGACTCACATAACTCGGGATTTGGTGTATCGGGATAGTAGGACGAGGTGGGTTCCAGAATAGTGTCATATGGATACACATGTTACATGGTGGGTTCTGATGGATATGAATAGTATGGACACTCATGGGACATGTGATCGGCATAATAACAGTGGGTGCACAACAAAGGATGAGACACGTCGAAACTTGACACGGAGGGTGATGGAATATGAAGTGCGTGCATGGATGGGTCAAGAGTATCCAGGGTACTCGTGAGAGAGGTCAAACCACTAAAAACATCATAACGAGACAGCTCGGGATCACTCTCACACGTGTCACGTGTCAATGAAAAATGACCAAAGTAGTCCCGTAAAGGACGTTCTTCGGCCATGAGGAGGGAAATATTTTTTTGAGTTTTTTTAAATTTTTGCAAAAGGAAAGAAAATATTTTTGGATTTTCAAAAAATAAAGGAGGAAAATATTGTTGGGTTATTTATAAAAATGAAAGAAAATATATTAGTTTTTTTTAATTAAAATGAAACAAAATATTTTTGGAATTTTTGGAAGAAAAAGGGCGGCGAAAAAATATGGACTCTTGATTTGGACGAACTAACTAAAATCGACGACGAAAAAATGGAATTGGACACACACAAGTCAGGAAAATTTCCTAACTAGCACATAGTCAATTTTTATCTTTGAATTTAGTGAAATGGTAATCAAATTTTAATTAAGTCCGTGGGTGATAAAAATTCATGGAAATCTCTTTGTGATCACCTTTGCAGAATATTCTCCTAGTGGGCTACCTAGTGAATGGATTTTAAATTTACTGATGGCTAGGGTACCAAACAATGGTAAGCGAGTGAGTTAGGTGATGAAATCCCTTCTCGTGAGTGACCGTGTGTAGGTCTTAGTAATTTAATTCATCACACCATTCAAAAAAATAAATGCGAGAATAAAATCACACAAGAGCACACAATAGCACACAAAAGAATTGACTCGCTAACAGGAGAGGCACGAGGGGTTAGAAATGTACCACCCACGGTTTTTATGCCGTGGGGTGACGAAAAATTTGAATCGACCGGGGAGAGATCACGCCTATCTCGGTCGTCCCCGGGAGTCCTACCGACCCAAGATAAAGAGGCTTCTAAATCCTCACCTTTGGACGCCCTCTCTCTACCTTGTTCGATTTTCCTATCACGCTTGTCTTCTATTATTACAATTTTAAATGAAAAATAAATGGTGTCTCTAGGCACCGCAATACAAGCCAAGAATAGAATAATTCTAATACAAGCCTTCTAAAAATATAATAATGGTACAGAAAAAAATAAAAAAGTGTAAAAAAATAAAATATATAAACTACAAGTTGAAATTCGCTCCAAGTACTTCACGCTCCCAAGAATGGAAACGACGCCATTTGATAACTTTGCTTTTTGTATGACATTATTGAAATCCAAATTAGTCAAAACCTCAAATACCTACAAATAAAACAATCTCAAGTGTATAAGTAAATAAGGGTGTCAATCCATTTTCTAGGGAGTAACCTAGAGACAAATTCTATTGTAATTCACTTTTTATTTTCTTTTTCTGCTTTTTCACTTTTCTACTTTTTTTAGCTTTTTCAAATATTAAGACAATTGGGTGAGGTGAAGATTTAAACTAAACTAAATTAAATGTGATATGATACCAACTAACTAGAAAGTTACTAAAATGAAAAATAGAGTCTAAACTAAAATAAGAGATAAAGTGAGGTAAATAATTGTGAGAACAATCAAGGAGTGGGATTACACCACAAATTTTATCTATTCTAATTAATTAATTTAGTTAATTTAATTCTCCCAAATTAATATCAAACTTACAAATCAACTCTCGTTGCAAATGTAATTTTAATAGTAACCTTTATAAAATTAAGTTTAACACCCCACAACTCTAGAAAAATAGATCTACACTCCTTTTAATTAATCACCCGCTAGGATCGATCAATTAAAATTTATGTCAATCTTAGAAAATAAATTTAGAGTTCAAATTCAAGTTATAATACCCCACTTAAGAAACCCCTATCTCTAGTTCGAATCTAAAATGGGTATTATAACAAGAATTTTGATTTTCTCTCGAAAATCATTTACCCTCTCTCGAGGCGGAAATTTAAGGGTGAGGGATCAAAAATAACATTCAAAGGGAATTTTCAGCTAATCAAACTAATTAAACTAAAATAACATCAAATAAGGGTTTCTCCCGACCCCTTGAAAGGGGATTTATGAAGTATGACAAATTAATAATCGAAGGCATAAAATAAATGAGATGAGGAAAAAACAATCAAACCCCAATCTCTTGATGCTTAATTGATCTTCAATACATGAGTTGAAATTAACATCCCTTAATTTGAATGATTCAAACAAAATTACATCAAGAATCTCACTCAATTTAATCCTCACAACAATTTATTTTCTCCTCACTATCTAAAAAAATAAAATAAAAATTCTAATCTAAATAAACTAAAGTGAAAAAAGTGTTTCTCTCTCTAAAATACTCTCTACAAATTCATCTCTAACAGCCCTTTCTCTTGGTGTCTTCATCCTTTTTAAATAGTAGGCATGGAGTTAGGGGTATTGTGGGTAATGGACATTAGTGTGCACGAAAATAGTGAGGTGTGGGGATAAGTGGGTGAGGGAATAAAAATCTGATATTGTTATGGGGGTATTTTTGGGTATTGGATAAAAGAGGTGGTTGGGGGGTAAAATGGGTAAATGGGAATAACTGGGTTTATTGGCACATGGGGAATTTATTTGGCTTTGGTTTTAGTTTGGCTTATGCAGGTAGAAATTAAATTTAATAAAGACTTAAAAATAATAAAGACTTAAAAATTCAAAATAAAAATTAAATTTAACTAAGAATAAAATAACTAAAATAATAAAAAATAAAAAATAAAATCCTAAGCTACTAAAAACTAAAATTATAAAACAAAAGAAATAAAAAATAAAAAATTTAATAAAATGTGAAAACAAAAGTCCTAAAATATAAAATCTAATAAATTAAAAATAAACTATTAAAACTAATCCTAATAAAATAAGACTAAATTAAAAGCTAATAAAAATCAAAATAAAATAAAATTATATTAATAAAAATAAAATAGAAAATAAAACCTAAATTTTTTAAATAAATCTAAAATAAAACAAAATAAAACGACACAAAATAAAATTTTTAAAAAAATAATAAAATGGGTCAAACAAAACACACACATGGTTTGGGGTAGGTTTTGGCTAGGTTTAGGTTCTGATAAGGTTACAGGATAAGGTATTTAGTTTTATAAAATGCACATTTGCCTCGATATTTAGCTTTTAACATCGCAAACGGACGTTTGACCTACAAGATAAACATTTAAGCACATAAGACCCATATTATCAAGAATTAGCAACTAAAGTACGTCTATTCGAGGTATAAACTGTAGAGTTTTGGGTGCTTATCAACTACCATGATGAATATATAATAAATAAATAACAATAGATAAATCACCGTAGGATCCATTCACATAGAAAAATAATGTGTGACCATGAAAAGAGGGAACTAAATGAAGAATCTATACAAAATCTTGTTAGTACGAAAGCATTCATAAATATATACAATCCCACATCATACAAAACAGGGGTTTTCTAGTTTGTAAAAAATGGTCCTTTCCAATAGATAAATAATCTAAACCAATAGTCTCTTATACAATTGTTAGGGATCAATATATGGGAATAAATTTTTAACCCTTTGAATATTTTATTAATCAAATAATGGAAGGAGGTAAAATTAAAACTAGGAATGAAGAGAAAACTAGGGTTTGAAGCATAATACCTTTGCGGATTAGGTTTCAATCTAATGGGGAGAAAATTATTTGTTGATAGTGAGGTTCTTCCTTTTTTTGGATCTCCAAAACCTTGATTAATATTCTATAAAGTTTATATCCTCTATTTTATGGTCCTCCCCAAATCTAGGCAGGTGTTTGGGCACTTTGTGAAATGAAAACTCTTGCCTTTGAATGAGATATAGTGGTCTCCCTTTAGGCCTTTTCACAAAAATAGGAATAGTATTTTCTATATCCCCTTTCAAAACCAAATGGTTCATAATTATCATTAAAATACCTTGCTATACCTTTATATAAAAGTATAAATGATGGGCTTGCGCCAAACTTTTTTTTAGAGTTTGGCTAAACTACTTGTGTATATCGACTACACTAGTGATCTAAGATAAATAATTAAATTAGTTTCCAACTAAATACTCAGAAATCCCAAATTATAATAACCTTAATGTATCTCATTTATTTATTCAGTCATAATTAATTCCACTAAATATTTTTAACTGCACTACAATTTAATTATCACATAAATCAATCGGATAAATTGAGGTATTATTTGCAAACTTAATACGATACATAATATGATTCCCCACGTTAAACTTCTGATGCCCTCTTGGTAAAATAAATTTGCTATTAATTGACTATACCCAACATCTAACCAATTCCTTGATTCTCAAACTTAACTTATTTTGATATTCCGCCATACTATAAATAGTTCACTAATCAGGTTTAGTAGTGGAAATGAACCTATAAGTCTATCAAGGGGGTATCTCAATCCCAGGTATCCCCTGATGCGAATTTCTCTAAATGAAGATCTTAGACCTTTTTACATAAGTATCAACCAATATTCGGGGATCATTTGATTTAATCTAAAATTGAACCACACCCATATCAATCAAAGAAAAACTTACATAATCAATCCAATCCTCATAATTCTCAGGACTAAGAATCAATGCACTCTTTTCAAACAGTGTGATATTTCCTAAGTCTAATCAAGACAACCATTAAACTCAAATTGCACAGGTAGTATAGTTCACTAAATTTTCGAGATGTGCTGATCCCAAGCCTCGATTGAACTATCACACAAGTTCTAGAACAATTATATAGGTTCCCATAATTTGAGATAAACTACTAGGGTGGCATTACAACCTTTTCAATGGGATGCCAGCTCCCTATCTTGGTTGTCAAAATTTCAATATCCTTATGATCAACCCAAATTCGACTCACAAGAAATCCGACTAAGCTCAATTGGCCAACATATATATGAAATAATATATTTAAGTAAATATAAAGAATTCTCATAAACTTGATTCTCATTTCACCGTGAATAAAAAAATCATTTATTAAATAAAATAAAATATTTTAGACATGGTTTTAAAAATAAAACCCCAACACCGTGCTAATGTGAAGAGCAATGTGGATCCATACCTTGAGTCTTAGGCTTATAATAAATATGCCTTTGGGTTTGAGGCGTGAAAAACTAAGTATCAGGAGCTCTTCCTTGAGGTGTATGTTTTTGGACTATTTGTTCAACCCCCAGTATGGCGATGAAAGCTCTGACAACGAGAGAATGGCAAGACTGCTAAAGCCTCTAGTGCCAAGGATGAAGAAGAGGTCTCGAAAGAATCCCACACTCCTCATCTTGAATCAAGCCTCCAATATAAAGAAAGTAAAGCCCTTGTGAAGGAAAACCCCATCAATTCCAAGAATTTGAAAGCTTTTATTTCATTTTTTATCTTGACTTGAACTCTTTTCAGGCCGTGTGAAATTTATTATTATCTCCTAACTCTTTATCATCAATGGCAATGATTTGGTTTTTGGATTTTGACTTATGCACTACTTTTTTCTTATTTTCTTTCTTTGCTTTTGCTTTGCTAAGGATTTTTTTCACCTGTATTTATTTTCTTGAGGTTAGCCAAGTAGGTGGTATCTCTAGACCCTAAAATTTATTGGGAAGGGAAAACAATTTGGGCAGTATCATTGTTTCAGTGGAGTTAAGGGTCCATAGACCTTTGTTGTATATTTGCACAAATTTGAAGTTAATATTGAGACTTTTAAATGGGTCTTAATACCTTAGAACCATACATGCTTTTGAACTTGTACTTTTTTAATACTAAAAGCCCCCAAATTTTTGTTCTCAAGACCTTATATTTATAATTGAACTTGAAATTGTTCCATAAAAGGTCTGGGACCTATGGAAGATATTCCACTAAGGATAAAAGAATTTAGGAAAAAATATAGTTTTTTTTAGGGTCCTATAACCGTGGAAATTTGGAAATTTTGATAACTTTAAGCCTCCCAATGGGTATTAATACCTCTAGACTTCCAGTTTTAAAATGTGAAGTCCCACAATGGGTTATAACACCTCTCCACTTAGAATTTTTTAAATCTAAAGTCCCACAATAGGATCATAAGACCTCTAGACATAAAAAAAATTTAAATTTTGAGTTCCAAAAGGGGTCCTATGACCTTAAAACCTTGTCCTCCGGCGATGATGGACTTAAAGGGTTTGGACTTGTACCTTTTCTTATAAAAATAGAATTTTGGATATTTTTTTGCATCTGAACACTTATCCCCCAATTTTTTTGAAAATGGAATTTTTCTATGTATCAAATTCTTAGTTGTGGTTATAAAAAGGACTTATGATACTTTCAAGTTGGTCTTTTTAAAAAATTGGGGTTCAAATAGATGGTTAATTAACGTTTTTACTTTTTTATGTAATTTTGTTCTTTTAAAAGCATTTTTTGATACGAGAAAGATCCTTTAAGTTGACTGCCATTGGTCCTCATACCTTAATCAATTCAAGTTGAACTAATGATGAAATCATTATTAACGCCTTTAGTTTTTTTTGGGTGTTTTGACCTTTGACAATTAATTTGAGCCGAGGTTAAATGCCTTACAACTCTTATTGGGTCTTTTAAGATCTTGGGAACTTTGGGAGCTAAGGATTCAATCCATAAAACTCCATGAGTCGTTGGTATGAGGTATCCTGGACCTCAACCATGTGTTTAGAAGCGAGGATTTAATCCCTGCAACTCGATGTGGGTCTTGAGACCTTAGGTGAAACTTGAACCCAAGGATTTAAGCCTTATAAGTTATACTGAACATTGTATTAAGACATCATAGGTAAAAAAAAAAAATTCACTTTATTCAAGTAGGACAATACATTGTTGGTAGTACTTTTTGAGATGCTCTATGTTTTAGGGATTTAGCAGTTCAAATGCATCCATGAATATGAGGTAGTAACACCCTTGCATAGCTATTTTCACCACCACATAAGAGCCTTCCCACTTCAACCCTAGCCTCCCCTTATTCGATTCTCTAATTAAAAGGGTGACCTATCTTAAGATCATGTCCCCTCCTTCAATTATGTATGGTGAACTATTTTTTTGAAGTAGGAGGTTGTTCTCTGTTTATAAGTGGTCATTCTAATCAATACTCCATCTCTTGTTTCTTCTAATACATCCATATATCTTTTGGGAACCTCGTCATTAACCCCTAATTCAAATTTAGATACTTTTTGTATAGGCATTTCAACCTATATTAGGATCACTACCTCAGTGCAAAAGGTCAGGGATAATGGGGTTTTCCTCATTGGACCTCTAATTATGGTCTTGTAGGCTTGCAATATGATATGAAATTTTTTAGGCCATAACATCTTGCCTTTCTCTAACCTCTTCTTTAAGTCATGGAATAGTATTTAGTTGCTTACTTGGACTTGGCCATTGGCATATGGATGGCTTAGAGATGAATAATGGTTGCATATATCTTAGTCTGAGTAGAATCCCCTGAAGGTTGGTTTGTTAAATAATTTTTCATTATGAGAGATGATGGTTATAGGCAAGCCAGAATTACAAATGGGGTTCTTCCAAAAGAAATTGGTGGTCTTCTTCTCTGTGACGGTGGACAAGGGCTCATCCATAGCCCACTTGGTGAAGTAGTCAATATCCACAATACATAACTTGTTTTGGCAACTATTGAGGGATAGGGGCCCTACCAAATCCACTCCCCACTGATCGAAAGTCCACGAGCTTAGCATTGGATCCATTTTGTCTACTAGTTTCTTTTGGATAAAGAAAACCTATGACACTTGCCGCAGTGTTGGACCAAATCTTTGGCTTCCTTCCACAACATTAAACAAAAGTACTCTTGCCTCACGACCTTGTAGATGATGGTATTTGGGCATCTGTTTGGGCTTCATAAACACCTTCTTGGAGGTATGTTAGTACGTAACTGGCCTTTGATTAGATAAGGAATTATTAAGGTGCTCAGAAGTACCCAATTTTTAACTATACCACTTATCCATGTAGTACCTAGAAGCTAGTGACTTTATCCATATCGATTGAAGATAGTCCTCTAGAAGGACTCCATCTTTTAGGTAAGCTTTGATGGGAGTGGTCTATTTTGAGCTCTGATTAACCTCTGTAGTTTTTATCTAAAGTTAGGTAATGATTACTTGGTTTGGAGAGCCACTAGTGCAAGGTTTTCTGCCTCTATATTTTTTGCTCGGGGGACACTTTTGATGCAAAACAATTGGATTATCTAGATGAGTGCTTCACAATTTCTAAGTACCCTAGCATCCTATCACTTTTGGCTCCATAGACCTTTGTGACCTAGTTAACCACTAGTTCAGAATCACTAATTGCTTCCACTTGTTCTGATTTTAAGTGGATGTCTAGGCCTAAGTCTTATATCATAGCTTCGTACTCAGAATTATTATTATAGGATTTGAATTCGAAAAATAAATAAAGAGAGATAATACCAACATCTTAAGTTACCAGGTGAAGTCCAAATATGTTGCCTAAGCAATTGGTAGAGACATACACATGTAAAACCCATGTTAGAGAGTTGGGGTCTATTTCTTAGAAACTTCTTGGGTTCCTTTTTCTTGGCTTCTTCTACTTGATATCCTTTAGCGTCTTTTTTTCCTCTTCTAGGTTCTTAAACTCTATAATGAAATCGATTAAGGTCTGAATCTTAATGGAACTCCGTGGTCGATATTTGATATCAAATATCCTAACTCTATAGACCACTTGACAAGCCTTCTTAAGGTTTTAGGATTGTGGAGTATTTATTGAAGGGATGATCAGTCATGACCATGATGTTGTGACACTGAAGGTAGGGACTCATATATTTGGCAAAATGATGAGGTGTAATTATAGGTTTTCCTTGCCTTTAGCCCATGTAGATACCGAGTAATATAATACATGGGGTTTTGGACCCCAATTTCTCCTTAGATCAGATCAGATCAGAGCTAATAGTGGTTGGTTAAGCTGTTTGGATTATTTTAATTGACTTGATAACTAATGTTAATTAGGATTGCGAGCTTTCCAAGCAAGATTTATGGTTTAGTCTAGCAAAAATTATCAGGATTTTGTTGTGTTCTAGGCCTCAATTAAGATGACTTATGCTTCCTCTAGGGAATACTTTGAAGTAAGTGCTAGTTATAGTAATTAACTAGGAAAAAATAGTAAATTGCATGAATTTAAAGGAGAGAAAATATTTATAAATAAGAGAAAAGAAAATGGAAGTAAAGTATGGATTTAAAAAAAAAAGTAAATTTCGAGTAAAGTAAAGATTTGGGAGAAAGTAAAAAATAACAAATTTAAAGGAGAGAAAATTTAAATAAACATCGAACGAAAATATTACAACTACCTTAAAATCTACTTGCGGAATTGAAAGAAATACTATAAAGAAAGAAAGAAAAAAAAAGAAAAAAGTGGATAAAATTAATGTAAATGCATTTTGGGTGTGGGAGTCATTTCTTCATCGTTGGATTCGTTTTTTATTTATAGTGTTTCTTTCCATGCAACGTAACTACTCTTTCGTAAATATTCGGTAGTTACTCACCCATTTGAGTTTTTTCGCCTTCTCTATAATAACTAAGTCTTATTTGATTCTAAATAACTAGCAGTTTAAACTACTTCTTTGCAATAACTATTTTTCTTTGCCTCCACGTAACTCCCAATTTGAATTCAAATAAATTTTTAGCAAAAACTAACCCCAATTTTCCTCCAAGTAACTCCCAATTTAAATTTGAATTAATTCTAACAAATAACTACCTCTTTTTACCTCCAAATAACCTCTAATAGCTTCTTTAAACCACCTTTAACATTCTTTTAAATTCATGTAATAACCACCATATAATTGCCTCTAACTTCTTATAATTTCCATTCACATGTCAAAAAATAATTATGCAATAAAAACTGATAAAATATGGTGTAAACATACCCCCCTCACAACCTGAATTTTGAGCAAAGATTTAGGTGGTGGAAACTTAATAATTTTTAGTCGTGAATAAACTTCTTCTTAACTTTCATCTTTTTTAATTTCAACGGTCACTAAAGATGGTAAATAAACTTAAACCTATTCAACTTCGAACGATGGTGAATAGTTTTGACTTTTTTCACTTCAAAGGTCACTACTAAAGATGGTGAATAATCTCGATATTTTTCAACTTCGAAGGTCACCAAAGATGGTGAATAATCACAAAACATTTAAAATTTCGAAGGGCCACCAAAGATGGTGAATATTGCAATATTTTTCTTCGAAGGTCACAAAAGGTTGTGAATAATCATAAAAATTTTAAACCTTGAATGGTCAAAAAAGATGGTGAATAATTGTAACATTTATTTTTTATTTTTATTTTTTTGAATCTTTAAAGGTCACCAAAGATGGTTCAAAATCACAAAATAATTTAAATTCAATGGATCACCAAAGATAACAAATAATTACAAAAGGTTTAACCTTCGAAGGTCACTAAAGATGGTGAATAAACACAAAAACATTAAACATCGAAGGGTTGCAACATTTTTTAGCTTAGAAGGTCACCAAAGATGATTAATAATCCCAAAACATTTAAGCATCGAATGGGTAACCAAAGATGTTGGATGGTTGCAATATTTTTAACCTTAAAAGGTCACCACAGATGGTATATAATTGTAACATTCTTTACTTTCGAAGGTCACCAAAGATGGTGAATCATTCTAAAAAAAATAAGGTTCAAAAGGGTCACTAAAGATGGTGAATAATTGCAAAAAAAAAAAACTAACTTCAAAGATCACCAAAAATGATAAATAAATACAAAACATTTAACCTTCAAATGGGCACAAATGATGGTGAATAATTGGAACATTTTTTGCCTTTGAAAGTTTCCAAAACTTTCTGTAATAGTCCAAAATTTTGCCTAACTTCCCAAGCTCGGAGTTATTTATGTATCTTAAACTAGAAAACAATTCATGCACAAAAATAAATATTTGGAAGTCAAGTTATCAATGAAATTTTTTTCTTCATCTAGACCTCTGTAGAGACAGTTATGACCATTTTACCAAAATGTAATTTGGTGATAGCAAAAGAGGATATAGAAGTCCAAAATTTTTGTATGGATTTCTATGTTTTTTTAAATGGAAAGAAGTTCTTACATCAAAACAAAGATATGGAAGTCATTCTTCCAATGAAAAAATTGGTTTGTCATTTAGACTTTTGTACAGAGAGTTATGACTATTTTACTGAAATGTTTTTCGGATGACTGCATAACCCAAAAATGAAATAAAGGTTGTTTTGAATCCAACAAGATTCCAATTTTTGGTGTTAAAATTAGTTCCCCATAGCCATAGGTCAATTGTTTTTTCAAAATAATTGGTATATATACATTATAGAAATAATAAACTACCCAATCCCTACCAACCACCTTATAGTTCACCATCCATTAGAGTCAATTCATATAATAAACATTGTAGGCTTGGCTAGGGTTTTCATTATTGTAATAACCCTTACTTTTGAGTATTTGATTTTATGTTAAATTGCCATGAGAGGTAATTATATACAATATTGGATAATGGAGTAAATAATATTTTAAGTGAGTTACAAGATAGTATTTACAAGATTTTTGCATATTTACTGTTATGTGAATGTAAATAGCATTATGTTACGATTCATGGTGTCGTTGTGCTTTAAACGACAATTATGGTTTAAATGAAGTTTGAACATGAAATGATTTATATTATTCCTGCTGCCAATTTAGAGGGCACGGTTAGTCCGGAAATAATCGAGATAGTCAAAATAAGTTCCATATTGTATTTTTGGGTTCCGGGCATTTTTAACAGGTTATGACTTAATTATGTAGTTAGGAGTCATTTTAATGGTGTATTAACATTTTAAAGATGGGAATTCATGCTTAGGGAACGATTTAAGTCTTTCAGCCCTTTTATCCCTCTTATATGTTCCTAACCCTAGAGAGAAAGAGAATTGGGGTAAAAAGAAGAGAAATAAGAAGAAAAGGAAGAGAATTGAAGAGTGAAGCTTGGATTTGTTGCTACCGGAAGAAAATATGAGATTACAATCTTAAGGCAAGTTTCTTACTTGCTAGTATATGCCTTAATGTGAATAATTTGTTGTGATAGTCGTGTAAATTAGAGATTTGGAACAAATAGTAGGTTGTTGTAAAATTTGGTGTTTAAACCCTTTAATCTTGTAGTTATGTGATTTAAGTTTGTTGTACGGGTTTATTTTGGTATATACTTGTTGTAGTTATGATGTTGGTTGATGATGAGGAAGGGAGTATAAGAATGAGGAGTTTAGGTTTTGGATTTAAGCTTGTAAAAGAAGAGAGAATCGTGGGTCTGCTAGGCACAGTCGACCGCGGTTCCAGAATCGGTCGACCGGTCCCTCAAGTGAAAGCCTACTACTTTCGTATATAAGTACAAAATCAAAGCGCGGTCGATCGTGGTCCTAGTACTGGTCGACTTGGCCTTCCAAAATGAGCTTTTTTCATTCCTTTCTAGGTAAAACCCATGAGGCACGGTCGACCGTGGTCCCATGATCGGTCGACTGGTCCCCTATTTTTCACCCTTAAATGCTTAGTTTCTTCTAGATTCTTTCTTTTAAGATAGGGAATTAGGAACCTTATTGAATAAAGTTAAACTAGAGTATTAGAGTCTAGTAGAAAGGTATCTAAAAACCTAAGTTATAAATGAGAGTTGATACTTATATGGGAATTAATTTAGTGACTAATTTAGAAGTAGATAAATGATTCTTTTATAAAACGAGTCAGTTTAGGTCTAAAGGGAAATAGAGTGAATTAATGTGAGCTTCTATAATTGGGTTGTACTGATATTATACCTTATGGGTTGAGAAATGAATGTTAATTCATAGAGATTTGCATTGGAGATGATTAAACATTAAGGTTTATAATGATGATATTAATCACGTATGGATCCAGATAAAATGTAATGTATATTTTAAAATGAGATCAAATTGTGAATGATAAAATTGTATATACACACATCTCTAAATGCTATCATGGGGGAAGTTACGCACATGAGGTAAAGTCCCCTGGCTAGTGAATGCAGGGTGAATATAGTCCTCGGCCATAGGACCGATTGTTATATATATTGTGTGATTGTTGTTCCATGTGAGGTAATTCCGGGTGTGGTTATGACTCACTATCGAAGGTATATGGCCGCTTCCCGACGTTATGCGATGTAGGATGCCCAGATTGCCTTATGTGATAGGCCCTAGAAGATGATAGCTATATAGGGGCGCGTTCAGTGGGGAAACTTGGAAGGACGGTCTTAGAATCGTTATATGTTGAGAAATATAACTATTCAAAATAAAGTGGAACTTATATTGATGGTAAAGCACTTTGTGAAATAATTTGCATTGAATATGTTTCCTAAAGAGAAAAGGAACTGTGAAGTTAAATAGTGTACAACTGAAATGGAATCTGATTAAGTAAGAATTATTTATATTCTCATGCATAAATGAATATTGATCATTGTTATTGATATTGATATTGTGTTAGGTTATGCTTTTAGATTGAGAAATTAGATTCTTTATCATTACTTATGGTGAACGAAACAAGCTTATTCATGATGATTAGATTGTCCATAACTGTCATGCATTTTATTCACATGGTGATCATATCAAATCGGGCCCTGAACCATTTATATCTATTTGTTTTGCATGAATCTATTATTCGCCCAGGTGATCCACCGCAAGGACGCCCATATTGACTTTCCTATTCCAGTGTCCTGGAGCTATAACACCTTGCGGATGTTATGGGATATTTGTCATAGACTCTTCCATCATTTTGTGTTCTAGTTATGTTTGGTTACACATTCGGGCGTGTTGCCCAAGTTTTATACTTGTTGTATATATGTGATATTTTACTTTAATACTCGTTGTAACCCTGTTATATATGGATGTCAACCGACAACTTATTCAGTTGTTTTATTGTATGGATGTTAACTGACTATCTATCTTTATTTGTATCCACCTTCTTTTCACTTGGACTACTTAAATGCTTTCTTTAACTTACTAAATAAATTTTTGACAATCCGTTTTCTAAAATAATGGGTGGTTATCTCGTATATTTATGATATTACTGTGACGCTAAGAATGGACCGTCCATGATTCCTGTAATTATTGGCGTATCGGTATGGCCACCTCTTACTTTAATAAGCTGGGTGTTACAGATGGTATTAGAGCATCAGGTTCTAGAGTCTTTAGGATCTATGCGAACTTGTCACGTTCTACCGTAGCATTCTTTGATATAGAACCTAAATGCTAGGAATGTTTTGTATTGTATGGTTCGATCTTCTACAATATAAATTGTTCTTAATAGTATTCTAATTTAGTTGTTTCTTTATCTTAGATGCCGCCTAAGAGAGGTCGTCCTGCGAGGAGAAATAAAGTTGTAGAAGATGATGTAGGTCCTCCACCGCCTCAGCAACGAGCTATTAATGCCACTGAGGTAGCTAATATCGTGGCCCAGGCGGTCAATGCGGCGATGACTGCCATGGTCCAGTAATTTCCCCAAGCCCTACAGCCGAGGGCTAAGGAGGTACAAGTCCCTACGGTACATTCTCCGTGGGAAAGAGTCAGGGAATCCTTTTTAAAGGGTCATCCCCCAGAATTTCAGGGCGGCTCCGACATGATAGTAGCTAACCAATGCAAAAAGGATATGCGACACCATCTTCGCTTGATAGATTACCGTGAGGAACGTAAGCAAATCCTTGCTACTTTGAAGCTAGTTGGAGAAACCTTGCATTGGTGGGAGTCGATGACCACGCCAGAGAAAAGAAATACTATGACTATCACTAACTTTTGGGTTTTATTTAACCGAAAGTATTTTCCTCCCGCAGTTCAAAGGTAGATGAGGACAAAGATTCAAGATGTAGTTCAAGGTGAACGTTCGGTGGCAGAATATGAGGAGGAATTCACTCGTTTGGCTAGATTTGTGCCGGATGAGGTAAATCCAGAGGAGAGGAGAATATCAAAGTTTATTGGGGGCTTACATTGGAGGATACGATAACATTTGCTGGGCAATCCAACTTTATAAACTTTCGGGTATGTGATGAATTCTATGTTGCTTCATTGCCAAGATCATCGGTTGCATGTACATCGAAGTAAGAAAATTTCAATTGTGGGGCAAGAAAGTAAGCCGAGAGGCAATGGTGCAGGAGGAGCAGCACTACCCTCGTCCTAATTGTCGGGAGGTAAGCAAAAGGAGAGGGACACCCAACAAGGGGATCTGTCCAAAAGAAAGCGTTTCAGAGGATTTAATTTTAGTGGCAGTAATTTCAGGTACGGTCAAGGTGCCCAACAACAGCAACAGGCAGGTCGGGGTAACAACGTGGGTCGAGGCCAACTGGGCCAAGGCTTTGGGCAATTTTGGAATAATAGGGGTCATAATCAGGATAATATGGTGGGTCATTATTTTCAATGTGGGGAGCCGGGTCATTATAGGAAGGCGTGTCCACAGTTGATTGGGGGACAGTTTCCTAGAGTTCCACAGCATTAATAGGCACAACTACCACCACTAGTGCCTAATCCAGTCGCCCCTCCACAACAGGGATAACTACAGTATGGGCATGTTTACCACATATAGGATGCTATGCTTCCTCCAACCCCTCCAGCACCGCCAACTATCGAGGGTACATTTCCCATTCATGGGCATATGGGTCGTGTATTATTTTATACGAGTGAGACACACTCGTTATTTCTAGAAGTTTTGCTCAGTCTACGGAGTTAATTAAATCTACAGAAAGTACTTTAACTAGTGTCGAATCTTCTATGGGCGATGGTTCACTTACTTTCTTTGTTTGTAAACAAGTAGAAATAAATCTTGGTAATTTGTGTTTTGAGGCCGATTTGCTCATCCTTGATATGGTTGGATATGATGTAATCCTAGGTATGGATT
This sequence comes from Sambucus nigra, assembly GCA_949130495.1. Classification (NCBI taxonomy): domain Eukaryota; kingdom Viridiplantae; phylum Streptophyta; class Magnoliopsida; order Dipsacales; family Adoxaceae; genus Sambucus; species Sambucus nigra. Next base: position 332,992,399 of record OX422216.1, read on the forward strand.
GGCTAGTGAAGTACCATAAGATAGTAAATTGTTATGGGAAGAGTATAGTTTTTGTCATTCCGGGGCAAGAGATGTTTTTAGTACCTATGCCTCATTCTGAGGGAGGTTCTAGCACTTATTTTTATTGTATTACAGAGGAGACTTCTCGGGATGTAGTCATTTCCTTAGATTCAATTCCGGTTGTTAGAGACTTCGAAGATGTTTTTTAAGAAATATCGAGTTTACCTCCAAGTAGGGAGATTGAGTTCATGATTTATTTAGCACCGAGAACGCGACTGATTGCTAGATCTTCGTACCGTATAGCTCCTGTTGAGATGAGGGAGTTAAGAGATCGGATTCAGAAGCTATTAAAATAGGGATTTATTAGTCGTAGTATGTCACCGTGGGGAGCTCCTGTATTGGTTGTGAAGAAGAGATATGGTTCTCTTCGGTTGTGTGTTGATTATCGAGGGTTGAACAAAGTTACCATCAGGAACAAATACCCACTGCCTCGGATTGATGATTTGTTTAATCAACTTAGGGGAGTGTCGTACTTCTCTAAACTAGATTTGAGGACTGGGTATCACCAACTGCGGATAGGAGAACAGGATGTGTCCAAAACTGCGTTCCTGACTAGATATGGGTCTTATGAATTTTTGGTTATGCCTTTTGGGCTAACCAATGCTCCTGCAGTGTTTATGGACCTTATGAATAGAGTGTTTTGAGACTTCCTGGACAAGTTTGTTATCGTGTTTATTGATGACATCCTAGTGTATTCTCAAACGGAGTCCGATCATGCTAAGCATTTACGGTTGGTCCTGTAGACGTTGAGGGATCATCAATTGTATGCTAAGTTTGAGATGTGTGGTTTTTGTCTACATGAAGTACAGTTTTTGGGCCACATTATTACCATTGAGGGTATTTCGATAGACCCAAGTAAAGTTGTTGCGGTGAGGGAATGGGGTCAGCCCACGATACCTACTGAGATTTGCAGTTTTTTGGGTTTGGCCGGCTATTATCGCAGATTTATAAAGGGTTTTTCTAAGATTGCTAGACCTATGATAAATTGGACTCGGAAGGGGGTGAGGTTTATTTGGGATGATTCTTTTCAGCTAACTTTTGATTAGTTGAATGATAAGTTGACTTCTGCTCTAGTGCTTGCGTTACCGAGGTCGGGACTGGAATATTTAGTCTTTACAGATGCATCGCTATAAGGGTTGGAAAGTGTGCTATAATAAGAGCACTGGGATATTTCTTATGCTTCTCGTAAGCTAAAGCCCCATGAGAAGAATTATCATGTTCATGATTTGGAACTTGCGGCAGTGGTTTTTGCCTTAAAGATTTGGAGACATTACCTACTGGGGGGATAAATTTAGTATTTTTATGGACCACAAATCGTTGCAATATTTATTTTCACTGAACGATTTGAATAAGCGGCATGGTCAGTGGTTAGAGTTTGTAAAGGTATACCAATCTGATATTCATTATCACCATGGTAAGTCTAATGTAGTGGCAAATGCGTTGAGTTGGAAACCCGAGGGGGAGTTAGCCACGGTATGGAAGGCTAAATGGAAGGAGCTCAGCCAAGAGGATGTTGTTGCTAGGGCAAGTATGTCGGTGTTGACCGTTACGCCTACTATAGTGGCAAGGGTTGTGGAATCTCAAGGAAGGGACAAAAGTTGTCAGGACCGCATACACCAATTGTTAATCGAGGGAGAGGAATCCTACTCTATAAGCTCTGAGGGTGGGCTACGTTTCCACGGGAGACTTGTTGTCCTGGGCGAAGGGGATTTAAGACGAGCAATAATGACAGAATCTCATGGGTCCAATTTACAGTACATCCTGGTGGGGATAAAATGTACCAATATATGCACGGTCAATATTGGTGGGAAGGTATGAAACGAGACATTTATAAAATTATTTCCCAATGTACCACTTGTCAACTGGTGAAGGTAGATCATCAATGACCGATGGGATTGTTACAACCCTTGAAATACCGGTATGGAATTGGGAAAGCATCTCGATGGATTTTATCATGGGGTTGCCAATGTCAAAAAGAGGTCATCATTCCATTTGGGTTATCGTCAATCGCTTTTCTAAGTCGGTACATTTCTTACCGATACGTACAGATTGCAATACTGCTCGTTATGCTCGACTATTTATTGCGGAGATTGTTAGACTCAATGGGGTTCTCATTAATATAGTCTCCGATCGAGACAAAAAATTTATTTCCCATTTTTGGCAAAGTTTCCAAGAAGCGATGGGAACTGAGTTGAAGTTGAGCACCTCCTATCACCCTTAAACAGATGGGCAGACAGAAAGAGTCAACCAAATGTTAGAGGATATGCTCAGAATGTGTGTGCTTGATTTCAAAGGAGGTTGGGAACATACCTTCCCTTGGTCGAATTTGCTTATAATAATTCATACCAATTCACTATTGGAATGGCACCCTATGAAGCATTGTATGGACGACCATGTAGATCACCTACTTATTGGTTGGAAGTAGGGTATAATAAGTTTCTTGGACCTGAAATGATCCACAATACTTCTTCGAAGACTGAACTTATTCGCAATCGCATTCGAATATCTCAAGATCATCAAAAGAGTTATGCCGATGCTAATTGAAGGCATGTGGATTTAGAGGTTGGAGATCAAGTTTTGGTGCGAGTATTGCCAATGAAAGGTATAAAGAGATTTGGGAAGAAAGGAAAGCTTGCGTCGCATTATGTAGGCCCTTTTTCCTATTATTGCTAAAGTAGGCCCAGTCACTTATCAACTTGACTTACCAGATCACTTACAACAAATTCATGATGTGTTTCATGTTTCATCCTTGAAAAATTACAAGAGGTGTGAAGGAGTTCACTGGCACATTCCATTGGATGATATCGAATTACAGCATGATATTTCATACGAGGAACAACCAGTTGCAATCTTAAATCACGGGGAGCGTAGGTTAAGATCTCGAGTGGTGCCTTCAGAACGGGCCCGATGGGGGTATCACAATGCCGAGGAATTAACGTGGGAACGTGAGGATGTTATGCCAAAAAAGTATCCACACCTTCTTTTGCAAGGTACGCTTGAATTTTGAGGGCAAAATTCCCTTATAAGGGGAGAGTGTAATAACCCTTACTTTTGAGTATTTGATTTTATGTTAAATTGCCATGAGAGGTAATTATATAAAATATTGGATAATGGAGTAAATATTATTTTAAGTGAGTTAAAAGATAATATTTACTAGATTTTTTTCATATTTACTGTTATGTGAATGTAAATAGCATTATGTTACGATTCATGGTGTTGTTGTGCTTTAAACGGTAATTATGGTTTAAATGAAGTTTGAACTTGAAATGATTTATATTATTCTGGATGCCAATTTAGAGGGCGTGGTTAGTCCCGAAATAGTCGAGATAGTCAAAATAAGTGCCATATTGTATTTTTGGGTTCAGGCCATTTTTAACAGGTTATGACTTAATTATGTAGTTACGAGTCATTTTAATGGTGTATTAACATTTTAAACATGGTAATTCATGCTTAGGGCACGATTTAAGTCTTTCAACCCTTATATCCCTCTTATATGTTCCTAAACCTAGAGAGAAAGAGAGAGACAGAGAATTGGGGGGGGGGGGGGGGGGAAGAAGGGAAAGAATAAGAAAAGGAAGAGAATTGAGGATTGAAGCTTGGATTTGTTGCTACCGGAAGAAAATCTGAGATTACAAGCTTAAGGCAAGTTTCTTACTTGCTAGTATATGCTTTAATGTGAATATTTTGTTGTGATAGTCGTGTAAATTGGAGATTTGGAATAAATAGTAGGTTTTGGTAAATTTTAGTGTTTAAACCCTTGAATCTTGTAGTTATGTGATTTAAGTTGGTTATATGGGTTTATTTTGGTATATACTTGTTGTAGTTATGATGTTGGTTGATGAAAAGGAAGGGAGTATAATAATGAGGAGTTTAGGTTTTGGATTTAACCTTGTAGAAGAAGACAGAATCATGGGTATGCTAGGTGTAATCGACTGCGATCCCAGGACCGGTCGATCGGTCCCTGAGGTGAAAGACTACTGCTTTCGTATATAAGTATAAAATCAAAGCGCGGTCGACCACGATTCCAGGACCAGTCAATTGGGCCTTCCAAAATGAGCTTTCTTCATTCCTTTCTAGACAAACCCTTGAGGCAAGGTCGACCGGTCCCCTGTTTTTCACCCTTAAATGCTTAGTTTCTTCTTGCTTATTTCTTTTAAGATAGGGACTTATTAAGCTTCTTGAAGGAAGTAAAACTAGAGTATTAGAGTCTAGTAGAAAGGTATCTAATAACCTATGTTAGAAACGAGAGTTGGTACTTAGATGGGAATTAATTTAGTAATTAATTTAGACGTAGATAAATGATTGTTTTATAAAATGAGTTAGTTTAGGTCTAAAGGGAAATAGAGTTAATTAACGTGGGCTTCTATAATTGGGTTGTAGTGATATTATATTTTATGGGTTGAGAAATGAATGTTAATTCATACAGATTTGTATTGGAGATGATTAAACATTGAGGTTTATAATGATGATATTAATCACATATGGCTCCGAATAAAATGTAATGTATATTTTAAAATGAGATCAAATTGTGAATGATAAAATTGTATATACACACCTCTATAAATGCTATCATAGGGGAAGTTATGTTAATGAGGTGAAGTCCTTTGGATAGTGAATACAGGGTGAATATAGTCCTCGGCCATAGGACCGGTTGTTATATATATATATATATATATATATTGTGTGCTTATTGTTCGAAGTGAAGAAATTTTGGGTGTGGTTATGACTCATTGTCGAACGTATATGTACGCTTCCCGACGTTATGCGATGTAAGAAGCCCAGCTTGTCTTGTGTGATAGGCCCTAGAAGTTGATAGCTATTTAGGGGTGCGTCCAGTGGGGAAACTCGGATGGACGGTCTTAGAATCTTTATATGTTGAGAAATATAACTATTCAAAATAAAGTGGAACTTATATTGATGGCAAAGCACTTTGTGAAATAATTTTCATTGAATATGTTTCCTAAAGAGAAAAGGAATTGTGAAGTTAAATAGTGTACAACTGAAATGGAATCCAATTAAGTAAGAATTATTTATATTCTGATAAATAAATGAATATTGATCATTGTTATTGATATTGCGTTAGGTTATGCTTTTAGATTGAGAAATTAGATTCTTTATCATTACTTATGGTGAACGAAACATGCTTATTCATGATGATTAGATTGTCCATAACTGTCATGCATTTTATTCATATGGTGATCATATGAAACCGACCCCTGTCCCGTTTATATCTCTTTGTTTTGCATGAATCTATTATTTTCCCAGGTGCTCCGCAGTAAGGACGCCCGTATTGACTTTCCTATTCCAGTGTCGTAGAGCTATAACACCTTGAGGATGTTATGGGATATTTGACATAGACGCTTCCATCGTTTTGTATTCTAGTTATGTTCGGTTACACATTCGATCGTGTTTCCCATGTTTTGTACTTGTTTTATATATGTGATATTTTACTTTAATATTCGGTGTAACCTTGTTGTATATGGCTGTCAACTGACAGCTTATTCGGTTGTTTTGTTGTATGGATGTTAAATGACTATCTATCTTTATTTGTATCCACCTTCTTTTCACTTGGACTATTTAAATGCTTTCTTTAACTTACTAAATAAATTTTTGATAATCTGTTTTCTAAAATAATGGGTGGTTATCTCGTATATTTATGATATTACCGTGATGCTAAGAATGGACCATCTATGATTCCTGTAATTATTGGAGTATAAGTTTAGCCACCTCTTATTTTAATAAGCGGGGTGTCATAATTATTTTCCATAAGAAATTTTAGAGATCCCTTGTGCTTTGGTTTGAAGCGCATATTATCAGATTTTTTTTGTTATAACTCTCCATGTGTTTGCACATATTCCTGATGTCCAAAATTTAGTTTGAAAACCAACTCTTTGGAAGCCCTAATTTTGAAATCCTTTAATGATCTTCCAATATCCCTAGTGCTAAACTAACACTCTTATTTTTTAATGCAAAAAGTTCAATTACATCATCACATTTGTTTTATAAATTCGTGGTGATTTCTTTTCTAACAGTCTTTGCCAAAATAGGTTATTTATAAAAAGCTTGTGTGACAGGGCCTATTAAGACTAAATTGCAACGAGTTTAGCAACATGTTGTGAAACTTGGGCAAAATCGGTGACACTTTTGACCATTTGTCTCATACACCATTGAATTTTATCACCAACCTAATATTGGTATAAATCATGAATGAGAAATAATTGTTATGTCATTTAAATAATTTTCTTTCTAGCCATGGAGAATGATGAAATGGAACTTTCGTCCCCCCAGGCATGCCAAAAATATGTTTGGTTTTTTTCATTAGTTTGATAACTAAAGTTAATTAGGATTACGAGCATTGCAGACAACATTTGTAGTCTTTTTAACTAAGATTGCAGACAACATTTGTGTTCTGTCCGATGCCTCAATTAAGACGATTTATGCTTCCCTTAGGGAAGACCTTAAAGTGAGTGCTAAGTTGTAGTCATTAACGATGACAGAAATAGTAAATTACATGAATTGAAAGGAAATTACATCTTTGTAAATAAGAAAAAAGAAAATGAATTTAAAGTAAAGATCTGTAAGAAAGTAAATTATGAGTAAAGTAAGATTTGGGGGAAAGTAAACAATAACAAATGTAAAGGCAAGAAAATTTAAATAATCTTTGAAAGAAAATATTACAGCAACCTTACAATCTACTTGAAAAATTGAAAGAAGAACTGTAAATAAAGAAAAAAAGAATGAACAAGAGGAACCTAGGTACTTCTTGAGGCTCTGGAAGTCTTATTCAGCCTTAGGAGTCCATTCAAAGTTCATCTTTAGTATTTTAAAGAAAGGAAAGAACTTGTGAGTGGCCTTTGAGATAAAACAGTTAAGAGAAATAAGTTTTCCAACTAGGCTTTGGACTTCTTTAACTGTTCTCCATGTCTTGGTTATCTTGAACATTTTCTAGATTGGCCTTTATACTTCATATAGTGGCCATAAACCCGAGAAACTTGCATACAAAAACCCCAAAATAACATTTCTTTGGGTTTAGTTTCATATGGTTCCTTTTAAGGATGGAAAAGGTATCATTGAAGTTATGCAAAAGGTCTTGAGCCTCCAGTCTCTTTACTAACATGTCATCAACATAAACCTCCATGGTTTTTCCATTGAAGTTCACTACACTCTGATAGGTTGTGCATGCATTTTGTACTCTGAAAGTTATAACTTTCTAACAATAGGTACCTTTATTTGTAATGGATGATACCTTTTCTTCATCGAAAATTTCCATCCTAATCTGGTTGTACCCAGAATAAGCATCCATAAATGAGAGGATCTCATGACCTGATGTTGAGTCCATTAAAGCATCAATACGGGGTATACGATTAAAATCCTTAGGGAATGCATTGTTGAGGTCGGTGAAGTCAATGCACATTTTCCACTTTTTGTTATCTTTGGTCGGAAGTACCACATCATAGAACCATTATAGGTATTTCATCTCTCTAATAAAGTTAGTTGCCTAGAGCTTATTAACCTCCTCTAAAATAACATTATTCCTCTATAGGTCAAAGAACATACTCTTTTGGCAAATAGACATGTGGTTTGGGTCCACACTGAGGTGGTGGACTATAACCTCAGAGTATACTCCAACCATATATGAATGGGTCCATGTAAAGATATATATTTTTAACTTAGTAACATTATGATATCCTATCTAAGGGAGGGCTCTGTCCAACCCCAATCGACACTTCCATAATGGGATATTCTACATCAATGTACATAGTGATTAAAGACTCTATTGTTCACCTATTTGATCATTTTCCTCATCTTATCGATCTACGGTATCTACATTCATCAACTTTATGCCTATGCTCTTTATTAGGAGATTAGATATCTCTAGTGGGAGTGTCAAGACCTCTATTGACCCTTCTGATCCCCCTTGTGAACTTTATGGAACCTTATACATGATTTAAGAGGCCTCTAGCAAGTTCTTCTATTTCAGGGAAGCATTATACCACTCTCTAGATTTATTATTATCTCCAAACACTTCCTCCTTTCTCACGGCGGTAGGAAATCTCATCACCACCCTTCGTGTTGAGATGACAACATCAAAGTCATTGAAAGATGGACTGCCCGACATCATATTATAACCTGAGGAGATGTCCACCACAATGCACTTGTTCCAAATAATTGAGTAGTAATCTTTAGAACAAATGGTGAGGAGGAAAGTAACATACCCCAAGGAATAGGTTTATCCCTCGTTGAACTCGATCAAAGGAGTGGTAATAGATTACATGTTCTTAGGGCAAGGCCCGTAGCTTAGAAGGCATCCTAGAATAGGATATCAATTAAGCTTTCTATGTCAATTAAAACTCTCTTCATGTTGGAATTACCCATAATCACTGTGATAACAAAAGGGTCATCATGAGGCAAGTGCACTATCCTAGGGACTATTTATAGAATAACCATCATCAGAATCCCTTTAAGTCCTAAGATAGATGGGAAACATGTTAACCGACATTCCCTCATGTTGGATGCTTTTGAGGAGGGCTTTCTTGGTTGTGTAAGAGAGTCCACCCTCGAAAAAGACTCGAAAGATATGTTACCTTTTTGTTTTTGAAGGAACATTGTCTTTGTTTTTGTTATTATTATTATTATTGTTATTGTTAACCTTTGCTTATATCTTTGGCTATAAATTATTTCAGGTATTACCTTTTAATCACCCCTTATATGGCTTACTTAAGCTTTAAGCAGTCGCCGAAGTTGTGGCCATGGTCCATGTGGAACCTATAAGACTTAGATTTATCCATTCATTCATCTACATCCCTTAAGTGCTTGGGTCGAGGTAGGAGATCCTAGACTTATCCTTATTCAAAGACCTCTTATATAGTGGTTGTCAGAGGGGCGAAGTGCTTGAATTCTAGAGCTCGGTCCCTTTTACCTCTGTATTTGTTATTATTGGCCTTAACTGGCTCAGGGGATTCCTCAAGGAGAGAGAAGAAATATTTCCTCTTTCCTTGCTAAGGGGTGGCGTTGGTATTCCTCATTTAGATTGTCGTCTTTAGCATTAATATACTTTTGAGCTCTCTCGAGTAGCTCAGTCATGAATTTTAGTCATTTTTTATTAAAATACCTCATCAAGTCTTCCGAAGTGAGTCCTGATGTAACAACCCGCGTAATTTTGAGCTATTTTAATTAATTTTTGGAAAATGGAGGAAAATAAAGTTTTTGATAAAATTATTTTTATTGCTCAAATATGTTGAATATTATTTTTAAAGGCGAGAATTTCAAACGATTTCGAAAACGGAGTTAAAACGGATTTTAAAATGATTTTTAACTTTTGGAGTTGTTTTGACTTCCAACTCCTCATTTATTTGCCTTATTTAAAGTAGTCTTTTGGATTCCAACTCTTCATTTCTTTACATTATAAAAGGAGTCATGGGAAAGCCTTCTAACATACTTTTGGCAGCAAATATATTTTATATTCCTCTTCTTTTTATATACACATTGGCCCTTGAGATTTGTGAGTTCCAACCTTAGATTAGAGGTATTCTTGGGGCTATTTTGTTCGAGGTTCTTGGAGGAGCTTTTGTAGATATTTTGTGTTGATCTTGAGGATGTGATCGTTGGTTTCTTATCGTGTTTTGAGGTATGGATTTTTACACAATATGCTCCTTAAATCTCGCGAGTGTCATTATCTTTGAATTCTTGTTTAATTGAACTCATATTTGAATTGATAAATTCATTGAAATCTGGAAAATAATTGTTGAAATTATTTTGATTCATGTGGTATCATTATATTGTTGATGAGCATGTTGTCATGAGATTTTAATATGGCACGGATGTTGGGCACCCGCCAAAATTCTTGTTTCCCGGGCTATGGCTTGATAAAGCATATACGGATGTGGTGAGGCCTGGTGACCCGGTTAAAGTGTTGTTGAGAAATTATATTGATAAATGCTTTGAGATTTGCATTTTGATTTGAATATCCGTACTCGTGTTGTTTCGCTTTATTCAATGCTAATTCATATTTGTTGAGCATCTTTCCTGTCGTATTGTGTACTTCCCCATATTTTCTTTTAGTGGGAGGTTCGCGTGGATTTGGGCGCTATGGATTATTAGGATGATTTTAGCGTGGATTATTTTGGGAAGAATATTTTTTTGAAGATTTTTATCATTTCATTGGTGTATAGAGCATTTTTATTCGAGTTAGATAGTTGTAATTTTAATTCGGGAGATGTTGTATTTGAATTTGAAGAATTGAGATTAGTGGATTTATATGATTGTGTGATTTAGATGATCTATACCTTGTCACTTGTGGATTTGGATTTATTTTATCGCATTAGCGCTCCGTTCGCTCTCCCCGGATGGGCGGGGTGTTACAAATGGTATCAGAGCTTAGGTATACGGAAACCCTCGGGGCTTGAGTTTTGGGTTCATTCCGTGGTTAGCAATTTTTTGAGATAGAAAATTTTAGGTGATATTCGTGATAGGTTTTGAGATTAGAGGTGAAGAATTTATTTTTGGGAGACATGATTTATTTTTGGAGTTGGTGTAGTGGCCTGATTTTGAGAGTTAGGCATTCGGTGAATTTCGAGGGCGAAATTCCATTGTTAGTGGGGAAGTGTAACAACTCGCGTAATTTTGTGCTATTTTAATTAATTTTTCGAAAATGGAGGAAAATAAAGTTTTGGATAAAATTATTTTTATTGCTCAAATATGTTGAATATTATTTTTAAAGGCGAGAATTTCAAACGATTTCGAAAACGGAGTTAAAACGGATTTTAAAATGATTTTTAACTCTTGGAGTTGTTTTGACTTCCAACTCTTCATTTATTTGCCTTATTTAAAGTAGTCTTTTGGATTCCAACTCTTCATTTCTTTGCATTATAAAAGGAGTCATGGGAAAGCCTTTTAACATACTTTTGGCACAAATTTTGGCAGCAAATATATTTTATATTCCTCTTCTTTTTATATACACATTGGCCCTTGAGATTTGTGAGTTCCAACCTTATATTAGAGGTATTCTTGGGGCTATTTTGTTGGAGGTTCTTGGAGGAGCTTTTGTAGATATTTTGTGTTGATCTTGAGGATGTGATCGTTGGTTTCTCATCGTGTTTTGAGGTATGGATTTTTACACAATATGCTCCTTAAATCTCGCGAGTGTCATTATCTTTGAATTCTTGTTTAATTGAACTCGTATTTGAATTGATAAATTCATTGAAATCTGGAAAATAATTGTTGAAATTATTTTGATTCATGTGGTATCATTATATTGTTGATTAGCATGTTGTCATGAGATTTTAATATGGCACGGATGTTGGGCACCCTCCAAAATTCCTGTTTCCCGGGCTATGGCTTGATAAAGCATATACGGATGTGGTGAAGCCTGGTGACCCGGTTAAAGTGTTGTTGAGAAATTATATTGATAAATGCTTTGAGATTTGCATTTTGATTTGAATATTCGTACTCGTGTTGTTACGCTTTATTCAATGCTAATTCATATTTGTTGAGCATCTTTCCTGTCGTATTGTGTACTTCTCCATATTTTCTTTTAGTGGCAGGTTCGCGTGGATTTGGGCGCTATGGATTATTGGGATGGTTTTAGCGTGGATTATTTTAGGAAGAATATTTTTTTGCAGATTTCTATTATTTCATTGGTGTATAGAGCATTTTTATTCGAGTTTGATAACTGTAATTTTAATTCGGGAGATGTTGTTGTATTTGAATTTGAAGAATTGAGATTAGTGGATTTATATGATTGTGGGATTTAGATGATCTATACCTTGTCACTTGTGGATTTGGATTTATTTTATCGCATTAGCGCTCCGTTCTCTCTCCCCGGGTGGGTGGGGTGTTACACCTGAGATGAAAGTCGCCACATATATGATGGAATTCAGATCATCAACATAGAGAGCCTCTTGGTTGAATCTATTGGAATACTTTTTTAGTACTTTATTGGTCTTTTATCTAAAGTGGAGGAGGGAGGTAGCAGGCTTCCTTATCTTCTAAGCCCCTATAAAATGACTAACTAAATATCTTATCAGCTCAATAAAGCTATTAATGGTAATGTAAGACCATATTTTATAAGTCATATTTACATTAGTATATGTCGTATACCGCTACGAACCGCGAAGACTTACTGAATTTCAGTCATGCGTCAAGATGGATCTGAATATCAAAGTTCTTCAACATTTAAGCCTTCACGAGATTAATTTTCATAAGGTTGTGTTTCAGTACCTTTTCATTTAACTTAGAGAGTTGGGATATTTTTTATAAAATACTTTCTAAGTGATGGATCAGAGTTTTTTGTAAAAAGTATTTTTTTAAAGTTTTGTTGCGGAGTATTTTCTCGCAAAATAAAAAATTAATTTTTAATTATTTTTGTTTGAGCGACCGAGGAGCTCGTTCGAGTGATAGCCTTATCTCGTACGGAGCTCGTTCGAGCGACGCATCACCGTTCAAGCGACCTGCCTATTTCATTCGAGTGATGCGTCACCTTAACGTTTTTATAAATAACGTGTTAAAGAACTTCGTTTTGGTTCAGAAGACCTGTGAGTTTTGTTCTACGAAAATTGTTTTGGCAGAAACGTTTGTCCTCTCACTTTTGAGAGTTTTAGCTTTGTCTTCAATTCACAAATCATCCAAATATTTAGGTGAATTTTTTTGGAACCCAAGAACACAACTTTGTGAAGTTTCTCTTGTAGAGAAGATCTTTATTGCTTATCTTAGTGCCAATAGAGGGAGGTACTGGGCTAACCGACTTCTTTTCAATAGGTAGTGCTCATCGGTATTCCTAGGTTGACTGAACTACGATTCATGTGGAGTTGTTTCAAAATTCCATTTTTGATTTAGGTTGTGATCTATGTGGGTTTTCTGAGGTTAATCCATTGCAGATTTCACTTGTAATCATTGTGACTAATATTTGTGAAATAATGATTTTACCCGAAAGGGGTTTTTTCCTGAAATCTTTGTGTCAGCACTTATTTATGTTGGTTTGATTTATCAACACGTAGTTACATGTTTTAGGGCTGAATAAAGTTGGATGAAGAATTGACACGATTAAATAAGGTTGACTTGGAAATTTTTGAGTTCGTTAAAATCAGTATCACACACACATTCTCAAGTCCTTAGTTTGAGCTTAGCAAACTAGAACCTAGTCTTTCCTCTCAAAGTAGCAGGAAAGGCTCTGAACAAGACCTTATCTAGGAGGAACATGAGTGATTTGTAAGTCTTCAGATGGTCAATAGGATCCTTAGTCCCATCAAATGTTTTAATAGTAGGCATCTTCCACTTTAGGGGAACTATATAATGTTTAGCATCATTAGATAATGGAAATAACATCATTCAGAGAGCTAAATTGATGGTGTTGGGAGTTTGCATCTTGTAATTCTTGATGAAATTCCCCAACTAGTCGTGCATCTTCTGGATCTCATTGTCCTAGGTGTTGGCCACCCTAGAACCACCATGAGATTGATCTTGAGGGAGTGGAAGACTATCTTTGATAGGGATGTGTGTGACCAATCATTGGGGGCCCTAGGAATACCTTTTAAATCCCTTTTCCCTCCAACTTGGGCTCTTACATTCCCAGTTCCCCTACGCTCAGAATTAATGGTCCCTCTACCAAAGGTGGTAAAGGAAGTCATCAAAGATGTCAGCCAGTTTTTCTTGAATCTCCTTTTGTCGAGCTTCAAAATCTTTGAAAGAGCTGGCCAAGATGATGTTGGTCGGCATCTTGACAAGAGTAAGATACCTATCGGGATGAAATAGAACTTATTATTCATACAAATGATGCCAAACTTGTGGATATAGAAATCGCGAGTCACCTACAACCCAACAGGTGCTCCCCTCATGACCTCAGACTCATTGAGGGGATATCTATCAAAGTGTGAGATAAGAGTTTAAAGTGGTTTGTACCACAATTTGGGATCCTACGTTCACCTTCATTAGGTGTTATAATTTTTCTTATATTATAAAAGAGTTATTACATTCTAAAGGGACTCTTGGGCTTTCACTAAGAGAGTCTGAGGTTCTTGCGGTCTTTGTAACTAATATAAAGGACCTTAAGAAGTAGTTCATAGACTTCTTTAAGGGTTCTTGCGTATTGATTTAAAGCTCAACAAGGAATACAATAAGTTTGATAGAAGGAACAAGTCCAAATTGTGATTATATGCTCACAACGGCGGGTTGATAGCGTGTAGAAGAAGGAGGGAACTTTTAATAGATACAATTATTTGTTCTATTTAAGTGTCATGGTTTTTTCACATGTCCTAGACCATTCTCCATATCCCCTTACATTGGCCTCATCTAGGAGAGAGTTATTGTCATAACATGGCTATAGTGTCTCTAAAGTCTGATGGCATCAGTTGGAGAGTGGAGTGGTCTCCAAAGGTTTTGCTTGTAGAGTAAGGTAGTTATTAGGTGAATCTAATGCAGATGGGAGTCATCAATGCAAGAGGAGTTGAGTGGTGAGGCTTGGTGGAAAAATTTTATGCTTTACATCTACCCGCCAGACGAGTTACATAATCCTAACTAGACGTTTAGGAGGTTTGGAACCATAAATGATTATCCAAAGGATATCTTGGATGCAATTTGTAATGATATGCCTCTGTGTTGAGGGTAAACTAACCTCTTAATATTGTTTCTATTCAGACTGAGGTGTGCTTTGAATGTCAGACATGGCGGGGTGCTGGTGGCGAGGTCTCTTAGCTTGGTTACAAAGACATGCTGGAATGAACCATCATTCTATGAGATTTAGAAGGTAAATGAGTCATGTGGTGCTTCCATGGTCCTTTATTAAAGGCATCAAAGGTTTTATGGACATAGAAGTGATCTTAAAGTGGTCTAGGGCTTCCCTTATGACCCCAGTCCTTCTTCAATGGAAGTTGGGTGGCCTAAAAACTCTTGGAATGCTAGGGGTTAGATATGGTATCATCATTTTTCATAATATGGACCGCAACAGAGGGTTAGTACATGAATACATAATTGGCATGGAAATGATGCAGGGGTTTTGAAATATTTTGAGGCAATATATCCTATAATGATAAGGATACTCCATGAGTTTTTTTTAGGACGTAAATAGATGGAAATTTAATAAGGTGTCATATATTTTCATTTTACATCAATGTGTAAGGATGTGTAATATTGTTTGATATGGGAGACATATTAGTTGCAAACTCTGTTGTGATTCAAGTTTTTCTAAGTTATAAGCACATGTGAGGTTTAAATTGTGGAGATTTTCAGTTTCCGGTGAGGATTGATTTTGAAACTGTATTTTTTAATTATCTCAGGTAGTTGGCATGTGCAGAAGATATATTTTCAAAAAGGTGGTTAGGATGACATATATGGAAATAGATAGATTGTATGCGTGTAATGTATTAGTGTTGGAGAAGTCTCAAACAATGTCATTTGGAATGTAAAAATCCTATCTTTAGAATGAGATTTGGTAAAGATATTAATGAGGTTTTTTGTGGTATAAGTAAACTAAAGCTCACATCCCATTTTTGTACATTATCTCATAAGAAGTGGTGTTTGATGTTAACATGTTTGGTTCGATAATGTTGCATCAGTTTTTTGTTATGTACATCTACTTGAATATCTTGGTGGATTCATTTCTTTCTACGAGTGTTTGTTCCTCGTGCAAGTTCTTTATTGATCCTACATAAAGATATTTTTTTGTTTTCATACTTGATTGTAATCCTAGATTTTGAAGGTAATATTAGTTAGTTTCATCAAATTTGATATGTATGAATTCTTGGATGACATGGGGTTTTTGTGATAAAGGTTTGACTAATTGTGAGTACACCAAATATATTCCTTCATTGGATTCAGGATCATGTTTGGAAAAAAATCCTGACCATTTTGAGTATAAATTTTCTTCCCAATTTTTTTAAATACCTAGTGTTTTGTTGTCTTTACTTCTCGAAATTTCATAAGGGCTATCACTTTTTGGATTTTCATGTTTCATGAAGTGTTCAAATATTGTGTTCAAAACGTATTTTAAAATTATGAGGGATTCATCATATTCATATACTAGGTGAGGATGCCACAACTTATAAGAATGATCAATAACATATCATGATGTTTTGTAAAATCATATACAAGTGTTCTAATATCAAAGTATAACTCAAGCACTCAAGTATTTAGGTGTGTAGGTGATTTAGTGGAGAGTACAGGATATGGTGAGATAGTCATTCAATGTAATTGAACTAAGGTGATGTAAGGGTCATTTGGGTTTCAACATTCCTAAGGTTTTTATTTCCAACATCATTTCTTTTTCAAACCTTTCATAAGTTGCAAAGAAAGTTTTATGTTGTGTGTCTTTCTGAAGTTTTCGAGTTTCTTATGTTTCTCCACTTTCGTTTCATAGGATGCACAAATAGTGTAGATAATTTTGGATCATATTTATTTTGTTTTGGAGAAATCATGTGGGAATAATTTGGTATATCAATTTCTTCATTGTTTTTCCAATACGTGTGGGGATAGTGTGAAAACTTGTCATAAATTCATTTGTTGTGATGAGATCAAGTGTGTGCATTTTACAATCATAGGTATCTTGAGAATTTTTTGTGAAAATCATATCCATTTAATGAGAATGATTATAACTTTAGAATGTATTAAGATTTTACGTGAAACCAAGGTTGTGCATATTCATTAAAGTTCTACTGTGGGGATGTTTCTTGTGTACAAGGGTGTCAGTGTAAGAATTCATCTTTTATTTTAAGTGTGTGCTCCTTTTTCAAGCTTCGTAAGTTTTCATGGTTTGTTCGGGACAATAAATCCTTTCCACAAATTTCATATTCCTTGTTTATTCATAGAAGGCATATTATCAATCTTTTATTTTTCATGTATATATCATAACTCTTTATGGTAAGGAAGGCTTAAAACGTCTTTCCAAATCCATTTTTCAAGAATGGATTTTCTATAATTTAAAAAAATTTCTATTTTTCCATGGAGTTTTCAAAATAAATTTCTTTTCAAAGACAAGAATTTTCATCTATTTTTCAACAACTAATTATTTCGTCGAATCTTTTTCAATATTCTTTAAAAATATAGTCTTACCACGTGTATCACATTTTCCACACTCTTTTTCAAATATGTGTAGTCTACCTATGTCAATTTTTAAGTTGTTGTATATTCACCATTTTCACACTATTGTATTTGCAAATCATGTGATTATAAGTTGAGATGTGATGAATCCTTTCATGATAAATTAGATCAAACGTGTTTGAATTTTACATATATTCTTGCATAATGGAGGTTTATAGTGTTTGTGCGCTTTATGTGTTTTAGTTTTAATTGCAAGGGAGAATAACTAAGGTTTAAGGGTATATATATTACCATTCGAATATTATTTTAGACTCTTAGAACATTGTCAAGATTTTTATGTCTCATAATCATTTCTCTTATTTCTTTTTCATCATGTGTGTCTCTTCACCATACATTCTAATTTTCTCCACTCTAATTTCTTTCATGCTTTACTTGTGCATCTTCAAAATACCAATAAACATAAGGTCTTTTCAGCAATCTTTGAGTACCAATAAAACATGACAAACAAGCATTTCTTTTGGGTACCCTTTGAGTTTTGGGTCATTGTTTGTTAGTGAAGGAGTAAGATGATCTCATCTAATTATACTCATGGTTTTTCCTTTTCCTTATTTTCCAAACATCAAACATATGATTATTGTTTTTCCACGATATATGCAATTATCATTATATGAACAAGGTTCACAATCAATGTATTCATGATCTTTCTTAAAAAATTAATCTTTCTAACTATAGTACGGCATCACATTTTTCAACATATTTTTTTAGCAAAAAATGTAATCGATATCATTCTTGATGTTTTGGGTTTTTGTGATATTCATTTTAGGTTTCTCTACTTTCTTTTCCAAAAATCAATTTTCCATTTCTTTACCAATATTCATCTTCAATTTTAAAACATGTATTTTATTAATGTATCCTAGCCCTTCTTAACCGAAATGAAATTTTTATTGCTTAAGAAGTAGGTTTAAATTGTTTCTACTTGATTCGAATTTATTTAGGGTTTGTTTCAAACATTTAACTTCTTCCTTTTAATTTGACATTTTTAAGTTATGTCCCATTATCATTTGATGCTAAATTCTCATTTCTTCTTTTAATCTTTCATTTTAGATTTTATAATTTATGTTTTTATTTTATTGAGTCTTCATTTCAAATGTAAAGATCTCTACTTTTCTTTTCTAAGGCGATTTATTTATTAAGAAACTTTTTATATCCACACATGGATTTATCACATTTTTTTAGTGATTTCAATGAAATTATTGAATCCCTTTTAGTGAAGCTATTGAAACCTAATGATTTGGAGAATAAGATTCTAGCTCATAAGCTCTCAATTCTTGTTGTGAGCATCACGACATTTCCATTTCCTATTCGGATCATACATTTGATGATTCCTCCACTATTTCTCCTTATTTTTCATTTTTATATTTTGTTCATTTTATGTACTCAACATCACTTATTTTGGTGGAACTTCATTCAAGAACTCTTTTTAAACAAAATTCTAAATATCATTGGCTTCCGTGCATTGTGCTTCTTTTCCTGCAACAATATTATATAGAGAAGACCATAGAATTATCATGGTTTCATTATTTAATTAAAGAATTTTTTTAAGTGTTAGTCTATCTTGTAAAGATGATTTAATATCAGTAATAATTTTCCAGACATAGTAATCCATGGATTGAATAATCTAAGAGCTTTTGGTTTTCCATGTTTTGAAGTCTTTCTTTTCAAAAATGGGTATATCATATATTCCGAAAAAAATTCTGGAATACGTGCCGTTTATTTTTATCTTTATATCCAAAATATAATTTTCAATATAATTATCTATAATCTAGGCTTTGATACAAATTATTGGCCCGTAAATAGACCAAATACGAGGGGTAAATTTGGTATATGGTAATGAAAAATTTCAAACTTTCTTAACTTTGTATAAAGATTGATTGTGATATAATAAATCAAATTAAGAGTTAAAAATTAATCAACAATAAGCTTATGTAGTTATGAGAGGGAGGGAGGGAGGGAGAGAGAGAGAGAGAGAGAGAGAGAGAGAGAGAGAGAGAGAGAGAGAGAGAGAGAGAGAAACTTTTCAAACCGAGGTTTTAATGTCGTTCAACCGCTGCTTTCATCCACACTTAAGATAGTATCTAAGAACTTCACTACCTCTAGTTCACTTGAGGTGGAACCAACATCCTTATAAGGAAGAACACCTTGCAAAATGCAACCAACAAGATGCTAAACTCGCCCTTCCCAAAAGGTACCCACTCAAGAGCCTAAGGTCTTTAAAGTCCTTAACTCCCCGTAACAATTAAACAATCGTCTGAGAAAATACAAGGAAGGTAATTGTGAGTAACAATATTGAGATCCGTAACCAAAACATTAAGAAAATAGCTTTACTAAAAACAATGGTAAAATGGATTTACTTTCTCTCTCTAGAAAAATAAACAAATAAGAATCAGAAGTATAATGCTTAAATTGGTTTAATATTAAAGCTTTATCACATGTGTGTATTGGATTTATAACTTTTTTAAAAAGTGATTGATGATGATGATTGAAAGACAAATGATTTTTTTAGGAATTCTTGGCCTAAATGGAGTTTTTTTAGTTAAAATGGTTTAGGTCTTGATTTCTCTCTCTTAGAGACTTTGGGATATTGATACTATCTTGGATTGAAACCTTACTCAGTGGGATTATCGTTAGATGATTTTGTGTTAAATAAAGGATCCCTATGTATCCTTTTATAGGCTTCAAATGAGCAACTAGCCATTGGAGGGTAACAAGGTAATTATGGATTCACTTGAAATTAAAATCTTAAAACTAGTCGTTATTGAAATTGGAGTTTTCAAATACTTTTAATAGACCAAAACTTTCTTTTATTTGACTAAACTAAAATTCATCTTGAGATGACCTATTTTAATGACGTCTAAGAAAATGTTTAGTCGACTAAACTGGGGCTTTCAGTCGACTAAACGTACTTTTAATCGCCTAAAGCTTCCTTGTTTAACGAACTTAAAAATTGTGTATGGGTTGCATCCTTTGGGTAGTTTTAGGATGGTTTTGGGTATATCTAGAGAAGTAAGTTTTGAATATATACAAGATCAAACATGTTTCTAGGGAAGTAGGATTTAAAATTATCAAGATCTTGTTTGGTTGATTATTTTGTGCGATGTGATGATGAGCTTGCTTGTGTCACTAGTTGATGTTGAACTTCTCTTAATACTTGAGAGATGAATTTTATACGGCCTAATGGATACTCTAAATCTTCATTCCATTACTTGGGATCTTCATTGTATTACTTGGGTATATTTGGATGGTTGAATTATGGTATGTTCCTTATAACATATCTCATAATGCATTGAGTGCTTGATTTATTCTCCATATATTAGGAATAAGATAGTGAAATGTGATCATAATTTTTTTTTTGTTATCATACAAAATCCTTTTGGTTGAAATACAATTGGTTTCACAGAATTATGTTTATTCTCATTATTATAAGAAAGGTCACACTAAAGATTTTTGTTACAAATTAATGAAATTTCAACATTTTAAAATGGTTTTTCATCAGTCCCAAACCCAAATTACCATATTAAAACCTTACAATTATGATCATTATAATAAAGTTGGTTATTTGAGGAAATTTTTCTTTTTACTCGAACCAAACCTACCTTTGAACCTTAGTAAGAATGGTAAGAATATTTTGCGAAATAACAAGGGTCGAGAAGTTTATAATTATAGAAAATTTTCACCTAAACCCATTTAACGTAAAAATTTGGTTTAAAGGAGTCAACACATTTTGATCAAGTGGGTAAAAAAAAGAGGGGCAAAGAAAAGAAAAATATGCATAATGCCTATTTAAACCCGAGGCTCATCTTGTGAGTCATGTATGGGTTAGTAATGACATTTCGAAAGGAATCAAAGTTAGTACTAAAAGGATTATAAAATTGAATCCCTCAGAGGTTGTTTTTCTTTTGGTCATAGCCTTCTCTATCATCCCACTTCATATATCCTATCTTAGTATATGTACCTTTATTTCCTATGTGGTCTTATATTTCATATGTATCATTAGATATAATCATATATGATTGTTTGTCTTCTTGATTTGATCTAGGTTTATATCTTAAATGAATTAACAAGATTGGATATGAGAGTATTTTATTTATTTTTTGATTAATATTTGTAGGTTCATCACATCTAGTTAATCATTTTTTGATCCATGCGTGTTTTTTTCTTAGACATATTAAAAGTATTTTCAATTTACCTTAGACTTATAATCTTTTATTATGATTATTATCCCTGGATTTTGCTTAGTCTTGTACTTTGGATTTACACGCTCACTTAACCTTAACCTTGTATTTCTCTAGATTGATTATCTTAGGACTTCATTGGTTATTTACATGGTAATTAGATCATGTTGGAACATGTCTAGGATTATTTGCTTCAGGTATATCTTTTGACCCTATATCATTCTCCTTTTGGTTTTACATATCTTTTATTGAAAAATGTGAATTTTTTTTGTACAATAACGTTTATGCCTATTTAGATTATATACTCCAAGACATATTTTCGTATATCCAAATGTCTTTTCTAATCATTTCTTTCCATTTGTTTAGGAATATTACATGTGCTTCATGATATTAATTTGATTTTCTTTTAAGTCTTATAAACTTTGAGAATATTTATTCTTCAAGAATACACTGGCATATCTTGTTGCACTTTACACCGCTCTACATATTGAGTTTATGTCATTTCATGAGGAAGGCCGTAAATTTTAAATCTTCAACAAAATGTTCAAGGTTTCATTAGACTCATGAAAGCCTGTCTAATACATATATGTGTATGTGAGGATTTCTGTTCAATATTTTGGAGAAATTGAAAATCTTGTGATATATCTTAAAAATCATGAGTGATGATGAGGTTAGGGCTAAACTTTAATTATAGGATGTTAACTTTGAAAATTAGAAATATTGTCCCATATTTATGATTAAGTCAAAGCCGCCACAATTAAACATTTGAACATACCAATGTTTACAAATATTTTCTTATATCTAAAATTAGCCAACACCAAAGATATGAGTCAAAAGGCCTTAACCAATTACAAATTGAGTGGAAAAATGGTAGTTAAAAATGATCCTAAATTAGGTGTCATAGATTTCACTTTAGTCGAAGCTTTGTGGTATTTGTTTTATGATTCATTATCACAACTCAACTTGATCTTGCACCTTTCTCCCAATGGTGTTCATTTTATTATTTGTTTAGGAAAATCGAGATATAATCTTATGTTCTGGTTAAATCTTTCATCATGTCATTAGCCTTTTGATAAACACATAAAAGTGTCTAATTTATACCTCGAATATGTACATTTTAATCGCTCAATCTCAATAAAATTTGCTTGATGTTGGTATTTATCTATATCGTAGGTCAATATGAAGTCGCGACATCAAATTGTGCTAATTCGGCGCAATTGCGACAAAGTAGCAGTTAAATGCGCTAAACGAAGAATTCAAAGAGATTATAAAGTTCGAGACAACTTTTGAGCCTACCCCAGACCGAGCCTAGTCCCGTAATTCTAACCTACCCCAGACCGAGCCCAGTGCCGTAACGCTAGTCTATACCAGACCGAGCCTTAACCTACCCCAACGCTGATGTTTGTTGAGTTTGCACTTTTACTAATTTTTAGATTTTTATTCGTTTTTATTTTTTAGAATTTATTTTAGATTTATATATGATTTTTAGGATTTATTTGCTATTTTTATTATTTCTTTTTAATTAGTGTAATTTTTTTTTAGTTTTTAGTGTTTTTATCTTTATTTCACTTTAGATTTTATTAGGACTAGTTTTTTTAGGAAGTTATTTTTAGTTTTAGTTTGTAATTTTATTTTTTTTAGGATATGTTTTTATAGAAATTTATTTTTAGTTTTATTAGATTTTATTTTTTTAGGACTTTAGTTTTTAGATTTTTAATTTTTATTCCTTTTTATTTTATTTAGAGTCTTTTTAGTTTAATAGGCTTATTATTTTTATTTTTATTTTCTTTTAGTTTGATTTTTATTTATCTATGCGTTCGGATTTTGTTTTGTTTAGTTTAGTTATTTTTATTTTTAGATGGTTTCATTTTTGGTACAAATTAAACACACATACACATTAAATCCACTCATACCTTATTACACTATAACCCCCCACAATCTCATCACCCCCATATCAAATCTTATATTTTCCTCACCCATTACACATGCACTCGCTCATATGCATTACCAAAATACCCTTATTCCCATTCTCCTTAACTCATCAAAACAACATGCACTTACCCTTCTAATATTACCCCTTGCCTCAATCCACCTATAGATTGAAGACTTGTGCCATTTGAGAGGGAATCTCCAATTTAGTTTTTAAACTTTGTGTGATAAATTTCTCTCCACTCCTCTATAAAGAGTATTTGTATTTTTAGCAAATATCTCAATATAAAGGTGTGAGGTGAAATTTATCTCTTTGATGAATTCTACTCCACCCCTCTATGATGAGTTTTTGCATTTTTATCAACTATCGCAGAATAGAGTGATGTGGTTGAATTCATCCGTTGGAAAGTAAATTCTAATCCATTCATTTATGGTGAGTATTTGTATTTTTAGAAAATATCTCAACATAAATTGATGATGTAGAATTTATTTCCTTGGATGATTGTAATGTACAATTTTATAATTTGAGGATTTTCATTTTTAGCAATTCTCTCTTATTATTTAAGAGTCCATTATAATTCCATCCATTTTATATATTGTAATTATGTTTTATTTATTTATTTTGTGGTTTTTGTTTTTGAATCAATAAATACATTAGTGGTGGATTGTAATTGAGAGAATTTTGGTGGATAATTGAAGAGTTACTCCAATTCAAATACAAATGGGTTTGATCTATTCCTCTTTAATTTCTCTTGATTTAATCCTCACATTCTCTTATTGTTCACTTTTATTTTTGGATGATGACTATTGAGCGCTAGTCTCCCATTCATGGGATGAATTTTGAAACCCTCATGAGTCCAATTAGTTAGTTTACTTATTAGCACAATTTTATTTATTTCATTTTTTTAAAATTAGCTTTTATATCTTAGTTAGTACCTTAAAAATTAGTAGAGTTAGTTAATTAATAATCCCTTGAAAAATCCATAAATAAATAGAAAAAATAAAAAATAAAAAATCATAAAAAATAATAATATGAAAATTAATTTACACATGTCTTAACTTATTTTTTGTTTCATTCTCAGAGTTGGATTGATACTTCCTGACTTACCCATATGCATATGTTGAGTTTATTTGTAGGTTCAAGGGAATTTTGATGGAAAAAGAATCGTACAACGACAAAAAAAAAAAAAAAATAGAGAAGCAATATTTTTTTTTATCTATCACCTTTTATGGATGATATTTTCTTGGACATAGTACTTGAATTTTAGTAAGTGTGATAATTTTCCTATATTTTTACTTGTAAAAAATGAGTATTGGTGTTGTTCTATTATTGCATAAATGTTGATTATTCCATGCAAAACCCTTTATTTGAAATAAGTTTCTAGAAGGTCAATTTGTATCATTTTCTTTGCATCGTATTCTCTTTCCCCATGTAGTATATCTTGTAAATTTCTTAACAAGATTTTTATTGAAAATGCATTATTGGGGATGTCATTTTTGTTTAGTGATAATTATTTTGGTACATACTTGCCCTTATATAGTCTTAATTGTCATTATACTTTATGTTGCTTATTCATATTCTTACAGTATGTTGTGTTGACAATAACTTTGATATTGATACAAAATTGACATATATGTTAATATCATAGTTCTTGAATTAGGATAAAAGAGATACATTATCCAAATGTATTTGATATTGACTTATTTGATAGGATGATAGATTAAAATGTTTTTAGTACATCTTATATCTTTTATAGTTTATATTCATGATATTACCTATGCTTCACCATTAGATTTTGTGTAGACATGTTTCATACATACTTATCATGTCACATATTTAGGTTTATAAAAATTGTTTTTACGTGTTTTGAGTTTTAGGATTGGTCTATAAACAGGTTTTCAGCAATATTTTGAATATCCTATGCCTACAACTCATTTGTGATTTGCCTTGTGTTTAATAGACTATGAGTATTCCCTCAGAAAATCTTAATAATAGTTTCTATATACATAGCTTGTTATGTCATTATTGATCTATTGCATGTTTATATCTTATATCATATTATTCGTATTTCATATTACTTTATGCTCTTATTATTCTCACTTAGCTTGTCATTCATATCTTAAAACTTATTTTCTCTAATCATGTCATATAACTATATTCCTTATGTATGTATTATTGTATTTCTTGGTCACATCATATTTCCTAAGAAATGAGAAATTTGCATCAATGGAGAGAAGACTTGACTAAGGAATAATTAATAAGTGACAAAATAAGTTAGCTATGATAAAGGAAGAGCGAAAATTTATGTTCTTAGATCATGCTAGATGTTAATCATATTAGGATGAGTTTAGAAAAAAAGATACACAGATTACTAGAATTTTGGTAATATATATATATATATTTGACCATATTTTTCAGTGATTTATCTTTGATATCTTATATATATTCATATCATATGATAACATCTTGGCTTAAATTCCATTTCAATTACTAAAAATGATATATTAATTTCAATCCTTAGATTATCTTTAATTAATACACTTCTCTAAAAACCTAATCATTAGGTTCATAATGATGTTAGTTCTTGATTACATTTTCTATTCCTTTGTCAATTCCATGACAAAAAGGGGGAGAATGATACTGCTTCCTATGAATTGAATAATGACGTAAAATTTCATTCCTATGAGTAATATTTCCTTGGAGATAATATTTTTTGGCGAGACACTTACTTGAGGAGGAAATTTTTTCCTAAGGGGGATATATGATGGTCAAGAGAAACTATCATTATGTGATATTATGACATTGTTTATATGGGAATGCAATGATAATAGAGTATTTATGGAATAAATTTTATACATTACATCTTATTGAGATGTTAAC
Organism: Sambucus nigra; assembly: GCA_949130495.1. NCBI lineage: Eukaryota > Viridiplantae > Streptophyta > Magnoliopsida > Dipsacales > Adoxaceae > Sambucus > Sambucus nigra. The sequence goes on from OX422216.1 coordinate 333,018,529, forward strand.
TAAACTTGGTATATGTTCCTTAGTAAATAGATGAATTATACTTACATTGATAATATATTGTATTCTTTTAATTAATTGGGTTCTCTTATCAATTCTTGTTCATTGGTATCTTTATGTCTTTGTTAGTGTTTGACAGGAAAATAGGTTACAAGAGTTACAAATAGTTACGGCGTGCCTATCATTGTATGCATTGGTTGGGCGAGTCGTGTTGTATGTGATATATTTGATTCGTTTATTTATAGTAGTTTGTTTTATTTGTTTTCTCACATAATAGACAAGGGGGTGTAGGAGAACAAGTATGATCAAAAGCCCCATGAGATTAGATTGTTTTATACCATTCTAAAACACATTTCAGTCATAGTCTAAGTTGTCCGGGAATCCTTCATCTTCAATAGTACAAGACAAGAATTCATCATCATCATCTGAAATAACTACATCATGTCATACTTCACGACATCGCGCCTTATGATAAAGGTAAAGTAGTTAAAATGACTTTGTTTAACCACCCTTGTTTTAACTTAACATGAATTGGATTTTCTTTAATTGGAAAAATATGTCAAAACTTGCGTGTCAGTTGGTTTGGACAATTTGAAAAAATACACTATGCAATATACTTTCCTTATACAAAAACTATATTAATAAAAAATTCATCATCATGTGTGTATTTTAAGTATGAGTCTTTTGAGAAAATTATATCAAACTCTATGATAGAAAATACTTCTTTTAAAACTCTAGACAAAGCTCCGGTGTGACCCACTGCAGATTTGCTCTAGCGAAGTGTTTCGTCATAACAATTAAGGCTCTTCGCTAGTGATTTTGTCCAAGTCCAAAATCACAGTCTTCTTGTGTGACCTGAATTCGCCCAAGTTTGGTAAAGTGACACATTTCCACCCTGCAGTGACGCTCCAACAACAACTTCAGATATGGTGCAAAAAGGCAATCTATCTTAAATATTTCATTATAAAACATGAAGATTATCTTTTTCATCCATATCTTTTTTTGTGTTCAAGAAGCAACCTATTTTTATGTGGATAAGAATGACTTGGAAGGTTTGAGAGCTTATGCCCAAGAATTTCAAATGCTTATTTAATTAATTTTCTTCTCCATAATAAAATAACATTGAAAAATATTTAGAAAGGTTTTCATTATTTTTCTCAAGCTAATAAATCTTTTTTTTCTTAAGAGAAAAAACCTTCTTTGTATATATTGGGTATCCATTATTATCATTCTAGTTTAAAGTTATTTAAAGTTTGATAACTTTTTATTAAACTCCAATTATTATCGAGGTCTTTTAAATAGTTTTCCCTAAATTATTCTATAAAAAAAATGACTACTCACTGGCACAATTGCTTAAGGAGCTCAAGTCTTTGGATAATATAAATAGGCAAAAGGGTGTAATTCAGGTTGCTGAGAAAGGCCATTCCTCTTCTGTCCCTCAAGGTACAAAAAATAAGAAGGGAAAGGCACATGCACAACATAAAGTTGTAAAAACGAACTTTTGGCTCTGAGGAGCATGTAAGAAGGCGAAAGGAAGTTATTATATCTACAAACAGGAAGGAAACTGGAATAAAATTTCGTCTTCTTCTTATCCAAGAAGGATATAAATGGTAAATTCTTCTATATCATTAAGACATGTTTGTGGTGCAATCTGCCAGTACCTGGTGCGTAATTCAGGAGCCACTAAAAATGTTTACAATTCGTGTAGGGGGTCCAGGTAACTAGGGAGCTCAGTGATGGATAAATATTTCTATTCATGGACGATCATCACAGGGCAACAATAATAGAAATAGGAAATTAATTTTAAATTTTGGTGAACATAATAAGTTAGTATTAGTAGATTATTTTTACGTTCCTAGCATTAGAAGGAATTTGATTTTGGTTTCTAAGATTATGATGAATGAATACCTGGTTTATTTTAATAAATGAATTTTTATCAAAAATGGAAAATCTCTTTTATATTCTAGTACATTCGAAAATGATCTTTATATTTTAAGAAATGTATCACCACTCCTTCATAATACTTATTTGAGTAACTTAAATGAAAATAACCTAAAGAGAAAGGAAACTTCTAAGTTAAACCAAACACATATTTGGAACTTATTGTCATGTGACTACAATCTAAAAATTATATGAAGACGGGTTTCAATTGGGAAATTGAGTTCATTGGAAGTGGAGGTACTTCCAGTTTGTGAATCTTTCTTAGAGGGTAAAATGACCAAGAGGCCATTTACGGATAAGGAGTACAAAGCCACATATGTATTGGAATTGGTTCATTAGGATTTGCGTGAACCTGTGACTATCCGGGATAGAGGTGGTTATAAGTATTTTATAACTTTCATTGATGATTACTTGAATTATGGATATGTTTACCTTATGCAAAACAAATGTGAAGCCTTTGATAAGTTCAAACTCTACAAGGCTGAGGTGGAGCATAGGCATGATAAACTAATCCATACTTTATGATCTGATCCTGGAGGGGAATACCTCTTGGGAAGTATGTAATACCCCGTGACTTTGGGACTGAGAAATTAAATTTTTGGGAGAAATAAAATTTATTTAAATTGGAAAATTTTAAAATTTGGTAATTGAGGTCCAAAAATTGAGGATGTTATAAAGTGTTTCGGATATGAATTCTGAGTGTGCTATTGATTCCAGATAGGTAGAGATAGTCGAAATGACTATCCTTAGGTTTTATTTTGGTTTTGGAATATTTTTAAGTTAGTTTGACTCGAATTGGAGTAAAGGAGTCATTTAAAGTGTGTATTATTATTTAAAACTGGGACTTGTGTTTTATAGGTTTAAGAGGCTTACAAATTCAGCAAATCTCATTTAAGAGAAAGAGAGAAAACCCTAGAAAGAGAAAGAAAGAGAGAAAGATGAAGAAAGGAAGAGAAAGGGAGGAAAAAGCTTGGAAACTCTGGCCAAAACGCGATCTCGAGGACGATTCAACCACTACGATTTCAAGGCAAGTGTTTAATCTTGCTAAATATTTCATTTGTGTATTTCATTTCATAATTTGTGGATAAAAGAATTGGATTTTGGGTATTAATGTCAAAACCTAGTTTTGGGTATTTTATCTTGCATTTGATGTTTATGTATGGATTTGAGGTTGAATAATGAGTCGGGTTGATTTCTATTTGAGTTTTGATTTTAAAAACCTAATTGGGTCGAAGATAAATGGTTGAAAGTGGATAAATTTGGGTGTTTGGAGAGTTCGGGTTCATTAAAAAAAATGGAAAAAAGGCCAAGACACCTGGTATGGCCGGTCGACCGCGTCTCAAGGGAAAGGCCTACTGCATTCTAAGTAGGGCAATATTTAGACCCGCGGTCGATCGGGGTTCTAGGACTAGTCGACCGGTCCCCTGTTTTTAGCTCAATAATGGGATTTTCTTTTACCCCTTTTCTTTTGGGTTTTATTCTTACGGGCTTTCTTAATGAACTTACTATGGAGGGTTATGATAGTATATTAAGGGAATATGTGCCCTATGATGAATAGGGGCTTTTGGACCTATGTAAGAATTGGATTTTTGAGGGTAGGATGCCTTTTTTAGTAATAAAATGATTATGGGACTAAATTGATTGCCGGATTATCTTAATATGATAAGGGTGGGCTATCATTATATAGTTATAAAATGTAGAGATAGTCTCTTTGTGTTTATTTGTGTATTAATAACAACTATTTCGAGTTATAGTGGGGAATATCATTGAGGATGGAAGTTCTATTTAGATGTCATAAGTGAGTTTAGATATGATTTAAGGTTTAGGACTCTTTGGGAGAGGGGTGAGGGTATGGCGCGACATTGTAGGCTAATTTTTGTGCTGAATCCTTATAGCGATAGGATTCTATTTAAGATATGATTTGGAGACTAATGAGAGGTAGAGGTCGTGTATCCTTAGTGATGATAAACTCAAGGAATAAAATTGTAAACGTGGTAATGTTAAGGGTTCAGGAGAAATTGAATCGTAGTCAGAATTGAGAGCGATGAGATCATACTATCAACTAGAATAGGGTATGTTGTAAATCTCGTCGGGATAGTTGTCATATATCGGTGTGTGTTTAACAATGGGGATTCCAATAATGGATGGGATCATAGAATGAATTTTGGATTGAGCTTGAGGTTGGTAGACTATTAGTTATGTGCATACCAATAGTCAAAATTATTACTAGATATATCGATGTGCTTTCAGATATAAATGGGATGAGTAGTGATTGTTACATGCGTTAATATTTTGGGTTGATAACCCTAATGTTGGATGTATTGGAAGACTATTCATATCATAGGGGTACTGGATGAATATGCGTCAAGTGAGGGATCGTATTTTTATAAGGAATTAAGTCAATACGCTCAGAACGACGACTAGTATATTGATGATTATGTATGCTTATAGCCGAGTTTATTAATCTTATACATACGGACGAGAGATAGTGTGTATATATGTGTATATGTGGGTATATATATATATATATATATATATATATATATATATATATATCTGTGTGTGTGTGTGTAGATATGTATATATGTGTGTACATATGGCGTGAATACCTATACCGTGCGTGATAGTTTGATTATATGATGTGATCATATGGATGTATATATATATAGTGTGAATGATATATATATATTTATGGTGTGAAGCATACCCGACACGTGCTATCATGTGAAGTTGCACGATGAGGGTGAGCCCCTAGATTGAGGAGCAGGGTGTGGATATTCCCCAGGTCATAGTCGTCCATTATTATTTGTGTGATTTTATATTTTTGGTGGTGAGAAGTCTTGGGTATGACTCGTTCTCACTTGCCGGTTAGGAACTATGATCGCTTCCCATACGTTATGATTGATTTTGTCACCATGGCAGTGTGATAATAGTCCAATAGGTGGTGACCCCGGAAGAAAGTGAGTAATTCCTGGAAGATGATAGCATGGTGCAGTATTTTGGTAATCCTATAACCGTTTATGCTATGTGTATTGCGAAGTGTGCATTATGTGTGTTATGTATACGTGGTTATAGGAATGAATGATTGCATATATATATTTAGAGTAAATATATATTTATATATCCTATAGGTGAAGAGGATATGGAGTTTCTATGACGTACATCTTGGGTGATTTGGTGTACTAGTTTTTTTAGCTTCGAAAGATCGTACTTAGAGACAATTGTGGTATATGGACCCAAGAATTTCAATAGAGATTAATTTGTGTATTTAGAGATGGTGTTCTATATTTAGGTAGTTGTAGTAGTAGGATTTGTGTGGACATAATGGATCCTTACGATCAACATTGTCAAGGAGTAGTGTATCGGGGGGTTCCTTGTTTGGATTTCGCTTTGCGAGATGCCCCATGCATGAAACATAGTGCAATGTTGGGAGTGGAGAGAAGTTATGCTTTTAGTACTAGAATGTATGTTATTTAGAGAATAAACTCTTGTATTGAAGCTTAATGTTAATGGGTGACGTATTAAAACTGTAACTGGTTTAAATTAATAAATGGAATCACAAGAGCCTAGTAAGGCATATATGTGTGTGTGTATATATATATATATATATATTTAGGTGTGATATGAATGGAAAGGATTCTTGGGTTATTTTAGGATGGTAGGTCATGCGGGTATATACCGTGCGTTTGGTAACGTAAGTTGTCCTTAAATGGGTGGGGTAACTTAATTAAGGTTCCAGGACACGATTATGTGCGTGCTATAGGTGAGAGGTGAGTTTAGGGATTTTACGAGAGTGCGACTCCACTTTAATTATTAAATAGTTTCATTTGTATTTATTATGCACGATTAAAACACTTGCTAAACTGTTTTACACCTTGAGCTCTGACCCGTTTATATTTCTCTTCTCCTATATATATATACTAGCGAAATGCCCATGCCTGAAGGCACGGCGAAAATTTCGAAAGTACATAATCGTGAAGCGATGAAAATTTTCAAAATACGTAATTGTAAAACGACAAAGATATCTTTCCCCAACAAAACAAAACAAAAGTTTAATTTTAAAAAAATTGGTCATAATCTCCCTTGTTTATAGGACTATCTACCCTGTTTAATAAATAACAATTTGACAAACACCATTCAAGTAATCTAAATTCATCAAACAAAGTCACATATAAGATGAAATATATAATATTCATCAACTGAATTCTTAGTGTCTAAAAAAAAGTGTCAATGTTTTAAAAAAATTGGGCAGAATCTCCTTTGTGTATTGGATTATCCACCCTTACAAGGGATAACGACAAATCCAACAATATAAAAAAGCGCCCAAATTCATCCAACAAATTCTTCAACACAAATTACGCAAACCTATAATGTAATTATACACACAACTATGCATACTAAAAAAGATGAAGCATAGTTTGTTGCGTCCAACATTTTGAAATCCAATTACCAAAAAAGAAGTAACCCCCTTTTCGAGAAAAAAAACATGGAACAACGCGGCCACGCAGCACCTCCATCTCGGACTCGTGCCTCTTTTTTGTTCAACCCACGACCTCAATCCCTCTCCAACTGGAGTTGATCTACAAAGCAAAAATTTGATTGATAAGAATAAATAACTATAAATACAAAATAACTAAAAGTAATTTAAGGGAAAAATGGTTTTTTTACTCGGGTATCTCGCTAATATCTGAAATTGGACCTTAGTACTATCACACATAAGCCCCAAATCAGATTTGAAAACTAAGTCTTAACATGTCTTGAACAATTTCCGAGTACTTTCAAGCAAGTAAACAACCCTCGCAATGCTTATAACATGGGCATGAGATTTAATTTTTTTTATGAATTCAGCTTACCAACATTCACAACAACTCTTTTTTTCATCCTAAAGCATATTTATCTGATAAAACTATTCAAGATGTTCTGAATATTTATCAAGGACATTATTTGTAAGTTATTACCAATAACAACCACTATTCATAGCCATTATAAAACAACAAAATCGTGAAATTTAAGGTCTAAACCCTTAATGAAGTCTTTTTGGCCTTGCTTCTGAAATTAACTACAATTACATTCAATGATAAATGAAAACAAAAAATACAATTGTCACTAAGATTTGAAATAGTAGAATCAATACCAGTTATGCTATTGTTCAATTTTTATGTAGTATTTTCACTAATCTCAAAGGATTTAAAAAGTGAAAAGCATCCAAAACAACATATATGTAATTTAATATGGGTAGTAACCAAACCTGTACAGGGTCGGCCCATTAAAAAATAGTCTTATCATATCGTGCTGCATTTTTCCAAGTCAACCCAAACTCAATATCTTTAAGTTTTTGTATTTTGAGGAGGGGGAAGTAAAAATATAATTCATTTAAGGAAGGAATTTTTTAGGGGTGAGTTTTCTTGTATGAGTTCCTCATTTGCATAATCAAGCTCTTTCCTTTAGAAACCCTTCTACACAATTCTAGCTCAAATTATCCTACCAAATACAACACATACTGATGATGACATTTATAGTAATTTGATTTCATGATTTATATAAATATTAACGATGATGATGACATATTGATGATGACGATGACATATTGATGATGCAATTTATGTATGCACCTTAACCGTCGAGGTCTCAAATAAAAGTAACTAAACTAATAGTACCTGTTCAGCAGTATAGGCATGCCACTGCCAGGTTTCATATATGTATGCACCTTAAATCTGTCATTTCCCATAAAGTTCACTTAATTCTGGCAGCTGATCTGGCTGGCCAAGTCAGTCCCACCATCGATTGCTATAAGATATTGACCGGTTGTGTGTTTAACCAAATATGATCTCTCCTCCGTATATTTTTCTCTGATATCTTTCAATTCTAGTTGCCCACATACCACTTTGTTTTTGTCAATGATGTCGACCATTGTAGATTGCAAATGTGTAAGGATTAGACGTTTTGTACTTTAGGACTGCATAGCAGCCTCCCATTTGAAATGAAGGCAGCATTGAATGTCCATAAAGGTGTTAACGGGGCTATCATTTTCAATCCGACCTTCCTCATTATGAATGTCCATACTCTGCTTCTGAGTCATATTTATCAAACACCCTCATTATGAGTAGAAGATTCTTCATTATCAATATCATATGCGTATTCTATAATAGTAATAGTAAGGCGTTTAATACCTGGATGTTGCATGATAGACCTCACTTCAATCAGTTGCGCACCTATGCTCCATGGGGACCTTATACATTTGACATTTGACATTGTTTTGGATATAGCAACTTCAAATAATTAGTAAAGAAATTTTACACCAGATTTAGAAATTTAAGCAGAGTAGGTACCATCTTGTTCCAGCAAATCCTATAAAGAAGAAAATGTAAAGAAATAAAAAAACTCGTAGATAACGACCTTGATGAAGAAAACTAAAGGAAGTGAAATTGAACTTATTGATGATAAATCTCGTGCCACTTGGTTATATTTGTTAAAACCAAAAACTAAGGTTGCAATAAGTTTTAAGGATTTCATACTATGGTGCATATATATATGCTTGCATATATGTAGCTGCATAAATGCATATATATGCATATATGTAGATATATGTTGCATATATGTAGATATCTGCATATATGCTTGCTGCATATATGCATATATCTGCATATATGAAGACATATGTTGCATATATGCAGATATATGCTGCATATATGCAGATATTTGCATACACGCTTTGCCAAGATATATGCATATATGCTTTGTGAAAAACAGTCAGCTGCTCTTACTTTCAATTGAGATGTGTTATCTAATGCGTGGTACATGTGTGCCAATACAGCAGACCCTAATCATAATTGGCAGCAAGATGCATGTCGACTAAATAATTTAACCAACCACGCTTTGTTTTTGAGTTTTCATTAGGGAAATAAAATTATCACAATGCATAAATATCAGACAGCCTGAGCCATGTCCAACACGTCATGGTTTCTCCCTTGTACAACCTCAACCATGTCCTTTCTTCACCATATTCGAAACAACACAACCTGACAAAGATAAATTATCTCATTAGATCTGCTATTGTGCATCCCAATTTAAGTAGAATAATATAAAGAAAAACGACCAAAAACTTAGCCCTTGTAAAAAAAGCTAATTATGTAACAAAAGAATATAAGATTTAGCAATATTTTCAGCTATTGTTATGACTGTTGTCATTAGATCTTCAAGTATGTGTTACAACACCAACAAATAAAAAAAACGTTTGATCTTTAACTATCTCACATCTATTAATACTAAACATAGTAAAATGATGAGCTGAAGGACCTTCCCAGTCAGAGAAGATTTGATGAAACCGTCCTGTTTAGATTCGAATAATTTTAATGAAGAAGACGGGGAGAGAAACCCAACTGAAATAAGAAAAAAGGGAAGAAAAAAAATAAATCAACCAAAATCAACATTTAACCAAAATCAGATCTTTCAACAATACCCTTAATTTTTTATTCGGCTCAAAGACGACCTAACGATGGTGCGTTTTATACATGTCAGCATCGAACAAAGAACAATAAAAAGAAAGAATTACAAATGAAAACAAATAATGATAGAAAAGAGATGAACACCTTCAATCACGCTTTTTTACGTTCTCTCTCCCTGAAATGGAATATTTGCAGAGAAACATCAGGATTCACATTTCTCGATGACTCGTCGAACCACCGGTTTCTGATGACATGCCAGAAAATCCACTGGCACTTGGGGCTGGCACCTGCCCCTTCAACCCTTCCTCTCTGTATTGATCATAAACTGCTCGCTTCTATGAATCACTCAAAACCTGTGAAATAAATTGAATTAAAAAAAGTGAGGCTTTAGATTAAAAAAAGGGGATTTAAAAGATATAAATGGATTTGTACATCGTAGGCTTCAGAGATTTGTATGAATTTAGCTTCGGATTATTTCTTGAGGTCGTCGTCTTTGGCGTTACGGTCTACCTGGAAAAAATTAGTAATGAATTAAGAAACACCTTCAATGAATACACAACGGAGGAAAACCACACCACAACTATATTGAAAAAAATCCTTCTCATTAAAGTGGGGATTTAAAAAAAAGAATTACTTAAATATTACCAGTGATGAAAGATCTCACAAATTCATCCAAAATCATCGGGTGGAGTATTTGACAGTGAGGAGTTTTGTATAGAGAGGAAAGCTAGCATATGAACTAATACTTTGTATGTTTTGTTTTGATTGTATGAAGATCTTCTTTCCCTTAAACCTTTAAATGTTATGAATACTTTGTATGTAAAACCACTTATAATAAACATAAAAAATACCATTAGACTTTCAGATCCGCCATATGTCAAGCCATAGGAATCTAGCAAGAGTGAGAAACCTGCATCAAACAGCAGAAGATATTTATTAGATCTCAAATTAGGATAGAGAGAAAGTACAAAAATGGGGAAAAAATGAGAGATATTTTGTGGGTTTACAACTTTACACTCCCAAACTGTAAAAAAGATTCAGTTGACTCAGCCCAACCCGCTTCTCTCGAAGCCATTGCATCACCGATTACCGTGGCCTCCTCTGCCCACTTCAATACCGACAATTAGAAATCCAATGCTCCGATTGTGTTTGGAATCAAAAAATCACAAATGGTAATTTCGAAAAAAAAAAGTTACAAAACAAACCAATTATTTTGCCTTCACTTCTTCTTCTCGTTCTACAGCCGAAGTAAGATGAAGGCTCAGTATCAGATCTTCCGTATTTCTTGAATACCTTTTTTTGGCTTTGCTATACACAAATATAAACAACAAAAAACACATCAAAGCAACCTAGATTATGAATAAAGGTTATTATTTTAAAACAAAAAATGACACAATGAGGCTCTAGGTGTTACCTGCTGAGGAAAGATCTGCACATAAAACCTCCCCAAAGAAAATAGAGTTAAAAACACATCTGAGCAAAAAAAAAAAAAAAAACCCTAATCGAAAAATAAAAAAAAGTCCTAGTGAACAAAAATAAGTTTTTATTCCATCTTTATCAGCTAAAAATATTACCTTAAATGTCACAGAGCTTCGGAGGGGTTGTGCGGCAGTGCAGAGTGGAGGCGGTTGGTGGTTAGGGCAGTGCGTAGTAGATCCAACTAACGATTGTTGGTTGAGGAGAAAGTACGAAGGGGTTGGGGGCGGTCACCTTTGAGGGGGAGGGGGAGGGGGAGTTTTGTAGCAGGTGAGGTAGAGAGGGGGCAGTCGTGGGGAGAAGGGGCGGCGGACGGTGTCAGCTTTTAGGGTTTTTTGGGGGGAGGGTTTATGTTGAAAGGGAAGGAAGATAATGAGAGGGTTTGTGCAAGTCGGGGGTTGTATTTTTGGGTTGAGAGGCATTCTAATATTTGCCATGTCATAATCCTACATGGCATGTCATAATCCTACATGGCACAATCTAGGACCATTAGATTGAAATATGTGGATCAATCTCAATCATTGATTTTTTGGAACAGTAAAACACCCCCCTCTCATATAATATATATATATATATATAATAAGTTAGGGAAATTTTTGAATTGTCTACACATTTTAACGGTCAAGATGTGTGCCACCTCCTTACACATTTTTACACATTTTAATGACTTAGATCACATTCCATTCCTTTTTACAAATATACCCCTTAATTATTTTGTTTTCTACCTCTAAAACTTACCCTTCAATTCAAAATCTGGGGTAATTTAGTAACACTCTCCCTTTCTTCCAATAACACATTTTCAACCTATTCTCATATCTTTCGACAAACCCATCTGCAGACTCTTTTCATCAAACCACGACATCCCGCTCTCTCTCTCTTTGAATTACGAAACCACCATATCTCTCTCTCTTTATGTTTTACGAATGTTGGAACCCTATTCAAATCAACAAATCAAGTATACTACATCTGAGATTTACTTAGAGTTTTCTTTTTCAAATTTATTTTTATTTATGGTTTAAATCATCTGTTTTATGTTTTTTTGTAGATATCTTACCCTTGATTCACCATAACACGGTTCAAATAAGGTATACCCCTCTTTTTCCTTTTTAAATCGATGAGTTTACCAATTTTTTAGGGTTTTATGGTTCATAATTGGTATATTATATGTTTGTTAAAATGTAGTAGAGGTCATGGAGATATTAATGGGGTTTTACCCTCTTCAAATCAACAAATAAGGTATACATTATTTGGGGTTTATATAGGATTGCTTTTTGGAATTTGTTTTTATTTGTCTTTTAAATTATGTGTTTTATGTTTTTTTTGTAGATATCTTACCCTTGATTCACCACTACACAATTCAAATAAGGTATACCCCTCTTTTTCCTTTTTAAATCGATGAGTTTACCATTTTTTTAGGGTTTTATGGTTCATAATTGGTATATTATATGTTTGTTAAAATGTAGTAGAGGTCATGGAGATATTTATGGGGTTTTACCCTCTTCAAATCAGCAAATAAGGTATACTTTATTTGGGGTTTATATAGGATTGTATTTTCCTAACTTAGGGTTTTTTATGGTTTAAATCATGTGTTTTCAAATTTGGTAAACCATTTTTTCTTTTTTTAATCGGTGAGTTTTCCAAATGTTTGGGGTTATGGATTTTAATTTTATATGTTTATTGCAAACTTCCAAATGTTTGGGGGTCTGATAGTTTCGATTTTGGTCCATCACACCTCACAGATGGAAGTTTGTTTTGGTTTTTTTCCTCTTTTTGTTTTGGTTTTGTTCCACTCTTTGCTTGGTTAGATGATAATTCACATTTCACCCCAAAAAAGTGTGTACCCAAAGTGTTTGAAAATTGTCAAATTAGTTGGAGTTTTGTTCGTTGGGTATTGACTTTTTGTATTATTGTGTTAATTACAGTTATTTAGTGGTCAAGTACTTGTTTTTTCAAGTGCGATATGTAACATTTAAATTGAGATTGAGGTGTACCATAGAAGATTTGGTGGTGTCTAGATAACTAATTATAGTTATGAACATTCGTTGTCACTATCACGTTTTAGTCTCACGTAGTAGGTTTGACGAAAAAATTTATTCGCATCACGTGCGTTGTCACTATCACCCTGGACTATGATTTTGTTTTTATTGTTGGAGTCTTGAGTAAATGTACTATAAGGTACTCAGTCTTCTATCTATCATATTCTCATCACTTATATTCTTAGGTATACCTCTCAGTTTATGTATTTATTTGAAAATATACAATATATTGTTCCCTTTTTATTTCTCTGTTATTTATGGTGTTGATTGTGACATGCATTGGTGTGTTTTTGGGAAAAAGCATGTTCTCACATTTCTAGGAACCAAAATTGACAGTATACTTTTTTTAACGGCAACAAGGCAAAGCCAAAACTACAAAGAAACAAAATGAAGTAACTCCTCAAAGGGCAAACAGACCATGCTTTGGACAACAGCAGCAGGTCTGCAAATCCCTGGTCTATGACTATCCACATCCCTTAATATTTGGAAAACAGTGAAAGTGATGGGACACAAGGTTTGATTGAAGACAACATGATATCGTTATAAATGCTATCTTGCAAAGAATAGTTGCAGTACCTTCCACGGAAGAGGCACGATCTGCAACACTAAACAACCGTGCAAACATTGATAATTGGTCTGCCTCAATCCATTCGTGTCAAGTTCCACACTCCATAACAGTATACTCATATGGTCAAATTACATATATTTAAATGCTTTGTATTTTTCAGTATCTAAATTGATTATTTAGTATCCAAGGTAAAATTACATATTTAGTTTCATAAAATCGGAGGTTTCTCAATTGATTTGGTTTCGTTGTTTTCTTCTCCCACGTATATAATTTTGGTATGTTGCACGATCTGCAACACTAGACAACCTTTTCAAAGTTAAGAATTGGTATGCATCCATTCATTCAGGTCAAGCTCCACACTCCAACCAAATTAACACTATACCCGTATGGTCAAATTACATATATTTAACTGCTTTGACTTTTTCAATATCCAAATTGATTATTCAGTTTCCAAGGTGAAATTACATATTTAGATTCATGAAGTGGGAGGTTTCTCAATTGATTATTGCCTATTGCTTTTGTGTTTTCTTCTCCCACATATAAAATTTTAGTATGTCGATCACTCTTAAGAGGTAATTATATGCTTGAATAGTGTAATTATATTTTAAATAGCAGCTCTCAAGTAGTGTAATGATCAGAATTTGATTCATTATACAATAAGGCCTCCATCAAAAAATTATGTGCAGTATGAAAAGAAGAGAAATAAGAAGTAATATGGTCCCTTATATGTGAGTAGGATCAGTGATGAACGAATTTCCACTTTGTAGTCTATAGATCAATTTCTATTTAATATCGGGCAGGCTTTGAGAACATTTCCTGGCCTATTAATGATTGTTAGAAAAAACACTATGATTCCGGTCATGAATTGTAGAGTCATTGGGTATTCGCTTGAAACGATGGAATCGTTTTGTTTTATATTTTCCATGGTTTATCGCAGCACATGAAACGAGACTAATCAGATAGAAGTTTTCAGATAATTATCATTTTAGAGTACTTTAACATTGGTTTTTCATATTATCAAGTGATTTTTATCTGATTGACCTAAAATGCATATTTCCCCAGGTTGAACAATGTGGCTTACTACCTAGAACGACCATTTTGCCTCAATGTAGTGTGTAACAATTACAAATTTTTTGATAAATTCAAAGGAAGTTTTGTTCACACCCTTGAATCCCTCTTTTGTTACTTTCGTTCTTTTTATTTAAAAAAAAATTTGAATGGAATACTCTATTTTATGTATTCCGCATATTACATAAAAATCACATTTGCTGCATATTCCGCATTTTACATAAAAATCAGATATTCATTGTATTCCTCATTAAAAATAAATATCAGATGTTCTGTTAATCATTGTGTTATTCTGTAGGTTACTTGCTGGCATAACAGAAATATTAGATCTTCTGCTAATCGTTGAGTTTGACTAATTAATTTTGAAATTGATTTTCTTTTGGTAGGATGGCATTGTTCTATGTCATCTATTTATGGACAATGAGAGCCTGGACTAAAAATGAAAGATCACATGCTATATAAAAGATCACACGTTATCTGTTGAGGTGAGAATTGGAACCGAAATTTTAGTTTAGATAAACGATTTAAAAATGTTGCAAAATGCATCTTAAGGTGTGCCTTTTTTAAGAAAAAATGATTTAAGGCTCATTTGGTTCATCGTAATATGAAAAAATCTTATGAAGTATACTACATTTTCAATTTTGCTGATAAAAGTCTTAGTGTATGTTGCTGTAAATAGTAATTTACGGCTCTATCCACATTGGTATGCTTATTTTGTTGCCCGAGTTTCTAAGGTAACCCCCAATTCTCTATAATTTTGTATATATTTGAGGTTTTAGTTCTTAAGAGATTGTATAGAAGAAGGTTACGACAATATTAATGATCACTATATAAGAGATTTGAATCCCATTGAAATTGTAACAGTTTATAGCTTTCCAAATTAGCTAAAATATAAAAACAGACATATTAGAAATGAGGAACTAAAAATAAGAAAGTATACTGAACTATTTCATCATATGAAGTTCAACATCTACATCTTGAACAAAATCTTTATGTTCAACTTTCGAATTTTAGCATCAATGGGCACTACATTATGAAGAACTTCTAGGTGAATATTGACATCTTTAGAGGGCAATAGATACCTAATAAATTATTGTTTCGTAGGTACCAAAGTATTAGGTATTAAAATTTTGTCATATAAATATAATCGTGTTTCAGTATTTTCTCTATTTATTACTTATTTGCATTAACATCGCTTGGTACAGATATATGGTACCACCACCTGTTTGATGGTGAGCATGACACATTTTACTGTAGTCCGAATGAGGAGGAATACAATTCAAGTAATCAAACATGGGAGCATTATGTTCAGGACTTTCCAGACCATGTAATGGGATGGCAGTGATGAAAGATGGTGATGAATGGCGTATTGTTAGGGAGATTCATTTTCTTTTGTTTTTACTGCTATGATGGTTTATTTATTACATCCGATTTTATTTCATCATAAACGATTCAATGATTCACCTGTTTTTTTAATGGAATATCATGCTGAATTGTTGATTGAACAACATTTAGCCACTACCACACTTTTTTCTATGCTAATTTTTAGTTTTAAATTCTTTACACTCTACTCCATAACTAGAAGGACTATTTTTTTGTTTCTTTCCCTTTCACACTCCACCCTATAGTATACAATACACATGTAATATAGTTAATATGGAAGAACTAATGCTTTAAATCTATTGATCAGGTCTTAAAAGGACAGTTATACGGCTGTGAATGATTGGAAGAATAGGCACTAGAGGAAGAATATAAAGGGCTCACCTCGTAGCAAGTAATGTCCAAAGGCGAAATGGAAAATGGTCTTGACTTCAATGTCATCTTCATAGAACTGGAAACCTCTTCTACCCCCTGCTTGGGATCCTTTATTGTGTGTCCCACCATATCTAAATCCCCTAGACTCGAAATCATGTTTAAAGTAGAAGCTGCCTTAACTCGATGATGGACTATATTCATCACGATCGTACGGCCAGCTCTGAAATTGATGCTCTACAAACTGACTGACATCTATTTCAGTACTTTATTCAAGGATGGTTACTGTTTAAACATTTAATTTTTCTACAGTGAATGCTTACTAATAGCATTAACCCTTCTAATAATGTTGCTACAGCATCAATCGGAATTACCTCTATTTTTTAGATGCAAGCCGAAGTAGCAACAGTTTTTTTAGCTACTGAGAAAAATGCAGCATTGTTGGTGATTGAAGTAGTGGAGGTGCTAATTATGTCCACTACTTCAATCACCAATAATTCCATTGACAACTATGTACTCTACGATTTAAAATGAAGCATTAGGTTTGGTTTCTCCGGGACGACAACTATGTACTCCACGATTTAAAAATTCCACAAAAATTGATCTTGATGACCCTTTGGCTGATGAATTAATGCGGTTCTATGAGAGAATGGGTGACACACTAGCGCACCAATATGGTGGTTCAACTGCGCATAATAAGGTACACTAATCTCTCCGCTTGCAAGTTCTTATGGTTTTTGAAATTCTAATAGATTGGTTTGGCATATATGCCATATATGCGCAATATGTATGAATATATGCCATATATGCGCAATATGTATGAATATATGCCATAATACGCTATATATGCATACATATTGCGCACATCTGGCATATATGCATATTTCATATATATTCATATGCAATATGTATGAATATATGCCATATTGCGCTATATATGCATACATATTGCGCATATATGGCATATATGCATATTGCATATATATGCATATGCATACGCCGATAAGACGGAATGAGAAATTCAATATGACAAGGTATGGGGTTGGTAGTATGATGTTAGTTTCTTTTAGATATCAAATAATCTTAGGATGAAAAAATCTTAGGATGAATTTCCTTTTCCTTGGATGCAAATAAGATTAGGATGAAAAAAAGCTCATGTATGTTACTGATTGTATATTTACTCAGGTGATTGTATCTTTGTTCGAGAAACTAGTTAATTATGTTTATTGTTTGTCAAATCGTATAGAAAACCTAGAGGGAGAGACTGATAATGGCGAGAGGTGGGAAGAAGGATGGGAAGACAACAGTAGTAGCACCTAATCCAGAAGCAAATGAATGCAAAAGACTTAAAAAGAATTGCAATTTCCAAAAACATGCTCTTCGATGCTACCGCAAAGGCCTGCTCAGTTTCTCTTACCCCATCCATGATGGCAGTCAAACACCATGGCACAAACATTTTGAGGAAGTCCCACAGAAAGAATAAATTAACATTCTCCTTTCCCAGCCTTCTAGCTCCCATCTTCGAATTTGGGATTTTTTTTTATTGTTGGATTTGTTGTTACTCCTTAAATAGGGTGGATAGTCCAATAAACAAAGGAGATTATGTCCAATTTTTTTAAAAAAAATTGACACTTTTTTTTTAGACACAGTGAATTTGATTGATGAATATTGTATATTTCATTTTATATGTGAATTTTTTTGATGAATTTAGACAATTTGGATGTTGGACTTTTTTTAATTGTTAAGCATGGTGAATAGTTCCATAAACAAAGTAGATCATGTCCAATTTTTTTAAAAATTTGACACTTTGTTTTTTCGAGACACAATGTGAATTCGATGGATGAATATTGTAAATTGTCGTCGAAATTATGGCCAATTGTTGTAAAATTACACTTCGAAATTTTTGTGTTTCACTATTATGTACTTTGAAAAATTGTCATCGTTTTGCGATTACGTACTTTGGAAAATTTTGTCGTTCCTTCAGGCACGGGCATACCGCATGGGTCCAGATGCTTTTCTATCCAGATTCTTGGGAGCCGTAGTAAATGAAGACTGTTGCGGGATTTAGATTGTAGTCGCTTCCTATTCCTGTATAAATCTAGGCAGGATTCATGTTGTAAATCAGGTTTACACCCAAGATTTATTTGTCACTATTTATATTTCTTTCTTATGATTATTGTACTGTCTGTGACCCGACAGCTTATTCGGGTATATTTTTATATGTACTCATGATGTATTAAGAGTATGTTCTTTCTTCATGCCGAGGATGTATATTCTTAATTCATGTCAATAGTCATTTTCATTGTTGGTTTGAATTCCATTGTATGTTTTTATTAAATTTTGGCATCTTCTTTGATACTTTTGGGTAGTTAGCCTTATCTATTTTAGTATTATCTATTGATGCTACGAATGAGCCATCTGAGATTCCTGATTTAATGTAGTATAAGGTTAGCCACCCATTATTATTTTAAGAGGGGTTTCACAGATGGTATTAGAGAATCAGGTTCTAGTGTCATTCGGATGTGTGCGGGTTTTTTGTGTTCCTCTGCAAGCGTTCTTGATGTAGAGCCCTAATATTAGGATTGTTGTGTTCACTACATCTATTTCCTTCTGCAAGGTGTACTCACTTGAACGACGTTCTGACGTAGGTTCTCTCGTCTCAGACATCACCAATAATATGTCATCCAGGAAAGGGCGGTATGGGATATGCAATAACCATAACAGAGTTTGGGTACGCTTTGATTGGAGGTATTTTATTTCCGCGACTCAGGCGGAGATAAGGAGAAGATTTCTAGCAATGACTCAAGGTGATCTAACGGTGGTCGAGTAAGAAAGGAGTAATAAACTTGGGGACTCGGGTTCGTTGAGTAGTATTGAAGGGGTTGATACCATCGGATCAAGATAATCGCCGCATCATGGTATTAGGTAGGACTATCGGGGGTCGCAATAGCGCCTTGTCCTTCAGGATGGTTAGGAAGGATTTTAGGGAGGATGTCTCTTTGAGGAGAATTAAGCCTTAGGAAGAAGGACTTGTCCTAGTAGGAGTATAGGGACCTAGGGATGAAGTAAAGCAATTGGGTTATGGAAGTATAAGGTAGAATACCTTTCTTGGAGTTAATCCACGGTAGTGGGAACGTCGCGCATAAGGTATAAGGAATGGTTTGCCGCTATAACTATAGTGTGTACATAATTTCCTTCGAGGAAAGAGTGAGTAAGTATGACCTCTGTATGACACCTTTTTGGGATAATAGACCGTTTCGTGATGAGCCAGTAGAGATTGGTGCTACTGATTTCCGAAAGTGAGGATTGTTAAGGTTTTATGAATAGTGTCTATACGGTTATTGTTTTATAAATAGGCTAGGAAAGGTAACTGTGGTATCCCAATGAGGGAAGGATTTATCATGTGGCAATGTTTTGATGTGAGGTAAAGGGGACTATATATATAACTGAGGAGGTTAGGAGTTTAGAAGATTCATTGTTGAGTAGGGAATTTAGCTTAGGGTTGCACTAGTTTGGAGGACTAGTTGTTGGTAGGAGTATTGTATTTGTTGAGGCCTTGTGTCTTGAACAAAAGGTGTTTATTTGGCGTGTCGAAAGATGTGGAATTTCTTTATATTACATTGCTATACAGGCCTCGGGCCATATCTATAATTCGAAAACCTTTTATAGAAACCTTAACCCTGGTTCAACTGATCTCAATCCCCGACATAGCTACACAGTAGTGTATTGGGAGGGTTCCTTGTTTATATTTCGCTTGCGAGACCACCCCCCCGCATGAAGGTAGCGAATGTCAAGAATTGAGAAGATTTCAACCATTAGAAATTTTAAACTTTTATACATACTGAATATGATACTATTGATAAATATTTGTTGAGAGTTATATTACGACTTAAGGCTAGTCGATCCGGGTTATGGTTTTACGAGTTGAGCTCAGGTACAGGGTGTATGGGCACCCTAGGTAGCTAGTTTGATTTCTAAAGTCTATATAATTCGATGTGAGAAGTGGAAAAGATAGTTATAGTGATCTTGAGGATAGATGTAAGGACTAGATGAGATTCAAAGTCCTAGGCATAACTTATCTTTCGCGGATGAAATTCTTATAAGGGGGGAAGTATGTAATACCCCATGACTTTGGGACTAAGAAATTAAATTTTCGGGAGAAATAAAATTTATTTAAATTGGAGAATTTTAAAATTTGGTAATTGAGGTCCAAAAATTGAGGACATTATAAAGTGTTCCAGATGAGAATTCTGAGTGCGCTATTGATTCCGGATAGGTCGAGATAGTCGAAATGACTGTCCTTGGGTTTTATTTCTATTCCAAAAGATTTTAAAGTTAGTTTGACTCGAATTGGAGTAAACGGGAAGTGTGTATTATTATTTAAAACTGGGACTTGTGTTTTATAGGTTTAAGAGGCTTACGAATTTAGCCAATCTCATTTAAGAGAAAGAGAGAAAACCCTAGAAAGATAAGGAAAGAGAGAAAGAAGAAGAAAGGAAGAGAGAGGGAGGAAAAAGCTTTGAAACTCCGGCCAAAACACGATCTCGAGGATGATTCAGCCACTATAATTTCGAGGCAAGTGTTAAATCTTGCTAAATATTTCATTTTTGTATTTCATTTCATAATTTGTGGATAAAAAAATTGGATTTTGGGTATTAATGTCAAAACGTAGTTTTGGGTATTTTATCTTACACTTGATGTTTATGCATGGATTTGAGGTTGTATAATGAGTGGGGTTGATTTCTATTTGAGTTTTGATGTTAGAAACCTAATTTGGTGGATGATAAATTGTTTGAAGTGGATAAATTTGGATGTTTGGAGAGTTAGGGTTCATTCAAAAAAATGGAAAAAGGGCTACGACATCTGGTATGGTCGGTCGACAGCGTCCAGGGGATCGGTCGATCGCGCCTCAAAGGAAAGGCCTACTGCATTCTTCGTAGGGAAAAATTTAGACCCGCGGTCGACCGGGGGTCTGGGACCGGTTGACCGGTCCCCTATTTTTAGCTCAATAATGGGATTTTCTTTTACCCCTTTTCTTTTGGGTTTTATTCTTTGGGGCTTTCTCAATGGACTTATTATGGAGGATTATGATAGTATATTAAGGGAATAGGTGCCCTAGGATGAATAGGGGCTTTTGGACCTATGTAAGAATTGGATTTTTGAGGCCTCTCTTAGAAATAAAATGATTATGGGACTGAATTGATTGGCGGATTATCTTAATATGATAGGGGTGTGCTATCATGAAATAGTTATAAAATGTAGAGATAGTCACTTTGTGTTTATGTGTGTATTAATTACAACTATTTCGAGGTGTAATGGGGAATATCGTTGAGGATGGAAGTTTTATTTAGAGGTCATAAGTGAGTTAAGATACGATTTAAGGTTTAGGACTCTTTGGGAGAGGGGTGAGGGTATGTCATGACATTGTAGGCCGATTTTTGTGCCGAATCCTTATAGCGATTGGATTCTATTTAAGATATTATTTTGAGAACAATGAGATGTAGAGGTCGAGTATCCTTGGTGATGATAAACTCAAGGAATAAAATCATAAGTGTGGTAATGTTAAGGGTTCAGGAGCAATTGAACCGTAGTCGTAATTGAGAGCGATGGGATCATACTATCAACTAAAATAGGGTATGTTGTTAATCTAGTAGGGATAGTTGTCATATATAGGTGTGTGTTTAACAATGGGGATTCAAAAAATGGATGGGATGAAAGAATGAATTTAGGATTGAGCTTGAGGTGGGTAGACTATTAGTTATATGCATGCCAATAGTTGAAATTATTACTAGATATATCGATGTGCTTTCAGATATAGATGGGATGAGTAGTGATTGTTACATGCGTTAAACTTTTGTTTGATAACCTTAATGTTGGATATATTGGAAGACTATTCATATCATAGGGGTACTGGATGAATATGCTTCAAGTGAGGGATCATATTTATATAACGAATTAAGTTAATATGCTCGGAAAGATGGCGAGTATATTGAGGATTATGTATGCTTATAGCCAAGTTTATAAATCTTATACATACGGATGAGAGATAGTGTGTATATATGTGTATATGTGTGTGTATATATATATATATATATATATATATATATATATATATATATATATATATATATATATATAGTGTGAATGATATATATACTTATGGTGTGAAGAATATCTGACACATGCTATCAAGGGAAGTTGGGTAATGAGGGTGAGCCCCTAGCTTGAGGAGCAGGGTGTGGATATTCCCTAGGTCATAGACGTCCATTATTATTTATGTGATTTTATATTTTTGGAGGTGAGAAGTCTTGGATATGAGTCGTTCCCACTTGCTGGTTAGGAACTATGACCGCTTCCTATATGTTATGATTGATTTTGTCTCCATGGCGGTGTGATAATAGTCCGATAGGTGGTGACCCTGGGATAAACTGAGTAATTCCTGAAAGATGATATCATGGTGCAGTATTTTGGTAATCCTATAACCGTTTATGCTATGTGTATTGCAAAGTGTACATTATGTGTGTTATGTATACGTGGTTATAGGAATGAATGATTGCACATATATATTTATATATCCTCTAAGTGAAGAGGATATGTAATTTCTATGACGTACATCTTGGGTGATTTGGTTTACTAATTTTTTTAGGGTCGAAAGATCGTACTTAGAGACAATTGTGGTATATGGACCCAAGAATTTCAATAGAGATTAATTTGTGTATTTAGAGATGGTGTTCTATATTTAGGTAGTTGTAGTAGTAGGATTTATGTGGACATAATGGATTCCTACGATCAACATTGTCAAGGAGTAGTGTATCGGGGGGAGGGGGGGTTCCTTGTTTGAATTTCGCTTTGCGAGACGCCCCACACACGAAACATAGTGTAATGTTGGGAGTGAAGAGAAGTTATGCTTTTAGTACTAGAATGTATGTTATTTAGAGAATAAACTCTTATATTGAAGCTTAATGTTAATGGGTGACGTATTAAAACTATAACTGGTTTAAATTAATAAATGGAATCACAAGAGCCTAGTAAGGCATATATGTGTGTGTGTGTATATATATATATATTTAGGTGTGATTAGAATGGAAAGGATTCTTGGGTTATTTTATTATGGCAAGTCATGCGGGTATAGACCGTTCGTATGGTAAGGTAAGTTGTCCTTAAATGGGTGGGGTGACTTAATTAAGGTTCCAGGACACAATTAGGTGCGCGCTGTAGGTGAGAGGTAAGTTTAGGGATTTCATGAGAGTGCGACTCCACTTTAATTATGAAATAGTGCATTTATATTTATTATGCATGGTTAACACACTTGCTAAACATTTTTACACCTCGATCTCTGACCCGTTTATATTTCTCTTCGACTATATATATATATATATATATATATATATATATATATATATATATATATATATATATATATATATATATATATATATATTGTACTACAAGTGTCATACCGCATGGGTAACAGATGCTTTTCTATCCAGATTCTTGGGAGCCGTAGCAAATGTGGACTGTTGCGGGATTTAGATTGTAGTCGCTTCCTAGGTAGGATTCATGTTATAAATTGGGTTTACACCTAAGAGTTATTTGTAGCTATTTATATTTATTTCTTATGGTTGTTGTACTGTTTGTGACCCGACAACTTATTCGGGTATATTTTGTATGTACTCATGATGTATTGAGAGTATGCTCTTTCTTCATGTCGAGCATATATATTCTTAATTCATGTCAATAGTCATTTTCATTGTTGTTTTGAATTCCATTGTATGTTTTTATTAAATTTTGGCATTCTCTTTGATAGTTTCGGGTAGTTAGCCTTATCTAGTTTAGTATTATCTATTGATGCTAAGAATGAGCCATCTGAGATTCCTAACTTAATGTAGTATAGGGCTGGCCACTCATTATTATTTTAAGTGGGGTGTCACAAGATATTAGGAATCACCTATCGCAGTTGGGAATTACAACCCAATTGTCTACACCAGGCACTCCATAGCAAAATGATGTAGTGGAAAGAAAGAACATGACTCTTTTGGATATTTTTAGATTCATGATGAGTTATTCAGATCTGTCGGATTCCTTTTGGGGTTATGCATTAAAGGTGAACACTTATTTAATGAACTTAGTTACTTCTAAGTCAGTCTCAACAACTCCCATTGAATTGTGGACTAGGTGCAAACATAGTCTAAGGCTTGTTCAAATTTAGGTTTTTTCGGAACACGTGTAGAGTAAGAAGCTTGGGTAGGTAATATTAAGCACATAAATGTGTCTCTTTGTATGTTACCTAAAATGAACAGAGGGTGGGTTATTTTATACTCCTAAGGACCATAGGGTAATTTTCAGCACATATGTCCGGTATTTAGAGGAAGATTATATGATAAACAACAAGACCAAGAACTAAGAGTATAAGAGAAAGAAATAATTTTGGGAACACCCGTATATGACAAAATTAAACCTAATATTGATAATACACTAGCTTACCAAAGTGGGAATATTATCGAGGATCACGATACATGTGTCACTTATACTAGACCACACGTGGATCCACGTTGTAGTGGGTGGATCTAGCATAATCTTGACAGGTTGGTGTTATTGGGAGAGAACTTCGGTGAAGTCCCAAGGAAACACGAACTGGATCCTGAGAAATATTGTAAGGTACTCCAAAATAAGGATGTCGAGCTTTGGCTAAACGCTATAAATACTGAGATGGATTAGATGTATTTAAATAAAGTATGGGAACTTGTATACTTTCCCGATGGGATAAAACCCTTTCAAAATAAGTGGATCTATAAGGGAAATAGAGGGGGAGATGGGAAGGTGAAAACCTTCAAGGCATGACTTATTGCGGAAAGGTTCACTCAAAATAAGGGGATCAACTATGAGGAGAGTTTTTTTTCTATATCCATGATTATGTTTATCCTGATTATCTTATCCATTATTGAGCATCTCGATTACGATATTTTTCAAATGGATGTCAAGATTGCATTAATCAATGGTAGTCTCGGTGATTTCATTTATATGGTGCAACCCATGGGATTCATAGAAAATGGCCAAGAAATAAACGTGTTAAAGATTAAGAGATACATTTAGGGACTTAAGCAAGAATCAAGGTCTTGTAACATCCAATTTGATAAGGTAATCAAATCTTTTGGTTTATCAATGATTGGATGAAACTTGTCTGTATAAGAAGAATGATGGAAATGTGGTGGTATTTCTAGTACTTTACGCAGATGATATTCTCTAATAAAATATGATGTGAGAGTATTATCTAGTCTAAGAGTGTGTTCGTGTAGTTAGTTCGATATAAAGGACTAAGGAGAATCCAATCACATCATAGGGATCAAGTTACTAAGTGAACAGAAAAATATGATGTTGGACTTACGCCTAACTACTTATATTGATATAATGCTCACAAGATTTATCATGAAAGATTACAATAAAGTTTTTTTTTCCTTTCAAGCATTGAATTTATTTATCTAAGGACCAAGTTCGTAAGACACCCGATGAGAAATATACTTTATGCTTCCTTGGTAGGGAGCCTCATGTAGGCTACGGATTCTGTGAAGAACATTCTCAACCAACTGAGCAAGACTCGAGATTATGTGTTGGTTTACTTAGCGGAGAGTCTAATACTCGTTGGATACACATATTTAGATTTTTAGCCATAAAAAGATTCCATAAAAGTGACCTCGAGATATGTGTTAACCCTAGGAGAGGGATTCATAAGTTTGAGGAGTATCAAGCGATCATGCATTGCTGATTCGACCATGGAATTCAAGTATATTACCACTTCGGAGGTAGAAAAAGAGGTTGTTTGGGTCTATAAATTCCTAAGTCACTTGGATGTGGTTTCTTTAGTACAATTGTCTATTACACTTTATTGTGACAATATCATTGCGATTGTAAATTCGAAAGAATAAAGGACTCATCAGAGGGAGAGACATATTAAGCGTAAGTATCACCCGATTCGAGAGATTGTCTAGAAGGGAAACATTATTGTGATGAAGATTGTAAATGAGGATAACTTGGCATATCCTTTGACAAAGATCTTACCAGATAGGACTTTTGATAGTCATGTAGAAGGAATGGGAGTCAAGTGCATGGTCATGACACCCCATAAAATTTAAACTAGAATGATAAGGTATAACATAAATAAAATAGGAGTGTACCAATTGAGCATCATTCTAAGCATAAATGGAAATAAATAATGTACATAATATAATTAACTGAACATAAAATAAGTGAACCACATCATCTCTAATACTAGGAAAATATAGTAACAAAATCATTAAGTGCTACTATTGTCCCAATAAACAACTTATATCAATTGACATAAAGATACTAACTCAATCTCACTCAACATAAAATTTGTCTCAATAACATAATTAAAGATAGGAGGACGATCATGCAAGGTCGACACCTACATCCTATCTAAACAACAACTAGAAGTGAAAAGGGCTGGAGTAAGAGTGAGGATGTAACTGTGGCCCATGTCCTGAAAATGGTAAATTAACAACATTAACATCAAACATAGTTAGTATAAAATATAATTGATTTTGGGGTCCAATATAATTATGAATATTCCTTTATTCCTTTAGTATATTTTAACTTATCCCAAACCCAACAACCCTAGATATCAAAGCATTTGATTCCAAACATAAGGAAACCCAATGATTATGTATTGTTTATCTCAATTTAATATTATTCAATATATCTCAAGTATATACATATAATCAGGAAACAAAATATATATCCACATAAGTATGGTTCATTCCAAATACTTTATAACTAGTCACCGGGGTACCAAAGATGGATTCCCATTGCGCGGTCAATGGTAAATCCCGTCTCTATATATCGAGATACAGTAGATGGATTCCCATTTCACGGTTCATGGTACAACTCATTTCTATCTACTACATAATGGAATATCATCGTCGTATGGTCCACAGTAAACTCGTCTCTGTCTACCAAGATACTGTAGATGGATTCTCGTCGCACGATCCATTAGTATTCATACCCGCTATGTTTTACATAATACACAAGACATGTAAACCTACTCATAAAGATTACAAATCCTAACCAAATGTATTATCTTAATTAACATTTATTAATTAATATTATTTTAAAAGTAACTGAGTGAGAACACTCATTAAATTAAGTTAAACAACTAGAAGAAAGTCCAATCATAAACTAGGTTCAATTTACTAACCAAATAAATCCTAGTTCAAATGTAGACAAAACATCATTAGTCAATTGATGACTCCAAGTGTCAACCGATCGATGGTGTTGATCGATCTACTCCCAGAATCGATCAATCGACTATTCAAGAGTACATTATCTTCTTTTATACGGGAGTCAACCCCCAAAATTTGGCATTAATGAACTTCCAAGATCTTAAATCATCAACAAACCTAATTAAATTTATATGTAAATGTTCTTTCATCACTCCTAACCTATAACTAGAGTTGTTTCTTGATTTGAATAAGATTTCATGAGTTTAATTCCAATTTTATCCAAGAACCCTAGAATTCAATCTCAAATTAATTTGATCCAGATTAGTTATCAATTCTTTCAATTACCAAGGGTCTTTTGATTGATTTACGGTATGGAACAATATCATAACAATTCTAGTTCAACTCTAATCCAATTACATGAAGAAATTTTTTTAATATCATATTATATCATTAACATGTCTAATAACCTAATTAGTTCATTAATTTACCTAAATTTTTAGATTAATTATCTTAGGTTTAGAATCAAATGAATAATCGTATTCTAACAAAATAAACTTTCCTTAATTACCAATTAGGTTAAAGTCCAAGCCAAATGCCCAAAACCTATTCTTCTCTAGCTAGACTTCCGTATCTAGCTCTACAAAACCATGAAAGTTATTTAGGTTAATTTTAATCCTCTTTTTATAATGCTAATCAAAAAATTACGATTAGACTCCATATGGGCCTTAACCTTTTATGCCCCAAATTACATCCAACTAGTCTAGAACCCAACCCAAGTCATATGCCAACCCATAGGTTTTAAAACCAATTATTTTAAGTCCTAACCCAAGTTATATATTATATTAATTATCATGTTTGATGTCTAATTTAATTTCACATAACATACAAACATAACACATATAAAATACAAAATATAAGTAGTGACGTCACGAGTCACTGCAGATAAATTCCTCTTAATATATCGTTTAACTAATTTAACGCTCTTAAGTTACAGGGTATTACATTATCCACATGACTTTAAGACTAAGTGGGAGATTGTTGGTGTTTTATTCTTAAAACCACATGTAAAACATTTTATTTTATTTAATTAATGATAGTTTTATTCATTGTGAAACGAGAATCAAGTTTGTTAGAATGCTTCATATTTTCTTAAATATATTGTTTCATATATATGTTATCAATAGAGTTTAGTGAATTCTAGTGAGTCGGCTTTAGGTTGATGACAAGGAGATTGGAATTCAGGTTCTAGCACTAGTTAATAGTTCACAACCTAGATAGGGATTTGACATCCTATTTCAAAGGCTGTGATGAAACCCTAGTAGTTTATCTCAAGCTAAAGGAACTTGTATGATGGTTCGAAAACTTTTGCGATATTTCAATCAAGGATTATGATTGGTACATCTCTGGATTGTATATAACTAGACCATCCCGAGATTTGAGTTTAAGGCCTATCTTGATTAGACTCAAGAAATCTCACGCCACTTGCAAAGGGTGGAGGGATTCTTAATCTTAAGAATTATGAGAATCAGAATGATTATGGAATTGTTATTTGATTTCTATGGGCGAGATTCAATTTAATATTGAATCATAGGATCCCCATATATTGGGTAATCGTTATGCAAGTAGGTCAGAGGTCTTAATTTGGAGGAACCCGTATTTGGAAATACCTTGGACTGCGATACCCGCTTAATAAACATATAAGAATTGTTTCCACCAGTAAACCTCATTAATGGATTATTTCTAATAAGGGGGAGTAGCAAAATAAGTTAAGTCTAATAATCAATGAATTGAATAGAAATTGGTTAAAGTTTAGTGAAAAATTAATTTGACCAAGAGTGTAGCAGAAGCTTAATGCAAGGAATCATATTATGTACCATTATCAACGTTGAAAATAAGAGCTCATTATATCCATGTGATTTCTAACATAATTATATTGGAGTGGAGTCAAAATTATTTAATGGAATTAAATTTTATTAAATAAATAAAGGACATATGTTACGGTAATTGTAATTTGCGATTTTTGAGTATTTATTTAGAAGTTAATTTAATTTTTTTATCTTGGGTCCCTAGTGTAGTCCATATACCCAAATTAGTTAGGCCTAGACTCTCAAGAAAACTAGTTTGTCCCAATCCCACAATTTACAATTATATATAAAGGTATCAGAAGGGGTTTTAATGATAATTACTCATCATTAGGGTTCGAGAGGGGTGGAAGAAAATTACATTCACATATTTGTGAACAATACTAGAGAGACCACCATATCTTAATCAAAAGAAATATTTTTTTATCTCAAAAGGTGCCCACGCACCTACCTAGCTTTGGGGAGGATCATACACTAGAATAACATAGATTTATAAAATATTAAGACGGTTTTGAGATAAAAAAGAAGGCGGAACCTCATCATCACTAAATACTTTTTTCCCCATCATATTGCAACGATATCCATATACGTATTGTTATATAGTGGTGGCCTAGTCTCCCCTAATGAAGAATAATATATCATTACCATATCTTTAAGGGTGCAATGTGATTGTCTTTGGAAAAAAATTACAATAGACTTAGGGAAACAAGCACTCCAGTCCTTTATCTTTGGGATTCCTTTGCTTCTGGACCCTGTAAGGCTTGAAGAATTGAGCTGGGGGTGATGTCATGCTTCCCCCCACTGGACTGTAAAAAATCCATGACAATTGTAGAAGGGTGTCTCAATTTTGGTCATTATATGTTAGGGTGAGGGCCCCTCAAATAACCACTCCTGAGTCTCTAGAAAATATGAGGTTGAGGAACTCCCAGGGTCCCTCAACGATCGAAAATTCATATTGGTTTAGGAACCCCCAGACCCCCTCAACGACAGAAAATTCATATTGATTGAAGGACCCCAGGTCCCTCAACGATAGAAAAATCATATTGGTTGAGAAACCCCCAGAGTTCCTCAATGAAAGAAAATTCATATTGGTTGAGGAACTCCTAAAGCCTCTTAATGATGGAAAAAATATATGGGTCGCGGAACCCCAAGGGTCCCTCAACGACATAAAATATATTTGGAATGAGGAACCCCCAAGGTCCCTCAATGATAGAAAATATATATGGGTCACAGAACCCCTAAGGTCCCTCAATGGCAAAAAATGTATATGGGATTTGAAACTCCTAGGTTCCCTTAACGGCAGAAAAAAAATGGGCGAGGAACCCTTAGCATCCCTCAACCTCTAGAAAAATCTTAGGTGAGGAACCCTCAAGGTTCTCCCCCTCAGCTTCTAGAAATAATCCAGGATGAGGGAGTGGATACCATTAGAAACCCCTCATTATGAAAATTCATTATTTAAATGAACAAAATTACTAACACTTACTTTCTTATACAGGTAGCGTAACTGAGCAAGTTAGTCTCAAATAGGATCGTTGGGATCTCTTGGGAGTTTTTGCTTGGCGATCGAGGAACAAGGTTTATTGAGAAACCTCAACCACTTAGAACTTTAGGATTGAGAAAATAATAGTAGGACCCTAGGAATAACTCAAGACCACACACATCTCACACTTAGTAACAAGTGAAGCGAGCAACCAAAGGGTTGCTCCCAAGAAATGAAATTTTACAAAAATGAATTTCATAGAAGAGAGGGTCCTCGAGTCCCTTTCAAGAAAAAATGATTTTAGAGGAGAGGGGTCCTTAAGGCCCCCCTCAATATTGATAGTTTTAGATGAGGAGGTCATTGAGGCATGCTCTCTCAAGTTTACAAAGTTTGTACCTTAAGTTATCATTTCAACAGAAATTTACCAAATTCGATATTTTGTCTCCATGGGGAGACATATTTGCTTTTTCACTTTGGTTTTCACAAGGTGGCACCTGTCAGAGGGGACATGAAATTGCATATTGGTAGGGATAAATGGACATTTCAAACCTTGTCCCTCACCAACCCTCTCAATTGTAGCACCCCAGAAGGCCAACCCACTCCTAGTGACCAAGTATAAATAGGACCCCTAGTCAAGGTCAAATGATATATAGAACTCAAGCTGAACTGTTACTATGTCAAAATCAGACCATAACTTCCTAGTATTCTTTCCCTTCTCATTATCTTACAGCTAAGTGCATTGTTCTTTCACTCCTCACCCGACAACCATCATTCTCATGAGTTTATCTTGACAAAAGTTACTATTCTTGTTGTGCAGGTTCATCACCTTACAGGGAGTGAGTTCCACTCCGAGCTCCATTTTTACGAAAAGGAAAAGGTTTCATCAAAATATGCACCAAAAGTTCTTGAGAACCATGAAGGCAGCGTCCATTAGAGTGGGTCACACCTCACCCTTTATAGATATTCATAGACCCCAGTCTCACTACCCTCTTACATTTGGCGACTCAGTTGGGGAGGTATTCTTGATTTAATGCACAAATATGGTTTCAACATTTCTAAGTAGGTTGTTTTTTAAGACATTTTATCTGGGAATGTAACTCAAAGTGACCAAACCACACAGGAAGAGGTGGTGGTGATCGGAGATAAGTCACCCACTCCTCCAGGAGGGCAGACCAGCTCACCAGCAGCAGCTCTAGTGGTAGGTATGGAGCTTATGAGTATTTTTTGAGTTTTAAAACAAAATAACGTAGACTTGAAATTTGGGCCAAGGCGATGTAACACTAGCATCTCCTCCCTCAGGAGGGGTAGCCAACCCAGTTACAATTCCAGCAGAGACGATTCCGTCGTGAAAGATGGTTCGTAAGCAAGTTATGGAATCATTACGCTCACTAGCAGTCAAGAGAATGAGTTTGGAGGAGTCACCCTCTAAGGCTGTTACCATGGAGGAGGTGAGGAAGCTGCTCTCCTCCTCTCAGAGGGAGGGTTCTGATCTATATGAGGAGTTTCAGGATCCCTACCCACATGAAGTAAATGAGAAGCCATACCCAGAGGTGTATGTCCCATCAAAATTTATCAAGTTCAGCGGCAAAGGAGAGAACCCAAGAGAGAACATGAAGAGGTTTGTTGAGTACTTGGGAGTACATGCAACTGACAAGAACCTGAGGTTTAGGGAGTTCTCCAAGACCCTCACAAGGAAGGATTATTCATGGTACTCCCATTTCGCACCCAACATCATCCCTACTTGGGAAGAGATGCATCGGCAATTCCTCCAAAAAAATTTCATAGCGGAGGATGAATTAACATTGAGACACCTGGCACAAGTAGTCTAGAAGCCTAGTGAGGAGTTGATGAAATATATCAAACTGTTTTGCAAAAGGGCATTGTATGTCCATAAGGACTTAGAAGAGGAAAGGTTGCTGCAAATATGTGTTAAGGAGTCTTGGAAGAGTACAAGTTGTATTCGATTAATGAAATTAGAGATGAAACTTTTAGATAGTTCTCGCTAAATTCTAGGAGGTTTCAAGTTTCAAGGAGGCAAGTAGTTAATAATGTAGATGTAAATCCCAAAGGAAAGAAGGGAGGATATGAATATAAGAATAATAGCCCCGAAAATAAGAGGAAGTTTGGGGAAGATGCCTCACCACCACTAAATTGTAGTGTAGCGGAAGATATTGATTATTATTGTACTCTGGTACGAGATAGAGTAGTAGGTCCTCCTCACTTGAATGGGTAAACCCAACTGCAGTTGATAAAACCATCCCAAAATATTGCGAGATACTTTAGCGGGTGCAACACTCTACCAAAGACTATTACTACTTGAGAAGGATCATAGGTGAGCAGGTAGCCAATGGTACCTTGAAGATTCCACCTATGGATGTTAATGAAAACATCTTCCAACGCATCACTTTGGCACTACCAACTTCGTAGTAACATATGTTGAGGAAGAAGTTGAAGAGATAATGGAATGGGAAAATGGTGATGAGATATTCGAAGAGTTCGAGAAGATAACTTTGTGTAGCATTTTCCAGAGTGAGCTAGAAAGAAAGCGTGAAGAATGGTTCTTCACCCTAGATCAATGAGACGAGGAAGGCAAGGAATTCGAGCAGGTTGACCTCTTAAAGGGCTAGGTGGATGTCATTCTTTCCCTAGATGAAGGGGGGACATCTGAGGTAGATTATTTTTGTAATTTCCAGACATATGAAATAGGGTTAGACTCTGAGTGCGAAGCCATATCGAGGAGCCCCAAGTTCAAATGGTCCTTCGATCAAATAGGAGTGGAGTATGACACAAGGGTTCTCATAACAAGAAATGTTTTAAAGGTGATACAATAACAAGAAGATCCCTCACTAAATTAGTAAGGGACAATTGGAAGGTTAATTAAGAGATATACTTCTGAAGTATTATTTTTGGAGGCGGATAGGTAGGTGACTTATTTTCATTACCTCAGCTTGTATGTTACAGCTATGATCAATGGGGTCTCATTTCTCAGGGCATTAATGGATGGACAAACATATATTAATATTATGCTGATCAATTCATTGTATGAGGCAGGAATTGACCAAGAGAAGGTAGTGTCAGTGATACTAGTGATCTTCGAATTTTATAGTGTCGAAATGCAATTCATTGGATACGTGAATGTGGGAATTAAGTTGGGTAATTTTACTTCCCACATCAAGTTCCATGTCATCAATGCTAAAATTAGTTACCATTTACTCATTGGGAAGGTATGGATGCATACCCACGGCATAGTACCCTCCACCTACTCTCAGTGTGCGAAGGATAATATCAGAGGTACAAAGATAGTCATCAGAGCGACGCAGAAGCCCTTTTCCATTGAGGAGGCCCATATGGTAGATGTTGCTTTCTATACGGAATTGGATGAGGAAAAAAAGATCTTTGCAAGGAAGTTAGAAGGAAAGAAAGTGGTTGGAGGAAGTAACTAGCCAAAGAAGTCTATTCATGATCAATTGGGTGAAGGGGGATTCTCCACATAGCAAAAGGCAAGAGGACAGTGGAGGAGGTGGTTTACTTCCTCGAACTTGAAAAAAGGTGGTCTTGCTTGATGGGAAAGTTATTTACCGCTTATAACGGTTTGTGCGGGAGGTGTTCTCAGATGAGAGAACCGACTCGGCGCCCGAATATTTTGTTTTTGATGAATCCCATATCATTGAGCATACCGAGGAATAGAAAGAATCTCCAGAATGCTTGCAGGATGGACCCAGAGAGCAGCTACAAGAGTTAGAGGAGATTAATTTGGGGCCATAAGGGGGTGAGATAAGACCTATTCTAATCTCCAAGAGTCTGGAACTAACACAAAAGGAAGAGATCCTTGACTTACTCAGGGAGTTCACTGATGTGTTTGCCTGGAAGTACACGAAGATGCCAGGAATAGACCCGTAGGTGAGCTCCCATAGATTGAACATCCTCCCTAATGCCCTTCCAGTACGGCAAGCCATGCGTACATACAAAGATGATCTAGACCTGAAGATAAAGGTAGAGGTAGAGAAGTTGATGGAAACATGGTTCACCAAGCACATTCAACATCTTGTATGGCTCTCTAGCATAGTGTCGGTCGTAAAAAAGATAAGAGCCAAATCAGGGTTTGCATAAGTTTTTGTGACTTGAGCAGGATATGCCCCAAGGATGAATTTCCTCTTCCAGGCATAGATAGTTTGGTTGATTCTACCATGGTACATGAGATGTATAGTTTCATGGATGGGTACATTGGCTACAACAAGATTAAGATGGATCCCATAGACGCGGAGAAGACTGCCTTTCACACGCCCCTAGGAAACTTCCATTATACGGTCATGGCTTTTGGACTCAAGAATGCTGGGAACACATATTAGAGAACCGTTATGGCAATTTTTCATGACCTATTTCATGAAATATTAGAGTTCTATGTGGATGACCTAGTGGTGAAATCCAATAAGGAATGAAAACATATACACGACCTCAAGAGAGTATTTGAGAGGTGCCACAGATATAAGATAATGATGAATCCCTCTAAGTGTGCCTTTGGGGTTACTGTAGGAAATCTTTTAGGTTTTATTATGAATAGGCAGGTGGTGAAAGTAGATGCAGAGAAGAGGAAATACATTATGATGATGTCCCTCCCAAGAGTCAGAGGCAGCTTAAGAGCTTCCTAGGAAATGTATCCTACTTAAGGAGGTTTATACCCGCACTGGAGAAAGTGACTTACTCATTCACGCCCCTATTGAAGGACAAAGCCAAATGGCCTTGGGGGAAGAGTATAAGAAGGAATTTTAGAAGGTTAAAGAAATTTTAGCCTTTCTGTCCACAATGATCCCACCAGAAGATGGAGCACTGCTGCTACTCTACCTCACCTCAACGGAAAGATCCATAGGGGCACTCTTAGCACAAGAAAAAGAAGGAGTGAGAAAGACAGTCTACTACTTGTCAAGAGTAATATTGGGAACAGAATCCAAATACACCAGCATGGATAGGCATTGTCTTGCCTTGGTTTTTATGGTTCCGAAGTTGAGATATTATCTCCTATCTTTCACAATTCACATAATCACCAAGTGTGACCCTATAAAGTACCTACTAGCAAGAACAGTACTTGTGGGACGTGTAGCAAGATGGTTTTTGATATTGTCGAAGTATGATTTAAAGTGTGTAGTGCCTAAAGAATTCAAGAGTCAACCAACAGATAACATAATGGAAAATTTCTTAAGAGAAGCTTTAAACCCCCTAATAATGAGCTTCCTGGGGAGGGCTTTCGCTCATGCATGGTAGAGGAAATGGAAAAGTGGGAAATGGAATTCGATCGTCCTAGTTCCCAAGGCACAAGAGGTGAAGATATAATTCTCTCATGGAGCAAGGAAAAGATCACCCTCTCTTCCAAGTTAGATTTCAAATGCTCAAATAATGAGGCTGAATATGAAGCTCTCATTCTGGACATGCTAGAAGCAGTCCGTAGAGGTGTCAAAGTACTATGCATCTGGGGGGACTCTAACCTGGTAGTAAAATCGGTTAATGGGGAGGTTCCCCTCAATCATGCTAACATGTCATCGTACAGTGTATCACCCCAAGGCTATTGGAATAATTCCTGGAAGTGACTATTGAAAGACATGCAAGAACAATGAATAGGCACCCCGACACGATGGACACAATAGAACATAAGTTGGATATAGATGAGGCATAAGTGATGATCACATTATGCCAGAGAATAGTACCTACTACAGTGGAGTCTTTGTTACCAAGTAATGATCCAGAAGATTGGAGACACCTTATGGTAAAGGAGTTGGAGACAAGAGAGGGGACGATGAAGATGTTGGAGCTGGCTAACTAACACCTAATGTAAGGAACACTTTACTTCAAGAGTCCTGGAGGATTCCTAACAAGGTGTGCTGGAGATAAAGAAGCAAAAGAGAGGTTAGCAGAAATGTGTGACAAACATTGTGGGGACACTAACATCCCACTTTACCATCGATTGCAGTGAGGGGCTACAATTGTCCTACCATAATCACAGAGGCTGCTCGCCAATGACAAGGTTGATTAAAGTGCCAAACTCACTTTGATTATCCACCAGAAGACAATTTTGTAGAAGCCTTAGAAGATTGGAGGCAACCTTACATAGAGTATTTGAAAGATGGTGAGTTTCCCATGGAGAGAGTAGATGAAATTTATCTCTGAAAGAGGATAGCCTATTTTTACTTGGTGGAAGGAGAGCTATATATTAAAGGCTATAATGATAAGGCACTGAAGTGCATAGATAAAGAAAACACAACGAAAGTGCTAATGGAAACCCATAGCCCTCCCACGTGGGGGTGACAAGCTATATGAAGAAGTGCCAAGCTGGCCAACCATGGAAGCTGATTCCATTGGTTACGTGAAGAAGTGCAGGGCCTGCCAAGTACATGGAAACATGGTACATGCTCCTTCCATACACTTGTAAAGCCTCGCAGTTCCCTATCCCTTCCACACTTAGGCATTTGACTTAGTCGAAATTATCATCCCAACCTCTCATGGAAAATCTTTTATCAATATGGCTACCAAATTGTACATCAAATGGGCAGAATCCATCCCTTTAAGGAGGTTGACTGCCTAAGTGTTAACCCAGTTTATGAAAGAGTATATCATATAAAGGTTTGGTATACCTAAGGTTATTCTAACAGATAATGGGAAGCAGTTCGTATGGAAAGAGATAGCCCTCCTCACAGATAAGTACAAATTCATGCACAATAGCTCAAACACATCTTACCTTAAGGGTAATGGCCAAGAAGAAGCTACCAATAAGACCCTGGTAAATATCTTGAAGAAAATGCTAGAGGACATGATAGGTTCATGGGGTGAGAAGTTTCCCATGGGGCTATGAGCTTATCGTACTTCAAAAAGAAATCGACAAGGTTCACCCCGTTCTCCCTAGTATATGGGACCGAAGTTATCCTACCAGTGGATTTGGTAGTACCCTCCGCCAGAGTTTATCTCAGTAATGGACTTACCCCTGACCCAAGGCATGTGGAGCTAGAGGCACTGGACGAGCATAAAGACAAGGAAAAAGAGAAATTCAAAGTCTACACCCAGCAATTATCTAGAGCCTAAGAAAACTTGGTCAAGCCTAGGGAGTTCTAGGTGGGAGACTTATTCTTGCGAGCATCCACTCACCATCTCAGCATCATGATGGCATCAAAATTCAAGACCAACTGGGAAGGACCCTTTATCCTCAGAGGGGTAGGCAAGTCATGATATTGTTAGATTTCAGAGCCGGAGAGCGACTTCCTCGAATCCATTAATTCCAAATGGCCAAAGAGGTACTATGACTAGTTTTGTTCAAATTTTTATTTCTGTAGTAAAATCTGAGCGATTTCCTCTCATACTAGAAAAGTTTCTTTTTTTGTTTAAAATGTTAGAGCAATACCATATTGTAAATGGTAGACAATAATACAGAAATGAAATAGCCACACTTTTGATCATTGTTGGTGTTTTTTTTATCACTTACCTACTATATGAAGTAGAATCAATAGAATACTTTTTTTTCCAGAAATACTCTCTACTAAGCTAAATGAGGGTACATGAAAATAAAGAGAAACTTTGCTCATTACACTTAGGGGGTAAGCCCATCCCATAAGAAAGTATACTGAGCGAAGTTCCTCAGACATAAGAGGCCGTTATATTTTTAGCCACCTGACCGGCATGAGGAGAACCTCCAAATATTTTTTTTAGAGAATAAGTTTTTTATCTTTGTTCTCAAAGAGATGTCTTACTTGATTAGATCAATATAAGGGGGCTGGGAGAAGGGATTAAAATCCACTCTCTATAATATTTTGATATCGTGAAAGCTCTTACAAAAAGTGTAGAGTAAGGACTCCATAGATTTGGGGCTAGTTAATTACAAAAAAAAAAAGATTTGTTTTGAAACATAACTTAAAGGAAGGAGGTAACCCCCCCCCCCCCCCCCCCCCCAAACCATTCCCTATAAATGCAAATAATAATGCGTAGGAGTATCTCCACAAACATAGGGGGTCATCTAAAAAAACTTCACCCAGATAACATGCAAATACCCCGGAGTCATAAAGGGTTGCACCGAATATATATATATATATATATATATATATATATATATATATATATATATATATATATATATATATATATATATATATATTCTCAGATAAATGCAAGTACCGTACAGTATAAGGGACAACCAAAATTGACCAAATGCTCACAGAAAATTTAATGTGGGTCTTAGTAAACAGATGCCAAAGTATAAATAGAGTCAAAGGACAAGAAAAAGTGCAGGAGAAATAGAACAACATTTTTCTCATTAATAAATAACCAGTTTCTATACATAAGGAACAAAAGTAGTATAAGGCAAGAAATAGCCTATCCACTAGAAATAAAAAAGAACAAGACATTTCGGGTGAGGGCACTAGTGTATGATGGAGAAGCCTCTCGCAAGAAATCTTCCTCTAGCCTAACTAACTTGAAATCATCCTCCTGGTCACCATACTCAAGTCTGTCAAGTAGATAATGAAGAGATTTAATCTGGGACTGAAGTGATTCAATATTATCTCAGATCCTCGCAGCCTATGCATGTCGTTGATCAACCCTAGTCTGCCTAGATGTGTGAAGTCTCACCATATTTCAGAAAGGAATGGTAGGATAATGATGAACCCCAACATCAAACCAATGAAAAAATACCACTTAAGTTGTTTAATTCAAGATTAAACAGTCTAAATGGCTCCGAACAGTTTTTTAAAGAAACTTTTTTCTTTAAACAAACAACTAACACAAGATGTGTAAAAAGAATTATGAATGAGATATTTCAGGTATTATGTAACCAAGTTTTGAAAACCAAAACTAAAATAGTTTTAAATAAGCACGCCAATAGAAAGGGATGAGAGGAAGATTAAGTATGCAAGTTCATAATGATTTTAATGTGGTAAACCTCACCCAATTGGGGAAATATCCACGGGGGTATCTACACCTCAATACAAAAATCCACTAAAATAGAGCAACAAATTACAAACTATTTAACAATCTAAACACATAATCAGACCTAGCCTATGTTAAGAAATTATACTAGCTCCTCTGGATTATTCTGACTTCTCCGAAGGCTATGATGTTGTAGATATTCTCTCAGCTTTATAAATCCACTCCTTTTAGCTTGCGTCGACTCTTAAAGTCTAAAATCTCTCTACCAACACGTTTTAGTGTTGTAGTGTGAAAGTTTTGTGATGTGATATGCCTAACACATGCATGCCACTCACACACACTTATTACAGACATAATGATTATCGAATTAAAACATATTTCTAATATGCAACAAAAATTTCCAAAATCAGTTTGATCGAAACTCTCAAACTTTTTGATCTTTAATTTTATCCACGGATCAAGAGGGAATATTTCTATGTAAAAGAGACAAGATCTAAGACACTTTATTTATTCAAAAATTTACAGCTATTTCACAAATTATGAAATATATGAAAGTGTAAATCCCCTTTCAAGATCTCAACTAGGTCTAAGTCTGGATATTCTTAGAAACTAAAATCAGAAATTCTTTTGTTGGTTTAGGTTTTGAAACCAAAATAAACATTTTAAAACATCCAACAAAAAAAAGACTTATCGAAAGAAGAAATCAAACTCGTTAATATCTACGTGATATGTATCACAGAGTCTCAAATCTCAACTTTCTATGAAAGAAAATGAGATTTAGAAAACGTGACTTAGTTGGACAAGAGATTAAGAATTAGAGAGGATGGATCTTCTCAAATATCAAACTAACTCAACTCACATAAGAGTTTTTTGGTGGGAATTTGGCTAGAGTTGTGTTAGGGTTTTATATCTCTGTCTATTTCTTTCTCTCTCTCTCTCTCTCTCTCTCTCTATCTATCTATCTATCTATCTATCTATCTATCTATCTATCTATCTATCTATCTTCTCTCTTTTTTTCTCTTAGAGGTGAAAATGATCCAAATATCGTAAACATTACACATATGAGTCCTATTTATACTAGAGCATGGAAGGATCTGGAAGGACAAAGCAAATCAACGATTACGATTGAATACAAATGATCGAAGTAAATTTAAATGTTGTCAAAGCACCGGTTTTAAACGCACTCTGATTAGTTCAAAGGGTAACACATGAATCGCTTTGGAAGACATGTAGACCATTGTTAATATTGATCCAACAGTGTAACTACAGTCTCAAATATGTGAGGTAAAGAAAACACAAATCTAGCCATTATAATACCAACACGTGTAAGGCTACGATGCTCAGAAAAATGCGTGTTTTTGAAGTTGAAAGAATTCAATTTTCTACCACAATATTATCTAGCGCTTTCGATTTCTACCCAAGAAAAGTTTTAGGCACTTAGGGAAATTAAAAACAACACCAAAAATTTATGAAGTCCAATTTTAAATGTTTAAAAATTATTTTCCAAGTTCCTAAAATTGTTTAAAATATCCCAAAAATTGTAGAAAATAATTTTAATGGGATTTTACTCACACATACCCATATAATGAAAAAAGAAAAACTTAAAATCAATCCTAGGTGAATGTGTTGGTGTTCTACCTTTAGGAACTTTAGAGGAATTCACATGTAGAGTCTGAAGGCTTTATGTTAGACTAGGTTATGACTCGATTTTTTCATTACTTCCAAACTAGATGAGCATTGTGGATGCAATTATTATGCAAAACAAATAAACATGAGAGAAAGATTATCAAGAAGAGAACAAGGAATAGAGGATGCCAATCACACAACAAATGATGTACGTGGTTCAGCCAAAATGTGCCTACGTCCATGGTGGTGCAGTCGATGTTATTTCTATATACTCCGGAGAGTGATTACAGAGAATACAACTTGTCCTATTGCCGCGAACCTAAGGTTTAATATATACATGTGCATGTAGATGAGTGGGGGTGATAGGTTCCTCCACATTTTCCATTTCCCCCATAACTTCCCTTCATGGGATCGTGGGGGGGGGGGGGGGGGGGACTGGATCAATTATAAAAGATGAGGGGCCTGGACTTTGGGCCGTCAGAACTGGGCTACTCGTCCAGGCCCATAGTTCTTTATTTCGGGTACCGACAATTGCCCCTAAATTTGTTGGGCCATGTTTATGGGTCCAATGGATTTAAATAAGCAGCCATCATGGTTGATTTATGATTCTTCGAAAACTATGTTGTTGCTTTGGCGGCACCCGCTTCGCTATCCGTGCGCTATGATTAGAATTGAAGGCTAGTTGGGATAACCACTATTCATCCATCGTTTCATCCTTTCCAGTACTTTTCCTTCTTCTGAGAACTCTAGTGCCTCATACCTTCTTCTCTGAATCCCCATTCCCATTTCTTCTTAGTCGTCTTGAGATCGTGCTTCTTCATCACTCGAACCGATCTTCTATTTTGTAAGTTTCTCGTGCCCTTTCTCTTTGGTTTGTAGAGTTTCTTTGAGTTTTTCAATGGCGAAGATTGGAAATTGGTCAATCTCTGAGTTCAGGAAGTTCTACAATATTCCTGAATGGGTAGATATTGAATGTTGTGCTTCCCCTCCTAGTAACGTTAGGGATATAGAGGATGCCCACTGGATCCATGTTTTGTTGCTCTCCCAGGGGGGACTCACTTTTCCCCCTAATAATCTATTTCTGCACTTTTTTGGTTATTTCAGTATTGTTCCTGCACAGTGCTCGCCGAATGTGTGGAAGATAGTAAATGGTGTCCATAGAATAAACCAGTTATATGGTACTAGGTTAGGACTTGCCGAGATCTATTTCTATTATTCCTTCTCTCGAACTAGCTCAGGTGTCTTATACCTCAAAGCTAGGAGTCCTGATAGGGTATTGGTAGTAAACTTACCCGATTCCCATAAGGGCTACTGGCAAGAGGGTTTCCTTGTTAGGAATTGACAGTTCCCTCCCCAGTTTGATGGGTCGAGGTCTGAGAGGTTCACTGTCCCTTTTTACGGGGAAGAATATATAGGTAGACATTGTACTGTTATTTCAACCTTTGCTGACTTGTGACTTTTCTGACCTCTCTTTGCTTTTTCTTCCACAGTGAGGACAAAGAATTTGGAGCCCGCTCTCAGCGATGTCCGTATTTCGGAGTTGGTGAAAGCTTGGAATATCAGGGAGCCTCTGGGTGACGGCAAGCATCCCAGATCTTCTGACTTTTTGCTCGAGTACAAGAACACAGGCTTCAGCTTCATAGCACGACCTATGGATAGTGTTCCAGAGTTTGATTCTTTTGGAGAGGTTACAGATGATCCTATCCAGTTGGACGAAGTGAAGAGCAACTCTGAGAGTGAGCCTGCAGGTACTGTGAGTGGTGTAGGGAGTTATGATAGTAGTATTCTTCTGAAGAGGATTTCGCAGCTCAAGACTCGTCGAGCACTACCAGCAGTTCAGGTGAGGATATGCCTCCAAGGAAGAACCTGATTAGAGACGATGATGATGAGTACCATGTGCTTCTTGCACAGAGGTCGAAGAAAT
Organism: Sambucus nigra; assembly: GCA_949130495.1. Classification (NCBI taxonomy): domain Eukaryota; kingdom Viridiplantae; phylum Streptophyta; class Magnoliopsida; order Dipsacales; family Adoxaceae; genus Sambucus; species Sambucus nigra. Next base: position 333,061,842 of record OX422216.1, read on the forward strand.
AAAAGTCTTCTTCTGGGGCCGTGGCCACTGGTTCTCGGTCTTCCACTCAGGAGCAAGAGAGGAAGAGGAGAGAAGAAGAGCAGGTGAGAGAGAGGGAGAGAAAGAAGGAGGAGGAGAGGAAGAAGGTGGAGGAAAAGAAGAAGGTGGATGAGAGGAAAAGGATGGAGAGGGAGAGAGAGTAAGAGAGGAGGAAGATGGAGTTGAGGACAAAGGCTGGGCAAGCCTTGGTCCCGGTGTCAGCTTTGCCCGAGGGGGCCTCGGTTGCCACTTCCCCTCAGCTGGCTCCTGCACTGCTTGAGAGGGCAGTTCTTCATGCAAATCGCCAGAGGGCACTGGGGTCTGATCAATTAGCCCTCCAAGATAACCATAGACTGGCCTTGGTAAGGTTCTTTCCCTTTTGAATTCCTTAACGAGTTTTAATTATTTCTCCTTCTTGATTCCTTTTTTATTTTTGGCAGTTTGTGACGGACTTTGCTGTGCTCTACTGTTCTCGCGACGAGTTGGTGAGGATGAATGGCGAGCTAGAGCAGTAGAAGTTCACTCTGGAAGTCAGTGGTTCTCGGCTGGAGGCTGACCTAAAGGCTGCTGATGCTGCCCGAGCTTCCTCTGATCTGGCCCTTATCAATTCTAACCGAGAGAGGGATGCGAAGGTCAAGGAGCTGAGCGAGTTTAGGCAGGAATATGACCTAGTCTGATCGAGCAAGCTGGGTGTGGTGGAGGAGAACAAGGCCCTGATCGAGCATCTGAAGGAGAAGGAGTCCATGGTATCCACCATCAAGGAGGATTCATACAACTACGGATGGACTGCGGCTTATAAAGATGCCAAAGTTCAAATAGGCTATATCAGTCGTTTGAACTTCAAGAAGGGCTAGAACAAGGCCATCCTAGATGTTGGTGTTGATGTTGAGTCTCCGCTGTTTGACAAGCACGACCCGGGTCCAAGGCCAACCATGGACGAAGAAGCCCCTGCCCCATCCATTGAGGGTTTTGATCTTACTTCTCAGATAACTCCTGCCGATGCTGGTCCTTCCCAGGCGAACGAGGGTATCTCTGTAGAGGGGGATGCCTCTGCTGCTGCTGATAAGGGGAAGCAACCAGCCACCCCCGGGCAGCCTGAGGTTGCTAGTTAATCCTCCCTTAGGACTTCTTCTGTACTTTTGTTTATAATTTTCCATTTCCTGCCCGATGTACTTGACCTTCAATAATGAAATAAAAAGGCTTCTTTTTCTAATGCCTTGATTGATTTCTCTTTCCTTTTCACTTTTATGTCTTGTAGTTGACTGATGTAGAAGACTATATTCCTTCCACATATTAATTGGGTAGGACCCTTGGTCCCAATGCCACTCCTCAGGTTCGTCAGGCCTTTGTTAGGCTTTTCAAGTCTCTTAGGTCGAGGAACCAAAAATATAAGGATCATTCCGAGCTAGTGGCTAAGATGAAGGACAGGCTCAAGGAGATGGAAGGCATTGGTGCTTCTGTATAATAGGAAGTCAATGTTCTGAGAGCAAGGTTGCTAGAGGCCACCGAGATAAATCAAGTTGGGTAATTCTTGCAGCAGGAGAATGAAAATCTGAGGAGGGAAGTGCTCCAACTTAGAGAGCATGCGTCAAGCACTGCTTCAGCGATTCTGTAAGGATCCTCGTCTTCGCGAGCTGGACATGCTCCTCCTATGACGCGAGGTTCCACTTTTCCTCCCCTCCCGCGAGCTGGTAGGAGCACCAGGGGCAGGAACAGGGAGGTGGAAGAACAGTGGGATAAGGAGATGGAAGAGCTCCGCGATGATGTCCGCCGAGCATATGTAACTGCTGCTGGTCTTCAGAGGGATGTTACTCAACTTTGGCATTTATTCAAGAAGGGTCCTCGACAAGCATGGGCTGATGGTTATGATCAAGGCTGGCTAGATGCTCCCACAAGACTATCCAAGTTTGAAGAACTTTCTTTTATCAGAGGGTGGTTGAGTGCCTTGAAAGAACTCCAGGTCCCGAGGAACTCAGTGTTGTGGTATCGTCACGAGATGTCCTCCTCCACTCTGTTGCCCAATCCATTCAGGAGGGATGATAGATGGATCCCTATTGATGCCATTCCTCGGTAACTGTTAGAGTTGAACGCAGATGAGGTTGTGGAAGAGCTGGTCCCTACTCCTGATGATGGACGAAGAGCTAGGGTGGCAGACTATCTTGCTCGGAGGCTTCCTCCTTGAATTTTTTGCAAGTTTTTTCTTTTGATAATGTAAACGCTTTGGGCGAGCTTCGCTGACTAAACGTGTATTATCTTTTTTATAAATATAACAAGATGTTATTCTTTTGTCCTTTTCGATAATGTAAATGCTTTGGGCGAGCTTCGCCGACTAAACATGTATTATCACTGTTGTAAATATAAGAGATCAATAAAAAAATCGTGTTTTGGGCGATTTTGCTGACTAAACGTGTTCATCCAATCTTTTTATATTCTTGCTGCTTGATAATCATTTTTATTTTGCCATGCAAGTGTCCCCCCGGTCCAGTATAATACCAAAATACCATTATGCCCCACTTTACCTTTTAGGTTGTGTCGTCACACTCCCTTAGGCCTAAGTAAGGCAATTAGCGAGGACACACCTGGTATTGGATGTCTTCATCCGATCAGGATTTTGCTCAACCAAAGTAGGTTTGATGGCCAGTATAAAATCTAGTCGCATTGCCTAAGAATCCTCTGTAGGGCTTTATATATTTCCAGGGGCAATGCTAAGAGGTCTCTCGTGTTTCAGGATGATGACCTGAGGAGGGGTATTCCCCTGCTATATCGACCATCGTGCCTATGATTTGGAAAAGATGTGTGATGAAATGAAACTGTTACTGATTTCATTAGTAATTAGGGAAATGAACTATCCTTTCGCATAACAAATACAAGAAAAAGATTCAACAATAGAATTCCTTGAGAATCTAAAAATAGAATTTCTTGAGATTCGTTGCGTTCCATGCTCATGGTATCTCTCTGCCTTTCATCGTTTCCAAATGATAGGCACCTCGCAGGTCGTCTTTAGTTATTTTAAACGGTCCTTCCCAGTTTGGGCCTAACTTGCCATCTGATGACTTCACCGCATTGCCCAGGACTTTTCTTAGAACATAGTCCCCAACTTGGAATCTTATCGGGTTAACCCTTTTATGGTAGTGCTTTGCGAGCTGTTGCTGATAGCTCGCAAGCTTTACCAGGGCCAGTTCTCTACTCTCGTCGACTAGGTCGAGTTCGGCGAGCAATGCCCCATCATTCTGGCCTTGGTCTACAAGGTCGGATCTCATTATTAGCAAGCCTGCTTCTAGTGGAATGACTGCTTCCATGCCATATGTTAGCGAAAATGGGGTTTCTCCTATTGCTCGCCGAGGAGTTGTTAGGTATGCCCATAGGACATAGGGTAGCTTGGTTGCTCATGCGCCCTTGGCTCGCTCTAGTCTCTTCTTCAATCCATCGATCACAATTTTGTTGGAAGCTTCTGCTTAGCCATTGCTCTGAGGGTAGGCCACCGAACTAAAGTTGTGCCTGATCCCGTGCTCGTTACAGAAGTCCTGAAAGGGGCCACTCTCGAATTGTGTCCCATTATCATTGATGATGGTTCTGGGGATTCCGAATCGAGTGATTATATTCCTCCATATGAATCTTATCATGTCAGCGTCTTGAATGTTTTCCAATGGTTCTGCCTCAATCCATTTGGTGAAGTAGTCAGTTGTAACCAATAGGTATTTGCGATTGTCGGTAGTAGTGGGTAGTGGTCCCACGATGTCCATCCCCCATTAGGCGAAGGGCCACGGGCTGGTCAGGGATTTTAGGTCGCTGGCTGGTTGGTGGACCATTGGAGCATGAAGTTGGCATTTCGAGCATTTGCGGACGTATACTGCATAGTCGTTTTGCATATATGGCCACCAGTAGCCTTTCTTCATTACTCGAAAGGCTAGAGACCTTCCTCTGACATGAATTCCACAGATTCCTTCGTGAAGCTCGCGCAGAACTTGGTCGACATCGCCTGGGTGGACACATCTAAGGTAGGGACCAAAGAAGGACTTCTTATACAAGTTGCCTCCTATGGATAAGTGAAAGCGAGCAGCTTTGACTCTTATCTGGTGGGCGTCTTTCTTTTCCTCGGGGAGCGTGCCTTCTTTTAAATAGTCTCTTAAGGGGTCAATCTAGCTGGGGGTTGATCCCACCTGGAGTATTTATTCCACATTTGGCAGCTTGCTGTTGTGGTTAATCCTTGGACAAGTGAGGAAATCGATGGGAATGACCCTTTTAAGACTAGAATCGACTACCGAGCTTAGGGCTGCTAAGGCGTCGGCATGACTGTTTTGTCCTCTGGGAAACTGCTGGATGTTGTTCTCCTCAAAGCTCATCATTAGTTTCCTCACTAGGGCGAGGTAGGCTTCCATCCTTTCATACTTTGCGTTGTAATCTCCACTTATCTGATTGGAGACTAGTTGAGAATCGCCGAACACCTGTAAACGTTTTGCTCCCAGAATTTGCTCCATTTGGAGACCGGCTATTAGGGCTTCGTACTCTGCTTCATTGTTGGAGGCTGCAAATCCAAGCCTGATTCCTTGCTCAAGGATAGTGTTTTCTAGGGTGATGAGGACGATGCCTACGCCTGCCCCTTTTGAGTTGGAGGCTCCATCAACGAATAGTTTACAGGTTTCCACTGTTGCTGGGTTCTCTTTTTGCTTTGTGGGTTGAGGCTGGTCAGGGAGTTCTTTGCCAGTGAATTCAGCTATGAAATCAGCAAGGATTTGTCTCTTGATGGCGGTCCTTGGTTGAAATTGGATGTCGAACCGACCGAGCTCGACTAACCATTTAGACAATCTTCCCAGCAAATTCGCTTTCCTTAGGATCGCCTTAAGGGGGGTGCGATATAAGGACAATGATAGTATGAGCTTCAAAGTAATGCTTCAGTTTCCTCGAGGCTATCACTAGTGCAAAGGCGAGCTTCTATAATGGCAGGTACCTTTGCTCGGCGTATAATAAGGTCTTGCTCGCGTAGTAAACGGGATGTTGGATTCCTTCGATCTCACATATTAACACCGAGCTGGCAGTGTGGCTGGATACCGAGAGGTATAGGTATAAAGAATCCATTGGTTGTGGTATAACAAGCAGTGGTGGAGAGCTTAAGTAAGACTTGAGCTCATCCAATGCTCGTGAGTAGTCCAGACTCCATTCTATTGGTTTATTCCCTTTTAGAATCTAGAAAAAAGGCTTGCACTTCTCGGAGGATTTGGAAATGAAGCGATTTAAGGCAGCGAGCATTCCAGTGAGCTTCTGTACGTCTCGGACTATTCGAGGTGGTTGTACCTTGTTAATTGCATCGATCGGGTCCGAATTAGCTTCTATGCCTCTCTTGCTGACTAAGTATCCAAGAAATTTTCCTAACTGGACACCGAAGGAACATTTGCTCGCATTAAGCTTCATTCGGTACTTCCTGAGGATTTTGAAGGTCTTTGATAGGTCTGAGAGGTGATTTTCCTTCTTCTTGCTCTTAACGAGCATGTCGTCGATGTAGACCTCCATTGTGTCTCCTATTTGATCCTTGAACATTTTTGTGACCAGCCGCTGGTAGGTTGCTCCTGCATTCTTGAGCCCAAATGGCATGACTTTGTAGCAATACAACCCAACCTTCGTGATGAACGCCATTTTGTCCTGGTCTGGGGCATACGAGGGGATCTGGTGGTATCCTGAGTATGCATCCAGGAAAATCATTCGCTCGTGAGTTGGAATGGCATCTACTAGTTGGTCTATCTTTGGGAGGGGTAAACTATCCTTTGGGCATGCTTTGTTGAGGTCAGTGAAGTCGATGCAAACTCTCCACTTCCCATTGTTCTTCGGTGATGATCCTAAGAATCAGCACCACCAGATAAGGTGTTTCCAAGCTCAATATATGAATAACAATGGTAGCACAGTTATACAAAGTGAAAAGAGAATGGGATGAGTATAAGAGGAGAAGGCACAAGTATATAAGTGGTTCAACCAATCTGGCCTATGTCCACTGTAAGTGTGTGAGTAATATCACTGAAAGATGGCACTAATGGCCATGGATACAACCTCTAAAGCTTTCTCTCTTTACTATATATTTAAACAGAGTTTTAGCTAGGGTTTTAATAACTGGATCCCTTTGCAAGGTAGGGGATGATCCCTATATATAGTGCCTAGGGGGTGTAATGTACCCCCCATTCATGTAATGAGCATGTGGGTGTTAGCCTCACCAATGTGGGAGCGTCATCTGTCACTATCACATGTATGTAATGATGATGAAATATTTTCCCACATGTGGAGAATAATCTTGTTACAACTGATTTGTGCCCAGGTGTCCTTATCCAAAAGTCAACAGATGCTCGACAGTCATATTTGGTGAATGACCTCGGCCTGGGAGAGGCTGAGCTATAAAGGCTTGATGTCCGTTCAATCCGAGATGTGTCATAAGGAGTCTCGACCTGATCTCAGCCGAGACATATGCTGAGGTCGGCCCGAGCCGAGGTTGGATATATAGCATGCTGATGATTATTAATGCTTCTTGTCACCTCGGCCCAAGCCGAGGTAGGAATGTTTCCATGTTGAAGGTTACCAAGGCTCCTTATCACCTCGGCCTACTCTCGGTCGAGTTTGCTATACCCAGGTACACGAGGATGCTGTTGATGCCTGCGATGCGCGCAGGGTCCATTGAAGTGTATATGGTAGTGTCGGCATGGGCCGACCCTGGTCTGGCCGAGGGATGATACCGTAGGCCCATGGCCTACATAGGGTCGATCAATATCCCGACCATCATCTTGGCCGAGGTTGGTGTCTCTGGGCCGAGGTAACACTTGGGGCATATCAATCACCCTCCAGCCCTTAGTCATATGCGAGAGCAAGTGGCTAGGGGATTGCTTCACCTCCGAGGCCTATCCATCCCAAGTAAATACCTGTACGACATCTGTCACAAGCTAGAGCATGCAAATTTGGCTAGCGTGTGCTGTCAGTTGTCCCTTGGGTTTCCCAAGGCAATGATGGGCCTTGGGAAGTGTGCCCAAGTACTTAAGGGTTTAAACCCTTCCTTTCTCTTTCTTCTTCTTCATTTTGTTCCCGCGCACACTGTTCTTACGAATTTTCTCTCTCTCCAAAGCTTCTTCAATCAGCGCTATTCTGCAGAATTTCTTGCGAGTTTTTCTTCGTTTCACTCACCAATTCATTCTCCAGGTACTTCTTCCTTTCTATTTCCTTTGTTTCTGGTATTTGTTTACATTTTCCGGCAAAGTTCTACGTTTTTCGGCGAGCTCCATTAACTCCGGCGAACTGTGTTTTCTATAAACCTCTAAGTTTTGATCTTTAAACTCCTTTATTTTATAAGTCAACCGTGTTCGTAGTTTTAGGAGTTTTTCTGAAGTTTAGGGTCATCCTCTGATGCTCAGACCTTTATACCAACTCCTTGAGGATTTCCCCTCTCTTAGAGAGAAGACCTTAGAAAAGATTAGGCAAATAGATTGAGCTCAGGAGGAAGCTCGTAGGTCACAAGAGTTTCCTGTCAGACCTATATTTCCCCCACCTCTCAAGGTGGTATATCCTGATCCTCCTGAAAACTTTTATCAGACAGACGTCTCTGCCAACCATTTACCGATGTCTGAGTCTTCTACCTCAGACCCCATGTTCGTGGACTCTTTCCAAGAAGCCATGGATTTAACACCTCGGCCTGATCGGGACTCTGATCGGGCCGAGGTATCCAGCCGAGCTTCATCCCAAAAATGGCTCTAGTACCTGAGATTCTTCTTCAGAGGTTGAACTTGTTGAGCCGAGTGTGGCTGTGCCACCCATTCTTGATGCCATGCCTCTGTCGGCCGTTACAGGGGCAGAGTTCACTCAGAGGTTCACCGGTCACTCATCTACGTCTGCTCCAGCCGACGTGGATCTTGATGATGATGAGGGTGCTGAAAGTGATGTTGACATCTCTAAAGCATCCGAGTTCGAGAGCACAGTCACCGAGGTGGATCTTCTATGCTTTAGGTACTTATACTCCATTAGCCTTTCCATCAAGTTAAGGAGACCTCTAAGGGAAGAAAGGGCCTATCATGGCCGAGATGGAGAAATCTTCTTGTATGAGCAGATGTTTAAGTTAGGGTTTCACCTACCCATTCATCCCATCATCAGATGCATTCTTTCTTTCATCAACTTGGCTCCCTCACAACTCTCTCCCAATGCTTGGAGAGTCATTATAGGGGCCATCATCTTGTGGAGGGCAGTCCACCACTCTGACCTACCAGTTCAGGTCTTTGCTGGTTGCTATGTCCCTACCTCAGCCAAAAATCATCCGAGCTACTATCACTTCGTGGCTCGGAGGCCTGAGAAGAATATGCTCCAGGTGAATCAGACCTCAAATCACAATTGGAAGCCTCGATATTTTTTCGCTTCTGGATCATGGGAATTTGGCTCATCTGTTCCCTCTTCCAATCTTGGGCTGAGGATACCCCTCAGATGGGGTAAGGTCACCATGTCTGCAAGGGCCGATCCTGATCTGAGTCTTCAAAATATGCAATAGGTGAAGGCCTTGCAAGACCAAGGGGCACACGACTTGTTTGTTAAGTTCGAGCATTTGCTGACCCCACAGTTTCTCTCGGGGATGAGCCTGGGTGGAAGTCCCCTTGTCGACTTTGGTAAGGATTTTTCTTTTCAAGTCTAACCTCTGAACTCATTCATATCTGATTTCTAACTCATATCTTTTAACTTTTACAGAGAGACCACCAGTTATCCCAGACGAACTTTGGGAGATGGCAGCTCTGAGCTTGGCAAGGCTTGCAAAGAAGGTTGGTCTGAACGCTCCTCCTCCAGCTCCCACTACATCCAAATCCCAAGCCTCCAAGAAGAGGGCCCCCGAGGTCCCGGCCTCTGAGAATCAGAGGCCGACCTCAAGAAAAAAAGAAAACTTCTGAGGCTGTGATCCCAATTTCTTTGGCTGACATCCTGACGGCTCATCTGGATCAGTTGAAGTTAACTGACAGCATGGTCGGCAACAGTAGACAGGCCATGGACGCACTCGCCTCTGTAATGACCGAGGCAGACAAGCGTTTCTATAGAGCCATGGACACCCCTGTGATGGTTGAGTCCGGCCTTCACCGAGTCGTCCAGGTATGACTTGTTCCTTTGTCAGTTTTACAAGTGCAACTTCTGATTTTTCTCACACAACCTTTTTATTAAATGTGCAGGGGGTGACTGCCATGTATCAATTGTCTAATTGGGCTATGAGTAAGTTGCCCCTCATCCAGAAGGGGAAGGAGGCCGAGAAGGTTGAAAGTGCCCTGAATGCCGAGGTTCACCGTCTGAAGTCAGAGTTACAAAATTCTGAGAATAAGGCTAAGGGGCTGGAAAAAGACATGTCCCTGCTCGTCAAGAACCATGCCAAGGCCCTGAAGGACAAATATGACGTCCTACAGCAAAAGGTCAGCGCGGCTGTGAAGGCTGCCCTTGCAGATGCCTCTGAGAAAATAATTTCTGACTACAAAGGCTCATAGGAGTTCATGATGTTATGGCTTTGAATACCTCGAAAGAGGTATCAAGGCCACTACCAAATGGGCTGAGGTCAGGGAGAAGGAGGCTGGCACTCTCAAGGCCTCTGACCTTGGGGGTCTCGGCTATGCCGACCCTCATTTTTCTCAAGCACTGCAAGAGGTAGAAGATGAGGCCACTGCCCCAGCCGATACTACAACTCTGGGAGGGACTGAGCTCGGAGGGACTGACCCTGCTGATGATGTGGCTGAGGTGACCAACGCTGATCAAGTCAACCCAGCCGAGACTATCAATTCTCCCCCCTCAGACCTTTAACTTCTAACAAACTTGTATTTTGCAACTTTTAACTTTTAACTTGTAGCTTGTAACTGAACTTGTAAATTGTAACACCTCTGAATGCTATATGATCTCTTCCTTTTTTCTGAATGGCACTCTCTTCTCTTATTTTGATCTCTGAATGCCTCCGAATGTTATATGATTTCTGAATGTTATTAGGCTCTGAAGTCATTACCTAATATGCTGTTCTCATAACCAACCACCAAATTAATGATGTTAAGGGTCGGAGGTTATCTAGGAAGGTTTCTGAGCTTAGACCTTGTCACCACCGAGTGATGTTATGAGGGTCTGAGGTCATCACTTCTGATGTTAGTCTCATAATAATTTTCACTAAATCAATGATGTTAAGGGTCTGAGGTCATCTACGAAGGTGTCTGAGCTCAGACCTCGTCACCACCGAGTGATGTTATGAGGGTCTGAGGTCATCACTTCTGATGTTGGACTCATAATAAACTTCACCAAATCAATGATGTTAAGGGTCTAAGGTCATCTAGGAAGGTGTTTGAGCTCAGACCTCGTCACCATCGAGTGATGTTATGAGGGTCTGAGGTCATCACTTCTGATGTTAGCCTCATAATAATTTTCATCAAATTAATGATATTAAGCGTCTGAGGTCATCTAGGAAGGTGTCTGAGCTCAGACCTCGTCACCACCGAGTGATGTTATAAGGGTCTGAGGTCATCACTTCTGATGTTAGCCTCATAATAAACTTCACCAAATTAATGATGTTAAGGGTCTGAGGTCCTCTGCTGAGGTGTCTAAGCTCTGACCTCATCACCACCGAGTGATGTTATGAGGGTCTGAGGTCATCACCTAAGAGGTTAGTCTCATGATAATTTTCACCAAATCAATGATGTTAAGGGTCTGAGGTCATCTAGGAAGGTGTCTGAGCTTAGACCTCGTCACCACCGAGTGATGTTATGAGGGTCTGAGGTCATCACTTCTGATGTTAGCCTCATAATAAACTTCACCAAATTAATGATGTTAAGGGTCTGAGGTCCTCTGCTGAGGTGTCTAAGCTCAGACCTCGCTAACACCGAGTGATGTTATGAGGGTCTGAGGTCATCACCTAAGAGGTTAGCCCCATAATAATTTTCACCAAATCAATGATGTTAAGGGTCTGAGATCATCTAGGAAGGTGTCTAAGCTCAGACCTCGTCACCACCGAGTGATGTTATGAGGGTCTGAGGTCATCACTTCTGATGTTAGCCTCATAATAAACTTCACCAAATCAATGATGTTAAGGGTCTGAGGTCATCTAGGAAGGTGTCTGAGCTCAGACCTCATCACCACCGAGTGATGTTATGAGGGTCTGAGGTCATCACTTCTGATGTTAGCCCCATAATAATTTTCACCAAATCAATGATGTTAAGGGTCTAAGGTCATCTAAGAAGGTGTCTGAGCTCAGACCTCGTCACCAGCGATTGATGTTATGAGGGTCCGAGGTCATCACCTAAGAGGTTAGCCCCATAATAATTTTCACCAAATCAATGATGTTAAGGGTCTGAGGTCATCTAGGAAGGTGTATGAGCTCAGACCTCATCACCACCGAGTGATGTTATGAGGGTCTGAGGTCATCACTTATGATGTTAGCCCCATAATAATTTTCACCAAATCAATGATGTTAAGGGTCTGAGGTCATCTAGGAAGGTGTCTGAGCTCAGACCTCATCACCACCGAGTGATGTTATGAGGGTCTGAGGTCATCACCTAAGAGGTCAACCCCATAATAATTTTCACCAAATGAATTATGTTAAGGGTCTGAGGTCATCTAGGAAGGTGTCTGAGATCAGACCTCTCACCACCGAGTGATGTTAAGAGGGTCTGAGGTCATCACTTGTGATGTTAGCCTCGTAATAAACTTCACCAAATTAATGATGTTAAGGGTCTGAGGTCCTCTGCTGAGGTGTCTAAGCTCTGACCTCATCACCACCGAGTGATGTTATGAGGGTCTGAGGTCATCACCTAAGAGGTTAGTCTCATGATAATTTTCACCAAATCAATGATGTTAAGGGTCTGAGGTCATCTAGGAAGGTGTCTGAGCTTAGACCTCGTCACCACCGAGTGATGTTATGAGGGTCTGAGGTCATCACTTCTGATGTTAGACTCATAATAAACTTCACCAAATCAATGATGTTAAGGGTCTGAGGTCATCTAAGAAGGTGTCTGAGCTCAGAACTCATCACTAGCGATTGATGTTATGAGGGTCCGAGGTCATCACCTAAGAGGTTAGCCCCATAATAATTTTCACCAAATCAATGATGTTAATGGTCTGAGGTCATCTAGGAAGGTGTCTGAGCTCAGACCTCGTCACCACCGAGTGATGTTATGAGGGTCTGAGGTCATCACTTCTGATGTTAGCCCCATAATAATTTTCACCAAATCAATGATGTTAAGGGTCTGAGGTCATCTAGGAAGGTGTCTGAGCTCAGACCTCATCACCACCGAGTGATGTTATGAGGGTCTGAGGTCATCACCTAAGAGGTCAACCCCATAATAATTTTCACCAAATCAATTATGTTAAGGGTCTGAGGTCATCTAGGAAGGTGTCTGAGATCAGACCTCTCACCACCGAGTGATGTTAAGAGGGTCTGAGGTCATCACTTGTGATGTTAGCCTCATAATAAACTTCACCAAATTAATGATGTTAAGGGTTTGAGGTCATCTAGGAAGGTGTCTGAGCTCAGACCTCGTCACCACCGAGTGATGTTATGAGGATCTGAGGTCATCACCTAAGAGGTTAGCCCCATAATAATTTTCACCAAATCAATGATGTTAAGGGTCTGAGGTCATCTAGGAAGGTGTCTGAGCTCAGACCTCGTCACCATCGTGTGATGTTATGAGGGTCTGAGGTCATCACTTAAGAGGTTAGCCCCATAATAATACCTCTGATCTAAGAATGGAGCAAGAACTTGTCATGGAAACTGATATTTATTTATAACCTCTTCTCATTAAGATGGTACATTTACAAATTACAAATTCTGTGCAACATCATATGTAATATCTCTTCAGGTGGTCAGCATTCCATGGGTTAGTGAAAGGTTCTCCTTCTAGGTTTTCTAGTCTGTAAGTGCCGGGCACAACCTCTTCTATTACTTTATAGGGGCCATGCCAGTTTAGGTGTAGCTTATTTGCCTTCTGTAGGGTCTTCTTTAGCACTAGGTCTCCCACTGCAATGGGTCTTGACTTCACCCTCTAGTTGTAGAATCTCGCTGCCCTCTGCTGGTATCTGCTTTCCTGACCTCTGCATTTTCTCTTCTCTCTTTGATAAGATCCAGGTCTAGCCTCCTCTTTTCCCCATTGCTGTCAGGTTCGTAGGTCTGAATCTGATGAGTTGGTAGTCCTACTTCCGTTGGTATGACAGCCTCTGAGCCATGTGCTAGCATTAATGGGGTTTCCCCTGTTGGTGTCCTTGCCGTGGTTCTGTAGGCCCATAACACTACGTAGACCTCTTCTGTCCATCTCCCCTTCGCATCTTCTAACCTCTTCTTGATTCCATCCAAGATGGTTCTGTTCATGACCTCGGTCTGACCATTTGCCTGAGGTCGACCAGGAGATGAGAAGAACTGTTTAATACCCACACTTTGGCAATACTTCTCTAAGGAGGAGTTCTTGAACTGGGTCCCATTATCCGAGATGAGCGTGTTTGGGAGGCCATATCTACATATGATGTTTTTCCAGATGAACTGGAAGGTCTTCTACTCGGTAATTATTATCATTGGTTCTGCCTCCACCCACTTTGAAAAGTAGTCAATGGCAACTATCAGGAATCTATAGTTGTTGACAGCTCTTTGCAAAGGTCCGACCAAGTCAATTGCCCATACCGCAAATGGCCATGGAGAAGAGATTCACGTCATAGGCTGATGGGGTTGATGAGGGATAGTGGCGAACCTTTGACATTTGTCGCACCTCCTCACATAGTCTGCAGCGTCCTTAGACAAGGTAGGCCACCAGTATCCCTGAGTGATGATCCTCTTGGCTAAGGGCCTCCCCCCAATGTGGCTAGAGCAAGAACCCTCATGAACCTCCTGTAAGACCCGGGGTACCTCCCCGGGATGCACACATCTTAGGAGGGGCAAGAGAAACCCTTTTTTATACAAGACATCTCCTACAAATGAGAACTTTGCAGCCCCATATCTCAACTTTCTCCTTTCCAGCTTGGACTCAGGTAGGTCTCCCTCTCTTAGGTACCTGACGAGCGGGTCGATCCATGAGTCTCCTAGGTTCACATTGTGACAAGGACTACATACCTCATCCTCCTCGATGCTTGCTTTTCCTAAGACCTCGATTGGGATGGTCCTTCCCAAATCTGTCTTCATTATCGAGGCCAGCCTTGCCAATGCATCAGCGTGATTGTTGCCCAGTCTAGGCACTCTCTTCAGTTTTGCTTCTTCAAAGTACTCTAGCAACCCTCTTACCTTCTTTAAGTACTTGGACATCCTTTTGTCTTTGGCCTCGTACACCCCCAACACTTGATTGACAACCAACCTTGAGTCGCTATGGAGTAGGAGTCGCCTTACTCGAAGAGTTATTACTAATAAGAGACCTGCTATCATGGCCTCGTACTCAGACTCGTTATTTGAAGCCTGGAAGTTGAATCTCAAGGCGTATTCAATGTTAGCGCCATCTGGAGTCGAGAGTATTAGCCCCGTGCCGCTTCCACTGTCATAAGATGATCCATCAACGAAGAGACTCCAGACGTCTGCATCTGATGAAAAGACCCCTTCTCTCATAACCCCTTTCTCGAAGAGGTATCGATCCTCTTCATTATCTTCTACTCTGCTCCGAGTTTTGCCTGGGATGACATTTTCTCGGCCTTGGAAGATGTTCGGTGCAGTCTCTTCCGAATCTCGGAAGACACTACAATTCGTCTCTTCGCCGTCATCTACACCTTTCTCTATCTCGACCTCTTCCAAACCTCTATCGGCCTCTTCCCAGGTGAACTCTGCGACGAAGTCTGCTAGGGCCTTCCCCTTGATGGCTGTCCTGGGCTGGTAGGGAAGGTCATACTCTCCTAGTTCAATGGCCCAGGTCATTAATCTTCCGGACTTCTCAGGTTTGTGCAGAACCTGTCTTAGTGGTGAGTCTGTAAGGACTACCATGGAGTGAGCTTGGAAGTAAGGCTTCATTTTCCTTAAGGCATGTATTAGGGCATAAGCCAACTTCCCCATCCGGGGATAATTTTGTTCAGACCCTTGCAGGGCTTTACTGTTGAAGTACACGGGCCTATGAACCCCATCCTCTTCCCGTATGATGGCCACACTAATGGCTGACTCAGAGACTGCCAGATACACAAACAAACTTTCCCCCGCGATGGGCCGGGACAGCAACAAGGGAGACCCCAAGTAGGACTTGAGTTGATCAAAGGCTTTTTCACACTCTTCGTCCTATTGGAAGGCCTTCCTTAGAATTTTAAAGAATGGAAGACATTTATCCGTTGCCCTAGAAACAAACCTGTTAAGGGCCGCCACTCTTCCAGTGAGTCTCTGGACATCCTTGATACTCCTAGGAGTCTTCATGTCGAGCAAGGCCTTGATCTTCTTAGGGTTTGCCTCAATCCCCCTCTGATTAACGATGTACCCCAGGAACTTCTCGGCTCCTACCCCTAAGACACACTTCACTGGGTTGAGCTTCATTCTATACGAGTCCATGACATCAAAGGTCTTCTCAAGGTCTGCTACGTGAGTATACGCTTTCAGGCTCTTCGTTAGCATATCGTCCACATACACCTCCATGGTCTTACCTATCTGCTCCTCGAACATCTTATTGACAAAATGTTGATACATTGCCCCCGTATTTTTTAGACCAAAGGGCATCACCTTGTAACAGTATGTCCCCTTGTCAGTAATGAAGGCTGTCTTCTCAGAGTCTTCGACATCCATGAAGATTTGGTTATAACCTGAATAAGCATCCATGAAACTCATGAGCTCGTGCCCTGCCATTGAATCCACCATCTGGTCTATCCTAGGTAAGGGATAGCTATCCTTCAGGCAAGACTTGTTTAGGTCTGTGAAATCTACACACATTCGCCACTTTTCATTAGCCTTAGGCACAATGACTGCATTTGAGAGCCACTTCGGATAGGTAACCTCTCTTATGAACTCGGCCTCTTCTAACTTTTTTACCTCTTCCCGGATGACTTCATACTTCTCCCTAGAGTAGACTCTTCGCCTCTACTTGATAGGCCTGGCATCTCTGTCTACGTTAAGCTTGTGGGTCATGATCTCAGGGTCGATACCAGGCATGTCTGCTTGACTCCATGCGAAGACACTCTGCCTCCTCCTGAGGAAGTTTATCAGCTCTTCCTTGATCCTTGGATCCAGGGCCTTTCCGACCTGGACGGTTTTTTCTGGCTCGTCCTCATTGAGGACGATGGATTCTACCTCTTCCGCGGCCTCGCCCTTCTTCAATTTTGTTTCATCTCTCGGGTCAAGAGTGTCAATGCTGTAAGTGGTGGTTGCTCTCTTATGGGCCTCTCTCTTTTCAGACGAGTTGAAGTAACACTACCGCGCCGTGGTCTGGTCCCTTTGCACTTCCCCTACTCCATAAGGAGTCGGTAATTTTAGCATCTGATGGACCGTCGACGGCACGGCTTCAAACTCTTTGAGGGCCACTCTTCCGATGATGAGGTTGTAGGCCGAGAAGACATTTTCGTCCATAATAAAAAAGTTGATCTTCTTGGTCAGCCTCTTAGGCCATTCATCCCCCATCCGTACATCCATTTCATACATTCCCAATGGGTGCACCTTCTCAACACTGAAGCCTATCAACGGGTGATGGTAGGGCACCAGCCTTGCCCTGCTAAGACCCAGACTCTTGAAATAAGGCCAGAACATCACATCTGCTGAGCTTCCACCATCTATGAGGATTCTCCCTACATCTCACCCATGCACCCTTGTTGTTATGACTAGAGGGTCATCATGGGGGGCTAAGATGCCCTTGAAGTCGAGTCTGGAGAACCCCACTACGAGGGTGTCCATGTCCACTTTCTTCCTCTTCTGCACGGCGTCGAAAGACGTTAGATTAACAACCTCAGCCTTGGCCACTCACCTGGCCTCTGCTACACGAGCCTTCCTATCGGTTACCTCAGAGCCACCTCCTGCAAATCCCCCACATATGGTGCTAACACCAAAGGAGATCATTCTGACCCTCTTCACCGGGGTGTTGTCATCTTTTGGCGGGAGATCCGGGTCATCTCCATCGTCACCCTTTGAATCATCATGCCTTCTAGCCTGGACATCGCCACGGCACCTGTCATTTCTTCTCTTCTTTGGGTCTTCTTTTCCACCCTTTGGGGCCTTGCCATCCACATGCTTTCTCAGCTTCCTAGATTTCAGCATCTTCTCAATCTCATCCTTTAAAGCGAAGCATCTATCTGTGACATGGTCGTGATCTTGATGGAACTCACACCAGAGGTTTTTGTTCCTCTTATGTGGTGGGACCTTCAGCTTCTCTGGCCACCTCAGAGTCCGGTCAGTCTTAATCTCGTTAAGGATGTGTTCACAGCTCACAGTCAGAGGAGTGTAATGAGTGAATTTGTCATCACCTGACCTCTTCTTCCCTTCTTTCTTATTTTGGGACCTCCCAGCGCTACTGCGGTTCTCCTCCTCATATTTGGCATCCATTGCCTCTTTCGCATTCATCACTTTCCCTGCGGTTGCCAGCAGCTGTGCCATAGACCTGGGGGGGGGGGTCTTCTGCCAATTTCCATAGTAGCTTCCCCTTCTGGAGGCCTCCTATAATGGCGGTCATGGCTATGCTCTCTTCATAGTCTTCAACCTCCAACTTCTCTTTGTTGAATCTTGCTATGTAGTCTCTTCGGCTTTCACCCTTGGCCTGTTTGACGTACAACAAGTGGGTAGTCTTCTTTTGAGGTCTTACCCCAAAGCAGAAGTTGTAGATGAACTGCTCAGCCAGGACTTTGAAGTTCTCAATTGAGTTCTTCAAAAGGGAGGTAAACCAACTATGAGCTGCCCCTGTCAATGTCCCCGAGAAGGCCCTACACTTCATCTCATCGGGTATCGAGTAAATATCTGCCGCAGACTGATACATCTCGATATGGTGCACATGGTTAGTGCTGCCATCATACTTAGGAGTCACTGTAGGAGGCTTAAACTTGGTTGGGGTTGGGAACCCCACTATCCTAGCCACAAATGGGGAGCCCTCGGAGTAACCCCTTTGTAATGGGTCCCTGCTTTTAATGAGGTCCCCAATCTTCTCTTCAAGGCATTGGATAGAATCATTCCAGTGTCTTCTGTCATCAACTTGGTCGAGGTTATCCCCTGCCACCTCCCTGAGATGGACAGAGGGTTCCCCAGCCACAACACATTGACTGTTGACCTCTTCCTGTTCCCTGGCTCTTCCTTCACAGGGTCGGACTTGGTCTGTCCGACCTTGCCTACCCTCTCTCTGAGAGTCTGCTGCGCTCCTCGACCTTGATAGCCTGTGTCTTAGGTCATTCACCGGGCCCAGCCTCTTGAAGGCCGACCCTCTGCTCAACCTGTCAAAGGCCGACCCTCTTTGTTGGGCCTCTTCTCTTCTTCGGCCGACACATCCCTGACTCTGCCTTAGAGGCCGTATAGTGTCATTTGACACCTCATACGGCTCCCAACAGTCTTATGGGGCCTCCTCAGCTTCTAGGTCACCATACCTGTCCTCTGGGCAAGGGTTTCCTTGCCTACCCAGGCGCAAGCGCCTAGGGTCAGCAACGTCCCTCCTCCACTGGGGTGCAGGCTGGTCCTTCATTGGCGCCTGGGGTGGTCCCCTGGCGTCAGGAAGAGGCTGAACTGCCGCCGGAGTGATCATGTCCGGTGAGACTCCAGGTGGTCTCATCATCATGTTTTGACTAAGTTGGGCGAATTTCTCCTTCATGGCTTGTTGGGTTGCAGCTAAAGATTTCAAGGCTGCTGCCACCTCTGCCATTTAGGACTGGGGAGGGGCCTGACTAGAACTAGCCCCTCCACCTCCGGGCGACGGAAGAGGAGGTGGTAATTATGTTGCCATGTGTTAACAATAAATAGCTTGAACAACAAGTGAGCTTAATACCTTAAAGGACCTCTTTCAATGGTGAAACAGCTCCATGCAAGGGGTGGTTCCTGGTTCACCACCAGAGTCTCCGGTGAGGTTAAGCAGAAAAAGAGGAAGAGATAGCTTCTCGATTCCCACAGACGGTGCCAAAATAATGATACTAAGAATCAGCACCACCAGATAAGGTGTTTCCAAGCTCAATATATGAATAACAATGGAACCACAGTTATACAAAGTGAAAAGAGAATGGGATGAGTATAATAGGAGAAGGCACAAGTATATAAGTGGTTCAGCCAATCTGGCCTACGTCCACTGTAAGTGTGTGAGTAATATCACTGAAAGATGGCACTAATGGCCATAGATACAACCTCTCAAGCTTTCTCTCTTTACTGTATATTTAGACAGAGTTTTAGCTAGGGTTTTAATAACTGGATCCCTTTGCAAGGTAGGGGATGATCCCTATATATAGTGCCTAGGGGGTGTAATGTACCCCCCATGCATGTAATGAGCATGTGGGTGTTAGCCTCACCAATGTGGGAGCGCCATCTGTCACTGTCACATGTATGTAATGATGATGAAATATTCTCCCACATGTGGAGAATAATCTTGTTACAACTGATTTGTGCCCAGGTGTCCTTATCCAAAAGTCAACAGATGTTCGGCGATCATATTTGGTGAATGACCTCGGCCTGGGAGAGGCCGAGCTGTAAAGGCTTGATGTCCGTTCAATCCTAGATGTGTCATAAGGAGTCTCGACCTGATCTCAGCTGAGACATATGCTGAGGTCGGCCCGAGCCGAGGTTGGACATATAGCATGCTGATGATTATTAATGCTTCTTGTCACCTCGGCCCAAGCCGAGGTAGGAATGGTTCCATGTTGAAGGTTACCAAGGCTCCTTGTCACCTCGGCCTACTCTCGGCCGAGGTTGCTATACCCAGGTACACGAGGATGTCGTTGATGCCTGGGATGCGCAGGGTCCATTGAAGTGTATATGGTAGTGTCGGCATGGGCCGACCCTGGTCTGGCTGAGAGATGATATCGTGGGCCCATGGCCTACATAGGGTCGATCAATATCCCGGCCATCATCTCGGTCGAGGTTGGTGTCTCTGGGCCGAGGTAACACTTGGGGCATATCATTCGGGACTACTACTGGGTTGGACAACCACTTGGGGAATTGTACTTCCCGTATGGATCCTGCATCCAGCAGTTTTTTGACCTCTTTTTCGACCGATTTAGCCTTCTCAGGTGCAGTTCTTCGTGCCTTCTGCGTGACTGGCTTGAATATGGGGTCGACATGCAGCTGATGACAGACCATATCAGGATTAATGCCAGGCAGCTCGTATGGTTCCCATGCAAAAACATCTACGTTGTGTCTTAGCAAGGTCGTTAACTCCTTTTGTTCTCGATCGGTGAGAGATGCTCCAATCAATAAGACTCTGCTACTGTCACCAACATCGGCTATAACTTCTACCAGGTCCTCGATGACACACTCGGAGGGGAGGAGCCTGGCCTCCTCTACTCCTGGTCTTCCATACTTTAGTTTCTATTTAGAAGGTATCACACCCTTTTCAACTTCCTCGCTGGGTTGACCGGTCTTCTTCTCTGGCTTTGGTCGGATGGCTCCTATGAATCACTTCCTCGCCATCGCCTAGTCGCTGTGGATCTCCATCACTCCTCGCTCGGTTACATACTTGAGCTTCTGATGGAAGGTCGAGGAGACCGCCTTTATTGCATGAAGCCATCCTCTGCCGAGGATGGCCTGGTATCGTGATTCGATGTCAACAACCAAAAACTCAATCATCTTGGAGATATTCCCAGCAAGAACTGGCAGCACTATTTTGCCTAGGGGCATGGTCATTTTCCCAGCGAAGCCGACCAAAGGTACAGTAGCTTCCTTTAGGTCGGCGACGCTCAACTTTAATTTCCTGAACAGGTCGAGGTACATTACTTCGGATGAGCTTCCTTGATCGACGAGCAGCTTGTCGATGTCAAAGTTGGCTATCCTGAGTGTAATGACCAGGGCATCATGATGTGGGGTACTTACTCCCATCAAATCTTCATCATTAAAAACAATATGCTTGTTATAGTTGACGTCCTCTGGTCGTCGACGCTTTCCTGACTGTGATTTTCCTGGATCGATTTGAAAGGCCTGCATTACCGCTGTAAGTTTTTTCAGCTCCATTCGAGCTGAGTTCCCTTATATCTGCTTGACGTCAGATACTCCGTGAATTACGGCGAACTCGTGTCCAGCATCATCCTCCAGCACATTATCGGGTCTCATCTCTCTATTGGCAGTCACTTTCTCTGCCCTTTTCTCCACAAAGTCGTTCAGATGCTCGGACTAGGCCAATTCTTCGAGGTGAGACTTAAGAGCCTTGCAGTGCTCGGTCTTGTGCCCTCCCTCTTTATGAAAAGCGCACCTCAATGCATTGTTCCTCTTCGAGGGATCTCCCCCCATCTTCCTGGGCCACTTGATGAATGGCTCATCCTTGATCTTCGCAAGAACCTTGTAAATTGGTTCTTTGAAGACGGTGTTGACTGCCTAGAATGCTTTCAATGCGTCCTGGTTCCCTCCATTTTTGGAGCCATTTTTGCCACCGTTCTTTCCTCCCTTCCTCTGGTTTTCAGTTTTCTCACCTACCTTGGTAGTGAGCTTAGCTCGACCGTTTTCTCCTGTATTCGAGCGGGTGACATCTTCCACCTTGGCGTATTTCTCGATTCGGGCCATAAGGTCGTCAACGGTTATAGCTTCCTTCTTCGTCAGGGATTGGTAGAGGAGGGAAGAATTAGGGAGCCCAATTTTGAAGGAGGCCACTGCCACATCCTCCGCGCAGTCCTCAATCTCATTGAATAACTCCCAGTACCTCTTCGTGTATTCTCGGAGGGTTTCTTAAGGCGTTTGCTTCATTGTTAGTAGAGCATCCATCCTTTTGGGATGGGAGCTACTAGTAATGAATCGGGCCATAAAGAGTTCGGCTAGGGATTTGAAATTCTTGATCGACCGGTGGGGGAGCCTTTCGAACCACTTCTGTGTTACATCATGAAGGCTCGAGGGGAAAATATGACACATCAGGGCATCCCGGTGACTCCAGAGGGTCATTGCCTGTCGGTATTGCCTGACGTGATCGATGGGATCAGTCTTTCCGTCGTAAACCTCGAACCTTGGAATGTCAAATTTCTTGGGAGCTTCCTCCTCTTCGATTTCTTTCCTCAATGGTGATTTCATCTGGGTTTTGAGAGCTCACCTCGCGAGTTCTCTAGTTGATCTTGTCCCGTGGTGAGCGGGATGCTGGTCCATTTCCCTTCGGACCATGTTTCGTATGAGCTCGTCGCTGCGAGCAGGGCTCTTGTGGCGGAGAGCTCTTCGCATCTGTTCGTGGAGGTCGTCGTCTGACTCGCCTCTTTGTCCCTTTGAGATCCTCGTCTAGGCCTCCTTCCTCGGCTGCGAGACTTGCTCGCCTGAGGGCTAGGAGTGCAATATGGGCGTCTCTGGTTATCAGGACGAAACTCCCTTTCTAGTCTTTACAGTCTTTTTTTCAACCGAGCATTCTCAGCCTCATACCAGTGAGAAGAATCTCTCTAGTCGTGGAGCCTTGCCTCGTACGCATCAATCAACCTGGATATCTGCGTGGACCTCGCTAGTCCCTGACTTTCTTTTGAGGCTGGTCTTTCCAAGCGAGCTCTCTGATCTAAACGTCGGAATTTAGACCTAATACTGCGAGGAGTAGGTGTCTCTTGAATATCTCCTGCTTGAGGGGCATTACTGTTGTGACCAGACATCTTAAACTCCTTTCTTGATGTGTGCTCTTCTCAGTGAAAGATGAACATTTCCCACAGACGGCTCCAATTGTGGACGCAATTATTATGCAACACAAATAAATATGAGAGAAATATTATCAAGAAGAGAACAAGGAATAGAGGATGCTAATCACACAATAAATGATGTACGTGGTTCAGCCAAAATGTTCCTACGTCCACGGTGGTGCAGTCGATGTTATTTCTATATACTCCGGAGAGTGATTACAGAGAATACAACTTGTCCTTTTGCCCTGGACCTAGGGTTTAATATATACATGTGCATGTAAATGAGTAGGGGTGATAGGTTCCTCCACGTTTTCCATTTCCCCCATAACTTCCCTTCATGGGATCGTGGGGGGAGGCTGGATCAATTATAAAAGATGAGGGGCCTGGACTTTGGGCCGCCAGAACTGGGCTACTCGTCCAGGCCCATAGTTCTTTATTTCGGGTACCCACAAGCATCTATATAATATAGACTCAAGTGAGTCAAAGATATAGGGTACTTCAATCTCCCTCTTTGGAAATATGATACAAAATATGCTTTTATTCATCGAGGACTCGTATGGATATAAAAGAAATAAGAAAATCCTATTACTTTACAAAAATTCTATCTACCCAATATCCTAGGAAAGGAAAATTACACAACTCAACTAGTTACAGACAAAAACCCTATCAAAATTCTGATGTAAATGAAGGGACTGATTCTTTAAAATGAGATAACTAAGATCAAGCTTTTTATTTGAGAATACAACAAGAATGTCCACGTAGACTCCAATTTCTCCCCCATTTTGTCTCAAATGGACAGAGAGCAAAGAAAACAAGTGTGAAACAATAAATCATTACTCTGCCATAACCATACCAATAGATTTGCGCAAATATTGAAATCATAGATAATCCAATGGTTTAGTAAATAAGTTAGCTAATTGCAATTCAGTAGGCAGGTAATTAATTTCTAACTCGTTAGATTCAACTAACTCGCGTATGAAATGCTATATGATTTTAATATGTTTTGTACGAGAGTACTGAACTGGATTTTTGACAATATTAATCGCACTTTGATTGTCACAATAAAGATGTAACTTATCTTCACTTATATCACAATCTATCAGTATTTTTTAGCCAAAGTAATTGAGCACAGAAACTTCCTGCGACAATATATTCGTATTTGACAGTAGATAAGTGATGATACGAGAAATCGGCCACAAGACGTTCTCATACGAGCAACTCAACAGTAAAGTGTGTAATGAGTAAATAAAGCAAGTTAACATAGAGAAGATAAGACATAGAGTGGTTCAGCACCTAAAATAGGCTTACGTCCACTGTGTTGCTCCGTTCTCATTATATGCATTACATTGTACACTATAATCATGCCTAAAGAGGCGTACAATATGATAATAAAGGAGAGTACATGATGACTGATGATTTTGGTGTGCCGGAGAGCTAGCTGCGATATGGATGAGCAATTCTCGAGTTCTATATTGGGAAGGTGTAGAGAGAATCGATGTTGTAGAAACTGCTCCGGTTGTGTGTTCTTGATCCTTCCATTTTGATGTATGATCCTCTATTTATAAGAGATATGCTCACATGCAATGAGAACGTGATGCACAAAGTTTGGAGTTATGATGGAGAGGGATGCAGCTTGTAAGACAAACAACCTAAGCGCCGCATCTTAAAACTGGAAAAAGACAAAGGTGTCACGCCTTGGACTGGGTGTGTTCGCGACAAATTGATGGTGGTCGTGCCCCTTGATGAGGGGCAACATCCTGTATTAGGTAGGGATGCACTCCAAATTCAGTAGTGGGAGCATACTCTGCTGATAGAGGCCACGACATGTAGTCATGTGCAAAATAGCAGACCATCCGCGGCAGGGTGATATATTTGTACTATCAATAAGCCCCCAAGTCGTAGTTCCAAGAGAATTCGATTAGGGCTGTAACTTAGTTGAGTTTTCTTAGATGCCCGCGGTACTTCCAAGGCGACGATTCATTTTCCATGCTCTCTTATATAAATTGTTTCTGGCCGTGGACTTCAGTACATTTCCAAAACTTTTGAGAGAAAATCGAGAGAGAATTATGTTCTTCCTTTCTCTTGCATTTTTAGGTGACCTTCTAAGGCTGTTCGTGGCAGTTCCAAGGTGGTGTGAGGCTGAGCATTGCTGGTTTCTTCATTTTCAGGTAATTTTTAAGAAATATTTGTAAATAGTTTTCGTAGCTCGTACTTCTTCTTTGAATATACAAACATATGAGCTTCTGCATTGCTTGATAGAAAATTAGGGTTTCAATTGAATAATCTGTTATCACCCTATAATCGAACACGCATGAATGATAAAGCAATCGTTATAATCGTTTGAGTCAATCTTCGTATGCTGAACTGAACCCCTGATCCTCAAGGTGCCATGAAAATCATATAACAGTTCTTGTTGTTCATAAACAAAATCTTCGTATTCTATGAATTTGATCTTAAAACGATTAAACATTAGATACTCAACTGTTTAAGATAGAGACCGCGGCATGGTAGATTATCAGTAATCAAGGGGTCCCATAAATATTTCGTTGTGGACCCTATCCGCGGCATACAGTGGGCGATGACTGCAGCCCCTTAAGCTATGAGATTTATCCTCCGTGACACTTTGATGCATATCCATTTAATCTGCCGCGGTGGTGGGGTCTTTTAGGGATCTAAATCCTCACCCTTTAATAATTTTAGAGATGGTTGCGGCTTATAATCTCTAATTACATTTGAGTGAGTTTCCACGATAGTGTAAGCTCCCTTGCTGATATAGGAGATGGCTGCGGCCGGTAGGGTCAGAGGGTAATAACACCCCTCAAATCGATGTGTCGTGGAATTTCTTGTTTTTCAGGGCTTAAACCCCTTATTCGTTTAACTAATCTTGTCGCGGCTTCTTAAAGTCTTTTTTAAACCATACTGGCTGCGACGCCTAACTGCGAACTCTGATTTTCAGGTACTGCTGCAGCCATATGAGCTTTAACCCATATGAATTTTTTAGAGGCTTTTGGGCAAAGAATTTCGGAACCTCTCCTCATGAACTACCTTCCGTGCCTCCTCTGAGATCAATATGGCCTTGCCAACTGAGAGATTGCCCCAATTGCGTGATACTAGACTCAGACTCCTCGGACTCTGCCTGTAAGAAGGATTTTGAGTCTACAATGGAGGAGGAAGCCAACTCAAGAAATCATCCATTAGGCGTAGGAGACGATGCCGCGAGGGTGAGGGATAAGCCAGCTGGTCCATTTGGGAGGGTTGAAAAACCCCTAGCTGCACTTGATATCCGTGACATCATGAACCAAGACTGGGTTGACCAGGTGGTTGAGGCCTTCGAATTTACAAAAAAATTTATGTTCTCAGCAATGAGGGTCCACCCTGAAGAGAACAAGAGGGAAATGTCATATAGAATGCCGCGGTAATGGGGATCTCCCTCTAAACAGGGTATTTGGATAATGTCCACATATCCCTTCTTTCTTTATAATTGTTCATTCTTTGTACTAACCTTTGAAATGTTCTATATAGTTCTTGACAACTTGTAGGTGAGCCAGTGGAAAAAAAAGAGAGTTGATGAGGTCATGGCATTTCTTGCCGAGCATAAGAGGTTCAACACACTTGTTACATCAACAACTGTATTTGAAGAAGGTTTCTTTCAAAGCAAGTCCATTCCAAAAAACATGGTCATGGGACGTAATAATTTGATTCTGTATTTATTCGCGGCATTTTCTTTTGGCTTCAAATGATTATTTTTCCTTTTCCCTTTTCAGGTGAGGAAGTTGACAGAGAACTATTGGCCGCGCAGCTGGAAGAGATGGATGAGGACGCAGTTGTTCTCAATAATACTGCGCGGAGTGCCATGTCTCCTTCGAATTATTCATGGCGCCGAGAAGAATAACGTTCCTGAGACCCAACAACAATTTGAATTCGATGATGATATCAGAGCCAACCTGGCCGCGGCAGGTTTGATGTCAATTGATGATGCTCCCCTCAATACATCTTTTCCGCCGCCACCACCTATTATTACGGTAAATGCAAACTTGGCACCCCCTCAGTGCCGTGGGAGAGCTGGTCCTGACGGTTTTTTGCTGCCTCAGTTGAGACAACCCGACCCTAAGTCCACACGGGATAAAATCATGAAGGCTTTGCGGAGGATGAAGAGGGCCCTTAACGCTGCGGACCCCGACAGGCTGGTGGGAGAAGACCACGATGACCTGGAGGACTGTGACCTCCATAGTCTTCTGAGGGTAAGTGCTTAGTGTTTTCTTCATTTTTCTTTTGCGTTCCATATATTGCAACAAACTTTTTAATTTCAGGCCGCGGACGTCATGGTAGCCCAAAAAAAGGAAGTACGAGGCCCTGTACAAGCTGGAAGAAGTCGAGAAGAGGGTGTATGTCACGGATCTGAAGGCTGCACAGACTACGTCTTTTGAGGTTGGGAAGTAGTCTTCTATCTTGGCTCTTCAAACATCCCTAATGGTCTTGGCTTCTGCAAACAATGCAAGGGAGGAAGCGGAGGAAAATATCAAACAAGTCACGGAGTCCCTCAAAGCCTCCCAGGATAAGACCGTGGAAGCTGCACGTACCATGGAGATTTCAAGTAACAAGCTCGCGCTTCTTCAAAAGAAGTATGAAGATATGGAGGCCAAGTCCGCTCAAGATGCCCTAGACCATGCCACGAAAATAAAGAAGATGGAGTAAGATCATGGCGATGCTCTTTAGTTGGACATTGACAACATAGTGGAGTCATTCAAAGGCTCTAGGGACTTCTTCCTCATCAATAATAGAGCCTACCTACGCGGCTACTAGGAGCTAAGGCATAGGATTATAAAGAATTTTCCTGAGATGAAGGAGAAGGTTCTTTCCTGGGGGCTCGGTGATGTAGAGCATCAATAATGCATAGCCGAGCTCAAGGCCATGGCTGAAGAGAAAGCTAGGCTGAAAGCAGAAGCAGAGGCAACGATAGCAGAGGAAGAGACTAAGACAGCCGCGGATGGCGAGGAGTGTGATGAGCATGATGACGCTGCTTCCTGAGCTCTGAGATTTTTTTATCATTGATATAGGGCTGCGTCCTTTTTGTAATTTTAAACTATAGTGGCTACAACCCATTTGCTTGTAATCATAACTGATAATATCAAGGTTGCGGCCACCTTTTCTGCATTAATTATTATGGCCTCATTCTCTTGTAGCTTTTGCATCTTCTTTTTTACTTATTTTAATGCTTTATTGAATGCTTTATGTAAGCCTCTGATGGCTTGAATACAACTGACTTGCGTAATTAAAATGCCTTATTGATGGAGTGAACTTGTAGAAATAAGAGATTAAGTTCGCGACACTATAACATATTTCTTTGATAACCGCTCTTACTGAACTACCGCATCACCCTCGAGTAATGCCAAGGAACCTTCACAAGTATGGGTTACAGGATGTAGCTATAATTCAAATTGCTCATGTTCACAGGCCACGACCCTTTTTGCCTTGAAATGACTGGAATGGCAGCCCTATAATTAGAGCTACGGCAGTCTGGATTTACTTAATGGCCACAACCATATTGATAGGGATGTGCTTTTTCCCCACAAGTAGTAGCTTTATAGGCCTCATCAACCCTTAGTCGCTTTAACAGTTGCACTGCATCGTAAATTACCACAAGTGCACTTTATATAGGCCGCTTCATGTTACAATCACTCTGCTTCTTGCACCAACGGTTGGAAGGGTTGTCGCTTGAATAGGGCTGCGACCGTTCGATAATGGCTGCCGACAGGGGGGGGGGGGAGAACACAACCATCATGGGAAATATAGAGAAGGCTAAGGCTTTTCCTCTAGTGCTTCAGTTATCATTCACGAAGTATGTCCTTCATCTTCCTTAGCATCGCCCTTCTATATGTAAGTGGGATATTATATTTTCAAGCCTCCCCAGGCCGGGTTATGTTATTAAGCCACCCATAGCTATCATATAAGATATTTTCAAGCCTTCCCAAGATGGGTTATGTTATTAAGCCACCCACAGCTAACATATAGGATATTTTCAAGCCTCCCCTAGTTAGGTTATATTATTAAGCCACCCACAGCTATAGGATATTTTCAAGCCTCCCTAGACTGAGTTATGTTATTAAACCACCCACAGCTAACATATAGTATATTTTCAAGCCTCCCCAGACTGGGTATTACAAGTCTCTCGACTTAATGACGCATCCCGAAAGCCAATGTAACACCCCGCCCGCCCGGGGAGAGCGAACGGAGCGCAATTGCGATAAAATAAATCCAAATCCACAATATAACAAGGTATAGAGCACCTAAATCCCACAACAACAAATGAGAAACTAAAAATCTCAATTTTTCAAATTAAATACCAAATCTCTTGAATTACATACAACAACTAACTCGAAAATAAAATACAAATATCCAATTCTCTATACAACAAAATAATACAAATCTTTCCCAAACAATCCTCGCTAAAATCAATCTCCATAGCGCCCCAAAATTCGTGCTAACCTTCCACGAAAAGAAAATATGGGGAAGTACACAATACGACAGGAAAGATGCTCAACAAATATATATTAGCGATGAATAAAATGTAACAACACGAGTACGAATATTCAAATCAAAATGCGAATCTCATAGCATTTATCAATATAATTTCCAAACAACACATCAATGGGTAACCAGACCTCACCCCATTCGTATATGCTTTATCAAGCCATAGCCCGGGAATAGGTATTTTGGCGGGTTCACAACATCCGTGCCATATTAAAATCTCATGACAACGTTCTCAATACAATATAATGATACCACATGAATCAAAATAATTTCAACAATTATTTTCCAGATTTCAATGAATTTAGACGTTCAAATATGAGTTCAATTAAACAAGAATTCAAAGAGAATGACACTCGCGAGATTTAAGGAGCATATTGTGTAAAGCCCCATACCTCAAACCATGATGAGAAACCAACGACCACATCCTCAAGATCAACACAAAAGATATACAAAAAATCCTCCAAGAACCTCCAACAAAATAGCTCCAAGAACACCTCTAATCTAAGGTTGGAACTCACAAATCTCAAGGGCCAATGTGTATAAAAAGAAGAGGAATATAAAATATATTTGCTGCCAAAATTTGTTCCAAAAGTATGTTAAAAGGGTTGCCCACGACTTCCTTTTATAATGCAAAGAAATGAAAAGTTGGAATCCAAAAGACTCCATTAAATAAGGCAAAGAAATGAAGAGTTGGAAGTCAAAACAACTCTTGAAAATTACTTAATGTTCGCCGACTTAGAATTCCAAGAGTTAAAAACATTTGAAAATCCTTTTAAAATCCGTTTTAACTCCGTTTTCGAAACCGTTTGAAATTTTCACCTTCAAAAATAATATTCAACATATTTGAGTAATAAAAATAATTTTATCAAAAACTTTATTTTCCTCAATTTTCGAAAAATTAATTAAAATAGCCCAAAATTACGCGAGTGGTTACAGCCAAGAGCGGGCATTGTAAGCCCTTGCAGCTAATGACGCATCCTGAAAGCTAAGAACGGGCATTGGAATTCCTTGCGAGTGACATCACAGTCCGATATGGATAATTGCTTCAAGTATTTTCTTTTGCCACTTTCAATTATTATCAACTTTTGGACAATCAGACATCTTCTTGGGCATTGTGGCCCATTCGGACATTATCATTCCCGATATAACATGTTGTCTCAGATCGGGATGTGTTTTAAGACAAAATAGTCTTTATAAGATAACATTTCATGGAAATGAGAATAAAAATATGACACTATGAAAGAAAAACTTGATTTTATAACTATTCATATATATGTATATGTATATGACTTAGGTAAGCCAATAAAAAGGTTAATTTAAAACAACATAGGAGGAGTTGCCACTGTAAATTAGAGACAGATGGAATATAAGACATAAGAATTAAAAATGTGCATGTATTAAATGAGACAAGGTTGCATCCTCTAAACATCTTTGAGGAACCTTCAAAGAATTCCTTGCCCAATCAGGCTTTCAATTTCATCCTTTAAAGCATATCATTGCTCAGTATCATGGCCATGGTCTTGATGGAATCTGCACCAAGTATCTTTGTTCCTCTTGTGGGGTGGACCTCTTAGCTTTTATGGCCACCTCAACAGCTTGTCTTTCTTGATGAACTCAAATATCTCTTCAATCGGGAAGGTCAACGGAGTGTAGGCCCCAAATTTCTTCTCTGCCTTCTCCATTCTCCTTTTTTGGCTCCTACTGACTGCTTTTGCTGCTGGATCCCCTTGAACTGCCGCGACAGTAAAGTCTGTTGAAGCTCCAACATTGGTTGCCGCACCCACATTGGGAGAGGCCGCAGCCTCGAGCAAGAG
Source organism: Sambucus nigra (assembly GCA_949130495.1). Classification (NCBI taxonomy): domain Eukaryota; kingdom Viridiplantae; phylum Streptophyta; class Magnoliopsida; order Dipsacales; family Adoxaceae; genus Sambucus; species Sambucus nigra. The sequence continues at coordinate 333,092,840 of OX422216.1, forward strand.
CACCCTCTGAGTCAAATAGTTGACCTGGGTCTGGAGCGAGGCATGATTGTCGTAGAGGTGGTTGAGGTGATTGTACAGCTGTACAATCTCATCTTTGATTTTTACGCTCTGGCTGGACTCTCCTTCCATTTTCTGCCTTTGTTGGTCTTTACAAATATATATAATCTGAGGAAAAACAAGCAGAAGTGAGTAATCTCAGAAGTATGAGGTTAACCAAGTATGAGGTTGGGGGGCAGCTTTTGATCTGCCGTTACTCTGATGAGGCCGCGACCAACAAAGCACACATGGGAACTTCCGCAGCCTTGTAATGACATTGAGGTTTAGTTGACCACATGAGTTGAGGATGCCTTGAACCATCTCTAACACCTTCCCCTGTAGGGTCCGCGACATGAAGGTATTTAAACTACCTGCAGCATCCCTTGGTAGGCATTGGGGAGAAATCCCAAAGTCTAGACTCAAAAACTGAGCTCCTCTCCGAAAATACGGGCGGAGTATGGCTACTAGGGTCTATCTAGAGGATCATAGTTTCTCGGTGCACTAATCGACACCATTACGATGATAAACCCCAGATCATAGGCAAAAGAACAGCAAAGAGGAAGTAAACATAATTCTTCCCTAATCATTCACCTTTTTAGGGCTAAAGCCCATCCTGCTTTTCAGCATTATCTAGATGGAATGATATCACAAGGGTATATAGAATAAATCTTAGGTCCTAAAATGGAGACCCTAAAATGGATCTAAATATGCGAAATACGCATTATAGGTTGTACACAAAAATAGAGCTCAATAACCATCATCTACCTGTGAGATGTCGACCCACAGGAGCCTCAGGGATCGAATAGGGTGTTTAAGAACTCGAATATATAGAGAAGCAAGATTGAAATATCTCATTTCCAATAGACGCCGCCAAACTGATGAGATGATAAATCGGGCATAAGACGTTCTCATACCAGCAAATCAACAGTAAAGTGTGTAATATGTAAATAAAGCAAGTTAATATAGAGAAGCCAAGACATAGAGTGGTTCGGCCCCTAAAATAGGCCTACGTCCACTCTGTTGCTCCGTTCTCATTATATTCGTTACATTGTACAATATAATCATGCTTAAAGAGGCATAAAAGTATGACAATAAAGGAGAGTACATGATGACTGATGATTCCGGTGTGCGGGAGAGGTAGCTGCGATATGGATGAGTAATTCCCGATTTGTATATTGGGGAGGTGTAGAGAGAATCGGTACTGTAGAAACTGCTCCACCCAATTGTGTGGTCTTGATCCTTCCATTTTAAGGTTTGGTCCTCTATTTATAAGAGATATGCTCACGTGAAATGAGCACGTGACACACAAAGTCTGGAGTTATGATGGAGAGGGATGGGGCTTGTAAGGCAAACAACCTAAGCGTCGCATCCTGAAACTGGCAAAAGACAAAGGTGACATGCCCTGGACTGGGTGTGTCCGCGGTAAGTTGATGGTGGTCGCGCCCCTTGATGAGGGGTCGTGCCCTATATGAGGTAGGGCCGCACTCCAAATTCAGTAGCGGAAGTGCACATTGCTAATAGAGGTCGCGGCATGTAGTCATATGCAAAATAGCAGACCATCCGCGGATGGGTGCTACATTTGTACTATCAATAAGGAAGTACATTTTTCTTTCTTACTCTCCATCCTATCAAATTGTTACCAATGTAGTAACATGATCCTGAAGTACTCTTACTATCATCGGAACACCCAACCCAATCCGCATCAGTGTATCCTACTATAGTAATAGAAATGTCTTTAGTATAACGAAGTCCTAAATTTAGAGTTCCTTTAATGTATTTGATAATTATTTTAACGCATAATAAATGACTTTCTTTAGGATTGTTTTGATATCAGGCACACAAAAAAAATAGAGTACATAATATCAGGAGGGGAGGCAGTAAGGTAAAGTAGGCTTCCTATCATGCTGCGGTATAAAGTAAAATCGATAGATTTACCATTCTCATCTTTTGAATGTTTGATAGAAGTACTCATAGGAGTCCTATCTTCTTTTGTTATTTCTAAGCCAAACTTCTTGATGAACTCTAAAGCATATTTTGATTGTGATACAAAAAATCCATATGAATTTCGCTTAACTTGGAGTCCTAAGAAGAATTGTAACTCCCCCATAAGTGACATATGGAATTCTTTATGCATAGTGTTAGAAAATGTTTTGACATCTGTAGGGGAGGTAGATCCAAAAATGACATCGTCAACATATACTTGGGCTATAGTAATGTTTCTATTAAAATGATGAAGCCATTAATGGTGGTTTTTTAAGAAAACTTGAAAAAAAATGGGAGCTATGGAGTATTTGATTTTTGTGTAACCTCGCTCTCACTAAAAGCTTAAAACTCAGTGTTTTGAGAATATTAAGAAGATGAAAGATTTTGTTAAAAAAAAGAGGGGGATTTATGCTTTACATGAAAATGGAAAAACGTGTAGGAATGCCAAAAGGATCTATGTTTTTTCCCCAAATGATGAGATGATAGTTCCCACACTAACGCGTGGCTTCTTGAAAACACAAAAACCTAGAATAAAGGGATAGTGCATTTAATGACCCTAGGGATAATGTTGAGGAACCCCTAGGGTCCCTAAAAATATGAATTAAAAATTGAATTTATGGCGTACAAAGACCTTTTGGTCTCACCAACATAAAAGACTTTGTACGAGGGGCTAATTTAGAAGGGTGTCTCAAGTTTGGCCATTATATTTTAGGGTGATGGTCCCTCAAATAACCCTTCCTTAGTCTTCAGAAAATATGAGGCTGAGAAACCCCCAGGGTCCCTTAACGAGAGAAAATTCATATTGGTTGAGGAACCCCCAGAGCCCCTCAATGATAGAAAATTCATATTGGTTGAGGAACCCCCAGAGTCCCTCAACGATAGAAAATTCATATTAGTTAAGGAAAACTCATTGCCCCTCAATGGAAAAATATATATATGGGTCGCGGAACCATCATGATCCTTCAACAGAAGAAAATATATTTAGGACGCAGAACCCCCAAGGTCCCTCAACGACAGAAAATATATATGGGTTGCGTAACCCCCAGGGTCGCTCAACGACATAAAATGTATATGGGATGCGGAACCCCCAGGGTCCCTAAACGGCAGAAAAAAAACTTTTGGGTGAGGAACCCTCAGGGTCCCTCAACCTCTAGAAAAATCTTGGGTGAGGGAGTCATAAGGTCCTCCCCCTCAGCCTTTGGCTACCATGAGAAACCCCTCATTATAAAAAGACAGCCTTTAAAAGAACATAAGTACTAACACTTACTTTCTTATACATGTAGCCTAGTTGAGCAGGCAGAGCTCAAATAGGCCAGTTGGGATCTCTTGAGAGTTTTAGCTTGGAGGCTGAGGAACGAGGTTTGTTGGGAAAGATTAACCACTTAGAAGTTTAGGATTGAGAGAATACTAGTAGGGCCCTAGGAATAACTCAAGACCATACACATATCACACTTAGTCACAAATAAAGTGAGAATCCAAAGGGTTGTTCACAAGAAATGAACTTTTACAAAAATTATTTTTTTAAAAGAGAGGGTACTCAAGGTCCTCTTAAGAAAAAAATGATTTTAGAGTAGAGGGGTCCTCCCCCCCCCCCCCCCCCCCCCTCCCCCTCCCCCTCTCAAGATTGATAGTTTTAGAGGAAGAGGTCCTAGAGGCCTCTTCTCTTAAGTTTACAAAGTTTGTACCACAAGTTACCATTTCAAAAGATATTTACCAAATCAGATATTTTGTCTCCATTAGGAGACATATTTTCATTTTGACTTTAGTTTACACCAAGTGGCACCTGTCAGAGGGGACAGGCAACTACATATAGGTAGGGACAAATGGTACATTTCAGACACTGTCCCTCACCAACCTTATCAATTTTGGCGGCCAAAAATGCTAAATCAATCCTAGTGCCCAAGTATAAATAGAACCTCTAGGCAAGGTCAAATGATATATAGAACTCAAGTTGCACTGTTACTCAATCGAAATCAGACTAGAACTTCCTAGTATTCTCTCCCTGCTCATTCTCTTAGTGCTAAGTGCCTTATTCTTTCACTCTTCACCTGACAGCCATCATTTTCAGGAGTTCCTCTTAAGAAAAGTTACTATTCTTGTTGTGTATGTTCATCTTCTTTCAGGGAATGCATTTCAGTCTGAGTTCCATTTTTAGGAAAAGGAGAAGGTTTCATCAGAAGCTGCACCAGATTTTCTTGAGAACCTTAAAGGCAACATCCATTGCAGTGAGTAAAGACTCACCCTTTCCATATATTTATAAACCCCAGTCTCACTACCCTCTTACAACAATAGTCATCAAAAACCTCTAGGAATTATACACCATTTGATAAGGGGACATCCTATTGGCCTTAAAAATTATCACCACCGCCAATGGTAGTGGGAACCTAGTCTCGAAGAATGGGGGAATCTCTCAAAGATTTTATAGACACAACATTTCTCCACTACAAAAATGACTACTCTAGCGAGTAGATGAAGACAACAACATTCTTCTTCTTCTGTAACCTGTCTAGTTAAGCTTCTTCAACTTGTATGGAAGCTAGATGAAAATCACATCATTGTTCTACTTACTTACACCACTGAGCTCCTGTTGAATTGATGACTTACATTCCCATTAAATTCACCCTGCAAATACCTTACACCACCTAAAAGACCTTTGGCCAACACTTCACCCTCTAACTCAACTAACAAACCTTAGAGACACCATAGCCATGTTGTGATAGTCCACTCATTACTTATCATAGAGGATGACTATATAGAGGGAGATGGATAACGGTTGAAGATATATTAAAAACCACCACACTCAAGGAGAACAAAGAGTTTTAGATATCAAAAGTGTTTTATCCTTGTTCTAGACACTCTCAACTCACTATTGTGAGTGCATAATTATAGTAAGGGCTAGTTCCCGCTATCACACTTTTTTTTATTCCCCATTGAGATCTAAATCGTTACTCAAGAAGCCATAGAAAATTCCATATATTACTTACAAAGGTACTTTGTATTGGTGATAAAGGACGTAAGGATCTTAGACTCTCTTGGTCAAATCCTAAGAGGTCTTCTAATTCTAGTTACTATTTTACGATCTAATAAATAGTATAACACCCTTTGATAGTGGACGTCAGATCCTCAGTTGTGTTCCGAATCAGTGGAAACTCTTATCTCACACTTTAACACTTCTCCCCTCAATCAGTCTAAGGTCCAGAGGGGAGCACCTATTGGTTATATGTCCACTTATGATTTCAATACTCAGCAAAAGTTAGCAAGGCCATAAAAAACATGTGAACAAAAGAGAACTTTTTAAAATTCCTCCAACCTTTTTGATAATGACATGCTACAACAAAGGAGGAGAAAAATAATTTTCAAGATCCTAATCTCAAAGAAAGTGGGAGACTTTCAAACATGTTGTCAACTATATAAATTGTATTGTCATTATAAAAAAAAGGAGATTATGAAACCAGATATATTTCAACAAACACGATTTTGTTTGATGAAAAAACAATTCTCAGATTCTTGTTGTACTTTAGGACTATTGTATAAAGATAAAGAAACTTGTTTTATCTTGTATATCCTCATAACCTACTTCCCTAGAACTACTCAAACCCATCTAAGCCTACCCAAATAGTAGACCCCAAACACAACCTTTTAGGGCCTTAAACATGGGATTTTTAATCGACCAAAAGTACTTTTAGTCGACTAAAAGTCCTAGTCTAGTTGATTAAACTTTTCCCTGGGCCTCTTTAAAATAAACCATCTCAAGATGAATTTTAGGAAGGAGTTTTAGTCAACTAAAAGAAATTTTAGTGGATTAAAACTATTTGAAAAATCTAATTTGGTGAAGGCTAGTTTTCAAATTTGAATTTTAGATGAACCCTTAACTACCATGATACCTTCTGACAGCTAGTTTCTCATTCGAAGCCTATAAAAGGATACTCTAGGTTCCAACATAAAGCACACATGCACACAACAACAATCCAATTTAGTAAAGTTTAAATAAAAGATTATGTAAATATCCCAAAGTCCTTAAGAGAGAGGTAGTAAGTGGCAAAACCATTTCAACCAAGAAACTCCATTGAAGACAAGCTTTTCCCCAAAACCCATTTATGCTTCAGTCAACATCATCAATCACTCTTTATCAAAGTTATAAACCCAATGCCTACTTGTTCAAAACCTTTAACCCAAAACCCATTTGGGCATTATACTTGTGATTATTGTTTGTTTACTTTTTTAGAGAGAGAAAGCTAAGCCATTTCACCATTGTTTTTAGTAAGGACATTTTTCTTTACATTTTTGTAATGGAGCTAATTATTATTATTTACGGTTAACTTCATTGTATCTTCTCGGCCAGTAGTGCCATTCTTTTGAGGACTCGAGAAATTTAGTGATCTTGGGCGCTTGTGTAGGTACCTATTAAGCAAGGATAAGTTTAGCCTCTTATTTGTTGTGGTTTGAAAGGTTTTCTTCCTTGTAAGGATTTTGGTTATGCCTTATTGAACTGTATATAGTTAAGTTATCATGTACCATCTCGAGCGTGGATGTAGGTAGTGGTCGACCCATGTTAAAACCTTGGTTTGCAAAGTTCCTTTAATCTCTCTTTGACAACTACATATGGTTATTGTTGATTAATTGTTTACTCTTTATCTGTTTCATCATATTGTAATTAATCATCATACAAAGTTAACAAGGTTTGAAATTTTCCATTAAACTCATATACCGAATTCACCCCCCCCCCCCCTATTGGGTATATTTTTGGGCCAATAAGTTTCTTTTAGGTCTTTTATGATTAAGAATGTGATTTTTATTATCAAACTTTGGATGAACAAGTTTATCTTTCTTTTCAAAAAATTATTTATAACAATTTTCTTTTTATATTGAGTTTTCAAATGGGGTTTCAATGCTTTTTGTTTTATTTTGAGAAGACTCATTTACAAAAATTATTTCACTACTCAAAGTAGAAACATTAAACTTGTCAAAACCTAACCCTCTTTTATCATGAGTTTTTCGGATTAGCATCAAAATAATATCCCTAAGTTTTTGTGATCTCTCTGCTAGATTTACTTTAACATTTCGACTAAGATCAAATCATTTTGAAGAATTTAAACTTTATTTTCCACAACGATTTGGGACTATGCACACAAAAGAATATCCATTTTTAATTTTTAAAGAGAATTAGAAAAACATTTTCTTTGTTCTTCAAAATTGACAAGTTTTTCATCCTATTCTTTTGGAATAATTTTTGTATCTTTTAACTTATCTAAAAATTCTAAACGAAAGAGGATAATACTTTCAGCTTCCAAAATGTACAAAAAATCATTTCCTTCTTCTAAAAGTACAAGTTGATTACAAAACTATAAAAAAAAATCTTTCAAAACTTTTAATTTTTTTGGAAGAGATCCATTTTTTTTAACTTTTATTGAAATATAATCAACAATTAGAGGCTCTTCCCTTTACAACTTAACCTTATCACACACGTAATCACAGTCAACTTGGAGTTGATCAACCATATCATTGTTATCTTTTTTATGTTCTTTGAGTATGGAGGATAATAAAGAATTCCCTTTAAAAAGTTTCAAAGACTCGTTTATATAATTTATCATATTTAGATCCAAGATTCAAGAAACCCAAAATCATCACTATCATCCTAACTAGACTCGTGTTCGATTTCAGGTGAATGATGACATGTAAAGATGGATGAGAATGAAGTTTAGTATAAGAATCGTTCGAAGTACTACTAGGAAATACTCAAAAAACTCATAGCCCAAACCCATATCTACATTCAAAATATCTACCTCTAGGTTTTCAAATGTAACATTATAAGGTCTATCTCTGATACTATTTAAGAGAATATGCATACAAAGAGAAAATATCCAAATTAAAAATTATTACCAAAATGAATTTAACGTTTGAATTTTAATCCAAATTCGATAAGAAGTTAATCCTAGTGTTTGAGTCACAAATTTGTGATTTACAGGTTAATTTAGCTCAGCAATATATGTTCATAAAATATATAAGATAAATGATAATAGTAAATAATGCACTTCGGATGAGGATTTATACGAGAAAAAAAAACTTGCGGGAGAAATCTCGGGGCAAATCGAAACCTTCAACTATATAGGTAGAGATTTACAAAAGGGATACATCACTTACAAACTTTAACCTCTCCTAGATTAAATAATGCATAACCTATGCATAACACAATTTCCACCCCTAGCTAAAAGAGTAAGCATAGATCACTCTTCAACCACTCGCCACGTCACCGGTGTCAACTTCCATTTATAATGTCTCATTGGCGCCAAATTAACAAATCTTCTTTAAAGTTGAGTAAAACCTTTATTTCATAAGTAACAAGTGAGAAAAAACTAATGTAGAGCTAACTTCCTCGAATGTGAGGGTTTTAAAGGTTGAGGGGAGTTTCAAAAGTGTGTTTAATAAAAATAAACTCATAGTGTATTTTCGAGATATTAAAAATATTAAAAGTGTCTCAAAAGCATATATTACAAAATGTATTGTTAAAGTATTGATAAGAAGTAATAAAACTTCAAATAACTTTAAATTAAAATGGCATCAATGGGTATCTCAAAAATACAAATATGGTTTTTACTCTTAAGAAATATCTAATTTCTTAAAAAAGAAATAAAACCTTTCTAAATACTTTCAACGTTATTTTGTTATAGAGAACCAAATGAATTAAATAGTCACTTTTAAACTTTTGGACACATGTATCAAACTCTATAAATAATTATTATCCACACAAAAATAGGTTGCTTCTTGAACACAATAAACAATATGGATGCAAAATAGTATGTTCAAGTTTTATAATGCAATCTTTAAGAAAAATGCCTTTTGTGCCATATCTGAAGTTATCGCTATAGCGTTACTCTAGTGAGAAAATGCGTCATTATAGAGAATATGCGGTGAAGCCAAGTCTTATAAGAAGACAAGTATTTTGGACTTGGACAAAAATACGAGTGAATAACCTTCATTATAGTGAAGAAACACTTTGCTGCAGCGAATGGACGATGCAACATTCCACAACTTTGTCCAGAGTTTTTTGAACCATAATTTTTCATCCAAGATTTTGAAACAATTTTATCAAAAACTCCAAGTCTATTCATTCATAACCCAACACACTCTTACTTAAAATACACATATAACAATGAAATTTTTATGAGCATTATTTTTCTATAAGAAAACTATATTGCATAGTTTATTTGTTCAAATTGTTCGAACCAACTCACACACAAGTTTTAACACATTTTCCAAATTAGTAAATCGAATTTAAGTTTTGTTATAAGTCCTTTACCTTTATCCCAAAAGGCAATCTCATTGGTCATGACATGAGGTAGCTTTTCGAATGAAGATGATCAAGTCCGATCTTGTAATTTTGAATATGAAGCTTTTTAGGACAACTTTGAACATAACTCATTTGTGTTTTGGAATAAGATAAAATAATATAATACTACGGATATTTTGAGCATACTTGAGCTTTTATAATAACTCAATTACTTATTAATTAATTATGACTCAGTATTATAAGAACCTACTTAACAATCGGTGAGGACCAACGCCAAGAAAATAATTCAAATAAGGAAACCCCCAAAACTAGCCCCATGACGATTATATATCCTCTAAGAATACTAATTCACTTATATATCTAATATATCCACTCAATGCTCAATTAAATTATGTAACACTTCACATTTAACATGAAAGTCTACCAAATGACATACTTAATGTCACAAGTAATATCTAATTATCATGTAACTAATAGTTACTTAAAAATATAATGAATGCCATATAAATATGTAGTGTTACAAGTATAGTATTCAATTATTATTCTAGCGTTCTTTGTGTGCATTGAAATAGAAGATGTTGAGATAATTTTAATCATATTGACAATATAATATAGTTCATAATCTTATGTTATTGTATGTTCTTAAGATCTTAATACCAATATAATAAATGGTAACATGACTTGAATGTCTGTTAGTTTCACTAATCATGTGAGATTAATTTTTTATATAGGATTTTAGATTAGGTAATTATGGGTAGTGTATGGAAAGTTTTCATCATAGATGGAACATCAATACATATATTTATGATACCGCCTTTGAGTAACTTATGACTTGTGATTATGTAAAACTCGTATGGTTGATTTAATCATCTAACATCTCCAATAAGTTAAATCGATAACAAGGGAGTGTCCAATGAATAATTTCCATGAAAAAACATACAATTATCCAAGTCACTAAATCAATAAGAAGTTAATAAATTTATTCGTGAATTTACTCAATGGTTCATTTTTGTTTTTTTGCATTCAGTACAAACAAAGGTCAGTAAGGTCATCATAACTCTCTTTACAATGGTCTGAATAATAAATCGTATTTTGATTGAAAATAGGTTTAGATATCTTTGTTAGATATATGGATAATAGTGTTATTAAAAGTAAGTAGACAATGGAAAGATTAATGACACATTTAAAATTAAAGGATTGTCATTTTGGTATTCCTAAAGTCTTCTTAAACCAAGCCTTTTTGGTTATTAAGAGTTTTATTATTTTATTATTATTAGGTTAATGTTTAATTACTATTCTTGTACTTATGGCCCAAGGGGTGTTCCATGCCCTTATAAAGCCCTAATCTTGTATAAATCAAGATAATTGTTAGAGATATTATTACATATATTCCTTTAGGTTCGAGAAAATGGATTTTATCTTGTTTTGCTTTTAACATTATAGTGAATTATGATCGCTGATGATTGGTCCTCCTTGTATATAGGTGAATTTAATTGAGGGGTTGGGTTTTTATCTTCACTGTATATTTTCCAAAATAACTTCCCCTTTATTGCTAGATACTAGAAATGGTATCAAAACTTGTTTGGAAAATCCTACGGCATGCCTATGAATCTATGAGTTGTGGTGGAGGGTTGTAAAGCGTATATTGATCAATGGTGGTTAAAAATAATTGTGGACGACCTATATGGGTTATCATTCAATTCAAATAGGCTATTACTAATATGACTACAGTTGAGAATTCTGATAACTGCAATTAATCTCAATGGCAATTCGAAGCGGTGTCAAGATATTTTTGTTTCAAACTATTATAATGTCCGAGGTTCCCATTACACAAGGTAGTTTTTCTATGTTTGATCAGGTGGAAGAATAGAATTTAAATTAATTAAATATTCAATTGATGCACATTTAAATAAAGGATAGTATATTGATTTCATCAGAACTAAGCTTCTTGTTATTTTTTATAATTTTAATTTAATACGTGAAAACTGTTCTTGGCAGGAAAAGTTTATATCCATTTGTTTATAAAATTACAAAGGCAAAAATATATGGAAGGTTTTTATTTTGGTGGAATTTCAATCTTAAGATTGTCACTTTGAGAAAAATGGAAGCTATGCAGTTAATTAAAATATTATTTGTTGACACTAATTAAATAAATTACTTTTAATGACAAAATTCCAAGTTTAGTTTTATCTTAGAGCTAAGAATAGATATTTTAAGGGTGTCCTTTGGACTTTATTTAAAGGACAATTTTGAGTCTACCTAATCAAAAAATCCATAATAAAGTAACAACTTATTCACGAATTGGTTTGCGCGTTGAGATTAGACAAAGTTTAGTTAAATTATCATAACTCTATATACAAATATCTAATTAACAAAATATACTTGATTTGTAAAATAGACTTCTAAGAGGTTTATTATATTATAGGGATCATATTGAACCTAGTCTTTTTTGTTGTTGTGATATTTATTATTTTCTTGTTCATTGGTTCATTACTAATTACTATTGTTGTACTTATGGATGGCGGAACGTTAAACAACACTATACAAGTCATGAACTTGTATAAATTAACAATTTTTATGATATTTTACCATATTGTTGCCTTTGGCATTTGAGAATACAGCTTTTTGTGACACTCCGTGAAATCCATACTTAGATTGATGAATTCTAAATATTAATAATAGGAGAGTTAAAACAAATTGTATCATTCTAAGCACGATTGAAATAAAATAAAGGCTAAATATGATGGTAGAAATAAATTAAATAACACATGATACAACTCTAATACCCATCTTAAAACTAAAAGGAATACAACTCCCACTAGAATATAATTGTCAGAACAAAACTAATATCCCACTCTGATATAAATAAATTGAGTCCAACATAAATACTCCTAAATACAATAATCCATCTCGAAAGATATTGAAATGGAAATCGAAGTACTGAAAGGAATTTTATAAATAAAGGTGACCATGAAGACTCGACACCTACATACTAGAATAGAAAGTTGGAACTAGACCCTAAAATGGTGGAAAGATCAAGCATGAGTGGCTTCTACTTTCGACCTGAAAAATAACTCCACAAACATAATTCAATCTTTCAGGTTTATAGTGAGTAATAATGTAACTAATTTTTTGTCCACAATAACCCTAATGCATCTTCCTCTCATCTTTTAGTTGTTTTTTAAGTTTTCCCAAACCAAAGAACCTAAATATAATGTGTAGGTCAAATAATAAACACACGTGAGCTTATGTTAGATAACTTTTATCTCTTCTGAAGTGTTCATTGTATAGAAGATTCCAAAATCTAGTATCTTATATATATATCGCAACTATAATTACAGTATTAGGATAAAATCCCAAAATAAATGGTTTATGCTCAATCCTATAAATTAAAGCATAAAAGTCATATTTATACTACCTTTAAGGATCACTTGTGCATACTATGTATAGTTATAGGTCGTACTAAACCCATAAAATCAAAGTATTAACCAATGGAAATCACTTTGCCTTCCCTCCAATCGTACAAGACCCATATGCAAGGCTATACAAAAACACTCCCTTAGTTGTCCCACTCGGGATGCAGGTATGTTAGTAGTAGGATCGGGGTAAATATGACCAAGTTAAAGATAGTCCCAATCATTGGGATACCAATGCATTTGATATCATACGCACCCCGTCAAATCCCTCCCATTACGTTCCCCGCGAGCACACACACTCTCAGTATGCTTACCTATAGAAAAAATATACAATAGTCAACCATTCTCTAAGGATTACTCAAATAGTAACTTAAATCTCGCTTTAATGTTCTCTAATTAATTAAAAGTTCCATTCCAAACTAACCAAAGGTTGTTTGAACCAAGTCCCCAAGTCATTCCAACAAAACCCCCAAAGCCGTTAGAACCACAAACCATTGTCGTTTGAACTCGAAGCCTAAGTTGTTTGAAATAGCTACACTTATTGTTCAAACAACATGTAATTTCTCATTTGAACAGAAATATAATGTCATTCAAATACGTTAATGCAAAGTTCATCTTTTCCCTTATGCTGAAACGACCATAGCCAATTCTAAACCTAAATTAAAAACCTCTAAGCATCAAAATACCCAATCTTCTTCTAATATAACATGTGTAACAACATTGCTAACATATATGAACAAGTTTAAGACGATAAATTATATAGTTAAGGATCTAATTAAATATTGTGAGGATTGAATCCTAAGTTCATGGTTTAAACACATATTTAATAACTAATGAATGCTAAGGGATTTTATAGATTTACACCATTACGATTCAGATCTAATGATTTCCTATCAATATTACATGACTTCATAGTTCAATTAAATGACTCAATAACAACCGCACCCTAGTTCATTAATACGTGAACAATACAATTAATCTAAATTAAAAAAATTATGTTAAAATATGATTAAAATAAGATTTTGTGAATTAAGTTCAGCTTCCAAAGAACTAATATTATTTTAACACACAGTTTATTAAATTATTAATCAAAATAAACTTGCCCTAGACCGATTGTACAAATCAAATCCCAAATCCTCAATTTCATATTTCTACCTCAAACTCCTCAACTACTATGGCTTTTCTCTATCGTAATATGAGTATTTAGGTTTTCTAAATTAATTTATTAAGGTATCAATTTGCGAAATTAATCCTAGACCCAAAAATAGCCTTACCACAATGAGCCTAAAACATGATCCATATGACCCAAACCGTATATAAACCACTGGTCTTAAATTCCTCTATTTTAAACTAAAAAAAGACTTTCTAAATGTCTCAAAATTTAATCCTTAAAGAGAACTTATTTTAATAAATTGATTATATCATTAAATAGATTTATAAGTCGATACAAGGGGATTAAGTCAAAACTTAACTATTCATTTATTAAGTGTGGATTCACATTACAAGAAAAATACTTCACGATCGGTGAGTCCTGATACCGAGGGAATAATTAAAATAAGGAAACCCCTGGAACTAGTACCAGACTATTCCTTAGTTTTCCATAAGAATAAGTTACTTAAAATATTTACTTACTTGATTACATTGTGTTTTATTGATTTCTTGAATATGTGAGTTCGAAAGGCACATATAGGAATCACATATAAAAAAATCTAAATTTACTAAGTAACATATCACATGTCATAACAAGACATGAAATAATTAATTTCACAATTAATACAAAATGCAAGGAAAATATGAGATATTACATTCACCGTCATTAAACACGAAATTTCATCCTCGAAGTTGGACATTTATATAGTTGACTCGAAGATATCAGGATACCACCTCTGCATGTCCTCCCTCACTTATGTAGACTTAATATCACTTTGATGTCCCCACTCAACTCGAACTAATGGAATGACCTTCAATCACAGAGTATGCTCTCTTTGGTCAAGAGATCGCCGAGATTGCTCCTCATGACTTATGTTAGGATGCAACTCAATCCCATAGAGGTCGATGTTCTTATAGGCTAACTAGTCCCTAAATAAATTCCTCCATATCAACACACGGAATAAATCATGTACCCACTGAAGATGGTCGGGTAAGGTCGAACGATACGTTATCAATCCCACCCTATCAAAGTTCATGAGGGGACCTACATATCAAGATGAAAAATTATAGTTGAACCTTAATCTCATTACTCCCTTCATCAGAGAGACCTTCAGAAACACCTGATTCCCCACCTAAAACTCCATCTTATACATTCTCCTATCCCTATAACTCTTCTTTAAATTCTCAGCAATCTTCATATGCTCCCTGATGAACACTGCCTTATTAAAAGTGTTCTGAGTACATTCCATCCCAAAAAATATTCTATCCCCCCATCTCCAGCTAATAACTCGGAGAATGGAATGTTCTTAATACAAATCCTTGTAGATCACCATATAGGAATGGAAACAGGGCATGTTTTTATGGGTACCCTCCCTGACTTATATGAGGAGGACATGGGGATGAATAAATCGGTCGGGGTCGGGTTCAAGATAATAAAAACTCATATTTTTTTAGGGAAGGGTTGGGTGGAGTGTATAAAAACTCTGATACAAATCCATTTAAGATTATAATTACAAAATACCCATATATATGGTGTATTTTTAGGGTTTCATCGCTCCGTTATCTCATCACAAACACTTATGCTTGCAGTCTCTTATTTCAAGGTGCTTGTGGTTGATATCTCTCCATATCCTTTTGAATTTATTAGTCTTCCTTGTAATATATTTATTGTCGTTACTACAAATCTCCATTCTTTCTCATGAATTCACGAGTCTCAATAACTTTGAAGAAGTAAATCCCCTTTATTGATGTTTCTCATCGATTTCTCAGGGGATGTCTAAATCAATTATGAGTTCTACATGAACCTACTATAACCCTAAGTAAGATGATTAGGACATTATTATTGGTAAGTGGGACTAGAGGATGTTCATGTTCTAAATTTATTGTGTTGAAGAAAGTGAAAATGTGATATATATATATATATATATATATATATATCAATCATACTGTTAAATAACCAACACTCACTTCGGCTTGAGATTGGAATCTTAAAATGGAATCTTCTAATGGGGTTCCTACCCAAGTATGTTCCTTTAAATTGATCTTGTTGTGTGGTTAGTTATTTTGTATTTTTTCAATTTATACAAAATTTTAAACATGCATTTTGAGTAGAATTTTGAAAATTTTAAATTTACATTCTATAGCTAATAAAATTCACAATATCTATTTGATTATATATTCTTTACAGCAGTGCATTGTTAATTAATTTTGAGTTCAAAATCTGTTAGAATTTTTTTGCGGGTGCGGTGGGGTCAGGGACTCTATGGGTGTTTTAAACGGGGCGGGGGTATAAAAAGGTCGGGGTCGAGGGTGAGGCGGGTTCGGGGTTAGAAAGTGAAGCCCTCACTAAATACACCTTGTTGAAACCCCTATAACCACACCAATAGTTTACTGGTGACTATAGTCATAAGATAACTCCACGAGCGGCAACTCCTGATCCCAACTCCTGTTTAAGTCCAAAACATAAGCCCATAACTTATCCTCCAAAATCCAATCCACATGATGAGTTTTCTAATCTATCTGAGGGTGAAATGTTGTAATACTATCCAATTGTATGCCCATTGCCTCCTAAAAACTTCCTCATAGACGAAAAACATAAGTGTTTTCCTTTGCAAACACAATGTTAAGCGCTCCCCCATGAAGAAGCATGATCTCTAAGATAAAGAGTCGGGTAAACTGCTTTGCGATGTAGTCTTCCTACACTAGAAGAAAATCATCCACATTGCTCAATCTATTGACAATGGCCCACATAGAATCATCTCCCCATTGGGACCTCAGCAACCCAACAAAAAATTCATTGAGACTCTTTCCCACTTCAACACCGAGATCCCCAATGGCTATAAATCCTTTATATATCTCTAGTTCTCTACCTTTACTAATTGGATGGTGGAACACTTAGACATAATCTTTTCTATGTATCTCATTATCCCATCCCATTAGTACTTCCTCTTCATATCAAGGTACATTTTTTCATCCCGAAGATGCACGTTGAAATGCAAATGATGTGCCTTCGTCAAAACCGCCTTATGCATCCCGGGATCCTCTATCACAACCTACCGCCCAAGAAATATTAGTCCTCCATTTGAGCTAATAGAATATAAAATATCTCCCCTGGATAATAGTTCATGCACCGTCTCCTAGAAAAAGGAGTCTCGAGCCTGGTCCTGGATCACTTGCGACAGAATATTTGGTGTAAAACCCACAACTTCTATGTTTGCCTATATCACATCCACAGTACAAAGAGTACTCCACTTCTCTTCCCATAAAGTATATATATCATCTCCCTGCTCTACTAACAATTCTTCCAAACTCATAATCGGTCAACGACTCAAGGTATATGTTACTACATTCGCCTTCTATGGATGATACGGAATTGTAAGTGGTAGTACTTTACAAACTCCAACCACCTCCTCGACTACATGTTTACATCCTATTGATTGAATAAGTACTCAAGACTCTTGTGTTCCTATAATATCTTGAATCTCTTGCCCAACAAGTATTTTCTATAGATAGAAAAAGAAAAGACTATCGTAAATAACTCCAAATCATGGGTGAGGTAGTTTCCCTTGTAAGGTTTAAGCTTAAGGTAAGCGTAATCTATGGGTCTCTCATCCTACATCATAACTCGTCCAAGTCCCTATAGTGATGAATGGGTCTAGGTAATATATTTCACTTCTCCCCAGGATAAAATAAGAATGGGATAGGTCGTGAGCCTTTCTTTTAGCTCCTCTAAACCTCGCTGACAATCGAAATCCCAAACAAATGGTACTCCCTTTTGTATGAGGTGAGTCCAGGGCCCAAAAATATTCGAGAACACCTAAATAAATTTCCTTTAATACCCAACTATCCTGAAGAAACTCTTATACTCAGTAGGTATTAAGGTATGTCCCCACTCCATCACGATCGATAATTTTCTAGGATCCACTGATGTCCTATCATCCTCTATAATATAACCCAAAAACTGAAATTTTAGCAACCAAAACCCACACTTGGGGAACTTATCATACAAATTATGTTCTTAAAATGTCTGAAATAAAGTTCTAAAATGCTACGTGTGATCCTCCTTGGGTAATTAGTATAGCAAAATGTCATCGATGAAAACTATAAGGAACTGGTCTATATAAGTTGAGAATATCTTGTTCATCAAATTCATGAAAACGGATAAAGTACTTGTCAACCCGAATGACATGAACCAAAACTCATAAGATCCACACCACATCAGAAAGTCCGACTTTGGTATGTCCTTCTCCTAAATCCATTGTTAATGATAACATAGGAACAAGTTAATCTCTGAAAAGAATGACATGCTCCTTAGCTGATAGAATAAGTCATCGATATGTGAAAATAGATACTTGTTCCATATCATAATCTTGTTCAGGTCCTGGTAGTCCATACAAAGCCTTAGTGAAACATTCATCTTTTTCATAAAGAAAATGGCAGGTACCATGGAGATGTACTCCTCAGTATGAGCTCCTGACTTAAAGGCGACTGAATCTTATCCAGCAACCCCCTCATCTCCAATAGATCTATCTGGTGTGGTTCCATCACTATGGTCTTGGTTCTTGACACAAATCCTATAGAAAAATATATCTCATGTGTCATTAGGGTAGACACCCCATCATAGTACCTTCTTAAGTCTCTAACACTCCTCTCTCCCTAAACTAAATTTCCTACTCTGAGTACTGATCTAGAGGCCACAGGGAACTTCCAAGCCATGTTTGACTCCGATAAACTCTATAATCTGAGAGATGTATAATTAAAACTTTAAAAAATCTTAATCCACTTTCCAATGATCCATACCATTCATGAATCGACCTCTTGGTTCGCACGAACAATCCTCTTTACTCCGAGAACTAATTTTTAGGTCACCGAATGTTTCCAAGCTCTATTTGGCTTTAGTCAACTGATGATGCTACAATTAGCACCACTAGATAATGTGTTTTCAAGCTCGATCTAAGAACAACAATGGAAGCACAGTTATGTAAAAGGTAAGAGAATGAGATGAGGAGAAGTGGACAGAGCACCAGGATATAAGTGGTTTAGCCTAAATTGGCCTACGTCCACTCTGTGTGTGTGTGTGAATAACCTCACTGCCATAAGGCACAAATGGCCATGGATACAATCTCTCAAGCTTTCTCTCTCTACTGTGTATCTAGACAGAGTTTCAGCTAGGGTTGAATATCTGGGGGATCCTTTGCAAGGTAGAGGATGACCTCTATATATAGTACCTAAGGGGTGTAATGTACCCCCATGCATGCAATGAGCATGTCTGTGTTTGCCTCACCAATATGGGAAAGCCATCTGTCACTATCACATGTAGAGAATGATGATGCAATATTCTCCCCACGTGTAGGGAATAATCTTGTTATAACTGATTTGTGCCCACGTGCCCTTATCCAAAGGTCAGCAGATGCTCAGCTATCGCACCTAGTGTATGACCTCGGCCTGGGAGAGGCTGAGGTTGATAAGTCTAGGTAGTCGTTCGGTTCAAGTATTCCATGGAGGTCTCGGCCCAACCCCAACCGAGACAATGCACGAGGTCGGCCCGAGATGAGGTTGAGCTGGAGTGTTTGGAGTATCGACTAATGTCTTGATGAGGTTGCTGGTGGCTTTATGTAAGCTCGGCCTATGTCTGGCTGAGGTTGCCATTCCAAGGTACACGAGAATGCTGCTGATCCTTGTGATGTCCCTTGGAGAGGCTCACGGTAGTGTCAGCTTGGGATGACCTTACTATGGTCGAGGGATGGTATCGCGTGTCTAAGATGTCCAACTTCGCCCATAATCTCAGCGGAGGTTGGTGCCTCTGGGCCGAGGTCACACTTGGGCATATCAATCACCCCCCAGCCCTTAGTCATATGTGGGAGCGGGTGACTAGGGGTTTATCACACCTCAGAGGCCTGTCTATTACAATATGTGCCAATATTTGTTTGACACTTGTTCAATACTGAGGTATGCTTGCGTGTTGGGTGTGTGCTGTTAGCCGCCCTTTGGGTCTCCCAAGGCAATGATGGGCCTTGGGAGTTGTGCCTGAATATTTAAGAGTTTTGAACCCTATTTCCCTTCTTCCTTCATCACTTCTTTCATTTCCAGCCAACTCGTTCCTACAGCTTTCTCTCTCTAGCAAGATCCTTGCTGAAGCTTTTGGAAGGTGGTTTTCTTGCGTCTTCTCATCTCCTCCTTAATATTTTATCCTCAGGTAACCTTCACCATACTTTTTCCTTCATTTTTTCCTGTAAGTCTCCTTATTTTCGCATTTTCGGTGAGTTTCTGAGTTTCTCGGCGAGATCACCATTATTTCAGGCGAATAATTCTTGCCACATTTAGGTAGTTAGATCTTTTACTGTTTTACTTCACTAGCCAATCTTGTTTGTAGTTTTAGGAAGTCTCCTAAGTGTAGTGTCATCCTCTAATGCTCAGAACCTTATATCAGCTTCTTGAGGAGTTCCCCTCCCTTAGAGAGAAGACTTTAGAAAAGATTAGACAAATAGAGAGAGCACAGGAGGAGGCTCGTAGGTCACAAGAGTTTCCCATCAGACCCATATTTACACCACTTCTGAAGGTGATATATCCTGACCCCCAGAGTTTTTCTATTAGAGATAGGTTCCTGCTGATCCCATACCGATTTCTGAGTCTGAATCTTCTACCTCAGACCCCATCTTTGTTGATTCCTTTCAGGAGGCCATGGACTTCACAGCTCGGCCTGATCAGACCCCTAATCAGGCCGAGGTCTCCAGCCGAGCCTCGTCCCATAATAGCTCAATCACCTCAGCCTCTTCCTCAGAGGTTGAAATTGTTGAGCCGAGTGTGACTATACCACCACCACTTGACCCCATCCCTCTATCGGCCTTCACTGGTGTCGAGTTCACTCAAAAGTTCCCGAGTAACCCATCAACATCTTCTCCGACCGACATTGAGTTGGATGATGATGATGAGGCTGAGAGCGATGTCGATGTCTCTGAGGCGGCCGATATAGAGAGTACTATTACTGAGGTAGACCTTCTCTGCTTCAGATATCTGTATTCTATCAGTCCCTCAATAAATCTTAGGAGACCTCTGAGGTAGGAGAGGGCTTATCATGGACGATATGGTGAGATCTGTCTGTACAAGCAGATGTTCAGGTTGGGTTTTCGTCTGCCCATTCACCCCATTATCAAATGCATCCTTTCTTATATTAATTTGGCCCCCTCTCAACTGTCCCCTAATGCCTGGAGAGTCATAATAGGGGGCATAGTCTTATGGAAGGATGTCCACCATTTAGACCTTCCAGTTCAGGTCTTCGTAGGTTGCTATGTCCCTTCCTTGGCCAAAACTCGTCCAAGCTACTACCATTTTATAGTTCAAAAGCCTGAGAAGAAAATACTTCAAGTAACTCAGACTTCCAACCATAACTGGAAGCCTCAGTATTTCTTTGCTTCTGGGCCATGGGAATTTGGCCCATGTGTTCCCTCATCTATTCTAGAGCCGAGGATGCCCCTAAGGTGGGGTAAAGTCACAATGTATGCGAGGGATGACCCTAGCCTGAGCCTATCGAACCTTTAGAAGGTGAAAGTCCTTCAAGATCAGGGGGTACATGGTCTATTAGTCAGGTTTTAACACTTGATGACTCCCCACTACCTCTCTAGGATAGATCTAGGTGGAAGTCCCCTTGCCGAGCTTGGTAAGCATTTTTGTTTTTTAAGTTTAACCTCTGAGTTTATTCATATCTGATTATCTAACTCAGATCTACTAATTTTTTGCAGAGCGACCACAGGATATTTCGGATGAGCTTTGGGAGATGGCTGCATCCAGCTTGACGAGACTTGCCAAGAAAGCAGGACTTAACGCCCCTCCCCCAGCTCCCTCTGCCTCTAAGCCCCCAGCCACAAAGAAGAGGGCTCCAGAAGGTCATGCCCCTAAGGATCAGAGGCCGAAGAAGAAGACTGCTTATGCTGCCATCCCCATCTCTTCAGCTGATGCCCTGTCGGCTCATCTAGATCAGTTGAAAATAACTGACAGCGTAGTTAGCCACAGTCTTCAGGCCTTAGATGCTTTAGGCTCTACAATGATCGAGGCTGGCAAATGCTTCTTCAGGTCACTGAACACCCCACTATTGGTTGAGTTCCACATTCACAGATCCATTCAGGTACGACTTGATCTTTCTGATTGTTCTTCACCCAAGTGCAACATTTGATTGTTCTCCAGCTCACTCACTATCACAAATTATGCAGGGCCTGGCAGCTATGCACCACTTATCCAACTGGACTCTGAGGAAATTTCCCCTCATCCAGAAGGGACAAGAGGCCGAGAAAGTCCAGAGCACTCTGAACGCCAAGATTGACCATCTCAAATCTGAGATGAAGGATTCTGAGAAGAAGGTGAAGGGGTTGGAGAAGGACATCTCCCAGCTCGGCAAGGATCACGCTGCAGCTCTGAAGGCTAAGGATGACACTCTGCAATAGAAAGTCAACTCAGCCGTCAGGGCTGCACTTGATGACGCCTCCGGGAAGATAATTGCTGACTACAAGTCCTCTGATGAGTTCATGGGCTTCGGCTTTGAATACCTTGAAAGAGGTATCAAATCCACTATTAAATGGGCTGATGTCAGGGAGAGAGAGGCCGACACTTTGAAGGCCTCTGATTTTGTTGGTCTCGGCTTTGCTGATCCTCAGTTCACCCAGGCTCTTCAGGAGGTCGAGGAAGAGGCTGTCGCTCCTGCCGAGACTGCTACATTGGAGGGCACCGAGGTTGGAGGGGTAGACCATCGTGATGATGCGGTCGAGGTGACCAATCAAACCGAGGATGTCAACGTTCCCCCTTCAAAGCCTTAGAGGATTTTTTTATCATTATTTATAACTCATTGAATTATGGAGCTTGTCTATAATCGTTGAACATCTTATTATTTCTGAATATATATCAACCTCTGAGGAGGACCATCTTCACTTTCTTTTCATTCAATGTCATGTGAGGTTTTTCATTCTTAGTTTTGTTGTAATGGTGTCTGCTAAAAATAATTTTTTGTTAAGGTGTGAAGTCCTATTTCTAAGCCTGTCTTTTTGCAATGATGTCTTATTTAAACTCAACCAATGGTCCTGAGCTCATACCTCGTCACCACTGAATGGTGTTATGAAGGTCTGGGTCATCACCTGAGATGTTATCCCCATAATGTCTCACCAAATTAATGATGTTAAGGGTCTGAGGTCATCTACTATGGTGTCTGAGCTTACACCTTGTCACCACTGAGTGATGTTATGAAGGTCTGAGGTCATCACCTAAGATGTTATCCTCATAATTAATCTCACCAAATTAATGATGTTAAGGGTCTGAGGTCATCACATTATGGTGTCTGACCTCAGACCTCGTCACCACTGAATTATGTTGTAAGGATCTGAGGTCATCACCTAAGATGTTACCCTCAATTAATCTCACCAAATTAATGATGTTATGAAGGTCTGAGGTCATCACCTAATATGTTATCCTCATAATTAATCTCACCAAATTAATGATGTTAAGGGTCTGAGGTCATCCCCTAAGATGTTATCGTCATAATTAATCTCTGACCAAAGAATGAAGCGAGAACTGTCATGGGAACTGAACTTTATTAATAACCTCTTCATAATAAGATGGTAAATTTACATAAAACTCTATGCAACATCATATATAATATCTCTTTAGGTGATCAGCATTCCATGGGTTAGCGAAAGGTTCTCCTTCTAGGTTTTCTAGCCTTTAGGTGCCAGGCACAACCTCTTCTGTCACTTTGTAGGGGCCATACCAGTTTGGGTGAAGCTTATTTGCTTTCTGCAGGGTCTTCTTTAGCCCTAGGTCTCCCACTGTAATGGGTCTTGACTTCACCCTCTGGTTGTAGAATTTTGCTGCCCTCTGTTGGTAGGCTGCTTGTCTGATCTCTGTGTCCTCTCTTCTTTCTTCGATAAGATCTAGGTCTAGCCTCCTCTCTTCTCCATTATTGTCAGGGTCATAGGTCTGAATTCGATGAGTTGGGATCCCGATCTCCGTTGGTATGACGGCCTCTGAGCCACGTGCCAACATGAACAGGGTTTCACCTATTGGTGTCCTTGCCGTGGTTCTATAGGCCCATAACACAGCATAGACCTCTTCAGTCCATCTTCCCTTTGCATCTTCTAACCTCTTTTTAATTCCATCCATGATAGTTTTGTTTGTGACCTCGGTCTGACCATTTGCCCGAGGTCGGCCAGGAGATAAGAAGAATTTCTTAATCCCTACTCTTAGGCAATACTTTTCTAAAGAGGAGTTCTTGAACTAGGTCCCATTGTTCGAGATGAGAGTGTTTGGGAGGCCATATCTGCATATGATATTCCTCCAAATAAACAGGAAGGTCTTCCGCTCTGTGATTGTTATCATCGGCTCTGCCTCCACCCACTTTGAGAAGTAGTCTATGGCAACTATCAAGAATCCATAGTTGTTGGCGGCTCTTGGTAGGGGTCCTACTAAGTCAATCTCCCATACTGCAAATGGCCATGGAGAGGTGATTGACGTCATAGGCTGATGGGGCTGATGAGGAATAGTGGCGAATCTTTGACATTTATCACACCTCTTTATGTAAGCTGTGGCGTCCTTGGACAAAGTTGTCCACTAGTACCCCAGTGTGATGATTATCTTGGACAAGGGTCTCCCCCTATGTGGCTAGAGCAAGAACCCTCATGAACCTCCTGTAAGACCCGGGGAACTTTCGTGGGATGCACACAACTGAGGAGAGGTAATAGAAATCCCTTTTTATATAAGACGTCTCCTATCATCAAGAACTTGGCAGCCCTATATCTCAATTTTCTCCTCTCTAGCTTGGACACAGGTAGCTCTCCCCCTCTAATATACATGACGAGGGGGTCGATCCATGAGTCTCGTAGGTTCAAATTATGACACGGGTTATATTCCTCTTCTTCCTCGATGGTTGCCTTTCTTAAGACCTCGATTGGAATGGTCCTTATAACATCTATCTTCATTGCCGAGGCCAGCCTTGCCAATGCATCTGCGTGACTGTTACTTTGTCGAGGCATTCTCTTTAGTTTTGCCTCTTCAAAATATTCTAACAACCTTCTTACCTTGTTCAAGTACTTGACCATCCTTTCATCTTTTGCCTCATAGATCCCCAGTACTTGATTGATAACCAACCTTGAGTCACTGTGGAGTAGGAGTCGCTTTACTCGAAGAGTTGTTGCCAATAAGAGACATGCTATCATGGCCTCATACTCGAACTCGTTGTTTGAGGCCTGAAAGTTGAACCTCAGGGCGTATTCAATGTTCACACCATCCGGAGCTGAGAGTATCAACCCTGCATCACTTCCACTATCGTAGGAAGAGCCATCAATGAAGAGGCTTCAGAAGTCTGTATCTGATGGAAAGACTCCTTCTGTCATGACTCCTTGCTTGAAGAGATATCGATCCTCCTCGTCCTTCGTAATTCTTCTCATAACTTTTTTGGATGCGACCTCTTCCAGATTTCGAAAGACACATGGTGTCATCTCTTCCTCCTCTTGGAAGACACTAGGGTTTGTCTCTTCCATACCCCCCAAGCCTTTCTCTACCTCGGCCTCTTCCCATGTGAACTCAGCAACAAAATCTGTGAGGGCCTGCCCTTTGATGGATGTCCTAGGTTGGTAGGCAAGATCGTACTCACCCAACTCGATGGCCCAGGTCATCAACCTCCCCGAATTCTCAGGTCTATGCAGGACCTGTCTTAGTGGGGAGTGAGTGAGGACTACCATGGAGTGAGCCTAGAAGTAGTGATTCATTTTTCTCGAAGCATGTATCAGGTCATAGGCCAACTTTTCCATGCGAGGGTAATTATGTTTAGCCCCTTAAAGGGCTTTACTATTGCAATACATAGTCCTTTGGATCCCATCGTCTTCCCGTATTATGGCAGCACTGATGGCTGATTCGGAGACTACCAGATACACATACAACTTTTCTCCTGCGACGGGTCAAGATAACAATAAGGGAGATCCCAAGTAAGATTTGAGTTGGTTAAAGTCTTTTTCACACTCTTCGTTCCATTGGAAGGCCTTTCTTAGGACTTTAAAGAATGGAAGATACTTGTTCGTTGCCCTAGAAACAAACCTGTTAAGGGCATCCACTATCCCCGTAAGTCTTTGGACATCCTTGATACTCCTAGGAGCCTTCATGTCAAGTAATGCCTTGATTTTCTCAGGGTTTGCTTCAATTCCTCTCTGGTAAATGATGAATCCCAGGAACTTCCCAGCTCCTACTCCGAAGACACACTTTGCTGGGTTGAGTTTCATTCTGTATGAGTCCATAACATCGAAGGTCTTCTCAAGGTCTGCTATGTGAGTGCAAGCTTTCAAGATCTTTAATAGCATATCGTCTACATACACCTCCACAGTCTTACCTATTTTCTTTTCGAACATCTTATTGACAAGATATTGGTATGTTTCCCCTGCATTTTTCAGACCGAATGGCATCACTTTGTAGCAGTACGTTCCTTTGTCAGTAATGAAGGTTGTCTTCTCAAAGTCTTCAGCATCCATAAAGATTTGATTATAGCCTGAATACGCGTCCATGAAGCTCATGAGATCGTGTCCCGCCATCGTGTCCACCATTTGATCTATCCAAGGTAAGGGATAGATGTCTTTTGAACAAGATCTGTTCAGGTCAATGAAATCCACACACATTCTCCACTTCCCATTGGCCTTAGACACGATGACTGCATTTGATCTGGATAGGTAACTTCTCTTATGAACTCTACCTCTTCCAACTTTTTGACCTCTTCTCGGATGACGTCGTATTTCTCCCTGGAGTAGACTCTTCGTCTCTGTTTGATAGGCTTGGCATCTCTGGTCACGTTGAGCTTATGACTCATCACCTCAGGGTCGATGCTAGGCATGTCTGCGTGACTCCATTCGAAGACACTCTGTCTCCTCCTGAGGAAGTTTATCAGCTCTTCCTTAGTTCCTGACTCTAGGGCTTTACCGACCTGGACGTTTTTTTTTTGGATTTTACCTCTTTCGCGGCCTCTCCCTTCTTCAACTTTGTTTCATCTCTTGGGTTAAGAGTGACAATGCCATAAGTGCTGGTTGCCCTCTTATGGGTTTCTCTCTCTTCGACCGAGTTGAAGTAACATTCTCGCGTTGTGGTCTGGTCACCTTGCACTTCCCCTACTCCATAAGGAGTCGGGAATTTTATCATCTGATGGATCGTCGACAGCACAACTTCAAACTCTTTAAGGTCCACCCTTCCTATGATGAGGTTATAGGCCGAGAGCACATTCTCATCCATGACGAAAAAAATTATCTTCTTAGTCAGCCTCTTAGGCCACTCATCACCCATCAGTATGTCCATCTCATACATGCCCAAGGGGTGGACCTTTTCGCCACTGAAGCCTATCAATGGGTGATGATAGGGTATCAGCCTTGCTCTGCTAAGACCTAGGCTCTTGAAGCAAGGCCAGAACATCACGTCCGCCGAGCTCCCCTCGTCTATGAGGATCCTCTGCACCTCGCACCCATGCACCCTTGTTGTTATGACCGGAGGGTCATCATGGGGGGATAAGATACCCTTGAAGTCGAGTCTGGAGAACCCAACTATGAGGGTGTCTATGTCTATTTTCTTCCTCTTCTGCACTGTATCGAAAGACATTAGATTCATAACTTCAAGCTTGGCCACTGACCTGGCCTCTGCTACGTGAGCCTTCCTATCAGCTACTTCAGAGCCACCTCCTGCAAATCCTCCACATATGGTGTCAACACCAAAGGATATCGTACTGACCCTCTTCATCGGGGTGTTGTCATCTTTCGGCGGAAGATTCGGATCATCTTCGTTATCTCCTTCTGAATCATCGTCTCTTCTGGACGGGACATTATCAGGGCATTTGTCATTTCTCCTTTTCTTAGGGTCATATCTTCCACCCTTTGGAGCCTTACCATCCACATACTTCCTCAGCTTTCCAGATTTCAACATCTTTTCAATCTCATCTTTTAAAGCGAAGCATCTATCCATGACATGGCCATGATCCTGATGGAATTCACACCATAGGTTTTTGTTCCTCTTATGTGGTGGGGCTTTCAGTTTTTTCGTCCATCTCAAAGTCCTATCAATCTTAATCTCATTAAGGATGTGCTCGCAGCTTACAGTCAGAGGTGTATCACCCAACCTCTTCTTTCCATTTTTCTTGCTTTGGGACTTTCCACTTCCACCGCAGTTCTCATCCTCATACTTGCCGACCATTGCCTCTTCCACATTCATTACTTTCCCTGCGGTTGCCAGCAGCTCCTCTATAGACCTAGGGGGATCTTTCGCCAGTTTCCACAATAGCTTCCCCTTCTAGAGACCTCCTATATGGGCGGTCATAGCAATGTTCTCCTCATAATCTTCGACCTCCAAATTTTCTTTGTTGAATCTTGGTATGTAGTCTCTTATGCTCTCACCCTTAGCCTTATTGACATACAGCAGGTGGGTAGTCTTGTTTTGAGGCCTCACCCCAAAGAAGAAGTTGTGGATGAATCGCTCAGCCAAGCCTTTAAAGTTCTCAATTGAGTTCTTCGAAAGGGAGGTGAACCAACTGTGTGCTGCCCTGTCAAGGTCACAGAGAAGGCCCTACACTTCATCTCATCGGTTATCGAGTAGATGTCTGCTGCCGACTGGTACATTTCGATATGATGCACAGGGTTAGTGCTGCCATCATACTTGGGAGACACTGTAGGAGGCTTGAACTTAGCTGGGGTTGGGAACCCCACTATTCTAGCCATAAATGGGGAGCCCTCTGAGTAACCCCTTTGTAATGGGTCCTTTCTTTTATTGAGGTCTCCTATCTTCTCCTCAAGACGTTGGATAGAATCATTCCATGGTCTTCTGTCATCGACTTGGTCGAGGTTATCCCCTGCGACCTCCCTGGGATGGATCGAGGGTTCCCCAGCCGCGACACGTCGGCTGTTGACCTCTTCCTGTTCCCTGCCTCTTCTTTTACAGTGTCGGCCTTGATCTGGCCGACCCTGCCTGTTCCCTCTCTAAGAGCCTATTGTGCTCCTTTATCTCGACAGTCTCTGTCTTAGGTCATTCATCGGTCCCAATCTCTCAAAGGCTGACCCTCTGCTCAACCTATCAAAGGTTGAACCTCTTTGTTAGGCCTCTTCACTTCTTCGGCCGACACAACCTTGACTTTGCCTAAGAGGTTGTACAGTGTTATTTGACACCTCATACGGCTCCCAGCAGTCTTTCGGGGCTTCTTTCGCCTCTAGATCATCATACCTGTCCTTTGGGCAAGGGTTTCCCTGCCTCCCCAGGTGCAAGAGCCTAGGGTCAGTAATGTCCCTTCTCCGTTGGGGTACAAGATGGTCCTTCATTGGTGTCTGGGGTGGTCCCCTGGCATCAGGATGGGGCTGAACTACTGCCGGAGTGATCATGTCCGGTGAGACTCTAGGTGGCCTCATCATAGTTTGGCTGAGCTGTGAAAATTCCTCCTGCATGGCTTGTTGGGTTGCAGCTAAAGATCTCAAGGCTGCAGCTACCTCCGCCATTTCGAACTTAGGGGGCACCTGACTGGAACTAGGCCCTCCACCCCCAGGTGGCGAAAGAGGCGGTGGTAAGTCTGGTGCCATATGTTAACACTATAGAGCTTGAGTAGCAGATGAGCTTAGTACCTCACAGGACCTCTTTCAATGGTGAAACATCTCTGCGCGAGGGGGAGGCCTGGTTCACCACCAGAGTCTCCGGTGAGGTTAAGCAGAAAAAGAGGAAGAGATAGCTTCTCATTCCCACAGACGGCGCCAAAATGATGATGCTGCAATTAGCACCACCAGATAAGGTGTTTTCAAGCTCGATCTAAGAACAACAATGGCAGCACAGTTATGTAAAAGGTAAGAGAATGAGATGAGGAGAAGTGGACATAGCACCAGGATAAAAGTGGTTCAGCCTAAATTGGCCTACGTCCACTATGTGTGTGTGTGTGAATAACCTCACTGCAATAAGGCACTAATGGCCATGGATACAATCTCATAAGCTTTCTCTCTCTACTGTGTATCTAGACAAAGTTTCAGCTAGGGTTGAATATCTAGGGGATCCTTTGCAAGGTAGAGGATGACCTCTATATATAGTACCTAGGGGGTGTAATGTACCCCCCATGCATGCAATGAGCATGTGTGTGTTTGCCTCACCAATATGGGAAAGCCATCTGTCACTGTCACATGTAGAGAATGATGATGCAATATTCTCCCCACGTGTAGGGAATAATATTATTATAACTGAATTGTGCCAACGTGCCCTTATCCAAATGTCAGTAGATGCTCGGCTATCGCACCTAGTGTATGACCTCGGCCTGGGAGAGGCCGAGGTTGGTAAGTCTAGGTACTCGTTCGGTCTGAGTATTCCATGGAGGTCTCGACCCAACCCCAGCCGAGACAATGCATGAGGTCGGACCGAGATGAGGTTGAGCTAGAGTGTTTGGAGTATAGACTAATGTCTTGATGAGGTTGCTGGTGGCTTTATGTGAGCTCGACCTATGTATGGCTGAGTTTGCCATTCCAAGGTATACGAGAATGCTGCTGATCCTTGTGATGTCCCTTGGAGAGGCTCACGGTAGTGTCGGTCTGGGCCAACCTTACTATGGCCGAGGGCTAGTATCGTGTGTCCAAGACGTCCAACTTCGGCCATAATCTCTACGGAGGTTAGTGCCTCTGGGCCGAGGTTACTATGGCCGAGGGCTGGTATCTCATGTCCAAGGACCTCCTGGTTCGCACGAACAATCCTTATTACTCCGAGAACTAATTTAGAGGTCACCAAATGTTTCCAAGCTCTATTTGGCTTTAGTCAACTATCTAACATGAGATAATATGTATGAAACCTCTTAGGGATCTAAATGCCCTTTCCAACAGTCCATATCGTGCGTGAATTAAACTTATGGTTTGCATGAGCGACCATTTTTACTCCAAAAACCCCCCATTTAGAGATCATCGTGTGCATTCAATCCCTATTTGACTTCAGTTAGCTCCCGAATCCAATAGTGGTTCATGGATTCTTAAAGGTATATAAATCCCCTTTCCAATGTTCCTAACCATGCTTGATTTGGAGTTGCGGTTTTCATTTTATGCCTATTTTCCAAAAAAGTCCATTTCGGACTCCTTATAGGCTCCCCAGACTCCTTGCTTAATGGTAGGGTCTACTTTCCTTCCCAATTAAGGCAGACACTATGTCAATAGGAAGGGCAGGGTCCATGCCAATCAGAATGACCCAAAACATTAAATCACACTATTTATGGAGACCATAACATCACTCCCAGTGACCTCCTTTTTAGCAATAAAACACATTCTCTCGAAATTAGAGCGCTGTCATTACCAAAAAAATAATTTTCTTACATTCTTTCCATTTTCCTTACCTCATTTTCCAATCACTTTTGGTCACTTACCTCACCCTACTTCATCACCATTATATTACCAAAAAATCAACTTACTCTCCTTCAAAAATCAGTAGTAAAAGTCTTCTAGGAGGTATATTCTTACACTTTTCTAGTTTATCCATTTAGTACTATGAACTCACTTTATTCCCATTTTTTTTATATCATTTCATATCTCATATCAACTATTATACTTTTTTATTACTAGGATTCAAATAACATATTTTCATAAAATATCTAGAAAGACAAAAAATAGGGTTGACTTGTAAACTCCAAAAGTAAAATTTCCATACTTTTTCACACTTTTACACTCAAGCATGCTTTTGTAAAAAATATTCAAAGGGGATTATTAAATTTGGGTTTATGAGTTAGACCTAACCCCTATGACATATCGAACTACATGGATTTCATGCCCTTTGGGCTACGTAGCCATCTTGGGGCAATCCTGGGATTCAAGTCCTATTTTCTTATTTCATGCTTTTATAATACTTTGTATTTATTTTGTTGAGTCACTAACTCCTGCATATTTGTGTCATTAACTTCTCTATAGCACTTCGTGATTCGACGAACACTCACATTTTATGTCATTTTAGGTACACTGCTTAGGATGATTTTGTTCTTTCTTTTCCATGATGTGAGTCGGATGATTTCCTTCTCCCAGTATTTATATTACACACATGTACACACACATCAGTCTTTGGAGAAAAGTAGAATATTAGCATCACCCATGGAAGACTGAAAGGAAAGAATAGGTGCCTAATACCTCCCATTCCATAACATAGTCCCCAAACCCTTGATTCATTTGCTTTCCTATACATTAATATGACCTTAGTGCCATTCTCTTAAGAAGGCTACATTGCTTTTGACTTTTTTGAGGAAAAATGGTTGACTACTCCATTACTTCGTGTTATTCCCTTTTGACGATTGTCGATTTATATCCAAGGCAGCCTACGAAGATACCAGCACGAGTGGAAAAAAGAGGACCCCCATATCCTCTAGTCATCCGCACGTATATGGTGGGAGGAGATGGAGACTTCTCTGGTTGTTCCCTTCCCATCCTGATTTTGGTGCCGGCCCACGCCGAAGGAATTCGACTCTGATGGCCACAGTGGCGACTCCGCTTGGGACTTTCTAAAGGACTCGACTCTATTTTCACATGGGTGTTATTTATTTTATCTTCTCCATTTCTATATGTTTACGTTTTCCTTACACTTATGCTTACATCTGGTATACATATCTCATTCTTATCATGATGATTATCTCTACCACACTCTTTTCTCATGTAAATATTACCTTCTTAGCACACGTTTCTCTTTTTACTCACTTGAATATGTTCATCATATTTCACCCTATGCTCACTTGTATATTTCCACCATGAAAACCTCACACACTCACACCCATATATAATCTGACTTTTACTTACATGCTTCACATATCACTTGTAGATTGTCTATTCTTAGCTTCACTAGTAAAGGCCCTCATTTTTTTCTCACTTTTTTTATATCTCCAATATCAATTACACAAACCACTTGTAGATTATCCATGTTTAGTCTTATCACTTCCACATTTCTTTCACTTGTTTATATTCACACGATATTTCACTCACACTATTCTCAAGTCACTTTCTAACCTTACACATATCGTTCACTCACTTGTATAATCACACGCTTCACACTATATCTATCATCATGATTTGTATAGTCTCCATGCTCCATGTATATACTTTCTAGTTTTTCTTTTAATGATTATCCCCCTTAGCTCATGTTATTTATATATTATCCCTCATAGTGGTAGTAATCCCTTAATTTAGCATACATACAAACTCTTCATAAGATACTAATGAAGACTCACGCATTTTTTCACATTACATCACCTGAGCATGGCAATATTGACCAAAATTTTGTGTTGCACTAAGGGGTCACTTCGTGATGGGTGTTGGCCTTGTGGGGAATGGTTAACCTAAGAGATATGATTCGCAAATTCCATTGGCCTAGTACATTCGATGTATATCGAACGTTTCCCCTGTATCTTACTTCTTTAACGAACTCACGATGGGGGTATATAGTAGGGAACTCGTTAATGTACGTCGAGTATATCTAACTTACACTCATATATACCATCCCCATGACATATATTGTTTGGCAATTCACATACACTCAGGTATATCAAATGGATTATCCACACGTACCGATGAATGACTTCCTTTATAGGCAAGAGGTATATCGTCGAAGTCATGCCAAATTGGGAACCCTTAAACTATCCCACAAAATGCATCAACCTTATTTAGGCATCTACCCTAGGACACACATACCTAGTTTGGCGATTATAATGCGAAACTCTGTTAAAATTTTGGGTCACTGTACTGCCCAAATTTTCGTTCTATCTCGCCCATTTTTCAAAATAAGCCCCTATTTGTCAGTCTAAAAACATGTCAAATTGTGTCTTGTATCATGTACCCTATTTTTCCCCAAGCTCGGGTCTTGTCATGCATTTTTCTTGCATTTTACGCAAACCTAATACAAAGGGAACCTAATAATAATAACTATGTTGAGGATTTCTTTTAACTCATTTAAAAAAATACCAAAAACATTTCACTCTTTTCAAAAGAAAACAAAAAAGAAAAAATATTCCTCTTCCTCCAAAAATAAATCAAAAGAGAAAAAATCAAATTTTCATCCTCTCAATTTTGATCGCATACCCAGATTTTGGCCTAGCTCCGGTCTTTCATCAAACCACCTCTAAGCTCTATTGTTTCCTCTGATGATTTCATCGAGTTTGATATCTCCCTCTACAAGTTATTGATGAAGAATGTAGACCAGGATATAAATGTTCAACCAGATCTGATGACCATCTAAGCCCAACTCAGTAATAAAATTGACAACTTCCCAAAAGGAAACATAGAATTTGACCCCTCTACCCAAATCGTGTTTGTCAAAACACCCATCATGCCAACAATCTCATCAAAACCACTAAAAATTTGCCCATCCTTTTTCTTGCATCCCACGAGCTTCGCCGATCGGGCTCTGTCACTACTCACTCGAGCTTGAAATACTGTTTATACCTAATCAGTAAGGAGGACATGGAATTATCCTCAATTTTGGACCCATTTCAAAAGTTTGGGATAAAATTTCTGACATAGATGACTTTCAACTCCGAGAGGTTGAATGGTTTATTCATGGAAGCCGGGAAGTGGGCTCGAGAGTTAGATGAATGGGTTGTGCTCGTAGAAGAATTCAACTTAGATGAAATCGTACAAATCATGTAAGATATATTTCTTCAAAAAAGGGAGATAAGAAGTATCCCTGAGTTGTTTATAGTCCTGAAAATCCAGGGGTGACCATTCCTTTCATTCATTCACTTCCCTGCCGAGTGGGAAGACTTGTATAATGAAGTATGGGACTTGTTGAATGTGTTGACTACTTTTGGAATGAAGATATAATCACCAAAGGCTTGGGTGATGACTTTAAGAGCTCAAATGACGAATCAAAAGGTAAATATTTCCCCTTTTGTGGGTTCCTTGAACCGTTGTATGACTTCGTTAACAAGAAGATGAAACCGGGCCTATAAATTTTCTTCGAGGATAACATCACCTGGGGCGAGGAATAAAAACATGGGGAAAGACCTATGACTGACAAGGACATAAAAAGCCCTGAAAAACCTAGGGACAGTTATATCGATGATTCGTTCGACCTGAACATACTGCGACTAAACATTTGCATGATCCGCTAAGAATTTGCGTTGTCTGAACCGTTTGAGAAGATTACTGTCAGTGATACACCTCTCCTCAACTAGCATGCCATTTTTGTTCAACTTGTTCAAGTCCGTCTAATCCATGATATCCACCCTCTTTAAGATATCCCTCAACTTGTTAATGTTTCTCCTATCTCTGATATCAATGTAAATGAAGCGTCTTTGATGAGGTCCTCAATTTTCTATTTCTTAAAAAAAAATTAATGAAATAAATGAGGATCTCGTGTATCTTATTGTGACATACATTAATTGTCTTGATTCTAATAAAAAAAATTTAATGATGATGATTTAACTACATGAAAAACACCTTTTTATAACACTCGAAAGATTAATTTAAAGATATTTATTATAAAAATGTCATTTAAAGATTAATATTGTTATTAATATAGCATCTCTGATATAAAATGTAATTTTATATATATTAGTATTTTTTGTCATGACACTTTAAATATAAAAATCATATTTAATTATAGATATTATGACCTTTTTTTAAGAATTTTTAAAGTGAGTGTACATATTATGTCATTTTATTTCGACCATAAAAATTTAGGAGAGGCTTTTCCCCCCTCAAAGTTTAGAAGACCTTTTTGTCTCCCACTCTCTCTCTCTCTCTCTCTCTCTCTCTCTCTCTCTATATATATATATATATATATATATATATATATATATATATATATATATATATATATATATATATATATATATATATATATATATATATATATATATATATATATATATATATATACTGGAATTCACAGATCAGGTGTAACACAAATTATCTTGAAATTCATCTATATATAATAATAAGATGGATTAAACCGGAGGAGAGTAGACTCACATCAATGGATTTGGTTATGTTTATGAGGTTTTGTCAAGTGATATATGTATTTAGTTTTTGTTTTAATAACTAATGAAAGAATAAAAAAGGGTTTGATTAATTGTTTCTATTTTTCTTTCTATAAAATATCTTTATATTTGTGTTAAATAGTGAAAAAAATGTTGGTGTTATTTTTATCCATTGAAATTTTATTTACTTTTAAAAGTGTGTTATGTTTCCTTTTTACCGAAAAGAACAAAATAATTTCCTATTTTCATTTTTTGAAACAAAAGGATTCTATGTTACCATAGCCCACCTAAATTTAAAGTTTTGTTTAGTGTTTTGTAATTGTAAATTATAAAGTATAGGAAATACCTCAATTGTTTTTGTTCTTAGTGCACTTGATTACTAAAACACTTGTTGTAATTGATAAGCATGATTGATTTCACATTTCTTGTAATTACACTTTCAAAGAATCAGGTAGATCTCAATGACTTATGTTATAGTTCCATAATGCTAATATTATTATTATTATTATTATTATTATTATTATTATTATTATTATTATAATTATTATTATTATTTTCTAGTAGCGAGAAAGAAAATAATTATACATGAAGGAAAATAACAATGATGGAGTTGATTTCAGTTAAACTAACGAGGACTATGAATCATCCAAATTGGGGTAGGCCGGTTCAATATGTTATATCTTATGAAACCTGGTAGTCTCTCATCACTTCTGTCTTGCAAGTTAAAGACCCCAACATCATGACCTCCTCATACTCCTTGTCTTTAACATTCTAAGTAGTTGTCTGTGTAATAAATGCAATAATCCTTTAATACTGGAAAATCATGAGATGAAATAAGAAATGAGGAATTATAACCCAAGAATATGATCTGGTTGTGAAAACTCTTAACTTTAGCCCAAAATTGTTCATCCCCAACTCGTCTTCAACCTGTAGACATTAAATTTAGTTTTTTTATACGAGTTCATATCCCCTTGAGCAGGAAAGAATTGATGAAACCTTCCAATCAGCAATAGTCCCCCAGGGGAGGTCACGACAAGGTATAAAAGATATCCCAAAGGAAACCTTGGCGGTGGCACTAGGATAGTATCAAGTTGGGGCAGAGAAGCGATGTCAGAACCAACAAGCTCACCATTGGTATCAACAGCATAAAACTTGCCATGATGGAAAATAGCATCATGGAAACCACACATTATTTCGTATGTGGAGGAAGCTATCAAACGATTATCGTCGAGTTTCTAAAAAGAGAATCTGCAATACTCTCCATAAATAAAAGATGTCGTATATTTGTTACTAGTTGACAGACGATTAGGCGACATAACACTTTTTGAAATGAAGAAGTTTAGAATTTTTTTCTCACTACAACTGTAAAACATGGAGTCATTTTTCGGATAAGGTTGTTGGACAATATAATCTTGTCGAAGCCTAGGGGAAAATATTTTGTTACGTTTGGGAGAGTTAAGACATGTGGTTGATCAAATTGAACCCTGGTGAGAAGATTGAGGAGTTTTAGTGTGGGACCTTCATCAACTGTAGCCAACCAGCCATGAGAAAAACTATGATATTGCATCCCATGCACCTCAGGTAGATCCAAGGAGTGAACCTTGTCCTTAACATTGCTGGAAAAAATTTCTTGAGAGGGTAGAATTAGCCATGAAATTTGATAAATGGGTAGTTTAGGCCTTCTTGGAATCATAGATTTCCAGTTAGAACACACTGTACAAAATCGAATGTAGTCA
The DNA here is from genome assembly GCA_949130495.1 of Sambucus nigra. Lineage (NCBI taxonomy): Eukaryota > Viridiplantae > Streptophyta > Magnoliopsida > Dipsacales > Adoxaceae > Sambucus > Sambucus nigra. The sequence continues at coordinate 333,130,403 of OX422216.1, forward strand.
ACATACATCAAACGTTTCTCAATTGCATTTAACAAATCGCCAGGCAGATAATGCCAATATTATATATAGTATATGAGCTTCTTTTGCATTTTTCTATTGAATTTTCGGGAATGGACCCCAACCCAAACACTTGTAGTTATGCTGAGTTACATCTGCAACTAGATATCTTAGTCCTTCAAATAAGCTATGAAAGGGGGTATTTTGACCTCTAAAGCTGATATTATGAATTGATTTGAGAGTCAGTGTATTGTTTTGATCTAATTAATGAGTTAATTTAGTTAGACCATCATCATAAGAGGTTTATAGTGGCATTATCATAGGATTGGTTAGAACAATCTGAATATTGAGGAGTTGTCTCTTTGCATTCTCTTTTTCAAGATCCATGACGAATTAATTTTACAAAACTAAGTTTTAATCAAAACATTTACGTATTTTATCTTTTCAAAATATATTGTCCTTGTTTCTTATTATCCCCATGTTCAGTTTTAGCGTGAGAAACTTTGCCATCTCCGATCATAATGTCATCACCACCATTGCAAGGGGCATTCAATGGGAGATATCTTAAGTCATAGGTAACACGGTGGGAAGAATTACTTTCCAAGAGCCACGATGGATTGGTGGGAGTATTAGTATCATAATGTTTTCTTATTTTCCATAGTGAAGAAGGATTATTCATTGATGCATTGATGTTGGGAAGTTGAACTCGTACTAGGCGCAAGGAGTAACATTTATTGGCAGTATGACCCTAAATCTTGCAGATTTGACAGTAGCCAAGCTATGAACCAGTAGTATAATTTCCTTGAGATGAACTTGGTAAACCGCTGATGGATAACAAGTAGCAATTTGTAATATTAGGTGAGGGATTCCATGAAGTATTGTTGTTTCCTTAGTTTATATGTTTGTGTTCTTTTGTTAGTTTGTTTGAATCTTAATCTCAATTTTTACCTTATCTCGTAATGTTAACTACTTTAGTTGAATTGATGTTAAAATGCTAGTACATTTTTATTTTCAATTTTTTATATTTATTTATTAATTTATTCGGATTTGAATCTGAATTCTCATTTAATACTAAAGGCTAATGTATTCCTGTATTTTATTTTTGAATTTGATATTCATTGGTTGATTTGTATGTGTTGATGTTCATTTATACTTTGGAATCTCGTAATTTAATTGCTTGAGCTGAAATAAGGTTAATTTACTACCACTACATTCTTATTACTCGAATTTGAATTTCATATTCCTTATATCCACGTTAATGTCCGTTTCTACTTTAGATATCATGATCATATATGCTTAAACTAAATTAAGGCTAATTTACTATATTGTTAATTTCAAATTTACTCAAAATCTCATATGTACAGCTAAATTAACTTTGGTTAACTGTTGCATTCTTGTTTGTTAATTAGTTTAGATTTGAATCTCATTTCTCCTTTTATCCGTGTTCAACTTCATATATTCTTTAAACTGTCCTAATCTTACTTGTTTAAATAAATTAAGGTCGTTGTACTACACTTTGTATATTATTCAATTTTATAATATCTATTAGTTTGTTTAGCTTCCTCTCTGATCTGAATCTCAATTCTCATTTTATTTTGATTTTCCTCTTCTTTTAGATCTATTGTTAGTATCTAATTTGATAAGGAAACTGAAAGTTTGCTTGTTTTCCCTACTTTACCAATTGATACATTAATTAGCTAAATTAAGGTTTCTTTATTTTCTTTCTAATTTCATACTCTGTAAATTAATACCCAATGTGATGCATTATGATCTAAATCTTTATTACCAGCTCATCTAATTTGAGGTGGAGGTGGATAATGACAAAAGATAGTTAACTTTCCTTGTCTACATAAATTATTATAAAGCTATTTTGTTTGGTTTTTATTTAAGGTTTTGGTATTCTAATCATTGTGTTTTGTTTGCAGGTGAAGCATTTGCATTCAAAATATGTAGACTATTTGGCATAACCGTTGCTGGTTATTGAGGTTGGCTCCACCCCCCCACCCCCCCCCCCCCCAAAAAAAAAAAAAAAAAAACTACAATGCAAAACTGAATTCCAATTGCAAAAACTAATGAACTTGCAATTTTAATATTTTCCTATAGTTTTTCAATGCAAATAAATGCATCAACATTTTTCTGTTTGTGAAATATGCTTTTGGTATGGATAATGTTAATCTATCTAATACTCTAATGGGCACTCATTTTAAGAAATATATCCCGAAATAAAAGTAAGACGCCATAGTTCTTTAATTATTTCTTTACTTTAGGGAGATTCACTTTTGGGATGAACGGAACTATTTCTCTCTGAATATACTTATCGTATTAACAATAATTAATTTCTCCTCAAAGGAACATCCTGATGTCATCCAGAGTAATGGTTTGTTTACATTGGAAGGGTACGGAAGAGACCTTGTTTATTTCAACAAGAAGGTATGTTATTTCCAAAATGACCATCAACTAATTTATAATATTTTCTCGTCAAATGACATATGTTGGTTCTATTCCACCATATCTCTGCCTTTAGAAAATAATATTTTCTCATATAATTCTTGAACAACACTCTTTCAAATGTCACCTTAACCACTCTAGTAACAAGGATTAAGGCACTGCATCTTTATACTTTAAACATGGAGAAATTCATGTTGGCCGTATTGACAGTGAATTTGTTTGTCTACTGAATTGTTGGGACGAAAAGTTGATAATATTGCTTGCTTATCATTGTGTATATCTAAAGTTGAGAGATTATATTAGACACACAACAACAGAATGTAAGGGTGATTAAGGAGTCTAAAATTTCAAGGCCTTTACCATGGAGACGCCCTACAAATATTTTTTGGCATAAAAGAAGATGTTTGGCCAATAGTCTGATATGCAATATGAATGTGAAATTTATAAATTATTTCTTTTATCACTAGCTAGTAAGATTGTAATAAAATTCTGATATATGATCTTTTTTAATTGATAATAGGGATATTCGTCCAAAAATCTATATATAAAGAACTATAGGCCGGGAGCAATACCCACATGGCCAATGGGGTGATTCTCATAGTGTCGCATATGGCGCAATGTCTGATCATCAGGAAAACATGATTATCATATCATCTGTCTGGTTAACTTCAATATTTTTTTGTCTTTCAAATGACTCTATCGCTATTTATTTTCTTTCTCATCCAGTCTATCTTGACAATGATACCTTGTTTTATTTAGCACTACTGAGTATCATTTTTTAACTGCTTATTATGTTTTTTAATAGTAAGGTAATGTCCGAAAGAACCCAGTGAACTAGGCTTTATCCATGCCATTCTTTCATAGGCTTTATCTATATCAAGCTTTAAGGACACATTTCCTTCTTCATTTTTTGTTTTCTTATGACTACTTTTTGGTGGGAACATATTTTTTTTTATTAAAGTGTGAATTTCATGGGTGGTGTTTCATTTATTTCAACATTTTTATCCGAACGCCATTTTTTTTCAATATACTTGAATTAAACAATCATTGTAAGGTAAAAAAATCATCATTACCATGTTGATGACCTGAGTTAATCATATGGTCAGAGGCTTGAGTTCATCAGTTATAACCGTTCCTTAAGGAACGGTTACCGACACAGACGCCAAACTAGGTAGCTATGTCCAAACTTTGGTGTTTCAATCCTTTTATAGTTTAGTTTTTCCCCTTACGTCCAAACTTTTCAGTTTTTTTCTTAATTTTGTGTTTCTTAAAAGTTTCATTCCCCTTAATAAATAAGGTATCTCAACATGGGATTTCATTTATTTAGTTGTGGTTCTCTATGCACTTTAAATATTCTAAACCCTCATGTTTACTTCTTGTAGATGCTTTATGGTGAAACCTAAGTTGAAGTAATTGTGGAATGTTCGTGGATTTCATTTTTTGCGTGATATTTGGTTTACACGATCGGAATCTTAGAAACACTTCACAGAGGATAACACTATTATCGTTGCACAAAGGTTAACGCCGCTCATAGGTTAAACTTCAAACTTCAAAGCTTATCATTGTTATCATTATCCCGTTTGAAAAGCACGATACTAGAGTGGAACAACGAAAAAAGTTCTAAATAAAGGTGAAACTTGAAACTCGAAACTTCAGTAGTAGCATCAATGTAATTACTTGATTTTTTTTACTTTACAAATTCTTGAAGTAGTACAATTCTTTTTACACAAGTTAGGTTGCACAAATATTTATATTTTTTTTGTATTTTCTTTATTTCTTTTCTCTTCTTGATGATGCAATTGATTTGATATGTTGCATAAGCAGAGGACTCCAATAGTGAACCTAATTCATTGAGTGTGGAACTATTCATCTTACTAGAGAGTTTATGCACGATACAAGCCAAGGATAATGAAGCACATCAACAATAATCAATTCCAATTTAAGGAGAGAAAAATACTTGTCCCCAGATGCTGGCCATAGATGCACATATAATTCCATTGAAGTTAGCCATTGATTATGTGACTTAAGTTGGGCTAGGGTTACTCATGTTTCTATCACTAGAGTCTGAAATGGGGTTAGTCAAGTTTTAGAGATTAACTTTGTTTTTATTAGCCATTGACAATGTTGTCTCCTCTTGTTTAACTGTGATTTTCTTCCCTAAATATGCATCAAGATATCCCCCCTATATATATGTAATGTCAATCAAGGAAATAGGATTTCTGATGGATGTTATTCATGACGGTAGGAAGGAATAAATTAAGACCTTTCACCAATATATCTATTGCAGCTCCTAAAATAATTGTACGGTCCCTGCATTTTTGAATTTATGAAGGAATAGGATAAGAGACGACGTTCAAATATTTTTATTTTAGCTACTGAGACACACCTACACGGGTTTTATTCTTTTATATGAGCTACAATAATTCAATGCTTATTTAAAATAGAATGAATGTCTTTTCAATTAAATCTAGAAAACGGATACAACTTACCCCTTTAAGGTCATTTTAAAGATACACAAAAGTGACCTCTGCATTACCCTTTCGTCTTCTGGTGTATTAACTATACATACTTCAGGGAGCCATGATGATGAAGATTTGATAGGAATTGTATATAACCTCAATAAAAAAATGTGTATTATGCATTTGGAATTTGCGAATGACATCTATTTGGATTCTATTGATGTTAATGCTATAGATGTTAACTAAGGTTGTCATAAAAGTCCAAATAGATCTATTTTTGCTCTCCAATGCATACAACACCTATATAATAATAATTGTTTCATTTTTATTGTATACAACAGCTATAGAGTAATAATTATTTTATACAACAATTTTAATATAAGTTTCAACAATATCAGTCGTTCAAATCACTTTCTATAGATGTTATTTTAAGAGATATTACTACAATATCTACAGATGTTGCTACCATATCAGTCCTTCACATCTATTGTTGGAATATCTGTATATGTTATTTCTATAGATGTTTCTACAATATCTAAGTTATTTATATAGATGCTGGTTCAAAATCAGTTCTTCAAATATGTTTATTCTCTCTGATGCTTCTCTGTTTAGATTCTACTGATGTTAATGCTATAGATGTTCACTAAGGTTGTTATATCTATCCAAATAGATTTTTTTCTTCTCTCCAATGCACACAACACCTATAAAGTAATAGTTATTTCAATTTTTATTGCATATGAGAGTTAGAGTTCAATTAATGTCTATGATGTTGGAAATAATGTAGAGTTTAGTTCGCAATTTGAACAAGGAAAGATGCATATAATAAATTATTTATTTAGGATTATAGTTAGACAGAGCAAGGGGGAATTCGTTTTAAAATTGCAAGTCAAACCAATTGTTAATTTTTAGAGAGAATGTGATTAACCCCTGAGATCTTGTATTGCATTGAAGTAAATATGTGAGTAATCTATTTTAAACTCAGTGAACTCGTGGAATCCGGTGAATGATTGTACGTAATCCACAGCAGGGGCGAGGTGGGGCACTCTAACGGTGTGATAAACTATTTTCAGTCTTTGTTGATCTTTCCCCTGTTAATGAGATCAGAGTCTTTTTACTACCTTTTGTCTATTAAGATATGATTAATTTAACAGACATGGTGATTTAGCATCTCTACAAAAGCTTCAGGGATGATGTACACAAGGACCAATAGTCGTATATATAAAATATTTTTTTCTTTTATGTGAAAATCAAAAGAATATAAATGGAAGATAATGATATCACATTATTCAATTTATTATATAGCCATTATTGATTGTAAAAAGGATATATTCTATTTCACAGAAGTTAAATATCATTTTCATTGATATCTTTCGTATATACTAAGGGAAATTTCCTATTATTACTTTTGGAGAATTTATTTCAATCGCACTGGATGCACCTCGATCCGTTGCAACATATCTGGAGTTTAAAAATATAGTATTTCTTAACGAGCGGATAAGTAAATTTTTCCCTGCTATGCAACTAAAAGAATTCATATTTGAGAAAATATTAGCAGTAATGAATCAAGTAACATTGTCCAGGATTTAAACATTATAGTTTCTAAATTGCATAAGTTTAAAGTGACACTATCAACAGGTGAAATGGCCCAAGGGTAAGAAATTTGAGGACAAATTTGGGGAGATGCTAAATGTGACACCCCGCCTAATTAAACCTTGGGTGATCAAGCCTTATTTTAATATAAATAGGTTTCTTAAATGGTTCATTTTTAGCATCACTGTCGAACGTCTTTTAAATTTACTAACCACCTAAATAAAATTAAACGGGTGCAAAATTTTATCCTTTTTAAAACAAAACATTCACCATACAACCACATTACAAATACTAGAAATAAATAAGCAGTTTATAAAATCTGAAAGCAGGTAAAGTCTTGCCGAAAACCACGGCCCAAGAGACAACTACAAATCCATAACTACAATAAACTGGTATAGTAAAGGTGGAACAACATGTCCCAACTAAGAATAGTAAAACTGAGACCCTGCACTAGAACTGAAAAAGAGGAAGAGTCTAAACAATACCTGCAACATCCACACTTGCTGCAGCTCCCAAATCACTGAAATGAAATCATGCTGGGTGTCCCTGTGGCTGGGCACCTAAAAGGTTTTTAAAAATTTACATAGCAAGAGTTAGTACTCAAAACATTTGAAAATATTTCGCAAGCAGTTATCACTATTAAGTTATTGATTACACATATTAAGGTTTCGCACACTCCCTTGATCTTCCTCACCTCTCTTGCGTAGTACGTAACTATTGATAACACTTAGTCTACCTAGTTACACTACCCATAACCGTATTTAACTCATTTACTATCAGTTGTCCTTATTCTTGTAATAATTTCATCACGCTATAAATTATTACTAAGACATTTACATTTCCTTTCATTATCTACTATTTTAAATTAATAGATAGTGCACAAAGAATACATTTCATCACACAACAATGTATTTAATCTTAGATACCTCTAACATATCCTTTTATTACACATAAAGGACTCTTGGTTCGGAATAATGCGTCGACCCCAAGTGAAAGTTGGTTCGGAATAATCCATCGACCCCAACTATCTAAAAATATAAATATTTACACATATTCTAGTTCGGGACTCTTTCATCGCGACACCAGTTACAAGTTTGGTTCAGCATTTATCATCGACCCCAAATATATAATAGTTTTATGTTAGTTCGGAATGTCACATCGACCCTAACATAATTAATTTAGGTAATATCCTCTTAACACAAACTTTTTTATATAATTTAGTAGGTACACACCCGACCCAACAAATCATACCCGTACGTAATATATTTTACTTATATACACCGTACCTATAAATTACAATATTTTTCATCATTGTATTTATTCGAGTATTCATGCAATTCTAAGGGCCCTAGTTACCCCTCTCTTAATTCAGTAGCTAAGTTAATAATTAACCTACTGGTATTTCTTTTTTTGAAATTTAAATCTCATTCTCTCCGAAATTTAATTCTCACAGTCGCAACATAGGGCTAAATCGCTCGTTCTTCCGTCAGTCTATTTCTCCAAAGTTCCCACTCAATCATATGTGAAGAAATCTAATGATACACCTACTGGTAATTTTAAAGTCCCCTCATAGGTAAAATATCATTTCTAAGGTTCCCATTAAGTGACGGTAATTAAAAGAAATATTCGCAAATTTCTCTAAAGTCCAGCCAGGGTCGATCGATCGAGGGGATATGGTCGATCGATCGACTGCTCGATCGATCGACATTCAAGGGTCGATCGATCGATCAAGCAGTGACAGACCCAGTTCATCTTCTTGCTATGGGTTTCACCATTTTTATTTCTCTAACTTTCATGATAGTCCACCATATTCACAACCAACAATTTCTAATCATTCCTACATGTTCTAGGATGATTACTAACGATTTCAAACAACAAAATCATTATAAATATTGGTCAAATTAACTAAGAATATCATTAATCTTCAAGAACCCTAAACATGCATTCTTTAAATCTTCCATCCAATATCCAGATTTTCTCACGAATTTTTCATCTAAATTTCTATGATATAAACATGCTTAGTAATCCAAAAATGTTCTACATGCAGATCCTACTCAATCATGGATCATAATCAATTGTTTGTTCCCAAGAATATCATAAAAATCATGTTCTTCCTAAAGCTTAATTATGGGTATTATAACTCAATTATTTTTGTAAATAACCACTTGCCTTATGATCTGTAGGGTCTGATTTCGTGGCTGTTGATGATGGTTGATGATATAGATACTTCAATCCTCCTTCCCAATAATCTTTGTGGTGAAATTTCCTTAGGATGATCCCTCCTTCCTTCTTTTGCCTTAGGAATTTGCCTCTCTCTCTCTTCTCTAATGGCTATCGTGTATCTCTATTTGACTAACCCTAGTCACCACTCTTATAATCTGATCTAGGGTTTCAAAATTCGTAGGTCATCTTTTCCATAATTGTAAAGAGACCAAAATGCCCCCGAATGGTCCCGGTTTAGCCCGAAATTGACCCGGCACTCAACTAGTACCCCCGAGTATACTATTTTGACTAATTCGACCCTTTCGGAATCATCCTTGGACTCTAAATTATCATTTGAGTCTCTTAAATATTTTTCTACTCTCATCCTTAATTTTTTTGTCCTACGCGCGATACTCGGTTGAGATAACTTCGGTACGTCCATATAGTCACTAGATCGTACCTAAAAACATTAAAACTTTACTATTCACATTTAGTAACTTTTTACTCGTCATAATCATCTTTATTAACCTAGTATTTCATTAAATTACACATCTCACCTAATTTAAATAAAATGTAATTAATCATATAATTTACTCTACGAACGTGGTAATAAATCACATAAATTACTCTACTCACGTAATCACATTAAATTACTCTACTCACGTAATTTAAACGAACGTATTTTCCTAATTAAGCATAATTACGGGGTGTTACATACTTCCCCTCTTACAAAAGGAATTTCGTCCTCGAAATTAGAAAATACCTGCTGTGAATAATTCTGGATATTTCTCTCGCATATCCTCCTCCCGTTCCCAAGTGGTCTCATCCATATTGTGATGTCCCCACTGTACTCGCACTAAGGGTACCACCTTGGATTTTATTTTGCGCTCACTATAATCCAGGATAGCCACGGGTCTTTCTTCATACGAGACATCTGGCTGCAAATCAATCTCCTCCAGCGGAATGTTCCAGAAGGCTCTCTCCCTCCTCTTGTATTTCTTCAGCGACGCCACATGGAACACATCGTGTATCCGCTAAAGATGCTCTGGGAGTCCCAATCTGTAAGCTACCGGTCCCACTCTCTCAATGATAGGAAATGGTCCCACATATCTCGGTGCTAACTTCCCCTTTTTGTCGAACCTCGTAACCCCTTTCATAGGAGATACTCGAATTAACACCTGGTCGCCCACATCTAATTCCACATGTCTCCTACCGGCTTCAGCATAACTTTTCTGCCTATTCTGGGCTATTCGAATACGTCCTAGAATCAACTCTATCTTGGACGAAGTCTCCTGTATCATCTCTGGCCCCAAAAGTCTGTTATCCCCCACCTCTAACCAACAAGCGGGTGAACGACAAGGCCTCCCGTAAAGCGCCTCGAATGGGGCCATGCCAATAGTGAATTGGTAAGAGTTATTATAAGCAAACTCCACCAAAGGAAGATATGGCTCCCAATTTCCCCCAAAATCTAGAATACACATTCTCAGCATGTCCTCTAACATCTGGTTTACTCTTTCCGTCTGGCCGTCCGTCTGTGGGTTATAAGCCGTACTCAACCGTAAGTCGGTGCCCATGGCCTCCTGAAAACTCTGCCAAAAGTGTGACACAAAAATCTTATCTCGGTCCGACATGATATTAATAGTAACTCCGTGCAGCTTAACAATATTTGAAATGAATATCTGCGCGTACTGCATAGTGTCATAATCCGTACGAACCGGTAAGAAATGGGAGACCTTAGTCAAACGATCCACTATCACCCATATGGAATCGTGGCCCTTCTGGGAGGTGGGTAACCCGGTAATAAAATCCATTGAGATGCTCTCCCACTTCCATATAGGAATCTCTAGTGGTTGTAACATCCCTGAAGGTCTCTGATGGTCAACTTTTATGAGCTGACATGTAACACACCTTGAGACAAACTCTGCAATATCTCGTTTCATACCTGACCACCAATATACTCGTCGCATATCCTGGTACATTTTTTCCCCACCTGGATGTACCGAGAATTTTGACCCGTGTGACTCCGTCATAACGGCATGCCTCAAATCATCATCTTCGGGTACTATCAGCTTACCATTGAAACGTAGTCCACCCTCTGAACTGATGGAGTAGGACTCTGCCCCCTTGGCCAGTAACTTCCGTACTTTGTCCTGAAAAAATGGGTCTTCTGCCTGTGCCCTCAACACCCGCATAACGTTCTCGGAAGTGATACCTAGAACTGCCAGGCATGCTCTCGCCATTTCATCCTCGTGTCGGAGCTCACTCCACTTCGCCTTCCAAACTTCTGCTAACTCCCCGGTAGGTCTTCTGCTTAACGCATCTGCCACCACATTAGCCTTACCAGGATGATACTGTATATCAAATTGGTAGTCCATCACGAATTTAAGCCACCTTCTTTGTCTCATATTCAGGTTCTTCTGAGTGAATGGATACTGCAATGACTTATGATCCGTGAATAGCGTGAACTGCTGGTCCAGAAGATAGTGTCTCCAAATCCTCAATGCAAAAACAACCGCTGCCAACTCAAGGTCATGGGTGGGGTAATTCTTTTCATGTGGCTTAAGATTTCGTGACGCATAAGCTATGGCCTTCTCCTCCTTCTGTAACACACCCCCAAGTCCTTGTAAGGAAGCATCGGTATTCCACTCCGCTCCTAGGCAAGGTAAGAACGGGGGCTAATGTCAACTTGTCTTTTAATTCATCAAATGTTAACTGGCAACTGTCACTCCATACGAAGGGAATTCCCTTCCGAGTCAGATTCGTCAACGGTCCGGCAATTTTTGAGAATCCCTTGATGAAGCGACGATAATAACCAGCCAATCCCAAGAAACTGTGAATTTTTGTCGGTGTCGTGGGCTGCCTCCACTCCCTCACCGCCGATACCTTACTCGGGTCAACAGCAATGCCCCTGCTAGATACGACGTGGCCTAAGAACTGAACCTCACGAAGCCAAAATCCACACTTCTCAAATTTGGCGTACAACTGATGGTTCCGCAATGTCTGTAGGACCAATCGTAAGTGTTCTGCGTGTTCCTCCTCCGTACGAGAGTAAATTAGAATGTCTTCTATGAACACAATCACAAACTGATCCAAAAACTCCCTGAATACCCTGTTCATGAGATCCATGAATACTGCCGGCGCATTAGTTAGCCCAAAAGGCATCACTCTTAACTCATATGACCCGTACCGCGACAGGAAAGCGGTCTTAGGTACGTCCTCTTCACGAATTCACAATTGGTGATAACCCGACCTCAAGTCGATCTTTGAGAAGTATGCAGCCCCTCTCAATTGATCAAATAAGTCGTCAATCCTCGGCAATGGATACTTATTACGTATTGTCACTTAGTTCAGCTCTCTGTAATCTACACACAGACGAAGTGAACCATCCCTTTTCTTTACAAACAACACGGGCGCACCCCATGGCGATGTACTCCGTCGAATGAAACCTTGTCCTAATAGCTGTTGAATCTGTTCTCTCAGTTCCCGCATCTCCGAAGGAGCCATAAGATATGGTGCTCTGGCAATAGGTCTCGTCCCCGGTGTTAGATCAATAACGAACTCTATCTCCCTGCTAGGAGGTAACCCTCGTATCTCCTGAAAGACATCCTCAAAATCCCTCACAACTGGGATTGAGTCGAGAGAAACGACAACTCCACGTGAGGTCTCCTCCTCAATATAATAAAAATGAGTTCGCGATCCTCCTTCGGGAAGTGGCATTGTCACAAGAAACATCTCTTGCCCCAGAATGGAGAACACGATGGTCCTCTCATAAAAATCTACCATTGCCCTATTATGTGCCAACCAATCCATGCCTAGGATGACGTCATATCCCTCCATGTCCAGCACTAGGAGGTCCGCCGCTAGGCTCAATCTCCCGACTATAATGTCCACACCCTTACAAATCGAGTGTATAAGGGACCCACTACCCATCGGTGACTCCACACACATAAGATGGGTATCTACTGTCGCTAATAGGCCAGCTGCCCGTGCAAATCTAGTGGAAATAAACGAATGCGATGCTCCCGTGTCAAACAAAATATTTCCCTCAATCCCATGAATAGGAAACATACCCACAACTGCTGGCGGTGCTGGAGGGGCTGGCTAAAATGGAATATCACGGATGTTGAACACACGCCCGTACTGCATTTGCCCTGGCTGTGGGGCCTGTACTACCGTTGGTGCTAATGGTGCATGTTGCTCCTGTTGGGAACCCTGTTGTTGTGCCCTGTCTTGCTGTGGACAATTTCTGCTCTTGTGACCTTGCTGGCCACAAGTGAAACACTAACCCTGAAACTATCTCTGTCCTTGGCCCTGTTGGCCCTAACGTTGGCCCTGTCGTCCTTGACCTTGTTGTCCCCCATTTTGATTACCCTGGACCTGTCGACCCTGAGGGACTGGTTGCTGAGGGCCCTGCCGGTCAAAGCGATGCCTCCAGTGCTTAAACTTCTTGGCAGAGTTCCCCTGTCGGGAATCCTGCCCTATCTGACCCGCTGTTTGCTGCAGTGATGCGCTGCTGCCACTACCTCCATCCACCTTGCCCGGTTGGCTAGGCTCACCCCTCTTATTTCCCTTAGTATGAAAACGGTGATCCTGACAGTGTATTAGAGAGGCATTGACGACATCCGTGTAGGTTACCAACGCCGAATTACCAATCAAATGCTGTCAGATTCTCCAGGTTAGGCCCTCCATAAATTTGGACTTCTTTCTCTCTTCATTGCTCACCTCGTTTGGCATAAAATTGGCTAAGTGGGTAAACTCTTCCTTGTAGTCAGCAACTGAGCGATCACCCTGAACCACTTCACTGAACTTCTTCCTCATCTCTGACTCTACTGCTGGAGGGAAATACTTGCGGTCAAACCGCACCCAAAACTCAGAAATAGTCAAAGTATCCCTCTCCTCGGTGGTAGTAACTGACTCCCACCACTGTAGGGCCGCTCCTGTCAGACGGAAAGTGGCTAGCATCTGTTCCTGTACCCCGGTGCACTCTATCATGTGCAAGTGGCGCTGGATATTCTTCTTCCAGTTGCACACTTCCACTACATCAATACTTCCCTGAAACTCGAGTGGGTGTCCCTTCTGATATGCCTCCCTGACACGTTGCCAAGTAGATGGCCCTGCTGGAACTTGCACTACCGGTGCCAGAGGGGGAGGTACTTGGGGCTGAGGAAAGTGGGCTTCCATTGCCCTCATCGCTGTTTCGACTGCCTGAGCCACTATCACTGCAACCTGAGTAGTGGAGATTAACTCTGATGGGGGTGGTGGTATCGGTACCTGTGGCTCCTGATGAGCCTCCCTCACCTATTCTCTGGCTTCAGCCCTCTCTGCTCTCTGTCTCCTTGGTGGCATCTGAAATAAGATTCAAATTGTATAAGTACACAGTTTATACAATATTTAAGAGCAGAAGTGTCATATCGCAACAATTGAAATTTTGAATCAACAATCCTGATAGTAGGGCTCTAATACAAACAAACGTTTACACTGAATCATAGTAAGCCGTACAGATCCTATGGACACTAGAACCTGATGCTCTGATACCATCTGTGACACCCCACCTAATTAAGCCTTGGGTGATCAAGCCTTATTTTAATATAAACAGGTTTCTTTAATGGTTCATTCTTAGCATCACTGTCGAACATCTTTTAAATTTACTAACCACCTAAATAAAATTAAACGGGTGCCAAATTTTATCCTTTTTAAAACAAAACATTCACCATACAACCACATTACAAATACTAGAAATAAATAAGCAGTTTATAAAATCTGAAAGCAGGTAAAGTCTTGCCGAAAACCACGGACCAAGAGACAACTACAAATCCATAACTACAATAAACTGGTATAGTAAAGGTGGAACAACATGTCCCAACTAAGAATAGTAAAACTGAGACCCTGCACTAGAACTGAAAAAGAGGAAGCGTCTAAACAATCCCTACAACATCCACACTTGCTGCAGCTCCCAAATCACTGAAATGAAATCATGCTGGGTGTCCCTGTGGCTGGGTACCTAAAAGGTTTTTAAAAATTTACATAGCAAGAGTTAGTACTCAAAACATTTGAAAATATTTTGCAAGCAGTTATCACTATTAAGTTATTGATTACACATATTAAGGTTTCTCACACTCCCTTGATCTTCCTCACCTCTCTTGCGTAGTACGTAACTATTGATAACACTTAGTCTACCTAGTTACACTACCCATAACCGTATTTAACTCATTTACTGTCTGTTGTCCTTATTCTTGTAATAATTTCATCACGCTATAAATTATTACTAAGACATTTACATTTCCTTTCATTATCTACTATTTTAAATTAATAGATAGTGCACAAAGAATACATTTCATCACATAACAATATATTTAATCTTAGATACCTCTAACATATCCTTTTATTACACATAAAGGACTCTTGGTTCGGAATAATGCGTCGACCCCAAGTGAAAGTTGGTTCGGAATAATCCATCGACCCCAACTATCTAAAAATATAAATATTTACACATATTCTGGTTCGGGACTCTTTCATCACGACACCAGTTACAAGTTTGGTTCGGCATTTATCCTCGACCCCAAATATAAAATAGTTTTATGTTAGTTCGGAATGTCACATCGACCCTAACATAATTAATTTAGGTAATATCCTCTTAACCCAAACCTTTTTATATAATTTACTAGGTACACACCCGACCCAACAAATCATACCCGTACGTAATATATTTTACTTATATACACCGTACCTATAAATTACAATATTTTTCATCATTGAATTTATTCGAGTATTCATGCAATTCTAAGGGACCTAGTTACCCCTATCTTAATTCAGTAGCTAAGTTAATATTTAACCTACTGGTATTTCTTTTTCTGAAATTTAAATCTCATTCTCACCGAAATTTAATTCTCACAGTCGTAACATAGGGCTAAATCGCTCGTTCTTCCGTCAGTCTATTTCTCCAAAATTCCCACTCAATCATATGTGAAGAAATCTAATGATACACCTACTGGTAATTTTAAAGTCCCCTCATAGGTAAAATATCATTTCTAAGGTTCCCATTAAGCGACGGTAATTAAAAGAAATATTCGTAAATTTCTCTAAAGTCCAGCCAGGGTCGATCGATCGAGGGGATATGGTCGATCAATCGACTGATCGATCGATCGACATTCAAGGGTCGATCGATCGATCAAGCAGTGACAGACCCAGTTCATCTTATTCCTACGGGTTTCACCATTTTTATTTCTCTAACTTTCATGATAGTCCACCATATTCACAACCAACAATTTCTAATAATTCCTACATGTTCTGGGATGATTACTAACGATTTAAAACAACAAAATCATTATAAATATTGGTCAAACTAACTAAGAATCTCATTAATCTTCAAGAACCCTAAACATGCATTCTTTAAATCTTCCATCCAATATCCATATTTTCTCACGAATTTGTCATCTAGATTTCTATGATATAAACATGCTTGGTAATCCAAAAACGTTCTACATGAAGATCCTACTCAATCATGGATCATAATCAATTGTTTGTTCCCAAGAATATCATAAAAATCATGCTCTTCCTAAAGCTTAATTATGGGTATTATAACTCAATTATTTTTGTAAATAACCACTTGCCTTATGATCTGTATGGTCTGATTTCGTGGTTGTTGATGATGGTTGATGATATTGATACTTCAATCCTCCTTCCCAACAATCTTTGTGGTGAAATTTCCTTAGGATGATCCCTCCTTCCTTCTTTTGCCTTAGGAATTTGCCTCTCTCTCTCTCTCTCTTATCTAATGGCTATGGTGTATCTCTATTTGACTAACCCTAGCCACCACTCTTATAATCTGATCTAGGGTTTCAAAATTCGTAGGTCATCTTTCCCATAATTGTAAAGAGACCAAAATGCCCCCGAATGGTCCCGATTTAGCCCGAAATTGACCCGGCACTTAACTAGTACCCCCGGGTATACTATTTTGACTAATTCGACCTTTTCGGAATCAACCGTGGATTCTAAATTATCATTTGAGTCTATTAAATATTTTTCTACTCTCATCCTTAATTTTTTTGTCCTACGCGCGATACTCGGTTGCGGTAACTTCGGTACGTCCATATAGTCACTAGATCGTACCTAAAAACATTAAAACTTTACTATTCACATTTAGTAACTTTTTACTCATCATAATCATCTTTATTAACCTAATATTTCATTAAATTACTCATCTCACGTAATTTAAATAAAATGTAATTAATCATATAATTTACTCTACGAACGTGGTAATAAATCACATAAATTACTCTACTCACGTAATCACATTAAATTACTCTACTCACGTAATTTAAACAAACGTATTTTCCTAATTAAGCAGAATTACGGGGTGTTACACTAAAGAAATATGGATACAAAGGTTAATATTTGTCGAAGGAATGGTTGAAAAAAACTGCATTTCTTCAGTCATTTTCCCCAACTTCACTTATTTACATATCAAACCAGAAGAACATGCCTAAAATATTCCTAATCAATTATGTGACCATACCATGTTAGGACACAAATCAGGTTCTCTTTTTTACTTTGAGCTTTAGGCTACCATGATCAATTTTTTTCAAACCAATTAACATAATATTATCAAATGTTCTCAAACCAACAAATAAAACTAATAAGCACAAAAGGATCGATTGTTTTCACAATCAAATCCTCTAAACTTCAGCGAATTAAATTTTATTCCACTATCCAAAAGTTAGGGAAGCTGCATTTAGTCAATGTTTGGAGATATAAGTAGTTTTAAAAATAGGTGTCATGAATAAACTGAAACAAGGATGCAGTATGAGAAGTTTCCATAACATATTGCCTAGACAAGTAAATTGATCTCAATAAGTGTTGTCATAACAGTCGTGAAGTCCTATAACTTGAGA
Source organism: Sambucus nigra (assembly GCA_949130495.1). Classification (NCBI taxonomy): domain Eukaryota; kingdom Viridiplantae; phylum Streptophyta; class Magnoliopsida; order Dipsacales; family Adoxaceae; genus Sambucus; species Sambucus nigra. Next base: position 333,147,990 of record OX422216.1, read on the forward strand.
TTCTGTTACAGTGGATTTGATTTGAACTAAATAGATTTGGGACTGAAATTTGGGAGAATGGAATACTAATTTTATTAAGCAGGATTTTGATTGCGGGTGAGTGTTATTATTATTTTATTTCAATTATCATTATTCATGTAATTTAAGATTAGGATTCTTTTATTTATATTTAGGTCTTTTAGACTTTCACACGTCAAATATGTGGGTTATTAAACTTTAGTACTTGTCACTCATTTTTATTAACTTGAGTACCTCATTCATTATTGATCAATTAGACTTAACAGTCATGTGCCATGCATGCGACCTTTTTATTGACATTACTACCTCTCATGCCCATGTGTTCATGCAGGTACGAACTGGAGCAGGGTGAAAAAGATTAGTGAGCACGCCACAAATCCTATAGGATATCAGCGAACTGGGTGAAAGTGATCCAACGAGCAAGTTGAGAACTAGTTCACGGGTAAAATGTAATAAGAATAAATATTGTATATATTATAAAGCTATAGTTTACCCATAAAAAGGTTTTGATAAGGTCTTCATTTATAGAGTCTTTTCATTTTTACCATGCTTAGACAAACAGTGAAACTAAGCCTCTAAGTCAAATTAACCTTTCATCCTTACCTATTACCTAAATTATAAGATAATTTTTAAAACTCCTCATCACAACTCTCAAGCACTCTCGTTATCAAATCCACGATCACATAGCCCAAAACTGACCTATCTACCCCAATTTTACATCACGCGATTAACATGCAGAAGAAATCGATCGCACATTTAGCGAGTCTATAGATACATGTATATGTACATACAAGCATATCACAACATAAAGACAACATTGAGATTCATGATTTACAAAGAACAACGTTTATATGTTGACTTTGCATCGACTCTCAACCTCATATTAAGACAAAGTATATATTTTAAACTCACCAGTCACAACAAAATACCAAATCAATGATAAATAATATATATTTGAATACAAAATAATCCTCTACCACTAGTTTACATCAAATGGCTTAACAAACGACATAAAATGGCTGCACATTCCAAAAACCCTATAGGTCCAATGTATATGCACATATTAGCATTGAGCAATATCAAAACATTAAGATTTCTCATTTACATAGTAAAATGTCGAACGACAAGCATCGAATCTCAAACTCATCTTAAACTAATGACGATACCTTAAACACATCAATCACAACATTGAATCAATGACAAACAAACCAAAAAATAAATTGACAAAAAACAAGTCAAACCTCTACCGCTAGTTTATATCATATGATTTAACAAACCACAAAATTATGATCGCTTATTCCAACATGAAGTAGTAAGAAGATAAACTAATCTATAAAATGAAGTGAACAAATTTGTGGGTGATACCTATAAACTAATATATAAAATAGAGGCGGTGAGACTAATGTTTGGGCCTTTGGTTTTGAGAAGTATAAATCAAGACCCAATAAGCAAACTATCGAGTGCATTAGTAGTCATCTACGTGTATTATAGTGTGGTAATCACACTTAGATCCATGCTCGTGGTTAAAGTAAAAACAATATTAGAGCATAACAACGTAAGATAAGAGCAAAACGTTATGAAAAGAGGCATAAACACCTCACACAGGATCAAAGAAAGTTATGGAAACAACCCGAGTAGTCATGTGACTCAAGAGTTTGAGATTTGATTAAATTTTGAAATTTTAAAGTGTGAAAACTTGAAAATTGAGCTTTGTGGTCAAAAATGAAAAACAACAATCAAACATTACGAAAAGAGGCAAACACACCTCATACATGATTAGAGTAACTTGTACAAATAACTCGTGTAGTTATGAGACTCATGAATTCAGATGTAGTTCTAAATTTTAAATTTCTAATTATAAAACTTTAGAGCTAGGGTTGGAGCGTGGAAACATAAGATAAGAATGTAACGACCCGAAAATAGGGATGCACACCTCACAGGGTACTATTGAAAGATTATTGTTAAATTGTACGGGTCAGGTGAGATTATTATTATATTTTTTTTTAAACTCGAACATGAGTCTGTTGAACCTTTATGTTGATGGACTTAATTTTTTTATCTTATATATGTTGAATTGGTGGAAGGAATGTATTGATTGTTTAGTTGTGGCTTTTGTTGTTCTTGAGTCTATTTTAATGTTAAAATAGGTTGGATTTCACGAATAAACAAACGCAACTCTGCCAATTTTTTTTAAATTAATAAGTACTAAAATAGATCAAGTCGAATAGACACGCATTTCAAAATTGGTTATTGGTGGATGGAAAAGTAAAACAACTAAAAAACATACTAGAAAGAGAATATACAATCATTTTTTGCCCATGTTTTTTAAAAGTATTTACAATTATTTGTGTTATATAAAATATCTTTTCGACTTAAATTATACACTACTAAATACTTTGGAAAAATTAGAATTAATATGTTGTGTTTTACATTGCACTGGAGATTTGTATATGATGTTTTGAACTTATGCAGAGGCATCTACTTAGAGGCATGTGAAAGGTGTATCGCATATGACAACATGATAGTGAACGTAAGCGGGAAGAGGACTTCGATGAATTATTGGCTAAAATTATGAAGCGGTTATTACTATGTAGGAAAACTTAATTTTGATAGACAAATTTAATTTGGTTGATGTGTCAGCTTGATTTGATTTCATGTAGTTTTATTTCATGTGAGACAAAAAAATGTTGGTGGGAGTGTTGTTGTATTTCTTGGCTAAATGTTATAATCTATAATGTATCAATTGTAACATTAAATGTGGAATAAATGATTCTATGAATTTTGGTTTGTGTTTAGATTTATTTGTCAACTATGAAATTAATATTGGTTATTAATTTTTTGTTATATGTTCAATTTATGACCGTTTATATTAAACCTTCATGTGATGAAATGTTTTATATGTCTTTTTTTAAAATTTGAAAATTATTTATCATTATGATTTTTAAATCAAATATCACATTGTATAAAGTATATTGTGACCATTTTTTTTGTAGAAGATATGATAGTTTTGAAAACAAAAGTCATATACAACTGTTACCTGATATGACACTTTTTATGGGTATCAATTATAACACCCAAACTTATGACATTTTTTATTGAAAAATAAAGTGTCATAATATGCATGTTATGACACTTAAAAATGTCATAAACGGCTTTTTCTTGTAGTGTTAGTATAAGAACACTTCTTAATTAAACTCAATAAGAAGAAAAAAACAACATTCCCACTTTCAAACTAGTGCTGACGAGATTGCTGTTATTAATCTTGGCTATAGTATCCATCTACGTGAGTTAGGATAGGGTCCACCCTCCATGAACACGAGCGACAAAAAATCGAAGAGATTATGAAAGAGTTCATGGATGTCTTCGCATGGTCCTATAATAACATGCTTACTATTGATACATAAATAGCTCAGCACGATATTCCCACATTCCCAAAGCGCAAGCCCATCAAGATAAAACTAAGGAAGCTCCAAAAAAAATGGTCCCTCTAGGTTAAAGAATAAGTGGTCAAACAGTTGAACGTAGGCTTTATTCGCATAGCCGAATAACCAATACGGATTGAAAACATCATCGTCATGTCGAAATCAAGAGGGAAAGTACGCATTTGCATCGACTATCAAGATTTGATTAAGGCATCCTCGAAGAATGATTAACTTCTGCCCAATATCGACATGATCAAAGACAACACAATAATTCATGATCTCAAGCCATTTATCAACAATTTTGCCAATTACAACTAGATTGAAATGTATCCTAGCCACTAGGAAAATGCCTCCTTTATTACCCTATGGGGAACCTTCTGCTATACAGTCATGTTATTTGGGGTCAAGAAACCTTGGACTACCTAACAAAAGGATGCAATAACCTTCATGCATGACCTCATTCACAAAGAAGTAGAGGTCTATGTCGATGACATGATTATCAAGACAAGACCCGAGAAGGTCACGTTCCTGCCTTGAGGAAATTCTTTAAGCGACTGTAATAGTACCAAATGTGACTTAACCAATAGAAACATGTCTTTGTCATCACTAAAATAAATCCCATCAGGTTCATGGTTAGTGAAAAGGGGATTAAAGTAGACCCCCGAGCTAAAAGCCATACTCGAGATGCCACAACCTCAGATGGAGAAAGAATTGGAATGATTCCTGGGTAAGCTATAATACATCATTCGGTTCATCAACCAATTGACCTATATATGTGAACCCATTTTCAAACTTCTTCGGAATGACTCGACTAAATTTTGGAATAAGGCATGCCAAGAATCCTTTTACCAGTTCAAACGGTACCTCACCCAACCTCTGGTGCTCATGCCTCTTTAGTCAGGTTTCCTACTCCTACTGTACTTGATTGTTGTCGATCATATAGAAGGGGATTTTTCGGACAAATACCATGAGGAATTTCATAAGGAAAGAGAAATCTACTATGGTAGTTGAAATATAATGGGGTACGAAGTCAACTACACTGCCTTGGAAAAGGCACGTGTCACCCTGGTCTGGTTCAACACTACATGCTTGTGTTCCCCATCAGACAAGTGTCCTTAATGGATCACGTAAAATACTTTCTAGAGAAACCCACTATGTCTAGCAGCATGGCCCACTGGATAATGATACTAAACGAGTTTGACATTGTGTAAACGAGTTTGACATTGTGTACATCATGCAAAAATCTTTGAAAAAGAGGTCCATCTCTGATTATCTTATTTACCATCCCATGGAAGGGACTTATTTTGGGTCTCCGATTTTCTAGACAAAAACATCCTCTCAGAATGATCTCAGGTGGAGGATATTCTTCGACAGAGTTTGCAATAAGAAAATGTATGGTCTTGGGATACTCCTAATCACTCCTGATGACTCTCACACCCCATTTCCATTAATTTAGATTTCTCTTGCACAAATAATATCACATAATAAAAGGCATTCATCATAAGGATCAAGATCTCCCTCGAGAAAGGAATCAAACACATAAACATCTATGGAGACTCAACCCTTATCGTCGGTAAAATTCTGAGAAAATGGAAATTAAAAGATGAAAAACTCCTATTCTTTGATGCCCAAATAGAAGAGCTCACCTCCTGATTCAAAGATGTTACGTTCCATTACCTTCCTCACTTAGAAAAAAGCCTCACAGACACACTAGAAACCTTAGCCTCCACTGTCGACATGTATGATGGACTAACATGTAACAACCCTCGCTTTTGAGAACCTATTTTATATTTATTTGCTAGACATAGTAACTAGATATAAAATGCTGGCATGTGGAGTAAGTATTAATTTAGTGAAGAAAAGTTAATATTTACTATGAGGTTGCATATTTACCGTACGTGTAGGCGAATATTGCTATGTTGCGTTTTATTGTGTCATATGATTCAAAATGACATTTGGATTAAAATGAAATCGGAACCTAAAATAAATTATAAAATTTCCAAATGATAATTTTGAGGGTGTAGTTAGTTCCGGAAGGTGCGAGATAGTCAAATTGTGTGCTATATTGTATTTTAAGATTTTGGGCACTTTTGACTGATTTTAGTTTTAATGTGTAGTTGCGTATTAATTTATTGCGATAATCATTATTAAGTTGGTAATTATGTATTAAGGCACGTTTTATGTCTTGATTAAGTCACTATTCCCTAAATTGTATCCTTAAGCCTAAAGAGAGAGAGAAGAAGAAAAACCTAAGTGGAGAAAGCATAGATTGAAGCTTGGGGATTGTTCTTGCGTACAACTTCATCCAAATCTGAATTTGCAACCTTGAGGCAAGTTTTCTACTTGCTATTATCTGATTGTAGAACAATTAGTGTTGATAGTTGTGGTTTATTTATGGTTAAATGAAAGTTAGGTTTTGTTGGATGTATGGGCTATAAATTCTTGGAGATTTATTTAAATTGATGGGGGTATAATTTATGGTTGTTGGATGTAGTTAAATTCCATTGGTGATCATAAATGGGGAGGTTTTTTGGTTGGAAGAAGATAGGAGTTTTTGGTCTGCAATGACCGGTCGACCGGGCCTTCGGGGGAGGGCATACTACTTCCCTACCAAGGCCTGATTTTGGTGTGCGATTGACCACGGTCCATGATCGGTCGATCGGCCCCTTCTTTCCAGGCTTTCTTCTTTTCTACGAAGGCTAAATTTTGAGACGCGATCGACCGCGGTTTGAGGACCAGTCGACCGGTCCCCCTGTTTTTCACTCTTGAAACTTTATTTTTCTCTCTAAGTTTCTTTTTATAATTGGGGACCATGAACCTTCTTGTATGAAGTAAACATAGGGTTCTAGAGTCTTAGTTGAGTTTGGTCGCTACCCTATAGTGGAATGGGTTCACTTGGGGTTAATTCCAGGGGTACTAAAAGTGATGTTTAGGCGTCACTTCTCTTTTATATATTCATTAGGGACTATTTCGTATAAGCCCATATTTGAAGAATTTAGGAGCCCCATTTAGGTACATAAAACCTTAGGACTCGTGAGATTTTGGAGATTAAATGTGGAATAGTTCGGTATTTAAAATATGGGGAATATTAATGAGAATATTTAAGAGTAATGGTTTCAAACAAAATGAAACATACATGTGAACAATGAAAATGATAATGTGATTTAAAGTTGTAAATGTTAATTTACTTAAACACACATCTATAAATGCTATCATAAAGGAAGCTCGCGCATGAGGTAATGTCCCCTTGCTAGTGAATCCAGGCTGACTATAGTCCTCGGCCATATGCAGGATTTTATATGTATGTTTTTCTGCACCAGTGAGGTAATTCCGGGTGTGATTATGACTCACTCACAGGTATATGTCCACTTCCCGATGTGCGTTAGGTGCCCAGGTTTCCTTGTATAGATAGGCCGTGGAAGATGATAGTCATTTAGCGGCGTGCCCAGTGGGGAAACTCGAACGGGAGATCTTAGAATCGTTATAAGTATTTAATTACAACCTTTCTAACTCAAGTGGTACTTGAGGTATACAAATCGACATAAGATAATATAATGGTAATTATATTCCTGTTAAGGAATGGAAAACATAACATATATGAGGAGTAAAAATGTTCAATTTAATTCTCTTAAATAAGTTAACATTATTAGAATCATTCGATTGGTCATATTATTCTTGTTGCTTAGGTTATTGGAATTACATATGCATCATTCATGATTATTTGTACATATCTTTGATGATTCTTGTTCTTCTGGTAATCATATATAAATCGGGCCCTGACCCGTTCATTTTCCACGTTGTGCATGTTATTGCCTCCGCTTAGGTGCTCCTCCGCAAGGACGCTCGTTGTGAGATTTCTATTCCTATACTTTGACGAGCTGTATGACTTTGCGGACTATTACAGGATGTTGTGTTAGACGTCTTCATTTCTTGAATTCAAGATATGATTGGGTCTTTTCATCCGGGCATGTGTGGACCAACTTTTGTAATTGTTAATGGATGTATTATGTATATTATAGACTGTAGTAAGAACTTGGGATGTAACTGTTGACCGACAATTTATTCGGTCCTTTTATCGTATGTCGATTTAGTATGTGTATATGTTTCTTTTAACTTCCACTTTTATCGGATTGGGTTGTTTAATTTATTTTCCTTAACTTTTAATAAATCCTTAAATTTGACAACCCGTTTTCTGATTTATTGGGTGGTTTTCCCGTATATTTATTCTATTGTGGTGATGCTGAGGATGATTTCCATCCATGATTCCGTAATTTTGGAGTGTCGGGCTGGCCACCCCTTTCTTCGGATGGCGGGTTGTCATAGATGGTATCAGAGACTCAGGTTATAGAGTCTTTAGGGACTATGTGTACTTGTCACGTTCTACCGTAGCGTTCTTTGATATAGAGCCTAATGTTAGGACTGCTTTGTTGCTTATGCCTACGATCTTCTGCAATATAGATTATTTTATATAGTATTATAACTCTCTTGTTCTCCATCTCAGATGCCGCCGAAAAGAGGTCGCCCGGCGAGACGTAATAGAGTTATAGAGGAGGAAGTTGGTCCTCCACCCCCGCCACAAGGAACGTTTAATACTGCGGATGTGGCGAACATAGTCGCTCAAGCGGTTAATGCGGCCATGACAACAGTGGCCCAATAAATTCCAAATGCTCAATAGCGATATCCCGATGCCTAAGCTCCTACGAGACTTTCTCCATGGGAGAGAGCTGGGTACTCTTTTCTAAAGGGTCAACCCCCGAAATTTGACGGAGGCTCGGATGTTATAAAGACGAATCAGTGGAAGAAAGATATACAACGCCATTTACGTATGGTGGAATGTAGCGAGGAAAAGAAATAAGTCATTTCTACCTTTAAACTTGTTGGAGCCGCATTACACTAGTGGGAGTCTATGACTACACCAGAACAGAGAGACACTACGACGATTTCTGAATTTTGGGTTTTGGTTGATCAATAGTACTTTCCTCCGGCCATTCAAGGGGAGATGATAAGGAGGTTGCAAGACATTTTTCAAGGGGAGAGGTCGGTGGCGGAATATGAAGAGCAGTTCACCCGGTTGGCAAGCTTTGTACCGGATGAAGTGACTCCCGAGGAAAGGAAAGTTTCGAAGTTTATGAGAGGCTTGAACTGGAGAATTCAGCAACACTTTTTGGGTAATCCGGCATTACGAACTTTCGGTGAGGTAATGAATGCGGCGTTATTACATTGCCAAGAACATAGATTGTTTGCGCAAAGTAGCAAGAAAGACACCATGATGGGGCAAATGGGGAAGTCTGGAGGTAGTGGGAACGGAGGTGGAGTTTTTCCCTCGTCCCAATCTTCAGGTATTAAGGAGAAGGAAAGGGATTCCCAGCAGGGGGACTTTTCAAAGAGGCAACGTTCTAGTGGGTTCAATTTGGGGAGCCCAAATACTAGGTATGGTCAGGGTGCCCCACAACAACAAGAAGGTCGTGGTGGGTAGGGAGGTAGAGGGAAACAGGGCCAAAGTGCAAATTAGTCTAGAAATAATCGTGGTCGAAATGCCGAAAATATGATGGGTCAATGTTTCTAATGCGGTGAAGAGGGTCACTATAAGAAGGAGTGTCCTCAGTTGATTGGGGGACAGTTTCCTAGAGCTTCACAATATCCCTGCGTTCAGTTTCCTCCGCAGGTACCTAACCCTGTTGTTCCTCCATAGCAGGGTCAGTTGCAGTATGGGAGGGTTTATCATGTTCAGAATTCTATGCTTCCTCCGGCTCCGCCGGCACTGCCAGCCATTGAGGGTAAGTTCCTTATTCAAGGACACATGGGTCGCATTTTATTTGATACGGGTGCGACACATTCATTCATTTCTAGAAGCTTTGCTCAGACCACGGAGTTGATAAAATATGCTGAAAGTACTTTTACTAGTGTCGAGTCCTCTATGGGTGATGGTTCACTCATTTTTCTTATTTGTAAAAATATGGGAATTACACTTGGTAATTTATGTTTTGTGAGAGATTTTGAGGATGTTTTTCAGGAAATACCGGGTTTGCCTCCTAGCCGAGATTCGTGATCGATTTAGCGCCTAGAACAAGGCCTATTGCGAGGGCTCCATATAGAATGGATCCTGTGGAAATGAGGGAGTTAAGAGATCAGATTCAGAAGTTATTAGAACAGGGATTCATTAGGCATAGCACATCGCCATGGGGTGCTCCAATGTTGTTCGTAAAGAAAAGATACGGTTCTCTCCGGTTATGTGTGGACTATAGAGAGGTTAACAAAGTCACCATCCGGAATAAATACCCTTTACCTCGTATCGATGACTTGTTTGATCAATGTTGATGAGTGTCGTACTTCTCCAAGATAGATTTGAGGACGGGGTATCATCAGTTGAGGATACGAGAGGAGGATGTATCTAAGACAACTTTTCTTACAAGGTACGGGTCCTATGAATTTTTGGTTATGCCCTTTGTATTAACCAATGCCCCCTCTATATTTATGGATATCATGAATAGAGTATTTCAGGATTTCCTGGACCAATTTGTTATTGTGTTCATCGATGACATCCTAGTCTATTCTCGAACGGAATCTAATCATGTTATGCATTTGAGGTTGGTCCTACAAAGATTGAGGGATCACCAACTATATGCTAAGTTTGATAAGTGTGGCTTTTGGTTACCGGATGTACAGTTTCTGGGTCATGTGGTGACGTCCCAAGGGATATAGGTGGATCCGAGTAAGGTGGTTGCAGTGAGGGAGTGGGGTCAGCCCATGACACCTACTGAGGTTCGTAGTTTTCTGGGTTTGGCGGGCTATTACTGTCGATATATTAAGGGTCTCTCTAAGATCGCTAGCCCTTTGACGAATTTGACCCGGAAGGGGGTGAGATTTGTTTGGGATAATTCTTTCCAGGTTACATTTGATGAGCTTAAATATAGATTGACTTCAGCTCCAGTCCTTGCATTTCTAAAACCGAGATTGGAATATCTAGTCTTCACCGATGCATCTCTTCAAGGATTAGGAGGTGTGCTTCAGCAAGAGAGGCAGGCTATCGCTTATGCTTCTCGCAAACTAAAGCCCCATGAACGAAACTATCTGGTGCATAACTTAGAGCTTGCCGCAGTTGTCTTTGTCTTGAATATGTGGAGGCATTGTCTTTTGGGAGAGAAGTTCAGTCTTTTCACGAAACATAAATCGCTACAATATTTATTTTCCCAAAGGGATTTGAATATGCGACAACGCCGATGGTTGGAGTTCGTGAAAGATTATCAATTTGATATTCGTTATTATTCGGGCAAGGTGAACGTTGTAGCGGATGCCTTGAGTAGGAAGCCCGAGGGTGAGTTAGCTGATGTTTGGAAGGCTAAGTGGAAGGAACTCAGTCAGCAGGATGCGATGGTGAGGGCATTCATGTCGGTGATGACCGTTACCCCTATCGTCGTAGCTAGAGTTGTAGAGGCCCAAGGAAGGGATGAGGGCTATCAAGACCATATTCATCGATTACTGTCCGAGGGAGCGGAGTCCTACTCAATTAGTTCTGAGGGTGGATTACGCTTCCATAGAAGACTCATTATTCTGGAAGAAGGGGTTTGAGACGGGCGGTGATGGTTGAATCTCATAGGTCCAAATTTACGATACATCCTGGTGGGGACAAAATGTATCAAGATATGCGCCATCAGTATTGCTAGCCAATCATGAAGAGGGATATTTCTGAGTTTGTGTCACAATGCACCACTTGTCAATTGGTCAAGATTGATCATCAACGATCGACAGGCTTGTTGCAATCATTAGTGATTCCGTTATGGAAATGGGAAAGCATATCGATGGATTTTATTATGGGCTTGCCGAGGTCACAGAGTGGGTACGATTCTATTTGGGTGATTGTCGATCGATTGATTAAGTCGGCACACTTTCTTCCCGTGCAGACTGATTATGACACTGCTCGATATGCTCGATTGTTCATTGAAGAGGTGGTTAGACTCCATGGGGTGCCTTTAAAGATAGTTTCCGACCGGGATAAAATTTTTGTTTCCAACTTTTGGCTAAGTTTCCAAGAGGCTATGGGGACCTAATTGAGGTTAAGCACTTCTTATCATCCTCAAACAGATGGCCAAACCGAAAGGGTAAACCAAATGTTGGAGGATATGCTTCTCATGTGCATGCTTGACTTCAAAGGTAGTTGGGAACAATATCTCCCATCGGTTGATTTTTGCCTATAACAACTCTTACCAATTTACTATTGGAATGCCACCTTATGAAGCTTTGTATGGAAGAACTTGTAGATCTCTCCACTTGTTGGTTGGAAGTGGGTGATAATAAATTTCTTGGACCTGAAATGATCCAAGATACCTCTTCTAAGATTAAACTTATTCAAAATCGCATTCGGATAGCCCAAGATCGCCAAAAGAGCTATGCCTATGCGGGTCGACGACACATGGAATTGGAGATTTGGGACCAAGTCTTGGTCCGAGTGTCACCCATGAAAGGCATCAAGCGTTTCGGGAAGAAGGGGAAGCTTGCACCATGTTTCGTTAGACCTTTTTCAGTTATTGAAAAAGTAGGTCCAGTAGCGTATCAACTTGCTCTACCGGAACCATTGCAACAAATTCACGATGTGTTCCATGTGTCCTCTCTGAAGAAATACCAGAGGTGCGATGGTGTGCTTTGGCATATTCCTTTTGAGGATATTGACTTGCAACCCGACAATTCATATGAAGAACAACCGGTTGATATTTTGGAGCATGGGGAGCGTAGATTAAGATTGCGAGTGTTGCCCTTGGTGCGAGTTCAATGGAGTCACCATAACGCCAAGGAATCGACATGGGAATGCGAGGATGATATGCGAGAAAAGTATCTGCATCTCTTCATCCAAGGTACGCCTGAATTTTGGTGACAAAATTCTCTCATAAGGGGGGGGGGGGGGGAGTATGTAACAACCCTCGTTTTTTAGAACCTATTTTATATTTATTTGCTAGAAATTGTAACTAGATATAAAATGTTGGCATGTGGAGTAAGTATTAATTTGGTGAAGAAAAGTTAATACTGTGAGGTTGCATATTTACCGTACGTGTAGGCGAATATTGCTATGTTGCGTTTTATTGTGTCATATGATTTAAAATGGCATTTGGCTTAAAATGAAATCGGAACCTAAAATGAATTATAAAATTTCCAAATGATAATTTGGAGGGTGAAGTTAGTTCCGGAAGGTGCGAGATAGTCAAATTGTGTGCCATATTGTATTTTGAGATTTTGGGCACTTTTGATTGATTTTAGTTTTAATGTGTAGTTGCATGTTAATTTATCGTGATAATCATTATTAAGTTGGTAATTATGTAATAAGGCAGGTTTTCTGTCTTGATTAAGTCACTATTCCCTAAATTGTATCCTTAGCCTAAAGAGAGAGAGAAGAAGAAAAACCTAAGTGGAGAAAGGAGAGATTGAATCTTGGTGATTGTTCTTGCATACAACTTCATCAAAATCTGAATTTGCAACCTTGAGGTAAGTTTTCTACTTGCTATTATCTGATTTAAGTAGAACAATTAGTGTTTATAGTTGTGGTTTATTTATGGTTAAATGAAAGTTAGGTTTTGTTGGATGTATGGGCTATAAATTCTTGGAGATTGATTTAAATTGATAGGGGTATAATTTATGGTTGTTGGATGTAATTAAATTACATTTGTGTTCATAAATGGGGAGGGTTTTTGGTTGGAAGAAGATAGGAGTTTTTGGTCTGCAATGACTGGTCGACCGGGCCTTCGGGGGAGGGCATACTGCTTCCCTACCAAGGCCTGATTTTGGTGTACGGTCGACCGTGGTCCATGACAGATCGACCGGCCCCTTCTTTCCAGGCTTTCTGCTTTTCTACGAAGGCTAAATTTTGAGACGCGATCGACCGCGGTTTGAGGACCGGTCGACTCGTCCCCCTGTTTTTCACACTTGAAACTTTATTTTTCTCTCTAAGTTTCTTTTTATAATTAGGTACTAGGAACCTTCTTGTATGAAGTAAACATAGGGTTCTAGAGTCTTAGTTGAGTTTGGTCGCTACCCTAGAGTGGAATGGGTTCACTTGGGGTTAATTCCAGGGGTACTAAAAGTGATGTTTAGGCGTCACTTCTCTTTTAGAAATTCATTAGGGACTATGCCGTATATGCCCATATTTGAAGAATTTAGGAGCCCCATTTAGGTACATAAAACCTTAGGACTCGTGAGAATTTGGAGATTAAATGTGGAATAGTTCGGTATTTAAAATATGGTGAATATTAATGAGAATATTTAAGACTAATGGTTTCAAACGAAATGAAACATACATGTGAACAATGAAAATGATAATGTGATTTAAAGTTGTAAATGTTAATTTACTTAAACACACTTCTCTAAATGCTATCATAAGGGAAGCTCGTGCATGAGGTGATGTCCATTGGCTTGTGAATGAAGGCTGACTATAGTCCTCGGTCATATGTGGGATTTTATATGTATGTTTTTCTGCACTAGTGAGGTAACTCCGGGTGTGGTTATGACTCACTCGTAGGTATATGGCCACTTCCTGATGTGCGTTAGGTGCCCAGGTTTCCTTGTATAGATAGGCCCTGGAAGATGATAGTCATTTAGGGGCACTCCCAGTGGGGAAACTCAGAGGGGTGGTCTTAGAATCGCTATAAGTATTTGATTATAACCTTTCTAACTCAAGTGGGACTTGAGGTATGCAAATCGACATAAGATAATATAATGGTAATTATATTCCTATTAAGTAATGGAATAAGGATCAGATATGAGGAGTAAAAATGTTCAATTTAATTCTCTTAAATAAGTTAACATTATTAGAATCATTCTATTTGCCATATTATTCTTGTTGCTTAGGTTGTTAGAATTACATCTACATAATTCATGATTATTTGTCCATATATGTCATGCTTCTTGTTCTTCTGGTAATCATATATAAACCGGGCCGTGACCCGTTCATTTTCCATGTTGTGCATGTTATTACCTCCCCTCAGGTGCTCCTCCGCAAGGACGCCCATTGTGATATTTCTATTCCTATGCTTTGACGAGCTGTATGATTTTGTGGACTATTACAGGATGTTGTGTTAGACGTCTTCATTTCTTGAATTCTAGACATGATCGTGTCTTTTCATCCGGGCATTTGTGGCCCAACTTTTGTAATTGTTAATGGATGTATTATGTATATTATAAACTGTAGTAAGAACTTGGGATGTAACTGTTGACCGACAGTTTATTTGGTCCTTTTATCGTATGTTGATTTAGTATCTATATATGTTTCTTTTAACTTCCACTTTTATCGGATTTGGTTGTTTAATTTATTTTCCTTAACTTTTAATTAATCCTGAAATTTGACAACCCTTTTTTTGATTTATTGGGTGGTTTTCCCGTATATTTATTCTATTGTGGTGATAATGAGGATGATTTCCATCCATGATTCCGTTATTTTGGAGTGTCGGGCTGACCACCCCTTTCTTCGGATGGAGGGTTGTCACATAACAATGGCCCCCTTTTTGGTTCATAAACAAGCTACACCCATTCATTCCTACCACATCGAGCTCGTTATAAAAGAAGATAAAAAAATGGAAGCATTATGGTACTACGATATTTGGCACCTCCTTAAACATGGTAAGTTGATCGGGACATGGATGAGAAAGAATGTGCAACTCTTCGCAACTTGGCTACCCATTACATCATTTGTGATAAGACGCTCTTCAAGAGAAATGTAACAACCCAGATTTTTAAATGAGCATTTTTTTAAAAAAAATTGGAATATTCGAGAAAAACAAAATTTTGAATTTTATAATTTTTATTGGTTAAATATGTTCGTTATGATTTTAGAAGAATATAACTTCAAGAGGAATTGAAATCGGATTTAAAATGAATTTTTAATAGAATTTTTAATATTTTGCCTTATGGCATTTTTAAGGGAAACAGTCAGATTTTAGGCATGATTGATCGATCAATCATTTTCATAGATTGATCGACCATCCTAGAATTTTTGTCAAAAGTTCGTCATTTTGACGAATTTTACCATTTATTTAAAATCCTTAAAGTTATATAAATACATGACTTCGGGGATGAGTTTTTAACACTCATTCCCCACTCAACCTTCACCTTTTCTATCATCTTCAACCTCCACACCAAACCTTCATAAAAAATAGATTTTCAAGCTCAATTTTTTGGGCCAAAACATAAATATTTCAAGGTAGTTCAAGAGAGTTTTTCGATCAATTTTTCAAGGAGAACACGAATCTCTCGTCAATTTCTACATCTAAAAATCAGGCATGTTTATCCTATTCTTTTCCTTTAGTGTTATGTTTCTTGATTATAACCTCCATTAAAACTCATGTGTTCTAAAATAAATTAAAAAACATAATATTTTGAAGAAATTAAATATGGGGCTATTTTGTGAAAATAATTATTAATACCAAGTAATTATAACTTTGTTGTTATTTGGATTGTATTTACATAGTTGGTGATACTGTGGGCATATACATATAGAGGATCCCTTATTAGTTTAATTAAAAGATTCTATTGTTGTGGTCAATATGTATAGCACTATTGTCTGGGTTCAAGGACCCTAATTGAAAGGAGTACTGGTATTCATGCTTAGGGCCTTGGCTCTGACACATGTGTTGACTAATATTTTCAGGGATTAAATTGGAGTAGCTGCATAGGAATTATTAGAGATATTTCGGAAGTGAAGCTGGAGCTATATTATTGTTTTAGTAGTTTAATTCTTCTCCTATTTAGTCGTATTTATTGGGAGACTATATTTGGGTATTATTGGGCCTTTCGGTTCCAAAGTTGTCATAAGATTTCAATTGGGTTCGATTTATTGTAATAATTGAGATATTCAGAGATTTCATGTGATGGACTTTATATCGCACTTTGATGATATATCAGTTCGATATTCTTAATATTTGGAATTATTTTAAAATATTCATCTTGTAGATTAAAATTTATATGTCTCACATTTGCCACATCCTAAGGATGATATTTAATTTATTAACGCCCGAATAAATTTTGGTGGCAGCCGACGCCAGAATTTAGCGGGGTGTTACAGAAGGTATCAGATCATGGTCTTAGGTCGCGTAGGTTATGAGTCTATTTAGCTTCCACATTACCGATCTTTGTTTCCCTTTATTGATTCGTACTTTCTAAAAATAGTGATCCTAGCATACGTGTTAGCAAAGTGTGGAAATAGTAATGTCTATGTGAAGGATGCGTTAGCATTTGTAAAACTTGAAGTTTTGTGGTGATTGTGGTAATTGAGGTTAGAATTAGTAATCTCTATGAGAGTATCGTTATAGGTGATTTGGAGATGACAGTTATTTTGGGTATTTTTAGAGAAAATTGTTGGTTATTATAAGTATTGATTTTTATGATGTGAAGAAATTTGAGGACCTTGGTGTTTGAATGACTTTTGGAGATTTAATTGGATTATGATTCGCGAGAGCACGTGGTACGCCGTCATTTTCATAGTTATGTATATATATAGGTGATATGCACTACATTTTTTACCGTGGGATTTTGTGTGACAAGGATTTAGCGTATAGACTTCCAATTGTGGCACTTTACTGGTAGGCATATGTGAGTCTTATTTTTTTATGCGTTTGGGGTTTTCATCAAATTTCGAGGACGAAATTTCTCGTTAGGGGGAAAGTATGTAACAACTCAGATTTTTAAATAAGTATTTTTTAAAATAAAAATTGGAATATTCGAGAAAATTAAGTTTTCGAATTTTATAAACTTTATTGGTTAAATATGTTCGTTATAATTTTAGAAGAATAGAACTTCTAGCGGAATTGAAATCGGATTAACAATGAATTTTTAATATTTTTCCTTATGGCGTTTTTAAGGAAAACGGTCATATTTTAGGCATGATCGATCGATCGATCATTTTCATAGATCGATCGACCCTCCTAGAATTTTTGTCAAAAGTTCGTCATTTTGACGAATTTTACCATTTATTTAAAATCCTTAAAGTTATATAAATACATGACTTCGGGGATGAGTTTTTAACACTCATTCCCCACTCACCTAAGAGCATCCAACCTTCACCTTTTCTATCATCTTCAACCTCCACACCAAACCTTCATTAAAAATAGATTTTCAAGCTCAATTTTGGGGGCCAAAACATAAATATTTCAAGGTAGTTCAAGAGAGTTTTTCGATCAATTTTTCAAGGAGAACACGAATCTCTCGTCAATTTCTACATCTAAAAATTAGGCATGTTTATCCTATTCTTTTCCTTTAGTGTTATGTTTCTTGATCATAACCTCCATTAAAACTCATGTGTTCTAAAATAAATTAAAAAACATAATATTTTGAAGAAATTAAATATGGGGCTATTTTGTGAAAATAATTATTAATACCAAATAATTATAACTTTGTTGTTATTTGGATTGTATTTACTTAGTTGGTGATACTGTGGGCATATACATATAGAGGATCCCTTAGTAATTTATTTTGACTGTTTATGTAAAAATTCTGAAATTAAGAGAATTACTTATGCTAGAAAATAAATAGCTATTATGGAACTTGTGAATATTAATGATTCAGAAAAATCATAATTATTAAATGTCCTTAATTTCCCCATATTTAGATTGAAAATCATTTATTGGGAGTTTAGTGTTGTTGAGAATATTATCATAAATTGTTGATGGTATCATTTATGAAATATTATAATATTGAATATTTCGGGAACGTTGATATTTTAGATAATTGGTTTTCACCCCTTATTATAGTACATTTGTTAGGCATGGGACTAATAAAGTGGGCCTCTGTTGGGACTATGCTAATTAGGTATGGGACTAGTTAATATAAATCTATGTCGGTTATATAAATTGGGGTGGGGGAAAATGCTCTACATTTATCGTTGTTGTGATAACCTAGGATTGATATCTAGGTGAAATAAAATTATTATAATCATCATTTATAAATGATTGGATGAAATTTTGTTTTGGAAACTTTTAATTGGGACTAAGGAATATTTTGAGAATTTTCATATCGCTTTTAAGGGTGGGGAAAATTTATGTGAATAACTAGTATGATAAAATTTGTGAAATTAATACCGCAAGACTAAAATTGGTTTTGAAATTTATTGCCGACATAATGTGTCCATGGGTGAGAGTTTAATTGGGTCAGAGGGCAATTTATGTCATGTCGTGTATGGAACCTTGTCATATGTCGAGGATTGCAGGATAAAAATGGGTCAGACGACAAGTATGAGAAGGGGAAGTGTTTTTACCCATGACGGGAGGACCGTCAAAATTTTGGTGGAGAAAATCACCCGTGGTGAGAGGACCGCTATTATAATGTATTTTGGTGTAAATCACCCATGGCGGGAGAACCGCTATACCTAATTAATAAAGTGAGAACAAATCATCCTGGTTAATTCAAACACATTAACATCGTGGGACATAGGTTAATTTAAAATAATATTGGTATGGCACATTTAAACCTTGTGGGTAATAAGAATTTATTTCTAAAGGATTATGTAATTTCTTGTAATTAAAAGATTCTATTGTTGTGGTAAATATGTATAGCACTATTGTCTGGGTTCAAGGACCCTAATTGAAAGGAGTACCGGTATTCATGCTTAGGTCCTTGGCTCTGACACATGCGTTGACTAATATTTTCAGGGATTAAATTGGAGTAGCTACATAGGAATTATTGGAGATCTTTCGTAAGTGAAGCTGGAGCTATATTATTGTTTTGGTAGTTTAATTCTTCTCCTATTCAGTCGTATTTATTGTGAGACTATATTTGGGTTTTATTGGGCCTTTCGGTTCCAAAGTTGTCTTAAGATTTCATTTGGGTTCGATTTATTGTAATAATTGAGATATTCAGAGATTTCATGTGTGGACTTTATATCGCACTTCGATGATAAATCAATTCAATATTCTTAATATTTGGAATTATTTTAAAATATTCATCTTGTAGATTGAAATTTATATGTCTCAGATTTGTCACATACTAAGGATGATATTTAATTTATTAACTCCCGGATAAATTTTGGTGGCAACCGACGCCAGAATTTAGCGGGGTGTTATAGAAGGTATTAGATCATAGTCTTAGGTCGCGTAGGTTATGAGTCCGTTTAGCTTCCGCGTTATCGATCTTTGATTCCCTTTATTGATTTGTACTTTCTTAAAATAGTGATCCTATCAGACGTGTTAGCAAAGTGGTGAAATAGGAATGCTGATGTGAAGGATGCGTTAGCATTTGGGTAAATTGGAGTTTTGTTATGATTGTGGTAATTGAGGTTATAATTAGTAATCTTTTTGCGAGTATCGTTAGAGGTGATTTGGAGATGAGAGTTATTTTGGGTATTTTCAGAGAAAATTGTTGGTTATTATAAGTATCGATTTTAATGATGTGAAGAAATTTGCTGACCTTGGTGTTTAAATAACTTTTGAAGATTTAATCAGGTGATGATTCTCGAGAGCGCGTGGTACGCCGTTATTTTCATAGTTATGTATATATATAGGTGATATGCGCTATATTTTTACTGTGGGATTTTGTGTGACTAGGATTTATCGTATGGACTTCCAATTGTGGCACTTTACGGGAAGGTGTATGTGAGCCTTATTTTTTTTATGCGTTTGGGGTTTTCGTTAAATTTCGAGGATGAAATTTCTTGTTAGTAGGGAAGTATGTAACAACCCGAATTTTTAAATGAGTATTTTTTTAAATAAAAATTAGAATATTCAAGAAAAATAAGCTTTTGAATTTTATAAATTTTATTGGTTAAATATGTTCGTTATGATTGTAGAAGAATAGAACTTCAAGCGGAATTGAAATCGGATTTAAAACGAATTTTTAATAGAATTATTAATATTTTTCCTTATGGCATTTTTAAGGAAACTGTCAGATTTTAGGCATGATCGATCGACCTTACCAGGATTTTTGTCAGCAATTCTTCATTTTGACGAATTTTATCATTTAATTAAAACCCTTAAAGTTATATAAGAACATGATTTCGGGGCTGAGTTTTTAACACTCATTCCCCACCCACCTAAGAGCATCCAACCTTCACCTTTTCTATCATCTTCAACCTCCACAACAAACCTCCATTAAAAACAGATTTTCAAGCTCAATTTTGGGGGCCAAAACATAAATATTTCAAGGTGGTTCAAGAGAGTTTTTCGATCAATTGTTCAAGGAGAACACGAATCTCTCGTCAATTTCGACATCTAAAAATCAGGCACGCTTATCCTATTCTTTTCCTTTAGTGTTATGTGTCTTGATTATAGCCTCCATTACAACTCGTGTGTTCTAAAATAATTAAAGAACATAATATTTTGAAGAAGTTAATTACAACGATGTTTTGTAAAAATAATTAATAATACCAAATAATTATAACTTTTTTGTTATTTGGATTGTATTTACTTAGTTGATGATAGTGTGGGCATATACATGTACAGGAGCCCTTAGTAATTTATTTTGACTGTTTATGTAAAAATTCCTAAATTAAGTAAATTACTTATGCTAGAAAATAAATAGCTATTATGGAACTTGCGAATAATAATGATTCAGAAAAATCATAATAATTAAATGTCCTGAATTTCCCCATATTTAGATTGAAAATCATTTATTGGGAGTTTAGTGTTGTTGAGAATATTATCATAAATTGTTGCTGGTATCATTTATGAAATATTAAAATATTGAATATTTCGGGAACGTTGGTATTTTAGATAATTAGTTTTCACCCCTTATTATAGTACACTTGTTAGGTATGGGACTAATAAAGTGGGCCTCTATTGGGATTATGCTAATTAAGTATGGGACTAGTTAATATAAATCTATGTCGGTTATATAAATTGGGGTGGGGGCAAATGCTCTATATTTATCGTTGATGTGATAACCTAGGATTGATATCTAGGTGAAATAAAATTAATATAATCATCATTTATAAATGATTGGATGAAATTTTGTTTTGGAAACTTTTAATTGGGACTAAGGAATATTTTGAGAATTTTCATATCTCTTTTAAGGGTGGGGAAAATTTATGTGAATAACTAGTATGATAAAATTTGGGAAATAATACCGCAAGACTAAAATTGGTTTTAAAATGTATTGCCGACATAATGTGTCCAAGGGTGACAGTTTAATTGGGTCAGAGGGCAATTTATGTCGTGTCGTGTATGGAACCTTGTCATATGTCGAGGATTGCAGGATAAAAATGGGTCAGATGGAAAGTATGACAAGGGGAAGTGTTTTTGGTGTAAATCACCCATGACGGGAGGACCGTC
The DNA here is from genome assembly GCA_949130495.1 of Sambucus nigra. Classification (NCBI taxonomy): domain Eukaryota; kingdom Viridiplantae; phylum Streptophyta; class Magnoliopsida; order Dipsacales; family Adoxaceae; genus Sambucus; species Sambucus nigra. Next base: position 333,169,666 of record OX422216.1, read on the forward strand.
AAAATTTTGGTGGAGAAAATCACCCGTGGCGAGAGGACCGCTATTATAATGTATTTTGGTGTAAATCACCCATGGCAGGAGGACCGCTATACCTAATTAATAAAGTGAGAAGAAATCATCCTGGTTAATTCAAACACATTAACATCGTGGGACTTGGGTTAATTTGAAATAATATTGGTATGGCACATTTAAACCTTGTGGGTAATTAGAATTTATTGCTAAAGGATTATGGAATTTCTTGTAATTAAAAGATTCTATTGTTGTGGTCAATATGTATGCACTATTGTCTGGGTTCAAGGACCCTAATTGAAAGGAGTACTGGTATTCATGCTTAGGGCCTTGGCTCTGACACATGCGTTGACTAATATTTTCAGGGATTAAATTGGAGTAGCTGCATAGGAATTATTGAAGATCTTTCGGAAGTGAAGCTGGAGCTATATTATTGTTTTAGTAGTTTAATTCTTCTCATATTCAGCCGTATTTATTGTGAGACTATATTTGGATTTTATTGGGCCTTTCGGTTCCAAAGTTGTCTAAAGATTTCAGTTGGGTTCGATTTATTGTAATAATTGAGATATTTAGAGATTTCATGTGATGGACTTTATATTGTACTTTGATGATAAATCAGTTGGATATTCTTAATATTTGGAATTATTTTAAAATATTCATCTTATATATTAAAATTTATATGTCTCACATTTGTCACATACTAAGGATGATATTTAATTTATTAACGTCCGGATAAATTTTGGTGGCAGCCGACGCCCGAATTTAGCGGGGTGTTACAGAAGGTATCAGATCATGGTCTTAGGTCGCGTAGGTTATGAGTCCGTTTAGCTTCCGCGTTACCAATCTTTGATTCCCTTTATTGATTTGTACTTTCTAAAAATAGTGATCCTATCAGACGTGTTAACAAAGTGTTGAAATAGGAATGTTGATGTGAAGGATGCGTTATAATTTGGGTAAATTGAGTTTTGTGGTGATTGTGGTAATTGAGGTTAGAATTAGTAATCTTTTTGCGAGTATCGTTAGAGGTGATTTGGAGATGAGAGTTACTTTGGGTATTTTTAGAGAAAATTGTTGGTTATTATAAGTATCGATTTTAATGATGTGAAGAAATTTGCTGACCTTGGTGTTTAAATAACTTTTGAAGATTTAATCAGGCGATGATTTTCGAGAGCGCGTGGTACGCCATTATTTTCATAGTTATGTATATATATAGGTGATATGCGCTATATTTTGATTGTGGGATTTTGTGTGACTAGGATTTATCGTATAGACTTACAATTGTGGCACTTTACGGGTAGGTGTATGTGAGCCTTATTTTTTTTATGCAATTGGGGTTTTCGTCAAATTTCGAGGATGAAATTTCTTGTTAGTAGGGAAGTATGTAACAACCTGGATTTTTAAATGAGTATTTTTTAAAATAAAAATTAGAATATTCAAGAAAAATATGTTTTTGAATTTTATAAATTGTATTGGTTAAATATGTTCGTTATGATTGTTGAAGAATAGAACTTCAAGCGGAATTGAAATTGGATTTAAAACGAATTTTTAATAGAATTGTTAATATTCTGCCTTATGGCATTTTTAAGGAAACTGTCAGATTTTAGGCATGATCGATCGACCCTACTAGAATTTTTGTCAGCAATTATCATTTTGACGAATTTTACCATTTATTTAAAACCCTTAAAGTTATATAAGCACATGATTTCGGGCTTGAGTTTTTAACACTCATTCCCCACCCACTTAAGAGCATTCAACCTTCACCTTTTCTATCATCTTCAACCTCCACAACAAACCTCCATTAAAAACAGATTTACAAGCTCAATTTTGGGGGCCAAAACATAAATATTTCAAGGTGGTTCAAGAGAGTTTTTCGATCAGTTGTTCAAGGAGAACACGAATCTCTCGTCAATTTCGACATCTAAAAATCAGGCATGTTTATCCTATTCTTTTCCTTTAGTGTTATGTGTCTTGATTATAGCCTTCATTAGAACTTATGTGTTCTAAAATAGATTAAGGAACATAATATTTTGAAGAAATTAATTACGGGGCTGTTTTGTGAAAATAATTAATAATACCAAATAATTATAACTTTCTTGTTATTTGGATTGTATTTACTTAGTTGGTGATACTGTGGGCATATACATGTAGAGGATCCCTTAGTAAATTATTTTGAATGTTTAAGTAAAAATTCCTAAATTAATTAAATTACTTGTGCTAGAAAATAAATAGCTATTATGGAACTTGCGAATAATAATGATTCGGAAAAATCATAATAATTACGTGTTCTTAATTTCCCCATAGTTAGATGAAAAATTATTTATTGGGAATTTAGTGTTGTTGAGAATATTATCATAAATTGTTGATGGTATCATTTATGAAATATTATAATATTGGATATTTCGGGAACATTGGTATTTTGGATAATTGGGTTTCACCCCTTATTATAGTAGACTTGTTATGTATGGGATTAATAAAGTGGGCCTCTGTTGCGATTTATGCTAATTAGGTATGGGACTAGTTAATATAAATCTATGCAAGTTATTTAAATTGGGGTGAGGCAATATCCCCTTTATTTATCATTGTCGTGATAACCTAGGATTGATATCTAGGTGAAATAAAATTGTTATAATCGTCATTTATAAATGATTGGATGAAATTTTATTTTGGGAACTTTGAATTGGGACTAAGGAATATTTTGAGGATTTTCACATCGCTTTTAAGGGTAGGAAAATTTTATGTGAATAACTAGTACAAAAAATTTTGCGAAATTAATACCGCAAGACTAAAATTGGTTTTAAAATTTATTGGCGACAAAATGTGTCGAGGGCTGACAGTTTAACCGGGTCAGAGGGCGATTTATGTCGTGTCGTGTGTAGAACTTTTTCATATATCGAGGATCACAGGATAAAAACGGGTCAGACGACGAGTATGACAAGGGGAAGTGTTTTTGGTGTAAATCACCCATGACGGGAGGAGCGTCAAAATTTTGGTGGGGAAAATCACCCGTGGCAGGAGGACCGCTATTATAATGTATTTTGGTGTAAATCACCCATGGCGGGAGGACCGCTATACCTAATTATTAAAGTGAGAACAAATCATACTGGTTAATTCAAACACATTAACATCGTGGGACTTGGGTTAATTTAAAATAATATTGGCGTGGCACATTTAAACTTTGTGGGTAATTAGAATTTATTGCTAAAGGATTATGGAATTTCTTGTTATTAAAAGATTCTATTATTATGGTCAATATGTGTAGAACTATTGTCTGGGTTCAAGGAACCTAATTGAAAGGAGTACTGGTATTCATGCTCAGGGCCTTGGCTCTGACACATGCGTTGACTAATTTTTTCAGGGATTAAATTGGATTAGCTTATAGGAATTATTGGAGATCTTTCGGAAGTGAAGCTGGAGCTATATTATTGTTTTAGCAATTTAATTCTTCTCCTATTCAGTCGTAATTATTGTGAGGCTATATTTGGGTTTTATTGGGCCTTTCGGTTCCAAAGTTATCATAAGATTTCAGTTGGGTTCGATTTATTGTAATAATTGAGATATTCGGAGATTTCATGTGATGGACTTTATATTGCACTTTGATGATAAATCAGTTGGATATTCTTAATATTTGGAATTATTTTAAAATATTTATCTTGGTGATTAAAATTTATATGTATCAGATGATATTTTATTTATTAATGCCCGACTTAATTTTGGTGGCAGCCGAGGCCAAAATTTAGCAGGGTTTTACAAGAAACTTCAATGGAACCTACTTGCATTGCACAACAGGGGCCGAATTTGAAAATATGATGTAAAAAATTCAGAGTGGGGAATGTATAACCCACAAGAACGATTCCATGATTGCAAAGAAAATCACCCGTCAAGGGTAGTATTGGACCACCATGGTCATAGACTTCACTACTTATGTTCATAGATGCCTCAAATGCCAATAGTTTCCCAACCTTCAACACTTGCATCCTTGAGAGTTGTACAACATGACATGTCCCTTACCTTCTCTACCTAGGCCATAAATATCATAAGTAAGGTCATATCCAAATCTTCAAATGGGCATGAATACATCTTGGACTCCATTGGCTACTTCACAAAATGGGTCAAAATCGAGGCATATGCGGTACTAAATGCGATAAAACTGGCTAAGTTCATCAGATAAATATCATCTGCCATGAAAAAATTCCCCACGAGTTCGTGTCAGACAATGGACTCCGCTTCCATGACGAGGTCACAGAATTATTCGATGAGTACAAAATTTAAAGACACGAGTCTTATCCCTATCGAACACAATCCAGCAGAGCTGTCAAACCTGCCAATAATAGCCTCAAGGGTATCATCAGTAAGATAACTGAAATATGCAAAAATTGGGTTGATCGAATCCTATATTCCCTCTGGGGATTTCATACCTCCATCAGAACACCCACTAGGGCTACTTTTTATTATCTAGTATATGATATGGAGGGAGTTCCCCTTGTCGAACTAGAAGTGGCTTCCCTATATGTTATGCTTAAAAGGAAGGTTAGTTAGGAAGTCTAGCATCAAAGTAGTTACGATGAAGTCTCACTCCTTGATGAAAAGAGATTGAAAGCATTATACCACTTACAAGGGTACCATCGTCCGATCGCATGATCATTCAACTGGAAAGTCAAGGACCATGGTGTCTAAGAAGGACAATTTCCCCTCAAGTTAATTATATAACCCATTTGGAATTCAATAGGAATGCTCAAACCTAATTAGAGTGTCCTTTACATTGGGAAGAAAATCATTTTCGGTGGTGCCGCTCAAAAATCTAGACGGAGAATAATGGTGCATCCAGTCAACTTGGACCCTCTAAAAACGTTTTACCCTCAATCTGAACTCTCATCGTGCTACGAGTATTCTCATCGCCCTTCTATTATAAAAAAAATATCTTCATTTCCCTCTAATCAGAACTATGTGCAACCCGACCCTCTCAATTCACCTCTATTTTTAAAGAATAATCTCACAAACTTTCAAACCCACAGAGGTATGTAGGTAGCCCATAAAACACACATAGGCGCGGTCCTTTCTTTCATACAAAACACAATTCTTTTCTCCCTCTAAGAATAACAGTCTCTCTCATTATTTAAGCGAATAAAAGAATTATGTGTACCTTAGTGATTAGTGTAGATAGTTCAAATACAAAATTCACCAAAGACATAAAAAAAATATGTCAAAACCACTTTTCTTTTATTTTAAATCTGGAATATGTCTATTACCTGAAGTATACATGACGGGAGTCAGACAAACCAATCCCTTCCTAACCCCCATACAAAATACAAATCCATACCATTAATAGCTTCACAAAAGATCTTAAAACCTACCGAAAACCAAATAAAAATTTCTAAAAGACCCATACTATCTTTACAAACCATGTCTTTAACTACCAGATGTGCCTGCCTCATCATCATTACATGTCCCTAGTGGCCCCTAAGAATCCCACTCTTTATTATGGCTATGGATGCGCTCCATGCAATAGTAGGCCTTAATGAGCTTTGATGAAACCGTTACACCCTCTCCAAGATGTCAGACATGAGAAACCATTTATGCCTAGTTTCCTCCACCAAAATATTCTCAACCACCTATTTTCACAACCACTTCAAATACTCCCCTGATATGAACCCAACATATCCAATAGATTGTGACAAATGGGTAGACAGTATGTAGTACTATCATAAGGGCACCAGCATCGTCCTCAATGATTCGACCTTGTCCACCATTGTAAAATTTTAGTTATGTAGATAGTAGTAATCTTATCTCATCCTACTTGGTGCAAGAGTCTCCATGAAAATTAGAAAGAACTCTAATGAAGACCCACCGACCACACATATCGATAGTTCCTGAATTAAAAGATGGGCCGCAAGTCCCTCGCCATGGTACACACCAGCGAAGGCATTAGGAATCATGATACACAAGCTAATTAATAAAATTCTACATCTACAAGACAAAGATAAATAAGGTCTTAGAAAAGAAATTGGTAATGCCTGATAAAAGGTACTCAGGAGGGGCCACCGGGTTCATTCACTCAGATAAATACATAAACAACATGATAGGGCTTCCACATAAAAATCCAACCCGACCCTCCTTCTAGGATTCTAGTCCAATTAAAGTCTCTTCTAATACCATCGCAGAAGGAATACGAGGGTGGGGACATTGTGGTCACCTGAGGTTCAATCGTCAGATCACTCATCACTAATAAAAGCCTGGAAGTCAAACCTAATGTTATAACACCAGTAAATCTATTATTAGTAAATTCCCTCTGGCATACAAAATTAATGACTTTCAAAGGGATGATGTTTCCTCTATACACTAGTTGTTAGGAAGTTGAAGGGAAAATGTGGAGCAAATTCACTAACGACACTCGGGGAGAATGAGATAAATCCGGCATAACTACTACTACACTAGGGCTGACACATAATATCATGAAAAACTACTCGTAGGTGGGACACACCTTAACTAAGACAAACAAAAAAATATGGTCTTCAGGGTACTAGAATTCTACTGTTGCATCCAAGATGTTCAAGTCTATTAAACGATTATGCCACAGAGAGATATGGTGTTGACAAAAAGCTTAAAGGTTGAAGCTGTAGAGGAACATGGCCTTTAAACCTGAAAGTTAAGCAAAAATGGCTTCGGACACTGGAAGATCCATTGCAAAAGAGAAGAAGAGAGCTAAAAATAAGAGGAAATGGGATCTGGTGATGAAAACACCTCAAAAGGCCCATTTTTATACTAAAACATTCCACAAAAAACAAATCATTCAAAATGCCATCGGATTCCCTACATTAAAAGTGCTATATGAAATGTTATTCTATTGTGGGCATGGCTTGATGTACATATGCAAGTACTGTTGTGGCTGTATAAAAGGGAATTTCCCATAACTGAGTCTGAGGACACTGTGAAGTCCAATTTTCCTAAGTCAAACTGTAGCAGCTGTTAAGACCTGCTCTAGGAGTGTTGCGACATTCAGGCAATTAAATTTCCAGATCGCATCCTTTATGAGGCAGTGAAAGGTGTGATCCCAAAATTGGGCTCAAAATCTGAGATTATCTCATAGAAAATACACGGGATATTCCTACTAAAAGTCTATAAAGGGAAAAATATCCTTTAGGTGCAAAAAAATAGCATAACATAGTAGTAAACCCTAGATCATGGGTGTAACCAATAGAAATGAGTAAATAGATTCTGCCCTAGTTACCCACCTTTAGAACTCCATCACCTTTTGTGTTTTTCAACACTATCTAAGTAAGGTAACATCACCAGGGTATAGAAAATAGATTTAAGGACATAAAAAGGAATAACAATAAACAGATCTGAAAAAGAATAATTTTCTCCCAAGGTTGTACAAAAATATAAGGGTTTGATAACCAAAATCTCACCCATGGGATAATGACCCGGGGGTACCCATATATGAAATAAGACATTTGGAACCCTAAATAAGAATAAATAAGATAGAAATACTTCATTTCCCATAAACGGTGCCAACTTGATGATACGAGAAATGGAACTGATGATACAAGAAATGGGACTGGGGTCCTTCTTAATAAGCAAGTACAAAATATAACAAAGCGAGTAAAATGAGATGAACAAGATATATATAGTGGTTCATCTATTAAAATGAGCCTAAATCCACCTTGGTGCCTTACTCTCATTATGTATATCAAGTGATACAAGTTTACAATGCCAGAAGAGGCATACAAGAGAGAGAAGAGAGGATAATACATGGGACTGGATAGATAAGAAACTAAGGATGTCGCCTTCTTGAGGCTGATCTAGCTGCGGCTGCATCAGGGGTGAGGCCCCAAGTATGGTAATCTCTAGAGATAAGAAAAGTGAGTTATGTAGGGATTTGTAAGGTATTTTGTCCTCTTAATAGTGCGATGAGGACTTCTATTTGTAGGAGTAATAGGGGTCGTTGCAAGTGCAGGAGGCAAATGATATATGATGAGGTGGATAAGTAAGGAATACTTTTAGAAGTTAAATAGTTGTCAAGCGCTTGATGTGTCAGAAAGGGCTACGACCTATTTGAACCCATGTAGTAGCTTATTTGTAATGTGTCGTGACCTATTTGAACCCAGGTAGTGACCAAGTACTGAAGGGGGTTGTTCCGGCATAGCTGAACCCAGGAAGCAACCCATGTATACCAAGGTTGGCTTGGTATCTGACTGCATAATGTCGCAACTTGTCTATGTCCAGGAAATAGCTCGTTATTAATGCTTCCATAGTAGTAGGCCCTATATTGGCCATATCAATCACTTTTATTATTTTGTTAATCAGTTATTTTTCCTTTCATTCTTTTATTCCTTAGTTAATTAGTTGTTTTTAGTGTTTTAATTATGTATTGTAGCTAGTTTAAGGGTTAGGGTCATGTTTTTGCCACTGATGGGAGTTGAGCTCCAAAAGTCAGGTTTTGTGTAAAATCGCATTTAATTAAAACCTCAAGTAGTAAATTTGTAATCTTAAGTGTTTAACTTTCTTTGTTATGCAACATTAGTGTTTATAGTGATGTTCTGAATTTAATTTACGTGTGACCATGTTCTATTAAATATTTAATCTCGCATTTTTGGATTAAATTCCTTCATGTGTAATTTTTATAATTAATTGAATTTGGTTAAACGTTTTTGAATTGAAATTCTAATTATGTTTTGTTTAGCCCATGGAGGGGACATGATCCCGACTCTCGTTTTATTAATTCTTGTTTAATTTTAACTTCTTATTTTTCTCATTTTTCCAATTTTAAACCTAACACCTTTTACACTTTTATTTTAGAAGTAACAAATCAATTTAAGTATGTGAAACATTCCCTATGGATTTTCGATAGCCGAAATGGCCGCTATACTCCCGTAAAGAGTGTAGTCATAGTTTAGGTTTTTTGCATTGTGGTCGAAAGCCGATAAAAACTATTGGCGTATCTATATAGATGCTTGGTTTTTTCACATCAGTTACTATCTGTCCACGACTCTTAGTAGTGATTTGCAATGTGAATCAGTGGTTGTGTACTTGCATGGGGAGTTCGTCATCAGATAAGATGATATGTTTCTTCATGGTGATGGATCCGATAATGGTTAACATCTCAGTCGGAGTTAGATACGTAAACACAGATGCCTAGGACAATAGATGAACGGGAGTATCTTGGTGCTCACGGGATGTAGCTTGCAACTCCCAGATGTTGATGTTAGCGGAGGTTCTATAAATTTCTCTTGGGTTTTGTTATTTTCCCAGGGAGGAGGTACGATGTTCACATCGAGGGAACCTTTCAGTTTTTAGGGAGCGGAGTGTCAACCCGACCTAGTGAGGAAGTCGACTTCTTTGTTTGGAGTGGATGTGATATTTGCTCGGATCTTTCTTTAGCTTTCAATAAACGTATCAGCAGACCATTCAGCGATGCGGGGAAAAACGAAGGCGGTGTTAGATTTGGAGCCATCACCTAAGTCCAGTCTAAAATGAGGTTTTGTACCGGGTTCTTGAGAGCCTCATTATAGGTCTGTGATAGAGCTCGTGATATAAAGTTATCTATCCACCATATTGATACGTTCAGTCTTGTAGTGGCTGTGAGAATCTCTGCTACCGTGGCTAGGACCCGATCATCTAGATGATCAAGTGCCCTTAGTAAAGGTTCAATGGACATTGAGGATCCCAACCAGATATTATCATCTGGGGAAGTTTCTTGTTGCCCTCCATCATCGGTAGGGGGTTCTGGATATCCTGGATCCATTTCTTTCATTATGTTAGCGGATTTTCTAAAGATGTCTTCATAGTTGTACTGGTATTCGACATTTTTTATCCCCGCAGAGAGATCTTATGGATAAACGGGGTGAGAGTTAGTGTAAATACCATGTATTGAAGGCTGTCAAATTTCCCTTAATCATGGCCATAGGGAGTGGGGTGGACAAGTTTCATTCTGATCGTGTATGAGTATCTTTATAAGGGAGGACCTATGGGTGGGGTATGACCCCGATTATTCATCCCATCTTGCAATTTGATGATACTAATGATATGGGTTGTGACTGGGTATGAGTTCCCTTAACTATGCCCCGTGTTTGTATTATAATGGGTCCACAATGCTATCTCGAGGATAAAAAGGTGGATGTCCAACTATGAGACTAGCAGGTATAGTATATATTGAGGATTTATGAGGTCTTCTTCAAGTGGGGCTAGCTTAGAGGGATCATTTTCTACTTCCATGAAGTTTCACGCAGTAACTAGTATTTCTACTGTTAGATTGCCCCACCCAATGGCTCGGATGCTTTGACATATGTTAGTGTTGGGATGCCAGAGCCTTACCTTGATATAAAAAAATTGGAGAGGGAGTGCCTTGTATGAGTGGATGGTCCATAGGATGTCTGCTAATTAACTTTTCTTTTTCATGCACACGTTATGTGTTTGTGTTGTTCTATCTGGTCAAGCTCTTCTATTAGAGATTTCTAATCGATCCTAAATCTGAAGTCTCGAATATCAGGGGATTCGAAGGATATGAGTCCATATTTGTTTATCTCGAGTACTTTTCCAGGGGCGTAGTCCCAATGTGCCATCATTTCCCATACTCGAGGGTTGAGGGTGAACTCTTCTCTAATACCTATGTAAATGTTTCCTTTGGTGATGAGGAGGTGGTTAAAGAGATCTTTAATCCTCTATTCTGGTAGGTCAGCATACTATAAAGAATGGGGACTGGGTGCAGGAGGTATCTAACTTAGCTCTGGCAACCTGAATACGTTTTCCCTCTTTGATCGGGCTTATTAACTATAAGGGGTCAATATCCCTCCCAGTTTATATTCTCATCATATTGATGGTTGCAAGGAGAAGAGTTTTTTATTCGTCTCCTGTGCGATTAAACTGTGTGGTCATTCATTGTTGCCTATCATATGTAATGGCAAAGATTATCTGGGTGGACATGACCCTTTGGTCCTTAATAATTAGGTTCCAACTTTCTTTAAAAAGGCCCATGCATGGGATGTATATTAGTGGGACAGGGTTAACATTTCATTCAGCTTCCTAAGAAGTTTCACTTTGTGCGATGTGGACACTCATTCTTTCTTCTTCTTCTTCATATAATTATTATTGGCGTGCTTTGAACTTCAAGGTAATTTGATCGTTTTCCCTGAATTATCGATATATTTCACTCATATATACTAGGGACTGGGATAGTGTGGTGGATAAATAACGGGTTATATTGCTTGGTGGCAAGCTGATGTGGTGCTTATGATATTTCCAAGAAATTTAACAGAGAATGTGTTTGTAGTAGTTAGTGGGTGGGTATTGATATTGGCTTTCAAATCTGAGAAAGAGAACATGTGAGACTCCGAGGTTTATTACTCCTTTCTAGTTGACTGAATCGACAGTACACACGTGATGTGCTCAGTATCTTATAGATCTTTATAGTATATTTATTCCCATTTGTTCAAATTATAAACCTCTACTAAGAACGGGTAATGAGTCCTGACTTTTTGAAGAACATGAATTCTGTGAGTAAGGTGGGTATGAGTTGCAATGATTGGTCTATAGGAAGTGTATGACCAGTATGAAAAGATCATATGGTTTATAGTGGTATTAGTCTCGACAATGATTTTCATGGCGGGTGATAACATGCCTAAAGTTTAACTGTTTGGAAGGGGGCATGCGTCCTCATCGTTGTCTTGTGATTGATAAGGACTATTAAAGAGGATGGATCAGTGTTTAGGACTAGATGACCTGAGAGGGTAATGGGTACAGAGTTTGGATAATATGGCAAGGGGTTACTACTGATATTGGGACTTAGAGGGATGAGGCTCCGAGCATTAATGACCTACCTTAAGGATAAATAGTTATTGGTGATGTGATCGGGTCCCGAGTGGTATACTCGTAGTGTGAGTTCAATTTATGATTTTTATCCATAATGAATAGTAATGGTTTTGGTTTATATTGTTTAAGATGATCATCAAACTTTAGAGAGGCAAATACCTGTCTGAGGGGGTCCTGCAAGTTAGTGAAGGTTCTCGATCGTGCACGGAACTCTTTAGGAGGAGACATGGTTCAATAATTTTTGGAAGGGGATCCTGACAGGAAAGGTACAACGATGGCTACCATGGTTAGGGAAGTATTTCTAATCGGGCATGATCTTGGGAGTTGACTAAATAAGAGGGTGGTGATGTGAGATATGGATGCCCATGACGGGTTCCTACGTGTGGAGAAATTATTAGTAGTACGACGAGGTTCCTCTATGGTTTTATCAGCTTTAGCAGTAGACTTTCTTCAATTTTATAGCCTATCTGACTGAGGTCTTTGAAACCTGGGATCTAGGTGAGCCTAACTTTACTTAGTACTTCCCTCCAAAGGTTTCTAATTACAACTATCTGGTCCCGCTCTATAGGAAAATTGACAATATGATCAACTTTCTCTCTCCAACGAGTGATGAAGATGCCAAATGCCTCCCTTTATACTTATTTCAGCATTTCTAAATCCTTACATGTGATTCCAAGCTCTCCCTTATATTCTTACTGCTTCAGGAAAGTGCGAGATATATAATCCCAAGTCTTGGTAGTCCCTTCACGTTAAAGGCCCATTTACTATGTGAGGGCTCTTTCGGTTAGTGTAGATGATAACATCCTTTCCAATACTCATAGGTTGATGTTTCAAACATATATTGGGAGATGATAGTCAAATAAGTGGGTGATTGACAACCTACCTCTTTGTAGGTTTTAAAAACTGCCATCTTGAACTTATCTAGAGTCGAACTTAGGATAAAGGGCCACCTTTTTTAATTTTGGTAACCTCATATGTTATTTCACTTTTCGGATGGCTTCCTCGAGGAGACATATTTCTTATTGGACTTGTTTTATCTTTTTAATTATTGGTGGGGGAATGGCCTCTTCGACCAGTGGGGAAGCTATAGAATAAGCATGTGGGGGACTTTAGAAAGCTGTGTTCGGGTACTTGGGGAACTGATGGTAGGGCTAGAAGAAATCATGCCACGGAAATGGTACTTGGAATTGGGGAGCATCGATGTTAGCAGGGGAAGACTAAACCAAAAATAGAGGAGGTAGATCGTGGAGTTTGTAGGTCATGGCCTCAACAACCACCGCAGGCGGTGTACCATTATTGAGGATTATGGGAGGAAGGACTTTCTCTCTCATTATGGTGTGGGTTCCCTACATGTGAGATTGGGTTTTTCCTAGTGCCCAGATCTCGAAGTACATGGTGTTCTATAAAGTGATAATGTGTTAAAGATGTCTTAGAATCTGATCCCTAGATGACAGGAATTCATCTTCTTCATTACACATGGATCATATGGCAGTGCAGATCTAGAAATCATGGGTAGGGAGCTCACTAATGAATCATAAATGATCGGAGAATTCACGACCTTTGGTTTCCAGGGTAAGAGCTTTGTTAGATCTTCTGTTGGTTGTGATAACCCATATAGAAAAGGTTAGAGCACTTTTATTCAGGTTTTATGAGACAAAAGGATAATACGTAGGGGGGAAGGACTCACATATGGAATGACTTAATCTGATGCAAATATTTTATCTATCTTTTACCGTACTTGGAAGGTATTTGTAACTTTCCCACCCAAATTTATGGGTTACCAGTGGTCAACCCACTCTGACCCGAGCGTTAGGTGTGAAGTGTAATGAAAAAACCTATATAGTGTTGCTAATCCAATTTTACTTTAATTAGCATTGCACTTGCTTAACATGAAGTTTTGATTTCAAACAAAGAAATGTGAGGGACCCATGGGGAGCACCTGGGAGTCCAAGCATATAAAGATACCAACATAAAATACAAGAGAGTGCATACTTGCGTAACGCTCTCAAAATACAAAACCACACCGAAAATGTCATAACTAAATGAGGGAGTGAGACGAATGATTAGTGGAAAATATGCAACAACGCAATATAGAATCGAATGACATAAAGAAGACACTAACATGTTATACCTACGTGCACATGCAACTACCTTGTATATATATATTTATATACATACATATGCATCCACTTAATACGTAAAGCTATTTTACTTTCGAAAACATTTTTTTATCCAGATTAATTCACCATAATCTTGTAAAAGACTTCCTTTTCTCAATTTGATGTCTATCCATTTACTTAACACACACGATTAAATATTTGAAACGAATCCACTAGGTTTGACCAAAAACCATTTCTTGACCGAAATTACCCTTTTTATTTTAACTAATCCGCGTTAGTATTTTTATTGAAAATCACCCTTTCAACACATGCGGACACCGTGTTGGAAAATAATTAATCAGCCCTTTGAAAACCTATTACATCACACCATTGTATTAATTATGGGTTAATATTGTTAGGTTGCTTAACCACCCATTTATTCGTTTACTTTACCGTTTTGTTTACCTTGTGGACATTAATCAATTTCACATTTTTTTTATCAATTTTATACTTTACCGGAACATTTATTAATTCATTCAATTTAGGTTATCTCAACACATTTTCACAACACAGCCCATTTCTTGACATGTTCCTTATTCCTTTATCTTTTTCTCGCCATCTTCCAATAACCGCATACTTTAAAGGGCTCCTTATCGCTTACGAGGCCACCATATACTTTGGCCAGTCGTTTTGGGTCGTTCACCCCAGGGCTCCGGGCCTTCCTAAATTATCTCGGTGTCATACGAGTTCCTTTTAATGTTTATTAATATTTTATAAATGTCCACATTATTCTTTCTTTTTCTTTTTACCTAGTCGAAGCCAGACCTCGGGTTTCACCCAAATTTGTGTTACACTTTAAAATTATCACTTCATGAACTTTACACTATAACTTTGATTTTATTTTAAAATCATATTCATTTAGGACCAATTTGTGTAATACTCTTTCCAATATTTTTATTTCATAAAAATCTTCCCTTTAAATAAAATTATCATTTCACCTATTTGTTTCCAAACCTGTCACTTTCCTCCATTTTACGAGTGTTGTTTTCCCAAAACACCTTTAAATTACTCACACTAACTTTTCAAGTGCTTTTAACACTTTACACCTTTTTACATTTGGAGTATCATTCTTCTCAAGTTAGAATATTCTTTATTCCATTATTTCTTGTCTAAATTCGTAAGTGTTAAATCTTTCAAACATTATTACGTTACATAGACTAACTTCCCAACGTTTAACCATTAACACTTATTTAACACCTTTTGTTAACCATATTTTCAATTAGATATTTCTATACTTCCTTTATTAAAGAAATCTAATTACATTTAAAGACTAATTTTATAAGAAAATACCATTTGCTTTTCATCATTACATATAGTCTTACAACCTTATATTCATCACAACTTTAACCCGAGTTTTTCACACACTTTGAAGATTAGAATTTCCACTTTTCTTATTTCTTGTTTAAACCTAACAAAGCCTCATTTAAACTTGTTCACATATTTATTATCAAAATACTACAAGTTTATATTCACAAGAATACAGATTTTAAATCTTAAAATCCTATTAAATGGGTTAAACATACACTTCATTCTAGAAATTCACAATACTTACAAAATTATTCTTTTTATAACATCAAGACATTTTTAATCTCTTTAAACTTAATAAATGTCCATTTTCCCTAAAATGTCCATTTTTACAAGAAACTTTATTTCACAGTCATTTAGCGAAATCAACATCATTTTTCACAAAATACCAATTTTAATACTTCAAAATTTTAAAATATTTTCTCATCCTTATTTCCAATAAAATTAAATTGTTTTAAACGTTTTTATTCTATAAAAACAATTAATATTAATATACTAGAATCATTCATTTAGTCATGCCCATCCAATTTACATAATCTAGTAACAAGACTATTAAAAATGAAAATAAAGTCTTAAATAGATTTTTCCACCTCTAAAGACTCCAAATTGTGGTAGAAAGTTGGTATAGGAGGAGAAACCCCTAACTTCAAAGGTGGTCTCAAGGGGTTACCAAATGCATCCTCCATCCAAGTTCCACGTGTGCTCCGTTTAAGTTTCTAAGCAAAACCCCCCTTCAAACTCTCTTAAAACTCCATGAAATATTCCATTTTCATCTTCTCCAAAATCCCCCAACCTTACTCCAAAATTAGTAGCTCCCCTTCAACAATGGTAGAAATGGGTGTTGTAAGCTTGAATATAGTGGAATATTATAAGAATGTTGGAGTTTATGGTGGTAAAATGGTGGTAGGATGGTGGAAATAAGCCAACAATGGTGGAAGACTACTTCACACACTTTATCTCCCTCTTCCATCTTCTTTTCTCTTTAAAATCCCTAAATGAGCCAAAGAAATATATATAAAAACCCTCCAAAGTCTAAAATTTCCATTTTTCCCAATCTGGGATCACCAGAGCTCGACATATCATCATATCAAGAGTCCATAATATGATAGTGTACAAGGGAAATATGATACACAAAATTTTCAAAATGCATCGTTCGAATGACATTGAGCCTCGTTTGAATGAAAAGGACATCTCGTTCTGCCCATTATTTCTAACGACCTTTAAAAGACCCTTGAAAGTGATATAGTGGGCTCTCATTTGAAGGTATTTCGATCCCCTGCTTCTAACTTAACCTAGATATCATATGATATTTTCCTTCTAACGACCTTCCAATGTCGTTTCTTTTTCTTTTTATCCAAATTCCAATTTTTACCCACAATTTCAACAATTATCATTAAACCTCACTTCATTACAATTTATACAGAATTTAGATGGAACATTTGGGCAGGGTATTACACTATTTTTTTAGTTCTTTCATTTGGTTGTGTCTTTAAAGGGCTAGAACTTTAATAGAGTCCCCTTGGATTCAATAAGGGTAAAAAGGGGTAAGCTCTAGTTTTATTGGAATGAGAAGGGAGCCAATAATAGAGGAGGTCTATTACTTTCCTCGAAATGAAAATATGGTTAGTGGAATCCAATGTAATAAGACATTATTCTGATGATAACTTGTGGATTCATACTATTAGTCTCCCTTGAGCAAGGTGGACATTCAACTTAGAAACTGAGGGGTTTTGGAGCAGCCTTCAGCCATTTGACAACTTTGGAAATTTCTTTAAAGAAATTGACCCGTAAGTATCTTTATTTTTATTCCACGAGATGTATTCCTAGAGATTTTTATATGTGCAAAGGGGCTATGTGACTTGGTAATCGAAGCATATCTTTTCGTGGTTATGGATTATAATATATTGGGCTGCTTGGACTTCACAACCTTTAAGATACGTGTGACACCATTTTACCCTAGTACTGAATATCTGTGAAAGGATATGTGATATAACCCAATACTAAAAAAACTTCAAATGCTCCCTGACACCGAGACCTTGTGATCAAGAGAGAATTTGTTCGATATACCAAATGGGTGAACAAAAAGAGGTTCTTCACGCATACCTATATATTTGGGAAAATGTACAAACCTATACATGGGGACCTAAGAATGTATCTAGGTTGTGAGGGACTCTAAAACTAAGGAGAATAAGTAATTTTAAAATTGATAAAAATTAGTCACGCGGGAGAGCAATATTAATCAAGGTAGAAAGGAAGCATCTAAATAGTTCAATTATTGTGATTTATCTTCAGTGGAGTCATCACAATTGTAATGGGGATGGATAGGTCTATCTATGATGCAAAATGTTGCATTTCGATAGAAGAAAAATTATCCCCAATAGAGTCACCATTGCGGCATTGTTGGGCCCGAGCGAGCTATGCATGATGTTGTGCCCTAGGGGAACTTCGCCATGGGGATGCGGTGAGTTCTTATCTACTGCTTCTGCCATATTCCACCACGGTTAGGTTATCAATTTGAAATTAGGATAACAATCATGCCATGGATGTTATTTGACGCCATGTTCAGGTTTCATGCACGCCACTTTTGTAGGTGTGGCCTTTATGTGGAAGGGGTTTTGTCAGTTCTTCAGAATAGACAGTTTGTTTTATTCAAAAATAAACAAAAGTTAGGGCTATCCCTTTAAAGCTAATACTAATAAAGGTCTTAAAGTCTACAATTGGTCCAAAGATTCTTTTTGTGAAGGTTTGAGAACCGGTTATGAGTGGAGAAGGTATTAGTCACCCCACGTATTCTCTATGCTTACTTAATTTTATGATTATCATTGCTCTACTATTTAGTTAATTTAGAACTTGTTTAGAAATCATAGCATGAGGGTCCTTCTAAAAAATGTAGATAGCTTCTAAGGTTGGAAAACTGTATAACTAATAGGTATAAAAATGTCATTTTAACCGATGCAGGTACATAAGATTTCTTGTGTATGACTTCATGCTTTTATTAGTATAACAGATGGTCATTATGGTGAATGTGAGTGTCAGAGAAATTTTGTCTTTTGAGATAATTTGATATCTCATTCGGGGTTTGAGGAAAGATAGGAAGGTTTTGAGATAGTTTGATATCTCGTTCAGGGTTTGAGGAAATATAGGAAGGTGAGAAATGGGTACATCTCCATTGTTATTATTATATATGTGTTTGTGCATTTTATGTACCTATATGTATGGGAGGTTCTTCCTTGAGATAGTTTAATATCCCGTTTGAGTTATTTAGGTGTAATGTGTAAAAGTCTAGAGAAGGATGCATCTCACTGGAGATAATATATCAAGAGGTATATTTTCGAGGCTCGAGCTCAGGAGAAAGGCTTGGTATTGCGCCTACATACCCAAGAGGACTGAGGATTAAATACTACATAGTTTGGGTGTAACACGTGTTCGAACGTAATGTGTATGAAAGTGTGGGACTTCGCTTGGAGAGGAAAAGACTTGTTTCTAGAATATTAAAAAGGGAGTGGACTCGAAGATGTCTTATATTGGCCCATACCTTATAATATCCTGATGGTTACTAGCCGAAAGATTTGATACTTCAGACTTGTTTAGGGGTGTAGCTTTAAGAATGTCATGTGATAAACATGAGTCACCTAAGAAGCTGAGGTAGAAGTCGGGCGAGTTATGATTGGGGATAAAGGCATCCTTAGTTGATAATATGTCGTGGGACGTATTTTAATGCTTTGGATTTAAGAGTTTAGATTGTTATAGTGCCTACATACCTAAGGGGACTCAGAATTAATGCCAACATAGCTCATCTAAAGAGGGTTTAATATGTATATCGGTGTAGGACTAAGTATGGAGGCATCCCTAGGAAATAATACGCCAAGAGAATTATTATGAGGTTTGGTCTTCATGAGTTTTGCTCTGTATAGTGTGAGCACAACCAAGGAGACTTGGGATCAAAGCCAACGTAGATTACTCAACGGGTATATTTATAGGTGGAGGCAATAGGATACTGGATATACAAGGTACATCAATGCGGTATTTATATAGCCTAGTCCTTAATATAGCATTTTCGTTATGTCAGATTGATATATTCATATGTTATTATACCATGCTTATCAAATGCAGATGTTTAAAAAGTATTGAAATTTAAACACATATTTGGGGTGTCATGCGGAGAGAGACTTTGTTCGCTTGGAGAAGTGGTGACTTTAGCAAAAATTTCAGAATTTGGCTTGTAAAGTTTCGTGTTGAATGCAACTTAATAGCACTCTCCTAAGAACGTGTTTTTCAAATATGTTTTTCATGTTTGTAATTTGAAATCATGTGATTTGATTTGTATTATTTAGCACATGAGTATGTCAACTCGTGTCAATAGTGGAGGTATTAGGTTAAAAACCTAGCTTAAACAAATATAAACAACGTAAATTGCATACTGGGTCCCCTAAATGGGGGTCGGATTAGAGAAGGTACACAAGTATGCGTTTTATAACAATATATATATTGTTGATGTAAAAAATTAGATTATATCTAATTATTTAATCACAGATAAAATAAAATGAGACAAAGAAATTTTAAAGTGGTTCAGCCTTATAAGAATGGCCTACGTCCACTGTTTTTATTATTGCTGACTGTTTGGGAATTCTTGATCACCCGTTTTGTCAAGAAATTCTTGGTCCCCCTACAATGAGGATGATACAATGTATTTATAGCCCTCAGGCTATACATGTGAAAGGGTAGTACATAGTTGTCCATTAGGCGTATACATCTGTATGATAATAATAAGCATTTAATGCGCAGTTAATCTATTGGTTATCCTGCTATTAATGCTCTGTTCGAGGTGCAGCTCGGACCGCCTAAGCTGCTCGGACCGCCTAAGTAGCTCGGTACTCATAAGTTGCTCGGTGTATTAAAGTTCCTCGGAGAACTCTTGTTGGTCAGAGCGTCTGAGTTGATCGGGGAAGCAGAGTTCCTCGTTGCAGTATGGTTCCTCGGAGAGCATCTATTGCTCGAAGTATCTGAGTGGGTCAAGGTGTTGTTCGAAAGTGTTTGTTATTGTCACGCGGATTTCCACGTGTCTTCACTCAATTGAGCCATGTCAACAGACTAAATTTGGTATCAACAGAAGCCCCCAATGTTTCACAGTTCGAAATTTGATGAGTGTGGAACATTCTTTCTCGAAATATGGAGGTTTAAATAGTCATCCCGAAATTTAGGAGTATTTTCCTTTGTATTTATATCTCCTTCTAAATTCGTAGAATCGGACTTTTTGAATTTTATGACCGCTTCGATTCCTGCGCCCTTTTTTTATTTTTAGCCACTGGTAGCGTAACCGTCTCTTTTTGTAATCATTATCTTTACCCATTCCCAAGACAGGGTATTTAAGAGTTGCAGAAAATCCCCTCGTCCTCTACTTTTTCAAATTTGTCTCTTTGAGTTTTCCATTGTCTCTTTCTCCTGTGCGCTCATCCTTTTCATCATTCGTTGTCAACAGACTAATCCTTTTTCCTATAAGATTTTCTTCTTTCTCTTTGATTTCCTTTACTCATCATGGTTTACTCTGTAGAGTCGCTTGATAAGTTTCGTTCTGATTTCTCTATTCCTTCGTGGGTTTTTTTGGAGGAACTTTCTGAGCCTTCAGATTATTTTCGTTTGGATGAGGGACATTGGTTCCCTAGTCTCTTTGTCGCTGAATGTGGCTTTTCTTTTCCCCCAAACCCTTTATGTCTAGAATTCTGTCAATATTTTGACGTGGTTCCTGCAAGAATAGCCCCCAATACGTGGAGAATAGTTAACAGAGTTCATAGATTAAATCAAATTCATGGAACTCGTATAGGAATTCCAGAAAATATGTTCTGTTATAGATGGGTTGTTGGTGACAATACTTTTTATTTAAAAACTAGGTTTTTAAATAGGGCTTTAGTGGTCAATCTCCCAGATGCCAATAGGGACTACTTCGAGCACGGGGTTGTTATGAAAAATTGGAAACACCCTCCACTGACTGGAAATGATGTGTAACAAGGTCCTAGATGTCCTCCCTATGGCAATGGGATATGTTGTTTTTATTTTATTTTATTTTATTTTATTTTTGAAATTATGCTTCCTTTGTGTTTGATAAAATGTGTCACTGATATTTTAATTTTCATTTATTTGCAGTTGACAGCAAAAGAAGGTCTCCGAAAGAGACAAAAGTAAATTTAAAACATCTAAAACTTATCTGGGGTTTGCATCAAACTATTACTGACGAGCATATCAGGTCAGCTTCATATTTGTTGCAGTATAAGAGTTACACCTCATCTTTTACTGCTCGTCCTGTGATAAGTGAGGTAGAACCAGTACCTGCTTCTGCAAGTTCTTCACTTGAGTCTCATATCCCTCTAAGTGAAAGAATGAAGAAAAGAAGAGCTCCTGCCATCTTTGAGAAATATGCCTCTGTTGCTGGAGAGGCAAAGAGAAGTAAACATGATGTTCCAGCAGAGGGGACAAAGAAGATTGATGCACCCCCTACGGCTACTACTGCGAAGGTTGCCGAGAAGCCCCCAGTGGTTCCGAGAAAGGCCACTGTTCCAAGCGAGGTGATTGTTATCTCTTCGACTAAGGCTACATCGTTAGTCGAGACCATTCCTATTCCCCCAAGGAAGCTGAAGAAGAGCTCCTCAGTCAATTTGGCTAAATCCATCTCTCAGCCCCTGATTATTGGAAGTGGTGTTCCCATTTTTGTTGCCCCGAGCTCTGCCATGATCTCGGTGAAGTCTTGGGTATGGAAGAAAATCTTTCTCGGGACATGGTTAGCTCATTATCTTCTCGTCATATAGCTTCTGTAAGTATCATTGTCCTCAACTTTCATTTTTTCCCTTATTACATCTGTGTACTGACTTGATATCATTTTCTTTTCTCAGTTGGTGACCTATTTTAATACCATTTTAAAGAAAAATGAAGCTATTAAATCTTCAAGCTCCTCGTCTGGTGTAGAGGAAGCTTTGGTGGGCCTGACGCAGTCTTTAAAAGATTCTCGTCAGAAGTATGATGACGATAAGGATGTTTGGGAGGAGAAACTTCATTCCATCAAGCAGGAGAGAAACCAAGCTGTTTAAGTCTCCAAAGGTTTGGAGAAGAACATAAAAAACTTGTAAGAGAAGAATAAAGAGCTCGATGAGAAGCTTAAAAATGCTAGGGAGCTCGAAAGTAAGCTAAAAAATGCTGAAGAACAGTTGGGCCAACTTCGTGAAGTAGGTCGTCAAAAGGAAGAAATAGAGAATAAGCTGAAGGCTGACGAGGATCTTCTTTCCGAGAAGCTTTCCTTAGAGAAAGCAAAAAGGAAGTTGGCAATAAAAAAGTCTTTCAGCACTGGCTGGGATAAGGGGTGGAATAAATGTTTGGCTTCCATGATGTCGCACGTGGAATATGGTAGCCACAAATACTTTAGGGACGGATAGGTCGCTGCTCTGCAAGAGATGAAGGTCGATGAAAATTCTGACCTGTTTCAGTGACACATCCCGGGCCCCCCTCCAACTCCTGAAGAAGAATAAGAGGACGAAGCCGCCTTTGAGGAATCCTCCATGGTGATGGGAGATAAAATTCCTCCTTCCCCAGCTATCCATTCCACCAGCGAGCAACTTCAACCATCCATTGTTTCAAACGAGCAACTTCCATCACTCCCCGAGCAACTATCTGTACCATCCGAGCAACCTACCTCCTCGTCCCAGCCTCCCGAGAAAGTTTTGGGAGACAAGGAAAAGGTGTAGAGTTGTTCGGATTTTTCTCTCTGTTTATTTTTCTTTATTACATCATAAAGGAGA
This sequence comes from Sambucus nigra, assembly GCA_949130495.1. Classification (NCBI taxonomy): domain Eukaryota; kingdom Viridiplantae; phylum Streptophyta; class Magnoliopsida; order Dipsacales; family Adoxaceae; genus Sambucus; species Sambucus nigra. The sequence goes on from OX422216.1 coordinate 333,192,728, forward strand.
TGTAATAAAATTTGAAGTTTCGCCTATTCATACTGTTGTTTCTCTTCTTCATGCTCTGTTTGAACTCTTATTGATTCTTGCTTTCTCTTTCTTTACTAGTTTATGGCCAGGATGGAGTTATTGTCTGCTCATGATACAAATTTATTGAGGTAATGCAATGAGTAATTCAAAGCTAGTCATACAGATATGAGTGCAGCACAAATCGTTGACATCCTCGGTCAAGGTGCTTCAGAGAAAGCAATTTTAGCCTACCAGTATTTGAAGTGCCTGCTTGACCGTGCAGTGGCTAACAATGTAGCATATTATGAAATGATTTAAGATCTCCAAGGGACTCTTGAAGAGCTTCAACAATAATATAAGGAATCTACGGCCCTTTTGCACGAAGGATATGAGAAGAAGTATCAGCAACTCAGTGCTGATAAGGGATACGATAAACTGTTTGCTGCTTATGATGTGAGGGAGAGAACTTTAAAGGGTGAGGTCGAAGAGCACAGACAGATAGCTGAGTTGTTAGAGCATGAAAATAATAACCTGCAAAGAGAGGTGTCTCAGTTGAAGTCTATAGCTTCCACCTCAAACGCTTTGGTCCCTGTGAACGACGAGGGATTCTCTTTCTTGGAGGTCGAAAATGCCAACTTGAGGGATGAATTAGAAACCTTGGGAGAGCTGGACCTTATACATCTACTCGGGGATGAGCAAGAGATCCCCGGGGATGAGCAAGAGCTCCTCGGATTACTGTCGAGTAACAGAGAACTCAATCTGCTCTGGAGAACCAGGCCTTCCAACTGATGGCAAAGAACCATGCATTGGCTGACGTGTCTAAGAAGATCAGGAATCTGGACGAGCAGCTTTCTGCACAGAAGTCTGCCTTGGAGAATAAATAACTCTTTATCAAAATTCTTCACGAGCAGTTGGAAAGGTTGACTTATCAGTTCCACAAGCAGCCCAGAGAATTTTGGATGGCTAGCTACAATGAGGCTCTTTACCATTTGGATGATTGGATCAAAAATGCGAATAATGAAGGTTACAAATAAGGGTGGTTGAATGCCCTGGGGGTACTGCAACTGGAACAAGGTCACTACTTGTAGAACTATCATAATCCTGGGTTGCTCGACTTGCCAGTGCCACCCTTCAAACCCGATATAAGCTGGATCCCTGCCCGGGCAATCCCTCAGTGTTTGATTTCTAAATACCTTGGCGATTGTAGTCTCCATTCCAATGCTGAAATATCTCGCCCCGAGCACGTACTCGATCGACCATCTGTGATGAACATCAGGATGCTTAAAGATCTTAATTTCATAAATTCCCCTTATGCTTTAAACGATCCTCCTGCTGGCGAGGAACCTGTTTCAAAAGCAGAGGGGAAGAAACCAATAGAATAGGAATCTTGATGTAATAATTAATTTGTATTTCATTCTCAATGTATTATGTTTTTGGATTTAATGAAAGACTTTTATTTTTTATCTCAATCTTGATTGCCATTGCCTTGTGGTTGTAAAACACTTTATATATGTATATCTGTTAAAAAGATAACAACATTGTGTTATTTGTCGATCAACTTAAAGTTGATTAAAACTTATTATCGAATAGTTTGAATTTGTGGTAATCATTTGACAACTAACCAAACTTAATGATGTTTTGTTTCTCAACCAACTTGGTAGTAATTTAAAAAGTCACGAGTATAAAAAATTTTGCCCGATCACTTTCTCGTACTCATATAATGTTTTCGACCAACCAAGGTCGGTAAATTTTCCTTTTAGGCCAACTACAGTTAGTGGGTTTTTTCTTACCGACCAACTTTAGCACTTTTTGGAATAGTTTTTCTTCCTAACCAACCTTAGATGGAATTTTTAGGAATACTTTTACTTCCTAACCTACCTTAGTTGGCATTTTTAGGAATAGTTTTTCTTCCTAACCAACCTTAGTTGGCATTTTAAGGAATAGTTTTACTTCCTAACCAACCTTAGTTGGCATTTTTAGGAATAGTTTTTCTTCCTAACCAACCTTAGTTGGCATTTTTAGGAATAGTTTTACTTCCTAACCAATCTTAGTTGGCATTTTTAGGAATAGTTTTACTTCCTAACAAACCTTAGCTGGCATTTTTAGGAATAGTTTTGAGTAGTCTGAGTTTTGCTGAGTAGTGTGCAGCACTAGTATTCCGCAAAAAAATTCCAATAAAAGGAGAGAACTGGGCAGAACATTATCGCTTTATTCATACTAACGAAAATGTATTACATGAGAGTTTACATCACTGATAATACTTGCGCAAGTGTTCTACATTCCATGCATTCTTAAACTCCTGACCTTCTAAAGTTTCTATTCTGTAGGTTCCTGGTCGAACAACTTCTGTAACTCTGTAAGGTCCATGCCAGTTTGCTTCCAATTTCTTGTGCTTTTGAATCACTTTCTTTAGCACATAGTCTCCTTCTTTCAGGTCGCACTTCTTTACTCTCTTATTGTAGAACAAAGTTGTTCGTTGTTGGTAAGCAGCATTCCTGATGGCTGCTTCTTCTCTAACTTCCTTGAGCATGTCTAAATCCAATCTTCTCATTAAGTCGCTGACAGGGGAATTGAAATTCAGTACTCTGTGTGTTGGGAGACCCAACTCGGCAGGTATAACGGCTTCACTTCCAAATGCCAGCATATACGGAGATTCCCCTATTACTGCTCGGGGAGTAGTTCAGTAAGCCCATAGTATTGATTGTAGCTCGTTGATCCAATTTGCTTTCACATCATTCAATCTTTTCTTCAAGCCATTCAAGAGCATTCTGTTTGTTACCTCAGTTTGTCCATTGCTTTGGGGATGGCCTGGTGCCGAGTGGATCTTCAAAATATTTGACTGATGATAATAGGCAGCGAACTCCTCATTATCAAATTGTGTTCCATGGTCGGTAATGAATGCATTGGGAAGACCATATCTACAGATGATATTTTTCCAAATAAATTGATACACCTTCTCGTACGTCATGTCGACAAGAGGCTCAGCTTCTACCCATTTAGTAAAATAATCCACTGCGGCTACGAGATATTTAAATCTTCCTCTGGTCGTTGGAAGTGGTCCGACCAGGTCAATTCCCCACATAGCAAATGGCCAAGGGGAAGTAATGGGTGTCAATAACGCTTGGGGAGTTCTTCGGATAGTAGAGAAGCATTGACACTTATCACATTTCTTGGCATAGGCTATACAATCATCCCTCCTCGTTGGCCAGTAATATCCTTGCGTTATAAACCTTTGCAAAAGAGTTCGAGCTACTACATGGGCTCCACAGGACCCTTCATGGATCTCTTCAATCAAGTCTTTCACCTCGGTGGGATGTACACATCTTTGCAAACCTGCTATAATTCCTCGTCTGTACAGAATATCATTATTCAGTACATAATGAGCAGCTTTAAACTTCAATTTTTTGGCTACAAGTTTGTCAGTTGGTAATTCCCCCTCCTCAATATATGCCCTGATGGAATCCATCCAAGATGGTCCTAAATTAAGGGTAATAAAATTCATCGTCAAATCTTCATCTATACTCCGACCAGCTAAAACTTCAATTGGGATAATTCTTCGTAGCTCGGTACGAGTAGCTGATGCTAATCGAGCTAAGGCGTCGACCCTCGCATTCTTCATTCTTAGTATTCTGACCAGCTGAATAGCAGCAAATTCTGATACCAACTTCCTTGCCTTTGCATGATACCTGATCATTAATTCTCCTTTGGCTACATATACTCCCATCATTTGATTTATGATCAATTGTGAGTCACTGAAGACAATAACCTGCTCTGCCCCCATAGTTTTTGTCAAACTAAGACCTACAATCATGTCTTCATATTCAGCCTCATTATTCGAAGCTTTGAATTGGAAGCGTAGGGCATATTCCATGTTGACCTCGTCTAGACTATTAAGAACAATCCCTGCCCCACAGCCTGTTATGCAAGATGAGCCATCCACATATAAACTCCATATAGGTAACTCGTCTTCAAATTTCTGATCTGACAGAGTTCCTCGGTGGAAAATTTGTTGCTTTCTTTCACCCTTTCCTAATATTTCTTGCTGTTCTTCGATCATCACTTCTTGACCTTTTACCAACCTAAGTTGGTTTGGGCTTGAGTTTGATGATTCTGTAACATCTACTTTCCTTTTTACCAACCTAAGTTGGTCTGGGCTTGGGTTTGATGATTCTGTAACATCCACAGGTTGATCGGTGAGAAACTTTGGCTCCTCGGTGTTATCAGGATACGTGAACTCTGCTATAAAATCTGCTACTGCTTGACCTTTAAGCGATGATATGGGTTCATAAATTATGTCATATTCACCGAGCTCTATTGCCCAATACATCAATCTTCCTATTTTTTCTGGTTTATAAAGAGCTTGCCTCAATGGCATATCGGTATATACGACTATAGTATGAGCCTGGAAGTATGGCTTCATTCTTCTACTTGCCTCGATCAATGCTAGTGATAATTTTTCCAGCTTTGGATATCTGATCTCTGCTCCTCGAAAGGCTTTGCTAGTATAATAAATCGGTTTTTTCACTCCATTCTCCACTCTTATTAATGTCGAGCTAACTGCATTCTCTGACACTGCCAGATACAAGTATAATTTTTCTCCCATCACTGGCTTGGACAATAGTGGAGGTGCTCCCAGATATTTCTTCTAGTCTTGAAAAGCCTTCTCACATTCATCATTCCACTCAAAAGTCTTTCAGAGCGTTTTGAAGAATGGGAGACATCTATCAGTTGCTCGCGATACAAATCTGTTGAGTGTTGCTACTCGTCCTGTAAGACTTTGCACTTCTTTCTTCGTCGGTGGATATCGCAGCTCTAACAGATCCTTGATCTTTTCAGGGTTGCTTCAATGCCTCGTTGATTGACAATGTACCCGAGAAAAATGCCTTCTCGTACTCCAAATATGCACTTCATCGGGTTCAGCTTCCTTTGATATTTATCTAGTTGATCAAAGGTATGGCCTAAGTCAACTAGATGATCACCAACTTTCTTGCTCTTTGTCAGCATATCATTAATATAGACTTCCATATTGCAACTGATTTGTTCTGCAAACACCTTGCTCATCAGCCGCTGATATGTTGCACCTGCATTTTTCAAACCAAAAGGCATAACATTATAGCAGTAAGTTCCCCTAGGGATAATGAAAGAAGTGCTCTCCCTGTCTTCAGGTTTCATCTTAATCTGATTGTATCCAGAATAAGCATCCATGAAGCTCAACAGCTCATGTCCCGAGGTAGCATCTACTAATTGATCAATTCGGGGTAAGGGAAAGTGGTCCTTTGGGAATGCTTTGTTGAGGTCGGTGAAATCTACACACATCCTCCATTTGTTATTCTTTTTCTTTACCATCACCACATTTGCTAACCAGTCTGGACATTTAACATCTTTAATAAAGCAACCTTTCTGGAGCTTCTCGACCTCTTCCTATATAGCTTGATTCTTCTCGGGACTGAATAATCTTCTTCTCTGCTTTACTGGATTGATCTCCTTTTTCACGTTGAGTTCGTGACATAAGAAGTTTGGGTTTATTTCAGGCATATCCTCATGACTCCATGCAAAAATTTGCTTTCTGCTCCTTAGGAAAGTTATCAATTTTTGTTTTAGTGAGGTCTCCAATGACGAACCTATTTGAGTTGTTCATTCAGGGTGCTCGTCGTCTAGAATGATGTTTTCAGTAGCTTCCACCACCCGGCCTTTCACGAGTTGGGACTCATCTCTAGGATCCAATGTTTCAATTTCTGCACCTTCCTCCACTTGATAGTTAATAGTCTTTTTCCTTTATTCCTCCAGTTACTCTTGCTCGGTAGATGAATAGTAACATTCCCAAGCTTCTTTTTGATCACCCTCCACAACTCCTACTCCAAAATTTGTTGGAAATTTTAGGCATTGATGTACCGTAGATGGTACTGCCTCGAACTTGTTCAATCCTACCCTTCCCATGATGATATTGTAGGCTGATTGAACATTTTTATCCATCACAAAGAAGCGTATTCTTTCTGTTCGAAAAGCAGGCGTACCAATGAATATATCCAATTTGATCCTCCCAAGTGGAAAAACTTTCTCGCCAGCAAAACCGAGGAGGGGTCTACGATAAGGCTCCAGTTGAGATATCTTTAGATTTAAACTGTCGAAGCATCAATAGAACATGATGTCTGCCGAGCTACCATTGTCTACCAGTACTCTTGAAATCATTACTTCCTTCATCCTCATTTTGATCACTAATGGGTCATCATGAGGATATAGAACACCTGCGAGGTCGTTCTTTGAGAAACCAATGACCAATTTCTCTTTATTTACCTTTCTCGGGTGATCCTCCTCAGCTAGATTTATTCGTTGAATGTATGAGCAAGCTTGAGCCTCACAGAGGTAAGCTTTTCTCTATGCAGTAAGGTCTCCTCCTCCTGCATCTCCACCTATAATAACATTACAATGAAATGACCCAAAGCATATTAAAAATACCTCATGTTCTCGCTGCCTTGGTCTCTTGAGAAGATCGGGGTCGTCTTCTAGATTAACTTCATGGTCTCTTTTCTTGTTCTCCACTGCTCGACGAGGAGATCTAGACCTCTCTCTTATTAGGTCGCTGTTCCTTCTTTCATATTTCTACGATCAACATACTTTGCCAATTTTCCTCGTCTAATAAGTGTTTCAATCTCATTCAAAAGAGCTATGCAATTTTTGGTCATATGGCCATGATCTTTGTGAAAACCGCAATATTTTGCCTTATTCCTCCTGTCAGGGTCTTCTTTCATTTTGTCTGGCCAGTTTAATTCCTCGTTGTTCTTGATTTCTTCGAGAACATGGTTGATGTCTATCTTCAAAGGAGTGTAATTATCAAATTTCTTCAATACCTCCCATGACGACCTTGTTTTTTAATGTTTGTCACCACCATTATTCTTATGCTCTTTCTTCTTAACTTTATCACCTTCCACCTTGGTTTCTTTGGCATCCATATTGTTCTTCGCAGTCATAGCCTCCTCGGCATTCATGATCTTAGCCGCTTTTGCCATCTGTTCTGACATGGTTCTGGGTGGATCTTTGGCCAAAGTGTAGTACAACTTGTTGCGCAGCAGCCCACTCATCAAGGCGGTAATCGCTGTCTTTTCTTCATAATCAATGACTTCGAGTTTCTCATTATTAAAACGATTTATATAATCTCTGGTACTCTCACCAGATTTTTGTCTAACACTTAACAAATGCGCTACTCGTTTAACTGGCTTTGCCCCAAAATAGAAATTTCCAATGAATAACTCGGCCAGTTGAACGAAAGTTGAGATCTTACCCCGAGGAAGATTATTGTACCATATTTGAGCAGATCCGGTAAGAGTTCCTGACAATGCTCTGCATCTCATCTCATCTGGAACAGCATAGATGTCGGCTGCAGCTTGGTATTGTTCTACATGAAGAATAAGGTCGGTCTTTCCATCATATTTGGGAGTCACAACAGGTGCTTTGACTTTTGACGGTGTGGGAAAATCCACAATGGCCTGGTCAAAGGGTGTCCCTTGAGAAAAAGTTCATTGTAGGGGGTTCTTGGCCTTAGCTATTTCCCCTAGTCCATCTTTCAGCCTTTGAATAGAGCCTTTCCACGCACCATTTCCTTCCTCAGGCCTGTTGGTTCGAGCAACTGATCGCGTTGAGGTGGCTTCCTGTGATTTATCTTGACGAGCAGCTGGTCGCGACTGGGTAGATCCTTCCCTTAAGTCTAATGATCATCGAAAGCTCCTCGACGCATCCTTAGGAGGACTTTTGTTCCTCCTAGGACCTAATCGATCAAAAGGAGATACCCTGCTTAACTTTTCTATCACACTAGTCCTTTCTGGAGAGAAAGTGATACGTTGTTCAGTATTTGTGGCTCGTACTGATGAAGTTCGTCCAGGTTGATAAGAAAAATCTTTAGACTCCTCAGTAGGATATGAATCGGTACGCCTAGTACGCGAAGAAAGTAAACGGGTATTTCTTTGAACACTTCAATGTCCTGAATGGGTCGGTACTCCGCCATGAAGGGTTTGTATGAGTTGTCGCATAGTTTCTTACATGGCTATCTGGCCCTGGGCCAGATTTGTCATTATTCCAGCCAGATCTGGAACGTTTGGCGGAGCAGATGGATTTGGAGGGCTTCCAGCGTTTCGATTGCTGGGTTCTGGATTATCATCCATTTGTAATGAATTGTTTTTTATGAAAAACGATATTACTAGTCGTTTCCCACAGACGGCGCCAATCTGTTGATGCAAAAAATTAGATTATATCTAATTATTTAATCACAGAGAAAATAAAATGAGACAAAGAAATTTTAAAGTGGTTCAGCCTTATAAGAATGGCCTACGTCCACTATTTCTATTATTACTGATTGTTTGGGAATTCTTGATCACCCGTTTTGTCAAGAAATTCCCGGTCCCCCTACAATGAGGATGATACAATGTATTTATAGCCCTCAGGTTGTACATGTGAAAGGGTAGTACATAGATGTCCATTAGGCATATACATCTGTATGATAATAATAAGCATTTAATGCACAGTTAATCTGTTGGTTATCCTGCTATTAATGCTCTGTTCGAGGTGCATCTCGGACTGCCTAAGCTTCTCGGACCGCCTAAGCTGCTCGGTACTCATAAGTTGCTCGGTGTATTAAAGTTCCTCGGAGAACTCTTGTTGGTCGGAGCATCTGAGTTTATCAGGGAAGAAGAGCTCCTCGTTGCAGTATGGTTTCTCGGAGAGCATCTATTGCTCGGAGTATCTGAGTGGGTCAAGGTGTTGTTCAGAAGTGTTTGTTATTGTCACGCAGATTGCCACGTGTCTTCACTCAATTGAGCCATGTCAACAGACTAAATTTTGTATCAACATATATATATATATATATATATATATATATATATATATATATATATATATATATATAGAGAGAGAGAGAGAGAGAGAGAGAGAGAGAGTCATCCTCTTGTGCATACTAAGTTTGCACATCATTTTTTTTAAATAATAAAAAAAAAATTGAGCTTATTTTTTTTTGTGATATTTAAACATTTCAAGGAACATATATAAAAAATTCAACTCAAAAAAATGTCTTCTCATATTTTTAAAAAATCGATCAAATGTTTTTTGTGCTGAATTTTTTTATATGGGTTCGTTGAAATGTTTAAATATCACATAAAAAATTAACTTAATTTGTTTTTAATATTTTAAAAAAAAAGGAGTGCGCCAGCACGTGTGCAAACTTAGTGCGCACATGAGCCTTCCTCTCTCTCTCTCTCTCTCTCTCTCTCTCTCTCTCTCTCTCTCTCTCTTTATATATATATATATATACACTAGGCTATGCCTGCGCCTAAAGGCACGACGCTAATTTTCAAATGTGTACGTCGTTGATAGGACTATATGTTGTATTTAATTCCCAACAGAAAAATAATTTTATAAATAACCTATGGTACGAACCTATTAATTTAAAAAAATGGGAAAAGTTTCATTTGGTTAAGTCGTGTTATACGATGTCGTGCGACGTCATGTTCATAAGTAGTGTTATCGTGTATTATCATTTTAATTGTATTTCTACTCGTGTTTTCATATATCATCTTACTACATAGGCTATCAAAATTATAAACCGTGCATGTCGTGTCATTTCACATTCTAAATGGATCATGTTCTTGTGAAATACGAAATAACACAAAATCATGCCATGTTGTGTTTGTGTCCAAAAAACATATTGCGTCGTGTTGTCCCAAAACAATACATTGATACCCCAAAATAATATTCTTAGATCTTTTAATTTAATAATCTTGATAAAACTCGCACATCAATAAATACATTTTGAAAATATACTAAAACTTTAGAAAAATCCAAAGTATTGAATCTTGTATAATGAAGTCAAAAGGGTCATTTACAACAAAAATTCTTGTAAACAATTTATAAATATTGGGTAATTTTTTTATGTTTATATCACTATTCACCGTGTTTGAGAAATAAAAAATTGCCCAAAACAACACCAACAGTCCATCTTTGACCTCGAATAAATAACATTATATCCATAAAGAACTAATTTAAGTCCTAAAGTTTCTTTAAAACACCGTGTAAATATTTTAGAAATTCAGATCAAATATGTGACCACCACTCAGATCAAATACATTGATATTCAAGATAGAAAAAGGAAAAAAATTCTAAACCACGCCCAACTTATTTACTGTAATACCCCGTAATTTTATTGATTTTTATTTAATGGATTGATTGAATTAAATGAGAATTAATTTGGAAATTAATCTGGAGGTAAATACTAGCGAGATATGAGTTTGTACTTGATTATGATGTTAGAATAAAATATTACTGAGAATATATGGCAATTTATGAGGATTGAAAATATTAAAATTGTCGCGAGGCAGAAATACGATAATTTGGGAAATTAAGTTGGGACGCGCGTGTCAATCGCGTCATGATTGAAATTAATTAGATTAAAAATTAAATTATATTTTTATCAACCGAATGGTCATTTTGAGTGTGCCAACGTGTCCGGAAGGGTCGAAATAGTCAGAAAACACTAGCTGGGAGTTTAGTTTAGGTCCCGGGACATTTTTAGGCCAAATCGGCAACCCATAAGGGTATTTTGGTAATTTTAAAAATTGAGAAATTAAAACCCACGAATTTTAGATTTTAATTATATATTATTAGAGAGGCCATTAAGGCCATTATCAACAAAAGACAAGAGAGTGGGTTACGGGGGTTTTGAGAGAAGTTGGAGAGAGGTTACAAGAGGTCCAAACCAAAACCATCAACCATTACCACCATTCTGGAAGGATTTGTGACAAGAAAGAAGAGAGAATCAACCTATAATCACCGAAAATAAGTCTGAAGAACAAACCTAAGGCAAGTGATTTGATGTTATTAATTTCAATGAATATTTCCTCCATGTTTAGCGTAGAAACTTTGTATGCCTTGAAAGTTTTGATGAAAACCCAATGGGATTGTTGTGGAACTCATGATTTTGGATAGGGATTGCATGTAGAATGGTTAGGGATGAATTCAATACCCAAAATATAACTTTGCATGATTTGAAAACGGATTTATAAGGATTCTTGGTATTCGATTAAATTATGGGTTCATGTTCATAGGGTTCGGGGCAAGATTTGGGGATTTATGGTTAGTGCATGTTGATGAGTAAGATTTGACCCGAAAAAAATGTTAAGAAGTGACCTAGGGTGACTTAGAGTTGTTTAAAAACGTTAGAACTTAATTGGTATGAACTTAGGAGGGATTTAGAGAAAGAAAAATAAGGAAAAACGAAGTTGGGAAAATTTTTGGGCATTCTCGAAATTTTCGTTAGAAGGCCAACCTAGGTCGTTCGAACGACCTCGTTCGAACGAACTTCTAAGGAGATTCCAGTAGCCTTTCTAACGAGTTGGTAGTTCGTTCGAAACCTTTTGTTCGAACGAACTCATTCGAACCACCTCGTTCGAACGAGATCTCAGAAACTTCTAACGAGATCATAAAAAGGTCTTTTTCGATCCGATTTTAGTTTCGAACTTTCCGTAGACTAATTTAATTAAGTGTTATCCTTCCCTTGTTGATTAATGAGTACACTTGTGAGATTGGAGTACATTGAGGATTAAAAACTTGGAATTTAATAGAGGACTTGGTGACTTCTAGGGGTTAGGTTTTAAGTACTTGAGTTTACGATGTGAGAAGGGTTGGCGAACTATATTGTATATTACCCGGGGACTAGTAAATGTGCAACATTTAATGATGGTATAAGAATGTAAATTATGCCTCTATTAATATTATAAGATGTTTAAGATGTGTGAATGCTTTGTATATGGCTTATACGTGTATAACATACCTACCATACTTGCTATAACGGGAGGTCAGCTTTCGATCAAGGCCATCTATTCTTTGTGTGCCTACGGGGGGATTTAGATTGGTACCTCAAGGACATAGGTCAGAGAATGACTTATTGGTGATTTAATAATTGGACTGACCATGGGAGCATAGGTATGTTCGTGATCCATGGGTATGTGAACTACGTTCGCCTCCATTATGTGTGTTTATTTCTTATTGAAACGTTTCCTGAGAGATTCGGAACACGTGGTCCTTATGTACGGATGTACCGAGATTCGATAACAGAGTATATGTGCACCGTAGCGTAGCCTAGGGGTGGCATTATTTTATATTTATTATGAGATTAATATACTCATAATTGAGATGGACTGTTTATTAAAGTGTAAGTGTGAATAATTGTAACATTTTTAATAGAGTTAAAGATGGGAAAATTCTTAGAAATTATTATAACTAATTCTCAGTAATAACAATAAGACTTTCAATTTATATTAAGATGTCGGGAATTGAACTTTGAATTATAAAGTAAAGTTAGGTTACGGATTGGACTAGTTAGATAGTAGAATAACTAGAACGGGTATGGGTACGATAGGCGTGCACAATTAGTTGAGAGGTGAGGAACTTATGTGAGTGCACGTACTATCATGTATTTTATATTCACTGTTTAATGATATTAAACACTTACTATATTTTAAAATGTTTTCACAATCGGGCTCTGACCCATTTGCTTTCAAATCTATTTTCTTGTAAAAACATTTTAGGTGCCCAACCACAAGGACACCAAGCTTAGAAGTCCCATTCCAGTGACGTGCTGCAGCTGCTGTGGAAGTTGCAGGACCTCGATAGTAGACGCCTCCACTTTTTGCTTGACTGTATTTCAAAATTGTTCATCTGTAGGGCATGTCGTCCCTTTTCTTTGAGAGACATCTTATTTACTCAGTTCTATTTCAGTTTTGGATTTAATTAATTAGTGATTCAGACTTTGTATTCTATTTTATTCAGTATTTCAGATTATTCAGAGGAGTGTTCCTCCAGATTCATTTATTCCTTTATTATTGAAATTTGACTGTGATGTGGTTGTGGTATTAATATTTTCATACTTTAAATTTGTTGTATGTTCATCTAATTTGTATAAAATTGACAACTCACTTTTGAAATATTAGGTGTCTAGTAATTGTTAAAATGTTTTTCGACAGTGATGCTATGAACTGAACCAACTTAACATTTTGTATTACTTTGAATAAAGGAGTAGCTACCTGGTATTTAATTAGTCGGGGTGTCACAGAAGGTATCAGAGCATCAGGTTCTAGTGTCCTTAGGATCTGTACGGCTTGTTATGTTTCCTCGTAGCGTTCTTTGATATAGAGCCCTATATTTTAGGATTGTTGTATTCTATTGTGTATGTTTCACTCTTTAGCTACTTTGAGATAATAACTATGAACTTATCAGACTTCTCTCTCATTTCAGATGCATCCACGACGTGCACAGAAAGTTCCCAAGGATGCTCAACCCGAGCCATAGCCTGCACCAGTTTTAGGCACCATGAATGCCGCAGAGGTTATCGCTATTGTGGCCCAAGCGGTAAATGTCGCTTTAGCAGTTGTGCAGAAGGAACTAGCTTAGGCATCGGTAGTAGCACCAGTACGGTCTCATGCATTCATGTCTTCTTGGGAACGTGTTCGTGATGTTTTTCAGAAGGCACACCCTTCGGAGTTTGCAGGTAGCTCCGACGTTGTTTTGTCCAGTCGGTGGAAGAAGGACATCCAAAGACACTTGAGGATGTATGAGTGTATGGATGTACAATGACAGATACTAGCTACTTTTAAGCTAGTAGGGTCAGCGTTGCAGTGGTGGGAGTCCATTACCACCGCAGAGGAGAGAGATGTCCTTTCTATTCAGGAGTTCTGGGTGCGATTCGACCGCGAGTATTTTCCTTCAGCCGTTCACACCGAGATGAGGAGGAAATTGATGAACCTCAAGCAGAAGGGGAAGACAGTGGCAGAGTATGAGGTCAAGTTCACAAATATCTTGAACATCATCCCTGGTGAGATTCCGATAGAGGAAAAAAAGATACAGAAGTTCATGGATGGGTTGACTTGGAGGATCCATCAGCACTTGCTGGGAAATCTCTCGTTGACCACTTATTCTGATGTGGTTAACGCAACACTACTTCATTTCTAGGACCACCACTTTCACTTGTCAGAGAGTAAGTGATCAGGAGAGTCCAGCCATGAGGGAAGGACATGGGGAAATGGTGCCAGCGGGGCGCAATCAGTTCAAGGTCAGCACAGGCAGGGTGATCAGAGTTCCCAACAAGGGGATTCTAAAAGATTTCAATCTGGAGGTTTCAAAAATCATTAGGGAGGTTTTCATCATAGCCATCAGGGTTAGCAGGGCCAGCAAGGCCAACAGCAGCAGTTTCAGCAGAGTCAGCATGGCTAGGGGAGGAATGGCAACGACCACTAGGGCCGTGGGCAGCAGGGTCAAAGAGGGGGAAACATTTTGAGGAAATGTTTTATTTGTGTCAAGATTGGCCACAAATGCCAGGAGTGTCCTGAACGGGGCATGGACCCACAGCAGTAGCATCAGGGTGCTCGACACGAGCCCCAGAGACCTATATTTCCCATCTCCCTTCCAGCACCACCGTAGATGCCAGCTTTTCCACCCAGTCGAGCAGTCCCAGTTCAACAGGGGCATCTTCAGTACAGGCAAGTTTATCAGCTCCACTAGGCTGTAGTGCCACAAGATCCACCTACTATTGAGGGCATGTTCTCTATTCAGGGGACTATGGGTCGTATTTTATTTGATACGGGAGCCACATACTGTTTCATTGCCATGAGATTTGCGCGCATGATAGGGTTGTTAGACACTGCAGAGAGCACGATTGCTTGCGTAGATTCACCATTAAGTAGGGGTTTTGTGATTTCTCTTATTTGTAGAGGTGTGGATATGGATATTGGGAGGTTTACTTTACCTACTGATATGTTAGTATTAGATATGACTGAGTATGATGCGATCGTTGGTATGGATTGGCTAGTTGCGTATCGAGCCATTATTGATTGTTTCAGCAGGAGTATTATTTCTTCCATACCCGGGCAAGAGATGTTCTTAGTGGCGATGCCTCATCTTGAGGGAGGATCGTCCACTCACTTGTACTATATAGAGGAGGAGACCTCTAAGGAAGTGGTGATACCACTTGCTTTTGATTCCAGTTGCTAGGGAGTTCGCTGATATATTTTAGGATATTCCGGGATTACCACCTAGTAGGGAGATAGACTTTGTTATCGATTTAACGTCAGGAACTCGGCCAATAGCCCACGCGCCCTATCGTATGGCTCCAGTAGAAATGAGGTAGTTATGGGATCAGATAGAGTAATTATTGGGTCAGGGGTTTATTCATAGGAGTGAGGTACCCCTGTATTGTTCATAAAGAAGAGGGATGGATCATTGAGATTGTGTGTAGATTACCAGGAGTTGAATAAAGTCACGATATGGAATAAGTATTCGTTGTCTTGAATCATTGACTTATTCGACCAATTGGGAGGAGCTTCCTTCTTCTCAAAGATTGACTTGCGATCGGGCTACCATCAGTTGCGTATCAGGGAACAGGATGTCTCGAAGACTTCCTTCTTGACAAGATATGGTTCCTATGAGTTTCGGGTTATGCTTTTTGGCCTAACCAATGCCCCAGTCGTGTTTATGGACTTGATGAATAGGGTATTCAGAGAGTTCCTAGACCAGTTCGTCATCGTCTTTATTGATGACATTCTGGTTTACTTTCAGACAGAGGAGGAACACGTCGATCACTTAAGGCAGGTTTTGCAGACACTGCGTCAGAAAGAGATATATGCAAAGTACGAGAAGTGTGGGTTTTGGCTGAAGGAGGTTCAGTTTTTGGGGCACATTATTTCAGACCGGGGGATATCAAGTAAAGTATCGGCAGTGAGGGAGTGGGGACAGCCCATGACACCTACTGAAATACGTAGTTTCTTAGGTCAAACGGGATACTACATGAGGTTCATTCGGAGTTTCTAAAAGATAGCGGGTCCTTTGACACATCTGACTCGTAAAGGTGTGTCATTCATCTGGAGGGATGCCTGTCAGTTGGCATTCGATGAATTGAAGGACAAGTTGACTTTAGCGCCAGTGTTAGCATTGCCCAGACCGAGAGTTTAGTATCTAGTCTACACCGATGCGTCCTTATAAGGACTTGGAGGTGTACTGCAGCAGGAGAGTCATGCCATAGCTTATGCTTCATGTAAGCTTAAGCCTCACGAGAAAAATTACCCCACCCACGACTTGGAGTTAGTGGCAGTCGTATTTTCTCTTCTAATTTGGAGACACTATCTCCTGGGGGAGAAATTCCATTTGTTCACAGATGACAAGTCTCTACAGTACCTCTTCACGCAGAAGGAACTTAATATACGTCAATGTCGGTGGCTTAAGTTCATGAAGGATTATCAGTTCGATATCCAATATCACCCAAGGAAGGCTAACGTGGTAGCAGACGTGTTGAGTCGTAGGCCAATTGGTGAGGTGGCCAAAGTGTGGAGACAAAGTGAAAGGAGTTGGAAACTCAGGATGCAGTGGCCCCATCATTCATGTCTGTGATGACTGTTATGCCTCAGATTGTTACGAGAGTGATACAGGCCCAGGCAAAGGACTCGTTTTGTCAGGAGTAGATAGTTTGATTACTAGCGGATGGAGCCGAGTCCTATACCGTTAGTTCATATGGGGGATTATGCTTTAATGGGAGACTGGTTATTCCAGGAGGGGAAGACTTGCGACATGAGGTAATGACAGAGACGCACGGCTCGCGGTTCGAGGTACATCCTGGTAGGGATAAGATGTACCAGGACATGAGGAAACAGTACTGGTGGAGCAAGAGGAAGAGAGATATTGCAAAGTTCATTTCTAAATGTGCCACTTGTTAGCTGGTAAAGGTGGACCATCAGAGACCGGAAGGACTTCTACAACCGTTAGAGGTTTCGATGTGCAAATAGTAGAGCATTTCTATGGACTTCATCACGGGGTTACCTACTTCCCAGAGGGGTCACGACTCCATATGGGTAATCATGGATAAGTTGACCAAAGTTGCTCATTTTCTGCCAGCCCGAACAGACTACACTACGGGACAGTATGCTCAGATTTTCATAGAGGAAATAGTGAGACTTCACGGAGTACCTCTCAATATTGTGTCTGACCGAGATAAAATATTTATTTCATGATTTTGGGAGAGTTTCCAGGAGGCCATGGGAACGGAGTTGCGGATGAGTGCGGCATATTACTCGCAGACAGATGGGCAAATCGTGATGTAACAGATGTTGTAGGAAATGTTGCGTATGTGCATCCTAGATTTTGGACATGGTTGGGAGCAGCACCTTCCACTGGTGGAGTTTGCTTATAATGAGTCCTATCAATTCACCATTGGCATGGCTCCATTCGAGGCATTGTATGGTAGACCTTGTCATTCCCGAGCATGTTGTTAGAGGCGGGGGATAACAAACTCCTTGCATCAAAAGTGATTCAAGATACTTCGATAAGGATAGAGATGATACGGAGCCGTATTCGGGTAGCTCAAGATTGACAAAAGAGTTATCCCGATGCCCAGAGGTTCTTCACAGAGTTCAAGGTGGGGGACTAGGTTCTACTCAGAGTATCTCCGATGAAGGGGATTATGAGTTTTGGGAAGAAGGGGAAACTGGCACCAAGATATGTGAGGTCATTTCCTATCATCGAGAGGATTGGGCCAGTAGTGTATAGACTTGGGTTACCGGGGCACTTGCATAGGATTCATGACGTGTTCCATATTTCCTCTCTAAGGAGATATCTTTGGGACGATTTGGCTCATACTCATATTGCTTTAGAGGACATCAATATGCAGTCTGATAGTTAATATGAGGAGGGGGCAATTGCCATTCTGGACCACAGCGAGAGGAAACTGAGGTCGAAGATAGTACCGTTAGTACGCGTGCAATGGAAGCATCATAATGCCGATGAGTCCATATGGGAGCACGAGAATGAGATGCGCGAACGCTATCCAGAGTTATTTGTCCAGGTATTCTCTAGTTCTGAATTTCGGGACGAAATTCTATTATTAAGGGGGAAGTATGTAATACCCCGTAATTTTTTTGATTTTGATTTAATGGATTAATTGAATTAAATGAGAATTGATTTGGAAATTAATCCGGAGGTAAATACTAGCGAGATGTGAGTTGGTATTTGATTATGATGTTAGAATAAAATATTACTGAGAATATATGGTAATATATGAGTATTGAAAACATTAAAATTGTCGCGAGGCAGAAATACGACAATTTGGGAAATTAAGTTGGCACGCACGTGTCAGTCGTGTCAGAAATGAAATTAATCAGATTAAAAAGTAAATTATATTTTTATCAACCGAATGGTCATTTTGAGTGCGCCAACATGTCCGGAAGGGTCGAAATGTCAGAAAACACTAGCCGGGAGTTTAGTTTGGGTCCCAGGGCATTTTTATGCCAAACCGGCAACCCAGAAGGGTATTTTGATAATTTTAAAAATTGTGGAATTAAAACCCATGAATTTTAGAGTTTAATTATATATTATTATAGAGGCCACTAAGGCCATTATCAGTAAAATACAAGAGAGTGGGCTACGGGGGTTTTGAGAGAAGTTGGAGAGAGGTTACACGAGGTCCAAACCAAAACCATCAACCAACAACCATCACCACCATTCTGGAAGGATTTTTGACAAGAAAGAGGTGAGAATCAACCTATAATCACCGAATAAAAATCTGAAGAACAAACCTAAGGCAAGTGATTTGATGTTATTAATTTCAATGAATATTTCCTCCATGTTTAGCGTAGAAACTTTATATGCCTTGAAAGTTTTGATGAAAACCCAATGGGATTGTTGTGGAACTCATGATTTTGGATACCGATTGCATGTAGAATGGTTAGGGATGAATTAAATACCCAAAATACAACTTTTAATGATTTGAAAACGTATTTATAAGTAGTATTGGTATTCAATTAAATTATGGGTTCATGTTCATAGGGATTGGGGTAAGATTTGGGGATTTATGGTTAGTGCATGTTGATTAGTAAGGTTTGGCCCCAAAAATATGATAAGAAGTGACCTAGGGTGACTTAGAGTTGTTTAAAAATGTTAAAACTTAATTTTTATGAACTTAGGATGGATTTAGAGAAAGAAAAATAAGGAAAAACGAAGTTGGGAAATATTCTGGGCGTTCTCAAAATTTTCATTAGAAGGCCAACCCAGGTCGTTCGAACGGCCCCGTTCAAACGAACCTCTAACGAGATTCCAGTAGCCTTTTTAATGAGTTGGTAGTTCATTTGAAACCTTTCATTCAAAAGACCTCGTTTGAACGAGATCTCATAAATTTCTAACGAGATCACAAAAAGGTCTTTTTCGATCCGATTTTAGTTTCGAACTTTCCGTAGACTTATTTAATTAAGTGTTATCCTTCCCTTGTTGAGTAGTGAGTATACTTATGAGATTGGAGTACATTGAGGATTAAAAACTTGGAATTTAATAGAGGACTTGGTGACTTCTAGGGGTTAGGTTGTAAGTACTTGAGTTTACGACGTGAGAAGGGTTGGCGAACTATATTGTATATTACCCGGGGACTGGTAAATGTACAACATTTAACGACGGTATAAGAATGTAAATTATGCCTCTATTAATATTATAAGATGTTTAAGATGTGTGAATGCTTTGTATATTGCTTATACGTGTATAACATACCTACCATACTTGCTATCACGGGAGGTCGGCCTTCTATTAGGGACATGTAATCTTTGTGTGCCTACGGGGGGATTGAGATTGGTACATCAAGGACATAGGTCAGAGAATGACTTATTGGTGAGTTAATAAGTCGGCTGACCATGGGAGCGTAGGTATGTGTGTGACCCATGGGTATGTGAACTATGTTCGCCTCCATTATGTGTGTTTGTTGCTTATTGAAATGTTTCCTGAGAGATTCGGAACACGTGGTCCTTATGTACGTGATGTACTGAGATTCGATAGCAGAGTATGTGTGCCCCGCAGCTTTGCTTAGGGGTGCCATTATTGTATATTTATGATGAGATTAATATACTGATAATTGAGATGGGTTGTTTATTAAAGTGTAAGTGTGAATAATTGTAACATTTTTAGTAGAGTTAATGATGGGAAATTTCTTAGAACTTATTATAACTAATTCTCAGTAATAACAGTAAGACTTTCAGTTTATATTAAGATGTCGGGAATTGAACTTTGAATTGTAAAGTAAAGTCAGGTTACGGATTGCACTAGTTAGATAATAGAATAACTAGAACGGGTACGGGTATGATAGGCGTGCACAATTAGTTGAGAGGTGAGGAACTCATGTGAGTGCACGTACTATCATGTATTTTATATTCACTATTTAATGATATTAAAAACTTACTATATTTCAAAATGTTTTCACAATCGGGCTATGAACTGTTTTCTTTCAAATCTATTTTCTTGTAAAAACCTTTTAGGTGCCCAACCACAAGTACACCAAGCTTAGAAGTCCCATTCTAGTGACGTGTTGCACCTATTGTGGAAGTTGCAGGACCTCGATAGTAGACGCCTCCACTTTCTGCTTGACTGTATTTCAGAATTGTTCATCTGTAGGGCATGTCGCCCCATTTGTTTTAGAGACATCATATTTACTCATATATATTTTAGTTTTGGATTTAATTAATTAGTGATTCAGACTTTGTATTCTGTTTTATTCAGTATTTTGGATTATTTAAAGGAGTGTTCCTCCAAATGCATTTATTCCTTTATTATTGAAATGTGACTGTGATGTGGTTGTGGTATCATTATATTCATATTTTAAATTGGTTGTATGTTCATCTAATTTGTTTAAAATTGACAACTCACTTTTTAAATATTAGGTGGCTAGTAATTATTAAAATGTTTTTCGACAGTGATGCTATGAACTGAACCAACTTGACATTTTGTATTAATTTGAATAAAGGAGTAGCTACCCGGTATTTAATTAGTCAGGGTGCATATTTACTTAATAGACATTTAAATGAATAATTATTCACATACATGTATTTACACATGTTATATAGTTTGGTAACAAATAGATGTAAGGAAAATGCCTAAGTGTTTGTGAACAATTTTTTTTATTTGAACTCCAAGAAAATGCTGGAATGTAAGCTGTTTCAAAAATCTATTTCCACATAAAGCTGTAAGGTAAGAAAAAATAGTAAATGTTAATTTTAAAAGGTCCCCATAGTGCTTAAAGTGTATAAAAATAGGACACTTTATATAATTTTATAAATTTATTCCCTGTACTAAAAATACAATAAAAAATGGTGAAAAATAGTGCCGCTGGCGCGGACCAAAAAAATAAAGGTATTGTACCATAGGGACTAGATTTATAAATTCTATTGTACCACAGGGACTAGATTTATAAACTTGAAAAGCATTGTCCTAAAAATCCAAATATAAAAAGAAACATGACATTTACCATAATTCTCTAATTTTAAAAACTCCAAAGAGTTTTAAAGCCCTAACTGGACTCGTGCCCCAAATAGATTTCAAATATTCTTACTAAAACACATAGAGTGTGTTGATGCATTACAATTATCGTCTTCATCGCAGTGGTCACCTCAGAGTGTTCACACAGTGGTCGTCGATCATCAAGCGTGATCCGGCAAACTCCCTGTTTGTTCTGAGTTCCATGCTGAGTCTATTGTTACTATTTGTCAAGCAAGTGGATTCCATATTACTATAAAGGCTCCTACTTCCCTGTTTGTTCTGGAAGAGGCACTGTCAAAACATAGAAGAAGGTCGGGATATGTCATACGAATCTTGCACCGCAACTAGTCTAGTCAGAGAGGAGAAATGGGGAGATTTCTACCGCTGAACAGAATTTTGAAAAGGTCTTGAGATTTTAATTGAAAGGTGGTCCGGAGACCAACAAGAAATAGGATTTTGACGGCCTTTTTCTAGAGAACTCGACTTCATAGTGGCCCTTGTGTTACAAGTCATTGTTTGTTTCAGTGCTTTCTTGATTAATTAGTTAGTCAGTTAAGTTAGTTAGGGTCCTATTTTTATAAATAGGTCATCATCTCTATTTTTTATTTTTAACTTTCTCTGCTAAATTAAATTCTTCTCTTTTCTTCTTAATTCATTTAGTTCATCTAACATGGTATCAGAGCTATACGCTTCTCTCTTTCAATTAAAGTTTCTCAATTAAGTTCTTCATCTCTTTCATCGAGATCGAATTTAAATTGTCCCCTGTTTTTGTTTCAAATCAATCTTGATCTATTTCTGATTTGATATAGAGATCAATTTGATTTGTTCATGAAATCTTTCATTTCTAGTTCACTCAACATCAAGTTTTTGATTCTTCAATGGAAAATACAACTACTACCCAGTCTGGGTCAATTCCGGTGATGGATCAATCTTCTTCTCCTTTTTTTCTCACCGGTACCGATAATCCTGGAAATATCTTATTTTCTTAATCCTTAATTGGTGCTGAAAATTTCAATACATGGTATAGATCTATGATTGTCGCATTGAGAGCCAAGAACAAATTGGGTTTTGTCACTGGTTCTGTTATTGAACCCTCTGTTTCAAATGTTCTATATGATAAATGGGTTCGATGTGATAGTATGATAATTTCTTGGATTATCAATTTTGTATCTAAAGAGATAGCCTCTAGTGTCATCTATGGAAATAGTTCTAAAGAGGCTTGGAATGATCTCAAGGAAATATATTCAGAGAAAAATGGTCCTAGAGTCTTTCAATTAAAAAGGGCTATTTCATCTCTCAAACAAGATCAATTGATTGTTACTTCCTATTTTGCTAAAATGAAGAGCCTCTGGGATGAACTGTGTAACTATCAATCTTTACCTACATGTAATTGTGGGGCTTTAAGAACGTGTTCTTGTGATCTGATGAAAATTCTTGTTAACAATAAAAAAACTAAACGCATCATGTATTTTTTTAATGGGATTAAATGACTGTTTCACATCTGTAAGAGATCAAATTCTTCTAACAGATCCTTTGCCTCCAATGACTGTTATTTTTGCTAAAATAACTCAACAAGAAAGGCAATGAGAAATTACTGGATTGGATGTTCCAAATTCTCAAAATCTTACTGAGTCTACGGCAATGATTTCAAGATTTACAGAAAATAAAGGTTCTGGAAATCATTATAGATTTCAAAAGAAAGAAAGACCAATATGCACTCATTGTGGGATGTTAGGTCATACTGCTGATAAATTCTACAAGCTTCATGAATATCCACCAGGATACAAGTTCAAAAATAAAAGTTAAGGAAATTAAGGACATGGTTCTCATGCACGTATGGTTAATCAGGTATATGTTTCTCAACCAGTAGAGTCATCTTCTACATCAAATGCAACATCTCTACAGTTTACTCCTGATATGTGTCAATAATTTTTCACATACATATCTCAACATATGGGTTCTTCTCAATCAACAATAAATTCCAATAGTTCAAATCCTACCTCTTTTGCCTTGTCAGGTATAAAAATTCCTTCATCTGCAGTTTTATCTGCTATTTTTTCCTTAAGTAGTATCAATATGTATAACACATCATGGATTATTGACTCCGGATAAACTAATCATATATGTTGCAATCTATCTATTTTTGAGACATCCACTGTTGTAACTAATTCTTTTGTTCAACTACCCACTGCCATTAGTGTTCCAATCACTCATGTAGGAACTATCAAGATTAATACATCGTTAACATTACAAGATGTTTTATGTATTCCCGAATTCAAATTTAACTTAATTTCTGTCAGCAAACTTATACAAACACAAGGGTGTTCATGCATTTTCACATCTAGTCATTGTTTTCTTCAGGACCACATCTAGAAGAACATGATTGGGATGGGTAAAAGAGCAGGATACCTTTACATCTTGGACACAACTGCATCCATTCACAATTCTCAATCTGTTTCCAACGATATTTCTATTAATGTAGTTAAATACAATATATGGCATTATAGATTAGGGCATCCCTCATTTTCCAAAATAAAATGCATCAGTGGATTAGATAGTAGCATAACATATTTAGATCATGATATGCCTTGCATCATATGTCCTTTAGCAAAATAGAAGAGATTACGTTTCATTTTTAGTAATAAGATTTCATATTCTTTGTTTGATATCATTCATTGTGTTATATTGGGTCCTTTTCATGTTCCTACTACAAACAAGCAGAGATATTTCCTTTCTATAGTTGATGATCATAGTAGAGCTACTTGGGTTTATCTCTTGAAAGAAAAATCCGAAGTGGTTGATTTAGTTCCAGCTTTTTACAATATGATTTTTAATCAATTCAAAACTTCTATAAAAATATTAAGATCAGATAATCGTCCTGAATTCAACTTGTTTGAGTTTTACAAAGAAAAAGGCATCATACATCAATTAAGTTGTGTTGATACACCACAAAAAAATTCCATAGTTGAAAGAAAACATCAACATATTTGAAATGTAGCTAAAGCAATTAGATTTCAATCTAATGCTCCTTTGAATCTCTGCGGTGAATGTGTTCATACTGCAAATTATTTGATAAATAGGCTGCCATCACCACTTCTTCAAAATAAGAGTCCTTTGGAAATCCTTTTCCAAAAGAAACCTTCATATCCTCATTTAAAAGTCTTTGGATGTTTTTGTTTTGCTTCCACATTAACATCCCATAGACACAAATTTGCAGAAAGAGCTAGAAAATGTGCTTTTATTGGATATCCCTTTGGACTAAAAGGGTACAAATTGCTTGATTTAAATACTAGAACTACCTTTATTTCCAGGGATGTGATTTTTCATGAAAATATATTTCCTTTTCAAGGTTTGGTCCAAAATTTGGATCCTTTTTCGAACATTTCACTGCCCAACCCTATTATTACTGAGACTTTATCTCCTATCATGGTTATTGATGCTGCAAATTCTCAAACTGAATCTGTAACTTTACATCCTGATTTACATCATCCAATAAGAAAATCTACAAGGTTATCAAAGAAACCATCTTATTTACAAAACTATCACTGTCATTAGGCATCTAATCCCAAAGTTTCAGACAGTTTATATCCGCTATCATCTATCATTTCTTATACTAATTTATCTCCAAGTTACAAGTCATTGGTTGCTTCTATTTCATCTCAAAGTGAGCCTGAATTTTATCATCAAGCGGTGAAGATTTCTCAATGGAGAGATGCAATGGCCGCTGAAATAGAAGCCCTAGAAATCAATAATACTTGGTCCATTACTACACTTCCTGCAGGTAAGCAACCAATAGGTTGTAAATGGGTATATAAAATAAAATTAAAATCAGATGGATCATTTGAAAGGTATAAAGCTAGGTTAGTGACCAAGGGTTACACACAACAAGAGGGAGTGGATTATACTGATACTTTTTCTCCAGTTGCAAAATTTTCCACTGTCAAGGTAATTCTTGATCTAGCTGATATTAACAACTAGCATCTCTTATAATTAGATGTTAACAATGATTTTTTACATGGTGATCTAAGTGAGGAAGTTTATATGACTTTACCACCTGGTTTCCATAGCAAGGGGGAAAATCAAGTATATAAATTAAATAAGAGTCTCTATGGCCTGAAACAAGCTAGTAGACAGTGGAATTTGAAGTTCAATAATGCTTTATTAGCTCTTGGTTCTCAACAAAGCAAATCTGATTACACTCTTTTTACTCAAAATAAAGGAGATTACTTTATAGCAATGTTGGTATATGTTGATGACATATTTCTATCTAGTAATGACCTTAAAGCAGCAAGTGAATTAAAGGAATTACTAAACAAACAATTCAAATTGAAAGACCTAGGAAATCTTAAATATTTCCTTGGCTTGGAAATAGCTAGAAGTGATAAAGGTATTTTTGTATCTCAAAGACATTACACACTCAAATTACTTGAATCCACTGGTTTTCTTGGTTCTAAACCTTCCAAAATTCCTATGGAACTAGGTGCGAAACTCGGCTTAACAGAAGGAGAGTTACTTCAAGATCCTAACTTATATAGAAGGCTAATTGGAAAACTTCTTTACTTAACTCTCACTATACCTGATATTTCTTTTGCAATTCATAAATTGAGTCGATTTCTATCCCACCTAGAGTCCCTCACTTACAAGCAGCACACAAGTTACTACAGTACCTCAAAGGGGCTCTAGGACAGGGAGTTTTCTTCTCAGCAAAGTAAGAAATCTAGCTAAAAGTTTTTGCAGATGCTGATTAGGCATCATGTCCAGATTCTAGAAAATAAATTACAGGATTTTTCATTTTTCTAGGAGACTCTCTTATAGCCTGGAAGTCTAAGAAACAACAAACTATTTCAAGGTCAACAGCAGAGGCAGAATACAGAAGCATGGCAGCAATAACTTGTGACATCATTTGGTTGATTGGATTGTTGAAAGACCTACAAATCGAACACTCTAAAGCAGCATAATTGTTCTGTGACAACCAGGATGCAAATCACATTGCCCAAAACCCAGTTTTTCACGAAAGAACCAAACACATTGAAATAGATTGCCACCTCGTGAGAGACAAGGTTCAAGAAGGAATTGTCAAGGCCCTGCATATATATTCCAAACACCAACAAGCAGATATATTAACCAAGCCATTGCCAATTACACAATTTAACATTCTCATGGGCAAGTTGGGTGTGATGAACATATACACTCCAACTTGAGGGGGAGTGTTACAAGTCATTATTTGTTTCACTGCTTTCTTGATTAATTAGCTAGTCAGTTAAGTTAGTTAGGGTCCTATTTATATAAATAATACATCTTTTCTATTTTTTTATTTCTAACTTTCTCTGCTAAATTAAATTCTTCTCTTTTCTTCTTGATTCATTTAGTTCATCTAACACCTTGATTGGCACTTGTGATTTGGCGATCTTATTTTTTTACCAGTTGGGGCTCAAATATCCCTCCCACAATCAGAGAAAATAGATGGATATAATGAATATAACTGATTTTGGGTCCCTATATCCTCTGCTGCCTCTGTGAAGATTTTGCATTCTATCGATGAAGAGATTATGGTCTCCGAACTCCCTGATGGTTGGTCAGGAAGATGTGAGGAGATTCGATGGTCAAGTCCAAAATATATGTTGAGGGGAGAGAGTAATCAAAGTTTTGATCTACATAATCTCCTGTTTTTTCTTGTTGAGACTCACGAATATGTGCGTGTTGGTGAAGAAATGCAAATCCCAAAAGCACAACTTTGGCACATAACACATCTTTGGCTTCCTATTCCTATTAAACTTTCTAATGCTCCTTAAATTGGAAGCCTCCTTTAGGTGCATAATAACACAGAAAGACATTGTCCCCAACGTAGCAGTCATAATCACCGATCCTATTATAGTTGCCCCAACAGCCAATCGCCTCCCATCTTTGTTTTGGCAGCCATTTCCATTAGAACATTACGTCACGAGATGCCTTCAGTTGGATTTCCAAATCAGTTTGCGTCGAGGGTTCCATATGATATGAAATGACCTACAATACATCATTTAATCATGAGTAAAAATACATATTGAACCCACAAACTCAATTCAATAAAAAGGAGA
The DNA here is from genome assembly GCA_949130495.1 of Sambucus nigra. Classification (NCBI taxonomy): domain Eukaryota; kingdom Viridiplantae; phylum Streptophyta; class Magnoliopsida; order Dipsacales; family Adoxaceae; genus Sambucus; species Sambucus nigra. Next base: position 333,220,117 of record OX422216.1, read on the forward strand.
GTATAAATTTATAGTCAATTAAAAACCCTTAAAAATTATTACACAATCCTAGAAATTAAATTTTAAAAGTACCTAACTGCTCGACTTGTTGCCAAGAAGGCATATTTTGAAACCCTCTAAAAATAAAGCAAATAAAATAGAGAAGAACTTTCCACACACACGTATATGTAACTAAAGAGCCTCATTTTCTTCTTACATTCAGGTGAAGACCTAAACTAATCAACACTAAACATAAATATACTAATTAGTGAAATGAAAAATCTGATAAAATATTATACATATATCTTTTTTCAATCAGGTGTACATTCAAACTCAAAGCGAAAATTATGTCATACCACTCAATTTCGAACATAACTGCTTCTATTTATGTCAGAATAATTACTCGCACGTTGTTTCCTTGATATGAGATTGATCATCCCTATTTGACTAGTCTTAATAATTAGAGACATAAATTGACCTGTCCCATGCGCTCGGTGAACTAAAATCGAGATTGATTCAGCTTCTTAAGTTCTTTACCAGCCAACAACTGTCAGCAAAAAGAAATAAAACTATCAGTAAATGGTACAGGAGAAACCCAAAAATACACCAAAAAACAAAGTAGGAAAAAAAACTAAACTGAAACTATCAGCAAACAGTGTATGGTCTGCAAAAGACAGTTTAAAACATACAATTTGGTACCCTATAACTTGATCAACAACATTTTTCAATCATTTACTTTTTTAGTTGTCGAATTTCAATCAGGTATTGTATAAAACTCTGCAGATGAGGATCAATTGATATGGTAGCAATATAAGAACCATAGTGACATAATAGATAGAATTTATATTGTTGTTTTACTTGCTGATTTTTTTCACAGAAATGCAAGTCATAAACACATACACGTGTAAATTAAGGTTCACGAGGGGGACACGTAGTTCTCCCACTTAACAAATTCTCAAACCAGTGATGGTGAAAAATGTGCAAGCAGGCCATACGATCAACTTCCAAATCCACCTCGAAGTCCTCCAAACATATAGAGCATCTCGACCCATATGTAGTCTGTTGCAGCAACCATATGTCTATATGAATGATCTCTCAGCATATGAATGATCTCTGCTTTAACTTGGTACTTAATGTCTATAAGGGTAACAACCAACCAAATGTTAATAGACCTACCATACTTAGCAGCCCCACGCATCAACTCTGGAAGTCCAGTCAAATGACTGAAAGAAGACCAATACATGTCAAACAAAATGAAACAAAATCCAAAATTAAAGGGCCAATCATAAATTCAAACCTCATGTACATTAAAGTAATGGAATAATGATTTTATTACATTATGAACATAAATGGACAGGCGTATCAACAAAGTGCATGCCAAGAGTGCAAGGTATCACTAATGTTATCGCCAATCGCAATCATAAATTTCAAATGAAAGAACAAATCTATTTTTTAAATAAAAAATAGTGTGGACAATATTAGTCCTATATACGACAAAACTGAATAGGTACATTATAGTAGTTGATACTTTTTATATGGTACCTACTATAGTGATTGTCCTAATAACATGCATTAACCATGCTGCATTACTATTGACAAAAAATTTACATGTATTTAAATGGTACGGAGCATCATATCCCACAACCTACACACGTGGTGAGTAAATATAGAAAAAAAAGTTGAGTTGCCTTATTTTTATGTAGTATTAGTCCTGGTAATGGCTTTAGCCTAAAAGCCTCAATAGATGAAGATGTGTTGGCAATACTGGGCGTGCCTACGCCACATTAATGTCAGAGATTTGCTTACCAAAAAAACAACAAATGAAAAAATATAAGATATGCCAACTAAGTGAATACCACCACTCTACATCAACGCACCGTACGCCATTGTATCAGATAATTTAAGTGCTGAACAAATCTATATCTGAAAGAAAAGTATATATAATGTATTTAAGGCAATAGAAAATAATATTCGGAGGGAAAGAATATTTTATGGGAATATCCTCTCGGATATATCTTGATTGAATAATTTTATTCTATTTAGTTTTGCAGTTATCCGGACAATAAATTTCACACTTGATGAAACACACTGTACGGAGTTGTGGATTCTACTTTAGGATAAGGTGCTGCAGATGATGGTGGTGCATAATTTGCGACTTGGTCTGCCTATTGCGTTATGTACGGTGGCACTGGTTCATAATTAGATAGGAGAATTAAGTGTTAATCAACAAACTTTCAAATAATCAGAAGTTTAGGACGAAATGAAAGTTATCAAGACAAACCATAACAAATTTGGTGTCAAGTAATTAATTCGAAATGGAAGAGTAATATTACATGTGATTTGAATCAACGGAATGGAAGAGTATTTCCAAATGGACCTGAAAATGACAATTACAATAGAACAGATCCATCGAATTCCCAACACAATAGTCATACATTACAATGAATTAAATATTAACCTATAATATGTAATACACAAATAATATAAATTAAATGCAAAAAATGTAAACTAATCAATAATCATACACAAATAATATAAATTAATGAAATACGCAATGTTCCAATTAGAGAATACACAAAATTCCAATCAGAGAATACCGAAAGTTCTTTAACATTCTCTTTAGGTATATCTAAGAATAGGTTTCAAAATAAAAAAATCTAAAAAGAAGGACCCATAAATAAGAAAAATATAATGCCGTTACTCATATATTTACTGAAATTCTAAATTTTAGAACCCAATAACCTCGAGAATACTGGGCCAAAAATAAAAACCATAAAAGAGGAATTAGAAACTCATAAACAATATAATGTAAACATTAAACCCTCAAATTTCTAAAAAAAAAACTCAAAATTGATTGAGAGAGAGAAATAAAATATCTCAGGTGGTAGAGTGATTAGGGGAAGATAAGTGAGAGTATGTGATGAGAGAGAGAGAGAGATCACCGCCTGGATCCACTATACCCACACCTAGAACAAAATAAAATAAAATAAAAAGCCAAACATGGTTGAAATGAGAGAGGTAATTGAAATATAACTCTTTTGGGCATTTTAGCAAAACACCACCAACATGGTTAAGATCAAACAAAATGATGAGCGTATGGACACGAAAAATATGGTGTTGTTAAATGGAAAAATCTTTTCCATAGATTTCTTCCTTAACCTGGTAAAGAAATATCAAACAAAAAGTCAAGATCAATATGCAACAAAGAAACATTAAATCTACTGAGTTGTAAAAATGCCACATCAACACAGAATGTACAACCACCTCCAAATATGCTTACACATAAATCACAAAATCACCATAACCACAAAACACACCCCATAAACCACAATCGACACTCTTATAAAACGACCAAACTCTCCATCAGAAGAAGAACATATAATCAAATAAAGAAGAAGAATAGGATCAAATATAAATATATACCGTTTACTAAAAAATGGTGTTGGGTAGCTTCCATCGTTCTCCCCATGATGAACATATGGGCTCTATGAAAAGATGGAGTGAGAGAGACTTTTGGGAAAAGATGAAGTAAAGCATATTAGTTTTAGGCGTCTGGCAGAGGAAGTGATGTTGGGAGGTTAGGGTACCATCGAGCCTTGTGCTCGCATTAGGCGTGTTTTGTACTGACACTTACCATAGGAAAAAGTTGGACTGGGAAGAGTAATTGAGCAGGATATAACGTAATAATATAGGAAGATCACAACCCTATATTTTTGCATTGCTGGCTTCGATCTCAACCCTCAATCATCTTATAAACTTATGGAACAGTGAAAACACCATTGCAACTTATTTTATATATATATTTGTGTGTGTGTGTACGAGTGAGTGTGGGGTGTAGCCCCAAAATTTGGGCAGAGCCCCTCGAGGCGAAAGCTAAATTTTTTCTTTGGGGAAAAGACCAAATTTTTTGTGATTCTTAGTCGGGCAAAACTTCATATAGAATTGTTGAATTTTGCAGAATTTTTGCAGTTTTTCTACTCTATTTTTCTCTCGGAGGCGCCTTTTCAAGAGTACGAACCTATTTTCGGGGAGCATCTGCAGAAGTACAAGCTTTTCCTTTCTAAAAAGTGACCTTTTTGAAGTACAAGCCCTTTGGGACATCTCATAAAATGAGATCGATTATTTTGGGTGCTCGAGATTAAGAAAGTTAGAAAATCAAATGAACGTTGGGTTTTCGCCTGCGAGTTCAATTTTGATAAGATCTGCTGTCAGAGGGCTTTTTCTGACAGACTAAAGACTTTCGAAGATTGACCATTATTAGGGAATCCTCTAGACAATTAGCTAAAGACCTGGGAGGGATGTTTGTTGGTTATTTTAATAGATTAAGTACGTCTTTGTTTTTTATTTTTTTATACGTTGGCCCCATATACTCAATTTTTTTGTGTTTTGGACACTCGAAACTTTAGTTTAGGTTTTGAAAGTTGGTTTTTCTCAAGATTTCTCGCGGGGTATATACTTGGGGTTTATTTGGAATAGGAAGAAAAGTCCCGAAACCTTGATTGTAAATCGAGGTGTCCAAATTTTTTTAAATTTAATTGAGATATTTGGGTTTTATTTTAATTTTAATTATTTTTATTTTTAGAAAATTAAAATTGTGAAATCAAAAGTATTAATTGTTTAAGTAAATTGACAAATTACCAAGGATTTGATTCGGTCGTTTTGAATTGAATGGTTGTTTTTCAAAAACCCTCAAGTTTTTAAATATTAAGTGGAACTGTGACAATCCAGTAATCCCAAAATAAGGGGTGGCCAGCCCGATACTCTAAAAATACAGGAATCATGGACGGAATCATTCTCAGCACCGTGACAACATAAAGAGTATACGAGACAACCACCCAATATATCAGAAAATGGGTTGTCAAAAATTTTCGTTTTGTAATTTAAAGAAAGCGTCATCAACAACCCATAACAAAAAAGAAGGTGGAAACCGCAAAAGTATATATATACAATAACAATAACAACGATGAAAGGACCGAATGAAATGTCGGTCAGCAGAATTTCATACAATGTACTACAAGTTCAGTAATTACATATTACATCCATTATACAATTACTACAGTTTGGGCCACACGCTCGAGTAAAGGACCGATCATAACTAGAAGGCAATAATGAAGGCGTCTACACAAAATATCCCTTGATATTCGCAAAATGTCACGGCTCCTCAAGGACACTGGAATGGGGAAGTCATTACAGGCGACCTTGCGGTGGAGCACCTGTGCGAATATTATATATATGCACAACAAGAAGGAAGAACGGGCCAGGGCCCGGTTTTATGTGATCACCAGATAAATGACAATCATGAACAGTTAATCATGGGCGGTAAAGATGATATTCTAGCATGATAACATCATATAATGAACTAAGATAATTAAATGATTATAAAGAGAAATTCAATTATATAAGAGATTAAGAATAATCATAAACCTTTTTTTATCATCTTTCATCCTTTTCATTTTATCTTCCCATTCCTTATCAGGAATACAAATTTTATCATGTGCTCTTTGTGGCACGTATCTCAATTGTATGCTCTTTGTGGCATGTACTATGCTCTTTATGGCATTTCGTTAAGCTCTTTATGGCATTAATATCCCATCGAGTCCAACTCGATGTTAGAATAGTTATAAGTATATATATATATATAATGATTATAAGACCGCCCGTCCGGGTGTCCCCACTGTGTGTGCCCCTAAATAACCATCATCTTCCAGGGCCTAACATAAGATAACCTGGGATCCTATTGAAACATGAGGAAGAGGCCATATGCCTACGGGGTAGTCAAGACCACACCCGGAATCTCCTACCCATCATAGAAAATATAAAACAAGTGCTCATATGGCCTAGGACTATATCCACCCTGCATTCATTAGCCAGGGGGCTTCACCTTACGCCCAAACTTCCCTTAAGATGGTATTTAGAGAGGTGTGTTTAAACCATTTCATTGATTTCCATTGCATGATTTAGTAAATTATTATTTACTTTATCCATTTACATTTTATCAAATGCATTTAGGTTATCCGGAACTATACATACTTCACATTATCATAATAACCTCGAGGAATATATAAACTCCCAAGTTATTTCTCCCAAATGTCCTTTTTGGACTTTATAATAGAGCATCATACCTCAAGTTAACTTTTAGAGTCTCCAAATACAACTTAGTAATCTCCTAGACTCCTACAAGTTTATAAAAGGAAGTAATGCCTGAACATCACTTCACACCCCCTCGAAATAATTCCCCAAAACCCAATTCTAGCGTAGGGTAACAAACTAAATCACCTAGACCTCTAGGACTCTAAGTTGACTTCATATAAGAAGGTTCCTATGTCCTAAGACTAGAGAAAAGGGGTTAAAAATGAAAAAGAAAACAAATTAAAAATGCAGGATTTTCGAATCGATTCGGTCTTCCCGAATCTATTCGGCCAAAAAATATGGGATTCTGCATAAATGCCGAATCGATTCGGCCAGGCCGAATCGATTCGGTTCTGCAGAAATGCCAAGTTTTGACTATGGAGTCTTGGACTCCAAATTTACTCCCAACTCAATTCCATTCAAACTAACCTCATTTATTATCACCAACACATCATAAATACTACTAACTACTACTATAACCATTGATAATCATCCAAATCATTCTTTAATGGTTCAAAACCCACAATTACACAAAACCCTAAACTAATTAAACCATGATCAATACACCATTATCACAACTAATAATTTATCTTAAAACACATATAGCAAGTAGAAAACTTGCCTCAATCTAGGAAATGCAGATTTTCCTTGTGTAGTAGCAAGAATCCTTCCTCAATCTTCAATCTCTTCTACTTTCTCTACTCTTTCTCTTCCTCTCTCTAGTTCTCTCTAGGTTTAGGAATAATTAGAGGAAAATGGAAGATTTAATTAAGACATAATTCGTGCCTTTAGTTCACAATTTACAACTTAAGTGGTAAATACCACATTAAATGGTTCGCAACTACACATATATGTTAAAACGAGTCAAAAATGCCCGAGACCTCAAAATACAATATGGCACATAATTTGACTATCTCGCACCTTCCGAACTCAACTGTGTCTTCCAAATTATCATTTGGATATTTTATATTTCATTTTAAGTTTCAATTCCATTTTAAACAATAGGGTCATTTTAAATTTTATGACACTATAAAACTCAACACAAGGATATTTACATACTCATACAGTAAATATACAACAAGTCAGTAAATATTAACTCTTCTTCATTCAATTAATACCTACTCGAAAATATAACATTTTATATTTAATTACCTCACATTGTAAGTAAATATAAAATAGGCTCTCATAAGCGAGGGTTGTTACATACTCCTCCCCTTATGAGGGAATTTTGCCACCAAAATTCAAGCGTACCTTAATAGAAAAGATGCGGATACTTTTCCCGCATGTCATCCTCATATTCCCATGTTGATTCCTTAGTATTGTGATGAATCCATTGGACTCTCACCAAGGGCACTACGCAAGATCTCAACTTACCCTCCCCAATTTCTAACTCCATGTGTCTTCTTCCCATATTGGCATAACTCGTTTGGCGGTCTTAGGCTATCCGAATGCGATTTCGAATGAGTTCAATTTTCGAGGAAGTGTCTTTGATCATTTCAGGTCCAAGGAATTTATTATCACCCACTTCCAACCAACACGCGGGCGATCTACATGGCCGGCCGTAAAGAGCTTCATATGGTGCCATTCCAATAGTAAATTGGTATGAGTTATTGTAAGCGAACTCAACCAACGGGAGGTATTATTCCCAAGTACCCTTGAAATCAAGCATGCACATACAGAGCATATCCTCCAACATTTGGTTTACTCTTTCAGTCTGACCATCTGTTTGAGGATGATAAGAAGTTCTTAACTTCAATTCGGTCCCCATGGCCTCTTGGAATCTTCACTAAAAGTGGGAAACAAAAATCTTGTCTCGATCGGAAACTATATTCAAAGGTACCCCATGAAGTCTAATAATCTCCTCGATGAACAACTGGGCATAACGAGTAGAGTCATAGTCAGTGCGCACGGGTAAGAAGTGTGCCGACTTTGTCAAGCGATCGACAATCACCAAAATCGAATCATAACCCCTCTGCGACCTTGGTAAGCCCATAATAAAGTCCATCGATATACTTTCCCATTTCCATACCGAAATCTCCAATGGTTGCAACAAACATGTCGGTCGCTGACGATCAATCTTGACCAGCTGACAAGTAGTGCATTGGGATACAAATTCAGAAACATCCCGTTTCATGTCGGGCCACCAATACTGGTGGCTTATGTCTTGATACATCTTATCCCCGCCAGGATGTACCGTAAATTTTGACCCATGAGATTCCGCCATCACCGCCCGTTTCAAATCCCCATCCTTTGGGCAATAAGTCTTCCATGGAAGCGTAGTCCATCCTCTGAACTAATCGAGTAGGATTCTGCTTCCTCGAACAGTAATCGGTCTATATGATCTTGACAGCCCTTATCCTTTCCTTAGGCTTCTATAACCCTTGCCACAATGGTAGGAGTAACGGCCATCACTGACATGAATGCTCTCACCACTGCATCCTCCTAACTGAGCTCTTTCCACTTGGCCTTCCATACATAAGCTAACTCTCCCTCGGGCATCCTACTCAAGGCATCCGCCACCACGTTCGCCTTTACCGGATGATAATGGATATCAAATTGATAATCTTTCACGAACTCTAACCATCGACGCTGATGCATATTCAAATCTTTCTGTGAAAATAAATATTGCAGCGATTTATGGTCCGTGAAAAGACTAAATTTCTCCCCCTAGGAGATAATGCCTCCAAATATTTAAGGCAAAGACAACTGCAGCGAGTTCTAAGTCATGCACCGGATAGTTTCTTTCATGAGGCTTGAGTTTACAGGAAGCATACACAATAGCCCGTCTCTCTTATTGAAGCACACCTCCTAGTCCTTGAAGAGAGGCATCGGTGAAGACTAGATATTCCAATCCCGGCTTTGGCAAAGTGAGGATTGGAGACGAAGTCAATCTATCTTTGAGCTCATCAAAAGCAACCTGGAAAGAGTTATCCCAAACAAATCTCACCCCTTTTCGGGTCAAATTTTTCAAAGGGCTTGCAATTTTTTAGAAACCCTTGATAAACCGACGGTAATAACCCGCCAAACCCAGAAAAAAATGAATCTCGGTAGGTGTCGTAGGATGGCCCCACTCCCTCACCGCAACCACCTTACTAGGATCCACCGATATACCCTGGGATGACACAATATGGCCCAAAAACTGAACTTCCTTCAACCAAAAGCCACACTTCTCGAATTTTGCATATAATTGGTGATCCCTCAATTGTTGTAGGACCAACCGTAAGTGAGTAGCATGGTCAGATTATGTCTGAGAATAAACTAAGATGTCATCGATGAAGATAATAACAAATTGATCAAGGAATTCCCGGAATACTTTATTCATGAGATACATGAACACGACGGGGGCATTAGTTAGTCTGAAGGGAATAACCAAGAATTCATAAGATCCATATCTGGTCAGAAATGCAGTCTTAGATACATCCTGTTCCCGTATCCTAAATTGATGATACCCCGTCCTCAAATCGATCTTGGATAAGTACGACGCTCCCCTAAGTTGGTCAAGCAGATCATCAATATGAGGAAAAGGGTATTTATTCCGGATGGTGACTTTATTCAACTCTCTATAGTCCACACATAACCGGAGAGAACCATGTCTTTTCTTTACTAACCATACTGGAGCACCCCATGGTGACGTACTGCGCCTAATAAATCCCTGCTCCAACAACTGCTGAATTTGATCCCTCAACTCCCTCATCTCCAAGGGAGCCATAAGGTATGGATCTCTCGCAATCGGTCGAGTCCCTGACGCTAAATCAATCACAAACTCAATCTCCCGGCTCGAAGGTAATCCCGGTATTTCCCGAAAAAAATCTTCAAAATCTCTAACAATCGGAAGAGAATCCAGTGAAACAACTACATCCCTAGATGTATCCTCTCCAATGCAATATAAATAGGTACTTGTACCTCCTTCCAAACTAGGCAAAACTAGCAAGAACATCTCTTGTCCCGGAATGACGAAGACTATACTCTTCCAGTAATAATTTACTATCACGTGATATTTCATTAACCAATCCATACCCAAAATCAGGTCATACCCGACCATGTCAAGGACGAACAAATCGGCCTCAAAGCACAAATTACCAAGATTAATTCCTATGTTTTTACAAATAAAGAAAATCAATGAACCATCACCCAAGGAAGATTCCACGCTCGTGAAAGTAGTCTTGGTAGATTTTATCAATTCGGTGGTCTGAGTAAAACTCCTAGAAATGAAGGTGTGTGTCGCACCCGTGTCAAATAATACCCGACCCGTATGCCCTTAGATGAGAAACTTACCCTCGATTATTGGCGGTGTTGGAGGGGCTGGAGGAAGCATAGCCTCTTGAATTTGATAAACCCGTCCATACTGTAGTTGCCCCTGCTGTGGAGGAACAACCGGATTAGGTGACTGTGGAAAAAACTGAACGTACGGTTGTTGTGGAGCCCTAGGAAGATGTCCTCCAATCAACTGAGGACACGACCTCTTATAATGGCCCAGCTCTCCACACTGAAAACATTTGTTCGCAACATTCTCCTAGTTCCGTCCTTGATTATTTTGAAACTGCCCCGAACCTCGGCCCTGCTGGCCTCTACCACCATTCCCACCTCTACCTTCTTGTTGTTATGGCGGTCCACCTTGACCCGGCCTATTATTGTTACCACCCGCATTAAATCCACCAAAGCGTTGGCGTTTAGGCAAATCCCTTTGCTGGGGTTCCCTCTCTCTCTGCTTACTCCCCGAAGATTGGGATGAGGGAGATGCTCCTCCTCCAATCCCATTCCCTCCGGGTCTTCCCACCTGCCCCATCGTTGTATCCTTCTTGCTATTTTTCACAAACAATTTATGCTCTTGGCAATGAAGTAGTACCTCATTCATCACATCCCCAAAAGTTTGTAAAGCCGGATTTCCCAACAAATGTTATTTTATCTGCCAATGTAAACCTCCCACAAACTTGGAGATTCTCTTCTGTTCTGGAGTCACCTCATTCGGTATAAAACTTTCCAACCGGGTGAACTCCTCTTCATACTCTGCAATAGATCTCTCTCCCTACACTACATATTGAAGCCTCCTTCACATCTCCCTTTGAACTGCGGGAGGGAAGTACTTTCGGTCAAACAAGGCCCAAAAATCAGTGATTGTCATCGTATCCCTCTATTCTAGTGTAGTCATAGACTCCCACCAATTTAATGCCAATCCGACAAGCTTGAAAGTAACAAGGATTTGCTTTTTCTCCTCACTACATTCCACCATTCGAAGATGGAGTTTCATGTCTTTCTTCCACTGATTTTCCCTTATAACATCCGCACCTCCATCGAATTCCGGGGGATGGCCATTTAGAAAAGACTCCCTAACTCTTTCCCACGGAGAAGGTCCCGTAGGAGCTGGGGCATTTGGCGCTCTCTGCCGAGCTTGTGGCATTTGTTGAGTCACCACTGTCATAGTCGCATTAACTGCTTGGGCCACTATGTTCGCCATATCTGCAGCATTAAATGTTCCTTGTGGCGGCGGTGGAGGACCAACCTCCTCTTCCTCAACTCTATTACGTCTCGCTGGGCGACCTCTCTTAGGCGGCATCTGATATGGAGAAACAATAGAGTTAAAATACTATATAAAACAATCTATCTTACAGAAGATCACAAACATAAACAACAAAGCAGTCCTAACATTAGGCTCTATATCAAAGAACGCTACGGTAGAACGTGACAAGTCCACATAGATCCTAAAGACTCTAAAACCTTATGCTCTGATACCATCTGTGACAACTCGGTAATCCGAAATAAGGGGTGGCCAACCTGATACTCCAAAAATACAGGAATCATGGATGGAGTCATTCTCAGCACCGTGACAACATAAAGAGTATACGGGACAACCACCCAATATATCAGAAAATGGGTTGTCAAAAAATTTCATTTTGTAAGTTAAAGAAAGCGTTATCAACAACCCATAACGGAAAAGAAGGTGGAAACCGCAAAATTATATATATACAATAACAATAACAACAATAAAAGGACCGAATGAAATGTCGGTCACCTGAATTTCATACAATGTACGACAAGTTCAATAATTTACATATTACATCCATTATACAATTACTACAGTTTGGGCCACACGCCCGAGTAAAGGACCGATCATAACTAGAAGGCAATAATGAAGGCGTCTACACAAAATATCTCGTGATATCTGAAAAATGTCACGGCTCCTCAAGGACACTGGAATGGGGAAGTCATTATAGGCGACCTTGCGGTGGAGCACCTGTGCAAATATTATATATATGCACAACAAGAAGGAAGAACGGGTTAGGGCCCGATTTTATGTGATCACCAGATAAATGACAATCGTGAACAGTTAATCATGGACGGTAAAGATGATATTCTAGCATGATAACATAATATAATGAACTAAGACAATTAAATGATTATAAAGTGAAATTCAATTATATAAGAGAATAAGAATAATCATAAACCTTTTTTTTTCATTTTTCATCCTTTTCATTTTATCTTCCCATTCCTTATCAGGAATACAAATTTTATCATGTGCTCTTTGTGGCATGTATCTCAATTGTATGCTCTTTGTGGCATGTACTATGCTCTTTATTGCATTTCGTTAAGATCTTTATGGCATTAATATCCCATCGAGTCCAAATCGATGTTAGAATAGTTATAAGTATATATATATATATATATATATATATATAACGATTCTAAGACCGCCCGTCCGGGTATCCCCACTGTGCGTTCCCCTAAATAGCCATCATCTTCCAGGGCCTAACATAAGACAACCTGGGATCCTATCGAAATGTCAGGAAGAGGCCATATCCCTGCGGGGTAGTCAAGACCACACCTGGAATCTCCTACACATCGCATAAAATATAAAACAAGCGCTCATATGGCCTAGGACTATATCCACCCTGCATTCATTAGCCAGAGGGCTTCACCTTACGCACGAACTTCCCTTAATATGGTATTTAGAGAGGTGTGTTTAAACCATTTCACTAATTTCCATTGCATGATTTAGTAAATTATTATTTACTTTATCCATTTACATTTTATCAAATGCATTTAGGTTATCCGAAACAATACGTACTTCACATCATCATAATAACCTCGAGGAATATTTAAACTCCCAAGTTATTTCTCCCAAACGTCCTTTTTGTACTTTATAATAGAGCATCATACCTCAAGTTAACTTTTAGAGTCTCCAAATACAACTTAGTAATCTCCTAGACTCCTACAAGTTTATAAAAGGAAGTAATGCCTGAACATCACTTCACACCCCCTCGAAATAATTCCCCAAAACCCAATTCTAGCCTAGGGTAACAAACTAAATCACCTAGACCTCTAGTAATCTAAATTTACTTAATATAAGAAGGTTCCTATGTCCTAAGACTAGAGAAAAGGGGTTAAAAAATGAAAAAGAAGACAAATTAAAAATGCAGGATTTTTGAATCGATTCGGCTTAGCCGAATCGATTCGGCCAGAAAATATGGGATTCTGCATAAATGAGGAATCTATTCGGACGAGCCGAATGGATTTAGCCAACCCAGGCTTGGAAACTGTCTCGAAGCGAATCGATTCGGCCAGGTCGAATCGATTCGGTTCTGCAGAAATGCCAAGTTTTGACTATGGAGTCTTGGACTCCAAATTTACTCCCAACTCAATTCCATTCAAACTAACCTCATTTATTGTCACCAACACATCATAAATACTACTAACTACTACTATAACCATCAATAATCATCCAAATCATTCTTTAATGGTTCAAAACCCATAATTACACAAAAACCCTAAACTAATTAAACCATAATCAATACACCATTATCACAACTAATCATTTATGTTAAAACACATAACGCAAGTAGAAAACTTGCCTCAATCTAGCAAATGAGGATTTTCCTTGTGTAGTATCAAGAATCCTTCCTCAATCTTCAATCTCTTCTCCTTTCTCTACTCTCTCTCTTCCTCTCTCTAGTTCTCTCTAGGTTTAGGAATAATTAGGGGAAAATGGAAGACTTAATTAAGACATAAATCATGCCTTTAGTTCACAATTTATAACTTAAGTGGTAAATACCATATTAAATGGTTCGCAAATACACATATATGTTAAAACCAGTCAAAAGTGCCCAAAACCTCAAAATACAATATGGCACATAATTTGACTATCTCGCACGTTCCGGACTCAACTGTGGCTTCCAAATTATCATTTGGATATTTTATATTTCATTTTAAGTTTCGGTTCCATTTTAAATCTTATGATACTATAAAACTCAACACAATGATATTTGCATACTCATACAGTAAATATACAACAAGTCAGTAAATATTAACTCTTTTTCATTCAATTAATGCCTACTCCAAAACATAACATTTTATATTTAATTACCTCACATAGTAAGTAAATATAAAATAGGCTCTCATAAGCGAGGGTTATTACAGGAACATGGGTTTCGAAAATAAACCACGATGTCTACATTAGTGTTTTGTGAATGTGATTTAATTAATTCCTCTCATGAGTTACTATGTCCCCCAACTGATGGAATTAATTAGTACATCCCATATTCGTAAAACTCTTAAGTGATCATTCCTAGAAGTGGAATGTGAGTGAATTTGATCCTACCCCCAATGGAGAATCTCTTCACAAATAATTTCTAATTTAAGGACTGAACCAATGGTATACACTCAAATATAATTGACGTAATCCTGACCAATGGAGTCATTGTCATTAATCGTGGGACCAAAAGACACCAACTATTCAATTACATTGGACAACATTTCGCGAATTGTTTGGAGTAAATAATTGAAAGACAACATTTTATCTACTTCAAGATGGGGTAATTTAAGATCCCAATGAAAAATCTCACTCCATAAGGGAACTAGGATGTTCAAAATGGTTTTATTTTTTAATGGCAGTGAGGGATGCCACTTTAAAATTAAATGGAAATTAATTATCACAACTATAATTTGAAATTAATTCCGTTTTTAAAATTTATGATTCTCATATTTCAAAAGGGCACTTTATTTAACCAACTTGCTTGAATCTTAAAGCACAAAAAACTTATTGCATGGACTATAGTAAATGGAAAAGAAGCCTAGATATTGTCTTTGTGCTGAGGATTATAAGTTTGTCTTGATTGAAACTTGCTCTGTGATAAGCACCCAAAACTGTACAATTTATACCCCAAATAGACGTACTTTAGTTGCTATTTCTCGACAATATGGGTCTTATGCGCTTAGTTGTTTAATATGCAGGCTGAATGTACGTTGCGGTATTCAAACGCCTATTTCAAGGCAATTGTGCATTTTATGGAGCTAAATACCCTTATCTTGTACCCCAATTACCTCTCCCGTACCCTAACCCGAGCCTAAATCTAGCCAAACTTACCCTAAGCCCGTGTGTGTTTTATTTGTGTCATTTTATTATTTTTTAGATTTTTAGTTTGAGTCTTTTCTATTTTTAGGATTTATTTTAGAATTTTTATATTTTATTTTCTATTTTTCCATTTTATTTTTATTAATATAATTTTATTTTATTCTATTTTGATTTTGATTATTTTTAGTTTTATTTTATTTTATTAGGATTAGTTTATTTTTATTTTATTTTGATTTTTATTGATTTTTAGTTTTATTTTATTCTATTTTATTAGGATTAATTTTAGGAGTTTAGTTTAGTTTATTAAATTTTATATTTTAGGATTTTTGTTTTATTTTTATTTTTATTATTTATTTTATTTTTAGAATATAATTTTTTTTTAGGTTTCTAGTTTATTTTTTTTATTTTAGTTAGTGTTATTTTAAGGTCCAAATTAAACACACACATCCCATTATCACACACTTATCCTAATACCCATTAAACACCCTCACCACACTCTAACCCCCCTCTCTCCTTCTTCAACCTCTCACCTCCTCTCTCCAAAACAGAAAAAAACCCACCTCAAGCCTCAATCCCCGATCCCAATAAAATACCACCACCTGTTGGTGGTGGCTTGAAACCAAAAACGCCAACCGCCCCTCTCCCTCCGGTGACAACCCGACAGCCCCCGTCCGGACCTCTAACACTAACCCCCCCCCCCCCCGACGCCGGCAGCCCCTGAAACCCTTTACCCGCCAGCGACTGCGACCCAAGCGGGTCTGTTTCGCGACCAACCTCTACCCTGCCGCCGACACCGCCCTCGCCCCAGCCCCTCGCCGGCACATCTCCAATCCCGGCGACCCTCTCCCTCTACTCCGGCGATACCACCGTCGCCCAGCAGTACCCCATCACCACTGCCCAGGTCCAAGCTCCCTTAAACCGCCAATCCATATCCAGTCAAGTCGCCACCTGCAAACCCAAACCAACTCTTTGACCCAAATACCCATTTTAACCATGAAACTAAAGCCAAATGCCAAAAACGTGACCTGCCATAAACCAAATGCAAACCAACAAATCTCCACATGTGCTTTTAACTTCTTTTAACCCAAAATTCCAAAAATGACCCCAACTAGCCACTTATCCCTTATTTCCTATATTGCCCCTCTAAACCAAATCAGATTTTATCCTCACCACCCTCACCCCCATGACCTCACTCAAAACACATGCACCCCTTGCCAATTCCCATTTTTACCCCTTAGCTCCAATTGCATATAAAATGAAGAAGAAGACCCATTTGTAAGAATTCTAGATTAGAGAGCTTTGTAGAGAGAATTCTAGATTAGAGAGCTTTGTAGAGAGAAAATTAGAGAGAGAGAATTGTAGAGAAAATTTCCCTTGTAAATAGTTTTTCATTTTTTTATTTTTAGATTATTGTGAGTGTAAATATTGTAAGAGAGTTAATTGAGTGAATATTTTAATTTCAAATCATTTGGATGCTCAATTAAGTGGTGTATGCTTCAATTTGGAAGATTAGAGTTCAACTTTCTCAAGGAGACTTGGTTTGCTTGTGGCTTCTCTTTTATTTTAGTAGCCTTGATTATTAATTTGTCATGTTTCATATCATGTTAGGCTAACACCCCTTTCAAGGGGTGGGGAAACCCATTATTTTGATGTTAATGTTAATTTAATTAGTTTAGTTAAATTAAAATTCCCTTTGATGATTATTTTTGCAATCTTACTTTTAATTTACGCCTCGAGAGAGGGTAAATGATTTTCGAGAGAAAATCGAGATTCTAGTCTTAATTTCCATCTAAGAATCGAACTAGAGATAGGTTTTTCTAAAATGTGAAATTATTTCTTTGAATTTCAACTCTAATCATAGTTTCATGATCTAAACTAATTTAGTAAATCGATCCTAGCTGGTGATTTGTTAGATGACGTTTAGATCTACATTTTGTGAGTTGTAGGATTGTAAATTTAATCCTCTAAAAGATTATTATTAAAATTAAATTTGCAACGAGAGTTGATTTGTAATTTCAATATTAATTTGGGACGTTTAATTTGAATAAATTAATTAAATAGATTAACTAGAAATTATGGTATAACCCCACTCCTTGATTGTTCTCACAATTATTTTCCTCACTTTATCTTTTATTTTAGTGTTAGACTTTATTTTCATTTTAGTTACTTTCTAGTTAGTTATTATCATTTTACATTTAGTTTATTTTAGTTTAGACCTCACCTCACCCTTTTGTTTTAATATTGAAAACGTTAAAAAAAAATAGAAAAGTGAAAAAGCACAAAAAGAAAATAAAAGGTGAATTACAATTGAATTTGTTCCATGTGCTTTACTCCCTAGAAAGTGGATTGATACCCTTACTTACCGCTACACTTGAGTTTATTATATTTGTAGGTATGTGAGGTTTTGACTAACTTGGCTTTCAACAACAACGACAAACACACGCAAAAGCAAAGTTATCAAATGGCGTCGTTGCCATTCTTGGGATTGTAAAGCTCGGAGCCGATTTCCTTTTGTACTTCATTTATTTTTTTGCACTTTGTTATTTTTAGTACCATTTTTGCATTTTATTAGAAGGCTTGTATTTAGGAATTTTATTATCTTGGCTTGTATTGCGGTGCATAGAGACACCATTTATTTTCCATTTTAATTTGTAATAATTAAAGACAAGCGTGATAGGGAAACCGGACAAGGTAGAGAGAGGGCGTCCATAGGCGGGGATTTAGAAGCCTCTCTACCTTGGGTCGGTAGGACTCCCGGGGACGACTGAGATAGGCGTGATCTCCCCCCGGTCGACCCAAAATTTTCGGCACCCCACGGCGTAAAAACCGTGGGAGGTACATTTCTCAAACACTCGCGCCTCTCCTGTTAGCGAGTCAATTCTTTTGTGTGCTCTTGTGTGCTCTTATTTGATTTTATTCTCGCATTTATTTTCAAATGGTGTGATGACTTAATTGACTAAGACCTACACCCGGTCACTCACGAGAAGGGATTTCATCACCCGACTCACTCGCTTACTATTTGTGTGCTACCCTAGCCATCACTAAATTTAAAATCAATCAACTAGGTGGCCCAATAGGAGAAATTTTTGCAAAGGCGATCACTCAAAGAAATTTCCGTGAATTTTTATCGTCCGCGGACTTAATTAAAATATGACTACCCTCTCACTAAAATTCAAAGATAAAAATTGGCTATGTGCTAGTTAGGAATTTTTCTTGACTTGTGTGTGTGTCCAATTCCATTTTTCGGTAGTCGGTTTTAGTTAGTCCGTCCAATTCAAAGAGTCCATATTTTTTTTCCCACCTTTTCTTTCAAAAAAAAAAAATAATAAATAAATCCAAAAATCCAAAAATATTTTTCTTCCTTTATTTTTCAAAAAAATTCCAAAAATATTTTTCTTCCTTTATTTTTTATAAAAAATCTCAAAAATATTTTCTTTCCTTTTGAAAAAATTTCAAAAAATCAAAAAAATATTTCTCACCTCATGGCCGAAGAACGTCCTTTACGGGACTACTTTGGTCATTTTCCATTGACACGTGACACGTGTGAGAGTGGTCTCGAGCGATCTCTTTATGATATTCTTCATGATTTCACCTCTCTCACGAGTACCGTTGGTACTCTTGACCCATCTATGCACTCACCTCCTATTCCATCCCCCTCGGTGTCAAGTGTCACCGTGCCTCCTCCTTTGTTGTGCACCCACTATTCTAATGCCGATCACATGTCCCATGTGTGTCCATACTTGTCATATCCATACAAACCCACCATGGAACATGTGTATCCATATGACACTGTCCCGGAACCCACCTCGGCCTATTCTCCCTATATACCCAATCCCGAGTTGTGTGAGTACCCCAGTTATTCGTGGAGGCCTGATCACCCTTCCACGCAATACGTATCCCAACCCGATGTTGTGGATCCTCACACGTTCCAACAGTCGTCATGGCAACCTTGTGCACCCAGTCACGATCAGTTTTCTCACGACGCACCCCATGCGCATCAACCTTTTGTCCATCACGAAAGCGGTCCTTTCGTGTATGATGTACTTGGCCCCACCGCACACACTTCATTTGAGTATTCTCCATATAATCCTGATTATAGCGCGCTGTGTCCACCTCAACCACCACCACCACCCGTCACTCCACCAACACAATCATCCACATACACTCTCGAAACCCTCTTGCAAAAGTTCATACTTGAGCAAGAGCAAGCAATTGAAACTCAAGCTCTCCAAAGGCTTGAACAAAGGTTAAATGAATTGGTGTGTGCGCGAGAGTCGGATATTCCCATGACCCCACCCATCGTTGCCACCGAGTGTGACGATGATGTGTCCCCTTGTGACACAGAATTTGAGTGTGACCAACCCTACCACTCCGAGAATCTTGAAGTTGAGACCATTCCATGGTCCGGGTCCCAAGTCGACAATTGTGTTGACATACCTTTCATTAGTGAGCCTGATTCAACCCCACCCTGTCCTTATGAACCCATCATTGCGGTTCCCATTCACCTTTCCACTCCCGTAACATCCAAAAAAATGCCTGAGTCTATACCTATTGACCTTCACCCTTGTGTTCCCAAGGAACCAATTTATCCTAGGTTAGCTCCGGCTACGAGTGCTCACCATTTTCCCGAGATAGAATCCGTGATAGTTCCTAACTATTCGGATATGGATGATGTCCCACCATGCATGGCTCCCATTGAGTCTGATATTTCTAGTGAGTCCTCTATCTCTGATCTTGGTGCCTCGTTTTACCCACCCACCCCATTTACCGATGCTACTCTTGTGGAGAAGTTGACAACTCCATATTTAGAAACCACACTCCCTTGTGAGTATTCCATTACTCCTCCCAATGAGTTTGTGTCTCCCACGCTTGAGTTGGATCATCTTCCTCCACCATTTATCCCACCCGATACACCATTTGTCCCACCCGACCCACCCATTATATCTTCTACCCCACCACCTGGTTTGGATCTTGATTTTGCACATTTCACGTTTCCATATACAGTTTTAGATCCTCACCTCAAACCATCCCCCACCCACGAGAGTCTTTATGCTGATACTCTCCACTTCCGTGACACCGAGTTTGTTCCTCCATGCACACCACTTCCTTGTGGTGTTGATTTTTCTCAACAACTCCCTAGCGTGTCACGGCGCAACCATTATCATCGCCCATTCATAGAACGGTCGTGTGATTTTTATGAGCCCCACCCCATTCCACTTACCAAACCCTTTTGCCCTCCCATACAACTTGAGCACCATTCTTATAGGGCCCTCGTTGCCCTCACATTTACGCTCAACAAGGCCCGTGATCGATACCTATTCACCCTCACCTTTACCCTTTTTCCCACCCGCCCTTGGTCCACCGATGCTTTGCATCGTGTGATGCACTTTGCCATACAGGTGCATTGACCATTTTAGCCTCTATCCAGCAAGACTGACGCTTCAGTCTTGTTTGGGGGTGATTCTCATCACTCCAATTTTTCTGCCACCCCGCACATTCATTGTTCTTATCCTTAGGGTGAGAATGGTTCGGTCTGGCTGAAGACATTAAACTTAGCGCTACCGGGAGGCAGCCCGTTGTTCTTGTACTAGTCTCATCCTGTTTGGGGGTGGTGTTTCACATCACCCTATGCTTTATCATGCTTATAGACTTGTACATCTTTTATTCAGGTTTATTCTTGGATTCACATGTCCACTTCATTGGTGGTTCATTCTGGTAACTCTTTCCTACCTTATGCTCTCAATTTTAAAAATCATTTACCTAACATCGAGGACGATGTTCCTTTTTGTTTGGGGGTGGGGGATTTTATCAAAATCGTACCTCTTTTGGAAAATTTTGATTTTTTAAACCTGATTTTTAAAATTTCGTGCAGTTTCTTTCATCTCACTCATTGATGTGAATTTTCAATCATCCATCTTTTAAAGTCTAGGAATCAAGCTAGAGAATATTTTTTCTAAATAGCTTATGTAATACGTAACAAGACATTTTGCACTATGAATTCCTAGACTCAACAAAAATGTGTGCACTTATCATATCACTATGGTTTAGAGTTGAAGAGTACTACAATTCTAAAGAGAACCTTAAGGATCACTAGTGGAGACTTTAGCTTGTGAGATTTGTGCCTTTCACCCTTTCAGAGTGTCTTACGCAATCTCCGAGTCACAAGTTGATTCAACTTTCTTTGGGTCCGCACTTAATTGTTGTATGATCTCATTTTCTTTCATAAAATTTTGGTTGATCACTGAGAATGACATTTTTTTCGAGTTGTAAGAAACGCGTGTCTTGAAATTTGTCCCGGATACTAGATTTTCATCCATACACCTACCACTTTCCCCCCATATCACATTTACCATTCACTCACCCAATACATTACCATATTCTACCCTTTTTCCATATTCCCCACATCATACATTCCCCACTCCACTCATATATCATCCTTCATTTTTGAGAAAAAGAGTGTAAATTTCAAATGTAAATGTCTTCATTATTAGATTGAAGTGAAAAAAAAAAGAATAAAGAAATAGAAAAATAGCAAAAATAGAAAAAAACAGAAAAAGGAGAAAAGAAAAAGAAAAAGAAAAAAAAAGAAGAGAGAAAAGAAAAGAAAGAGAGTTGTAGTTAATTTTTATGTGATAAAGACATTTGTGCCTAAAGTGTATACACTCTTCTATTGCATATCTTATCCATATTTCATCCATTATCCATCCATATTCATCCATACATCACCATCCTACCTACATACCACATCCAAATACCACACCTCATACCATCCATCCCACTTTCATTTCCCCTCACCCATAATCATACATGTTCCCCTAGGTGTTCGGGCAAATGAAAGTCGACGTGGTGAATAACTCGACGTTCTCACTATAGTGATTAGCATTCTTTCATGAGATCAAATTTCTTTCTAATTGTTCGTTCTTTCTTATACGTGTGTGAGACGTTTGAACTTGCTTACATTTACTCACCTCCTCACACACAAGAGCGATACACTTACCCTAATCTCGAGAGTTCATTTGAGAGAGATATATCCGTGAGATTTGAAGTTGAAGCGTTGATTCCGACAAGGCAATCTAGGAATTACTCTTGTGATACTCGACCCGTTTTGACTGATTCACACTACACACGTTGAGTTCTAGGAAGGATGTGCCTTGAGTATTTACTTAGTTAAACTTTTTACACATTCTAGCTTGTATTTCTCAAAATATTTCTCATGTGATGGATTATGCGATTATTCTACATCTAATAAGAGATTGACTGCCTTTCAATAAATTTTTGCAAAATAAGAATTTTGTGGGTATATTCCCTGCAAACCCTCATGAGACACAACTCGTCCTGTAGGGCAACCTATAGGTTTAAAAGCTTGTTGCACATGCTAAGTGCAATCGCAAGTGCCCGCGAAAGTGGTACACTTTTGGTTACTTATCTTTCTCTTTCTCTCTATCTTATTGCTCGAGGACTAGCAACGCTCTGTTTGGGGGTGGTGTGATAAGCACCCAAAACTGTACAATTTATACCCCAAATAGACGTACTTTAGTTGCTATTTCTCGACAATATGGGTCTTATGCGCTTAATTGTTTAATATGCAGGCTGAATGTACGTTGCGGTATTCAAACGCCTATTTCAAGGCAATTGTGCATTTTATGGAGCTAAATACCCTTATCTTGTACCCCAATTACCTCTCCCGTACCCTAACCCGAGCCTAAACCTAGCCAAACTTACCCTAAGCCCGTGTGTGTTTTATTTGTGTCATTTTATTATTTTTTAGATTTTTAGTTTGAGTCTTTTCTATTTTTAGGATTTATTTTAGAATTTTTAGATTTTATTTTCTATTTTTCCATTTAGTTTTATTAATATAATTTTATTCTATTTTGATTTTGATTATTTTTAGTTTTATTTTATTTTATTAGGATTAGTTTTATTTTTATTTTTATTGATTTTTAGTTTTATTTTATTCTATTTTATTAGGATTAATTTTAGGAGTTTAGTTTAGTTTATTAGATTTTATATTTTAGGATTTTTGTTTTATTTTTATTTTGATTCTTTATTTTATTTTTAGAATATAATTTTATTTTTAGGTTTCTAGTTTATTTTTTTTTATTTTAGTTAGTGTTATTTTAAGGTCCAAATTAAACACACACATCACCATTATCACACACTTATCCTAATACCCATTAAACACCCTCACCACATTCTAACCCCCCTCTCTCCTTCTTCAACCTCTCACCTCCTCTCTCCAAAACAGAAAAAAAAACCCACCTCAAGCCTCAATCCCCGATCCCAATAAAATACCACCACCTGTTGGTGGTGGCTTGAAACCAAAAACGCCAACCGCCCCTCTCCCTCCGGTGACAACCCGACAGCCCCCGTCCGAACCTCTAACACTAACCCCCCCCCCCCCCCCCCCCGACGCCGGCAGCCCCTGAAACCCCTTACCCGCCAGCGACTACGACCCAAGCGGGTCTGTTTCGCGACCAACCTCTACCCTGCCGCCGACACCTCCCTCGCCCCAGCCCCTCGCCGGCACATCTCCAATCCCGGCGACCCTCTCCCTCTACTCCGGCGATACCACCGTCGCCCAGCAGTACCCCATCACCACTGCCCAGGTCCAAGCTCCCTTAAACTGCCAATCCATATCCAGTCAAGTCACCACCTGCAAACCCAAACCAACTCTCTGACCCAAATACCCATTTTAACCATGAAACTAAATCCAAATGCCAAAAACGTGACCTGCCATAAACCAAATGCAAACCAACAAATCTCCACATGTGCTTTTAACTTCTTTTAACCCAAAATTCCAAAAATGACCCCAACTAGCCACTTATCCCTTATTTCCTATATTGCCCCTCTAAACCAAATCAGATTTTATCCTCACCACCCTCACCCTCATGACCTCACTCAAAACCCATGCACCCCTTGCCAATTCCCATTTTTAACCCTTAGCTCCAATTGCATATAAAATGAAGAAGAAGACCCATTTGTAAGAATTTTAGATTAGAGAGCTTTGTAGAGAGAATTCTAGATTAGAGAGCTTTGTAGAGAGAAAATTAGAGAGAGAGAATTGTAGAGAAAATTTCCCTTGTAAATAGTTTTTCATTTTTTTATTTTTAGATTATTGTGAGTGTAAATATTGTAAGAGAGTTAATTGAGTGAATATTTTAATTTCAAATCATTTGGATGCTCAATTAAGTGGTGTATGCTTCAATTTGGAAGATTAGAGTTCAACTTTCTCAAGGAGACTTGGTTTGCTTGTGGCTTCTCTTTTATTTTAGTAGCCTTGATTATTAATTTGTCATGTTTCATATCATGTTAGGCTAACACCCCTTTCAAGGGGTGGGGAAACCCATTATTTTGATGTTAATGTTAATTTAATTAGTTTAGTTAAATTAAAATTCCCTTTGATGATTATTTTTGCAATCTTACTTTTAATTTACGCCTCGAGAGAGGGTAAATGATTTTCGAGAGAAAATCGAGATTCTAGTCTTAATTTCCATCTTAGAATCGAACTAGAGATAGGTTTTTCTAAAATGTGAAATTATTTCTTTGAATTTCAACTCTAATCATAGTTTCATGATCTAAACTAATTTAGTAAATCGATCCTAGCGGGTGATTTGTTAGATGACGTTTAGATCTACATTTTGTGAGTTGTAGGATTGTAAATTTAATCCTCTAAAAGATTATTATTAAAATTACATTTGCAACGAGAGTTGATTTGTAATTTCAATATTAATTTGGGACGTTTAATTTGAATAAATTAGTTAAATTGATTAACTAGAAATTATGGTATAACCCCACTCCTTGATTGTTCTCACAATTATTTTCCTCACTTTATCTTTTATTTTAGTGTTAGACTTTATTTTAATTTTAGTTACTTTCTAGTTAGTTATTATCATTTTACATTTAGTTTATTTTAGTTTAGACCTCACCTCACCCTTTTGTTTTAATATTGAAAAAGCTAAAAAAAATAGAAAAGTGAAAAAGCACAAAAAGAAAATAAAAGGTGAATTACAATTGAATTTGTTCCATGTGCTTTACTCCCTAGAAAGTGGATTGATACCCTTACTTACCGCTACACTTGAGTTTATTATATTTGTAGGTATGTTAGGTTTTGACTAACTTGGCTTTCAACAACGACAAACACACGCAAAAGCAAAGTTATCACTCTGCCAGGACTGAGGAAGGGGTACCCGAAAGGGATGTACATTACTATCAAAGGTGGAAAAGGGTGATCGGAACCTTGTTGTGACATATTGGCTTCTCTGACTACTGTGTTGAAATACTAGCATAAATACATATCAATAGCTTACGAAATGATTCTTAAGCTTAGGGATATCTTTTATAACCAAAATCGTTCAACGAAGATGGATGTTATTGTAAGGTTGGTTCATAACAAGATTCCAGAGTATACTCCCATATGTGAGCACGTTCTTAAGATAATGTCCATCTTGGGAGAACGAGAGGTGATTGAATCTGAAATTAATGGTGAAACTTAATTCAATTTTGTGCTCCAATCACTACCGGAGTCCTTTAAACATTCTTGCCTAACCTATTCTATGAATAAGTTTGATTACTTTATGCTGAAAATGCTTAAAAACTCCATGCTTCTGAGAATATTACCAAGCATAAGGGTGTGGTTCGGGTTGCTAAGAAAGTCCCATCTTCTTCTATTTCACAAGGTTAGAAGAATAATGGAAAATCTTAGGCACAACCCATGGTTTTTAAGACTAACTTTAACCCTTAGGAAGTTTCTAAGAAGACAAAAGGCAATTGCTATATATACAAATGGTTATGAAAATTGAAGAAGCAATGGTTAGTCTTCTTAGCAAGTAAGAATGAAAACAGTAATTCTCCTTAGTCATTGAGACAGGTTTTGTGGTGAAGCATACCGATATCTGGTATGTAGATTCGGGATCCACTTATCATGTTTGCAATTCTTTGTATGGGTTCCAGGTAACTAGGGATATCTGTAATGGAGAAATGTTTCAATTCATGGGTGATTAAAACAAGGCAAAAACAGGAAATTTACTTTTAAATTTGGGTGAAGACAACAAGTTAATAGTAGATTATTTCTATGTTTCTTGCATTAAAAGAAATTTTATTTCTATTTATAAACTGGTTTTTAATGGATATTTAATTTATGTTAATGATGGTGGGAAAAAGGAAGAAGTTAACACTAAACAAAAAATAATAAAATAAGAGTCGGGATCGCGTCCCCGCCATGGGTTAAACAACTAATAATTAGAATTTTGGTTCGAAAATATTTAACTGAGCATTTATAGTTAATCATAAACATCATGCAAGAAGAAATGAGAACAACATAAAGATTGAATAACTTAAATAAGAACAACATAAAGAAAAAATAACCTTTTAGGTTGAACCAAACATATGCTTGGCACTTAGGGTTGGGTCATATTAATTTGAAAAAAAAATCAAAAATTTTCTTAAATGGTCAATTTAGTTCACTGGATGTAAAGACCCTTCTAATTTGTCAATCCTGCTTACAGGGTAAAATGACCAAGAGGACGTCTATGCCCAAGAGCTATAGAGTCAAATATGTGTTAGAGTTTTTTCCATTCTGATTTGTGTGTCCCGATGACTATCCGGATAAGAGGTGGTTATCAGTACTTCATCACTTTGATTGATGACTACTAGAGGTTTAGGTAATTTTACTTTATGCATAACAACTCTAATGACTTTGATAAGTACAAATTTTATAAGGCCGAGGTGAAGAATAGGCATGGTAAACTAATCTACACGCTATGATATGATCATGGAGGAGAATACCTATTGGGATAGTAAAGGAATCACTTAATAGAAATCGAGATTGCATCCTAATTGTCTACACTAAGCATTTCATGGCAAAATGGTGTAGTGACGGGAGGAACATAACTCTTTTGGACATATTTTGATCCTTGATGAGTTATTTATGTCTACTAGATTTTTTTTTTTTTTTTTGGGGGGGGGGGGGGGGGGGGGTTGCACTAGAGGCGTTTACATATTTTTCTGAACTTAATGAATCCTATAAAATTATGGACTGTGTGAAATCCTAGTCTTAGACATGACCACATTTTGGGTTGCCCAATAGATGTACTGAGGAAGGTGGCGTGGAAGTTTGAATCAACAACCGATGTATCTTTGTGGGTTACCCAAAATTAACCAAGGGTGATAAATTTTATGAACCTATGGAGTAGAAAGTATTTGTTAAACAAAATTATGAGTACTTAGATAGAGTCTATATGATCTATAATAAGCCCAAGAGTAAGATTATATTGTAACAGCTAAAAGGGAAAGTCCAAGTTATTTTTTTTGGACAACCCGTATAGGACTACGTAACACCCCGCTCAATTAAATACCGGGTGATCAGTCCTATACACAATTAAATCAGAGTACACAGTCGGTTCATTCTTAACATCACTGTCGAAAAATATTTTCTTTTTTTTAATCACCTAATTCTCAATTAAGGTGGTGTTAAAATCATTCAAATTTTAATTTAATACAATCACATTTTACTATTACAAACAATTTCATGTAATTTATTCCACAATAATGCATAACAAATAAGTAACATCACAACTAAATTAAATGTAACTGGAATAAACTCCCCAGTTTAAATATCTTAATACAACAATCCAAATAAATTGAATGTATCAAAACTGACATAAGTAATACCACTGTCTGAGATAGAATCAAAATAACTGGAATCCTCGGCCGACATGCCCTACATGAACTATACGTATGAATCAAGAGAATGAAAGCGTCTAAACAAAGTTTACAACTCCATAGCATCCATAGTACGTCAAGTATCCAATCCTTTATGCATGATGTTCCTATGACTGGATACCTAATATAAAATATACAAAGGAAGCGAGAATATGGAAGAATATGGGTCAGAGCTCGATGGTCAAATATTTTTAAAAATAGCAAGTGATTAATGAGTGAAATTAAGCAATTGTTATGTACATGTTAGATTCTCGAAGTCTCTCTTGAGATTCTCACCTCTCATCTAGTGTGTACGCCTAACGTACCTTTAAACCATACTAGTTACTATTCCCATGCTAACTAGTTCTTTTTAGTCTAACATCTAAACATAGCCCAATATCATTCCCACGCATTTATCTCGCAATATAAGTAATGCATATATATCTAATTTCTCTTTAACATGGATAAGCACTTTTTCAATTTAATATAATTAAGTGTTCACCAACTTAATTAATTTCAGATTTCATTATCATTCATGTCTACTTAATTCACACAGTAGATAATATGACAAGTGCATATATACATTTACTCTATTATCTATATACAATACAGAACCCCGAGACTTAGTTGGGTGCATGCATACTCTACTATCATGTCCGGGTACATCTCATCACTATACAAATGACTGTTGATTCGGTATATCCCTCGAACAATAAATAACAAACACAAATATTGGAGGCGAACATAGTCCTAAGCCTTTGCGCTACGCACATACCTACGCACCCAAATGACCATTCAATACAATTATTTTCACACATGGCAATCCAACCGATGTCCTTTATTCTCACATAAGTCAAAAATCCCCCTTAAGGATCATCGGGATATGACTCCCCTCAATGCAAAAACCTCCCGTCGGTTGCAAGTAGGCTAGGTATGCCATACACAAAAATCATCATATAGGTATACGCTCAACCTATATATATATATATATATATATATATATATATATATATATAAATAGAGAGAGAGAGAGAGAGAGAGAGAGAGAGAGAGAGAGGCTCATGTGCACACTAAGTTTTCACAGTGCTGGCGCACACCAATTTTTTGAAAGCATTAGAAAAAATATTTTTTAGTTTATTTTTTATGTGATATTTAAACATTTCAACGGACCCATGTAAAAAAATCAACTCAAAAAAACTTCTTTTACTATTTTTAAAAAATAGGTAAAACTTTCGCAGCTTTTAAAGTACTTAAAAGTAGCAAAAGTTTGACCGATCTTTTAAAAATAGTAAAAAAACATTTTTTTCACTTATCTTTTTTACATTAGTCCGTTGAAATGTTTAAATATCACACCAAAAAAATCAACTCAAAAATATTTTTTTACTATATTAAAAAAATAATGTGCAAACTTAGTATGCATATGAGCCACACACACACTCTCTCTCTCTCTCTGTCTCTCTGTCTCTCTCTCTCTCTCTCTCTCTCTCTCTCTATATATATATATATATATATACATATATATATATATCAACAATAGGGCATACGCACATCCCATATTCTAAGTCTCATACGTAGTATACTTATATCTCGAATATCCTACGTATCATGGTATTTTAAATCTCAATTATATTATAAGTATTCACTCTACCTATTTGTATATATCAACAAATGGGTATACTCTCATCTCATATACAAATCCCACATGTAGTATATTTCAAGTTTATCCCATAAACTAAAAATTCACATTTTATTCACATTTCCCATTACTCCTAACATCTCTTGTTAAGCGAAAGGATTTAATTAACTATTCCAGTAGCTACCTTCAACCCATACCAATTGGTCCAAAACCCAGACTCATTGTAACAAGCCCGGTTTATATTTTAATTCCCAATAATCCTTTTTCTCGATAAAGTTACATTCTGCCCAGAAAACGAAAATTACAATTTGAGGCTGTTGTACTCCTATTTTGAAAAAACATAAAATTACAAAGTTGTGCAGAACGTGATTTTATACAGGAATGCGGGTGTACACTGCCAATTTCCGCATAAAGCTTTCCTAAAATTATCATTTAATGTTCGTCCTTTTTCTACATATTTCTTCCTACGGGTTGTAACATAATTCATTCTCAAAACCCCTACCAAATGATCCCAAACTCCTTATAATTCATCCCAAATGATATACCCAAGTATGTACATTATTTACAACACCAACTCATATCAAAATCATAAGGGAATTTCGATTAATCATGCTAATCCCATTTTAATTCAAAAAATCTTCATTTTATCAGTCTTACTCAAGAACACGTATAAAACCTAAATTTTTTCATCAAATAAACCCATGTTTCGTGATGTTAATTCTAATGTCAACAAGGGATTAATCCTACATGGTTTTCATTTCAAGGACTAAATGAAAATCATCAAAATTCATCTTTGATTTATAAAACTTAAAAAAAATCTTTTTATATCTGCTATGGACAACATACATGCTATAGATTGCAAGAGTTAAAACACTTGCCTTTGATTTCATATGTTTGAACCGTTGGTGAAGATGATGCTATGGTGTTCCTCTCTTTTTTGGTCACTCTTCGGTGGCGGCGGTGGTGGTGCAAGGGGCCTTTGTCCTTTGGTTTTCCTAAAAATACCCTTCCTCTCCTAGAAAAAATCTTTCCATCTCCTCAATCGATTTCTCTTAGAGTTTTGGTGAATAAACCTTTGGCTAACATATCTATCAACATATATAAAAATACCCAAATTTCATAATTACTATTCATCTACCAAGTAAAATGACCTAAATACCTCTTTGGGGTGTCTATTCGGTTCCAAATTGACCCGAGACCCAAATCAAAATCTCGAGTAGACATTTCTTACTATTTTAATTCCTTCGAACACTTTGGCGCACTCAAAATGACCATTCGAATGACATAAAAATAATTTACTTTTCATTCCATTCAATTATAGTCCCGATAAGACTCACTTGCACGTCCCAACTTAATTACTGTGATTATCGTATTTATAAATCACGATAATTTTTATAAAGTCATAATGATATATTAATTTTAATCACTAAGTAATATTTATTATCAATCACATATTACTTTATTCTAGTAATATTCAATCCGTATTAATTCCAATTATTTTCACATAAATAATTTCAATTAATCCCCATTGATTCAACCCGTTTACTTTTAATTTGTCTCATTTTAAAAGTCATTAAAAATACGGGGTATTAAAACTCCCCCCTTAAAATGGAATTTCGTCCCAAAATTTGCAAAATAAGGCTATCTGGTAAGGATAACTCCTGGTTTTTATCTCACATCTCATGTAACCTCCATCGTACCGCTCATACAGTACATTACCGAATACCCCTAATAATGAACACCTCATCAATGTTATACTCCAAGTTACCAAAAGTTGTCATTATTTTCTTAGGTACGGGACTGAGTACTTATACATGCATCGAATTCCAAGTGTTTTTCATCTTTATATCAATCTTTGTAATTTTTTGGATCTAGACTTTAATGTAGTAATTTACAACTTTGCATTAGATAAGTTATTGACAGGACATTATATACACCAACATGATAACACAAAATATAATGCTTATAGGATATTTTACCCTTTTTAAAATACACTTTTTTGAAAATACAGAAAGTATATAATGTTTGATAAAGTCCACTATCAAACAATACGTACTATTTTCTAACATTATATACTAATTTAAAAAATAGTAAAATTTTCTATCAAACATTTGATAATGTTTTCAAAATAGTAAAATTTATCAAACATTATATACTTTTACTAACACCTGTATAGAAACAAATAATAATAATAAAATACATAAAAAAATAATAAAAATAAAATAAAATATATCAAAACAAAAAAAAACTTTCGAGTTTCTCTCTTCACAACTTTTTTTTCTTCATGAAAACACCAATAAGATCTTATCTCTATAATTTATTCATTTCCTTTTACTAACACCTGAATAGCAACAAATATGAAAAGGAAAGGGTTTTTCAGACTATGCCTTTTCCTTTTTTTTTGTTCTTCAATTATGTATTGAAGTTCAAAAGACCAGTTCAAATGACCATCATTGTTAAAGGATCCAGATAACATCAGGAATGAATCATTTTAAGTTTCACACTATTAGTTATGTGATATTTAAAGTGGCCTCCCATGTGTTTTGGTTATATAACACATACTTTTATTGTGTTTTAGGAAATTAGAGTACCCTCCCCTCATAATTGGGTCCGATAAAAACCAAATCCTCAGATATTTGAGTTTGTAACTTGAATGTCCTCCATTTCTAATAATAATCATTTTTATTGTAATTTTTTACTTATACCAAATAAAAACGATCCCTTATATTTCATGTAAAAAAACAAATCTCAAATTGAATTTTCAAATATAGGGGAGGTTCACTATAATTTCCTAAAATACAATAAAAGACTATGTAATAAACCGATAACTTTGGCTACATCCAGAAAATTTCAGTTTATCACAAGTCAGAAGAAAAATTGAGATTCATTACCAACACAAATTTATGAAACATAAAGATTATTACATAGATAAAATAATTTCCTCCAAATAACCATTCAGGAAAATAAACAAATCAATACGAAAAATTAAGAAAACAAACAAATACACTCTATTGCCCTATGTTGTCATCGTCTTCAATGAGACTGGACAAATATATGATATTCATACAAACACCTAAATCAGTGACAAGAAAAAAACTAATAAACCATATCCGACTATAATATAGGTATTACCTCTTAATAAGGTGAATAAGCATTGGGTCTTGCCCTTTAACCTAAAGTCCCTAACCCCACTCCTACCTTCACCTCTCGGGACCCCTCAAGTGTTAGCCTTTGAAAAAACAGGGGTCGATAAACAGACATTGAGAAAACAACCTTTTAGAAAATAGGGGTTTACCCACTCAGTTGTTCCAAAACCTTGGTTGAGTGGGTCACACGATCTCCACTTTCTCCCACCGAGATGTTGAGGACCAACTTCTGGACCTTGATCTCTCTCATTGGGTTCGACAGCTTCTTCAAGGATAATAGTTTAGGGTCTTAGGTTTTTAAAGATTTTCTTCGCTAAAAAATGCCTTGGGATGTGAACAGTTATGAGGGAGAGAAATTGAACCGGAATTTATGGATAAAAGGTATAGGCGGAGGGAGAAAATTGACGAAATGTGAGAGCAGGAAGGTTAAAAGTAATTAACATGTGGATAGCCTTGAGATTGAAGCTCTAAAATGCTTGTATATCATTATATAGTATTATATAGATAATCACTATCTATCATCCTACTATTTTCACTATAGTAGATTAATTAGTCTTTAAATATATACAAACTTGTCTTACTACTATGTCACATCATTAGTTTATTCTTATTTGTACGGTATATTTTACAAACAATATATACTAGAAATGCCAACATATTTTTGCAATACTTCCGCAACAAAGGACTATGGAACCCAAGCCTATAAGCTACTGATCCAATATTTACAATAATAGGAAATTGTCCTACGTATCTCGGTGCCAATTTCCCTTTTTCCAACATGAAATAGTGTAACACCAAATCATTTCAATTTTGGCTTATGGGCCCTGAATCCCTCTAGCCCGAGTATCTCATTATCCTCCACCTCTTGCCAATAAGCAGAAGGAGGAAAAGGTCTTCTATATAACGCCTCAAATAGAGTCATACCATAAATGAGCTGAGAGGATTTATTGTACATGAACTCCAAATATGACATTAAATCTTCCCATAATAAAAAATACAACATATCCCTCAAAATGAAACTAGAATTATCAGTATGCCCGTCCCTCTGTAGGTGTGTTAGGCCGTACACATTCGCATCTCAATACTCATGGCCTTTCGAAAACTCTTCCAAATAATCGAGACATAACTCTCTTATCTCTATCAGACACAATGTCGAAATGTACCCCATATAACCTTACTATCTTAGGAATAACGATTGGGGTATACTATCACATGTTATGATTAGTCCTAACTAGCATAACATGAGCTACTATCATTACTCAACCCACTATCACCCATATAGTATCGTGATCCCTTTGCGAAGTAATTAACTTTGTGATAATTTAGGGATACGCTCTCCCATTTCAACCAAGGAATTCCCAATGACTGAAAGAACCCTATTAATTTCTGATGGTCCACTTTCAATTAGAACTCATCAATGTCTTGCTTGGTTTTATTCCATCACTACAATAGTTTTATATCATGATGCCTTATATCTTTCTCACAAACGCATTCACAACCATGACTCGTGCGACGATGCCATCACCGCATGTCACAAGTTCTCCCATTCTCTTCATATTTTAGATTCTCATGAAACGTAGGCCTCCACATACTTTACCATTGAAGTTTTAATTTCCTTAAGTTAAACTTTATCAAATCATTACTATACCATCCTTGTGGAAAATTTGGGGAGTAGCGGTCCTAACTGACCTAAACCATGGAGCATCTAACTCCTGAAGTCATAACTTCTAAATTTATTTACCTCTAAAATACAAATTGTGCCACAATTCTCAATTATGGAAAACACTACAATCCAAGTATCTAGGACGCCCATACACCCTATGTTGTGTAAATTTTAGTATAAGATCTAAATGGATGTGATATCATACACTAGATGTGATTACTCTGTAAGGTTACAATTTACCAACTTACTACTTATAATATAATCTGTATCACTCTGGTTTTTGCATTCACATTTGGCGACTCCACTCGCCTCAAATCATACTATAACCCATAACTCTCAGTTTTAATAGATCCATATTATAACAAAGGTTCTAAACCCATATCCTAAAGGCCCAACTTACTTCTACTACCAATATTCACTAGTTCCATGCATAGGGTGTCTTACAGAGAGAAATCCAAACAAGGACCCCCCCCCCCGATACACAACTACCTAACCTAGTCTGTCGCCAAAATCCTTCAAGTCCTTAGTCCACAGTACGTACCTTCCCAACAAGTTTTGTCTGTTTATATAAAATTATACTCATCCACTCCCATGTCCCTCAAAGATAATATTAAACATGGCGCTATCACTAACACAAGTTCTTGGTGATACAAAATAATGAGAAATATCTCTCTCTACACGAATTAAGAACATAATATATCCCGAATCACATCAGCAGCAAGTTCCTCCACACCGGGGTCATATATTGTTAAACGGCATACTCACAGATGCGAAGTATAGAATGCCATCTATAAATTTATACACTTAGGCCCAACCTTATTTCAGGTGGTTCCTAATAGAAGTAATACACTTCACTCTGAAATAACAAATACGATAGTCTTATTACACAATTTATCATCGTTTCAATACTTGAAAATCAGTCACTACACATTAGCGTAATAAATCCTATATTCCTCACTCACAAATGTAGTATATAATAACATAATTCTTAATGATCCTACCCGTTTCCCCTATGGGTGTCAACAGTGGGTTTCGCCACCCCATTAACATATACGATGATATCCATACCTAGGATTCACATCTACTATTACTAGTTTCATGGGTCCCACTCACTTTCTACGGACTCTTTCAACATGAATAGTCCTAGTTTTTTTTCTACACCTGAACAAATCTTCGTGTCATTTCCCCTGTCCCTGGTCCTACATACCATTTTGAACCTAACCATACTAGTATCAATTGTTTCTCTACTGATTTCTATGACTCCACTTTCCCTATGGAACTCATTATCGACTATATTAGACTTGACTGAATTCGCCTCCATTTAGTAGATATTCAATTAAACCATATAAATGGGTCCCCCAGTACTGGGTCTTCCCTATGTGGAGTTCTACTATACTCGTTCACCGTAGTCTTAATTTTTCACTAAATTCTCTAACACCCTTGACTCCCTTCTCAAAGAAGCAGATATTGATTCATAAGCATACACCCTTGATGACATCATCACTAGTCATCTAAATCTGATTTTTTTCCATTTACACATGGGTATTTAAATAACGAATTCTTCAACAAAAAGTAACCCATTTTTGTCAGGTTCATCCCATTTATGATAAAGTCTAAAATTTCACAATTTCATTCGCATCTCTATACAAAGTCTAATTTATATACAAACTTCTTTATATACGAAGTCTAATTTCCATAACTTAAGATTGCTCTTATGAGCGAAATGTTGTCGAAAATTCTTAAATCCTAGGTGTTGCTACACTTCACCCTATACATTTGCCTTTGGATTTCTAATTTCATTGGCCCCTTACTCTTCTTGCTTCACACATTTTATAAATGTTATTTTTGATAAAATCCTTCCAACTCCGCCACCCTTCATCGATAATGTTAGGTGAGTCTGGAATGGCACCATCATCACCAATGACGGTGTTTAAGGAAACTACTGTTCCCAAGCTATTTATTTATTATCGTCATCTTGAACAATAATTACGGTGAATTTTACCTCGATCAACATTTTCCAAAATACACGAAGTCTCCTATTGAGCCTTTCCTCCAGCATTTGTCCAATTTTGTTCGGCGTACGAAGCTCGACCGAACTTGTATAAGAATTTTACCACTTATGTTTAATAAAAAAAAGAACACAATTCTTCATATGTGAAGGAATACAACAATCCTAATCACAAGGCTCTATATCAAAGGAAACTACGCTAAAACATAGATAGCCATACATATCCTAAGGACTCTAAAACTTAATGCTCTGATACCACCTGTAACACCCCGCTCAATTAAATACCGGGTGATCAGTCCTATACCCAATTAAATCAAGGTATACATTTGGTTCAATCTTAGCATCACTATCGAAAAACATTTTCTTTTTTTTATCACCTAATACTCGATTAAGCTGGTGTTAAAATCTTTCAAATTTTAATTTAATACAATCTCATTTTACTATTACAGATAATTTCATATAATTTATTCCACAACAATGCATAATAGATAAGAAACATCATAACTGAATTAAATGTAACTGGAATAAACTCTCTAGCTTAAATATCTATACAACAATCCAAATGAACTGAATGTATCAAAACTAACATAAGTAATACCACTTTCTGAGATAGAATCGAAATAACCAAAATCCTTGGGCGACATGCCCTACATGAACCGACTATTACAAATTAATGAATCAAGATACTGAAAGCGTCGAAGAAAAGTCTGCAACTCCATAACATCCATAGTACGTCAAGTATCCAATCCTCTATGTCTGGCATTCCTGTGACTAGACACCTAACATAGAAGATACAAGGGAGGCAAGAATATGCAAGAAAATGGGTCATATCCCGATGGTAAAATATTTTTAAAATTAGCAAGTGATTAACAAGTGAAATTAAGAAGTTATTATGTACATGTTAGATTCTCAAACTCTCTATTGATATTCTCACCTCTCATCTAGTGTGTACGTCTAATGTATCTTCAAACCATACTAGTTATTATTCCCATGATAACTAGTTCTTTCCAGTCTAACATCTAAACATAGGCCAATATCATTCCCACTTATTTGTCTCTCAATATAAGTAATGCATATATATTCAATTTCTCTTTAACATGGATAAACACTTTTTCAATTTAATATAATTAAGTGTTCAGGAACTTAATTCATTTCACATTTTATTATCATTCATGTCTACTTAATTCACACGATACATAATATCACATGTATACACATATATTCACTGTATTATATATATACAATACTTCACCCCGAGACTCTGCTGCGGTGCATACATACTCTGCTATCATCCGGGTACATCTTGTCACTGTACAAGGGACTATTGGTTCGGTATATCCCTCGAACCATAAATGATAAACAAAAATATTGGAGGTGAACATAGTCCAAGCCTTTATGTTACACACATACCTACGAAGCCAAATTCTCGTTCAATACCATTGTTTTTACACATGGAAATCCAACCTATGTCATATGTTCTGAGGCACAAGTCAAAACTCCCTCCAAGGCTCATCGTGACATGAATGCCCTCAACGTGCAAAACTATTGTCGATAGAAAGTAGGATAGGGATGTCATACACATAAACCATCATATAGATATACACTCAACCTCTCTCTCTCTCTCTCTCTATATATATATATATATATATATATATATATATATATAGGGCATACGCACATCCCATATTACAAGTCTCATACATAGTATACTTATATATTGAATATCCCACGTATCATGGTATTCTAAACCTCAACTATATTATAGTTATGCGCTCCACCTATGTATATATATCAACAAATGCGTATATTCTCATCCCATATACAAATCCCACACGTAGTATATTTCAAATTTATCCCATAAACTAATAATTCACATTTTATTCACATTTCCCCTTACTCCTAACATCCCTTGTTAATCGAAAGGATTTAATTAATTATTCCAGTAGCTACCTTCAACCCCTAATTATTGGTAAAAAACCCAGACTCATTATAACAAGCCCGGATTATATTTTAATTCCCAACAATCCTTTTTCTCGATAAAGTTACATTATGTCCAAAAATATAAAATTACAATTTGAGGCTTTTATGGTCCGATTTTGAAAAACCTTAAAACTACAAAGTGGTGCAGAACGTGATTTTATACAAGAACTCGGGGTCACACTCCAATTTTCGCATAAAATAGTCCTAAAATTATCATTCATGTTCTTTTTCTACATATTTCTACCTATGGGTTATAACATAATTCATCCTCAAAACCTCTACCAAATGATCCCAAACTCCTTATAATTCATCCCAAATTATATACCCAAGTATGTACATGATTTATAACATCAAATAATATCAAAATCATCATGGAATTTCAATCGATCATGCTAATACTATTTTACTTCAGAAAATATGCATTTTATCATTCTTACTCAAGAACACGTATAAACCCTACATTTCTTCATCAAACAAACCCAAGTTTCGTGGCGTTAATTCTAATATGCACAAGGGATTATACATGGTTTCCATTTCAAGGATTAAATCAAAATTCATGTTTGATTTATAAAATAAAAAAAAAATCTTTTTTTATCTACCATGGACAACATACATGCTATAGATTGCAATTGTTAAAACACTTGCCTTTGATTTAGTGGTCTGAACCTTTATGGAAGATGATGCTATGGTGTTCCTCTCTTTTCCGATCACTCTACGATGGCGGCGGTGGTGGTTCAAGGTGCCTTTGTCCCTTGGTTTTCCTAGAACAACCCTTCCTCTCCTAGAGAAAATATTTACCTCTCCTCAATGGATGTATCTCAGAGTTTTGGTGAATAAACTTTGGCTAACATATCTTTTAACTTATATAAAAATACCCAAATTTCGTAAGTACTATTCATCTCCCAAGTAAAATGACTAAAATACCTATTTGGGGTATCTATTCGGTTCCAAATTGATAGGAGACCTAAATCAAACTCCCGGATATACTTTTTTGACTATTTAAACCCATCCGGAGACTTTGGATCTCTCGAAATTACCATTCATATGACATAAAAGTAATTTACTTTTCATTCCATTCAGTTATAGTCCCAACATGACTCACACGTGCGTCCGGACTTAATTACCGTAATTATCGTATTTATAAATCCCGATAATTTTTATATAATCAAAAACATATATTAATTTTAATCACTAAGTACTATTTAATATCAACTACATGTTGCTTTATTCTAATAATATTCAATCGAGATTAATTCCAACTATTTTCATATAAATAATTCCAATTAATCCCCATTGATTCAACCCATTTACTTTTAATTTATCTCATTTTAAAAATCATTAAATATACGGGGTGTTACAGATTAAATACGACCTAATATCAATATTACACTACCTAGCAGTAGTGGGAGTATTAACAATGTCAGGATATCAATGTCACTTATTACTGGATCATAAGTGGAGACACATCGTAGTGGGAGAGGCATGCATTATCTTGATAAGTTAATGTATATGGGTGAACACTTTGGTGAGAAGCTAAAGGAACATTAATCGAATACCAATAAAGATTACGAGGAACTCAAATATAGTGATTCCTAAGATTTGGTTAAAGTCTATGATTACTGAGATGGCTTCGATTGATTCAAATTGAGTTAAGGAAGAAAACCTACGTAATGGGATAAAACCTATTGGTTGAAAGTGGATCTACCAGAGGAATATGGAGGTAGACGGGAAGGTACAAACCTTCAAGGAAATTCTTGTTATTAAAGGGTTTACACAAAAAGATGGGATCGACTATAAGGA
Organism: Sambucus nigra; assembly: GCA_949130495.1. Taxonomy (NCBI): domain Eukaryota; kingdom Viridiplantae; phylum Streptophyta; class Magnoliopsida; order Dipsacales; family Adoxaceae; genus Sambucus; species Sambucus nigra. Next base: position 333,260,503 of record OX422216.1, read on the forward strand.
AACCTTCTTACCAGTAGCCATGATAAAGTCTATTCGGGTTATCTTATCCATTGCGACCCATATTGATTTTGATATTTGGAATATGGATGTCAATATTGCATTCTTTAACAGTGGTCTTGATGAGTTCATCTATATGATTCAGTTCGAGGGATTCATAAAAAATTGTCAAGAAATAAAGTTATACAAACTTAAGAGATACATTTATGGAATTAAGAAAGCATGAAGGTCTTAGAACATCCATTTTGATTAGACAATAATTATTTTTTGGTTTTGATCAATGTTTGGATGAAACTTAACATGTATTGCAAGCATGGCGGAAATGTGGTTGTATTCCTAGTACTTTAAATAGATGATATTCTCCTAATTGGGAGCGACGTGGGAATATAATCTAGCGTAAGAGTGTGGTTATCCTGTCATCTCGATATGAAGGACTTGGGAGTAGAAATTCACATCCTTGGTATCAAGCTTATGCATGATTAGAAAAATGGGATGTTGGGCTTATCCCAAGACACTTATATCGATAATATGCTCACATGGTTTAACATAAAAGATTCCAAGAAAGTATTTTTTTCCCTTCCGGCATGGATGCTCATTATTTAAGGGTCTTCGTCCCAATACACTTGATCATATGGACATGATGAGGAATGTGCCTTATGCTTTGGTAGTGGGAGGCCTTATATATGCTACGGGGCGTATAAGATCGTACATCTTCTAAGCCATTGACATGGTCAGCAGATTTTAATATAACCCAGGTGATGAGAACTCTAATGTTGTTAAGAACATTCTTAAGTACCTAAAAAGGATTAGAATTTTTGTATTGGTTTACACAACGAAGAGCCTAGTACTCATCAGGTACACAAACTCAAATTTTTAATCGGATTGGGATTCTAGAAGATCGATTTTGGAATATATGTTTACCGTAGGAGGTGGCAATATAAGTTGGAGGAGTATAAAGTAATCATATATTGCTCATTTGACCATAGAATTCGGATATATTTTCGCTCCGGAGTAAGTAAAGGAGGTTGTTTGGCTCAATAACTTTTTAAGTGACTTTAGTGTGGTTCCTTCAGTGCAATCATCTACTAAAATTTATTGTGATAATATTCGTGCGATTAAAAATTTGAAAGAACCTTGAGCTTAAGTATCAATTACATTTAGTGTAAGTATTACTTGATTAAAGAGATTGTGTTGAGGTGAAACATAATCATGACGAATATTGCATCACAGGACAACCCCATGAATACTTTTACGAAGAGCTTACTATCTAAGACATTAAGAGTCACGTAGAGCAAATAGGTGTCAAGTGCATAGCCATATGGATTTAAGACAAAGTGAGATATTGCTAGAGTTTTATTCTTAAAACCATTTCAATACATTTCATTTGATTAATAAAGGGATTTTCTTTTTCTTTTTGAAATGAGAATCATATTTGTGATATGCTTTATATTTATGTTATTTAAATATATTGTTCTATATATGTCGGTTAATAGTACTTAGTAGGAATTCCGATGAATTGGGTTTGGTTTGATCATAAAAGATCATAATTTCATTCCTAGTACTATTGAACAGTTGACAACCTAGATAGGGTGTTGACATACTATTAGAATGGTCATGATACAATCTTAGTGGTTTATCTCAAAGTATGAGAAGTTGTTTAATGGTTTGAGAACTTGTATGATAGTTCAAAAGAGGATTGTGATCGTTATATCTAAGAATGTATTGAAAATGATTACCCATGAGATTTAAGTCTAAAGTTTGTCTTTAGTACACTTAGGTAATCTCTCACCATTTGGAAAATGGTGCATATATTCTTAATCCTTATGTTTATAAGGGTTAGGATTCTTGCAACAAATGTTACTTTAGCTGCTATGGGCGCGAAATAATTTTATATCGGGTCCATATATCCCTTCCTATTGGGTCCCACTTGTGTGAGTAGGTTTGATAAAATAATACAAAGGAAGCCTCATCTAGGGTATACCTTGTATTGCGATACTCACTTGATAGACTTATAAGATTTTTTTCTACTAGTGAAACCTGGTCAACAGATTTGAAAAATAATTGATTAGATAATTGTTAAAGTCAATTAGCGAAAAATTAATTTGACCATGCAGGTGTCGAAAACTTAATGTGGGTAATCACATTATGCACCATAATCAACTTTGTAAATCAGACCTTATGAAACCAATATGTATGTAAAAAGGATTTTGTTTGGTGAAAACACAAACAAAATAATAACTCAATGCATTATGAGATATGTAACCAGGAACACTTTATCTAAGGAACAATGTAAGCATCCCACGCGAGACAATGAAGCCCTCAAGCAAGATAATGAAGATCACAAGATTGAGTTAATCATTGAATAAAAACCATTGATCAAAAGACTCATGAAATGCTCAAACATCATCTAGTTGAAAGAAGTTTGGTCCAACGCATCCCACAATCTATGATGATACTAATCATATAACAAACACTAGATCAAGAATTTCATGCATACAAGCCTTATATTTATGTTTCAAGCAAGTAAAATAAATTATTAAAACCCTTGACTCATATTACTTTATTTTGTTATACTTTAGGAACCATTGTACAAAAGTATATTAACTTGTTTCAACATGTATAAGCTCAAAACTACTCACCCAAACCTACCTTAGAACACCCTAAACCTTCCCCAAAGCTTGGATCCAAACCAAATAACTTTGTAACTAAAACCCAAGAGTTTTATTCGAATAAACTTGAGGTTTAGTCGACTAAAAGTCCCACACAAATGTTTGGGTAGCTAAACTATCTTTCAGCCAACTGAAACTTTGAAACAAACCAACTGAAGGAGTTTCAGTCGACTAAAAGTGTAAGATTTTTGAACTTGTATGTTGGTAAAATCCTCTAAACTTCTATCCAATAAACCTAACCTTTCCCATCTATCTACCAACTTTTTACCCATTTTGTTTGCCTCCTACCTCATCATAACCCTATAAATTCAGGCTTCCCAAACAATTCTAAGACACATAAGCTCACAACAACATCCCATTGAGAAAAGATCCATATTCTAGATTGTGTCTTCCCATCCTTTATAGAGAAACCACTTGTTACTTTTAAGCCCAATAGCTCCATTAAACCCATAGCTTCAATAAAACCCACTTGAACCAAAATCATTATCCCTCCTTAAGCGAAGTTTCTATCCCATTACCTACTCATGATAAATCCCATTACCCAATAACCATTTGTGCCAAAAATTATAACTAAAAAACCATTTGAGCTATAAACTTGTGATAGTTGTTTCCTTTTCCATTTTAGGGATAGAAAGTAAACATGTTATTTCATTGTTTTAGTAAACCTACTTGGATTTACATTTAGGTCACGTATTATATTATTGAGAAGAATAGTTAGCTTCATTGTATCTTCTCGACCGCTAGTACTATTATTACAGAGTGGGTACCGCTTTGGTAAGGACAAACGTATCATCTTATTGGTTACCATTGTTAATATGGTGATTCTTGTGAGATTTTGGTTCCACCATAAGTGAGTCGAAGATAGTTAAGTTATCGAGTACCGTCTCGATCGTGGACATTGGTGGAGGTCAAATCATGTTAAAGTATCGATTTGCATAGTTTCATTAATCCATTTCCCTTGAGTTGTTATATTAATTTATTTCTCATATTTAACTTTATTGTAATTAATTATTTCATATAAGTTAAGAGATATTTTAAAATTGTCATTAATCCAATATCCTAATTCACCTCCCTCTCGAGTTTATTTTTGGGCAAACAATTAGTATCAGAGCCTAAAGCATAGATACTAATAATATTTTGAGTATAAAGATCAAAATGGCAAGCCAATCCCATAAATTTTTAAAAATAAATGGCATCCCCATGTTTTCAAGAGAATATTTTAAACTTTGAAAAGATAGAACAATGTACATGATTCAATCTCTTGATTATTTTGCTCAGAAAATAATCGATGATAAAAAATCACCCATTTTGGATAAATTAAGTACTAAAAAGAGAAATGAATTAAACACTGCAATAATGATAATATTACGCTCTTCTATAGACAGTGTTGCTACAGAAAAAGTAGCCCATTGCAATGACGCTAGTGAAATTTGGGATATTCTTACAAAATAATATTTGGAAGAAATTACCTCAAACAACACTATGGCTCTAGAAAGGAAGTCAATTAATTCTACATCTACCATAACAACACCAAACTCATCAGCCCAAATTCAAGAAAGTGTAAAAGAAAGGAATAATTTACAGTCCAAAGCACCAAGATTAAATGATTATGCAAAAATCCTTATTATCACAGGGAGTGAAACAATCAGTGAAGAATGTTCATGTTTTTCCCATCTCCAAAATACCTTCCTAGATAATAGACAAGCTGAGTGTGTCTCATCCATCAACGAAAGAAATTAAAAACGTAATCAGACCTGATCGGTTAGTAACTCACCAATAATCTTTTAATACTGATTGATTTTCCAAAAGTGATATAAAATAATCCTTCGATAATATTCATGATTTTTGTAATCTACCATGAATAGTTATAAAAAAATATCTAATCTTAATATGAAAGTATAACATTATAATAAAACACTTTCATCAAAAACAAAGGAATGTATTTTAAAAAATCAAAAACATAAACAGCTAAACATAGATTTAACAAATAAAATTAATAAATAGGATAACACAGTTTCGCATAAGTATCAATAAATAATTAAAATATATAATAAAAAGAGGAAGTTAAACACTGAAAGAATGACTTTACTAAACATGAAACTATTGGTCATACTTTCAAAAAAATCCTTGAACAATAAGAAACGAGGGTCAGAAAAGAAGGTTTAGGTTTTACTAAAAAATCTTCGAGCATAAAAACTATTTTCATAAAATCAAAAACCAATGAAAATTACTCATTTGAGTAAAAATTAAAGCACACTTAGACAAAACAATTATTGAAAAATTAAAAGTTTTCCACAAATAGAATATCAATTAAAGACAATTGTCAAGTAAACCAATACATAGAAGATCATTTTTTGTATTGAGTGTAAGAAAAAATATCACACTCATGTCAATTGCCTAATCTAAACTCCAATTATTTACCACAAAAAGGGTCTTCCAAATAAAACTCAAAAGAATAATTTTTTGTTGGAAATGCAAACAAAGTACAAATAGAAATCAATTAGATGTTTCAAAAAGGAATTAATATCAAAATTAACAAAAAATTAAAATAATCCCAAAGGGTACTATCTTCATTTATGTGGTTTTATTCATTATGAACACATGTAAAAGGTGAAAGATAGAATAAACAACTAGGAAGAAACATCTAAATAAATCCTTTAAGGACTTTTAGTTAAGGGAAATATGTCTAGATAAAACAAAAAAAAAGGAAGTCATTTTCACTTAAAGTTACTATAACCCAAAAGAAGAATAACTTTGAAATTACCTACCCATTCACATGCATTCTCCGAAGCACTATTCGTCTTATTTAAAGGGTTTTTGACCACCTAAAAAGAATAACAAATCTAAAAGGGTAAATAGCGTCTACGGATATAACCAAGTTCCTTGTAAGCCGTCCTAAAGCATCATATGACAAGAAAATTACAAGTATCCGACTATATGCATTTTATCTAAGTGTTTTCAAAAGGAAACCTCATCATTTCCCACTAAAACTATTATCTTAGATTTACTCAATCCCCATCAAAAGATAATTAATCGGCAAGTTTTAACCGACTAAATGACGAGGTTTAGTGTAGTCGACTAAACCTAAAAAAACTAAGGCCTAATTCATGTTCAAAATATAATTAATTCCTCACACTTAATCTATTTATGAGCATTTCAAAACACTTATGGTCTCATATTTTTTCCATTATATTGATCATACCTTCACCCTCTTACATTTTACCTTTCTAAAAATAAAAGAGACACAATCCAAAAAATAGAATTAGGAGGTCCCAACAACAACATTATTCTTACCTCACTGTTTACTCCAAACAACAACTACATTCCCAACTCTGAGATTAAAATACACTTCATAACACACTTTCTTATACACTCTATTGAACAAGGAACAATCAACACTTCTTCTTTCCTTATAAGTTAACTAACACACATTTATAGTATGCTCATTATCCAAGGTTGGGATTCTTGAAAATGACGGAGTGTGTCTTTCCTAATCTCACTTGGGTATTTTACTCAAACTTTTTCATAAAAGATAAGGTTGTTCGTTCATCCATCTTTATTCGACCCATCATCATATCTCAACATCATCTAAATGAACTATTCCTTCTTTCGAGTGGTGGAATAACCCTTTGTGCCACACATAAATGGATTAATAGTGAATACTTTGTACTGGTTGAGGTAATGAATTTATCTTCCAACAAAAATGTTGTTGACTCTCCTCATTCCCAACTCTAGTACACCCGTCTTTTTACAACCTCCAAAATCATTGACATCATCATAACAATATGCATTCTTCCCCATTCAGGAATACACTCATTTATCCCAAAAATTTGGTGAATTCAAAAAGGGATAAAAATTTACCTATCCTTCCTCATTATCAAGTTACCTTCCCTATAGCATTTTGTTAACTCAAATTATGCATGCCTTAGATATTCTAATAATCTCCTCTGGTGTACTCATTCCCCTAAGACATAGACCCGTTTTTTTAACTGAGAGCTTGGTCTACATAAAACTCTTCATTTATGAAGGAAATTGGTATTCCTTACATCCCTCCCTAAACCAAGTCCTTGAAAACAATTAATAAAATTATGAGGTCAATCCACTTGAAAATATTCATCCAAATGTCTTTTTGAACATTCAAAGCCAGGCTAGTACCTCCAATCCCAACGACAACACTCTCCAAAATACTTCTCTTCGAATTGAACATCTATCTGATTATGTTCATACTAGATTTCCCTAGTTAGAACACTCCATTCATGACTTCACAAGACAATTTTCCACTCATGGTAACATACAAAATGACATTTGGATTAAAAACAATAACCAATGGCATTATTGAATGTCACAACACCCCATTATAAAACCCTATACTTTTACTAATAATCAATTTTCGTATGCTTTATATTATTATTTTAATTGAGTAAATTAAATTGGATTTTAGTAAATAGTAGTTAGCAAGATAAAGGACTAATATTTATAATAATAACTATTTACTTGTGAGTGATAACTAAATAGTTATGTGATTTATTATATGTCGCCTATGAGTGATAGTGATGGTTTATTTTTATTTATCAGTAGAGTGTTACATCGGCGGATCAGTATAATTTATAGACGATGTGTTGGGTACGCACGTGTCGAGCCTAATTAATGAGATGATAGGATATTTGGAGTTGGGGGATCGGATGACCTTTTTCGAGTACACTAATGATCTGAAGGGTCGAAATAGTCCAAAATAAGTACATGAGTGTTATGTTTGAGTTCCAGGGGTTTTTCAGACATAACATGACTCGTATAAGGGTAGGAGGGCCATTTTGCACTTAGGGCTGAAAAGAAAAATGGGATTAGATTAATTAAGATGATATTTAAGAGATTAGGAAGGTGGATGATAACCAACATTTCCTGTTTCACATGAGAGATTAAGAGAAATAACCCTAGAGAAGAGAAAAAGTAAAGGAAAGAAGAGAAATCTTGGAGAGGAAAAGAGATAGGGCTTAACCCATTGTCAAACAAGTGGAGAACTTCGGATTCTAATCCAACAAGGCAAGTAGTTCCTTCTTTTATGTCTCAAATTTAGTGTTGTTAATTACTTTCATGATTAGAAAAATAAATCTGAGATTTAAAGCATGAAAGATTGAAACTTGATTATTTAATGACGAACAAACCCCAAGTTATTTTAAAGATGAGTTATGCTTTTAAGTTAGAATCTTTTAGTTTTAATATGGGATTTGATGTTACCGGACCCACAATATGGTGTAAAAAGGTTTAAAAACATGTTTCGATACTTATATTGGGTTAGGGTATCGACTGCATACTATTTTGGAGCTTGGCTTGGGCATTAATTGTGTGTGGGGGGGGGGGGGGGTGGAGGCCTCACCTTAGTCCTTAGATGATTTTAGTTTCTGTCCAGAACTGAATCGATTCATTCTAGTGGCGAATCGATTCAGGTCAATTTTTTTTAGATCTTTTCATTATGAATACGTGGCCACGAGTCTCATATTTTTCTGAGTTTTTTGAATTAGCTAGTAATTTTCTACGGAAGGGTGTGCAAGATCGAAATCTTTAGTTAGTGATTTTGGGATGGACTTTATTTTAGGCACGATTATGTTTAGAATAATTATAAAGCCATGTGTATGTATTCTCTTCATTAATATGAATTCATAGTTGATGAAATTGAGGTTTACAAAGCTTAGAAGTCATTAATGGAGATTAGGAAAATTAATAGTGGAATTTTAGGAAAGAAACCCATATTGAAAATTTACAAATCTAGGCTTACTTCCCAAAGAGAATCAATTCAACCTCTAGGGTGAATCAATTTCGCCCAGAGCGAATCCATTCATCTCCAAGGGCGAATTGATTCGGCTACTGGGTTGGTTCAAGGTTGGATCGTGGAAACATTTAGGGGATTTTTATGAACTCAAGCGAGTATGTGGGAAGTTATCCAAGTGATTGGATATTTATCTAAAAATAATCTTGTCTCGCTACTCATTAAATTGGGAAATTATTAATTTACTAGGGCGTTAATTCTTGGGATGGGGATGAGAACCGAGGATACAAGGGAGTGATGAATTGATTAAGTAATCGAGATGTTGGATTGAACTTCAGGATTGGGTGACCCATGTTATGCTTGATATGCAAACGAGTCTCGTACTTATTATACATACATATTAGAGTTATATGTATATATATATATATATATATATATATATATATATATATATGCATGTGTTATTCTATTTGTTTTATTAAACGTACCTACTGACGAGTGCTATCGTAGGAGGTTGCGCGTAGTGGGAAGTCCCCCATGGTGTTGACTCATAAGTGTTGGATTGATTCCCCAGCAAATAGTACTGTTTTATGTCCACAATCCATGTGTAATGATAGGTGTTGACTTCGAGACCGATTGGGCGTGATGTGGTATGGTTGTTACCCCCCGATCGTATGTCTATGATCGTGTTGGATGTATGTGTTTTCGTTTGGGATCAGTAGTGAGATTCTGACTCGGTGCCTCGATGTCAGGTGTGATTCCTAGAGCCGAATAACACATGAGGAATGCATTTGTGAGGTCTATACTCTCGAGATTCAATTATATATATATATATATATATATATATAGTGTATGTAGCTATTTATATCATGAGCGTAGTTATGTTATTATCATTACGTGAATATGTACTTATAGCAAGTGTGTCGCTACAATATTGTTTACTAACGTATACCTAGTGAAGGTAGTTATACTTATCTAATGGAAGGTATTAGCGATATTGAGTTTGGATAGCAGTTACATGTCCTAGTTAGACCGAGTAGTTTAATTAGGATTGCTAAAATGAACACATTAGGGCTCACTATAATTGAGAAGTGAGGTTTGTCTCATGTGAGTGCGATCGTTTAATCTTGAAAGTCATGGACTACTGTTTTAATCGCTTTAAAACAATTATCAACTTGGAAAATATTTTGTACTTTTCGAGCTTTGACCCACTTGCTTTTGTTTTTCCTTGTTATCTTTTTTTACCCTAGGTGTGCAGCAGTAGTAGACGGAACCACAGGGTTAGATCCATTTTTGTCGTGTAGTAGTTGTGTACACTACATCTTTGTTTAGATGACATAAATTATTTTATCTAGATAGGATCAGTTATTTGAGTTTAATTTTTAGGCGTGTTGCCCGTAGATGGATAGGCTTTTATTTTACCGTCAGACATTTATATTTTTGTACTCACTTTCATTATTCAGCTCTATATTTGTGGACATTTTATTTGGTGACCAGTGGTTTATTTAGTTCACTTTTATTATCTATTCATCCATGATGATTATTCATTTATTTTAATTATATGGTTTTACTTGTATCACTTATATTATGTTGTGATTCCGACAGTGATCTTGAGAATGAACCATACTTCGATCCCTATTTCTTTTAATAGAGGATTGGCCACCCTATATTATAATAGTCGGGTTGTCACATTTGGAATGAGTGCATCAAGCTCTAATGTCCTTACGATTTTTACTAGCTTGTTATGTTGTTATATTTCCTATGATTAGGACTGTTGTTTCATATTGTGCATTTTCGTTCTTCTGCAATTTTTTATATTTTAAGTGAATCGCATACAAATTTTGTTTGGTTTTAGATGCCAAACACAAGGAGAGGCTGATTATCACGTGCCACGAGGAGGGCTGTAAAGGAGGAGGCTCAGCTGGAGCCATAGCCACTCAAGGGACTGTGACCATAACAAAGGTAACAGCCATTATCACACACGTGGATAATTCTACGATGACAACCTTAGCACAAAATTTTCCCCAAGCACAACCATAGCAGCCAGTGGCAGAACAATTCAAGGCTCACCTAGTGCCATCAGTTTGGGATAAAGTTAAAGAGGCCTTCCAAAAGGGCCATCCTCCAGAGTTGTAGGGGAGTGCAAACATGGTTATAGCGAGCCAATGGAAAAAGGATATCCAGAGCCATTTGCATATGGTTAATTATAGTGACACTCAAAAGTAGGTACTAGATACATTCAAGCTAGTAGGGGAAGCTCTTCAGTGGTGGAAGTTGGTTACTACGTTAAAGAGGAGATATACGATAAGGGTACAGGAGTTTTGGGTGCAATTTAACATAAAGTTCTTTCCATCGACAGTTCGGACGGAGATGAGGATGAGTTTTTGGACCATTTGTAGAAGGACCAAACTATGGCAGAGTACGAGGAAGAGTTGACACACCTCGAGAACATTGTGTCAGATGAGGTGAACACTATTGATTAGAAATTCTCAAGTTTATGAATAAGATGACTTAGAGGTTCACCAACATTTATTGGGGAACTCGGTGTTGAGGACTTATATTGTTGTTGTTAGCGTTGCATTTTTTCACTGCCAAGATCATCGATTCCATCAGAAGGGAGAGGAACGGATCGGAGAGTCAAGCCAGTAAGTCAAGATTTGGGTATCGGTTCCAACGGGGCACCCTAGTAGCAAAAGAGGCAACAGAAGTGGGGTCCCCAGTAGGGGGACTAACCTAAGAGGTTTAGGTCGAGTAATTGTAGTTACACGCATGGACATCAAGGCCAACAACACTCTCCTCTTGGTTAAGAGGGCCAAAGGAACCAGATTAAGGTCAGCATGGTCATTGCTATTATGTCCAGTAGGGGAAGGGACATGGGCACCCTCTTCAGGATCATAAGGGCCAAAGGCAGGATAATCTTATAGGGAGATGTTTTGTATGTGGGGAGAAAGGACACATGTAGCGAGCTTTCCCGAATAGGGCTAGGGGTTAGTAGTAGGATGCCTAGCTAGGGCAACAATTACAGTAGCTTCTATCCACACCAGTAGTTCCAGCATTACTGCCTCTGTTGGGGAAGTTGTAGTGGACGAGCCTATAATGTTCGTGGATTAGTATTACATTATTCATTGTTAGCAATTGAGGGTATGTTTCCTATCCATAAGCACATGGTGTGGGTGTTATTTAATTCGAGTGTGTCACATTCTTTTATTTGCACTATATTCACACGTGAGACGAGTTTAGTGGGTATAACGTCAGATATTATTATGATCGTATATAATTACCGCTGGGTAGTGGGGATTTCATTTGTTCTATCTGTAGAGGAGCGGGTGCATACATTGGGAGGTTATGTTTTAGTGGATTTTCTCATTTCAGTGATGTACAAGAATGATGTTAACATGGGTATGGACTGGTTATCGATGGTGGATTCTTATACTAGGACTAGCTTGGTTACTATTCCAGGGAAGGATAGGTTTCTTGTGGTGATGCCTCGCTCGAAGTGAGGGTCAAGCACACATATATATTATATCGAGGGTGAGAGTTGGGAGAGTATTATCATCTCATTGGATTAGATCCCTGTGTTTAGGGACTAGGCGATAGTGCATGCGTTATATCGTATGGCTCCTTTAAAGATGCGAGAGTCGAGGGATTAGATTTAACATCTTTTGGGGTAAGGTTTTGTTCATCGGAGTACATCACCTTGGGTGCCCCAGTACTGTGTCTTAGTCCAACGAATATCGATAACTGACAGAGCTAGGTGATTGTGTATCAGGTTTTTTTTTTTTTAATTTCTCTTGTGAGACGTCCCACGCATAAGGCTTAGCAAGTGTTGAGAATTGAGAGACATTGGGCTATAGGATGTTGGTTTAATACGTTAGGCATATCATGTGTAACGATGTAATGCATTGAGCAGTGAGATATTATTTAAGGCTGGTAGGGACAAAAAGTGCAATGTCTAGAGCACTCAAGGATGTTTCCACCACTAGTTGAATAAGCGGGGCAATATCAAGAAGAGTGGAGTCATGATTAGTTGGGAAATTAGGTTTACCTTTACTATACGTTCATACATGGTATGTATGGTTGATTTTTGGATGTATCCGAGTTGTATTGGTAAACTTTATGAATGTGTGCACGTAGTATAGATTGTATGGGCACCCTAGTCATTTTGATATGTAGTATCTTTCGGGAAATGCTATTGTGGTGGCAGATGTATTAATCCGTGTATCTGTAGGGAAGTTGGCAGTAGTGTGAAAAGAGAATTGGGTCGATCTTCATCTGGAGAATAAGGTAGTCCGGTCATATATAACAGTGATAACCACCATACCAAAGATCATTTGAGGGTTGTGAAGGCATAGGCAAGGGATTTGTCTCATTATGACAAGGGTTCAATAGGTATTGGCGGGTTGAGCAGAATTTTACTCAGTTAGTTCTGAGGGTGTCTTGTGCACCAATAGGAGGTTGATAGTTCCAGGCGATGAGGACCTATGATGTGCAATTATGGAAAAAGTCACATGGGTCAAGTTTTTGGTGCATCTAAGGGGAATAAGATGTTACAGGATGTGAGGAGGCAGTATTGGTAGGCCGGTATGGTCCAGTTTAGGTGACTACATGAATGGGCAGTGTGGCAGACTTTGCATCATAGAAAAAGAGTGAGCCTACATGAGGTTCCAATCAATATTATTTTGTAGTGGGTAAAGATCTTTGTGTCCAACTTATGGTAGAGTTTTTTAAAAGGCGATGGGGATAAATTTTCATTTGGCAACATCGTATCACCCGTAGATCGATAGTCAGATGGGAAGGGTGAATAAGATGTTGGAGTATGTGCTGAGAATTTTCATTATGGACTTAAAAAGGTATTTAGGAGTAATATTTACCGAGGATAGAGTGTCGTGTAATAACTCGAACCAGTTTTTAATTGGCATGGCACCTTTTGTGGAGTTATAAGGGAGATATTTTCTTTCACCCTGTTATTTGTTGGAGGTGGGGGACAATAGTCTTCTTCGGTCCTACGTGATTTAGGATACATTAGCAACGATTGAGTTGACTAGGAGTCGTATTTGGGTGTATTAGTAACGTCAAAAGAGTTATGACAATGAGACTGGACACCTGGACTTTGACGTGGTGATCGTGTATTTCTTCGAGCATCTCCCATGAAGGGAATTATACGGTTTAAGAAGAAGGGGGAATCGGCATCGAGGTATGTGGGGACTTTTTCCATTATCGAGAGTCTTGAGCCGATTGTGTATACGCTCGCCTTGACAGAGCATTTGCAGATAATTCACAACATGTTCCGTGTGTCATCCTTGAAGCGGTATCTCAGGGGTAACGTGGTTTACTCGCACATTCTGTTAAAGGAGATTGACTTGCATCTAGACATTTCATATGAAAAGAGACTTGCTGCCTTTTTGGACCATAGCGAGCAGAATCTTTGGTTAAGGGTGGTATTGTTAGTGCGTGTATAGTTTAGACACCACAATGTTGTCGAGTTAATGTGGGAGAGTTAGGATGACATGCGAAAAAATAAGAAAAAGCTATTCATTACAAGTATGCTCGAATTTCGGGGACGAAATTCCATTATTGAGCGGGAGAATGTAATACCCCGTATTTTTATTATTAATTAATTTCTGTATGCTTAATATTATTAATTTAATTGGTGAAATGAGATTGGATTTTAGTAAATATTAATTAGCGAGATAAAGAGATTGGATTTTAGTAAATATTAATTAGCGAGATAAAGGATTAATATTTATTATAATTATTAGTTACTTGTGAGTGATAAGAAAATAGTTTTGTGATTTATTATATGTCACTTATGAGTGATAGCGAAGATTTATTTTTTATATGTCGATAGAGTGTTACATAGGAGGGTCGGTATAATTTATGGGCGATGCGTAGGATATGCACATGTCGAGCCCGATTAATGAGATATTAGCATATGTAGAGTTAGGTGGCTCGAATGACCTTTTTAAGTACACCGGTGATTCGGGAAGGGTCGAAATAGGTCAAAATAAATACCCAGGTGTTATATTTGGGTTTCGGGGACTTTTTTTGACATAATAGGACCCATATAAGGGCATGAACGTCGTTTTACACTTAGGGATAAGAAGTAAAACGGAATTAGGTTAATTAAGAGGATATTTAAGAGGATAGGAATGGGGGTGGCAACCCGCGTTTCATATTTTACATGAGAGATTGAGATAGAGAGAACCCTAGAGAAGAGAAAAAAAAGAACAAATAAGAGAAAGCTTGTAGAGGAAAAGATGGCGGATTTAACCCATCTTCTAACAAGTAGAGAACTTCGGATTCTAATCCAAAAAGGCAATTAGTTACTTGCTTTATGCCACAAATTTAGTGTAGTTAATTACTTTCATAATTAGAAATATTGAAACTCGATTTAAAGTATGAAAGATTGAAACTCGATTAATTGATGACTAACAAACCCTAAGTTATTTTAAAGATGATTTAAGTTACAAAGTTTGAATCTTTACGTTTTAATCTTGGATTTGATGCTCTTGTACCCATAATATGGTGTAAAAAGGTTTAAAAAATCTCCTATACTTAAATTCAGTTTGGGTATCGACTGAGTACTATTTTGGAGCTTGGTTTGGGAGTTAGTGGGGATTTTGGAGGCCTCATCTTCATCCTTATGTCGTTTTAATTTTTAACCAGAACCGAATCGCTTCAGTCTAGTGGTGAATCGATTTAAGTTATAAAATTTTAGATTTTTTCGTTAAGAATTTGTGGGCCCCATTTTTTTTAATTGATTATGAATTTTCTATGGATGAGTGTGCAAGATCGCAATATTTAGATGATGGTTTGGCGATGGACATTATTTTAGGAACGATTATGTTTATAATGATTATAAAACCTTGTGAATGTATTCTCTTAGTTAATAAGAATTCAAAGTTGATGAAACTGAGATTTACAAAGCTTAGAAGTCATTAATGGAGATTAGGAAAACTGATTATTGAATTTGGGGGAAGAAATTCGTATTGAAAATTAGCAAATATGGGATTACTAACCGAAGAGAATTGATTCGACCTCCAGGGAGAATCGATTTGTCCTAGGATGAATAGATTCGGCTCTAAGGGAGAATCGACTCAACTCCAGGACTGGGTCAAGGTTGGATCGTGAAAACAGTCGGGGAATTTTTATGAACTCAAGTGAGTATGTGGGAATTTATTCAAGTGAGAGGATATTTAGTTAAAAATAGTTTTGTGTCACTCTTCATTACATGGGAAAATTATTAATTAACTAGGGTGTTAATTCTTGGGACAAGGGTGAGAACCGAGGATACAAGTGAGTGATGAATTGATTAAATAATCTGGAAGTTGGGATGAACTTCGAGATTGGGTGAACCATGTGATGTGGGATATGCACACAAGTTCGATACTTATTATATATAAATATTAGAGTGACACACACACACACACACACACACACACACACACACACACACACACACACACACACACACACACACACATATATATATATATATATGAGGGGTGAGATTTATTTTATTAAACATTCATACTCGTGAGTAATATCGTAGGAAATTACGTGTAGTGGGGAGTCCACCGTGGCATTGACCAAAAGGTGTTGGTTTTAATACCGATTGGGAACGATGTGGTATGGTTGCAACCCCCAATCATATATTTATGACTGCCTTCATTGTATATGTTTTCGTTTGGAATCGGTGGTGAGATTCTGACCCTGTGGATCGGTGTGAGTTGTGATGCCTGGAGCCGGATAACACATGAGGAATGCATCCGCGAGGTCTCATCTCTAGGATACGATTATACGTATATATACTTATATGATATAGTGTATGTATCTCTTTATATCATGAGCATAACTATGTTATGTTCATTATGTGAATATGTACTTATAGCAAGTGTGTCGCTACAATATTGTTTACGAACGTATACCTAGTGAAGGTAGTTATACCTAGCTAATGGAAGGCATTAGAGAGATTTAGTTTGGATAGCAGTTACATGTCCTATTTAGACCGGGTAGTTTAACTAGAATTGTTAAAATGAACACATTAGGTGCTCACTATAATTGAGAAGTGAGGTTTGTCTCATTTGAGTGCAATTAGTTAATCTTGAAATTCACACACTACTGTTTTAATCGATTTGAAATAATTATCCACTTACAAAATATTTTCTACTTTCTACTTTTATTTTATCACCATACATTTAAATTTCAGTATTCAGTTTCATTATTCAGCTTTATACTTTGGATGTTTTATTTGGTGACCGATGGTTTATTTGGTTCATTCTTATTATCTATTTATGCATGAGGATTACTCATTCAATTTAATTGTATGTCTTTATTCGTATTACTTATATTATGTTGTGATTGTGACAATTATGCTAAGAATGAACCATACTGAGATTCTTATTTTATTTTAGTAGAGGATTGGCCACCCGGTATTAAAATAGGTGGGTTGTCACACCCATCTACTTTGTTAACCCTTACGAATAAATATTTGATAACAATGAGACATTTGATGTCAATATGGAAAATGTCATGCAACCTCAAAACCCCATGGGCGATATCAATGGCATTGGTCCTTATGGAGACTTTAACCTTATTGGCGACAAATAATCCATTTTTCTATATTCAGAACATTTCCCATATGATCCAAAATACCTATATTTCCATAAATCATGTGATAATTTACTTATTATGTAGCCTATTTTTAAATTATGAATAAATTTTCATATTTTATGTCCCAATCTTTGCTTGTTAAAAAGGCATAAAATCACCACGTTGTATGATATGCACATTTCGCATCACACCCATCCAATTTACCACCCAACTTAAAGATATATAATAATACTAAAAATACTTAAGGAAATTATTTGTTCATATTAAACATTATTTCACTAATGATTTCTATGAACTAACCCACTTATCCAGAAAAAAGAAGGAAAAATGTATGCAGTAAGGAAGGAAAAATGGATCCATGTTTCATACAACATAAATATACCTTTCAAAAAGATCCTCACCCTTTTTTATACTGACAAAGGGGGAGAAAAATGATATAATAAAAGATGTTACAACTAAGGAAGATAGAAATAACTTTTCTCAGCACAAAGTTTTTGCATAAACCCTTTAAAAATATTTTCTCAAACTATATTAATTGTATTGCCATCATAAAAAAAAAGGGAGAAATTGTTAAACCAATATGTATTTAAAAATATTTTGTTTGATGACAACACGATTGATATAAGAACAGACTTCATTATTTCCTCTCTAATGTACTTTACTCTAAAACAAGCACTCAATACATTATGAGATATGTAACTGTTAACACTTCATCCAAGTAACCATTCCATACAAGATAATGGAGACCTCAACTAAGACAATGAAGCCCTCAACTAAGAAAATGAAGACCATGAACCAAAGATAATGAAAATCATAAC
Source organism: Sambucus nigra (assembly GCA_949130495.1). NCBI lineage: Eukaryota > Viridiplantae > Streptophyta > Magnoliopsida > Dipsacales > Adoxaceae > Sambucus > Sambucus nigra. The sequence goes on from OX422216.1 coordinate 333,278,364, forward strand.
ATCGACTTAAAGCTTGTATAAAAACCATTGATTAAAAGACTCGTGAAATGTTCAAACATCAACATGTTCAAAGACATTAATCTATGATAATCTTACTCATATAATAACTACATCAAGAATGTCAAGCATGCAAGCCCTCTATTGATGTTTCATGCAATTCAAAGAAAACTCATATTACATTATTGTGTGGTACATTAGGAACCATTGTACAAAAGTAAAATAACTTGTTTCGACATGTATAAGCTCAAAATTAGTGACTTAAACCCACCCTAGAACATCCTAAACTTCCCAAAAGCTTTGACCTAAACAAAACAACCTTTTGCCTAAAAGTCAAGAGTTTTAGTTGACTAAAAGTGCCAGGTAAAAATTTATCTAGATAAACTATCTTTCATCTAACTGAAACTTTGAAACAATCCAAGTGAAGGTGTTTTAGCCAACTAAAAGTCCACTTCCAGTCGAGTGAAAGTGACAGATTTCAAAACTTATACTTTGGTAAAATCCTCGAAAATTTTATCCTAACAACTTAACTTTTGATGTAAAAAACTAGACTAGATTTAATTCTTTAACCATAGATAAAATATGTAAATAGAAAGAGAACAACGCGATTTTGAAGTGGTTCATCTAAGTATGAAAATCTACGTCCACTGTTATGTTATTAATGTTTGCAATAGCTTGCTTGCTTATGTGCTTGCCCTTAATAAAAGGGGTAGAGTGTATTTATAATGACTCGGAGGCCAAGAGTTGGAAGGTCAAGGGATGGACTTCTTTTATATTCAAGCATTTACATCCTTACATAATGAATGTTATGGATGATTTTATAAATATCAAGTAATATAAACTTTGGTATGGTGACGTTTCACGAGTCTTGTTGGTCGGTCTTCCATGAGTTGGTCGGCATTCCTTGAGTTGGTCGGCCTTTTTCGTGGTCATCGGCAGAGCTACTATTTACTGACTAAGATTTTTCTCCATGTATGAGGACACGCGTTTACTTCTAATTTGTCCACATAGGTGGATAATTTTTGGTATCAACAGAAGCCCCCAATATTCTATGCTTGATGCTTGAGTGAAAGTGTAGAGCATTTGCTCCATGACATAACTCGGGTTGTGTTTATGATGTTTTGTAGGATGTCGACCTCCCACACTTATAAAGTTTTACTGATATTGTTTGAAGATGGAATTTTTGCAAATAATTTGAATTTTAATGAACCGTTCAAGGGTAAATGAATATTTGTCACCCTATGATTTGCTAAGCTGTCGAAACGTCAATCGTTGGTACATTTAATCATTATGTTCGCTACTTTCGAGGCAACCTATAAAAAGGTAGTGAACTTTCTCGATTTTTCTTTACCCCAAAACTTCGAACTGTAGAAGCTATCTTTGAACCCTTATGCACCCGTTTGCCATCGTTCTTCCTCTCTTTTAACAGTTCTTACTGAATCCTTATGTTCCTGTAAGAATTCTTTCCTTTTCTTTCTTTTCTTCCTCTTGAATCATGGTTTACATAGTTCATGTTGACTCTTTAGATGAATTTAAGAGGGAATGGAATATTCCAGATTGGGTAGATTTAGAGTTTTCCAGTCTTCCTTTTGATGTCTTCACTTTATCTAAGGATCATTGGATTACCTCTTTATTCATAGCCGAGCGTGGATTTACTTTTCTCCCAAATTGTCTTTTCTTAGAGTTTTGTCAATATTTCGATGTTGTACCCGCTAGGGTAGCCCCCAATACTTGGAAAATAGTTAATGGAATCCATAGGCTTAACCAAATCCATGGGACTCATATCGAAATCCCTGAAATTATGTTATGTTACAAATGCGTCACCGTTGACAGTACATATTATTTAAAGATTAGGATTGCCAACAGAGCCCTCGTCATCAATTTGCCCGACTCCAATAGAGACTATTTTGATCATGGGGTTATTGTAAAGAACTGGCAATACATCCCTCTTAAAGGGGGTGAAGTATATGATGGACTAAGATGCCCGCAAAAGGGTTATGGTATAGGTTGTAATAAACATATTTTGTATATTCATGCTAATGAGATACATGTTGATATGACGATTAATGTGTATTGTTTATTTGGTCGCAGTTGAGAGGAAGAAGAAAATTCCTAAGGAACGTGAAACTAAGATTGACAAGATCAAATTCTTGTGGGGCATTCATCAAATAATAGGTGAGGAGCACATTAGGTCACCTTCATACTTTCTAAAGTATAAAATCTTTGTAACTTCTTTTGTTGCTCGACCAGCAGTTGCTACTCCTTCCAATGTGATAGACTTGGAGAGAGATCCAATCTCTAATTCTTCGAATAGTTCTTCTATTGGAGTGTTTTCTGAAGTTGTTACTTCTACGTCTTTTGATTTCGACCTTCCCCTCTCTATGAGTATGGGTAAGATAAAAATTCCTAATATATTGGAAGATAAATCTACTATTGGCACCAAGAAGACTGTTGGAGCCCAAAAGAAAGTGGATGATAGGATGAAGCCCCCCACTAACAAAGATGAAGCGTCTCCTTTTAAGAGACTATAGAAAGGTCTTACTAATAAGCAGGTTGAGAAAGTTTCCCCTGTCGACTAATAGTCCTTAGTTGATTAAGCTCATTTTCCTGTTGGCCCATCTGTGGCCATTATTCCTAGCTTGGCTTGGAAATTAATCAAGTTTGGCACCCTCCCAGATCACATAATTACTGCTTCTACCATACCCCAATAAAGATTTTTTCAAAGGGATTCTCATAGCCTTGCCTTGGTAATATTTCTTTATCTTTTGTAGTTGCTCGAATATTACTTTTACTTTATACTATTTTCTTTTCATACCAACTCAGTCTTTCTCTTTATAGTTCCTGGATGATTTCAACTGAATGCTTGAGAAGGGTGACTAACTTCGTTCTTCTTTAGGAGAGGTGGAAGAGGAATTTGACGGTCTAAAGAAGTCTTTGATGGATTCCCAATAACCCTTGGAGACAGAGAATAAGTCCTGGGGAGAGAAGATCAAGACTATCGAGGAAGCAAGACAAAAGGCTGATTCGACTGTTGCTCAAGATGAGCACAAGGAAAACGCTGATGAAGAATAAATAGCTAAGCTGACAAATTACCTTTCTGCTGAGAAGGAAAAGAGGAAAAAAATCTAGGGATGATTCTATTAACAAGGTTTGGGATAAAGTTATTTATGCCACTTCTTCTCAATTTGGATATGACAGGAAAAAAATATTTAGGAAGGTTGGTCGACGACATTAAATGAAGTTGGTACCATTGAGGATTTTAAACTCTTCCTTAGGCATGACCCTAGTTCTCCCCCCAAACCTTGATGAAAATATTAAGGATGACAATGGTTCAATGTAATCTTCCTTAGATACTGACCTATTTCCCCTCATCTAGACTAAGGAGATACTTTTGCCATCCCACCTGGCGAGTAAGAAACCCTTAATGTTGAAGATGATAAGAAGAAGGTGTAGATTTTCTTGGCTGATAATCTTTATATTTTTCATATTTTTTTATATTTTTTTGGTTTCCTCTAAATATTTGTATCAATGTACTTTACTAATAAAAGAACTCCTCTTGTTATTTTCTATCTTCTTTTTTGATTGATTAATTGTTGCTTCATCTACCTAGTTCATGGCCAAGATGGAATTAATTTCTACCAATGACTCTGACTTGCTCAAACGTTGTAATAATCTATTCAAGGCTGGTCACTTGGACTTAATAGATGAGTACTGGATCAATTTACTCAGCCCATATGTTTCTCTTTAAGATAGAAATGCATACACTTATCTCAAATTCCTTTTTGATCGGGTTGTGGACAATAATGTGGCTTATTTTGAGATAATAGAATATCTACAAGGAGAGAATAATGAAGATAAAGCTTTGCTCCATGCCGATTATGAAGCCAAGTACAAGGCATTGAGTGAAGCCTAGGGATTTGAAGAGAAGTAGGAGAAATACGCTTCTGCTTTCAGAAAAAAAGGAGTTTTTATTAAATTACGAAGCTGATGAGGCCAAAGAGATTTCTAAACTTCTAGGCGAAGAGAATAATAAACTGAGTGATGAATTTGGGTCTTCAAAGAGTTCTTATACTGCTATTGTCGATGAAGGTTTATTTTCTAGAGGAGAAGAATGCCAAATTGAGGAAATAACTTGAAGCATTGTAAAAATGTCCAAACTTGCACAATCTTCCAAAAAAAGGTTCGCTGACCAAGTATAGAAGAGTCTAGGATGAAGAAGACTTTGGTTGATCAGGATGCCGAGATAAATCCCAAGAACCGAGCTATTTTTTATTTATCTACAAAGTTAGTAGTTAAAGACAAAACCCTTCTCTCAATTGAAAGTGAAGGATGAATTTTTAAAGAAACTTCAGCATCAAGTTGAAAGATTAACCTTCCAATTTCAGAAAAAAAAACCCATAAAGGTATGGATGGATGGTTACAATGAAGCTTTGAGCCATATTAATGATCACATTGATCAACTTAATCGTGAAGGCTATAAATGGGGTTGGACTAACTGCTTGACGATGATGAAAGTTGATCAAAATAGCTGACTTTGGTATTGGCATGATCCCAATTTCTTATATTTCCAATATCTTCCATTCCACTTAGATGTCAGTTGGATTCCTATTTAATCAATTCCCCAATGTCTAGTATCAAAATATTTTGGGGATTATGGGTTACATGATGAACTGGACATAACTCGGCCTTCACATCAGATGGATACACCGAGCAACAGTAATAGAAGAATGCTTTAGGATTTTAACTTTATCAATTCTCCTTATACTCTGGATGATCCCCTTGTTGGCATGGAGAAAGTGCAGTGTTCTTCCATGGTTGAAGGAAAACATCCAATGGAATAATTATCTTGTAATTCATTTAATTGTAGCATAGTTTATATGAATGAAATATGTTAGTTTTTTTTTTAACTTATGATTATTTAAATCACTTAATTAACTTGTAATTCTTTGTGCCATTGGTTCTACTAATACACTAAGATATATTTATCCAATTTTAATATCAATTACCAGTGGTATTGCCATTCGTTGTACTGGTGCACTTTAATTTATATACCTAAGTTTAGCACCAGTTACCAGTGGTGACCAAGTGTATGTGAAATATATGTTTATATTCCTTTATTTAGGAATTTGTACATATCTTCCTTCATTTGACTCGGTTTTGGTAAAATAAATCTTTACCACTAATTTTTTTTTTCCAAGTGCTACGGATTTTAATCTTATTTTAATTTGGTATTTTTAATAGCCGATCAAGTACTAAGGATTGAAATGCTATTTTGACTTAATCGGTTATTGCTTTGATTTTTGTCGACCAAGTGCTGAGTGAAATCCTATATTAACTTGGTCGAAAATGATATTGCATTGTTGTTAGTCTTGGGGGATATATGTATATGTATCACCATACTCCGAAAAAATTGAACAAAATTGAAGTAATCGATAATTTTATTGATAATCAACTGAAATAAAATGAAATACAGAACTAAAAATCTTTTGAACTACTGATAATACTTTCTGAGGTGCTCAGCATTCCAAGGATTCTTGAACTCTTCACCATCCAAAATTTCAATCCGATGTGTGCCTGGTCGAATGACTACAGAAATACGATATGGGTCATGCCAATTAGCTTCAAGCTTGTTGTTCTTCTGTATTAATTTCTTAAGAACATAGTCTCCTTCTTAAAGTTGGTTGGCTTAAACCTTGTATTTTAGAAGTGAGCCCTCTATTAGTAGGTAGCATTTCTCAGGGCAGCATCTTCCTATACTTTTTCCATCATATCAAGATCTAGTCACCTCATCAAATCACTGGCTGGAGTAATAAAATTCAAATACCCAGTGGGTTGGTAGGCCGAGTTCGCCTGGTATCATGGATTCAATTCATAATGCAAGCATATACGGCGTCTCTACTATTACTGTTCTCGACAATGTTCTATAAGCCCACAGGGCTGAGTGTAGCTCATTAATCTAGTTTCCTTTAGTAACAATAAGCCTCTTCTTTAATCCATTAAGTAAAGTTAAGTTCATCACTTATGTTTGACCATGACTATGAGGATGACCTAGTGTTGAATGCATATTCTGAATTTTACATCGGACACAGTAGGCTTCAAACTCCTTATTATCAAACTGATTTCCATGATCTGTAATGATAGCATATGGCAACCCATATCTGAAAATTATGTTCTTCCATATGAATTAGTACACCTTCTCATTACGCATGTCGACTAGTGGCTCTGCCTCAACCCATTTGGTGAAATAATCAACAACAACGACCAAGTATCTAAACCTGCCCTTGGTGGTTGGCAATGGACCGACCAAGTCTATTTCCCAGATAGTGAATGACCAAGTCAAATTAATTGGAGTTGGAGAAGTATTGGGTTCTCTACGAATGTGAGAGAACCTCTGGAATTTATCATATTTCTTTGCAATCTACCCTCATGGTAGGCCAGTAGTATCCTTATATGTTGATTCGTTGAAGCAGTGTTCTTCTAGTTGAGTGAGCTCCATAAGAACCTTTGTGGACTTCTTGGATTAAAGATTTCACCTTTATAGGGTGAACACATTTCTGAAGTGAGGTCGCCATTCCTCTTTTGTATAGCACTCCCTTGTCTAATACATATCTCATTGTTTATTATTCGAGCTTTTTGGATTTTATGGGATCTGCTAGTAGAGTTCCATATTTAATATAAGCTTTGATGGGATCCATACAAGAAGGTCCCATATCGACTGCAATGAAATTTAGCATTAGGTCCTCATCAATATTGCGATTAGCAAGAATCTCTATTGGGATCGTTCTTCGGATATCAATTCTTATTATTGATGATAGCCGAGCTAGTGGGTCTGCTCGGGAATTACCCAATCTTGGGATTCGTTGTAGTTGGACAGCAGGTAGCTCGAATATCACTTATATATCTTTGGCAAGGTCTTTTGTCATCAAATCTCCTTTGACTCTATATATGCGTAGTATTTGATTTACCACAAACAGTGAATCACTATGGGCCAGCACTTGCTTGCACCTAGTGAGTGGGCTAAATTCAAGCAGACTATCAAGGCTTTGTACTTTGCCTCGTTGTTTGATTCTTTAAATTAAAACATGATGGCATATTCAATATCTATATAATTAGGAGTATTAAGGATTAAAATTTCTCCATTGCCAGTAACACATGAAGAGCCATCAACATATAACGTCCATATTGGGATATCGCTACTGAAACTTTCATCGATCAGCAACCCATTCCTGAATATCTTCTTACTCTCCTCAGCATACCTAGGTGCCATTTCTTGGTTTTGGTGAGATCTAGTTATTCGACAGTAACTTCATCTTGCTTTTGAGCTGAGGTTTCTCCTTATGACTTCTGCTCGGCGATCAATCTCAGTTGGTCGGGCATTTCTAGGTAAGTAAATTCGACAATGAAGTCTGCCAAAGCTTGACCTTTTAGCGAAGTTCGAGGTTCATAGTTAATGTCATATTCTCCTAATTACACTACCCAATACATTTACCTTCCCTACTTCTCAGGTTTGTGGAGTGCTTGGTGAAGGGGGAGATCTGTATATACTACTATGGTATGTCCTTAAAAATAAGGTTTCATTCTTCTAGAAGCTGAAATCAGCACTAAGTCCAACTTGTCCAAGCATGGGAACCTATTCTCAGATCCCCTAAAGGATTTGTGGTATAGTATACTATTTTTTTCACTCCATTGTCCTGCCTGACTAAAGTCGAGCTCACTACTGATCAGAGATAACCATGTACAAGCACAATTTCTCTCCTAAAACTGGTCGAGAGAGAAGTGGTGGTGATCCCAAATATTTTTTCAACTCCTGAAAAGCTTTCTCACATTCTTCATTCCACTTAAAAGGCTTCCTTAATACTTTAAAGAAAGGCAAACACTTATCTGTTGCTCAGGCAACAAATTGGTTTAAAGCTATTACTCTTCCAATCAGCTTTTGCACATCTTTCTTGTAAACTAGTGATTGCATCTCAATTAAAGATTTTATCTTCGTAGGGTTAGATTAAATTCCCCTTTGGTTAATAATGAAGCCTAGGAACATCCCTTCTTGGATGCCGAAAATTCACTTGGTCAAATTTAGCTTCATCTGGTGCTTTTCCAACTGGTCAAAAGTCAGACTTAGGTCGACAATAAGGTCCGATACTTTTTTCTTCTTTGTCATCACATCATCCACATAAACCTCCATGTTTTGTCCTATCTTCTCTTCAAAGACTTTATTCACCAACCTCTGGTATGTATCCCTTGATTTTTTTAGACCAAAAGGTATTACATTATACCAATAAGTTCCTCGGGGAGTGATGAAAGTTGTACTTTCCCTATCTTTGAGCTTCATTTTTATCTGGTTATAACCCGAATAGGCATCCATAAAGTTCGTGTCCGATGTAGAATCTACCAGATGATTAATTCGGGGTTAGGGAGAATGGCCTTTTGGACATGCGTTATTCACATTAGTAAAATCTACAGACATTCGCAATTTATCATTCTTTTTCTGGACCATGATGACATTGGCCAACCAAGTTAGGTATTTAATATCTTCAATGAACTGGGCCTTTTGTAGCTTCTCTACTCCCTCCTGAATAGCTTGATTTTTATCTGGCCTAAAAACTCTTCGCCTCTGCTAGATCGACTTTGCCTCTTTGCTAATGTCGAGCTCGTGACAGAGAAAATTGGTATCATTCCCAGGCATATCCTCATGAATCCAAGAAAATACATTTCTCCGCTACCCCAGGAACATAGTCAACTCCTATTTGAGTGTTGGATCTAGTGTTGAGCCGATTTGTGTAGTCCTTTCTGGTCTATCATCTTCCAGAATGTTTCTTTTTGTTGCTTCCACAATCTATCATATGACTAACTGTATTTTATCCTGTGGATCTAAGGTTGCAACCTCAGATTCACTGTTAGGCTCAGTGGTATTTACCTTATAAGTTGTAGTCTTTTTCTTCAATTCAAGCAGTTCTTCTTGTTAAACTGAGGAACAGTAACACCCTCTTGTGACACACCGCCTAATTAAACATTGGGTGATCAGTCCTTTATTAAATTAAAAGAGGCTTCTCATCTAGTTCATTCTTACCATCACTGTCGAAATTTTTTTAATTACTAACCACCTAAGTGAAATTTGCAGTTGTTAAATTTTAACTTCAATTAAACATACAACAACATGGGGAATAATAGATAAATCAAATACCAACATAAAAGTCTGAATATAATAACTAAGATAAAACAAAGTCTTACCGAATGAACCATCGGCCAAAAACCAACAAATAACAACTCCAAAAAAGAAAGTACTGAGGGACAACATGTCGTACTGAAATCTGAAATCCTACACTAGATCAGAAAGTGCGAGAGGTGTCTAATCAAAGACCTGCAACATCCACCTATGCTACAACGATGAAGTCCCTGGAATGAAGTCACGCTTGGCGTCCCTATGGATGGACACCTAAAAGGTTTTGAAAATATTTTACATGGCAAGATTTAGTACTCAAACGTTTTAAAAATATTTATCAAGTAATTTATTGAAGTAAAGATCAGTTATTGATTACACAAGTTAGGTTTATGCACACTCCCTTGAGTTTCCTTACCTTTCATCTATAGTGCACGCCTAACGTTCAAAACTAGACTATTTAGCTACACTACCCAAGATATTTAGACTATATTAGTCGTCTGAGCTTACCTACACGTCTAAGTTCCCGTACCGCCCATATAGTACCAAATTTTATCAACACCCATCATTTGTAAATTAATTCCCGTATAACATTTCACATATGTTAATTCCTTATTTTGAAAGTTAAGTCTAACCACTTAATCTTATTCATAAGATGTTCACTATTTAATATTATAGCTTTCCAATTAAGTTTTCTCCACTTAACTTACTTTTTAGATGTATACACATCATCTAACTATCTACTACTTCGCCCTAGTAGATTATTTATATATAATATATTTTGTACACAATATAGACTATAAGGATCATTGGCTCGGTCTAATCATCGACTCCAATTCTCCCAATTTATATTTTTTTATGTATACACATCATCAAATTATCTACTATTTAACTCAAGTAGATTATTAATATAGTGTACATTTCACTCACAATATACACTATAAGAATTATTGGCCGGGTCTAATCCTCGACTCCAATTCTCCTTTCATTTACATTGGCCCGATCTAATCCTCGACTCCAATACTATATAGATGGTGTAGGTATTTCACACAATCTAAGTACATAATTTATTGGTATTCGCAAAACCTAATCGTTCGTATTAGTACGTAATCTATTTCTGTCTAATACACATCGTATAGTTTATTTTATGATTTCGCTCGTTATCGCATCTTCTCCAGTATTATCCCAACTCTAAGGGACCTAATTAACCCCATTGTATTTTCAGTAGCCAAGCCTAACTTACTCTACTGGTATACTTATCATCCATCTGAAGTTCCCGTAAATTATTATTTCACTATTCAATAATTTACGACATAAATTTACCCTAATTGATTCCCGTCTTACTTCCGTTACTAAGACAGGTCTACAAACCCTAATCAGGCCTACTGTAGTATTAATAATTCACCCAAAATCCCTTAGTAAGGTTCTAAAGTTTACATGATAATCGATTAGAAGAAATAAGTCAAAAAGGGGAAAAATAGATTTTCTGGGAACTTGACCAAATACCGGATCGATCTTTTTTTAAAAAAACCAGATCGATCCCCTTTTTATCGGATCGATCCTTTTTTTTCTCAAACCGGTTCGATCAAATTTTCTGCAATTCACCAGCCTCGTTCGTTCATGTTTTTTCGCCCATGTTCTAGTACAAATCTCCATTAATCTACACCAAGGTTTCAACTAAACATTCTAATCCATTTCTACATGTATTCATAGGGTTCCTAATGTTTTAAACATATTAAAATCATCACATAATTTGACCAAGAACGAATCAAACTATGAAACTTCATCAAGGCCCTAGTTTTGTGTTCTTCCCACACACTCAATCACAAACCCATATTTATTTCATATTTAATGATCAAGTCACCCCTATTGATTAATCCTCTACATATATTAACCCTTTCTATATGCAATTCCTAATCATTATACATCAAATCTATTCTTTCTCTCTCTAAGAGCATGGGATTAACCATGGTTATCATTAAATCTCTGCTCATGGGCATTATAACTTCATTTAAATTCAATAAACAACTTGCATTATAAAGAGGTGATATGATTTCGTGATGAAGATAATGATTTGATGTGCTTCCCTTCATATCCCCACTCCTTAGATGCTTAGGGTGCTACAATCTTCCTTAAGCTTTTGGGAAAGGTTCTTCTCTTCTCTTTGATGGCCTCTATAAGCTTTTTGAGTTATGAACCCTAATCCCCAATTCTAATTATTAGATATAGGACTCAAATTTTCGTAAGTCCTTTAACCTCTATTTTTAAAATGACCAAATTACCCCTGTAAGGTGCCGTTTTGGTCCAGAATTGACCGTAACTCAATTGACATCCCCGAGTATAGTATTTTGACTAGTTCGCCCCTTTCGGACTCATTCGTGACCTGTAAATTATCATTTTAGTCACCCAAAATATATTTCTCATTTTCCACCTTAACATAGTCTAACACGTGACTCTCGATGAGGTGACATATAATACGCCCACATCACTCGCTATGACGTATAATCTTAATTATCAATTATTTACTATTCACACTTAGTAAATATCATATCAGAAGTATTAATCAATATCTATCTCTCGATTAATATTTAATAACTACAATTATTATTAAATCACATTAAATTACTCTGCTCATGTAATTTAAATTAAGATGTATTTTCTATTTAATTAGTCAATTAATTAAATTCTAAATATGCTAGAAATACGGGGTATTACATATTTCTCCACTTACAAAGGAATGTTGTCCTCAAAATTAGGATATACCTGCGGTGAATAACTCTGGATATTACTCTCTCATATCCTCCTCCCACTCCCATATCGACTCCTCAATATTGTGGTGACCCCACTTCACTCGCACTAATGGTACCACCTTGGATCTTAGTTTATGCTCACTATGATCCAGAATAGCCACGGGTTTCTCCTCATACGATACGTCAGGGCATAAGTCAATTTCCTGAAGTGGAACGTACGAGAAGGCTCCTCTTTTCTTTAGCGACACCACATGGATCACATCGCCTATTTGCTGAAGATGCTCTAGGATTCCCACTGTGTATGCTACCGATCTCACTCTCTCAATGATAGGAAATAGTCCCACGTATTTCGGTGCTAAATTTCCCTTCTTGCTAAATCTCATAATCCTCTTTATGGGAGACACCCTGCTTCCTACCGGTGTCATCATAACTCTTCTGCCTATCTTGAGTTATTCGAATGCGTCCTCGAATAAAATATATCTTGGCATAAGTCTCCTGTATCATATTCGTCCCCAATAGCTTGTTGTCCCCCACCTCTAACCAGGAGGCGGGCGAACAATAAGGCCTCCCATATAATGCCTCGAATAGAGCCATACCGATGGTAAATTGGTAACAGTTGTTATACGCAAACTCTACCAATGGAAGATATCTCTCCCATCTTCCCCCAAAGTCTAGGATACACATCCTCAACATATCTTCAAGCATCTGATTTACTCTCTCAGCCTTCCCGTTTGTCTGTGGGTGATATGATGTACTCAACCGCAATTTTATGCCCATGGCATCCTGAAAGCTCTGCCAGAAATGTGCCAAAAATATCTTGTCTCTGGCTGGCACAATATTAATAGGTACCCCGTGCAGCTTAACAATCTCTAAAATGAATAACTATACATAATGCATCGTATCAAAGTGAGTACGAACAGGAAAGAAAAGAGATGCCTTGGTCAGTCGATCCACTTTCACTCAAATAGAATCGTGACCTCTCTATGATGTCGGTAGTCCAGTAATAAAGTCCATCAAAATTCTCTCCCACTTCCACATAGGAATCTCTAGTGGCGGTAGCATCCATGAAGGTCTCTGATGGTTAACTTTCACTAGCTAGCATATAACACACTTTGAGATAAACTCTGCTATGTCTCGTTTCATACCCGACCACCAATACTGTCGTTGCATATCCTAGTACATCTTATCCCCACTGGGATGTACCACAAATCTGGAATCATGAGACTAGGTCATCACTTCCTTCTTCAACTCCTCATCCTCGGGAACTACTAACCTCCTATTAAATCGCAAACCTCCCTCTAAACTGACTGAGTAAGACTCAGCACCCTCGGCTAATAGCTGTCCCACCGTGTCCCGATAGAACTGGTCATCTGCCTGAGCCCTCACTACCCGCATCATGATCTTGGGAGTGATGGTCATAACTACCATGTACGCCCTGGACACCTCATCCTACTGCTAGAGATCACTCCGCTTAGATTTCCACACCTCAGCTACATCCCCAGTAGGTCGTCGTCTTAACACGTCCGCCACCACGTTAGCCCTACCAGGATGATAATGTATATAAAACTACTAATCCATCACAAATTCTAGCCACCGTCTCTGCCTCATATTCAAATCCTTCTATGTGAAGAGATACTGGAGTGACTTATGATTCGTGAAAAGAGTGAATTATTCCCCCAGAAGATAATTCCTTTATATCCTTAAAGGGAAAATGACCACTGCAAACTCGAGGTCGTGGGTGGGGTAATTCTTCTCATGTGGCTTTAGCTTTTGAGAAGCATAATCTATCTCTATTTCTTCCTACTGTAACATACCCCCAAGTCCCTGTAGGGATGCGTCATTGTATACCCAATACTCCAATCCACTCCTAGGTAATGCTAGTACGGGTGCTGATGTTACCCTGTCTTTTAGCTCATCAAATGATAACTAATAGTGGTCACTCCACGCGAATGGTACTCCCTTTCATCTCAGGTTCTTCAAAGGACCAAAAATCTTCGAGAACCCCTTGATGAAGCGATGGTAATAACCGACCAAACCTAAAAATCTATTAATCACGGTCGGTGTTATGGTATGTCCCCACTCCCTTACTGCTGATACTTTACTTGGATCAACAACAATTCCCTGGTCGGACACTATGTGTCCAAGAAATTGAACGTCTTGAAGCCAAAATCTACACTTCCTGAGTTTGGCATATAACTGATGGTCCCATAACGTCTGAAGCACTAGACGCAAGTGCTCGGTATGCTCCTCCTTCGTGCAAGAGTAAACCAGAATATCGTCTATGAATACGATCATAAACTGGTTTATAAACTCCCTGAATACCCGGTTCATGAGATCCATGAATACTGTGGGCGCCTTAGTGAGCTCAAATGACATCACCCTGAACTCATATGACCCATACCGTGATAAGAAAGTGGTCTTAGGTACATCCTCCTCTCGAATACGCAACTAAAGGTAACCTGACCTCAAATCTATCTTAGAGAAATACGCAACCCCTCTCAACTGATCAAATAAGTCATCAATCCTAGGTAACGGATACTTATTACATATCTTTACCTTGTTCAGCTCCTTATAGTCCACACACAAACGAAGAGAACCATCGCTTTTCTTCACAAATAACATCGGTGCACCCCACGGTGATGTACTTCTCCGAATGAACCCTATTCCAAGAGCTGTTGGATTTTCTCTCTCAGCTCCCACAACTCTAAAGGGGCCATGTGATACGATGCACTGGCAATCGGTCTTGTCTCCAATGCTAAATCGATAACAAACTCCATCTTCTTGGTGGGTGGTAATCCTGGTATCTCCTAAAATACATCATCGAAATCCCTCACGACTGGGATTGAGTCCAGGTAAATAACCACCTCTTGTGAAGTCTCCTCCTTAATATAATATAAGTGAGTGCATGACCCTCCCCCGGGAAGAGGAATCACCACTAGGAATATCTCTATCCCAAAATGGAAAACACGATAGTCCTCTCGTAACAATCCACCATCGTCCTATATCCCGCCAACCTATTCATCCCTAGGATGACGTCGTAACCCTCCATATCTAACACTAAAAGATCTGTCGCTAGACTGAATCTCCCGATCATAATGTCCACACCCCTACAGATAGAGTGTATAAGGGACCCACTACCCATCGGCGACTTCACACACATAAGATGAGTGTCGGCTGTCTATAAAAGGCCGACTGCCCATGCAAATCTACTGGAAATAAAAGAGTGTGTCTCTTCCGTGTCAAATAGAATACTACCCTCATCCCCATGGATAGGAAACGTACCCGCGACTGTGGACAGTGCTAGAGGTGCCACATTTGCTGGCTGGAAAGGCACATCCCGAACATTGTACACACATCCGTAGTTCATCTGGCCTTGCTACTGCTGTGGGGCCTATGCTAGTGTTGGGGATAATGGAGCCTGCTAGACCTGTTGCACGCCCTGACGTTGAGCCCTGTTTTGATTGGGGCAAGCTCTACTATTGTGGCCCTACTAACCACATGTGAAGCACTGACCTTGGAACTGTCTCTGCCCGTGGCCCTGACGCCAGCCCTGATGGCTTCCTCCCTAGTTCCCTTGGCCCTGTCATCCTCGGGGAATCTACTGCTACTGAGGACCCTGCTAAAATCCCACATCGTGTTGGTACTTTCTAGATTTAAATCTCTTGGAAAAATTGCCCTGTTGGGAATCTTGTCCCTCCTGGGGTGGTGGCCCATTATCACCACTCCCCCCAGTCTTGTCCTACTGGCTGGGCTTGCCTCTATTACTTCCTTTAGCATGGAAGCAATAATCCTGCCAATGTAATAGTGCAACATTGACGATGTCAGGGAAAGTCCTCAATGCAGGATTACCGATCAAATGTTGTGTAATCCTCCAGGCCAAACTATCCATAAACTTTTCCTTCTTACTCTCTTCGCTGCTCACCTCATCTGGCATAAATTTTACGAGCCAGGTAAACTCTTCCTCTTAGTCTACTACCGAGTGGTCACCCTAACATACTTCCCCGAATTTCTTTCTCATCTTTGACTCAATGACAAGTGGGAAGTACTTGTGGTCAAAATGCACCCAGAACTCTGAAATCGTCATCAAGTCTCTCTCTTCTGTGGTGGTAACATGCTCCCACCACTATAGCGCATCTCCCTCCAAATGGAAGGTACCAAGCATCTACTTCTATGACTTGGTACACTCCAGCATGCGTAGATGATGGTGAATGTTTTTCTTCTAGTCGCATACCATAACTACATCAGTACTGCCCTGAAACTCGGGCGGATTGCCCTTCTGAAAGGCCTCCCTGACTCGCTGCCAAAAAAGTGGTCCTTCAGAGGCCTGAACTACTGGTGCCACTGGGGGCTGTGCTTGGGGTTAAGAAAAATGGGTTGCCATGGACCTCATCGCTGTCTCGACTGCTTGAGCCACTATCACAGCCACCTGAGTAGTAAAGATTAACTCATATGGGGGTGGGAGTGGTAGTATCTGTGGTTCCTGACGAGCCTTCGTCACCTAATCCTTAGCCTCGAACCTCTCCACTCTCTGTCTCCTCGGTGGCATCTGAAAATAGAACGAATTGTATAAGTTCGCAGTCCATACAATTCAAAAAAGTAAAAGCAAGATAAATCTCAACACGTGATGTCATGCACAACAATCCTAATAATAGGGTACGCTGAAAACATAATGAGCCGTACAGATCCTATGGACACTAGAACCTGATGCTCTGATACCATCTGTGACACCCCGCCTAATTAAACATTGAGTGATCAGTCCTTTATTAAATTAAAACAAGTTTATCATCATGTTCATTCTTAACATCACTGTCGAAAACTTTTTAATTACTAGCCACCTAAGTGAAATTTGCGGTTGCCAAATTTTAACTTCAATTAAACATACAACAACATGCGGAAAAATAGATAAATCAAATACCAACATAAGAGTCTGAATATAACAACTAAGATAAAATAAAGTCTTGCCGAATGAACCATCAGCCAAAAACCAATAAATAACAACTCCAAAAATGAAAGTATTGAGGGACAACATGTCCGTACTGAAATCTAAAATTCTACACTAGATCAGAAAGTGAAAGAGCTGTCTAATCAAATCCCTGCAACACCCACTTATGCTATATCTACGAAGTCCCTAGAACGAAGTTACACTTGGCGTCCCTGTGACTGGACACCTAAAAGGTTTTGAAAATATTTTACATGGCAAGAGTTAGTACTCAAAATGTTTTAAAAATATATATCAAGTAATTTATTGCAGTAAAGATCAGTTATTGATTACACATGTTAGGCTTACGCCCACACTCCCTTGAGTTTCCTCACCTCTAGTCTATAGTGCACGCCTAACGTTCCATACTAGACTATTTAGCTACATTACCCAAGCTATTTAGACTATATTAGTCGTCTGAACTTACCTACACGTCTAAGCTCCCATACTGCCCATGTAGTACCAAATTTTATTAACACTTCTCATGTGTGAATTAATTCCCGTGTAACATATCATATATGTTAGTTACTTATTTTGAAAGTTAAGTCTGACCACTTAATCTTATTCATAAAATATTCACTATCTAATATTATAGCTTTCCAATTAAGTTTTCTCCAATTAACTTACTTTTTAGATGTATACACGTCATCTAACTATCTACTACTTCGCCCTAGTAGATTATTCATATATAATATATTTATCACACAATATAGACTATAAGGATCATTAGCTCAGTCTTATCATTGACCCCAATTCTCCTAATTTAGATTTTTTCTTATGTATGCATGTCATCAAATTATCTACTATTTCACTAAAGTAGATTATAAATATAGTGTAAATTTCACTCACAATATACACTATAAGGATTATTGGCCTGGTCGAATCCCCGACCCCAATTCTCCTTTCATTTACGTTGGTCCGTTCTAATCCTCGACTCCAATTGTAAATGTTATATAAAAGTATTGGCCCGGTATAATCCTTGACTCCAATACTAAATAGATGCTGTAGGTATTTCACACAACCTAAGTACATAATTTATAGGTATTCACGCAACCTAATCATTCGCATTCGTACGTAGTATGTTTCTCTCTAATACTCACCGTACAGTTTATTTTACGATTTCTCTTGTTATCATATCTTCTCGAGTATTCTCCAAACTCTAAGGGACCTATGTAACCCCTTTGTATTTTCAGTAGCTAAGCCTAAATTACTCTACTGGTGTACTTATCGTCCATCTGAAGTTCTCGTAAATTATAATTTCACTATCCGATAAATTACTTCACAAATATATCCCAATTAATTCTCGTCATACTTCCATTGCTAAGACAGATCTACAAATCCTAATCAGGCCTACTGTAGTATTAATAATTCCTTTAAAATCCCTTAGTAAGGTTCTAAAGTTTACACGATAATCGGTTAGAAGAACTAAGACAAGAAGGGGGAAAATAGATTTTTTGGGAACCTGACCAAATACCGGATCGATTCTTTTTTTAAAACCCGATTGATCCCCTTTTATCGGATATATCCTTTTTTTTAAACAGGATCGATACCCTTTTCTACAATTCACCAACCTCGTTCGTTCATGTGTTTTTTGTCTATGATCTAGTACCATCCTCCATTACTCTACACCAAAGTTTCAACTAAACATTTAAAACACTCTCTTCTCTCTCCTAGGTCAAGCTCATTTATGGATTTCACCAACTTGTAAGGCTTTGATTACTTGTTGAATAGTTGTGATTAATGCAAGATAAGTTCAATTACTCCATCTCTACTTGTTCCTCTAGCTTTAATTTGCATTGAATTCCATCCTTTGTATTGGTTTGTGTTTCAACTAGATAACTGATTTAAGTATGTTGTTAATTAGCATGTGTAGTTTAGTCTTAATTATGAGTAGCTAGACATGTGATTGGGGATCAAAATCCCACCTTGGATGCTTGAACTTAATATTTAGGGTTTGGTTTATAATTGTTCTAATGGAACTTCATGTGTTGGTTTTGGAGTATCATAGTTTCTTAACTTCCCTTGTCATGCAAGGGCTAGTGTTTGAAGCTTTACTACAAACTCAACCCATCTAGCAATAATTAATTAAACCCTAATCCTCCATTGTTGAGTTCATTCTCTACATGGTTGATGTTCGGCCTTAATTAGTTATGCTCGATTAGAATTAATTTCAACCAAGCCCTATAATCCCCTTCCTTGTGAATCCGAGGTGG
The DNA here is from genome assembly GCA_949130495.1 of Sambucus nigra. Classification (NCBI taxonomy): domain Eukaryota; kingdom Viridiplantae; phylum Streptophyta; class Magnoliopsida; order Dipsacales; family Adoxaceae; genus Sambucus; species Sambucus nigra. The sequence goes on from OX422216.1 coordinate 333,297,459, forward strand.
GAGAATGATCCTCAATCCCCTTAATTTCTTGAACTCAAGCTTACCATTGTTTTTTTTCTTAGTTCAGTAATTAGTAATTAATCATCTGATCTTCAATAGTATTTTAGTATAGAGATTACATCTCAATCACCTTTCTAAACCACAAATCATCTTTTACACTTTAACATTTTGTGACGTTTAGAGAATCTCTTTGCCCCAATCTAGTTCTCTTAGGAGCGTTCAATCCCTATGGATCACGATTTCGTACTTACCGGATTCTACTTGTTGCGATTAGATTTGCACTTGAATCTCAAGCCATATTTTGGGCGCACCAACTGCTTGTGGTCCTTTTAATCCTTCTTCTCGAACTTTATATCAGGCTTTGTGACTAGACTCCATTTTGCGGCCATTTCTTCCTCAGTATTCATTATCCTTCCTACGTTCTTCGTGAGTTCAGCCATTGCCTTGGGAGGATCTTTGGCCAGAGTGTAGTATAGCTTCTCGGGAAGAAGACCACTCATAAGAGCAGTGATGGCTATTTTTTCCTCGTAATCAATCATATCTAGCTTTTCATTATTGGACCGAGTAATGTAATCCCTGATGCTTTCTCCCACTTGTTGCCTCAAACTCAGTAGGTGAGCCACTCTTTTTACGGTCTTAGCTCTAAAACAAAAGTTACTAATGAATAACTCGGCCAATTGATTAAAGTTGGTGATTTGTCCTCGAGGAAAGTTATTATACCATATTTGGGCTGAACCCATAATAGTGCTGAAAGGATCTGTGTATCATCTTATTCGGTACATCATAGATGGTCGATGTTGCTTGATATTGTTCTATATAGAGAATTGCATCAGTTTTTCCATCGTATTTGGGAGTAACCACATGATCTTTAAGTTTAGATGGGGTTGAAAATTCTATGATTGTCTCAACAAAAGGAGATCCTTTGACAAAACTTCATTGTATAGAATTATTTTCTTTCCCTATCTCACTTAATCGATCCTCGAACCTTTGGATTGAGCCTTTCCATTAAGGATTTCCTTCATCAGACTTATGCGAAGTTGCTCGGCTCTTCCGACCATATGTTTGTGTTGAACTCTCCTCTTAAAAGTCTGCTCGGCGCCTACAAATCGACGGACGCTTGATATTAATCGGATGGAAATTTCACGTTGGTTGGAAGTATGCTGAGTGTTCCTATATAACTCCCTCGGAAAATTTCTATTTTCTCGGGGTCCCAGGCGATGAAAAGGCAAAGCTCTACTTAGCCTTTCCAAGACACTCGATCTTTCAGGTGACATGGAATGAATATCATAAGACTCTATGGACCTGAGTAATGAACTTGCTCCTGAACGATAAGAGGTATCCCCTGAGGTTCTGGAATAACTATGTCTACTAGATCGTGGAGGTGGAGGAAGCATTTCTCTATGTCTGGATAGTGCTGGAGATCTGCCTTATAACGTTTGGGTCAATTGTCTCATCGTATATTGCATGACCTCCTGTCCTCATGAGAGACTAGCTATAATCCCATTCAGATCATGGTTAGTAGGTGGAACAGATGAGACAGGCGGATTTATGGATATCAATCATCCTTTTGCTAACGCAGGTAAATGAAAGTGAAAAGGGTTATTAGAAACACGATTCCCACAGGCGGTGCCAATCTGTTGACGTAAAAATCTAGACTAGTTCTAATTCTTTAATCACAAATAAAATATGTAAATAGAAAGAGAACAATAGAATATTTTAAAGTGGTTTGGCTAAGTATGAAAGTCTACGTCTACTGTTATGGTATTAATCTTTGCAATAGCTTGCTTGCTTAATAAAGGGGCTACAGAGTATTTATAATGACTCGGAGGTCAAGAGTTGGAATATCAAGGGATAGACTGCTTTTATATTCAAGCATTTACATCCTTACATAATGAATGTGATGGATGATTCTATAAATCTCAAGTAACATGACTTTTGGTATGGAGACACTTCACTACTCTTGTTAGTTGGCCTTCCATGAGTTGGTCGGCCTTCTTCGTGGTCATCAGCATAGCTACTATTTACTGACTAAGATTTTCTCCATATAGGAGGATACGCATTTACTTGTAATTGGTTCACATAGGTGGATAATTTTTGGTATCAACACTAACCTTTCCCAACTATCTACCTATTTTTAGCTACATCCTACCTCATCCTAACCCTATAAATACAATTCTCCCAAACCATTCCATCACACACAATCTCACAATAACATCCCATTGAGAAAAACTCCATATCCTTGCTCGTGTCTTCCCATCCTTGAGAGAGAAACCACTTGTGAGTTTAAAACCCAAAAACTCCATTAAACCATAACTTCAATAAAACCTACATGAACCTAATTCCTTATCCCTCCTTAAGCAAAGTTTCAATCCCATTATCTACTTGTGCTAAACCCATTAACCAATAACCATTTGTGCCAACGTTATACCCAGAAATCCATTTGAGTTATATTCTTATCATAATTGTTTTCTTGTCTTTTTTAGAGAGAGAAAGTAAACATATTATTTCATTATTTTAGTAAAGATGCATGGCTTTACATCTAGGTTATGTATTTCATTGTTGTGATGAATGATTTACTTCATTATATCTTTTCGATCGATAATGTCATCGTGGAGTGGGTACCTCTTGGATAAGGATAAAAGTATCGTATTATTGTTCTGATTTCAAGGTGGTTTTTTTTATGAGGTTTTGGTTCCGCCATAAATGAAATGGAGATATAGAAGTTCTCGACTACCACCTCGAGTGTGAATGTAGGCAGAGGCCTAACCATGTTAACATCTTAGTTTGCATAAATTCATTAATCATTCTCCTTTAATTGGTTATATTAATTGCTTATTTATATTTAGCTTTATTGCAACTGATTATTTCATCTAAGTTAAGAAAGTTTTTAAAAATGCCATTAATCCAGCATATCGAATTCAACCCCTCCCCCCCATCTTTGGTATATTTTTGGTCGAACATACGTCATTATATCCGAGTGGTTTTTGGGATAATCAAATTGGAGTGGAGTTAAAATTATTTAGTGAAACTAATTATGATTAAATAAAGAAAGAATATATATTATGTAATTTCTAATTTGGGATTTTTGAGCATTTATTTGGAAGTCAATATATTTATTTCTCTTGGGTCCCTTGTATAGTCTACATACTAAACTAGTTAGACTCAGATTCTCAAGAAACCTAGTGTGGTCCTAAACCACAGCTTCTACTTATATATAATGATTTAAGTTAGGGTTTTAAGCTATATAATTCATAATTAGGGTTTGAGAATGGAGAGAGAGAATACGATTCACATTTTTATGAAGAGACCAAGAGAGGGAGAGCCATATCTTACTCAAAGGCAAGGGTTTTCTTCTTAAAAAATGCCCACACACCTGCATAGATTTGAAAGAATCATATACTAAAAGATCTAAGCATTTTAGAGCATTCAAGCAAGAAGTTGGAGATCTAAAATAAGGTAGCCCGTCACCTTGTTTAAATACATTTCTCCATATCAAATTGTAATCAAATTCGAAAATGTATTTTATTCAAACCCTAGGTTTGAGTTTCAAACCTAGTTTTTGCTTTTATAGTTTCTATTATATGATTAATCAAATATTTAAGGGATGAAATTTTATATTCTGCATATATCAATCCCCAACAGATTCGAGGACGAATATAATCAAAAACATCAATCTCCGTATACCTAAATAAATTTTGCAACACTATACAATGTAACACGAAATTGATCATACTTTTTTTTAGTTCAAATCGGATTGGGTTGGAACATTACACTGAATTGTTCAAGATTTTTCTGTGGGGCTTTAATGGTTCAAACCTCAAAGAACCATAGAGGTATGAGATTCTCAAACTCATTCATAAATATAATTCTTTTAAAATCTATATATCATATCACATTATTCGATTATTTAGTTGTGATGTTTTCATATTATAGTTTATTTATGCTCACGGTTAATGTTGGATAGAATTAATTACACCGACGTTCATTCTATGTTTCACTTAAGAGTCTACAGTGAAGTCAATATGCATTGGATTGTTAACTTTTGAACCGAGGTCACGAATGTTATCTTACAATATTCAGACTTTTTAAGAACATTGTATTACCCCAGAATTTCAATATACAAGTTAAAAGATACTGTGTTTTAAGAAGTATCTTTGATTACTATATCTAGGAAGCATCTGTTGAATATGATGGATGATGTTAATAGTATTTGGGAGTATGTTTATAAAACTAATGTGGTGATTATGATGGAAGTGCTGAGGTTATAGAAAATCCTTGACTAGGGCCCTTGGCTAAGTTGTTTTTAATCTTAAGTGTGTGGTCAAATCTAGTGTCACTTCATTGCCTTGTTACATATTTCAACTATGGGCCGATTGTTTGTCCTCAAAATTATAAAATAGCTAATTTAAATTGTGCAATTCTTTCATTACCGAAACATTTATTATTAGTATTTGGTTGTAAGAATGAAGGAATTAAAAAAAATTAGCGAATTCAAGTTAATTCATAAAGACTTAAATTAGTCAATTTCAACAACAACAAAAAAAGAAATTACACAAAACTCTCTCTCTCTTCTCGACAACAACATTTTACGTCTTCAAACACCACACATATTAGAATTCAATTCGGTTCTACTGAAAACACCGACAATCCATTATTTTCAAGTTGACCACTTTATATAATTAAACATTTTAGGCAACCAAAAGGGCCTTAACATAAATTTGTATTACATATTTGTAATTATTTTCGCTGTGTTAAATGTAAAATAAAAAAGTCAACGTTTTAGAGCTTGTGGAGGAGTTTTATGGAGGCCTTAGGTGTGTTAGGTCAAGGGTGGCCGTTTGTGCTTCGGGCGCTCTCTTTTTCCTTTTGTTTTGCTTGATGTGTTTTTTCTTGTATACTTCATGTATACGGGTTCCGCTCTCTTAGCGATTGCTTTTGTTAATACATTTACTTATGAAAAAAAACTATTAAAAGAAAATATGCCTCCATTAGAGCCTCCAACAAGTGTTACTTCAACTTTCCGTCAGAAGTAAGATTTAAGACAAATAACTCTCGTTTCACTTGTGTGTTATTTTTTTTTTATTATTTTAAAAATACATATTTTTGACGATCCTTATTAGAGATGTATTAAGCAAAGACCGTGCATAATATTAATTTCAAAGTATTGGTTTTAAAAGAAAATAAATAAGTCCTTTGGTAACAAACAAAGTGCATTTTTTTACTTAGTAAAATTAATTTTAACGTATTTAATTTTATTTTTTATAAGGGAGTTACCCATTAGTCATGCATCGGCGGTGGCCTTCACAGTTCTATGATCTTTTAAGGTGATACCAATTATCACTATGCCCAATGGAGCTGCAAATTCAGTTAGGGAGGTGTCTATTTAATGCTCAACTGCTCCAAAAACAATAGAAAAGGCCGTTTTCATCAAAAGCTCTACACTCTTATTTTCATCATGACTATTCTTTCCCTTGTAGCTTTATGTTTCTTTTGGACAGCTTCAGCTACTTCTAAAAAATATGATTCAATTTTCAGTTTTGGTGACTCTCTCGCGGATACCGGAAATTTCCTTCTATCCGGCGCTCTAGCATTTCCTGTTATTGGAAAGTTCCCTTATGGCGAGACATTCTTTAGAAACTCAACGGGTCGGTGCTCAAATGGACGCCTAATGATTGACTTCATTGGTAACCTCACTCTCGCTATTCCCTTTGCTATGATCATTCATTTCACTTTAAATATAAAACTGTTAAACTATACTTCAAAAAAAATGTATTGTTTTGGGTTTGTGTAGCTGAGGCATATGGGTTACCGTATGTGCAACCCTATCTAGCACTTGGTAAAGGTGAAAAGGTTCAACATGGAGTCAATTTTGCTGTGGCGGGAGCCACAGCGCTTGATGCAAAGTTTTTCTATGACCGAAAAATAGGACGGATTATGTGGACTAATCATTCGCTAAGCGTTCAGCTTGGCTGGTTCAAGAAGCTCAAGTCAACTCTATGCACGACTAAACAAGGTAGCATGAGAACACATGTCAAAGGATCGCACGCATCTACCAAATATGAGCTCCTAACTGTAAATGGGTCGGATTCGGATCCGAACTCGATTCGTATAATAAGGTCTGAATATATTTTTTTGGAGTCAAGACTCGAAGACTCGTTTATTAAATGGGTAGCGTTGAATCTTATACAAGATTCGGATTCGAAGACCGGGCCCGAATTGTACCTTATTATTTTATATATATATATACTAGCGGATACCCGTGTCTGAAGGCACGGCAAAAATTTCCAAAGTATGTAATCATGAAATGACAAAATACGTAATTGCAATCACAAAACGATAAATGCAACTAACATAAGCATAGTGAAATACGCAATCGCAATCGCAAAATTGATAAAAATATGCCTGTGGCTAAAGCACAATGAAAATTTTCCCAAATACGTAATCACAAAACGGTGAAAAACTTCAAAGTAGGTAATCACAAAATGACAAAAAATTAACAAATTATGTAATTGCAAAACGGCAAAAAACTTCAAAGTATTGAATGGTGTACAATTAAAGTCAAAGTTTTTTTTCAACACAATGTGAAAGTAATTTAGAAATTTTGGGCAAAATTTTCTTTGTTTGTGGGACTATGAGCCCTATTTAAGAAATATAAAATATTCTAATAACAATGCTCAACTCGATAAAGTATTTTCCTAATTATTCGGGGTTGACTACCTCCAATAACAATGCAAATGTATTAAAAATGTTCTACAATATTTCGTGCAAAAACAAAAAAGTAATTGAATTGTGTACACTTAAAATGTACATATGTTCCGTCATCAACATATATAATCGAATCAAATACAAATCTTAATAGTGAATTTGTATTTATTAAGATAGTAAAATTGAAAGAAGTGAAATGTACATGTAGCAAAAAATGACTAAATAGAAATTTAGGACATAGTGATCCCCATAATTTTAGTACTTGTTCCACCTCATTTCAAACCTACACCCACAAAACACAAAAGAAATGAGTTCATTTTATACAGATAACAATTATGGAAAAAATATACAATTAAATTATTACAACAGAAGTGATAAATAAAAAGTAACAAACAAACATATAAACTATATGTTTCAACATTAAATTCATAATGGGTGATATACATGTTTATGCCCAAATTTCAACTTTTCGAACCCTTACAAAGTTTCAACATAACAAAGTATACCTGATTTCTGAAGGGTCCATCGGCAGGCGAACAACCTGATATTATTTGGTCACTCCCATTAAACCTAGAAAATATATTTTTGTTATTACAATAACTAAACAGGAACATTAATAGATACACTTAAATGATAATGATCAGCCAACTACATGTCCTTGACATACAACAAAAGAAGACCCAGGCAATGTGAAAAGCATAAAAGTCTTGACAATCATCTATATGAAAATGCATTATTCTTCAGCATGAATCTAAAAAATACAGAACAGTGCAAAAAACAGGGCAAAGAACGGGGAAAAATATAAAATACACCAAATGATTGGTATTTCCTCTTTAATTTTGACCAATCATCTTAACGTAATTGTTTTCCATCCACCATCATATTCGAAAAAAATGGTCTTGGCACTAACCCAAAAAACAATTCAGTAGCAGCCTTTCTTTTTTTTTTCTTTTTTGGGAAATAACTGGCAACTATGTGATATCAGCCACTGAAATTGTTACACTTTATTAATAAGAGTTGTTTATGTTCTTAAATTGAAGATTTAAGAACAACCTCATCTCCTGCAATTCTGTTATTATTTGATGTTGTTAAAAAATCCAAAGAAGTGAAAGAATGCGGGGAGATTACGATGTCCATGTCCTTGCCTGCATCGTTGAGTAGAGTTTTAATCGGCACCACATTTTTCGGATCGTTAAAAGAATTCTCATCCATCGAATTAGTAGATGTCAGTACGGACATTGCTGGGTCATATGACGACTTCGAATTTAGTTCCAATCCATCAATAGAAATCTTCAGATTCACAGTGTTGCTCTCAAAGTTGACAATCTTTAGTCTCAAGTAACCCCTGTTATCCTTCGAGTTTTGCTAAGTGATGGCTGAAGCAATAAGAGAAGTCAAATTGGATTTGAGTGTCGAATTGAGAAGAGTTGCACCGTTCGATTCTATGAAAAACTGTTGAGTTACGTAATATTGCGAGGAGTTAAATACAATTGCATCTGGGTTCCACCGCCTGTCATTGGCATTCACGAAAAGAGGTCTGTAGCTTGCCATTTCAACAACATCACTATTCTTCTCAAGCCAAATGAGGAATCCAGCTTCAGCCAGAGCTTCCAACAGACTTGCGGTGCCCGCATCTTTTCCAGCCACAGCATACTCACTTACAAAAGCCTTCGGACCATTACGTGATGTACGATCAAAAGTATTAGCCATTGTGAAAACACACTGGGTGTCCCATTGAAGCTAGAACAGACCCCCATTTCGAATCAGAGGCACCTCTTGCAAACTCAATACCATCGAGAGCTTCTTGCACAAAAGGTAACACATTGTAAGTAACCATTTGGTCATTATGACTGATTCCATTATCGGCAATGCACCCAAATCTTCTGCCAGCATGAGAAACTCAATAAATACAATACCTGATGTCTATCTGCAAGAACAAAAAATTGTGTCAGTCATTACAAAAACAAAACATTGCAAATAAAAAAAAAAGGTTTGCAATAAACACAATACATGATGTCTATCTGCAAGAAAACTTGGTCAGATCTAAATAAAATCCCAAACCCCATACTATATCTGAAGAAGATATGAACTGGTTTGTTTTTTTAAATCTGACTCCATCCCAAACCCCTCACATTGAGGGAATACCTGTGATGCAAAAAAATATAGAATATTTGTGGTGCAAAAATACATGTGGTACAAAAATATAAAAAACAATAAAATACATTGTTCTTCAAATCCTTCAAAGTAACTGACACAGAATCCTTCAAATCCTTTAAATGCAGATCATAATTCATTATTATTTAACTATTTACTTAATGGATATATTACACCAAGACCCCTTCAATTATACAATTTATGTACCGAATCCAAATACTTCAAAAATATTTCATCACTTAGGCAGGGGTTCCAAGACAGTTTTTAGGCAAACATATTGAACTTGCCTGAGTTGTTTCAGAATGGTTGTTGAAACTTACAAACTCGTTTCATTTATCACTTTGTGCCCTCACGTACCAAAGCCATGGAAATGACGATGGAGATCAACTGAAGTAACCTACAAAAGAAGGATCTTTCATTTATTTAGTAAGGCCTTATCAGTTTTAAAAAAAATACTATGATTATATACTTTTTTATGTCAAAAATTGAACTTGGAACATGTATTAGATAAATTTCTCGACACTATGAATGAATGTTACCCAAATGAACAATCATAGTTCTAATTATGATCCCTTAGACAGTAAAAGTACCAAAAAGTAATAAAGATGAGATCGGATATGAGATCCCAAGTAATTAAACATGACTAATCATAAATTTATTTTCCAAAACTCTAATTTTTAGCATATTATATTAGATTTATACTTACTACGGAGATTTAGATGATTATAATGTAGAGGAAAATGGTGAACAAAATCAGAGGAAAGGGAGTCACTGTCACCTCTCTAAGCCATCAAACATAAACATCGAAGACTCACAACTTTAATTAGACAAATAAAATAATCAACCATAACTTGAAATAAACTAAACATCCATAACCTTAATTTATGTGCTTACCATTTCAAGGATTTCTTTTCTCGAGTAGGCCCAATCGTCAACAAGAGGGACATAGACTTTCTCGTATTTGCAAGCTAACATAAAGAGTGTAAAACATAACTCAAATTAACAAAGGTATATAAGAAAATATAACTACATCCAAAGTCGGCCAGTTATATGGAAACTCAAGAACCAATGGAATATGGGTGAGATTGGCAAATTTTTCAAAATAATTAGAATCTTATGCATCCATGTACAGGTCCAATACCAAATAAAGAATAATGAAAGTACTTCTCTTCGAATAAATAAATATTGTCACCGAAATTACTTCTATCGGAATAAATAAATATTTTAATCGAAAGCACCACGATCTTGTATCCAAAGCTCATCTAAGACTATAAATAAAAAAGGAAGTAAGTTTGTTAAACATATACTTATGTTTGAAAAAGAAAAATTACCTAGACCTGCTCCATGAAGTAATTTTACCTAGACCTGCTCCATTAAGATTACCTAGACCTGCTCCATTAAAGAGCAAAACCTCTGCTCCATTAAGTAATTTTATGAAATTTTAACTGTCAAAACTATGAAATTTTAACTGTCAAAGAAATGAAATTTTAATTGTCAAAGCTATGCAATTTTAACTGTCAAAGATATTAAAGAGCAAACCCCCTCCAACTTAAGCTAGGAAATTTTAACTGTAAGATATTAAAGACCAAAATATAACATTACAATCAATAACCAAATCAGTGAAGATAGTAAAAGTATTTAGCTCAAATGTGATTACTAATTTGTAAACCATCAACAAATGGGGAATAAAAGTCGGGGAGCAAAAATGGGCAGAAAATTGATGAAATATGGGGAATAAAAGTGAACTAAAAGAATTCTTCAAAAGAAAGTGAACTAAAAGAAATAGATAAGAAATTCCATCTCAGACCTGCAAGTCCTTAAAACCCTCAAAGTTTCAAGTAAACCTTCCAAAGTTCCCACTGTTATACTGTTCATGGCTCCCATGGACCTGCTGCCATTGGGAATATCAAAATAGATAAGAAATAAAAAAAGATATGAGGATAAAACAATATTGAGAGAGATTAAATAAGCAAAGATTGAAAAGAATATAATTCATAAAGTTGTACAAGTGAACATTTGAAAACTTTCATAATCCCTTAAAGATTCAACCTAACAAAAAAAAATCAAAGAACACTTGGCTAAATGTCAATAAAAATTTGTTACCAAAGAAAATAAAATCTAAACAAAATCCAACCCAACAAATTATTGTTTATTATACAAATCTAACTATTTTAACTCAATAAGAAAATACAAATTGATAATGTCTATTTATGACACTTCCAAATATCCAACTCCAAAATATTTATGTATGGACAAAACCCCATTTATATGACACTTACAGATTAACAATACCCCATTTGATGTCCGCTCCTACCTATTTTATAAGAAATAGCATAAGTGTGGACAAAACAAACTAAGAACGGATCTCTGAATATGAAAAGTTATCAACAAAAGAAATAAGACCACAAATCCAATTTCTCAAGTATGTACCAACTGTGTAAACTTCCACCCTAAATCATTTATGAAGTCAATACTTCAAAACCAACAAATTATTGTATAACTTCAAACAATAAGCGTATAAAAAAACATGAGTCATATAATATGTGATTTGGTCACCAAACAGTGAGTGAGAAAAAGAAATGAAAATTCAAACATGGAACAAAATTAAAGAAATATAGAGAGGTATACCTGAGAGGGTGATGGATAGGAGAGAGACTACCTGCTAGTAAAAGAACAAAAAATTAGTAAATATTAGGTAGATAAAAGGGGGTTAATGGTTTCAAAACACAAAAAATATAATAATATAAAAATAAACCTAGTGTGTATAGATAACGTGTTGAACCAGGGAAAATCTGAAACACATACAACCCCAAGAAAATGCTTCAAATCTAGAAAGGAAAAAATCCTAATACTGAACCAAATATGGATAAAACATGTATAAAAGAAGTTAGAATTCGTAATATCCACAGTAGAAGATCCCTAAATCAACCCCAAAACCCTATAATTTGTGAAAAAAATAACAAAACCCCCTAAAATTCGTAAAATCCATATGGTAAAATAGAGAACTTAACCCTAAAAGATAACAATCAAAACCAAACCAAACCTACTTATCATAATTGTTTTCTTGTCTTTTTTAGAGAGATAAAGTAAACATATTATTTCATTATTTTAGTAAAGATGCATGGCTTTACATCTAGGTTATGTATTTCATTGTCGTGATGAATGATTTACTTCATTATATCTTTTCGATCGATAATGTCATCGTGGAGTGGGTACCGCTTGGATAAGGATAAAAGTATCGTATTATTGTTCTGATTTTCAAGGTGGTTTTTCTTATGAGGTTTTGGTTCCGCCATAAATGGAATGGAGATATCGAAGTTCTCGACTACCACCTCGAGTGTGAATGTAGGCAGAGGCCTAACCATGTTAACATCTTAGTTTGCATAAATTCATTAATCATTCTCCCTTAATTGCTTATATTAATTGCTTATTTATATTTAGCTTTATTGCAATGGATTATTTCATCTAAGTTAAGAAAGTTTTTAAAAATGCCATTAATCCAGCATATCGAATTCAACCCCCCCCCCCCCCCCCCCATCTTTGGTATATTTTTGGTCGAACATTCCTCATTATATCCGAGTGGTTTTTGGGATAATCAAATTGGAGTGAAGTTAAAATTATTTAGTGAAACTAATTATGATTAAATAAAGAAAGAATATATATTATGTAATTTCTAATTTGGGATTTTTGAGCATTTATTTGGAAGTCAATATATTTATTTCTCTTGGGTCCCTTGTATAGTCTACATACTAAACTAGTTAGACTCAGATTCTCAATAAACCTAGTTTGGTCCTAAACCACAACTTCTACTTATATATAATGATTTAAGTTAGGGTTTTAAGCTATATAATTCATAATTAGGGTTTGAGAATGGAGAGAGAGAATACTATTCACGTTTTTATGAAGAGACCAAGAGAGGGAGAGCCATATCTTACTCAAAGGCAAGAGTTTTCTTCTTAAAAAATGCTCACACACCTGCATAGATTTGAAAGAATCATATACTAAAAGATCTAAGCATTTCAGAGTATTCAAGCAAGAAGTTGGAGATCTAAAATAAGGTAGCCCATCACCTTGTTTAAATACATTTCTCCATATCAAATTGTAATCAAATTCGAAAATGTATTTTATTCAAACCCTAGGTTTGAGTTTCAAACCTAGTTTTTGCTTTTATAGTTTCTATTATATGATTAATCAAATATTTAAGGGGTGAAATTTTATATTCTGCATATATCAATCCCCAACTGATTCGAGGACGAATATAATAAAAAACATCAATCTCCATATACTTAAATAAATTTTGCAACACTATACAATGTAACACGAAATTGATCATACTTTTTTTTAGTTCAAATCGGATTGGATTGCAACATTACACTGAATTGTTCAAGATTTTTCTCTGGGGCTTTAATGGTTCAAACCTCAAAGAACCATAGAGGTATGAGATTCTCAAACTCATTCATAAATATAATTCTTTTAAAATCTATATATCATATCACATTATTCGATTATTTAGTTGTGATGTTTTCATATTATTGTTTATTTATGCTCACGGTTAATGTTGGATAGAATTAATTACACCGACGTTCATTCTATGTTTCACTTAAGAGTCTATAGTGAAGTCAATATGCATTGGATTGTTAACTTTTGAACCGAGGTCACGAATGTTATCTTACAATATTCAGACTTTTTAGGAACATTGTATTACCCAAGAATTTCAATATACAAGTTAAATGATACTGTGTTTTAAGAAGTATCTTTGATTACTATATCTAGGAAGCATCTGTTGAATATGATGGATGATGTTAATAGTATTTGGGAGTATGTTTATAAAACTAATGTGGTGATTATGATGGAAGTGCTGAGGTTATAGAAAATCCTTGACTAGGGCTCTTGGCTAAGTTGTTTTTAATCTTAAGTGTGTGGTCAAATCTACTGTCACTTCATGGCCTTGTTACATATTTCAACTATGGGCCGATTGTTTGTCCTCAAAATTATAAAATAGCTAATTTAAATTGTGCAATTCTTTCGTTAACGAAACATTTATTATTAGTATTTGGTTGTAAGAATGAAGGAATTAAAAAAAATTAGCGAATTCAAGTTAATTCATAAAGACTTAAATTAGTCAATTTCAACAACAACAAAAAAAGAAATTACACAAAACTCTCTCTCTCTTCTCGACAACAACATTTTACGTCTCCAAACACCACACATATTAGAATTCAATTCGGTTCTAATGAAAACACCGACAATCCATTATTTTCAAGTTGACCACTTCATATAATTAAACATTTTAGGCAACCAAAAGGGCCTTAACAAAAATTTGTATTACATATTTGTAATTATTTTCGCTGTGTTAGATGTAAAATAAAAAAAGTCAACGTTTTAGAGCTTGTGGAGGAGTTTTATGGAGGCCTTAGGTGTGTTAGGTCAAGGGTGGCCGTTTGTGCTTCGGGCGCTCTCTTTTTCCTTTTGTTTTGCTTGATGTGTTTTTTCTTGTATATTTCATGTATACGGATTCCGCTCTCTTAGCGATTGCTTTTGTTAATACATTTACTTATGAAAAAAAACTATTAAAAGAAAATATGCCTCCATTAGAGCCTCCAACAAGTGTTACTTCAACTTTCCGTCAGAAGTAAGATTTAAGACAAATAACTCTCGTTTCACTTGTGTGTTATTTTTTTTTATTATTTTAAAAATACATATTTTTGACGATCCTTATTAGAGATGTATTAAGCAAAGACCGTGCATAATATTAATTTCAAAGTATTGATTTTAAAAGAAAATAAATAAGTCCTTTGGTAACAAACAAAGTGCATTTTTTTACTTAGTAAAATTAATTTTAACGTATTTAATTTTATTTTTTATAAGGGAGTTACCCATTAGTCATGCATCGGCGGTGGCCTTCACAGTTCTATGATCTTTTAAGGTGATACCAATTATCACTATGCCCAATGGAGCTGCAAATTCAGTTAGGGAGGTGTCTATTTAATGCTCAACTGCTCCAAAAACAATAGAAAAGGCCGTTTTCATCAAAAGCTCTACACTCTTATTTTCATCATGACTATTCTTTCCCTTGTAGCTTTATGTTTCTTTTGGACAGCTTCAGCTACTTCTAAAAAATATGATTCAATTTTCAGTTTTGGTGACTCTCTCGCGGATACCGGAAATTTCCTTCTATCCGGCGCTCTAGCATTTCCTGTTATTGGAAAGTTCCCTTATGGCGAGACATTCTTTAGAAACTCAACGGGTCGGTGCTCAAATGGACGCCTAATGATTGACTTCATTGGTAACCTCACTCTCGCTATTCCCTTTGCTATGATCATTCATTTCACTTTAAATATAAAACTGTTAAACTATACTTCAAAAAAAATGTATTGTTTTGGGTTTGTGTAGCTGAGGCATATGGGTTACCGTATGTGCAACCCTATCTAGCACTTGGTAAAGGTGAAAAGGTTCAACATGGAGTCAATTTTGCTGTGGCGGGAGCCACAGCGCTTGATGCAAAGTTTTTCTATGACCGAAAAATAGGACGGATTATGTGGACTAATCATTCGCTAAGCGTTCAGCTTGGCTGGTTCAAGAAGCTCAAGTCAACTCTATGCACGACTAAACAAGGTAGCATGAGAACACATGTCAAAGGATCGCACGCATCTACCAAATATGAGCTCCTAACTGTGAATGGGTCGAATCTGGATTCGAACCCCATTCGTATAATAAGGTCTGAAAATATTTTTTTTGAGCCAAGACTCGAAGACTCGTTTATTAAATGGGTAGCGTTGAATCTTATACAAGATTCGGATCCGAAGACCGGGCCCGAATTGTACATTTTATATATATATATATATATATATATATATATATATATATATATATATATATATATATATATATATATATATATATATATAATATATGTTTTATTTATACTAATAATATTCTATAGTACATTACAAAATATTTTAATATAAGATTAAAAAATAAAGAAGGGGGATAAAATAAAATAAATGTATATATTTGGCTAGACCCGGACTTGAACTTGAGCCCAAAGACCCGAATGGATCCGGGTCTAGAGCCAATATTGTAGTCTCGATGAAGACCTTGATCCGAACCCGATAAAGATTCGATTATACGGATCTGGATCTCCCTAAATCCGATCCGTCTCTGACGCGTTGACAACCTACTCCTATCTATAGTTACCTTCTGTTAGGATTAAGATTCTTAATTTAGGACAGTTGTATTATTGTTTTGTTTTATATGATTAATCTTTTGTGTCAAAAAAACATAGATCTGTCTTAAATATATAATGCAACATATATTAACCGTGTCCAATTCTGAGATTTTAGGCTAGAAAAGATATTCATTGGCTTTAAAACCACAAATTTATAGACCAAATAAGGATTGGGCATCACTCCATCTCTCTTATAAATACCAATCATTCATAGTTACTTCTCTTAGAGTGAGACATCTATTACATTCTAAGAATTCTTTGTGACATACGGAGAGAGAGGTGTTGAACCACGTGATCTCTCCTTATTTGCATGTAGTGTTCATTTCTCTTTATTTATTTACCGGGTAAATAAATATACATGTATTGTCGAAAAATTGCCATCAATAATTTGTATTTCATGAAATCTACTTGTTATATAATCACTATTTCTTCTGTTTATAGAATGTGACTATTACTTCAAAAGATCACTCTTTCTTATGGGAGAGATTGGTGGAAATGACTATAATTACCCATTCTTTGTCGGTGGAACCATCGAACAACTAAAAGCCATGGTACCTCTAGTGGTTGAAAAACTTAGTGAGGCTACTGCTGTAAGTTTACATCACTCGGTTCGCATTTGGTAACTATATTATGTGACCTAAACATACAACTAACTTTACCCTTATTTTATTTTATTTTTATCAAAATGTCAGATGTTGATAGAGGAAGGTGTAGTGGAGCTGGTTGTGCCCGGAAATTTTCCTATCGGGTGTTCAGCGGTGTACCTGACCTTGTTTCAAACTCCTAATAAAGCAGCCTATGATGGAAATGGTTGTTTGAAGGCATACAATGCTTTCTCCAAATACCACAATTCTCAGCTCAATCTTGCTTTGGATAAATTGAGACAAAAGTACCCACATGCAAGGATTATCTACGCAGACTACTACGGTGCCGCTAAGGGATTTTTTCACGCCCCAAAGCACGATGGTGAGTTTATCTAATTATTCACCCCATTTTACGTCAAGGAAACCAGATTGATGAAAATATAATTTTTCATGGTAATCTAAACGAAAATGGTGTCTAGACATTATTCCATAAAAGTTAGTATTACTAGCTAAAGAGCAAAATGAAGTAGCAAAATCCACAATAATTATACACTTCCACGTCAGTTTTATCTTTCATCCAAGAGAATAAAAATAAAGGGAGAGGGGCTATATTTTTTTTTCATGTCCAATTATTACTTAATTTATATTTCTAAAATCCTTTTATGGAGATCTATTAAACAACATTGATATTTAATATTAAATAATTTGTGTCCCATAAGTTATTTTAGTTCTTGGATATAAAGTAAAAAGAAAATTATTTAAACTACAAATAAAATAAAGTATACTTTAGTATAAAATTAATTTTGCATATGAATTTAGGTGAAAATATAACGTACAATTGAAGATGCACTTAATACACAAAAATAATCAATACCATTATTCTAGCGGTATGTTGTTTGCATGAATAAATAAAAAAGAATGGATGTGTGTCATGATTGTGGGTGTCATCGGTCCACATTAATAAATGCGATACCTTGGTGTTCAATGTGTAGAAAATTAATGTCCATGCTGTGGATACAACAGGAAACTCGTGGTTGATGAACTCATAACTCATAAATGAACAAGGTAAAGCGGATGACAAAAATTAATTCCTTACAGAAAAGTGTGTTTTGTCTAAAATTTATACAATTAAAAAAAATAAACTTTTTCAAACTTTAAGATGTCGTCATTGTTATTCCATTTATGCATTACTAGAAAACTATTAACTTTTATAAAAAATCGTTAAGTTTATCAAATTATAGTGATATTGGCTTACTTGGAGATACAGATATATTGCACGCATAAATATGAATTTACAACTTGGTAGATATTTGTTTTGGGTTTTAGATATTGGTGAGGTTGGCGTATATATTAAAATATAATGTTTACACTAAGAGTGGGAACCCCTAGTGAGGTAATAATATGTTAGCGAATAAGAGTTAAAAAAAAAAAAGGAGTCATATTAGTTAAGAACTGAAAATTGGAAAGTAGCCATTCAAACCTAAACCGAAATTCTGCATAACATTGCCCTAAAGCCAAATTGAGGCATGGATTTTTCATAAAAAAACGATCACAATTACGAGGCATCTTATCCCGCTTCTCTTCCTTCTTCAACTATTTATAGGATTTACAAAAGATGGAAAATAATAAGAGTAATTAGAATAAACGTCTGAAGCTAAAATCTTACATGGTTAGACGTAGAAGTGTGCATACTAAAGTGCTTTTAAATACCGGAGCCAGATATGAGTCCAAATTTGCTCACCCTCTTTAATGAAAGTTAACATGACCCTCTAATCAATTAAAATATTGACAACTAATCAATTAAAACATTGACAACTCATTAAAAATTGTAAGATTCATCATGGAGTAATTCATGTTTCAACCAATGTGGAAAGTTATGATAAACGCTCATTAGGATAGGATCAACATATTTGTACTGAAAAATAGCATGGATAGCACAAATGATTGAAGGACTAGTAGTGCTGACAAGGTTCTAAAAAACGCGGGGCGTAATCGAGGCGTGAAGGTCAAGCCTTAGAAGCCTAGGCGAGCCTTAGGCGTAAAAATGCGTGAAAAGGCGTTTAGGCCTTCTTAATATATTTTAATATTTTTTAACCATAACAAGGCTATTAAAATACTAAAATTGTACATGTTATAAAAATATGTCTGAATATATACAAATTAAAATTCTATTTTATTATTTTGGATGAAATAATGGTCCGGTTTGTAAAAAAACTCTTTAAAAATCGATATCGTTTCACTAAAGTATTGTTGATTTTAGAAAAAAGTACGCCTTAAGGGTTTTACCAAGAATAAGGCGTGAAAAGCGTAAGGCGGGGGGTTTCTCCCAAGCCTCAAGCCTAGGCGTGCCTAAGCGGAGCTTAGACGGATTTTTTAGAACAGTAAGTACTAATAACATGAAAGAATTAAACTAATAATTTATTAATTGTGTTTACGCAGGATTTTCAAACGGGGCTTTGAAGGCTTGTTGTGGAGGGGGTGGGCCCTACAATTTCAACAATTCAGCAAGGTGTGGTCACACCGGGTCCAAAGCCTGCATGGATCCAACGACTTATGTAAATTGGGACGGTGTTCACTTAACTGAGTCAGCTTATAGGCATATAGCCATGGGCCTCGTAAATGGACCTTACACTTCTCCACCCCTCTAAGTATATCCTCCCCAATTCCCCTTATTTATTAGCCTTCAAATTCTATTATTAAATTAAGGGTTTGTTAAGATAATAAAAAATAGTGCGATTAAGTGACCCATCATTGGCATGAAAGTATAGAATTTTCTGCTCGTCTCAAAACATGTTTAATCTAATGTCCTTTGCATGTTTTTGTAGTACATAAGTTGACAAAAATACCTTTTGCATAGTAACCGGTTAATAACAAGTTGCAAAACATATGTGAGACAAATTACAAGACACGCGTTATAAAAATTTCTTGTATATAAGATTACCTTATATTTCTTGGCCAAGATATCTTTTACATAACATTTTTTCCTTTCAAGATCTTATTTCCGTAACTTTACTTTCTTTCTAATATTATGTTTCTATTAGGGTTCATATTATTTAGATATTGAGATTTCAATCTTATTTACCAAGAGTTCGATAGAAAATAAATTTATTTCAAGATGCTGACGGATCCTCCAATTCAACCCATCGGTGAACTTCTCAATCTTCTTCTTCTCTGTTCGAATCTCGTCTGGAACGATATTCAACAGGTTAGTGAACTCGGCCTCATACTCGGCCACTGTCTTGCCTTCCTGCTTCAGACTCATCAGCTTCCTCCTCATCTCCGTATGAACATCCGACGGAAAGTACTTGCGGTCAAACCGCACCCAGAACTCCTGAATCGTGAGAGTATCCCTCTCCTACGCGGTGGTAATAGACTCCCACCACTGCAGTGCAGATCCAACTAGCTTGAAAGTAGCTAGCACCTGCTTCTGAACATCAGTGCACTCATGCATCCTCAAATGCCTCTGTATATCCTTCCTCCATTGGCTCGAGACTACCACATCTGAGCTACCTGCAAACTCTGGCGGATGCGCTTTCTGAAAAGCGTCACGTACACGCTCCCAAGCAGACGGGAATGCATTAGCCTGTGCTGGCGCGGCAACCGGTGCCTGAGGTGGTGCCTGCTGAATCACGGCAATCGCGGCATTTACCGCTTGGGCTACTATAGATGCAACCTCAGCGGCGTTCATCATTCTCTGAACTGGAGCGGGCTGGGGTTCGGGCGTTGCATCCCTGGGAACTCGTCGTGCACGTCGTGGAGGCATCTGAAATAAGAACAAAGTTTATAAGTTCACGGTTATAAACTTAATATAGCTGAAGAACGAAGCATACACAAAAAGAGTACAACAGTCCTAAAATATAGGGCTCTATATCAAAGAAACTTAGCGGAAACATAACAAGCCGTCAGATCCTAAAGGACACTAGAACCTGATGCTCTGATACCACCTGTGACACCCCGACTAATTAAATACCGGGTAGCTACTCCTTTATCAAATTAATTCAAAATGCCAAGTTGGCTCAGTTAATAGCATCACTGTCGAAAACCTTTTTAAAAATCACTAACCACCTAGTATTTAAAAAGTAAGTTGCCAAATTTTAATTTAAGTCTGATTAACATGCAACAAGTGTAATGAAGAAATAAATAACACCATTCACCATACTGAAGTAAAACGAATAACCATCACAATAGAGTAAATAAAGTCTGGAGGAAAAAGTCCTCACTACAATCCCATAACTGAAATAAATAACCGAATACTGAAATAATACATGCTAAAGTCTGAGAACTGAAATGTAAAAGATGTCTCTAAATAGAAATGGGCAACATGCCCTACAACTGATAGATAGTGACTCTGGAATCCAAAAGATAGAAGCGTCTACATGCAAATCCCTGTAGCCTCCACAAACAGCTACAGCTCGTCACCTGAATGAGTATCCTATGCTTGGTGTCCTTGTGGCTGGGCACCTAAAATGGTTTTACAAGAAAAAGATTTGAAAAGCAAACGGGTCAGAGCCCGAATGTGGAGTTATATTTTAAAAACCTGCAAGTGCTTTAAAAACATTTAAAACATTAAATGCAAAGTACATGTTAGGACGTACACTCACATGATATTCTCACCTCTCGTCTAACTGTGCACTCCTAACGTAAGTACCCATCTACAACGATATAAACCACTAGCTAAGTGACATCATAACTAGCTAGACTGTAATAGTTTCTACCCTTATTACCCGGTTCTATTAACATATAACGCTCGTAATTAGATAAAGATTTAATGTAAACTCAGATGCTCAAAATGCAATATATTTCTCTATCAGCTAACTCATTTTATTTATCGAAACAATACCGTAATTATATTCACATCATTAACATGAAGGTTCTCATTAATTAAGTGTATATTATTCACATCATAAATATACAATACGAGCACCCCGAGAACTAAGCTGCGGTGCACACATACTCTGTTATCCATCCCGGTACATCACGTACATAAGGATCACATATTCCGAATCTCTCAGGAATAGTTCAGATAACACAAATCACAAATAGTGGAGGCGAACACAGTCACATCACATGGGTCACGCACATACCTACGCTCCCACGATCAGCGGACTTATTAACATCCCAATAAGTCTTTCTCTGACCTATGTTCATCGAGGTACCAGTCTATATCTCCCCCGTAGGCACACAAGGATTAGAGGGTCCTAAGCGAACGCAACCTCCCGTGATAGCAAGTATGGTAGGTATGTCATACACACAATCATATACCAATACTAAGTAAACACACGTCTTAGTAATACCGTAGTTTAATCGTAGTACATATCGCATTCTCGTACTAACTTATAATTATCACAATTCATACTATTCCGGTTTGTAATTATACGCGCCATAATTCATCCTCACGTCGTAGTAGACACTCACGTCTCAACCCAAATGGTTCATTGAATATAACCCTCGTATATAATTTACTCCTCTCAATAACCCAAAAGTCCCAAATCTATCCTTACATCATCTTAGGAAGGTCGTCTATATCCTCGAACAAGTTTACGGGACTCCAAAAGTCAAAACACTCCAAAAAGGACCAAACTGTCAACTCGTTAGAAGTCTCGTTCGAACGAGACTGTTCGAACGAGATTCCTCTGCCAACTCGTTAGAAGTCTCGTTCGAACGAGGCTGTTCGAACGAGGTCCCAGTTCGTTCGAACGAACTGTACCTTCTAACGATATCTCGTTCGAACGAGATATCGAACGAAATCCATTTTCGTTAGCAGCGACTGGTCAACTCGTTAGAAGCTTGGTCGAACGAGTTCGTTCGAACGACCTGGGTAGGGGCTTCTAACGAGCTGCCAGATTCGTCCCAGATTTTCTAAGTTACGTTTCTCACCCTTTTTAACACCTCAATCCTTCTCCAAAGTTCGTTCTAACAATGATTTAAGTCCTCTAATCATACTAAAACATGCTTAGGTCATAAACTAACATCTTTTAAGGCATTAATGCATCCTAAACATCATTAAATCACAAGATTGTATACTTTTCCCCAATTTTATCAAGAACATGAACCCTAGATATATATCATCATCAAATCCCATAATTTAATCCGTTTAATTTCTTCTAATCACAATTATTATGAGAGAAATCCTCTACCTATCATTCTACATGCAATTCTCTTCCGAATTTTCAAGTTCTAAACTCCAACTACATGGGTTTTCATTTAATCTTTCAAGAACAATCAAAATCCTTCAATTTCTAACATGGAAAAGACATTCTCTGAATTTAAATGGAATAAAGTCACTTGCCTTGGTTTGATTTCTGATTTTGGTGTAGGTTTGATGCAGTTTTCTGCAGAAATTCCTCTCTCCAAGCTCCTTCTCCAATGGTGGCTTAAGGTGGCTAGGGTTTTGATTTGGGAAAACTTAGAAAACCTAAATGATAACCTATGTAGCCTTCTAGGTTAATATGGGTTGGTTATGGGCTTAGTGGGTCAAATCCACATCAGATTTAATTAACCAATTTTCGTCACTTTTAATTCCTCAAAACGTAAAATTACCAAAATACCCTTTAAGTTGCCGGTATGGCCTAAAAATATCCCGGGACCCAAACTATACCCCCGGCTAGTGTTTTCTGACTATCTAGACCCTTACGGACGCGTTGGCGAACTCAAAACGACCATACGGATTATAGATTTTAAATTCACTTTTATTAACAAAATATTACACCGTGACGCGGCGGTCCCACTCGTCTCAACAAAATTTCTAAAATGCCGTCTATCAATCTCACGACAAATTTTATAATACCAAGTTCATATATAATAATATATGCACATAATCAAATACCAACTCACATCTCGTAAGTATTTATAACCCGGATTAATTTCCAATTAATACGCATTTAATTAATTAATCACAAAAATAAATATAGTCAAAAGTATGGGGTATTACAACCGGATCATTTAAAATGTGTATTATCATTTAAAGATGTGTATCTTGGGATTTAGGGCTTAAAAGCCTACGGAAGAAACAATTCTCCAAAGAGAGAAAGAGAGAAGAAGAAAGAAGGAGAAAAGGAAGGAGAAAAGAGGGAGAAAGTGGAGATTTTCTGGCCAATACGCGATCTCAAGGCAGATTCAGACCCTACGAACCCGAGACAAGTGATTAAGCTTGCTAAATAATTATTGTGTATCATTTATTGCATGATTTGTGGATTAAATTTGTGGTTTTTAGGTTTAAATTGACAAAACCTAACTTATGGGAAAACCTTAGATTTGTAGTGTATAAATGGATTTAAGGTTAAAAATTAGTTTATATGTGTTCTTGGATGAATATTAATGTTATATTTGTGATTGGGTTGGATCAAATAGTTGTAAGATGATTAAAATAATTTTCGGGTATTTTGGGTTAAGAAGAAAATTGCCCATTTCGTAGCTTGCTGCACTTACCGAATCGATTCGCCCCTTCCGAATCGATTCGGTCTGTTGCAGAATGCCCAGGACTTTAGGGCCGAATCGATTCGCCCCTTGCAAATCGATTCGGTATGTAGCAGACTCCCAGGTCCTTAGGACCGAATCGATTCGGATGGGCCGAATCGATTCGGATGGGCTGAATCGATTCGCTTTTGGGGCCGAATCGATTCATAAACAAGGGATTTTTGGAGATGTTTTTCTAGGAAGAATTTCATCCCGTTTCATCAAAGGTTATCGATTGGGAACCTTTAACGGAGATATGTGGAGTATGTTTTGGAGATTTTTAAGGGGTTTCCCTTATAAGAAAATTATGGGAGTCATATGGACTTAATTTGAAGAATACCTATTAGAAATTTTGGGTATAACCTAAGTGGGGAAGCCCACTATTATTGTGAGTTCTATTTGGAGATAATAATTGAATTCATATGAAAGAATGAGACTAATATACCGATAATGGATCTTAGGATCCCATCCCAAATGGGATAATTTCAAAGGTTTCATAAAATGAATTGAACCCTATGGTGGAGGAAGGATTACAAATGCTTATTGATGTTCACATGGATATAGAAGTATCCTTAATGATGATTGATTTGGGAGATATCTCACACGATGAGAAATGTAAATAGAAGCGACATGTGAGCTTCAAGCGAGAAATTGTATCGAGTATACTAAGTGGGGAAATTTTGTGAGAATTGACGATTAGTATATCACGAGAGATAATATACTAAATAATGACATTAATTTGGTTACGCTTAAGAGCGTATAATAAATATGAAAATAATGTGACAGGTATACCTTATATGATGGCATATCTTTATATGATTGTGATGATGTACTCATACCTTATATGATGGTATATACATATATAGTGAAGCATACCCCCTCCTTGCTATCATTGGGAAGTTGCGTACGTTGAGGGTGAGCATCTTGGCTCAAAGTGCAGGGTGCGGATAGTCCCCAGGTCATAGTTGTCCATTGTGATTATTATGCGATATATATGCATTCTTTTGGGGGTGAGAAGTCGGGGGTATATGACGTTTTCACTTGCCGGTTCGGAGATATGACCGCTTTTCGGACGTTGTGTGCGTTAGTTGATCACGAGGTGGGTGTCGTTGAACCCCACCAGGTGGCCCCAGTTTGCTACGTATATAGGCAACTAGAAGATGATAGCATGTGAGCCTGCGTCCTCGTGCTATCTCGGTTGGATGGTTGTTGCTTATGTTTGTACTTGGGTATCGAGGGTATAATGGACCTCAACGACCTACATTGCCAGGATTAGTGTAACGGGGGGGTTCCCTATTTTGATTTCGCTTCGGCGAGACGTCCCACGCATGAACCGGAGTGTAATGTTGGAAATTGGGGAAAAGTTAGTCCTTAATGCTCATATTTATATATATATATATATATCACCTATCCCGACAATCGACAGTACCAGGAGTAGTGTAACGGGGGGCTCCTTATTTGGATTTCGCTTCGGCGAGACGGCCCACGCATGAAACGCCGTGTACTGTTGAGAATTGGGAATTATTAATTAATTAAAATTGGAAAATAATAATTTGGGTTACATGCATCATGCATTGATGGCATAATGAGTCTCGAGGATTGATACGGTCAGGAGTTGTGTAACGGGGGGGGGGGGGTCCTTTTTTGGATTTCGCCTCAGCGAGACATCCCACGCACGAAACGCAGTGCCGTGTTAAGAATCGGGAGGAGTTTAGTCCGTAATTCTTGATGCTAATAACTCATATATAATTCTATATATCTGTTTACATGCCAAAAGAGGGCATAACTAGAATATATGAAATTCTAGTAATTGAAAATGTGGATGTATTCTGATGATGTGATATGAACATGATGATGCACTTTATATATTCAACAAATGAATATTATAAAGATAACTATAATACCAATAATAAAGTATATAAATTGATGAAAATATATAAGTGTAGATTGGGAGATAAATTAAATGATTCAATTGGGTTTAAGTTAGAATTCTTTTTTCCTAAATAGACATTGGGCATCCATTTGGAGATCACGTGCATACGTCTAGTGCGTGCTTTAGTTGAGAGGTGAGTTGGAATTTTATTGAGAGTTCGATTCCATAAAATCATGTAATAATGCATTTATAATTATTATGCATTTTAATACACTTGTTGTAAAACATTTTTTCAACTCGGGCTTTGACCCATTAATATTTTCCCTCCATGTATATATATTGTATTACTTTAGATGTTCCCCCGCAAGGAAGCCAATGATGTTCACCCATCCTATATTCGTGGAGTTGTGGCAGTAGCGGACTGTTGCGACACTTTGTCTTAGTCAATTCTTATCTATTGTACTTCTAGATTACGATTCAATTTGTATATCAGGTTTATATTCAAGGGTTGTAGATTAACACTTTTATATTTCATTTCTCAGATTTGTATTGTTTGTTACCCGACAGCATATTCGGGTATTTTATTTGCTCATTGTATTGCACTCTTTTATATTATTGGGTTTGCACCTTTCACTCATCATATATACATGTATATTGTTGATTATGGTTGCATGGTTGGTTTTGTTGTTGTTGTTAAATAAAAAGTTTTAAAATTTTTGACAATTCGCTTCTAATAGTTTTGGGTAGTTAGCCTTATATTATGGTGTATTGTCAGTTGATGTTGAGACTGTGCCATCTGAGATACCTGATTTAATATAGTATAGGGCTGGCCACCCGTTATTATTTTGAGCGGGTTGTCACAGATGGTATCAGAGCATCAGGTTTTACTGTCTTTAGGATCTGTGTACGTTATTGCGATCTTCCGTAAGCGTTCTTGACGTAGAGCCTTATTATTAGGACGGTTACATTCTTATGTCCATATTCCTTCTACGATGTGAAAATATTTGAAAAGCGTTATGATACAATTGTTCTTGAATCTGATGCCACCGAAGAGAAGTCGTTCAGTCAGGGAAAATAAAAGGGATGTGAAACCCCAAATGTCTCAAAGGAACGTGACTATAGATGAAGTTGCCAATATAGTGGCACAAGCAGTAACTACTGCCATTTCCACGATGGCGCAGCATCCTGCCGTTTGAGCAGCCCAACCCCATTTAGGATTGTCTTTATGGGAAAGAGTGAAGGAAGATTTTAGTAAGGTGCGTCCTCCTGAGTTTGCAGGGGAAGCTGATGCAATGGCTGCAAGTCAATGGAAGAATAATATGCAGAGGCAACTTAGTATGGTTGAGTGTAGTGAAGTGTAGAAGCAATTTTTATCCACCTTTAAGTTATCGGGTGCAGCTCTCCAATGGTGGGAGTCTGTCACCACATCTGAACAGAGAGATACTTTACCTAGAACAAAATTTTGGGAACTTTTCGATCGAAGGTATTTTCCTTCCTCTACTAGGATTATGAAGATTTTTCAAGGTAGTAGAACGGTGGCAGAATATGAGGAAGATTTTTCTAGATGGGCAAAATTAGTACGTAATGAGGTAAATACGGAAGATAAGCGTATATCAAAATTTATTCGAGGTTTAGATTAGAGAATCCGGCAACATTTGTTAGAGAGTCCTCAGTTAGTGACTTTCATCGAGGTAGTGAATGCGGCACTATTAAAGTGTCATGAATATCGTCTTCGTTCGCAAGAGGGTAAGAACTTTGGAGATTCGAGTTCATCAAATAAGTTTGGCGACGAGAGTGCCAGAAATGCAAGTGGGCAGAAAGGATTTGTGGGTAAGTTTTTCTTTTGTAAAGAAATAGGTCATAGAAAGAGAGATTGTCCTAAAAGAGGTAAAGGACCATGTTTTGATGAAGCTTTGGAAGTGAAACCATTATAACAAATTCGAGGTCATTTTAGACGGGGGGACCATGTTTGGGAGCCCATTGATGAAGAAGGGAAATCGGACTAGAGGTATATGATGTAAGTTAATTTTCCTTTATGAATGGGAATATTACTATCTAAAGTTTTGGGAATATAGTATGGGATATATTTATGAAAGGGTAGCATTATAACCCTATTATGTATGTACTGACCCGAAAAGGGAATATTGAGCAAGATAGGCTCTTAGGTTATTATCTCTTGTAAAAGAATAGACAATTTTGTAATGCGCTCAAAAAGAGCTATAAACCTTATGGTGAATGAAAGAATGGTTATGGTATGATAAGTAGTAATGATAAAAGCTACTTCTTTTTATATAGTCATGTTGGACTTGTATAATTTTTGTATTCCAGTTATGAATGAGCCTTATAAATGGCAATAGATTGAAATAGTGTAAGATGTTGTATTGATAAAAGTAAAGATTGTGGATTGATGGGACGCAGGAATTTTAGCTCATAATTATGCTAATTCTTATGAGCTACATATTGTTATATATATGATGATTTAAAAAAAAGACCTTGTGTGGGACATAAGGCACTTTATGAATTACTGTAAGACATGAACCGAAATATTTTTCATAATAGTTTTTCAAAAAAAAAAAAAACTTTTTATCGGCCTTTGGGCCATTTCAAAACGATTTTTCCCAAAATAGTTTCAAACTTTAGTCCGGATTTAACAAACTCTCAATCCCCGACGTCGCCACACAGTAGTGTATTGGGAGGCTTCCTAGTTTGGATTTCTCTTTTGCGAGACGTCCCTCGCACGAAAGTGATGAATGTCAGGATTTGGGAGGAGTTATTTCTTTCGACCATTTAAAATTTTTATATTATTCAAATGCTAGTATTATTTATACCTATGTAATTGTGGAATTTTGGAGGCAAATGAAGCCTCATTATGTTTGGTACGAGTGCTAACTCGAATATAAAGGGTGTATGGGCGCCTTAATTGTTTTATAAAACTCAAAATCAACTTAAATTAAAATAAATTCATCGTGGGAAGTTGGAGATTTGGAGATAGGATTAGTGAGGATGGGTGTAGTAGGACTAGTTGAGCTTTGGAGCATTAGGCTTAGCTAAATTTCGAGGATGAAATTTTTGTAAGTGGGGAAGTTTGTAACAACCCGAGGCTTTAGAGACGCTAATTTATTTATTTTGGGAGAAGTAAATTTATTCTATTGGAGAATAATTAAATCGAAAATTGAGGTCAAAATTTGGAGTCGTTAGAAAGTGTGTCGAATGACGATTCTGAGGGTACCATTGTGTCTGGAAGGGTTGAGATAGTCGAAATGACTGTACTTGGGGTCTATTTAGGTTCCGAAATAAATTAGGACTATTTGACTCAAATTAAAGTTACCGGGTCATTTAAAGTGTGGATTATCATTTAAAGATGTGTATCTTGAGATTTAGGGCTTAAAAGCCTACGGGATAAACAATTCTCCAAAGAGAGAATGAGAGAAGAAGAAAGAAGAAGAAGAAAAGGAAGGAGAAAAGGAAGGAGAAAAGAGAGAGAAAGTGGAGATTTTCTGGCCAATACGCGATCTCAAGGCGGATTCAGACCTTATGAACCCGAGGCAAGTGATTAAACTTGCTAAATAATTATTGTGTATCATTTATTGCATGATTTGTGGATTAAGTTTGTGGTTTTTAGGTTAAAATGGACAAAACCTAGCTTATGGGAAAACCTTCGATTTGTAGTGTATAAATGGATTTAAGGTTAGAAATTAGTTTATATGTGTTCTTGGATGAATATTAATGTTATATTTGTGATTGGGTTGGATCAAAATAGTTGGAAGATGATTAAAATAATTTTTAGGTATTTTGGGTTAAGAAGAAAATTGCCCATTTCGTAGCTTGTTTCACTTACCGAATCGATTCGCCCCTTCCGAATCGATTCGGTCTATTGCAGAATGCCCAGGTCTTTAGGGCCGAATCGATTCACCCCTTGCAAATCGATTAGGTATGTAGCAGACTCCCAGGTCCTTAGGACTGAATCGATTCGGATGGGCCGAATCGATTCGGAAACAAGGGATTTTTGGAGATGTTTTTCTACGAAGAATTTCATCCCGTTTCATCTAAGCTTATCGATTGGGAACCTTTAAAGGAGATATGTGGAGTATGTTTTGGATATTTTTAAGGGGTTTCCCTTATAAGAAAATTATGGGAGTCATATTGACTTAATTTGAAGAATACCTATTAGAAATTTTGGGTATAACCTAAGTGGGGAAGCCCACTATTATTGTGAGTTCTATTTAGAGATAAGAATTAAATTCATATGAAAGAATGAGACTAATATACCGATAATGGATCTTAGGATCCAATCCCAAATGGGATAATTTTAAAGGTTCGTGAAATGAATTGAACCCTATGATGGAGGAAGGATTATAAATGCTTATTGATGTGCATATGGATATAGAAGTATCCTTAAGATGATTGATTTGGGAGATATCTCACACGATGAGAAATGTAAATAGAAGCGACATGTGAGCTTCAAGCGAGAAATAGTATCGAGTATACTAAGTGGGGAAATTGTGTGAGAATTGACGATTAGTATATCACGAGAGATAATATACTAAACAATAACATTAATTTGGTTACGCTTAAGAGCGTATAATAAATATGAAAATAATGTGACAGGTATACCTTATATGATGGTATATCTTTATATGATTCTGATGATGTATGGATACCTTATATGATGGTATATACATATATAGTGAAGCATACCCCCTCCTTGTTATCATTGGGAGGTTGTGTGCGTTGAGGGTGAGCATCCTGGCTCAAAGAGCAGGGTGTGGATAGACCCCAGGTCATAGTCGTCCATTGTGATTATTATGCGATGTATGTGCATTCTTTTGGTGGTGAGAAGTCGGGGGTATGTGACGTTCTCATTTGCCGGTTAGGAGCTATGACTGCTTCCCGGACATTGTGTGCGTGAGTTAATAATGAGGTGGGTGTCGTTGAACCCCACCAGGTGACCCCAGTTTGCTACGTATATAGGAAAATGGAAGATGATAGCATGTGAGCCTGCGTCCTCGAGCTATAGCTCGGTTGGATGGTTGTTGCTTGTGTTTGTACATGGGTATTGAGGGCATAATGGACCTCAACGGCCTACATTTCCAGGATTAGTGTAACGGGGGGTTCCTTATTTGGATTTCGCTTCGGCGAGATATCCCACGCACGAACCGTAGTGTAATGTTGGAAATTGGGAAAAAGTTAGTCCTTAATGCTCATATTTATATATATATCACCTATCCCGGCAATTGACAGTGCCAGGAGTAGTGTAACGAGGGTGTTCCTTATTTGGATTTCGCTTTGGCGAGACATCCCACGCATGAAAGCCGTGTACTGTTGAGAATTGGGAATTATTAATTAATTAAAATTGGAAAATAATAATTTGGGTTACATGCATCATGCATTGAGGGCATAATGAGTCTCGAGGATCGATACGGTCAGGAGTAGTGTAATGGGGGGGTTCCTTGTTTGGATTTCGCCTCGGCGAGACGTCCCACGCACGAAACGCAGTGCCGTGTTGAGAATCGGGAGGAGTTTAGTCCATAATTCTTGACGCTAATAACTCATATATATTTCTATATATCTGTTTACATGCCAAATGAGGGAATAACTAGAATATATGAAATTCTAGTAATTGAAAATGTGGATGTATTATGATGATGTGATATGAGCATGATGATGCATTTTATATGTTCAACAAATGAACATTATAAAGATAACTATAATACTAATAATAAAGTATATAAATTGATGAAAATAGATAAGTGTAGATTGGGAGATAAATTAAATGATTCAATTGGGTTTACGTTAGAATTCTTTTTACCTAAATAGACATTGGGCATCCATTTGGAGATCACGTGCATACGTCTAGTGCGCGCTTTAGTTGAGAGGTGAGTTGGAATTTTATGGAGAGTTCGATTCAATAATGCATTTATAATTATTATGCATTTTAATACACTTGCTATAAAACATTTTTTCAACTCGAGCTCTGACCTATTTATATTTTCCCTCCATGTATATATATTGTATTACCTTAGGTGTTCCCCCGCAAGGACGCCATTGATGTTCACCCATCCAGTATTCGTGGAGCTGTGGCAGTAGAGGACTGTTGCGGTACTTTGTCTTAGTCGATTCCTATCTATTGTACTTATAGATTAGGATTCAGTTTGTATATCAGGTTTATATTCAAGTGTTGTAGATTAACACTTTTATATTTCATTTCTCAGATTTGTATTGTCTATTACCCGACAACATATTCGGGTATTTTATGTGCTCATTGTATTGCACTCTTTTATATTATTGGGTTTGCACCTTTCACTCATCATATTTACATGTATATTATTGATTATGGTTGCATGGTTGGTTTTGTTGTTATTGTTAAATAAAAAGTTTTAAATTTTTTGACAATTCGCTTCTAATAGTTTTGGGTAGTTAGCCTTATATTATGGTGTATTGTCAGTTGATGTTGAAACTGTGCCATCTGAGATACCTGATTTAATATAGTATAGGGCTGGCCACCCGTTATTATTTTGAGCGGGTTGTCACAACGGTCAACAGGTCAATATTTTATTATAGAAAGATACGTGTTCCACAAAATATAAACATGTAATATAGTCAGTCAAGAAGATTTATATGTAGATCTCCACATTGCACCAACTGTAAGACGAATTTAGGTAACCTGACTTTGAATGACATCGATATCCATCTCACTAGGATTGGTTGCTTTCAACTCTACCTGAATACCATCAAGCTCTCTTTTGAACATGTCTTTAGAGCTTGAATATATCATCTTGCGTCTCACCCTTGATGTATTTGGAGACCTTCATAACAAATTAACAAAAGGAGAAAAACATCATCTCATAGAATATAGAAAACAACATTTAATGTAGATACACTTCAGGGATGTTTTGATTAAAGAGTTAAAAATAGGGGAGAAGCCATAACACCCTTTCGACATGAAATATAGGTTTATCGAAAGGAGCCCTAGACAAAGGAACTTTCTTAAAACCCGCCTGAAAAACAGGATCCTAGAGACCTACCCGACTATTAATAAAGTTTGGCAAAACCACCTGAACCAATATGGCTTTACATATCTAAACAACTTGCCAACAAACAACCCACAGCCACTCACCTTTGGCCTATCAAGGGAATACTCGTAGAAATGAACATCATATTCCATTGCTTGAAAACATTTCAACTTTATCTAAGAAAAAAATTCAATTTATGCAGAACTTGGTGCAAAATCCAATTTTTTAGTCTCTATTGGATCTCCAACAGTATTATCATTAGCATCTGTGTTGGGGTTTTCTACACCCTGAGGATGTGTCTCACTTCCTTCGGGTGGCAGTGATGATGATGGCACTTCAAATGCAGCAGCCTTAGCCATCTTTGGTTTTGGTTTCATCATTATTGGCATGCAAAACCTATATAGAAAATCCTAGTCTTAGGTACAAATATCATAATTATCCTTCAATCAACATTTGCCAACTCGAGAAAATAAAGGATTTCAAAGATTCCAATAAGAAAACACGGCATTTCCCTCAAAAAAGTGGAAGATGTTTTCCAGTTATCTTCCATTTGTTTTCAAGTGAAAAATTAAACGATATTGATCAGGTGGAATTCCTTCCTTGTTTTGGATTTTGGCCTTCACGTTATCGATCGTGTCAGAACTCTCCACCTCGAGCGTGATGGCCTTATCAGTCAAGGTTTTGATGAATATTTGCATCTCTAATAATAATAATAATTTTTTTGTAAATCAACGACTCCGATTGCAAATGACGAAGATCTTCATTTTACTGTCATAAATCAACAGCAAAACTGAACCATTACTCTTGTGAGTCAAATATAAAAATTTACACACCTATATGGATAAAAATTTATTCGCCGGCTTATGAGTCAAATACAAAATTTGGTGTTAATTTTTTAATTAGAAAACTACAGAACAGTGACTTCTTAACATTTAAAAACTGGTGTTTGCGACTGGTATGGTGAGGAAATTATGGCAGCCATATGTGCAAACATTGTTGAATCTGAGTTGAAAATTCGACATGTAGTTCATGTATAGTTGAAAGAAAACATAGGCACCTTATAGAAATAACTTTAACACTCTTAGTTCATACATCTATGCTATTGAAATACTAAGATGAAGCCATTAAAAGGTTTGATTACCAGAATAAGGTTGTTTTTTTTGTTCAATTCAACTTCAGTATTAGGAGAATCCCACTCCAAATTATGCTCTTGTGCGATTTCCTTCCATAAATCAAGCCTTAATTCTAATGAGGGAGAACTAACTGAATGTTTCTCAACTATGTGGAAAAAATATTAGGAAAGAAAATAAGTAATTCCAATAAACAGTAGTCAATTAATAAAAACAATAATAAATGCATTAGAGTTAATTAACTGTAGGATTTCCATTGGTATTAAGACGAAGCTCAGAGATAGCCGCTATGAACTCCTTTCCATATTTTGCAGCAAAATAAATTTATGATGTGCAATAAATCGAGAAAATCTAAAAATTTGGGAGCAACAAATATTTTTCTTGTGACGACTTTTCGCAAATATTTTAGCTAACAGCTGCTTTGAACCAAATATGCTAATATTGAGTAAAAACCTTAAAACCTGAGTAAAGAAAACCAATATATAAGATAGGCATAATGTGATTGTGGATTATTTCAAGTAAATACATTTATGTGACTAAGAATCACTGATAATCAATTGTTGTAATTTAATATCATTTACTATGATAAATGATAAGCATACTTAAATGCAACTCAATAAAAAAAAGTAAAAAATGTTTAAATATAAATACACAACATGCTTGCTATTTATTCATAGGGAACCATTTAACATATTAAAAAAATTAATTATAGTACAACTTACTTAGCCCTTTCAACACCAATAATCATCTTCGTAAGATGAGTCGAATATGGCTCTGCTTTGGCATTGCTGCTCAAAATTGGTTGCAAACTCTTAAGCTCGGCTGCAAACTACCTCTCAAATTTTATAATGGCTTTAATCACTATTGTGTCTTCCGTGGATAATATCTACATATGATAATGTTTCCTCAGTTTCACAGTCTTAAATTTTTCCGAGATAGGTGAAGGTGAATCATCAGATGACTTGGGAATGCCAATGTAAGATGTAATCAACCACTGAGTTGCATCACGTGCCAATTGGGTTCAATATCCTCAAATGTTATATAGTGTAGAAGGCTATTAATAAATATAAGTATGCTATGACATGTAATACCCGTATTTTTATGCTATATTAATTTGGGGGATTTATTAAATTTAATGTGAGTGAATTATTTAATAAAAATCCGGAAATTAATTATGTTATAATTATAAACGTGACGAGAGTTAGTAATTATGGGAAATTTTTTGAATATTACTGATGAGCAAAGTAATATATGATATTGATTATATTGAATGTCACGAGTGAATAAAATGACAATTTTGGAAATTTGAATCGGGACGCGCCCGTGTCGCGTCGGGACTAAATTTTGATAAATA
The DNA here is from genome assembly GCA_949130495.1 of Sambucus nigra. NCBI lineage: Eukaryota > Viridiplantae > Streptophyta > Magnoliopsida > Dipsacales > Adoxaceae > Sambucus > Sambucus nigra. The sequence goes on from OX422216.1 coordinate 333,332,955, forward strand.
AAAAGTGAATACTTTATAAGTTGCCCGTATGGTCGTTTTGAGTGTGCCAACGCGTCCGGAAGGGTCGATATAGTCAGAAAAGTGTACCCGAGGGTGTAGTTTGGGTCTCGGGGCGTTTCTAGGCCTAATTAGTACTCCGGGAGGGCATTTTGGTCATTTTACATATTTGGGTAATTAAACCCACAAAATTCAGCAACCTATATCAGCCTTTTAGGTTAGTCATTTAGGGTTAGAATATTCATAACCCTAGAACGGCCATTGGAGAAGAGAGGAGAGAGCTCTCAAGGAAATTCAAGACCAAAAAGTCACCGGTTTGCACCGCCACCACCACCAACGCATAGATCGCGTAAAGGGGAACGCAACCACACCAAAATCAGTCGCAATCCAGACTTCTGAAAATCCCAGGCAAGTGTTTATCTTGCTATTTTTGTGGGTGCAATTTCCATATTAGTTTAGCAATGATTAGGGATGAAAAATATGGAAGAAAACCCAAATTGGGATAGGAATTTGCATGTAGTAAAGACTTAATCCTTATTCTGGAAGTCTCTTGTGATGTAGAAAGATAACCCATGAAATTTTGGTGTAAATAAGAAGGAAATTCTGGGATTAAACAGATTAGAATCATGAGTTAGAGATTTTTAGGGTTCTTGAGTTTTAAATGAATTATGGCATGGTAAATCCATGTTTAGTGATGTAAATTGATATGTTTTACGTTGAATATACCTGTTATGATGATATAAGGTTAGTAATATAAATTCTGGGACGATTGGAACTTGAAAATATGGATTTGGTGTAAATTTGGAGATGAAACCCGTAACTGCAATTCTGCAGATTTTCGCAGACCTGCTTGATCGATCGATCGAGCCTAGAGCTTCGATCGATCGAAGGTTCGATTGATCGAGCCCCAAACCTCGATCGATCGACCCCTCCTGGAAGACTCCTATTTCCCTTTGTAAATGATTTAAAAATCGAATTGTCGTAATATAATTCTTGGGCATTCTTAGTATAATGATGTGGGAGACATGGAGGACCAGTAGGGCGTATGAATAAATGTTGGGATCATTAATATTCGACGAGAATGGTATTTATGGGATGTTTACTTTAGGGTTAGTAAATTGATATATTAAAGGGTGAGGCGCGTAAGAGAGTTACGATGAAACGTAAATGTGACACCTACTGAATTTTCTACTTGGAAGAATAGAGTGCACGAGTGTCACGAAATAAGTGAGAAAACCCTTTGAGTTAAGGTTAGAGATGAAACCTTATAAGTAATACTAATAATATGAAATTAAGGATAAATGTTGTAATTATGGGTGACGAGAGGAACCTACATTAATGTGATAAAAGTGTTATATTTATATGATTGTGTGTACATATATTATATACATGTGAAAATCATGTCCACGCTACTTGCTATCCCTGAGGTTACCGCGCTGGGATAGTCTTATCTCGATGGGACCTTTATGGGTGATATTGACTTGTACCCTAGAAGATAGATGTCCTTGGTACAGTCTATCGATGTGATAGTTCAGACGGTCCTAAGAGACGCAGGCATGTGCCATCCTCTTAGAGACTTGAAATCTATTCTCCGCCTCAATTTTGTTTGTGTATGTGTTAATACAATTCGAGAGTGATTCCGATTGTATTCCCCTTAATATGAGTGATATGGGGTTTTGGATAGTAGAGTATGCCCGCACCATAGTTTATTTGGGGTGCTGTTATAATATATATATTATACGAGTAGTTAATATATATATGAAATTCTGAAATTTGGAACTACCTACTGTGAATTGATATGTAAGATATGGTTGATGACTCAAATTGTAAATAATTGTTTTGAGAAAGTATAAAATGACACTAGAAAACTTTTTTTTGACTAATAAAGTTAAAATGAGAACTTTGGTTATTAATCAAAATATTCTTTTCAAACAATTGTATTGTTAAATTTTGAATCCTGCGAAATACCTAAGATAAGTTAAATCATTGGGGAAAGATAACGTGTTATATGATGAGATAAACCATTAGGAGGGTTAGTGCGATAGGAGTGCACATTAGAAGAGAGGTGAGAATTTCTCAAGAGAGTGTCGCACTAATATGTTGTTGCATTGACCTGTATCAATTTAAATACTTGCTAAACGTATTTTAAATCAAACACACTTTCGGGATCTGACCCGTTTCTCTCTCTCTCTCTCTGTCTCTCTTGTATATATATGTATGTATTATAGGTGCCCAGCCACAGGGGCGTCTTGCTTAGGATCTCTTGGAAGGAACGCGCTGCAACTTAGGTGGGAGTTGCAGGTCTCTTGATTAGACGACTTCGTTCATTCGGATCCACTCTTAGTACTTTCATTTAGTTGAGAATGTGTAGCTCTTTCCATTATTCCGTTGTTATTGGACATTTGTATTTCAGTTACTTCCAGTATTGTTACTATGGGTTTTATTCAGTTTGATTGTGTTACTTTATATTTCGCATGTTGACATTCGATTGACGAATGTTTTAAATTAATTGGACTATGTTGTAGATATTTAATGTGGTGTGATTCTTACTTATGGAATGTTGTTAATAAAATGAATGATTTTCTTTAAATAAAATTTGGAAAGTATGTATGAAAATGGTTTTGACCCTTAGCTTAATTATTTATGGTGTTAAATTGGAAAATTTATTTTTATCGACAGTGATGCTGAGAATGAACCAACTGTTTACCTTGATTTAATTTAATAAAGGAGTGATCGCCCGGTATTTGTAATACCCCATATTTTTGAATATTCCAAATAATTCCATTTAATTAGATTGGAGAATTAAATGAGAAAATGTTGGCTTAATTAAATTACGTGAGAGTAGTAATTTAAAGAGTTTTATTTAAAATTGTAATTATGGTATATTAATCGAGATATAGATACCGGTATATATTGCCTCATTTTATTTACTTAGTGCGAGTGGTAAATAGTTACTTAACGCGTGTAGACCGTGTGGGGTGAGAACGAGTAATATTTTTTAAGTGACTCAAATGATAATTTAGAGGTCACCAATGAGTCCGGAAGGGTCAAATTAGTCAAAATAGTATACCCGGGGGTACTAGTTGAGTCCCGGGGTAATTTTGGACTAAACCGAGACTGTTCGGGGGAGTTTTGGTCTTTTAACATAAGAGGGTATGGAGACCTACGAAATTGAGAGTTTTATATCAGCTGTATGATAGAGGAATTAGGGTTAGAACACCCATGACAACACCAATACCATTAGAGAGAAGAGAGGCACAACTTTCTAAGGCAAAAGGAAGAATTGGGAAGGATTCAAAGGGATTTTTACCATCAACTTGTAGGGGAAGAAGGATTGAAGGATAAAGATCATCAATAATCAACAACAACCACGAAATTAGACCCTACTCATCATAAGGAAAGTTGTTTATTGCAAAAATTATAAAGTTATAATACCCATGTGTACGGTTTATGAATAGTGTTGTTTAAATCATTATTTTGATTGGAGAAAGATGATATTTATGCATGTTGGGATAGGAATCGCATGTAGAATGATTTACCTTATGTAGAGGATTAAGATTCAGAATAGACTTGATGATTTTCCGGATTAAAATCTGGATTTCGATTGATAATATGGGAAGAACACCATAACTAGGGTTTTCAAGAAATTCTGGGTTTAATTCATTATTTCTTTAAAGGAATTGGAGTTTTGATGTATTTGATACGTTAGAAACTGTCCTAGAATATGTGGAAACATGTTAGGATCATTGGGTCGAAGTTTGGTGGACAATAATGGAGTTTGGAAATTGGTTAATGGAGGAGAGGATCAATGAAGAAGACAGACTGCGTCTGTCCCTGTTCGATCGATCGATCGATCTCGAACTATCGATCGATCGACTATGTCGATCGATCGAACCCAGCCGTCGATCGATCGACGCAAGCTGTTTCCCTAAAATTTTGTGTTTAATCCTTCGTTGAGTTCGGGAATGAATGAGTATTCTAGGATTTACATTATACATATATGGGAGTAAGAATAAGAACAGTAGGTATATTGTTGAGGTCCAATAAGGCCATTGGGTGTAGGGCTTGGATTACGGACCGAGGAGAATAATCCGATTTAGTAGAGTATCGGGGACTTCGGAAATTGAGTTACAGGGCGAAATAAATTTAATTTAAGTAATAGACCAGCAGGGTAAGCAATAACTACTGAAATTATATGTAAGGGGCAACTAGGACCCTGAGAGTTGTGTGTATACTCAAATAAATACGATTAATGAGATAAATCGTAAAGCTAATATTGTACGATAAATATATGAGATTAAAATATTACGTACGTATATGATTAATAGGTTGGGCGTGTACCTACTGAATTATGTGATCTTTTAGGTAGAGAGATTATACCTAAATTAATTATGTTAGGGTCGATGAGACATTCCGAACTAACATAGAGTTATTATATGTTTGGGGTCGATGAGAAATACCGAACCAAACTTTGAACTGGTGTCCCGATGAGAGAGTCCCGAACCAGAATATGTGTATATATATATTGTTTAAATAGTTGGGGTCGATGGATAATTCCGAACCAACTCTCACTTGGGGTTGATGAATCATTCCGAACCAAGAGTCCTTTACGTGTATAAAAAGGACAAAATAGAAATGACTGATATTTAGTATATATTGTGTGTGAAATATATATACTGGATGATATTCTAGTTCCGTGTGTTAGTAGATTGATATATTTGATGTATTTGAAGATACATACTGAATTGGTAAGTTAAGTAGTGAAACTTAATTACGAAATGAACCTTTAGATAGAGAAAATCTATTTAGTAATTCAAGTAGCGAAACTTAATTACATAAGTGGGAAAGTTAACAATTATGAGAATTGTAGTAATTTTAGTAGTAAAACTAAATGGGAAGTCTTGAAAAATAACATAGATGAAATGTTACTTGAGAATTAATTAACATACGCGAGATGTTAGTGAAACGGTTGTACTGTATGGGCGGTACTGGAACTTGGGTATAGAAAAGTTCAGTTGACTACTTTGGTTTTAGTTAGCTTGGGAAGTATGGCTAGATAAACTAAGTGTATAACGTTAGGTGTGCACAAAAGATGAGGGGTGAGTTAACTCAAGAGAGTGTACGAGAACCTAACATGTGTAATCAATAGCTGCATTTTATATTGTGATAAACGCTTGCTAAATATTTTCAAAATGTTTTGAGTACTAACTCTTGCTATAAAATATTTTCAAAACCTTTTAGGTGTCCAGCCACAGGGATGCCATGTATGATGATTCCATTCTAGAGACTCGGAGCTGTAGCAAAGTGGATGCTTACAGGATTTTGACTAGGCGATATCTCTCATTCAGATCTAGTACAGGATCTCACACTCTTCTATGTATGGACTTGTTTTCCGGTATTAGTCTCAGATATTAGATTCAGAATAGTGGTTACTCTATTGTTGTTTGGGATTTTTAGCCGATAGTTTATTCGGTAATACTTTTGTTCTCTTGTACTTTTACTTTGTTGTTTGAATTATAGTACATGATTATTTGTACTTTGTTCCGCATGGTTGATTTATCTGTTTTAAGAAAGATAAAATTTGGCACCGGTCTAATTTTACTTAGGGGATTAGTAATTAAAAAGTTTTTGACAGTGATGCTAAGAATGAACCATATAAGAAACCTGTTTTAATTTAATGAAGGCCTGATCAACCGATGTTTAATTTGGCGGGGTGTCACAGATGGTATCAGAGCATCAGGTTCTAGTGTCCATAGGATCTGTACGGCTTACTACGTTTTCAGCGTATCGTTTGATTGATATAGAGCCGTACCTTAGGATTATTGTACTCCTCTACGTACGTAGTTTACGTTCTCCTGCTATTTAGTAAATGTAGTGTTATATATACGAGTTCGATTGGGCATAATACGTCGAACATGGCGGTAGAACCAACATTGGCGTTGAAAGGACTACAGGAGGGAGGAGCTTAGCATGAAGCCTGGAGTGTTCAAATATGGTAATCATAGGAGAGATGACCGTTGTCGAGGTGACTCCTGGCGTGTAATGGAAGTAAATGTTGCAAGGTTTGCTGAGGCATAGCAGTCATTTTTCAGGTGTCACGACGGCAATAGGGATGCTAGTCTAGACCGCCCAATGCAGTGATAGTGGGAGTAGGTCTGAAGAAAAAATTTGATGAGAAAGAGCCGTAAAATGTGATAAAATGGTGACTGTACATGTTAACCAATGGAAGTAGTATGTCCAGTGGTTTTAGTGTTTAGGATAGAGTAGAAATACTAAGAAGTGAAAATTTGAGTAAATTTTTAGAGGCAACGTGGCGGAGATACCAGTCACTACATTCGGACCGAGGGTCCGTATACAAATAGAGGAACCTTACAAATAGTTTAACCGCAAAGTTCTCCAATGATGATTCAGAAGCAAAGTGAATGGGAATATCTGAACCCCTCACGTGAAAGCCTGGTAGAGGCCAATCGTGAGAGAGAAATTTATCCTTTTAAGTGAACTAGTACCGATGAGATAGGTATAAAGGAAAAAGAGCCCTTGAGAGAATGGACTCTCGAGTTATAATTCGCAATTTTGGTAAAACTCTTCTTGGACGACTTATGTTTATGAAGACAATATGGTACTTCCGAAAACGTTGAAGTAAATGCTCCTACATGGGCGGAGCTAAGGGAGTTTAAGGATTTAGTCAAAGAGTAAGACTGAATGTAAAGGGGATGGTGCAAGCCATGGGTGAAAACTCACTAGGGGATTTAATGATTATATTCTAAGTTGGGGTTGTTAAGTCTCATAGTGCGTTCCTCTTGGTTAGCAGAACTAAGGGAACCAGGATGATAGTGTTCAGGATTGAGACTACCCAGTCCGAGAGGAGGGGTACCCAAACCGGTCAGTGTGGCCTGGAGTAAGGGGATTTTTGTAAAGATGTCTAGTGTGGTTTGTAGGGCCACGCGTTTCATTTAAGCTTGAAGTTATTTGAAGAAATAATAACTCCAATAAGTTTTGCATTCCGGAGAGGACAAGCGTGTTATGTCCGGAAACCATCTGAACCACCAGAACGATGGATAAGGAAGTATATGGTTTTAGCCTCGAGTGAATGGAGTATATGACGATTACTCACCTGAAAAAGGGTCGAGTTGTCATTATTCATCAATATGTGAGAGACTTCAGAGATTATGAACATCTCATAGTAATTGATTTCGGTGTGTGGGAACCTAAAGGATGTGAGTCAAGGTATGTAGTATGACCGCTGAGCGGAGAGATCGAGCTCGCCATTGTAATTAGTGCTAAAGACTTAGTGATAGTATAAGCGCGGTGCCACTTGACTCCTTTAGAAATATTGGAGTATGGTTGCACATATTGTCGAGGAATCTAATTTGAGCATATCGACCATGTGTTGCTCTGATAATGCTCGGTAAGAATACATGGGTAGAAGTGCCTTGTTTAAGTTCGGTTGTGAAAGGGAATACGACTGAATTTTTATGCACGTCAGGAGAAGAGACATTGTTAGATGCTAGGGCATCAGTGGAGCCGGTAGTGTTGTGGAGAAACACTAAAAGGCTTACCTCACCACGAAGGGATAAGTGGGACTTTGTGGGCAAGGATTTGATTTTTGGTCTATAGGGTATTGAGAATGCCCACAAGATTGTAGTCACGTCGTGTAGACTAGGCTAGAGTTGAAGAAAAGCATGTTACGGGTGCGACATTTGCAATGTTTTTGCAAATGTACCCGGAGAAAAGGGTGTATGGGCGCCCTAACCAATTGGACTCCGTAGACATCCGAGATAGAGGGATGCGGAGAATCATTTTGTACGCCGGTGGGGAAATTAGGAGACAAGTCGTATCAATGAAATGGGTTGAACGTCATGGGAGATAGATGATAATCCAAGATTATATGTGCTGAGATATCCAGCACACCCTATGGGATGAAAGTCGGTGGGAAGCCGTTCAAAAGTTATCTCTTGAATTGGGAGGCCTAACTGTTGTCAAGAAGAGATACAAGGTGTTACTCAACTGAGTGTTGAGAGTGACTTACACATTTCTAAAATGTAGATAAGTCGGAAGCGATGCTGAGGGGAGACATAGTGAGATTGTCTCCAGACACACCTCTAGTTAATAGGGCGAGATGGACTCAAAATAAACAACCGGAATGTGGTAGTGAACCTACATTTCCAATGATGGAATGAGGACACAGACTTATAAATTATTGATGGGTTGTGAACATCATAATTAAGCCAACATTTCGTTGGGGGTAGCGAAATGGGGTGACCGGGATGGATTAGTATGTAGTTGAAAAGGGAGAGTGCACGGTGCCGCTCTACATGATTGTGGATCAGGATGAAATCCTAAAATCCCACCCTGTGAGAGATGGTCAGGAAGGAATAGAGATAAAGTTTATTTTGAGTACGTTGTGCTACCTACGACTAAAGGTTAGTGAGAAAGAATGATGATACGCCCTTATGATAGTGGAATTTTGGAGAAGCCCACTGATCAATTCATAGGTTGAATGTATGCCTATAAGAGCATATTTATAGGTAGAGTGAGTGCCTATATGGACTGTACATGAGAATTAAGTTCGTGGGTACCGATTACGAACAATACATGTACTTTGGATGTGGTTCGAGGAGACATTTCGAACTTTTAGTCCTTAACGCGTGATATGAGGACATTCTCTTGGAGTGTGACATTTTAGGGTATATGAAATGTGGAATATATGGCCCACAAATTGTCTACTCATGTGCGATGAGATATATATACATATATTGGTGCTCGAGATGTAATCCCGAGACAAGTAATTAATAACTATTGGTGATCGAAGTGGAATTCTGAGCCAATAACCCCAAAAGTGTTATAGAAGGGGGGGGTGATTAAAAATAAGTGTCGATAGTATATGTTATGTGTACGATATATATACCTATTGATTTTCCAACTTATGTGCGACAGTAAGTGTGCTTAATCTCTGTATTGGGGTCGATGATGTTCCGGACCATTACATGAGGGATCGATTTGGGGTCGATGATTTTTCGAACCAAATCGATGATAAATATTGGTATCGACGGAAGGTCTGAACCAACATGTGCATTACATTTACCTTGGGGTCGATGGATTCCCGGACCAATGTAAATGATAGGATTATTGGGGCCGATGATTTTGGCCGGACTAATTTTCCTTAAAGTATATATTGTATGTGAAATATATACCTTATAATATTCTACTTATGAGTGATAGTAGATACTTAGATGTTATATAGAGATATATATCAAATGAGTAAATTAAGTAGGGAGAAACTTAATTTCAAGAATTAACGTTGGATTGGGAAAATCTATGAGAAATTAAGTAGTGAGACTTAATTATGATATATGCGGCATGGGTAACGTGCGATAATAATTTATAATGAAAAGGTCATGTACTTGGGGCGACCGTTATGATGTTATGATTTGGTATTGGGTATTAGAGAATGCAATTATATTTAAGGTCCTTAGCCTTAATACCAGCCTTATCCTAATGTCGAGGATGAAATTCCTTTGCAAGGGGGAAGTATGTAATACCCCATATTTCTGAATATTCCAAATAATTCCATTTAATTAGATTGGAGAATTAAATGAGAAAATGTCGTCTTAATTTAAATTACGTGAGAGTAGTAATTTAAAGAGTTTTATTTAAAATTGTAATTTTGGTATATTAATCGAGATATAGATACCGGTATATATTGCCTCATTTTATTTACATAGTGCGAGTGGTAAATAGTTACTTAACGCGTGTAGACCGTGTCGGGTGAGAACGAGTAATATTTTTTAAGTGACTCAAATGATAATTTAGAGGTCACCAATGAGTCCGGAAGGGTCAAATTAGTCAAAATAGTATACCCGGGGCTACTAGTTGAGTCCCTGGGTAATTTTGGACTAAACCGAGACCGTTCGGGGGCGTTTTGGTCTTTTAACATACGAGGGTATGGAGACCTACGAAATTGAGAGTTTTATATCAGCCGTATGATAGAGGAATTAGGGTTAGAACACCCATGACAACACCAATACCATTAGAGAGAAGAGAGGCACAACTTTCTAAGGCAAAAGGAAGAATTGGGAAGGATTCAAAGGGATTTTTACCATCAACTTGTTGGGGAAGAAGGATTGAAGGATGAAGATCATCAATCATCAAAAACAACCACAAATTCAGACCCTACTCATCATAAGGCAAGTTGTTTATTGCAAAAATTATAAAGTTATAATACCCATGTGTAGGGTTTATTAATAGTGTTGTTTAAATCATTATTTTGATTGGAGAAAGATGATATTTATGCATGTTGGGATAGGAATCGCATGTAGAATGATTTACCTTATGTAGAGGATTAAGATTCAGATTAGACTTGATGATTTTTTTGATTAAAATCTGGATTTCGAATGATAATATGGGAAGAACACCATAACTAGGGTTTTCAAGAAATTCTGGGTTTAATTCATTATTTCTTTAAAGGAATTGGAGTTTTGATGTATTTGATACGTTAGAAACTGTCCTAGTATATGTGGAAACATGTTAGGATCATTGGGTCGAAGTTTGGTGGACAATAATGGAGTTTGGAAATTGGTTAATGGAGGAGAGGATCAACGAAGAAGACAGACTGCGTCTGTCCCTGTTCGATCGATCGATCGATCGAACCCAGCCGTCGATCGATCGGCGCAAGCTATTTCCCGAAAATTTTGTGTTTAATCCTTCGTTGAGTTCGGGAATGAATGAGTATTCTATGATTTACATTATACTTATATGGGAGTAAGAATAAGACCAGTAGGTATATTGTTGAGGTCCAATAAGGCCATTGGGTGTAGGGCTTGGATTACGGACCGAGGAGAATAATTCGATTTAGTAGAGTATCGGGGACTTCGGAAATTGAGTTACGGGGCGAAGTAAATTCAATTTAAGTAATATACCAGTAGGGTAAGCAATAACTACTGAAATTATATGTAAGGGGTAACTAGGACCCTCAGAGTTGTGTGTATACTCAAATAAATACGATTAATGAGATGAGTCGTAAAGCGAATATTGTACGATAAATATATGAGATTAAAATATTACGTACGTATATGATTAATAGGTCAGGCGTTTACTTACTGAATTATGTGATCTTTTAGGTAGAGAGATTATACCTAAATTAATTATGTTAGGGTCGATGAGACATTCCGAACTAACATAGAGTTATTATATATTTGGGGTCGATGAGAAATACTGAACCAAACATTGAACTGGTGTCGCGATGAGAGAGTCCCGAACCAGAATATGTGTATATATATATTTTTTAAATACTTGGGGTCGATGGATAATTCCGAACCAACTCTCACTTGGGGTCGATGAATCATTCCGAACCAAGAGTCCTTTACGTGTATAAAAAGAACAAGATAGAAATGACTGATATTTAGTATATATTGTGTGTGAAATATATATACTGGATGATATTCTAGTTCCGTGTGTTAGTAGATTGATATATTTGATGTATTTGAAGATACATACTGAATTGGTAAGTTAAGTAGTGAAACTTAATTACGAAATGAACCTTTAGATAGAGAAAATCTATTCAGTAATTCAAGTAGCGAAACTTAATTACATAAGTGGGAAAGTTAACAATTATGAGAATTGTAGTAATTTTAGTAGTAAAACTAAATGGGAAGTCTTGAAAAATAACATAGATGAAATGTTACTTGAGAATTAATTAACATACGCGAGATGTTAGTGAAACGGTTGTACTGTATGGGCGGTACTGGAACTTGGGTATAGATAAGTTCAGTTGACTACTTTGGTTTTAGTTAGCTTGGGAAGTATGGATAGATAAACTAAGTGTATAACGTTAGGTGTGCACAAAAGATGAGGGGTGAGTTAACTCAAGAGAGTGTACGAGAACCTAACATGTGTAATCAATAACCGCATTTTATATTGTGATAAACGCTTGCTATATATTTTCAAAATGTTTTGAGTATTAACTCTTGCTATAAAATATTTTCAAAACCTTTTAGGTGTCCAGCCACAGGGATGCCATGTATGATGATTCCATTCAAGAGACTCGGAGCTGTAGCACAGTGGATGCTTACAGGATTTTGACTAGGCGATATCTCTCATTCATATCTAGTACAGGATCTCACACTCTTCTATGTATGGACTTGTTGTCCGGTATTAGTCTCAGATATTAGATTCAGACTAGTGGTTACTCTATTGTTATTTGGGATTTTTTGCCGATGGTTTATTCGGTAATACTTTTGTTCTCTTGTACTTTTACTTTGTTGTTTGAATTATAGTACATGATTATTTGTACTTTGTTCCACATGGTTGATTTATCTGTTTTAAGAAAGATAAAATTTGGCACCGGTCTAATTTTACTTAGGGGATTAGTAATTAAAAAGTTTTCGACAGTGATGCTAAGAATGAACCATTTGAGAAACCTGTTTTAATTTAATGAAGGCTTGATCACCCGATGTTTAATTTGGCGGGGTGTCATAGTATTTAATTAGGCGGGGTGTCACATGACACAATAAAGATGATACAGAGATCACAGTTCATTTCATGTCAAGTGCTCGGATACCATGATGTACTTTCCATGCCCCACAAAAAGCAAAAAATCAACTGGTATTTTGTTAAGGCCTTGAATCTCATCTTCACCATTTTGTGGATAAAAAATAAGTGAATATCTACACATAAATCACATGCAGGTTTCCAAAATAGAAAACCCCCAAAAATAATTAAAGCACAGAAGACACCAAACTTGTTAAAACACAAAAGATACCAACCACCTGTGCCTATTGCCTCAATCTCATTTTAACCAAGTTGTGGAAAAAATAGCCATAACTCATATAAGAACATAATCCGTATAAGAACTAGTATCAATCATTTATAAGAACCTATAACCCATATAAGAACCCATTTTACAAATAGGTATCAATCATTTATATATCTGTAAAAATTGTTTGCATATATACGTGTAAGCAACATATTAAACCATAGCTTCTTGTATGCGAAATCCAAAATCCATAGCTTCTTGATTCCACTAAATAATAAACATCAAATCCCATAAACACAAAATGAATATAAGAAAAACATTGGAAGACCTTTGAATGTGATTTTTTCAAGAGGGGATCTTCCATTTGAAGAAAACCTAGATCTAAAACCAAGAAATAAGAAACCAGTGATGTGTATTTAGGGTTTACAAAATGTAAAGTGAACAAAAATATTAGGGTTTAATATTCATACCTCATCGAGAAGAGAAGCCGGGGTGAGAGAGAGAGCGACGAGCAATGAAAGAAAGAGAGAGTTCATTTGAATCACCACTCCAAAAAGCTTAGTCATTTGACACGTGTCAACACCGTAATACATTTGGAAACCTATAAATAGGGCCTTAGGGTTCATTTGAAACTTATACCAATTGCTTGAGAATTATAGTAAGAAAGAGTGATAGAAAGCTTGGGAAATATCTTAAGAAGGAGTTCTATAATTTCGAACAAAGAATTCATTTCATAGGTATGATTTTATTTAAATGTTATAATGTATTTTTATATTTTTAATTTTGTACTTTACTTAGTAGTTATGCTGGTAAAATACACTAAGGACTTCACTAATCAAAACTTAAAGTTTAGAAGAAATCCATGTTGATTTTATTTTCATCTAAACTTGTTTGAAATTGTATATACGCTTTTAAAAATGATTTTTTTAAAAGTAATTGCTCGTTATTATGGAATCCCATTTAAGTAATTCCAAAGTCAGCTCGGTGAAATTCTGTCTAGATGAGATGGTATTTAAGTGGTGCCCCTGTGACCCTCCATCTCTATTTGGAATGAATCCGGAAATGTTCTGTCTAGAGGAGATGGTATTTAAGCGATGCCCCTATGACCCTCTATCTCTACTGGGAACCGACTGATTATGAAGAACTATGAATTGAATCCTTTAATTACGATCAATGAGTTTTAAAAGTTAAGAAAATGGGTATTAGAAATCCTTTGAAACAAGTTATTATTAAAATACAATATGTAGACTGGATCTTGTTTAGAACGTATACTTAAACCTTTATCGTATTTGTTAGATTAACATGCGATCGAAGACTTATTATCTATAATTTCGACCTCTATTTTAGGTGAGTACTCTATGCAATTTCTTGCGCATTTTGATTATATTATGCAAACTATGTATAATTTTTCAAATGCTTTTATTCTCAAAATACATTTGATACCGATGATTTCTTCATTTGTTATATGTTTATATCTCTCCATATAAACATCTGATTTGAATTCTGAAATTATTGATTCGGCCTATGGAAACTCTCTTACTATATTAGCCTTGACTACCGGGTGGAAATATTTGGGTGGTACCTTCCCAGCTGGTTTATCGCCGGTGTGCCATAAACAAGGCGTTGTTCTAGAAATCATGATTATATGTCAATGATGTTACCGGGTGGAAACATTTGGTAACACTATATGTCTGGGTATTAGAGCGTACATGGCCACTAAAACTTAATAATTGACATATGATCAATTGTTTTATCTGCTCTGTTCTGAATATATATATATATATATATATATATATATATATATATATATATATATATATATATATATATTGTCATTTACTTTATATATATTACTTGAAATTCCTATCTCTATGTATATACCTTCTGTTCTAAATTGAATAGGTATCTATTTTCCAAAAACCTTGGAATATTTGGAGATTGAATCTCATTGGCTTTTAGCTGATGTTTTATAATTAACCATTTTTCAGGAAATAATTAGGCAAGCGGATGGAACATAAGGGGACTATGTTGAAGATTTAGCTTTTAGAGCTCTTTTTGTTACATTAAGTAGAATTTTGTTTTATTAGATAAAGGATGTTTGGCTCTTTAATTAAAAGGCTTTAAAATTTCTGTCAATTTGTAACTCTTGGATATTTAATATAAATGAAGTTTCCTTCAGAAAGCTCTAATGATGTAATTCCTTCACCTTCAGTATTTTACGATTCATAACCATGCGATTATACTTCCGCTACATATATTTTAAAAGAAAATTTTTAATGCTAGAATATTGGATGCTTTGGTGGCATGTCAAGACACTCGTTCCCTACGATTTTTGGGTCGGGATCGTGACACCTCACCTTCTTCTTCAACCTCCCATTACCCACCTCATTCTCTCTGCTCTCTCCAAACTCTATTAACAACCCATAACCTCTTCCCTATCCATCTTCAACTACCATTAATTCCTCTCTCTCTCTCTCTCACCCTCATACCATACAAACCTATCCAAAAAATTGCCACCACCTGCTGGTGGTGGCTTGAAACTGCACACTCCCTCCGGTGCCGGACCTCCTTCCCCCGACCACCAACCGAACCTCTACCCCGAGAACTCAACCTGCAGCCCCCTTTTTCTGTCCATACCCGTGATCCACATAACCCAACCAGGAAAATCATAACCCGCGCCGATTAGCCCTTATAACCCGATCGCAGATCTCACCATTACCGCCGCTGCCCCGGTGGTGCCCCACGTCGAAACCCGACCGATGTTGTCCCCTACCTCGGCGCCGAAAAACCCCAATCAATAATCATCTCCCCCTTACCCCTTATCCAAGAACCCAAACCAATTTTCAAATCCAAAGACCCAATTCATTCGCCTCACACGATTTCTTCAATCCTCCAAAACCAAAACCAAATAAACCAAATGCCACTTAAACCACCTTTTACCCCTTTTACCCATTTTACCCCCAACCACCTACTAAACCCAACTTCCCATTATACCCTCTAAACCAAATCTGATTGTATCACCACATTTAACCTACATGCCCCCACACCTCTCTTACCTCATGTACACAACCCATTCCCATGCACACTTAGGCCTTCCCAAAAATACCCCTAGCTCCATGCCTTTTATAAAAGAAGACTCAAGACCCCATTTGAAAGAGATTTTTGAAGATAGGGTTTTAGAGTGCTAGAAGAGAGAGAAAAAAATTAGGATAAAAAAATTAGTGAATTCTAGAGAGAAAAAATTAGTAGAGAAAAATTGTACACACTTGTGTGAAGATTGGATTGAATATAAGTGCAATTGCTTCTCTCCTATATGTTGGTTTGAATCTCTTCTATCTTTCTCTTTAAAATTTTTTAGTAAGTTTTATTAGATTGTTAATAATTAAATTGTGACTATGGTTGGCTAATCACTCCATTCAAGGAGTGAAATGAAGCCCCATATAATTAATTGAATGTATTAATTAATCTAGTCTACTTTGTTTCATTTAGTTAATTTTTCTTTTCATTCCTACTTGAGTTTATGCATTGAGAAATGGTAAACTATACTTGAGAAAGGATTAAAATCTAATATACTCTTAATTTGTGGATTCAAACTAGAGATAGTTTGACCCACTAATTAGATTATATTATATTTTATTATACTCAAACATTAAAATTTTGTTTGATTTAAGATTTATTATATGAATCTATTCTAGCGAGTGATTGATATCATACTTCTAAATTAATTATTCAATTGAGTTGTGGGAATGAAAATTAGATTAACTAAATTATATTAGTTTGTTTTGTCTAATGATGAGAATCAATTGATAAAATAAATTAATATTTGAGAAATTAGTAAACTAGAATAATTAACACATTTAATTGATATAGTGGTGGTGACGTTTCATTCCTTGAGTATTTCTCAAATTTAAGTTCATCTCAATTCTTATTACATAGTTATTATTTGGAACACTAGTTAGTTTGTTAATTTCATCTCTTATATTAGTTTAAAGTTAATTCACCTCACCTCACCTACTTGTTTTAATATTTGAAAAACATAAAAAAAATTAGAAAAACCCTAAAGTAAAAAAAAGTAGGAATCAAGTAAATTATATTCATAAAACTCTCATGTTTTGGATGTTCACACCTTAGATTATGATTGACATCCTTACTTACCACTCTACACTTGAGTTTTTTATATATTTGTAGGTAAATGAGGTTTTGATTGAAGCGCTTTTACAACAACGACGACACACCAAAAAGTAATTCATCAAATGGCACCGTTGCCGATCTTTGGAGCTTGACGTGCTTGAGAGGATTTCCAAATTTTGAGATTCACTTGTATTTCATTTTTCAATTTTAGTACCATTTTTTTTAATTTTAGAGGTCTTGTATTTAGGATTTTGTTACCTTGCTTATATTGCGGTGCGTAGAGACACCATTTCATTTTCATTTAAAATTTGTAATAATTGAAGAAAGCGTGATAGGAAAACCTAACAAGGTAGAGAGAGGGCGTCCAAAGGCGAGGATTTAGAAGCCTCTCTATCTTGGGTCGGTCGGACTCCCGGGGCCGACTGGGATTGGCGTAATCTCCCCCCGGTCGACTCAACAATTTTAGCACCCCAGGGCCTAAACACCGTGGGAGGTACATCTCTTATACCCTCACGCCCTCTTTTTAGCGAGTTCATATCTTCTGTGCTCCTTCATGCTCTTGTGTGATTTAATTCTTGCATTTAATTTTTAATGGAATAATGAATTATATTGACTAAGACCTATGCCTGGTCACTCATGAGAAGGGATTTCATCACCCGACTCAATCACTTATCATTTGTATGCTACCGTAGCCATCACTAATTTAAAATCAGCCAACTAGATAGCCCTATAGGATACAGTGTTCGTAGGCCCCTTTTTGATCATTTTGACTTGTAGGATAACCCGTAGAGTCCTCTCCACCGGGCAAACCCTCAAACGGTTCGCTTTGCGGCACGAAAGTGTCCAGGGAAACTGGGTTTTAAGTGCGGCCGCCCAGTAAAATGGGTTTGTCCTATCCCCAACATTGTACTGGCCGATCGTGTCGTCGTAGTAGCCATGTATTGAATCTCTGTGGCAAGCCTCTTGGTATCTTGTGATTAAAGTAGGAGCACACATTTTGCAAAAGGCGATCACTCATATAAATTCTGTGATTTTTATCGCCCACGGATTTCATTAAAATTTGACTACCCCTTTCATTAATTTTCAAGATAAAAAATTGGGTATGTGTTAGTTAGGAAGTCTTTTCCTTAACTTGTGTGTATCCAATTATGTTTCGGTAGTCCATTTTAGTGAAGTCGTCCAAATTTTCCCCCACCCTTGTTTCTTCCACACAAATCCAAAAATATTTTCTTCCATTTTTTCTCAAAAACTCAAAAAATATTTTCTTCTTCTTTTCATCCTAAAAGGAAAAACTCCAAAAATATTTTCTTTTCCAAAAAATCCAAAAAACCAAAAAGAATCCCTCTTTCCATGCCCACGTGGAATCGAGTTAATCATCGATTTATTCGTTCACGTAGTCTTTTTCCCATCTCTTCTACATTAGGAGAACCAAGTGTTCCCCTTCCTTCTTCCATTCCACCGATCACTTTGAGTTGTCCCCGAGTTGACATCTCTAATCCCATCATTCATCCACCCACCATGGCTGAAGAGCGTGCCTTAAGGGACTATTTTGCCCCGATAACGACTATCCCACCATCTTGCATAGTTTTTCCACCCTCCCCGGCAGTTCAATTCGAAATTCGCCCGGTGACCATTTCTATGTTTCCCAATTTCCATGGTCTTGAACGTGAGTCTCCATATAGTCACTTGCAAAAATTTCTCACGGTTTGCGCTACTTTCAAAAATTAAAACATAGATGAAGAAAATGTTCGAGTTTACTTGTTTCCATTTTCTCTCCATGATAAAGCATCCATGTGGCTACATTCCTTTTCACCAGTTTCTATTCATACATGGTAATAACTTGTGAAGAAGTTCATGTCAAAGTTTTATCCCACAAGTAAGACCAATGAGATGCACCAAGCCATTCAGGATTTTCACCAAAAGCCCACCGAGCAATTTTGTGAAGCATGGGGCCGTTTTTAAGACTATATCAATAGTTTCCCACATCATGGTCTCTATAAGAGTCGCCTCGTTCATAGTTTTTAAAATGGTCTCATTCCTTTCACTCGCACCATGATTGAGTCCATGCACAAAGGAAAATTCATGCACTTAACTCCCACTGTCGCCTACAATTTTCTCCTTGAATTAGGCGATGACTCCCAAGATTGGGAGGGCACCAATGAATTTTTGAGATCCGATCCACCACGAGTAGGTAGCACATATGAGGTAAATAATGACCCCTATTTTAAAACTTTTCTTCATGGCTTAAACACTTTGACTAAAAATGTTGATGCTCTCAGTTGTTCTCTTTCTAAACAAGTGATGAACGTCAACGAGTCTAGTTCTTCTTCTCATGTCTGTTTAAGTCATGATCATTTATCTCATCCGTGCCCCCTTATTCAAGATGATCCCGAGCCCACTCTAGCCCAAGAATGTGCCTTTGATACCACTAGGAAACCCGCACCATCGTCGTTTACTTATAATCTGAATAATAGGAACCATCCCTATTTTTCTTATAAGTACGACAATCACCTTGCTCCATCACAACCACAACCAAAACCACATGTTGGTGGTCCACCAGGGTTTCACCAAAACCCACAAAGGCAACATCTCCCTCCTATCCAGCACCACCATGCTCCTTACCATCAACAAAACCATCCATCATCCTTTGTCCCCCAAGGAGGACCATCCCATCCCAATCATCAAATTGTCCCTGTCCCACCTCCGTCCTACGAGTATTCCCAGCCACTTAGTTCTAACCGAGAGTTGGTCCCCCAACCCCTTATGCCCCTCCACCCCAATCATCCACCTCCTATATTGAGAATCTTCTCACTCAATTCATCTCGACTCAACAACAAACCACGCAATCCCAGACTCAAGACATCCAACGACTTGAGCACCGTCTTAATCAGTTTGCGTCCAAGTGAGAGAAAGGTCGTTTTTTGAGTCAACCCATTCCTAACCCTAAAGGGAATGGAAAGGAGTCGGCTTATGAGGTTGGATCCCCTTCCACTCCACCCACATACCAAGCGGACATGAAAGCAGCGAGTACTCTACGATCCGGAAAACAAGTTGACAATGGTGTTGTCGATCCCTGTGATGTCCCAATCCCACCCACCCAGAATTTCCCATTAGAACCACTCCTTAAGGTCATCCCACCACCCCATAAATCCACTGACAAGAATGCCTCTCACCCTACTGAGGCCACCCCTTCTTTTGTCCATAAATCCCCATTTCCTCTTAGGTTGTCACCAACGAAGAAAGCTCAACAATTTGATGAGATCAAGCAAGTTTTTCAGAATGTTCACATAAACATTCCATTCCTTACCGCGATTCAACAAGTTCCTTCTTATGTAAAATTCTTAAAGGACTTGTGCACTGTCAATCGACGGACGAATGTGCCTCATGATGCCTTTTTCACTGAGCAAGCCACGTCCCTCATCCATGATAATGGTATTGTGAAATATAAAGACCCTGGTCATTCCACTGTCTCTTGCATGTTAGGAGATAAGTTCACTACTATAGCTTTGCTTGATCTTGGATCTAGTGTTAATTTTCTACCTTACTCTCTCTACCTTGAGTTAGGTTTACAAAACATGAAACCTACACCGATTACTCTTCAACTTGCAGACCGTTTTGTGACAGTGCCTAAAGGAATCGTTGAAGATGTTTTGGTGAAAGTGTTTGACTTTTACTATCCTGTGGATTTCATCATCTTAGGCACTCCTGCTCCTGACCCAACCAATATTCCTATCATTTTGGGTCGTCATTTTTTGGCAACTTCCAATGCCATCCTCAATTATCGAGATGGGTCAATGAATCTTTCTTTTGACAACATGACCGTCGAAGTCAATATTTTCCACATCATGCAATAAAAAGCCGATGTTGATTCCATTGACGAGGTATGCATGATTGACTCCTTAGTGCAAGAGATGTTGGATACCACCTACCCAGAAGATCCTATCCACCAATGTTTAGCTCACTTTAGGTTCGACTTTGATATTGACTCTTCCATCTCTGAGGTCAATGACTTGTTAGATTCTACACCTCTGGTGGACACTTCCACTTGGGCTCCTCCATTTGAGCCTCTACTTGTCGATACTCTTCATTCTGTGGATGACCCTGTCAACCCTTGTCTCGATATTCTCTCGGACTCTGTTTCTGCGTCTGAGTCCAATACCTCTCCTGAGCCATCACCTAGTTTGGAGCTTAAGCCATTACCTGCTAAGTTGAAATATACTTTCTTAGGCCCAAACCAAAATCACCCTGTCATTATTGCTTCTGACTTGACATCGGATCAAGAAGAGAAATTGGTCAACACTCTCACTCAACATAGCACAACTTTATGGTGGACCATTTTTGACAGTCGAGGTGTCATCCCTAATGTCTGTAGCCATCGCATTCATTTAGAGGAGAATGCCAAGACTTCTTGTGAGCCACAAAGCCGACTCAATCCGGCAATAAAAGAGGTCGTTCGAGATGAAATTTTAAAATTTCTTGATGCTAGTATTATCTACCCCATTTCAGACAACCAATGGGTCAGTCCTATTCATGTGGTGCCTAAAAATTCTAGAGTCACCGTTGTCAAAAATAGTGATGATGAGCTTGCGCCTACCCGCATACAAACCGACTGGCGTGCTTGTATTGATTATCGAAAGCTCAATGTTGTCACTCACAAAGACCACTTCCCTCTCCCATACATTGAACAGGTGCTTGAACGCTTGGCAGGCCATGCTTACTATTGCTTCGTTGATGGATATTCAGGGAACAACCAAATACCCATTTCCCCTAAAGACCAAGAAAAAATTACCTTTACCTGTCCATTTGGCACATTTGCATACTCTCGTATGCCTTTTGGCCTTTGTAATGTACATGTGACTTTTTAAAGGTGTATGACTAGTATTTTCAGTGACATGGTAGAGCGTTTTATCAAAGTCTTTATGGACGCTTTTTCTGTGTTTGGTTCATCCTTTGAGCAATGCATATCTCACCTCACTATGGTCCTTCAGCATTGTCAAGAAAAGAAGTTGGTCCTAAATTGGGAAAAATGCCATTTCATGATAAAAAAGGGGATTATTTTAGGTCATGTTATCTCTAGCTCCGGTATTGAGGTCGATAAAGTAAAAGTCGACTTGATTTCCTCACTCACCATTCCTAAGTCTGTTAAGGACATTCGTTCCTTCTTAGGACATGCGGGCTTCTATCGGCGCTTCATTAAGGACTTTTTTAAAATCATGCGACCTTTAACAACCCTTTTATCTAAAGATGTCCCATTTGTCTTTAATGAGGCATGTGTTGCCGCCTTTGAGCTCCTAAAATCTGACCTCACTTCCGATCCTTTCATGAAACCTCCTAATTGGTCTATCCCATTTGAGCTCACGTGTGATGCTTCTAATTTTTCACTTGGTGCCGTGCTTGGCCAGAAAGTTGATAAGCGCCCAAATGTCATCTCTTATGATAGAAAAACCTTGCATGATGATCAACTTCATTACACGACCACTGAAAAGGAGTTGTTAGAGGTTGTGTTTGCTCTTGATAAATTTTTCTCATATTTCATAGGTTCCCCTATCATCGTGTATACTGACCATGCTGCTCTTAAGCACCTTCTTCATAAGAAGGATTCCAAACCACGATTGATACAGTGGATTCTTTTAATCCAAGAGTTTAACCTTGAAATTCGTGATAAGAAATGTTGTGAAAATGTTATGGAAGACCATCTCTCTCGCATTACTGTCACGTTTGACTGTGGTCATGTTCCCATTTCTGAGTCATTTCCCGTTGAACAACTTTTTTTCATCTCAACCTCACCTTGGAATGCTGATATTGTTAACTTTCTTGTTACCGATCAACTTCCTAATCATTGGTCAAAATATGATCGCTCAAAATTCATGGAGAATGTGAAGTTTTACACTTGGGATGACCCGTTTCTCTAAAAGTATTGCCCCGATCAAGTCATTCGCCGATGTGTTCCCGAATGTGAACAACTCAGTATTCTGTCCTTTTGCCACAATAGTGCTTGTGGAAGCCACTTTGGTTCCAAGAAAACTGCTGCCAAAATTTTGCAAAGTGGTTTCTATTGGCCTAGCCTTTTTCATGATGCAAATCAATATTTCCAGGCTTGTTGCAATTGCCAACACTCTGGGCGTCTCTCTCATCGTCATATGATGCCTCACACACCCATCCTCATTGTTGAAATTTCTGATGTGTGGGGTATCGATTTCATGGGACCATTTCCCTCCTCTCATGGTTTTCAGTATATTCTAGTTGCTGTTGACTATGTTTCCAAATGTATCGAAGCAATTGCCTGCCGCACCAATGACCATCGCGTTGTGGTCCAATTTCTCAAAGAGCATGTCTTCATGCATTTTAGAACCCCCAAAGCTATCATTAGTGATGGGGGTAAATATTTTTGTAATCGAGTCTTTGAACACCTTGTCAAAAAGTATGGTGTTATCCACAAGGTTGGTCTCTCTTACCACCCACAGACGAGTGGTCAAGTTAAGGTCTCCAACCGCGAGATCAGGTAAATCTTGAAAAAACCATCAATCCTAATAGGAAAGATTGGTCCTTATGCTTGAATGACGCATTGTGGGCATACCATACTGCTTACAAGACTCTAGTTGGCATGTCTCCTTATCGTTTGGTCTTCGACAAGCCTTGCCACCTTCCGGTCGAACTTGAATATCATGCTTATTGGGCCGTGAAAGCCCTTAATTTTGATATTGATGAGGAGGGTGTCCATAGGAAGCTGCAACTTAATGAATTGGAGGAAATGAGAAATGATGCCTATGATTTGTCCAAGAATTATAAGGACAAGATGAAGTGTATCCATGACCAAAGCATCATGCACAAAGAATTCCACCCTGGTCAAAAGGTTTTGTTGTACAATTCTCGGTTGCATCTCTTTCTCGGGAAATTGAAAACCAGGTGGTCTGGGCCCTTCATTGTTAAGTCAGTTACTCCCTATGGTGCCATTACCGTGTAAAATCCCAAGGATGGTAGCCTCTTTCAGGTCAATGGTCAATGCTTGAAGCCCTTCTTGGAGCTAGGCTCCACTCACATAGAACAGATTGACCTTGTTGACCCCATTTATGAAGACTGGTCGTTCAATCTTGTTTTGGGGTGATTCTTATTCCCCGATTTTTCTACCGCGCACCTCCATTGTTCTTATCCTTAGGGTGAGAAATGGTTTAGTCTGGCTGAAGACATTAAACTTAGCGCTACCGGGAGGCAGCCCGTTGTTTCTTGTACTAGTCTCATCCTGTTTGGGGATGGTGTTTCACATCACTCAATGCTATACCATGCTTTGTAGACTTGTACACATTTTTTTCTTCTCATTTCTTCAGGTTTATTCTTGGCTTCATCGATTCACTTCATTAGCGGTTCATTCTGGTAATTTCTTTCCTACCTTATGCTCTCAATTTTAAAAATCATTTTACTTAACATCGGGGACGATGTTCCTTTTTGTTTGGGGGTGGGGAATTTTATCAAAATCGTACTTCTTTTGAAAAATTGTGATTTTTGAATTTGATTTTTAAAATTTTTGTGCAGTTTTTTTCATCTCACTCATTGATGTGAATTTTCAATCATCCATCTTTCAAAGTCTAGAAATCAAGCTAGAGAATATTTTTTCTAAATAGCTTATGTAATACGTAACAAGGCATGTTGCACTATGAATTTCTAGACTCAAAAAAATTTGCGCACGTATCATGTCAATTATATTTAGAGTTGAGGAGTACTACATTTCTAAAGAGAACCTTAAGGATAACTAGTATAGACTTTAGCTCATGAGATTTGTGCCTTTCACCCTTTCAGAGTGTTTTATGCAATATCCGAGTCACAAGTTAATTCAAATTTCTTTGGGTCCTCACTTAAATTGTTGTATGATCTCATTATTCTTTAATTTTTGGCTTAATCACAGAGAATGACATATTTTTCGAGTTGAAAGAAACGCGTGTCTTGAAATTTGTCCCGATCACTAGGATTTTCATCCATACACTTACCACTTTTTCCCCATATCATATTCCCATTCACTTCACCAATTACATTACCATATTCTACCCTATTCCCATATATTCCCCTCACCATCATTTCCCACTCATTTCATATATCTTCCATCATTCCAAATAAAAGAGTGTGGTTAAAAATGTTAAATTTCTTCAATGTTGGTTTGAATTTTTTTTTAGAAAAAATAGAAAAAAAATAGCAAAAAGAAAAGAAAAATTAAAAAAACAGAGAAAAGAAAAGAAAAATAGTTTGCAGTTAGTAATAAAGACATTTGTGACTGAAGTATATAACACTCTTCTGTAATATCCATTCATATATCATCATTCATATCCTACATACCACATCCATCATATCAACCATCCTATCCTAGCCCTCATCTCATCATTCTCATCCCATTTCATTTCCCTCACCCATTATCATCCATATGTTTCCTAAGGTGTTCGAGCAAATGAAAGTCAACATGGTGATAACTCGATGTTCTCACTATAGTGATTATCATTCCTTTCATGAGATCATTTTTCTTTCTATATGTTCTTTCTTTCTTATGTGTGTGTGAGACATTTGAACTTGCTTACATTTACTCACCTCCTCACACACAAGAGCGATACACTAACCCTAATCTCAAGACTTCATTTGAGAGAGTTATATCCAGTGAGATTTTGAAGTTGAAGCGTTTATTCCGACAATATGGGAATTACTCTTGTGATACTCGACCCGTTTTGACTGATTCACACTACACATGTTGAGATCTAGGAAGGATGTGCCTTGAGTATTTACTTAGCTAAACTTTTTATGCACTTCTAGCTTGTATTTTTGAAATAATTATTTCTCATGTGATGGATTGTGCGACTATTCTATGTCTAATAAGAGATTGACTGCCTTTCAATAAATCATTTTGCAAATAAAGAATTTTGTGGGTATATTCCCTGCAAAGCCTCACGAGACACAACTCGTCCTGTAGGGAAACCTGTAGATTTAAAGGCTTGTTGCACATGATAAGTGCAATCGCAAGTGCCCACGGAAGTGGTACACTTTTGGTTACTTAACTTTCTCTTTCTCTCTATCTTATTGCTCGAGGACTAGCAACACTCTGTTTGGGGGTGGTGTGATAAGCATCCAAAATTGTACAATTTATACCCCGAATAGACGTACTTTAGTTGCTAATTCTCAATGGAGCTAATTCCCAATTCTCTGACCCTAACCTAGCCCATCCTAGCCTTAGCCTTACCCGACCCGTGTGTGTTGATTTTGCACTTTTTTATTATTTTTTAGATTTTTAGTTTGAGTCATTTTTATTTTTAGGATTTAATTTAGATTTATTTAGTATTTTCTATTTTATTTTTATTAGTATAATTTTATTTTACTTTGATTTTGAATAGTGTTATTTTTATTAGGATTAGATTTTTTCAGGATTTCATTTATTTTTTAGTTCTATTTGATTTTACATTTATTTAGAATTTTAGTTTTAGTTTTATTGATTTTATTTTTTATTGTTTTTCTTTTTAGTTTCATTTTTTAATTGGGTCTTTATTTTATTATTAAAAGTAGGATTTTTATTTTTATTTTTTTAGAGTTTTATTTTTATTAGTTTTAATTTTTTTAGTGTCCAAATTAAACTCACACACAACCTAAAACCTACACACTACCAAACACACCCTATACCCACATACACATACCTCACCCTCATACTACCACCATACACCCTTCTACACATAAACCCCTCACCTTCTTCTTCAACCTCCCATCACCCACCTCTTTCTCTCTCCTCTCTCCAAACTCCATTAACAACCCATAACCTCTTCCCTATCCATCTTCAACAACCATTAATTCCTCTCTCTCTCTCTCATCCTCATACCATACAAACCCAACCAAAAAATTGCCACCACCTGCTGGTGGTGGCTTGAAACCACACACTCCCTCCTACGCCGGACCCCCTTCCCCTGGCCACCTATCGAACCTCTACCCCGAGAACTCAACCCGCAACCCCCTTTTTCTGCCCATACCCGCGATCCACATAACCCAACCGGGAAAACCATAACCCACGCCCATTAGCCCTTACAACCAGATCGCGGACCTCACCACTACCGCCGCTGCCCCGGCGGCGCCCCACGCCGGAACCCGACCGATGTTGTCCCCTACCTTGGCGCTGGAAAACCCCAATCAATAATCATCTCCCCCTTACCCCTTATCCAAGAACCCAAACCCATTTTCAAATTCAAAGACCCAATTCATTCCCCTCACACGATTTCTTCAATCTGCCAAAACCAAAACCAAATAAACCAAATGCCACTTAAACCACCTTTTACCTATTTTACCCATTTTACCCCCAACCACCTACTAAACCCAACTTCCCATTATACCCTCTAAACCAAATCTGATTGTATCACCCCATTTAACCCACATGCCCTCACACCTCTCTTACCTCATGTACACACCCCATTCCCATGCACACTTATACCTTCCCAAAAATACCCCTAGCTCTATGCCTTTTAAAAAAGAAGACTCAAGACCCCATTTGAAAGAGATTTTTGAAGATAGGGTTTTAGAGAGCTAGAAGAGAGAGAAAAAAATTAGGATAAAAAAAATTAGTGAATTCTAGAGAGAAAAAATTAGTAGAGAAAAATTGTACACGCTTGCGTGAAGATTGAATTGAATATAAGTGCAATTTCTTCTCTCCTATATGTTGGTTTGAATCTCTTCTATCTTTATGTTTAAAATTTTTTAGTAAGTTTTATTAGATTGTTAATAATTGAATTGTGACTATGGTTGGCTAATCACTCCATTCAAGGAGTGAAATGAAGCCCCATATAATTAATTGAATGTATTAATTAATCTAGTCTACTTTGTTTCATTTAGTTAATTTTTCTTTTCATTCCTACTTGAGTTTATGCATTGAGAAATGGTAAACTATACTTGAGAAAGGATTAAAATCTAATATACTCTTAATTTGTGGGTTCAAACTAGAGATAGTTTGACCCACTAATTAGATTAGATTATATTTTATTATACTCAAACATTAAAATTTTGTTTGATTTAAGATTTATTATATGAATCTATTCTAGCGAGTGATTGATATCATACTTCTAAATCAATTATTCAATTGAGTTGTGGGAATGAAAATTAGATTAACTAAATTATATTAGTTTGTTTTGTCTAATGATGAGAATCAATTGATAAAATAAATTAATATTTGAAAAATTAGTAAACTAGAATAATTAACACATTTAATTGATATAGTGGTGGTGACGTTTCATTCCTTGAATATTTCTCAAATTTAAGTTCATCTCAATTCTTATTACATAGTTCTTATTTGGAACACTAGTTAGTTTGTTAATTTCATCTCTTATATTAGTTTAGAGTTAATTCACCTCACCTACTTGTTTTAATATTTGAAAAACATAAAAAAAATTAGAAAAATCCTAAAGTAAAAAAAAGAAGGAATCAAGTAAATTATATTCATAATCCTCTCATGTTTTGGATGTTCACACCTTAGATTAGGATTGACATCCTTACTTACCACTCTACACTTGAGTTTGTTATATATTTGTAGGTAAATGAGGTTTTGATTGAAGCTCTTTTACAACAATGACGACACACCAAAAAGTAATTCATCATAGACCACAAAACCATTTGAAAATATTTTGAAAGTCTTTGAAATTCAATGATGCAGATGCAACATAATCATTCATATTTAAATCAGTGTCTAACCCACATGAGATAACCTGCACCTCGTACCTCTTGTGCGCACCTAACGCGTGTGTTTTAACACCCTAGTTATGTTACCCTACCTAACTAGTACTGTTACCTAAATAAACCCACATGCTACACTTCTAGTCAAATTGTGCTACACGTATTTCCCTTTACTTTTATTCTCAATGAGATTTTACACAAGTTCTCACATTATAATTCTCAACTATAATCTTATCATTAACCATTTCACATAACATTACGCTAGTTATAATTTCAATGTTCGCTTATTTGTTTAATTTCCACATATACATATATCACTCTTTCATACGTATATACATATCACATTTTGTACACATACCTATATATCGCTCGCTATATACGTATAATTTCATCCCCAGAGATGAGACCGTGTGGATGCATTCCCTAACATGCTATTAGGCTCTAGGTACATCACGTACCACTCCTGGGCCACCGAGTAAGAATCTCACCAGTGAACCCAAATCATAAACACATAACTAGAGTAAGTCATAGACATACATTCATGGGTCATAATTATACCATATTAATATATTAGAATCGAAACTCATAGAAAGATATACATAAGTCTAGTCTCATCTTAGACAAGACTAGGACCATCTTAATAGCCTCTGCTTAGCATCCATCAGATTCATCTACCCATGGGCAGACAGAATAGAGGGCCACCTACACCGATATAGGCCTCAGAGACCTCATCCTCATAACATCTATGGTCATAAATGAAGGTTCACTCTCTAGTGCAAACTGCCTCCCATGTCTCGATCTTACCATGTGCCGGCCCCATGCCACA
Source organism: Sambucus nigra (assembly GCA_949130495.1). Lineage (NCBI taxonomy): Eukaryota > Viridiplantae > Streptophyta > Magnoliopsida > Dipsacales > Adoxaceae > Sambucus > Sambucus nigra. The sequence continues at coordinate 333,362,339 of OX422216.1, forward strand.
CTAACATACCAAGACCATCTTGACTGTCATCAGACAATATTCATAGCCTCACAGCTGTCTACTTAGAAGACCATACCTTTGTCTCGACTTGGCAAGGACCAGGTTGAGCTGACCTCAGTACTCATGTGGAACACGCGACTTGTGCATCATCAGACCACGTGGACATACCGTTACAACAGATCTCCTACCCACCTGAGGGAATATTTCATCACCATGATGTGCTTGTGTAGAGGAAATATGACATTCTCCTAGTGGATAGCTCACGTTATGCACACCAGGTGCATGCTTAGGGGTACACTGTGCAACCCCAAGCCTATACATACAACCTTCATCTTCTTCATCATAGATGGAACAATTACATACCGAGCTAAAACTCTGCCAATTCGTAAACCTAGAGAGAGAAATCTTAAGGGACTACAATTAATGTCCTTCGATTCCTTAAAATAATAAAACACTCATACCCTCTTGCACAGTACAGTAGGCTCCGATCGAACCACTTATATTTACATGTTCTCTATTTCTCATCTTCTTCTTTGTATACTTTTATTTATGTGGTTATATCTCCATTGATGACTTAGATAAAGCTTGAGATGCTAATATATTTTAGTGGTTATTGTGAAAATAATCATGTTCGTGCCGTCTGTGGGAAAATATTTTCTTCTTCCTCTTTATTTTTCAGCTTAGATTCTCACTTTTGCCTTTGGTGGTGGCTCAGATCCACCATTGTTGGACCTGCATCACCATGGAAAGAGCTAAGGTGGGATTTTTTCAAACTTCATGTTCAATCATATCTCATCTATATTTTGTGACTTTTTCTCAGCAGAGATATGGCATCTAACTTTCGTCTAGGCGTTGGCTCAAGCTCCATCCAACCACCACCTCAGTTAGAAATAACTGACGTGGCAACAATGCTGCAATCCTTGGTGGCCGACCTGTAGAAGATATAACATAAATTCATGGCATTCAGCCAAAGCATTTTGGGAAAACATTTAGGCGATCCGATGACATAGATCATTATACCAGCCGCTAGAGAGATGGTGGATCCGGCGATGGGGGCCAACCCTGACCCTATAGAAGGAAGTTTAATGCCATTAATAGAGGAGAGATGTTGCTCATCCTAGGAGTCTGTTCCTTGGAAAGAAAGTCCAAGACTATCTAGATGACCAAAAATTTGACAAAGAGGAGTATTGGGAGCCATATGATATTCCCGACGACACTATCAGCCCAGGACCAACCTACCAAGGAAATAATGCTCGGTCTACCCCTAATGGCCGACCAAGAACCTTAATTTTTTATAGACTCAGCAGGGGATCTTCTTTCAAACATCTTGGGTTAAGAGGTAATGCGAGAGTTTGGTTCTCCCACTCTCATAGAATCATTACATCCATAGAAAATGGTAGGCGCTATGATGATCGGCCTAGGCAAAGCCAGGACATAGAGGAAAGAAAAGAAGTCAATAGCCAATATATGACTATGGCGCGAGAGTTGACATTAGGTGAAGTTGCGCCGAAAGTAGGTGATAATAATGTTGTTACTGAAGACGATCCTTAAAATATCTCCATTCAAAGGTTAGAAGACAAGTTCGGCTGTCTGCTTCAGAGCTGAGACCCCAACCGTCTAGGCTACATGGAGGGGTCTCCTTTTGTTACGAGGATCATGAGTTTTTCTACTCCTACAAACTTTAAACCTCATACTGTAGGCCCTAAGTACGATGGGAGTTCAACCTAGTATATCATATAGAGATGTATGAATCAACGACTGATATCCACTCCACTCCTGATGAGATGAGGTGTAGGGAATTTTCTAGCACTCTCACGGGTGCTACGCATATGTGGTATACAACTTTGCCCAAAAACTTCATTCAGAATATCAAGCAGTTAGCCGAGAAGTTTATACATAATTTCATTTTCATCATGAAGCCTCCAAAGAAGGTAACCCACCTCTTGAATGTGAAGCAAGGAACGAATAAGACTCTGAGGGATTATATTTCCCGAATTAATAAGGAAAAACTGGAGGCAAAAGTTAATGATGAGAACAACGCTATGATAACCCTTATTAGCGGGTGGAAACTGGGAAAAATCCTTTAAAAACTCGTCTAAGATCCTCCAAAGACCATGACTGAACTCCTAGATTCAACATAGAGGATCGTGAATGCGGAGGAGGCTATGGCGGCCAAGAGGTGAGACACAAAGGAGTTCAGTGGAAATAAGTCCAATCAGTCAAAGGATAAGAAAGGAAAGAAGAAATTGGACAAAGATAAATTTGCCAAGTACACTTCTCTGGCACTAAGACCCCTTGACATGATTCTTAATGAGATCATGGATGATAGAGAACTTCAATGGTAAGAAAACTTGAAATTTCCTCCTCACAAGAGAGACAAGAGAAATGGGTTCGAGTTTCACCGGACCAACAAGTGCTTTTCCCTAAAGGTTGAGATAGAAAATTATTGAAATAGGGTAAACTCCAGAAATATATAGACAGGAGTGGAGGAAAAGATGATTCTAATAAAAAACACAACGGGGGAAAATATGACAAGCCGAGACGAGAGGACCCACCTAATAATAAGGATGATGAGATTGATAGTAAGGAAGAAGAAGCCGACCTCCCAACAATGATCCCTGATACAAAGGGTTGTCTGTATATGATCTCCTTTGATATAAAGCTGATCTGTAGCGACTTAGAGGGTGGCGGTACAAAGTCGGCCGAGTGAAAGAACACGTGGTAAAAGCTAAAACATATCCAAAATGGTTGGATGTTAGTTCAGTCGAGATCGAGAAAAAAAATAGGGAAACTAAAGAAAGTCTATATGGACACTATTATTGTCGAATTTTCTAGACTTTATATTAGGGGAATCCTGGCTCCCCGTGATGACTCTTTTGTCATCAGTACGAGAGTGCATGGGTATGATGTATCTCAAATCCCTATTAATGGTGGGAGTTCAACCGATGTGTTGTTCTAGAATTATTTCAAAGGATTTAAGTTGATCAAGAAAAGGCTAATCCCTTATAACCGGACATTGATCGGCTTCGATGGAGAGAAATTTCACTCCTTAGGGGTATTTGAGATAGATGTGTGCATGGAAACTTGGTCTATGTTCCTTACCAAGAAAATTAACTATTTTGTCATGGGCAAAAATGTGTTCTCGGGTTATAATATAATTCTGGGAAGGTTGGACCTTAAGGAGTTTGAGGTCGTGCTTTCCACAATTCACTAGATGATTAAATTTGCGACTCCCTATGGAGTAAGGGAAGTACGGGGTGACCAAGTGTAGGCTCATGAATGCTACTTTGCCTCTAAAGAGGAGAAGTAGGCCCATAAGAGAGCCATAACATCGTACACCATTGATACTCTCAACTCGAGAGATGAGAAGAAGCTAAAAAGGGTGAACCAATTGAAGAGGTAGAATCCATCATCCTCAATGAGGACGAGTCGAGAAACCTATCCAAGTTTTTTCATACTTGAAAAATGAAATCCATGAAGAGTTAGTGAAGATGCTAAGGAGAACACATGGAATTTTTTCCTGGAACTATGGAAACATGTTGGGGATTAACCCCGATGTTATCTTCCATCGACTGAATATTGATGAAAAAATGAAGTCTGTAAAGTAGAGGAGAATAACTTATGCAAGAGAATGATATGAGGTCGTTAAAGATGAATTTAAAAATATCCAGACAACTGAATTCATTTGAGAAGTTCAATACCAAGACTAGTTGTCCAGCATTGTTATAGTGCCTAAGGCCAATGGTAAGTGGAGGATGTGCGTTGACTTCACTGACCTAAATAAAGATTTCCCTTACCTTGATTGATCATATGGTTGATACTACGATTTAACATAAATTGATGAGTTTTATGGATGCATATTTGGGTTATAATGAGATTTTTATGCACGAGGCCAACGCTAAAAAAAAGCTTATTTATCATAAATAAAGGAACATTCTATTATAAGGTAATTTCATTCGGCTTAAAGAAAATTGAAGAAACCTATTATAGGTTGGCAAACAAGATGTTTGAAGAATACATTGGGAAGAAAATAGAAGTCTACCTGGATGACATTCTAACCAAGAGTCCGAAGGCCAAAGGTCATGTGGCCGATCTTGGATGCACATTCGACACAATTGACAAATTCAAGATGAAATTGAACCCTGCCAAATGCATTTTCGATGTCGGAGCTGGGAAGTTTCTTGGCTTCAATATGAATCAAGGCGGATAGAGGACAAATCTACAATGATCAAATCATTAATTGATATGAAGATGCCAAAGAACGTCAAAGATGTTTCAAGGCTAATAGGATGAGTCGCAGTGCTCAATCATTTTGTCTCTCGGGCAATAGTTAATTATCTTCCATTTTTCAAAATTTTCTAGAAAGACTTCATTTTGGAGAAAGAGTGAGAGAAAGCTTTTCAGGAACTAAAACCCTATCTTTGGTCACCCATGTTGCTGTCTCGGCTCATTCAAGAGGAGAAGTTGTGTTTGTAGTTGACTGTGTCAGAATCTCTAATAAGTACGACCATTGTTCGCAAAGAAGACGGTGTTTAAAATCCCATGTATTTTAGTAGCAAGGCTTTTCAAGGGGCCAAGATCAAGTATTCAAAAATGGGAAAAATGGCTTACGCAAAATAAATTCTTTAAGAAATATGAAACACTACTATCAAGACCATACAATGGTGGTGCTCATCGGCACTCCTTCGAGGCATGTCATTCATAAACCTGAGAAATCGGGTAGGTCAATTGAGTTAGGTAACTTTAAATTATTTACTAGCTAAGGAACACAATTAAAGGGAAAGCTTTGGAAAACTTTGTGGTCGAGTTTACATGGGTCAATGTCGAGAAAGAAGTTGAAGAAATGGAAGTGCCGAAGGTCATATAAAAAAAGGTTATTATAGATGTTGTCCCAGACGATACTGCGAAAGTCGATGCCATCGAAAAATATTTTCTATTGAAAGAGGGAATATTTTCTTTGGGTGATTTCTCGAAGTAAGGTCTGATCGGGAGCCTGTTTGTCGACGACTTTTCATGTGAAATTGGATATGGTATCGATCTAATACTCTCATCCTCAGATGGATCTAACTTTGAGTATGATTTGAGGCTCAACTTCAAGGCATCTAATAATAAATAAGAGTATAAGGTCGTGCTAGGAGGCCTCTCACTCGTTAAGGCACTAAACGTTGGCAAGGTGATTATTTATAATGACTCATAATTGGTCAAAATCCATATATTGGTCATCTATGATGCCAAGGACTAGAAAAATGGCCAAGTAATTAGTTAGGGTCATGAAAATAATGGGTAACTTCAAAGAGGTAAAGATCAGGATGATCCTTGGCCTTGAAAATAACGGAGTTGATGCTCTAGCTAGGCTAGAATCGACCACAAGAACCCAAAGCAGATGAATTATTCCTGTTAAGATTATGCACAAGACAAGCATCAGACAATGTGCTTGTGTTTTAATTGAATCTAAATCCGGGGGAATCATGGATGGATCCATTCATCAAATACATTCGGGATGGTGATATCCCAGACTGCAAGGCCGAGAGGCAGAAACTCAGATATCGAGATGCAAAGTTCACCATCATTAGTGACGTACTTTATAAGATAGAACTATTTCTTCCACTACTAAAATGTGTTCACCCTATAGAGGTAGATTATGTCTTATGGGATGTCCATAGGGTTCATGTGCAAGTCATATCGATGGATGACCTATTACCAAAATGATAGTTACCCAGGGTTAATTGTGGTCGACACTAGCCAAAGATGTAGTTGATTATGTAAAAATGTGTGACAAATGTTAGAGATTGGATAGTACCACTCACCACCCTCATTAACCTCTCTTATCCATTACTGTGCTTTGGCCATTTGTAGTTTGGGGGATTGACCTTGTTGGTCCTCTTCCTAAGGCAACATGTAACTACCAATAACTGATAGTGGATATCGACTATTTTTCAAAATGGATATAAGCTGATGCTATGATTTTCATAATCAAAGTTAAAGCATTCAAGTTCATCTGGAGGAATATCATATGATGATATGGCTTTTCCATGCTCTGATATTGGATAATAGTAAACAATTCAATAACCAATATTTAGAAGCCTACTAGAAGAGGGTCAATATAAAATAACTTTTCTCGGCACCGTACTGACCCCAAGTCAATGGTTAGACTATAGTCACAAATTGAACCATACTCGATGGGATCAAAAAAAGAAGTTAGAAGATGCTAAGGTTATGTGGATATAAGAGTTACATGGGGTTCAGTGGGATTATATAACGACGAAAAGGACATCAACAGGAAAAATGGTGTTCATGATAGCATACAGGTCCCAGGAGGCTTGATCAAGATTTGACTTAAGAGAGACAAGAGGATGCAGAAATTCGATAGTCATCTTATCAATAGAGAGCGGTAAGGTTTTAAAATAACTAGGTGAAGGACATGCCGATAGCTATGGGTGATTTAGTTTTAAAGAAGTTTTGGAAGAAGACAACAAACTCTATCCTAATTAGAATAGGACGTGCAAGGTAAATGTGGAGGTCGTACCAGAAACTTATAGATTGGAAAACCTAGAGGGAGAACTCTTCTCGAACCCTTGGAATGCTGTCTATGTAAAGATATATTATCAATAGTCTTTGAATTACGCAAGTGTAATTTCTTTGATCAATGAATTTTAGTGTATCCGTTTATTTGTACGATAAGTGATAATAATTAATGCAAAATCAAAGTGTTGGTTCATATTTACCCTTCTTCTTGTGGTCAATTTTTGCATAATTGAATTATGTTAAACTTCAGGAATATGATTTTTATGGTGAATTAGTTTAACACTTAACCTCGGTAATACGAGAGTGCATGGGGAGTCTAGGCTCTACTATTCCCTCCTAACAATGTTAGGTAGGAATCAATGTGATAACATCACTTAAATTATGGAAAACACAAGTTAAAAATCATTTTTATATGGCAGCTTAAACATCAGGCTATAGTGAATCAAAGGTTATAACTCTCTCGACGGTATGAAAGTGTATGGGAGTCTCATCTCGTCCATACACTCCTAACAAATTCGAGAGGGGGACTAATATGATAAGATCACGTAAGTGGTTAAAAACATAAGTTAAAAATTAAAAATATTTCTACATGGTTTCTTAAACATTAGATTTTGGTGAATTAAAAATCATAGATCTCTCGATGATAAGAGAGCATATAGGAGTCTCGTCTCGTCCAAACACTCCCAACAATACCAAGAGGTAGATCAATGTATGATATCATTTAGGGGGTGAAAGACATAACTTAAAAGTCATTTTACATGGTTTATTTAACATCATCTTGTTATGATAAATGCAATGTTCAATGGAATGTATAAAAATAATGTAATCACAAGCATCATATTTAGAAAACCATTTTATAGTGATAAGATAATAAGTTCCGAACACTACACTTGGTAAAAAAGTATCATCATATCGTAACATTCAAAGATTGTTAGAAAATATTGTTAAGTGATATAGACAATTATTTAATAAAAGGAAGAGAAAAGATGTTTAAACGAGGTCACATCATAGAAAGGTGTAAGTGCATAGATGATCACCCTAAAAAACTACACTAGGCCTCTGTTTGCTTCTCAGCCTGCTCCTGGATGCCATGATCAGCCAAAGATCTTGCCTTCACTTCCTCATCAATATTTTCTCCATGAACTACCTTAGTTCCTTCATGTACTATGGTCTCAACTGCTATATTCTTGGTGTCAAGGGCCTCAGCTTCCACATTAGTCAAAGTAGTTAGAGTCATAGAATCATAGAATATTGGACAAGTACGAGATGCTTGCTAATTTTAAAAGGGCCCATAGTAAGCCATCCTGACCCCCTCTCCTAGCTTCCAAACTTATCGAAAGCTTTAAAAGCTTTAATAACCTTCCTATTGGCCTTCTTCTTCAACTGCGACTATTTTAGTTGGATTTCGTAGACCTTCATTTGGACTTCCATCTTGTTTGTGCTCATTTTATCAAGCCCCTCAACTTTCTGTTGATGGCTCATATCATTCTCCTTCATCTCCTTCCTCAGTGCCTTCTCTATTTTTATGGTCTCGTTGGCTTGTTTAACCACTGGTAGGTTTTCCTAAACCCATTGGTTGAGTTAATAAAAAGCAAGCATATACTGCACAATATCAATAGTAGAAGTTAGCATAAGATGAGACAGTACTTGGGTAATTTCAAAAAAAAAATTTGAAACCTACGTATCTGAATGGCCTTGTGGAAGGCGAACTCCCCTAATCGAGGATGGTCCATAGCTTGGTAAAATATCTTGTGAGACTCGGCTAGAATAAAGCCGATAGCTTTATTATCCCTCTTATCATCGATCAAGGAGGAGATAAAAATTATCAGTTGCTATAATCTAGTGGTGAGTACGATTTAAGTAGATATAGGGATGGCTTATTCGGTGGCAACCTGAGATGAGCCATCCTTTTTCTGTCTCTTTAAGGGAGGGAGACCAATATTGACACATTCAACTTGCTCTTTCTTTTTTTTGCCCCCATCGACTTAGTTGGATCCATAAGTAGTTGTCTTCTTGGTATAGGGTATAGAAGTAGGCTTCTTACTAGAGAGCTTGCTCAAGATGTTAGCCATGATCGGGGAAATCATTTTCCAAAATTCTTCTGGGGTGTTGCCTGGATGACTTATAAACAATAAACGATGCCCCGTATTAGTATATAAGTAAGAGATAACACTACAGTCGTTAAAGTTTGCAACTTAAACATCTCGGATACGGGATCAACCCCCATACTTGTCTTCACTAAAAATGCATTAATCATCAACTACTCAAATTTGACCAGGACGCCTTCTTTTCATTAAGAACATATATAATCAATCTTGTCTTGACTGTCAACACTTTAGTTGAGGTCAAGTTTGGCTAACATTGATGCATTTTCCCATCTTTGAGTAACCCTTAACTCAAAGGCACTATAAGGAGTGTCGGTATTAAATTTGCAAGCTCCCAACACAAAGAAGTGTCGGGGCTTCTAATAGTGGTTAGAGGTCTGATTCATAATCAATACCTTCTTAGTGGACTTATTTATTATAAGGTGGAAGAAGTCGAACTAGGCTTTAGTGGTAGACACAGTATTACATGCTCTTAAGATACCAAAAGGAAGGTTACTATCATGCATTAATCACCATAATTAAATAAAATCGATGATTATTCTCAAAGAATTTAGGGAGAGCTGGACAAGGGAAAGTCCCAAACTAGCAACGATTGTCCTGATATTGGGACTGGCAATGTAAAGCCAACCTTAATCATTTTATCGTACAAAGCCACTTCACCTTCTCAACCGTGGAAGGCTCTTTCTCCATTAGCCGAACTCTCATATTGATGGAAGACTTGATCCCATATAAATGCCTCCACATCAAAAGGTCAATCTTCTTGATAGTACTTATTGGTATGAATTAATGAGTGATCTGATACCAATTTGTAAATACATAGACAATTTTGCTCAACAAATATTCCAATTTAAGAGTGAAAAATTAATTTTATCTTTTTATCCTAAACATACATCTATGTGATAAAATAAATAAATCAACCAAGCGTACAACAAAGGCAAAGTTTTAGGAAAAAAACTTTCGGGTAAAAACCTTTTATTCTTTAGAAATATTACAAGAGAGTTGGATTACAGACTAATTGATACCAACCACAAGTATAATGCATTATTCTTAGTAAATCTCTAAAGAACACAACTATGATCCTCACAAGAATCATAAAATCGTAGTCTTACGCCAGCCTCAACCTTCATCTTTGGCAGTGACTCCCCTTAAGTATCACAAGTAAGACATGGAGATGCCTTCTCCACAAAGGTGCGTAAAAGTATGCAAAAAATTCTACGATTTAAACGAATTCACAAAACCAGATATGCAGGATATTTATTTTTAAATTAAAAAGTTTTTATACAACACATAAAGTGAAGAACCTTTGCAAAAGTTATGCATAAAATATTGTGGAAAAAGTCTTAAACGCTCTAATCACGAAACATGTATTTATATAAATTTTGAGGCGGTGCGTCATTCAAACGAGAATGTAGGGTCGTTCTAATGATTTGTTGATCTTGTTCGAACGAGATAAGTCTCATTTCTAATGACATCAAAAAACTTAAAACAGTGGGCTCTCGTTTGAACCTCGTTTGATATAGTCTTCCAACGACCTTCAAACGACATGTAATCTCATTTGAATGAAATGTCAATCTCATTTGAACGAGAGTTGAAAAATAAAATATTTTTCTTTTCAAAATAAAAAACTCATGTTCGTCTTTTGAATACTCCTATTCATCTTTTGATAACGGGACACGTGAAACTACTCTAAAACTATGCTATGAACAATTTTAGAAAAAATATTCTTACAATTATCCTCCTTTGACCATTATGACAAACAAAAAAAACATTATCGAAGACCAAATTAAAATAAAAAAATCTCCTATGACAAAAAACCTAGCACCTTTCCTTACCCTAAAAGGGAATGGCATAAGTCTCTTTGTATTCAAATTTCTTCTTCTTCCCTTCATCTTTTAATCTTGTTGAGTATTGTGAAAGGGAAACCTGCACACATGAAACACATATACCATGTGACTCATCGAGTTTGAAATAAGAAAAAACACATAAATAACACTCCACCATAAATCAAAATCATCTTTTAATTTTCTCTCCCCTTTGTTTTTATCCGAAATAGACAAAGAAGTAGAAACATAAACATGAAATACGAAGCATCACATAGAAGATAAGATATCATCACAAAAAGATATAAATTAAGCATGTGTAATGATAATCTCAAAGGCAAGCACAATGAACTATTTATCTCATTTGAACGAGAGTTAAAGAATAAAATATTATTCTTTTCGAAATAAAAAACTATTGTTCATCTTTTTATAACTCCTATTCATCTTTCACAACACCAAAACTGTCGGATTGTCATGGTCATTGACCATGACAAGTTTAACTTGTCAAGGTCAATGACCATGACAATTCTGGGGGTGACATTTATTTTTATCATGGACTTATCATGGTCAAAGACCGTGACAAGTTCTTAGATTTATCACGGTCCTATCACGGTCTTTGATCGTGACAAGTTTTGTCATGGTTAAACCGTGACAAACCCATGACAATTGTTACGGTCTTTGACCATGAGAAGTCCGTGACAAGTTTTCTTCTCACAAACTTGTCAGGGTCAAAGATCGTGAAAATTCTAGGCAGAATTTAAAAAAAATCTAATATGACCACTCCCACTCCCCTGCAGTATATTTGCACCTATTATGTTATAGAAAAATTATACTTGTTCAAACAACCTGTATACAATTAAAATAGAAAGAATGCACCAAATCATTTCATATATAATTCCATTCCCAAATAAAATAGAAATACAATCCATATCCAAACCAAAATGTAACAAATCAAAACAATACAAATATAATCCAAGTGTGGAAATAAAACTGATACAAGTAATCAATTCATAGAGCCTGGGGTAGGTTAGAGGAGGAAGTAAGGCCACACGATATACACACTGAGACAACCCTCAATATGCATCACTCCGCATTGCTCACACAACCACAATGCAGAGTTCTCCTTTTTGGGTATCATATGCGTGACGAGCACCTTAGCCTCGATGTCTTGAAGGGCATGTCGATTAATTGATAAACCCAGGAGGGTTCTCGGTTCCCTCAACCCCCTCGCTATCTGCTGGACATCATATATATTGAGTAGAAACACGCTCGGCCAACCGATTGTTGACATAGGCTCCTGACAGGAGCCAAGATGGGAAATGGGTTATCAAGTGGAAAGTCCGCACGTATACATCAGCATTGAAGCAATGATGTCCATGCTCGCATCCTCATCCTCCTCCACCCTCTTCTCTTTTCCCTTTCCCAACTTACACCTCATGAAGGCGTACATATCTAGGATCGTAGCCTCTAACCTTGATAGCTTCTCATTATGCGTGCTTGCCTGATAAGCCAACCCGGTGTATTTTATCTCCATTTCGATGAGCCTAGAATTTTGCACCTGAGAGCTCACCCTCTAGTCCTCCCCTTGTGATCAACACCGAGCACTTGGCGGAGTGTGGTCGTAGCCAAAAATGCCTTGTCGGCATTAGACTGAGACTCATGCACTTCCTTAATCTTTGCCTGAAACGAGAAAAAGCACACGATTAGTTAAATAAATAAATAAATAAATAAATTATAACCTAATTAACAAAAATTAAATATTTATAACTTACAATCATGGTCAAGATGCTCGAGGAAACTTCCTTGTCCTTGCCCTTCTTCGTCCGAACATCCACATAGGCATCGAGCCTATGTGGTCTACCCCCAGGGCCACTCCCCGTCTCCTGAAATAAAATTATGAAAAATTAGTAATTAAAGCAAAATAAAAGAATGCACAATAACATAAAACTATAATTATAGAAAAATAAAAGCTTACCATCCTGTGCTCCACATCGGCGTAAGACGTCTGCTTCGAGTAGTGCATGCCCGTATTTTTCTCCCGATTTTTCCTCCCCGACTAGAGAAATGCCAATTGTCTCTCCTCAATCTCATTGTCGATAAACTTTTTCAACTGTACCAATGCGATCGGCTCCTTCGGCAGGATGATCTCACGCAGTCTAACGGGTCTTTCCAAAGTACCGGGTGTAACACCCCATAATTTTGAGGATTCAGTACTTAATTATTTTTGGGAGAAATAAAATTAATTAAATTGGATAAGCCTAAATTATGATTTGGATAATTTATTTGAGTGGGAAGAATTAATTATGATTGGCGACTTTAAGTTCAATTGTTCAAATTTTTATGTGTCGCATTTTCGAGGACGAAATTTGAGAGTGATATAAAGTATTTCAGATGATAATTCTGAGTGCAAGGTTGAGTCTGGAGGGGTCGAGATAGTAAAAAAAGAGTACCCGGAGGTAGTAATCGGGTCTCGGGGTATTTTTGGGCATAGTCGGCCCCACACGGGGGTTTTAGACCATTTTAATTAAGCATATATGACTAAAAACGTGATTAGGGGTTTTAAACCTAATTGAGGGTGTGTTGAATGACAGTTAACAAATTCTAAACATAAGGCCTTGAGAGAAAAGCAGAGGAAGCAAGTAGAGAACAAATTGGGGATCTTTTGGAGTCAAATCGAGGGACAAATTGGGTGTTCTTCATCAACACTTTCTCTGCACCAACGGATCATACTCTATGAACCATTAGAGGCAAGTGGTTAAGTTGATGTGATGTTTATTTATGATATCCAATTCATAATTTTGTGATGTGTAAATCAAAATCCATTTTGGGTGTAAAAGGGTACAAAAAGGGGTGTTTTGTATATAGAACCCTTAAATTAAACTAATGGGAAAATTAATGTGGGAATTCATTGTGTTACAGAGTTCTGAGATAACCTATTAAAATGTGAAAACCCAGTAGAAGTTTATGAACGAATTTAGGATAAACAGATGAAATTGGGACTGAACGAGTAAAGACCCAAAAATTCCCCAAATTCTGAAAAGTAGAGATTTATGAAATTTAATTTGTGTTTAAGGTTCTAGGAGAGGTCCTAATCACGTTTCCATATAGTTATAATGTTGTGTGTGAAAGACAAGTTTCGAGAATGGAGGTTTTCGTTAATGGTAGAAATAGGAGGTTGGAGAAGAAGAGGACCTGTTCGATCAATTGATCGATGGTTGGGGATCGATCGATTGATGGCTTGGGATTTCTGGCAGTTCGGCCTTGAGAGTATTAGTTGGAATTTCTTCTTCTTTTAGTTAAATTTCCACCAAGTCTAATGAAGGGAGAAAATTAATTAGGAAAATTTATACCCCTGCAATTATTAGGAAATAATAATTGGGAGGGGTGGGGGAAAAATTTAGTTCAACACACGAATGTAAATTTGGAGAATAAATTATGAAAACTAATGTAACAGACTGAGTGAATAAGTTTGGGTATAGTAGTAGGGCGACACTACTCACTTCAATTAATTATGGATGAAAAATAATTAATTCGGAGTCGGGGATTAGACTCGGGTATTAAATTTATTTTGGACCACGGGAGAGAGTCCGAGTATATTGATTGAGCGACCCCCAAAGTAATTTAATTAATTAATGTGCAAGTTAATTGATAATCAGAGTTTGACCATAAACTCAAGATATTATGTATAGGCTTGTGTTACGGACTCGGTACATGGTAAAGCCGGGATATTTTATATTTATATATATACGGTGTGTAATAGTATATATATGGTGTGTGCTTATAAATACAGTGGTTAGATATTATTAATACATATACTATAGTTCTATCAAAGGAGGTTACGCGTAGTGGGTGAATCCCCTAGCTTGAGGAGTAGAGATAGTGTATCCCCAGGTCATACCGTCCGTTATATGGGTGAGGGGCTTATCTCACTTTCAGGGAAGGAATATGACCGCCTCCATTATGTTTATATTTGTGGCCAAGTTAGTGAGCGATTGTGACTTGGGATAACTAGGTTATGCGAGTACACCTAGTGTGATAGAACTTTAGAGAGTACATTCGGTGAGTTATTACTCGGGAGGATGAGTTATATTTATATTCAATATATGTGTGAATGTTGTAATATGGTTCTACATATATATTGGGATATATGGTTATATACGGGTCATTAAATACATGAAGTGAATTGTATTAATTATATATGGGTTATATTCACATTCAAAATGTGTGATTGTTGTAAGATAACTATACGTACATAATGAGGTGAATAATTATATACAGGAAAAATCAATACATTGATAAGAGTGTATTATTTTATCTAACTAGTGAATGTTATATGGCTTTTAAGGAAAGATGATTAACTAAGTTAAGGCGATAAACAACTTATAAGTCATACATTAAAAATACTCGGGATTGAGTAGGGCGATTGAAAAGATTTATATCAAGTATCTAGTCTGGGGGCAGAGGACTAGATGGGATATAAAGGAGACGTTAGGTGTGCACATTAGTTGAGGGGTGAGTCTGTCCTGAAGGGAGTGCGACACTAACTAAAATATGAATCGCATTCATACATTTTTAATTACTGCATTTAATTCACTTGCTAAATATTTTAAAAATGTTTTGGGTTCTAAACCTTGCTATAAAACTATTTTCAAAACCTTTAGGTGTCCAACCACTGGGACGCCAGACTTGATATTCTATTCCAGGGACACATAGCTACGACACATGTAGATGCTAGGAGGAGCTTGAATTAGACGCACCATTCATTCTTTCCTAGAGTAGGAATCATCTATCAGTTTCAGTTTTACTTAGGGCTTGTCGCCCAGGCTTTTCAGTACAACTTGCAGATTTATTTATTCAATTGTTGGATGATTGTTGTTGGACTATTTACTTTGGTGGTCGATGGTTTATTCGACAAGTAGTTTAATTATTTATTCAATTGATTTGATTCAGTTATTGTGAATGGTTTATATGTATTTATGCTTGTTATTGTCTTGTTTAAAAAAAGTTAAATTTGGCACCGGTTTTGGAATACTAGGTGGTTAGTAAGTTTTAAAAAGGTTTTCGATAGTGATGTTAAGAATGAATCAACTGGGATTCCTATTTTAATTTGATACATGACTGATCACACGGTATTTTATTAGGCGGGGGTGCCACAGATGGTATCAGATCATCAGGTCCTAGTGTCTTTAGGATCTGTGCAATTTTTCACATTTTAGCTTAGCATTCTTTGATGGAGACCCGTATGATAGGATTGCCGTATTCCCCTACGTATGCGACTTACATTCTCCTCCTATCAAGTACAGTTGATGTGATTCATATATGAGTTCGATTGGGCATTGTACATCGAACAATTTTGGATGAACAATGAGGGCTGAAAGGATTACTGCAGGAGGAGAGGAAAGATGGAAAATGTAGAGTGTTAGGGTTATAGGATAATCACTCGGGGGTAGTAATTTTTGTACGCATTGTGGAGATAACAGTGATACAAATTCGGACTCAGTCAACATTGTTGGCAGGGAGAGAGAGATGGGGATGATTATTTCGAGGAATCACCTGAAGGAGTCCTGGAAAGAAAATAAGTTTAATGGATTCATAAACGAAGGTAATCCAAGTAAAATGTGTCGGGTAGAGTGCAGTGGCACCATAATTTAATTTGGGGACAATGGTTAGCTCATGAGAGCAGCGTTAGGGGATTAGAGTCAGTCACCACGTATGAAGGAAAATATATGGAGTCAAACGAAATTTTTTGGGTACGATGTGACCATAAGATCGTCCATACTCTATTCAGATAGGGATGCAGGTGAAATTTCAGAGTTTATGGAGTGGGTAAGATAGTGACTAATCGTGGGAGAGACGATAAATTGTATAAGCGAACTTCGTAACCGATGAAGGAGATACAAAGAAGGATAAATTAACCTGCAAGTGGATAATGAACCATGTGAGAATACACAAGGATGGATGGGAAATTCGACTAGGATGACTAGTGTTGAGGCCAACAACATATTTTGTTTACCAGCTTATAGTAATGCTTCTAAGATACATGTGCCAATAAGGTTAGAGAGTTTAACCTAAGAATGAAATGAAATTTAATGGTGTTAGTGAATAACGACGGAAGGGTATACCAAGTAAGGGACCCATCTCGACGTTTTAAATTTAGTAAATTTCTACCTATTGATGGTTGATTTTATCTGGGTCATCGAGGCCAATAACGAGTCCTATTGGGCTAGGGAAGCCAAAGGGACAACGGGGGTAGCGCTTATGGTCAAAACTACCAATTACGTAAGGACAACCCTAACATAGCCATTTGGGCTAGAGGCAGGGGATTTACATAGAGAGGTGTATTATGTGTGGAAGTGTAACCACAAGAATTGATTATGTCCACGGTGAGTCAGGGGATAGAAGTGGAATGCCGAGTAGGGACAAAAATAGCGAAGTTTTAGTTCGGTTCGATGAGAATATTATGTCGATGAACCATTTGCATCACCGGTGGATAGGCGGGTGGAAGTATGAGTTGTATCCTTGGATAGATGGGGTGAATTTTGTGACACAGGTGGTCAGAGTACTCTTGTTAACACTATATTCGCATGGGGGATGAGTTTAGTGGGCGTATAGTAGTGTTAAAATTAAGTATATGTTTACCACGGGGTAGCGGGGATCTATTTAGATTTATCTGTAGGGGAGAAGGTGTGAACACTAAAAGGGTGTATTTTACAAGGGAAACTCATTTAAAGATGTGTTATAAGAGTATAATTTTTCCTGGATACGGATTGGTTAGTGATGGTAGGCGGTTACAACAAGACTATCGTATTCGTGATTCCACGGTAGGATGCATATTCTTTTGCAATGACTCACCTGAAAGAGGGTTGAGCTCACATATATATTATTCATTAAATAGACAAGAGAGGGTGCATTGGTCTAGGGATATTGGATCCTGATACGTAGAAACCTTGACAGATGTTATTCCAGGAATGCCGGGTTTACCTTGGAGAGGAGAGATTTGGCTCATTGTTGTTTATACACTAAGAACTCAGTGATAGTGATAGTGTCGTATCATGTAAAACCTTAAGATACATCGACATAGGTGATTTGATTTATGTGTCGGGGGACAAAATTTGTGATATCTTAGTTTGTGTGTTTATCTTAGTGCATGTTATGGACACATGGATTTTGATGATAAACATTGCTAGGAAACAGTTCACTAGGAAACGTTCTTTTGATCTTAGTTGCAGAATGTTACACGTGGATCTTAATAAACTCTGAAAGTAGTGAGACGTTGTGGGATGCGAGTGCATCGGTTTTAAATGTTAAATTATTGGCCATGTATAGAAAACACTTTAAAATGAGAGATATTTCGATATAGGGCTAGTGGAGCTAGGGTGTGCCGTGTCAGAAGCACATAAAGAACTGATGTACCACAAGTTAATAGGAGGGGTAGTATCAAGAAGAGCTAAATTGAAAATTGTGGGGTAATTGAGAATATCTGTATTATATAGTCATGCCGAGAGTGCGGAACTTCATTTGAGATAAGTATTGTTATGTACTAGACGCTAGCGATATTATCCTATGATTACCACAAAAGACTTATACTTTCAAGAGTTATGAGGGTAGAGGGGGACATTCTCCAAGTTTCGATTGGTTAGCGATGGTTTGGAGCTATAGTAGATAGTTACAGTAAGAATTTGTTTTCGCTGTATCAGGTATGGATTATTTTTGCTAGGTATCACGTACGATGGGGTCTAGCTTATATATACGAGTATGTATGTTAAATGTGGAGTGATAGGCTTATGATGACATGCTTATCTTTTTAATTCAATCCTAGTGAGTAGGGATGATTACTAATGTGATTCAAAGTGGATAGACTTATTTGCGAGAAGGGAGTTATAGCTCGGGATTAATTTTGTGCAAGGAAGCTAGTGATAGTAAGGTGCGATATATTTGTGTTGAATTTTGTATCATAATAGTAGGCGTGCATGATTTTGTGTTGAGAGAAAAGTATTTGGGGATGTGTTCTATGGACTGAGGGTCTAACAGATGTCAACGACTGGCAATGTTAGGTAGTAGTGTATCGGGGGGGTTACTTGTTTGGATTTCTCTTTGCGAGACATCCCACGCATGAAACTTAGTGCAACGTTGGAAGTGGGGAGATGTTTGGTCGTTAGTACATGGGTTGGGTACCCCAGCTATTATTCATATATGTGATATGACTACGGGTTGGACATTATATTACGGGTTACGACTAGCATAGCCGGGTAACTTTCTGTGATTAAGCACAGAGACAGGGTGTATGGGAACCGTGGTTAGTTAGGGTAATTTTCGTGTGGTTAAGCACGGGTACAGGGTATATGGGGGCCCTAGTTAGTTAAAATTCATATTTGTGTAACTCATAGTTAGAAGTGGGAGAGATAGATGTAGTTATCTTAGAGGCACAAGACTAGAGAGTGATATTCGAGGCTTGTAGCACTAGGCTTATTTTAATTTCGAGGACCAAATTCCATTGTAAGGGGGGGCGTATGTAACACCCCATAATTTTGAGGATTCAATACTTAATTTTTTTTGGGAGAAATAAAATTAATTAAATTGGAGAAAGCTAAATTTATGATTTGGAGAATTTATTTGAGTGGGAAGAATTAATTACAATTGGCGACTTTAAGTTCAATTGTTCAAATTATTATGGGTCGAATTTTTGAGGGCGTAATTTGAGAGTGTTATAAAGTATTTAGGATGACATATCTGAGTGAACGCTTGAGTCCGAAGGGGTTAAGATAGTCAGAAAAGAGTACCCGGGGGTAGCAATCGGGTCTCAGGGTATTTTTGGGCATAGTCGGGCCCACACGGGGGATTTGAGCCATTTTAATCAGGCCCATATGAGTAAAAAAGTGATTAGGGTCTTAAAATTAATTGAGGGTGTGTTGAACGACAGTTAACAAATTCCAAACATAAGGCCTTGAGAGAAAATCAAAGGAAGCAAGTGGAGAACAAATTGGGGATCTTTTAGAGTCAAATTGAGGGACAAATTAGGTGTTCTTCATCAACCCTTTCTCTGCACCAACGGATCAGACTCTACGAACCATTATAGGCAAGTGGTTAACTTGATGTGATGTTTATTTATGATATCCAATTAATATTTTTGTGATGTGTAAATCAAAATCCATTTTTGGTGTAAAAGGGTGCAAAAAGGAGGGTTTTGTATATAAAGCCCTTAAATGAAACTAATCGGAAAATTAATGAGGTAATTCATTATGTTACATAGTTCTGAGATAACCTATTCAGATGAAAAAACAATAGAAATTTATGAATGAATTTGGAATAAAAATATGAAATTAGGACAGAACGAGTAAAGACCCGAAAATTCCCCAAATTCGAAAAAGTAGAGATTTGTGAAATTTCATTTGTGTTTAAGATTCGAGGATAGGTCCTGATCACGTTCCCATATAGTAATAATATTGTGTGTGCTTGAGATGAACTAATTAAAAGCTTAGAGAATGGAGGTTTTCGTTAATGGAAGAAATAGGAGGTCAGAGAAGAAGAGGACATGTTCGATCGATCTATCGATGGCTAGGGATTTCGGGTAGTTCGGCCTTGGGAGTCTTAGGTGGAATTTCTTTTTTTATTTTATTTTAATTTCCACCAAGTCTAATTAAGGGAGAAAATTAATTAGGAAAATTTATATCCCCGCAATTATTAGGGAATAATAATTAGGAGGGGTGGGGGGAAAATTTAGTGCAATACACAAATGTAGATTTGGAGAATAAATTATGAAAAGTAATGTAACGGACTGAGTGAATACGTTTGGGTATAGTA
The DNA here is from genome assembly GCA_949130495.1 of Sambucus nigra. Taxonomy (NCBI): domain Eukaryota; kingdom Viridiplantae; phylum Streptophyta; class Magnoliopsida; order Dipsacales; family Adoxaceae; genus Sambucus; species Sambucus nigra. The sequence continues at coordinate 333,382,590 of OX422216.1, forward strand.
GTAGGGAGACACTACTCACTTAAAATAATTATGGATAAAAAATAATTACTTCGGATTCGGGGATTAGACTCGGGTATTAAATTTATTTCGGACCACGGGAGCGAGTCCGAGTATATTGGTTGAGCAACACCAAAAGCAATTTAATTAATTAATGTGCAAGTTAATTAATAATCAGAGTTTGACCATAAACTCAAGATATTATTGATAGGCTTGTGTTATTGACTCAGTACACGGTAAAATCGGGATATTTTATATTTATATATATATGGTGTGTGATAGTATATATATGGTGTGTACTTATAAATATCAGTGGTTAGATATTATTAATACATATACTCTAGTGCTATCAAGGGAGGTTATGCGTAGTGGATGAATCCCCTAGCTTGAGTAGTAGGGTGAGTATATCCCCAGGAGATAGCGTCTGTTATATGGGTGAGGGGCTTATCTCACTTTCAGGGAAGGATTTGTGATACCCCACCAAATTAAATACCGGGTGATGAGTCCTTTATTAAATTATAACCAAGGTGACAGTTGGTTCATTCTTAGCATCACTGTCGCAAAATAACTTTTTCAATTTAACACCGTAAATAATTAAGCTAAGTGACAAAACCATTTATATTTAAAGCATTAATTCCATAATTAATTTAAACCCGATAATAAAACCATCCATAATTCATAGTTTAAGAGTCACACAATAAATAGGCTAGAAAAAGTAATCCAAGCAATTTAAGCATTCAATTAATTAATTCCAACATCAAAACTTCAAAGGGAAAAACATCCTAACAGTAACAAATCCCAAAGTAGAAATACTGAAAGAAAATGAGTCACAATTTCTGATAAAACCATCTAAATAAGGAAAACGGGCAACACATGCCCAACTTGATAAAACAGGACTAGGAGTGGAATCATTAATGAAGTCGTCTAAGAAAAAAGCCTGTAATTCCCACCTAAGCTGCAGCACATTCCATCCAAGGAGTCCTAAGCATGACACCTCTGTGGCTGGGCACCTATAATATATACATATATATACAAGAGAGAAGAGATAACAAGAAACGGGTCAGAGCCTGATTGTAAAACAGTTTAAAATTTAGTTTAACAAGTATTTAAAATGCTTACCGGCTAATGCAACAATCATATTAGTATGTGACACTATATTGAGAAATTCTCACCTCTCTTCTAATGTACACACCTATCGCACTATTAATCCCAACAATTTTAGCTTATCTTAAAAAACCCCATAAGGTTTCATGCCGACAATTACTAGTCCTAAGATAATTAATTTCTCTAAGCAAAGTTTTCACATAAATCTCATTTTAATATAAAGTTTCTCAGTATTGCCTCACTTTTCAAACACTTATAAATTAGGAATATATTTATTCAATACTCAACTACTTTTAACCACAGTAGAAAGTTTTCCAACTAAAATTCTCTCTTTCTCTCTCTCTCTCTGTATATTTTTATATCGAGACCCCACATAAATTTATGGTGCTGGCATACTCTGCTATCAATTCCTCGTATCACTCATACTAACGAAAATACTAGTTCGAAATCACTCTCGAACTGTATTAACACAAAACACATACAAATTGAGGTGAAGCATAGTTCCAAGTCACTAAGAGGTCAGCACATACCCTCACGTCTCTTAGGACCGTCTGACTATCGATACGATAGCCTGTACCAAGGATTCCTATGTTCTAGGGTACAAATCAATATCCCCCATAAAGGTCCAATCGAGATAAGATTGTCCCAGCGCGGTAACCGCAGTAATAGCAAGTAGCGCAGGCATGATTTTTACACGTATATAGTATATGCACAAACACATTCATATATGTATTCTACCATTCCCATTTCTAAATTGGGTACACCCACGACCCATACTTTATGATATTCATTCTTAATACGCATTACTAGATTATCCCATATAACGATTTTTCTCTTTTATTCTTATTTATGGGATTATTCCAAACATACTTCGTAATAATCGTAGAAACCTATCTCCCTATGTGTAATTTCAGTAGGTACCCTTTTATTTTACGATGTAACTTCCTTACGAGCCTTACCCTTTAGACAAACGTTCCCATTATTCCTTAAGTGTAAAACACTTCCGTTAATGTTAATCTTGTCTTACATTAAAGGTTCCATTTTTATAAAGTCCTACCGATCTTCTTTAAATCCAAAAATGTTCTAATAATAATGATCAAGAATTACTATTCATTTAAATTGGAATAAACTAGTTAAAAAGGAAAATATGAGTTTTCCAGGAGGGGTCCATCGATCTATGGCAGGGGCTCGATCGATCGATTTTATCGATCGATCGATGTTCTATGGTCGATCGATCGAGCAAGCAGTTATGGCGAAACTGCAGAATTAACAGTTACGGGAATCCTAATCCAAGATCATCCAAATCATCCTTTTCACTCCCAAAATCCCAACAATTGATACTACACGAGTTATATACCCAAATAGATAATATTCTACGTAAGACATGCGAGTATCATCAAGTATAACGGATTAAAAATGGCTAAAATCCAAATAAATATCAAGAACCCTAATATTATCTTTAACTTAGTTGTTCCCATTCTTTTTCCAAATTTTCTACTCCTAACTCAATACAAATTTGTGGTTCAATCTCTACATATGAATTTGATTTCCATAATATGATTATCACCTCTATATCATGTAATTTCTAGTCTCCAATATATGCTTTCTTTCATGAAAACTAGTCCTAATCAACCCTAGACTAATATGATTGAAGCATTAACTAAAATAAAGCAAGATAAATACTTTCCTGGAAATATTTGTGGAAAATATTTGTGTGGTTGTGATCCACGTTGCACGATCTACAGTTTGGCGGCGACAGCGGCGCAAACGGTGGAGTTCTTGGCCTAGAACTCTTGGAAAGCTTATCCTCTTCCACTCTAATGGCCGTCTTTGGTTTTTGGATATTATAACCCTAGAAGACAACTCCTAACATCTGATATAACCTTAGAAAATTCGTGGGTTTCCATGCCCAAAAATACAAAATGTCTAAAATGCCCTCCCGGGATGTTAATTAAGCCTCAAAATGCCCCGAGACCCAAACTAAACCCCCGGTTACAATATTTTGACTATCTCGACCCTTACAGACACATTGACACACTCAAAATGACCATATGGGTTACTTATAATCTAGTCACTTTTAATAATTCGAATTTAATCCCAACACGACACAAGCGCGTCCCTATAATTTTCCACAATTATCAAATTAGATTCTCGTGATAATTCTACTAAATTACACATCTTACTTTACCCACAAAGTAATTTACAACAAAATTCTAATAATTACTAACTCTCATCACGCTAGTAAATATTTAAATAGTTTTTGAATTAATATTAAATTAATATCTCTAATTAAATTTAATAAATCCCCAAAATTTAAAAGTTATAAAAATACGGGGTATTACAGAAATATGATCGCCTCCATTATGTTTATAATTCTAGATAAGTTAGTGAGTGATTCTGACTTGGGATAACTAGGTTATACGAGTACACCTAATGTGATAGGACTTTAGAGAGTACATCTTGTGAGTTATTACTCGGTAGGATGGGTTATATTTGTATTCAACATATGTGTGAATGTTGTAATATGGTTCTACGTATATAATGGGATAAATAGTTATATACGGGTCATTAAATACATGAAGTGAATCATATTAATTATATATGGGTTATATTCACATTCAACACGTGTGATTGTTGTAAGATAACTGTACGTACATAATGGGGTGAATAATTTTATACGGGAAAAATAAATACATAGAGAAAAGTGTATTATTTTATCTAACTAGTGAATGCTATATGGCTTTCAAGGAAAGATGATTAACTAAGTTAAGGCGATAGACAACTTATAAGTCATACATTAAAAATACTCGGGATTAAGTAGGGAGGTTGACAAGATTTATATCAAGTATCTAGTCTCAGGGTAGAGGACTAGGTGGGATATAAAGGAGACGTTAGGTGTGCACACTAGTTGAGGGGTGAGTCTGTTCTCAAGGGAGTGCGACACTAACTAAAATATGAAGCGCATTCATACATTTTTAATTACTGTAGTTAATTCACTTGCTAAATACTTTCAAAATGTTTTGGGTTCTAACCCTTGTTATAAAACTATTTTCAAAACCTTTTAGGTTTCAAGGCACAGCGATGCCAGACTTGATATTCTATTCCAGGGATACGTAGTTGCGGCACATGTGGATGCAAGCAGGATCTTAGATTAGACGCATCATTCATTCTTTCCTAGAGTAGGAATCCTTTATCAGTTTCATTTTTACTTAGTGTTTGTCCCCCAGACTTTTCAGTACAACTTGCAGATTCATTTATTCAGTTGTTGGATGATTGTTGTTGGACTATTTACTTTGGTGGCCGATGGTTTATTCGACAAGTAGTTTAATTATTTATTCAAGTGATTTGATTTAGTTGATGTGAATGCTTCGTATGTATTTCAGCTTGTTATTGTCTTGTTTAAAAAAAGTTAAAATTTGGCACCAGTTTTGGAATGCAAGGTGGTTAGTATGTTTTAATTAGGTTTTCGGCAGTGATGCTAAGAATGAACCAACTAGGATTCCTATTTTAACCTGATATAGGACTGATCACCCGGTATTTTATTAGGCGAGTTATCACACCGGGCCTGTAAATTTTTCTTCCACATTGTATATTGTTCCCTCAACTACTCCAACATGGAATCACGGAGTTTTGGTGGCAGGCTGAATTGTTCATGTCAAAAAAATACAAAACAAAAGAAAGTAAGTGTTAGTTGCTAATAAATATAATTTGAAATTGAAATATAAATTTAAATACATTACCCGTACTACCGCCAAAATAGACAACTTGAGCTCATTTGGCACCTCCATCCAACTAGTGCCCCCCGAACCGATAATTATCTTCACTAATTCGAGGGATCTAGACAATATTCCGATCTTATTGTCAATGAATGATCCCAATTTGCCCCATTTTGGGAGCCTAGGAGCCGAGGAGCCCTAGTCGTTTCCGTTACCGCCAAGCCCCGAAGAAGACATTATGTGTGAAAATTATTGTTATTAGTAAAAATACAAATGAATCAGAAGAATACAAAGAACTAGCCATATTATAACAAAACACTCACATCTTTGAATTAATGCACTAAACTGATCAAGTAAAAATGAATTAAAAGCATTAAAATGATATTTGATAATAAAACACTAGAATAAGACACCCACTGGACATGGACTTTGAATTAATTCTTAAGAATTAAATCTAAATATTACATGAAGCAATCTGATCAAGTACAAATGAATTAAAAGTATTAAAGTAATGTCAGATAATTGGAATACTTATTACAAATCTAAAAATTATTTCAAATTCGAGTTCTCATAAAATATGGATTGATATTAAGTTGGAGCAACCAAGTCATCCACACTACTGTTTAAACGCTTTGGCACATGTAGGACGGTTGACCGTGGCTCATTATTGATGTAATCCAAGTAGAACACTTTATTGACCTTTTGAAATGCACAAACAAATGGCTTATCGCTCACTCATTTGTTGCTCTTCAACTTGGACAAGTCAGATATGATCAAATTGGTGCTAGGATCAACTTTACAAGCATTTTTATCCTCAACTCTTACCCAATCACAGTAAAATACAACATCTTTGAAGCTTACATAGTCCAATTCAAATATATTTCGAATTACACCATAGTAAGTCATTTAAGATTCAATGAGGTTTTTATCTTTCGCGCTCGCTCGAAAGACAGTAAGATCCTTATATGAAATGCCCGAGTTCTATACATTTATACTTTTCTCGTACACCCTTACACTGAATACGTAATCATTCAATCGATAATTTTTGTACTCTTGTGCCATGAATAAGGGTCTAGTGGGTAGACGAGGAAGCCTTGATATCGCATCACCCGTCTTTACGAGATGAGAATATAGATAAATTAATTAGGTTAGTTATAAAGTTTTATTATAATGTAACATTATATAACAACCATTTCATTATATTTACCTCGCGTGACAACCACAACCTAAATTTTTTGTCTGATTGTGCCATTATTTTTCGTCTTTAATTATTCTCACAGGCTTCATATTTTTTGCATAAAATTAATGTGATGAATGTATTAAAAAATTATTCATGTATAAAATAATCTAAAATAATTTAAACTTAGTTTTTCCATTCTCGGACATCTTCATGTATGTCAAATTGATAACGAGCTGCTTGTTCATGTTGAAAACTCGTTAATTTCACTCGTTTGTGCATCACATGACCAACCTCATCGACGAACTCATCAATGTCATCAATGCGGTCGAGTTAGGCATATATTCCCAAGTATATATTGATGACTTAACGGTTATGTATTCCTCTGAAATTGATCCTGCAATGTATCATGTATTCTAGATGTAATCTTTGAAAACTTTCATCCATCTTTCAAACGAATACATCCATCGATATCTAACTGGACCCCAAAGAAGTGCCTTGTCGCATAGGTGTACCAACAAGTGAACACTTATGTCAAAGAATGATGGGGGAAAGTACTTCTCCAAAATACAAATTGCTTTGGTAACTGCTAATTTTGTGGCCACTTTGTGTTCTCGACTGATTACCTTCTCACATAAAAGTGAGAAGCAGATACTAATTTTCAAAACACTACACCTAATCCTACGAATCGTCATGCCCCAAGTCCGTGACTAGATGGTCGCGGACTTGGGCCATGACCATGTCAATTTTTGGCGTGACCTTATTCATTACCACACTGAATCATGGGCTCTCTGGAAGTTGTCACAGACCAAATCCCTTACCAATGTGGGTCACGAACTTGGGTCATGACCAACGCATGACAATGTTGGTGAGAAATTCACACCAAAATTCCCTCCAAGCTTGATCACGGATGGGTCACGAACTTGGACCGTGACCATAGGCATGACAAAGAACAAAATATATACATATGGGGTCACGGATGGGGACCGTGACCAATTCTGGGTGTTGGTCACGGCCATGGTCCGTGACCATTCCTCAATTGAATATATGTTGTTGGTCGCCCATGGGTGTCATGGTTGTAGGTCATGACCATTCATCAATCAGGTTGCATCTCTAAAGAGGTAATGGGTTGCGATGGTGGGTCACGCCTGTAGGATGTGACCATGTCATTCCAAAAAAGTTACCTCATTTTCATTTGTTTGCCTCATTTTCACTAGACCCGCTTGTCTCTCTCCCTCTCTCGTCAAACACGGGTGTTGGTTTGGTTTTGGTTTGAATGGTGGGTCGAGTTCTTTACTAGAGGTTATGACTAGATTTATTGGTCTAGTTTGTGGGGGTAAAAATGGTTCCGGTTTGGTAGAAGAACATGGATCGAGGGTTAAGGAAATATGGATCGAGGGTTAAGCTTTGAGTTCATCGGAGTTTGGATTCGGGTCTACTGACTTTTTAATTTCTAACTTTTTTTCGATTGTGTTTAGGAGTATTGTCCCCTACATCAGTAAGTACGACAAAAATCCCGTTAATGGATATCCGCTCAAGCAAGAGGATCTCATCCCGCTTGTTTTTCACAAGAATTCTGAAGGTAATTTTTTATTCTCAATATTTTTTTTTTGTGAAGTTTATTATCTAAAGTTCAATATTTACCCAACTTTAACTGTAGGAACTATTGAAGTGTTTTTTATTTATATATTATGCAAATGCAGTGTTTTCACTAAAGTTGAGGTGAGTGGCTTTGTTATTGGAGATGTAGTAACACGCAGATTTAGAAAGATCCAATCAATTATTTGTAGGATAAAAGAGTTATGATGTTGATGATACTCAAGTTTGTGTTGAAATATATTTTGGAATTTACTCTCTCTCCTTTCTGTCAGTTCGTGGTTGAACTGGGACAGCAGGGACTGCCATGGGGTTGGCGGGTTGTAGTCATGAGGGTATTAAAAATGGATGGGAAATGGGTATTGTTTGGTTGGGAGGTTCTGTTTGGATGGAAATGGATGGGAAATGGGTATTAAAAATGGAGTTTGGAGCTTTATCTTTTGCTATGGTGAAAGGAGAGAAAATGTAAAAAAAAAGATGCGATTTTCATTTTAGGTCGACCATAGCTTCTCTCTCTTGTCAAATGCTTATGGATTTTCTCTCTCTATCGTCAAAGACGAAGGTATATTGACAATATGGGTATTTTTCACCGATTTGGGTGGTTTCAATTTATTTGTGTTATTTCGATTTAAGTATGTTGTTTCGATTTAAGTATTGATAATATTTTCCCTCATAATCCTATATGTTGTTTCGATTGAAGTATTGACAATAGTTATAACAATATTTATTTGGTTCTCTCTTAAGCCAATATTTGTGTGTTTATTTTATTTTAGGGTTGATTCAAGGTTTTGAAATATCAATAAGGTAATCTGAGTTTGAACATCAGATTTTATGTGTATCTCATACATAACCCTAAGGTAAGGTATTTTAATTTTTTTTCTTTCAAATAATCATTTTTTGTTTCAAATCTGAGATTTCTCATATTAACATTCTTATCCCTCCTTTTATGGTTATATTATGTGAGTAACATGGTTACTAAAGGTGGAGGCAATACGAAACATTACATGTTTTGGATTGTTCTTGATTACTATTGTTCCAAATTAGTTATTTGCAGTATGTGCTTTGGTATTGTCATGTAGTGTGGAAAACAGAGGTTCGTAAAAGAAATTCAAGGTGTTCAACGATTTTGATTCTTAACATACTGAAATTAAATGGGTTGCATACCAATTTTTGATGTTTTCACTCTAATTTGAGTAAGTTAAGTTGAAGTTTAATGGTTTGCATCCCAACTTTTGGCATTGTGTTATTTGCTGGTGATAATTAACATGATTTGATTTTAATATAGGAAAACGTTTACTAACTTTCTTTTAAGTCTAAATGTTGATTGTAATATGTATTGGAGTTATTGGAAACCCAACTTGACCATTTAATGTGGAGGTAATAGTATATTTATCTCACCAACACCTATTATGGGACCATTGCAACACGTAGGAACTGACCGCGCGGTCACGAGACTCTCGGTTTGAGAATACGAATATAATTTCAAAATATGAGGACTTAGGCTTAAAAACAAGGCGTTAGAGGCAAAAACTCAAAAGATCCACCGTACGGTCCTGTGAGAGTCACGAACACCTCTCACGGGACCAATTTAACTCGTACGAACTGACCGCGCGATCACGGGACTCCCTATTTTAAAATACGACGATAATTTGAAAAAAATGAGAATTTAAGCTTAAAATCAAAGCGTTAGAGGGTTAAAATATGAAACAACCCTTGTACTGTCCCCTGAGAGGCGCCAACACCTCTAACGGGACCAATGTAACATGTAGGAACTAACCGCGCGATCATGGGACTCCCGGTTTGAGAATACGATGATAATTTAAAAATATGAGGAATTAAGCGTTAAAATAAGGTGTTTGTGTGTGAAAACATGAAACAACCCCCGTACGATCCCGTGAGAGGCACCAACACCTCTCACGGGACCAATGTAACATGTAGGAACTGACGACACGATCACGGGACTCCCGATTTGCGATAATTTGAAAACATGATAACTTAAGCTTAAAAACAAGGCGTTAGAGGGTGAAAACACGAAACAACCCTCGTAAGGTCCCCTGAGAGGCACTGACACTTCTCACGGGACCAATGTAACTCGTAGGAATTGACCGTGCGATCATGGGACTCCGAATTTGAGAATACAACGATAATGTGAAAATATGAGGACATAGGGTTAGAGGGTGAAAATAAGAAACAACCGTCGTGCGGTCCTACGAGAGGCACCAAAACCTCTCATGGGACCAATGTAACACGTAGGAACTGACCGCGTGATCATGACAATCCCGGTTTGAAAATACGATGATAATTAGAAAATATGAATATTTAAGCTTAAAAATAAGCTGTTAGAGGAAGAAAACTTAAAACAACCCTCGTATGGTCCCGTGAGTGGCACTAACACCTCTCAGGGGGCCAATGTAACTCGAAGGAGCCGACCACGCGATCACGGGACTCCCGATTTGATAATACGACAATAATTTGAAAATGTGAGGACTTAAGCATTAAAATAAGGCGTTAGAGTGTGAAAACATGAATAGCCCCCGTACAGTCCTGTGAGAGGCACTAACACCTCTCATGGGACCAATGTAACATAGAGGAACCGACCGTGCGATCATGGAACTCCCGGTTTGAGAATACAAAGATAATTTGAAAATATGAGGACATAAGCCTAAAAATAAGGTGTTAGAGGGCGAAAAATCGAAATAACCCTCGTATGGTCCGATGAGAGGCACCAAAACCTCTCAAGGGACCAATTTAATTCGTAGAAACTGACTGTACTATCACGGGACTCCCGGTTTGAGAATATAATGATAGTTTGAAAATATGAGGTCTTAAGCTTAAAAACAAGGCATTAGAGGGTGAAAACACCCAACAGCCCTCGTACGGTCTCGTGAGAGACATCAAGACCTCTCACGGGACCAATGTAACACGTATGAATTGACCGTGCGATCATGGCACTCCCAGTTTCTGAATAAGACGCTAATTTGAAAATATGAGGACTTAAGCTTAAAAACAAGGTGTTAGAGGGTAAAAACTTGAAACATCCCCCGTACGGTCCCGTGAGAGGCACCAACACCTCTCACGGGACCAATGTAACTCGTAGGAACTCACCATGCGATCACGGGACTCCTATTTTGAGAACACGATGATAATTTGAAAACATGAGGACTTAGGCTTAAAAATAAGGCGTTAGAGGGTGAAAAATCGAAACAGCCCCCGTACGGTCCCATGAGAGGCACCAACACCTCTCACGGGACCAATGTAACTCGTAGGAACTAACTGTGCTATCATGGGATTCCCAATTTGAGAATACAACGATAATTCGAAAATATGAGGACTTAAGCATTAAAACAAGGTGTTACAGTGTGAAAACAAGAAATTTCCCCCTTACGGTCCCGTGAGTGGCACTAACACCTTTCACGGGACTAATGTAACACGAAGGAACTGATCGTACAATCATGGGATTTTTTATTTGAGAATACGATGATAATTTGAAAAAATAAGGAATTAGGCTTGAAAATAAGGCGTTAGAGGGAAAAAACTTGAAACCGCCCCCGTATGGTCCCATGAGAGCACCATCACGTCTCAGGGGACCAATGTAACTAGTAGGAACTGACCACATGATCACGGGACTCCCAATTTGAGAATAGGATGATAATATGAAAACATGAGGACTTATTCTTAAAAATAAGGTGTTAGATGGTGAAAACACAAAACAACCCCCGTACGGTCCCGTGAGAGGCACTAACACCTCTCATAGGACCAATGTAACACATAGGAACTGACCGCGTGATCCCGAGACTCCCTCTTTGAGAATACGATGATAATTTAAAAATATGAGGACTGAAGCATTAAAACAAGGCGTTAGAGTGTGAAAACATGAAACAACCCCCGTACGATCCCGTGAGAGGCACCAACACCTCTAACTGGACCAATGTAACATGTAGGAACTGACCACGCAATCACGGGACTCTCGGTTTGAGAATATGATGATAATTTTAAAATATAAGAACTTAAGGTTTAAAAAAGGGGGTTAGAGGGTGAAAATACGAAACAACCCTCGTACGGTCCCGTGAGAGGCACCAATACTTCTCACGGGATCAATGTAACTTGTACGAACTGACCGCGCGATGATGGGACACTCTTGATTTGAGAATACAATGATAATTTGAAAATATGAGGACTTAAGCTTTAAAATAAGGGGTTAGAGGGTGAAAATTAGAAACATCCCCCGTGCGTTCCCATGAGAGTCACTAACACCTCTCACGGGACCAATGTAACATGTAGAAACTGATCGCGTGATCACGGGACTCCCGGTTTGACAATATGATGATAATTTGAAAATATGAGAACTTAAGCTTAAAAAAAAGGGTTAGAGGGTGAAAAAATGAAACAACCCTCATACGGTCCCATGAGAGGCACCGACACTTCTCACAGGACCGATGTAACTTGTATGAACTGATCATGCGATTACGGGACTCCTGATTTGAAAATACAATGATAATTTAAAAATATGAGGACTTAAACTTGAAAATAAGGGGTGAAAATAAGAAATAGTCCCTGTGCGTTCTCGTGAGAGGAACCAACACCTCTCACGGGACCAATATAACACGTAGGAACTGATCGCGCAATCACGGGAATCCCAGTTTGAGAATACGATGATAATTAGAAAATATGTTGAGTTAAGCTTAAAAATAAGGTGTTAGAGGTAGAAAACATGAAATAGCCCCCGTACGGTCCCGTGAGTGGTACCAACACCTCTCAGGGGAACAATGAAACTCGTAAGAACTGACCGCGCGATCACGGGACTCGCAATTTGATAATATGACAATAATTTGAAAATATAAATACTTAAGCATCAAATAAGGCGTTAATGTGTGAAAACACGAAACAACCCCCGTACGATTCCGTGAGAGGCACTAACACCTCTCATGGGACCAATGTAACACATAGGAACTGACCGCGTGATCACTGAACTCCCAATTTTGGAATACAAAGATAATTTGAAAATATGAGGACTTAAGCTTAAAAACAAGGTGTTAGAGGGAAAAAACTCGAAACAGCCCCCGTACAGTCCGGTGAGAGGCACCAATACCTCTCTGGGGAACAATGTAACTCCTAGGAACTGATTGTGCTATCACGAGACTCCCATTTAGAGAATACGATGATAATTTGAAAATATGAGGAGTTAAGCTTAAAAATAAGGCGTTGGTGAAAACTTAAAACTTCCCTCGAACGGTCCTGTGAGAGTCACCAACACCTCTCACGGTACCAATGTAACATGTATGAATTAACTACACGATCACGGGACTCTCGATTTGAGAATAAAATGATAATTTGAAAATATTAGGACTTAAGCGTTAAAATAAGGCGTTAGAGTGCGAAAATACAAATAAACCCCGTACAGTCCCGTGAGTGGAACTAACACCTCTCACGGGACTAATATAACACATAGGAACTGACCACGTGATCACGACACTCTCGGTTTGAGAATATAAAGATAATTTTAAAATATGAGGACTAAGGCCTCAAAATAAGGTGTAAGAGGGAGAAAAATTGAAACAATCGTCGTACAGTCCCGGGAAAGGCACCAACACATCTCAGGGGACTGATGTAACTCATAGGAACTGACCGCGTGATCATGGGACTCATGGTTTGAGAAGACGACGATAATTTGAAAATATGAGGACTTAAGCTTAAAAATAAGGCGTTAGAGGGTGAAAATATGAAACAACCCTGTACAGTCCCGTGTGAGACACTAAGACCGCTCACAGGACCAATGTAATATGCACTACACCAAATCCTGTGAATGGTCACGCCTAGTGGGTCACGGACAAAGTCCGCGACTAGCTAGTCGCGAATTTGGTCCGTGACCAACTCAATATTTGGCGTGACCATATTCATTAACACAATGAGTCATGAACGCTTTGCAAGTGGTTACGGACTAAATCCCTGACCACTGTGGGTCACGGACTTGGGACGTGACCAGGGCGTGACCATTTTGGCGCCTAATCCGTGCCAAAATTCCCTCCAAGCTTGGTCGTGGATGGGTCACGGAATTGGGCCGTGACCATAGGCATGACGAAGTAGAAAACACACACACTAAGGGTCACGACTGAGAGCCGTGACCATTTCTTAGGAGAGGTCACGGCTATGGGCCGTGACCATATGCAAATTAATGGGCTAGTATGATTTCATTAAATGGTTTTGTTGGTGGGTCACGGCTGAGATCCGTGACCAGGTTCAATATGAAAAAAAAGCGTTGTCTATATTTTCTCCCATCCTCTATCTTTGTTTTGTTCACTTCCCCCAACGAAACCCTCCCCATACGTTGCCTTCATCTATCCCTCTCTCTCTCGCTCACCTCCTCCATCCTTCTTTGTGGTGGCATCCCCTCTCTAATCTCTTCCTACGCACGAGAATTTAAAATCAGGTTGAGTTGGGTTTCGGATTTGGAGCTTGAGCGCTAGATAATCCCCGGTAAGGTGGGGTTTCCATCGAGGTCCAAGTTTTAGCTCTGGGGCAGGGGATTTGGTAATCGGTCGGAGTTAATGGCATGGAGATCGGGTTTTGCATAATGTTAGTTCAGGGTTGCTTGCTGATGTCAGGTCATTAGGGTTTCGACAAAAACTCCTCCTCCTTCTCACGCAGCAGGTGCTCTAAGCAGAAGTTGTTGATTTATGGGAAAATAATATATAATCCATTTATTGGTACTTTGTTTCCCTCAAGTCAAGTGTTAAACGAGCCCCATCATTTTTCTGAATAGCTTAAGAAAAAGCTGGCAGCTTATAAACACAATGATAGGCGAAAATGGTTAAGGTTCGGATGAACACGACCGATGTGGCCGCTGAGGTCAAGTGCTTGCGCCGATTAATCGAAAATGGTTAAGGTTTGATAGCTGTTGTTTGTTGAATTGAAAAGTTATTTGGTTGATATTTTTGCAGACATATGTATTCAAGCTGATGAATATCAGTGGAGTGACTCAATCTGGGGAGAGTGAGAAGGTTTTGTTGTTGATGGAAAGTGGTGTAAGATTGCATACCACTAAATACCTTCGGTAGCCCTCTCCCTCTCATTTAAATTCATCAATACTATTGTCAGAGATAGAAATTCGATAATTCAATTCTAAACTTGCAACTAATTATTCATTCCCTCCCTGACTTGTGTGTTAATGTTTGTAGAGTCTTTACCTCTAATTGTCACTTTCTTTTACATTTATAGACGAATTTATGGGAAAATAATATATAAGCCATTTATTGGTATTTTTTTCTAGTTTGTTTTCTTATTTAATGTTGTTGAGTTGATGAAATTTTAAGTTTTTGATTTGTTCAATTTGAGGTGTTGCTGAAATTTGTTGCTCAAATTGGATATGGAATGAAATTTTATTAGTTAATTTATTAGTTAAGTTATTGATTTGTTCAGTTTGATTTGTTTCTCATGCTCAAATTTTTCCTGATTTTTTAGGACAAAAAAAGATGTATAAAACTCAAAATAACCTAAAAAAATTTGATGTTATAAAACTCAGTTTGATAAGTTGATTTTTAACTTTTGTGTGCTTCCATTAACGATATATTGTTGTTTTTCTTATTTATCGATTAAGGATTTAAGGTAAGCCAAGTGGAAATAAAAAGCAAAAGTTAAAAAATATAAAAATTAGATGGGATTTAATATAGTGATCCAAATATATGCTATGATTCTTAGTTTATTGACCTTTAGTTTCATTATGCAGATCTAAATTTCTTAGTTTATTAACCATTGATATGACTCTCACGTAGACTTAATTTCATATATAGGTTTTTGTTTGATTATTTTGCAGTTTCTACTTTGGGTTTAGATGGGATTTGATATGAGAATATGCCGATTATGCTAAATCTAAGAGTCGTGAGAACAAATGAGAAACTTTTGGTATTTGCTTAGTTCCAAGATAATTCTTTTACAATATTTTTATAATTGGACAACCATTTTGTTTACTATTGTTAGGCTTATTGAAAATTATCCGATTATATAGGGAATATTTCATTAAGGAATTAACAAGATTGTTGGTGTGGACAGTTATGCTTTCTTTCAAAGGTATTATATTCCTATGTTCATTCATAAGTATTTGTTTATTTCATTATTCCTCAGTTGTTTTTTACTAGTGTTGTCTCTATTACATAGTGATTAAGATAAAAAAAAATTAAGATCTTGGACTTTATCCTTGCAAAGGTATGTTCCAATTCTATTTAATAAATTTTATGCGGACTTCATTATTCCTCTTTTGTATGAATTTTGATAGAAAACTTCTATGTCTCACTTTATTAATCATCTAGGTTTTACTGTTTGTTTTATATAACCCTTTACATCAATGTGATGTGAGAACAAGCCATGATATGCGTGGGTCTCTTACATGGCATTTTATTTAGCATAACATAAGTCTTATTTCACGGGCTTTATTTTGTTCTTTGAATCAATTTTTTCTTTATTGTCTGTGTGAATCAATTTTTTCTTTATTGTCCGTGTGCTATGTGGTTGTTTGCAGGGTAAATTAGATTCCTTCACACTATATTGATTCGAATTCTTTATTTTCAAATTTATGCAGCTATTTCGTAGAAGATGTTGTTGAATTGGTGTATCATGAGTTTTATAGAGAGTAACAATTTGCATTGGTGTCAATTTATGGTGTATTATATACCCCTATATGATTGTACATTTAGTTAATTTGGTTTGAGTTGTTTGATTATATATTTAGTTAATTAATTGTACCTACACTCAGGGGCATTGAGCAACGACTAATTTCTTGGTGTTTTCCAAGTGCAGGGGCTATTAAAGTCAATACTATTGGTATTAATACGAGTCTTGGTCCATTTGAGTCCCGTTCTTCATAACACATTGTTTATGTATTGCAGATCTAACCAATTGGATACCATTTCTTCATTACATACGAGTTCTTCATTACACCAGGTACCCTGTACTTTAACTAAAGTAGTTATATAATTGATATGCATTATCTATTAAATCTATTAGATGATAGAAGGAGTACGAGGTAATTATTGGTTTTGTTTGGTTTGGTTGTTGGATAATTATTGGTTGTTGAGTTGTTGGTGGATAATATGTTAGAAGGAGTAAGGGATAATTAGAAGGAGTACGGGATACGACAATAACTTGCTAATGTGTAGACTTAAACTTAAAAATATCGCACCAACACCTCTCACGGGACCAATGTAAGACGTAGGAACTGACCCCGCGATCACGGGACTCTCGGTTTAATAATACGATGATAATTTAAAAATATTAGTACTTAAGATTAAAAACAAGGCGTTAAATAGCAGAAATATGAAACAACCCTCGTACGGACCCGTGAGAGGCACCAACACCTCTCACGGGACTAATGTAACACATAGGAATAGACTGCGCGATCTCGAGACTCCCGGTTTGAGAATACAACGATAAAGAGGGTGAAAATACGAAACAAACCCCGAATGGCCCCGTGAGAGGCACCAACACCTTGCACATGAGTAATGTAACTCGTAGGAACTGACCGCGAGATAAAGGGACTACCGGTTTGAGAATACAAGGATGATTTGAAAATATAAAGAATTAGGCTTAAAAACATGGCGTTAGATGGACTAAACCCGAAATAGCCCCCGAACAGCCCGGTGAGAGACACCAACACCTCACATGAGACTAATGAAACTCGAATGAATAGACCGCGCGATCACGGGACTCCCAATTTGAGAATACGACAATAATTTGCATATATACGGAATTAGGCTTAAAAAAAACATTAGATAGCAAAATCCTAAAATAGCCCTCAAATGGCCCAATGAGAGGCACTTGCACAGGACCAATGTAAATCGTAGGAACTGACCGCGCGATCATGGGACCCCCAATTTGAGAGTATGAGGATAAATTGGAAAATATTAAGAATTCAGCTTAAAAAAATAGCATTAGAGGGAAAAATCTCGAACCAACCCCCGAACGGTCCCGTGAGTGGCACCAACATCTCACACGGGTTTCAGAGTACAGCGATAATTTGCATAATTCTAGACTTAGGCTTAAAAACATGGCGATAGAAGGTAAAAACCAAAAATAGTCCCCGAACGGCCTCGTGGGTGGCACCAACACCTCCCACGGGACCAATGTGACTCGTAGGAACTGACCGCGCAACCACGGGCCTCCCGGTTTGAGAATACAATAATAGTTTGCATATTTCTAGACATAGGCTTAAAAATATGGTGTTAGAGGGTGAAAACCAAAAATAGCCCCCGAACGGCCCCGTGGGTGGCACCAACACCCCCCACAGGACAAATGTGACTCGTAGGAACTCACCACGCAGCCGCGGGACTCTCGGTTTGAGAATACGATGGTAATTTGAATATTTCTAGACTTTGCTTTAAAAACATGGTGTTCGTGGGGGAAAACCTGAAGCAACTCTCGATCCGCCTCGTGGGTGTCACCAACACCTCCCACGGGACCAATATAACTCGTAGGAACTTACCACATGGCCGTGGGACTCCCAATTTGAGAATACGACGCTAATTTGAATAATTCAAGACTTAGGCTTCAAAATACGGCGTTAGAGGGTAAAAACTCGAAATAGCCCTCGTACAGCCCCGTGGGTGGCACCAACACCTCTCATGGGACCAATGTGACCCATAGGAATTGACTGCGCAGCCATGGGACTCCCGGTTTGAGAATATGATGATAATTTGAATATTTCTAGACTTAGTCTTAAAAACATTGCGTTAGTGGGAAAAACCCAAAACAGCCCCCGAACGTCCCCATGGGTCCCACCAACACCTTCCACGTGACCATACAACTCGTAGGAACTAACCGCGTAGCCATGGGACTCCCGATTTGAGAATACGATGATAATTTGCATATTTCCAGACTAAGGCTTAAAAACATGGCGTTTGAGGGTAAAAACCGTAAACAACCCCCGAACGGACCCGTGGGTGGCACCAACACCTCCCACGGGACGAATGTGACTTGTAAGAACTGACCGCATGGGCATGGTACTCTCGGTATGAGAATATAATGATAATTAGAATATTTCTAGACTTAGGCTTAAAAACATGGCATTAGTGGGTGAAAACTCGAAACAACCCCCGTACGGCCCCATCGGTTGCACTAAAACCTCTCACGGGACCAATTCGACTCTTTGGAACTGACCGCGCAGCCTCGGGACTCTCGGTTTGAGAATACGATGGTAATTTGAATATTTCTACACTTAGGTAAAACATGGCATTAGTGGGGGAAAACTCGAAACAACCCTCCAACGGCCCTGTGGGTGGTACCAACACCTCCCACGGGACCAATGTAACTCGTATGAACTGACCGCTCAGTTACGAGACTTACGATTTGAGAATATGATGGTAATTTGAATATTTCTAGACTTAGACAAAACATGGGGTTAGAGTGTGAAAACTCGAAAAAACCCACGAATGGCCCCGTGGGTGACACCAACACCTCCCACGGGATCAATGTAACTCGTAGGAGCTGACCGCGCAGCCGCGGGACTCCCGGTTTGAGAATACGATGGTAATTTGCATTTTTTTAGACTTTAGCTTAAAAACATAGCTTTAGAAGGTGAAAACCCGAAACAGCCCCCGAACGGCCGCGTGGGTGGCACCAACACCTCCCACATGACCAATGTGACTCGTAGGAACTAACTGTTCAGCGGTGGGACTCCTGATTTGGTTATACGATGATAATTTGCATATTTCTAGAATTTGTCTTAAAAATATGGCGTTAGAGGGTGAAAACCCAAAATAACCCTCGAACGGCCCGGTGGATGGCACCAACACCTCCTACGGGACCAATGTAACTCGTAGGAAATGACCGTGCAGCCGCGAGACTCCTGGTTTAAGAATATGATGGTAATTTGAATATTTCTAGACTTACGCTTAAAAACATGTCATTAGTGGGTGAAAACTCAAAATAACCCCCATACGGTCCCATGGGTGGCACCCACACCTCCCACGGGACCAATGTAACTCGTAGGAACTGACTGCGCAGTCGTGGGATGCCCAGTTTGAGAATACGAAGGCAATTTTCATAATTTTCAACTTAGGCTTAAAAACATAGCGTTAGTGGGTGAAAATATGAAACAGCCTCCGAACAACCAAGTGGGCGACACCAACGCCTCCCACGGGACCAATGTAATTCATAAGAACTGACAGCGCAGCAGCGGGACTCCAAGTTTGAGAATACGATGATAATTTGAATATTTCTAGACTTAGTCTTAAAAACATGGCTTTAGAGGGTCAAACTAGAAATAACCCCCGAACGGCCCCGTGGGTGGCACCAACACCTCCCACGGGACCAATGTGACTCGTAAGAACTGGCCGCGCAGCCGCGGGACTCCCGATTTGAGAATACGACGGTAATTTGAATATTTTTAGACTTGGGATTAGACACATGGCTTCAGAGGGTGAAAACCTGAAACGGCCCCCGAACGGCCCCGTGGGTGGCACCAACACCTCCCACGGGACCAATGAGACTAATAGGAACTGACCGTGCAGCCGCAGGACTCCCGGTTTGAGAATATGATGATAATTTGCATATTTCTAGACTCAGGGTTAAAAACATGGCGTTAGTGGGGGAAAACCCGAAATAATCGCCGAACGGTCCCGTGGCAGTCACCAACACCTCCCACGGGACTAATGTAACTTGTAGGAACTAACCACGCAGCCGTGGGACTCCCGGTTTGAGAATACGATGGTAATTTACATAATTCCAGACATAGTCTTAAAAAGATGGCGTTAGTGGGTGAAATCCTGAAACAACCCCCAAACGGCCCCGTAGGTGGCACCAACACCTCCCACGTAACCAATATGAGTCGTAGGAACTGATCGCGTAGCCTCAGGACTCCCGATTTGGGAATACGATAGTAATTTGCATATTCATAGACTTAGGCTTAAAAACATGGAGTTAGAGGGTAAAAACCCAAAACAGCCACCGAACAACCCCGTGGGTGGCACCAACACCTCTCATGGGACCAATGTAAGTCGTAGTAACTGACCGTGCAGCCCCGGGACTCCCGAATTTAGAATACGATGAAAATTTGAATATTAAAAGACTTAGATTTAAAAACATTGCGTTAGTGGGTGAAAACCCAAAACAACCCCCATACGTCCTCGTGGGTGTCACCAACACCTCCCACGGGACCAATGTGACACGTAGGAACTGACCGCGTAGCCGCGGGACTCTTGAATTGATAATACGATGGTAAATAGAGTATTTCTAGACTTTGACTTAAAAACATGGCTTTAGAGGGTGAAAACCCGAAACATTCCCTGAATGGCCCCGTGGGTGGTATTAACTCCTCCCACGGGACCAATGTGACTCGTGGAACTAATCGTGCATCCGCGGGACTCCCCGTTTGGAAATACGACTTTAATTTGCATATTTCTAGACTTGGGATTAAAATCATGGCGTTAGAGGGTGAAAACCCAAAACAACCCCCGAACGACCCCGTGGGTGGCACAAACACCTCCCACGGAACCTATGTAACTCCTAGGTACTGATTGCATAGCCGCGAGACTCCCGATTTGATAATACGATGGTAATTTGACTATTTCTAAACTTAGACAAAACATGGGGTTAGAGGGTGAAAATCCGAAACAACACACGAACGGCCCCGTGGGTGGAACGAACACCTCCCTCAGGACTAATGTAAGTCGTAGGAGATGACCGCACATCTGTGGGACTCTCGATTTGAGAATACAATGGTAATTTTCATTTTTTTAGACTTCGGCTTAAAAAATTGCTTTAGAGGGTGTAAACTCGAAACAGCTCCCGAACGTCCCCGTGGGTGGCACCAACACCTCCCACGGGACCAATGTGACTCGTAGGAACTAATCGTGTAGTCACGGGACTCCCAGTTTGGGAATCCGATGGTAATTTGCATATTTCTAGACTTAGACTTAAAAACATGGCGTTAGATGGTGAAAACCCAAAACAGCCGCCGAACGGCCCCGTGGATGGCACCAACACCTCCCACGGGACCAATGTGACTCGTAGGAACTAATTGTTCAGCTGTGGGACTCCTAATTTGGTTATACGACGATAATTTGCATATTTATATACTTTGGCTTAGAAACATGGCGTTAGAGGGTGAAAACCCAAAATAGCCCCCGAACGGCCCCGTGGGTGGCACCAACACCTCCCACGGGACCAATGTAACTCGTACGAAATGACCGTGCAGCCACGAGACTACCGGTTTAAGAATACGACGGTAATTTGAATATTTCTATACTTACGCTTAAAAAATGGCATTAGTGGGTGAAAACTCAAAACAACCCCTGTATGGACCCATGGGTGGCACCCACACCTTTCACGGGACCAATGTAACTCCTAGGAATTGACCGCGCAGTCGTGGGACGCCGGATTTGAGAATACGATGATAATTTGTATAATTTTCAACTTAGGCTTAAAAATATAGCATTAGTGGGTGAAAATCTAAAACAACCCCCGAACGGCCTCGTGGGCGGCACCAACGCCTCCCACAGGACCAATGTAACTCGTAAGAACTAACAGCGCAGCAGCGGGACTCCCGGTTTGAGAATATGATGGTAATTTTCATAATTCCAGACTTAGTCTTAAAAACATGGCATTAGTGGGTGAAATCCTGAAACAGCCCCCGAACAGCCCCGTGGGTGGCACCAACACCTCCTATGAAACCAATATGGCTCGTAGGAACTGATCGCGTAGCCTCAGGACTCCCGATTTGGGAATACGACAGTAAGTTGCATATTTATAGACTTAGGCTTAAAAACATGGAGTTAGAGGGTGAAAACCAAAAATAGCCACCGAACAACCCCGTGGGTGGCATCAACACCTCCCACGGGACCAATGTAACTCGTAGTAACTGACCGTGCAGCCCCAGGACTCCCGAATTTAGAATACGATGGAAATTTGAATATTTCTAGACTTAGATTTAAAAACATGGCGTTAGTGGGTGAAAACCAGAAATAACCCCCGTACGTCCTCGTGGGTGTCACCAACACCTCCCACATGACCAATGTGACACGTAGGACCAGACCGCTAAGTTGCAGGACTCCCGGTTTGATAATACGATAGTAATTAGAATATTTCTAGACTTCAACTTAAAAATATGGCTTTAGAGGGTGAATCCCCGAAATAGTCCCTGAACGGCCCCGTGGGTGACATCAATTCCTCCCACGGGACCAATGTGACTCGTAGAAACTAATCATGCAGCCGCGGGACTCCCCGTTTGGGAATACGACGGTAATTTGCATATTTCTAAACTCGGGCTTAAAAACATGGCATTAGAGGGTGAAAACCCAAAACAACCTCCGAACGGCCCCGTGGGTGGCACAAACACCTCCCACGGGACCAATGTAACTCGTAGGTACTGATTGCGCAGCCGCGGGACTCCCTCTTTGAGAATACGATGGTAATTTGACTATTTCTAGACTTAGACAAAACATGGGGTTAGAGGGTGAAAACCTGAAATAAGCCACGAACAGCCCCGTGGGTGGCACCAACACCTCGGACGAGACTAATGTAACTCGTAGGAGATGACCGCACATCCGCGGGACTCTCAGTTTGAGAATACAATGGTAATTTTCATTTTTTTAGACTTCGGCCTTAAAAATGGCTTTAGAGGGTGTAAACCCGAAACAGCCCCCGAACGGCCCCGTAGGTGGCACCAACACCTCCCACGGGACCAATGTGACTCGTAGGAACTAATCGTGTAGCCGCGGGGCTCCCGGTTTGGGAATAAGATGATAATTTGCATATTTATAGACTTAGGCATAAAAACATGGCGTTAGAGGGTGAAAACCTAAAACATCCTCCGAACGGCCCCGTGGGTGGCACCATCACCTCCCACGGGACCAATATAACTCGTAGTAACTGACCGCGCAGTCGCAGGACTCCCGATTTGAGAATGCAATGATATTTTGAATATTTCTAGACTTATGCTTAAAAATAAGCCATTAGTGGGTGAAAACCCGAAACAGCCCCCGTACGGCCCCGTATGTGGCACCAACACCTCCCACAGGACCAATGTAACTCGTAGGAACTACTTACGTAGCCGAGGGACTCTCGGTTTGAGAATACGACAATAATTTGAATATTTTTAGACTTAGGCTTAAAAACATGGCTTTAGAGGTTGAAAACCTAAAACAGCCCCCAAACGTCCCCGTGGGTGGAACCAACACCTCCTACGGGACCAATGTGACTCGTAAGAACTGACCGTGCAACCACGGGACTCCCAGTTTGGGAATACGATGGTAAATTGCATATTTATAGACTTAGGCTTAAAAACATGGCATTAGAGGGTGAAAACCCAAAATATTCCCCGAACCGCCCCGTGGGTGGCATCAACACCTCCTACGGGACCAATGTGACTCGTAGAAACTAACCGCGCAGCCGCGGGAATCCCAGTTTGAGAATACAACGGTAACTTGAAAATTTTTAGACTTAGGCAAAACTTGGCGTTAGAGGGTGAAAACTTAAAACAACCTACGAACGGCTTCGTGGGTGGCACTAACACCTCCCACGGGACCAATATAACTCGTAGGAACTGGCCGCGTAGTCGCGGGACTCCCAGTTTTAGAATATGACGGTAATTTGAATATTTCTAGACATAGGCTTAAAAACATGGCGTTAGTGGGTGAAAACTCAAAACTGCCCTCGTACGGCTCTGTGTTTGGCACCAACACCTCCCACAGGACAAATGTAACTTGTAGGAATTATTCACGTAGCCGTAGGACTCCCGGTTTTTGAATACGATGGTAATTTGAATATTTCTAGACTTAGGATTAAAAATAAGGCATTAGTGGGAAAAACCCAAAACAGCCCCCGTACAACCCTATGGGTGGCACGAACACCACCCATGGGACCAATATGACTCGTAAGAACTGACCGTGCAACCGCGGGACTCCTGGTTTGAGAATACGATGGTAATTTGAATATTCCTAAACTTAGGAGAAATATGGCATTAGAGGGTGAAAACTCGAAACAACCCACGAACGGCCTCGTGGGTGGCGCCAACACCTCTCATGGGACTAATGTAACTCGTAGTAACTAACCGGGTAGCTGCGGGACTCTCAGTTTGAGAATACGATGGTAATTTGAATATTTCTAGATTGACGTTAGCAGGTGAAAACTCGAAACAACCCCCGTACGACCCCGTGTGTGACACCAACACCTCATACGGGACCAATGTAACTCGTAGGAACTATTCAGAGAGTCGCGGGACAACTGGTTTGTGAATACAATGGTAATTTGAATATTTCTAGACTTAGGCTTAAAAACATGGCTTTCGAGGGTGAAAACCCGAAACAACCCCCAAACGGCCCGGTGGGTAGCACCAACACCTCCCACGGGACCAATGTGACTCGTAGGAACTGACCGTGTAGCCGCGAGACTCCCGGTTTAAGAATATGATGGTAATTTGAATATTTCTAGACTTACGCTTAAAAACATGGCATGAGTGGGTAAAAACCTAAAACAGCCCCCGAACGTCCTCGTGGGTGGTACCAACACCTCCCACGGGTCCATACGACTTGTAGGAACTGATCACGCAGCCATGGGACTCCCGCTCTGAGAATATGGTGGTAATTTGCATATTTATATACTTAGGCTTAAAAACATGGTGTTAAAGGGTAAAAACCCAAAATACGCCCCGAACGGACCCGTGGGTGGCACCAACACCTCCCACGAGACTAATGTGACTTGTAGGAACTGATCGCACGGCCGTGGGACTCCCGATATGAGAATACGATGATAATTTGAATATTTCTAGACTTAGGCTTAAAAACATGGCTCTAGTGGGTGAAAACTCGAAACAACCCCCGTAAGGCCCCATGGGTTGCACCAACACCTCTCGCGAGACCAATGTGACTCGTTGGAACTGACTACGCATCCTTGGGACTCCACGTATGAGAATACGATGGTAATTTGAATATTTCTACACTTAGGTAAAACATGGTGTTAGTGGGGGAAAATTCGAAACAACCCTCGAACGGCCCTGTGGGTGGCACCAACACCTCCCACGGGACCAAAGTAACTCGTATGAACTGACCTCACAGTCGCGGGACTCTCAGTTTTAGAATACAATGGTAATTTGAATATTTTTAAACTTAAACAAAACATGGGGTTAGAGGGTGAAAACTTGAAACAACCCACGAACAGCCCCATGGGTGGCACTAACACCTCTCACGAGACTAATGTAAATCGTAGGAACTGATTGCACAGCCGCGGGACTCCCAGTTTGAGAATACGATGGTAGTTGGCATTTTTTAGACTTCAGCTTAAAAACATGGCTTTAGAAGGTGAAAATCCAAAACAGCCCACGAACGGCCCCGTAGGTGGCACCAACACCTCCCACGGGACCAATGTGACTCGTAGGAACTAATTGTTCAGTCGCGGGACTCCCGGTTTGGTTATACGATGGTAATTTACATATTTGTAGAGTTAGGCTTAAAAATATGGCGTTAGAGGGTGAAAAACAAAAACAGCCCCCGAACGATCCCGTGGGTGGTACCAACACCTCCCACGGGGCCAATGTAACTCGTAGGAACTGACTGCGCAGCCACGAGACTCCCGATTTAAGAATACGATGATAATTTGAATATTTTAAGACTTACGCTAAAACAATGGCATTAGTGGGTGAAAAATCAAAACAATCCTCGTACGGCCCCATGGGAGGCATCAACACCTCCCACGGGACCAATGTAAGTCGTAGAAACTGACTGCGTAGCCGTGGGACTACCGGTTTGAGAATACGCCGAGAATTTGCATAATTTTCAACTGAGGCTTAAAAACATAGCGTTAGTGGGTTAAAATCTTAAACAGCCCCCGAACGGCCCCGTGGGTGGCACCAACGCCTTCCACGGGACCAATGTAACTCGTAAGAACTCACTGTGCAGCAGCAGGACTCTCGGTTTGAGAATACGACGATGTTTTAAATATTTATAAACTTAGGCTTAAAAACATGGCTTTAGAGGGTAAAAACCTGAATTAGCCCCCGACTGGCCCCGTGGGGGTCACCAACACCTCCCACGGGACTAATGTGACTTGTAAGAACCGATCGTGCAGCCACGGGACTCCCAGTTTGAGAATACGATGGTAATTTGAATATTTCTAGACTTAGCCTTAAAAACAAGGTTTAGAGGATGAAAACCTGAAACGGCTCCCGAACGGCCCCGTGGGTGGCACCAACACCTCCCACGGGACCAATGTGACTCGTAGGAACTAAACGCGCAGCCACGAGACTCCCGATTTGAGAATACAATGATAAGTTGCATATTTATAGACTTAGGATTAAAAACATGGCGTTTGTGGGGGAAAGCCCAAAATAACCACCGAACGGCCCCGTGGGTGTCACCAACACCTCCCACGGGACCAATCGGGACTCCCGGTTTGAGAATACAATGGTAATTTGCATAATTCTAGACTTAGGCTTAAAAACATGGCGTTAGTGGATGAAAACCCAAAAGATCCCCTGAAAGGCCCCAAAGATGGCACCAACACCTCCCACGGGACCGATATAACTCGTAGAAACTAACCATGCAGCTGTGGTACTTCCGATTTGAGAATACAACGATAATATACATATTTCTAGACTTACGCTTAAAAACATGACTTTACTGCATGAAATCCTGAAACAGCCCCCGAACAGCCCCGTGGGGGGCACCAACACTTCCCACGGGACCAATGTGACTTGTAGGAACTGACCGCGCAGCCGCGGTACTCCCTTTTTGGAAATACGACGTTAATTTACATATTTATAGACTTAGGCTTAAAAACATGGCGTTAGAGGGTGAAAACCCAAAACAGCCACCGAATGGCCCCGTGGGTGGCACCAACACCTCCCACGAGACCAATGTAACTCGTAGTAACTGACGTGCAGTCCCGGGACTCCCGAATTTAGAATACGATGGAAATTTGAATATTTCTAGAGTTAGGTTTAGAATCATGGCATTAGTGGATGAAAACCCGAAACACTCCCGTACGGCCTCGTGGGTGTCACCAATATCTCCCACGGGACCAATGCGACATGTAGGAACTGACCGCGCAGCCGCAGGACTCCCGATTTGAGAATACGAGGGTAATTAGAATATTTCTAGACTTTTACTTAAAAACATGGCTTTAGAGGGTGAAAACTCGTAACAGCCCCGTGGGTGGCACCAATACCTCCCATGGGACCAATGTGACTTTTAGGAACTAACCGTGCAACCGCAGAACTCCCGATTTGGGAACACGATGGTAATTTTCATATTTATAGACTTGGTCTTAAAAACATGGCGTTAGAGGGGAAAACCCAAAACAACCCCCGAACGGCACTGTGGGTGGCACCAACACCTCCCACAGGATCAATGTAACTCGTAGGAACTGATCGCACAGCCGCGGGACTCCCGTTTTACGAAGAAGATGGTAATTTCAATATTTATAGACTTAGACAAAATATGGTATTGGAGGGTGAAAATCCGAAACAACCCACGAACGGCCCCGTGGGTGGCACCAACACCTCCCACAAGAGTAACTCGTAGGAGCTGACCACACAGCCGCGGGACTTTCGGTTTAAGAATATGATGGTAATTTGCATTATTTTAGACTTCATCTCAAAAAATGGCTTTAGAGGGTGTAAACCCGAAACAACCCCCGAATGGCCCCGTGGGTGGCACCAACACCTACCACGGGACCAATGTGACTCGTAGGAACTAATCATGTAGACGCGGGACTCCCAATTTGGGAATACGACGGTAATTTGCATATTTCTAGACTTAGGCTTAAAAATATGGCGTTAGAGGCTGAAAACCCAAAATAGTCCCCGAATGGCCCCGTGGGTGGTACAACACCTCCCACGGGACCAATGTAACTCGTAGTAACTGACCATGCAACCGCTAGACTCTCGGTTTGAAAATATGATGATAATTTGAATATTTCTAGACTTACGCTTAAAAACAAGCCATTAGTGGGTGAAAACTCGAAACAACCCCCATACGGCCCCGTGGGTGGCACCAACACCCCCAATGGGACCAATGTAACTCGTAGGAACTATTTACGTAGCCACGGGACTCCCGTTTTGTGAATATGATGAAAATTTAAATATTTCTAGACTTAGGCTTAAAAATATCGCTTTAGAGGATGAAAACCCAAAACAGCCCCCGAACGTCCCCATGGGTGGCACCAAAACCTCCCACGAGACCAATGTGACTCATAAGAATTGACCGTTCAACCACGGGACTCCCAGTTTGGGAATACGATGGTAATTTGCATACTTCTATACTTAGGCTTAAAAACATGGCATTAGAGGGTGAAAACCCAAAACAACCCCGAATGGCTCCGTGGGTGGCACCAACACCTCCCACGGGACCAATGTGACTCGTAGAAACTGACCGCGCATCCACGAGAATCCCAGTTTGAGAATACCACAGTAATTTGAAAATTTTTAGACTTAGGCAAAACTTGGCGTTAGAGGGTGAAAACTTAAAACAACCCACGAACGGCTCCGTGGGTGACACCAACACCTCCCATGGGACCAAGATAACACGTAGGAACTGGCCGCGTAGTTGCGGGACTCCCAGTTTTAGAATATGACGATAATTTGAATATTTCTAGACATAGGCTTAAAAACATGGCGTTAATGGGTGAAAACTCGAAACTGCCCCCGTACGGCTCCGTGTTTGGCACCAACACCTCCCACAGGACCAATGTAACTTGTAGGAATTATTCACGTAGCCGCGGGACTCCCGGTTTTTGAATACGATGGTAATTTGAATATTTCTAGACTTAGGCTTAAAAATAAGGCATTAGTGGGAAAAACCCAAAACAGCCCCCGTACAGCCCTATGGGTGGCACGAACACCACCTATGGGACCAATATGACTCGTAAGAACTGACCGTGCAACCACGGGACTCCTGGTTTGAGAATTCAATGGTAATTTGAATATTCCTAAACTTAGGCAAAATATGGCATTAGAGGGTGAAAACTCGAAACAACCCACGAACGGCCTCGTGGGTGGCGCCAACACCTCTCATGGGACTAATGTAACTCGTAGTAACTAACCGGGTAGCTGCGGGACTCTCAGTTTGAGAATACGATGGTAATTTGAATATTTCTAGATTGACGTTAGTAGGTGAAAACTCGAAACAACCCCCGTACGACCCCGTGTGTGACACCAACACCTCACACGGGACCAATGTAACTCGTAGGAACTATTCATAGAGTCGCGGGACAACTGGTTTGTGAATACGATGGTAATTTGAATATTTCTAGACTTAGGCTTAAAAACATGGTTTTAGAGGGTGAAAACTCGAAACTGCCCCCATACCGCCCCGTGTGTGTCACCAACACCTCACTCGGGACCAATGTAACTCGTAGGAACTGTTCACTTAGCCACGGGACTCCCGATTTATGAATACGACGGTAATTTTAATATTTTTATACTTAGGCTTAAAAACAAGGCGTTAGTGGGTAAAAACCCGAAACAACCCCCTTACAGCCCCGTGGGTGGCACCAACACCACTCACGGGATCAATGGAACTCGTAGGAATTGATCGGGCAAGAACGGGACTCCCGATTTGAGAATTGGGTGATAATTTGAAAATATGAGAACTTAAGCTTAAAAATAAGGCGTTAGACGGCCAAAACCCCAAAAAACCCCGAACGGTCCCGTGAGAGGCACCAACACCTCGTACGGGACCAATGTAACTCGTAGGAACTGATCATGCCCCCGATTTATAATACGATGATAATTTTCATATATCTCGACTTAGGCTTAAAAAATGGCGTTAGACAGCCAAAAACCTGAAACAATCCCCGAACGGCCCTGTGAGACTCACTAACACCTCACACGGGACCAATGTAACTCGTACAAACTGACCGCACGATCACCGAAACCCCAGTTTGAGAATATGACAATAACTTGAAAATATCTAAACTTAGGCTTAAAAAATGGCATTAGAGGGCAAATCCCCAAAATAACCCCCGAACGGTCTTGTGAGAGTCAGCAACACCTCGTACGAGACCATTATGACTCGTAAGAACTGACGTCGCGATCACCAGACCCCCGGTGTTTAAATACGAGGATAATTTGAAAATATCACGACTTAGTCTTAAAAACATGGCAATTATAACTCGTATATGCAATTTTTTAGCTTGAATATGATATTTCTAAAACTGCCTGATTATTGATATCATTTTTTTTGTATCCTATTTTTTCCATGATGACATTGTATCCTTTGTTTTTTTGCACGTGGAACACATGAAGAAGGAAATGGTTTACATCAAGAAGATTGTTTATATGATGTTGTTGACATTCATGATTATATTTTTTATGTGTTACGGCTGTACGGGCTTTTATAGTCTTATTGTTTAGTTTTATCGCCGTGCGAGCTTTTATTGTTTGATTGTTAAATTTTATGGTCGTACGGGCTTTATAATTAGCAGGTTTTATATTAACAAGGTTTGGAATGTCCAGAAAATAGGGGAAACTATGCCCAATTGTTTTTGGTTTGTAAATTATTAAGACTTAAAATATTTTTAAGTTTGTATGTATATTAGTTTATTAACAACGTTCTCGATTACCAATTTGTGATTTTTTTTATTATTTTGCCAATAATAAATATTTGTAACACCTCGTACGCGTCCAAAGTTACACGTAGTAACCGACCGCGCAGTCACAGAACCCCCAATTTATGGACTGGACCTAAAAAAATCTATTTTTTTTTATTATAGTTAAATATTGTGATGGACTTTGTCCATGACCATTTTTATTTTTCAGTCGCGCTTAAAAATGGTGGCGTTTAAAGTCCATGACCCCCAATCGTGATGAAAAATAGTCACCGACTTTGGCCGTGACCATTTTCCCCCTTTTTTATTTAGTTGCGATGTGGGTCACGGATTTTGGTCGCGTCCATTTTTCGTCATGGTTAGGTGTCGCGAACTTTGGCCGCGGCCATTTTTCATCACGGTTAGGGGTTACGGACTTTGTTCATGACCAATTTTTATCGTGTCACAGTGTGGGTCATGGACCAAGTCCGCGACCATATGTCGTGACCCTAGGAGCCGTGAACCCAGATTGGTCACGAACTTGGGCCGCAACCCACAAAATTGGTCGCGCCTGAAATGGTCACGGTCCAAGTCCGCGACCCACAGTCCTGGTCAGGTATTTTGTCCATGACCATTCACCTGTTTTGGTGTAGTGTAATAGCGCTCCATAAATCCTTGTGCTTGGAGAAACAGTTCTTACACAATAGAGGAACCAATTGCATGATCACATGCCAAGCGTGGGACTTAGACTTATGTAAATCATGGGTAGCATAATTCACAATCATTTGCAAGTTGGACAAAAAATTAGATGGAACCTTCAAATTATATATTTTGTCTAAAAGAACCTTCCTTTCCTCACTCGTCAAAGTAAATGCACCATAGGGAATTATTGTCCTTCCCCTACTATCTTCTTTCAACCATAGTTTTGGTTTAAGTTTCAACGATTTAAGGTCTTTTCATCCATTTTCTCCATCCTTCGAATGACTCTCCCAAGGAATGTGCCCACAATATATTCAGTGATGTTCTTCTCTTCATGCATTGATGATGCTGTATATAACACCACCAGATGAAGTATTAATAAGCTCAAGATATCAATAACAATGGTAGCACAAGAGTAAATATCTAGTAGAAGGGGATGAGGAGAAGAGGAGATACACTAGTATATAAGTGATTCAGCCAATTTGTCCTACGTTCACTGTGAGTGTGTGAGTAAATTTCATAGAAGAAGGGCACTAATGGCCTGTGATACAATCTCTCACTTTCGCTTTATACTGTGTATACAAATATAGCTTTGTCTAGGGTTACAATTGTTCACCCCCCTCCAAGGTAGGAGAAGAATTATATTTATAGTGCTTAGGAGGTGTAGTATACCCCAAGCATGCTAGGAGAATGTGTGTGTTGAATGCACTAATCATAGGTGGACATCTGGTTATGCCACTTATAAGGAATGATGACCAAATATTCCCTCACGCGAGGGGAATAATTTAGTTATAACTGATTTACTCACGTGTTCCAAGCCTTTTATGTTCTCGCGTGCGCCAAACTTGTGACATCATCTGTTATAACCTCGGCTTAGTCGAGTATGATGTTGGGGAAGTCCGATAGCTACTTTATCCTGCTAATCATAAGGATAACCTCGGCCTGAATGATTTAGCCAAGGTTAGATATGAGGTTGGACCCAGGGTCGGCTTGAGCAGAGTATGATGATGGTAATATCCTTAGCTCATAAGATGATGCAAACCTCGGCTGTTGCCCAGTCAAGAGTATGATGATGTCTATAGCTTGAGTTCATAAGATGATATTTACCTCGGTTGCTGGCCAGCCGAGGTTGACCAATGAGAGGCCGACCTTGCTTAAGGCAATATTTCTAGCAATTTCTATGACCTTTTTAATGACTCAGCTATGAGGTCAACCGAGGTTGGTGGCTCCAAGTATGAGGGTACATCTTAGGCATATCAATCTCCTCATAGCCCTTAGTCTCCTATGTGATTGTGTGATTAAGGGGGTATAAGACTCAAGCTAATGAATGGACATTTTTAGTGTCATGAGGTTTGGACTGGTTCTTTGGACGCATGTCACTCCTTGAATATGCTAGCATTTTCCTCAAGGCCTGGTAGCTCTGATGGTGCCTTTTAGGATTTCTAGGGCAATGATGAGTGCCTAGAGAGTTTATCCACATCATTAGGAAAGGTTTAAAACCTTTTCTCTTTCCTCATTTCTTTTTTTCTTCTCATTTCTCCCGCCTTAGCACTCTTGCTGCAAAATTTCTTTCTCACCTTCCATAGCCAAACATTCGCTATTTTTATGGTTCTCCGATCACTTTGGGTTGGTAACCCCTCTTCTTCTTCTTTCATCACTCAGGTAATCATCTTTGTTCCTTGCTTTTAATTTTCTTGGTTTGCTAGCTGTATGCTGAGGTTCCCGTGCCAATGTCCCAGTCAGCTTCTTCAGACCCTATGTCCAACTCTGAGGCTACTCAGCCCGTAGACTATTTCGAAGAGGCTATGGATTGGTCTCCCAAGGGAAGTGTAGTCTTTGAGGAAGCAGAGGTTTCTGTCCGTTCCTCATCTCACCAAGAGGCAAGCACTTCTCGGAGGTCTTCATCTGTAGAAGTATTAGAGCCAATAGTAGCTTTTCGTGGTCCAATTAAGGTCATTCCTATAACGGCTTTTCCTGGTGCACCCTTTGAGGCTCAGGCTCAGACTGTTGATGATAAAGATGATGATGAAGGGAGTGAACTTGAGACCTTAAAAGTTAATTGTCTTAAGAGCTTCGTCACTGAATACGACCTTCTCCTCTTCCGATATCTATATGCCATTACCCCTTCTATAACTATGAGGAAACCTCTGATGGATGAGAGGGCCTTTGACCTCCATGAGGGAGAGCTATGCATCTATGAACAGATGTTCAAACTTGACTTTTGTCTGCCAATTCACCCCACTATCCAAGCTATCTTTCTTATATCAATCTTGCTCCTTCTTAGCTTGCCCCTAATGCCTGGAGGGTCTTAGTTGGGGCTATCGCGCTTTGTAAGGTGGTTCATCACACCGACCTTCCAGTTAGGTTTTTTTTGCTTGCTACATACCCCTGTCTGCTAGAAATCATCTTGGCTACTACCACATTGTAGATAGGAAGTCTGAGAAGAAGATGATGTTATTGACCTAGACTTCCAACCATAACTAAAAGCCTCGGTTCTTCTTTACCTTAGGGTCTTAGGAGTTTGGCCCTAATGAGTCTTTTGGAACATCTATTATAATAACTCCCCTAAGAAGGGGTATGGTTTCTTTATCGGCCAAAACTAACCCTGGACTAAGCTAAGAGAACCGTAAGAGTGTTGAGGACCTTCGTAGTCAGGGAGAAGATGACTATCTCGTTCAATACGATCATTTGATGACCCCTTACTATTTATCTCAGACAGATCTTGGTGGTTTCCCAGTCAAGCTTCGTAAGTGCTCTATAGTAAAACTTTTTTATGTCAACTCTCATACCATTCATGTATTTGAGCTTCTAACTCCGATGTTTTTATTTTTACAGAGAGACCGGAAAGCATTTCAAATGATCTCTAGAACATGTCTGCACCAAGTAGTGTAAAGCTATTGGAGAAGCACGGTGGCAAGAACGCACCCCCTCCTACCCAAGTAAAGAAGGGTAAGGCCCTTGCCGACATTTCAAAGAAGAGGAAGGAACCTACCGACCCTTCTCGCATGAGGTCTAATAAATCTCAAGCTACTAAGCGTGGTATCCCCATTTCCTAAGATGATGATTTGGACACTCGGCTCTCTCAACTGAAGATTAGTGATAGCCTCATCGGTAACAGTGTCCAGGCTTCTGATGCCTTCGGTCATGTAATGACCAAGGATTACAAACACTTCTTGCATT
Organism: Sambucus nigra; assembly: GCA_949130495.1. Taxonomy (NCBI): domain Eukaryota; kingdom Viridiplantae; phylum Streptophyta; class Magnoliopsida; order Dipsacales; family Adoxaceae; genus Sambucus; species Sambucus nigra. Next base: position 333,417,564 of record OX422216.1, read on the forward strand.
CAATGGATATCCCTCTGTTGGCTGAGTTTGTAGTTTATAGGGCAGTTCAGGTATTTATTTACAACTTGTGTAACATCTAATCTTAGCTATTCACTATTACAAATGTGTCTGACTCTTCTTTTTATAGAGTGACCTCTCTCTTCATTTTCTGGCCGACTATACGCTGAAGAGGTTGCCTTTGATCCACAAGGGAAAGGATGCTAAGAGGGCTGAGGTTGATTTCCAGAAGGAGATTGAAAACTTGAAGAAATATATAAAGGAAAGAGATGACTAGATTGCCAAGCTTAAGGAATACCCTGCCCTGGCTCTAAAGGCAAAGGGTGAGAGCCTTCAATCAAAAGTTTCTTCTGTTGTTAAGGATGTTATGGAAGATGCTTCAGAGATGATCATCAAGGAGTATCAAACCTCAAATGAGTTTATTAGTTTCATCCTTGAGTATCTGAAGAGGGGCATTAAGGCAACCAATCGATGGGCTTCCATAAAACAGGACAGCTCTGGAAGTCTATTGGCTGCGAACTTTATTGGTCTCGGCTTTGCCAATCCTCACTTTACTTAAAACTTGTAGAAGGTTGAGGAGGGTGGTCCAACTAAGACTAACCAACTAGAGGTTACTGATGATGGTGCTTATGATGATGAGGTTAAAGTTAGAAATCCCAATGCTGAGCAAACGAACCATATTACTGATGGGTCGGCCAGAGCTCGGGGATAGACTGTGGTTTGAGTATCTCACCTTCATGTCTGCTATTTTTGTGAAGCTTTTGTGTAACCCCTTTTTGTATGAGATGTAACCTCTTCTTTTTAAATGATGTAATCTCTATGCTTCATATGAATGAAATTCCACTTACTTTACTTATTGCTTTGCTATTTTATGCCTATGATGTTTCACTTATCCCCCATATCATAAAAACTGAATGATGGGAATAAAAGCCACACATACATTTATAATTAAAGGTCTAAGGTCGCCAAGTTAATGGTGTTTCACCTCATAATTTCACCAAATGAATGATGTTTAAAGGTCTGAGGTCACCAAGTTAATGATGTTTCACCTCATAATTTCACGAAATGAATGATGTTTAAGGTCGGAGGTCACCAAGTTAATGATGTTTCACCTCATAATTTCACCAAATGAATTATGTTTAAAGGTTTGAGGTCACTAAGTTAATAATGTCTCACCTCATAATTTCACCAAATGAATGATGTTGAAGGTCTGAGGTCACCAAGTTAATGATGTTTCACCTCATAATTTCACTAAATGAAAGATGTTGAAAGGCCTGAGGTCACCAAGTTAATGATGTTTCACCTCATAATTTCACCAAATTAATGATGTTGAAAGGTCTAAGGTTACCAAGTTAATGATGTTTCACCTCATAATTTCACCAAATAAATGATGCTGAAAGGTCTAAGGTCACCATGTCAACGATGTTATACCTCATAATTTCACTAAATGAATGATGTTGAAGGTCTAAGGTCACTAAGTTAATGATTTTTTACCTTATAATTTCACTAAATGAATGATGTTAAATACATGTATATAAATTAGAACAAAAGTATCAAAACAAAATTATTATTTTCTCATTAACATTCCCTATATAAATTAATACATGTATTAAAAAAGTATAAAACAATTACAACATCATAATTAATATTTTTTCAAGTGGTCGTCATTCCAAGGGTTGGAGAAAGGCTCTCCTTCAAGATTCTTTAGCCGATAGGTACCTGGTATAACCTCATCAATTACCCTATAAGGACCATGACAATTGGAATGGAGCTTATTGGTTTTTTTCCACGTCTTCTTTGGGACTAGATCTCGAACAGCTACCGACCTTGACTTTACCCTATGACTATAGAACGTCGCAGTTCTCTGCTAATAGGTTGCTTGTCTTATCTATGCATCATCTCTTCTTACCTCAATCAAATCAAGATCAAGTCTTCTCTCTTCCCCATTCATCTGAGGGTCATATGTCTAAAATCTATGAGTGGGAAGCCCTATCTCTGTTGGGGTGACAACCTTTGAGCCATGGGCTAACATAAATGGAGTTCCCTCTATGGGTGTCCTCATTGTCGTCTTGTAAGCCCACAACACGGAATATACCTCTTATATACATCTACCTTTGGCCTCTTCCAACCTTTTTTTATCCCATCAAGAATTTTTTGATTTGTGACCTCATTCTAAACATTTACCTGGGGTCGGCCAGGGGAATGGAAGAATTGCTTGATCCCTACTCTTTCATAATACTTCTCTAAGGAAACATTCTTGAATTGGCTTCCATTATCTGAGATGATGGTGTTTAGGAGGCCATACCTCCATATGATGTTTTTCCAGATGAACTGGAAGGTCTTCTACTTAGTGTTGTGATAATTTTCTTGACCTCTACCCATTTGGAGAAATAATCAATTGCTATAATTAAGTACTGATAGTTGTTGACATCTCTTGGTAAGGGTCCTACCAAATCAATTCCCAATACTACAAATGGTCAAGGGGAGCTGATAAAAGTTAAAGGATGGTGAGGCTAATGGGGGGATGGTGGAAAACTTCTAGCACTTGTCACATTTCTTCACATACGCAGTTGCATATTTGGCCAAGGTCAACCACTAGTCACCCTGAGTGATTATTTTTTTAACCAACGACCTTTTTCCAATGTGGCTTGAATAATATCCCTCATGAAGATCTTACAAGATGTATGGAACCTCTGAAGGATGAACTCATCTGAGAAGAGGGAGTAGGAACCCTTTCTTGTACAAGACATCTGCCACAATGGATAATTTAGCAGCTCTAAACCTAAATTTTCTCCTTTCTAGCTTTGACTTTGGCAATTCTACCTCTTTGATGTATCTGACAAGAGGATCCATTCACGAGGCTCCCATACTCATATTTAGTCAAGGTATAGCAACCTCTTCCTCCTTGATGGTCGGCTTGAGGATAATATCAATTGGTACTGTTCTTCTTATGTCTGTTCTTGTTACTGAGGCCAACCTCACGAGTGCATTAGCTCGATTGCTGTCTAGCCTTAGTATCCTCTTCATCTTCACCTCTTTGAAGCTTTCTAGCATTGATCTTACCTTCTTCAGGTATCTTTCCATCCTTTCATCTTTGGCTTCATATACCCTCGGGATTTGGTTCATGACTAATCTTAAGTTACTCTAGGACTAGGAGTTGGCCGACACTGAGGGATTTTCATAGAAAGAGACCTGCTATTAAAGCCTCATACTCTTACTGATTATTGTATGATTTAAAGTTGAACCTCAGCTCGTACTCAATATCTATACTATCTAGTGCTGACACTATCATCCCTTCTCAACTTCCATTTTCGCTGGACGACACATCAATGAAGAGGTTCCAGATGGTTTCATTTAAGGAGTAGTTTCCCTCTGATAGGGTCCCCTTCTTAAAGATATATCTCTCTGCTTCATTACCAACTATTCTATTTCCGAATGTACTTGTCTTGGCCTCGTTCGAAGTTTGGCCGATATTTCTCTATTGCCTCATCTGTAGCCTCATGACATTTTCCAACCTCGGCCTCATCTTAGGTAAACTCAACTATAAAATCTATGAGTGATTGTCCCTTGATGGTAACCCTGGGTTGATAAACAATATCGTACTCCCCTAACTCAATTGTGTAGGTCATTATCCTTCTTGACTTCTTAGGATTATGGAGGACCTGTCTGATTGGGGAATCAGTGAGGATGACCATGGAATGGGCTTGGAAGTATGGATTCATTTTCCTAGAATCATGTATCAAGGACCATGTAATGGGCTTGGAAGTGTGGATTCATTTTCCTAAAAGCATGCATCAAGGCATAGGCTAATTTTTTCATCCGAGGGTACTTCTGCTCAGACCCTTGGAGTGCCTTGTTATTGAAATACACTGGTCTCTGCACTCTATCCTCTTCTCTTACTATTATAGAACTGATGGCTGACTCTGAGACGGCTAAATATACATACAACTTCTCACCCTGAATTGGCCGAGATAAAAGTAGAGGGGATCTGAGGTAGGACTTAAGATCTTTAAAAGCTTTGTCACATTCCTCATTCCATTCTAAGGATTTGCTAAGAACTTTGAAAAAAGGAAGACATTTATTTGTTTCCCTAGAGATGAACCTGTTAAGTGCAACCACTCGTTCGGTCATCCTCTGAATGTCTTTGATGCTTCTAGGTGTCTTTATTTCCAACAAACCCTTGATCTTATCAGGATTGGCCTCTATCCCCCTTTGATTGACAATAAAGCTCCAAAACTTTCCAACTTCGACCCCAAAGACACACTTGGCCAGGTTGAGCTTCATTATATATTTTTCCATGGTATCAAAAGTTCTTTCGAGGCCGCCCACATGAGTGTCAGCCCTTAGAATCTTCGTCAGCATGTCGTTAACGTAGACTTCCATGGTTTTTCCTATCTGATCCTTGAACATATTATGTACAAGACATTTGGTAAGTAGCCCCTACATTATTCAGTCTGAAGGGCTTGACCTTATAGCAATGGGTCCCCTTGTTTGTAACGAAGGTTGTCTTCTCTGAGTCAGCTGAGTCCATGAAGATCTGATTATACCTGGAATATGCATCCATAAATCTCACGAGCTCATGTCCTGTTGTGGCATCCACCATATGATCTATACGAGGCAGGGGAAAAATTTACTTTGGGAAAGACTTATTTAAATCGTTGAAGTCTACACACATCTCTTACTTCCCATTAGCTTTAGGCACAATGGCAGAATTAGATAACCACTCAAGGTATATAACTTCTCTAATAAACTCGACCTATTAAATATTTTGAAACTCATTTATGATGAATTTGTACTTCTCTCTTGAGTATATCCTTCTTCTATGCTTAATGGGCTTGGCATCCTCTACAACATTGAGTTTATGACACATAATCTCAGGATCAATACCTAGAATGTCTGCATGGCTCTAGGAAAAGATAATTTGCCGCTTCCTTAATAGCTTCACTAGATCCTCCTTGATCTCGGGCTTTAGGGTTTTGCTAACATGGATGGTTTTTTCAGTTATTCCTCATTGAGGATTATGGATTCTACCTCCTCCATAGCCTCTCCCTTTTGAGCTTTATTTTGTCTCTGAGATCAAGGGTGTCAATGTTATAAGTGGTTATTGCCCTCTTATGAGCCTCTCTCTCTTATGCAGAGTTGAAGTAGCATTTACATGCCGATATTTGGTCCCCTTGCACTTCCCCTACTCCATAGGGAGTCGACAATTTTAGCATCTGGTGGACCATTGAAGGAACGACCTTAAATTCCTTGAGGGCCACTTGTCCCATGATGAGGTTATAGGCTGAGAAGATATTTTTATCCATCACAAAGACATTAATTTTTCTGGTCAACCTCTTAGGCCATTCATCCCCCATTCTCACATCCACTTCATACATTCCCAATGGATGGACCTTCTCCCCACTGAAGCCAATCAAAGTGTGTTAATAAGGGACAATCCTTGCTTGGATGAGACCTAAGATCTTAAAATAGGGCCAAAACATAACGTTTGCAAAACTACCCCCATCCATAAAGATCCTTTGAACTTAACATCAATGCACCCTTATGGTGATGACTAGAGGGTCATCGTGGGGAGCTAAGATTCCCTTGAAATCAAGTCATAAGAAGCCTAATACAAGTGTGTCCATATCTACCTTTTTTTTCAAGTTTAACCTCTGCTGAAGCCAAGTTCACAACCTCAACTTTGGTCACTGCTTTGGCCTCTGCCACATAAGCCTTCGAATCAGCTATCTCTGGACCATATCCTTCTAGTCCTCCACAAATAGTGCTAACACCAAAAGAGATCATATTGTCTCTACCGCCCTTTGGTGGGAGGTCAGGGTCATCGTCATCATCATCGGAGGCATTATATTTCTTGGCAAGGGTGTCTTCCTAGTATTTATCGTTTCTTTTATATATGGGGTCATCTCATCCATTGTTTTAAGCTCTTGTATCCACATTCTCACCTTTCCAGACTTCAGCATTTTTTCAATCTTGTCCTTCAGGGCAAAACGTTTATCAGTTAGATGGTCGTGATCTTGATATAACTCGTACCATAAATTCTTCTTTCTCTTATGTGGAGGAGCCCTCAGATTCTCTATTCATCTTAGAGACACGTCATTCTTTATCTCATTGAGGATGTGTTCACAGTTCACAGTTAAAGGAGTATAGTCTGCAAACTTGTCATTCGCAACCCTAGTCTTTCCATCCTTTCTCTTCTGGAAGTTCCCACTGCTACTTACATTCCCATCCTCATATTTCATAGCCATTACTTCCTCTACATTCATTACCTTTCCATCTGTTGCCAATAACTCGACTATAGACTTAGGAGGGTCTTCAACAAGCTTCCAGAGTAGTTTTCCCTTCTGAAGTCATCCAATGAGGGTTGTCATGGATATACTCTCTTCATAGTCCTCTACCTCTACCTTTTTTTTATTGAACCTCGCGATATAGTCTATGAGACTTTTATTCTTCCCTTGCTTTACATGAAGAAAATGGGTCATTTTCTTTTGAGTCCTTACCCCAAAACAAAAGTTGGGAATGAACCGCTCGGTCACACCTTTAATACTCTCAATTGAATTTTTAAGAAGATAAGTGAACCAGATATATGCAGCCCCGGTTAGAGTGCTTGATAAAGATTGACCCCTCATCTCATAAGATATTGAATAAATGTCTGCTACAGACTGATACATTTTAATATGATGGGCTGGGTTAGTAATTCCATCATACTTGGGAGATAACACTGGAGGTTTAAATTTGGCTGGGGTTGGGAAATTGGCAATCCTTGCCACAAATGGTGAACCTTCCGAGTACCCCCTCTATAATGGGAATCGAATTTTTATGATAACCCCTATCTTCTCTTCCAGCCTTTGAATAGAGTCAAGCCAGGGCTTTGCAACATCGACCTAGTCAAGGTTATCCCCAACCACCTCCAAAGGGTGGACTGAGGGTGCCTCAGCTATTGCACAACGTCGATTGTTGACCTCCCCTTGACCACAGTCTCGGCTATGTGGGGGTCGGCCATGATGGGGCCAATAGTCCCCACCCTCTCTTCATGAGCTAGCGATGCTTCTTGACCTGGACAACCTTTCTCGTCGATAATAAACTAGACCAAGTCTTTCAAAGGACGACCCTCTACTTAAATGATCAAAAGCTGAACCTCTTTAATGGGCATCACAGTCTTATCTTTCACTTTGACCTCGGCTCTGTTGGATAGGACGTACAATGTTATTTGAAACCTCATATGGCTCCCAACAGTCATATAGAGTGTCCTCTGCCCCTATATCATCATAACTATCCTCTGGGAAATGCTTTCCTTACCCCAAGCGTAAATGCCTAGGGTCAGAAACATTCCTCCACCGTTGGGGAGGAGGTAGGTCTTTTTGCGGTTCCAGGGGTGGTCCCCTGGCCTCATGTTTTCAATAAGAAGCTTCCAGAGTAATCATCTCCAACGATACCCCATGTGGTCTCATCAACATATTCTAACTAATGTGAGCAAATTACTCTTGCATTGCTTGTTAAGTAGCACCTAAGTACTTCAAGGCTGTCGCCACCTCAGGCATCTCGAACTCGGGTGGTGCTTGGATGGAACTAGGACCTCCAACACCAGATCATGGAGGTGGTAACTTTGATTCCATGGAAATAGACCATAAATATTGTAAATGAAAATACTAGAGAGCTTGATGACTTCAAGGATCTATTTTAATGGTGAAATAACTCCACGCTACGGGGGAGGACTAGTGCACCACCGGAGTCTTAGATGAGGCTAAGCTTCAAGAAGGAAGAGATATTGCTTCTCGTTCCCACAAACGACGTCAATATGATGATGTTGTAAACAATACCACCCGATGAAATGTAGATAAGCTCAAGATAGTAATAACAATGGCAGCACAAGAGTAAATATCTAGTAGAAGGGGATAAGGAGAATAGTAGATACACTAGTATATAAGTGGTTCAACCAATCTGGCCTACGTCCACTATGAGTGTGTGACTAAATTTCACTAGAATGAGGTCACTAATGGCCTGTGATATAATCTCTCACTTTCTCTATGTACTGTGTATACAAACAGAGCTTTGGCTAGGGTTACAATTGTCCATCCCCCTCCAAGGTAGGAGAAGACATATTTATAGTGCTTGGGAGGTGTAGTATACCCCATAGGCATTCCAGAAGCATGTGTATGTTGAATTCACTAATCATAAGTGGACATCTGGATGTGCCACATGTAAGGAATCATGACCAAATATTCCCTCACGTGAGGGGACTAGTTTGGTTATAATAGATTTGCTCACGTGGTCCAAGTATTTTATGTGCTCGTGTGTGCTCAGACTTGTGACATCATCTGTTATAACCTCAGCCTAGTCGAGTACAATGTTGGGGAAGTCCGATAGTTTCTTTATCCTACCAATCATAAGTATAACCTCGGCCTAAATGATTTAGCCGAGGTTAGATATGAGGTTGGACTTAGGGTCGGCTTGAGCAGAGTATGATGTTAGAAATAGCCTGATCTCATAAGATGATGCAAATCTCGGTTCTTGCCCAATCTAGATTATGATGATGACTATAACTTGAGTTCATAAGATGCTATTTACCTCGGCTATCGGCCTGTCGAGGTTGGTCAATGAGGGTTTGACCTTGCATAAGGCGATCTTTCTAGCGGATGCTGTGAGCTTTTTGATGACTCAGCTGTGAGGTCAGTCGACGTTGGTGACTCTACGTATGAGGGTACACTTTGGGCATATCATGCATCACATTCCATACATGGTGCACCGAGTTATTCTTCCAATAAGGAAAGTTAAATAAAATTGTCCTCCTATACCATGATTTTCTTATCTCAGTTTCATTCCCAGTTGGGTTCTTCTTATGCTTGATATTTTGAAATTTAGGATTCTTACTTGGAATATTAGGGCTACAATCAAAATATTTACTTTCAATTTCTGAACTTGAAAGTTTTCTGAGCAGTAGACTATGTTCAACCCCGCCCAATAAAAAAATTGGAACCTTTCTCAAATCTAAAACTATGAGCAAGGGGTAAAAACCTCATATGGAAATGGTATACATTTTTTAAGGATTTAGGAAGATGAAGATATTCCGTCTCCTCTCCACAAATAGGACACCCCAAATAACCATGTACTATACAACCGGATAATGTCCCATAAGAGGGAAAATCATGAATTACCTACATCAACATAGCTTTCAACGTAAACTTTTCTTTTCTAAAAGAGTTAAATGATTGCACACCCTCTTCCCATGACTCATTTAATTCTTATACCAAAGGAACCATGGAGACACTGATGTCATAACTTGGTGCCTTTAGCCCAGGTATTAACAAAGACAACATCAGAAATTTAGATCTCATACACTGTGAAGGAGGGAAGTTGAGTGGGGCTAAGATCACTGGCCATACACTCTAATTGATGCTTAAATTTCCAAATGGATTGAAACCATCTATTGATATTGCCAAACGAACTTTTCGTTGTTCTCAAGAAAAATCTTGATACTCATAACTCACCCTCCTCCAAGCTGTATAACCAATAGGACGATGCATAATATTATCCCTTACTTCTGCCTTAGTATGCCAGGTCATTGCCTATACTATCCATGGTACTGTGAAAAAATTCTTTAATCTAGGACTAATGGGAAAATATTTCAACACTTTTTGAGGCACTTTTGAGTTTGTTCCTTCCTTGCCAGTAGATTGGAAATATCTAGGTTCATCTCATATCGGACACCGATTGAGATTTTCATACTCCTTTCGATATAGTATGCAGTCATACACGCAAGCATGAATCGATTTATGCTTCATTCCCAAACCTTTTAAGTTGTTCTTCATAATATGATAGCTATTTAGAAATGTATTCTCCTTGGGTAGCAAGCCCTTCACCTAATTCAAAATTCATATCACGTTATTTCTAGACAAATCGTATTGGGTCTTCAAACTATGAAAACTAACCATGGCATGTAAATTTATTTGATCTTTCTGACAACCAGAATATAATGGTTAGGTCGCCTTAAATTTTAAACTTTTGTAGTCATCATCAAGGTTTATCCTAATATCTTCATGAGCACTTGAACCTTGTACATCATCAGTGATCTCGTTCTCTGCCACTTCATGAACTCCATACGCATCATCAAGTAAATCCTCTATCCTACTTGTTTAAGGTTGTTGTTAAGATTTCTCAGGGACAAAAGGAACTTTCGATTCCCCGTGAAAATCCAAAAATCGATAACTATCTTGCATACGCCATATTAACAAATGTAGTTCAACTATTTTCCACTCAAACACCTTACTAGTCTCACACCTAGTACACGAACACGAAACTCTTCATCATTATGACATCTATTTGCGTATTTCACAAATTCATTAGTGCCTCTGTGAAACACATCCCTAATCTATGTGTCTCACCCATCCACTCTTTGTATTTAGGATATCCCATCACAGATACTCCAAACAATCACCTATTATAGATAAGAATCATATATTCATGGATTATATAAACAAAAGTGTAAAAATTTATAGAATGTTTTATTTAATTATGTCTTATTTATATTCGATTTTCAAATTTAAAATTCAAATTCAAATTCAAATTCAATTTATAATATTAATTCCTATTTCCTCTATCTCATGTAAAGGGTGAGTGATCATATCCCATTCAAGACCTCATATTTCTGTAATATACTTAACAACTCATGAACATTGTTCCAATTTGACGAAAATTTAATAGCATATCCCCATATTTATCGAAGTACATGATGTAGATTCGCAAGCGTGAGTGCTATTTCATTTGATAATTTAAACAACACTTAACATCGTATCATCTAGTATGTACCCATAGAACATTAAGATACAACTACAGAACTTCCTCCAAGAGTAACAAGTTTAAGCCAGCAAGAATATTATTATACAAAAACTATGCAGTCCCAAATTTTCCAAACGGGAAAATTTGAGAGATCTCATTACAGGGGTAATGACTATCGAATCGGTCTAAGGTCTATTGAATGTGTATGCATAAGAAATAAAAGGCTAGTATCTATGTGCACTATGTCTAATATCAAGTATGTTTCATTTAGTTATCATAAATCAATGGTCGTGCCACTCTCGAAAAGGTCGTGACACAAAGTAATTTTAGAAAAAGTTTAAAACTCCCCTCCCCCCATTTTGACAATATTCCATTGGTCGTGCCAGTACCGAAATTAACCAACCCAATAAATTAATACAATATAATTATTTAAGTATTTATTAGTGTGAATTAAATTACGGATTTAAAAAAAATTAAAATCTAACTTCCATATCTAACCACATCCGTCCAATATAATCCAATAGCAATAACAAACCAACAAATGTGTATCCCATACTCCTTCTAATTCGTGCACTCAATTAATTCAACATTAACAATTTCTAACCAATTTCAAACATGAATAAGAGTATACAATAAGATTCAATCAATATTAACAATACTTATTAATTTCAATCCCAACCAAAATTAACAATTAATTTCAAGTCCTAACCTAAAAATAAAAATACCCAATCAATATTTATAATTCCTAAAACAAAATTGACCCCCCCACACCCCTTCCCCCTTCCCCCCTCCCCCACCACCCCCCATACCCCCCGGTCTACCACCCCCACCCCCAGCCTCCGCACCCCCCACCCCACCCCCTTGAGATCCCACCCCCACTACCCCCTTCCCCCACCACACACAAATGCACACACACACACACCACCCACAGCCCCCCTTGCCCCCTCTCTCCACCACACACACATGCACCACCACCCACCTACACACACACACACACACACACACACACACACACACACACATACATATACATACACATATATACAAACGAGAGAGAAAGAGAGAAAAGAAATGAAGAGAAGTGAAAATGGTGGGGAAAAAAGGGGGGAAGGGCTTTTTTATTGGCAAATTTGTCACGTACCTATCACGATCTTTGACCGTGACAACTTTATAAGGTTATCACAGTCAATGATCATGATTAAAAACACGTGTGATTGACCGACTGAAATGTGACAATTTAGCCTTTTTGGTGTACTGTTTTGATATAAATAAAATACCCCAAACATAATTTTGTAAAATAATTTAAAATCTAAATCGTTTTATACCTTTATGGGATGTAGGTAAGTCTTCAAACTTGGAGATGCTTGAGTTCAATTCGTCTTGATGTGTGGCGATTTGTAACGAGATACACCAAACTAGTCTAAAACTATACTAATAATGTCAGAAAAATTGTTCTTAAAAATCTCCCCCTTTGGCTATTCTGCTACAAAACAAACAAACATCACGTAACACCAAATTAAAATAAAAATTCTCCTATGAAAAAAATCCTAACACCCTTCATAACCCTAGAACGGAATTATATAAGTCTCCTTGTCTTCAAACTTCTTCTTATACCCTTTATCTTTTTATCTTCTCGATTACTATGAAAGGGAAACTTACACACAAGAAATAAGAAATATACCTCGTGACGCATCAAGTTTTAAATTAGATAAAACACATAAATAAGCTGTCCCCCATAAATCAAACTCATCTTTTAATTTGTTATCCTCCTTTTTTTTATCCGAAATAGACAAAGAAGTAGAAACATAAACATGAAATATGAAGCATTATGTAAAAGATAACATATCATCACAAAAGATATAAATCAAGCATGCGTAATAATGATCTCAAAGGCAAGCACAACTAACCATTTTCGAAAATTTTCAAATTTTTTTTTTAAAAATTCACAAATACAACATTAAATACCATATATAATACTTGCAAAATATATCAAAGAAAATCCGACACACATATGTTGGTATAAATTATTACAAAATATGACAAAAAACACATACGCTTTACACACTAGCATACTATTAATGTGTCTAAACATGTGAGATGGAATAAATGGATGTGAACTAAATACAAATGAATTATAATCCAAACACTCAAATATGTTCAAGAAGTTCTAATTGATCGCAAAACTTTATCAAACCACGCTTTAGATTCAAGTGACAAATAAAGTTGAACTTAATGAACAAAACAAGCAGAATGCACGGAAGCCTAGAATATTGATGATTCTATAAATCAATAACGTCATGACAAAATAAGTATAACAAAGATTCATTGTACAAACTCGTTGATCTTCAACTAAACTCCCTCAAAAGATAAACATAATCATATCTTCTATTCTTTTCTTTCTTCAATTCTTTTGAAGTTATTTGTTTTGAATGATCAATCAAACTAAATTATGTTGCCCATTTTTGGCAAATTTTTCTCTTTTTATTGCCTTAATGTTTGCTTGGGCTCTTTTCAAATGGTGTCTTTCATGACGAGTCAACCTGTCTCGCGCAACCCTTTCTCGTGTACGCTCATGTTTTTTCAATATTAAACACACTCTCACGAGCAACGGTTCTTACATGCACAAACTCCCCAAAGTCACATAAATGTGTAAATGACAAAATTGATTGGAGAACATCTCACAAAGCTCAAATGTACATAATGAAGTCAAAATCCAATAAACACGTGCATGTGTGTGCGGAGACATATACAAAGTCGAATCTATAAAGAAAATCAAGTTCGAAACAACTCCATAAATATGTTTAAGATCAATCTAAGTATCTAAATCCATACAAAATATCCTATCCACATGAAAATTGTTGAGTGCATTAGATTCAAACACACAAATATGCCACACTAAATGTGTAAAAGTAAAATACACAAAAATCAAAAATCTTTTTGTATTTTTAAATATGACTCAATAAAAGAAAACTATAATACAAAAGATATACATTTCATAACACTAGCAAACATAGATCATGAAGAACAACTTCAGTATGACCATAAAAAATCCTTCAAGTAATAATCTATAAGATATAACAAGAGAAGAATCTTGTGCAAGCATGTGAGAATCAACAAGTCTAACATCCAGCTCCTCTAAAATGGATTTAATAACCCAAATTCATGTATACTTAACACGATGATATTCGAAAATCAAGGGACCACTATATTTCAACTTCCTAGGACACCTTCCAAGATCATAAAAAATGTCTAAGGTGACCTTTCCTACCACCAATTGAATATGTGTAAACGTGAGGAATGTTACCTATGGGTTGACCTTTTTTAATATCCTTGGACACGGTTGACCCTCTACAACATACAATGGCCTTGGCTTTAACACTAGAAGCGTTAGAAACATCTGAGCCATTATCATCACTGCTAAAACTACTCGAGTCTTTTAAATCATCTTTTAACTTCAAAATTTTAGAGTCAAGCAAAGAATTAGACTCTTACAATTTTTGGGACTCCTTATTTATATTTTTGAAAATTCTTAGAAAGTTATCTTTCTCCCCGTCAATGAAAGGAAACTTCTTCCTAAGAGTCTTCTCGTGTGCCTTAAAAATCATTAATCAAAACACTATCCTCTATAGCACAAACATTAACCCTAACTTTTTTAAAGTCCTCTAATTCTTTTTCAAAAAATAGGACTCTATATCACTCTTTTTCTTATACACTTCTAATTTTCAAACATCATGATCCATGTCCACAAGTTTCTCATGAAAGAAATATTTTTGATTTTGAACAATTTTCAAAAGCTCCATAGTGGATTTAAAAAGAAAATTTTCTTTTTCAATAATTTCAATTATGTTAGCAAAACTTCAAATTCAACCGATTTAAGTCATCAAAATCACGGGAATCCATCAATAGAAAAATGAAAATCACCCAAAAAGAACTAAACAAGGATCTAACACAATAACTTAGTGCAATCCGCTCTAATACCAATTGTTGGGATGAAATAACGAGTGCTCTAATACCAACTTATAAATGCGAAAGCAATTATGCTCAACAAAGATTTCAACTTGAGAGTGCGCAATTAATTTTATCCTTTTATCATTAACATACATCTTTGGGATAAAACAGATAAGTCAACCAAGCTTGCAACAAAGGCAAAGTTTCAGGGAAAAACCCTTTTGGGTAAAACTATTTTATTCTTTAGAAATATTACAAGAGAGTCGACTCACAGAGTACTTGACACCAGCCATAAGTATAATGTGCTATTCTTCATAAATATCTACAGAACACAACTATAACCCTCGAAAGAATCATAAGACCGCAGTCCTCTGTCCACTTCAACCTTCATCTTCAATAGTGAGTCCCCCTAGGTATCTCAAGTTAGCCATGGAGATGCCTTATCTACTAAGGTGTATGAAACTATACAAAACTTTGTAGTATTTAAACGAATTCACAAAACTAAATATTCATGATGTTTGCTTTTGAATTAAAAAGTGTTTACGCAACAAAAAAATCGAAGACCTTTTACAAAAGTAATGAAAAAATGATAGCAGAAAAAGTCTTAAGTGTTATGATAATGAAAGGGGTATTTATACAAATCTTGAGGAGATGCGTCATTCAAACGAGAATGTAGAGTCCTTCTAACAAGATGATGAACTCATTCAAACAAGATACGTCTCATTTCTAAAGACATAAAAAAACATAAGACAGTGAACTCTCGTTTGAACCAGGCTTCTAACAACCTTGAAATGACATGTAATCTCATTTAAATAAGATGTCAATCTCATTTTAATGAGAGTTAAAAATAAAATATTTTTGTTTTTAAAATAAAAAACTCATGCTCATCTTTTGATAAATCCTATTCGTCTTTTGATAAAAATAAAACATCCCAAACATAGTTATGTAAATTAATTTAAAGTTTAAATCATTTTATACCTTTACGGGATGTGATGGCGTTTTTAGACTTGGAGTTGCTTGAGTTCGTCTCGTCTGGATAGTGCTTGATGATTTGTAGTGGGATACGCCAAACTAATTAAAACTATGCTATGAAAAATGTTTAAAAATATGTTCTTATAGTTGTCTAAAAAGTTTCATCGTAAGAGGTATCAAGTGGATCCTCATCCTACTCGTCTGAGTCGTATTCAATGTTAACAATTGGGATTCCACTTGGATACCTTATGGAAAACTTAGTGCCAAGAACGATCAATAAAGGGACAATAAGTAGTAATTGCGGATAAGAAACATCTACTCTTGATACATCTCTATCATAGGCCTCAGTGGGTTAGCCATGATTTTCGGATTCAATAGCACCAGAGTCATCAAGACGAGATTTGGGGACTCTCACGACCTAGTCAAAAAGATAAACCTTCTCAGATTCCTTAAAATTAAAATTAATGTAGCCTTGAAAAGGCAACACAAACTGTGTCCCCTGAGAAGAGGTACCACGCATTGCGTCACTTCAAATTTTTATAACATATATCTTGGATAAAGAAGTGTATGTCAAAAGTTGGGGTAAAAGAACTATAAATATTGGTGTTAAATTAATGGGAAGTTTGATTTTTTCCTTGAATCTACATTTATCCTTAGCCTCAACCTTTTGGAGTTCCCTAAGTATCCTCTCTCTTTAGTGTGGGCACTACTCACTTAGCTCATAAAGCCTCTTGTACATCCAAACAGTTATGGGTTTGACCTAGTTTCACTTAAAGATCTATGTGGGGAACTACATCATTTTCAAAGAATAAATTTCTAGAACGGCGATGAAAAAGCTCGCCAAAAAAGATGATCGAAGGTTACCTGCAAACCTAATCAACGGTGGAAAGGCATACCTATCCCTAAAAACCACCTGTCTAAACTCTCTACAAACTTAAAACTCCAAGGAAACCATTGCTTAACCTTTAAAACGACCACAACAGGTCGCTAAAAAACATAAAAACTTGCCAAAAAATCAAAAGTACAAAGATAGAGCAGAATAAAGCTAGAGCAAGGAAAAGATTGAGAGTGTCGGGTTACCTCAGTAAAAAGGAAGATTTGGAAGTAGAAAAGGAATTCTAAAACACGCGGGAAATAAGGTGGTTCGAAGAGAGAGATTATGAAGAAGATAGCAGTTGAATTCTAAAATTTGATTACGGGAAGGTATTTTTGGAGATGAAAGAAAAAAATGTTAACATTATGGTATTTAAACCAACTAATGAATGTGCGTGTTTCTAGATAAGGAAATCATCGGGGCACCAAACCTTAGACAAACATACAACCACCTCTTCTTGACCAACATGCCAATACACACTCGTAGTAACATATGTCACACCGAGGACACCTAACTGGAATTTCTATCTAGGATGCTAAAAAGACCCTTGACCTCAGCAAGTTTCGTTCACATCACGAAGAAAACCTTCGATGCTATGGGGACCAACTTTATAGTGGGTAAAATTAATATACCGCTTAGCCTTCCATACACATTAAAGACGAAGGACTGATGGTGATTGATATACATAATTCTTGTCTCATCTTAGACTAGACTCGACCAATCTCAATATTCCTACTAAGTATCCATCAGATTCATGCATCCAGGGGCCGACAGAATAGAGGCCCAGCTACATCAGTCTCGCCCTCAGAGGCCTAATCCTCATATCATTTATGGCCAAACAACAAGGTTCATTCTCTAGTTTAAACTGCTTGCTATGTGTTGACCTCGTACCGCACCAACAGGCCGACACCATCTTGACCATCTAGAGACAATCTTCAAATCCTCATAGTTGCCAACTTGGAAAACCATCCCTCGATCTCAACTCGCCTAATACCAAGTTGAGCCTACCTCAGTACCTCATGTGGAACATGTGACTTATGCATCATCAGGCCACGTGCATGTACTGTTACAACATATCTCCTGCCCACGTGAGGGAATATTTCATCACCATGATGCGCTTGTGTAGAGGATATATGACATTCTTCTTGTAGATATCACACCTTATGCACAATAGGTGCATGCTTGGGGGTACAATGTGCACCCCCAAGCTTATATATACCAACTTCATCTTCTTCATCATAGATGGAACAATTACATACCTAGCTAAAACTCTACCCATTATTAAACCTAGAGGGAGAAAGCTTAAGTGATTGTAATTTGTGGCCTTCAGTGCCATTAAATAATAAATATTTCCTTAAATAATAAATTACAGTGATTGTAATTCATGGCCTTAAGTGACTGTAATTAAGCTTTAAAGCTTAATTTATGCCTTTAGTGCCTTTGAAAATCCATACCCTCTTGCAGAGTGGAGTAGGCTCCAACAGAACAACTTATATTTCAATTCTCTCTCTCTCTCTATCTGTATCTGTATCTCTATCTCTATCTCTATCTCCTCTTCTTTGTATATTTACATTTATGTGGTTATATATCCACTGACGACTTAGCTAAACCTTGAGCTACTAACATATTTAAGTTGGGATTACCCACATCATCACATACAATTGTCTTGAAATAGTCTTATGACCTGGAGAATCAATCCAACACCTCTTGATCATGCCAGGATGGGCTGCCCACTACGTGTAACCTCCAACGATAGCATCCATAGAGTAGGTATGTTCTTATCACATACACACACACACACACGCATATATATATATATATATATATATATATATATATATTATCGACTAAATATTCATAAATCACTCGTAGAACCAACCCATGATTCCAAGGTCTATCCCCGACTCCAGAATATTCAAGCATTAACTTTCCTATCATAATTTTATAAATATCATAATTCTTGGCCACTATGCTATTCTAATTTCTCTAGTAACCTATATTTTTCCCAAAATCTCAACCCGATTCAATTAATAATATCCCAAGTATCATTCATCCTAAAACACTCATATTTCCGTATCGAATTTTATTCCCGACTAACCCAAGATAAATATAACCTCTCACATACATTTCTAGAAGTCCTAAGTCCCACATCGAACTCCCTAAATTAACTCGCACCCTAAAAAGTCCATAGAAAACCCAACCAACAAAAGGTGGCCAAACAAAAGGACCAAACCAGTTTGCCTTCCCGACTTGAACCAGTTCGCCCTACAAATCGATTCCCCCTAGTGGTGAATCTATTCGATTCTAGGAAGAGTTCTAGTTCATTTTTTTATTGGATTAATCTATTCCCTTTACACCATATGAATACAAATCCTTATTCAAACTCAAAATAACATTTTTCTATTAATTCTATCATCAATGATATCATTTTTATGTCTGAATTCATTCAATAACATATTAATAACTAGGATTCAACATAATTTATCAAGAATCAATTCACTTCTTTATTCTAATTTAATATTATGTCAATTCACCCTAACCATTAAAGATAACATCTTTTTAACATGAATCATCTCATATTTACTATGGAATTTTAACAAAATTACTTCTCTATAATTTTATTACCAAAAAGCCCATTTTTCATGTGAATCCCCCCCCAAAATGTGTATTCCATTCAAGAATACACCAACTTTGGTATGAAATATTGAAACAACATAAATCATCAAGTAAAGACAAACACTTGCCTTAAGGTTTGAAGATATTCTGATTTCTCCTATGTTAATTTTCTTTGCACAACAATTTTACGCTAAGAATTCCCCCTATTCTCTTCCTAGATGATCTTCCTCTCTTTATCTTTGGTTCTTCCATCTCTTTTCTCCTCTCCCTAGACTTTAAGTATTTTGGAATGGTGGAATGGTTTCCCACTCCATCCACCTTTCCTAGATATAACACCAATTCGAAATTAGGTTAAGTACTATGCGAAAAATGACTTGAACACCCCTATACGGGTCCCATCTAGCCAAAAAAGTCCCCAAAACCCAAATACAACCCCCATGTTCCTAATTCTGACTATAGTGACCCATTTAGGATCATTGGCGCACTCGAAATCACCATCTAAATCACCTAACATCAATTTTTTATCTCATTCCCAACACAACCCTACACACACGTCTCGAATGAGATAGCATCAAACTCGTTAATTTTACTCACTTACGACGTAATATTATTTAACATAATTTGTTTTATTTATCACACAAGTAGATATAATAATCACATAAATATTAATCCTTTTACTCTCTAATTAATATTTATTTAACAAACTTAATTTCTCAATTTAATTAAATTACGTGCACACATGTAATTTACAAAATGCCTAAAAATAAATGCTAAAAAATACAGGGTGTTACAAACCACTTATTTTCTTTCCTTTTTTCTTCATTCTTATCCTTCTCTCCTACGAATTCTCTTATATTATCTTCATCGAAAGTAATTGAAGATTGCTTATGCTACTCAAACTTTTAAAGTCTTTTCTTAAATGCATCTAGGATTTCCTTTAATTTATTTACATATGATTCTACATCTTCTATGTGGATATTTTTGTTATGGGGAAATTCTTCTTCCATCCTACCAATTATCTCATTTTTTTGGGGCCACCTTATTTGAGTGTTTGAATTTTTTTATCCCCCATTTCCTTCTGCAAATCGCTTAATTATTTCACTAAATCAGCATTTATAGATTCAGTTTTTTTATTTTATTTTGTTGACATCTTCTTCGTGATATAATCTAAGTTCATCATTTTTTGTCTTTAAGAGATTGCACTCACTTGTTACATTTTAACCTCTATTTCCAGAAACTTTTAGTTTTCTTGATATTTTATTTCTATATCTACTATCCCCGACGTAGTAGAAAATCTATAACTAGTAAAAGAATGCGATGCTCACATATCAAAAAGTACAAGAGCATAACTAATATAAACATAAAACTTAACCTCCTTTGCCTAGTTCCATGTCGAAGAGTCTTGCTGATAGATGTTGAACACACTTCCATGATGCAGTTACGAGCCCCTTGCACTTGGCCTCTAAGAGGAGGCATCATTAGGTATTGTGGTGGGGGTGACAATGCCTAAAAGTGGGGTGGGGCTAGAAAGTCTCAATTTTAACCCTACTGAAATTATCCAAGCCCCGCCTAAAGTCCCTTAAGGAATCTTCTTAAGGATTGACCCTTATCTCTATAAGAATAGCACCCCTAGGAATAGGTTTCCTTATTGGTGACCTTGATGCCCCTGTCCTTAAGGTCTTTCATTTTATCTTTGCCACTAGCCCTGAACCCTCAAGCACTGCTAGCCTACGGATGCTAGATCGCTAAACTAACCCTGTACTAAGTCTCCCTGCCCATATCTGACCTAGCGATGATAGTTCTCCCTTCCCTCGGCATTACTCTCATCCTTTCGAAATCTTCAGCCCTTGGTCCGCTCTACCCTTCTCTATCTTTATATCGTTATCTCTCAAAATCTCACGATGATCATCTAAATGAAGTAATGCAACATCCACCACTTGAGTTTAAGTGGTGAACTCAAGAATCCCTAAAAAACCAGCTTAATCATCTAAGTCAAAACTCGAATGAAATGATCCATCTTTCGCTCCGTATATATCTCAATATGAGGTGCAAAATTCAAAAGGTGTGTGAACTCTCGCTCATACTCTATGATCGTATGATCCTTTTAATTTAGGTTGTAAAGTTAAGTCCTTAACCTCTTCTTCTGCAACATTCGAAGATACTTCCCCTCAAACATTGCTCAAAACTCTTCTATGGTCGACTACGACATATCCTCGGTGGTGTTAACATACTCCCACTAGTTTATAGAATCCCCCACTAGCTTGAAACTTGTGAACCTCGGTGAACTCCAGTAATCGCAAATTATGCTCAATATCATGCCTCAACTAGAGTGCTATAGTAGGATCAGTGGATCCTAATAACTCTGGGTGGTGCCGATTCCCAAATGTAGTTTGGGCATGCTCCTAAGAAGCAGTGGTAGTAAGAGGGGTGAGTTTAGGTGTAGCCACGGGTGGTGGCGGTGGTGGTTGATGTGAATGCATCCCTAACATAGTCACACCTTTATATAGGATATTAAGGTAGCGAAGTTACTCAGTGCTATCATTGCTTCCTTTCCCTGTAATGATGGTGGTTGCTGCTGTTGAGGTGTAGCTTTTTCGAATTTGGCACTCTTGATCGGGTGTGGTCGTCTCTGTCCTCTATGAGCATTCATCATATGAAAGATAGTAAAAATGCTCATTAATAACATACAAGTTATATAGAGTAAAAATTCTAAATTTAGGGACTAACTTATCAAATAAAGTAATAAAATAAAAAATAAACGAACGTAAGAACCTAAGAGAATAGGACCTCGAACACTATGATACCAACAATGATACCCCATAATATTTAATAATATATTGATTAAATACCATTTTAAGCATACATAACAATGAAATATACTAAATTAACTATGAGCTAACAAAGTGAAAATCACCCAACAAAATCTGATACCAATATATGCAAAGTAATCTCTGAAAATATAGCACATTATACAATCCATAAGTCTCCCCTCAATACAACTTAATTTAGTACTTTACAACCTCTAGAATGGAAATCAAAATAATAGAAATAATTTCGAGGCATGCAATCCTAAGAGAGATCTACATCCTAGAAGAACAAGGGTGAGATGATGCTAACAAGATCCATCAATTTTATGGATGCACTAGCGGTCTAGGTCCCGAAATGTTAAAATCCACAATTTTTTATAGAAATACTAAATACAATAAAAGTATAAATGAAATTGGGATAAATCATAACTATGCATATTCCACTCACATTTTAAAGTATTTTAGAATTATCCCACCCAACAATCCTAAATGTACATGCAACTACAATCCCAATATCAAGTGAACCCATGATTAAATTTTATTCCAAAAAAATGAGTATAATTAATGTTTTCAAAATAAAATTACACTAAAGCAACTCTAAGTGTATTAACCAAGAAAGGCAATATCAAAGTATAATAACCCCATAAGCACAATTCATAACAATTACCACATAAATGGGACCACTCTTGCATAGTAGGCATAGTTTTAGGTCATCCTAAATCCAAAACCTCATCACTGGACACTACGCCTATCCTAATTCATATAGTCTGCCATTTGCAAGACCATATGATGAAATCCCCTTGTGAAACCATCTCGAACATGGGTACCTAGACGTAAGACCCAAGGGTAAAAGTTATAAGGGAAAACTCATCTACTCACCCAGGCAACATCATGGTCCACCTCGTATTCCCCCCTCCCCCATAATGGAATCCCTTAGTATGATATCCACAATCACTCACGCTATGATGACCGTTCCCAAGATATTTTTTTTTCCTTTTTATATAAATTTTATGCCTATTGGCCATGGATTTAATATAATGGACGGTTGTCTAATTTGAATTCTTCTTGTGGTTTTTGTGTAATTAAAATGGGAACATAATGGCCAAAAGTTATATAAAAAAAGTTTGGGATCATTTAAATGATATGTTGCGTCATTCCAATGAGGAAGTTACGGTGTTCGAACGAGGAAGTTGCAAAATTTAAATGAGTGCTTGAAATGACATTCGATCGAGAAGTACCTTTCACATTTCAAGCCATGTTAGAATCTCTTTGGAACCCCATTAGAAGGAGATACTATATCATTCGAATGACGTCTTGTCTCGTTCGAAGGAGACTAAAGAAATTCAGAAAATTTGGAAAACTTTTGTGCTGTCATAATGTGGACCCTTAGATGGGTAGAGTTGTCAAGCTCATAATGGATCAGATCAAACCATGGTCAATGTTTTGCTGGACCTAAGGATAAAGGGTTAGGGCTCTTGGGCATAATAAGATGTGAGAAGGTGGAGAAAAGCAATTTTTCTCCATTTCCAGAAGATTTTTACACTCTCTCTATGCTTCCAAGCCTTCTCCTACATTACCTACCATAGTTCATCCATTCCTAAGCTTTAAACCTTCATATTTAGTAGTATTTACCCCATTTCTAGGATTGTACCACCAATTTCAAGCTTTGACCAAGGAGAACTTGGGTTAAACAGTTGTTTTTGGAGATTTCAAGAGGATTTGGCGTATTCTTAGAGCTTCCTTAGAGTATTAGGAGCTTTCAAGTCATTATTCCTTGTTTCTACTCTTCAAATGCAAGGTAGGGTCTTAATCACTATTTTTTCATGTTTAAAACCTAATCTACATGTTAGGATTCATTCTATAATGTAGATAATTTTGCAAAGTTATTTCCTACTATGTTTATTTAAGGTTTTCTTATGAAAAATGCAAGTTTTAAAGAAAACTAAACTTGAAAGGATTGTGAATAAATAAGTATCATTTTTAATCTTGAAATATGATGAATATGCATATAAAATATGATTTCATGTTAATATCATGTTTAGGTTCATATTTATTGGATTTCTAGGTTGAAATCAATCCTCACGTGTGTATAATCTTGTAGTATGTTAGTACAGAATATTTAAACATGATAAACGAAGTTTAAAATTTGTTTCAAGATGAAATAACAATGTTGGAAAATTCAGCCCTTAAAAATGTTGAAAAATGTTTATAAAGTGAGGAATAATGATGTTTAAGACAACATATGTTCATAAGGCTTAAATTGACATTTTGGTAAAAATGGGCTTGATAATATTAAATGTATTTCTTGTTAAGAAATGGGAAGGAAAGGGGATTTGCTTGAAGTAGAATGATGACATATAGTTTTTGGACATAAAATGAGAATTTTTTATGTCATGGTGATGAAAATGTGTTTTTTCACAAAGTATTGGAAAAATAAATGGTAAATGGTAATTTTAGTAAAGTAGAGAGTCCTAGTGGTTGGGCTTCCTCATTCGAGCTTATTGATCATTTTTATGAAAAGCAAATGAAATAAATAAAGTGTCATGAAAACGGTGTGACACGTAAATGTGTACTGTAAGAATGACAAGAATGGTGGAATAATGTGGAAATTTGATTAAATGTTAAAACACATTAATATGGACTCGGATACAACCGGGAAAGAATTAAGAAGGGCACAAAGATCAAGGGTACAAGGCCTAAAATTATTAGCCAGAGCATATGGTAGTTTAGCTGGAGGGGTGGAGCCTTTTAAAGTACGTGGTTAATTGGTAAATTCTGAGAATAAGATAATGTTAATAATGGAAGGATGGAAATGAAAATGAATAAGGTTGTGCTTCGAAAATATAAGAATGGCAACCAAATAGAAATAGTAAAACTGGAGACTAGTGAATAAAAATAATTTAACGGTCCCTACTTATTTGGAAAGTTTGTGTAAATTGGTTATGCGTGGGTATGAGCACATAACTAGGGTTGCATTGCATGGTAGTTTCATTATGCTCATAAAAAGATAACATTTTCGAAATTGCTAAAATAAGCATTATATGTATAATATTCTTTTATATAAAAATATATTTCTTATTACTTCCCACCCCGCTGAGCACTTTCCTCACACCTAATTTTTTTATGGTAAAACCCCCAACCCCTAGTTTCGGTAGGGACATTGGAAAGGACGTTAGTAAGGTCCCAAAGGGAACGAATCGTCGTTATAGCTCTACCATGGCATTTCAAAAATGTGTTTATGGACATTAAAATTTATGGAACTTTAAACAACCTTTTATTCAGGACTTAGGCCATTTATTGTAATAATATAGGACTTGTATGATTTATTTCTCTAATTATTAGCACTGTTGGATTAATGGAATTATTCTAAATAAATATCGGTAATTAACTTAACCATTTAAAATGCCAGCCTATTTCTTAAATTAAAAATATTTAAATTATATTCAATTTTTATAAAATGGTACAAATTAAAGGCTTTTATTAGATAATCAAATTGAAATTTCTCCCTCCCCCTTAACACCTTAACTCGGGTGCGGGTTGACCCAACGATAGGCCAAATCCGGGTCAAGGTGTTACAAATGGTATCCAAGCATTAGGATCCTTGTGTGTAATGGAGTGTTTCATGCTTTTTTCGTAAGTTTCCTTATGCGCTCTGTCATAGCTTTCTCTTTCCTTTGTGTTACCATTGTTGTATTGAACTTTCCCTTCTTGTGCAGATGACTACGTGTCATGATAGAGGATCTGAGAACAATGAGCTCAAGCGCATGGAATAGGCCATGCATCATCTTATCGACTCCCTCTCTCAGTAAGAGAGAGACGATCGTAGTGTGATAGTGTAAATCACCACTTCAACCTCTATCTCGAAGGAGTTCGAGAGGCTGAACCCAGTAAACTTCAATAGATTAACTCACCTCGAAGCCATAGAGGAGTGGCTAGATGAGGTAACGAGGTTTATGGATATTCTTGACATTCCTTCTGAGCACAAGGTCAAGATAGCACACTTTTATCTTACCGAGCAAGCTCAGCCCTGGTGGAGCACATACTCAGTCAGCATGACAGAGCTCATAGACTATGATGGTTTTATGGTTGCAATTCTAGATCGGTACTTCCTTTAGGCATTCAAATATTCCAAGAAGGATGAGTTCCTTTATTTGATCCAATGAAAGATGTTTGTAAATGACTACTAAGCTAATTTTAATAGCCTGGACAAGTATGTGGACACAGTGCAGAAGGACGAGGCCGAGAAGATGAGGTTATTTGTCAAGGGCCTTAACCTTAGCATTTGATAAATTATGCTTGGTTTGGATTTTTCAAATTTTAGGGCCACAATTAATATGCACATCGGGATTGAGCTTGAGTCATAGGACGATATGACCATCCATGAGAAGAAGAGGGAGACCAACAGGTTCTAAGGATTGTTTGTACATAATAAGTGTGTGTGTGTGTGTGTGTGTGTGTGTGTGTGTGTGCATGCATGTGTTAGAAAGCACCTCCACAAACACTTTCACACTACAATACGGAAAGTGTTGGTAATAAGATATTGAGATTAAGAGTCGACGTAAATAGCTTGAACAAATTGGAGTTAACAAACTGAGAGGACAACATCAACAATCAGAACTGCAGAGAAGTTATAAGGACACCAGAGGGTACATTCCTAAACTTATATAGGTCTGAGTTGTATGCATGTTTGTTATATAGTTTCTAACTGTTAAATTTGTTTACAGTGGATTTTTGTTTTACTCCGTAGAGGGAGTCGTGGATGTTTCCTCAATTGGTGAGGTTTTACCATGTAAAAATCTTGTACTTAATCTTCCTACATCTTCTCATCTCATTCTTGGTTTTGCTGGGTTTTAAAGTTTGTTTAAAACTGTTTTATAAACTTGTTAGTAAAATCTTGAATAGATCTCATAAATACTATTTTGTTAAACACATCTTGTGTTCAAATAGTTTTAATTTTTCAAGAAAAGAGTTTCTCAAAAAAACAGATCGGAGTTACTTAAATAGTTTATTTTAATAAATGGCTTTAGTAACAGAAGTTCAATTGGTATCAGAGCGGGATATACTTCTTTTAAAGAGATCCTCTATTTCTAAAATTGTTTTTTGAAAATCAAATATGGACGAGAAAAATGAAAGATTTGGTAACTTGACCAGACCTCCTATCTTTGATGGAACCAATTTTTCTTACTGGAAAGTAGGAATGATTGCTTTCATTCAAGGAACTCTGGGAGATGATGTCTGGGATATTGTTGAAAATGGTTACACTTTTCCTACAAAACCAGCCACTGAAGGAAGTAATGAGAGGGTTAAGAAAGTTTTAAGTGAGTTCACACAAGAAGAGAAACAAGTTTCTCGAAATAATAACAAAGGAAAGAATGTTATATTTATGTCTATAAATGAACATGAGTTCAAAAGAATCTCATCCTGTACCACTTCTAAGGAAGCTTGGGACACTTTAGTTACTGCTCATGAAGGTGACACTAGAGTTAAAGCTGCTAAAACTATAATTCCCTAATTATGTCTGAGACTGAGTCATTTTATGACTTCTATATGAACCTGACTGATATTGTGACTAAACTGCATGCTAATGGGATAACTTATGACAGACAAGAAATTGTGTCTAAAATTCTGAGATCATTACCACAGAAATTTGATAACAAAAGATATGATATTGAGGAAATGTGTGATATTAATCTCACTCCTGAACTACTCAGTAGTAAGTTAAGAACTGTGGAAATGGAACTGGAATTTAAGAAACAATTAACCCAGTCCCATAGGAAACAGACTAGTTCCAATCTAAGATTCTCTTCTAAATTGATTAAGCCTGAGTTTAATACTTCCAATGATGATTTTGATGAGGAATGCGATATAAAGAGTTTGGACACTCAGATTGCCTTAATGTCAAAACAGTTTAAGAAAATCATCAAATTTAGAAACAAAATGGCAAATAAACAAGGCAAGTCTAATTATCCAACTCCTTTCAATCACAGACCTCATGAGAAAAGCCATGTTAAAAATCACAAGGACTCTCACACTAGACCTAACAGAGACCTTAAGAATACTAAATGCTATAGATGTGGTAAACTAGGACACATTGCACAAGACTGTAGAGTTAACTTGAACACTCAAAACAAAAACACTAGGGCCAACATTTGCAAGACATAGGATGATTCAAGTGAATCTGAAAATGAGGAACTTGAGCCATCTGATGTTTTTGACCCTTACATGTCTTTCTTTGCCAACATTATCTATAATGATGATATGCTTGTGTTTGTTAATGAGGATGAATATAGTAATTCTACTTTTGATGTTTCGAACACTTCTGTTACTGGTTTAGATGCTTTGATTACTGAGAATATTTCTACTTGTTCTTCGGGGTGTGTGAGTCAAAGAAAAAGCGATAATGACGATGTCAATGGGTGTGTGAGTACAAAGAATGAAGCCCTAGGGTCACCTAACACACTACACTTAGTGACTCGGACAATGAAGACCTCCCAGATATTCACACTCTCTATGCTAAAACTCTCAAGAAAAGCACTAGACTAGAAAGGATTGTGAAAGATCTCACTAAGAAGTTAGAAGATCTAAGCCTAATGGTTAAACTAAATGCTGAAGAGTATACTACCCAATGTTTGACTCATAAAAGAGAAATTAGAATGTTTGATGAAAAACTCAAAAATTTAAATGAAACAACTGAAACTCTAGAGAAAAAATACAAAGGGACATTGTTAGAATTGGAACAAACTAAAGAAAAGACAGCAACTGTTTTCAAAAAAATTTCAAAATTTGAAAATAATTCAAAATGTTTTGATGAATTTATTGCTGAATCAAAAACCAATTATGTTGATCGAACTGGAATAGGGTTTTTGCCCCAATTTGAAAACACAAACAAAATCTTTTGAACCTATCAAGTTTGTGTCAGGAGGCAAAATACCTATTGAAACATGTCCAGACTTTCATTCTCTAAAAACTGAGTTTAATTCAAAACATCAAAATTCTAACATTGGTGAATCAAGTTGCTCTAAACACGAAAGTTCACCTAAGGCTAAGTACGTCTGCCCATCTATTAGCAAGAGTGAGTCTGCATTCAAAACTGTCACACCTAGGAATAAAGATCAATCTCAAAACTTCTCAAAACCTTTGTTTAGAGACTTTCCTAAGGAGACCCCAATCTTGAGCAATCTTTATTGCTCTTAGTGTGATATATACGGTCACTCTTTTGATAGTTTCTATGCTAGGAGACTAATTACACCTTTCTATAGTTCTCCTATTTATCAGAACTTTAACTATTCTAGAAGGAACCGAAACAATTATGTACTTCCTAGACAACCTGATAAAAACTCTAATTATAGGAAGAGAAAGACCAAACCTAAGAGAACATTTCCTAGAAGGAATCCTAAGCATCTTCCTAAAACAAATGCTCATGTTTTTCATAAAACTCAAAATCATGCGCAAAACATTTTGCAACAAAAATCTAATGCTCGCAAATTTTATCAACTAAGAGCTAATAAGCGCAAAATGAAAACTAGAGAATATGGGTTAGAAAAGATGATCTATTGCCTCAGATGAAGTGTAACATAGTTGTTACTGCTTTAAAAGCTGAACACACATCATCTGGTTGGTATTTAGACTCTGGATGTTCTAAGCACATGACTGGGGATGAAACTAAACTTTTAAACAAAACCAACTTCACTGGTGGTAGAGTCATTTTTGGTGATGGAGTTTCATCTCAAATCATAGGCAAAAGGAACTCTCCAAGAAAATGGACTTCCTATTCTAGAAAATGTCCTTTTAGTTAAAGGTCTTAAGGCAAATCTACTTAGCATATCGCAATTTTGTGACTCAGATCATACTGTTACCTTTTCAAAGAATAATTGCAAAATTTTAAATGATAAAGGTGAATGCACAATTGCAAAATTTTAAATGATAAAGGTGAATGCATAATTACAGGATTCAAAACCCCTGACAATTGCTATAGTGTCATGAATAAATTTGAAATCTGTAATGTTTCCAGAATGGATGACAACAAGATATGGCATAACAGAATGGGTCATATAAATTACGATAACCTTAGTAGACTTACCTCTCAGGAAATAGTTAGAGGAGTTCCTAAAATCAAACCCATTCCTAACATAGCCTGTGGTTCCTGTCAGGAAGGTAAAATTGTTAAGGCACCTGATAAGAAAGTTAATGATATTCTTACCAAAAATCCCTTGGAGCTCATCCATATAAACCTAATGGGTCCCTCCCAAACTGTTAGTCTTTGTGGACACAGTTATATTTTAGTTATGGTTGATGACTTCACCAGATTTACTTGGGTAGCCTTTTTAAAACAAAAGTCTGACACTTTTCAAACTTTCTTAAAAATTCTTCTCCAGATTGAAAATGAAAAGGACACTCAAGTAAATAGAATCCGTAGTGACAGAGGTGGTGAATTAAAAGACACTGGTATTATTGAATACTGTGACTATAATGGTTACAAACATGAATTCAGTGCTCCTAAGACTCCTCAATAAAATGGAATTACCGAAAGAAAGAATCGTACCCTTCAAAATATGGCACGTGTTATGTTACATGCCAAGAATTTACCTAAGTATTTTTGGGTAGAATATATTCGTACTGCTTGTCACATCATAAATTGGGTCTATCTTAAAAATAATTCCAAACAAACTCCCTACGAACTTTTGTACAAGAAAAAGCCCAATCTTAAGTACCTTAGAACTTTTGGTAGTACTTGTTATGTATGCAAAGATAGGGAACACTTATCCAAATTTGAGAGCCGAGGTGATAAAGCTATATTTTTAGGATACTCACCTAACAGTAGAGCCTATTGAGTGTATAATCTTCACACTAAAACCTTGATGGAATCGATAAATGTAATTGTGAGTGACACTACTATAGAGAGTAAGACTGGTGAATCAACTATTGAGGAAGAGCCTACAAACATTTTAGAAAATAACACTCCTGAAATAGATGATTCATTGCCAATTGAGACACCTGAAGTACCTAACTGGGTTTCTAAAGATCATCCCATAAATAACGTAGTTGGTAACCCTAGTGAGTCAGTACGTACAAGATCCCAACTAAGAAACTATGCACATTATGCATGTTTTCTTTCCCTAGTGGAACCAAAGAATGTAAATGAGGCATTGAATGACTCTCACTGGATTTCTGCTATACAGGAAGAACTTCTTCAATTTGTCTTTCATGATGTTTGGTATCTTGTTCCTCATCCTGATCACAAAAAGGTTATTGTCACGCGTTGGATTTTTAAAAATAAGTTTGATGAAAATGGGATAATCATTAGAAATAAAGCTAGATTAGTTGCTCAAGGATACTCTCAAATTGAAGGAATAGATTTTAACGAGACCTTTGCACCTGTTACTCGTTTAGAATCTGTTCGTCTGCTCTTTGCTATAGCCTGCCACATGCATTTTACACTTTACCAAATGGATGTCAAATCTGCATTCCTTAATGGAATATTGACTGAGGAGACCTATGTAGAACAACCTAAAGGGTTCATTGACCCTCAATATCCAAATCATGTATTTCGTCTCAAAAAGTCTCTGTATGGCCTTAAACAAGCACATAGAGCTTGGTATGAGCGTCTTTCCAGTTTCCTCTTAGATAAAGGTTTCAAAAGAGGTGGAAATGATCAAACTCTTTTTGTCAAACATTTTGACAAACACATTATTATTGCTCAAGTTTATGTTGACGATATTATCTTTGGATCAACTTCTCCCTCAAAAGTCAAATCCTTCTCTGAAACTATGCATAAAGAATTTCAAATGTCTCTTATGGGGGAGTTAAAATTCTTCTTAGGCCTCCAAGTCAAACAAAATTCAGAAGGATTATTTGTATCGCAATCCAAGTACGCTTTAGAGATAGTAAATAAATTTAGCCTCGAGAGTGCTAAAGATGCTAAAACTCCCATGAGTACTACGTTAAAACTTTCTAAAGATGAAAATGGAAAAACCATAGATCCTACTCCATATCGTAGTATGATAGGAACCTTGCTCTATCTTATTGCCTCGCGTCCTGATATTATGTATGCTGTGTGTGTATGTGCTCGTTATCAAAATAACCCTAAAGAGAGACATTTGAATGCTGTTAAACGTATCATTAAATATGTAAAAGGCACTCTAAATCTAGGACTTTGGTACACTAATGACACACCAAGCACTGTAATTGGGTACACTGATGCTGACTGGGCTGGGTGTACCGATGATAGTAAAAGCACTTCAGGAGCATGTTATTATATAGGTAATAACTTGGTAGGATGGATTAGTAAGAAACAAAACTGCACATCACTCTCGCCAGCCGAATCTGAATACATAGCCGTTGGCAGCTATTGTGCTCAATTACTGTGGCTTAAACAAATGCTAAGTGTTTATGGTATTCAAGAAAACCAATTGCATCTTTATTGTGATAATCAAAGTACGATTAATATTTCTAAAAACCCTGTTTAACACTCGCGAATAAAGCACATAAAAATTAGACATCACTTTACACACGAATTGGTTGAAACTAAGGAATTAGAAATCAATTATCTTCCTACTGATTTGCAACTCGCAGATATGTTCACAAAACCTCTTGATTATAATAGATTCATTTCCTTGCGTAAATATATTGGTATGGTTTGTGCTGAGTAATACCTTTGCTGATTATCCAAGTTTTTTTCCCTTTGTCCATTTGAGACAAAATGGGGGAGAAATTTGAGTCTCTAATGATTGTTTATATATGCTAAAAAGCTTGATTTTAGTGTATTGCAGGTTTCTGTACACTCATACTCAACTGATGTAATAGGGTATTCAATTGTTAATAGTTGAGTTATGTACTTTTGCTTTCTAGGATTTGGGTAGATAAAATCTTTATAGGAATAGGTTTTTCTTATTCTTTTTGTTGCCCTACGAGTCCTAGTTGACTCAAAGGAGATTTTGTCTCATATTTACAAAGGGGGAGATTGAAGCCCTTATACCCTTGACTCACTTGAGTCTATATTGTATAAGTGTTCATCTAGTTTGGAAATTGTGACAAAATTATGTCTAACCTAGAAACCAAAGAACCTCAGAGCTTGCATTATTATTTCATCTTTGATTGAAGAGACCTAGATTTAATTACCAACACTCACACATAGTAGGATGATTCATTTACATGTCATGTTGCATATTAGTGTGTGTATATATGTTGAGTGTTTTTAAATCCCTAAATTTGATTTTTAAATATTTTTTGGGGATTTTTAAAAACATTTTAAAATAAGGTTTTATTAATAAAACTTGGTATTAAAAGGTTATGGGGTAAATATGCTATTTTAGAAATATTGTTTTAACTCTCAAAAGTTGGTTTGGGTAGAAACCAAAAGCGGCAGAGACTTAAGGGTTTACTTTATAATTATTTTGACGCGCGTTTTATCTCGTGTTATTGACCATCATTTGTCACCCTCTGATTGGTGAGAAGTGTGTTTCTTTGAAGAGAGTAAAACTACGCGTGCTTTCTACCCTTGGATCATATGTAATCAACGATTTGCATGTCTTCTATCATAATCCCTATGATTACTTTTTGAACCAATCAGAAGCGTTTTAACCACCGCTTATCGTTTGTCCCTGGATATTAGTCAATCCATCTTGACTCTATCTGGACCCTTGATTTTGGCCCTCGATCTCGAACCTTCTCAGCCTCCTATAAAAGGATCCCTTTACTCAGCTTTCTGAGACTGTTGTTATTTCGTCATTTGAGAGAAAATAAAGAGACAGTAGAGAGAAGAGAGAGAGAGAGAGAGAGAGAAACCAAAAGAGAGAGGAAGAGTTAGAAACCCTAACCCTAACCCTAAATCGTCTACACAGTTCAAACCAAATATAAACCTTCAAACCTTTATACTTTACCAAACACAACCTTGAGTGTTTGAGTGTTTTTAAGAGATGATTTGAGAGTTGGTTTGTTGCTGTAACCTCTTCTTCTTTGGATCTTGTTTCCAACTTAATCATTTTCTTAGATCTGTTGTTCTAGTATATTGAAACTTTCAGATCTAAGTTTTTCATGATATATTACACTTAGTTTGCATGTTTGTTTCTCATCTTGAGAAATATTTTGTTGATTCGTTTTCTGTAAATGTTTTTAACTTTGAAATCAAAAAAAATGTTTTATGTTTCTAGTTCTCTTGAAACAAGACCTTAGACCTAGTTTGGAATCACACTTGGAGGTTTTCAATCTCGAAATTTTTTTCTAAACTCTGAGATTGATTAAGACCTTGACTATCTTCTAAGCAAGGTATCCGTGGATTTTGGGATTGCTTTAAAGGTCAAAAAGGTTAAGTTTTGTCAGAAGAGAGAAAAAGAAAACTCACAACATATAGACTTATTTGTAATTTGCTAGGACTGTTTGTACATGATAAGTGTGTGTGTGTGTGCATGCATGTGTTAGAAAGCACCTCCACAAACACTTTCACACTACAATACGAAAAGTGTTGGTAATAAGATCTTGAGATTAAGAGTCGATGTAAAGAGATTGAACAAATTGGAGTTAACAAACTGAGAGGACAACATCAATAATCAGAACTGCGGAGAAGTTATAAGGACACCAGAGGGTACATTCCTAAACTTATATAGGTTTGAGTTGTATGCATGTTTTCTATATAGTTTGTAACTGTTAAATTTGTTTATAGTGGATTTTTGTTTTACTCCGTATAGGGAGTCGTGGATGTTTCCTCAATTGGTGAGGTTTTACCACGTAAAAATCTTGTACTTAATCTTCGTACATCTTCTCATCTCATTCTTAGTTGTGCTGGGTTTTAAAGTTTGTTTTATAAACTTGTTAGTAAAATCTTGAATAGATCTCGTACATACAGTTTTGTTAAACACATCTTGTGTTCAAATAGTTTTGATTTTTCAAGAAAAGAGTTTCTCAAAAAAACATATCGGAGTTACTTAAATAGTTTATTTAAATAAACGTCTTTAGTAAAAGAATTTCAAAATCATGTAACAATTTTAATTATAAATCATACAAAGAATAAGATGAGGATAAGAAGAATAACAAGTATGATTTTTTAACGTGGTAAAAACCCAAACTAGGTAAAACATCCACGACTCCCTCTACGGAGTAAAAAAAAAAAATTCACTAATAAGAATTATCAGTTACAAGCTATATAACAAACTAAACACATAAACATACCTATACAAGTTTAGGAATGAACCCACTAGTTTCCTTCTAACTTCTCTGCAATTCTGATTATTGTAGTTGTTCTCTTAGCTTTGTAACTCCTTTCTTCTTGTTTAGCGAATTCCAACTCAGTCAACAACTGATCTCCAAACAACATACTAGTTATGCAAAACGTGTAAGTGAATATGTTCTAAATGCAACAATGCAAGAACTTAATCCAATTCTCAAGCATATAAGTTTTTTTCAAAAACATAACAAAAATACATTTTTAATTAAGCAAATAAGTTTTCTATAAAAACTTAAGAAAAACTCATTTTCAATTAACAATCAATTAAGTTTTCTACAAAAACTTGCAAAATAAATTTTCAATCAAAAATCTTATAAACACTCTTTATAAGAAATACATACAACACTTATTATGAACACACAACAAGATTATTCAATCATTTAAGAAATATGTTCTTAATCTCTTAAAAATATATCATTCAATTTTATGAGGAAAGTGTTTTTCAAATTATTTCACAAATATGAGAAAACATATCTTTAAAAAGATTTTCAATAAAAGCATAAGATCCAGAGAAATTATGATTTAAACATCATATAGCATCTAACACAAAATAAGAATATTTAGATCATAAAAATATTCAATAAAATTCGGATCTAAAAATCTAAGGAATTCTAGTTTTTGTAAGAAAAATATTTTATCATGAAAGCACATAAATTCTCTCTACAATAACACAATATTTCAATCTCTAAAGTTATGAGATGATGTGCAAGATCATTGAGGATCAAAAACAAAAACAGAATAAAGATGAAGTAGAATGAACACAATATGTGGAAATAATACTTTCTTCTCTCTTAGATCTCTCTCTAATTCCCTATATTTTTCTCTCAACACAATCTAACCCTCTTGTGTTTCTTACTCTAGAAAGTATAATCTGAATAGATAACACAAATAAACTCTCAAATGATGTTTATATAGGTGAGAAAACAATATTCTAGAAACTTTTAAAATCAAGGGTTCAGATTAAAAGTTATAATCTAGGGTTGTGATTAATTCGAGTTAAAACTAATTAACAGATTAACTTAACAAACTAAGTCTGTTATAAAAACAACTCAAGATCCTACAACTATTCTCTTGAAAACCTAAAACCATACAAGATATAAACAATAGTGGTATAGGGTTTTAGTTCTAACAAACTCGCCAACAGATATAACTAGGAAAACTGGCATACAATTAGAATACTCAATCTCAACCAATAAATCTGTATAAGCTTCTCACAGTACGACAGTTGGCAAAGTCTCCAAATAAACCAATCAGAAGAATCTAAAGGTTAACTGTCAATAAACCAAAATCTTTCAATTCAATAACTTTGAAACAACTAGTATGGTAACTCTGACAGGTCAACATCGTATCCAAAATGGCAAGACACGCTCCTAAAACAATCTGGTCAAAAACTCAAACAAGACTAGCGGGTATGGGTTAAGACATGACAAGGTTTAAAAAAGATAAACCTAAAATCTAAAAAGCAAGAAAGAAATGTTCTCTTACATATATCTAGGGTGGAGGTAAATCTCCTAAGCTTAAGTGTACACTAGGAACACACGCCAACAGGTATACTAGTCTATAGGTAAGGACGAAAACTAAATGAGGTTTAAAAAAATAAAAATAATACTATGGGTCCAAGACTCCAACAACTCGTCACATCAACTCAGTTACCTATGGATGAAATAATGGACAAAAAATCTCGGTTAAACTAAAGAGAAATAGGCAGCTCCTAAATAGGCATCTTCTAAAGTGATCTCGGCTTAAGCAGGTACAAGATGGTCAGCTAAGGCTAAATCGGACAGGTTTAAGCTCTATAGCCTAAAGTTGGTAAGGCTTCTCATGCTTGGCAAAGGAC
Organism: Sambucus nigra; assembly: GCA_949130495.1. Classification (NCBI taxonomy): domain Eukaryota; kingdom Viridiplantae; phylum Streptophyta; class Magnoliopsida; order Dipsacales; family Adoxaceae; genus Sambucus; species Sambucus nigra. The sequence continues at coordinate 333,454,610 of OX422216.1, forward strand.
GAAAAAAGTGCAGAACTCATTAAATGAGTATGGCCGAAAGTCATAAGGCTACACACAAAGTAGCAGGTATAGAAAATTTATGAAGGACAAAATAGTAGGCTATCCTATGGTTTCTAAAGCTAATGGGTATAAAGGTTATCAAATGAACCAAATAGTTGTACGTAACTTTCTAGACCCAAATGATCTGAAGAACATATACTAGAAGTTATGAAACCTAATAAGACTAATGGATAACCAAAAACCAAACTATAGTAAACATATAGTAAACTTATTCGGCCCAAAAAAAATTATACTAAACAAAAAAAATTGTTTAACAAGAAATTCAATTTAAAAAAAAATTAGTTTTCAAAATGAAAAATTAATTTTCTTAATAAATTCTGAAAATTACTTTTAAAAAATAAAAACTTTATTTAAAACAAGTCTTACACCAATTTTATTAAAAAAATATATTTTCAACAAAAATAATATAATTTTATTTTAGAAAAAAAATATTAGGCTCACAATTAATAAGACACACAATTAAAAATCATAGATCAAGACATATGCATGTGTGCCTAATATGTCAAGTGCCAATGTGCAATATACGTGAATCCCTTTACTCAGATATGTCGTTGAGTAGAGTCGAGGTATGTTGAGTCGTCGAGTAACGTTGCAAGATATACCAAGGAGAAGGCTTGCACTAAAAATATGTTTTGACACAATATCCAAATTAGTTGAAACTCCTAAATAATATAGACTCAAGTAAGTCAAAGATTTAGGGTGTTTCACTTGTTTTATTTCATTTTTAAAGTTTCAAGGACTTTTTTGTAATAAATAGAAACTTCAAGGGTGGAAAGTTAATAATCAGACTTGGAGGATTTTAAACATAGGCCGTTTCTTCTTCAAAAGACTTTGGATTTTACTCACCTTACGGGATTTAAAATCGAGGTCGTAGGTTTTATTAAGGTTTGAAAATTTCCAGTTCTAATATATTCGGGTACCATCAGTTGCGTATGAGAGAGGAGGACATTTCTAAGGCAGCATTTCGAATACGTTATGGGGAGTATGAGTTCTTAGTGATGCCCTTTAATTTGACAAATGCCCGGGCAACATTCATGGATTTGATGTACCGAATATATTTTCCATATTTAGATTGGTTTGTAATAGTCTTTGCGGATGCTATTTTTTTCAACTCGGATTCGAATGTGGACCATGAAGATCACCTTCACATGACACTGTAAGTGCTCAGGGAAAATTAGTTGTTCACCAAATTTAGTACGTACGAGTTTTGGATGAACAAGGTCAAGTTCCTTGTCCACGTAGTTTTCGGTAAGGACATTTTCATTGATCGATCTAAGGTCGAGGGCATTCTGAGTTGGGATAGGTCGAAGAATTTTATAGAGATACGTAAATTTATGGGTTTATCTAGTTACTACAGGAGATTTGTGCAAGATTTCTCGAGGGTAACGTGGCCTCTCACTTTGTTGACATGAAAGGATGTTCGCTTCGAGTGGTCTGAGGATTATGAGTAAGATTTTCAAAAGTTGAAGGTTAGGTTAACTTTGACACCCATTCTTATCCTTTCATAATGAGGTAAGGGTTATACCATATATTGTGATGCTTCAGGGTCTGGACTCATTGTAGTAATGATGCAGAGTGGTTATGTGGTCTCTTATGCATCCTGTCACTTAAAAGTTCATGGGAGAAACTACGCCACCCACAACTTGGAGTTAGTCACTTTGTTTTTTACACCAAAGATATGAAGATATTTCCTGTATGGTGAACAGGTTGAGGTGTATATGGATTATAAGAGCTCGCGGTACATTTTCACTTAGCGCGATATAAATCTTTATAAGAGGAGATGGATTGAGTTAATGGAACACTACAACTTTTCCTCGGAGTGCCGTCCCGATAAGGCTAATATGGTAGAAGATTCTCTTAGTCAGAAGACTAAGCTATGATAGTAGCGATGAAGTGTTACCGAGAAAACATGTTCAGTGAGTTATAAAATTTTGATTTTCATGTTCAATGGGGTTGCGACAGGTCATATCTTTTGGGAGTGGTATCTAGATCATTCGTTCAGAAGAAGGTGTTGGAAGCTCATTCTTGCAATCCCAAGTTTGCACATTACCGCGATTGCATCCAAAATGATGAGGTTTTTTACACTCTCACTGTGGACAAGGATTTGAGTGTGTAATATTAGGGAAGGTTGTTTATTCCAGTCATTGATGAACTTTAGGATGAGGTGATGGCAGAGGCCTATCATTCTCATTTCAGCATATATCTCGGAGCCACTAAGATGTATAAGGATCAATGTTGAAACTTCTGGTGGTCTGGTATGAAGAAGGATGTGGCGATGTATGTGACGAAGTTATAGACGTTCTAGTAGGTGAAGGGAGATCACATGAAGTAGGTAGGGTTGTTTCAATCACAACTAGTATAAGAATGAAAGTGGGAGAACATTAATATGGGCTCCGTCACAACCTTACGACAATACGAACATGGTCATGATGCAGTCTGGGTTATAGTGGATTGGTTTATTAAGTTCATGCACTTTTTTTTATTAAGGTCATGGACAAATTGTCTATATCGGTAAGGTTATATATCCGAGAGATAGTCCATCTTCATGGCTTCATTCTCTCGATCATCTCAGATAGGGATCCCCATCTCGTGTCTCGAATCTAGAGGAAAATACAACTGGAATCAAGAACTAATTTTAACATGAGTACAACTTACCATCCCGAGATATATGGGAAGTCGAAATGGAATATTCTAATTCTGGAAGATATGTTGAGCTCTTTTGTTCTTGATTTTAGGGTACTCGGTTGGAGAATCTGCATCTAGCAAAATTTTCTTACAATAAAAGTTATCAAGACAGAATTGGTTTGGCCCACTGTGAAACCCTTTATGTGAGACCATTTTGCTCTCTAGTCTGTTGGGAAGAAGTGAATCAGACGTATCTCACAAACTTAGATATGATCAGGGAGATGATCAATACAGTCTAAGTTATTCATCAAAGACTTTTAACGACTTAGAGTCAATTAAAGATTATGTTGATAATTAACAGACACCACTGTTTTAAAAAACCCACCTAGGCTTAAGGCTTGGGATAAATGCCTCGCCTTACGCTTTTCACGCCTTATTCTTGGTAAAAACCTTAAGGCGCACTTTTTTCTAAAAACAACAATGTTTTAGTGAAACGATGTTGCCTTTTAAAGAATTTATTTACAAATCGGACCATATTCTCATCCAAAGTAATCAAATAGTATTTTAATTTGCATCTATTTAGACATATTTTTATGATATGTGCAATTTTTATATTTTAATAGCCTTGTTATGGTTAAAAAATATTAAAATATATTATGAAGGCCTAAACGTCTTTTCACGTTTTTTCAAGCCTAGGCTTCTAAGGCTTAAGGCTTGGCCTCCACGCCTCAATCACGCCCCGCATTTTTTAGAACCTTGACAGATACCTCTAGATTTTGAGGTGGGTGACCATGTGCTGTTAAAGGTTAGGATAAGAACTGGCAGTCAGTAATTAGGACAAAAATGGAAACTTCCTCCTTGGTATATTATTCCCTTTGAGATCTTAGAACAGATTTGGAAAGTATCGTATTTCTTGGCGTCCCCACTTAGTGATTCCATGTTCATTTTGTCTTCCATGTGTCTATGCTGAAGAAGTACGTTTTGGATCCTCGAAACGTCATTAATTGGAACCACATCGAGTTGGAGGAAGACATTATGTTATCTCCTCCTTAGATCGTGAGGAAAGAGTCTTGTGTAACAAGGTCATCTCGTTGTTGAATGTCCTTTAGTAGTTATAAGTTACATAAGTTGCAACTTAGGAGTGCGAGTCAGAGATGCGTGAGAAGAACCCGAAGATTTTTTCTTAGCTTTGTTGTGCTAATTTTGGGGATAAAATCTCTTAATGAGGAGAGAATGTGACGACCGTGCCCGAGATTGTATTTCCTTTCCTCGTAAATTGCATTTTTATTAGCTATGGATTTAAAATGATGGATGGTTGTCTAATTTGAATTTTTCTTGTGGTCATTGTGTAATTAAAATGGCCACATAATGGATAAAATTTATGTAAGAAAAGGTTGGGGTCGTTCAAACAAAATGTTGGGTCATTCGAAAGAGGAAACTACGTTCTTCAAAGGAGTGATTCAAATGACCTTTGAATGAGAAATACATGTTCGCATTTTAATCCTCGTAATAATCTCGTTGGAACCACGTTCGACCAAGATGCGATGTCATTTGAATGAGGTCAAGTCTCGTTCGAACGAGACAGTAGAAATTCGAACAATCTGCAGAATTTTTGTGCTGTCACAATGTGGACCCATGGATGAGTTGATTTTTCAAGCTCCCGATGGAGTAGATCAAATAGTGTAAATGCTTTGATGGACCAAAGGTTAAAGGGTTAAGGCCTCTTGGGTATAATTAAAGGTGAGAAGGTGGAGAGAACCCCTTTCTCTCCATTTCCAACAGATTTTTACACTCTCTACACATCCAAGCATTCTCCACTATTCCCAACCCTAATTCATCCATTCCCAAGCTTTAAACCTTAATTCTTAGCATTATTTATCCCATTTCCAAGTTTGTAACACCCATTTCAATCCTTTTCTAAGGAAGAAGTTTGGTTGAAGAGTTGTTATTGGAGCTTTCATGACGAATTGGAGCATTCTTAGAGATTTCTTAGAGTATTAGGAGATTTTAAGTCTTATTCCTTGTTTCTCCTCTTCAAATTCAAGGTAGGATATTCCTCACTATGTTTTCAAGTTTAAAACCTATGCTACATGCTAGTATTCATGCTAGAATGTGGATAATTTTGCAAAGTTATTTTCTAGTATTTTATTTAAAGTTTTGTGCCGAAAAATGAAAGTTTTAAAGAAAACTAAACTTGAAAGGATTGTGAAGAAACAAGTATCATTTTTAGTCTTAAAATATGATGAATATGCATGTAAAATATGATTTCATGTTAATATCATGTTTAGGTTCATATTTATTGGATTTCTAGGTTGAAATCCATCCTCATTTGTGTATAATATTGTAGTATGTTATTAGAGAATATTTAAACATGATAAACGAAGTTTAAAATTAGTTTCAAGATGAAATAAGATATTTGGAAAAATTCAACCTATAAATATGTTAAAAAATGTTGATAAAGTGAGGAATAATGATGTTTAAAGCAACATATGTTCATAAGGCTTAAGTGGACATTTTGATAAAAATGACCATGATAATATTAAATTTATTTCTTGTTATGAAATACGAAGAAAAGGGGACTTTCTCCAAGTAGAATGATGACGTTTGTTTTTTGTACATAAAATGAGGATTTTTTATTTCATAGTGATGAAAATGTGCTTTTCACAAAATATTGACAAAATAAATGGTAAAATGGTAATTTTGGTAAAGTAGAGGGTCCTTGTGGTTGGACTTCCTCTTTTGACCTTATTGGTCGTTTTTGTGAAAAGTAGATGAAATAAATAGTGTCATGAAAACGGTGTGGAACTTAAATGTGTACCATAAGAATGATATGAATGGTGGAATAATGTGAAAATTTGATAAAATGTTAAAACACGTTAATATGGAGTTGGATGCAACTGGGAAAGAATTAAGAAGGGCCCATAGTCCGGGGTTAAAGACCAAAAATCACTGTCCAGAGAAAATGGTAGTTTAATTGGAGGTGTGGAGCCCATTAAAGTATTCGATTAATTGGTAAATTCTGAGAATAATATAAAGTTCATAACGGATTGCTAGAAAGGTAAATGAATAAGGTTGTGCTTAGAAAAAATACAAATGAAAACCTAATAGAAATAGTAAAAATGGAGACTAGTGAATAAAAATTATTTAATAGTCTCTAATTATGTCGAAAGTTGGTGTAAATTGATTAAGTGTGAGTATGAGAACATAACTCGAGTTTAATTGTGTGGTTGTTTCATTATGCTCATAAAATGACAATGTTTTCGAAATTGCTAAAATAAGCATTATATGTATTTTATTTTCGTATATAAAAATGTATTGCTTAATACTTCTTACCCTTCCAAGAGCTTTGCTCGCCCCTACTTTTTTTTATGTTAAAACCCCCCACCCCTAGGTACTTTCGGTAAGGATGTGGGTAAGGCCCCAGAGGGCACAAATCGCCATTAGATCTCTACCATGGGATTTAAAAATGTATTTTGGGACATTTTGTCACCTTAAACAACCTTTTATTTAGACTTGGTCCATTTGTTATAGCAACACATGAGTGGTATGGTTTATTTCTTTTATTATTACCACTGTTGGATTAATCTAATTTTCCAAAATAAATCTCACTAATAAACTTAATCATTTAAAGAGGAAACCTATTTCTTAAATTAAAACCGGTGAAATAATATTTTATTCCTTATAAAATATGGTAAATTAAAGGTTTTTCTTAAATAATAAATTTGGGCTTTCCCCCTCCTCCCTTAACACCTTGACTTTGATGCAGTTTGACCCAACGGTATCCGAAACTCGGATTGGGGAGTTTCACATGTGGTATGCATTTATCAAATAACACAAGAGAAGAATTCCTACGAAATCATGGAAATATAGTCTTAAATGAACCATGTGAAATGTGTGTTCTAAATTAGAATCCAACAATTCACCTAGTTTACGTGTTTACAAGAGTCAATTCATTCTAAAGGCAAACCATAAATTAATCCTAAAGCCTAAAATGCAATATAAAAACTAAAAGACAAAATCCCAAAATTCTGGCAGCATCAAACGATCTACCAACCTTCAATCGATCGATCGATCGCTACAAATATGTTAAGGTTTCCCCACTTCGGGATTCATCATCTTCCAAATCACCAATTCACATCCCAAACCTCCATGGATGATCCAAAAGCCTTCATTAAAGTTTCATATTACATCTAAACATACAATCCATAAATAATACATGACTGAATCATAAATCTAGCATAAAAACTCAATTCTAATACACGATTTAATTAAAAACCCACTTTCATACTCAATAACCCTAAAACCTAAATTTCTATCAAATCGATAAAATTATATACAGATTAAGGCATGTAATCATAAGGTTTTTCAATTACTCAAACTAATAAACAATCCCAAAACATGATCTAAAAACATCAAGTTAGATTTATGAGGGACTCAACCAAAATACTAGGAATTAAAACCTAACTCCTAACTAAATTAGTTAAATTACAAAATTAGTTGATTAAATAATCCAATTCAGATTTTAATAATAATTAGGTTTAAATTCATATGAGTATGTTTAATCTAAACTAACAAAAATCATACAATCATTTTAAATAAACTTGCCTCAATGATTTTTTATGAATATAAAGCCAAGATTCTCCAATTCTATTTTCTCCTTTGAGACTCCTCTTCTCTCTCTTTCGTTAAGCCCCTTAATTTCAAATTTTGGGCTTGGGCCCAAGATGGGCACATAACTAAATTGTCCAAAGTAGTATCTAAATGGTCTAAAAATTCACCTAGGTCCTATATTAACCCAATAGGCCTTAATTACACCATTTGAAGCCAAAAACAAACATTTTAAATGTTCCTAAACCACATTAATTAATAACCTCATAAATTATATCAGGAATACAACACTATTATTAATTAAACCGATTAAACTCCATAAATCAATTAATTATTAACTAATCTAGTGTAACATGGTATTATAGTCAACTACTTCATAGTCATTAGAACTGGACATCGGAGGATTATACAAATAAGGAAACCCTCGATACGAAATCGCAGACCATTCTATTGTAATACCCCGTACTTTTGACTATATTTATTTTTGTGATTAATTAATTAAATGCGTATTAATTGGAAATTAATCCGGGTTATAAATACTTACGAGATATGAGTTGGTATTTGATTATGTGCATATATGATTATATATGAACTTGGTATTATAAAATTTGTCGTGAGATTGATAGACGACATTTTAGAAATTTTGTTGAGACGTGTGGGACTGCCGCGTCACGGTGTAATATTTTGTTAATAAAAGTGAATTTAAAATCTATAATCCGTATAGTCGTTTTGAGTGCGCCAACGCGTCCGGAAGGGTCGAGTAGTCAGAAAACACTACCCGGGGGTGTAGTTTGGGTCCCGGGGTATTTTTAGGCCATACCAGCAACTTAGAGGGTATTTTGGTAATTTTACATTTTTAGGAATTAAAAGTGACGAAAATTTTAGATGTAAATCTGATGTGGATTAAACCCACAAAGCCCACTAACCATCCTATATTAAACCATTAAGCTACGGAGGTTATCTTTAGGTTTACAACTTTCCCCAAAACAAACCCTAGCCACCTTAAGCCACCATTGGAGAAGGAGCTTGGAGAAGGAGAGAAAGAGATAAAATTTTGCAGAGATTCTTCACCAAATCAACACCAAATCCAGAAACAAACAAGGCAAGTGGTTTAATTATGTTTAACTTCAGCAAATGTTCTTTCCATGTTACAAAAATGAAGATTTATAATTGTTATTGGAAGATGAATGAAAACCCATGATTAATTGGACTCAGGTTCTGAATATTGAGGATAAATTGCATGTAGAATAGTTTGGAGACGATTAATCTGATGTTAATACATGATTGGGTGAAAGAAAAACGGATTAAATTTGATGAATTGAGGGTTCCAAATTCTAGGGTTCATGTTCATGAATGAATTGGGGAAAAGTTTAAGTATTTGTAAATTGATTGATGATTAGGGTGAATTAATCCATAAAAACGTGATAGGATGTGGTTATATTACGTTTAGGATTGTTTAGAGACTTTAAAACAATCGTTGGGATAAATTTTAGAGGTGATTTGAGGAGTAAAAATGGTGAAAAACGTATTTGGAAAAATCTGGGCCGAAACTGGCCAGTCGTTAGAAGCAGTCCCCAGGTCGTTCGAACGAGCTTCTAACGAGTTGACCAGTCTCTTCTAACGAAGGGTAATTTCGTTCGATATCTCGTTCGAACGAGATATCGTTAGAAGGTGCAGTTCGTTCGAACGAACTGGAATCTCGTTCGAACAGTCTCGTTCGAACGAGACTTCTAACGAGCTGACAGCCCAAACTCGTTCAAACACTCGTTCTAACGAGACTTCTAACGAGCTGACAGTTTGGGCTATTTTGAACTGTTTTGAATTTTGGAGTCCCGTAAACTTGTTCGAGGATATAGTTAACCTTCCAATGATGACGTAGTGATAGGTTTGGGACATTTGGGTATTTATGAGAAGGAAATTATATACAAGAGAGTTAAATTAGAATGAACCGTTTGGGTGAGACGTGAGTGTCTATTACGACGTGAGAAAATTATGGCGCGTATGATTATAAACCGGAGTAGTATAAATTGTTATAATTATAGTTAGTACGAGAATGCGATATGTACTACGATTAAAATACGGTATTACTAAGACGTGTGTTTACTTAGTATTGGTATATGAATTGTGTGTATGACATACCTACCATACTTGCTATCACGGGAGGTTGCGTTCGCTTAGGACCCTCTAATCCTTGTGTGCCTACGGGGGGGATATAGACTGGTACCTCGATGAACATAGGTCAGAGAAAGACTTATTGGGATGTTAATAAGTCAGCTGATCGTGGGTGCGTAGGTATGTGCGTGACCCATGTGATGTGACTTTGTTCGCCTCCACTATTTATGATTTGTGTTATTTGAACTATTCCTGAGAGATTCGGAATATGTGATCCTTATGTACGTGATGTACCGGGATGGATAACAGAGTATGTGTGCACCACAGCTTAGTTCTCGGGGTGCTCGTATTGTATATTTATGATGTGAATAATATACACTTAATTAATGAGAACCTTCATGTTAATGATGTGAATATAATTACGGTATTGTTTCGATAAATAAAATGAGTTAGCTGATAGAGAAATATATTGCATTTTGAGCATCTGAGTTTACATTAAATCCCTATCTAATTACGAGCGTTATATGTTAATAGAACCGGGTAATAAGGGTAGAAACTATTACAGTCTAGCTAGTTATGATGTCACTTAGCTAGTGGTTCATATCGTTGTAGATGGGTACTTACGTTAGGAGTGCACAGTTAGACGAGAGGTGAGCATATCATGTGAGTGTACGTCCTAACATGTACTTTGCATTTAATGTTTTAAATGTTTTTAAAGCACTTGCAGGTTTTTAAAATATAACTCCACATTCGGGCTCTGACCCGTTTGCTTTTCAAATCTTTTTCTTGTAAAACCATTTTAGGTGCCCAGCCACAAGGACACCAAGCATAGGATACTCATTCAGGTGACGAGCTGTAGCTGTTTGTGGAGGCTACAGGGATTTGCATGTAGACGCTTCTATATTTTGGATTCCAGAGTCACTATCTATCAGTTGTAGGGCATGTTGCCCATTTCTATTTAGAGACATCTTTTACATTCAGTTCTTAGAATTTAGCATGTATTATTTCAGTATTCGGTTGTTTATTTCAGTTATGGGATTGTAGTGAGGAGTTTTTCCTCCAGACTTTATTTACTCTATTGTGATGGTTATTCGTTTTACTTCAGTATGGTGAATGGTGTTATTTATTTCTTCATTACAACTTGTTGCATGTTAATCAGACTTAAATTAAAATTTGGCAACTTACTTTTTAAATACTAGGTGGTTAGTAATTTTAAAAAAAAAGGTTTTCGACAGTGATGCTATTAACTGAGCCAACTTGGCATTTTGAATTAATTTGATAAAGGTGTAGCTACCCAGTATTTAATTAGTCGGGGTGTCACAGGTGGTATAATAGCATCAGATTATAGTGTCCTTTAGGATCTGTACGGCTATTATGTTTCCGCTAAGTTTCTTTGATATAGAGCCCTATATTTTAGGACTATTGTACTCCTTTTTGTATGCTTCGTTCTTTAGCTATATTAAGTTTATAACCATGAACTTATAAACTTTGTTCTTATTTCAGATGCCTCCACGACGTGCACGACGAGTTCCCAGGGATGCAACGCCCGAACCTCAGCCCACTCCAGTTCAGGGCATGATGAACGCCGCTGAGGTTGCAGCTATAGTAGCTCAAGCGGTAAAGGCCGCCATTGCCGTTGTTCAGCAGGCACCACCCCAGGCGCCGGATGCCACGCCAGTACAGGTTAATGCATTCCCGTCTGCTTGGGAGCGTGTACGTGATGCTTTTCAGAAAGCGCATCCGCCAGAGTTTGCAGGTAGCTCAGATGTAGTAGTCTCGAGCCAATGGAGGAAGGATATACAGAGACATTTGAGGATGCATGAGTGCACTGATGTTCAGAAGCAGGTGCTAGCTACTTTCAAGCTAGTTGGATCTGCACTGCAGTGGTGGGAGTCTATTACCACCGCGGAGGAGAGGGATACTCTCACGATTCAGGAGTTATGGGTGCAGTTTGACCGTAAGTACTTTTCGTCGGCTGTTCATACGGAGATGAGGAGGAAGCTGATGAGTTTGAAGCAGGAAGGCAAGACAGTGGCCGAGTATGAGGTCGAGTTCACTAACCTGTTGAATATCGTTCCAGACGAGATTCCAACAGAGAAGAAGAAAATTGAGAAGTTCACCGATGGGTTGAATTGGAGGATCCGTCAGCATCTGCTAGGGAACCTATCGTTGGCCACGTATTCTGATGTGGTTAACGCTGCATTGTTACGCTGCCAGGACCACCGTTTTCATATGGCCGAGGGCAAAAGGTCAGGAGAGTCTAGCCATCAGGGCAGGACCGGAGGACATGGTGCTAGCGGGGCACAATCGGGTCAGGGGCAGAGACAGAATGAGCAGGGCTCCCAGCAGGGGGATAATAAGAGGTTCCAGTCAGGGAACTACAGGCAGGGATAGGGAGGTTTCCATCAGGGCCATCAGGGTCCAAACGTCCATCAGGGCCAGCAGGGGCAGAATGGGCAACAGTTTCATCAGGGCCAGCAGGGCCAAGGGAGGAACGGTAACGGCCACCAGGGCCGGGGATAGTAGGGGCAGAGGGGAGGGAACTTCCCAGGGAAGTGCTTTGTTTGTGGCAAGACTGGCCATATGAAGCAGGATTGTCCTGATAGGGGCAGGGCCCCACAGCAGCAGCAGTAGGGTGCTCACCAGGAGCCACAGAGACCTATGTTTCCCGCCACTCTTCCCGCACCGCCACAGATGGTAGCATTGCCACCCATTCTAGCAGTCCCAGCTCAGCAGGGGCAGCTACAGTATGGACGTGTTTACAATGTCCACCAGGCTGCAGTTCCACAGGCACCGCCCGCGATCGAGGGTACGTTTCCTATCCATGGCACTATGGGTCGGGTGTTATTTGATATGGGTGCTACACACTGTTTTATAGCTACACACTTCGCGAAAGCTTTAGGATTGTTAGCTACGGCAGAGAGCACAGTGACGTGTGTCGACTCACCATTGGGGAGTGGGTCACTTATTTTCTTTATATGCCGGGGAGTGGGGGTAGAGATTGGTGGTTTGGTATTGCCTACAGACATGTTAGTGTTAGACATGCATGTTCACGATGTGATCATCGGTATGGATTGGCTCGTAGCATATAGGGCCATGATTGATTGCTTCAGCGGGAGCATTGTTTTTTCCATTCCGGGGCAAGAGATGTTTATAGTGGCGATGCCTCGCCCAGAGGGAGGATCTACCGCTCATCTGTATTACATAGAGGAGGATACCTCTAAGGAGGTTGTGATTCCTTTAGATTCGATTCCAGTTGTCAGGGAGTATTCAGATGTGTTTCAGGAGATACCAGGCTTACCACCCAGTCGAGAGATAGACTTCGTCATAGATTTGCTACCAGGTACGAGACCTATAGCACGCGCACCGTACCGTATGGCTCCAGCTTAGATGAGGGAGTTACGGGATCAGATAGAGCAGCTGTTAGGTCAGGGCTTTATTCGCAGGAGTACCTCACCTTGGGGCGCTCCAGTTCTGTTTGTGAAGAAGAGGGACGGTTCACTGAGATTGTGTGTGGACTAGCGAGAGTTGAATAAGGTCACGATACGGAATAAGTATCTGTTGCCTCGAATCGATGACTTATTCGACCAGTTGAGAGGAGTTTCTTTCTTCTCGAAGATTGATTTAAGATCGGGATACCATCAGTTACGTATCCGGGAGGAGGATGTCTCGAAGACTGCGTTCTTGTCGAGATATGGTTCTTACGAGTTTCGGGTTATGCCTTTCGGCTTGACCAATGCTCCAGCAGTGTTTATGGACTTGATGAACAGAGTGTTCATGGATTTCCTAGACCAGTTTGTCATTGTCTTCATTGACGATATTCTGGTTAACCCTCAGACAGAGGAGGAGCACGCCGAGCATTTGAGGCAGGTTTTGCAGACACTTCGTCAGAACGAGTTGTATGCAAAATATGAGAAGTGCGGGTTTTGGCTGAAGGAAGTCCAGTTTTTGGGGCATATTATTTCTGGCCGGGGAATATCTGTTGATCCGGGGAAGGTGTCAGCGGTGAGGGTGTGGGGACAGCCCACGACACCAACGGAGATTCATAGTTTCTTGGGTCTAGCAGGATACTACAGGAGGTTTATTCGGGGTTTCTCGGAGATAGCAGGTCCTTTGACACATCTGACTCGTAAGGGTGTGCCCTACATCTGGAGTGATGCCTGCCAGTTGGCATTCGATGAATTGAAGGACAAATTGACCTCAGCACCTGTGTTAGCATTGCCGAGACCGAGACTTGAGTATTTGGTTTACACCGATGCGTCTTTGCAAGGACTGGGAGGTGTATTGCAACAGGAGAGACATGCCATAGCTTATGCTTCCCGTAAGCTTAAGCCTCATGAGAAGAATTACCCCACGCATGATTTGGAGTTGGCAGCAGTGGTATTTGCCCTACGGATTTGGAGGCACTATCTTTTCGGTGAGACGTTCCAACTGTTCACGGACCACAAGTCCCTACAGTACCTGTTCACGCAGAAAGAGTTGAATATGCGACAACGTAGGTGGCTTGAGTTTGTGAAAGACTACCAGTTCGACATCCAGTACCACCCGAGTAAGGCTAACGTGGTAGCAAACGCGTTGAGTCGTAGGCCAGCAGATGAGGTGGCAGAGGTGTGGAAGGCAAAGTGGAAGGAATTGGGACACCAGGATGCAGTGGCCCGATCTTTCATGTCTGTGATGACCGTTACACCGCAGATTGTCACGAAGGTAGTACGGGCACAGGCTAATGACTCGTTCTGTCAGGAGCAGATAGTTCGATTACTAGCAGAGGGAGCCGAGTCCTATACCGTTAGCTCAGACGGGGGATTACGCTTCAATGGGATATTGGTGGTTCCGGAAGGGGAAGAATTGCGGCACGATGTGATGGCAGAGTCGTACGGCTCACGGTTCGCGGTACATCCCGGAGGGGATAAAATGTACCAAGACATGAGACGGCAGTATTGGTGGAGCGGTATGAAGAGAGATATCGCTGAGTTTGTTTCGAAATGCGCCACTTGTCAGCTTGTAAAAGTGGATCATCAGAGACCGGCAGGATTGCTACAGCCATTGGAAGTCCCGGTGTGGATGTGGGAGAGCATATCCATGGACTTTATCATGGGGTTGCCTACGTCGCAGAGGGGTCACGACTCCGTTTGGGTGATTGTGGACAGGTTGTCCAAGGTCGCGCACTTCTTACCCGTAAGGACTGACTACACCAAGGGACAGTATGCCCAGCTCTTCATTTCAGAGATTGTGAGACTTCACGGTGTGCCCCTAAATATCGTGTCTGACAGAGACAAGATATTTGTTTCGAGGTTTTGGGAGAGTTTCCAGGAGGCAATGGGCACGGAATTGTGGTTGAGTACGGCTTATCATCCGCAGACCAATGGGCAGACAGAGCGCACCAACCAAATGTTGGAGGACATGCTACGCATGTGCATTATTGACTTCGGGGGTGGATGGGAGCAGTACCTTCCACTGGTGGAGTTTTCTTACAACAACTCCTATCAGTCCACGATTGGCATGGCTCCATTTGAGGCATTGTACGGTAGGCCTTGTCGTTCCCCAGCATGTTGGTTGGAGGTGGGGGATAACAAACTACTTGGGCCGGAAGTGATTCAGGATACTTCGGCAAGGATTGAGTTGATTCGGAGTCGCATTCGGGTAGCTCAAGACAGGCAGAAGAGTTATGCTGATGCGAAGAGGTTTTTCAGGGAGTTCCAAGTGGGGGACCTGGTTTTGCTCAGGTTATCTCCGATGAAGTGGATTATGAGATTCGGGAAGAAGGGGAAGTTGGCACCGAGGTATGTGGGGCCGTTTCCTATCATTGAGCGGATCGGACCGGTTGCGTATAGACTCGGACTACCAGAGCATTTGCATCGGATTCACGACGTGTTCCATATTTCCTCGCTGAGGAAATACCTTAGAGATAATTTGGCCCATTCTCACATTGCTGTGGAGGACATCGATCTCCAGCCGGATAGTTCCTACGAGGAGGGGCCGATTGCTATTTTGGACCGAAGCGAGAGGAAACTGCGGTCAAAGATAGTCCCGTTAGTGCGTGTTCAGTGGCGACATCACAATGTCGAGGAGTCCACATGGGAGCACGAGTATGAGATGCGCGATCGTTATCCAGGGTTGTTTTTAGCAGGTACTTTCTAGTTTCGAATTTCGGGACGAAATTCAGTTATTAGGGGGGAAGTATGTAATACCCCATACTTTTAACTATATTTATTTTTGGGATTAATTAATTAAATGCGTATTAATTGGAAATTAATCCGGGTTATAAATACTTACGAGATGTGAGTTGGTATTTGATTATGTGCATATATGATTATATATGAACTTGGTATTATAAAATTTGTCGTGAGATTGATAGACGGCATTTTAGAAATTTTGTTGAGACGCGTGGGACCGCCGCGTCACGGTGTAATATTTTGTTAATAAAAGTGAATTTAAAATTTATAATCCGTATGGTCGTTTTGAGTGCGCCAACGCGTCCGGAAGGGTCGAGTAGTCAGAAAACACTACCCGGGGGTGTAGTTTGGGTCCCGGGGTATTTTTAGGCCATACCGGCAACTTAAAGGGTATTTTGGTAATTTTACATTTTTAGGAATTAAAAGTGACGAAAATTTGAGATGTAAATCTGATGTGGATTAAACCCACAAATCCCACTAACCATCCTATATTAAACCATTAAGCTACGGAGGTTATCTTTATGTTTACAACTTTCCCCAAAACAAACCCTAGCCACCTTAAGCCACCATTGGAGAAGGAGCTTGGAGAAGGAGAGAAAGAGAGAAAATTCTGCAGAGATTCTTCACCAAATCAACACCAAATCTGGAAACAAACAAGGCAAGTGGTTTAATTATGTTTAACTTCAGCAAATGTTCTTTCCATGTTAGAAAATTGAAGATTTATAATTGTTATTGGAAGATGAATGAAAACCTATGATTAATTGGACTTAGGTTCTGAATATTGAGGATAAATTGCATATAGAATAGTTTGGAGACGATTAATCTGATGTTGATACATGATTGGGTGAAAGAAAAACGGATTAAATTTGATGAATTGAGGGTTCCAAATTCTAGGGTTCATGTTCATGAATGAATTGGGGAAAAGTTTAAGTATTTGTAAATTGATTGATGATTATGGTGAATTAATCCATAAAAACGTGATAGGATGTGGTTATATTATGTTTAGGATTGTTTAGAGACTTTAAAACAATCATTGGGATAAATTTTAGAGGTGATTTGAGGAGTAAAAATGGTGAAAAACGTATTTGGAAAAATCTGGGCCGAAACTGGCCAGTCGTTAGAAGCAGTCCCCAGGTCGTTCGAACGAGCTCGTTCGAACGAGCTTCTAACGAGTTGACCAGTCTCTTCTAACGAAGGGTAGTTTCGTTCGATATCTCGTTCGAACGAGATATCGTTAGAAGGTGCAGTTCGTTCGAACGAACTGGAATCTCGTTCGAACAGTCTCGTTCGAACGAGACTTCTAACGAGCTGACAACCCAAACTCGTTCGAACACTCGTTCGAACGAGACTTCTAACGAGCTGACAGTTTGGGCTATTTTGAACTGTTTTGAATTTTGGAGTCCCGTAAACTTGTTCGAGGATATAGTTAACCTTCCAATGATGACGTAGTGATAGGTTTGGGACATTTGGGTATTTATGAGAAGGAAATTATATACAAGAGAGTTAAATTAGAATGAACCGTTTGGGTGAGACGTGAGTGTCTATTACGACGTGAGAAAATTATGGCGCGTATGATTATAAACCGGAGTAGTATAAATTGTGATAATTATTGTTAGTACGAGAATGCGATATGTACTACGATTAAAATACGGTATTACTAAGACGTGTGTTTACTTAGTATTGGTATATGAATTGTGTGTATGACATACCTACCATACTTGCTATCACGGGAGGTTGCGTTCGCTTAGGACCCTCTAATCCTTGTGTGCCTACGGGGGGGATATAGACTGGTACCTCGATGAACATAGGTCAGAGAAAGACTTATTGGGATGTTAATAAGTTCGCTGATCGTGGGAGCGTAGGTATGTGCGTGACCCATGTGATGTGACTGTGTTCGCCTCCACTATTTGTGATTTGTGTTATCTGAACTATTCCTGAGAGATTCGGAATATGTGATCCTTATGTACGTGATGTACCGGGATGGATAGCAGAGTATGTGTGCACCGCAGCTTAGTTCTCGGGGTGCTCGTATTGTATATTTATGATGTGAATAATATACACTTAATTAATGAGAACCTTCATGTTAATGATGTGAATATAATTACGGTATTGTTTCGATAAATAAAATGAGTTAGCTGATAGAGAAATATATTGCATTTTGAGCATCTCAGTTTACATTAAATCCCTATCTAATTACGAGCGTTATATGTTAATAGAACCGGGTAATAAGGGTAGAAACTATTACAGTCTAGCTAGTTATGATGTCACTTAGCTAGTGGTTTATATCGTTGTAGATGGGTACTTACGTTAGGAGTGCACAGTTAGACGAGAGGTGAGAATATCATGTGAGTGTACGTCCTAACATGTACTTTGCATTTAATGTTTTAAATGTTTTTAAAGCACTTGCATGTTTTTAAAATATAACTCCACATTCGGGCTCTGACCCATTTGCTTTTCAAATCTTTTTCTTGTAAAACCATTTTAGGTGCCCAGCCACAAGGACACCAAGCATAGGATACTCATTCAGGTGACGAGCTGTAGCTGTTTGTGGAGGCTACAGGGATTTGCATGTAGACACTTCTATCTTTTGGATTCCAGAGTCACTATCTATAAGTTGTAGGGTATGTTGCCCATTTATATTTAGAGACATCTTTTACATTTCAGTTCTCAGACTTTAGCATGTATTATTTCAGTATTCGGTTGTTTATTTCAGTTATGGGATTGTAGTGAGGAGTTTTTCCTCCAGACTTTATTTACTCTATTGTGATGGTTATTCGTTTTACTTCAGTATGGTGAATGGTGTTATTTATTTCTTCATTATAACTTGTTGCATGTTAATCAGACTTAAATTAAAATTTGACAACTTACTTTTTAAATACTAGGTGGTTAGTAATTTTAAAAAAAAAAGGTTTTCGACAGTGATGCTATTAATTAAGCCAACTTGGCATTTTGAATTAATTTGATAAAGGAGCAGCTACCCGGTATTTAATTAGTCGGGGTGTCACATCTATATTCTTCCATAATACCCATTCACATTAAAATGGTTATTTAATATTTTACTGTGCCTTAAATTTTGATATGTATGTATATATATACCCACAAAGTGACATTACTTGTCAGCAGCACAAATATAGTATTTATTCTATTCTATAAAATATGGGGTACTATAAGTTTTTTATATTGTCGGGCCACATGTAAATAATTAAAAATTAAGTTTTAACTTTATTGGCTTGTACCGGATTATAAACTAACTTAATGACATTGTTGATTTCTTAGACTATGTTATATTTTGTGATGATTTTCGGAATGCTTAGAAAGTCCTTTTTTGACTTAAAATAGTTGAAATTTAAGTGTTTTGGGTTAGTATATGGTTTGGTCCAAGTTTCGGGCCATTTGGAGCATGTTTTAGGCTCATTGGGTTAAGGATAATATTGGGCCTAGGCTTAACTTCAAGTTTAGGGCATATAATTACCTATTTAGAAAATCTAAGTTTTTCATTATGCATTAGAGGCAAACCCTAAAAAGTAAAGAGGTGGAGAGAACACTAAGGATTTAAGAGATATCGGGGATTTGAGAATTTGATTCATCAATAGGTCTAAGGCATGTGTACACTGATTAAGAATATAATTGAATTTATGTTATGATAGTAGTTTTCATGTGAATCTTGATTAAAATTCATAAAATCTATTTTTTAATCATATAAAAATTTAATTTTCGTAATTAGATTTAATTGCATGTTTAAGCTTTAATCATATTGATGAACTCGAGTAGTTTTATAACGAATACATGAAATTGAATCATGTAATTGTGTAATATGATCTTAATATTGTTACTTCTGAGTCAGAGTAGTGATAACCTATAAATTCCCTTTAGTTTAAGTAGATCATTTAATCAAATATGAGACCAATTTGATAAACTATGTTGGAATTATGAACTTACGATTTAGAAAATTATAATTTGTAATTAAATCGTGGACCTTTATTGTAATCACCTAAAACTTGTTATTATAGGTTGGTAATTTTGTTAAACATATCATACCTTAACGAGGATAGGAATTGGAATTTCTAGCAGCTTAAAACATAAGTTTTGGATTCTTAATTATTATTTTTTTACGATTTGGTGAAGAAGGCTTGTACGTTAATCTCATTCGAATGAGATTGTGGCTTTGTTCGAATGAGATATGTGGTTTTGTTCAAAAGAGTTTGGATTTTTATTCGAACGAGATTAGTTTTGGTTCGAATGACATACTTTTTCATTAAAACAAAAAAGGGGTTTGGTTCGAAAAACTTTATAACAATTTTGAATTTAATTCATAATCACTTAGTATTAATTAATAATTTTGATAATTTATGAGTAAATCGAATTTTTGTATATTTTCTTTTAGTTCAATTATACCATGGTTTTGTGTGTGTGTGTGTTCGTGGGGGATTACTAGGACGGATTTTGTTGGGGTGTGTATGACATTGACCGCACTGGTACCCCATTGATAGCAATGGATTTACCTTAGTCCTTTCATCTCGATCCTACTGATGACATACTCGTGTCCCAACTGAGGGTAAATGGGGATGTTTAATAGTATAGGCTTAGGTATGGTGTGTAATACCCCGTATTATTATGGCTTTTAATTATGAGGTTAATGAAATGGAATAGTTTTTTTTATTTATGGGATTTATTAAATTAGTTAGAGATAATTAATTAATAAAAAAAGTAATTCGGATTAAAATGCTAGAGAGACGAGAGTTAGTATTTGGTTATTAATATGTTATTGAATATTAGCGAGTGATTATGGTTATATGTGATCATTGAATTTATTAAAACTGTCGTGAGTTAAAAATACGGTAGTTTCGGTAATTTAGTTGGGACACGCGGGTCAGTCGTGTCAGGACCCAATTTAATGAATTTAAAAGTATTTTATTTTTATGTTAGCTGTATGGTCATTTTGAGTGCGTCAACGTGTTCAGAAGGGTGGAGATAGTCAGAAAACACTAGCCGGGAGTTTAGTTTGGGTCCCTGGTCATTTTTAGGCCAAACCAGCAACCCAGAAGGGTATTTTGGTAATTTTAAAAATTAAGGAATTAAGACCCACGAATTTTATAGTTTATTTATATATTATTAGAAAATCTATTAGGGCCATTATCAGCCAAAAACAAGAGAGTGAGCTACATGAGTTAGAGGGAAGTTGCAAAAAGGTTTCCGACCCAAAAAACACCACCCACCACCACCATTTTGGATGGAATTGTGACCAGAAAGAAGAGAAAACCATCCCTTGAACACCAGCAACAAATCAGAACATCAAACTTAAGGCAAGTGATTTAGTTTCATTAGTTCAATGAATTTTTCCTCCATGTTTAGTGTAGAAATTAATGATTGTTTTGAAAGATTTGATGAGAACCCCCCAATAAATTTGATGTACAACTCTAAACTTTGGTTAGGAATTATATGTAGAACTGTTCTAGATGAATTAAGTACCCCATAATTCAAGAGGATATTTATCATTATTCTTGAAGAAATAGAAAACAAGGGTTTTTATTGAAGTTTTGATCCATATAAGGTCAATGATTGATGATTAAAAGGTTTTGGAACGTTAACAATGATGTATTTTTGTTGTATGATGATCCTATAACGTTACATTAGATTTTCATTCCTTGTAATGAAGTTTTGGGATTAATTTTGGACTGAAAAATGAAGCAGACTGTAGCCTATCTGGTGCGTTCGATCGATCAATCGACCACCATCGATCGATCGACATTCAAGGTCGATCGATCGACCTTCCCAGATTTGGTTACATTTTTCCCTTTTGTTTTATTTTAAAAATTTTGACCCTAGAGAATTATTGGTGGGGACATTGTGAATACTCTTAGATTCAAGAAATACCAGTATGCATATTTGGGAGACCTGAATTTTAATTAGAAGTCAAATTGGGAATTATATTAAGCTTAATAAGGCTCGACGAGTGTGATACCATTTGAGATTTAGATTTGATGAGT
Organism: Sambucus nigra; assembly: GCA_949130495.1. Classification (NCBI taxonomy): domain Eukaryota; kingdom Viridiplantae; phylum Streptophyta; class Magnoliopsida; order Dipsacales; family Adoxaceae; genus Sambucus; species Sambucus nigra. The sequence goes on from OX422216.1 coordinate 333,476,175, forward strand.
AAATTTTATATAGTTGAATAATATAAAGTTTGTGGCAGAAATGAGGACCTTAAGAATAGTGGATTTAAATGTGGGAATAATAGGAGACTTGGTAACCTTTGTGAGTTAGGATTTAGGTATATCAAACTACGACGAGAGATGTGTCGGGAGCCTATATTGACTATTATCCAGAGACTTAAAAATGTACAATTAGAATAACGGTATAAATATGTAGAATATACCTTTATTAATATTATAAGATATCTAAGTTGTGTGAATGCTTAGTATATGAACTTTTATGTGTATAACATACCTAGCATACTTGCTATCATAGGAGGTCGTCTTTCAAACTGGGCCATCTAATCCTTGTGAGCCTATGGGGGAGATTTAGATTGGTACCTTAAGGATATAGGGCTTTGAATGACTTATTTGTGAGTTAATAAGTCAGCTGACCATGGGAGAGTAGGTATGTGCGTGACCCATGGGTATGTGAACTATGTTCGCCTCCATTATATGTGATTTTGATTATTGAGACAGTTCCTGAGAGATTCGGAACACGTGGTCCTTATGTACGTGATGTATCGAGATTCGATAGCAGAGTATGTGTGCACCACATCTTAGCCTAGCGGTTCCATAACTATATATTTATGATGATATTAATATACTTGCAATTGAAATAGACTCTTTATTTAAATGTAAGTGTGAATACTTATGAGATATATAATAGAGTTAAAAATAGGAATTTCACATAATAATTATTATAAGGTAATATGAGAAATAAAAAGGAAGACGCGCACATATTACATTAGAATGTCTTGTTTTGACCCTCATATTATAATGTAAAGTCAGGTTGTGAATTAGACTAGTTAGTTAGCGGCATATCTAGGACGGGTTACGAATACGTTAGGTGTGCACAATTAGTCGAGAGGTGAGAAAATCATGTGAGTGCACGTAACTAACACGTATTTTATATTCACTGTTTAATGTTATTAAAAACTTGTTATATTTTAAATTGTTTTCACAATCGGTCTCTGACCCGTTTGCTTTCAAATATATTTTTCTTGAAAAATCTTTTAGGTGACCAGCCACAGGGATGCCAAGCTTAGGAGTTCCATTTCTGATGACGTGCGGTAGTTATTGTGGAAGCTACAAGATCTTGGTATTAGACGCCTTCATAATTATCCTTGGTTCATTCAGAGTCATTTGTATTAGTTAGGGCATGTCGACCATTCTTATTTAGAGGTCGTAGTTGCAGACTTTCATTATTTCGATTATTGGTTTATTTATTCAGACTCTTGTATTTGGACTTTGTTTACTCTGGCATTATTATTATTGTTGGAGTGTTTACTCCATACTCAATTGATTTCATTTCGTTTGTTATTCATATGACATTGTTTATGCGATTGTTGGTTAAGGATTTGATTCTTGGTTATTTGATAACTTAATTAATAAAATTTGACATCTCTCTTTTTAAATATTAGGTGGCTAGTAATTAATTAATTTTTTTCAACAATGATGCTAAGACTGAACCAACATGATATTCTGTATTAATTTAATAAAGGAGTAGCTACCCGGTATTCCATTAGACGGGGTGTCACGGGTGGTATCAGAGCATCAGGTTCTAGTGTCCTTTAGGATCTGTGCAGCTTATTATGATTCAAGCGTATCTTTCTTTCATATAGAGCCCTATGTTTATGATTGTTGATTTATTTGGTAAGTTCTCATTCTCCTGCTATGATGTATATGATAATGAATCTTATTTACAATCGGGCCGAACAATGTAGTACGTTAGGCAAAGATAGTTGGGCGAACAACAGGAGGCAAAAGATCAATTGAGGTTATTTAATTTATTAAAGAAGGATGACCCTAGTTGAAGTCACCCATGGTATGGCACAGAAGTCCAGGACTGTATAGACGGCAAAGGGGCGACTTGTGACTTCCAGGCACAACTATAGTAGAAAGTGGGGTCAAATGAGACTCACCCAACAAGGTTGGAATGGGAGAGAAAGAGTAGGTGAAACATTGAAGATAACCAGTAGTAGAAATACTCAAAATGCAGAGATGGAGTGTGCTAGCCAAACGAACGTAATATATTCAAAGTCTTGGACATATGTCGGGGTAAGGCCCATCGGGAGTGAAAATTTGGGGTAAATTTTTCTTGGATCGTAAGAGCGGAGTTTCAATGGTGAGAGACAATAACCACACTTAGAAGTGGAATGTGACGTCGAAATAAGGCGTACACGCATGGTTTGACCATAAGTTTCTTCATCAGATGTTCAGGGTGAAAGGCGAATGTTATTCTGAACTCACATAAGAGGGACAGACAGAGGTCACTTTGTGAGGAGAAATTTAATTATGTAGCAAACTTTACATCGAGTGAAGTAGGTGAAATGGAGAAGAGGATATTAAAGGGAGAATTTACATACAAGAAGAATTGTTAGCTCTTCTGGGGAATTCTGCTTGAACGGTCAATGCAGATGGTAATAATGTCGCGTAGTGTTAATTTGTAGGTAAATGTTCCTTGGGTAGGGAGATGCAAGAATCGAGGAGTTTCTATAAAGTAAGACTGGTAAAATGGTATTGGAGAAGCACCACAAGGGGAAGATCCAACGAAGAACCCGTTAAAATGATTCAGATAGTTGAATTATTACTGACCGATGCTGATTTTAGTAAGAGATGTGGAAACTAGTAGTGTGTCCCTAAGGTCCATCAAGCTAAGGGAACAATGGAGGTAGTCATTAGAGCCGAGACTACCAACGTCCGAGAGAAGGACCACCTTAACATGGTCAGGGTGACCGAAAATAAGTGGAGTATGTGTAGAGGTATTTTATGGGGAGTGAAACCCATGCGTTATAAATGTTTCCCGAAGCAAGTGTAGGGATAAAGGTATTTTTCTTGGCAAGGTCAATAGTTATTGAAATATTCGGTTTGGTGCGGACATGTGTGTTAAGTCCAGGAACCATTTGAGCAGCCAGGACGATTGTCAGGATAAAAGTATGAGTTATATCCTCAGATGATGTTGCATGTTGTTTGTGGCATGAACGAGTTTCTACATTTGTTATTATTGTTATTTTTTCTTCAGAGTCGAGTTTAGTGAGTATATCGGCAAGTTTTTTTATTTATGTGAATATTTTCCCTGGCAGTGTGGGGTTAGCTTTATTGCCATCTGCGGAGGATAAATGGGTATATTGATAGCGGTATATACTTGATTGAAATTACTCATTTTAGTGTTGTGCTATATGAGTATGATATTATCCTAATTATGGTTTTATATATGATTATATCTATAGTGTACTGGTATTGCAAGTTTATTGGGGTTACTTCCTTGGGGTAGAATGTTTCATTTTGGCGAGGCCCCATCTGTGAAAGGGTCGGCTCGTAATTGTACTTTTGTATATATATATATATATATATATATATATATATATATATATATATATATATATATATATATATATTGTTGTGATTTTAAAAAAGTATAATGGTCTCGGATATTTGATCCCAGTATGCGTAGGAATTTAATTGATATGATTCGTATGTAATTGGTTTACTAGTTAGCGAAAAGGTTTAGCTGGTTATTATAATTAACGCTCAGGATGTCATAATAAGAAGAGTTCATTGTTTTATCACCGTTTAGATATTTGGGAGTTTAAACTCATAGTTGTGTGTATGGGGACGAGATTTTGAGAGCCTCGATTATATTTGCATGATGTATATGAAATGTGATTACCATCAATGTCAAGAGTAAGTGTCATTGCATAAGGAGATGTAACTTTGCTGTTAAGAGATGGGAATATAGGGGTACATGTTATGGACTGAAGGCGTAACGGATCTCGATGACCGACAATGTTAGGTAGTAGTGTATCGGGGGGTTCCTTGTTTGGATTTTGCTTTGCGAGACATCCCACGCATGAAACTTACCATAAGGTTGGTAGTAGGGAGATGTTTGACCATTCGTCCATAAATTGGATACCTCTATCATTATGGAAGTAAATAGTTATAACGGGAAGTTAAGAACGTAAATTACAATGCAAGGCCAATAGAGCTAGTTGTTAGTGAATACGATGTAAGTATTGATAATGTTGGCTTTGTTACAGCGGGTTGAAGGATGCATTGAGGTTACGGAGGATTTAGGATTTAAAATGCGGAGGTGATTGAGAATGCCCAAGTGGTATAGCCACGTTGTAAATGAAACGGCAATAAAGATTTTGGAATACATATGAAGCGTATATAATGTTTATAACCATATGAATGGGTTATAAGGGGTGTAGACATCTTGGTTTACTATTATAGTAATCGTCGTAAGAAGGGATATAGATGGGTGAAATTATTACATCTGGGATTAAGCGTCGTAAGAGAAGGTGTTAATGAGTATACTCATGTGTAATTAGTGTAACACGTCCGAATTTGGTGAAAGTGGAAAGTCATTTAATAAGGGGATATCTCTTGAGATGGAAAATATTTAATTATTATGGGCAATTTGGAGTAGATTTCCGACCCATCGAATGTTGAGGGTGACGCAAGAGTAAATAGAATGGGGATGTTAATAAGGGATAAAGGGTAAAGATGTGCACAACGTGGTGAAAAGTGCAAGGGTCGAAACTTTTGGTATACGCCGAGAGAAGAAGAAGACAATTAAGTATCACTTAACGGGAAGAATTATACGTGAAAGTCGGCATTGAAAGGGGAGTAGTAAGTAGTATAACGGTTGGGGTTAGATGATCAACCAGATAATTTTGTATCAAGTCGAAGATTCCATGAATGGAAGAGTCAAGTTGGTAAATTTTCTTGAGGGGTTGCCAACTTATAGATAAGTAACGAGTTCCTTCGAATATGTGGGATAGGTTGTCCAGAAGGAGAGAAATGGTTATATACTTGGGTGATTTACACTATTAGATAGTGAACACGCGGGTACGTGGTCCTACACAGTATTATTCAGAACTAATAGGAGATCCCCAAAACTCACCATCAATGTGGGGTAGCAAGAGGTAGTGGAAATAACGCTTCGTTATGAGGGTTGTATCACCTATAGCCCGAGGTGTAGGCGCAAGGTGATTGACGACTGATGGATTGTATGAAAGAAATTTTGGATTCATTGCGATCTTTTCATTTCCAAATCAGGTATAACTAGTAAGTGAGGTATATTATAGTAATGGGAGAAGATATTACCTAATGGTAGAGCTGGGGGAAAGCACCCGTATCTATTTAGAGTGGACAAGAAGCTTACAAATTCTTTATGTAACACCAACCGGCTGAAGTGGTTTTCCCTTGTGTAAAAGTCACAACGTCGGGAACAGAGATTCAAAGAATGGGCAAGATTATTCATATGTGTTATTGATTTCTTCCAAGATGGGAGTTTGGTGTTTTGATAAATGCGGGAGTTAATGCGTAGTGAGGCGTGGACTCATAATAATATTGAGATAATGCGGCCAATGATGTATATGCTATTTTTATTCGAAAGTTGTTTAGTAAGAGCACAACGTGACGTGCATTTATTGAAGTGTAATATGATAAAGTATCAAGACTGTTAAACAAGCTTGTTGTGAAGCGAGGGCTTTAATGATTGGGCCTTTCTTTATATTTTATTTTGAGTACTGAAGGATACCTAATTTTTCCAGGTATGCCTTACTTCTCCGAATTTCGGGACGAAATTCCGTTATTAGGGGTGAGTATGTAAAACCCCGTATTTTTATGGCTTTTAATTATGAGGTTATTATTTTTTAATTATGGGATTTATTAAATTAGTTCGAAATAATTAATTGGAAAATTAATTAATAAAAAAAATTAATTCGAATTTAAATGCTAGCGAAACGAGAGTTAGTATTTGGTTATTAATATGTTGTTTAATATTACCGAGTGAATATGGTAATATGTGATCATTGAATTTATTAAAATTGTCATGAGTTAAAAATACGTCAGTTTCGGTATTTTAGTGACCCAATTTAATGAATTTAAAAGTATTTTGTTTTTATGTCATTCGTATGGTCATTTTGAGTGCGCCAACGTGTCCGGAAGGGTCGAGATAGTTAGAAAACACTAGACGGGGATTTAGTTTGGGTCCCGGGGCATTTTTAGGCCAAACTGGCAACCCGGAAGGGTATTTTGGTAATTTTAAAATTAAGGAATTAACAGCCACAAATTTTAGAGTTTATTTATATATTATTAGAAAATCCATTAAGGCCATTTATTAGCCAAAAACAAGAGAGTGGGCTATGTGAGTTAGAGGGAAGTTGCAAAAGGGTTTCCAACCCAAAAACCACCGCCCACCACCACCACCATTTTGGACGGAATTGTGATCGAAAAGAAGGGAGAACCAGCCCTTGAACACCAGAAATGAATCAGAACATCAAACTTCAGGCAAGTGATTTGGTTTCATTAGCTCAAATGAATATTTTCTCCATGCTTAGTGTAGAAATTAATGATTGTCTTGAAATATTTGATGAGAACCCAATGAATTTGATGTACAACTCTAAACTTTGGTTATGAATTATATGTAGAACTATTCTGGACGAATTCAGTACCCCAAACATAACTTTTGATGTAAAAATGAATTCAAGAGGAGATTTATCATTGTTCTTGAAGAAAATAGAAAACTAGGGTTTTTATTGAAGTTTTGATCCATATCAGGTCAGTGATTGATGATTAAAAGGTCTTGGAACATTAACAATGATGTATTTTGGTTGTATGATGATCCTATAGCATAAGATTAGATTTTTATACCTTGTAATGAAGTTTTGGGACGAATTTTGGATTGAAAAATGAAGCAGGCCGTAGGCTATCTTGTGCGTTCGATCGATCGACACTCCCAGGTCGATCGATCGACCTTCCCAGAATCGGTTACATTTTTCCCTTTTGTTGTATTTTAACAATTTTGACCCTAGAGAATTATTGGTGGGGACATTGTGAATACTCTTAAATTCAAGGAAGACCACTAGGCATATTTGGAAGACCCGAATTTTAATTAGAAATCAATTTGAGAATTATATTAAGCTTAATAAAGCTCGACGAGTGTGATACTCTTTGAGATTTAGATTTGATGAGTAAATTTTATATAGTTGGATAATATAAAGTTAGTGGAAGAAATGAGGACCTTAAGAATAGTGGATTTAAATGTGGGAATAATAGGAGACGTGGTAACCTTTGTGGGTTAGGCTTTAGGTATATCAAACTATGACGGGAGATGTGTCGGCAGCCTATATTGAATATTATCCGGAGACTTAAAAATGTACAATTGGAATAACGGTATAAAGATGTAAAATATACCTTTATTAATATTATAAGATATCTAAGTTGTGTGAATGTTTAGTATATGAACTTTTATGTGTATAACATACCTACCATACTTGCTATCATAAGAGGTCAGCTTTCGAACTGAGCCATCTAATCCTTATGTGCCTACAGGGGGGATTTAGATTGGTACCTAAGGACATAGGGATTTGAATGACTTATTTGTGAGTTAATAAGTCAGTTGACCATGGGAGGGTAGGTATGTGCGTGACCTATGGGTATGTGAACTATGTTCGGCTCCATTATGTGTGATTTTTCTTATTGAGGCGATTCCTGAGAGATTCGAAACACGTGGTCCTTATGTACATGATGTACCGGGCTTCGATAGCAGAGTATGTGTGCACCACATCTTAGCCTAGGGGTGCCCTAATTGTATATTTATGATGAGATTAATATACTTGCAATTGAAATAGACTCTTTATTTAAGTGTATGTGTGAATACTGGTGAGATTTATAATAGAGTTAAAAGTGGGAATTTCACAAAATAATTATTATAAGGTAATCTGAGAAATAAAAAGGAAGAAACGCACAGATTACATTAAAATGTCTTGTTTTGACCCTCATATTATAACGTAAAGTCAGGTTGTGAATTAGACTAGTTAGTTAGCGGCATATCTAGGACGGGTTACAGATACGTTAGGTGTGCACAATTAGTCGAGAGGTGAGAAACTCATGTGAGTGCACGTAACTAACATGTAATTTATATTCACTGTTTAATGCTATTAAACACTTGGTATATTTTAAACTATTTTCACAATCAGGCTCTGACCCATTTGCTTTCAAATCTATTTTTCTTAAAAAATCTTTTAGGTGCCCAGTCATAGGGACGCCAAGCTTAGGAGTTCCATTTCTGATGACGTGCGGTAGCTGTTGTGGAAGCTACAGTTGCTTGGTATTAGACACCTTCATAATTATCATTGGTTCATTCAGAGTCATTTGTATCAGTTAGAACATGTCGCCCACTCTTATTTAGAGGTCGTAGTTGCACCCTTTCATTATTTCGGTTATTTGTTTATTTATTCAGACTCTTGTATTTGGACTTTATTTACTCTGGCATTATTATTATTGGAGTGTTTACTCCATACTTAGTTGATTTCATTTCGTTGGTTGTTCATATGAGATTGTTTATGCGATTGACGGTTAATGATTTTATTCTTGGTTATTTGATAACTTAATTAATAAAATTTGACATCTTTTTTTTTAAATATTAGGTGGCCAGTAATTAATTAAATGTTTTTTGACAGTGATGCTAAGACTGAACCAACTTGATATTCTGTATTAATTTAATAAAGGAGTAGCTACCCGATATTTTATTGGATGGGGTGTCACTTGGAGTCCATATGATATACTAAATTTCATAATTATTTTACCTTGTTATTTGTTCGAGGTTATAGGGCTCGGACGACCTATAGCTATATTTACTATGCACAAGTGATCCCTGAAGGAAATAGGGATAGACATTCGTACTTTTATGTGCGGGCTTATTCATATTCCATCTGTTTGTACATGAGTGGGGACTTTTTCACTTATATATTGGCTTTATGTCATTTTACTTCCTTTATTGTGACTATACAATAGATTTATATACGATATAATAGTTAAGGGGGCCTGGTAATTATAACGACTAAGAAAGACATATAATTATGTCTCATTGGGTTCACTTGGGCTTGGGATTAGACTTGCATGATATATTTATATTGTTTGGATCCGGTTACCTTAAAAACAACTTAAATAAGAGAGGAAGGTGAAATATTATTATTTTGGACAAAATTTACTTACATTCTTACACACTGCACACTTGTTAGGTTTAATCGTGTTTGTGTAATCCGTTTTCAGGTCCTAGGAAGCAACAACTACATCAAACCACTTCTACTTAGTCTTTCAGTCATTGTTCCAACCTTTATTAATAGATGAAGGAGCCAAGACTGCATGCTCGTCTCTAATTATTGCATTTTTATTTTAGTAATCACTTTTATATTATTGTATTGGGTTCATCTATGTTGGAGCCTATTATTTATATTCAGAGTTGGCTATTGTTGATCCAGTGGTGGATTTATTTAGTAAGTGGAGATTTATTTAAGAGTTATGTTCGTTTCACTCATGTTATTATTGTCGATTTATTATCATTTTTTTTATGTCATATCAGTCATGCTTAGAATAATACAAATTGTTTAGACTCTTGTATTATTTATATTTACAACTGATCAATCTACTTATAAATTTTATAGGGTGCCATAATTGGTGTTAAGCGAGGCTCTAGTGTCCCAGGGTATTAAATGCATCCCTCATTTTTTTGCATGGCCCCCTTTAATACTTTGGAGTTTTGTTGTATAGGATTTTGTAGTCTTATTTCATACGATTACTAATATGCTTTTGTTTGTCATATTTTCAAATGGTGAACATACAAAGTATACTCGGGCGACAGGCCGCGAGTGTCCAGTTAGAGGATTGATAGCCACAGGGGTAGTCAACAACACTTGCACCAAAAACTTAAAAAATATTATGCAATAAATAGTAGAAACTACAATGGCCTCCATGGGCCAGGATCACCCACCACCACCACCAAACGTGGTTGTAGCTCCCATGTATACTACTTCCACTTAGGAGAAGGCTAAGAGTGGCTTTGGTGAAGGAAACCAACTAGAGTTTGCAAGATGTATGAACCCTATTATCTCTTAATAGTGGTGGTCGGATATCAAGAGGAATCTACAATTATAGAGTAATCGGAGGTCTAAAAGAATATGCCACTTAGTTTCAAGCTAGTGGGGGATATGTTACATTGGTGGGAGTCGATCACCAGAAATGGAGATAGGTCGAGTATGCCCATTCATTAGTTTTGGGGAAAGTTTAATATAAAGTGTTTCCCAACATCATTTTAGATGATCATGAGGTCAAAGTTTATGAGGATTTTGCAGGAAGGTCATATTACAGCAGAGTATGAGTGGGAGATTACCCACCTTGATTTTTTTCCTGACGAAGTTAATACAGAGGCAAAGAAAATGGATTGTTTCCTTAGGGACCTTATGTGGAGGATCAGACAGGTGTTTATTAGGAAGACGCCCTTCACAATTTACGCACAAGTGGAGAATGTGGATTTGATACATTTCTAAGACAATCATAACTTTCAAAGGGATATAGCTCGTAATAAGGATAAGGTTGGGACTAAACAATGGCCGAAGTGGAAAGAGTGGTGAGCAGTCCAAAGCACAAGGAGGTTCATAACAAGAGGGTTACCACCACAAGGGGAGAAACCCCTATGATATTTAAAGGATCAGATGATCATCACCCCTAAGGAGGTCAGGGATAGAGTTACAAGGCGATCAGGGCCAAGGACATAAGGGCCAATATGAATATAGGTAGAAAGGGAATGGACATAGTTAACAAGATGAATCCATCATTAGGGACATCAGGTCCACTAGTGTAGAGGTGCATGTTACACATGTGGCAAGAAGGGACACTCATTTAGTAGGTGCCTTAGTGGAAATAATGTCAGTTTTAACAGGGGAAACAACAAGTTATGCTAACCCCATCTCTATATCTCCACCACCGCAGTATCATGCATTGCCACGACCACTGCCAAAGGAACTAACACAAGGTGTCCTACAGTTTAATTATGGATAAGTGTTCAACATATATTAGAAGGACCTGCAGGCCTCGCTACAAGCTAAATACGATACATTTTATATTTATGGTTGTTATGTACGGGTTTTACTGACATGGGAGCATCACACCCATTTGTTATTAATACTTTTCTAGTACTTTTGGGTTATTATCTAGTTTTATTGTTATTTCTGTGCACGTGGTTACCCCAATGGCTTAGGGTGATGACTTGTATCATATTTGTAGGGATGTGGCAGTTAAGATTGGTTGTTTGTGTTTTTGTGCTTTTTGTTTATTTTAGACATGTAGAATTAAGATGTCATTTTAGGTATGGATGGGTTAGCATTATATCATGAGCATATCCACTACATCGGGAAGGTAGTCACACTTTCCCATCCCGAGAAGGATATGTTACTTATTTCTATGCCTCAGTTCGAGGAATGTTGTAAAACTCATTTATATTATATCAATGATATTACATCAGAGGAGTTCACTGTATCATTAGATTTGATACCGGTGGTCAAGGAGTTTTTAGACGTGTTTAATGAGGTATCGGGGTTACCACCAAAATGAGAGGTAAAGTTTCTATTGATTTAGTGTTAGGCCCCAAGCCTATTACGAGGGCATCATAATGGATGGCTCCATTAGAGATGCTAGAGTTGTAGGAGAAGATACAATATCTCTTGAGTCAGGGGTTCATACATAGGTGCACGTCTCCATGGGGAGCTTTTGTATTGTTTGTGAACCAGAAGGATGTTGTGTTAAGGCTTTGTATGTACTATAGAGAGCCGACCAAGGTCACAATATAATATAACTATATGTTTCCACAAATTAATGACAAGTTCGATCAGTTTCGGGGCACGCCATTCTTTTGGAAGATCAACTTGCACTCGAGATATCACCAGTTACGGATTTTGGATGTGGATATAAAGACAACATTTTTAATGCGGTATGGATCTTATGAGTTCTATTTCATGCTATTTGGACTGAGCAATGCACCAACAATATTTGTGGATTTGATGAACAGGTTGTTTCGCCCAATTCTGGATCGGTTCATCATAGTGTTCATTGAATACATATTGTTGTATTCTCAATGTAAGAAGGATCAAGAAAAAATCTAAGGATAGTTTTGTAGACACATCAAGAACATAATATAGATGCTACGTTCTTTATGTGTGTGTTTTGGCTTAAGTAAGTGTAGTTTTTAGGTCATATCATATCGAAGGCTGGGATTTTGATGGATCCTAGCAAGGTATCTACCGTGATGAAGTGAGAGTAGCCCACAACACCTATGGATTGTAGGAATTTCTTTGGATTCGATGGGTACTATAGGAGGTTTATTCAGGAGTTCTTGAAGATTTTCGAGCCACTGACTCACCTCACTCGAAAGGGGTACCTTTTTTTAGAGCACTAACTATGAGAGAGCTTTTGAGGAGTTGAAGGATAGACTCATGATCACACCACTAATTAATTTACCATGGGGAATAGTGGATTAATTATTATATACCAATGCATGACTTCATGTCCAAGGGGAGTTTTAATGCAAGAGAAGAATCCCATAGCTTACACTTGCCTTAAGCTTAAGCCTCGTGAGGAAAACTAATCCACCCATGACTTAGATTTGACGATGCTAGTCTTTGATCTTAGTATCTAGAAATAGTATTTGTTAGGTGAGAGTTTTATGTTATTTTTCACTCATAAGAGTCTAAAGTACATGTTCACTCTACTTGAGTTGAATATGTGATAGGGGAGATGGTTCGAGTATGTGAAGGACTACCATTTTTAGATTGAGTATCATTCGAGAAGTCTAATGTGGTAGCAGGAACTTTGAACCACGGACCAATAATGAGTTTGGCAGTCTAATGGATAGACCAGGGGGATGACTTATCTACTTTGTGGGAAGATAAGTGGAGTACTTTACGTATAATTGATATGTGAGTGGTGTATTTGGTCATTGTGGTCGTTACACCTGATGGTGTATCACAGGTGATTTATGACTAGACTTTGGAATTATTTTGTATGGAGAAGGTTCAAGAGATCCTATCTTGAATAGTTCTCATCTATTCTATTGGGTAATATGGAGGTTTGAGGTTTTAGGGGCATTTGGTTATGAAGGAGGGCTCTGATCTGTGGAGGAGAGTTTTGGCTAAGGCGCATAGTTTGCGATTCACTGTGCATCCCAGGGGTGATAAGATGTATAATTATTTCAAGAGGAAAAATTTATGGTCTGGGATTAAGAGACACGAAGACAAGTTTATGCCTAAGTGTGCCATATCATATCTAATAAAGCTGGAGCACCAAAGACAAGTATAGGTGTTGTAACTGTTGGAGATTACTATGTGGAAGTGGGAGATCATCTCCATGAACTTCATTATTAGGTCGTTGAGGTCCCATAGGGGACATGCTTCAATTTCGGTCATTTTTGATAATTGACAAAGGTGGCCCATTTGCTTCCAGTTCTGACAGACTAAACCACACATAAATACACCCGACTCTTCATTACGAAGTTTGTGCTTCTTTATGAGGTACCTCATGATATTGTGTTTGAATGGGAAAACACATTTGTTTCTCAATTCTATGGAAGTTATCATGAGCCAATAGGAGTACAACTAAATTGATTAACTAGAAATATGGACAGAGTGAACTGGTGAACCAGATCTTATAGGATATGCTCCTGGCTGGTTTTTTGGATTTCAAGGAGAGGAAAGATAAACATTTGACACTCGTAGAGTTTACTTATAGTAATAGTCACAAACAGACTATTGTAATGGAACCCTATGAGGCTTTGTATATATAATTGTTTTGTTCCCTGAGTTGTTGGCTAGAGATGAGTGATACCATTATATTCGGGTCAGATTGCTTTTGGAACACCTAATGACAGGTGGCACTTATCAGGGAGTGTATGAAGATTTCCCAAAGTTGGAAGAACAATTACACTGACATGAGGAAGCATAAGTCAGGGTTTAGGTGGGAGATCAAGTTCTTTCAAAGATCTCCTCGATAAGGGGAGTTACGATGTTTGAATCCAATGAAAAGTTAGCACTCCGATATGTAGGTTCCTTTAAGATCTACCCCCACCATCATCAATAGGTACATAATGTCTTCCATGTATCTATGTTGATGAATTTCTTGAGGGACGAGTTAACCTATCAGCACATTGGCCTCGACGAAATTGAGCTATACCGAGATATAAGCTACGATGAGGGACTATAATGCATTCCTGACTAAAGAGAGAAGATTATATAATCGAAGGTAATTTCATTAGTTAGATTCCAATGTGGACATCATGGTGAGGCCAAATATACTCTGTAGAGAGAGGATGATATACAAGAAATATATCTTGAGATCTTGGAATAAGGTATATATATTAAAATTTTGAGGACGAAATTTCTTATTCAGGAGGGTGAATGTAATACACAACATTTTTTGTGCTTTTTATTTAATTGTGAAATCATTATTTAACTGTCTTCCACGACATGTGATATGAAAATTATTGTATTTTTATATGTTGTTATGTGAATCAAATATGTGTTACCCGAAACAACACTCTTTGAAAATTGACATAAGACGTAGTAATACATTAATTAAATATTCTATGTGACTTAGTGTTATGGGGGACTATGGAATGATCAAGGATAAGGTGCCAAGGGTTACTTTGTGTGACACCCCGACTAATTAAATACCGGGTAGCTACTCCTTTATTAAATTAATACAAAATGTCAAGTTGGTTCAGTTCATGGAATCACTGTCGAAAAACGTTTTAACAATTACTAGCCACCTAATATTTAAAACGTGAGTTGTCAATTTTAATTAAATCCGATTAACATGCAATAAGTTAGATTATGAAATGCTAACATACAACCACAACATAGTCACAATAGAAAAACCATGGAATAATAATGAATATGGAGGAATACTCCTCTAAATTATTCGAATACTGAATACAACTAAATGCAAAGTCTGAATCACTAATTAATTACAATCCAAAGTCTAAAATAAGACTGAATAAATAATATGTCTCTAAACGAAATGGGGTGACATGCCCTACAGATGAGTAAGTTTGAAATAGAATCAAGATAGAAAGTGGAGGCGTCTACTGTCGAGGTTATGTAACTTCCACAGTAGCTAAAACACATCATTAGAATGGAACTCCTATGCTTGGTGTCCTTGTGGCAGGGCACCTAAAAAGGTTTTACAAGAAAATAGATTTGGAAGCAAACGGGTCAGCGCCCGATTGTGAAAACAGTTTAAAATACAACAAGTGTTTAATATTATTATAAAGTGAATATAAAATACATGATAGTGCGTGCACTCACATGAGTTCCTCACCTCTCACCTAATTATGCACGCCTACCGTACCCATACTCGTTCTACTTATACCCATATTTAACTAGTCCAATGCGTAATCTAACATTACTATACGATTCACAATTTAATTTCCGACATCTTAAATTAAGGAGAGAGTTTTACTTTTCTTCTTAGTTCCAAAATTAGTAATACTAATCACTAGGGATTTTCCATTTTTAACTCTATAAAAATATTGCTAATATTCACACTTGCATTTATACATGACAGTTCATTTCAATTAACTGTATATTATTCTCATCATAAATATACAATACTGGCACCCCGAGGCTAAGTTGTTGTGCACACATACTCTACTATCAAATCCCGGTACATCACGTACATAAGGACCACGTATTTCGAATCTCTCAGGAATCATTACAACAAGTAACAAACACACATAATGGAGGCAAACATAATTCACATCACATGGGTCACGCACATACCTACGCTCCCATGATCAGTAGACTTATTAACTTCTCAATAAGTCTTTCTCTGACCTATATCCTCAAGGTACCAATCTAAATCCCCCCGTAGGCACACAAAGATTTGATGGCCCTGATCGAACGCCGACCTCCCATGATAGCAAGTATGGTACGTATGTTATACATAGATAACCACATATACTAAGCATTCGCACATCTTAGATGACTTAGAATATTAATAGAGGTATATTTCTCATCCTTATACCATTATTTAATGTTGTACGTTTACAAGTCCCCGATTTATATACATTAAAGTTGTCAACTCTTCTTACGTCGTAATTTTAGGTACTCATTTCCTAACCCATAATGTTATCCGGTTTACTACAAAATTCTAAGTTTTACTCCTCAATGTAATCCAATCTCACAACTATACCCACTAGTAAATAAGGGAAGGTTAGTATTCCATTAAATAAGTCCACGGGAAGTTTGAAATAAAATCAGGCCTAAAAAGGTCATTCTGTCAACTCGTTAGAAATCTCGTTCGAACGAGGTCGTTCGAACGAATGGCTTTGAACGAACTACCAACTCATTAGAAGGGATACTTTCATGTTGTTAGAAACTCGTTCGAACGAGGTCATTCGAACAACCTGGACATGTCTTCTAACGAGATGGCAGACTACGCGCAGAAATCTCCCAATTCATTTTTCTTCATTCTTCTCCTCTCTAAATCCACCCTAAGACCATCCAAATTACTTTTTAATGTTTGTATACTATTTTAAGTCACCCTAGGTCATTCCTTAACATACTTTTGGGGACAAATCCTCCTAATCAACATGCAATTAACATAAATCCCTAAATTTTACCTCAAACCCTATGAGCATGAACCTAGAATTTTATTATGACTAAATACTCATCATAAATCTATTTTTAAATCATCAAAGTTAAGTTTTGAATACCAAATTTTGTCCATAATCATTCTACATGCAATTCCTAACCGAGATTAAGGGTTTCTACAACAATCCCATTGGGTTTTCTCCAAAATAGTCAGAGCATAAGGTTTCTACACTAAACATGGAGGAAATATTCATTGCAATTAAAAATATCAATTCACTTACCTTAGATTTGTTCTTCAGATTTGTTGCCGGTGTTTCAAGGTTGATTCTTCCCTCTTTTTGGTCACAATCTCTTCCAAAATGATGGTGGTGAGATGGTTTTTGGTTTGGAACCCTATGATAACTTCTCTCTAACTCCCGTAGCCCACTTCTAAGCTTTTGGATGGTAATGTCCTTAGTGGCCTCTTTAAAGATATAAAAATAAACTCTAAAATTCGTGGGTTTTAATTCCTCAATTTTTAAAATTACCAAAATACTCTTCTAGGTTGCCGGTTTGGCCTAAGAATGCCCCGGGACCCAAACTAAACTCCCGACTAGTGTTTTCTGACTATTTTGACCCTTCCGGACACGTTGGCGCACTCAAAATGATCATTCAGTTGATAAAAATATAATTCACTTTTTAATTTAAATAATTTTGTTCTTGACGCGACTAACACGCGCGTCCCAACTAAATTTCCCAAATTGTCGTATTTCCGCCTCACGACAATTTTAATATTTTCAATACTCATATATTACCATATATACTAAAAAATATTCAATTTTAACATCGTAATCAAATACCAACTCACATATCGCTAGATTTATACCTGAATTAATTCCCAATTAATTCTCATTTAATTCAATTAATCCCTTAAATAAAAATCAATAAAATTACGGGGTATTAGATACTTCCCCCCTAATAATAGAATTTTATCCCGAAATTCAAAACTAAAGAGTAACGGGTAGAAATAACTCTGGATAACGTTCGCGCATCTCATCCTTGTGCTCCCATGTGGACTCCTAGGCATTATGATGCCACCACTGCACGCGTACTAATGGTACTATCTTCGACCTCAATTTTCTCTTGCTGTGGTCCAGAATAGAAATCGGCCCCTCATCGTAGGAACTATCGGGCTAAAGATCGATGTCCTTTAAAGCAATGTGAGTATGGGCCAAGTTGTCCATAAGATATTTCCTTAGCGAGGAAATATGAAACACATCATGAATCCTATGCAAGTGCTACGGAAACCCATGTTTATACGCAACTGGCCCAATCCTCTTGATGATAGGAAATGGCCCCATGTATATTGGTGCCAGTTTCCCCTTCTTCCCAAAATGCATGATCCCCTTCATAGGAGATACTTTGAGTAACACCTAGTCTCCCACCTTGAATTCTCTGAAGAACCTCTTGGCATCAGCATAGCTCCTCTGTCGGTCCCGAGCTACCCGAATATGGCTCCGTATTATCTATGTCCTTGCCGAAGTGTCCTGAATCACTTCCAGCCCAAGGAGTTTGTTATCCCCCACCTCTAACCAATATGATGGGGAACGACAAGGTCTACCATACAATGCCTCAAATGGAGCCATGCCAATGGTGAACTGGTAGGAGTTATTATAAGCAAACTCCACCAGTGGAAGTTACTGCTCCTAACCACCTCTAAAGTCTAGGATGCACATACGCATCATGTTTTCCAACATTTGATTTTTCCTCTCTGTTTGCCCACCAGTCTGCGGGTGATATGTCGTACTCAGTCGCAACTCCGTACCCATGGCCTCCTAAAAACTCTTCCAAAATAGTGAAACAAATATCTTATCTCGGTCAGACATGATATTTAGAGGCACCCCATGAAGTCTCACTATCTCCGTAATGAAAATCTGGGCATAGTGTTCCGTAGTGTAGTCTGTCCTTACTGGTAGAAAATGAGCAACTTTAGTCAACCTATACACAATTACCCATATGGAGTCATGACCCCTCTGTGACGTAGGTAACCCTGTGATAAAGTCCATGGATATGCACTCCCATATCCATATCGGAACCTCTAACGGCTATAGAAGTCCTTCCGGTTTCTGATGATTCACTTTTACTAGCTGACAAGTGGCGCATTTAAAAACGAACACGGTGATATCTCTCTTCATCCCGATCCACCAATACTGTTGTCTCATGTCTTGATACATCTTATCCCAACCATGGTGTACCACGAACCGTGAGTCGTGCGACTCTGTCATTATCTCGTGTTGCAAGTCTTCCCCTTCCAGAATGACTAGTATCCCATTGAAGCATAATACCCCATCTGAACTAACGGTATAGGACTCGCCTTCGTCTTCTAGTAATTGAACTATCTGCTCCTGACAGAACGAGTCATTTGCCTGGGTCTTTATCACTCTCGTAACAATTTGAGGTGTAACAGTCATCACAAGCATGAATGATCGGGCCACTGCATCCTGGTGTCCCAACTCCTTCCACTTAGCTTTCCACACCTCGGCCACTTCATCTACTGTCCTACGGCTCGATGTGTCTACTACCACATTAGCCTTCCCTGGGTGATATTGGATATCAAACTGGTAGTCCTTCACAAAATCATGCCACCGACGTTGACGCATATTCAGTTCCTTCTGCGTAAAGAGGTATTATAGAGACTTGTGGTCTGTGAACAATAAAAAAATTTCCCCCAATAGATAGTGTCTAAAAATCCGAAGAGCGAATACGACTGTCGCTAACTCCAAGTCGTGGGCAAATACAACTATTGCAACGCACCTCCAAGTCCTTGTAAGGATGCATCGGTGTAGACTAGATACTCAACTCCTGGTCTGGGCAATGCTAACACAGGTGCTGAGGTCAATTTATCCTTCAACTCATCGAATGTCAACTGATAGGCATCGCTCCAGATGAGTGGCACACCGTTGCGAGTCAGATGTGTCAAAGGACCCGCTATCTTTGAGAAACCTCGAATAAACCTTTGTAGTATCCTGCTAGGCCCAAGAAAGTAAGAATCTCAATCGGTGTCGTGGGTTGTCCCCACTCCCTCATCGTGGATACCTTCCCCGGATCAACGGATATCCCCCAGTCTGAAATGATATGGCCCCAAAACTGAACCTCTTTCAGCCAAAACCCACATTTTTCGTACTTTTCATAAAGCTTGTTCTGGCGCAACGTCTCCAAAACCTACCTCAAATACTCAGTGTGATCCTTTTCTATATGGGAGTAAACCAGAATGTCATCAATAAATACGATGACGAACTGGTCTAGGTACTCTCTGAACACCCTATTCATCAAGTCCATAAACACGGTTGGAGCGTTGGTCAAACCAAAAGGCATAACTCGAAACTCGTAGGAACCATATCTCATCAAGAAAGCAGTCTTTGAGACGTCCTGTTCCCTGATACGCAACTGATGGTATCCCGATCGTAAGTCAATCTTTGAGAAGAAGGAAGCTCCTCTCAGCTGGTCGAATAAGTCATCGATTCGGGGCAACAGATACTTATTCCATATCATGACTTTATTCAAGTCACACAACCTCAACATTCCATCCCTCTTCTTTACGAATAACACAGGGGCACCCCATGGCGAAGTACTCCTTCGGATAAACCCCTGACCCAATAGTTACTCTATCTGACCCCTTAGTTCTCTCATCTGTGTTGTATCCATGCGGTAAGGTGCGCGAGCAATTGGCCGAGTGCCCGGCGTCAAATCAATAATAAAATATATCTCTCTACTAGGAGGTAATCCAGGTATATCCTGAAATACATCAGCAAACTCCCAAACAACTGGAATCGAGTGGTAATACCACTTCCTTAAAGGTCTCCTCCTCTATATAGTACAAGTGAGTGGACGATCCTCCCTCAGGGCGAGGCATCGCCACTAAAAACATCTTCAGCTCAGGAATGGAAAAAATGATACTCCTACTAAAATAATCAATCATGGCTCGATACGCAACTAGTCAATCCATACCAACAATCGAATCGTACTCAGTCATCTCTAATACTAACATATCAGCAGGTAAAGTAAATCTCCCGATCTTTATACCCACACCTCTACAAATAAGGAAAATCATAGAACCCCTACTCAACGGTGAATCTATGCAAGTAATCGTGCTCTCTGCAGTGTCTAACGATCCCAAAGTGTGTGAAAATCTCATGGCAATGAAACAGTGTGTGCCCCCCATATCAAATAAAATACGCCACATAGTCCCCTGAATAAAGAACATACCTTCAATAGTTGGTGGATCCTATGGGACTGTGGCATGCTGGAGTTGATAAAATCGTTCATACTGAAGTTGTCCCTACTAGACTGGGGCTGCTGGGATGGGTGGCAAAGCTGGCATCTATGGTGCTGCTGGGAGGGCGGCGGGAAACATAGGTCTCTGGGGCTCATGTCGAGCACCCTGCTGCAGCTACTATAAGGACATTCCCCTATCGGGACACTCCTGGAACTTGTGGACAATCTTGCCACAAATGAAACATTTCCCCGAAAAGTTCCCCCTCTCTGACCCTGCTGCCCACGACCCTGGTGGCCGTTGCTATTCCTCCCCTAGTCATGCTGGCCCTGATGAAACTGTTGTTATTGACCATGATGGTCGTATTGAACCTGTTGGCCCTGACGAAAACCTCCCTGACCATTCCTGAAACCCCCAGATTTGAACCTCTTAAAACCCCCCTGCTGGGAACCCTGATCTCCCATCCTATGCTGACCTTGAGCAAATTGTGCCCTGCTGGCACCATTTCCCCCTGTCCTGCCCTGATGGATGGACTCTCCTGGTCGTTCACCTCAATAGAAATATCATATCACCTCATTATTAGATTTAAAAAGCATTCTCTTGTAGCTGTATTTATGGATGGCCGCGGGGCTCTCTATTTCAACGGTTTCCTTTTGCACATTCAAATCGAAAGATTTTTAAACCTCCCTCCTCCATGTGCTTTTTCTTTCCTGGAAAATATGAATTTTGATATTCATTTTGCGAGAATATGGAAGTAGTGTTCCTAGCAGTGGAGTAGTGTCGCGTTAACCACATCAGAATAAGTGGCCAACAAGAGATTACCCAACAAGTGCTGATGGATCCTCCAAGTCAACCCATCTATGAACTTCTGAATATTTTTCTCCTCGGTCGGAATCTCATCGGGAACGATGTTCAAGAGATTAGTGAATTCGGCCTCAAACTAGGCCACGGTCTTTCCCTCCTTCTTGAGGTTCATTAACTTCCTCCTCATTTCGGTGTGAACGGCTGATGAAAAATATTTGCGATCGAACCATACCCAAAACTCCTGAATAGAAAGAACGTCTATCTCCTTCGTGGTGGTAATGGACTCCCACCACTGTAACGCTGATCCTACTAGATTAAAAGCAGCCAATATCTTCTTCTGTACATCCGTGCACTCGTACATCCTTAAGTTCCTTTGGATGTCCTTCTTCCACTGACTGGACACAACAACGTCGGAGCTACCTGCAAACTCCGAAGGGTGTGCTTTCTGAAAAGCATCATGAACACATTCCCAAGAAGACGGGAATGCATGAGTCTGAACTGGTGCGACTACCGACGCCTGAGGTGGTGCCTGTTGCACTACTGCTAAGGAGGCATTTACCGCTTGGGCTACAATAATGGCAACCTCTGTAGCATTGAAGGAGCCCTGAACTGGTGCAGGCTGTGGCTCGGGCTGAGCATCCCTGGGAACTCGCTGTGCACATTGTGGAGGCATCTGAAATGAGAGTAAAGTCTTATAAGTTCGCAGTTATTATCTCCAAATAGATGAAGAGCGAAACATACACGAAGAGTACAACAATCCTAAAACATAGGATCTACATCAAAGAAACCTCAGCGAAAACCTAACAAGCCGTACAGATCCTAAGGACGCTAGAACCTGATGCTCTGATACCACCTGTGACACCCCTACTAATTAAATACCAGGTAGCTACTCCTTTATTAAATTAATACAAAATATCAAGTTGGTTCAGTTCATAGCATCAGTGTCGAAAAATGCTTTAACAATTAATACCCACCTAATATTTAAAAAATGAGTTGTCAATTTTAATTAAATCCGATTAACATGCAATAAGTTAGATTATGAAATGCTAACATACAACCACAACATAGTCACAATAGAATAACCACGGAATAATAATGAATCTAGAGGAATACTCCTCTAAATAATCCGAATACTGAATACAACCAAATGTAAAGTCTGAATCACTAATTAATTACAACCCAAAGTCTAAAATAAAACTGAATAAATAAGATTTCTCTAAAAGAAATGGGGCGACATGCCCAACAGATGTGTAAGTCTGAAATAGAATCAAGATAGAAAGTGGAGGCGTCTACTGTCGAGGTCTTGTAACCTCCACAGCAGCTACAACACATCATTGCAATGGAAATCCAATGCTTGGTGTCCTTGTGGCTGGGCACCTAAAAAGGTTTTACAAGAAAATAGATTTGGAAGCAAACGGTTCAGAGCCCAATTGTGAAAATATTTTAAAATACAACAAGTGTTTAATATTATTAAATAGTGAATCTAAAATACATGATAGTGCATGCACTCACATGAGTTCTTCACCTCTCAACTAATTTTGCACGCCTACCGTACCCGTACTCGTACATGTTCTAGTTATACCCATATTTAACTAGTCCAATGCATAATCTAACATTACTATACGATTCACAATTTAATTTCCAACATCTTAACTTAAACAGAGAGTTTTACTTTTCTTCTTAGTTCTCAAAATTAGTAATACTAATCACTAGGGATTTTCCACTTTTAAATCTACAAAAATATTGCTAATATTGACACTTGCATTTATACATGACAGTTCATTTCAATTAATTGTATATTATTCTCATCATACATATACAATAATGGCACCCTGAGGCTAAACTGCGGTGTACACATACTCTAATATCAAATCCCAGTACATCACGTACATAAGGACCACGTATTCCTAATCTATCAGGATTCATTACGACAAGTAACAAACACACATAATGGAGGCGAACATAGTTCACATCACATGGGTCACGCACATACCTACGCTCCCATAATCAGCACACTTATTAACTTCTCAATAAGTCTTTCTCTGACCTATGTCCTCGAGGTACCAATCTAAATCCCCCTGTAGGCACACAAAGATTAGATGGCCCTAATCGAACGCCGACCTCCCATGATAGCAAGTATGGTAGGTATGTTATACACAGATAACCACATATACTAAGAATTCACACATCTTAGATATCTTAGAATATTAATATAGGTATATTTCTCATCCTTATATCGTTATTTAATGTTGTACGTTTACAAGTCCCCGATTTATATACATTAAAGTTGTCAACTCTTCTCACGTCGTAATTTTAGGTACTCATTTCCTAACCCATAATGTTATCCGGTTTACTACAAAATTCTAAGTTTTACTCCTCAATGTAATCCAATCTCATAACTATACCCACTAGTCAATAAGGTAAGGTTGGTATTCTATTTAATGAGTCCACGGGAAGTTTGAAATAAAATCAGGCCTAAAAAGGGAATTCTGTCAACTCGTTAAAAATCTCATTCGAACGAGGTCGTTCGAACGAGTGTCATTCGAACAAATGTCTTCTAATGAACTACCAACTCGTTAGAAGGGATACTGTCATCTCATTAGAAACTCGTTGGAACGAGGTCGTTCGAACGACCTGGCTTCTAGCGAGATGGCAGACTACACCAAGAAATCTCCCAATTCATTTGTCTTCATTCTTATCTTCTCTAAATCCGCCATAAGACCATCCAAATTACATTTTAATGTTTGTAAACTATTTTAAGTCACCCCAGGTCATTCCTTAACAAACTTTTGGGGTCAAACCCGCCTAATCAACATGCAATTAACATAAATCCCTAAATTTTACCCCAAACCCAATGAACATGAACCCAGAATTTTATTATGCCTAAATACTCATCATAAATCCGTTTTAAAATCACCAAAGTTAAGTTTTGAATATAAAATTTCATCCATAATCATTCTGCATGTAATTCCTAACCGAGATTAAGGGTTTCTACAATAATCCCATTAGGTTTTATCCAAAATATTCATATCATAAGGTTTCTACACTAAACACGGAGGAAATATTCATTGCAATAAAATCACTTGCCTTAGATTTTTTCTTCATATTTGTCGCCGGTCTTTCAAGGTTGATTCTTCCCTCTTTTTGGTCACAATCTCTTCCAAAATGATGGTGGGGAGATGGTTTTTGGTTTGGAACCCTATGATAACTTCTCTCTAACTCCCATAGCCCACTTCTAATGCTTTTGGCTGGTAATGGCCTTAGTTGACTCTTTAAAGATACAAAAATAAACTCTAAAATTCTTGGGTTTTAATTCCTCAATTTTTAAAATTACCAAAATACCCTTCTAGGTTGCCGGTTTGGCCTAAGAATGCCCCGGGACCCAAACTAAACTCCCGGCTAGTGTTTTCTGACTATTTCGACCCTTCCGGACATGTTGGCGCACTCAAAATGATCATTTGGTTGATAAAAATATAATTCACTTTTTAATTTAAATAATTTATTCCTGACACGACTGACATGGGCGTCCCAACTAAATTTCCCAAATTGTCGTATTTCTATCTCGCGATAATTTTAATATTTTCAGTACTCATATATTACCATATATACTCAGAAATATTCAATTTTAACATCGTAATCAAATACCAACTCACATCTCGCCAGTATTTATATCCGGATTAATTCTCAATTAATTGTCATTTAATTCAATTAATCCCTTAAATAAAAATCAATAAAATTACGGGGTATTACACTTTTTTTGAATTATTCCCTTAGTATCGAGTCCCATTGATTCTGAATTAGTTTCTTATAATGTCAATCCACATGGAAATAGATAATAACTATGTTTTAACTTAATTGACTCATATTGGATTATATGGTAAGTTAATGAGTTGATTGATTTATTGTAATATAATATATTTCGTTCTGTCTTTTGGAACTCTAATAAAGTCCATTTTACTTAAATAGTAGAATTTAAGTCTGTTCATTTAGTATGTGATTTGAACCATGTTTCGAGCCATTTGGAACATGTTTTGGGCTCATTAGGTTAAGGCTAATGTTGGGAGTAGGCTTAATTTTGTGGTTAGATATTATAATTACCTAGTCAAAAAACCTAACACTATGATTATGCAATACAGGAAAACACTAGAAGTTAAGGAGGATGGGAGAACACTAAGGAATGAAGAGAAACTTGGGATTTAAGACTTTGATTCCTGAGTCAGTCTATGGCTGGTATACATTGATTGAGAATATAATCGAATTTGTGTTCTGATAGTAGTAGTCATTGGAATCTAGAATAAAACTCATAAATATGTTTTTTTTAATCATCTTGATACCTAATTTTTGTAATTAGATTTAATTATTTATTTATTTAATCTTTAATAATATTGATGAACTTGAGTAGTTTGATAATGAATCCCTTAAACTTAATCATGTAATTGTGTAAGGTGGTCACTATATTATTAATTATGAATCATAACATTGATAAATTATAAAAGTCATTTTGCTTAAGTAGATAGTTGAATGAAATCGAAGATCAATTTGATAAATCTTGATGGAATTATGAACATGGGGATTAAAGACTTATAATTTGTAATAAAATCATGAACCTTTATTATAATCACTTGAAACTTGTTGTTGTAGGTCCGCAATGTCTCTAAACATGTCACACTTGAAGGAGGATGGGAGTGGGACTATATAGAGGTTTGAAAATTAGGTTTTGTATTGCAAGTGGACTTTTTTATTATTTGGGGAAGAAGGATTCCTCCCAGATCTCCTTCGAATGAGATACGCATTTGTTCTAATGAGTCATACTAATGAGATATGCAATCGAACAAATGCATATCTCATTCGATTACATGCAATCCTCTAATTTATGCAATCGAATTTGTTCTAATGAGATATCCTAATAAGATATGCATTTGTTCGAATGCATTTGGTTTTCATTCGAATGAGTCTGGATTTTCATTGGGATGAGAAATGATTTGGTTGAAATGACATATAGGTTTTGTGACACCCCGACTAATTAAATACCGGGTAGCTACTCCTTTATTAAATTAATTCAAAATGCCAAGTTGGTCCAGTTAATAGCATCACTGTCGAAAACATTTTAATGATTACTAACCACCTAGTATTTAAAAAGTAAGTTGCCAAATTTTAATTTAAGTCTGATTAACATGCAACAAGTGTAATGAAGAATAATAACACCATTCACCATAACGAAGTAAATCGAAAAACCATTACATAAAGTAAATAAAGTCTGGAGGAAAACTCCTCACTACAATCCCACAACTGAAATAAGTAAACTGAAAACTAAATCCATACATGCGAAAGTCTGAAAACTGTAAAGGAAAGATGTCTCTAATAGAAATGGGAAACATGCCCTACAACTGATAGATAATGACTCTGAAATCCAAATGATAGAAGCGTCTACAAGCAAATCCCTGTAGCTTCCACAAACAGCTACAGCTCGTCACCTAAATGAGTAACCTATGCATGGTGTCCTTGTGGCCGGGAACCTAAAAATGGTTTTACAAGAAAAAATAGATTTGAAAGCAAACGGGTCAGAGCCCGAATGTGGAGATATTTTAAAAACCTGCAAGTTCTTTAAAAACATTTAAAACATTAAATGCAAAGTACATGTTAGGACGTGCCCTCACATGATATTCTCGCCTCTTGTCTAACTGTGCACTCCTAACGTAAGTACCCGTCTATAACGACCCAAACCACTAGCTAAGTGACATCATATCTAGCTAGACTGACATAGGTCCTACCCTTATTACTCGGTTCTATTAACATAATAACGCTCGTAATTAAATAGGGGTTTAACGTAAACTCAGATGCTCAATATGCAATATATTTCACTATCAGCTAACCCGTTATGTTTTTCTCGAAACAATACCGTAATTATATTCACAACATTAACATGAGGTTCCCATTAATTAAGTGTATATTGTTCACATCATAAATCTACAATACAAGCACCCCGAGAACTAAGCTGCGGTGCACACATACTCTGCTATCCATCCCGGTACATCACGTACATAAGGATTACATATTCCGAATCTCTCAAGAATAGTTCACAAATAACAACATCACAAGTAATGGAGGCGAACACAGTCACATCACATGGGTCACGCACATACCTACGCTCCCACGATTAGCGGACTTATTAATATCACAATAAGTCTTTCTATGACCTATGTTCATCAAGGTAACCAGTCTAAATCCGGGCAACACAAGGATTAGAGGGTCCTAAGCGAACGCAAACCTCCTGTGATAGCAAGTATGGTAGGTATGTCATACACACAATTCATATACCAATACTAAGTAAACACACGTCTTAGTAATCCCGTAGTTTAATCGTAGTACTATTCTCATTCTAGTACCAATATATAATATATATACAACTTATATAATCCCGGTCCCTAATTACACGTGCCATAATTTATTCTCACGTCGTAGTAGACACTCACGTCTCAATCCAAACGGTTCAGTCATATAAATCACTCGTATACAATTTACTCCTCATAATAACCCAAAAGTCCCAAATATATCAATACATCATCTAAGGAATGTTAACTCTACCCTCGAACAAGTTTACGGGACTCCAAAAATCAAAACAGGCCAAAAAGCCCCAAACTGCCAGCTCGTTAGAAGTCTCGTTTGAACGAGGCTGTTCGAACGAGATCAAACTGTCAGCTCGTTAGAAGTCTCGTTCGAACGAGGCTGTTCGAACGAGATCCAGTTCGTTCGAACGAACTGTACCTTTTAACGATATCTCGTTCGAACGAAGTTATCGAACGAAGTTCCCTTTCGTTAGAAGCGACTGGTCAATTCGTTAGAAGCTCGTTCGAACGAGTTCGTTCGAACGACCTAGGGAGGGGCTTCTAACGACCTACCAGTTTCGTCCCAGATTTGTCTTAATCTCGTTTTTCACCATTTTTACTCCTCAAATCTCCTCCAAACTTAGTCCCAACCATTGTTTTAAGGTCTCTAATCAATCTTAAACATATAATAGGCACCTCCTAACACGTTTTAAAGGATTAAATCACCCTAACATCAATCAATATCCAAATCTCTACAATTTTTCCCCAATTATTCAAGAACATAAACCCTAGAATTTGTAATCATCAATTAGTCCATTCTAGATCCGTTTTTGTTACATCCTATGTATACTAACACCAGAACAATCATCTCTATATGGTTCTACATGCAATTAATCCTCAATATTCAAGTTCTAAATCCAATTAACATGGGTTTTCATTTATCTTTCAAGAACAATTGGAATTCTTCAATTTTCTAACATGGAAAGGACATTCTCTGAATTTAAATGTAAATAAATCACTTGCCTTTATTGTCTCTGAATTTGGTGTTGATTTTTGTAAAGATTTCTGCAGAATTCCTTCTCTTCCTCCCCCTCTCCAAGCTATCTTCTCCAAAGGTGGCTATGGTGGCTAGGGTTTTCATTGGGAAAGTTGGAAACCTAAATGATAACCTCTGTAGCTTAATGGGTTAACAAGGGTTGGTTAGTGGGTTTAGTGGGTCTATTCCCAATCAGATTTACTTCTCTAATTTTCGTCATTTTTAATTCCTAAAAATACGAAATTACCAAAATACCCTTTATATTGCTGGTATGGCCTAAAAATACTCGGGACCCAAAGTACACCCCGGCTAGTGTTTTCTGACTATCTCGACCCTTTCGGACGCGTTGGCGCACTCAAAATGAACATACGGTTTATAGATTTTAAATTCACTTTATAAATAAAATAATACACCATGACGCGGCGGTCACACGCGTCTCAACAAAATTCCAAAATGCCGTATATAAATCTCACGACAAATTTTTCATAACTCAATATTCATATAACATCATATATACTCAATATAGTCAAATAATAACTCACATCTCGCTAGTATTTTATCCGGATTAATTCCCAATTAATTCACATTTAATTAATTAATCCCAAAATAAATATAGCCAAAAGTACGGGGTATTACATACTTCCCCCCTAATAACTGAATTTCGTCCCGAAATTTGAAACTAGAAAGTACCTGCTAAAAATAACTCTGGATAACGGTCGCGCATCTCATCCTCGCGCTCCCATGTGGACTCCTCGACATTGTGATGTCGCCACTGAACACGTACTAACGGAACTATCTTTAACCGCAGCTTCCTCTCGCTTCGGTCCAAAATAGCAATCGGCCCCTCCCCGTAGGAGCTATCCGGCTGGAGATCGATGTCCTCCACAACAATGTGAGAATGAGCCAAATTATCTCTAAGGTATTTCCTCAGCAAGGAAATATGGAACACATCATGAATCCGATGCAAATGCTCCGATAACCCAAGTCTATACGCAACCGGTACGATCCGCTCAATAATAGGAAACGGCCCCACATACCTCGGTGCCAACTTCCCCATCTTCCCAAAACGCATAATCCCCTTCATAGGAGATAATCTGAGCAAAACTTGGTCCCCCACTTGGAACTCCCTGAAAAATCTCTTCGCATCAGCATAACTCTTTTGCCTGTCTTGAGCTACCCGAATGCGACTCCGAATCAACTCAATCCTTGCCGAAGTATCCTGAATCACTTCCGGCCCAAGTAGTTTGTTATCCCCCACCTCTAACCAACATGCTGGGGAACGACAAGGTCTACCGTATAATGCCCCAAATGGAGCCATTCCAATAGTGAACTGATAGGAGTTGTTGTAAGCAAACTCCACCAGTGGAAGGTACTGCTCCCATCCACCCCCAAAGTCAATAATGCACATGCGTAGCATGTCCTCCAACATCTGATTTGTGCACTCTGTCTGCCCATCGGTCTGCGGATGATAAGTTGTACTCAACCGCAATTCTGTGCCCATTGCCTCCTGGAAACTCTCCCAAAACCGGGAAATAAATATCTTGTCTCTGTCAGACACGATATTTAGGGGCAACACAAGGATTAGAGGGCCCTAAGAGAACGCAAACCTCCTGTGATAGCAAGTATGGTAGGTATGTCATACACACAATTCATATACCAATACTAAGTAAACACACGTCTTAGTAATCCTGTAGTTTAATCGTAGTACTATTCTCATTCTAGTACCAATATATAATATATATACAACTTATATAATCCCGATCCCTAATTACACGCGCCATAATTTATTCTCATGTCGTAGTAGACACTCACGTCTCAATCCAAACGGTTCAGTCGTATAAATCACTCGTATAAAATTTACTCCTCATAATAACCCAAAAGTCCCAAATCTATCAATACATCATCTAAGGAATGTTAACTCTACCCTCGAACAAGTTTACGGGACTCCAAAAATCAAAACAGGCCAAAAAGGTCCAAACTGCCAGCTCGTTAGAATTCTCGTTCGAACGAGGCTGTTCGAACGAGATCAAACTGTCAGCTGCTTAGAAGTCTCGTTCGAACGAGGTTGTTCGAACGAGATCCAGTTCGTTCGAACGAACTGTACCTTCTAACGATATCTCGTTCGAACGAAGTTATCGAACGAAGTTCCCTTTCGTTAGAAGCGACTGGTCAATTCGTTAGAAGCTCGTTCGAACGGGTTCATTTGAACGACCTGGGGAGGGGCTTCTAACGACCTACCAGTTTCGTCCCAGATTTGTCTTAATCTCGTTTTTCACCATTTTTACTCCTCAAATCTCCTCCAAACTTAGTCCCAACCATTGTTTTAAGGTCTCTAATCAATCTTAAACATATAATAGGCACCTCCTAACACGTTTTAAAGGATTAAATCACCCTAACATCAATCAATATCCAAATCTCTACAATTTTTCCCCAATTATTCAAGAACATAAACCCTAGAATTTGTAATCATCAATTTGTCCATTCTAGATCCGTTTTTGTTACATCCTATGTATACTAACACCAGAACAATCATCTCTATATGGTTCTACATGCAATTAATCCTCAATATTCAAGTTCTAAATCCAATTAACATGGGTTTTCATTTATCTTTCAAGAACAATTGGAATTCTTCAATTTTCTAACATGGAAAGGACATTCTCTGAATTTAAATATAAATAAATCACTTGCCTTTATTGTCTCTGAATTTGGTGTTGATTTCTGCAGAATTCCTTCTCTTCCTCTCCCTCTCCAAGCTATCTTCTCCAAAGGTGGCTATGGTGGCTAGGGTTTTCTTTGGGAAAGTTGGAAACCGAAATGATAACCTCCGTAGCTTAATGGGTTAACAAGGGTTGGTTAGTGGGTTTAGTGGGTCTATTCCCAATCAGATTTACTTCTCTAATTTTCGTCATTTTAATTCCTAAAAATACGAAATTACCAAAATACCCTTTATATTGCTGATATGGCCTAAAAATACCCCGGGACCCAAACTACACCCCCGGCTAGTGTTTTCAGACTATCTCGACCCTTCCGGACGCGTTGGCGCACTCAAAACGACCATACGGTTTATATATTTTAAATTCGTTTTATAAATAAAATAATACACCATGACGCGGCGGTCACACGCGTCTCAACAAAATTCCAAAATGCCGTATATAAATCTCACGACAAATTTTTCATAACTCAATATTCATATAACATCATATATACTCAATATAGTCAAATACCAACTCACATCTCGCTAGTATTTTATCCGGATTAATTCCCAATTAATTCACATTTAATTAATTAATCCCAAAATAAATATAGCCAAAAGTACGGGGTATTACAGGTTTTTGTTAGAATGAGAAAGGGGTTTGGTTCAAATGACCTCGTAATATTTTAGAATTTAATTCACAATTAATTAGCGTTAATTAATCCCAGACTTAAGAGACTTTTGTTAATTCGTGAGAACCCTAGATTTTTATATATTTTCTTTATATGGAAGCATACCATAGGTGTGTGTGTGTGTCTGTTATTGTGGGGGATGTTCTAGGAAGGATTTTAGTGTGGAAAGTAGGATGTTAACATCATTGGTACCCCTATGATATTGACTTGTTTACCTTGGTCCTTTTACCCCGATCCAATTTTTTATGTACTCGTGTCCCGAGTGAGAGTATATAGGGATGTTCAATTATATAAGGTTTGGTATGGAGTGCATACGAGAGACATGAAGGGAGAACTATTTTTGCCTTGTCTTGGATTTGAGATTATTGGTTTAAGATGACATATAACTATACCTACTACGCATGAGTGATCCTCGAATGCAATATGGATAGGCCTTAGTGCTTTTATATGTGGTCTTGTACATACCCCATATATTTGTACATGAGTGGGGAATTGATCACTTAGCTATTGGATTTATGTGATTCTACTTCCTTTGTTTAGACTATACAAGAGATGTATGTATGAGATATTAGTTTATAAAACATGGTAATTATAACGATTGAGAAACATTTATAATTATGTATCATTGGGTTCATTTGCTTAGGATTAGTCTTGCATGCTATATTTAGATTTCTTGGGTTGGGTTAACTTAAAAACATATGGAATATAAGAGGAATTCACATTATAATTATTATTGTGCATGGAATTTAGTTACATTTTTAGTCACTATGGACCTATTAGGTTTCATACTATTTGTGGAATCTATTTTCAGGTCCTAGGCTGCAACAGCCGCCTCAGCCTAGATCTACTAAGTCTTTCATTCACAATTTCAACCTTCATTTATTGGATGGAGCTGTTGACCCATCTCTATTTATTGAATTTTTATTGTAGTAGTCAGTGTCAGATTATGTATTGGGTTTATTTACATTGGAGCCTATTATTTATATTCTGAGTTGGCTATTGTTGAGATAATTATTGGTATTCAAGTGATGGATTTATTTATTGTGTGGTGATTGATATTATAGTTATATTTGTTTCACTCATGTGATTATTATCAGTTTTTTATCTTTATATTTTATTCTAGTTCAGTCATGCTTAGAATGATACAAACTATTTAGACTTGTGTCTTATTTATATTTAGAACTGATCAATCTAGTTATAGAATTTACGGGGTGTAACATGCAGAACACATATCATAGAGTACACATAATATACAAAAACTATATAATACACATAATCTTAAGTTATTATTAACATGTTTATATAACTTTCTTCTTATAAATTCTTATTATTGAAGTCCCATTACCTTAGTTTAATTACCTCATCTTACATTAATTCACATTAACTAAATTGTGTGATTTGCATTACATTAATGTGTCAATATTAATTTAGTAAATAACAATTCCATTTGTTAATTAGGTTCCAAGATATCTCAAGTTCTTAAAACCCTTAGATTAAGCATAAATTTTATGTTAATTACCTTCGTAAACTCCTACGAATGACCCCTACACCAACCTCGGACAAAATCGAAACTAAACCATCCCAGTCCAACCTCCCAGGGCCGATTCATTTAAGAAAAAATCCATCTTGATCCATATTTGTAGCCCCCCCAAAAATCTGCTCAAGTTTATATTATGTTTTACCCCTATTTCATCCCAATTTCAAATTAATTTGTATTCAATTTGTTCCAGGAAGTTATATTGATGTTTAGGGACCGTAAACTATCTATACTACTTAAAAAAAAGGCAAAATATTTTGGGATGATCATTTTTCGAAATTACTCACATACATTATGAAATTTCATTAGTAGTCTCACTCTTAATTTAATTCTATATTTTCCTTTGATCCATAACACACACTTGTACCCTCACTTTTCATACCTTTATCCTCTCTCTCATCGACAGTCTTGTATGGGTGTCTTATATCCATCTCTAACTATCATCAATTGAAAACCTTTTCATCTGCTCTCCATCTATCTCCCTTTATGAAACTCTCCTAATAGAATGTCAAACACCAAAATCCCTAGATATACATTCGTTCCCCAAAATGATTGCAAGATGATTAAAATGTAAACTCGAGTTCAACTGCAAATTATTTCTCAAAAGAATTTCTCCAACAGAATGTGCCAAATGTCCACAAGGTGTTAGACAAGCCATTGGTAAATGTGTACAATGGTATATTTGTGGCCTG
The DNA here is from genome assembly GCA_949130495.1 of Sambucus nigra. Classification (NCBI taxonomy): domain Eukaryota; kingdom Viridiplantae; phylum Streptophyta; class Magnoliopsida; order Dipsacales; family Adoxaceae; genus Sambucus; species Sambucus nigra. The sequence goes on from OX422216.1 coordinate 333,510,675, forward strand.
TCATGGATTCCTTCAGCATGGGATAGCCCCAAAATTAGAGAGAGAGAAAATAATGTGAGGAAATATATTGCTCAACGCACGGGGATTTGAGGATAAGAGTCCTCTCTTCGCCACTCGCACAGTCTTTGCGGATGTAAATTGATCGTTGTCGAAGGGACAGAAAATGTAAAAAATGAAGTCACCAAACTATTTTACTCAAAAACAAGCAAAAGAATGTATCCGTCCCTAAGAGAAAGACATAAAAAGATAAATTGATAAATACAAAACTAAATGAATCGAGGGTCGGGGGAGTAAATTATGGAATGGGAAGGTGTTATGAACCCATTAAACCTTTCGATCACTCACAGGCTATAATAATGTTCTCGTTTTACTCCAAGATGTGACTCATGCATGCAATGTGTGTGATATGAAAATGAGTGAGAAAAGATGAATCATCCTACTCATGCCATGGGGAGGACAAAGCGGAGTCATCCTAAGGAGTATATGAAGGAGAGGAAAATAATTGAAAATACGATGATAGTGCCCACCGAATCACGATTCACTATAAGAAAGTGAATGACCATGTCAAATGGGAACACTAATATGTAGGCATGAGAATACATGAAATAATAGAAAGTTCAAAATCCGTTGGGGGATCATCATGAGTTATAAAGATAGATAGAGAGAGAGAGAGAGATAGTCTAATCCCTCTCATACTTTTTCTCCTTTCGACAAGATTTTATGTCAGCCATTATATCATTATGGGAAAATAATTTTCATTCTTCTTCTAATATTCCTTATCGACATCAACCATTGTAAAATGATAATCTAGAAATTCTACAGTGAAATGCTATTGAAACTATATTCCAATCGAAGACCGATGTTCTGATTCCCAAGAAATTGGATGAACAATCTATATCAATTACCAAAATTAATAATAAAATCCTAAATTCTTTTTCAGCGATTGATGATTAAATTAAGATAATGCGAAATCCTATGCAGAGATCACCAATTCTTTTACTACAATTTCTCTTAAATCCCCACAGATTCAAGGTGATAAATCATATGTACAAATCAATGAACCCTTGTATCGGGAACAACATCAAGACTGCAAGGAAAACATGATTGGAAAATTGACTTTGAGAAAGAATTCAACCTTTCCATATCTTTAAACTATCAAGAAAAACTTCACAAGATTTGGAAGCCTAATTTGAATTGGAGGTTGATACCCCGTGGAAAGGGATATTTCTACTTCCATTTTTATGGTGACGAAGACAAAAATAGAATTTTGGCTTCTAGTGCTTATTCCCTCCCCTGTGGCACAATAAGACTCACATTGTGGATTCCTAATTTCAAACCAAATCTACTATCTCCATCCTCTCATAACCAGATATGGATTATACTCTATGGACTTAGAAAGAATTTTGGTATCCTAAAAAATTAATGTAAATAGCTAGAGGGGTGGAAATACCTAAGAGTCTTGATAAAGAAACTATAAATAAGGAATTTAGTCTTTATGCTAGAATTCTTGTAGAAATTTATCTCAAATTGGTTCAACTAAAATTTGTTATGATTGATAATCATTGAACTGAAGTATCGGTGAAGATATTCCACATCTATGATCCAAATGTGGGGGAATTGGCCATCATTCTCATGACTACAAACTTTATGTCACCTTAAAGCATAAAGATGGATCACGCTTCATCATATGCAAGGATGTGAGGAAAACAAGAAAGAAGAGATAAATAAAAATAATTGGGGAATCAAGAAATACTGAAGATAAGGATGAACCAAACAATAAAGCTAATCTTGAATTACCATAAACACAAGATGTCTTAAGAGATATAAATAATACTCAGGAGATAGAACTACAACAGGCTCAAGAAGAAGAAGATATAGAGGATGCTCATAAGCTAGATTTACCTCAGACACAAGAATATGCAGGAGATAAAGAGGATGCTCAGAGGGTGAACTTACCACAAACATAAGAAGCTACAAGAGATAAATGTGATGTTAAGCATGATTCTACAAGAATGGAAATAACCACTCCTAAATCAACAAAGGGAGTCTGCTTCCATGACACTATGGAGTATGAGGGAAATAGTCCAATCCAATATGACTTGAATATTATCAATTCTATTTGCGAGGAATCTAAGGGAGATGAACTCACCAAATTTTTTTCCAAGTCAACAATAAGAAGTCTGAAGAAAGCCAACAAAAAAATTAAAATAAGGGAGCCATATGCCACCTCTATCAGTGGGATTAACACTCTTTCATGAAGATTTTATTCTGGAATATAAGAGGCTTAGGGAACTCAAACTATCAAGATTCAAATATATTTGGTCCTTTCATCAAAATTTCATGGATGTGGTATTTATAGCTTGTACTTGTGCTCATATATCTAGCTGCCCTATGCTCAAGCTTATCCAGAAGCTAAAAAATGTTAAGATAGATCTTAAAATCTGGAATAAAATCACCTTTGACCATGTTCAATTTAATGTTGATATGGTTAGAAATAACCTCAAGGAAATCACAAAGAAAATCAGTGAAAATGGACTTGATGATCATAAGTTCAACCTTAAAGCGAATGCTAAATTGGTCTTTATGTTTTCTATTCATGATTGTAATTCTTTTTTAGGATCGTTTATATTCTTTTGTTTTCTTTGTTCTTTTCTTTCTTTATTTTCACTTGTATTCCTTGTATTATTTTTGTTTTGATCTAATAAATTTTGTTTTGCTTAAAAAAAATATGCACAATAATACTAAATATGATATATAAATAAAGTAACGCAATGAACAAAATAGGACTCGAAACTCGATAATGACATGGGATGACTAAGTTACGATAATAAGCATCAAAGTCAATGTAGTTCGATATATCACAAGGGTGGGATTTAACTCGTAAAGAAAAATATAGCGCTCCTCTTTAATTATTTTTGAAGAAAACCTGCTCAAGTGTAAAAATGTAGAATGGTGAGGAAGTCCTACTTCTGGAGTTTATGAGTAAACCCTTTTTCTGTCTTTTTGATTTGTGAAAATATATTACGTTAATACTAATATAAAAAAGGATATTAGTTTATGTGAGATAATGGAGTAGGACCAAAAGATTTAAAAAGTGGAAGAAAAGTAAATAAACCACACTAATTAAATGAATTAGAAAACAATTAGAGTAGATTTCCTAAAAGATTTTGCTACTAATTTTTTAAGGAAAGTAGGTTGAATTTTTTGGTGGTATGATAATGGTGAAGTAGGGGTGAGGTAGGTGGAAAACGTTGGTATGAAAGTAAGGTAAGAAAGTTGAGAGGAATGCCGAAAATTTGGATTTTTTTGGAATGACGACGCATTGATTTCGAGGAAGGAATGTTCTGATTGCTGAAAAAGGGGCCCTTGGGAACGAAGTCATACCCTCTTTAAATAGTAAAAAAAAATTAGGGTTTCATGGGGTGCAGATAAACATAGTCCTTAGTGTGCCTATCGACATACCCCTGGCTTATTGGCGAAGTAAAGTACACATCTTCCTACAAGAAGCGGGTCTTGGGTCCCTATAGGTAGTGTGAAAAGGACGTTTTCAGAAAAATGGGTATAAAATGCAAACCGTAAGTCCCAATTGTGCATGACCAATATTGTTGGAAATGATATTCAGATCCCTATCAAAATATATTGGTCCACTCATGGGTTCGAGAGTTGATTAAAGTCAAATGGGTTTCGAGAATACCCAATGGATCTAGACGGAGGTTTTCAGAATAAAAAAGGTGAGTGCAAACCGTGAGGCTGATTCATGCACGGTATGGACCATTGAATAGGTTATTCATGTCCCTATATGAGTGAAATGATATTTTCTGAGGTTAGAGATTTGACCAAATCTAAACGAGCTTAAGAGCACCCTGGTTGCCTCTAGATTTTGGTTTAGAGTAAAAGGACAAATACGAGCGCACCGTAAGTTCAATTCGCACATAGTACGGAGCATTGGAAAGGTGATTTAGATCCCTATGATATTTCCATGAGCTTCGCTTAATTTGTAGAGTTAACCAAAGTCAAACGAGGCTGGAGAGCGTTCGATGGCCTCTAGATTGTGGTTTGGAGTACAAAGGTGAATATGCACGAATCGTGAGGACGATTCGTACAGGGTGCGTACTGTTGGAAAGGGGATTCATATCCCTATGACAATGAAATGATATTTTCTCAAATTGGAGAGCTGACCAAAGTCAAATGAGGATCAGGACTAATCACTGGCCTCTGAATCAAGGTTTAGAGTAAAGAGGTGAGTACCTGCAAACCGTGAGGTCGATTCAAACACGGTATGGACTATTGGGAGGGGTATTCATATCCCTATAAGAGTAAAATGAGCTTTGCTCGGGTTGAAGAGTTGATAAAATTCAAACAAGGCTTGAGAGCGCTCACTGGCCTCTAGACCAGGGTTTGGAGTAGGACCTAGGGTCTTATGGTTGGAGGAGAAGTGTTATGGACCTATAGAGGTATTTAGAGAGTACTAGGATGAGGTTTCTACAATACCCTTTTGGTGAATGGTGCGGTATTTATAACGTCGCATGAGTTGTGTATGCGCTGAGTTTTAATTTAACTATTGGATGCTCCACATTAGAATGGCAATCCTTTAGTGATTTTGTTGGAGTTAGAAGCAAATTCTTAGTACCTTGACAAATTTGTAGTGGGTATTTTTGCTATTGTATATGAATATTTGATCCTAATTGATGAAGATACCCTTAGGGATTGTAAGAATACATGGATCCAATCAATTTATGTTCATAATTTGTACGGAATGTAGTTTTGAAAGGCTTTAATAATTAGGAAATGCAATTTACTATAACATAACAAATAAGCTACTTTGCAGCATGTTTATCCTTTGTCCCTCATTTTACATGTATGTTATTTTTTATCAATTTTTTTGGCATAATAAACTATGAATTATGTTTACGATTAGTCTATTATATGTTTTCAGATTGTGTAAACTATTATAGATGTAATTTTTTTTCCATTTTAGGTGATATAATTGATTGTCCCTTTCAAGAAGGGGAATAGTAACGAGACAGGCATGCTCTTGTTCAAGTAAATTTAAATGTCCCTACTTTCACCTGGGTTTTTCTAAATAACTTAAAACTTGCTGACGTGTTGTCATAATAAACATTCCACATTTCATTTTAGCATCAAGACTTTCTTGTATTTCAACCATTTTTTATAAGGTTAGTTTACAGTATATCAAGGATCAGTGATTTTATTTGCACTATGCTTTTGTTATGAAGTACATATGTTTTTAGGTGTTGTATTGTTACTTGCTAAAGGTTTTTGAATCCACCCACTGCTCTAAAGTTCAAGAATGAATGGTGTGCCATGGTTTGATAAATAAGTGAGTAGGGGTGTTCGCGGTCCGGTTCGGTCCGATTTTAGGGTATTTTTGGGACCGGACCGCATTAATCGGTCCTAAAAAAATACGGATCGAGACCGGACCTAAATTATCGGTCTCGGTCCCATTCGGTTTTCAAACGGTCCGTGTTTGGTCTCGGTCCTATTCGGTCCATACCAATAAAAAAGCAGCACATTTTTTATTATTAAAAACAACACTTTTTTTTTTTGTAAAACAACATTTTTTATTAAAAACAACACATGTAAAACTCCATTAAAAAACAACACTTTTTTTTTATTAAAAACTGCATTAAAAAAGCTATTTTCTTTTTTAAAAAACATCAATTTTCTTTAAAAACACAGCACTTTTCTTTTAAAAAAAACAGCACACTTTCTTTAAAAAAACAGCACACTATTTAAAAAAAATAGCACACTATTTTAAGAAAAACATCACTATTTTAAGAAAAACAACACTATTTTAAGAAAAACACCTAATATCCAAATACAAAAAACAACTAATACCCATATACATCCATGCCGCCACACCACACATTAAACTTCTCCGTAAGAAAATATGTCCAGCACATAATTAATACAATCCATAACAAAGTATCATGTTTAACTAAAGTATTACAAATTCAACAAATTCTTCAAATATCCATGGCATCCATGCCGTCACGCCACGCGTTTAACTTCTCCACTTGTAGTTCCCAACAACTCTATAAAAAAATAAAAACAAGTTTATCAATAATAGAATTTAAACGATCAAATAAGATGAAATATCACAAAATAACAATTTGTTACCCGAATCAAGTTTCTCTAGTTGTTGAATGTCCTCCAACGAATCTCGAATATTTATTGGCTTTGTTGAGGAGTGTAGCCAATTTTGACCACAAACAAGTGCTTCCACCGTATTTGTTGATAATGAGCTACGAAAAGGGTCAAGAATACGTACTCCCGTGCTAAATGCGGATTCCGAAGCAACGGTAGACACGGGAATAACTAATATATCACGAGCAACAAGAGAGAGGATTGGATATCTACTTTGATTATTTTTTCACCAACTAAGAATATCAAAATCGGTACTATCCATCTCACATGTTTCCAACAAATATTTTTCAACTTCTGACTTAGCGCCAAAGTTATCTTCCGCTTCCAAATGTTTTTTATATTGAGATAACAAAAATGCACGCCCATCCATATCATCATCATCATTAAGCACGACAAAAGTTGGTGATGGAGTTATATTGCTCGAATTTGTATTAGAAAAACTATTTCCATGGTACCAATCAAAAAGTCGAACTAAAGTTTCTCTTACCTTCCTAGTCAAGTCTATTGCCAAAACAAAGCCATGCAACTCTCCAAAAAAGTATTCAACATACTTCAACTTATATCTAGGATCAAGAACCACCACAACGAAAAAGAGAAAGTTTATTTTCTCGACATTCCAATACTTGTCAAATTTTGATTGCATGCTAGCGGCCATACTAGACAAAAAATAATCTCCATTGTTTCTCAAAGATATCAACTTGCTTTGAATCATTATAAGCTCGTGGAAAAAGGCATTTGAGGTGACATATAAAGTTCCGAAAAATTTCAAAGTTGCATGATAAAATATTGAAAGAAATTTCACAAAACTTCTCACCTTATCCCAATCCTCACTATTAGGCGAACCCAATTTTCGTGCCCCCACCCCTCTCCCTCCAATATCATCATCATTTTCATCTTCCTCACCAATATATTTTTTGTATTGTTCATCATCCTCATCCATCCTCTCAAAGACTTTCTCAAATTTCAAAGCGGACTCCAACATCATGTAAGTCGAGTTCCATCTAGTTGGTACATCTAGGCATAATAGACTTTTTGATTCAATTTTTACCTTTTCAACATATTTCTTGAAATTATCCAACCAAGATGGAGAAGACTTAAAATATTTTACGACCCTCCTCACTTTCGCAATTGACTCATCAAATTCCCTCAAACCATCACCTACAATTAGATTTAAGATATGTGCACAACACCTCATATGCAAATGCTCATGCTCTAATACGGTGCCTTTGTAATTTTTTGTTTTTCTGTTTAAATGATGAACCGTACTGTTATTAGAGCTAGCATTATCAACCGTGATTGTGAAAATACCTTCAATCCCCCAATTAATTAAACAATCCTCAACAACCATCCCAAGTTCCTCACCCTTGTGACTTTTAACTTGACAAAAGTTAAGTATTTTTTTGTGAAGCTTCCAATCCTTGTCAATAAAGTGGGCCGTAAGACACATATAATTTATTTTTTGAATCGATGTCCATGTATCGGTTGTAAGACAAACCCTTTGCCCTTTCAATCCAACTTTTAACTATTTTTTCAATTTTTTATAAAGATTGATGCAATCCCGCGCAATCGTGGTACGACTCGGTATAATTAACCTCGGTTGTGCGAGTGCCATGAATCTCCTAAAACCTTCATTCTCAATAAACCTAAATGGAAGCTCATCAATCATCAACATTTCCGCAAGTCCTTGCCTACAAGCTTCGGCATTAAACGACTTGGGTAAAAGATTTAAACTTGGACCATTTCCCCCATCATCTCTCTTTGGAATAAAAGATAGTTTTTGTTGTCCATTGTTATTGTCATCTAAAACATCCAAACACGCTTTTTGATACTTTAGACACGAGGGAGTATGGCTTAATAAATTTTTAGTCCCATTTTTCCTAGCATAACAAGCATACGTGATACCACAATAGTTACATGATGCCCTAGGATTTTTTTTTATCATTGTTCTTAGTAAAATGATCCCATACCGTAGAGCCATTTTTTCTCTTTTTCTGTGGTGACGTATCAAGGTCAATTGGTCCATGCACGGTAGCATTGACGGACTTTGGATCATCAACCTACAATCAAAAAATATATGTGAGATCAAAAAAGAATATAAAACAATAATATAATTAAAAAAAAAAGATATCTCCCTAAAAATATATATCTCCCTAAAAAGATACCTACCATACCTGGGATTTTGAGGGTGGTTCCGCCATAAAAAAAATATATGTGAGATCGAAATGAAACCTACAATCAAAACAAACAAATAATTATTACTTAAGCACACATTGATAGGTACACAACATTGATAGGTAAAAATTAAGAAGAGACACATAGTGGATACACAAAAATTCTTTAAACAAAAATAAAGTAATTTGAAAAAGTCATTTAGATCTCACAACATTAATAAAATCATTTAGATCTAGAAGAACAAGTGAAATACCAGATCCAGATGGGCGGTGGCTGGCGCTGGGCAGCTGGCGGTGAGCGGTGGCGGTGGGTAGCTGGCGGTGGCGCTGGGCAGCTGGCGGTGAGCAGTGGGCATGCTGGGACTATGGGCGGTCGCCGGTGGGCTGCTGTAGAGAGAGAGATGGGAAGTCGTGTGTAGAAGAGGGAGATGGGAAAGGGCCGGCCATGGGAAGTTGCCTGTAGAGAGAGAGAGAGATAAGAAAATGTGTGTGTGGCTTGTGTCCGTGTGCGTGCATGTGAGTATATTGGGTGAGGTGAAATGAAAATGTGTGTGTGGGTATATTAGTAAATATATATATGTATAAATATATATATTTTTAATAAATGCGGTCCGGTCCGGTCCAAAACCGTTTTTTAAGAGTCAAAATCGAGACCGAACCGAATAATGCGGTTCTACATATTTTAAGACCGAATTAAAACCGAATTTAAAAAAACCCGTAAAAGTAGGTTCGGTTCGGTTCGATTTTTTCGGTCCAATCGGTCCATTCGGATTCGCGAACACCCCTACAAGTGAGATTCGACAGTCAAAAAGATAAGAATTTTGTAGATTAAGACAATAGTTACCCATTTAGTAAATTTGATACAAACATTATTGCTTCATACAAACAATATAAATTTATACGAATATATAAAATGAAATATCATTTGAATAATTTCATATGAACAAACGTTATTTGTGTACAACTTTTTTTTTCTTCAGACGAACGACATTTGTTCGTATGATTTTTTTACAATATCCTTCAACGACTTTGAGCAATTTGATGTTTCTATAAATTGAACTTTTGTATTATCGATCTCTTTTGTGTGTGTTTATTTCTTAATAATATATAGGTCCTGTTGCATATCGAAGTTATTGATTTAAATATTCCTCTCGTATGGAATTGTCTAACTCTCTTTTTATTTAATAAGTATTTTTTTAACCAATGCCTTATTACTTGACTAAAATAAGTATTTTATCCATCATCTCGAAGTCATACGGGGAGTACGTACTTTGTTAAATAATGGAAACGTTCATATATCTAGCATTTCTTGCTCCAGATCTGACCTTGAATAATTTATAGTCAAGTATGGAATTTGTTTCAATTTCCCCCTCTCCTACTTTCCTAAGTTGGTTAACTTTAATATTTTTCATTATTTTGTGCAACTGTAGGTATTAAGGTTCATCTACATCATCTTGGAATGTTCATTGAAACTATTAAGGTGATATGCTTTCTTTGTATTCCAATTTGTAATATCTCACTACAAATATATAGAGTTTAGGAATGTCATAATTCTTTGATATACTGTAATAGAAGAGAAGCAATTTTCTAAAATGTGTTAAATTTTATAAATCATACATTCTCTTTTTAATTAATGGTTTTTCCATGGATTATCCTTTTGAGTTTTATGAAATCGTCCTTTTAAATTATGTAGAGACAATAGTCCAATCATATATCAATAGTTATATAACACTATTATTAAATTTGATAAAGGTAATCTCTACGTAAGATAAAATTACACTGTATATTGCTAATATGGGTGATTCCATTGCTGTATTTTAGATAGAAGATAGAACGTAATTGCAATGTAGTTAACTTGTGATCAAAATGTTAGCTCAATGAAGGTTAGACAAGTCTTCATGTTGATGCACCCAGATAATCCAGATATTGTTTCGATACGTAGGGTGTGGCGTGTCAAAGGCCTCATTTAAGTAACTAGATCGATAGGGGATGCTTTTTTAAGAGCCTTGAATTTCATCTGGATGTATCTTACACGAGATTCCACCTTCCCGAACTTGTCTGCTAGCCCGTGCTAAGATCCGTACCGATCATTCATTCAAGATCCTTAGAACATTTAGTGAAAAGTTTGTTATGTTTGCATCCAAGGGGATTTATGACCAGTTGTCGAATCAAGAGATTTTTAGGATTATGCACAAAAATCCAAAAAAAAGTATTGCAAAAGGACTTGTGGAATTTCCTCTTATTGAGGCGTCTAGGAAGATTAATAAAAGTTATGATGATGATGTTAAGAAGTTTAAAGAACGGGGTAAGACATTAATTTCATCTTGATATCATTATTTTTGTCTTCATAGCACACCAGCATTGTGATGGACTTAACTGCGCTAGAGCTGTCAGTTCGAGGATTTGTGGATGCTGCGGGATCCTCTAATTTTAACATCCTACGAGTGATTGGTGAGAATTCAAAGCCTTCAAGAGATCGGTGATAATCAAGAGCCTAGACAAAGTTGAGACTACTGATTATTTTTTTCACTTATATTTCTTAGTTTCTTTTACAATGATTTGAACAGTTAATGTCATACTGGAATGCTTCCCCTTGGTGATAACTTTTCCCAGAAAGGCTATGAATTTGTTATTCTTAATTTGTTAGTTTTAGGGATCAAATATTAGTCTGTACAGACTAAAACTGGGCAACATTTTATTAAAAAAAACGAGATTGTTAATTTTGATTAACACGTGTTATCAATTAAGCTACATTAATTACTTTTCCAAGCTTATTATGGGAATGATAGTGTTTTAAACCAAATACGTAGAATAACCCTTTAAATATAAATTTTTAATGTAGGGTACCATTGTGTTGTTTTTTCTTTTATTATTAGCGTTATTATGATAAGTAGGGAGAGAATGTGCTCACATTATTTACAATGCAAATGTAAAATGATTTTAGCAGCAAAAATCGATTTGTTATTGATTTCACTAACTAATTTTTGACGCTAGATTGTTAACACAATTTGTGAGAGTATAATTAATCTTCTTAATTAAGACAATAATAATAACTATTATTGAGCATATATTATGTTATAATCTGGTTGATTCAAATTATTTTTGACAACGGTTATGTGAAGATTTCATAATGACCATAATATTTGTTTTGGAATCTCAGGTTCTGACTTTTGCCTCCCTTTCACAACCCGATTCTTCTATTTATTTGCCAAAAATCTATGTGTTGAATTTGGATTTTAATATTCTATGAAAAAATTCCATACCTATATTTGTTGGAGCATTATTTAAATTCTAAGGGTTGTATATATGTTAAAGTTCATAAATTTGATTTATTTTATATATGGGTACAACTTCCTTGGGTTTTGTATATTTACTTGGTATAATTTAAGCTTCATCTAACTCTTTCATAACTTTGAAGTGTAGTGACAAATGTTTATATTCTGAATTTTGACAAGTGTTGGAATTAGTAATGCCAATCGAGGATCGAAATTTTTGTTGGGCCTATGATTTAGCTTATGAAACATGGATTACTTGAATTTATTGCTGTTTGAGTTTTATTAAAAAATGTTATATTTTAGTCACGTAGAAAAATATCAATATACATTAGTACTTCTACGTTTATTTTTTCTATGCACACCTCACATACTTATATTACTTCACATTTCTCACATAATTTTATTTATGACCCCAGAACCCAAAACTCTTCTACTTATCTTATCTTACAATTTCATCCACATGGTATGGTGCATTCTTGGTATATTTGATGGCTATACACTTACATCAAAAAATTGTTCAAGTTTTACCTCAAATGCAACACATTAAGAGATTTTGATCGCAAGGTTGGCCATTTTGTCATGCACAAACTAGAAGAAGTTAATGAGAGAGATCAAGTAATAAACTTCAAAAGCAACAAATTAAACCTCTTTAATCACCGAAACCTTGGGTTGCTAACAATCATGCAATTATTTTGTCGAGTGCGTTCTTCGTTTTTTAATAATTGTTTACTACAAAAGTTTTGGACTAAAATCATGTTAAAATTGTATATCTATTGAGTTGGACATTTACTTCTATTGATTAAAACATGTTTAATGTATTTACTTAAATAGACATATCACTTATATTTGCTAAATTTTATATATAACATATGGTTCCATTTCGATTTAATAAAAAACATATCATTGGTATGGATTTGTTTGGTAGCAATGGATATTGGTACTTGTGGTGCATTTTGAAATGATTTTTATTCTCCCGATAACATGCCGACAATGGTCACATGCGCAACTCATGTGTGTACAACTAGTATTATTAAGAGTCTAAAGCATATAATTAACATCGACATAACAAATACTAATCAAATGAAGCATATGAACAAATAGAACATGGGGAACAAGACCTAAGTACCTTAATTGTTCTAAATTTCTTGTATGATTTCACTTTCATAATTTTGTAGTTATTTCATATATATAACATCCTTACAACATGATTACGTTTTGATTTTCATAATTAATATGCTTCTTATTTACTAATGGCCATGTTAATGGTTTAATCTCCAAATGAAATCACTTCAAGTAATAGTTCAATTTCAAGAATATCTCATCGAAACATATGAACCCAAATTCCTTATTGTATCCATCCTAGTTTTTTTTATTCGGGGGTGGATCCCTCCTTCCTTCCCCTTTTGGAGTGCGCGTGGGATTGTATCCTTTATCTGGGTGCTCAACCGTTGTCGATGTGGGGTGATATGTAGAGACAGAGTCTCTATCTTATTTTGCACAAAATAGGCAAAAGAAATGTTTCTGCCTCGAGAGAACGGCATCAAGGACAATACTAATATTTGAGAAACCAAGTAGTTTAAGGGTACTAGGGATATGTTATAGAATGGGAAGGTGTTAAGCACCCATACCACCCTTTCGATCTCTCACAGGCATGTGTTAATCTTTTCTTGTAGAACTCTGTCATGTGTGTGCTTATGTGCATAATATAAATGGAGGATGGAATCACTCAACTCGGATCATGGGTAAAGACATATCGAGTTCATCCTTAGGAGTGTTCCCAAAATAGTAATAAAAAATATGATGTAATTCTTTGTCGATTCACAAGTCGTTATGATGGAACGATTTTGTATATCGAACAAGACATAAGGAAATAAGAACATATTACGTATATATCATAAATATATGATGAAAATAAAGTAACAAATATATGACGGAGGACTCGAGTTAAGGGATTTACCCAAGACGTCTACGTAGCCCAGGGGGCATCAAAGTCCATGTATTTCAAAGACAGTATGAGATGGGGTTTAACCTATAAATCCAACCGTGACTTTATTTATAAGTCTGTGTGTAGAAAAAGGTGTTTTAGTGTGAGAAAATGTGATGAGAAATTCCCGTTTGGAATTTACATTTTTTGATTTTTTCTATGAAAATAAAGTATGTGAGAATACTAATAATAAAATATTTGAAACAAAGATGTTTGATGTAATGAAGTAAAGTACTAAAGTGAAAATAAAGTAACTAACGCAAGAATAAGATAATTTAAATATAAAAGTGAAGAAATAGACCTCCTTGTGAAGACTTGAAAAAGATCTTTATTTTAGATGCACTGATCTCAAGATCAAGTGGTGGTGGTTTGAGGAGGTGGGTGGGAAGTTACTTAAAAGACTATGAAAATTATGGAAGGAATGTGGAAAATGGGCTTTTAAAGAAAGAAAAACTTTGAATTCAAGGGAATTCTCTCTGGATTGCTGAAAGGGATGTTCAGGGGTGCTTGAGGTGTATCTTTCAAAGTGAGTTCATGTCTTCTATTTATAGGTCCAAGGGGGTGATGATCGGCATGGTCCTAGACCTACCTATCGACATAGAGACCAAGACACACTACCTATAGGCAGGGTTATAGGTTGCCATTCGGTAGTCTGAGGAAGGTTTTTTTGGAAAAATGATCGTAAAATGCAAACTGTAAGTCAGAATTATGCTTAGGGTGGACCATTAGAAATGTTATTAAGATACTTTTAAGAATACATTGATCCACTCTCAGGTTTGGGAGATGACTGAGGTCAAACAGGACTCGGAAGAGTCTGTTCCTCACTAGATAGGGGATTCTCAGGTTTGGGAGTTGACTGAGGTCAAACAGGACTCGGAAGAGCCCGTTCCTCACTAGATAGGGGATTCTCGTAGGAAAATGGATAGTGCATTTGAACCACATGACCAATTCATGTAAGGGATCAACCATTGGAAAGGGTATTCAAAGACCTTCTAAGATTCATTTAGTTCGAAGAGTTGACCTAGGTCAAATTGGGCCCAAAAGTGCCTAATGACCCTCTAGAGTAAAATGGATCGTTCGTTCGTACCGTAAGGCTAATTCATACATTGGGCAAACTGTTGGAAAGGGTATTTAGATCCCTTGAAGGATTAATTCATATTAATTTGAGCTAAAGTTTTGAAAAAAGTCAAATGGATCCCGGTAGTGCGTGGTGGCCTACATATTGGTTTTTGAAGAAAAATGGACTGTTTGTTCGAACTGTAAGACGTATTCACAGATAGGGTAGACCATTGAAAAGGGGATTCATAGGCCTTATAAGACTCATGGAGCTTACTTAGGTGAGGAAATGACCAGAGTTGAAATGGGGCTCGAGAGTGCCCAATGGCCTCCAAATTAGTTTTTGATAGTAAAACGGACTATTTGTTCGAAATGTAAGGCTGATTCATGTTCCAGGGTAGACCATTGGAAAGGGGATTCAGATCCCTTCAAAGATTCATTAGGCTTTTGCTCAGGTGAGAAATTTTTCTAAATTCAAACGGGGCTCGAAAAACCTGGTGGCCCATATATTAATACTCAAGGTATGACCTAGGGTTTGGGGTAAACGAGTGAGTGAGCGTTAGTAACCTAAGTATGTTCTTAGGGGAGTTATAATATGGGGAGTATATAGAGATCCCCTCGATGGTGAGGTTGGAATAAGTTAAGGTCTTCGAATGATAGACACCACATCAACGTTGGGAAAGAGGTTTTGTAGGTCGACTCTAGGGACCTAGAGGATGAGGTTGACCGATTCAGCGAGCCGAGGTCAATTTTGAGGAACTGCGGAGGTGAGGATGAAAGATTCAGTGGGTTAATGTTAGTTCTAACGACCTAAAGAGATAAGGATAAACAATTTAGCAGGCCGAGGCCAATTTTGAGGTCCTAAAGAGACGGGGATGACCAATTCAGTTGGTTGAGGTTAGTTCAGAGGACCTAGGGAGGTGAGGATGACCAATTTAGCAGGTTGAGGTCGGTTCTTAGGACCTAAGGAGATGAAGAGGGTCAAAGATATGTTAAGATTGGTTCTAAGGGGATAGCGAGACCAATTTGGTGGGTCGAGGTCGATTATGGGGACTTAAGTAGATGAGGATGACCGACTCAATGAGTTGAGTTTAAGTTTCAAGTTAGGGATGACCAATCTAGCGAGTCAAAATGATTCTGAGGACCAAGAGTTATAGCGGGCTAACTACGAGGGCCGAGTTCAATTTTGAAGACCTAAAGTTATAACAATTATGAGGGTCGAGGCCATTTCCTAGTACCTAAGTTGTAGCATCCAATTGTGATGGTTGAGGTCAATTGTGAGGACCTAAAGTGATGATGATCGATTATGTGGGCCGAGGTCAATTATAAGGACCTAAAGTTGGGATGACCAATTTTGACGTCCGAGGTTAATTCTGAGGACCTAAAGTTGTAGCGACCAATTCTGAGGGTCGAGATCAGTTCTGAGGACCTTAAGTTATGATGATCAATTATGAGAGACGAGGTCAATTCTGAAAACCTTAAGTTGCAGTGACTGGTTCTAAAGATCGAGGTCAATTCTAAGGACCTAAAGTGATGACGATCAATTGTACGGGGTGAGGTCAATTCTGAGGACCGTAAGTAATGACGACTGATTCTACTGGCCGAGGTCGATTCCTAGGACCTTAAGTCCTGACGACCGATTCTACTAGCAGAGGTCAATTTTGAGGACTTAAAGTTATGACGACCGATTATGTGGGTCAAGGTCAATTCTGAGGACCTTATGTTTTAGCGATCGATTTCGCGGGTCGAGATCAATTTTGAGGACCTAAAGTTATAGCGACCAATTCTGAGGGTCGAGGTCAGTTATGAGGACCTAAAGTTTTAGCGACCAATTTTTAGGGTAGAGGTCAATTCTAAGGACCTAAAGTTATGACGACCAATTCTGTGGGTCAAGGTAAATTCTGAGGACCTTAAGTTATGATGATCAATTTTTAGGGTCTAGGGCAATTCAAAGGACCTTAAGTTGTAACATGGGAAAATTTTCTCCTGAGGAATTTTAAATTATCTAGGGGGTGTGGATGCATCTGTGGTTCCATTGGGGATTGTGTTGTTTTAGGATTCTAATGGGGAATGACTTATCCACAAGATATCTGACTACGAGTTATGTTGTCTTGAGACTCTAGTGGGGGTTGTTTAGGCTGGGGAATAGGAGACTTTGATGTGAATGCATCGTTGGTTCTACTTTTGGAATATATTAAGGATAGGTGTGTAAGATTAACTCGGCTGGAGATTGTGCCGGGGATAAGAGAGTAATATTAATCCTAATGGGGATTCTGAGAATTTATAAGGGGATTAGTGTTCCAAAATATGATTTTCTTAAGAAAAATGAGGTTCCATATTTTGGGGGGATTTTTGGGAATTTTTGGATTTTTCTAGAATTTTCTGACATTTTTTGTATGAAGTTTGAAAGGGGGTGCTTATAATTGACAAGGGAATATACTCTAGGCTTGCTTGGGAAGAGAAAAAGGCAGATTTCGATCGGTATGGCTGGGGCTTCAAAACTTTTCTTCTCGGCGGATTTTTAAATCTTTATTGGGGATGTAGGTGATCTTCTACCCATGGAACCTTCCTTCCGGGGCCGTGGGGGACTACGGGTATATAGGTGTAGATAAGGGGGCTATTGACATATGAGGCAGTGTTTAGGTTGATGGACCTTACGAACGTGGTGACATCCAATCCTGGTTCTTTCCTTTTGAGAAAATTTTGTAGATATGTCGTTGTAACTGAAGGAGCTTAGCATTGACCATGCTGTTTTCTAGATTTAGCAACTTTGTACTTGAAAAGATACTCAAAAATGAAAAAAGTGACACATCTTTTTTGTTTGATTATCTTTATTTAATGGATTTCACTACATGGACTTTAATTTTCCTCTGAGATTTCAATTTGAGAAAGAGTTAGAATATTTTGTTTTTTGGAATTTTTAAATAGAGGAAGGCCTTGGAGGCTTGGTTGCAAAGATTTATCCCTTTGAAGGAGCTTATCTTGAGAAAAAAAGTAGGAGAATGTGTTTATAGAAATGTTGAATGTTTTTTTTGGTATCTTTGAATAGAGTAAAGCCTGGGAGGCGTGATTGGTATATAGATGAGGAGATATAAAGCTTGATGTAAAGTGGAGCTTGTCACCTTTGTTAGGTTATGCTAAATTCGGTGCCGGAGAGACTGTACTGGAGATGGCATTACTAGAGATGTTGACTCGAATCTGTCAGCAACACCATTAAAATTACTATATCTTGAAGATCATGTCTTTCATTTTGGCATGGATGAGGTCTATCCCACTTATGAGGAGTTTTTGGCCATGTTGGGCCTCAGCCCACGTGTTGTGACGGCTATACCTGATTTCTCTCGTTGTCCTCGGGTTTTCTTGTCAAAGTTTCTTCATATTTCTGCCTCGTGGCTAGATCATTGGTTACTGGAGGTGCCATTTCTCTTTATGCGATTATGTATTCAGTGCACCTGAGGGGTTTTAAGGGTGTCGGCTTTGCTGAGGCTATCACCTTAGGCCTTACTACAGGCTATTATTGGTGATGTGGGACTTAACTGTGAATCCCCATGTTCTTACGATAAGGGCCTAGATGTCTTACTGCCATAATCCTACGGTGGTGGTGCCGGCCAAGACCCTAAAAGGCATATATGCTTGTAAGGAGAGTCGTTCTTACTTTCAAAGGGGGAGCTCCATAATCTTGTTTATGTGGCTTACACAAAGGTTTCGTCCAATGGCCCCTCCGAAATATATCTTGGCGATTGTGCCCCATTTCTTTATCCAGCATTTCTTTAGCTTTATCCAGAGTTAGGTTAGCTGGTTTTAAAAGCATGGAGCCCAGTTTTTTCACTATTTAGTGCCATGTTAGGGGAACTTACTACCCGTCTTGTAGCTTGGAGATTATCGGTGTGTATGGCTGGTGGGCCTTCGGCATACTTCTTTTTATTTCTCTTATCATCTTTTGCACCAAGTCAGGTGGGAACAAATTGTGCCCCTCGTATAATAAACTTCTTACCTATGCAAGATTTGACTTAATTGCTAAGGATAATTCTAGGCCCTTTGTGGAAGTGTCGTCAGTCATCAATCTATCTATCCATCACAGTCTGTGGGAGGGGTCCTGACATGTATCCGGGGACTACCTGAAATGGTTATGGAAGAGGGTAGTATATAAATTGATGGAAGAAAATATCGGTCAAATGTGGTTTATTACTTTCAACACCATGGAATATGGTGTTATGGTTCTATCCAGTCTTGTTAGAGTGTACCACTCCATGGAGCGCATAAGGAATGTCAACCAGGAGTGGGAGACTTGGGGACCTCTAGGGGATGGTAATGATAATGTAGTGGGGCCATTGGATAGTTAAAGGCAATATTTTCTGAAGATTGGGTGATTTTTGTGAAGCTATGGTAATTGGGTGTTTTTGTGTTTGGGGTTTGGGATAATTTTGTGTATTTTGGTTAGGTTTTGTTTAGGAACGGCTTCGTCAGCAAAAATGGGTGGTTAATTTGACTCCCTTCGCTGATACTTCATGTAATAGCGTTTTATTCTCCTTAATCAGAAGTACATGTTGATTTTGAAAATATTCTGATGTGCCTCTTAGTGAGTTTTGCATTTGAATTATCTATACTACTTATTAGGGCATACATAATCCTTTTGTGCATGTAAATATAAAATGGATTGTCATTCTCTGAGGTTATAAAAGAGTAGCATTTTGTGAAAATAAGGGAACCAGACCCAAGTATGGTGTATGGGTTTCCTACATACCTTTGGGGGTTTTAAAAACTTTCATGAGTTTCATTTTTGAAAAGTTAAGGTTTTTTAGAGGATCAAGACCCATGTAGATCTGGGTGAGGGAAATGAAGATTGGTTTCATTTTTTTAAGAATAGCAGAGGGATGATAAGATTCATAGAAGCATTGACATTTTGGACAAAGGGTAAAATTTCATGAGATGGTCCAGGTTGATTGGACGAGCCATCGCTTCTCCACCTAGGTATGTGAGCATAGCAGTGCCTCCTTAGAGAATCATCTTCATGATCTAGTGGCCACTCTAATTCAATTTGAATTTCCCTCTAGGGTCCTAGACATGTTTTATGATCTCTTTGAGGGAAAGATATCCTTTCTGGACATCATAGTCCTCGACTTTCTTATTGAATGATCGCGTTATCCGACAATGCTACCCATGTATATGTTATAAAGCCTTTAGTTTATTTTCATCCAAGGGTGATAGTTCATCAAAGCGCCTTCGTTTCAATTCTTCTTCGTCAGTTTTACTTTCGAGTAGAACATGGAGGAAAGGTATTTATAGCTTAATAGGTAGGATTTCTTCCATGTTGTATACTAGAGAATAAGGGATAGATCCAGTAGGCATGCTTATTGAAGTGTGGTATCCCTAGAGGGAATAAGATATCTGGTCAGCCAATCTCTGTGACTCTTAGTCATCTTGCTGATTATGGTATGGAGACTTTTATTGGAGTCTTCGACAGAACCATTGGTTTGGGTTCTGTAGGGAGATGATTTGTGTCTAAGAATCCCATACTCTTCGACTAGTTTTGTAACCTCAACTTAAAATTGGAGTCCACTATTTGATACTAACTCATGGGGAACTCCGTATTGGTAGATGATGTTCTTTCTAATAAATTTGCTCACTTTCTCGACGTTTAGCAGCGCATATAACTCAGCTTTGACCCATTTGGTGAAGTAATCAATGGCCACCAGGATAAATTCTTGACCGTTTGAAGCTTTAGGAGTAACTTTCCCTATTATGTCAGTGCCCTTGATGGAGAAGGGCTAAGGAGAGGTCCTTTTTATAGCTCACGGGGAGGCAAGTGTTGTAGATTGGCGATTTGTTGGCATTTGAGGCATCTTCGAACATAGGTAGTGCAATCTTGAACCAAGGTGGTCTAATAGTACCCCTGATGGATAATATTTTTATAAAGCATATGACCATTCATGTGGGGACCATGTTACCCACTGTCGATCTTCTGTATCATTTCTTCAACATCAGCACTTATAATGCAGTGCAAATGGGTTCAATTGAAGTTTCTCTTCAATAGTGCTTTATCACATATGATATACTAGGCATGTAGTTTGCGAAGGGTCAAGGATCTTTCTTATCGGTGTCTTGGGATACCTACCATGTTTGAGGAGGCACCTAATGTCATAAAAATGTAACCTGGCCATATCAAAATCCTCCTCGAGAATGAGTTTAATATGGTAGCAATGGGTAGGCTTATCTTGTATCTAAATAACGAAAAGGGCCATTATTATATCCTCGGGCATGTCGACCATGGAGGATAGGGTGGCAAGGGCGTCAGCCAAGCTATTATTTGCATAGCGCATGTAGTGGAATGTGACATCATTAAACTGTTAGGCTAGTTCTTCTAAGTGGTTATAGAAGGGTAATGTAACACCCTGCAAGGACGAAAGACACGCGATGTGCTACTAGAATAAAAACTAAACTAAAACCATCTACATTTGCACAAAATCCACAATTTATACATAAGAAATAAATCTTACAATCCAATCTCTAAAATAATTCTCCCAAATAGCGCATAGCATCCTAATCGACATTAACTTGCCAACTAAAAGAAAATACGGGGAAGTACACAGTATGACAGGAATAGATGCTCAAAAATAATTAGCACGATGAAAAAATCGCAATAATACGAATGTACATATACAAATCAAATTCAATACTCAATCATTATATCAATATTAATTTCACAACAACACATCAATGGGTCACCAGGCCTCCCCTCCTCTCCCCAAGGCATCTCAAATCCATATAACAAATTTTGGACTATTGGCGGGTACCCATTCTCCATGCCATATTAAACTCTCATGATACTATGCTCAAATCAATAATAATATATACCATAATGAATCAATATTATAGATTCCAATAATTTTTCAGGATTTTAATGAATATCACTATTCAACATGAGTGTAATCGACACAGAAAACAAACAGAATACTCTCGAGAGAATTTATGAGCATATTATGTAAGTCTAATTTTTAGTTGGGGAATTTTATATTTGAGAGAAATATTATTGTAATTATTATTCTGGACATAGAAGAATTACGTATTTTTTATATTTTAATTGTGGACATTTTGGTGCTCTATACTTTTGCTGATGGTTTTAGTTTTGTTTTATCGTAGTAGCACACCGTGTGTCTTTTTCGGGCGGGCGGGGTGTTACAGGTAAGAGATATTTATCTTTGACTTTTCATTTTTTGAGGATTTGGCCAATGACAAGCGAAGAGTCTCCGTATACGGCTTGGTGTCGGATTCCTTTCTTGATGGCGATCTTAAGGCCCACAGTGCATGCATCATGCTCAGCCATGTTGTTTGTGCAGGGGAAATATAGTTTTATGGAAATTGGGGTGTGAAAGTCCTCAGGGATAATTAGGAGTATTCCAACATCATATCCCTTCTTGTTGGAAGATCCATCAAAGAATATTTTCCATTAAAGGTCATCTTGAGAGGCTTAGATAATATATTCGTTCGGGAATTCAAAGAGCCAAACATCGGCTTCTTCCATGGGTTAATCAACAAGGCGGTCGGAGATGTCTATCCCTTTCATAGCTTTCAGTGTGGCATAAAAAATATCAAACTCGGCTAACAACAACTAATGGGGGCATTTTACTGGACATGCCAGGATTTTCTAGCAAGTTCTTGATAGGATCCATACAGGATACAAGTCTAATGGGGAAGGTAAGCATGTAATGATGTTATTTCTATGTGAACCAAACCAGGGAAACACACGCTTTCTCTAAAGTAGTGTAGTTTACTTCATACCCGATTAAATTCTTTTCTTACAAGATTCTTAAATTTATTGGGCTAGTAAAACCCTTACTGTAGTATCTGTTGATATGCCCCAAGTTTGACCTCGTCTCTGAGACTCCAACCTCGGTCGAGGTTGTGGTCGACGCTGAAAAAGCCTTAGGTCCGCTAAATCAACCCTCGGTATAGCAAGGTCGGACCAGGCTGACACTACCACCAGCCTCATCAAAGGGACACTGCATGTATCATACGGGTCAGCAGCACTTCAGTTCAACTGGGTATGACAACCTCGGCCAGGGGATGGCTGAGGTCGCATGAAGCCATATGTCTACCAAGGTCATCCTCATCAAGATATTAGTCGATGTTCCAGGCAGGATCCTGCTCAACCTCGGCTTAAGCCGACCCCAATCTTGTCTCGACTTAACTTAAGCCGAGACCTTCATGGCCCATCACGGTGTGCCCAGGCCACTAGTCTTTATCAACCTCGACTTATCTCAGGCCGAGGTCATGACCAAGCACGACGGCTGAGCATCTATTGACATTTGGATAAGGATACGTGGACACAAGTTAGTTGTAACAAATCATTCCCCACACGTGGGGAGAATATTTCAACATCATTCTCTACATGTGACAGTGACAGATGTCTTCCTCATATTTGTTAGATCATATACACACATGCTCATTGCATGCATGGGGGGTACATTACACCCTCCATGTACTATATATAGAGGTCATCCTCTACCTTGCAAAGGATCCCGAAACTAGCAACCCTAGCGAAACCCCTGTTCAAATACACAGTAGAGAGAGAAAGCTTGAGATATTGTATCTATGGCCATTAGTGCCCACACATAATGATACACAACATACACTTGCATAGTGGACGTAGGCCTAATTGGATGAACCACTTATATTCCTGGGTAAATCCTCATCTCCTTCTACTATATGTGTATATACCTCATGTTCCCATTGTTAACATTGAATTGAGCTCACAAACACCTTCAAGGGTGGTGTTGTTTCTAGCATCATCATTTTGGTGCCGTCTGTGGGAAAGAGAAGCTATCTCTCCCTCTTCTTCAGCTTAACCTCACCGGAGACTCTAGTGGTGAACTAGGCACCACCCCTTGAGTGGAGCTGCTTCACCATTGAAATAGGTCCTGTAAGGTATTAAGCTCATCTACTACACCAGCTCTTTTGTGTTAACACATGGCACTGAAATTACCACCACCTCTTCCGCCGCCTGGTGCGGGGGGACCTAGCTCCAGCCATGCACCGCCCCAATCCGAAATGGCGGAGGTGGCCGTAGACTTGAGGTCCTTGGCTCCAACGCAATAAGAAATACAGGAGAAATTTACACATCTCAGCCAAAATATGATGAGGCCACCTGGAGTTTCGCCGGAAACGATCACTCCGACAGCTGTTCAGCCTCATTCTGATGCTAGGGGACCACCCCAGGCACCACGAAAGGACCAGCCTGCACCCCAGTGGAGAAGGGATGTTGCTGACCCTAGGCGCTTACACATGGGGAGGTAAGGAAACCCTTGTTCGGAGGACAGGTATGACGATCTAAAGGCGAAAGAGGCCCCGAAATATTGTTGGGAGCCATATGAGATTTCGAACAATACGTTTCGTCCTCTTAAGTTGAGCCGAAGATGTACTGGCCGAAGAGCTGAAGAAGCCCAACAGCAAGGATCAGCTTTTGATCGATTGAGCAGCGGGTCAGCCTTTGAGAGGTTGGGCCCAGTGAATGACCTAAGACAGAGGTTATCCAGGTCAAAAGTACTGCCGGTTCGCAACGAGGGGACAGACAAGGCCGGCCTGACCAAGGGCAACCCCATGAAACAAGGGGCAAAGACCAGGATGAGGTCAACATCCGATGCTATGTAACGGCAGGGGAACCCTCAGTCCATCCCTTAGAGGTGGCTGGGGATAACCTCGGCCAGGTCGATGGCAGAAGACCGTGGAATGACTCTATCCAGCGCCTTGAGGAGAAAATAAGAGACCTGATTCAAAGTAGGGACCCATTACAAAGGGGTTACTCAGAAGGCTCTCCACTTGTGGCTAAGATAGTGAGCTTCCCGACTCCTGCTAAATTCAAACCTCCCGTGGTGTCTCCCAAGTATGATGGCAGCACCAACCCTGTACATCACATCGAGATGTATCAGTCAGCGGAAGACATCTACTCAATACCTAATGAGATGAAGTGTAGGGCCTTCTCTCGGACCTTAACAAGAGAGGCGCACAACTGGTTTACTTCTCTTCCGAAGAACTCAAGTGAGAACTTCAAGGGCTTGGCTGAACGATTCATCCACAACTTCTACTTTGGGGTGAGACCTCAAAAGAAGACTACTCACCTGCTGTAGGTCAAGCAGGGAAAGGATGAGAGCCTAAGAGACTACATCGCCAGGTTCAGCAAAGAGAACCTGGAGGTCAAAGATTATGAAGAGAATATAGCCATGACCTCCCTCATAGGATGTCTTCATAAAGGGAAGCTGTTGTGGAAACTCGCGAAAGACCCTCCTAGGTCTATGGCAGACCTATTGGCAGCTGCGAGAAAGGTCATAAATGCTGAAGAGGTAATGGCCGTCAAGTATGAGGATGAGAACCACGGTAGTGGCGGGAAGTCCCAAAGAAAGAAAGATAGAAAGAAGAGGTCAGCCGATGACAAGTTCTCTCATTATACTCCTCTCAATGTGAGCTGTGAGCATATCCTTAACGAGATCAAGAATGAAAGGACTTTGAGATGGCCCAAAAAATTGAAGGCTCCGACACATAAGAGGAACAAAAACTTGTGGTGTGAGTTCCATCAGGACCATGGCCATGTCACGGACAGATGCTTCGCCTTGAAGGATGAGATTGAAAAAATGTTAAAATCCAGAAAATTGAGGAAGTATGTTGATGATAAGACCCCTAAAGGGGGAAGAGATGACCCTAGAAAGAGATGAAACGACAGATGCCATGATAATGCCCCAGTTAGAAGAGATAATAATTCAGAAGGTGAAGATGAAGACAATCCAGACCTCCCAGCGAAAGATGACAACACCCCAGTGAAAAGGGTTGGCATGATCTCCTTTGGTGTTGACACCACATACGGAAGACTTACGGGAGGTGGCTCTGAAGTAGCTGACAGGAAGGCTCACGTGGTGGAGGCCAAGTCAGTGCAAAGGCTTAAAGTTATAAACCTAACGTCTTCCGATGCAATGCAGAAGAGAAATAAAGTAGACATGGACACCCTTATAGTTGGGTTCTCCATACTCGACTTTAAAGGTATCTTATCCCCCTATGATGACCCTTTGGTAATAACAATAAGGGTTCATGGGTGCGAGGTGCAGAGGATCCTCGTGGATGGGGGAAGCTCGACAGACGTAATGTTTTGGCCTTACTTCAAGAACCTAGGTCTTAGCAGAGCTAGGCTAGTACCCTATCATCATCCTTTGATGGGCTTCAGCGGTGAAAAGGTCTACCCATTGGGCATGTATGAGATGGGCATTCGGATGGGTGATGAGTGGCCTAAAAGGTTGACCCGAAAGATAATTTTTTTTCGTGATGAACGAGAACGTCTTCTCGGCCTACAACCTCATCATAGGAAGAGTGGCCCTTAAGGAGTTTGAAGCTATGCCGTCGACGGTCCATCAGATGCTAAAATTCCCGAGCCCCTATGGTGTAGGGGAAGTGCAAGGTGACCAGACCATAGCGCGAGAATGTTACTTCAACTCGGCCGAAGAGAGAGAGGCCTATAAGAGGGCAATGACTACCTATAGCATTGATACATTGGACCCGAGGGATGAGACAAAGTTAAAGAAAGGAAAGACCGCGAAAGAGGTAGAATCCATCATTCTCAATGAGGACGGGTAAAAAAAAACCATCCAGGTCGGCAAGGCCCTAAAGACAAAATCAAGGAAGAGCTGATAAACTTCCTCAGGAGAAGGCAGAGTGTCTTCTCTTGGAGCCACGTAGACATGCCCGACATCAATCCTAAGGTAATGAGTCACAAGCTCAATGTGACCAAAGATGCCCGGACTATCAAACAGAGATGAAGAGTCTAGTCCAAAGAGACGTACAACGTCATCTGGGAAGAGGTCAAAAAATTAGAAGAGGCTGAGTTCATAAGAGAAATCATATATCAGGAGTGGTTATCGAATGCTGTCATCGTGCCCAAGGCCAATGTGAAGTGGAGAATGTGTGTTGATTTCACTGACCTGAACAAGTCTTGTCCAAAAGATAGCTATCCCTTTCCTAGGATAGATCAGATGGTGGATGCTACAGCAGGACATGAGCTCATGATCTTCATGGATTCGTATTCAAGCTATAACCAGATCTTCATGGATGCAGAAGACTCAAAGAAAATAGCCTTCATTATCGATAAAGGGATGTACTACTACAAAGTGATGCCCTTCGGTCTGAAAAATACAAGGGCGATATACCAACATATTTTGAATAAGATGTTCGAAAAGAAAATAGGTAAGACTATGGAGGTGTATGTGGACGATATGCTAACGAAGAGATTGAAAGCTTGCACTCATGTGGTAGATCTCGAGAAGACCTTTGATATAATGGACTCATACAGAATGAAACTCAACCCCGCGAAGTGTGTCTTCGTAGTAGGAGCTAGGAAGTTCCTGGGATTTATCGTCAACTAGAGAGGGATCGAAGCAAACTTAGAGAAAATTAAGGCTTTGCTTGATATGAAGACACCAAAAAGTATCAAGGATGTTCAAAGGCTTACCTGAAGAGTGACTGCACTCAACAGATTTGTCTCCAGGGCAACAGACAAGTGTCATCCATTCTTTAAAGTGCTTAGAAAGGCCTTCCAGTGGGACGAAGAGTGCGAAAAAGCTTTCAACCAGCTCAACTCTTACTTATGGTCTCCGTTATTGCTATCTCGGCCTATAGTAGGAGAGAAATTGTATGTGTATCTAGCAGTCTCAGAATCAGCCATCAGCGCAGCCATAATACTGGAAGACGCTGGGATCCAAAGGCCTGTGTATTTCAATAGTAAGGCCCTTCAAGGGTGATCAACTGGAAAAACCGAGCATCCGTGTAATATGCTAGTCGTTGTTATCGGCTTCTAACCTCAATACAAAAAAACCTAAACTTGTAACTACACTCTTAAGGAGTATAGTGGCGAATCTGGGTATCGAATCCACAGGGAATGTTTGATAGAATTTAACTGATTTATTACTTCTAAAATAAAAGTGAAAAAGATGATGATGGTTGAAGAGGGAAAAAATAGAAAAGTTAACTATGCATGCATGAGTAAACTAATTAAGATGAATGAGAAAGTAGGTTAGAATACAATCCCCTAACCTTAGTAATTTACCCTGTAGAATACTAGAATTGTAAATTATAAATTTGAATGAATCCAGTCTTTATAGATCCTAAGCATTACGTATATGAGGTTCAAGCCCGCACCATAAGAAATCAAAGGTAAATATAAAGCGGTGCTAAATAATTATACGCACATCGTATTCTTAAACATCCGAAGTACCTAGGGCAAGAGAGATTAAAAGGTATACAATGGTTGTAAAATTTGTCTTGCACGACTCTTTCAAATTTTTAATTTAAATTCTATTTTCTACATAAGTAATTTACATTGGGATGGGTTCATGCATCCCAACCCTTAAAAACTTAGCTAGACATGATTTTTCTAGAAAACAAATTCATACCAATACATGGGATTATGGATCTAGAAAACATTGGTAACAAATTGCAAAACAATCGAGAATTGAATTGAAAAGAAAGAATAACTAAAAGAATGGAAATTTTATACTTGTATTCAGCAACAGGAAAAGCAAATGAACTTGAAAACTTCTTCTTAATCAACCGTACAAACTAGGGTTTATGAAAACTTCTACCAAAGAAAAAAAAGACTCTCTAAAATCTGACTCTCTCTCTCTCTAAAATTCTATTCTACTCTCTAGAATTCGACTCCCTTGGAAGGATGTAGGGCTTAGCCTTTTATAGATCTCAAAAATGACTTTTCCCATGCCTCTCCACGTTTTACCCTTTTAATATACCTAAATGAGACTCTTCCCATGCATCTCCACATTTTACAACTAATAAAAATGAATTAAACAAGAAATTTCAAGAGTTGTCTCTTCAGCTTCCATAATTAATTTCAACTTTTGACTTTCTGTCTCCAACTTTAAATGGGCATAACTTCTTCACCGTAGCTCGGATTGGGGTGCCTTTTTTTCCAATATTCTTGTAATTTATAGCTTTTCATCTTTACAATTGGACCCACATCCGGACTAAGGCTGAAAAATTACGAAAATACCCTTGAATTCCCCATTTCTTAGTTTCTTTCACTGTTTTGCATTCTCTTTCGCACCAATTTGCATGAAATACCTGTAAAACACATGAGAAATACAAAAAACACGAAATACTTGCCAAAAGAGGTTAGTAGCATAAATACGAGACAAATCCAAGCTATTTACACTGCACATGATCGTAAAAATACCGAAATTAAGGGGATAAATGTGAAGAATATGTGCCTAATCAATGGGTCCGAACAAAATTACACTCGCATGAAAAAGTTAGCTTACGCCCTGATACATGCTTCAAGGAAGATGAAAACTTACTTCCAAGCTCACTCCATGGTTGTCCTCACCGACTCCCCACTAAGACAGGTTCTACATAAACCTGAGAAGTCCGGGAGATTGATGACCTGGGCCATTGAGTTGGGAGAGTATAACCTTACCTACCAACCTAGGATAGCCATCAAAGGGCAAGCCCTCGCAGACTTTGTTGTTGAGTTCACATAGGAAGAGGCCGAGGAAGAGAATGGCCTAGAGGGTGCTGAAAACACAAATCGTGATGTCTTCCAAGAGCAGGAAGAGGTAGCACAGAACGTCTCCCGAGATTAGGAAGAGGTTACGACCGAAAAGATCGGAATAGTGTAACAGATATTGAGGAGGATCAATACCTCTTCAAGAAGGGAGTCATGTCAAAGGGGGCTTTCTCATCGGATACAGAAATTTGGAACCTCTTTATTGATGGTTCCTCATGCGATAGTGGAAGCGGTGCAAGGTTGATACTTTCATCCCCAGATGGTTCTAACATCGAGTACGCTTTGAGATTCATATTTAAGGCATCTAAAAATGAGTCAAAACATGAGGCCATGATAGCCGGCCTCTCGTTGTCAAAGACCCTGGGTGTGAGGCGACTCCTACTCCACAGTGACTCAAGGTTAGTTTTCAATCAAGTATTGGGAGTTTACGAGGCAAAAGACGAAAGGATGGCCAAGTATCTGAAGAGGGTGAGAACGATATTAGAATGTTTCGAAGAGACAAAACTGAAGAGAGTACCTCGATAGAGTAACAGCCACGTGGACGCGTTGGCAAGGTTAGCCTCAACGACGAAGACAGACGTCAGAAGGACAGTTTCGGTTGAGGTCTTAAGGAAGGCGACCATCGAGGAAGAGGAGGTATGTAACCCTTGTCACAATTTGAACCTAGGAGACTCGTGGATGGACCCCCTCGTCAGATATATCAGAGAGGGAGAGCTACCTGAGTACAAGCTAGAGAGGAGGAAATTAAGATATAGGGTTGCCAAGTTCTCGATGATAGGAGACGTCTTGTACAAGAAGGGATTTATATTACCTCTCTTAAGATGTGTGCATCCCACGGAAGTTTCCTGGGTCTTACAGGAAGTTCATGAGGGTTCTTTCTCAAGCCACATAGGGGGAAGATCCTTAGCCAAGAGAATCATTACACAGGGGTACTTGTGGCCAAACTTGTCCAAAGACACTGTAGCCTATGTGAAGAGGTGTGATAAATGCCAAAGATTCACCACTATTCCCCATAAACCTCATCAACCTATGACGTTAATCACCTCTCCATGGCCATTTGCAGTATGGGGGATTGACTTAGTAAGACCTCTACCAAGAGCTGCCAACAGTTATAGATTCTTGAAAGTTGCCATTGACTACTTCTCAAAGTGGGTGGAGGCAGAGCCAATGATAACGATCATAGAACAGAAGACCTTCCAATTTATTTAGAGGATCATCATATGCAGACATGGCCTCCAAAACACTCTCATATCGGACAATGGGACCCAGTTTAAGACCTCCTCTTTAGAAAAGTACTGCCGAAGAGTTGGAATAAATCAGTTCTTCTCATCTCCTGGCCGACCTCAAGCAAACGGTCAGACCGAGGTCACGAATTGGATAATTCTCGATGGAATCAAGAAGAGGTTAGAAGATGCGGAAGGAAGATGGACTGAGGAGGTCTACGCTGTGTTATCGGCCTACAGAACCACGACAAGGACACCTACAGGAGAAGCCCCGTTCATGCTTGCACATGGCTCAGAGGTCGTCATACCAATAGAGGTGGGACTCCTTACTCACGGGGTGAAGACCTATGACCCTAATAAAAATAGGGAAGATAGGAGACTATATCTAGATCTAATCGAAGAAAGAAGAGATGATGTGGAGATTAGCAGGTAGCCTACCAGCAGAGAGCAGCGAAATTCTACAACCAGAGGGTGAAGTCAAGACCCATCGTAGTGGGAGACTTAGTGCTAAAGAATACCTTACAGAAAACAAACAAGCTCCACCCAAACTGGCACGGTCCCTACAAAGTGACAGAAGAGGTTGTGCCCGGCACCTACAGGCTAAAAAATCTAGAAGGGGAACCTTTCGCGAACCCATGGAATGTTGATCACCTAAAGAAGTATTACATATGATGTTGCAAGGAGTTTATGTAAATGCACCATCTTATTATGAAGAGGTTATTAATAAAAGATCAGTTCACATGACGGTTCTTGCTTCACTGTGCACTTGTCATTAATTATGAGGATAACATCTTAGGTGATGACCTCGGACCCTCATAACATCACTCAGTGGTGACAAGGTCTGAGGTCAGACACCATAATGAGATGACCTCAGACCCTTAACATCATTAATTTGGTGAGATTAATTATGAGGATAACATCTTAGGTGTTAACCTCAGACCCTTATAACATCACTCAGTGGTGACAAGGTCTGAGGTCAGACACCATAATGAGATGACCTCAGACCCTTAACATCATTAATTCAGTGAGATTAATTATGAGGATAACATCTTAGGTGATGACCTTGGACCCTCATAACATCACTCAGTAGTGATAAGGTCTAAGGTTAGATACCATAATGAGATGACTTCAGACCCTTAACATCATTAATTTGGTGAGATTAATTATGAGGATAACATCTTAGGTGGTGACCTCGGACCCTTATAACATCACTCAGTGGTGACAAGGTCTGAGGTCAGACACCATAAGAAGATGACCTCAGATCCTTAACATCATTAATCTGGTGAGATTAATTATGAGAATAACATCTTAGGTGATGACCTTGGACCCTCATAACATCACTCAGTGGTGACAAGGTCTGAGGTCAGACACCATAATGAGATGACCTCAGATCCTTAACATCATTAATTTGGTGAGATTAATTATAAGGATAACATCTTAGGTGATGACCTCGGACCCTTATAACATCACTCAGTGGTGACAAGGTCTAAGGTCAGACACCATAAGGAGATGACCTCAGATCCTTAACATCATTAATTTGGTGATACTAATTACGAGGATAAAATCTTAGGTGATGACCTTAGACCCTCATAACATCACTCAGTGGTGACAAGGTCTGAGGTCAGACACCATAATGAGATGACCTCAGATCCTTAACATCATTAATTTGGTGAGATTAATTACGAGGATAACATCTTAGGTGATGACCTCGGACCCTTATAACATCACTCAGTGGTGACAAGGTCTGAGGTCAGACACCACAAGGAGATGACCTCAGATCCTTAACATCATTAATCTGGTGAGATTAATTATGAGGAAAACATCTTAGGTGATAACCTCAGACCCCTATAACATCACTAAGTGGTGACAAGGTCTGAGGTCAGATACCATAAGGAGATGACCTCAGATCCTTAACATCATTAATTTGGTAAGATTAATTATGAGGATAACATCTTAGGTGATAACCTCAGACCCCTAAACGCCACTGTGGTGACAAGGCCTGAGGTAAGACTACTAAATTAGTGCATGCAGACACCATTACACAAGCTTCAGATCTAAAACATCACAAACATCCAACAAAATGAAGTAGATGATCCTCCTCAGAGATTGCCATACAGTCAAGATTCAAAAAATAAGAGTCAAACATGTTCATTCAGAGATTACAAAAGTTCGGAGATTATAAAAGTTCAGAGATTACAAATATTCAGGGGTTACAAAGAAGCTTCACAATTGAATTTAAAGGTTTAAGGAGGGAATACTGGTGTCTTCGGCCTGGTCCTACTGGATGATATTAGTCACCTCGATAATGTCATCCCTGTGGTCAGCCCATCCAACCCCTGTGTCGTCCAGCATTGAAGTCTCTGCAGGCGCGGCAACCTCCTCCTCAACTTCCTGAAGAGCCTGGGCAAGCTGAGGATTAGCAAAGTCGAGGCCTATGAAATCAGAGGCTTTCAAACTGCCAGCCTCATTCTTCTTGACAGCTGCCCACTTGGTAGTAGCTTTGATACCTCTCTCAAGGTACTCAAATCCAAAGCTCATAAATTCATCAGAGGCTTTGTATTCAGCTAATATCCCCTCAGAAGCATCATCAAGGGCTGCCTTCACTGCCTAGTTAACCTTCTGCTGCAGAACATCATCTTTGGCCTTCAGAGCCATGGTATGGTCCTTCCTGAGCTGGGAGATCTCTTTCTCTAACCTCCTCAACTTTTTCTCAGACTCACCCAGCTCAGACTTCAGGCGATCAATTTCTCTGTTCAAAGTTCTTTGCACCTTCTCGGCATCTTGACCCTTCTAGATGAGGGGCAACTTCCTAAGAGTCCAGTTGGTGAGGTGGTGCATAGCTGCCAAGCCCTGCAGATTATGTGATCATGTATAAGTTGGAGACAAATCAGAGGTTATACTTGGAAATTACAAGGAAATATGAGGTCATACCTGAATGGACCTGTGGATGCCAAACTCAATCAGCAAGGGTGTGTCCCATGACCGGAAGAAACGTTTATCGGCCTCGGTCATGGTAGAGACAAAGGCATCCAGAGCCTGTAAACTGTGGCCGACGATGCTATCGGTAATCTTCAATTGCTCTAAATGAGCCGACAGCGCGTCTGCAAAAGAAATGGGGATGGCAGAATCGCCCCCCTTTTTCTTCTGCCTCTGATCCTCAAAGGCATGCTCGTTAGGAGCCCTCTTCTTGGTGGCTTCAGGCTTCGAGGTTGAGGGTGCTGGAGGAGGAGCATTAAGTCCTGCCTTCTTTACTAGCCTTGTTAAACTCGGGGCTGCCATCTCTTAAAGCTCGTCTGAGATATCCTTCGGACGCTCTGTAAAATTGAAAGGTCTGAGTTAAAAGATCAGACATGAATAAACTATGAGGTTTAGCTTCGAATAAAAAGCTCTTACCAAGCTCAGCAAGAGGACTTCCACCTAGACCCGTCTTAGAGAGGTAGTGGGGGGTCATCAAGTGTTCGAATTTGACAACCAGACCATGCATCCCCTGATCTTGAAGGTCTTTCACCTTCTGAAGGTTCTGAAGGCTCAGACCTAGGTCGGCTTTGGCAGACATGGTGACCTTACCCCATCTTAGGGGCATCCTTGACTTTAGCAAGGACAAGGGAACACATGGACCAAATTCCCATGGCCCTGAAGCGAAGAAATAGCGAGGCTTCCAGTTGTGGTTGGAAGTCTGAGTTATTTGGAGCATCTTTTTCTTAGGCTTCCGAGCTACAAAATGATAGTAGCTCGAATGATTTTTGGTAGAGGAGGGGATATAGCAGCCAATAAGGACCTGAACTGGAAGGTCTGAGTGGTGTACGACCCTCCATAAGACTATGGCCCCTATTATGACCCTCCAAGCATTAGGGGACAGTTGGGAAGGGGCCAAATTAATAAAGGCGAGGATGGACCTAATAATGGGATGAATGGGTAAACGAAACCCTAACTTAAACATCTGCTCGTACAAGTAGATCTCACCGTCTTGGCTATTGTAAGCCCTCTCTTCCCTCAGAGGTATTCTAAGCTTTATGGAGGGGCTGATGGAGTACAAATATCTGAAGCAAAGAAGGTCTACCTCAGTAACGGTACTCTCGATCTCAGCTACCTCAGAGACGTCAACATCACTTTCATCATCATCATCATCATCATTATCTTTCTCAACGTCAGTCGGAGCAGACATTGATGGATTACTCGGGTACCTATGAGCGAACTCAGCCCCGGTGACGGCCGATAGAGGAATGGCGTCAAGAATTGGGGGAATAGCCACACTCGGCTCAATAATTTCAACCTCTTAGGAAGAGGACGAGGTGCTT
Source organism: Sambucus nigra (assembly GCA_949130495.1). Lineage (NCBI taxonomy): Eukaryota > Viridiplantae > Streptophyta > Magnoliopsida > Dipsacales > Adoxaceae > Sambucus > Sambucus nigra. Next base: position 333,545,401 of record OX422216.1, read on the forward strand.
GAATTATTATGGGACGAGGCACGGCTAGAGATCTCGACTTGATCAGGGGCCTGATCTTGCCTAATTCTGAAATCCATGGCCTCCTGGAAGGAATCTACAAACATAGGGTCTGAGGTGGAAGGCTCAAACTCGGATATTAGTACTAGTTCGACAGGGACCTCTGTTTAGTTAAATGGTTCCAATGGATCAGGGTATATCACCCTTAGGGGTGGTGGAAATATGGGTTTAAGAGGAAACTCTTGTGACCTACGAGTCTCCTCCTGTGCTCTCTCTATTTGCCTAATTTTTCCTAAAGTCTTCTCTCTGAGAGAGGGGAACTCCTCAAGAAGTTGGTATAGGTGTCTGAGCATCAGAGGCAGACACTACACTTAAGGAGCTTCTAAACGACAAACAAGATTGGCTAATGAAGTAAATCAGTTTAAGGATCAAACTATAAAACCTAAGGAAAATACAGTTCGCCTGAAAGTATGGAGTTCTCGCCAAAAAACTCCCAAACTCGCCGAAAAATGCAAAAGTAAGAATGCTTGCTGGAAAAATGAAGGAAAAAGGATGGAAGAGGATACCTGACGAAGAAGTAGTAGGAGGAAATGAAGAGGACGCGAGGAATCTCCACCAAGAACTTCGAACCCAAGATTTCTAGAGAGAGAAGTTGCCGTAGAAATAAAGTCACTCCAAGCAAGAGAAATGAGGAAGAAGGAGGGAAAGAATGGGGTTTAAACCCTTAAATGTGGGGGCACATCTCCCAAGGCCCGTCATTGCCTTGGGAACCCCAAAGGACGATTAAAAACACGTGCTTGCCAAGCAAGCCACACTTCAGCAATGGACAAGTGTTAAGCGAGCATTGGCACATGGGAGAAAGACCTCGAAGGTGTAGAGATCCCCCAGTCATCTGCTCTCGCATGTAACTAGGGGCTAGGGGGTGATTGATATGCCCCAAGTGTGACCTCGGCTCTGAGACACCAACCTCGACCGAGGTTATGGTCGACGCTGGAAAAGCCTTAGGTCCGCGAAATCAACCCTCGGTATAGAAAGGTCGGCCCAGGACAACACTACCACCAGCCTCATCAAAGGGAAACTGCATGTATCATACGGGTCAGCGGCACTTCAGTTCAACTAGGTATGACAACCTCGGCCAGGGGATGGCCGAGGTCGCATGAAGCCATACGTCTACCAAGGTTAGCCTCATCAAGATATCAGTCGATGTTCCAGGCAAGATCCATCTCAACCTCGGCTTAAGCCGACCTCAATCTTGTCTCGACTTACCTTAAGCCGAGACCTTCATGGCCCATTACGGTGTGCCCGGGCCACTAGTCTTTATCAACCTCGGCTTATCCCAGGCCAAGGTCCTGACCAAACACGACGGACGAGCATCTATTTACATTTGGATAAGAATACGTGGACAAAAGTCAGTCGTAACAAATCATTCCTCACAGGTGGGGAGAATATTTCATCATCATTCTCTACATGTGACAGTGATAGATGTCTTCCTCATATTGGCTAGATCACATACACACATGCTCATTGCATGAATGGGGGGTACATTACACCCTCCAGGTACTATATATAGAGGTCATCATCTACCTTGGAAAGGATCCCAAAACTAGCAACCCTAGCGGATCCCCTGTTCAAATACACAGTAAAGAGAGAAAGCTTGAGAGATTGTATCTATGGCCATTAGTGCACACACATATTGATACACATCATACACTTGCAAAGTGGACGTAGGCCTAATTGGCTGAACCACTTCTATTCCTATGTAAATCCTCTTCTCCTCATCTCCTTCTACTATGTGTGTATATACCTTATGATGCCATTGTTAACATTGAATTGAGCTCACAAACACCTTCAAGGGTGGTACTATTTCCTGCATCATCATCTGTCACGGTTAAGTACAGGAAGAGAGGGAGACCTAAATCACAAGAATTTTAGGTTACGTAAGGTATCACTTGGTTCTATTAAAGTCTTCTTGGTATATTCATTCCAGACTTTAGTATAATCCTTTCGGAGAAGCTTAAAAATGGGTTCATAGATTAATAAACCGACAAATTTATTGTAGTTTTCCCCAGGATCCTCGGACTTCCTTCTTCGTCTGTGGTGGTGGCATCTCAAGTATGGCTTTTATCTTGGTAGGGTCTTCTTTTGTTCCCTTGTCAGTGACTATTAATCCTAAAAATTTTCCTTTCATGATGTCAAGAATGCATTTTTATGCATTTAAATGCATTTGGTATTCCCGCAGTCACTCAAAAAACTTTTAAAGGATGGGGATATGACCTTCCCAAGTCTTAGATTTGATGATCATATCATCTACATATACTTTAACTTATTTATGAATAAGGTCATGCAGTATAGTTGTGGCATCCCTTTGATAGGTATCCCTGACATTCTCGAGTCTGAATGGCATGATAGTGTATTAGAAGGCTCCCCATAGGGTGATAAAGGCGGTATTCTCTTAATGGTTAGGGTGAATCTTGATCTGGTTGTATCCGACAAATCCATCTACAAATGACTTGAGGGTGTGGCTAGTTGTGTTGTCCATGATCATGTTGATGTTGGGTAATGGATAATCATCCTTTGGGGATGTTTTATTCAAATCTTGATAGTCGATGCATATGTGGACTTTTCTTACTCACTTCAGCATAGGGACGATGTTGGAGAGCTATGTAGGATATTCCACTATGCGAATGAAGCGTACGTTCAGTTGCTTGACCACTTCTTCTTTGACTCTGAGTGATCGTTCGATGTCGAGCTTCCTTAGTTTTTTTTTTCGTTTTGCATTCTAGGAATGTTATCATCTCATGTTGAGATATTTTTGGGTCAATATCGGGTATTCCATCGTAGGACCATGCAAAGACAACCATGAATTCCTTCAGTGGATGTTCAAATTGTCACGCTCATGCTCATCCTAATCTCTCATTGATGGCTACTAGAATCGAGATTAATAATAACAGTTTCATCATCATTAATTTGAACGTGGTTATGTTATTTGTTGTTCTTATTATGACCAGTTCAGAATTATTCATTCAAAAAATCACCATAAAAAAATCACCATCATCAAGAGTTTGATTGGATACAAGACAATTAATGTAAGACACAATAAGATGCTCAAAATCTTCATTTATTTCATTTTTAGGAAAAACAATGTTGAGAATCTCGTCAAAAGAGGTCTAAGTTACATTAATATCTAAAAAAAAGATCAACAACATTAGATGAAGAGATTTGGAAAGGGTATACAGTCGGGTCTGGTTGAATCTGAGTAGGTTGTGCACGTAATGCATTCTAGTTTAGAGGCATGTCAACAACCCTAATTTGAGTAGATGGGTCCGACGAAGCAACATTTGAGTGGATCATGCAAAGACTCAAACCTAGTGTCTGCATGTTGACCGATTCCTCATAATCACTTTCCTTAAAATTCATGGTAACTATCACGCCCTTTCGCAGTGACAGGTTGAACTTCATGTTGACGGTCTGTGATCCTAGAGTTAATGTCTTGAAAGAATATTTCCAGACTTGGTTTCCACTTCTTATAAATATAGTCATATTATTGTTCAAGGAAGCCATGAAAAAGAAGTATTCACCTTCTTTGATAAACCTTCCATTCAATAAGTCTCTCAAAATGGTCCTTTCTTCTTCCAAGCTTCTTTTCATTCGTGGTTGTTGGAGGGCTTTGAGTTCTTCTGGTGAGGGTTGGTAGCCCAGGCCACATGGGGGAAAAGCCACCTTGAGGACTATGGGATCAAGGATCCCTTCCTGGCGTCACCATATCCCCATCCCAGGCATGAATTTCATGTTTTTGAAAATCTTAATCACGTTGACATTTCCATGAGGGTTATGTTCTGAATAAATCCGATCTTTGAAACTATCTCCTATTGGAAGGGGAAGTGGGTCAACTCTAAAGCCATAGAGGATTATGTCATTCATCCTATGCTGGATATATAAATATCGGGTTACTAGTACCGAAAGTATGTGAACATTATTCATCCCCCAAGATGGTGATAAACTATCCATTAAAAAAGAATTTTAGTTTCTGATGAAGAGAAGACGATACCCCTCGGATACTGTGGAGCCATGGACGGCCAATGAGAAGGTTGAAACATGCAAGTATGTCAATAATTAGAATTTGGTGACGATATTGATAGGGCCAGACCCAATTATGAGTTTTATGGACCCCATTACCTCTCTAAGGGTATTATTATAAGTAGGCACGACAGCAGAAGTGGGAGCGAGATCACTAACGCTCAAACCCAAGAAATTGAAGGTTCTGAGAGGACTAACATTGAAGGAAGATTCGTTATCAACAAACATGAGTGGGACTCTCTTTCCCTATACTTTCACAAAGATGTTAAAGGCATAATTATGGTCAAGGACTATCTTCAGCATCTCTACTTCGGAAAAGGACAGGAGTTTGGAAGAGTTCAAGGACCCAAGCATGTTTACGACTTCTTCAGAAATGGCGGAAGGAGACACTATAGGCCCGATGAGGAGTTTTATTAGAGAATTCCGGTGCTACTGGGAGGACATGAAAAACCCCATAAGGTGATATTGGCTTGGGTTTTATTGAGTTATTGAAGGACTTTTCTTTCTTTGATAGTCATTTCTGGTATGGGAAGTTCTTCGACAACTCCATCTCTCTTATCTATCTCGATCAGATGAGGAATCAGATCTTTGTAGTGTCTCCCTGACCTAGTTATGTGATTTACTGAGGTGGGGTAGAATAGGAGCCCTGTGTCTTCATCTATTCCTAGATTAAAGGCCACCTTATTGATTTCCTCCAATAAATCTTCGAAGGATATCATTCCGCGCAAACTAGCTACTAGACTGGTGTCTTCCTAACTGGGTTCATCATTTGAGCTGTCAAACTTATCTCCCTATTCTGAGGTGAATATGTCCTCTTACCAAGAAAAATATATAGATTCAAAAATCTAGATGGCTTCATAGTACAAATCTTCCCATTCAGTGGGGAGGTGCAGGAGTGAAGGGACCAACCATCCTTAAAGCTTCAAAGCGATGAGTATATCATCAATACTGTAAATTAAACTTGTCTGTCAAAATGCATCAGCTACACTACATCATTTAGACTGACTTTATTAAGGAGTAACACCCATTCGTCTGATTCCCAATCCCTTTTGATATTTTACGAACAATCCACTAAATTTTTGATTGACAGTCATCTCGGTGGGTAATTGCAGCCCCAACTCCAAGAGATGGTTCAACACAACTGGTAACTCCAAATCCTTCCCTTCAAACCGGGTACAGATGGTGATGTAGGACCTTTTTAGGAGTGATAAATCTTAGTTGGTGAAGTGAGTATGGTTTAGGAGAAAATATGGGAAAACTTTGAGCGATTTGAGTGAGATTACGGGTATGATGGGTGATTTATTAGGCACAATTTGAGAAGATGGATTAAATTTTGGGTCACTGTCTGGAAAAGATGGCACTTATATGGGATGTAAGTGGGTTATGAGTGGTATTGGGTTTATGATTGGCTTTTGGGGAGATGATATCTCAGTCAATTAAACCTTGAATCAAATTCCGATGGTGGAAGAACTGGTTGGTAATATGGCTAACAAACTAGTTGAAATCACAACGGGCATCAACTTTGAAGTTTTTAGGGAATGTATTTGGTAGCGGATGAGGGGCCATGGGTTTAACGATATTGCGGCTTAGTAGGTCCTAATAGACTTTTTATAGTGGCGCATGGAGCTTTGTGTACTCTTTCTTAGTAGGGTTGGGGGTATTTTCTAGTGCCCAAGAGGTAGAGGGTTAGGAAATGTTATTAATGGTTGAGACTATAGCACTGGCGGTCTTCTCATAGTTCGGGGAGTGAAATGTCTGATTACTTTCTTTAGCTTAGATTCGACTTTCGCAACGCCTTACTTAATTTTTACACCAGGATCTCGAAGGGCTTGAAAGTGTGGGTAGCAACATCCTCCCATAGATGCTCAAATATGAGGCAAGAAGTTATTCTTTACTATACTGACTTATTCCTTCTCGGATGGTCTATTGGTGATGGAAGGAGATTTTTGCCTCCACTTTCCTATAAAGCTACTAACTATTTTCATAGGATTATTCTTAAGAAGCTCTAGATCTCGAAGCATAACCTCTAACTCCTCACTGTACTTGTACCGAGACATGAATTATCGGGTGATATCCTCCAAACTATGAATTCTAGATTCTTTAAGGGATAGAAACCAATGGAGGATGCTTTTTTTCAAGGTCTATTGGAAATTTTGGGCCATTATCTCTTCAGAGGCACCAAGGAAGGTCATGGATCGATGATAGATTTGAAGGTGGAAAATTGGGGGTCCGCTTCACCCGAACTTATAGATGTTAGGCATCTTGAATTTATTTGGGAGTTTGTCTTTGGTATAGGGAGACATATGGGTGTAGTTAATGTATTTACCAAATATCTTTACTTAGTCAAACTTCTTCGAAAATCGTTTGAGGTCTTCCTTGACCTTATTCAGTTCTTCCTCCTTAGGATCCATGGGTACTAGCAGGTTACCCCCTGATTGGTCAAGGTTCAGGATATTGAGCTCGGTTTGTGGCTATCCATTAGCAGGCAAAGCTCGCGGAGCATGTTGATTCTCTTCTAGGACCCAAATAGGCTCAGGAGCAGGTGGACCCCTGGCATGAGGAAATATAACCTAAGGTTATTCAAAAATATGAATTGAGTGATGTTGTATCGCATGGACCTCGGTGTGAAGGTTGTCAATCTTGGAAATGAGATGGGCTAAGATGGTCATCAAATCGGGCTTCACATTCAGTGCTTGGTCAGCATTCTGATGAAGAGTTCGTGAAGGTAAGTCCTAAACTCGGAGGATGTAGATAGTGGAGCTTCAGGGTGGTTTGATAGAAGATCGAATCCAATAGGGAGCCAGGCCAAAATCGAGTATGCGATCAACTTGAGAAAATGGTTCGAATTTATTTTTGAAAGATGGAGGGATAAAAGTTTGGGTATTTCAGAAGGAGGCGATTTTTTTTTTGGTATTTTTGAAAAAAGATTTAAAAAGGAGAGGAATCTTAACATGATTATTATTAATGTCATTATTAGGTTCTCACCTGTATTAGGTTTTCTTAAATGTATAAAAATGTCGGACTGAACCCGAGCCGAGAAAATAGGGTTTGAAAAAAATATATAAGACACGATTGGACTTGTTTCAAAGTTTACGGACATGGCTATGTTTTAAAAAAAGGTGAAATCACGTAAAAATTTGGGTGTTATGTCGACCCCAAATTTTGGCAGAGTTTAGCATGGTAATCAAAAAACTAAATATGAGTGCCCTAGGTTTGACACCTATATGAGGTTTATGCAATTGTAGGGTTAGTGGAAGAGTTTTCTCCTTTGGCATGACTTCCACGATATACCTCTTGCCTATAAGGGAAATAATTCATCGGTAGGTGTCGACAAGCCATTTGATATACCTAAATGTACATGAATTTCCTCACTATATACCTCGTGGGGACACTGCGTGTGAGAGAGAATTCGATATACTCGATGTAAAGGAACAAGTTTCCTGCTATATATCTCTCGTCATGAGTTCGGTCAAGCGATACGACGCGGGATGAATTAGTTTAATATACGTCGATGGTACGAGGCCAATGGAAGGAGGTATTCATATCGCTTAGGCTAACTGAGACCCGGATAACCAGCACCAATCACAAAGTGACGCCCCAGTACGAGACAAAAATTTTGGTTAATATGGACATTCTCTTGGTGATGTAGTGTGCAAAAAGGCATGAGTTTTAATTAACATATTAGGACAAGAGAGTACTTTTTTATCATTTTTTATTGGCATGATGAGTAAAGTGAATACTACACTAAATGGAGAGCATATACATGTATACTACGCATGGAAACTATACTATGCATGGATATATATGAGTGAGTACGTGACGTGGGAGTGTATAAAAGCGAGGGTGTGTGGTAGTGAGACTATACGTGGACAAATTATAGTTTGTGTGTGACATGTATAAGTGAGCATATATATAAGTGTGGGAAGTGAGATTGTGTAGTGAAGCCTAAGCATGGATATTCTAAGTAAAGTGTGAAGCATGGGAGTGTAAAGTGAAGCTAAGTGTAAGTGTGTGAAGTATACATTGAGAGTATATACAAGTGTGTGAAGTGTATATGTGAGTGGAAAGTGATATATACATGAGATATATATATAAAAAAACTCAATTAGTGGAAAAAATGGAACATACAGGTAGGTGCATACGCATAAATTAAGAAAAGAATAATGCCCATGAAAAAATAGATTATAGTCCTCTTACAAAATTCCCTAACGGAGTTGTCACTGTGGCCAACCCAAAAGTTTTTTTATCCGGGGGTGGATCCTTCCTTCTTCCCCTTTTCGTGTGTGCGCATGATTTCATCCTTTATCGAGCCACTCGACCATCGTCGATGTGGGGTAATAGGTAGAGATAGAGTCGCCAGCCTATTTTGCACACAAAAGTTGAAATAAATGTTGTCTCCTTGAGGGAACGACGTCAAAAACAATATTGATGTTTGTGAAACCAAGTAGTTCAATGATCCGGGGACTAAGTTACGCAATGGGAACGTGTTAGGCACCCATTCCTCCCTTTCAATCTCTCATAAGAATGTGTTAATCTTCTCCTATAAAACTCTGAGATGTTTGTGCTTGTGTGCATAATATAAATAGAGGATGGAATCATTCGACTCGCGTCATGGGTAAAGGTGGAGCGAGTTCATCCTTAAGAGTGTTCCCAAAATAGTAATAAAAAATTCGATGTAGCTGTTTGTCGATTCACATGTCATTATTAAGGAAACATTACGTATATTGAACAAGACACAAGCCAATAATCATATAAAATGTATATATTATGAAAATATGATGAGAATAAAGTAACAAATATATGTGGGAGGAATCAAGTCGAGGGATTTACCCTCGACGCCTACATAACCCAAGGGCATCAAAGTCCACGTAGTTCGAACACAATAAGAGGTGGGGTTTAACCCATATATCCAATTAGGGACTTTATTTATATGTGTGTATAGAAAAATGTTTTTAGTGTGAGAAAATGTGATGAGAAATCCCCATTTGGAATATACAAGTGAACCCTCTTTTTCTTGTTTTTGGATTTTTCTATGAAATTAAAGTATGTGGGAACACTAATAATAAAAAGTTTGAAATTAAAATGTGTGATGTAATGAAGTAAAGTACTAAAGAAAAAATGAAGTAACTAAGGCAAGAATAAGACAATTTACAGACAAAGGGAAAAAAATAGACCTCCTTGTGAAGACTTGAAGTAGATATTAATTGTAAATGACCTATTATCAAGATAAAGTAATGGTGGTTTGAGGAGGTGTGTAAGAATTTACTAAAAAGAGTATGAAAGTGACGGAATGAATATGGGAAATGGGCTTTCAAGGAAAGAACAACTCTGAATTCAAAGGAATTCTCTTTGCATTACTAAGAGGGATGTTTGGGGGTGCTTAAGGTGTGTCTTTCAAAGTGAGGTCATGACTTCTATTTATAGGTACAAGGGGGGAATCGATCTCTCATGGTCCTAGACCTTCCTGTCTACATAGAACCCTAGACTCGTTGCTGATAGGAAGGTCCCATGGTTTCCATTCGATAGACTGAGGTAGGTTTTTTGAAAAATAGTCATAAAATGTGAACCATATATTAGAATCGCACATGCAGCAGATCATTGGAAAGGGTATTTAGAGCCCTTTAAAAATTCATGAGCCATTCCCAGGGTTAGGACTTGACCAAGGTCTAACAGGGCCCTAAAGTGCGCATTGACCCTTTAGAGTAAAATGGGTCATTTATCCGTACTATAAGGCATGTTCTCACATGGAGTAGACCCTTGGAAATGGTATTCATATCCCTTCTAGTATTCATTAATATTTTTTTGAGATGAAGAGATAGAAAAGGTCAAACAGAACCTGGGAGCACCTAGTGGCCTCCAAATAAGTTTTTACGGTAAAGCGGACCGTTTGCTTGAATCGTAAGGCCGATTTACACATGGGGCAGATCGTTGGAAAGGGGATTTAGAGCCCTTTAAATATTCATTGAGATTCCCCTCAAGCGAGGAAGTGACAGAGTCAAAATTGGGCCTGATAGTGCCCAATTGCCTACAGATCAGTTTTTAATAGTAAAATGAACCATTTGTCCGAACTATAAGGCCGATTCTCTCACAGGGCATACCATTGGAAAGAAATTTTAGAGCCATTCAAATATTTATTAAGATTTTACTCATACGATAATGGTTTTCTGAAGTCAAACGGAGCTCGAGACCTCCTGCTAGCCTCTTGATCGGTACTTGGGGTATGACCTAGGGTTTGTGGTAAATTAGTGAGTGCTAGGGACCTAACGAAGTGCCTAGGGGAGTCCTAGGATAGGGTGTCTACACTTATTACACAATTTAAGAATTTCGAGGTGATATGAGAATGAATTAAATTTTTGAGGATGGATTAAGCATAAAATATTGTCCAACATCCATCATAACCCTCAACTAGTTGAAATGTTTCCAATTAATACAAAAATCTAATACACTCAAATCCCCAAATTTTATTTTCAATCCACAAAAAATAATAAAATTTCTCAAGTATTCCTAATCCCAATATGATTCTCAACCATATGTCCGCAAGAATATCACAATATAAATCTCAACTACCCATAGAAATCCTAAAACTAGAAATTAGACTACAATAACAATAATTCCATATGAATTTATCATCACCAAAAATCATATTCTAATATTCTAATGATCTCACTTGATTAATTAAGTCGTTTACATGATTTCTAAAATATGTTAACATAATCAAAGTGGTTTAATGAAAAAATATTGCTTGAGGTTTTGAACAGAATATCCCCCTTTGATGAATTATTGAACATGATGTCCATTATCTTCTTCTAGATTTCTTCCTCTTCTAATTCCTTCTTCTAGCTTCCTCTCTGAGTTTTACACTTATAGATTCCATCTCAATTTTCCAATTTCCCTCTCATGTATTCGCTCTAGGATTTTCATGTAGATTTTATGGTTTAATTTAATGTCAACGTGAATTAGGGTTCGTATAAACCTTCAATTTATATGCTTAATTAATAAATTAGTTTTAACCCTAATGTTAAGTGGGCCTATGGATCTAAAACCCCAACTCTAAAATTACCCAACCCACGAATGCACTCTACCGTATTTTTTTTTACCTTATTTGAGATCTTAATAAGCCTTAAAATCTGTAGGTGCAAAAAATCTCACCCGTCGAGGGTGTCAATTCATCACGATACAAGTATAAAAATAAATGTGAGAGAGACAAAGATTTACGTGGTTCAACCATGAATGGCCTACGTCCACGGGGCTGCTGGTGTGTTTCATTAGAATGATGAGAGAGTTTTACATGAGAGTGTTTCTCTAACTTCTAAGCCCCCTTTCACAATGGGGGGTGTCCCCTTTATATAAAGTTGAGGGTTACATTAGGGTTACAAATATGGATGAGTCACAAATATGGATGGGTGGAGTTTCATTCTCATCAGATACTGCTCCTCGTCTTCCCGTTTATTAAGGACTTTAGTCGTCCCTGAATCGCTAGCACGTCGCCATCTTCACCGGGGTGCTCCCCACACGTCATGCTATTCTGTAGGCATATATTTTGCCCCCACAATAACCCCACAGGTCGCAGTTCAACTGAGTTGATTCTGAGATGAGCTGGGAGCTGGTCTATAATCTCTTTAAACATATGCAGTTGGTGGTGTGAACTGGATTGGCATTCTTTGATCTGTCGTTCAACTTTTAAGCCTTCTTTGGTTGACCTTCTCGCCTTCATAGGTTTTTAGATGAATGCTTGGCTTGAGTTGAGAGGCGTTCAATCGATATGGGAACCGAACTCGAGAGTGTCGAGCTGCCTACGTACCCTTTTGGGATCAGGTCGAACGTAGTTCATTGTCTGTTTTATTGTATGGCCCAATTTATGAGGCTGACCACAGGCCCGTTCAGAATTTGTTTGTTGAGGCTTTATCGAGCGTGCATCAAGTTTAGGGCGTCTCCCTGTATTTTGTTCTCATCTGGTCCAATTGAAGAGGTCGACCAAAAGCCTATGCGTCGAGCCTTGCTCGAGCATGTACCTAGTAGGGGTAAGACCCTGCCTTAGGTTTTTTATATGGTCCATTTGTTGAGACCGACCAGAAGCCTATGCGTCGAGCCTTGCTCGAGCGTGTACCTAGTAAGGGTAAGACCCTGCCTTAAGTTTTTCATATGGTCCATTTGTCGAGGCCGACCAGAAGCCTATGCATTGAGCCTTGCTCGAGCGTGTACCTAGTAGAGGTAAGACCTTGCCTTAAGTTTTTCATATGGTCCATTTGTTGAGGCCGACCAGAAGCCTATGCGTTGAGCCTTGCTCGAGCGTGTACCTAGTAGGGGTAAGACCCTGCCTTAGGTTTTTCATATGGTCCAATTGGAGAGGCCGACCAGAAGCCAATGTGTCAAGCCTTGCTCGAGCATATACCTAGTAGGGGTAAGACCCTGCCTTAGGTTTTTCATATGGTCCAATTGGAGAGGCCGACCAGAAGCCTATGTGTTGAGCCTTGCTCGAGCATGTACCTAGTAGGGGTAAGACCCTGCCTTAGGTTTTTCATATGGTCCAATTGGATAGGCCGCTAGAAGCCTATGCGTCGAGCCTTGCTCGAGCATGTACCTAGTAGGGGTAAGACCCTGCCTTAGGTTTTTCCCACAATTTAATGTAATACCAATTGTGTTTGCATTTTTCCATTTTCTAATGCCTCGCATGTAAATATCCGCCTATTTTACCTTTTAGGTTGTGCCGTCACACTTCCTTAGGCCTAAAAGGCGATGGCAAAAATGCACCTAGTTTGAGGGTCATCCACCCGTTCAGGATTTTAACAGACCAACATAGTTGGTGACCAACCTGAGTTGGCTTTTTGCCTAGGGATCCCCCGTAGGGCTTTTATTGTTGCCTGGGAAACTCGTGAGGCCATTTGTGTTTAGAGATAACAAAGGCCTATAGACGTACTTAATTTAGTGGGAATACGCAAGAAGGCCGTTGTAACTAAATCAAGTTTGATCATGATCGTCATTTGAAAGACTAATTTCGGTGCTAACCATGTTGACATTTGTCCTGAGTTGACCTCTTCTCTTTTGCTTTGAATGTTGTAGTGAATCTATTCACGTGTCATCGCTACTATAGAGCCCCCAATCGGGCTTGTGAAGGGAAGGCTGTCTGACCATCCATCGGGTCGTCTGATTTGTATAACCAGGATGATAAGTGTGCCCGATTGCTCCTCGAGGCTTCGTTGCTTTAAAGAGTATCGCGTTGATCATTCGTCAAGATGTATATATTTAAGGATTAACTTGCTCGTATAGCTTCACGTATTGTATCATTCCTTGGGGCACACTTGTTCGTTGACCATACATGGTGGTTCCAAGAGGCTGTGGAAGACTCCATATGGCTCGTGCACCTAAAGAGATTGATAGGAGTTCAAAGCATCCTTGTGTCGTTGATCTGATATGGTGTTCAAGAAACATTGTTCCTCTGGAGTGGATATCTTAGTGTTGATGACGCGTTAATTCGTTGCTTGGTGATCGTCGATCACTATGGGTTGTCTGACGATGTCGCTCGATACATTCAGGATGGTCTAGTGTTGTTATCAACATATCTTGCTCGTTGACTGTGATTTTGCTGGACATGTGAATTCTTACAAGTTGGATTCGTCCTTGTTGATAAATATAGTTGATCGTCGCTCTTCATGCTGCTTTATGTGTTATTTGATCTTTGTGGTACAGATCGCTCAACTTTTCATTCGACGAGGTTGAATTAAATAAGAACTGTATTGCCCAACTGTTTGTTGGAGCTTGAGACGTGATCACACAATGTCAACTATCGATCGAAGTTGAGAGTTCGTTGAGGCAAAATTGTAAAGGACCTAGTAGATGTTGCGAACGATCCATGGCATCTGTCGGAGTATTGATGAGATAAATGATGCCTGAATGCCTGTCGAGGCAAAAACTATAGAGGATCTGGTAGATATTGCAGGTGATCCATGCTCGAGCATCCGTCAAGGCAAAGAGGACCGAGCAAGTATTACGAATGATCCTGTATTATTAGTGAAAACTAACCTTCCAATAAATGCAATGTTGATTATTAATCGACTCTGCCAACCATCTGTTGGGACTGAATACAAGAGTTATCCTTACCAACCATTTGTTGGGGATAAAATGCGACATGTGTGGTAAATATCCTCGGGACTAAATATATAGAAATATTTTGCCAAGCATTTGCCGAGATGAGCCTCGAATATGCCTGATCATCCTGCAGGTCAAGAATCATAGAGCCAGATAACCCATTCTGAAATTCAAGAAATATCAACATCCGAGCATCTGTCTGTTATAAATAATATTGCCCAGGCATGTGTTGGGTCCAAAGTGGTGTAAAGTGTTCAACCATCTGTCGGAGCATTAACAAAATAAGTGGTGCCAGACTGGTTTGCCGGGGCGAAGTTGTACAGGTCCGAGTAGATATAGAGAGCGATCTGCGCTCGAGCATCTATCGGTGTGTTAATAAGATTTTCAAGAGCTTAAGATTATTGCCGAGCATCCGTCGGGACTGAATCTTATACCTGTAGAAGTTAATAAGTTGCTCGACCATTTGTCGAGGCTAATTCAAATAGAATTCATCATGCAATATGATGTGCATCCTCTCGACCATTTGTCGAGGAAAATATTCATAGTATTGAATGAATGCTATGAATTATCCCATAATTTTTGTGATAAAATCTCACGAGGATGGCCGCTCCCTAGAATTTGTCGGGGCTACGCTAAGTATAAGTAAAGATATTACACTGACCATTCATTGGTATAACCAATAATAGCTAGACGACAATATTGAAAATTAAATGACCGGATAAATGACATGAGTGCTCTTCTAAGTGCGCCCCAATATTTATGTGGACAAAATAATTGTAATAAAGTCGAATGAAAGATGCAAAGTTTATCACATATATCTAGATGTATGGCACAGGAGTTAATTTGGAATTTGTGCAAATAGATTTAAGCAAATACTTAAAATACAAGTTTGGTTCCAAAAAATTGTTTTCACAGAAAATTTGTGTAGTGGAAATCAATTGTTTTTTCTCATGTGAAGTATTGAGTATAGATAGCCCCCTGCTAACAAATTTATGATGATAAAAATCGTGAGCATAATTTGTGAGCAAATGAAGTATTATGAGATGGAAACGAACAATGTACAAATAAATGTGTGTATCCATCAAGTGAGGTTGTGCTAAATACAAGAATTATCCTGACCATCTATCCACTGGGGATAAAATGCGACATGCGAGGCAAATATCTTCGGGACTAAATATATAGAAATATTTTGCCGATTATCTGCCAAGATGAATCTCAAATGTGCTTGACCATCCTTCAGGTTACCGAATCATAGAATCCGAGCTTCAGTCGGAGTAATAATAATTTTGCCCAAGCGTTTCTTTGGGTATAAGGTGCCATAGTGTGCTCGACTATCTGTTGGAGCATAAATAAAATGAATGGTGCCTGGATAGTCCGCTGGGGAAAAGTTGTAGAATACCAAGTAGATATAGCTAGCAATTCGTGCTCGAGCATCCGTCGAAACATCGATGAGATTTCCAAGGACTTAAGATTATTGCCGAGCATCCGTCGGGACTGAATCTTGTACCTGTGGAAGTTAGTAAATTCCCCGACCATCTGTTGAGACTAAATCAAAATAGAAGTTATCATGAAAATGATATATTCAACGAAGTATATAAGATATGCATTCGCTCGGCCATTTGTCGAGGAAAAAATTCATAGTCGCGTATGAATGTAATAAAGACCCAATGATTTTTATCATAAAAATCTCACTGAGATAACTGTGCCCGAGCATCCGTCGGGGCTGAGCTAAATAACCAACAATCTCGCTCTGGTGAGATTAAATTGTTGTAGCTGGATGACAATATTGAAAATTAAAATGTTCGAATAAATGACATGAGTGCTATATCACTGGGCCCCACTTATTTATGTGAGCAAAATAGTTTGTAATAAGGTCGCATAAAAAGTGCCAACTAAAATTGTTGTAATAAAATCACATGGTCCCTTAAAATAATTTTATTTTTAGGGAGAACCGAGCAATGCAATATTGAGATTAAATATATTCCAAGTGTAAGACAAGGATCAATTGGAAATTTTTGCAAAAAATTCTAAATCAGCCTTGTGTCTTACGTTTAAGATATATTTGACTAGTTTTTGCAAAAATATTTGGACTCAAGCAAATATCCAATTAAGTTGGTTTCACAAATACGTTTCCACCGTAAAGTTCTGCAAAACAGAAAAGCCAAATGCTGATTTTACTGAAGTAAGTATGGTTGGAAACTCATTCAGTGTTCCATCTGTACGCGAGAAACCAACTTCTCAGCACTGTTGCTGTCTTTCAAGCTTTTGCCTCCGATCAAAGGTCACTAGATGGTGGTATGGTGAAGTCGTGGTCGCCGACCAGCTGATGTTGTCGCCGAAGAAAAACTAGCCCCAATCTGTGTTATAAACTTTGCACGGGGGCGAGCTCGCCACTGCTCGTCCTCGCCGCCGACCAGCTGATGTGCTTCTCCTTGCTCGTCCCTACCGCCGACCAGCTGATGGTAATCACAAGCTGGTCGCCGAATACCAAAGGCTCTGGTGATGCTGCCTTTACCGTGATGCCCTCTGGTCGACCAATGATTATGCCGCAAACAGGTCGCCGACCACAGGGGCCTTCTCGACCAGAGAGATTGCAGGTCGGAGAACAACCGGAGGTGAGGTCGTCGATGCTCGCTGATGCTAGATGATCTACTCGAGCTATATGATTTTTCTGAGGTCTCCTTGTAAGGATATGACGTTGTGGTGATGTTTGTCGAGCTCGCCGCTCTGTTTCTCTGTTTGCCTAGCTTGTAGCGGTTGTCGACCAGAGACTATGGTCGCAATTGAAGAAAACTCCTTCCTGGCTCTTCGCTGTAGCATATTAGTGGTCGTCAGCCAAGAAAGGTGGTCGGGAAGGGTTGAAGCCTCTGTATGGTGGTCGCCGACCGTCGAGAGATTCCTACGATCCTATCATAGGGTACTCGATCAATTTCCAAAATGTAATATAAAATTTTTTTGTTGCCAGAGTTGTGGATTTCCATAACAAATTTGGCGATTCATTGACAGATGGGTTAAAACCCCAAATGGGTCCCGCTACTCCCAGCGTGCTTGCCATCGTATGTGTGTGGTTCCACCGTTACTGAGAGTTGTTGGCGACTGATTATGTGACCAGATCTGTGTGTATCTTTATGAAAACATCTGTTGAGATAATTTCCTCCAATATGTTTCAAGATCTCTCATGAGATAGAAACTTTTAGACGGTTACCCTGCCCGAAAATTTAGGATCTGGGAATCAAGATATGATGTAGCCCAGTAAATGAATGTGTTTGGCCAGGAGTTCCTAAATGGAGACCAGATATTTGAAGAGTCTTCATAGACATCCCTGATAACGAATTCTCTCTAAAACAAACAATGAAAATTGTCTAGAATCAAAGCTGTTGTGCAGATTTGCAGATAACAGTTAAATATAGGATTCGTAATTATAACTGTATGCAAAATCATGCATCAATGAAATGATATTTATTCAAAACAAATAATTATATATGAAACACATAACTGCTCGTGCATAGATCAAAAAGGAAAACTTATCTTTTGATTATGTGCGTAGTGTAGGCACCATTGTTCTTGAACGTAAACCCAGATCTCTTCTAGCAAGAAGGGGAAGGCCTTTTGTGCCGTTTCCCACAGACGGCACCAATTGTAGGTGTAAAAAATCTCACCCGTCGAGGGTGTCAATTCATCACGATACAAGTATAAAAATAAATGTGAGAGAGACAAAGATTTACGTGGTTCGACCATGAATGGCCTACGTCCACGGGGCTGCTGGTGTGTTTCATTAGAATGATGAGAGAGTTTTACATGAGAGTGTTTCTCTAACTTCTAAGCCCCCTTTCACAATGGGGGAGTGTCCCCTTTATATAAAGTTGAGGGTTACATTAGGGTTACAAATATGGATGAGTCACAAATATGGATGGGTGGAGCTTCATTCTCATCAGATACTCCTCCTCGTCTTCCCGTTTATTAAGGACTTTAGTCGTCCCTGAATCGCTGGCACGTCTCCATCTTCACCGGGGTGCTCCCCACACGTCATGCTATTCTGTAGGCATATATTTTGCCCCCACAAAATCCAATTTAAATCCAAATAATATTTTTAGTCACAACTAATTATGTTATTATCATGTTATTATGATGAATTTGGGAAAATGCGTATTTACTTTGTGTGAATTGGTATAGTTGGAGAAATTATATAAATCCTTAAACGTGAATAAGGTACATGTTATTTATCAAGTGAGGGAATAATTTCGGGTTTAGTATCATTAGTGTATGAATACTCAAATATTGTTATTTATGAGAATCTTTAGGATTATTGGCCATCGTTATGTGTGATTGGCAATTATGGACATTTCTATATATTTGAGGAATAATGTGGAATATATATATATATATATATATATATGTGAACCATACCCCTTCTAATGCTATCATGGGATGTTACGCGATGTGGGTGAGGCCCCTGGCTTGAGGAGCATGGAGCGTATAGTCCCCAAGTCATAGCGTTAATTTTATATTATGTGATTTTTATTAGGGGTGAGATGTGTTGGGTATGTTTCGTCTCACTTTTGGGGAGGAACTATGACCACTACCCAGACGTTATGATTTTTTTCCGCGATGTCGGTGTTATTGAGTCTGATCGCTGGTCCCCAGGATGGTACGTGTGTGATGCCCTAGACGATGATAGCATTGAGAAACCGCATCCTCGAGTTATAGCTCGTTGGGATGGTTATTATACTAATGGGTATAGTATATTACTTGTGCATGAGAACAAGGTATTATATATCTCTGTTAGAGTAAAGAGATAAAAGGAAAAAGATTTAATTCTCATTCTAGGAGATCGTATCCGGACTTAAATGGTGATATGGAAAATAAAATGAGTATGTTCTGTATAAGTATTTATATGAGTATATATATCTATGTTGTGTACTGAGGGTTTAATGGATCTCGACGATCGACCTTTCTAAATAGTAGTGTGTTGGGGGGGGTTCTTTGTTCGGATTTTGCTTCGCGAGACACCCCACGCACGGACATGGCATAGTGTTGAGACTGGGGAGAAGTTTAGCCCTTAGTACTTGGGTTGCTTTGGATTTTAGAGTTTGGGGGTGACGGTTTGTTAGGCATCGTAGCTTGACTAGAATGCTTAAAGGGAAGTGCTAGCTGTGCACTATTAGAAGAGAGGTGAGTGGTATCACATGGAGTGCGATACCAATTTAAATATGAGATAAAACATATTTTTAAAAATAAAGAATTTATGCACTTGCTAAATATTTTCACAACTCGGGCTCGGCCCGTCTATCCACTTTTCCTCATTTTTGCTATATATATATATATTTAGGTGTCCAGACACAAGGACGCTTGGATGACAATTTCCTTCGAGCCAGATGCTTCCTGCTGTAGCTGTGGATGCATATAGGTTTATTTTTAGATGCTTCTATTCTTTTGATCTAGATAGTAAGTATTGTTGTTGCTTTCGGGCTGAAAGCCCAATTGTATTTATTTATTCTTTCGTGGCTTTTTAGTGCGGCATTCGATTTGGTTGTATTATATTTGAACCGAGTGTCCAGTTATTTTATCTCTTTACGATTTCATTTGTGTGTGAATTTTTTAATTGATTTAATTTTTTTAAAAGATTAGTTAAATAAAATTTTGACGCCAGCCTAATAGGTTATTAGTAATTAATTTGGTTTTCGGCAGTGATGCTAAGAATGATCCATATGCTTCTCCTGTTTTAATTTGGTAAAAGAGTGATCGCTAGATATTTTATTAGGAAAGGTGTCACAAATGGTATAAGAGCATTGGGTTCTAGTGTCCTTAGGAATCTGTGAGGACGTACTACGCTTTCAGCATTGCTCTCGATTTAGAGACTTATTATTAGGATTGTTGATTCCTCTTGTGAGATTTCGTTCTCCTACCATATTATAAGATTATATTAATCTTTTGCGTGCTCATTCGAGATTCGTGTGTAGATCAATGAAGGACGACCAAAGGAGGTCATTGCAAGGGTAGTAGAAGGCAAGAGTTATTTGGAGCGGTTAGTTGAAGTTGAAGATTAGGGCCGTAGTAATGGTCATTCTCCTTATGGAATTTACTAAGAGTTGTTGCAATGACTTCTAAAAGTATAGTTTTTGTAAGTATTCCAGTACCGCTGTAGTAGAGAGTGGTACTAAAGTTGAATTACCCAGTGAAGCGAAGGGTTCAAAAAGGGGTCTTTGAAAAGGGCCATACTTTGAAGTTAATTCATACGAAGGCAGTGTAGCATTAGTCAGTGGAAGCTGAAGGCTCATAAGTTTTAACTTAGAGAAGGGTATGGAAATACCCAGGTGTGAAAATTTGAGGAAAATTTTTCATTCGTAGGAGTAATTTTGGAATGGTGGGTGCGGTGATCACCATATTCGGGGGAGCAGGATGTTTTACCCCTTAAGGGATCTTATGGATAGTTTTTAACCATGAGTCCCCATGATTTAGCAAGAATGAAAAGAATGCAATTTTAAATTATTCATGTAAGGATCGGTCAGAGGCCGAAAGTGAATAAAGAGAGTTATGGATAAGTGAACTTTGTACTGAATCAAGGTAAGTACACTGAAGAAAGAGTCTTTCCAAGGAATGATTGGCTAACTAAAGAAGTTTTGCTAACACTTATGGAAAATGTGTGTGTTAGTGGACCCCATTGGTGGACATCAACCTGAGGAATTCTTATAAACAGGTTTGTTGAGGCTAGTGGTGGAGTTTCCTTTCTATGAAGAAGTTAAGGGGAACTAGTAAAATGATTGTGAGGATCGCGATTATGGAGTCCAAGATATTAGTAACCTTAAAAAGGTGAGGGTGACCCTAGATGGGAAATGTTGTAATGTGGTGTGTAAAACCATACAGTTAGTCATTGCCCAGTGGGAGTTAAGGGGCAAAAGTAGGGTGCCTAGGTGGCGCATTGATTAAAGTAATTTTTGGTTCAGTTTGGGAAAGAGTACCACGTCCAGGAACCGTTTGGAGTAGCCAGGGTAATTGGCGAGAACGTTGTTATGAGTTTTACCTCAGTTGAAGGAGGCTTATTCTGTGTGACAAGATTGAGTCACAGTATTTTATTAGCTCCAGATTCGTGTGTGATACGAGTTTACAAATAGTATCGATAACATTATTTAGTATATGTTTATGTGTTTTTTCACGATGGTGGGAATCTATTTTCTTTCATTCGCTGTGAAGAGTGGGTGTTAGTATTTTAAGTTTATATCATATTGGTATTGCTCGTTTTGTGTGTGTTGTATGAATATGGTATTATTTTGTGGAGAATATGATATTCGTTGTTCGGAGCAATAGCAGGCTAATGATGGCATGACTATCGTGTTCGCGGTTCCAAGGGGAACAGGTTGTCATTGAGATATCTCACCTGGATAAGGATTAAGTTCACCTTCATTATATGTATGGATGGAACTTTGGTGAGCAGATGTTTCACTATCATAATTCGAGTGTGTGGAGACCTTATTGGTGTGATTTAAGGTAGACAGGGTTGATTTTTATTATTGGTTGCGCAAGGACTTAGTGTTAGTGTGAGCACTTAGTGGTGTGGCTCCTGGATAGAGATAGGAGTTCAGACCACACTTTGTTGAAAGAGGGTATAAGGTTATCCCGATTGCATATTTGAAGCTAACGGACCTCCACGACCGACAAAGTTAAGTAGTAGTGTATTTGAGGGGTTCCTTGTTTGGATTACACTTTGCAAGACACTCCGCATATGAAACTTAATGACGTCGGGAGTGGAGAGATGTTATAGGATGCAAGGATGTTGGTTTTGTCGATAAGTCTTATAGTGTGGAGGAAACACTATAGATTGTGAGCCATATGATGATGGTATGATTATGGAAATATAAGTGATGTGGAGAAGCACTAAAATGGTTCTCTCACCGCAAGTAGGTGGGGGAAGCAGGAGTTGGAGAAATTTATTTGAGACTTATAGCCAGGCCTTAATGAAAAGGAAAATTTTGGAGGAAGTGTGTTTTGGGTATGATGTTCGTAACGCTTTTGCAAAGAGTTGGCACCTCGATTAGTTAGCATTTCCTGTTCGCCTAGGTTGAAAGATAGAATAGTAGATAAGCACTAATAGTTTAGCGAGGTAGCACTTAGGACGTTCCGTTGGTGTGCCTTAGGCTGTTATATCTTGATGACCGACGATGCGAGGGAGTAGTGTAATGGGAGGGTTCCTTGTTTGGATTTCGCTTTGCGAAACGTCCCACGAATGAAACCAAGCAAATGTATGGAGTTGAGAAAGGTCGTGGGCACCAGGGACACAATTTAGGATAGTACTATTTCACATAGGTAGGAACGCTTCGATCATAGAATTATTGGGCAGTAGGGCCGGTGGAGTTAATCGCGCCGATATAGAAAGATTGTTTGGTTACCCTTGAGAATAATGGGATTTTTTGGGTTGGGAAGACCCATGTATGAGTATTACACCAAGGAAATAAGGCCTATTATTTAAAGAGTATGTACGTGTCGGATGTTTGTGATTGTTGTGCAGAGAAGAACGAGTTAGAAAGGTGAATGGGTACCTTAGTAAGTTGGTTTTATATACCACCTGAAGTTGAAGGGACGTAGTATATAGAGTTGAAGCTTTTGTCGAGATGGCAGTATAGTATAGTATAAACCTTGTTAGAGGGGAGTGCTGATGAGTATATGATTAAGAGCTATTGGGTAAGTACCACTCCACTTTGAGGTATTAGAATGTGGAGTGATTCACGATCCTTTGTTAGTATTGGTAGTATCGGTTATATCTGAATTTCGAGGATGAAATTTCGTTGTAAGTTTGTAACACCCCGCACTTTTGTGGATAATGAAAATTCATAAGCATAATTTGGGAATTTAAGAGGTTATTATGAATAGTAATTTTTGGAGTTTTCAAGGATTAGATGATTTTATATGGGTGTTACATTTACATTTTGGAGTAAGTAAATAAGTCGGAGTATTTTAATTATATGTCGCAGCTGGGTAAAGCAACAGAGGAAAATGTTTTAATGGGAATAGTGCATTAAGTTGTGTGGGGTTAAATTAGTGATTTGCGATCAAGTACCTCAGATGGAGATTTCGATTGAGCGGTTGGTCTCGGAATGGAAGAGATAGTGAGAATAGAGTATCCGAGGGTCGTAATTGAGTTTTGAGAATTTTTGGATTGATAGGGACTCGTAATTGAGTAAACGAGTCATTTTTGGTTTTAAGGAGATAAACCCTTATTTCTCCTTATATAATACACGGGAGAATGGGAGAAAGGAAAGAAAGAGGAAAGAAAGGAAGAAGAGAAGAAGAGAAGGAGAGAAAGAGGAGAGAAAAAGGATTTCCAGGCCAAACTTCGCGGGATTCGACTCGGGGTCGTCGAATTTTATCCTCCAGGAAAGTGTTTACTTCCTTTATTTAATTTTGATCATAAATATCATATCATAGTTGGTAGTAACAAACGCTAAAGATTTTTGGGAAGGGTTTTCGTGAATCAAACGGGATTTTCGGAAGTTTAACGGTTGAAAATCGAAAAATGTCAAATTGGAGAAACTTAGAAAATTATAGAAATTAATGGAAGATTCTTGGTTCTAGGATGATTAGAACCTATTTTCTTTGTGTATATATAGTTGGGTGTGGTTATATGTTGGTGGGATAAAAGGAAATAAAGTTTGGAGGTTTGTTAATGGCCGAAACAGGGGCCGGAGAAGAAGCTGCCCGAAGCGATCGATCGATCGAGGACCAAGGGTCGATCGATTGATTCTTCAGGATTTTTGGCAATTTTACCTAGGGTTAATTATGGGATAAATTCCCACATTTATGTTTTTAACTTAGTTAATTAAGAAATTTAATACTCAACTATTGGGAATTATTCATAGCCATTTAAGGAAATCTATAGGGGCTAGGAAGGGGGAAATATTTGGCGAGACAAATATTATATTTTTGAGAAAAATAAATTGAATCGAGGAATTCAATGTATAGGGTTCCTAAAGTAGAGTGTGGACCTCTAAATTAGTACTTAAGCAAAATGTAGTCCTTGGGTCCATGGAAATGGAATCCACGACCTATTTTCATTAAGGGTGTTTGGTGATGAATATTCCTTGGGATAACTTTAGTGGGCATTTAGGACTATATAATTGTGTGAGTGGAAAACATAATTATATCGATTATGGTTGACTATATCCTAGGAGACTATTAGGATGAATTTGGGAAAATGCGTATTTACTTAGTGTGAATTGATATAGTTGGAGAAATTATATAAATCCTTAAATGTAAATAAGGTATATGTTATTTATCGAGTGAGGGAATACTTTTGGCTTTGGTATCCTTAATGTGCGAATACTCAAATATTTTTATTTATGAGAATCTTTTGGATTATTGGCCATCATTATGTGCGATTGGCAATTTTGGCCATTTATATATATATTTGAGGAATAATGTGGAATATAAATATATATACTATGTGATTAAACTATATATATTATACAATACAGAAATGTATATATATCTATGTGTGGATGGTATATATATATATATATATATATATGTGTGTGTGTGTGTGTGTGTGTGTGTGTGTGTGTGAAGCATACCCCCTCTAATGCTATCATGGGAAGTTGCGCGATGTGGGTGAGGCTCCTGGATTGAGGATCTGGGAGCGTATAGTCCCCAGGTCATAGCATCCATATTATATTGTGTGAATTTTTTTGGGGGTGAGACATGGTGGGTATGTTTCGTCTCACTTTCGGGGAGGAACTATGACCGCTTCCCAGACGTTGTGATTTTTTACCGCGATGTCGGTGATATTGAGTCTGACCACTGGTCCCCAGGATGGAATGGTAGTGATGCCCTGGAAGATGATTGCATTGAGAGACCGCATCCTCGAGTTATAGCTCATTGGGATGGTTATTATACTGGTGTGTATAGTATATTACTTGTGCATGAGAACAAGATATTCTATATCTTTGTTAGAGTAAAGAGATAAAAAGAAAAATATTTAATTCTTATTCCGGGAGATCGTTGTGACACCCGCTCAAAATAATAACGGGTGGCCAGCCCAATACTACTTTAAATAGGGAATCTTAGATGGCTCAATCTCAACATCAACTAACAAGGATAACTAGTATACGGCTAACTATCCAAAATCAAATAAGCGACATGCCAAAATAAAATAAAATATGCAACAAACAACAAACCAACACTATAGAACTACTATTAAAGGAAAGATGCATATAAGTACTAAGATAAATGAAATTCTAGAATAAAATGAAATGAATGTATACAATTGAATATACACAAATAAGCTATCAGGTCACAAACAGTACAATGACCGTAAAGAAGAAATATAAACACTACAAATAATACATGGGTATAAACCCGATATACAACATGAGTCCTATCTAGATGTACAAGGAAATAGGAAGCGACTACAATCTAGATCCTGTAACAGTCCTCGCCTGTTACGGATCCCGAGACTCTGGATAGAAGGGCATCCAGCATCCCTGTGGTAGGACACCTGTAGTAATATTTACATATATATATAGAAAAACAGAAATATAAACGGGTTAGAGCCCGAGTTGTAAAAATGTTTAGCAAGTGTGTTAACCGTGCATAATAAATATAAATGCACTTATTTCATAATTAAAGTGGAATCGCACTCTCGTGAGACCCCAAACTCACCTCTCATCTAATAGCACGCACCTATTCGCGTCCTGAAATATTAATTAAATCACCCCACCCATAAGGACGACCTAACTTACCCTAGGAACGACCTATACCCACAAGACATGCTATCCTAAAACAACCCAAGAATCCTTCCCATTCCAATTATTACTTATCAGTTATTAGTATTATTACTTCACATTTTAACACCTAGCTTCAAGTTAAGAGTCTGTACTCTAAATAACATGCATAATTTATTATGGACAAAACTTCTCTCTACCCTCAACCTTGCACTGTGTTTCGTGTGTGGGGCGTCTCATCTCGTCGAAATCCAAACAAGGACCCCCCCCCCCCCCCCCGATACATTAATACTTGGCAAGGTTAATGGTAGATATCCATTAGGCCCGTACTACAGACTAATATATAAATACATACTAATATACGACTATACATATAATATTCATTCTTATATACATCCTGATAATATCTCCCGGACTGAAGTTTATTCTATTTCATCTTTATAATTCACCTCCAGATCTATCTCCCGGACTGAGGTGTATTCTATACACATCCGGATCTATCTCCTGGACTGAAGTGTATTTTATATTCATTTTTATTTCTTTATCATTAGAGAATTATATTACATTGTTCTCATACACAAGTAATATACCATGCCCACATGCATACAAACCATCCCACGAGCTATAACTCGAGGATGCGGTCTTATAGTGCCAATCCAAAAATTCGGGTTTTTCTCATATACCACGGTACCAGCCGAAATCCTCAATAGTCCTGGTAAAATACACAACAGTGGAGGCGGTCAAGTTCCCCCTACGAGTGGGAGATCTCATAAATCGCACTCGATCGCGGGACGTAAAATGACCTGGGGACTATACTCTCCCTTCTCCTCAAGCTAGGGGATTCACCCACATCGCGCAACCTCCCTGAATCGCACTAGAGTAATATATATCATTCGGCTATTCCAACCCTATACCAAAGGAAAGCCTGTGGAAAGCAGCCAATCTTAATGCATGCATATCATTACATATAGATATATATACATACATATGATCCCATCATATAATTAAACCATTACATACGGTTTAGATATTCATAACATGATTATACACTTTTATTCATATCTCTACAGATATATATATTCACATATCCATATAAATATACAAACTATCTCTCGTTCATAAGTATAAGATTTATACTCTCGGCTATAAGTATACAAAATCCTCAATATACTAGCCGTCATCCCTAACACATTAATTTACCTCGACATGTGAGTATGATCCATCACTTGAGCATATTCATTCATTTCTCCCATGAGATAACTAATCTTCCAACACACATATATCACCTATGATATAAATAATTTCCCAACATAAATATATCTCCACATTAAGGTTATCACCCAAAGTTTAGTGTAGGAAGTAATTACTACACATCTCATCTATATCCGAAAGTACACCAATATTTCTAGTACTAATTTCGACTATTGGTATGCCATAACTAATAGTCTACAAATAATAATTTAAATCCTCGATTCGTTTCATAATCCTTTCAAATATTGGAATCCCAATTGTTATTCACACGATCAATAATTTTTCACTCATCATACTTTGGGGATACCCACAGTAAGTCATATGCCGATATAAATAGAGACTCTTTCGACGATAAGTATACCCATAACTATTGGTCGGCAACATGTTAAATTACCCTCACTTTAGATTATGGTTCATTGCTTCATAATGAACCCTTAACGTTGGCACGTTTATGAATTATTCCTTGAGTTATCATTACTTAGGGACACGAGACCACTCGCTCATTGGTCCCCAAATCTTAACTTAAATAGAATCTTACTACTATAAGGATTCGGCACAAACCTCGGCCTACGATTTCGAGTCGTACCCTCGCCATTCACTCTCAAGAGTCTTAAACAGTACATCGTAGGTAATCTCACTTATGACCCCTAAATAGAAATACGGTTCTAAATGAGGTTCCCCCACTATATCGATATGACCCTCTCCAATGCATCTGTATATTTGTCCCCAAAATAACCCAATACATTCTCGAAATCTCATCATACGAGAAATTCCCAATAATTTCCAAAACATCTTTCTTATATCATATAATCGTGTCCTAAATCAATAAACCCAACCAAAAATGGTTAGAAATCATCTAGAGAAAATTCTTTAAAATGCCCTGTTTTTGAATCGATTCGGCCCTATTCTGAATCGATTCGGCCTCTAAGGCGAATCGATTCGGGTCCAAAGACCTGGGCTTCTGTCTCAGGCCAAATCAATTCGCCTTGGGTCCAAATCGAGCCGGTCAATGCAGACCTTCCAATTTGCCTAGGCCGAATCAATTCTCTTAAGAGGCAAATCGATTCAGGTCTGCAGAACCCTAAAACTCTCTTCTTCTTCATAAAAACCCATGAACTCTAAACCCTAAATTTCACTTCTAACCCATAAACCTTCATCAAATCATGATTCCAAGCCAATGAACCAACCCAAAATTGATCTCAGTCATTTATACACCATTAAACCCATATACAAACATTGATTTCAAGATTTAACCCAAAAATCTAGGTTTTGGTAAATATACCCAAAATCAATTTCTTAAACCCACAAATTATGAAATGAAATACACAAATGACTTATTTAGCAATATTAAACACTTGCCTCAGATTTGTAGTGGTTGGATCATCCCCGGGATCGCATTTGGGCCAGAATCTCCAAGCTTTTATCCTCTCTTTCTCTATTCCTTTCTTTTTCTTCCTCTCTTCCTTTCTCTTTTTTCTCTCTTTCTATCTTTCTCTAATTGAGAAGGCTTGATCCGTAAGCCTTTAATATTCCTTAAAACAAAAGTCCCAATTTTAAATGTTTATACACACTTTAAATGACTCGTTTACTCCAATTCGAGTCAAACATACTTAAAAAATATTCCGGAGCCGAAAAAATCCAATGACAGTCATTTTGACTATCCCGACCCTTTCGGAATCAATGGTACACTCAAAATCATCATCCAGAATACTTTGAAACGTCCTTAATTTTTGGACCTCAATTCCCAAATTTTAAAATTCTCCAATTTAATTTAAACTTCATTTCTCCCAAAATTAAATTTCTCAGTCCCAAAATCGTGGGGTGTTACAATCGTATCCGAACATAAATTGTGATATGGAAAATAAAATGAGTATGTTCTGTATATGTATATATATATATATATATATATATATATATATATATATATATATATGTTGTGTACTAAGGGTCTAATGGATTTAGATGATCGACCTTTCCAAGTAGTAGTGTATCAGGGTGGTTCCTTGTTTGGATTTCTCTTCGCGAGACACCCCACGCATGATCATGGCATAGTGTTGAGACTGGGGAGAAGTATAGCCCTTAGTACATGGGTTGCTTAGGATTTTAAAGTTTGGGGGTGACGGATTAGTTAGGCATCACAGCTTGACTAGACTGTTTATGGGGATGCGCTAGGTGTGCACTATTAGAAGAGAGGTGAGAGGTATCACATGGGAGTGCGATACCAATTTAAATATGAGATAAAACATATTTTTTTAAATAAAGCATAGATGAACTTGCTAAATATTTTTACAACTCGGGGTCTGACCCGTTTATATAATTTTCCTCCCTTTTTCTATATCTATATATATATTTAGGTGTCGAGACAAAAGGATGCCTGGATGACAATTTCCTTCGAGTCAGACGCTTCCTGCAGCAGTTGTGGATGCATGCAGGTTTATTTTTAGACGCTTATATTCTTTTGATATAGATAAGAAGCATTGTAGTTAATTTCGGGCCGAAAGCCTAAATGTTTTTATTTATTATTTTACCATTTTTTATTGCGGCATTCGATTTGGTTGTATTATATTTGAACCGAGTGTTCGATTAGTTTATCTCTTTCCGATTTCATTTATATAAATTGTGTGAATGTTTTAATTGATTTAATTTTCTTAAAATGTTAGTTAAATAAAATTTTGACGCCAGCCTAATAGGTTATTAGTAATTAATCCATATGCGACTCCTATTTTAATTTGGTACAGGAGTGATCTCCCGGTATTTTATTAGGCGGGGTGTCACAACTATCAAGACACATAACACTAAAGGAAAAGAATAGGGTAAACATGCCTGAATTAGTTTAACAAAAATCAGATTAGATATAGGAGTTCCTTTCAAAAAAATGGATCAAAAACCCTTCTTGAACCAACTTGGGATAGATTAGTCTTGGCCTTCAAAACTGAGCTTGAAAAGTAATTTTAATTGTGGCTAGGGTTTTAAGGTAGAGGATGATGAACAAAGAAAGAGTCTGCTGCTCTAGGGTTGGAACCATATAGGTTTTAAAAATGTAGCCCCGAAATATCATTTATATAAAAAAGTTAAAGTGTTTTAATATAACAAAACTCGTTAAAAAAGAATTGCAACGCACGAAATCTGTTGGGGTCGATCGATCGACCCCGGGCGTCGATCGCCCAGTTATTTTGACAGTTTTGCCTAAAAAATTTATAAGGTACAAACTATAAAAATTCATACAAAAATCCATTTTAACTCCGATTTTAATTCCACTCAAAGTTTTATTCTTCTAAAATCACAACCAATATATTAACTAATAACAATTATAAAATTCAAAATTTTATTTTTCCCGAATTTTCTAATTAATTAATCAATTAAACAAATAAAAACACGGGGTGTTACATACTTCCCCACTAGGAAAGAATTATGTCCTCGAAATTAGAGGAAGCATACACGTCCAGTGCGAATCTTACAAAATAAAATAACGCTCATATAAGACTACCCATGCCACGATCGGGCGCCCATACACCCAATCCTACACGTTCGTAACCCCACGATAAAGTACAATATATATAACTCATATATATATATAAGCATTGAAGAAAGTAACGGCATCCCATGCTCTCTACTCGGATCGTCACTCGATCCTATCTCCAACCATCACCTTGACACTTAACATCCCAAGTCAAATCAGATTGATACTTCAATATTAGAGGTACCCACAATTCATACCAACGATTTCTCCAAAATAAATCCTAATCTCCAAAATTAAATTTTGAAATTTTCATGTCCAAATTAAATGCTAAGGATTCTCACATCAAGATCTCTATCTTTAAGGCCGATGCCTATATCATCCTTAAAAATACAACTCCCTATCTCCCAGAAACACATCTAACACATATGTTAGACCCTCTACCTAAAGGAGTAAGAGTCAATAATGGAATCAAAGTTAGATAACGTGGAAGCTAAACGGACTCACAACTTATGAGACCTAAGACCATGCTCTGATACCATCTGTCACACCCCGCTAAATTCTAGCGTCGGCCGCCACCAAAACTAAGCTGGGTGCGAGTAAGTTAAATATCATCCTTAGCATGTGATAGATATGAGACAAAAAATTTAATTCACAAGATAAATTATTTTAATCAAACCAAAATATGAATGACATCCAAATGATAAAAAACACCAAAGTGCGATCAAAATCCATCACATGTGATCTCCTAATATCTCAATGATTAAATAAATAAATCCAACTGAAATCTTAAAACAACTTTGGAACCGAAAGGCCCAATAAACTCAAAATTCGTCTCATAAATAATACGAGGGAATTGAAAGAGAAATATAACTACTATAGCAATAGAATTAATCCGGCTGCACCTCCAAAAAGATCTCCAATGAATGCTATACACTAACTCCCAAATAAATCCCGAAAAAGATTAGTCAACTCATCTGTCAGAGCCAAAGCTCCGAGCATGAAAAACGATAACTCTTCTCAATTAGGATCACTGAACCCAAACAATAGTGCTATATATATCGACCACAATAATAGAATATTTTTAATTACGAAGCTTATTAATTCCCAAAAATAAATTTCTAACTACGCGCAAGGTTTCCTCAAAATTTGCCACACCAATATTATTTTAATTAACCCATATTACCAACAATATTCAATTTAATTAAAAGAACCACTATTATAATTTACCACCATACATGTCCCCTTGTCAAGTCCACCATTCAATCCGTTTTTATCCTAAAATCCTCACGATATGACAAGGTTCCACACAAACACTCATCCACTAGTCAAGGATGCCGTTTGATTCATTTTGATCATGCGATCTTCGCGATATGACAAGATTCCACACACGATAAGGCATAAATTATCCTCTGACCCGTTTAAATTGTCGGCCCTAGACGTATTATCTCGCCAATAAATTTTAATATCCATTTTAGTCATCCGATACTAATTTCCAAAATTTCTTATACTCAATAATCAAATGTATTTTACCCCACCCTTAACAGCGATGTGAAAATCCTCAAAATACCCTTTAGTCCCAACTAAGGGTTCCCAATACACAAATTTGCCCTATCCTAAGTAACGGATGATTATAAAATTTCACTCCACCTAGATATCAATCCTAGGATATCGTAAAAATGGTATAATATAGAAAATCATCCCCCACCTCAAATTATACAACCCGCATAGACTCACACTAACTCGTTGCATACCTAATTAGCATAAATCGCAACTTAGACCCACTTACTAGTCCCATACCTAACAAGTGTACTATAACAAGGGGTGAAAACAATTACCTACAAAACCCAACGTCTTCGAGATATCAAAAATTGTAATACTTCCATAAAGTAGTGTAATTAACAATTTATAACAACAATCGCAACAACATTAAATTTCCAAATTGAATAATTTTAATCTAAATAGTGGAAATCAAGGACACATAAATATTGTGATTTTCATAATAGTAGCTACATTCAAGTCCTATCATAGTCATTAATTTCCAACACAAGTAATTTATTTAATCTAGGGTTCTCACATGAAATATCAAAATTTGCTTTCTAAGGGCTCCTCTACATGAACATGCCCATAATACAACTGACTACGCCAACATAACCCAAGGAACAACAAGCTTATAAGTATTAAGTAACATTAATATTTCGTGCAAAACAGTCCCGAAATTTATCTCTGTAATAATTATATTCATACCTTATTTTAGAAAAATATGAGTTTAATGGAAGTTACAATCAAGACACATAACACTAAAGGAAAAGAATAGGGTAAATGTGCCTGTGATTAGTTTGGCAAAAATCTGATTAGATATAGGAGTTCCTCTCGAAAAATGGATCAAAAACCCTTCTTGAACCAACTTGGGACATATTTGTCTTAGCCTTGAAAACTGAGCTTGAAAAGTAATTTTAATGGTGGCTAGGGTTTTGAGGTAGAAGATGATGAACAAAGAAAGAGTCTGTTGCTCTAGGGTTGGCAGCATTTAAGTTTTAAAAACGTAGACCCAAAATATCATTTATATAAAAGAGTTAAAGTGTTTTAATATAACAAAACTCGTCAAAAAATAACTGCAGTGCACGAAATTTGTTGGGGTCGATCGATCGACCCCTGGCGTCGATCGATCGATCGCCCAGTCATTTTGACAGTTTTGCCTAAAAAACTTTATACAGGGCAAACTTTAAAAATTCATATAAAAATCCGTTTTAACTCCGATTTCAATTCCGCCCGAAGTTTACTTCTTCTAAAATTAGAACCAACATATTAACTAATAATACTTATAAAATTAAAAAATTTATTTTCCCAGAATTTTCCAATTAATTAATCAAATAAACAAATAAAAACACGGGGTGTTACGTACTTCCCCACTAGCAAAGAATTTCTTCCTCGAAATTAGATGAAGCATACACGTCAAGCGTGAATTTTGAAAAAAAAAAATAACGTTCATATATGCCTACCCCTACCACGATCGGGCGCCCATACACCCAATCCTACACGTTCGTAACCCCGTGATAAAAAATAATATATATAACTCCTATAAATATAAGTACCTAAGAAAGTAACAGCATCCCACGCTCTCTATTCGGATCTTCACTCGATCCTATCTCCAACAATCATCACGACACTTAACATCTGAAGTCAAATTACATTGCTACTTCAACATTAGAGGTACCCACAATTCATACCAACGATTTCTCCAAAATAAATTCTTATCTCCAAAATTAAATTGCTAAATTTTCATCTCCAAAATTAAAGGCTAAGGATTCTCACATCAAGATCTCTATCTCTGAACTTAATTCATATAACATCCTTAAAACTACAACTCCATATCTCCTAGAAACACATCTAACACGTATCCTAGACTCTTTACCTTAAGGATATTGAGTTAATAAATGGAATCAAAGATCGATAACATGGAAGCTAAATGAACTCACAACCTACGAGACATAAGACCGTGCTCTGATACAAACTGTCACACCCTGCTAAATTCTGGCGTCGGGCGCCACCTAAACTAAGATAGGTTTGAGTAAATTAAATATCATCCTTAGTATGTGATAGATATGAGAAAAAAAAATTAATCCACAAGATAAATTAATTTAATCAAACCCAAATATGAATGATATCCACCTAATAAAAAAACACCAAAGTGAGATCAAAATCCATCACATGTGATCTCCGAATATCTTAATGAATAAATAAATAAATCCAACTGAAATCTTAAAACAACTTTGGAATCGAAAGGCCCAATAAACTCAAAAGTAGTCTCATAAATAATACGACGGAATGGAAAGAGAAATCTAACTAATATATCATTAAAATTAATTTAGTTGCACCTCCAAAAAGATCTCCAATGAATCCTATGGAGCAACTCCAAAATAAATCCCAAAAAATATTAGTCAACGCATGTGTCGGAGCCAAAGTCCCGAGCACGAAAACCAGCAACTCTTCTCAATTACGATCACTAAACACTGACAATAGTGCAATATATAACGACCATAACAATAAAATATTTTTAATTACGATGGTTATTAATGCCCAAAAATAAATTTCTAACTACCAGCAAGGTTTCTTTAAAATGTGCCATACCAAAATTATTTTAATTAACCCATATTCCCAACAATATTCAATTTAATTAAAAGGACCACTATTATAATTTACTAAGATACACGTCCCCTTGTCAAGTCCGTCGTTTAATCCGTTTTTATCCTGCAATCCTCACGATATGACAAGGTTCCACACACACACACACACACATCCCCTTATCAAGTCTGTCGTCTGATCCATTTTTATCCGGCCATCCTCGTGATATGACAAGGTTCAACACACGACACGACATAAATCGTCCTCTGACCTGTTTAAACAATCAACCCTAGACACATTGTGTCGCCAATATATTTTTTTATTCGTTTTAGTCCTGCGATATTAATGTCCAAAATTTCTTATACTCATTAATGAAATGTATTTTCCGCCACCCTTAACAGCGAGGTGAAAATCCTCAAAATACCCCTTAGTCCCAACTAAGAGTTACCAAAACACAAAATCGTCCTATCCTAAGTAACAAATAATTATAAAATTTTACTCCACCTAGATACCAATCCTAGGCTATCGTAAATATGGTATAATATAGAAAATTAACCCCAACCCCAAATTATATAACCTGCATAGACTTACACTAACTAGTCCCATACCTAATTAGCACAAATCGTAACTAAGGCCCACTTACTAGTCCCATACCTAACAAGTGTACTATAACAAGGGGTGAAAACTAATTACCTACAATTCCCAACGTCTCCGAGATATCAAAAATTATAATACTTCCATAAAGTGGCGTAATTATAAATTTTTAACAACAATCGCAACAACAATAAATTTCCAAATTGAATAATTTTAATCTAAATAGTGGAAATTAAGGACACATAAATATTGTGATTTTCATAATAATAACTACACACAAGTTCTATCATAGTCATTATTTTCCAACACAAGTGATTTATTTAATATTGGGTTCTCACATCAAAATTTGCTCTCTAACGGCTCCTCTACATGAACAAGCCCATAAAACAACCGACTACGCAAACACAACCCAAGGAACAACAAGGTTATAAGTATTGAGTAACATTAATATCTCTTGCAAAACAGTCCTGAAATTTATCTCATTAATAATTATATTCATAACATATTTTAGAAAAATATGAGTTTAATGGAGGCTACAATCAAGACACATAACATTAAGGGAAAAGAATAGGATAAAAATGCCTGTGATTGGTTTGATAAAAATCTGATTAGATATAGGAGTTCCTCTCGAAAAGTGGATCAAAAACCCTTCTTGAACAAACTTGGGACAGTTTAGTCTTGGCCTTTAAAATTGAGCTTGAAAAGTAATTTCAATGGTGGCTAGGGTTTTGAGGCAGAAGATGATGAACAAAGAAAGAGTCTGATGCTTTAGGGTTGGCAACATATAAGTTTTCAAAACATAGCCCCGAAATAACATTTATAAAAAGAGTTAAAGAGTTTTAATATAACAAAACTCTTCAAAAAAGAATTGCACCACATGAAATCTGCTGGGGTCGATCGATCGACCCCTCGCGTTGATCGATCAATCCCCAGTTATTTCGATAGTTTCGCCTAAAAAAGATTATAAGGGATAAACTTTAAAAATTAACATAAAAATCCGTTTTAACTCCGATTTCAATTCCGCTCGAAGCTTTATTCTTCAAATATCACAACCAACATATTTAACCAATTAGAATTATAAAATTCAAAATTTTATTTTTTCCAATTAATTAATGAAGTAAACTATTAAAAACATGGGGTGTTACATACTTCCCCACTAGCAAAAAATTTCGTTCTCAAAATTAGACGAAGCATGCACGTCCTGCGTGAATTTCACACAATAAAATAACGCTCACATAAGTCGACCCATACCACGATCGGGCGCCTATACACCCCATCCTACATGTTCGTAACCCCCATGATAAAATTCAATATATATAACTCTTATATATATAACTATGTAAGAAAGTAATGACATCCCACGCTCTCTATTCGGATCGTCACTCGATCCTATCTCCAACCATCACCACGACACTAAACTTCTCAAGTCAAATTACATTGTTGCTTCAATATTAGAGGTACCCACAATTCATACCAACAATTTCTCCAAAAAAAATCCTCATCTACAAAATTAAATTCTAAAATTTTCATCTCCAAAATTAAATGCTAAGGATTCTCACATCAAGATCTCTATCTTTAACCTCAATGCCTATAACATCCTTTAAAATACAACTCCCTATCTCCCAGAAACACATCTAACACATATGCTAGACCCTCTACCTTAAGGAGTACGAGTCAATAAATGGAATCAAAGATCGATAACGCGGAAGCTAAACGGACTCAAAACTCCCACACCCCGCTAAATTCTGGCGTCGATCGCCACCAAAACTAAGATGGGTGCGAATAAATTAAATATCGTCCTTAGAATGTGATAGATATGGGATAAAAAATTTAATCCACAAGATAAATTATTTAATCAAACCCAAATATGAATGACATCCAACTGACAAAAAAACACCAAAGTGAGATCAAAATCCATCACATGTGATCCCCGAATATCTCAAAGATTAAATAAATAAATCCAATTGAAATCTTAAAACAACTTTGGAACTCAAAAGTAGTCTCATAAATAATATGAAGGAATGGAAAGAGACATATAACTACTATAGCAATAAAATTAATCCAACCAACCCTCCAAAAAGATCTCCAATGAATCCTATGAAGCAACTCCCAAATAAATCTCTGAAAATATTAGTCAACACATGTGTCAGAGCCAAAGCCCCGAGCATGAAAACCGACAACTCTTCTCAATTAGGGTCCCTGAACCCAAACAATAGTGCTATATATCAACCATAACAATAGAATAAATTTAATTATGAGGGTTATTAGTCCCCAAAAATAAATTTCTAACTACCCGCAAGGTTTCTTTAAAATGTTCCACACCAATATTATTTTAACTAACCCATATTCCCAACAATATTCAATTTAATTAAAAGAACCACTATTATAATTTACCAAGATACACATCCTCTTATCAGGGCCTCCTTCTAATCTGTTTTTATCCTGCAACTCTCGCAATATGACAAGGTTCCACACACACACACATCCCCTTGTCAAGTCCTTCGTTCGATCTGTTTTTATCCTGCGATCCTCGTAATATGGCAAGGTTCCACACCCGACATGACATAAATCATCCTCTGACCCATTTAAACCGTCGGCCCTAGACACATTATGTCGCCAATAAATTTTAATATCCATTTTAATCCTGCGATATTAATTTCCAAAATTTCTGGTACTCATTAATCAAAATACCCCTTAGTCCCAACATAGGGTTCCCAAAACACAAATTCGTCCTATCCTAAGTAACAGATGATTATAAAATTTCACTCCACCAAGATACCAATCCTAGGCTATCGTACAATGGTATAATATAGAAAATCATCCCCAACCTGAAATTATATAACCCGCATAGACTCACATTAACTAGTCCCATACCTAATTAGCACAAATCGTAACTAAGGCCCACTTACTAGTCCCATACCTAACAAGTGTACTATAACAAGGGGTGAAGACTAATTACCTACAATTCCCAACGTCTCCGAGATATCAAAAATTGTAATACTTCCATAAAGTGGCGTAATTAACAATTTTTAACAACAATCGCAACAACAATAAATTTCCAAATTGAATAATTTTAATCTAAATAGTGGAAATTAAGGACACATAAATATTGTGATTTTCATAATAATAACTACACACAAGTTCTATCATAGTCATTATTTTCCAACACAAGTAATTTATTTAATCTTGGGTTCTCACATGAAATATCAAAATTTGCTTTCTAACGGCTCCTCTATATGAACAAGCCCATAAAACAACCGACTACGCAAACACAACCCAAGGAACAACAAGGTTATAAGTATTGAGTAACATTAATATCTCGTGCAAAACAGTCCCGAAATTTATCTCATTAATAATTATATTCATAACATATTTTAGAAAAATATGAGTTTAATGGCGGTTACAATCAAGACACATAACACTAAAGGAAAAGAATAGGATAAAAATGCATGTGATTGGTTTGATAAAAATCTGATTTAAAATATAGGAGTTCCTCTCAAAAAATGGATCAAAACCTTTCTTGAACCAACTTGGGACAGTTTAGTCTTGGCCTTTAAAATTGAGCTTGAAAAGTAATTTTAATGGTGGCTAGGGTTTTGAGGCAGAAGATGATGAACAAAGAAAGAGTCTGCTGCTCTAGGGTTGGCAACATATAAGTCTAAAAATCTTAACCCAAAATATCAATTATATAAAAGAGTTAAAGAGTTTTAGTATAACAAAACTCCTCAAAAAAGAATTACAGCACACGAAATCTGTTGGGGTCGATCAATCGTCAATCGATCGATCGCCCAGTTATTTCGATTGTTTTGCCTAAACAAATTTAGAAGGGACAAACTTTAAAAATTCATATAAAAATTGGTTTTAACTCTGATTTCAATTCCGCTCGAAGTTTTATTCTTCTAAAATCATAACCAACATATTAACTAATAAGAATTATAAAATTCAAAATTTTATTTTTCCCGATTTTTCCAATTAATTAATCAAATAAACATATAAAAACATGGGGTGTTACATACTTCCCCACTAGCAAAGAATTTCGTCCTCGAAATTAGACGAAGCATACACATCCATCACGAATTTTGCAAAATAAAATGAGGCTCATATATGCCTACCCATACCACGATCGGGCACCCATACACCCAACCCTACACGTTCGTAACGCCACGATAAAATACAATATATATATATATATATATATATATATATACACGTATCCAAGTAACACCATCCCACGCTCTCTACTCGGATATTCACTCGATCCTATCTCCAACCATCATCATGACACTTAACATCTCAAGTCAAATTACATTGCTACTTTAATATTATAGGTACCCACAATTCATACCAACGATTTCTCCAAAATAAATCCTCGTCTCTAAAATTAAATTCTGAAATTTTCATCTCCAAAATTAAATGCTAAGGATTCTCACATCTGGATCTCTATCTCTAACCTCAATGCCTATAGCATCCTTAAAAATACACCTCCCTATCTCCCAGAAACACATCTAACACGTATGCTAGACCCTCTACCTTAAGGAGTACGAGTCAATAAATGGAATCAAAGATCGATAACGCAGAAGAGAAACGGACTCACAACCTACGAGACCTAAGACCATGCTCTGATACCATCTGTCACACCCCGCTAAGTTTTTGCATTGGTCGCCACCAAAACTAAGATGGGTGCGAATCAATTAAATATCATCCTTAGCATGTGATAGATATGTGACAAAAAAATTAATACACAAAATAAATTATTTTAAGCAAGCCAAAATATGAATGATATACAACTGATGAAAAAACACCAAAGTGATATTAAAATCCATCACATGTGATCTCCGAATATCTCAATGATTAAATAAAAACATCCAACTGAAATCTTAAAACAACTTTGGAAACGAAAGGCCCAATAAACTCAAAATTCGTCTCATAAATAATACGAGGGAATCGAAAGAGAAATATAACTACTATAGCAATAGAATTAATCCAGATGCACATCCAAAAAGATATCTAATGAATCTTATGTAGAAACTCCTAAATAAATCCTGAAAAAGATTAGTCAACGCATGTGTCAGAGCCAAAGCCCCGAGCATGAAAACCGAAAACTCTTCTCAATTAGGGTCCCTGAACCCAGATAATAGTTCTATATATATCGACAATAACAATAGAATATTTTTAATTACGAAGGTTATGAATCCCCTAAAATACATTTTTAACTACTCGCAAGTTTTCTTTAAAATGTTCCACACCAGTAATATTTTAATTAACCAATATTCCCAACGATATTCAATTTAATCAAAAGAACCACTATTATAATTTACCAAGATACACGTCCCCTTGTCAAGTCCGTCGTTTAATTCATTTTTATCCGGCGATCCCCGCAATATGATAAGGTTCCACACACACACACATCCCCTTGTCAAGTCCGCCATCCGATCCGTTTTTATCATGCGATCCTCACGATATGACAAGGTTCCGCACAGGACACGACATAAATAATCCTCTGACCCATTTAAACTGTCGGCCCTAGACTCATTATGTCGCCAATAAATTTTAATATCCATTTTAGTCGTACGATATTAATTTCCAAAATTTCTTATACTCATTAATCAAATGTATTTTCCCCGACCCTTAACAGCTGTGTGAAAATCCTCAAAATACCCCTTAGTACCAACTAAGGA
Organism: Sambucus nigra; assembly: GCA_949130495.1. NCBI lineage: Eukaryota > Viridiplantae > Streptophyta > Magnoliopsida > Dipsacales > Adoxaceae > Sambucus > Sambucus nigra. The sequence continues at coordinate 333,586,377 of OX422216.1, forward strand.
TTCCCAGAACACAAATTCATCCTATCCTAAGTAACGGGTGATTATAAAATTTTACTCCACCTAGATATCAATCCTTGGCTATCGTAACAATGGTATAATATAGAAAATCATCCCCCACCCCAAATTTTATAACCGACATAGACTCACATTAACTAGTCCAATACCTAATTAGTATAAATCACAACTGAGGCCCACTTACTAGTCCCATACCTAAATAGTGTACTATAACAAGGGGTGAAAATCATTTACCTACAATATCCAATGTCTCTGAGATATCAAAAATTGTAATACTTCCGTAATGTGGGGTAATTAAAAATTTATAACAACAATCGCAACAACATTAAATTTCCAAATTGAATAATTTTAATCTAAATAGTGGAACTCAAGGACACATAAATATTGTTATTTTCAGAATAATAGCTATATGCAAGTCCTATCATAGTCATTAATTTCCATCACAAGTAATTTATTTAATCTAGGGTCCTCATATGAAATATCAAAATTTTCATTCTAAGGGCTCCTCTACATGAATATGCCCATTATACAATCGACTACGCCAACACAACCCAAGGAAAGCCAAGGTTATAAGTATTAAGTGACATTAATATTTCATGCAAAACAGTCCCGAAATTTATCTCTTTAATAATTATATTCATAACTTATTTAAGAAAAACATGAGTTTAATGGAGGTTATAATCAAGACACATAACACTAAAGGAAAAGAATAGGGTAAACATGCCTGTGATTTGTTTTACAAAAATCTGATTAGATATAGGATTTCCTCTCAAAAAAGGGATGAAAAACCCTTCTTGAACCAACTTGACACAGACTTGTCTTGGCCTTGAAAACTGAGCTTGAAAAGTAATTTTAATGGTGGCTATGGTTTTAAGGTAGAAGATGATGAACAAAGAAAGAGTTTGCTGCTCTAGGGTTGGCAACATATAAGTTTAAAAAACTTAGCCCCAAAATATCATTTATATAAAAGAGTTAAAGAGTTTTAATATAACTAAACTCAACAAAAAAGAATTGCAGCGCACGAGGCATCGATCGATCGATCGCCCCGTTGTTTTGACAGTTTCGCCCAAAAAAATTTATAAGGGATAAACTTTAAAAATTCGGTTTAACTCTGATTTCAATTATGCTCAAAGATTTATTCTTCTAAAATCATAACCAACATATTGAACCATTAAGAATTTTAAAATTCAAAAATTTATTTTTCCCTAATTTTCCAATTAATTAATCAAATAAACTAATAAAAACATGGGGTGTTACAACTGACGATGGTAGAAGAGGTCCTTGAGGAAGACGGCATGAGACCTTCACTCCTCCCCCCCCCCCCCCCCCCCGAGAAAAGAAATGGATGGTCACAATGGCGACTCCATTGGGGACTTCATTCATAAGAGGGCTAGACTCTGTTGACATGGGTTTTATTATTTTCTACTTGTGTGCGTAAGCACCCACAAAGATAATATTTATTTCATATTTACCTATCAAGTTCAAACAATTAAAGTATTAAGTCAATCCAATTTGATTTAATTATCCTAATTTATATAATTATTAAATATTTAGGGTATTATATAGAGAGGCTTAAGGCGAATTAGAGTTTTCTTTAGATTGAAAAGGGTGATTTAAAATCAAATTTCAAGTATTTAATGAATTCAATTCAAGTCAACCTAAAAAAACTTATTTTTACTCTTCTAAACACGTGTTTTCCTTCAATTTAATTCATACCAAAAATTGTAAAAAAAAGATAGGGTTTCGTTAGAACCCTTGACGAACATTTGTTATAGCCTAAACACAAATTAATGTCCATTTATATATACACCCAAATCAACTTTAGCTAATCCAATAAATCTGATTATGATTCTTTATTTAAATTTAAAAATCAATTTATTTTTATATAACCCAATTAGAATTAAGTTAATCCAAGTAGTCCAATACATGGAATTACAATTCTTTATTTAAATTATAAACTAAATTTATTTGCTAAAAATTATTTATCAGTTAATTATAAAATTCGTTAAATTTCTCAACATAATAACCAATTGATCATTTTATCCACATTACTTGAAATTAAAATTAATTAATTATTTAATTTAAAACAAATAAAATATAAATATGCACACTTGAATAAACATGTCACGTGTTAATTGAATTATCTAAGTAGGGAGATATAATTTAATTATACACATATAAATTTTAATTAATTGAACAAGTCCATAAAAATATATTTCACACTTTATTTATTATATTATTATACTATTTATATATTTCTCATATAAATTAGGGGTATTACAAACTCCCCCTATAATAGATTCCACGCATAGAATTCCTAACAACTCTCTCAACAAGAGAAAAAATTTCCCATGTGCTTAGTACTTATCGATTAAATACTAATATATAGAGGTTCACAACCAAAGATTTTATCTGCAAATAATGAGAAATGAAATAATCAAATAGTAACAACATATAATAAGCCTCACTCAACCTATACATCCACACCGAAATCCAAATTTGTCGACATATATCCATATACAATGTGTATTTGCAAAATGAGAGAAAAAAATCCTAAAGACAAGATCCATATCAAATAAAGATTACGAGAAAGATATACAGACTCACATAGACACTAAAGGATCTAGACTATCCTAAAACAATGGCTATGACAACCCATATGATTTTCATTTCAAATTGTCCAACTTAAGTATGAATAATATGGGTTTTCACATAACGCGAAGATATTTAAATAATATACATGATAATGTTTTTAATCAAAATGAAATTTGGAGTTTAAAATGACGAAATTGACTCTAAAGTTGAAGTATTTTCCCAAAATATATTTATCTGTCGCATTAAAACTGAAAGGGGATTATCCCAATCATTTGTTATCATAATCACATTCTATTTGAAGACACAAGAAGTTAATTCGATGAGTTAACACTTATATAGGGATCCTAATTACTAGTCTTAAGTGACTAATTTAATAAAATAGCCTTCCTGATGAATCATTCAGTGGAACTTTTACAAAATTCTTCACATCTTAACAATTATGTGAATGAAAATATGTAAAAAAGGATTTTTTATGATAATGACTCAATTGATATGTCATCATACTTTAGTATTATATCTCTAAAGTACTTGAGAGAAAAACAAGTGCTCATTACAAGGTGAGATATATTACAAGGATAACATTATCCATGAAACCAAGACATCAAGTGACCAAGAATTTTAATGAAGATACCAAGCATTCAACGAAGATATAACAAGTCAAAAATATACTTAAACATGCATCATGAACTACAAAGTCTTAATCATTATCATCACCGAAGCAATTCAACCAACCCTAGAAATATCAATCACCAATATCATAATATCAATCACAAATATCACTCAATTGACGACAAAGATCAACCAAGTTCACCAAACATACACCAAGAGACGAATATCATAACTAATCATGCAAACAAATATCCTCATCATCTCATAGAAGAAACATCACATGTTCCATGCAAAATTGAGAAACGATTAAACTCGAGACATTATCATAGCCTTGAAGATATTTAGAAATATTGGTACAAATATAAATGAACATGTATTTACTCATGTATATGATTAATCCAACCTACCTAAACCTTATTAAAGATTCCCAAAAGCTTGAACCAAGTTAGAACATCATCTACATCCAAATAGGGAGTTATAAGTGACCTAATAACAAGCTCATAGTCGACTAACTTAGGCCAAGTGAGACTGTTTTCAAATAACAAAAAAAAAAATAGTTTCAATATGGGAGTTAAATCGGACCAACACTGAGTTATAGTCGACACTATGAGAAAATTCAAATTTTCATAATAACTAGTTTTCAAATTTGAATTCCAAAAGATTGAGAATTTACCATACTACCCTCCAACGGCTAATTTCTTATCAATCACATAAATAGACCTTAAAAGCTTTATTCCAAACCAAGATGATAAACACAAGCTTGTGTAATCCTAAATTGAGCTTTCTAGAAAAAGAAACCAAGTTAATAAACCCATTTTCTGTGACAACCCGCTATCCGGAATAAAGGGTGGCCTGCCCTATACCCCGATAAAATAGGAAATCATTGATGAATATCATTCTTAGCATCACAACAATATGCAAAGTATAAGGAATAACCACTCTATATTCCAGAAAACGGGTTATCAAAAACTTTGATTTGGAATAAAAAGAAAACATTTTCAACAACCCATAATAGAAATAGAGGGTGGAAACCCCCACAAGCGTAAATAAGAAACCCAAAAGATACAAAAGGACCGAATGAAACGTCGGTCAAGAGTAACCATACTACATACAATTAGTACCAAGTGTTACATAATAGATCCATTATACAATTACAACGGTTTGGGCAACAAGCCCGAATAAACGGAACATAACTAGAGACATAAATAGAGGCGTCTACACAAAACTCCCGTGAAACCCGTACAATGTCACGGCTCCTCAAAACATATGGAAGGAAAAGTCATTACGGGCGACCGTGCGGCGGAACACCTGAACGGATTATATATACATATATATACAACAAGAAATGAAAACCGGTCAGGGCCGGGTATATGTGATCAATAGATAAATGACAGGTATGACAATGATGCACAATAATCATGGATGATAGTCTAGCATGGTAACATCACATAAGGAGCTAAAACTGATAAAGGACTACAAAGAGTGAGATTCATTTAAAACAAAATAAAAAGGACATGTGAGTCTTTAACATCATTCATCATATTTCAATTTCAATCTTCTTTTCCATTCCTTATCAGGAATATGATTATCATCATGTGCTCTATATGGCACTAACTTCAATAGCATGCTCTTTGTGGCATAAATTTGCTCTTTATGGCATTCATGTTCCATCGAGTCCAACTCGATAATAAGAATAGTCATAAATATAAATATAACGATTCTAAGACCGCCCGTCCGGGTTTCCCCACTGTTCGCGTCCCTAAATAACCATCATCTTCTAGGGCCTAACATAAGACAACCTGGGATCCTATCGAAAATGTCGGGAAGTGGCCATATGCCTGCGGGGTAGTCAAGACCACACCCAGAATCTCCTACCCATCGCAGAAAAATATAAAACAAGCGCTCATATGGCCTAGGACTATATCCACCCTGCATTCATTAGCCAGGGGGCTTCACCTAACGCACGGACTTCCCTTAAGATGGTATTTAGAGAGGTGTGTAACATCCATTTTATTAATTTCCATTACATGATTTAATAAATTATCATTTACCTTATCAATATTCCCATTTTAAATAAATGTACAATTTAAGTCAGGACTATATGTAATTCGTACCGATATAGCATCCTCAAAAGGAATTTAGACTCCAAAGTTATTTCCAAAGCCTCCTTTAGGCTTTTGTATAAACCCTTAAGTCAAATCTAACTCGAGTTGAATTCTAAAGTCTCCAATTTGACCTTATTGTATTCTAGACCCTTATAAACTACCAGATGAAAGTAATGCCTAAACATCACTTTAAATTCCCCCTTAAACGAACCCTAGATGAACCCTTTCGAGTCTAGGCTGTCGACCCAACTCAACTAATACTCTAAACCCTATGTTTACTTCATTAAAGAAGGTCCCTAATCACTAATCCTAAAGAAAAGGGGGTAAAAAATGAAAAAGAAAATTTTCAAAAAGTGCAGGGCTACCGAATCGATTCGCCTCCTTGGCCGAATCGATTCGGCCAGAAAGTTTGAGATTCTGCATAATTGCCGAATCAATTCGGATGAGAGCCGAATCGATTCGGTCAGAAAATCTGGGTTTCTGCATAACTACCGAATCGATTCGGTTCACAAGACCTGGGCACTGGAACTAACCGAATCGATTCGCCCAGGGGGCCGAATCGATTCGGGCCTGCGATTTTGCCAAGAAATGGCTATGGAGTCTTGGACTCCATTTTCTACCCCAACTCAAATTTCCTCCAACCAAACCTATATACTAACACTAAAATAACATCAATGATACTCTTGATCATCTAAAACCTCATGAATCATCTATGAGTGGATCAAAACCCAAAAACACATAAGAAAACCCTAAGTTTTCTAAACTAAAATCAATACACCATTATCATAACAAATCATCTATCTCAAAACACAAATAGCAAGTAAAAACTTGCCTTGATTCAGCAAATATGCAGATTCCTTGGTGTAGTAGCAATTTCTCTCTCAATCTCCAAGCCTTTCTCTCTACTTTTCTCTTTCTCTCTTTGGTTTTGGAAGGGAATTAGGGTAATTAGAAGACTTAATAGGCTTAAGTCGTGGCTTAAGGAAAATGTCCCACTACATTAACTAATAGTGCGATAAAATAATACGCAACTGTATAATTTAGGTACAATCAGTCAAAAATGCCCAAAACTTTAAAATACAACATGGTACATTATTTGACTATTTCGCACATTCCGGAATCAATTGCAACCTCCAAATTATCATTTGGACACTTTAAAATTCAATTTAGATTCCGGTCTCATAATTAAGCCAAATATCATTTTATATTCAGATGATATTAATAAGCATGACATAGCAATAGTTCCCCATAATTATGATATGTATGCTAACTCACAATAAATATCAACTTTCTACATTGAATTAACATTCAAATCATAACCCAACACTGGTCTCTAATTACTATACTAAGTAATTACTATAAAATACGGTCTCATAAGCGAGGGTTATTACATACTCCCCCCCTTATGAGGGAATTTTGCCCCCAAAATTCAGGCATACCTCATAAGAAAATATGTGGATATTTCTCCCGCATCTCATCCTCGCGTTCCCAAGTTGATTCGTTTGCATGATGATGACTCCAATGAACTCTCACTAGGGGCACCACACGAGATCTCAACTTTCGCTCCCCAAACTCAAGGATAGCAACCGGTTGTTCTTCATAAGAAACATCGGGCTGCAACTCGATATCTTCGAAAGGAATGTGCCAAAGAGCACCTTCACACCTTCTGTACTTCTTCAAAGAAGAGACGTGAAATACATCATGGATTTGTTGTAAAGGTTCCGGCAAGGCAAGTTGGTATGCTACGGGACCAACCTTAGCAATTACCGGGAAGGGTCCAATAAAACGGGGTGCAAGCTTTCCTTTCTTCCCAAAACGTTTAATGCCCTTCATCAGGGACACTCGCACTAACACTTGGTCTCCAACTTCCAATTCCATATGTCTCCTACCCGCATCGGTATAACTCTTTTGGCGATCTTGGGCTATTCGTATGAGATTTCTAATAAGCTCAATTTTCGAAGAAGTATCTTGGATCATTTCAGGTCCAAGGAACTTATTATCACCCACTTCCAACCAACAAGCGGGCGATCTACAAGGCCTGCCATACAGAGCTTCATAAGGTGCCATTCCAATAGTAAATTGGTATGAGTTATTATAAGCAAACTCAACCAATGGAAGGTATTGTTTCCAACTACCTTTAAAGTCGAGTATGCACATACGAAGCATATCCTCCAACATCTGGTTTACCCTTTCGGTCTGACCGTCTGTTTGAGGATGATAGGAAGAGCTTAACTTCAACTCGGTCCCCATAGCTCCCTGGAAACTCTGCCAAAAGTGGGACACAAATATCTTATCTCGATCGGATACAATATTCAAAGGTACCCCGTGGAGTCTGACGATCTCCTCGAGGAACAACTGGGCATAACGAGCGGTATCATAATCGATGCGCACGGGCAAGAAGTGTGCCGACTTAGTCAAACGGTCGACAATCACCCAAATTGAGTCATGACCCTTCTGCGATCTAGGCAAGCCCGTAACAAAGTCCATCGAAATGCTTTCCCATTTCCATACGGGAATCTCGAGCGGTTGTAACAAACCTGTCGGTCGCTGGTGGTCAATCTTAACCAACTGAAAAGTAGTGCATTGAGACACAAACTCTGAGATATCCGTCTTCATACCCGCCCACCAATACAAACGGCGCATATCTTGGTACATCTTATCCCCGCCTGGATGCACCGTGAACTTGGACCCGTGGGATTCCGCCATAACTGCACATCTCAAACCCCCATCGTCAGGGACCACAAGTCTTCCATGGAAGCGTAGTCCACCCTCAGAACCAATTGAGTACGACTCCGCTCCCTTAGACAACAACTGGCGTGTATGGTCTTGACAAACTTTATCTCTTTTCTGAGCTTCCACAATCTTTGCTATAATCGTGGGAATAACCGTAATCACGGAAAGGAATGCTCTCACCCCTGCATCCTCCAGGCTGAGTTCTTTCCACTTAGCTTTCCACACCTCCGCTAAGCCTCCATCAGGCTTCCTACTCAAGGCATCTGCTACCACATTCGCCTTTCCGGGGTGATAATGAATATCAAATTGGTAGTCTTTCACAAACTCCAACCAACGACGCTGACGCATGTTCAAATCCTTTTGGGAAAATAAGTATTGCAGCGATTTATGGTCGGTGAAAAGACTAAACTTTTCTCCCAAGAGATAATGCCTCCATATCTTCAAGGCAAATACAACAGCAGTAAATTCCAAGTCATGTACCGGATAGTTCCTCTCATGAGGTTTCAACTTACGAGAAGAGTAGGCAATGGGTTGTCTCTCTTGTTGAAGAACACCTCCCAATCCCTGAAGAGATGCGTCAGTGAAGACGAGATATTCCAATCCCGACTTTGGCAATGCCAGGACTGGAGCAGAAGTCAGTCTATCCTTGAGCTCATCGAAAGCCGTTTGACATGAACTGTCCCATACAAATCTTACTCCCTTCCGGGTTAAATTCGTCAACGGGCTAGCAACCTTAGAAAAGCCCTTAATGAATCGGCGGTAATAACCCGCCAAGCCCAGAAAACTACGAACTTCAGTGGGCGTCGTGGGCTGGCCCCACTCCTTCACCGCGATCACCTTGCTCGGATCCACCGACACGCCTTGGGATAACACCACATGCCCCAAGAATTGAACTTCCTTCAACCAGAAGCCACACTTCTCAAACTTCGCATACAATTGATGATCCCTCAATCTCTGCAGGACCAACCGCAAGTGAGCAGCATGATTCGACTCTGTCTGAGAATAGACTAGGATGTCATCAATAAATACAATGACGAACTGGTCAAGGAAATCCCGAAACACTCTGTTCATAAGGTCCATAAACACTGAAGGCGCATTGGTTAGACCAAAGGGCATAACCAAGAACTCATAAGATCCATAGCGGGTCAGAAAGGCCGTCTTGGATACATCTTCCTCTCGTATCCTCAATTGGTGATACCCCGTCCTCAAGTCGATCTTGGAGATGTAAGAAGCTCCCCTAAGTTGATCAAACAAGTCGTCGATGCGAGGTAAAGGGTATTTATTCCGGATGGTGACTTTATTCAACTCTCTATAGTCCACGCATAACCGGAGAGAACCGTCTCTCTTCTTCACAAACAATACCGGAGCGCCCCACGGTGAGGTACTACGCCTAATAAAGCCCTGCTCCAGTAGCTTCTGAATCTGATCTCTCAGCTCCCTCATCTCCGCAGGAGCCATTCGATAAGGAGCTTTGGCGATCGGTCGAGTTCCCAGCATTAAGTCAATCACAAACTCTATTTCCCGACTTGGAGGTAATCCCTGTATCTCCCGAAAAATATCTTCAAAGTCCCGAACGATTGGAAGAGAATTTAGGGGAACCACGACATCTCTAGATACATCTTCCGCAATACAATATAAATAAGCACTCGTGCTCCCTTCCATACAAGGCATAACTACTAGGAACATCTCTTGTCCCGGAACCGCAAAAATTATACTCTTCCCGTAACAATTCACTATGGCACGGTACTTCACTAGCCAATCCATACCCAAAATTACATCGTACCCGACCATATCAAGGACGAGCAAATCGGCATCAAAACACAAGTCACCAAGATTAATTCCTATGTTTCTACATACGAAGAAAATCAATGAGCCATCGCCCATAGAGGATTCGACGCTAGTGAAAGTACTTTCAGCAGATTTTATCAAACCCGTAGTCTGAGCAAAACTTCTAGAAATAAAGGAATGTGTAGCACCCGTATCAAATAGAATTCGACCCATATGCCCATGGATGAGAAACTTACCCTCGATCGCTGGTGGAGCAGGAGGAGATGGAGGAAGCAAAGCCTCCTGAATATGGTAAACCCGGTCGTACTGCAATTGCCCCCGTTGAGGAGGAGTAATCGGATTAGGCGCCTGGGGCGGAAACTGTACATACGGCTGTTGTGGGGCCCTAGGAAGATGCCCTCCAACCAACTGAGGACACGCCCTTTTATAGTGACCCAGCTCCCCACATTGGAAACATTTATTTGTTGAATTATCCTGATTCCTGCCTTGGTTATTCCGGAATTGCCCCGCACCTCGACCCTGTTGGCCCCTACCTCCATTTCCACCTCTACCTCCTTGTGGTTGCGGACCACCTTGACCCTGCCTGTTAGCATTGTTGTTGCCACCGGCATTAAACCCGCCGAAACGTTGACGCTTTACCGAATCCCCCTGCTGAGGATTCCTCTCAACCTGCTTGTTCCCCGAGGATTGGGATGAAGAAGAAGTTCCTCCTCCGCTCCCAGTTCCTCCCTGCCTCCCCGCTTGTCCCACAGTAACAACCTTCTTCTTGTTTAGCAAAAACAATCTGTGCTCCTGACAGTGAAGTAAAGCGGCATTCATCACATCACCAAAAGTCACCAGAGATGGGTTTCCCAGCAAATGTTGTTTTATTCGCCAATGTAAACCTCCCACAAACTTGGAGATCCTCTTAGCTTCTGGAGTTACCTCATCCGGTATAAAACTGGCTAACCGGGTAAACTCTTCCTCGTACTCGGCAACCGACCTCTCCCCTTGAACCAAATCCTGCAGCTTCCTCTGCATTTCCCTCTGAACTGCGGGAGGGAAATACTTTCCATCAAACAAAGCCCAAAAATTTGTGATGGACATGGTATCCCTTTGTTCGGGTGTTGTCATTGACTCCCACCAGTGCAAGGCCGGTCCGACAAGCTTGAAAGTAACGAGAACTTGCTTTCTCTCCTCACTACATTCCACCATCCTAATATGGCGCTGCATATCTCTCTTCCACTGGTTCGCCTTGATAACATCCGAACCTCCCTCGAATTCCGGGGGATGTCCCTTAAGGAAAGACTCCCTCACCCGTTCCCATTGAGAAGGTCCCGTAGGAACTAGTGCCTCTTGTCCCCTCACTTGAGCTTGTGGCATTTGTTGGGCCACTGAAGTCATCGCGGCGTTGACAGCTTGGGCCACAATATTTGCCACTTCAGCGGCACTGATATTCCCCTGCTGCGGTGGAGGACCAAACTCATCCTCAATAACCCTATTACGTCTAGCGGGACGTCCTCTCTTCGGCGGCATCTGAGATAAAGACGAGATAGAGTTAAAACATAGTGTAAGACAATCTATTTAGCAGAAGATCGCATACATAGGCAGCAAAACAATCCTAACATTAAGTTCTATATCAAAGAACGCTACGGTAGAACGTGACAAGTCCGCATAGATCCTAAAGACTCTAGAACCTGATGCTCTGATACCATCTGTGACAACCCACTATCCGGAATAAAGGGTGGCCAACCCTATACCCCGATAAAATAGGAAATCATTGATGAATATCATTCTTAGCATCACAACAATATGCAAAGTATAAGGAATAACCACTCTATATTCCAGAAAACGGGTAATCAAAAACTTTGATTTGAAATAAAAAGAAAACATTTTCAACAACCCATAATAGAAATAGAGGGTGGAAACCCCCACAAGCGTAAATAAGAAACCCAAAAGATATAAAAGGACCAAATGAAACGTCGGTCAATAGTAACCATACTACATACAATTAGTACCAAGTGTTACATAATAGATCCATTATACAATTACAACGGTTTGGGCAACAAGCCCGAATAAACGGAACATAACTAGAGACATAAATAGAGGCGTCTACACAAAACTCCCGTGAAATCCGCACAATGTCACGGCTCCTCAAAACATATGGAAAGAAAGGTCATTATGGACGACCGTGCGGCGGAACATCTGAACGGATTATATATACATATATATACAACAAGAAATGAAAACCGGTCAGGGCCGGGTATATGTGATCAATAGATAAATGACAAGTATGACAATGATGCACAATAATCATGGATGATAGTCTAGCATGGTAACATCACATAAGGAGCTAAAACTGATAAAGGACTACAAAGAGTGAGATTCATTTAAAATAAAATAAAAAGGACATGTGAGTCTTTAACATCATTCATCATATTTCAATTTCAATCTTCTTTTCCATTCCTTATCAGGAATATGATTATCATCATGTGCTCTATATGGCACTAACTTCAATAGCATGCTCTTTGTGGCATAAATTTGCTCTTTATGGCATTCATGTTCCATCGAGTCCAACTCGATAATAAGAATAGTCATAAATATAAATATAACTATTCTAAGACCGCCCGTCCGGGTTTCCCCACTGTGCGCGTCCCTAAATAACCATCATCTTCCAGGGCCTAACATAAGACAACCTGGGATCCTATCGAAAACGTCGAGAAGCGACCATATGCCTGCGGGGTAGTCAAGACCACACCCCGAATCTCCTACCCATCGCTGAAAAATATAAAACAAGCGCTCATATGGCCTAGGACTATATCCACCCTGCATTCATTAGCCAGGGGGCTTCACCTAATGCACAGACTTCCCTTAAGATGGTATTTAGAGAGGTGTGTAACATCCATTTTATTAATTTCCATTACATGATTTAATAAATTATCATTTACCTTATCAATATTCCCATTTTAAATAAATGTACAATTTAAGTCAGGACTATATGTAATTCGTACCGATATAGCATCCTCAAAAGGAATTTAGACTCCAAAGTTATTTCCAAAGCCTCCTTTAGGCTTTTGTATAAACCCTCAAGTCAAATCTAACTCGAGTTGAATTCTAAAGTCTCCAATTTGACCTTAATGTATTCTAGACCCTTATAAACTACCCGACGAAAGTAATGCCTAAACATCACTTTAAATTCCCCCTTAAACGATCCTTAGATGAACCCTTTCGAGTCTAGGATGTCGACCCAACTCAACTAATACTCTAAACCCTATGTTTACTTCATTAAAGAAGGTCCCTAATCACTAATCCTAAAGAAAAGGGGGTAAAAAATAAAAAAGAAAAATTTCAAAAAGTGCAGGGCTACCGAATCGGTTCGCCCCCTTGGACGAATCGATTCGGCCAGAAAGTTTGAGATTCTGCATAATTTCCGAATCGATTCGGATGAGAGCCGAATCGATTCGGTCAGAAAATCTGGGTTTCTGCATAACTGCCGAATCGATTCGGATAAATTCCGAATCGATTCGGTTCACAAGACCTGGGCACTGGAACTAACCGAATCGATTCGCCCAGGGGGCCGAATCGATTCGGGCCTGCGATTTTTCCAAGAAATGGCTATGGAGTCTTGGACTCCATTTTCTACCCCAACTCAAATTTCCTCCAACCAAACCTATATACTAACACTAAAATAACATCAATGATACTCTTGATCATCTAAAACCTCATGAATCATCTATGAGTGGATCAAAACCCAAAAACACATAAGAAAACCCTAAGTTTTCTAAACTAAAATCAATACACCATTATCATAACAAATCATCTATCTCAAAACACAAATAGCAAGTAAAAACTTGCCTTGATTCAGCAAATATGCAGATTCCTTGGTGTAGTAGCAATTTCTCTCTCAATCTCCAAGCCTTTCTCTCTACTTTTCTCTTTCTCTCTTTGGTTTTGGAAGGGAATTAGGGTAATTAGAAGACTTAATAGGCTTAAGTCGTGGCTTAAGGCAAATGTCCCACTACATTAACTAATAGTGCGATAAAATAATACGCAACTGTATAATTTAGGTACAATCAGTCAAAAATGCCCAAAAGTTTAAAATACAACATGGTACATTATTTGACTATTTCGCACATTCCGGAATCAACTGCAACCTCCAAATTATCATTTGGACACTTTAAAATTCAATTTAGATTCCGGTCTCATAATTAAGCCAAATATCATTTTATATTCAGATGATATTAATAAGCATGACATAGCATATTTCCCCATAATTATGATATGTATGCTAACTCACAATAAATATCAACTTTCTACATTGAATTAACATTCAAATCATAACCCAACACTGGTCTCTAATTACTATACTAAGTAATTACTTTAAAATACGGTCTCATAAGCGAGGGTTATTACATTTTCATGTACGTGAGATTCAAACCCATATATCCATTAAACAAAAAACTCCATCTAAACAAAGCATCAAACTCAAAACGCATTTGAATCAATGTTTCAGGTCCAAACTCTCTTCAGACAAATTCTAAACACAATACCCATATGAGATAAAGATTTAAATTCCATATCATTTGTACGAAGAACTAATGGCCAAAATCAAACCATTCATATTTCTATAAAAAAAATCAATACCCATTTCAAAATAGAAAAGTTGCAAACCCCAAAACCCACTCAAGCTTCAAAGTGATTTGAACATAAAATCTCCCTTAATCCAAGATACCCAAAATGTCATTTGTACTTAGAGATTAAAACACCAACCTGTTAAGATAAAGATCCGAACATAAATATTAACTAGTGAAATATACTTGTGATCATATGTTTGTTTATATTTCTAGAGAGAAAAAGTAAACCCATTTCTCCATTATTTTAGTCAAGCAACATATATTTACGAGTTGGGTACAAATATTATTGTTATTAATTATGATGAACTCCGTTGTATCTTCACATCTAATAGTGTCATTGTTGTGAGGAGTCAAGGTGTTTCAAGACCCTAGTCTCTTGCATGGGTACCACTTGGGAGTCCTGGTGGTTGTAGTTTGCAATGTGTTGTAAATCCTTGTGTGCTTTTGGTTATGCCATAGTGAACCGTAGGTAGGGAAGTTTCTAGAGTACCGTCTTAAGTTCGGATATATGAAGAGGTTGAACCACATTGAAACCTCATTTTTCAAAGTTCATTTGAAACCTCTCTCCTCCCTTACTCAATTCACATTCAAGCTTTAATATAATATGATTTATACTTTTATTTCTTGAATATGAATGTGTGGGGATGCAATATAACAATGAAAAGGTAAATAATTTTACCTACCTGCTAAGACGCTATTTTAACAAAATTAATAATGTGAAAAGAAATATAAAAATATTAGTTTGAAAAAAGTTAAATAGATGTAACTAACCCAATTCAACCCCCCCCCCCCCCCCCCCCCCCGGAATAATTTTGGGCCAACAATTGGTACTAGAACTTAGCTGTGATAACCCGTTTATCAAAATAAGAGTTGCCCAACCCGATATTCCAATAATAATAGGAATCATAGATGGACCATTCTCAGCATCACAATAATATAATAAGTATACGGGATAACCACCCTTTAGCGTAGAAAATGGATTATCAAAATATTTTTTTATAAGTTAAGGAAAGCATTTAAACAACTACAACTAAAAAGAAGGTGGATAAAATCTACGAGAATAAAACTGAACAATACATATATAACACAATAACCGAATAGGCTGTCGGTTAATAGTCTCTTACAACGTATTACAATAATTAAATTAAGTTACATAATACATTACAGTAGGAAAGTACAAAAGTTTGGGCCACACGCTCAGATAAATTACCCAATAATAACTAGAGTACAAAAATGAAGGCGTCTGTCACAAAATAACCCGCAACATCCGCAAGGTGTTGTAACTCTAAGACACAGGAATGGGGAAGTCAATACGGGCTTCCTTGCGGTGGAGCACCTGAGCGAATATAAGATTCATGCACAACAAGAAATATGAACGGGTTAGGGCCTGATTTTATATGATCACAAAATGAATAAAGAGTATGACAGTTATGAACAGTTAATCATGATTGATAGTGATAAGAATATACCTAGTCAATCTCAAAGCATAAACTAAGTCAATTAAAATGACAATAATTTAATTTAATTATACAAGAGGATATGAATAAACATTACTAACTAAGAATCACCATCCTTTATGCACAATTTCATTTCATTGTTTTGAAATCACATTTGTAAGCATAATAAAAGTTATTTGGTTTTTAAAGCCTTTTATCATAAATCAAGTCCCACTTGAATAAGAATAGTTATATTCAACTATATATAACGATTCTAAGACCGTCTTTCCGAGTTTCCCCATTGGACGCACCCCTAAATGGCTATTATCTTCCAGGGCCTATCAAATAAGACAACCTGGGCATCCTACAACGCAACATCGGGAAGTGGCCATATACCTTCGACAGTGAGTCATAACCACACCCAGAATTACCTCACTTTGAACAATAAATACACAATACATAATAACAGGTCATATGGCCGAGGACTATATTCACCCTGCATTCACTGGGCCAGGGGACTATATTCACCCTTCATTCCCTTATGATGGCATTTAGAGAGGTGTGTTTAAGTAAATTATCATTTACAGCTTTATTTCCATTTTTTAACATATACATTACATTATAATCGGAACCATAATCATTTAACGTTATCATTAACTTCAACGTTTGATACTTTCCCAAATTAATCTCCCAAAAATAATGGCATTCCTAAAAGCCACCAAGTCTAGTATACCTTAGTTAAGTCTTTAAAATTCCCCGATATACCACTTTACGTCTCCTACTCTCCATCTAACTTGAAAAAGTAAGGAAACACCTTATCATCTATCTAGTAATCCCCGAAACAAGCCCCATCTAATCCCTTTCTAACCTAGGGTAGTCACCTTACTAATGTAGGAATCTAGGACACTAAGTTTACTTCCTAAAATAAGGTTCCTAAGTCCTAAGCCTAAAAGAAAAGGGGTCAAAATTGAGTTAGGAAAATAACTCAAAATAGCAGGAATTCCAAATCGATTCACGAATCAATTCGGTTCAGAAAGTGAATCGATTCGGATAGGCCAAATCGATTCGGATACGCCGTATCGATTCGGATAGGAGGACCTGACTTTCTGCATACTGCTGAATCGATTCGGAGAGGCCAAATCGATTCAGTCTACTCAGACCTGTAAGCTGCCCCTCTAGCGAAGCTATTCGCTAGTGGCGAATCGATTCTCCTAGCCCAGAAATCCCAATTTCGACTATGGAGTTTTATGCCCTACTTTTCTCAACATTCATTTCTCCTCCATAATTATCCACAACAGTCACCATTAATTCAACACAAAACCTTCCAACATGATTACTAACTACTATACTCCACATAACATCTACTTAAACTAAGATTAGGGCTCAAACAATACAAAATCCATAAAATCAATATATGTTCAATTGATTCACAATCACAACAATTTATTCACCCTAAATCATATATTAGCAAGTAAGAAACTTGCCTTAAACTGAAATCTCAGATTCTTGGAAGATGAATGCAAGATCAAATCCCAAATCTTCAATTCTTCTCCTTTCTCTTCTTTTCTCCACAATTCTTTCTGTCTCTCTAGGTTTAGTAAATACACACTTAAGAGAATAAAATGAGGTGCAAGACTTAAACGAGCATCTATGCTTAATTCCCATCTTTAAGTGTCAATACCACATTAAAATGACTCATAATTACAAATTTAAGCCATAACCGATCAAAAGTGCCCGAAACACAAAAATACAATATGACACTTATTTTGACTATCTCGACTATTTTGGGACTAACTACGCCCTCTAAATGGGCATCCGGAAATATTTAGGTCATTTCAAGTCCCGGCTTCACTTGTACCATAAATGTCATTTAAAGCACATGACACTATAAAACATAACATGATGATATTTACATACACGTAACAGTAAATATGCCACAGTCTAGTAAATATTCTTTATTAACTCACTTAATTGATACTTACTCCATCATCCATTATTTTATATAATTACTTCACACAGAAAATTAATATAAAATAAATTTCTCAAAAGTAATAGTTATTACATACTCCCCCCTTATGAGGGAGTTTTGCCCTCAAAATTCAGGCGTACCTTACAAGAAGAGATGTGGATATTTTTCCGGCATATCGTCCTCATGCTCCCACGTTTATTCCTCAGCGTTGTGATGACCCCATTGAACCTGAACCAAGGGCACCACTCAAGATCTTAGCCTACATTCCTCGTGATCTAAGATTGCAATTGGTTGTTCTTCATACAAAATATCGGGTTGTAATTCGATATCATCCCAAGGAATATGCCAATGAGCTCCTTCACACCTCTTATACTTTTTCAAAGATGAAACATGAAACATATCATGAATTTTTTGTAAGTGTTCCAGTAAGGAAAGTTGATACGCCACTGGGCCTACCTTGAAAATAATAGGAAAAGGTCCAACATAGCGCGGCGCCAACTTCCCTTTCTTGCCAAATCGTTTTATACCTCTCATTGGCGATACTCAAACCAACACTTGATCTCCAACCTCTAACTCTACATTCCTTCTATTCGCATCGGCATAACTCTTTTGACGATCTTGAGCTATTAGGATGCTATTTCGAATGAGTTCAATCTTGGAAGAAGTATCCTGGATCATTTTAGGTCCAAGAAATTTATTAACCCCCACCTCCAACCAACAAGTGGGTAATCTACACGACCTACCATAAAGTGCTTCATAGGGTGCCAACCCAATAGTGAATTGGTATGAATTATTATAAGCAAATTCGACCAAAGGGAGATATTGTTCCCAGCCACCCTTGAGATCAAGCACACACATTCGGAGCATGTTCTCCAACATTTGGTTTACTCTTTCTGTCTGTCCATCTATTTGAGGGTGATAAGAGGTGCTCAACTTCAATTCGGTTCCCATAGCTTCTTGGAAACTTTGCCAAAAATAGGAAACACAAATTTTATCTCTATCGAAGACTATATTTATGGGCACCCCGTGGAGTCTAACAATCTCCGCGATAAATAGATGGGCATAATGAGCAGTATTATAATTTGTGCGTACGGGTAGAAAATGTGCCGACTTAGTTAAACGATCAACAAAAACCCAAATAGAACCATGAACGCTCTATGACGTTGGTAATCCCATGATAAAGTCCATCGAGATACTTTCCCACTTCCATACCGGTATGTCCAATGGTTGTAACAAACTTGTTGGTCTTTGATGATCTACTTTCACCAGTTGACAAGTGGTTCATTGGGAAACAAATTCAGAAATGTCATGTTTCATGCCTAGCCACCAATACCGACGGCGCATGTCATGGTACATCTTGTCCCCACCAGGATGCACTATAAACATAGATCCATGAGATTCTGTCATCACGGACCGTCTTAAATCCCCTTCATCCGGGATAATGAGTCTCCTATAAAAACGTACCCCACCCTCAGAACTTATAGAGTAGGATTCTTCTCCCCCGGTCAACAATTGACGTATACGGTCCTGACAGCCTTTGTCCCTTCCTTGAGCTTCCACCACATTTTCCACAATAGTAGGCATAACGGTTAACACCGACATAAACGCCCTAGAAATCGCATCTTTCTGGCTAAGCTCCTTCCATTTTGCCTTCTATACCGAGGCTAACTCCCCCTCGAGTTTCCGACTCAAAGCATCCGCCACCACATTCGCCTTGCCCGGGTGATAGTGGATGTCAAATTGGTAGTCTTTCACAAACTCTAACCACCGGCGTTGTTGCATATTTAAATCTCGCTAGGAAAACAAATATTGCAACGATTTATGGTCCGTGAAAAAACTAAATTTCTCCCCCAGGAGATAATGCCTCCAAATCTTTAAGGCAAAAACTACTACGGCAAGTTCCAAATCATGCACCAGATAATTCATTTCATTGGGCTTTAGCTTGTGAGAAACATAAGAAATAGCCATCTACTCTTGTTGTAGTACACCTCCCAACCCTTGTAGAGATGCGTCGATAAAGACCAAATATTCCAAACCTGGCTTTGATAACGCAAGGACTGGAGCAGAGGTCAATCTATCCTTCAGCTCATCAAAATCTAACTAACAAGAATCATCCCAAACAAACTTCACCCCTTTCCGGGTTAAATTTATCAAAGGGATAGCAATTTTTTAAAAACCCTTGAGAAATCTGGGGTAATAGCCTGCCAAACCCAGAAAACTACAGATCTCGGTAGGTGTCGTGGGCTGACCCCATTCCCTCATCGCAACATTTTTACTTGGGTCTATCGAAATACCCTGGGCTATCACAATGTGACCCAGAAAATGTACTTCCTGCAACCAAAAACCGCACTTTTTGAAATTGGCATACAGTTGATGATTCCTCAACTTCTGCAGGACCAACCGTAAACGAGTAGTATGATCAACTTTTGTTTGAGAATACACTAGGATGTCATCAATGAACACGATAACAAACTGGCCCAGGAAGTATCTAAACACTCTATTCATAAGGTCCATAAACACGACGGGGGCATTGGTTAGTCCGAAAGGCATAACCAAAAATTCATAGGACCCATATCTAGTTAGAAAAGAAGTTTTGGACACATCTTGATCTTGTATCCGCAACTGGTGATACCCCATCCTCAAATCTATTTTAGAGAAGTACGATGCTCCCCTAAGTTGATCAAACAAGTCATCAATTTGAGGTAATGGGTATTTGTTCCGGATGGTGACTTTATTCAACTCCTTGTAGTCAACACACAATCAGAGAGAACTGTCGCTTTTCTTCATAAATAACACCGGAGCACCCCATAAAGACGTCCTTCGCCTAATAAACCCTTGTTCTAGCAAGTTTTGAATATGATCCCTTAACTCCCTCATCTCAACAGGAGACATACGGTACGGGGCTCTAGCAATTGGTCGCGTTACATGTGCTAAATCAATTACGAACTCAATCTCCCTACTCGAAGGCAAACCCGGTATTTCTCAAAAAATATCTCAAAAATCTCTAACAACCGAAATCGAATCTAAGGAAACAACAATATCCCGAGAAGTCTCCTCCGCGATACAGTACAAGTAAGTGCTAGAACCTCCTTTCGAATGAGGCATAGACACTAAAAACATTTATTGCCCCGGAACGGCAAACACTATACTTTTCCCATAGCAATTAACTATCACACGATACTTCACTAGCCAATCCATACCCAGGATTACATCATACCCGACCATATCAAGGACGAGCAAATTGTCCTCATAACACAAGTTAACAAGATTTATTCCTACTTGTTTACAAACAAAGAAAATGAGTGAACCATCACCCATAGAAGATGCAACTCTAATGAAAGTACTTTCCGCAGATTTAATCAACTCTGTAGACAGAGAAAAGCTTCTAGAAATAAACGAGTGTGTCACACCCGTATCAAATAATACAAGACCCATATGCCCTTGAATGAGAAACTTACCCTCAATAGCTGGCGGCGCAGGCGGGGACGGAGGAAGCATAACATCTTGTATGTGGTAAACACGACCATACTGTAGCTATCCCTGTTGTGGAGGGACAATTGGATTAGGCACTTGTGGTCGTAACTGGGCCTGTGGATGAGGTGGAACCCTGGGGTGTTGTCCCCCAATCAACTGAGGACACTCCCTATTGTAATGACCCGACTCTCCACATTGAAAGCATCGACCCATCATATTCTCCTAATTTTGACCCCGGTTATTTCAAAACTACCCAATTCCTTGGCATGGATGGCCTATACCCTCATTACCACCCCGACATGCTTGTTGTTGGGCACCCTGACCATGCCTAATATTACTAACACCAACATTGAATCCACCAAAACGCTATCGTTTAGACAAGTCCCCTTGCTGGGGGTCCCTTTCTTTTTGTTTATTTCCCGGAGGTAGGGATGAGGGTAGTGCTCCTCCTCCTGCCCCCATTGCCTCCAAGTTTAGCCGCTTGTCCCAAAACTGAAGCCTTCTTACTACTTTGAACATACAACCGATGTTCTTGGCAATGGAGTAACGTCACGTTCATCAAATCCCCAAAAGTTTATAGAGCTGGATTACCCAGCGAATGTAGTTGTATCCTCCACTGTAAACCTCCCATGAACTTTGATATTTTCCTCTCCTCCGGAGTCACCTTGTCCGGCACAAAACTAGCTAAACGGGTGAATTCCTCTTCATACTCCGCCATCGATCGTTCACCTTTCACCACATCTTGAAGCTTTCTTCTCATCTCCCTTTTAACTGCGGGAGGAAAATACTTTCGATTAAACAAAACCCAAAAATCATTGATAGTCATAGTATCTCTCTACTCTGGCGTAGTCACCGACTCCAACCAATATAATGCGGCTCCAACTAATTTAAAAGTAGAAGGCATTTGTTTCCTTTCCTCACTACACTCCACCATGCACAGATGGCGCTGCATATCCTTTTTCCACTGATTAGCTACTAGGATGTCAGAACCTCCTTGAAATTCCGAGGGATGGCACTTTAAAAAGGATTCTCTAACTCTCTCCCGTGGAGAATCCCCCGCAGGAGCTTATACCTCCGGAGCTTGTGGTTGTTGGGCTTGTGGAAATTGCTGAACTACGGTAGTCATCGCAGCGTTGACCGCTTGGGCCACAATATTTGCCACTTCAGCAGCATTTATAGTTCTTTGTTCTGGTGGTGGAGGACCTACCTCCTCTTCTACAACTCCATTCCTTTTAGCGGGGCGACCTCTCTTAGGCAGCATTTGAGACAAAGCAATAATAGAATTTGAATACTATTTAGAACAACTTATTTTGCAGAAGATCATATGCATAGGCAATAAAATAGTCCTTACATTAAGCTCTATATCAAAGAACACTACGGTAGAACGTGACAAGTCTGCATAGATCCTAAAGACTCTAGAACCCGATGCTCGGATACCATCTGTGATAACCCGCTTATCAAAATAAGAGGTTGTCAGCCCGATACTCCAATAATAATAGCAATCATAGATGGACCATTCTTAGCATCATAATAATATAATAAGTATACGGGATAACCAACCTTTAGATTGGAAAGCGGATTATCAAAATATTATTTTATAAGTTAAGGACATCATTTAAAAAACTCCAACTAAAAAGAAGGTGGATAAAATCTATGAGAATAAAATTGAACAGTACATATATAACACAATAACCCAATACCTTGTCAGTTAACAGTCTCTTATAACGTATTACAACAATTAAATTAAGTTACATAATACATTACAGTAGGCAAGTACAAAACCTTGGGCCACATGCCCGAATAAACGGCCCGATCATAACTAGAGTACAGAAATGAAGGCATCTATCACAAAATAACTCGCAACATCTGCAAGGTGTTGCATCTCCAAGACACAGGAATGTGGAAGTCAATACGGGCGTCTTTGCGACGGAGCACCTGAGCGAATATAAGATTCATGCACAACAAGAAATATGAACGGGTCAGGGCTCAATTTTATATGAATAAAGATTATGACAATTATGAACAGTTAATCATGATTGATAGTGATAAGAATCTACCTACCTAATATCAAAGCATAAACTAAGGCAATTAAAATTACCATATTTTAATTTAGTTATACAAGAGGATATGAATAAATATTATTAACTAATAATCACCATCATTTATGCACAGTTTCATTTCATTGTTCCGAAATCTCATTTGGAACCGTAATAAAAGTTATTTGCTTTTTAAAGTATTTTATCATAAATCAAGTCCCACTTGAATGAGAATAGTTATATTCAACTGTATATAATGATTCTAAACCATCCTTCCGAGTTTCCCCACTAGACGCGCCCCTAAATGGATATCATCTTCTAGGGCCTATCAAATAAGACAACCTGGGCATCCTACAATAGTAAATATGATGATATTTACATACACGTAATAGTAAATATGCCACAGTCTAGTAAATATTCCTTATTAACTCACTTAATTGATATTTACTCCGTCATCCATTATTTTATATAATTACTTCACACTGTAAATTAATTTAAAATAAATTTCTCAAAAGTAAGTGTTGTTACATTAGCTCGTAGAAACTTGTTTTGAAATAATATAGTTTGAGTTTAAAGATCATATCCAAACGAGGGAATTTTTTAAAAGTGATATTTGTCTAGATTTTTGAAAATTATGGATCTTATTTGAAAAAGAAAATTGTGTTTGAGAAACATAGTAGCCTTGATACAAAGCAAAGGTCTTTAAAAAATAAACGTGTTTATAAAATTGTTATCGTAAAATTCCATACACAATGACCGTCATATGAAAGATATTCCTCCTTGTTCTATTATGATTATTACTAATTTTTCTCATATCTCACACATGTTATTTACACACGTGAGATGACCTGGGATCACATTTTAACTCTTATACCTTGAAACAATTTTGAACTCAAATTGCTCCATACTATAATCCCTACCTGGTAATTGAAATTAATTGTAAAACATTCAAACTTATATTTGTGCGCATGATGAAAGCCTACACATTAGGACATATCACAATGAATGAGGATCTTGACAAAGCTTGTTACATCGTCATGATACATGGAGAAGTCTTAGTGACTTAAAGATAATAACCTTCATAACCTATGAAAAATATTCCCAATAGATGAGTGAAACAATCATGGAGTTCATGAATCCTTATTCTATAAGTTTTTGATAAAATTGATTAGTTGGTAAAGAAACACAACACAATGACATATCGGAACTAGACAAGACTTGTGAAAAATTTACTTTCGATGCCTAATCATATATGATACCTTGATTTGTCCTTTGTTGTTTTCACACATACTGATGATGTTAAATACCATGATATGTGAAACATTACAATAACAAGAGTTTTTCATACTTAATTCAAGGAATGATGTTACATAAAGGCTTCCTATAAATATTACCACACATGCTTCAAATATGAATATCCATTGTTTTGATGCATGCTTCTTATTTTCACTCACAATTAAAATACAATTAGAACACGCTACATGGATAGATCAAGTTGATCCTTAGGGCATCAAAACAAATTGTTATATTATTCTATTATGACTCAACTGGATGATAACACTCTAATTCATCCATGACTTAAATTTTTGAAAGTCATTTAGTGATATAATCCTCATCTCACGTGAACTTAATGTTATATTAAAAAGATCTTTCTCACACGTATATGCTCACATAATCAATGAATAACATTATCTAATGTGTTTACATGCTTATCCTAGTCAATTAGAACTTATGTAAAGAAACTCTCATCCGAGAATGAAAATAACAAGCTCAAGAAAATGCTTATTTGAATACATTACACATAAAAAGTCAAAAGTTTTAGATATTGGATCTACACTCAAGTCATGCTTCAAATGTTCTCATATAATATGAAATTTGATGAAATTCACATCCTTGTAAAAACTGACCGGCAATTCCACTCATGAGATCAAGGAGGCAATCCCACCTTTGTGAATATCGAATGGAAATACACTCACTACGATATTTTAGAAGCACTCCTACCTCTGTGATAAAGAAGGCAATCCATTATTATATAAAGGAATAATTGTGACACCTCCTATAATCCATATATATATATATATATATATATATATATATTAATCAAGTTCAATACAAAAATGATAAGAATAAAAAATATTTGGTAACATTCTCTGCATAGAGAAATCAATAAAACTATGCAAGTGAATACATACAAGATGAGAAAAATGTTGAATGAATAAAAACCACCTTTAACACCATCCACTGTAAATATAAATAAACGCCAACTTTGGAATTTAAAAATCTCAACAATACAATATCCAACTCGGAATACAAGTACATCTCATATAATCTTTCTTCGAAAATCATAAATAAATACAAGTGCTTGGAAATAAATATGAACAAATAATAAAGACATAAAGGAGGACATGTGACACCCTGACTAATTAAATACCGGTTAGCTACTCCTTTATTCAAATTAATACAAAATGTCAAGTTGGCTCAGTTCATAGCATCACTGTCGAAAACGTTTTAACAATTACTAGCTACCTAATATTTAAAAAGTGAGTTATCAAATTTTAATTAAATCCAATTAACATGCAATAAGATAGATTATGAAATGCTAACATACAAACATAACATAGTCACAATATAAGAACCCTGAAATATTAATGAGTCTGGAGGAATACTCCTCACAACAATCTGAATATTGAAATAAACAAATACAAAGTTGAATCCTTAATTAATTACAACCCAAAATCTGAAATAACTGAATAGATAAAATATCTCTAAAAGAAATGGGGCGACGTGCCCAACGGATAAGGAAATCTGATAATAGAGTCAAGATCACAAATGAAGGCGCCTACTATCAAGGTCCTGTAGCTTCCACAACAGCTACAATACGTCACCGAAATGGAACTCCTATGCTTGGTGTCCTTGTGGCTGGGCACCTAAAATGTTTTTACAAAAAGTAGATTTGAAAGTAAACGGGTCAGGGCCGGATTGTGAAACAGTTTAAAATACAGGAAGTGTTTAATAACATTAAATAGTGAATATATAGTACATGATAGTGCGTGCACTCACATGAGTTCCTCACCTCTCAACTAATTGTGCACTCCTATCGTACCCGTACCCATTCTAGTTATTCTCATATCTAACAAGTACAATACACGACCTAACATTACTATACGATTCACGATTTAAAATCTGACATCTTAATTTAAACAGAGAGTTTTACTTTTCTTCTTGATTCCCAAAATTTATAATATTAATCACAAGCGATTTTTACATTATTAGCTTCTACCGCAATATTGTCATTATGCACACTTACACTTATACATAACAGTTCATTTCGATTAACAGTATATTATTATCGTCATAAATATACAATACTGGCACCCCGAGGCTAAGTTTCGGTCCACACAAACTTTGTTAAGCAATCCCGGTACATCACGTACATAAGGACCACGCATGCCAAATCTCTTAGGAATCGTTCACAAATAACAACAATTACACATAATGGAGGCGAACATAGTTCACATCACATGGGTTACGCACATACCTACGCTCCCATGATCAGCAGACTTATTAACTTCTCAATAAGTCCTTCTCTAACCTATGTCCTTTAGGTACCAATCTAAATCCCCTCGTAGGCACACAAAGATTAGATGGCCCTGATCGAACGCCAACCTCCCATGATAACAAGTATGGTAGGTATGTTATACACAGATAACTACATATACTAATCATTCACATTTCTTAGATATCTCAAAATATTAATAGAAGTATACTTCTCGTTCTTCATTTAATATTATACGTTTACAAGTCTTCGATTTATACACATTAAGGTTGTCAACTCTTTTCACGTCGTAATTAGGTACTCGTTTCCTAATCCACAAATGTCATCCGATTTACTAAAAGAATATAAGTTTTACTCCTCAACGTACTACAATCTCACAAATATACCCACTAGTTAACAGGGGAAGGTTATTACTCCATTAAATAAGTCTATGGTACATTTGAAATAAAAATCAGGCCTAAAAGGCCATTCTGTCAACTCGTTAAAAGTCTCGTTCGAGTGAGGTCATTCGAACAAGTTCGTTCGAACGAAATGCTTCGAATGAACTACCAACTCGTTCGAAGAAATATTGTCATCTCGTTAAAAGCTCATTCGAACGAGGTTGTTCGAACGACCTGGGCATGTCTTCTAAAGAGATGGCAGATTACGCCCAGAAATCTCAATATCCATTTTTTCTTCATCCTTCTCTTCTCTAAATTCACCCTAAGGTCATCCCACTAGCACCTTAATGTTCCTAAACCACTCTAAATCCTCTTAGGTCGTTTCTTAACATATTTTCGGGTTCAAATCCACCAAATCAACATGCAATTTACTTAAATTCCTAATTTTTCACTCCAAACCCTATGAACATGAACCTAAAGTTTAAATGCAATTAAAGACTCATTATTAGTACTTTTTCAGATCATCAAAAGTTATGTTTTATATATTGAATTCGTCCATTTATTATTCTACATGCAAATTCCTACCCAAAACCACAAGTTTCACAAAATTCCATTGGGTGTTCTTTATCAAAATTTCCAAGATATAAACAGTTTTCTACACTACACATGGAGGAAATATTCAGTGCAATTAACGACATCAAAACACTTGCCTTAGATTAGTTTCCTCTGAATTGATGTCGGTGAATGAAGGCTGATTTCTCCCCTTTCTCTCCAGAATTCTCCCAAGGATGGTGATGGTGGTTGGAGGTTTCTTTTGGAACCTCTTCAAACTCTCCCTTAAACTCTCGTAGCCCACTGACTCCCTTTTTAGCTGATAATGGACTTAATGGGTCTTTTAATAATCTATAATTTACCTCAAAATTCGTGGGTTTTAATTCCCATATTTTTAAAATTACTAAAACACCCTTATAGGTTGCCGATTTGGCCTAAAAGTGCCCCGGGACCCAAGCTAAACCCCCGGCTAGTGTTTTCTGACTATTTCGACCCTTTCGGACACGTTGTCGCACTCATAATGACCATTCGGTTGATTAAAATATATTTCCCTTTTTAATTTAAATAATTTCATTCCTGGCGCGACTCACACGCGCGTCCCAACTAAATTTCCAAATTATCTTATTTCTGCCTCGCGACAATTTAAATATTTTCAATACTCATATATTACCATATATACTCAGAAATATTTAATTTTTTTACATCGTAATCAAATACCAACTCACATCTCACTAGTATTTATCTCCGGATTAATTTCCAATTAATTCTCATTTAATTCAATTATTCCCAAAAATAAAAATCAGTCAAATTACGGGGTATTATAGGACATTACTCGACGCCTGCATCCTAGCAATGATGAATAGAATGTCACTAGATTTACTCCTCTAATTAAAAACCCAAGTCTAACATAGTAGCATCGGCCTAAGACATGTAAAAAGCATTTCAATAACAAGGATTAAACAAAACAAGCCTATAGTGAGTAAGAATATAACTACATATGGGCCATAATAATAACATATATTCCTCTCATATTAAGTTTATTTTAAGTTATTTAAGTTACCTAACCTAAAAGACTTAAATACGCATGTGGTCCTACTCCCGAACCCATATGAGTCCCCTCTGATATACGTTTACATCTTAATTAAGTATCCTTTACTTTCTTATGATTACTTTCATACATTGTATTAAGAATTTCATATCCTACAATAATCTCTTACATTGATAGCAATTCGTTTAGTAATCATAATATCAGTAGCAGTCTCTAATTTTAATTCACACAATTTGTCTCAAGTTTATCATTTGCTAATAATCTTATGCCACTGATCCAGTGTATACATCTCTTATATATTCATTGCATTATTTTCGAGTCAAAAATTTATGGTTATACATAGCTAGTGTAAATCATAATCTGGTATAATCGTCTTAAAGTACAACAATATAGAATCATATAATTTAACTCACATTAAAATCACATAGACTATGCTCGAGCTCGCAAATAAAAGTACGAAGGCCTATCCTTATTTCCTCCGGGGATCACTAATGTGAAACATATATCGTTATAAGTCATCTCAAATCTATAACCACAAAGCCTCATTAAGTGATAACAAATAAGCATTCCCATCTATCATATAACCTCCATACCCATGGATATTCGTTATAACTCTCCTATTTATTCATCTTTGCGAAACGGGTACTTCTGTTGTAGGGAGCCCGTCTCTATCACAGGGGTAACAAAGTGATAAATATCGTACACGCACCATCAAAGTCTCTCCTAGTACGTCCATTACGAGAAATTATAGGCCATGGAATGCTTACACAATAATCATGTTAATAAGAGAAAACCTTACTCAATTGGGTTGCACATAATATCTCTTTAATAACAAGTTAATATGATTGTTAATTTATAATCGTATATATATTCTCACATATACACAATTATATCCCTAACTCATAATGGTATAAATTATAGGTATAATCTCACCTAACATTCATAAGCATACTTCGAAAACAACCTCTACACTACTTGATGAATTATGAACATGTTCTAGACTATCTGTAATACCCCGTACTTTTGACTATATTTATTTTTGGGATTAATTAATTAAATTGCGTATTAATTGGAAATTAATCCGGGTTATAAATACTAATGAGATGCGAATTGGTATTTGATTATGTGCATATATGATTATATATGTATTTGGTATTATGAAAGTTGTCGTGAGATTTATGTACGGCATTTTAGAAATTTTGTCGAGACGCGTGGGACCGCCGCGTCACGGTGTAATATTTTGATAATAAAAGTTAATTTAAAATCTATAATTCTTATGGTCATTTTGAGTGCGCCAACGCGTCCGGAAGGGTCGAGATAGTCAGAAAACACTAACCGGGGGTATAGTTTGGGTTCCGGGGTATTTTTAGGCCATACCGGCAACTTAAAGGGTATTTTGGTAATTTTACATTTTTAGGAATTAAAAGTGACGAAAATTAGAGATGTAAATCTGATGTGGATATAGACCCACTAAGCCCATAACCAACCCATATTAACCCTTTAAGCTACGGAGGCTAACATTAGGTTTACAATCTTCCCCAAATCAAACCCTAGCCACCTTAAGCCACCATTAGAGAGGAAGCTTGGAGAGAAGAAATTCTGCAGAGATTCTTCACCAAATCAACACCAAATCCGGAATCAAACCAAGGCAAGTGACTTTATTCCATTTAATTTCAGAGAATGTTCCCTCCATGTTAGAAAATTCGGATTTATGGGTTGTTCTTGATAAAATATGAAAATCCATGTAGTTTAGATCATAGAACTTGAGAAATTTGAGAAGGATTGCATGTAGAATGATAAGTAGATGTTTTTATTGATTATATACATGATTGAACAGAAATTAAAATGGATTTTTTTGGGTTAATTATTGATTCAAAAGTTAGGGTTCATGTCCTTGAAAGAATTGGGAAAAAGGTGTAGAGATTTATAATTTGATTGATGCTAAAGAGATTTAATCTTGAAAACATGTTAGGAGATGATTTGAATATGTTTAGGATGAATTAGAGACCCTAAAACGTTGTTGGGATGAACTTTGGAAGAGATTAGAAGTGATAAAAATGGGTAAAAACGAGATGGGGAAAAATCTGGGCCGAAGCTGGTAGCTCGTTAGAAGCAGCCCCAGGTCGTTCGAGCGAACTCGTTCGAACGAGCTTCTAACGAGTGGGCCAGTCGTTACTAACGAGAAGGGATCTCGTTTGATATCTCGTTCGAACGAGATATCGTTAGAAGGAACAGTTCGTTCGAACGAACTGGGATCTCGTTCGAACAGCCTCGTTCGAACGAGACTTCTAACGAGTTGGCAGAGGAACCTCGTTCGAACAGTCTCGTTCAAACGAGACTTCTAACGAGTTGGCAGAGGAACCTCGTTCGAACAGTCTCGTTCGAACGAGACTTCTAACGAATTGACAGTTTGGTCCTTTTCGGATTGTTTTGATTTTTGGAGTCCCGGTAGTTGGTTCGAGGGTAGAGTTAGCATTCCTTTGATGATATAGTGATAGAATTGGGACATTTGGGTATTTATGAGGAGTAATTTACATACGAGAGTTGTATTACAAGGACAGTTTTGGGTTGAGACGTGAGTGTCTACTACGACGTGAGAAATTATGGCGCGTATAATTACAAACCGGAATAGTATAGATTGTGATATTTATAGTTAGTGCGAGAATGCGATACGTACTACGATTAAAATACGGTATTACTAAGATGTGTGTTTACTTAGTATATGGATTGTGTGTATGACATACCTACCATACTTGCTATCACGGGAGGTTGCGTTCGCTTAGGACCCTCTAATCCTTGTGTGCCTACGGGGGGGATATAGACTGGTACCTCGATGAACATAGGTCATAGAAGGACTTATTGTGATATTAATAAGTGTGCTGATCATGGGAGCGTAGGTATGTGCGTGACCCATGTGATGGTGACTGTGTTCGCCTCCACTATTTATGATTTGTGTTATCTGAACTATTCCTGAGAGATTCGGAATATGTGATCCTTATGTACGTGATGTACCGGGATGGATAGCAGAGTATGTGTGCACCGTATCTTAGTTCTCGGGGTGCTTGTATTGTATATTTATGATTTGAATAACATACATTTAATTAATGGGAATCCTCATGTTAATGTAGTGTATATAACTACAGTGTTGTTTCGAGAATAACATAACGGGTTAGTGAGATATATATATTGCATATTGAGCATCTGACTTACATTAAATCCCTATCTAATTACGAGCATTATATGTTAATAGAACCGGGTATTAAGGGTAGGAACTATTACAGTCTAGCTAGTTATGATGTCACTTAGCTAGTGGTTATATCATTGTAGATGGGTACTTACGTTAGGAGTGCACAGTTAGACGAGAGGTGAGAATATCATGTGAGTGTACGTCCTAACATGTACTTTGCATTTAATGTTTTAAATGTTTTTAAAGCACTTGCAGGTTTTTAAAATATAACTCCACATTCGGGCTCTGACCCGTTTGCTTTTCAAATCTTTTTCTTGTAAAACCATTTTTAGGTGCCCAGCCACAAGGACACCAAGCATAGGATACTCATTCAGGTGACGAGTTGTAGCTGCTTGTGGAAGCTACAGGGATTTGCATGTAGACACTTCTACCTTTTGGATTCCAAAGTCACTATCTATCAGTTGTAGGGCATGTTGCCCATTTCTATTAGACATCTTTTATATTTCAGTTTTCAGACTTTAGCATGTATTATTTCAGTTTCGGTTATTTGTTTCAGTATGGGATTGTAGTGAGGAATGTTCCTCCAGACTTTATTTACTCTATTGCGATGATTATTCATTTTACTTCAGTATGGTGAATGGTGTTATTTACTTCTTCATTACACTTGTTGCATGTTAATCAGACTTTAAATAAAATTTGGCACTTACTTTTTAAATACTAGGTGGTTAGTAAAAATAAAATGTTTTCGACAGTGGTGCTATTAACTGAGCCAACTTGGCATTGTGAATTAATTTAATAAAGGAGTAGCTACCCGGTATTTAATTAGTCGGGGTGTCACAGGTGGTATCAGAGCATCAGGTTCTAGTGTCCTTTAGGATCTGTACGGCTATTATGTTTCCGCTACGTTTCTTTAATATAGAGCCCTATATTTTAGGACTGTTGTACTCTTTTTGTGTATGCTTCGTTCTTCAGCTATATTAAGTTTATAACCGTGAACTTATAAACTTTGTTCTTATTTCAGATGCCTCCACGACGTGCACGACGAGTTCCCAGGAATGCAACGCCCGAACCCCAGCCCGCTCCAGCTCAGGGCATGATGAACGCCGCTGAGGTTGCTGCTATAGTAGCCCAAGCGGTAAATGTCGCGATTGCCGTGATTCAGCAGGCACCGCCTCAGGCGCCGGTTGCCGCGCCAGCACAGGTTAATGAATTCCCGTCTGCTTGGGAGTGTGTACGAGACGCTTTTCAGAAAGCGCATCCGCCAGAGTTTGCAGGTAGCTCAGATGTGGTAGTCTCGAGCCAATGGAGGAAGGACGTACAGAGGCATTTGAGGATGCATGAGTGCACAGATGTTCAGAAACAGGTGATAGCTACTTTCAAGCTAGTGGGATCTGCACTACAGTGGTGGGAGTCTATTACCACTGCAGAGGAGAGGGATACTCTCACGATTTAGGAGTTCTGGGTGCGGTTTGACCGCAAGTATTTTCCGTCGGCTGTTCATACGGAAATGAGGAGGAAGATGATGAGTCTGAGGAAGGAAGGCAAGACAGTGGACGAGTATGAGGCCGAGTTTACTAATCTGTTGAATATCGTTCCAGAAGAGATACCAACAGAGAAGAAGAAGATTGAGAAGTTCACAGATGGGTTGAATTGGAGGATCCGTCAGCATCTGCTAGGAAACCTATCGTTGGCCACATATTCTGATGTGGTTAACACTGCATTATTACACTGCCAGGACCACCGTTTTCATATGGCCGAGGGCAAGAGGTCGGGGGAGTCTAGCCATCAGGGCAGGACTGGAGGACATGGTGCCAGCGGGGCACAATCGGGTCAGGGGCAGAGACAGAATGAGCAGGGCTCCCAGCAGGGGGATAATAAGAGGTTCCGGTCAGGGAACTACAGGCAGGGACAAGGAGGTTTCCGTCAGGGCCATCAGGGTCCAAACGGCCATCAGGGCCAACAGGGGCAGAATGGGCAGCAGTTTCATCAGGGCCAGCAGGGCCAAGGGAGGAACGGTAACGGCCACCAGGGCCGGGGACAGCAGGGGCAGAGGGGAGGGAATTTCCCAGGGAAGTGCTTTGTTTGTGGCAAGACTGGCCATAAGAAGCAGGATTGTCCTGATAGGGGCAGGGCCCCACAGCAGCAGCAGCAGGGTGCTCGCCAGGAGCCACAGAGGCCTATGTTTCCCGCTGCTCTTCCTGCACCGCCACAGATGGCAGCATTGCCACCCATTCCAGCAGTCCCAGTTCAGCAGGGGCAGCTACAGTATGGACGTGTCTACAACGTTCACCAGGCTGCAGTTCCACAGGCACCGCCCGCGATCGAGGGTACGTTTCCTATCCATGGCACTATGGGTCGGGTGTTATTTGATACGGGTGCTACACATTGTTTCATAGCTACACACTTCGCGAAAGCTTTAGGATTGTTAGCTACGGCAGAGAGCACAGTGACGTGTGTCGACTCACCATTGGGGAGTGGGTCACTTATTTTCCTTATATGCCGGGGAGTGGGGGTAGAGATTGGTGGTTTGGTATTGCCTGCAGACATGTTAGTGTTAGACATTCATGTTCACGATGTGATCATCGGTATGGATTGGCTCGTAGCATATGGGGCCATGATTGATTGCTTCAGCGGGAGCGTTGTTTTTGCCATTCCGGGGAAAGAGATGTTTGTAGTGGCGATGCCTCACCCAGAGGGAGGATCGATCGCTCATCTGTATTACATAGAGGAGGATACCTCTAAGGAGGTTGTGATTCCTTTAGATTCGATCTCGGTTGTCAGGGAGTATTCAGATGTGTTTCAGGAGATACCAGGCTTACCACCCAGTCGAGAGATAGACTTCGTTATAGATTTGCTACCAGGCAGGAGACCTATAGCACGCGCACCGTACCGTATGGCTCCAGCTGAGATGAGAGAGCTACGGGATCAGATAGAGCAGCTGTTGGGACAAGGCTTTATTCGCGGGAGTACCTCACCTTGGGGCACTCCAGTTTTGTTTGTGAAGAAGAGGGACGATTCACAGAGATTGTGTGTGGACTACCGAGAGTTGAATAAGGTCACGATACGGAATAAGTATCTGTTGCCTCGAATCGATGACTTATTCGACCAGTTGAGGGGAGCTTCTTTCTTCTCAAAGATTGGCTTGAGATCGGGATACCATCAGTTGCGTATCAGGGAGGAGGATGTCTCGAAGACTGCGTTTTTATCGAGATATGGTTCTTACGAGTTTCGAGTTATGCCTTTCGGTTTGACCAACGCTCCAGCAGTGTTTATGGACTTGATGAACAGAGTGTTCAGGGATTTCCTAGATCAGTTTTTCATTGTCTTCATTGATGACATTATGGTTTACTCTCAGACGGAGGAGGAGCACGCCGAGCATTTGAGGCAAGTTTTGCAGACACTTCGTCAGAACGAGCTATATGCAAAATATGAGAAGTGCGGGTTTTGGCTGAAGGAAGTCCAGTTCTTGGGTCACATTAATTCTGACCAGGGAATATCAGTTGATCCGGGAAAGGTATCAGCGGTGAGGGAGTGGTGACAGCCCACGACACCAACGGAGATTCATAGTTTCGTGGGTTTAGCAGGATACTACAGGAGGTTTATTCGGGGTTTCTCAGAGATAGCAGGTCCTTTGACACATCTTACTCGTAAGGGTGTGCCGTACATTTGGAGTGATGCCTGTCAGTTGGCATTCGATGAGTTGAAGGACAAATTGACCTCAGCACCTGTGTTAGCATTTCCGAGACCGGGAGTTGAGTATTTGGTTTACACCGATGCGTCTTTGCAAGGGCTTGGAGGTGTATTACAATAGGAGAGACAGGCCATAGCTTATGCTTCCCGTAAGCTTAAGCCTCATGAGAAGAATTACCCCACGCATGATTTGGAGTTGGCAGCAGTGGT
The DNA here is from genome assembly GCA_949130495.1 of Sambucus nigra. Taxonomy (NCBI): domain Eukaryota; kingdom Viridiplantae; phylum Streptophyta; class Magnoliopsida; order Dipsacales; family Adoxaceae; genus Sambucus; species Sambucus nigra. Next base: position 333,622,373 of record OX422216.1, read on the forward strand.
ATTTGCCCTACGGATTTGGAGGTACTATCTTTCAGGGGAGAAGTTTCAGCTGTTCACGGACCATAAGTCACTACAGTATCTGTTCACGCAGAAGGAATTGAATATGCGGCAGCGTAGGTGGCTTGAATTTGTGAAGGACTACCAGTTCGACATCCAGTACCACCCGGGTAAGGCTAACGTGGTAGCAGACGCGTTGAGCCGTAGGCCAGCAGATGAGGTGGCAGAGGTGTGGAAAGCTAAGTGGAAGGAATTGGGACACCAGGATGCAGTGGCCCGATCTTTCATGTCTGTGATGACCGTTACACCGCAGATTGTCACGAAGGTAGTACGGGCACAGGCTAATGACTCGTTCTGTCAGGAACAGATAGTTCGATTACTAGCAGAAGGAGCCGAGTCCTATACCGTTAGCTCAGACGGGGGATTACGGATTGGTAGTTCCGGAAGGGGAAGAATTGCGGCACGATGTGATGGCAGAGTCTCACGGCTCACGGTTCGCGGTACATCCTGGAGGGGAAAAAATGTACCAAGACATGAGACGACAGTATTGGTGGAGCGGTATGAAGAGAGATATCGCTGAGTTTGTCTCGAAATGCGCCACTTGTCATCTCGTAAAAGTGGATCATCAGAGACCGTCAGGATTGCTACAGCCGTTGGAGGTCCCGGTGTGGATGTGGGAGAGCATATCCATGGACTTTATCACGGGGTTGCCGACGTCACAGAGGGGTCACGACTCCGTTTGGGTAATTGTGGACAGGTTGTCCAAGGTCGCTCACTTCTAACCCGTAAGGACTGACTACACTACGGGACAGTATGCCCAGCTCTTCATTTCAGAGATTGTGAGACTTCACGGTGTGCCCCTAAATATCATGTCTGACAGAGACAAGATATTTGTTTCGAGGTTTTGGGAGAGTTTCCAGGAGGCCATGGCCACGGAATTGCGGTTGAGTACGGCTTATCATCCGCAGACCGATGGACAGACAGAGCGCACCAATCAGATGTTGGAGGACATGCTACGCATGTGCATTATTGACTTCGGGGGTGGATGGGAGCAGTACCTTCCACTGGTGGAGTTTGCTTACAACAACTCCTATCACTTTACTATTGGCATGGCTCCGTTTGAGGCATTGTACGGTAGGCCTTGTCGTTCCCCATCCTGTTGGTTAGAAGTGGGAGACAACAAACTACTTGGGCTGGAAGTGATTCAGGATACTTCGGTAAGGATTGAGTTGATTCGGAGTCGCATTCGGGTAGCTCAAGACAGGCAGAAGAGTTATGCTGATGCGAAGAGGTTTTTCAGGGAGTTCCAAGTGGGAGACCAGGTTTTGCTTAGGGTATCTCTGATGAAGGGGATTATGCGTTTCGGGAAGAAGGGGAAGTTGGCACCGAGATATGTGGGGCCCTTTCCTATTATTGAGCGGATCGGACCGGTTGCGTATAGACTTGGACTACCGGAGCACTTGCATCGGATTCACGACGTGTTCCATATTTCCTCGCTGAGGAAATACCTTAGAGATAATTTGCCTCATTCTCACATTGCTGTGGAGGACATCGATCTCCAGCCGGATAGCTCCTACGAGGAGATGCCAATTGCTATTTCGGACCGAAGCGAGAGGAAATTGCGGTCAAAGATAGTTCCGTTAGTGCGTGTTCAGTGGCGACTTCACAATGTCGAGGAGTCCACATGGGAGCGCGAGGATGAGATGCGCGAACGTTATCCAGAGCTATTTTTAGCAGGTACTTTCTAGTTTTGAATTTCGGGACGAAATTCAGTTATTAGGGGGGAAGTATGTAATACCCCGTACTTTTGACTATATTTATTTTTGGGATTAATTAATTAAATTGCGTATTAATTGGAAATTAATCCGGGTTATAAATACTAATGAGATGCGAATTGGTATTTGATTATGTGCATATATGATTATATATGTATTTGGTATTATGAAAGTTGTCATGAGATTTATGTACGGCATTTTAGAAATTTTGTCGAGACGCGTGGGACCGCCGCGTCACGGTGTAATATTTTGATAATAAAAGTGAATTTAAAATCTATAATTCGTATGGTCGTTTTGAGTGCGCCAACGCGTCCGGAAGGGTCGAGATAGTCAAAAAACACTAGCCGGGGGTATAGTTTGGGTTCCGGGGTATTTTTAGGCCATACCGGCAACTTAAAGGGTATTTTGGTAATTTTACATTTTTAGGAATTAAAAGTGACGAAAATTAGAGATGTAAATCTGATGTGGATATAGACCCACTAAGACCATAACCAACCCATATTAACCCTTTAAGCTACGGAGGCTAACATTAGGTTTACAATCTTCCCCAAATCAAACCCTAGCCACCTTAAGCCACCATTAGAGAGGAAGCTTGGAGAGAAGAAATTCTGCAGAGATTCTTCACCAAATCAACACCAAATCCGGAATCAAACCAAGGCAAGTGACTTTATTCCATTTAATTTCAGAGAATGTTTCCTCCATGATAGAAAATTCGGATTTATGGGTTGTTCTTGATAAAATATGAAAATCCATGTAGTTTAGATCATAGAACTTCAGAAATTTGAGAAGGATTGCATGTAGAATGATAGGTAGATGTTTTTATTGATGATATACATGATTGAACATAAATTAAAACGGATTTTGTTGGGTTAATTATTGATTCAAAAGTTAGGGTTCATGTCCTTGAAAGAATTGGGAAAAAGGTGTAGAGATTTATAATTTGATTGATGCTAAAGAGATTTAATCTTGAAAACATGTTAGGAGATGATTTGAATATGTTTAGGATGAATTAGAGACCCTAAAACGTTGTTGGTATGAACTTTGGAAGAGATTAGAAGTGATAAAAATGGGTAAAAACCAGATGGGGAAAAATCTGGGCCGAAGCTGGTAGCTCGTTAGAAGCAGCCCCAGGTCGTTTGAACGAACTCGTTCGAACGAGCTTCTAACGAGTGGGCCAGTCGTTACTAACGAGAAGGGATCTCATTTGATATCTCGTTCGAACGAGATATCGTTAGAAGGAACAGTTCGTTCGAACGAACTGGGATCTCGTTCGAACAGCCTCGTTCGAACGAGACTTCTAACGAGTTGGCAGAGGAACCTCGTTCGAACAGTCTCGTTCAAACAAGACTTCTAACGAGTTGGCAGAGGAACCTCGTTCGAACAGTCTCATTCGAACGAGACTTCTAACGAATTGACAGTTTGGTCCTTTTTGGACTGTTTTGATTTTTGGAGTCCCGGAAGTTGGTTCGAGGGTAGAGTTAGCATTCCTTTGATGATATAGTGATAGAATTGGGACATTTGGGTATTTATGAGGAGGAATTTACATACAAGAGTTGTATTACATGGACGGTTTTGGGTTGAGACGTGAGTGTCTACTACGACGTGAGAAATTATGGCGCGTATAATTACAAATCGGAATAGTATAGATTGTGATATTTATAGTTAGTGCGAGAATGCGATACGTACTACGATTAAAATACGGTATTACTAAGATGTGTGTTTACTTAGTATATGGATTGTGTGTATGACATACCTACCATACTTGCTATCATGGGAGGTTACGTTCGCTTAGGACCCTCTAATCCTTGTGTGCCTACGGGGGGGATATAGACTGGTACCTCGATGAACATAGGTCATAGAAGGACTTATTGTGATATTAATAAGTGTGCTGATCATGGGAGCGTAGGTATGTGCGTGACCCATGTGATGGTGACTGTGTTCGCCTCCACTATTTGTGATTTGTGTCATCTGAACTATTCCTGAGAGATTCGCAATATGTGATCCTTATGTACGTGATGTACCGGGATGGATAGCAGAGTATGTGTGCACCGCAGCTTAGTTCTCGGGGTGCTTGTATTGTATATTTATGATTTGAATAACATACATTTAATTAATGGGAATCCTCATGTTAATGTAGTGTATATAACTACAGTGTTGTTTCGAGAATAACATAACGGGTTAGTGAGATATATATATTGCATATTGAGCATCTGACTTACATTAAATCCCTATCTAATTACGAGCATTATATGTTAATAGAACCGGGTATTAAGGGTAGGAACTATTACAGTCTAGCTAGTTATGATGTCACTTAGCTAGTGGTTATATCATTGTAGATGGGTACTTACGTTAGGAGTGCACAGTTAGACGAGAGGTGAGAATATCATGTGAGTGTACGTCCTAACATGTACTTTGCATTTAATGTTTTAAATGTTTTTAAAGCACTTGCAGGTTTTTAAAATATAACTCCACATTCGGGCTCTGACCCGTTTGCTTTTCAAATCTTTTTCTTGTAAAACCATTTTTAGGTGCCCAGCCACAAGGACACCAAGCATAGGATACTCATTCAGGTGACGAGCTGTAGCTGCTTGTGGAAGCTACAGGGATTTGCATGTAGACACTTCTACCTTTTGGATTCCAGAGTCACTATCTATCAGTTGTAGGGCATGTTGCCCATTTCTATTAGACATCTTTTATATTTCAGTTTTCAGACTTTAGCATATATTATTTCAGTTTCGGTTATTTGTTTCAGTATGGGATTGTAGTGAGGAATGTTCCTCCAGACTTTATTTACTCTATTGCGATGATTATTCATTTTACTTCAGTATGCTGAATGGTGTTATTTACTTCTTCATTACACTTGTTGCATGTTAATCAGACTTTAAATAAAATTTGGCACTTACTTTTTAAATACTAGGTGGTTAGTAAAAATAAAATGTTTTCGACAGTGATGCTATTAACTGAGCCAACTTGGCATTTTGAATTAATTTAATAAAGGAGTAGCTACCCGGTATTTAATTAGTCGGGGTGTCACACTATCTTAGGATCTACACAATCACTAAGCATCCCTCGGTATCATAAAATATCAAAATTTTTTACCCGACACTCAAACACCATAATTAGGTGTCATATCCAACCTATTACTTACATAATCATTCCAAATCAGTTACTACCCTACTCAATGGGTCACAATTAGATCATCACCTCATATATGACACATGCGATTCTTAAGCTTTACCCGAATTAACAAACTTTAACTCAAATCACCATGCCCTTAAACTTGATTTATATACTCAAACATGCTACCTATAAACTCATATCAATTGATTACAATCCTAAAAAGCCTCCACAATCAAAACCATAACAAAACAAACACAACAAAAACCCAAACCCCAAATGACCAACCCGAAATTTTACCCGTGATCACTATTAGGAAAATATTCATAAGATAATCATAAAAAATTCAAAAGTTACGAAACCAACTCCCATGCGTTGATAATTCGATTATCTACAATTTATGGTGGTCGAATTGATTTGAACATGCGTCTAATCAGTCATACGGGCCCAAATCCCATTCTTCATCATTTTTTTAACTAGTACGACCATGGATAAAAACCTTCAAACCTTAAAGGTTCTATAACTCCAACTTAGCTGGTGTCCTTCATAATTAAGCATCGTAAAAGTCCTACCAACAAGATTTTATAATATTTATTTGATCCTAAACATTTTTGAAGATCTAAAACAATAAATTATGATTTAAAACCCTCAGATCATCATTAGAGAAAGATTCAAGAAATCATCAATTGATTTCAATTCTTTAATCAATATAAGTTGAGGGTTTTTAGTTATTAACATCAACAGGATTATTATCTAATGATTATATGGGATGATTACACAAATTCATGCTTCAATACGAGGATTCAATAAATAAAATCCAAAGTTCTTTATTACAAATCTAGTCTTAAACATGTGATTAACTCTAATTGCGAAAATAAGTGATTGTATGATTTCAAATGAGACTATGTGACATTATTAGTGGATTCAAATATCCTAATATTATTCTAACACAAATCTAACTATATTCCTAATCAGAATAGGCTTTTCTTGGAGTGATTGAAGAATCAACTCCCAATTTCCCCAATTCTCTAAGTCCCAAAACCTCCATCTTCAAGCTAGGGTTTCAACACCTCTTCCATAGCCTCTACAGTTCTCCTAAAAGTGTATTATGTTAGACGGGTTAACCTAAAATGTTATTTCAACTCATTAACTACGAAATTAAGTCCAAGACAAAAAGTAGATTCAATTCAAAAGGCCTAAAACTTGTTCCAATTGGACCGAAATTAGGCCTAAACCATATATTAGCCCAACATACTTAAATTCTACTATTTTATGTCGAAAATGAACTTTCTAAGCGTCCCGAAAGTCAACCCAAAGTAGAAAAACATTTACTAATTTAAATATCTCTTTAAATTAATTTATAAGTTGAAAGGAGATAATTAAGTTAAAATTAAGTTATAAATTAGTTGCGTGTGACTCGACATTATAAGAAACTCCTTCATTATGAGGAACCCCATAACGAGGGAATAATCCAAATAAGAAAACCCCTCATACCTACTCATTGACCGTTCCATAGCCGTCCATAATACTAAGTCACTTAAAATATTTAATTAATGTATTATTTTTATTATGCCAATTTTAAAAGGTTTTAATTCATGTAACACGTATACGACCACATATATAAATCTCATAACAACACAACAAATATAGTAAATGACATAGCACATGTCACGTGAAAATAACAACTCATCAAAAACCTATGATCAATTTACTAATTTATTAATTACTACATAAATACGAGGTATTACAATGCTTGAATGACATATAAACTCTCACTTAAACTAAAAATGATGGCAATGCCACAATGTTGCACAAAATTGAGCCTCGTGGTAATCATGCTCAGATGTAAAAATACTGGCAATCCCATCATCGTATTACATTGCATTTGAATTGAAAAGATAAAATATGCCATTCTCATGTATATACACATGGTATATAACAATGTTTGTAAAAAGTATGAGTGATGGAAATTTCGTTATATTGTGAGAATACATTTATACATAAATTATATATATGTGAGAATCATGTTACTTGATATATGATTTATTACAAGTAATGTGAATAAAAAAGATGATGCATTATATTCCAAAAAATTACATACATTTATGTTACTAATGAAAATTTTCAAATATATATGTGAACATAGGAATCTTGAGGTTCAATGAGGCAATATTGTAAACCAAAAGAGGAGGATAGGCTACATATAAACCAATGAAGGAAAATATAAAGTGAAGTGACAATTTTACAATAAACTATTCTCATGAAGGCAAACCTTTGCAAAGATGGATAAATAAGTGGAAGTAAATAAAAACTAGGTACCAAAAATGTATTTATATAAGTACACACATTTTTGCAAAAACTGACCTGGATGAACTTTAACAATTACACTCATGTACATAATGAACACCCCCACATTAGAAAAATATGTTTTCATAAAAACTCTACAGATAACCTAAGCATAAATCAAGGTTAAATGGTACACACTTGATCTTATCGCAACAAATGATTTTATGACAAGTTAACACACCATCCTCACGCATATAGGAGAAAAAAATAGAGATTTTAATATATGAAATTAAACTCACATGACTTCTACAATTTGGATGTAACAACCCAGGTTTTTGAGCGGCTATTTGATAATATTTTGCCTGATGGGCTAATTTTATAAAATACGGCTAGTTGGAGTAAATATTATTTCCCGTGATATTTAGGTATAATATTTAATATGTTTTGTCTCTTTACCGTATGAGAAGGTAAATAGCATTATATTGTGCATTATTGCGTCGTCATATGTAAAACGACGGTTATGGCCCATATTTAAATTTGAGTATAATTAATGAAATAAAATGAAATTGGAACACAAAAAAAATGGCTCACTTTATATAGAATGCCAAAATAGGGGGTGTGGTTATTTTTAGAATAGTCGAGATAGTCGAAATAAGTGACATGTTGTATTTTTGAGTTTCGGGTACTTTTGACACGTTATGACTCAATTAAGTGGATACGAGTCATTTGTATGGTGTATTGGCAATTAAAAGATGGGCATTTAGGTTTTAAGATCCGTTTAAGTTCCCCCACCCCTTTTATTTCTTCATTTGTGTTAGAATCCAAAGGAGAGAGAGAGAGAGAGAGAGAGAGAGAGAGAGAGAGAGAGAGAGAGAGACAACTTGGGAGAAATGGAGAAAAAGAGAGAAAATGGAAGATAGGAGCCGGAATCCGTTGCTACCGGAGGAGAATCCGAGACTACAAACTCGAGGAAAGTTTATTACTTTCTAGATATTGATTTAATGTGATAAATTTCTTGTTTATTTAATTTTTGGGAAATTTAAACCATAAATTGGTTTTTGTTGGTTTTGTTGATCAAACGCTTAAATCTTAGTTTTGATTTGATTTGAGGTTAAATTATTAGTTATTAATGGTGTAGAAATTATTTGGGTTGAATTGTTGTTGTTAATGTTGGTAAGCATCAAGGGTTTGAGGGTTTTGGGGTTTTAGGGTTTAAACAACCCGTAGCCCAAACTTCAAAATTCTACAGGACCGAATCGATTCGCCCCTAGCGAATCGATTCGGTAAGAGGGAAAGTGTCAGGCTTGAGTCGACCGAATAGATTCGTACCATTAAAATCAATTTGGGGTTATGCATAATGCCAAGGTATTCTTGATCGAATCGATTCGGCCTATCCGAATCGATTCGCTTTCAAGACCGAATCGATTCGGCCAGGGTGAATCGATTTTAGAATTGTTGAATTTTCAGGATGTTTTTCTAGTTTGATTTTCAGCCCTTTTCTTTTAGGTCCAAGGTTTAGGGACCTTCCTTTGGGAAGTAATGGGAAGTCCTAGAGGGTTATTTTTGGAAGACTAATGTCCTAAGAAAAATAGGATAGTTAGGCTTACCCCGAGGGCCAGTTTGCGTAGGTTGATATCCGAATGATTTAGGAGATTAACCGAAAGATAAATTGGAGATAAAAATGTTAATAATGAGACTTTGGGGAGATAATCCATGAGGGAGACTCACTTTGAGGGTTTATGAAAATGTATGAACTCTTGGAGACTAGTTTGAGGTTTATGGTACTTCGGGTCTTAGGTCATTAATAAAAGATGACTCTAAGAATAAGAAATGAATATTATATAATGTGGTACTAAATAAATTAGTACACATGATTTTGAGAATGTAAAATTGGATGTTTTCAAAAGGAAAAAATAATGGTTTTCATAAATGTTAATTTATGGTTACACACCTTCTCTAAATGACATCATAAGGGAAGCTAGCGCATTGTGGTGAAGCCCCCTCTGGCTAGTGAATGCAAGGTGGATATATCCCTAGGCCATATGAGCATTTATTGTATGTTTCTGCAATGGGTAGGTAATTTCGGGAGTGGTTATGACTACCTCGCAGGCATATGGTCGCTTATCGACATTTGCGTTGTAGGTGCCCAGGTGTCGTAATTGATAGGCCCTGGAAGATGATGGTCATTTATGGGCGCGCCCAACGGGGAAACTGGGAGGGGTGGTCTTAGAACGTGTTATATAATATGATATATATATAACTATGTTCAATAATGTGGGACATTATTGGTATTAAAGCATTTTATGATAATGAAATAGATTTAATTACATTTTTCGGATGGAAGTAGGAAAATGGATGATATGATATCAAAGGTTAAAACATGTTTATGATAATAAAACTTGCTTTAAAATATGTATTTTCTTGGATGGAAGAAAGGAAATAAATTGGTAAAGAATGTTTTGAAATGAAATTGATTGGTAAACATTTGATAAGATGTCTTACCATATATATATAGATATATATTCCTAAAGAAAGAAATAGGAATTATGTTTTTAGATGGTGAATGGATTTAATTATGTATCCTTGAGTAGCTGTAGATGAGACCTCTCATTTATATGTATATATTAATAATGTGCTGAGGGTCTAATGTATCTCTACGATCAACCTTGCCTAGTACTAGTGTATCGGGGGGGTTCCTTGTTTGGATTTCGCTTTGCGAAACACCCCACGCACGAATAAGGGCATAGTATTGTGACTGGGGAGAAGTTAACCTTTAGTACTTGGTTTTACTAGAACAGGGTCCAATATATCTCTAAGATCAACCTTGCCTAGTAGTAGTGTATCGGGGGGGGGGGGGTTCCTTGTTTGGATTTCTCTTTGCGAGACACCCCACGCACGAATAAGGGCAGAGAGTTGAGACTGGGGAGAAGTTAGCTTTTAGTTCTTGGTTTAACTAGAGCATCATCATTGATATTGCTCTAGGTTTCTTTTAGAGTGATAGGTGAGAAATATTATGTTAATTGCGAGAGAATTATGCACTTAACTGTCATGCATTTTAGTCACATGGGAATCATATCAAACCGGGCCCTGACCCTTCTATATTTCTTTATTTCTGTACATACTCTTTGCCGTTACAGGTGCTCTACCGCGTGGACACCCATATTTACATTTCCATTCCGGTTGTCATGGAGCTATGGGATATTGCAAATGTTGTAGGTTATTTGTTTGACACCTCTATCTTTTGTACTCTAGTTATGTTCAGTTTATTTATTCAGGCGTGTTTCCCATGCTTTACATTCATTCATTATATTGTAATTATTGAAATGTAATACTTGGTGTAACTATTTGTATTAGTCTGTGCACCGACAGCTTATTCGGTGGTTATTTATTATATTGTCATCCTTTATTTATCTATTTTTGATAGCCACCATTTTTGCAAATGGGATTGTCTAAGTGTTTGTCTTTTATTTACAAATTTTCTTTTTATTGACAGTCCATTTTCTAAAATGATTGGTGGTTATCTCGTACTCTTATTTTAATTGACAGTGATGCTGACTATGGACCATCTATGATTCCTGTGATTATTAGAGTATTGGGCTGGTCACCTATTATTTTAGTAGGCGGGTTGTCACAAATGGTATCAAAGCATTAGGTTCTAGAGTCCTTAGGAATCTGTACGGGTGTATTATGTCTTCTGCGTTTCATCTGATTTGATATAGAGACCTAAGATTAAGATTGTTGATTTCTCTCGTGAGATTTCGTTCTTTTGCTAGGTTATGAGAACCCCGAAAATCGTTTGTGCATTCGTGAGAGACTTGTAAGTCTTCAGATGGAGGGCGTCATGAAAGACCATTGCTAAGGTGTCTTGATACGGGATTACTAAGACCTGTGAGCTATAGTCGGGGATGAGGGCCGCTTTAGAGGTCGCTCCCTTTTGTAGCATTATCTCATATTGCTACAATGACTACTAAGTACAGTGGGTATAGTTTTCCAAGTGTCGCTGCCAGTAGAGAGTGGTACTAAGATTGGGATTCCAACCTAAATTAAGTTGGAGTTGAGAAGTCCTTGACGAGGACCACATATTGAAGTCGGTCAGATTGTAGGAGGTATAATCTCATTCAATGAGAATATAAGGCCCGAGAGTTTGGTCTAGAATAGGGCATAGAGGCACCCATTAGAAGGAAAATCTTTCATCCATATGAGTAAGGTTGAAGTGGTGGAAATTGGTAGTCGCCATAGTAGGGTGGTACAGGAAGTTTTGCCCAAAGAGAGAGATCCCTTTGATAGAATGATAGGCTCACGAGTAAGTGTTGTTAACACTTTAGGAGAAGTAGTATTCACGAGGCCCCATCGATGGACATCCACCCGGGGAAGGCTCATTGAACTAAGGCAGGGGAGGCTGGTAGGATGTTCTCCTTGCTAAATAAGTTAAGGGACATACGCGAGTAATTACTAAAGTAGCTTGAGATGGAAGTAGTTTGTTTCGGATTAAGACTAGTTGGCGGGAATTTGGCATGTATGTTGGCGGGAATTCCCACCGTAGTTGAGGGTGGGGTATTCCTTATGTCAAGATGGAGTAGTATTGTAGTGACCCTAGATTCGGGTGTGTATATCAAGCTTGGGGTAGTGTCGATATTTTTTATAGTAAGTATACCTATATGACTTCCGTGGAAGGGAGGTTCTATATATTTCCTTCACTCTTTATGAGGCGGGTGATGATATTTTAGGTATATGTGTGGTATGTGGTACTGGTATTATATGTAATATATGAGTAGAGATATTATTGGTTTGGTGAGTGCGATAGTAAGTAAATAAATTGCGAGGCTATCGTATTTCTAGTTCTAGAAAGGAGCTAGTTGTTCGATAATATCTCACCTAGGTATAGGATTGAGACTTTATAGAGATGGTTTACGGTATGTAGATAGTTTTCATTACTTGCCTTATTTGTTTTGTTTGATTGTTTGCTTGTGTATGATTTTTCCTTATCTTCACGACCAACCAAGATAAGTAGTAATGCACTAGAAGGGTTCCTTGTCTGGATTTTTCTTTTGCCAGATGCTCCATGCATGAATGTTAATGAAGTTGGAAGTGGAGAGACACTGTAGTTTCTTTTCTTTTTCTTTTTCTTTCTTTCTTTTTGTTGGTTGAGTGATGGGTTGGAAGTTTTAGCCGAAAATCACGTAATTGAGTGATTAAAGGGCTAAGTTAATGTACGACATATGAGCACTGTGATAGTTTTCCCTCTGATCGATGTGGGGGAAGACTAAGATATTAAAGTCGAATAGAGACTTATGGTTATGCCTTAATGATAAGGCCATTTTATAAAGATGTATGTATGTATATTGGGAAAAAGCATGTGTGGCATCTTACAGAAAGTAAATGCCAGGTTAGTTAAATTTTTAGTTAATTGAGAGGGTAGGACATAGAAGAAGAAGTAGAAGTGCATTAAGAGAGTTACAAGTTATGATTCCTTCGATCCCGATAATGTGTCTTAGACCGTTACATATCGAAGACCGACGATGCGAGGTAGTAGTGCAACGGGAGGGTTCTTTGTTTGGATTTCGCCTCGTCGAGAAGTCCCATGCATGAAACTGAGCGAATGTCAGAAGTTGGGATAGGTCTTGGACACTAGGGATATAATTAGTATAATACTTATACGACGTGATTAGGATATAGATCGAATTTAGGATTATTAGGATGTAAGGTCCTTAGGGCATGCAACATTGTTTTAGGAAGGAGGTAAGGAGTTGACCACAACGGGTTTGTGGGTTAACTCTAGGTAGGATTAGGTCGCTAGAACGGAGAGGTATGGGATCTCGAGTGATTTGGAATGTTAGGCCATATAAGGTGGGGCCTTTTTTTTAGATAGAGCATTACGTTGGTAACCTATCTTTCGAGGAGTTAAAGTATGAGTTCACTTTTACTCCTGCACTCGCGATGTTAAGATCGAGAGTGGATTTAACGAACGAGTCTAATACGAGAGCATGGACCCATCGTTATGCGTCTCACATACTTAAACTCCGTGAGAAGTATTATCCCATGCCTGATTTAAAGTTCGTAGCGGCAGTATTCGCCTTAAAAGAATAGAGGCACTACTTCCTGGGCAGGAAACTAGTCTTTTCACGAGCAACAAGTTGGAATTGGTAAATGACTATCAATTGGATATTCCCTTTTGCTAAGGAAATGTGAATGGGGTAACGGTAGCACCGAGTAGAAAATATTCGGAGATATTAGTAAGGAATGGAATGCAAGTGGAACTAGCTTAATCGAGGGGACACTATAGTAAGAGCGTTCATGTCCGTGGTTAGCCAATTCCCCTACTAGTGTGAAGAGACTAGTGATGGAACGAAGAAGTATGGGAGTAGTAACTTTATGGATCGAAATTTCCATGCAATAGTTCGGATCTTTTCCTATAAGTATGGTGCCGTGTGTGTGGCCTAGTGTAGTCGGATGAGTATTCGCCTATTCATTGGAATGGAACCAGTAAACAGTATATTTCTTGGACTTAGAGTGGTCCGAGAATATTTCTTTAAGGTTTGGGCTCATTGAGCTGCATACTTTTAAGGGGCTACACCAATGCGAATGGAAGTAAGTGGTGTTGGGGTGAGAGATTATAAATTAGTATAGTTATTCCCTAATAAGTATATAATGTGATTCGGGAAGAAAGGCAATTTGTGTCGAGATGTGTAGGTATCTCCTTCCATAGTAGAAAGGTAGGATCGATAGTTCATGAGGAACGATTTGGTGCTATGATTGAGCACGGAGAAGGTAGGCTAAGATCGAAAATGATGACCTTAGCCCAAGTACAAAAAAGGGTTTTCTAAGAATGATAGTTTAGTATAGTATACTTTTATATGGTTATACTATATGCTTGAATTTTGAGGGCAAAATTCCCTTCTAAGGGGGGGAGTATGTAACAACCCAGGTTTTTGAGTGGCTATTTTATAATATTGTGCCTGATGGGCTAATTTTATAAAATAGGGATAGTTGGAGTAAATATTATTTCCCTTGATATTTAGGGATAATATTTACTATCTTTTGTCTATTTACCGTATGAGAAGGTAAATAGCATTATATTGTGTATTATTGCGTCGTTATATGTAAAACAACGGTTATGGCCCATATCTAAATTTGAGTATAATTAATAAATTAAAATGAAATTGGAACACAAAAAAATGGTTCACTATATTACGAATGCCAAAATAGGGGGTGCGGTTGTTTTTAGAATAGTCGAGATAGTCGAAATAAGTGCCATATTGTATTTTTGAGTTTCGGGCACTTTTGACGCGTTATGACTCAATTAAGTGGATACGAGTCATTTTTATGGTGTATTAGCAATTAAAAGATGGGAATTTATGTTTTAAGACCCGTTTAAGTTCCCTCACCCCTTTTCTTTCTTCATATGTGTTAAAAGTCAAAGGAGAGAGAGAGAGAGAGAGAGAGAGAGAGAGAGAGAGAGAGAGAGAGAGAGAGAGAGAGAGAGAGCTTCGGAGAAATGGAGAAAAAGAGAGAAAATGGAAGATTGGAGCCGGAATTCATTGCTACCGGAGGAGAATCCGAGACTACAAACTCGAGGAAAGTATCTTACTTGCTAGATATTGATTTAATGTGATAAATTGCATGTTTAGTTAAATTTTGGGAGATTTAAACCTAAATTGGTTTTTGTTGATTTTGATGATTAAACCCTTAAATCTTAGTATTGATTTGATTTGACGTTAAATTATTAGTTATTAATGGTGTAAAAATGATTTGGGTTGAATTGTTATTGTTGATGTTGGGAAGAGTAAAGGGTTTGAGGGTTTTGGGGTTTTAGGGTTTAAACAGCCCGTAGCCCAAACTTGGAAATTCTGCAGGACCGAATCAATTCGCCCCTAGCGAATCGATTCGGTAAGAGGGAAAGTGTCGGGTGTGAGTCGAACGAATCAATTAGGACCATCCGAATCGATTCGGGGTTACGCAGAATGCCAAAGTGTTCTTGACCAAATCGATTTGGCCTATCCGAATCGATTCGCTTTCAAGACCGAATCGATTCGGAATTGTTGCATTTTCAGGATGTTTTTCTAGTTTGATTTTTAGCCCTTTTCTTTTAGGTCCAAGGTTTAGGGACCTTCCTTTGGGAAGTAATGGGAAGTCCTAGAGGGTTTTTTTGGGTAGACAAATGTCCTAAGAAAATTAGGATAGTTAGGATTACCAAAAGGGCTAGTTTGTGTAGGTTGATATCCGAATAATTTAGGAGATTAACCGAAAGATAAATTGGAGATAAAAATGTTAATGATGAGACTTTTGGGAGATACTCCTTGAGGGAGACTCACTTTGAGGGTTTATGAAAATGTATGAACTCTTGGAGACTAGTTTGAGGTTTATGGTACTTCGGGTCTTACGTCATTAATAAAATATGAGAGAGTATTGCGCGTGCGTTCAAATGAGAAAATTATATATTAAATTCAGTTTAACCCAAACAAACCCTAAACATGCAACAAGATGTGATTGGATAAGATAATGAACTAAGCAAGAACATTCAAACACATGCTTGTGAGGAAAAATCCCCCAAAGGGGCAAAACCATTTATTTTCATTATAATATTGTAACAGTACAATTTCGGATTACAATGAAAATACAAGTGACTAAGAATTACCCTCAGTTGTCGGATTATGTAGTCGGCGGCTGGAGTTATCCCTTTCCAGTAGGGCTGCAATGAAGAAGAAGAATGGTATTCTCCACAATGGTATGAACAGCAAAAGTGCGTTCCTGGGTTGCAAAGTGATTCACAAGTGTTTGGAAATTTGTGTGAATCAAAAACCTAGAGTCTTGGTACTCAATAGGTGAAGACTTAGTGTTTTTTGTACTCTAAAAATCATGTATCGAAGTCTTGGAAAACCACTTCCCGTAGTGGGTTTATAAAGGAAACGTTTAGCCTAGAAAATATGACCACGATCTGCTGAAGATTATCCCGAGCGAACCGGTCCGGGTTTGAGGCGGATCGGTCTGGGTAGGCGGACCGGCTCTTTTTATTTTTGGCTTCTTCGATTCGCTTGCGGTCCGGGGTGTACTGGCTTTTCAGCAGGCGGACCAGACCAGTTCACAGGCAAATCAGTTCTTTTTCCAGGGCGGACCGGTCCGGCCTGTCAGACTTTGATTCCTCTTCTTCTTTTGATATTCGAATTCGTTGATGACTGTATGAATCTTGAATTTCTTCAATGGTGTAACGGCGTACGACATAACAAATTGATAATGGACAAAAATGTCCTTACAAATCTCCCCCTATGTCTATGCCGGTACATACATAAAAACAAACATCCAAATTATCAACCAACTAAAAATGCCTATACAAATCTACCCTTCCATGAACGCAAAACTAGAAAGATACAATTGAATAAGACTTTCAACGTTTGCTCTTTGAATCTTCAGGAATCTCAACACTTTTCTCATCAGGGTGTGCAATCCAATGATAATCCATATAGTACCTACACACATGAGAAAAAGCAAAATACCAAGTGACGTATCAAGTTTGAAATGAGATAAACAGATATGCCAATATGCTAATTGGTGATAAACAACTCAACATTACAAAACTCCCCCTTAAGTGATAATTATTTCTCCCCCTTTTTATGATGTCCCCAAATAGACAAATGAGAGAAATAATGCAAACAAGCAATGACGGGGTGTCACAAGGAAATACACAACTATTTTTTGAATTTTTTAAAAAAAAATTCAAACAAAATCACACCATGAATGATAAAAAAAAAAAACCAAGTCGATGATAGCGTAAATGAAGTGGTGTGATCAAATTCGATAGGAAAATCAATGCATACAAACATGACATATGTGCACGATGAATATCGGATACTCCTAACGAATGAACTCAAATGCTTCCTTTGGTGTAAAATAATGGTAATAAGTGATATTGACTCAATCATATCAACAAATCAAAGCTCAAAGTGATTTTCACACCAATAATGTCCAAAATGTTTTCATGCTTTTTTCAGGACTGTCAAGGAAATGCAAACCCGTTTATATTCTACAACCAAACTCCCTCAGATATAATTTTGAATAGAGGCTTTCTAAATTCTCAAACTTTGGAGAATTGATGGTGAAACCTAAGTGGCCTATATTTGGCATGAATTGCTTGTTATTGCCTTTAAATTTTTCGTGCTCTTTTAACCTCTTTGGACCTCGGATATTAAAATTCCTCCATTTTTAGGTCCTTTTTAACGGTGGCTTTTACGCAAAGGATAGATGATTACCTTTCGCAACGCCTCCCCGTTATACAAAAACACACAGTCTCACCAAAGTGATTTTTACATACATTCCAATCTTGTCAAGTTTTATCGCATATTGAAAGTTGTATAGACAGAATTGAGATGGAAACACTCAAGCCAATATGCGATAGATAAGTGCAATAATCAAATATAGCCGTGCATGTGTGCAATAAAGGATATAGGAGTCAAAAATTTAGGAATATATCACTAATTACATCTCAAAGACTCCAAATAATGTAAAGCACATGGATGAAATGATGTAGCCTCTCAAATCTCTATCAAATAGTCACATGGATGTGGAATGAAGTTGTGACTTGGCTATCTTGAATGCTCATCCATAAAAGGAGAAAAAACAAAAATCTTTTTGGATTCTTCAAAAATTTTATCAAAATAAAATCTTTTTGTGCTTTTCTGAAAATTTTTCTTAAAGGAAAATCTTTTTGGAATTTTTGTTTTAACGAAATAAAAAATGACCAAAAACAAAACAAACTAATGGTACATGCTAGCAATAGGTAAAAGAAACAGCATGAAAATCAACCTATGCTAGAAACCAAGACAAGATCTCAACCGGGAGTAACGATGGAGTTTTCCAAAGATGGTGACATCTTTTGAACACACTCCACTAGATCATGTGTTGTCCTGATCAAAAACTTCACTTGCTCGTGAATATGTGCAAACTCTCTATCATAATGTGCAGGCAAAATGTCATGAGTGGGTGTATGTGCATGAATGTGTGAAGTGGCATGATATGGCACAAAACCCAACTTGGAACAAAACTCCCTAAGATGTCCTCACTTATTGCAGTGGGAGCAAACATACACCGGTCTAGGAAGTAATTTTTCAACAATTTTGGGATGAACATTCCTAGACGGTCTCCCATGTGAGTCACTCACCAAGGTGGATATAGGCTCAGGTGCATTAAAAGTAGAGAATGTACCATCATTACCTTTTCCAACATCATTCAAAATGGGATAGAGAACCATCTTATCAACCTTCTCAGATGCATTCTCTAATGTGACTTGGACCTCTCGTGCTTGTTTGAGATCATCCTCGAAATGTGATACACGTGTCGTCAAACTAGACACCGTGTTGGTCAAGTCACCTTTTTCCCTTTTTAGCTCAGTATTTTCTTCCTTTAACTCACAAATCCAAAGACCTAGAATTCTATTTGACCTTTTTATTTCCATGGTCTCGATAAATAACTTTCGAAAAGCTTTTTGGATCACACTTTCATCACCATCCTCATCTTCACTATCACTTAGAGAGGTGGGCATTGCATCTTTCTTACGCTCTCTCCTAAGTTTAGTGGGACACTCAAATTTCTTGTGCGCTGTCCCATCGCACTCAAAACATCTTATCTTCTCAAGTTCTTTCTTTCTTTCTTTTCCACTCTCATCACAACTCTCTCTTTCTCCAAACAATCTTAAATCTCTCTCTAAAGCGGTGATCCTAAGAGCTAACGCTTTATAATGCTTCTTGGTTTCAAAAGACTCAGAATATAACTCGGTGTAAGCGCGTGGGAGATCACACTCGCTCTCACTTGCCTCATCCTCCCCCTCACTCTCATCGCTCTCACAGTCGAGGTGTCCTTGTGACGTAGCGTCCTCATCATCGTGAGAAGCATTGGAGGTATCCACATGACTTTCCATGAGTGCGGTGATGTTATGCTCATGCGGTGACTCATCTCCACAGTCCACCGACTCAACCTCACTGTCGTCACTATGGGTAGCATTTAGGACAGCTTTCCATTTCTCTCTGTTCAGACATGTGGCACACTCAAAAGCTCTATGACCCTTACCGTCGCATTCAAAGCATCTCTCACTGCCTGCCTTAGGAGGATATTTAAAATCTTTTTCATTATTCTTTTCAAACTTATTTTTCTCAAATTTCTTTTTATCTTTACAATTGTCATTTTTCTTAAATTTGAGAATCCTCTTGAAATTTTTTGCAAAAAGAGCCAAATCATCTAAGTCAAAATCACACTCAGAATCTGACGTGTCAGTCTCTCTCTTTCTAGATGACTCTTCCCTCTTTCTAGCCGACCCCTCACTCTTTTTCTCATTGGCATTAAGCGCAATTCCCTTATCTTTAGACCTAACAGTTTTAGGGAACATATCAATTTCATAAGTTTGCAAATCTCCTACAAGTTCTTCCAATTTTAGCGTATTTAAATTGCTCATAGAATTTAGCACATTGACTTTAGAGATAAAACGCTTAGGCAAAGAACGAAGACTCTTTTTGACAACTCTAGAATTAGGAATATGTTCACCAAGATTAAAGCTAGTATTAAAAATGTCAGAAAGTCTAGCATATAAATCATCAAAACATTCAGTCTCATCCATGGTGATGGTTTCAAATTAAGTTGTCAAATTTTGCAATTTATACTCTTTCACAGCATTTGTTCCTTCATGGGTGAGTTGTAAAACATCCCATGCCTCCTTTGACGTGGTGCACGTCATGATACGTCGGAACTCATAGGGAGTGATGGAACCAAAAATAGCACTCAAACCTTTAGAGTTAAAAGAAGACCATCTAAATTCATCTTCAGTCCAAGAGGTGACAGGTTTTAAATTAGTCACGTTTTCCACAGTGACGGAGGGAGGTGTCCACCCTCTTTCAACTAAAATCCAAACCCTTTCATCTATGGCTTTTAAAGCCGACCTCATTCGGGCTTTCCAATAAGCATAATTTGTCCCGTCAAAAATAGGTAATTTATTATATGATTTCTCCATTTGAACACGCACTTTTCAAAAATCAATCAGAAAAATGATATCTTAGAAAAGATTTTGCGGAAAATAGGAATACGTGATAGATTAGCGTAACCTGCTCTGATACCAATTTGAGAGAGTATTGCGCGTGTGTTCAAATGAGAAAATTATATATTAAATTCAGTTTAACCCAAACAAACCCTAAACATGCTACAAGATGTGATTGGATAAGATAATGAACTAAGCAAGAACATTCAAACACATGCTTATGAGGAAAAATCCCCCAAAGGGGCAAAACCATTTATTTTCATTATAATATTGTAACAGTACTGTTGATGTAAAAAATTAGATTGCTTCTAATTATTTAATCACAGATAAATATAAATGAGACAAAGAATTTTAAAGTGGTTCAGCCTTATAAGAATGGCCTACGTCCACTGTCTTTGTTACTGCCAAGTGTTTTGGAGTTCTCGATATGTAATTCTATCAAGAAAATCCGATCCCTTTGAATGAGGATGATACAATGTATTTATATCCCTTGGGTTGTACAAGTGAAAGGGTGAACAATTAATGCCCTTTAAGAATATACGTCTGTATGATAAGCATTCAATGAATAGTTGAACTATTGATTATCTGGCAATAAATGTTGTTGAACTGTTGATTATCTGGCAATCAATGTTGTGGCCGAGATGCAGCTCGGATCGCTTTAGTTGCTCGTCACGCAGGAGTTCCTCGGAGTGTTGGAGTTCCTCGGAGTGTTGGAGTTCCTCGGAGTACACTTGATGCTCGGAATGAGTATGATTTGGTCGGGGAAATAAACTTCTTCATTGCTATTGTGCCACGTAGATTGACACGTGTTTTCTTATTATTCATCTATATCAAGCTCCCAATGTTTCATATTTCGAACTTTGAGGAATTTGGAACATTCTTTCTCGGTATATGGCAATATTAAATGACCTTCCTAGTATTTAGGAGCATTTTCCCCGTATTCGCAGAATCCATTTTTTTGAATTTTTATAAGCGCTTCGATCTTCGCACACTTTTTGTCCTTTTAGCCGCCGGTAGCATAATAGTTTCTTTTTTGTAATCAATTCTTTCACCGTTTCCCAAGGCAAAGTATTTAAGCTTCATAGGCAATCCCATCATCTTCTTCCATTTCCAATTTCTACTTTCGTGTTTTCCATAGTCTTTATCTTTCTTGTGCGTTCATCCTTTCTTTCGTTCATTGTCAACAGATCTCTTTTTTTCCTGTAAGATCTTCTTCCTTCTTCTTCATTTCTTTTATTCACCATGGTTTATGTTATAGAATCTCTTGAGAAATTCCGTTCTGATTTTTCTATTCCATCTTGGGTAACTCTGGAGGATCTTTCTGAGCCTTCAAATTATTTTCGTTTCGCTGAGGGACATTGGTTTCCCAGCCTCTTTATTGCTGAATGTGGATTTTCTTTTCCACCAAACCCTTTGTGCTTAGAGTTCTGTCAGTATTTCGACGTTGTTCCTACAAAGATAGCCCCAACACATGGAGAATAGTTAATGGGGTGTATAGGTTAAATCAAACTCACGGAACCCGTATAGGAATTCCTGAGATTATGTATTGTTATAGATGGGCTGTTCTAGATAATATTTTTTATTTAAAAACTAGATTTTTGAATAGGGCTTTAGTAGTCAACCTCCCTGATGCCAATAAGGATTATTTTTAACACGGGGTAGTTATAAAAAATTGGCAACATGCCCCTTTGATTGGAGATGAAGTATACCAAGGTCCCAGATGCCCTCCATATGGCAATGGGATAGGTTATTTTCATTTTATTTTATTTCTAAAATTACGATTTCATTATGTTTGATAAAAATGTATGACAGATATTTCACTATGTATTTGTTTGCAGTTGACAGTAAGAGAAAAACTCCAAAAGAAGCTGACGTTAACATCAAACATTTGAAACTTATCTGGAGTTTGCATCAGAAAGTTGCAGACGAGCACATCATATCTGCTTCATATTTATTGCAGTATAGGAGTTATACAACCTCTTTCACTGCTCGCCCTGTAATCAGCACTGGTGAGCCAGCACCAGCTCCTGAGGATTCTTCATCAGACTCTCATATTTCTTTGAGTCAGAGGATGGGCAAAAGAAGGGTTCATGCTCTCTTTGAGGAGACTACATCTGCTAGAGATGGGAAAAGAAACAAAACTGATGTCCAAAAGGGGACCAAGAAGATAGATGCTTCCCCTTCTGTTGCCCCTTAGACGGCTGCCGAGAAGCCCCCATTGGCTCCTCACAAGAAGGATACACCTGTGGAAGTGATAACCATCTCCCCAACCAAAAGCTCTTCTTTGGTTGAAGTTGTTGAAATGCCACCGAGGAGACTGAAGAAATCCCCCTCGGTCAATTTGGCTGAAACCATTCCCCAGCTCCAAGTTAGTGGAGCTGGTGTTCCAACTATTATTCCCCCGAGCTCTGCAATGAGCTCGGTAAAGACTTGGACCATTCCCGAGGTTCAAGGAATTGAGGAGAGTATGTCTAGGGATGTGCTTACATCTTTGGCTACTCATCACCTTACTTCAGTAAGTTTCTCATTTTTTTGAATTTTCCTTCAATAAATGTATCTTGTGCTGACTTATTATTATCTTCTTTTTTCAGCTGGTGAGTTTTTTTAACACCATTGTGAAGAAGAATGAAGCAATCAAGGCTTCTAGCTCCTCGTCTGGAGTGGAGGATGCTTTGTTGGGATTGGCCAAATCTTTGAAGGATTCCCGTCAAAAGTATGATGAGGATAGGGCTGAATGGGAGAAAAAGTTGGCTGCAGCTGAGGCAGCAAATGTACAGTTGGAAATAAAGTGAAAGATTTGGAGGGAGAGAAAAAGAAATATGGCAAGAAGTTTAAGAACTTTGGGGAGATTGAAGACAAGATGATAATGGAAAAAGAAGAATTGTCCCTTCTGCGAGAAGTGAACCACCAGAAGGAAGAGGTGGAAGCTAAGTTGAAGGCCACCGAGGATCTTCTATCCGAGAAGCTCTGCTCGGAGAAAATGAAAAGAAAACTGGTGGTGAAAAAATCTTTTTGCACCGATTGGGACAAAGGATGGGATAGGGGGTAGCAGTAATGATGACTCAGGTGCAGTATGGGAGTTTGAAATACTTCCGAGATAGTTGGGTTACTACCCTGCAAGAATTGAAAGTTAATGAGGACTCAGAACTGTTTCAACAACATCTCCCTGGTCCTCCCCTAAACATCAAAGATGAAGAAGAGGACGAAGCTGCTTCCGAAGAATCTTCAATGGTAGTGGGTGATCCCATCCTTACCCAGCCTGCTAACGAGGAGATTTCATCTCTGCTTGCTCCTCCTGAACAAATTCCAGTTCCAGTCGACCAACTCATTGTTCCCACCGAGCAACCGAGCTCCTCATCCCAGCCTCCCGAGAAAGTCTTGGGAGATAAGGAAAAGGTGTGAAGTTTTTCGGTATTCTCTTTCTATTTTTCTTTTTTATCAAGTGTAACCAAGATCTTTGTAACTCTACACTATGATCTAATAAAATTTGAGTTTTCCCTTCTATACGATTGTATCTTTTCTATCTGTACTCTGTCTTGATCTTCTTTTTTATGATTGTCTTTTCTTTCTCTGCTAGTTTCTGGCCAGGATGGATCTTCTATCTTCTAATGATACAAAGTTGATGCAGCAATGTCATGAATATTATAAGGCGGGTCACACAGACTTGAGTGCATCAGAAGTTGCCGACATCCTTGGGCATGATGCTTTAGAACAGGCAATCAAAGCTTATCAGTATCTGAAGGGCTTACTTGACCGAGTTGTGGCCAATAATGTGGCTTACTATGAAATAATCGAGGATCTTCAATGTACCTTAGAAGACCTTCAAAATCAGTATAAGGAATCAACCGCCCTATTGCATGAAGGATATGAGAAGAGATATCAGCAGCTTTCCACCGAGGAGGGCTACGAGAAGCTCATCGCTGGATATGATGTTAGGGAGAGAACTCTAAAGGGTGAAGTTGCAGCATGTAGACAAATTGCTGAGCTGCTGGAGTAAGAGAATAATAATTTGTAGAAAGAGCTAGCACAGTATAAGTCTGCAGCTTCATCTTCCACTGCCTTGGTACCGATCACCGATGAAGGATTCTCAATTTTAGAAGTGGAAAATGCCAAGTTGCGAGAAGAGTTGGAGGCTTTGAGAAGAGCTGGGCCTTCTACTACTATTCGGGGATAAGGAAGAGGTTCTCATGGATGAGGAAGAGTTGCTCAGAATGTTATTGAGGAATAAAGTACTCAACCTGCTCGGGGACGATCAAGAGTTCTTCGTCGTACTATTGAAGAAGCTCGTACTCAATCAGCGTTGGAAAACTAAGCATGCCAATTAATGGCTAAGAACAAATCTTTGTCTGACATGTAAAAGAAAATTAGAGAACTGGAAAAACAACTCTCTTCAAAGAACTCAGTGTTGGAGACTAATGAACTTTTCATCCAGAGTCTTCACGAGAAGCTTGAGAGGTTAACATTTCAATTTCATAAACAGCCCAGGGAGTTTTGGATGGATGGATACAATGAAGCATTATTCCATTTGGATGATCGTATACAGAATGCCAATAACGAGGGCTACAAACAAGGCTGGCTGAATGCCTTGGGCGTGCTGAAGCTCGAACAAGGACACTACCTGTGGGACTATTATGATCCTGGGGTACTTGACTTTCCTGTGTCACTGTATAATTTGGACATGGAATGGATCCCAGCTCGTGCCATTCCTCGGAGATTAATTGCAAAATACCTCGGTGACTACAATCTTCATTCTCAGATCGAGGTATATCGTCCCAAGCATCTACTGGACATACCTTCAATAATGAACGTCAGAATGCTGAAGGATTTGAACTTTATCAATTCTCCTCATTCTTTAAATGATCCTCCCGCTGGCGAGGAACCTGTATCGAAAGCTGAGGGAAAAAAACCAATAGAATAGGAATTTTTGATGTAACAGTTAGTATACATATCCATGTAACTTGTAATTTATTTTGAATTTTATGAAAGACTTTCATTTTTGTTTGCAAATATGTATTGCTATTGTCTTGTATTTGTCAAACACTTTATATTTGTGCTTACATAACAATATTGTGTGGTTGATCGACCAACTTAATAATAAGAAAGTTACAAGTATTAGTAATGTTGCTCGATCACTTAATAATAAAGTAATGAGTATAAAAATGTTTAAAATTTTTCCAACCAACCAAGGTTGTTAACTTGTGCTCGTCGACCAATTATAGTTAGTGGATTTTTATCCCCGACCAACCATACTTGGTAAATTTTTGTCTTTTTCATAAAATGTGTCCGACCAACCAAGGTCGATAAATTCTCCTTGTCGACCAACTATAGTTAATGGGTTTTTATCCCCGACCAACCATACTTGGTTCAGTTTGGAATATTTTGTTCTTCGAAGAACTTTTGTATTTTCTGTAATAATCTTACCTCCCGACCAACATAAGTTGGCTTTTGAGAGCATATCTTATTTCCTAACTAACCGAGATTGGCATTTTTAGGAGTATTTTTCTTCCTAGCCAAACATGTTGGCATTTTTAGGAATGTTGTTCTCGCCCTTTTACCAACCGGAGTTGATCTGAGTTCGAACTATCATGTCCACTTGCCCTTTTACCAAAATTGGTCTGAGCCAGTGTCAGCCTCCTAACCAAAGGAGTATGGTTTCCTAACCAACCGAAGTTGGTATTATTAGGAATGTCGTGTTCTCGCCCTTTTACCAACCGGAGTTGGTCTGAGTTCGAACTATCATGTCCACTCGCCCTTTTACCAACCGGAGTTGGTCTGAGCTAGTGTACGCCTCCTAACCAAAGGAGTATGGTTTTTTCTCACCCTTTTACCAACCGGAGTTGGTCTGAGCTTGAACTATCGTGTTGTTTTTACTGTCGAGTAGCGTAGTGTTACACACTAGTATTCCCCGAAAAACTTTCAAAAAAAGAGAGAAAATGGCGAAATATCGTCGTTTTATTCATATTGATGGAACTGCTTTACATTTTACATCACTGATAATACTTGCGTAGGTGTTCAGCATTCCATGCATTCTTAAATTCCTCTCCTTCTAGAGTTTCTATTCTGTAAGTTCCTGGTCGAACAACTTCTGTAACTCGATAAGGTCCATGCCAGTTTGCTTCCAACTTATTGTGCTTCTGAATGACCTTCTTTAGCAGGTAATATCCTTCTTTTAAGTTGCATTTTTTCATCCTCTTGTTGTAAAACAGGGTTGTTCGTTGTTGGTAAGCGGCATTCCTAATGGCTGCCTTTTCTCTAACCTCCTCGAGCATGTCCAAATCTAATCTCCTCATTAAGTCGCTGACTGGGGAATTGAAATTCAGCACTCTGTGTGTTGGAAGACCCAACTCGGTAGGTATTAGGGCCTCACTTCCAAACGCCAGCATATATGGTGATTCTCCAGTTGCTACTCAGGGGGTTATTCGGTAAGCCCACAATACTGACTGTAGCTCATTAATCCAATTAGCTTTAACCTCACTTAACCTCTTCTTCAAACCATTTAGTAATGTTTTGTTCGTCACTTCAGTTTGTCCATTGCTTTGAGGATGTCCTGGTGCTGAATGAATCTTCAAAATGTTTGACTGATGATAATAGGCGGCAAACTCCTCGTTATCAAATTGT
Source organism: Sambucus nigra (assembly GCA_949130495.1). Lineage (NCBI taxonomy): Eukaryota > Viridiplantae > Streptophyta > Magnoliopsida > Dipsacales > Adoxaceae > Sambucus > Sambucus nigra. The sequence continues at coordinate 333,649,181 of OX422216.1, forward strand.
GTTCCATGGTCTGTGATGAAGGCATGAGGGAGACCATATCGGCAAATGATTTTCTTCCAAACGAATTGGTACACCTTCTCGTATGTCATATCAATCAGAGGCTCAGCTTCTACCCGCTTAGTAAAATAATACACTACGACGACGAGGTACTTGAATCTTCCTTGGGTCGTTGGCAGTGGTCCAACCAAATCAATTCCCCACATGGAAAATGGCCAAGGGGAAGTTACGGGTGTCAACAATGCTTGTGGAGTTTGTCAGATGGAGGAAAAACGTTGGCATTTATCACATCTCTTAGAATAAGCTATACAATCATCCCTCATCGTTGGCCAGTAGTATCCCTGCGTCATTACCCTTTGCAAAAGTGTCCGACCTGCTACATGGGCTCCACAGGACCCCTCATGGATTTCTTCAATTAATTCTTTCACCTCGGTGGGATGTACACATCTTTGCAAACCTGCCATAATTCCTCGTCTATACAAAACACCATTAGTTATTACATACCGAACAGCTTTAAACTTCAATTTCTTGGCAGCGAGCTTATCCTCCGGTAATCCTCCCTCCTCAATATATGCTCTGATGGGATCCATCCAAGATGGTCCTAAATCAAGGGTAATAATATTCATCGTCAGGTTTTCATCTATGCTCTGACTTTTTAATACTTCAATTGGTATCGTTCTTCGCAGCTCGATATGAGTAGCTGATACTAGTCGGGCCAGTGCGTCTACTCGTGCATTCTCCATTATTGGTATTCTGATCAACTGAATGTCATCAAATTCTCCCAACAACTCCATCACCTTTGCATGATACTTGAACATTAATTCTCCTTTAACTACATATGTTCCCATCATCTGATTCACAATTAATTGAGAATCACTAAATACCATCACTTGTTGCGCTTCCATAATCTTTGCTAAATTAAGACCTGCTATCATGGCCTCATACTCAGCCTTATTATTGGAAGCTTTGAATTGGAATCGCAGGGCGTATTCTATGTCAATCTCGTCTAGGGTGTTCAAAATAATCCCTTCTCCACAACCTGTTGTGCAAGATGACCCATCTATATATAATCTCCATGTAGGTAACTCGTCTTCAAATTTCTTATCTGACAGAGTTCCTCGGTGAAATATTTGTTGTTTCTCTTTATCCTCCCCTGGTATTTCTCGCTCCTCGTCGACCATCTCTTCTCGCCCTTTTACCAACCGGAGTTGGTCTGAGCTCGAATTTGATGATTCTTCGATATCCACAAGCCCTTTTACCAACCGGAGTTGGTCTGAGCATGCGTCTATTGATCCTGTAACATCCACAGGTTGATCATCGAGTGACTTTTGTTGCTCGGGGGTTTCAGGATAAGTAAACTCTGCTATAAAATCTGCTACAGCCTGCCCTTTTAGTGATGATCTGGATTGATACACAATATCATATTCACCGAGCTCTATTGCCCAGTACATCAACCTCCCTGATTTTTTTGGCTTATGAAGGGCTTGTCTCAATGGCATGTCGGTATACACGACTATGGTATGGGCCTGGAAATATGGCCTCATTCTTCTACTTGCCTCTATTAATGCCAATGCCAATGCCAATTTTTCCAGCTTTGGGTACCTGATCTCTGCACCTCAGAAAGCCTTACTTGTGTAATAAATTGGCTTCTGGACTCCATTCTCTATTATGATTAATGCCGAGCTGACTGCATTCTCTGATACTGCCAGGTACAAGTATAACTTTTCTCCCATTACCGGCCTGGACAACAGTGGAGGTGTTCCCAAATATTTTTTCAGGTCTTGAAAGGCTTTTTCACATTCATCATTCCACCCGAAAGTTTTTCGAAGTGTTTTGAAGAATGGGAGGCATCTATCAGTTGCTCGGGATACAAATCTGTTGAGCGTTGCAACTCGTCCTGTAAGACTCTGAACTTCTTTCTTCGTCGTTGGAGATCGCAACCCTAAAAGAGCTTTGATCTTTTCTGTATTCGCCTCAATGCCTCGTTGGTTGACAATGTACCCGAGGAACATTCCTTCTCATACTCCAAATGTGCACTTTATCGGGTTGAGCTTCATTTGGTATTTATCCAGTTGATCAAAGGTCTGACCTAAGTCAACTAGATGATCAGCAGATTTCTTGCTCTTTGTCAGCATATCATCGACATAGACTTCCATATTGTAACTGATTTGTTCGGCAAAAACCTTATTCATCAGCCGCTGGTATGTCACTCCTACATTTTTCAAACCAAAAGGCATAACATTATAATAATAAGTTCCCCTAGGGCTAATAAAAGAAGTACTTTCCCTGTCTTCAGCTTTCATTTTGATCTGGTTTTAGCCAGAGTAAGCATCCATGAAGCTGAGCAGCTCGTGTCCCGAGGTAGCATCCACTAGTTGATCAATTCTGGGCAATGGAAAGTGATCCTTTGGGCATGCCTTGTTGAGATCGGTGAAATCAACACACATTCTCCATTTATTGTTTTTCTTCTTTACCATCACCACATTTGCTAACCAGTCTGGATATTTCACATCTTCAATGAATTGGGCTTTCTGGATCTTCTCGACCTCCTCTTGTATAGCTTGATTCTTCTGGGACTAAATACTCTTCGTCTCTGCTTTACAGGCTTGATCTCCTTATTCACATTGAGCTCATGACATAAGAAGTTTGGATCTATTCCTGGCATGTCTTCATGACTCCATGCAAAAGTTCTCTTTCTGCTTCTCAAGAAAGTTATCAACTCCTATTTTATTGAAGCATCCAACGACGAACCTATCTGAGTTGTTCGTTCAGGGTGTTCATCGTCCAGAATGACATTTTCTGTAGATTCCACCACCTGTCCTTTTACAAGTTGGGATTCATCTCTGGGATCCAGTGTTTCAATTTCTATACCTTCATCCACCTGGTAGGTAGTAGTATTTTTCCTTGACTCTTCAAGCTCCTCTTGCTCGGTAGATGAATAATAGCATTCTCGAGCTATCTTTTGATCACCTTTGACAACTCGTACTCCAAAATTTGTTGGGAATTTTAAGCACTGATGTACTGTAGATGGAACTGCTTCGAACTTCTTCAAACCAACTCTTCCCGTGATGATGTTGTAAGATGATTGCACATTATTATCCATCACAAAGAAGCGTATTCTTTTTGTTCGACAAGCAGGCCAAGTTCCAATGAATATATCCAACTTAATCGTCCCAAGTGGAAAAACTTTCTCGCCAGCAAAACCCAGGAGAGGTCTGTGATAAGGTTCCAATTGAGATAATTTTAAATTTAAACTGTCAAAGCATGAGTAGAACATGATGTCTGCCGAACTACCATTATTTACCAGAACCCTTGAAATCACTACTTCTTTTATCCTCATTTTGATCAACAAAGGGTCTTCGTGAGGGTAAAGAACACCTGCAAGGTCGTTTTTTGAAAAACCAATGACCAGCTTCTCTTTATTTATCTTCCTCGGGCGATCCTCCTCAGCCAAATTTATCCGTTGAATGTATGAGCAAGCCTGAGCCTCACCGAGGTAAGCTTTTCTTTCTGCAGTAAGATCTCATCATCCTGCATCTCCGCCTGTAATAACATTACAATCAAATGTTCCAAAACGTATTGAAAATACCTCGCGTTCTGGTTGCCTTGGCCTTTTGGGAAGATCGGGGTCATCCTCTGTATCATCTTCATGATTTCTTTTCCTGTTTTCTTCTGCCCGACGAGGAGATCTAGACCTCTCTCTTTCTCGGTCTTCATTTCCTCTTTCATTTCTACGATCAACATACTTTGACAACTTTCCTCGTCCAATGAGCGTTTCAATCTCATTCTGGAGGGCTATACAATTTTTAGTCATATGACCACGATCCTTATGAAACTCGCAATATTTATCTCTATTTCTTTTGTCAGGGTCTGACCTCAGTTTCTTTGGCCACCTTACTTCCTCCTTATTCTTGATTTCTTCCAAGACATGATTAATACCCATTTTCAAAGGAGTATAATTATCGAATTTCTTCAGGACTTCCCATGATGACTTATTATTCTTGGAATGCTTGTCACCACCATTTCCCTTATGCTCTTTCTTCTTAGATTTGTCGATTTCCACCTTGGTTTCTTTATCCATATTCTTCTTCGCAGCCATAGCCTCCTCGGCATTCATGATTTTGGTCGCTTTTGCCATCAATTCTGACATAGTTGTAGGTGGATCTTTGGCCAAATTATAATACAACTTGTTAGGCAACAACCCACTCATCAAGGCGGTGATTGTTGTCTTTTCTTCATAATCTATGACTTCCAGCTTCTCATTATTGAAACGAGTTATGTAATCTCTAGTACTCTCACCAGATTTTTGTCTAACACTTAACAAGTGTGCTACTCGTTTTACTGGCTTTGCTCCAAAATAGAAATTGCCGATGAACAACTCGGCCAGTTGAAAGAAAGTTAAAATTTTACCCCGAGAAAGATTGTTGTACCATATCTGGGCAGATCTAGTAAGAGTTCCTGAGAATGCTCTGCATCTCATCTCATTGGGGACAGCGTAGATGTCGGCAGTAGCTTGATATTGCTCTATGTGAAGAACAGAATCTGTCTTTTCGTCGTATTTAGGGGTCACCACAGGGGCTTTAAACTTTGACGATGTAGGAAAATCCATAATGGCCTTGACAAAAGGTGTCCCTTGAATAAAAGTTCATTGTAGGGGATTATTCGCCTTAGCCATTTCTTCCAATCTATCCTCCAATCGCTGAATGGACCCTTTCCATGCATCATTTCCTTCCTCGGGCCTATTAGTTCGAGCAATCGATTGTTCTGAAGTGGCCTCCTGGGATCTATCTTGAGGAGCAACTGGTCGTGATTGTGCTGATCCTTCTCTTAGATCTGATGGTTGTCGGAAACTACTCGACATGGTCTTAGGTGGACTCCTATTCCTCCTAGGGCCTAATCGACTGAAAGGAGACACCCTGCTCAGTCTTTCCAAGGCACTGGGTCTCTTAGGAGAGAGAGTAATACGTTGCTTAGTATCTGTGGCCGGTATTGATGAAGTTCGCCCAGGTTGATAAGAGAAATCATCAGATTCCTCATTACGATACGCATCTGTATGCTTGGATCATGAAGAAAGTAAATAGTTTTACCTTTGACCACTTCGTTGTCCCGAATATGTAGGTGCGCCACCATGAAGGGTTTGTATGAGTTGCTGCATTATTTCTTGCATGGCGGTTTGTCCTTGAGCCAAATTCCTCATAATTCCATCCAGATCTGGAGGAGCAGAGGGATTTGGAAGATTTCCAGCATTCCGATGGCTGGATTCCGGATTATTTGCCATTGATGATGAATGATTTTAGGTGAAAAACGATAACAACAGTCGTTTCCCACATACGGCGCCAATCTGTTGATGTAAAAAATTAGATTTCTTCTAATTATTTAATCACACATAAATATAAATGAGACAAAGAAATTTAAAGTGGTTCAGCCTTATAAGAATGGCCTACGTCCACTGTTTCTGTTATTGCCAAGTGTTTTGGAGTTCTCGATATGTAATTCTATCAAGAAAATCCGGTCCCTTTGAATGAGGATGATACAATGTATTTATATCCCTTAGGTTGTACATGTGAAAGGGTAAACAATTAATTCCTTTTAAGAATATACGTCTGTATGATAAGCATTCAATGAATAGTTGAACTGTTGATTATCTGGCAATCAATGATGTTGAACTGTTGATTATCTGGCAATCGATGCTGTGGCTGAGATGCAGCTCGGATCGCCTTAGTTTCTCGTCGTTCAGGAGTTCCTCGGAGTGTTGGAGTTCCTCGGAGTACACTTGCTGCTCGGAGTGAGTATGATTTGATCGGGGAAATTAACTTCTTCATTGCTATTGTGCCACGTAGATTGACACGTGTCTTCTTATTATTCGTCTATATCAGTATACTAATTTTGGTATCAACAAGTACAATTTCGAATTACAATGAAAATGCAAGTGACTAAAAATTACCCTCAGGTGTCGGATTATTTAGTCGGCGACTGCAGTTATCCCTTTCTAGTGGGGCTGCAATGAAGAAGAAGAAGAACGGTCTTCTCCACAATGGTATGAACAACAAAAGTGCGTTCATGGGTTGCAAAGTGATTCACAAGTGTTTGGAAAATTTGTGTGAATCAAAAACCTAGAGTCTTGGTACTCAATAGGTGAAGACTTAGAGTTTTTTGTACTCTGAAAATCGTGTATCAAAGTCTTGGAAAACCACTTCCCGTAGTGGGTTTATAAAGGAAACGTTTAGCCTAGAAAATTTGACCATGATCTGCTAAAGATTATCCCAGGCGGACCGGTCCGGGTCTGGGTAGGCGAACCGGTTCTTTTTATTTTTGGCTTCTTCGGTTCGCTTGCGGTCCGGGGTGTACTGGCTTTTCAACAGGCGGATCGAACCGGTTCACAAGCGAATCGGTTCTTTTTCCAGGGCGGACCGGTCCACCCTGTCAGACTTTGATTCCTCTTCTTCTTTTGATATTCGGATCCGTTGATGATTATATGAATCTTGAATTTCTTCAACGGTGTAACGGCGTACGACATAACAAATCGATAATGGACAAAAATGTCGTTACAAACTCTAAGAATAAGAAATGAATATTATATAATGTGGTACTAAACAAATAAGTACACATGATTTTGAGAATGTAAAATTGGATGTTTTCAAAAGGAAAATGTAATGGTTTTCATAAATGTTAATTTATGGTTACACACCCTCTCTAAATAACATCATAAGGGAAGTTCGCGCATTGTGGTGAAGCCCCCTGGATAGTGAATGCAGGTTGGATATATCCATAGGCCATATGGGCATTTATTATATGTTTCTGCGATAGGTAGGTAATTTCGAGTGTGGTTATGACTACCCCGCAGGCATATGGACGCTTCTCGACGTTTGCGTTGTAGGTGCCCAAGTGTCGTAATTGATAGGCCCTGGAAGATGATGGTCATTTAGGGGTGCGCCCAGAGGGGAAACTCGGAGGGGGGGGGGGGTCTTAGAATGCGTTATATAATATGATATATAACTATGTTCAATAATGTGGGACAATATTGGTATTAAAGCATTTTATGATAATGAAATGGCTTTAATTACATTTTCCGAATGGAAGAAGGAAAATGGATGATATGATATGAAAAGTTTAAAGCATTTTTATGATAATAAAACTTTCTTTAAAATATGTATTTTCCTGGATGGAAGAAAGGAAATAAATTGGTAAAGAAAGTTTTGAAATGAAATTGATTGGTAAACATTTGATAAAATGTCTTACCATATATATATATATATATATATATATATATATATATATATATTCATTCCTAAAGAAATAAATGGGACTTATGTTTTTAGATGGTGAATGGATTTAATTATGTATCCTTGAGTAGCTGTAGATGAGACCTCTCATTTATATGTATATATTAATAATGTGCTGAGGGTCTAATGTATCTCGACGATCAACCTTGCCTAGTAGTAGTGTATCGAGGGGGTTCCTTGTTTGGATTTTGCTTTGCGAGATACCCCACGCACGAATAAGGGCATAGTGTTGTGACTGGGGAGAATTTAACCTTTAGTACTTGGATTTACTAGAACAGGGTCTAATGTATCTCAACGATCAACCTTGCCTAGTATTAGTGTATCGGGGGGCGGGGGTTCTTTGGAATTCTCTTTGCGAGACACCCCACCCACAAATAAGGGCATAATGTTGAGACTGGGGAGAAGTTAGCCTTTAGTTCTTGGTTTAACTAGAGCATCATCATTGATATTGCGCTTGGTTGCTTTTAGATTGAGAGGGGAGAAATATTATGTTAATTGCGAGAGAATTACGCACTTAACTGTCTTGCATTTTAGTCACATGGGAATCATATCAAATCGGGCCCTGACCCGTCTATATTTCTTTGTTTTTTCACATACTCTTTGCCGTTACAGGTGCTGTACCGCATGGACACCCGTATTTACATTTCCATCCTGTTTGTCATGGAGCTACGGCATATTACAGATGTTGTAGGTTATTTGTTTTAAACGCCTCTATAATTTGTACTCTAGTTATATTCTGTTTATTTATTCGGGTGTGTTTCCCATGCTTCACATTCATTCATTATATTGTAATTATTTAAATGTAATACTTGGTGTAACTATTTGTATTAATCTGTGCAACGACAACTTATTCGGCGGTTATTTATTATATTGTCATCCTTTATTTATCGATTTTTGATAGCCACCGTTTTTGCAAATGGGATTGTCTAAGTGTTTTTCTTTTATTTACAAAATTTCTTTTTATTGACATACCATTTTCTAAAATGATTGGTGGTTATCTGGTACTATTATTTTAATCGACAATGATGTTGATTATGGACCATCTATGATTACTGTGATTATTAGAGTATTGTGCTGGCCACCTATTATTTTAGTAGGCGGGTTGTCACATTGGAATCTACATGATTCACAATTTACTTATCTTATATGCGCATCCTATGAAACTAAAGCGGAGAAAGTTATGAACTTCAAAATTTTAGAAAGAGAGGCAACATAAAACCTTGCTTCACAAGTTATGATTGTTATTACAAAATGAAATGATGATATTGGAAATTAAATTCTTGATAATGTTAAAACTTGGTTGACCTTTACTTCACATTTAATTAGCTGATTAAAATCCATACTCTCCACTAAATCATATACACACCTATTACTCAAGTTCTTGAGTTAGATATTGATATTATCACAATTGTCTGTGACTTAAGAAAATATCATGATATGTTAATTATCGCACATAATTTATGGAATACATTTTGAGCAAAATATATGAAGAATCCATGCTACATGGTAATGTGGAAAGTAAACCCCTATAAAATCTGGAAAAGAAAAGTAACAAAACCTTGGGCTTATTAAAATTTTTGGGTGGAAATGTTATATTCAAAATAGTCGAGAAAAGTTTAGCCAACCTAATCCTAAATCCGATGAAGAAATCTTTTTGTAGTACTCACAAAGAGTCTAACCTATCCACACCAGAACCCGTATCATCCAATAAATCATATGTGTCACATTTAATGAAAACAACAATCATTCCCTTAAAAACAAGGACTACAACCAAGTGATAATATAAATAGAAACCCTTTTCCTAGGATAAACTAAGAACCCACACGAGGAAGAAATTCTAGTTGAAATAAATGAACCTGCCAAGATCTACCAAAAATGGGATGTCATATAAAAAAACAAGCTCATCGGTATCTTTAACAATTCTCTTTCTAAAGATATGATTTGCACCATCCGCCATGACGTTGACATCATAACTCCACATGACATTGTTTAAAATAGAATTGTATGCAATGATATATTTATTACCATGTCATACTAACCATCATTGCATCATGTGGTTTTATAAAAACACACCGCTTTTAATAATGACAAAGGGGTAGAACTATCAGAATGTGATATGAGAAAATCAAAGCTACAACAAAGCAGTATACAAATATTTTTCCAAACCAAGTTTCAAAGAAATGGGGAGATTCTTCCAAACCAAGTTCAAAAGAAAAGGGAGATTTTCTAATATTTTCCCAACCATATTAATTGAGTTATAATTATCGAAAAGTTGGAGATTGTAAAATAAAAAAGGATATCTTATAAGAACAACATAATTGATATGTTATCATACTTCACTATCTTCTCTCTAATGTACTTGAGACAAAAATAAACACTTAATATATGATGATATATATTATAAGGGTTATATCATCTATGCAACTGAGAAATCAAGTGTCCGAGCATTGCAATGACAATACAAAGAATTCATATAAGATCCAAAAAGTCCAACATATATTCAAAAATGCATCATGAACCAAGAAGATCAACGCCTAAATCATCATCATCACCCAAGCAATGCAACCAACCCTAGAAAGATTAAATCACAGGCCTTAGAAGAAAACCACAAAGATGACTCAGCCTATGATAAAGATAAACCAAGTTCATCAAACATACATCAAGAGAAGACAATCACAACCAATCATACAAGAAAATTTCTCGATCATCTCACAAAGGTAAAATCACATGGTCCATGCAAACCAGAGAAATGTTCGAACTCTCGAAGACTTTATCAAAACCTTGAAGATCTTTAGGAATATTTTTACAGATTTAAATGAACTTGTATAATCCTTTATATGAGCAATCCAACCTACCTAAACCTTCCTAAGCCTTACGAAAAGCTTAAACTAAGTCAGAAAAATCAGAAACATCCAAACAAGGAGTTATAGGTAACCCAATAAAAAGCTCATTATCAATTAACACTAAGTTATTATTAACTATGAGTTATAGCAGACTAACACTCAGTTATAATCAACTAACTTAGTATAATTGGGATTATATTCAAATAACCAAAAGAAAACAATTTTAAGATAGGAGTTTGGTTATTAGGTTTGGTTAAATTTTATGAGCGAAACCGTGATAATACCATGACAACAAATTTTATGAGAAAATGCAAATTTTCATAACGTATACTTTTCAAATTTAAATTCTAAAAGAACCATAATTTACCATACTACCTTACAACATCTATTTTCTACTCAAACCTATAAATATCCCTTCAAAGCTCCTTCCAAACCACCAAGCTAAACACGAGCTTGTATCATCCTAACTAGCTTTCTTGAAAGAGGAACCAAGTTCCTAAGCCCATTTCAATTTATGTGAGATTCAAATCCAAATATCCATTAAATAATAAAATCCATTTAATAAAATATTCAAACCCAAAACCTATTTGAATAAAAGCCTCAAAGGTTTAAATTATTTTTAGCCAAATTACTACACAATACCCATTTGATCTCAATATTCAAATTCCATAGCATTTGTACCAAGAAATAGAACCCAACATCAAGCCATTGAGAGTTCTAGAAATAGAAATAACTAACAATTTCAAAAGAGCAAAGTTGAAACCCAATACCCCACTTAAGCTTCAAAGTGACTTAAACAAAAAATCTCCCCTAAACCAATATGCCCAAAAATATCATTTGTACTTAGATATTAAACCACAAATCTCCTAAGATGAAGATCCAAACCTAATTACCCATTTGAGAAATATACTTGTGAATACATGTTTGTTTACATTTCTCTACAGAGAAAGTAAACTCATTTCACGATTGTTTTAATGGATCCACTTTCCATTAAGTTTTAGTCACAAAAATTGTTGTTATTACTTATGGTAGATTTCATTGTAACTTCATGTTCGATAGTGTCGTTGCTACGACGATTCAAGGCATTTCAAGACCTTCGGATCTTGTGTGGGTACCATTTGGGACATGATGATTTTAGCGTCTTATAGGTTACGGTTTGCAAGGTGTGATAAATCCTTGTGTGGTTTTGGTTCCGCCTTAGTGAACCGGAGATACTGAAGTTTTTTTAGTACCAACTTGAGCATGGACGTAGATAGATGTTGAGCCACATTAAAACTTCAATTTGTAAATGTTTGTTTAAACCCTCTATCCCCCATTACTCAATTTACATTCATCTTTTACATTAACATGCTTAATACTTTTATGTATTAAATACGAATGTGAATGTGTGTGGATGAAAGACAAGAATAAAAAGGGAAATTATTTTATCAACTTACTAAGAGAATATTATAACAAATTTGGAAATAATATAAAATGATTTGCGAAAATAAACAAATGTAACTATCCCAAATCACCCCCCCCCCCCCCCCCGGGGATAATTCTGGCCCAACAACTTGGACTCCAATTGCTTATAAAATATAAAGTATACCTTATCAAATATGTTAATGAAAAATAAAAAGGTTGGTTAATAAATGAGCATAAGTACGAGATTAAATGGGCTTGGGAATGAAATAATGCATAAGAAATGGGGTACAAATATACAATATTTAAGACTAATCATGCACAACACTAAACAAATGGAAATAATTGTAGGATACTGAAGGGAGATATTTTTTATACTCCTTGTTTTGTCTTATTTCGTATTAACAATGCATAAATATGAAAGTCTATTTTTTTGTATCTTGGAGATGTGATGTTCCTACCTAATTATTTTATCGGACATCATTATTGCACAACTACACATATATTGAGGTATTGGTTAATTTGCTTAGTTGTGATTTTGGTGTATTTTATATTTTCACTTGATTTGATTTTTCATGAATTGTTAAAATTGAGGACTAACATTTTTTGATAACAAAGAAAGTTTTTAAGACAGAAAATAGTTCTTAAGTATTTGAAGGCATTTTTTTAAATTTAAAAGTTGCAATTTCAAAACTCTCAAAATATGAAACTGGGCAGAGTTTTGAATAATCTTTATAATTCAAATCACCGTACATTATTTTGACACACTTGAGTAAAATTCTATGCTTAAAATAGTTTTGATACAAAAGTCCCTTTACTAAGTAGAATTTCATATGAGATGACCCTAGTTTGAATGAGATAATGTTTGAAGGAGAATGGCCATGTTTGAACAAGAATAATTTTTTCATAAACGTGTTTATTGACGTATCCAAAATAACTTCTTCAGATGCTATAACTTTCCAAAACCATAGAGAGAGTGTTTCAGAGTTTTTATTTGTGTTCTTAAGAGATATTGGAAAACAAATTAACATATGAATACACATTAGAAAATCAAACTCATATACATCCTTTTTTATATCATTTGCAGGTTTGGTAGATTCCAAGGTTGGGTTTGTCACATATTAATGTGATAAGGAGTGAAAGTTATCGTTCAAATTTAGACAAACGACTTTCATCAGAAGATTTAAACATGAGTGATCAAGTGGGAAGATTGTGGCTTTAGTAGGGATCGACATATAGTGTGAACTTTGGGTTGTGGAAGTTTATTTCAATAGAAAAAACTAATTACTATTACGAGTAGAGCTATTAGATCAGAACGCGGGGTTGACTAATATACCGAATTTAGACCGTTGTAGGAAAAATATTTTTCAAACTTGTATCAGGGTGGATGTTTACTATATATCCTCTAATTTTGTCTATGGAGGGTAGTTCGATTATCTTCAACATTTATTTGATGTTCTTGATGATGTTTCACATGCTAAGAATGTTAATAAAAAAAAACAAGATACTAAGGTATAAAAGGATTTAAGGATATGCTTTGAACATTCAGGTGTTGTTCATAGTCCATTCGAGCGTCCCAATAGACTATGGTGTAGGGGAAAATTGAAGTTGAATGACACTCCTAGTGATTATGATTTGGGTTCCATGACGGAGTCTTTCGTTGAATGCCACTTTACCTCATTCACCACCACAACAGATGTTTTTATTCCTAATTCTTCCCTTGTTGAAGATGAGGTTGATGATGATAGATAATTTCATTTTGATAGCTCTACAGATAAAGAGGAGGAGTTTAGTGAACATGGAAATATGGAGGTTTACATTGAAAAATCTGTCTCCGAGATTTTTTCCATGTCCCTGAAGATGGATAAGGTGAATCCTAGTCCTCTCTCTAAGATTAAGAAACATAGGAAGGGTATTTATTCCATGGAATAGGGTGAGGAATATATGATCCCATTGAAGGCTCAAGGTGATACTCTTGTTGAGAAGATTCATGAGGGTAATACATAGCGTGATCTTTTGCACGACAAAGTTGCTAGCTTAAAGACAACTTCTTAAGTCATACCAAGATTGAAGATTTATATAGAATGACAATACTAGGATAAATAAGAACCTTGGGGAGTCTAAAAATGTTAAGGTTTAACTGGAAGAGAAAATGAGAAGTTATGGAAGATTCTCCTTACAATATCTCAATCCTTGAAGGATAAGTCTAAACGAATAAGACCATTTAAAATGGAATACTCCCAATGCCAAGATCATATTTATAAAAGGATCAAACAAAACTCCAATGCGTATCCCACCTAATAAGACTACTATGCTGAAGAAGATGAACAACGTACAATGATATCTTTTCACTTATTATCATATGAATGGTCACCTTAAAACTTTTTTTTATATTAGGACAATTTTTAGGATACCTAGAACCAAGTTTTTCACTAATTAGTTCTTAAAGATAAACATGTAGGTTGACGAATTAGGAACCTCATTAAATAAGTCAACGATGTGACTAAATCTATGACATTTTAGTTCCAGATCCTATGATTAGGGTACCTTCTAGTGATAAAACTAGACTCATTACAAAACTCCAAGTTTCCATTATTAGAATTATTTTGGTTAGAAAATTCTATTTGGTTTCTATATCGGTTATTTGGGATGACTTTTCTCTTTGTTTCCTTGGATACTCATAGTTCCCAACCTCTAGTAGGTATAAATTTGTCTCCTCACAAGTGAATAAATTTTTCATTCCATAGATATAGTTAATTCCCCTCCTACTCCTGGTGAGGGTTTTATTCTAGCCTTGGAATATAATTTAGAACACGATGATTTATATCGTTGATTAGCTGTGTATCATTTTATTTTTCATTTTTTATAAAAAGATACAACAATGATTTTGTTTTGTTTAATTCTTTTGGGATTTTTTTGGTTTTATAAATGAAAAATGAAAAAATATTTTGTTTTTACTGATTTATGAAAATATAAAAAATATGTTGTTTTGTATTTTTTTTGGATAGCTAGTGTTAAGACGATGGGAAATACGTGGAACACACTATGCTATTAGGTTTACTATTCTGTGATTAAAACTTGGTAAGGTAATACAAACCTATGAAAGTTTTAATCATTCATATAAAATTCTCTGAGAATAACTCATGTTGAATATGTATCAGTCTTTACCATTAGCACATGTGTAAACGAGTTAAACTAATATGTATGTTCTATTTCGATAAGAAAATTACACGTAGTCTTTCACTCAATTAGTTCATATTTTCTTTTCTATATTATTTAGTTGTCCATATAAGAATCATTGCTTGTGAGTTTGAATAAGAGTTATGGGAAAAGCATTGGTAAGATTGACCTCAAGAGGGTGATATCAACCATTTGCAAGAAACTTATATTCATGTGCTAATGAGAGGAAAAATGAATTATCCAGGAATGCACTCAAGGAATATAGTAAAAAAAAATTGAAAAGAACTTGTTTAAGGGAGTTATAAGTTGAAGAATAATGATCTTGCTCATTTTCATCTAGTTTATGATTTATTTATTATAATACTATAAAATGGAAGCCTGTATTGAATTACTTAAACAATCCAGCCCTCCATGTCATAGTGTAATGTTCATTTCTTATGTTTCCCTTTTCTAAAATCATTTTGACTAGTGCTACAGCAGATGAGAAACGTATAACAGAAGGTCCTCCACTGTAACAACCCTCACTTTTAAGAGACTTATTTTATATTAATTTATTGCATGAAGTAATTATATAAAATGTTGGAAAATGGAGTAAATATAAATTGAATGAGTTGAAAGTTAATAATTACTATATTATTGCATATTTACTGTATGTGTAAGTAAATATCATCATGTTATATTTTATAGTGTCATATATATGATTTAAATGACATTTATGGTTTAAATGAAATCGAAACTTGAAATGATTTATAAAACTTCTGGATGCCAATTTAGAGGGCGTAGTTAGTCCCAAAAATGTGCGAGATAGTCGAATTAAGTGTCATATTGTATTTTTATGGTTTGGGCACTTTTGACTGGTTTTGACTTAAATGCGTATTGGTGAGTCATTTTAATGTGGTATTAACCACTTAAGTTGGGAATTAAGGAGAGAGCCACGATTTAGTCTTGCACCTCATTTTATTTCTTAAGTGTGTATTTACAAACCTAGAGAGAAAGAGAGAAGAAGATAATGGTGGAGAAAATAGGAGAAAAAGAAAAAGAAAAAAAGAGAGATTGAAGATTAAAGATTGGGGATTGCTGTTACTATAAAGAAATCTGAGATTCCTACCTTAAGGCAAGTTTTCTACTTGCTAATATGTGATTTAAGATGAATAATTTGTATGGATAGTTGTGGATTGATTTTGGTTTAATAATTTTAGGGTTTTAAATGGAATTGTAGGATTTGAACCCTTGAATGTTGATTTGGATACTTATTGGTGTAAATCATAGTTGTTAGATGCATTTATGAATTGTTGGTTGCCATAAATGATCTTGGTTTGGGTAGAAATGAGTTGGGGGAAATTTGGAGTCTAAGACTCCATAGCCGAAATTGGCAAATCGATTCGCTAGCAGGGCAGCTTATAGATATGTTTGGAACAAATCGATTTGGCAAGTTGCAGAATGCCCCGTTCCTTGGTCTGAATCGATTGGATTTTTTGGCGAATCGATTCAATTTCCTGCTGTTTTTGAGTTATTTTCCTAACCCAATTTCAACCCTTTTTCTTTCGGATTAGGACTTAGGAACCTTCTTGTATGAAGTAATATTAGAGTCCTAGAGTCCTAGAAGAGTTAGTTAACTACCCTACATTAGAAATGGATTAAATAGGACTTATTCCGGGGGTGTACAAATTGATGATAGGGCATTCTTTCCCTTTAGTTAATTTTCAGAAGTCTCATAGTTGCAGTGTCATGTTGGGAGACATTAGAGGTTCATTGAGGTATAATAGTCTTGATGGTTTATAATAATACCACAAAAGAAGGCTTGGACAATACATTGAGGGTTTACTCATTCTTTGAGGTCGTAATGATGATATGGATTATGTATGGCTCCGGATAAAATATGATGTATTTACTAAAATGTAAATGATTATGGTTTCGAATAAAATGAAACATGCACATGGAAAATGGAAATGAAAATGAATATGGTAAATGATAATTTACTTAATCATGAATATGGTAAATGGTAATTTACTTAAACACACCTCTCTAAATGCCATCATCATGGATGTTCGCGCATGAGGTGAAGCCTCTGGCTAATGAATGCAGGGTGGATCTAGTCCTAGGCCATATGAGCACTTATTTTATGTTTTCTGCGATGGTGAGGTAATTTCGGGTGTGGTTATGACTCTCCCGCAGGCATATGAACGCTTCCCGGTGTCTTGAGTTGTAGGTGCCCAGGTTGTCTTAATTTATAGGCCCTGGAAGATGATGGTCATTTAGGGGCGCGCACAGTGGGGAAACCCGGACGAGCGGTCTTAGAATCGTTATATGTATATGAATATAACTATTCTTAATCAAGTGGGACTTGATGGATTATTAATGACATAAAGAGCATAAGGAAATACCACAAAGAGCATATAACAGTGATTATATTCCTGATAAGGAATGGAATGCCATAAAGAGCATAAAAATTGTAATTATGAATTCCTGATAAGGAACAGAACGATGAAATGGAATAGTGTAAAATGATTGAGGCTTTTAATTAATGTTAATCATGTTCTTCTGAATTACTGAATATAAATTTATGATTATTTAATTCTAATTCATGCTTTAAAACTGTGTAGGTAGATTCTAATATTTCTCTATCATGATTTATTATTCATAACTGTCATACTATTTATTCATCTTGTGATCATATAAAACCAGATCCTAGCCCATTCATATTTCTTATTGTTCATGAATCCTGTATTCGCTCAGGTGCTCCGCCGTAAGGATGCCCGTACTGATTTTCCTATTTCATTGTTTTTGGGGAGCTGTGATACCTTGCGAATATTATGGGATATATTGATGTAGACGCCTTCATTTTTGTACTCTAGTTATGACCGGGTCTTTTACTCGGGCGTGTGGCCCAAGCTTTTATATTTTCTTATTGTTATGTATTATGTACTTATTGAACTTGTTTAATATTGTTGTAAGAGTCTGTTGACCGACAGCATATTCGGTCCCTTATTGTATATTTGTTGTTGTTGTAATATAGGTTCTTTTGGAGTTTCCACTTTCTTTTCAAATTGGGTTGTTTAAATTCTTTCCTTAACTTTAAAACCAAATTTTTTGGCAACCGGTTTTTCTGAAATATAGGGTGGTTATCCCGTATACTTATTATATTATTGCGATGCTGAGAATGATTCCATCCATGATTCCTGTTATATTGGACTATCGGTATGGCCACCCCATATTTTGGTGAGCAGTTTGTCACATCCACACTCTCCTTATTTCAATACAAATTCTCAATTCCTTCCTTCAATTGACAACCTCTTCATCTCTCTCCCAATCTACCCATGATGGCCTCTTCAAATCCCACTTTATAAACGGACTATGTAAAAAATTTTTGGACTCTATTTAATGTGAAGGATATCGATTGCGGGAATCACAATCTGCTAATGCATATGATCAAGTGAGTTCCCCATTTCTCATTTCTTACACCCTGTGATATATTGTTTCAAGATTTCATTGATTTTCTTTAAAGGAATGGAAGAACTCAAATTTTTGTGTGATGTCTGAAATTAAGTGTTAAGCGGTTGTTAAAAAACATCGCGAGTTGTTTTTTGTTCATATCTGTGTGTGTGTGTGTGTGTGTGTGTGTGTGTGTGTGTGTGTGTGTGTGTGAATTGTTCAAATTATTATATTTGCATTACAAATGTTTAACAAAATGACCAAGTCAGGTTTGACAAAAACATTGTGCATTTATCTTGATAACATTGAAGATTTTTTTTTGTGCATAGATCCATTGTTTGTGAAGTGTTCAAATTATCATATTTTCATTACAAGTATTTGATAAAATGCCCAAGGTTTGACAAAAACATTATGCATTTATCATCATCCTATTTTTTATTTCTTTTAGTAAGTTATAAATTTACAAATCAAAAAAATTATGATAGTGTTTTATATATGAATATTCATTGTTACCACGGACTCACTTCATTTTATAAATATTTGGTTTTTCCTTTTATGGTATGATATTTTATTGATTTTTCACAAAAAAAAAGTTTAAATCATCATATTTGCATTACAAATGTTTGAAAAAATGCCAAAGTCATGTTTAATGAAAACATTATGCATTTAACTTCATCCTATTTTTGTTTCTTTTTGCAAGTTGTAAGTTTAGAAATGTCAATATTTTGATAGTGTTTTATTATGAATTTTAATTGTTATTACAAACTCACTTCATTTTATAAATATTTGGTTTTCCCTTTGTGTGGTATGATGTTTAATTGAATTTTTACAAAACAATTATCTCCTTTAAGCTTCTTTATATTTTCTTTAAATCATAAGTTAGTTCCAACTTTTCTTATTTCGGTAAAATCTCTTTCTTGAATATATATATATATATATATATATATATATATATATATATATATATATATATATATATATATATAAACTACAATTTAGATTCATATGATTTTATTGACAATTTTTTCCTTTATTGGTGTTTATAATATTTCGTCAGGATTTGAAAACTCGTGAAATAAAGAGAAGACAAGGTCTTCTCTAATCCAGCTATGATAGGTCATTAGAGTGAACTATTGTTTTCATTCAAGTGATGATTTGTAATCATCCCTACATACCTTTATAGTTGTCTTGTTTATATGAATAAAATGATAAAATTAATCAAATACATATACCGAATTATTTCGTTAGATATAAATATGACATTTGCTGTATTTGTTTTGAGTATTTGTTGTGTTGGAGAGGTTACAATGAAATGTTTTGTGCGGTCGCGCGTCGCGCAGGTTGCATGCTAGTTGTCCATATTGAACTCTTAACGCGAGTGTTTAATTTTATGTCTTAATAGACATGAACTGTCTTAAACTCAATATTTTTCAGTATGGTTTAATTTTGTCATTTTTAACTATATGTTGAATGAAGGAGTTCATTCATAATATAGGTGGAGCCCATCTATTTTTCCTGGTTTCGAGTTCAATCTATTACCGTTTAGATTTCTTATGTGATATTTCTAAAATTATAAATGTTATCTCGCATATGTGACAATTTGTTCTTATTTGTTTTGTCATTTTGAAAATATGAACTTTTTAGCATAATTTTATATATAAATGTCATTCATATTTTCAAGTTTGTTTTTTTCTTCGTAAATTATTATATGGAGCACAAAGCTGGTATCTCTGTTCTAGCATATGCATGTTTTAAATTGATGTATTCATAATTGTGGTAGTTTAGTTGATTGATTTCTTTTTTCACATTAGCAATTTTCTTTTCTTTGCCTATTCGGAACAAAAGGGGGAGAAGTACTGAGTAAGAGGAAGAAGTAATGCATGCATTGACTTTATAAATATTCATTGATTTGTATTCTCCTATATAGGTACGTAGCCAAGAATTCTCGTTAGTGGAAAGAGAAATAACATAATTTATATATTCTAATGGAAAGAGAAATAAGTATTTAAACGAATATTTTGGCCCCAAATTTAAAACCAATAATATTCCTAATTATCCCCTAAAATAAAAACCATGAACAACATTAAAGCAAGCTCTAACAAACTATAACAATATAACCCTGAAATAAACCCCAAATTTAATCCCATAATATCAAATTTAAACTATCAATTTCAACCCCAGATTTATATCTATAATGTCAAACATAAACCAATTATTAATCCTAAAAAAAATAATCAATTAACATTAATATTTCGATTTAACAATAACACTAGCATTAATTTAATTTAACAAACTAACACAAATTAAATCAAATTAACTATTAACCCAAATTTACGATAACACTAATTAACAAATTAATAAAAATTACCTCTAATTAACAAACTAACACAAATTAACCCAAATTAATCATTAAATACAGTAACACAAATTAACCATTTGATATAACCATTTCAGTCTAATTAACACTAACTAAAAATACAACCTAACAAAATAAACCATTTAGTTTTCAAAATAGAGAAATAAATTATAAACTAACACAAAATAAATTACAAACTAAAACTTTGAGGAGTCAATAGCAAGAGCATGGGCGGCGGCAGGATGTGGGCTGGCAGCGACACAAGAGGGAGAGGCTGGGAGAGACATCACGAGGTGGGAGTTTTAGCAACTGGTGGCTTTGGTTTGGAGAGATGGAAGAGTGGAAAGAGGTTTTTTATTTTGTTAGTATGTGTGAAAGTAAAATGGCAAGAGGGATTAAGAAGTTTGGTAGGTTAAAGTTTTAATAATTTCTATATTTTAACATTTTTCCCAACTCTATTTACATCTATTTTTCACACCTAACATTTTATATAAGTATACATATCTATTTTTTTATTAAAAAAAACTATGGCGGAAATAGCCCTAACTCGAGGCTTAATACATTTGTCCCTGCTTTTTTCCTTTTTGTACGTCACGAGTATGTGTTAAAGTGTGTAGGATAAAAGGTGAACAAGTACAGACAAAGATGTGGCAAATACTGGATCAAAAGTTTGAAGCCTAGCTAGATCTCGAGTCTCGTAATATTTGGAACTAGGTCAATTTGATGTACAGGCTTATTTTGATCCATCATTTTTTGAATCTTTTCTAACTTTTGATTTTATTTTAATTAGGTCCCGAAATATCCGAAGAAATAGATTTGTAAGACATGTCTTTATATTTTTTCTTTATTTTGTTATTTAGAAGTAAAAAACATTTGTCTAGGTGTGTTTTTATGTCTTGGAGTGTGCTTATATACATTATTTTACTGAACAACATGATTTTATAAATGAACATATCTTGAGGTGTTTATAAGCTTTGTATGTTTTGATTTTGGTTAATGTTGTGTATTCGCTTATTTGGCAATCATTGTTAAAGTGAGGAAAATTATTTTTTTATGTTATCAAAAAAGTTTTTAATTCAAGAAAATATCATTTAAGAACTTTGAGAAAATTTTTTAAAACTAAGATATTGTAATTTCAAACTTTCAAAACATGCGAGTTGTAGAGTCTTGAATAAGATTTACAGGGAAAATTTTCATTTGCCATTCTAATACATGACTAACACATTATCCTTAAAATAGTTTTAAGGTGGAAGACCTCATACGAAAGACCATGGTTTAAATGAGATCTCATTCGAACAAGGCTGATCTTGTTCGAACAAGGACCAATATTATATAAATATCTTTTTTGACCTATTTTCACATAGAAACTATAAATGTGACTTTAATTTTTTATCCAAGACGACCTCTAGCATTTCTATAAGTTTTCAAAATTCTAAAGGGGTGTTTTTTAGTTTTTCTTTATGTTATTAAGAGGTCTTGCCAAACCAACAACGTATGAACAAACGATAGAAAATCAAAATCATATAAATATACTTTTTTGTGGTTTTAGGTTTTAGTGGATTCCCAAGGTTGGGTCAGTCAGAGGATGGTGTGCAAGGTAGTCAGAATTACGGTTCACATTCAAACATACAATCTCATCAGAAGATATCAGCACGAGTGGTCATGTGGGTTGTGCAACTTGGGTAAAAAAAATAACTAATTTATACTACTAGAAAAGGAATTGGAGAAAAAGGCATGGCTTAAAACTTCTTGGCGGTAATGACTGCCTCGTAATTAATTTGGGCTTGTGTCTTTATAAGTCATGTACAATATTATTATTACTAGTTTTTTGTTGGGTTGGGGCACAATAGTGTTTTTTTCGGAGGGGGTTTCCACCTTAAATACTAGTGGTTATTATGTTTTGCAAAGACCAAATTTCCAATTGAGTTTTAGTGTAGTTTTGACTTATTCTCGAAACAAAACACGTTTTAGTCATAGGTAGATTTTTATTGTCGGATCCCTACGAGACTACGATGTGTCGAAGATTAATTGAAGACATTACGACAAAGCTAAAAGTAATTAATCATGCCTAAGTTTAATTGGTGCAATTTCTAGTCTTTGTGGTATAATTGCATTCCGAGATCACACAGGTATGAATGCATAATGTTAATGAAACTCGAAAATTTGTTTTACAAAAATAAGGATGTTATTTGTTAAGAAAATGGTTTTAAAATGCTGTATTTGTTTACACTTCATTTTTATCAGATATGGATGGATTACAGTTGGTTTTAAGTAAAATTATGTCTTCAAAGATGGTTTAATTAAAACTCTAATCCGACAACGTCGTTCAAACGAGACCTGATGTCGTTTGAATGACATAGTGTCTCATTCAAACAAGATCTGACACCGCCTTAAAATAAATATAAATAGGCGTGTCTAGTTTTATCGAAGTGTTTGCAGTAAGAAAAATAGTTTATCATACAAAGAGGTTTTTGCACAAATTTCTTCTAAGTTTTTCCACCATAAAACATCCTTAGAGTTTACAAAGATCTAAGTTGTCATTATCATATGTTTATGTGATCTTTGTTGCACCAAGTTGGGTTTGTTCAACATCGTAGACAACACAAGGCCATATCGGTGGATACCAAGGCATTCGTGGAAGCGACTGTAACAACCCAGGTTTTTGAGCGGCTAATTTATATTATTTAGCCTCATGGGCTAATTTTATAAAATAGGGGATGTTGGAGTAAATATTATTTCCCGTGATATTAAGGGATAATATTTACTATGTTTTGTCTATTTACCGTATGAGAAGGTAAATAACATTATATTGTGTTTTATTGTGTCGTTATCTATTAGACGATGGTTACGACCTATATATATATGTTGGAACCTAATTAATGAAATAAAATGAAATTTGGAACACAAAAATAGTTCACGTTATTTCGAATGCGAAAATAGGGGGTGCGGTTGTTTTTAAAATACTCGAAATAAGTGCCATGTTGTATTTTGGAGTTTCGGGCACTTTTGACGCGTTAAGACTCAATTTTGTGGATACGAGTCATTTTAATGGTGTATTTGCAATTAAAAGAGGACATTTATGTTTTAAGACCCATTTAAGTTCCCCCACCCCTTTTCTTTCTTCATTTGTGTTAGAAGCCAGAGGAGAGAGGGAGAGAAGAGAGAGAACTTGGGGGAAATGGAGAAAAAGAGAGAAAATGGAAGATTTGGCTGAAATCGAGTGCTACCGGAAGAGAATCCGAGACTACAACCTCGAGGCAAGTTTCTTACTCGCTAGATATTGATTTAATGTGATAAATTTCATGTTTAGTTATGTTTTGGAGATTTAAACCATAAATTGGTTTTTGTTGATTGTGACGATTAAACCCTTAATTCTTGGTTTAAATTTGATTTGAGGATAAACTAGTAGTTAGTAATGGTGTATAAATGATTTGGGTTGAATTGTTGTTGTTGATGTTGGGAAGAATCAAGGGTTTGAGGGTTTTGGGGTTTTAGGGTTCAAACAACCCATGGCCCAAACATGGAAATTCTGTAGGATCGAATCGAATAGCCCCTAGCGAATCGATTCGGTAAGAGGGAAAGTGTCAGTTCTGAGTCGACCGAATCGATTCGGACCATCCAAATCGATTCGGGGTTATGCAGAATGCTAGGGTCTTCTTGACCAAATCGAGTCAGACTTACCGAATCGATTTGCTTCCGGGACCGAATCGATTCGTCCAGGGCGAATCGATTCGGAATCCCTAAATTTTGGGGGATGTTTTTCAAGCTTAGTTTTTAGGCCTTTTTCTTAGGTTCGGAGTTTAAGAAACTTTCTTTGGGAAGTAATTAAAAGTCCTAGAGGGTGTTTTGGGTAGACTAATGTCCTAGGATAAAATGAGGATGATTGGGTTTACCCAAGGGCTAATTTTTAGGTTAATGTCCGAATGATATAGGAAGTTAACCTAAAGATAAATTGGAGATTAAAAATGAAAATGCTGAGACTTTTGGGAGATAATCCTTGAGGGAGGCTCACTTTGATGGTCTATGAAATTGTATAAACTCTTGGAGACTAGTTTGAGGTTTATGGCACTTCGGGTCTTAGGGTGTTAATAAAATATGACTCTAAGAAAAAGAAATGATCATTATTAAATGTTGTACTAATAAATAAGTACAAATGATTTTGAGAATGTAAAAACGGATGTTTTTAAATGAAAAGGAAGATGATTTTCATAAATGTTAAAAGGTATGGATACACACCCTCTCTAAATCGCTATCTTAAGGGAAGTTCGTGCGTTGTGGTGAAGCCCCCTAACTAATGAATTCGGGGTGGATATAGTCCCTAGGCCATATGAGCGTTTGTTGTATATTTTTCTATCATGGGTAGGTAATTCTGAGTGTGGTTATGACTACCCCGCAGGCATATGGCCGCTTCTCGATGTTTCGGTAGGATCCTAGGTTGTCTAAATAATAGGCCCTGGAAGAAGATAGCCATTTAGGGGCGCGCACAGTGGGGAACCCGGACGGGCGGTCTTATAATCGTTATATACATATAATTATAACTATTCTGAATCAAGTTAGACATGATGTATGAAATGCCATAAAGAGCATGATGAAGTGCCATAAAGAGCACACTCAATTGCCACAAAGAGCATATGATGATGACGATTATATTCCTGATAAGGAAGAGATTTTTACAAAGTGTATAATTGAGATAAAATTCCACAAAGAGAATAAAAACCGTGATTATATTTCCTGATAAGGAATGGAACTATGAATGAACTAGTGTATAGGATGAAATTGTTTGGCAAACATTTGATAACATGTTGAACCATTTATATATATATATTGATCTTTCATTTACATATATATTAATTATGTGCTGAGGGTATAATGGACCCCGACGATCGACGTTGCCTAGTAGTAGTGTATCGGGGGGCTTCCTTGTTTGGATTTCGCTTTGCGAGACACCCCACGCAAGAATAAGGGTATAGTGTTGTGACCGAGGAAAAGTTTAGCCCTTAGTACTATGTTAAAGGGAAATTAAATTAGGTGACTATATATATCAATATCGTACTTAGGGTCTAATGGATCTCGACTATCGACCTTGTCTAGTAGTAGTGTATCGGGGGGGTTCCTTGTTTGGATTTCGCTTTGCAAGACACCCCACGCACGAATAAGGGCATAGTGTTGAGACTGGAGAAAAGTTATCCTTTTGTTCTTTATTTAAATAGAGTATCATCATTGATATTGCGCTAGGTTGCTTTTAAATTGAGAGGTGCGAAATATCATTGTTAATTGCGAGAGAAATACACACTTAACTATCATGCATTTTATTCACATGGGAATCATATCAAATCGGGCCCTGACCCGTCTATATTTCTTTGTTTCTGCATATACTCTTTGTCATGATAGGTTCTCTACCGCATAGATACCCGTATTTACATTTCCATTCCGATTTTTAAGGAGCTACAGCATATTACGGATGTTGTAGGTTATTTTTTTTAGACGCCTCTATCTTTTGTATTCTAGTTATGTTCAGTTAGTTTATTCGGGCTTGTTTGCCCAAGCATTGTACTCATTTATTATATTGTAAATATTGAAATGTAATACTCAGTGTAACTATTTTTATTGGTCTGTTCATCGACAGCTCATTTGGTGATTATTTATGATATTGTCGTTCTTTATTCATTGATTTTTGATATCCACCGTTTTGTGCAAATGGAATTGTCTAAGTGTTTTCTTTTATCTACAAATTTTACTTTTATTGACAGTCCGTTTTCTAAAATGATTCGTGGTTATCTCGTACTATTATTTTAATCGACAGTGATGCTGAGAATGGACCATCTATGATTATTAAAGTATTGGATTGGCCACCTATTATTTTAGTAGGCGGGTTTTCATAGATGGTATCAGAGCTTTAGGTTCTAGAGTCCTTAGGAATATTTGCGGATGTATTTCGCTTTCAGCGTTACTTCTGATTTGATATAGAGCCTTAAGATTAAGATCGTTGATCTCTATTGTGAGATTTTGTTCTCCTGCTATGTTATGCGAACCCCAAAAATCTTTTACGCGTTCATGTGAGACTTGTAAGTCGTTAGATGAATGGTGTCAAGGAAGGTCATTGTGAAGGCATTGTGAAACGAGATTATTAAGAGTTATAAGCTGTAGTCGGGGAGGAGGGTCGCTTTAGAGGTCGCTCCCTTTGTAGCATTCTCATGTATTGCTACCGCGACTACTAAGTACCGTAGATATAGTTTTCCAAGTATCGTTGCAAGTAGAGAGTGGTGCTGAGCTTGGGACTCCAAGCGACAATAAGTTGTAATTGAGAGGTCCTTGACGAGGACCACATTTTGAAGTTCGGTCGGATTGGAGGAGGTGTAATCTCATTTGGTGAAAATATAAGGCCCGAGAGTTTGGCCTAGAATGAGGCGTAGAGGTGCCCAGATGCGAAGATTTGAGGAAAATCTTTCGCCCATAAGAGTAAGGTTGAAGTGGCAGAAAATGGTAGTCACCATAGTAGGGTGGTGCAGGAAGTCTTGCCCAAAGAGAGAGATCCCTTCGATAGAATGATAGGCTCAGGAGTAAGTGTTGTTAACACTTCAGGAGAAGTAGTATTCACGAGGCCCCATCGGTGGACATCCACCCGCGGAAGGCTTATTGAACTAAGGCAGGGGAGGCCGGTAGGATGTTTTCTTTGCTAAAGAAGTTTAAGGGACATACGCGAGTAATTGCTAAAGTAGCTTGAGATGAAAGTAGTTTGTTTCGGATTAAGACTAGAATGATGTGTCTAGGAACCTTTGATAGTGGGCAGAGATTGGCAAGTATGTTGGTGGCGATTTCCACCGTAGATGAGGGTGGAGCATTCCTTATGATAATATGGAGTAGTATTGTATTTACCCTAGATTCGGGTGTGTATATTGAGCTTGTGGTAGTATATCTATATGGCTTCCATGATAGGGAAGTTCTATATTTTTCTTTCACTTGTTACGGGGCGAGTGATGATACGTGTGGTATGTGCTACTTGTATTACATGTATTATACGAGTAGAGGTATTCTTGGTTTGGTTGGTGCGATAGCAAGCAAATAAATTGTGAGGCTATCTTATTTCTAGTTCTAGAGAAGAGCTAGTTATTCTATAATATCCCACCTAGATATAGGATTGAGACTTTATAGAGGTGGTTTACGGTGTGTAGGTAGCTTTCATTTTTGTCTTACTTCATTTGTTTTGCTTGATTGTTTGTTTACTTTGTTTTCTTTACCTGTGTATGATGTTGCCTTATCTCCACGACCAACAAGTTAAGGGGATTGTGTTGGAGGGGTTCCTTATTTGGATTTCGCTTTGCGAGATGCTCCACGCATGAACCTTAACGACGTTGGGAGTGGAGAGATGTGCATTTTATTTTCTCTTCTTTCTTTTATTTCTTTCCATTGGTTAAGTGATGGGATGGAGGTTTAGCAAAAAATCACGTAAATGAGTGACTAAAGGGCTAAGTTGAAGTGCGAGATATGATCACTGTGATAGTTTTCCTCTGATAGATGTGGGGAAGACTAAGATATGAAAGTCGAATAAAGACTTATGCTTATGCCTTAAAGAGAAGGCCATTTATAAAGATGTATGTGTGTATATTGGGATAAAGTATTGGCAGCGCCTTACAGAAAGTAAGCGCTCGATCAGTTGAAATTTTCATTTTTGTTATAGTGGTAAAACATAGAGTTAGGATTTTAGCGATCCCGATCATATGTCTTCGACCGTTACTTCTCGACGACCGACGCTGCGAAGTAGTAGTGTAACGGGGGCGGTTCCTTGTTTGGATTTCGCCTCGGCGTGATGTCCCACGCATGAAAGTGAGCGAATGTTGGGAGTTGGGAAAGGTCTTGGGCACTAGGGATCTAGTTAGTATAATAATTATACGACTAGAATAGGATATATAGATTGACTTTAGGATTATTGGGACATAAGGCCCTTAAGGCATGTAGCATGACTTTTGAAAGATCGTAGGGAGTTTACCCCAATAGGTTTGTGAGTTAACTCTAAGTGGGATTAGATCCCTAGAATGAAGAAATTTAGGATCTCGAGTCGTTCGGAATGTTAGGCCGTAGGAGATGGGGTCTTTCTTAGATAGAGCGTTACATCGGTAATTCAGAGGAGTTGAAGTATGAGCTGACTTTTACTCCTGCACTCGTGTTATTAAGTTCGAGAGTGGATTTAACGAACGAGTCTTTGCTAGGAATGGTAAGTATTAATATGGGAGCATGGACCCATTATTTATGCGTTTCACAAATTTAAATTCTGTGAGAAGTATTATCCCTCGCTCAATTTAGAGTTCGTAGTGGTAGTAATTTCCTTAAGAAATAGAGTCACTACTTCCTGGGTAGGAAATTTGTCTTTTCACGAATAAGAAGTTGGAGTTTGTGAGGGACTATCGATTGGACATCCCCTTTCGCTAAGGAAATGCGGATGGGTTAGTAGATGCGCCGAGTAGAGAACCGTCAGAGAGATTAGTGAGGCATGGAATGCCAAGTAGAACGAGCTTCATCGAGAGGACGCTATAGTAAGAGAGTTCATATCCATGATTGACCGACTCACTTACTAGTGTGAAAGGGACTAGTGGTGAGAAGGCGAAGGATGGGAGTAGTATTTTGTAGGGATTGAAACCTTTGTACAATAGTTCGGATCGTTTCTTGTAAGTATGGTGCCAATATGGGTAGATATCTCCTTCCGAAGTAGAGAGGTAGGATCGATAATTCGTGGGGAACGATTAGGTGCAATGTTAGAACAGGAAGACTGTAGACTGAGATCAAATAACTATGACCTTAGTCTAAGTCTAATAGGGACTTCACACTACCAAGGGGTTTGTT
Source organism: Sambucus nigra (assembly GCA_949130495.1). Taxonomy (NCBI): domain Eukaryota; kingdom Viridiplantae; phylum Streptophyta; class Magnoliopsida; order Dipsacales; family Adoxaceae; genus Sambucus; species Sambucus nigra. Next base: position 333,678,511 of record OX422216.1, read on the forward strand.
AGGAATAGTAGAACGATAGTTGGTATAGTATGCCTTTTATATGATTAAGGTTATACTGTATGCCTGAATTTTGAGGGAAAAATTCCCTTCTAAGGGGGGGAGTATGTAACAACCCAGGTTTTTGAGCGGCTATTTTATATTATTTAGCCTGATGGGCTAATTTTATAAAGTAGGGGATGTTGGAGTAAACATTATTTCCCTTGATATTAAGGGATAATATTTACTATGTTTTGTCTATTTACCGTATGAGAAGGTAAATAGCATTATATTGTGTTTTATTGTGTCGTTATATATTAGACGACGGTTACGACCTATATATATGTTGGAACCGAATTAATGAAATAAAATGAAATTTGGAATACAAAAATAGTTCATGTTATTTTGAATGCGAAAATAGGGGGTGCGGTTGTTTTTAAAATACTCGAAATAAGTGCCATGTTGTATTTTGGAGTTTCGGGCACTTTTGATGCGTTATGACTATATTATGTGGATACGAGTCATTTTAATGGTGTATTAGCAATTAAAAGAGAACATTTATGTTTTAAGACCCATTTAAGTTCCCCCACCCCTTTTCTTTCTTCATTTGTGTTAGAAGCCAAAGGAGAGAGAGAGAAGAGAGAACTTGGGAGAAAAGGAGAAAAAGAGAGAAAGTGGAAGATTTGGCTGAAATCCGGTGCTACCGGAAGAGAATCCGAGACTACAACCTCGAGGCAAGTTTCTTACTTGCTAGATATTGATTTAATGTTATAAATTGCATGTTTAGTTAAATTTTGGAGATTTAAACCATAAATTGGTTTTTGTTGATTTTGATGATTAAACCCTTAATTCTTGGTTTTAATTTGATTTGAGGATAAACTAGTAGTTAGTAATGGTGTAGAAATGATTTGGGTTGAATTTTTGTTGTTGATGTTGGGAAGAATCAAGGGTTTGAGTGTTTTGGGGTTTTAGGGTTTAAACAACCCGTGGCCCAAACTTGGAAATTCTGCAGGACCGAATTGATTCTCCCCTAGCGAATCGATTCGGTAAGAGGGAAAGTGTCAGGTCTAAGTCGACCAAATTGATTAGGGATTATGCAAAATGCCAGGGTCTTCTTGACTCGCTTTCGGGACCGAATCGACTCAGCCAGGGCGAATCGAATTTTTGGGGATGTTTTTCTAGCTTAGTTTTTAGCCCTTTTTCTTAGGTTTGGAGTTTAGGAACCTTCTTTTGGGAAGTAATTAAAAGTCCTAGAGGGTGTTTTGGGTAGACTAATGTCCTAGGATAAAATGAGGATGATTGGGTTTACCCGAGGGCTAGTTTTCTAGGTTAATGTCCAAATGATATAGGAAGTTAACCTAAAGATAAATTGGAGATTAAAAATGAAAATGCTGAGACTTTTGGGAGATAATCCTCGAGGGAGACTCACTTTGATGGTCTATGAAATTGTATAAACTCTTGGAGACTAGTTTGAGGTTTATGGCACTTCGGGTCTTAGGGCATTAATAAAATATGACTCTAAGAAAAAGAAATAAACATTATTAAATATTGTATTAATAAATAAGTACAAATGATTTTGAGAATGTAAAAACGGATGTTTTTAAATGAAAGGAAGATGATTTTCATAAATGTTAAAAGGAATGGATAAACACCCTCTCTAAATCGCTATCTTAAGGGAAGTTCGCGTGTTGTGGTGAAGCCCCCTGACTAATGAATGCTGGGTGGATATAGTCCCTAAGCCATATGAGCGTTTGTTGTATATTTTTTGCGATGGGTAGGTAATTTCGGGTGTGGTTATGATTATACTTCGCAGGCATATGGCTGCTTCCCAACGTTTCAATAGGATCCCAGGTTGTCAAAATAATAGGCCCTGGAAGAAGATAGCCATTTAGGGGGGCGCACAGTGGGTAAACCCGAACGGGTGACCTTAGAATCGTTATATACATATAATTATAACTATTCTGAATCAAGTTGTACTTGATGTATGAAATGCCATAAAGATCATGATGAAGTGCCATAAAGAGAACAATGAAATGCCACAAAGAGCATATGATGATGATTATATTCCTGATAAGGAAGAGATTTTTACAAAGTGTATAATTGAGATAAAATGCCACAAAGAGCATAAAAACCGTGATTATATTTCCTGATAAGGAATGGAACTATGAAATGAACTAGTGTATCGGATGAAATTATTTGGCAAACATTTGATAACGTGTTGTACCATTTATATATATATTGATCTCTCATTTACATATATATTAATTATGCGTTGAGGGTATAATGGACCCCGACGATCAACCTTGCCTAGTAGTAGTGTATCGGGGGGGTTCCTTATTTGGATTTCGCTTTGCGAGACACCCCACGCACGAATAAGGGTATAGTGTTGTGACCGGGGAGAAGTTTAGCCCTTAGTACTATGTTAAAGGGAAATTAAATTAGGTGACTATATATATCAATATCGTACTTAGGGTTTAATGGATCTCGACGATCGACCTTGCCTAGTAGTAGTGTATCGGGGGGTTCCTTATTTAGATTTCGCTTTGCGAGACACCCCACGCACGAATAAGGTCATAGTGTTGAGACTGGAGAGAATTTAGCTTTTTGTTCTTCATTTAAATAGAGTATCATCATTGATATTGCGCTAGGTTGCTTTTAAATTGAGAGGTGAGAAATATCATTATTTATTGCGAGTGAAATACGCACTTAAATGTCATGCATTTTATTCAAATGGGAATCATATCAAACCGGGCCCTGACCCGTCTATATTTCTTTATTTTTGCATATACTCTTTGTCGTGATAGGTGCTCTACCACATAGACGCCCATATTTACATTTGCATTCCAGTTGTTATGGAGCTACAACATATTGCGAATATTGTAGGTTATTTGTTTTAGACGCCTCTATCTTTTGTATTCTAGTTATGTTCAGTTTGTTTATTCGGGCGTGTTTGCCCAAGCGTTTCACTCAGTTATTATATTGTAAATATTTAAATGTAATACTCGGTGTAACTATTTGTATTGGTCTATTCATCGATAGCTTATTCAGTGATTATTTATGATATTATCGTTCTTTATTCATCGATTTTTGATATCCACCATTTTCGCAAATGGGATTGTCTAAGTATTTTCTTTTATCTACAAATTTAATTTTTATTGACAGTTCGTCTTCTAAATTGATTGGTGGTTATCTCGTACTATTATTTTAATTGATAGTGATGCTGAGAATGGACCATCTATGATTCCTGTGATTATTAGAGTATTGGGCTGGCCACCTATTATTTTAGTAGGCGGGTTGTCACAGCGACTGATGTGGACAAGTATCATGACAGAAGGTTACTTTCGGCGTGGGCACTTTGAAGATTGGTAGAAGATCAGAGGAGCGCCAAGTCTCATGGGTGGATCAAATCATTGTATAAGACTACCATCTGACTTTGTAAAGCCATTGTCATAGTGATTATCTGGCCTGGGTGGTTCGAGGTTTTTTCTCGATTGGATTTTTCCTCGTACATCAGCATTGTGAGTATTTCTTTACTTTAATTTACTTGCTTTAATCACTAGTTGCATGCTTAGGGTTAAACAAGATAAAATTTGGTTAAGTTAATTTGTGTCACAATTTGGTGTGGTTTGATAAAATTGAAAAGAGTTATTTATTTTCCTTAATTTCACTCAAGAAATTTTTTTTGTTGAAAGTTATATATACTAGGGCCTACAAATTGGTATCAATGCTAGAAATACATTTTTATTGTGTTTGACCCCTTTCTGCTTGTAAGGATGAATTTTGGAGGTTATAATAGTTTTCGCAATTCTGTTTTTTATGGAACTAATTATGCTTATTGGAAAATGCAATTGAGAAGTTATTTAAAATCTATTGATGAGCGTGTTTGGTTATCAGTTGAAAAAGGTTGGACACCACCTGTCATACAAGATGGTTGTCACTAGTTTAAAACTCATTAAGTCATGGACTGAGACTGAACATAGGCTTGCATTGCATAACTCTAAAGGTCTGCACGTTATTTCCTCACATGTCACACCTGAAGAGTATAATCATATCATGACTTATGAAATTACAAAGAAGCTTGGGATACACTGACACTCACTCACGAGGGCATGAGCACGATTAGGGGGTCTAAGTTGCAAAATCTCACTTCATAGTTTGAGACGATTAAGATGTTAGAGAGTAAGATGTTTGATGAGTTTTACACTAGCTTGTCCACTATTATTAATGCGGTGTTTAACCTAGGTGATAAGATTCACGATAACCGAGTGATTAAGAAAATATTGAGATCATTGTCGAGTAAGTTTGATGCGAAACTGACTGTTATAAACTCCCTTGGTTTGCTTAAGTCATCAAAACTGGAATAGATTGTCGTTAACTTGGAAACCTATGAACTCAATATGTTTATCTCTAAGAAAGTGCCAAAGAAATAAAAAGGCATTTCTTTAATAGCCCAGAAGGAGGAGACTAAAGTTTTGAATGACGATTCAGATTCCAACTTTGAGGATGTCGCCTTATTAGAAAGAAAGTTCAATAAGTTTTTTCAAATACAAAAGAAATCAAAAGATGCCAAAAAATTTGAGAAATTTAAAAACAAGGGAGACTCCACTCCTAAGGATAAGAGTGAGAAACCTAAGAGAGATGAGTCTGATAAGTGTTTCGGGTGTGAGGCTTATGGTCACAAAGTAGTTGAGTGTCGCACTAGACTTAAGAAAGAGGCCAAGAAACCGATAGATACAACGCTACCTTAAGTGGTAGTGAACCGAAAAAGGGAGAGGATTCCCCCATTGAGCGTAACTTTGTTACGTTTATGGCAAGTTATGTGAGAGATGACGATATATCTTCCACCGATGATACTCATGTGCATGACACTTTTGAGGCTGTTAAGAGTACTTCCCGAGAGGGTGAGGGTGATGAGAACGAGGATAAGGAGCTCGACGTAGGAGATTTGCAAGTTTCATTTCGAGAGTTATTTGAGGAGATGGTGAAGGTGAAAAAGGCCAAGTCAAAATTGTAAGCTAAGTTGAATGATCATGCCATAGAAAATATTGATGCATTAATTGAGGATCTTAGGTCATGGTAGAAGAAGGTTAGGGAGAAGCTAGAGTATGTCGAGAAAGAGAGAGACACACTTAAAGGTTTAATGGAGGCCTTGAAAAAAGAGTTGCTTGAGTTTAATGAGTCTAATTATCTACTTGAGTCTAGGATTAAGGAGTTGGGGGAGAGTTTGAGAGACTCGTCTGGAGTTAAGATTGACTTGGAGTTTAGGTCGGAGAAATTTGATAGGATGTTAGGAATCGTCCAAGTCAATAAAGATAGGTTTGGTATAGGCTACGATGAGAGAGTGATTCCTAACCCCAAAGACAATACAAATCATGTGATAGAGGCCACTAGGTATGTGAGGAGAGGTCGATATTTTGGTGATCATTCCCGCCATCTTTACACTTGCACACATTGCGGTAGGAAAGGTCATCTTAGACGTTTTTTCTATGACCTTAAGAATTCTCCTAATAAGTTTAAGAATAAAGGCGTGTCGGTTCCCAAAATCCCCATGCATTATGTCACACCTACTTGGGTTAGGAAATCAGACTTAGAGGCTTTAGGACTAAAACATGATAGTTCACATTTGGTTGCACTTGATTCTTTCCATGCTAAATCTAAAGGTTGACTGTGTTACCATGTTTATCATTTATAATATATATTTTTATTTATTGCATCTTATTAGAAAAATACAAAAAGATTTTGTTTTTGATAAAAAAAAATACAAAAAGATTTTTTATTTTGAAAAATGTTGATAAAAATACAAAAAGATTTTGCTTTTATCTCAGTCAACAAATATTTTGAAAAAGCCAAAAAGATTTTCGGTTTCTTTTTGTGTCGTGAGTTAACATGTTTGATGCGGCATATTAGTGTGCTTGGACCCCACTTCCTTCCATTATCCATGTGGTTAGGACATTTGGTCATTATTATAGATGCTTAGAATGATCCTAACCATTGTATTATGGGGTTGTTTCGAAGTTGATATGCATTTTGATTCAACTTTGTGTATATGCCATGATTGCACACATGCACGAGTTTATATGGATGTTTGACTACTATTGCATATTTGAGTTTGGTGAGACGTTCTTGTCTTAATTTTTTCATCTGTGCATAAGTACAATTAAGGAGAGGTGTGCATGTAATAATCGTTTACCATGAGGATTAAATTGAAAAAAGATGAGTGTTCACGGGAAAGGGCTGCGAGTGTGTAAAATTGACTCGTCTTGAAAGTCACCGTTCAAAAGAGCCCGAAAAAATTAAAAGGCAATAAAAAAAATCATATGCCAAAATGGGAACAAATTTGTTTAATTCATTCCAAAATTATGATATATTTGAGGGAGTTTGGATGGATTAAAAATATCCTTTGTCACAAGAAGATGGCATTTTAACCACATTTCTTATCGTTCGAACGACGTCGTATTTCGTTCAAACGACATCCCTGTCTCGTTCGAGCGACATCTGTTGCTTGCAACCACCACTGTTTCAATACCATGCTGCATATTGTTCTTCTTTTGGTACTAAGTTTTTGTTTATGTATGCTTCTTTTAGAGATTTAATCTTTTACTGAATTGATATGTTTAATAGCACATGCTTGGATTGATATATTCTTTGTGTGATTCTCTGTTTGCTAACTACTGATTTGACTTTGATTGATCATATTTAGCTGGTTGTTTCATGATTATATAGATATTCTTCACATTGATTTAATCACATTGGTATCATATTATGCTAGATTTGTTTATCTTTTCACCGGATTGTCTATTCGAGATAAAAAGGGGGAGAGATGTTTGTGATGTAAGGGGAGTTTTGTGTGTTTGAATTGATATCCAAATTTATATATTTGCACGTATTGGTATCATGTTTAGGTCATATAAAAATTAATTTGGATTTGATTTTTCATATTGATTTCTATCATTTGTTCCTTCATACTTCACTGGGTATTTGTTTGTTTCATGTGTGTAGGTATGCTAAAAGAGATTCAAGATTTCAAGTCTACATCACATTTAGACATTCAGAGACAGTTTCATACTTGTCGGTCCATTGTTTATGTGTACTATCATGTACTTATGATGGAATTTTATTTTTGGGTTTATGAGATGGGATTTAGGCCTCATACGACTTGACGGCCAGACTTAGGCATTTCACCGTTGGTTTTTTCCAGAATAGTCAAAGGGGGAGATTTGCAACAACCAAATTTCCAATTGAGTCTTAATGTAGTTTTGACTTATTCTAAAAAAAACGTGTTTGAGTCATAGGTAGATTTTTATTGTCTGATCACTACGAGACTATGACGTCTCGAAGATTAATTGAAGACGTTACGACAAATATACAAGGAATTAATCATGACAAAGTTTAATTGATGCAATTTCTCGTCTTCAAGGTTTAATTTCATTCCGATATCACACAGGTATGAATGCATAATGTTAATGAAACTCGAAATTTTATTTTACAAAAAAAAGGATGTTATTTGCTAAGAAAATGGTTTTAAAATGTTTTATTTGTTTGCACTTCATTTTTATCAGATATGGACAGATTAGAGTTGGATAAGAGTTTGTTTTAAGTAAAACTCTGTCTTCAAAGATGGTTTAATTAAAACTCTAATCTGACAACGTCGTTCAAACGACACTTGATGTCGTTCAAATGACATAGTGTCTCGCTCAAATGAGATCTGACACCACCTTAAAATAATTATACATAGGCGTGTCTAGTTTTCTAAAAGTGTGTGAGTCCAAAAAATGGTTTAACTTACAGAGAGGTTTCTGCACAAAGTTCTTCCAAGTTTTTTCACCATAAAACATCCTTAAATTTTACAAAGAACTAATTTATCATTATCATATGCTTATGTGATCTTTGTTGCACCAAGTTGGGTTTGTTCAACACTTCAACATTGCTGGTTTTGTGGTGGAGAAGCGAAGAAGGTTACTTTCGTGTTCAACATCGTAGACGACACAAGGCCATATCGGTGGATGCCGAGGCATTCGTGGAGGCGATTACTATGGATGAGTATCATGGAAGAAGGTTACTTTGTGCGTGGCCACTATGAAGATTGATAGAATATCGGAGGAGTGTTAAGTCTCATGGGTGGATCGAGTCATTGTATAAGACTACCATCTGACTTTGTAAAACCATTGTCATAGTGATTGTCTGGCCTAGGTCATCCAATATTTTTTCCTATTTGGGTTTTTCATCGTACATCGATGTTGTGTGTATTGCTTTATTTTATTTTACTTGCTTTAATCACTAGTTGCATGCTTAGGGTTAAACAAGATAAAATTTGGTTAAGTTAATTTGTGTCACAATTTGGTGTGGTTTAATAAATTTGAAAATAATTATTTTTTTCAAAAGCGTAAATTGGTTTGTATTCATCCTTAACTTAATTCCGCTCATCTAAAAGTTTTTGTTGAAACTTATATATATGGGGACCTACATGTTTGCTTGCTTTTAATATTTATGTCATAATTTATTTTGCCATCCCCACATATTGAAACTAAATTTAATTAATTATTTGGGTAAATAATATAAATTATTTTAATTACATTAGTTGGATTTAATTAACAGTAATCTTCATTTGGTGTTTAAAATTGAACCAAAATAAGTTTTTCGAGTCAAGTTAAAAATTGTTATCAATTCAGCCATTTCGTGTTGCAACAAATTAATCTTAAACGGTTTTTGATTATGGATTATTTTGAGGATAATATTAATCCTTTAAATTAATTAAGAAACTGGACTTAGATCATCGTAGGTCAAATCTTTTTGAGATATAACAATAGAAAAGTAATATATCTTATTATATATACGCATGCAGTTGGAACGTTGGGAAGTATCCAAATGCTCAATTCTAAATTCTCAGATTTTTTAATTTTTTAAGCAAGCAAAAACATGTGTTTATAGAGGATGTTTCCACATAAATTGTGTTGGTGATTTTTAAAATAAGTGAGTAAGAGTTTTTTGGGTGTAAGAGCTTTAAGAGCTTGTCCCACATTGGAAGTGTGAGAAAGAGGTGGGAAGCTAACCCAAATATAAAAAGGGATAGTGTCCCACATTCGAAAATGTACAAAGCTAAGTGTCACCAGTAAGCTATAAAAGGAGTGGGCAACCTTTGAGTCCCACATTGGAAAAATATTAAGAATTTGTACACTTAATAAGTACAAATGGAAGATGAAGAGTTAATTCATCTAGCATTTAAGAGGATATTCAAGAGACCTCAATACGGTACGAAGCACCGTACGCACACGCACACGCGCGCGCGCGTGCGCGTGAGGGTGCTGGGCTGTAGAGGCGCTAGTGGCTCACTTTGCACTTCGCGTGTCCGCAGTGGTAGCAGGTTGCCGGGATTCGTCCGGATCGCGGTAGCTCGAGCGCGGTCACTTTTTGGTTGACCCGTGTAAAATCGATTCGGTATTAATTGTACCTGTTCGGAAATGACTTAAGACTGTTGGTAATTAACAGTCATACCATTTCGGAATTGATTAAGACTATTAATCCAACAGTCATGACTCTTGAAGACAAAGCCTTTCATTATGTATAAATAAAGGCTGCCTAAAACGAATTTGCACATATAACAGATATTCCCCAGTTCCGAAATTTCCAACCATTGCTATTACTCTCTTATAATTTTCAGGAGATATAAATTATCTTATTCTGTTTTGTGCATATAAACATAATAAGAACTTGATTGACTGTTCTTCGCTGCTGCATCCAAAGGCTGTCTTCAAATATACAAGTTGCAGGCAGTGCAAGTTGCTTCATTGTATCTTGAGTACGAATTTGCGGATTCCCGTTTGTATACCGAAATTATTCGTGTGGGGCAAATATTGTATTTAGGAAAGTGACATCACGCCTTGAAGCTTTCTAGTATCTATTCCGAAGTGACATTTTTGTATTGAAGTTGACATTATTGTGATATATAAAGAGTTCCATTTCTGTATTTGCATTCATATTTTCCAACAATCTAAATACAGTATTTTCTGAAATGGCCGACTCTTCCAAATCACTTCGACAATTAACAGAAGGCTTTGTCAAATTGGACCGTTTTGATGGTGGTAATTTTCTGCGTTGGCAGAAAAAGGTTCATTTTCTTCTTACAACATTGAAGATTTTATATGTCTTGTCACAACCGAAACCAAATGAAGATGAAGATGAAACCGTGGAACAGACTAGGTAACGCACAAAATGGGAGATCGATGATTACTAGTGTCGTGGTCACATTCTCAATGCACTTGCTGACAATTTGTTGTACTTGTACCAAAATGTTGGGACTGCAAAAACTTTATGGGAAACATTGGAGACCAAATATCTTACGGAAGACGCTACAAGTAAGAAGTTCCTTATCAGTTAGTTTTTAAGATTTAAAATGCATGATAATAGGCCTGTGCTAGAACAATTTCATGACATCCAACGCATCATAAATCATTGCAAACTGAAAAAATTAAATATGGATGATAATGTAATTATTGGTGCCATAATTGAAAAACTTCCTCCTTCTTGGAAATATTACAAGAAAGAACTCAAACACAAAAAGGATGATCTTTCACTTGAAGAATTAGAGACTCATTTAAGAATTGAACAAGAGTCTCGAATTCTAGATGGTAAAGAGGAACAAGAAAATTCTGTTTCTAAGGTCCATGTGGTGGAGGAAGAAAAGGAGCAAAAATATGGCAATCATGGAAAAAATAGCAAGCGGAAGAATTTTTCAAATAATTCTAAAGCAAACAAAAAGAAGAAAGGAAATTGTTTTCATTGCAACAAACCAGGTCACTTCAAGAAGGATTGTCGTGAGTTCAAGAAACTAAAGGGAAAAGGAGGGACATCAGACACAAAGCAAAAATTTGATGTTATGATATCCGAGGCTAATATGCTTGGAGAAGACAACTCTTCGTGGGTTGATTCTGGTGCCACAAGGCATGTTTGTAAGGACAAGAACTTGTTCTCTACCTATGAAACAGTGGAAGGAGATGTTCTCTACATGGGAAATTCATCTATTGCTGCGGTTAAAGGCATAGGGACAGTGGATCTCGAATTCACTTTCGGGGGAATCCTTAGCCTCACCAATGTTTTTCATGTTCCTGATGTTAGGAAAAATTTAGTTTCTGGAAGTCTTCTTAACAAATTTGGCTTTAAGCTTGTATTTGAGTCAGACAAATTTATTCTGACTAAGAATGGTACCTTTGTAGGCCAAGGATATTTGTATGAGGGCATGTTTAAGCTCAATATCAATGAAAAAGATTCTTCTGCTTATATCGTTGATTTTCTTTCATTATGGCATAGTCGTTTAGGACATGTTAATACAAAGAAAATGCATTTCATGATTAATTTAAATTTAATTCCTAAATATGAGAATGATATGAATGAAAAGTGTAAAATATGCATGCAAACAAAAATAACAAGATTGCCTTTTCCAAAAATAGAAAAAACTACATCTTTGTTGCAATTAGTACATAGTGATGTTTATGATTTGCATGGAACACCTACTAGAGGTGGTAGTAAATATTTTGCTACATTTATTGATGACTTTTCAAAATATTGTTATGTATATCTTTTAAACTCTAAGGATGATGTGTTTATAGATTTAAGACATATAAAAATGAAGTTGAAAATAAATGTGATACTAAAATAAAATGTCTTAGATCTGATAGAGGTGGTGAATATCACTTTCCTCAATTTTGTGAAGATATGGGAATTATACATGAAGTTACTGCACCTTATACACCACAACAAAATGGCGTAGCAGAAAGAAAAAATAGAACACTAACTGAAATGGTTAACGCTATGCTTTCTTATTCTGGTTTAAGTAAAGGGTTTTGGGGAGAAGCACTTTTAACTGCATGTCATATTCTGAATAGAATACCTGTTAAAGATAATAAGAAAACTCCTTACGAATTATGGAAGAATAGAAAACCTAATTTAGGTTATCATAAAGTTTGGAGTTGTAGAGCTATTGTAAGACTACCAGAAACTAAGAGAAAGAAATTAGGAAGCAAAGGTGTTGAGTGTATTTTCATAGGTTATGCACAACATAGTAAAGCCTATAGATTTTTGGTTAGTGAACCTAATGATTCTGTTGAGGTAAATACAATAACTGAATCGAGAGATGAAATTTTTTATGAACAAAAGTTTTCTTCTATTCCTAGAATTAATAATGAAAAAGAAGTAAGCATTCCTTCACAGTTACCTGAAACTCCACCTGTAGAACAAGAAGAGATTAGAAAAAGTAAAAGACATAAGAAAGAAAAAATCTTTGGTCCCGACTTTGTAGTCTATCTTGTTGAAGGAACTAGAGACACATCTTGTAATCAATATACTTTGACTCTTAGCGTTGAAACAGACCCACAAACTTATAGTGAGACAATTAAGTCTGTAGATTCAGCATTTTGGAAAGAAGCTATAAATGATGAAATGGATTCAATCTTGGGAAATAAAACTTGGAAATTAGTAGACTTACCTCCAGGTTCTAAACCCATTAAGTGTAGATGGATTTTTAAAATGAAAATGAAAATAGATTGGACAATTGATAAATTCAAGGCTAGATTGGTTGCTAAAGGTTTTACACAAAAGAAGGAATTGATTATTTTGATACCTATGCACCTGTTGCTAGAACCGCCACTATTAGAATTTTAATTGCATTAGCATCTATATATAATTTTGAGATTCATCAAATGGATGTGAAAACTGCCTTTTTAAATGGTGACTTAGAAGAAGAAATTTACATGGAACAACCTGAAGGGTTTGTTATGCCTGGACAAGAAAATAAAGTATGTAAACTTATTAAGTCCTTATATGGCCTAAAACAAGCACCTAAACAATGGCATGAAAAATTTGATAAAGTCATTATTTCTTATGGTTTTAAAATTCATGAATCTGATAAGTGTGTTTATAGTAAATTTGATAATGGTAAAGGTGTGATAATTTGTTTATATATAGATGACATGTTAATTCTTGGTACTGATTTAGAAAGCATTAATAATACAAAGAGTTTTCTGTCTTCTAAATTTGATATGAAAGACATGGGTGTAGCTGATGTTATATTAGGAATGGGAATAATAAGGAAAGATAAAAATATAATTCTCACTCAATCTCATTATGTTGAGAAAATTTTAAAGAAATTTAATCAGTTTGATTGCACACCTGTTAGTACACTCTTTGAACCACAGCTAAAGATGATTCCTAATAATGGTAGAGCTATTTCACAATTGGAATATGCACGAGTAATTGGTAGTTTAATGTATGCCATGACATGTACTCGACCTGATATTGCTTATGCAGTTGGTAAATTAAGTAGATATACTAGTAATCCAAGTTTATTGCATTGGCATGATGTCAATAGAATATTAAAATATTTGAAAGGAACTATGGACTATGGTATATACTATAGTGGATATCCTTCAGTATTAGAAGGGTTTTCTGATGCCAGTTGGATAACTGAGCGGGAGGATCATTCCTTAACAAGTGGATGGATTTTCACTCTTGGTGGAGGAGATGTTTCTTGGGGATCAAAGAAACAAACTTGTATAGATGATTCTACTATGGCAGCTAAGTTTGTAGCATTAGCTGCAACTAGTAAAGAGGCATAATGGTTAAGGAATTTATTAATTGAAATTCTAGTTTGGCCAAAACTAATGCCTCCAATATCTATACATTATGATAGTGAGTCTACATTTTCCAGAGCTTATAGTAAAGTGTACAATGGAAAATACAGACATATTGGCCTGAGACATAGTTATGTCAGACAAATGATTACAGATAGTGTAATCACAGTGGATTATGTAAAATCAAGTCAAAATTTAGCTGATCCTTTTACAAAAGGTCTTGCAAGAGGACTGGTTTCTAAGACATCAATAGGGATAGGACTAAAGCCCATTAATAATAATCACTCTTGATGGAAACTCAACTTGAAAGTTGATATATTCAAGTCTCAAGTTCAATGATTAAAGTACATCATACGACGTGATTGTAAGCACTATGAAATTAAACGTCCCAAGGATAAGTGCTTAGAACATGTAATGAATAATGAAAGAGGATGGGTTTAACCTTAATAGATTTATGGTGTTTTAAGTTACATGGACACCTATGATAATCTACCTATATGAGTGTGGAAGTGGTGTCGCTTCCTATGAGAATTGGGATTAACTCTAAAGCACTCATGAAATCAAGGTACAGACACAAGGCCTAATACATGTGTCGGCTTATATGGATAATCAGTGACTAAAAGATTTGTGTGTGAAGACAAATTCGGCTAATCAATATATATTGATAGTTCAAAGACAAGTCTACTATACTTTCATGGTTAACCTTGAAGAACCTTCACAAGGTATTGGTTCAAGTCGTGAGACACCAATGCTTATACACAGTCTTACAAGCAATCAAAGATTTACAAAACTTATTTTGAAAATGGTGGAGGAATGTTGGTGATTTTTAAAATAAGTGAGTAAGAGTTTTTTGGGTGTAAGAGCTTTAAGAGCTTGTCCCACATTGGAAGTGTGAGGAAGAGGTGGGAAGCTAACCCGAATATAAAAAAGGATAGTGTCCCACATTGGAAAATGTACAAAGCTAAGTGTCAACACTAAGCTATAAAAGGAGTGGGCAACCTTTGAGTCCCACATTGGAAAAATATTAAGAATTTGTACACTTAATAAGTACAAATGGAAGATGAAGAGTTAATTCATCTAGCATTTAAGAGGCTATTCAAGAAACCTCAATACGGTACGAAGCACCATACGCACACGCACACGCACACGCGCGCGCGCGTGCGGGGCAGTGGGCTGTAGAGGCGCTAGTGGCGCACTTTGCACTTCGCACTTCGCGTGTCCGCAGTGGTAGCGGGTTGTCAGGATTCGTCTGGGTCGGATCGCGGTAGCTCGGGCGCGGTCACTTTTTGGTTGACCCATGCAAAACCGATTCGGTATTAATTGTACCTGTTTGGAAATGAATTAAGACTGTTGGTAATTAACAGTCATACCATTTCGGAATTGATTAAGACTGTTAACCCAACAGTCATGACTCTTGAAGACAAAGCCTTTCATTATCTATAAATAAAGGCTGCCTAAAACGAATTTGCACATATAACAGATATTACCCAGTTCCGAAATCTCCAACCCTTGCTATTACTCTCTTATAATTTTCAGGAGATATAAATTATCTTATTCTGTTTTGTGCACATAAACAGAATAAGAACTTGATTGACTGTTCTTCGCTACTGCATCCAAAGGCTGTCTTCAAATATTTAAGTTGCAGGCAGTGCAAGTTGCTTCATTGTATCTTGAGTACGGATTCGTGTGGGGCAAATACTGTATTTAGGAAAGTGACATCACGCCTTGAAGATTTTTAGTATCTATTCTGAAGTGACATTTTTGTATTGAAGTTGACATTATTATGATAAATAAAGAGTTTCATTTCTGTATTTGCATTAATATTATCCAACAAATTGTAACTTCCAAATACTAGTCTATCCACGTCTCTTTTCAAAACTTCCATTAAATCGGTAACTTCCAAATACTCACCCATCAAATCTGCAATGCTTGCATATCTCTTCAAATCTCCCCAATAAGAGAAAATACACTCGCCTCTCTTCGCTCTCCCTATCAGATCCTTCAACTTTGAGTAGAAATTTGTTCCATTCTAATGGGTTATTTTCCATAGTCCTCTATCTCTCCGCCTCTCAGTTTTTTAGTTATTTCTTTTGGATTTTATTTTTTTTCATAGTTGAGTATAAATAACTAATCGCAGTTATGGTGCTATCCCACTGCCATATTTTCTCACACGATTTCTATATACTTTATATTGTTTGTTTCTCATACTCTGTGTTATATATAATATTTGTGCTATAAGTACTCTATTTTAATTTGTGAGATAAAATAATACTTTGTGTGTTAATAAACTCTAGCCTATGTGTTTTCGATCCCCGTGACAATGAACTCCGGTCTGTGTTTTTTTTTCCCCCGTGAAAATGAACGTAGGCCTCAATTTTTTCCATCTGACACAAACTTATCAAGCGTTTTTTTCACTCTGGCACAAACAGAAGATCCCTGAAGCTTTTTATGTTTTAGGAGGGCTATTATTCAAGCGTTCTGGGTTAGTCACTCCAGCTAGTTATCATTTTGGTTTGGTCACTCCGGACAGGTCATGTTATAAATGGGTACAGTTGATGTGGGTTATAATAGTTTGTAAATGGGTAAAGGTGCATTAGATCTTTGTATGTGAAGGTGGGTTATAATTGTTTGTAAATGGATTATAATAGCCCGTACATGTTGAAGCTTTCAAGTGTTTGTATGTACTTTGTAAATGTATGTTTGTATATGTTTGATGTCGTTGAAGCCTCCTACCGTGTGTGTTTAGTACTTATTTTTCTTTTATTAATTAGTAGTAGAAGATTTTCCATTATTTTTTCCATTAGCAGATTAATTAGCAATGTAAAGAAAAATTATAAAAAGCTTATTCCTCTTATTTATCAGATCTTTAAATTTATTTATGTTAAGGCATCATCATCAATATTTTGTATCTTTTATTAGATGTTTAAATTTATTTTTATTCAAAGTTTATCGATATAAAGATACATTTTATACACTGATTTTTGTTGGGTATATTGGTATATATAATTATTTTAAATGAACTAAATAAGTTGGGGTAAGTGTCCTAGTGGTAAGGATATGGGGATTGGTGCTTGAGGTCATGGGTTCAATCCCTAGAAGGCAGACTAAACATTAATAGTCTTTGATTGGGCCTTGGGGTCTTTGGGGCTTTGGGCTTCTCTTGAGTGCCCAGAATTTTTACCCTTTTATTAACCTGTTTTTAATTTTTGACTTAGTCTCCTATTCAAAGTAAACTACATGTTAGTGGAGATATTAGTGGGTTAGTTGGATAAAACCTTTACCCACATTTTTTACCAAATTGTGTATATAACAACGGCTACAGCTTTGAGAAAAACACACAGAAAAATTCAATCTCTCCCTCACTTTCTCTGCAAAAATAAGTTTGCTATTTTCTGATATACACTTATGTTCGTCCTTCTTTTAGGAGTACTGGAGTATCCTGAGAGTTCAAAGATTTAACATAAAGCTGGTGTCTAAATCTGATCGTTGAATCATGGAAGGTGTATGTTCATGAGGCTAACAGCTACAAATATCAGCGAGCAATTTCACCTTTAGGACTTTGTGTCAAACACAAACAACGATCGATAAGTCCTTCCAATTTTATCTATTTTGTATTTGGGTTTTTTCATATATCCTGCAATTATTATTTCCAACAATCTAAAGGTGAAATTATGTCGTTATTCTACAATCTGCTATGAAAAATCCTAATGCAAAATACTCTGAAAAACCTGAATTGTTTTATGGAAAAAATTTTAACATATGGAAAATGAAACTATAATTTTACCTAACAACTCTTAAGGTCGTTGACGTTATTGCATTTGATACACCTTTTGTACCTGAAGAACAAGTTGTTTGCAATTAAAGAGATTATATGCGTAGGAATTATATTCTGAATTGTTTCTGCCTTGAACTGTATGATGTTTATTGGTCATGTCCTACTGCTAAAGAACTATGGAACTTACTGGATAAAAAGTATGCAACTGAAGATGCTGGGTCTAAAAAAATTGTGGTTTGAAAATTTTTGGGATAATAAATCTGTTGTGTTGCAACTGGAAGAACTACAAATTATTATTCATGAAATTCTGGCCGAGGGTTATAGTATATGTGAGGGATTTCAGGTGTCTGCTATAATTGAAAAACTGCTACCTTCTTGGAAAGATTATAAAAAAGGTCCGAAACATAAGAAAAAGGAGATGTTACTAGAAGATTTGGTAGTTTGTTTGAGAATTAAGGAAGATAATAGGAGTGTAGAACTTAAGGAGAAAAATTCTAGAGAGTGATAAGGTAGTTGTGACTAAGGGAGGTTCTTTTGTGGGGAAAGGTTATGTTCATGAGGGTCTTTTCAAACTAAATGTTACCGTGGATGATAATAATAAAACATATACTTCTTCTTCTTATTTGATTGACTCTTGTGATATGTGGCATTTTAGACTTGGTCATGTAAATAAGGCATCTATTAAAAAATTAATGTTTTTGGAAAACATACCAAAATCTGATATTTCTACCAACTCTAAATGTGAAATATGCGTTGAATCAAAATATGCTATAAAACCTTTTTCAAGTGTCGAAAGGAGTTCAACTATTTTAAGTTTAATACATTCTTATCTTTGTGATTTAAAAGGTTACGTGACACATGGTGGAAATAAATATTTTGTTACTTTTATTGATGATTACTCTCGGTACTGTTATATTTATCTCCTTACGAGTAAAGATGAGAGTTTCTCAAAATTTATTTCTTATAAATTAGAAGTTGAAAAACAATTGGAAAAAATCGATTAAAACATTAAAATCCGATAGGGGAGGAGAATACACCAGTGATCGAGATAAATTTTGTTAAGAAAATGGAATAATTCATCAAGTTACTCCTCCTTATTCACCCCAATCTAATGGTGTAGCTGAAAGAAAAAACAGAACTCTTAAGGATATTATAAATTCTATGTTAAGCACTTCGGGATTACCTTATAATATGTGGGGTGAGGCACTTCTTACTGCTTGTTATATTCTTAATAAAATATCTTTTAAGAATAATGATAAAACTCCTTACGAAATGTGGAAAAATAGAAAACCTTCTTATAAACACCTTAAAGTGTGGGGTGTCTTGCTAAGGTTTCAATACCAGAACCTAAGAGAACTAAACTTGGCCCAAAGACAATTGATTGTGTTTTTATAGGTTACGCTAAAAAAAGTAATGCATATAAGTTTCTTGTAATTTATTCTAAAAATCAATATATGGATAAAAGCATTATGTTTTAGTCAAGAGATTCTGAATTTTATGAGAACAAAATTTCTTTTAAAGTGAGAAGTGAGGGAACTAGTAGTTTTATTCAAGTGGGTCCTAGTGTCAGAAATGAATCTTCGAATTCAGAAGAAATTGAAATTAGAAAAAGTAAAAGACCTCGAATAGCTACTTCTCTTGGTCCTGAATTTTTAACATACTTAATGGAAAATGACCCCATCACTTTTAGTGAGGCAATGTCCTCACCCGATTCTATTTTTTGGAAATAAGCTATTACTAGTGAATATGATTCTATTATTTCTAACAACACCTGGGAGTTAGTTGACTTGCCTAAAGGATGTAAAACTATTGGATGCAAATGGATTTTAAAAAAGAAATTAAAAGCTGATGGTTCTACTCATAAATTTAAGGCAAGATTTGTAGCTAAAGACTATAGGCAAAAGGAAGGAATTGATTTCTTTGATACTTACTCTCTTGTTACTAGAATTACATATATTAGGCTATTAATTGCTATTTCTTCATTACATAATCTGATAATTCATCAAATGGATGTTAAAACGGCTTTTTTGAATGGAGTTCTTGAAGAAGAGATTTATATGGATCAACCCGAGGGGTTTGTAGTCCAAGGCCTAGATCGAAAAGTGTGTAGACTTACAAAATTATTATATGGATTATAATAAACTCCTAAGAAATGGCATGAAATTTTGATCAAGTAATGATCTCTAATGGTTTTAACATTAATGAAGCGGATAAATTTATTTATAAAACATTCAAGGATAATTCTGGCGTGATTATTTGCTTATATGTGGATGATATGCTTATTTTTGGAACTGATATGGATGTAGTTAATAAAACTAAAAGTTTCCTTAATAAGCAATTTGATATGAAAGATTTGGCTATTGTTGATGTTATACTTGGAATTAAAATTATTAAAAATTCCGAAGGAATTGTTTTAACCCAATCTCATTATGTAGAGAAAGTTCTTAGAAAATTTGAACAATTTAATTGTATTCCTGCTAAAACACCTTATGACCCTAGTTATCACTTAAGGAAACATTCGGGTCCTAGGGTATCATCATTAGAATATTCTAGAGTTATTGGTAGTCTAATGTATCTTATGAACTGCACTATACCTGATATTGCATATGTCGTGGGTAGACTTAGCAGATACACTTATAATCCTAATAATGAACATTGGGATGCTTTGATTCGAGTTTTGAGATATCTAAAATACACAATAAATTATGGTATTCATTATATTAGATGTCCTGCTGTAATTGAAGGATTTTGTGATGCTAATTGGATTTTTGATAATGATGAATGTAAGTCTACGAGTATCTATGTTTTTGCCGTGGCAGGAGGCTCTATATCTTTGAAATTTACCAAGAAAATGTGCATAGCTATATCCACTATGGAGTCAGATTTCATAGCATTGGATAAAGCAAGTAAAGAGGCTGAATGGTCAAGGAACTTCATATTAGATATTCATTTGTGGCCTAAACCAGTTCCAGCCTTGTCCATTCACTGTGATAGTCAAGCAACGATCGCAAGAGCACATAATAACTCCTACAATGGAAAGTCTAGACATATCAGGAGAAGACACAACACAGTGAGACAACTATTGAAAGATGGAGTTATAGCAATCGACTATGTCAAGTCAAAGGAAAACCTGGCGAATTCATTGACTAAAGGGCTAGCTAGAGAGCTAGTTTATCAAACATCAAGGAGAATGGGCCTAAAGCCTATTAATATCTAAATCACCTATAATGGAAACCCAACCCATATGACTGGAGATCCCAAGATCTGGGTTCAATGGGATAACAAAGCTATACGAGTGATTTATGGGGGTACAAATTTAAGTTTTACTTAAAACCCATTCCTATGATGTAGTACCTCTGTATCGATGGAGGATGAGATTTAATCTCTCTTAATCTTTTCCATAGTTGTTATTCAGTGGGGTGTGAGATACAGTACACTCTTGATAGAAGCACTTATATGAGTGTGGTAGTGGGGCCGCTTCTTATGAGAATTAAGGCTGATTCTCTAGAGCACTCAAGATACCTGGGCATGCTCAAGGCCGAAATGAGCACGACTGTGGGAACTCGATGATGATTTTTGGGAGTCACGTGTGTATTCTATTGACCTATGTTTACAACAACGGTGAAATAGTTAAAGACATCAGTTCACTATCAACCGGTAAACTCAATAGTTTAACACAAAGCAAAGGTTCAAGTTGAATGACACCTTCGCAATTTACGTCACTCCTTATGATACTCCAGAGCATCTTTTTATAGTTATTTATTTATTTCATTCATGTGGGGGATTTTTGGGTATATTGGTATATATATATTTATTTCATTCATGTTGGGTATATTGGTATATATATATTTATTTTGTTGAATGTGGGTCCGCGCCAGCGGCACTAATTAATCGCGATATTTTATTAAAAAATATCGCGATTAATTAGTGCCGCTGGAGCGAACCCACATTCCCGAATCCAAATCATTTGTTGACTATGGGTACGAGCCATCGGCACTAATTAATCGCGATATTTTATGGGTCCGCGCCAGCGACACTAATCTATCGCGATATCATGTCAAAAATATAATTTTTTTTATTTATAAAAAAAATATTAACTTAATAAAAAATTTACTTTCAATAAAACAATTTGTTTTTATATATTAATAGAAAAAAACTATTTTTCTATATGAAAAACAATTTTTTTATATAAAAAACTATTTTTATATCAATTCTTAAACACAAAAAAAAAAAGAAAAAAAAAAGGGTGAATGCGGTTCCTCCCAGGCGGTTCCTGGGCGGGCCATCTAGAATCACTCTTTCTTTAATGTCCATTGAATCTCATTTTATGAAAGGCTAAAAACATTTTGTGTTAATCCTTGTGCACCTTATTTACACCAATCAGCGGACACCGACGCACTCTATAAATTCAGCCCTATGGGTCTCATTTTTAAAAACCGAGAAAATAAATTTGTGCACCCAAACTCTGCCAAATTTTTAGAGAGAGAGAGAGAGTTTACATCTTCTACACAGATTTTGCACCTGTGTATGTTTAAAGAAATAATACTTTCATGGACACAAGTTTTGTTTATGTGTGCATTTTTTGAAAAACATTATTGTTACTTTTCTTCAGGCGGCTCATCGTTCAAGTGACATTGACCTATCGCTTGAACAAGATAGCAACGTCACTGGATCGATAGAGCATCTCGCTCGAACGACTTGTCAAGTCATTTGAGCGACCAGCAAAATAGAGTTTTTTCTTAAACCAACTCTGATGAAAGAGTTCAACTTAAATCCAACTCTAATCCATCCTTATATGATTAAAATGAAGTTTAAACCTTTTCAAACACTTACAAAACATTTTAAAAACTCTTTCTTAATAAAAATAACATCTTTGAACATTTTAAAATAAATTTCGAGACTCATTAAATTTATGCATTCATACCAGAGTGATCTCGGGATGCAATTGAACTTGAAGACGAATAAACTTTCACCAATAAAACTTTGACATAAATAATTTCTTTAAGATTTTCTGTAATGTCTTCAATAACCTTCAACACGTCATAATTTGTGTGGGATTGTGACAATAAAAATACGACCTATGACTCAAACATGTTTTGTTTTGAGAATAAGTCAAAACTATACAATGGACTCAATTGAAAATTTTGTCCTTACAAATATCCCCCTTTGACTATTCCGGGACAAAATCAACAATGAAGTAACTAACTCGGGCCGTCAAGACGTATGATGCCTAAATCCCATCTCATAAACCCAAAAATAAAAAATACAGGATAAGACTAGTAAACAATGGACCAGCAAGCATGGAACTGTTGAAACTGTCTCTAAATGTCTAAATGTCTAAATGTGATGTAGTCTTGAAATCTCAAATCTTTAAAGCATACCTACACACATGAAATAGACAAATACCCAGTGAAGTATGGAGGAACAAATGATATAAATCATAATGAAATATGTGAGCAAAATATTTTGATGCCAATTTGAAACAAAAACAACTTTTAAATTCGTATATCAAATATGCACATAAATAATATACCAATATAGATACAAATGTGTGCAATAAATAAACACAGTGGTCAATAAAAAAAAATCTCCCCTACATCACATACATCTCTCTCTTTCTTTTTGTCTCGAATAGACAACCTGGTGAAAAGATAAACATATCTAGAATGACACAAATCAATGAAATATATGTAGATAATTATGAAAACAACTAGCTAATAAAGATCAACGGTAAAAAATCTGTAGCTAGTAAATAGTAATCACACAATAGAATAAGAAATCTACGAATGTGTAATGAAACAAACCAATACAGTAAAAAATTGATCAATGTGAATCAGCATAGAACAAAACTGCCTAGAAGCAACTCAACAGTACCAAAAATATAACACAAATGCAGCAAGGTGCTGAAACAACATGAATTACAAAAACCAGACATCGCTCGAACGAGACAAAGACAACGCTCGAACGAGAAAAAGACGTTGCTCGAACGATAACTTCGCGTGACATGATGTCGCTCGAACAAGCAAAAAAAATCCCTGTTCCATCTCAGAAGGTTAAACAGTGTTGCCCAGTGAAAAAATTTCGTAAAAAAACTAACTGAAAGAGGATCAAAACCGCAAAACAGTAGCTGAACTAAGAAAAACACAAAATAACCAAATGTGAGTTACATGCTAACATAGTATCGATGTTCTCAAACATGAATATGGAATGTATGGGCATGAATTACAAATAATGAATCACAATTCCAACACATCGAAACGATTAAGAAGCTCTAATGAATAGCTATAAATCATCAAACTTTATTTTAGCCATATGTGACAATTAAAGTGTGATCTAAATGAACTAAACAATCAAACATGCATAAAAATTCATAATTTTCATGATTCTATAAATAATAGGGTCATGACGCGATTTTTTCAGCGATAGGAATCGTGATTCACAGCCGTTTAATTTTATCCATTCAAACTCCCCCAAATATATATCAGATTTTCTTTTGGAATGAACATAAACTAATTTGGCCCATATCTTGGCATATGATTCTTTTTATTGCCATCAATTTTTTCGAGCTCTTTTAAACGGTGGCTTTAATGACGAGTCAATTTTACACTCTCGCAGCCCTTATTCGTGAACACTCATCATGTTTTTTTTTATTTCAATCCTAATGGTAAACGGTTCTTGCATGCACACCTCATCTTTATGTCTACTTACACATATATGACAAAATTGAGATAAGAACATCTCACCAAACTCAAATATGCAAGAGATGTCAAACATCTATATAAACTCGTATATGTGTGCAAATATGGCATATATACAAAGTCGAATAAAGATGCATATCAACTTCAAAACAACCTCATAATATAATGGTTCAGATCATTCTAAGCATAAATAATTATGACCAAATGTCCTATCCACGTGCATAATGAAAAGAAGGGGGTCCAAGCACACCAATATGCCACATCAAACATGTAAACTCAAAAACTACAAAATAAGCCAAAAATATTTTTGGTTTTTCAACATATTTTGACTAAAAAAAAATGCAAAATCTTTTTTTATTTTCTCAAAAATATTATAAACCAAAAATAATTTTGTATTTTTTCAAATAAGACTCAATAAAAAATAATACAAAATGATACACATGTCATAACACTAGCAAGATATAAATCATGATGAAAAGACTAGCATTTGATAAACATGGTAACACAATCATCCTTTACAATTAGCTTGGGAAGAATCAAGTGAAATCAAATGAGAACCATGAAGTTTTAGTCCTAAATCCACTAAAACCGATTTCCTAACCCAAGTAGGTGTGATATAACGGGTGGGGGTTTTGGGAACCGAAACGACTTTATTCCTAAACTTCCAAGGAGCATTCCTAAGGTCATAGAAAAAACGTCTAAGGTGACATTTCCTACTGCAATGTGTGTAAGTGTAAAGACAACGAGAATGATTACCAAAATGTCAACCTTTCCTCACTTTTCTAGTGGCCTCTCTCACACGGTTGGTATTAACTTTGGGAATGGGAACAACTTGATCATCGTATCCTATACCAAACCTATCACTTTTGACTTGGACGGTGCCTAACATCCTATCCAACTTTTTTTACTTAGATTTCAAGTCAAACTTAACCTTAATGGATTCTTTCTACTTTTCTTCTAACCCACGAATCCTAGACTCAAACACATGCCTTGACTCCTCAAACTCTAGCAACTCCCTTTTCAAAGTCTACATCAAACCAAGAAGAGTATCTCTCTCTTTCTCCACATATTCTAGCTTCTCCTTAAATATCTTCTCCCACCCTAAGGTCCTCAATCAAAGCATGATTACTTTCTATGGAACACTTATTCAACCTAGATTGAAATTTAGAGTTAGACTTTTTCACTTTCACCGCCTTGGCATACAATTAATTAAATGCAACTGGAACTCTTTCACATCTACCTCCTCAACCTCACTAACTTCTCCCTCGCTCACTTGGGATTCAACGGCCTCGAAAGTATCATGCACATGAGAATATTCATGGGAAGATTTCTCATCATCGCTCACATGACATGCCAAGAAAGCAATAAACTTGCTCTCATTGGGGTAACTCTCGCCGTCTTTCGGTTCACTATCACTTAAGGAGGAACTATAAGCTATCATTTTCTTGCCCTCTTTCTTTAGTCTAATTGGATACTCGGCTACTTTGTGACCATACCCCTCACACCCAAAACACCTACCCAACTCAACCCTATTGAATTTCTAACTCTTATCTTTAGAGGTGGACTCAACCTTGTTGTTTTTGAATTTCTCAAACTTTTTGGCATCTTTCTGTAACAACCCGCCCTTTTGGAGATAATTAAATTTCATAATTAAATATAAATTGGAATTTGGAGAATTTCTCGAAATAGTAATTTTTGGGATTTTCGAGGATTAAATGATTTTTGAAGGATGTTGTGATTATTTTTGGGACTATATAGGTCTAAATATTTTAACTATGTGTCGCCATGGAGTATAGCGACAATAGAGGTAAAATTTTGATTAGAAAACCCGCATTTACTTTTATGGGCTAGAATAGTGATTTGCGGTCAAGTACTTCGGATGGGAATTTCGACTGTGCCATGAGTCTCGGAATGGCCAAGAGAGCCGAAAAAGAGTGCCCGATTGTCGAAAAGGAGTTTTGGGTAATTTTAAAGGTAAAAGTAACTCGTAATTGGGTAAACGAGTCGTTTTTGGGTTTTAAGGGGTTAAACCCTTTTCTCTATATATAAAGAGGGAGAGAGGGAGAAAAAGAGAAAGAAAGAAGAGAAAATAGAGAGAAGAGAGAGAGGAGGAAGAAAAGAGGAGAAAGAGGGAGATTTCGGCCAGCCTCCGCCGGATTCGACTCGAGGTTGTCGGATTATATCCACGAGGCAAGTGTTTACTTGCTTTATTTATATTTTTGCATAAATATCTCATATCGTAGTTTGGTATAAACAAACCCTAAAGGTTTTGGGGTGGGTTATCATGGATAAAATGGGTTTTGGGGAGTTAAAACAATTAAACCTCAATAATATTTCAATTTGTGGAACTTAGGTTTTAACCTAAATTAATTGGTGGTTTTGGGTTCTAGGATGTTTAGAACCCTTAATATATGTGTATTTGTAGTTGGTTGAGGTAGTAGGACGTTGGGTGAGGCAACAAAAGCTTGGGAGAAGCTTTAATGGCCGAAATCGTCTTGGAGAAGATGATGAATAGTAACCCGTGACTTTAGGGGGCCATTTTGGATAGGAAAAGAATTGATTTAGCTCTCGGCCAAAACATGAAAGTTGTAGATCTTTTCGACACGGTCGTGTGGGCACCAACCTCGTATTTTTCTGATTTTTTTGCGATTTGATATGATTTTTACAAGATGGAAGCTCCGGGTTGAAATCATCAACTCGAAAATCAAATCGGGAATTGGAAAAATTACGTCTAGAATTAATTGCGTAGATGTTCAGGATAATTTTTGGGGTAGTTTAGAAACCCCGATAATGAATTTCGTTTGTAGGAAAATGGATTTGAGGAATTTAGTTTTGGGGACCTGGTGTGACCGGTCGACCGTGCCCCTAAGGCCGATCGACCACATCAAGAAGAAAGGGCCTACTGCTTTGTTTCGTAGGCTTATTTGCAACCCGCGATCGACCGGGGGTCCAGGACTGATTGATCGGTGCCCTGTTTTCAGCCCAAGATTTTGGAGATTAGTATTACTTCTCCTCTTTGAGTTTAAAGTTTAAGGACCTTCTAAATTAGAGTATTATAGAGAGTTATGTCCTAAAGGACTTGGTGAATTGGGAATATATATATATATATATATATATATATATATATATATATATATATATATATATATATATATATATATATATATATATATATATATATAGATGGTACTTAAGTATGTATTACTTATTAAAGTAAGAAATACTTTGGGTTTAGTATCATGCATATATGAATGCATGATTATGACACCTTGAGAGAATCTTTGGGATAAAGGGTCATCGATAGATGGTTTGGCAAATATGGCCATTTTTATATATTCAGGTAGGTATATATATATATATATATATATATATATATATATATATATATATATATATATATATATATATATATATATATATATATATATATATATATATATATATATATATATATATATACTATGTGATTATGTATATATGATATGATATAAATGATTTTGAAAATATATTGATGAATATTTTCAAAATGGGAAAAAGGTAAATGATTTTCATAATTGATAAATTATGGTTACACACCTCCCTAAATCGCTATCATAAGGGAAGTTGCGTGCGTTATGGTGATGCCCCCTGGCTAATAAATGTAGGGTGGCTATAGTCCTATAGGCCATATGGGCGATTATTGTTTATTGCGCTGGTTAGGGGATTCTGGGTGTGGTCTTGACTTTCTCGCAGGCATATAGCTGCTTCCCGACGTTGGTAGGTTTCGAGGTTGTCTTGTTTGATAGGCCCTGGAAGATGATAGCGATTTAGGGGTGCGTCCAGTGGGGAAACCCGAAGGGGCGGTCTTAGTTTTATTAAAGCAATTTATGATAATAAATTGGCTTTAATTTACATTTATTGAGTATAAAAAGGGAAATGGGATAAATGTTTGGCTTCGGTAACACTCCCGGATGGAAGAAGGGATGAGGAAGCATATGATATGATCAAAGCATTTTCATGATAATGGAAATGGCTTTGGGTACAATTCCTGAGTGTAAAAAGGGAAATGGGATGACATAAAACAGAAAAGCATTTTTATGATAATAAAACTGGCTTTTAAAAAGTATATGATTGGTTAAAGCAATTCATGATAATGAATTGTCTTTTATATTTACATTTCCTGAGTATAAAAAGGGAAATGGGAAGTTTTGAGAAAATGAAAAGTATTGATAAATACTTTATATATGAATTCTCAGTCCGGGAGATTGATCCGGATGTTTATGGTAAAATGAATATATATGGATGAATCGAGTACCGAGGGTCTAATGGATCCCGAAGATCGACCTTGCCGCATAGTAGTGTATCGAGGGGTGTTCCTTGTATGGATTTCTCTTTGCGAGACACCCCACGCACGAATATGGCAATGTGTTGAGACTGGAGAGAAGTTTAATCCTTAGTTCTCTAATATTATAAATGCTTATGGTATATATATATATATATATATATATATATATATATATATATCTTTCTGTACTGAGGGACTGGCGGATCTCGAGGATCGACCATGCCGTATAGTAGTGTATCGGGGGGTTCCTTGTTTGGATTTCTCTTTGCGAGACACCCCACGCACGAACGTGGCATAGCGTTGAGACTGGGGTGAAGTTTAACCCTTAGTACATTGCTTGGACTATCTAGGGTTGATAGTGGGTTGGGTGATAGACTAGTTTAGCAGGGTAGCTTGACTAGGATGTTTAGAGGGATGCGCAAGGAGTGCACTGTTAGTGGAGAGATGAGGGGTATCCCATGGGATTACGATACCAAACTTAAATATGAGATAAAACCTTTTTTCAAAATAATAAGGCATTTATGCACTTGCAAAATATTTTCAAAACTCGGGCTCTGGCCCGTTTATCTACTTTCCCTTCTTGTTATATATATATATATATATATATATATAGAGAGAGAGAGAGAGAGAGAGAGATAGATAGATAGATAGATAGATATATATAGGTGTCCGGACTCAGGGACGCCTGGATGATACATCTTTCGAGTCAGACGTCTGCTACAGCAGCTGTGGATGCGTGCAGGATTCCTAGTAGACGCTTCTATCCTTGTAATCTAGATAGGAGGTATTGTATACACATTCGGTCCAATGGTCCAATTGCATTTATTTATTCTTTGAGTACAACATTCGATATGGTTGTATATTTTGACCGAGTGTTCGGTTATTTTATTTCATTTCAGTTTCATTTCCACAAAACTGTGTAGATGTTTTATTTATTGTTGTTAAAAAGAGTAGTTAAGTAAAAATTTTAACGCTCGCCTAATGGGATATTAGTAATTAAATGGATTTTCGACAGTGATGCTAAGAATGATCCATATGTGACTCCTGTTTTAATTTTATATAGGAGTGATCGCCCGGTATCCCATTAGGCGGGTTGTTACACTTACTATTGCTTTTGAAATTTAGAAATTTTTTGAAATTTTTAGCCAACAAGGCGACATCCTCAAAATCGAAATCATAATCGTCATCCGAAACATTAGTTTCCTCCTTCAGAGCTTTAAAAGCAATGGCCTTTTATTTCTTTGTCACTTTCTTGGAGGTAAACATATCGAGTTCATAGGTTTGTAAGTCACTAACAATATCTTCAAGTTTCATCAAATCAAACATTCCTAGGATTTTAAAATATTCACTTTAGCATCAATCCTACTCGATAAAGATCTCAAAAGTTTCTTTATCACACGGTTATTTGGAATCTTCTCTCCAAAGTTAAACGATGAGTTGACAATATTAGACAACCTAGCGTAAAACTCATCAAACAACTCACTATCTAACATTTTAATCGTTTCAAACTGTGTAGTGAGATTTTGCAACTTAGACGCCCTAACTATGCTAGTGCCTTCGTGAGTAAGTGCAAGTGTATCCCAAGCCTCTTCTGATATTTCACAAGTCATAATTCTATTACACTGTTTTGGTGTGACATGTGAAGAAATTACGTGCAACCCTTTTGAGTTATAAAGTGCAAGCATATGTTCATCCTTAGTCCATGACTCAATGGGTTTCAAACTAGTGACCTCACCCTCTCGTGTGACAGGTGTTGTCCAACCCTTTTCAATCGCTAACCACACACGCTCGTCAATGGAGTTTAAAGCACTTCTCATTTGAATTTTCCAATAAGCATAATTTGTTCCATCAAAAATAATAGCACAAAAACTTTCAATCCTATGAAATTCATCTCAAAAAGCACAAGGGATCAAACACAATAAAAATATGTTTTTAGCTATGACACCAATTTGATGGTCCCTTTTTATTTCTTATACGAAAAGTGTTTTAAGGATGACAAAAAAAATTCCCGTTTATAAAAAACCTTTTTTCAATTTTTAAATCGCACCTAATTGTGAACAAATTTTTAACTTAACCAAATATTATCTTGATTAATCCTAAAAATTCATCTAGTGATTAAAGCAAGTAAAATAAAGTAAACAAAATAATACTCATAATGCATGATGTACGGGGAAACCACGACGGGAAAAAAACCTCGGACAGCCCAAGCCAGGTAATCACTATGAATGTGGAATTATAATGAACAGACACTAGTATTACTCAACGACTCGATACCCCATGAGACTTGACGCTCTTTTGATCTTCACACACTCATCTCACAATGACCATGCAAAAAACCATTCTTCCACGATACTTGTCCAGAACAGATGCGTCCTCGTATGGCTCAGTGTCCACCGATATGGCTTGTAACTTCTACGATGTTAAAATCGAACTCCACCGAATATTCATCGCAAAACTAGAAATGTTCAAGTGCAAAACAACTCTTTTTAGTGCCAAAAAGATCACTATAGCATATAGCAATGAAATATCACATATTTTAAACTCTAAGGATGCATTTACTTTGGAAAACCTTAGTAAACTTGTGTGCAATAACGTACTATTACGAAAACAATTTTTCCAGAACACACACTTACAAAATCTAAAGGAAAGGCACCTATAAATACTTTTCTTAAGGCGGCGCGTCATTCAAGCGACATTGTCATGTCACTCGAACGACAGAGAATCTCGCTCGAACAAATGGTCAAGTCGTTTGAGCGACTAACAAAATAGAGTTTTTTCTTGAACCAACTCTAATGAAAGAGTTCAACTTAAATTCAACTCTAGTATGTCCTTATAAGATTAAAACAAAGTGTAAACCTTTTCAAACACTTAGAAAATATTTTTAAAACATTTTCTTAATGAAAATAACATCCTTAAATATTTTAAAATAAATTTTGAGACTCATTAAATTTACGCATTCATACCTGAGTGATCTCAGAATGCAATTGAACTTGAAGACGAATAAACTTGCACCAATTAAACTTTGGCATAAATAATTCCTTTAAGCTTTGCCGCAACATCTCCAATAACCTTCAACACATCATAGTCTGTGCGGGATTATGAAAATAAAAATACAACCTATGACTCAAACGTGTTTTGTTTCGGCAATAAGTTAAAACTATATAATGAACTCAATTGAAAATTTTGTCCTTACATTGTATTTTTTATTTTGTTTTCTATAATTAGTTTAAATGCTTTCATAAATACTTACTCGCTTTAAAAGTTATAATTTTTCTTCCAAAAATCACTCTCTCTCACACACTTTTTTATTTACTTATGTAAAAGTATTTTTAAGTAATTTAATTAGGTTTAGATTAATGAACTCATCTCAGGTGTGTATTTGCTTCTCTATGGTATGATGGAATAGATAGATTTTAACAAGTTGATTATTTTTAAAATTACACATAGGGACCGTAATAGGATTTATCACATATGCACCATATTTGTGACATTGTGCATGTAATTTAGGAATTATTGTTGATGCCAAAATCCTATTTGGACTTTTATGGAACTTTGGGGAGTGCCACTCTGGATTTAAATAATTGTTCACTCAAGTATTAATCACATTTTTGAACGGGTCCAACTATGTAACTATTGATGTTATGTGTTATGAAGTGAGGGATTTAATCATGAACCAATGCTTTTCATTACTGTAAATTAATTTAGTTTAAATGTTAACCTAGATATATTGTAGTATTAAAACATTAAAAAAATAAAAATAATATTTCACACTTTCCTTTAGAAGTAATAAATTAATTGAATTTTAAATGACATTCCCTATGGATTTGATACCCGAACTGACTGCTATACATATAAAACATGTGTAGTTAAACTTTAAGTTTTTGTATTGAGGTAAAAAACCGAATACAACGACAAGCATATTTTCACAACGCTCGGTTTTCTCATCTATCATAATGTCACCATTTCCGAAAAATGCTTTACTTTAAAACTTAATTAATTTGTTTCTTTGATCCCAACAACGAACTCAATCAAAATGTCGTCGTTGTTGGGGATTGCTTTGTTTTAAAATTTATTTATTTATTTATTTGTAAATATTTTTGTATATATCATGTTTTACTTTGTTTTGTTGATACCGAAACCATTTGACATTCAATAAAAATATTGAAATGGACATGTTTGGAAATTCTTGTAAAGCAGTTTTTTTGTAAGTATGCCTTCATTTAATTCTTTCAATTGTTATAATAGTTTTGATAACGGTTCACATTATTAATTTAGTGATAGTATTCCAAGTTCTCTACCACCGATGTCTTTTGGTGAGTATTTACAAAATTCTAAAAATTAATATTTAGGAACTTATGAAAATAATTATTATAATAATGGGCCAAAAAAAATTCACAATAATGGTAGAAAAATGATTATAATAATAGTTTTTCAAACTATTATAATAATAATTTTTCAAACTATAATAGTGAAAATTTTGCTACTTATTACAATAATGCCATTCCAATTATTGATAATGAAGGATTTGCACCAAAATCAATGTCTTTAGGTGATTATTTACGAATTAATCATAATACAAAAACTGAACACCATTCTTGAAAAACTTTAAATAGGTAATATTTGGAACAATAAGAAGAACCGGAGGATTTTGATCAACGCTTAACATCTTTCGAACAAAACACATCACCAATGATCCAAAACTTAAACGAAATAGAAGCTTTTCTCATGGAGTTACTTCCAATTTTGGAAATATTAAAAAATTACGATGTTATTGAGTTAGAAGCACCTTAAAATTTATGAACTTTTTTTTTCTAAATATATTACAGAGTTGGAAATTTCCATTCCATCTCAATCCTTTTTAGAAGATTAATTTATCAAAAGCGACTGTAATTGTTGCGAAACTCAAATTGCATTTGATGAATTTGTAGAAATCGAATTTCTTTTGTTAGCATTTTTCCAACCATTATCGAATCATTAGAACTAACACAAAAATTGGATGAAAGTCTTGACAATTTTTATCCATAACCTATTAAGAAATGCGTACTTGAAATGTTTTCTATGATGAATATTTTTTCAACATGTGACGCACCCTCATTCAATTTGAAATATTCGGGGGAGATCATGTTGATTTCCTTAAAAATAATTTGATTTTGCAACTGAGACAAACCATGCTTATTCCTGTCATTTGTACCTACCCCGTAAATCCCAACCACCCATCACCCAAAAACATAATTATTCAAAAAAATTGATGGTTCATGTAACACCCCCAATTTTCCATTTAAAGGTTAGTCACACACAATACGCCAAAGATGAGGCTTGTCTATCAATCTATATCATTCTCAGCTTCAAATCATAATAAAATGTTTATATTTTTAAAACAACATGCTTGATAAAGTCGATTTAATTAAATACTGATAATAAATAATAAATCCAGCATTCAAATAGTAATAAAACTGCAAAATAAGTACGACTAATCTCAATAAACTAAATAATAGACTCTGGGCTTATGCTCGTACAATATCTGAAATAATAAATAACTAAAAGGGAAATAACAACATAAACTAGAATCAAATGAGTTGATGACTGATGAGCAATGTGTAGTCGCAAATCTGATATCTCGTCAGCCCTGTTGTCTCTGTCTAGGCAAACTTGGGGGGAAATATTTTATTATTTGGGTAAGTATTCTAAAGTTGGAAGAATTATCTTATGAAATTAAAATTCAATAATGCAGTTAATTCAATGTATGTACTGTCCATCGTCACTCGCATGCATTATGTATCTCACCCACCCACCCCCCCCCCCCCCCCCCCCCGCCCCCGATCTAAGTGCAATATTATACCATACCGACCCTGGTCCCAAAGATGAATTATGAAAATAAAATATTCGATGCATCTAGCATTATTCATGTACATAACCTAATCTTCTACACGTATACTTCTACCTTCAAGAGTACCCCTATTGTACTACCCACTAAAGTCGAATAACATTCATTATGCACTTCATGTAGTATTGCTATCATTATCAATTGTTTACTACATTAGACTACATGGATTAATTCTCAATTAATTTATATAATTATATATGTCGTTACATATATGTGACACATAAAGGCCTTTGCTTTTAGTGTTTCGTCCGTGCTCTATCGGTAAGTTCGGAGGAGTCCCTCATCCAAATGGACACCAAAATACACATACAAGTTGGGCGGTCCCTACACATTACACCATTACACGATCCATATCCCGATAGTGTAGCATCTGCATCTACATCTACCTCTCATAAGTTGTGCTATTACGTAATACCTAAAATAACGACCTACACAATGCTTAGCCCACCTGTGCCGACATGTTCTACGATCCCTAGATGTACGTAACCCCAACCAATACGCCGTCCATGAACATGGGTATGAACAGAGAAATAAATAAATAAATACATATTTATAACAAACACTATATATAGGCAATCAATCATATAATTACCCCCCAAGAGTCTCATTTAATCTCCTATTAGTATTCCCACTTTAAGAATTAACCATCTAGTAAATTGTCAAATTTCCAATTAAAATAGTGACACGAATCAATTTTAAGAAAATATCTGCTCACTTACATAACCTCCCACATACTCGCCCGAGTTCATAAAAATCCCTTGGATGTTTCCCTAGTCCTAACCTAACCAAAACATAAAAGGATCATTCAAACGAAGCCATAACTCATTTGAAAAATTGAAAACTCTGAAAGGAATCTATAACTATTGCATACATTATTCAATAACGATGCAGTATATTTATACTGCTTAAAAATGACAAATGTGCGTGATAAAACAAAAGAAACTGACAAATAAACTAGTTGTTACTAAACTAGTTGTTATTATCAAAACTCCTAATATGTCGCAAACGTTGAACCACCAACGAATAGGTCTTGTTGATGAATGTGTGAGATTTGAACAGGTATAGATATATTAGTTATAAGATATCACATTTCTAACACTCCCCCTTAAGCAAAGGTGCGGTGAAATGCATGAACCAAGCTTGTTATGAAGAAATTGAAATTTCTGAGTTGACAAAATTTTGGTTCTCAGTGTGAACTGAGTGAGAAGATCTCCACTTTCACCCAAAACATTGAGAATAAACAAAATCCATTGATTTTCGCCATGGTAGACGTAAGGGCGTGATACTCAGTTTCATAAAAGTAATAAGGTCACTTAGACCGTAATAAGCTTGATCAAAATTGTTTTAGAGGCTTAATTATCAGTTTTGGCTGGATCAACACCTGCAATGGGCCTATGAGGTCAAAATGAGCTTGATCACAATGGATTTAGAGGATTTATGCTTCTTGGGCTTGATCTCAATGGATTCAAAGGAACTTTTCTTCTTAGGCTTGGTCACGATAGATTCAGGGGCCATTGAGTTGGGCTTGATCACAATGGAATCATGGGCCATTGGGTTCTTGGATTATGTGAGTATTTTTCGAGGTACTTGTATGAATCAAAAGTGTCCAGTTCTACCTTCCTCACCTTATAACTTTGAAAGCCTTTTTTTTAATAAAAAAAACTCATGCACTGTTGTGCTTTATTTATATAGTGATGAAGAATTCAAAAAACTAAACATAGAGGAAGGAGTTGTTTCTTGACTCCAATGGATTGCTCCAAAGGTTAAACATGCATAATCTTTTAAGATAATGCAGGGTTATGTGTCCCATAAAAATAAGAGTATCTCATCAAGAGATATGATGGAAATTATGGGGTGTTGTTACATGAGTGGGCTTGCTAATTTATGAAAATCCTCGAACAACATAATCTCTTTGTTTTATGCATCTCTATGGGTGTTCTTGGTTATTTTGTTCGAATGGAGAGGGGTAAAATGAAGAGGCCAATATTTTGTACCCGGTGGACGGTAGCAATGAATGGAGGCTACCACCACCAGAAAAACAGAATACCAAGATCAGGATTACTCACAAGAGTTTAACTGCTCTGATACCATGAAAGATTTTAAACTCAAAAAGAAATATCTAACTATTACATACATTATTCAATAATGATGCAGTATATTTATACTACTTACAAATGACAAACGTGCATGAGAAAGAAAATTAAACTAACAAACAAAATAGTTGTTACTAAACTAACTGTTATTATCAAAACTCCTAATATGCCACAAATGTTGAACCACCTTTGAATAGGACTTGTTGATGACCATGTGAGCTTTGAATGCACATCCACAAAAACCCACATGGGGGACTTTTTAAGAAGTCGAACTCTTCAGTGGAGTGTCCGATACAATGGCAAAAAGAGCGATGGAGCTATCACTCTCACCCTCAACTTCGGCGATGTTAAACTTGAAGCTTACTTCAAAGAATCCACTTTCGTCACCGAACACAAAAGTTAAAGTAGGAAATGTTTCAATGTCCGCCGAAGAAGGTGCTCATGGTTGAAGATGTTGAAACTTGTTCTTGAATAAGTTTACCATATATTATCTTTCTCTTTGCCCAATAGGGAACAAGAGCATCCTATTGAATTTATGAGAGTGTCACAAGGAACAAATCTTTAAAAAAAACTGAGCTAATAAATTTTTCCAACTTGTTTGTTGGAATTAGTTCTAGTCCAAACGCATATTCCCGCTGCAAAAAAAAAATTTCCTAGTCATCATCTAGGTGAGACTTACTTACTACCATCATTTTAATGCTTAAAAAAACAGAAGCCGAGATTAGTGGTAACTTAACCCATTTTGAAAACATGATCATGTACATTGTTCGAATGATCTAATAACCCAACTGGAAACTAAATCCATTAAGATTAAGATGAAAAAATAACGAGCCTCTGAATTGTGACAACTCGCTCACCAAAATATGGGGTGGCCAGCCCGATACTCTAATATAACAGGAATCATGAATGGAATCATTCTCAGCATCACAACAAAATAAAAAGTATACAGGATAACCACTCAATATTTCTGAAAAACGGGTTGCCAAAAATTTTGTTTTAAAGTTAAAGAAAGAAATTAAACAACCCAATACTGAAAAGAAAGTGGGAACCCCTAGATTATATAATACAATAACGACAAGTAAACAATAAGAGGACCGAATGTGCTGTCGGTCAACAGACTCTAGAACATTATTAAAAAAATTCAATAAATTATATAATACATTACATTAGATAATTACAAAAGCATGGGCCTCACGCCCGAGTAAAAGACCTGATCTTAACGAGAGTACAAGGATGATGGCGTCTATTTTAATATGTTCTGTAATACCCGCAAAGCATCACGGCTCCCAGAAATACCGGAGTAGGAAAGTCAAAATAGGTGTCTTTACGGTGAAGCACTTGAGCAGATACAAGATGCATGCACAGGAAGAAATATGAACGGGTCAGGGTCCAATTTTATATGATCACTAGATAAATAAAAAGTATGACAGTCATGAAAAGTAATCATGCTAGAAAAGATAAAAATCTAACTACACAGATTTAAAGCATTAGCTAAGGGAATCGAATGATCATATAATTAAATTTAAACTATGCATAAGAATATGATTAACATTAATTAAAAACTTCCATCATTTTATACTGTGGGTAGCCAAAATCATGATCGTGGGCCTGGACGAGTAGCCCAATTCCGGTGGCCCAAAGTCCAAACCCCCTTATCCCTTATTTGATTGTGATCCGGTCTCTTACCACGTTCCCATTAAGGGAGGTTATAGGGAGATATGGAAGACGTGGGGGAATCCAACACCCCCACTCACGTAAATGTACATATATATATTGAACCCTAGGTTCGAGGCAAAAAAAACAAGTTGTATTCTCTATAATTACTCTCCAGAGTATATAGAAATAACATCGACTGCACCACCGTGGACGTAGGCACATTTTTACTGAACCATGTACATCACTTGTTATGTGATTGTCATTTTATATTCCTCGTTCTTATTTGGTGCTTGCCTTTCCCTTATTTGTTTGTGTTGCACAATAATTGTCACCACAATTGGCGCCGTCTGTGGGAAGCGTTTATCTTCCCTAAGGAAAGACCACACCAAAAAAGGAGTTTAAAATGTCCGGTCATAGCAGCAATGCCCCCCAGGCAGGGGATATTCAAGAACCACCTGCTCCTCGCAGGATTAGGTCTGAAGTTCGTCGTTCAGATCAGAGGGATCGCTTAGAAAGACCAGCCTCAGAAGAAAGCCAAGGACCAACGAGGTCCACGCATATATCTAGGCTGATTGATGCATACGAGGCAAGGCTCCACGAGCAGAGAGAGTCTTCTCGCAGGCATGAGGCAGAGAATTCTCGCTTGAAAAGAAGAATGGAAAGACTGTAGAGAGAGCTTTATCATGATAACAGGAGACGTCCATACCGCACTTATAGCCCTCAGGTGAGGAAGTCTCACAGCAGAGGAAGGAGCCCTAGGCGAGAATCTCAAAAGGTCGAGGGAGGCAAATCAGACGACGAACTCCGCGAGCAGCTGCGAAGAGCTCACCGTTACCACAACCCTACTCGCAGCAACGAGAACATAAGAAATCTCATCCGCAGGGAGAGAAACCAACATCCTGCCCACCACGGTACCAGATCAACTCGAGAACTCGCTAGATGAGCTATCAAAACCCAGATGAAGTCACCTTTCACGAGGGAAATTGAAGAAGAAGAAGAAGAAGAAGAAGCCCGCAAGAAATTTACCATTCCAAGGTTCAAGATTTATGACGGTAAAACTGATCCCATTGATCAAGTCAGGAAGTACCGATAGGCCATGACCCTCTGGAACCACCGGGACGCGTTAATGTAATGAATTTTTCCCTCGATCCTGCATGACGTAGTGCATAAGTGGTTCGAAAGGCTCCCCCATTGGTCCAGTAGGAGTTTCAAGTCCCTGGCCGAGCTCTTTACTGCCCGATTTATTACTGGTAGCTCCCATCCTAAAAGGATGGATGCTTTGATAACAATGAAGAAAATTCCTCAAGAGACCCTCCGGGACTACGCGAAAAGGTAATGGGAATTATTCAATGAGGTCGAGGATTGTTCGGAGCAAGTGGCAGTGGCCTATTTCAAAATTAGGCCACCCAGTTCTTCCCTTCTATACTAGTCCCTGACGAAGAAGGAGGCTATGACTACTGACGACCTAATGGCTCACATCGAGAAGTACTCTAAGGTGGAGGATGTCACCCCCCTCATTACAGGAGAAAACAGTCGAGCTAAACTCACTACCAAGGGCAGCGAAAAAGCTGAGAATCAAAAGAAAGGAGGAAAGAACGGGGGAAAAAATGGCTCCAAGAATGGAGGGAACAATTATGCGTTGAAAGCATTTTAGGCGGTCAACACCGTCTTCAAAGAACCAATTTACAAAATTCTCGCGAAGATCAAGGATGAGCCATTCATCAAGTGGCCCAGGAAGATGCGAGGAGATCCCTCGAAGAGGAACAATGCGCTAAGATGCGCTTTTCACAAAGAGGGAGGACATAAGACTGAGCATTGCAAAGATCTTAAGTCTCACCTCGAGGAACTGGCCCAGTCCAGGCATTTGAACGAATTTGTGGAGAAAAAGGCACAGAAAGTGGTTGCCAATAGAGAGGCGAGGCCTGATAACATGCTCAAAGATGACGCTAGACATGAGTTCTCGGTAATTCATGGGGCATCTGATGACAAGCAGATCCAAGGAAATTCAGCTCGAATGGAGATGAAGAAACGGTAATGAAGGATTTTTAGATCGATCTAGCAAATTCACAGTCAGGAAAGAGCCGACGAGCTGATGACGTCAACTATAACAAGCATATTATTTTCACAAATGAAGATCTGGTGGGAGTGAGAACCCCACATCACGATGCTCTGATCATTACCCTCGGGATAGCTAACTTTGACATTGACAAGTTGCTCATCGACCAAGGAAGCTCGTCCGAAGTAATGTATCTCGCCTTATTCAAAAAATTGAAGTTAAGAGTCTCCGACCTAAAGGAAGCTACTGTACCTTTAGTTGGCTTCGCTAGAAAAATAACTATGCCCTTGGGAAAGATTGTACTACCGGTGCGCGCTGGAACCGTCTCCAAGATGATCGAGTTTTTGGTAGTTGGCATCGACTCGCCATACCAGGCTATCCTCAGCAGGGGATGACTTCATGGGATGAAGGCAGTCTCCTCGACCTACCATCGAAAACTCAAGTATGTAATCGAGCGAGGAGTAATGGAGATCCACGGTGATCAGGCAATGGCGAAAAGGTGCTTCATAGAAGCCATCCGACCAAAGCCAGAGAAGAAGATCGATCAGCCCAGCGAGAAAGTTGAAGAAGGTCTGCACCTTCTAAATAGTAATTAAAGTATGAAAGACCTGGAGTAGAGGAGACCAGGCTCCTCTCCTCCGAGCGGGTCATCGAGGACCTGGTAGAAGTTACGGCTACATATGGCGATAGTAATAGAGTTTTCTTGATTGGAGAATCTCTCACCAACCAGGATCAGAAGGAATTGACAACTCTACTGAGACGCAACATAGATGTTTTCGCATGGGAGCCATACGAGCTGCCTGAAATCGATCCTAATTTGGTCTGACATTAGCTGCACGTCGATCCTGCCTTCAAACCAATCACCCAGAAGGCACGGCAAACTGCACCCGAGAAGGCTAAAGCGATAGAGAAGGAGGTCGAAAAACTACTGGATGCAAGATCCATACGGGAAGTATAATTCCCCAAGTGGTTATCCAACCCAGTAGTAGTTCCAAAAGGCAACGGGAAGTGGAGAGTCTGCATCGACTTCACTGACCTCAACAAAGCGTGCCCTAAAGATAGTTTCCCCTCCTAAAAATAGACCAACTAGTGTATGCCACTGCAGCTCATGAATGAATGAGTTTTCTTGACGCATACTCAGGGTATCATCAGATCCCCTTGTATGCCCTTGACTAAGACAAGACAGCGTTCATCACGAAAGTTAGATTATACTGCTACAAGGTAATGCCCTTTGGGCTAAAAAATGTAGGGGCAACCTATCAGTGGATGGTCACCAATATGTTCAAGGACCATATGGGAAGCACCATGGAGGTCTACATCGATGACATGCTCGTTAAAAGTAAGAGGAAAGAAAATTACCTCTCAGACCTGTCAACACCTTTGAAATCCTTAGGAGGTACCGAATGAAACTTAATGCAAGCAAGTGTTCTTTCGGTGTCCAATCAGGAAAATTTCTTGGGTACTTGGTCAGTAAGAGAGGCATAGAGGCTATCTCAGACCAGATCGATGCAATTAATAGGGTACAACCACCTCGAACAATTCGGGACGTACAGAAGCTCACTGGTATACTCGTTGCCTTAAATCGCTTCATCTCTAAATCCTCCGAGAAATGCAAGCCTTTCTTCCAGCTTCTGAAGGGGACTAAAACGGTAGAATGGAGCCCAGATTGCTCGTGAGCACTGGTCAAACTCAAAGCATACTTAATCTCTCCACCACTGCTCCTCATACCACGGCAAACAGATTCTTTGTACCTGTACCTCTCTATTTCCAACCATATTGTCAACTCTGCGTTAATATATGAGGTTGCAGGAATCCAACACCCTATTTATTAAGCGAGCAAGACCTTACTAGACACCGAGAAAAGGTACCTATCGCTGGAGAAGCTCACCTACACACTAGTAGTGGCCTCAAGGAAGCTGAAGCAATATTTTGAAGCCCGCACTATCATCGCCCTTACATCGCACCCCTTAAGGAAGTCTTAAGGAAAGTGGATTTATCGAGCAGGCTGTCTAAATGGTTAGTCGAGCTCGAGAAATTTGACATCTAATTTCAACCAAATACCGCAATCAAGGGACAGATCCTTGCTGATTTCATATCCAAATTCACGGGCGAGGTACCTTCCAACCAACCTCAAATACTAAGGAAAAAGGAGAACCAAGTGACAGTGGGAATCTGGAAACTGTTTGTTGATGGAGCCTCTAATTCAAAGGGGGCAGGAGTAGGCATTGTCCTCGTTACCCCAGAAAATACAATCCTTGAGCAAGGAATCAGGCTTGGATTTGAAGCTTCCAACAACGAAGCAGAATACGAAGCCATAATAGCCGTCCTTCAGAAGGCACACACTTTAGGAGCAAAGCATTTACAGGTGTTCGGCGATTCCCAATTAGTGTCCAATCAGATAAGTGGAGATTACAATGCAAAAGATGAAAGAATGGCAACTTACCTCGCCTTAGTTAAAAAATTAATGGCGAGCTCCGAAGAGATCAATGTCCAGCAGTTTCCCAAAGGGCAAAATAGCCATGCTGATGCCCTAGCAGCCCTGAGTTCGGCAATCGACTCCGACCTAAAAAGAACCATCCCCATCGATTTCCTCACTCACCCGAGCATCCACGATAGTAGGCTACCAGGCGGGAAATAGGTACTCCAGGTGGGATCGGCTCCCAGCTGGATGGACCCCTTAAGGGACTATTTGAAGGATGGCACGCTCCCGAATGACAAGAAGACTGCCCACCAGATAAGAGTCAAAGCTGCTCGCTTTCACTTATCCCTAGAGGGAAACCTGTATAAGAGATCCTTCTCCAGTCCCTACCTCCAATGCGTTCACCCAGGGAATGTCGAACAAGTGCTACATGAGCTTCACGAAGGAGTCTGTGGAAGCTATATCGGAGGAAGGTCTCTAGCTTTTTTAGCAATGAAAGAGGGCTATCGGTGGCCATATATGCAAAGGGACTCTACGATGTATGTCCGCAAGTGCTTTAAGTGACAACTCCACGATCCTATGGTCCACCAGCCTGCTAGCGACCTAAAGTCACTGTCCAACCCATGGCCATTTGCCCAATGGGGAATTGACATCGTGGGCCCACTGCCCATCGCCACCAGTAATCGCAAAATATCTGTTGGTTGCAGCTCACTACTTCACCAAATGGATCGAGGCGGAACCCCTAGCGAACGTCCGAGACGCAGATACGATAAGGTTCATATGGAGAAATATAATCACTCGATTTTGTGT
This sequence comes from Sambucus nigra, assembly GCA_949130495.1. Lineage (NCBI taxonomy): Eukaryota > Viridiplantae > Streptophyta > Magnoliopsida > Dipsacales > Adoxaceae > Sambucus > Sambucus nigra. The sequence goes on from OX422216.1 coordinate 333,721,824, forward strand.
CCCCAGAACCATCATCACCGACAATGGAACACAGTTCGAAAGCGAATCCTTTCAGAGTTTCTGTAACGAACACGGTATCAGACACCACTTCAGTTCGGTGACATACCCTCAGAGCAATGGCCAAGTTGAGGCTTCCAACAGAACTGTGATCAACGGATTAAAGAAGCGGTTGGAGCGAGCCAAGGTGCATGGGTAAATGAATTACCACACATTCTATGGGCTTACCGAACCACTCCATGACGAGCAATAGGAGAAACCCCATTTTCGCTGACATATGGGATGGAAGAAGTCATCCCACTAGAAGTTGGTTTGTCGACAATGAGGTCCAACCTTGTCGACCAGGGCCATAATGATGCGGCATTGCTCGCTGAGCTTGACCTAGCCGACGAGCATCGAGAGCTAGCCCTAGTAAAACTAGCGAGCTATTAGCAACAGCTCGCAAGGCGGTGCAATAAAAGAGTTAACCCAAGGACATTCCGAGTTGGGGACTACGTTCTAAGGAAAGTCCTGGGCAGAGCAGTAAAACCATCAGACGGCAAGCTAGGCCCAAACTGGGAAGGACCCTTTAAGATAACAAGAGACGATCTGCAGGGTGCCTATCACTTGGAAATGATGGAAGACAGAGAAATACCACGAGCATGGAACGCAACCAATCTCAAGAGATTCTATTTTTAGATCTTTCTTTTATTATTTTGTTATGGAACTAGAAGTTCATTTCCCTTGTCATTAATGAAAGTTATTTAAATGATTGCATTCTAGTATGTGACATATATATGAGCTTTATCACACATCTTTTCCAAATGACATGCACATTGATCACTACACCATAGCAGGGGAGTATTCCTCCTCGGGTCATCGTTATGAAACACGAGGGACATCTTAGCATTGCCCCTGGAATTATATGAAGTCCTACAGGGGATCCTTAGGCAATATGGCCAAATTTTATACGGGTCATCAAACCTTCTTTGGTTAAATAAAATCCTGATCAGATGAAGCATCCAACACCAGGTGTGTCCTCACCAATTTCCACACTTAGGCCTAAGGGAGTGTGACAACACGACCTAAAAGGTAAAGTGATGCACAATGGTATCTCGATATTATACTGGACTGGGAGGACACTTGTGTAATAACACAAACTTAGAAGATCATAAAGCAACAAGAATATGAAGAATATAATACACTTGTTTAGTCGGCAAATTCGCCCAAAACATAAACTTTATATTAATTCATCATATTTACAACAATGGTGATACATTTTTAATCGGCGAGCTCGCCCAAAGAATTTACACTACCAAAAATACAAAAAGCAACAACTGGAAAAATCTCAATGGGGGTGAGACCTCTGAGCGAGATAATCAGCCACTCGAGCTCTTCGTCCGTCATCGGGAGCAGGATCTAACTCTCCCTCAACCTCATTCACATTCGAATCCAATAATTTTCAAGGTATGGCATCGATGGGGATCCATCGATCATCCCTTCGGAAGGGGTTAGGCATCAGGGTAGAGGGAGAAATTTCATGGTGATACCAGAGCATTGAGTTTCTCGGGACTTGCAGCTCCTTCAAGGCACTCAGCCACCCCTTGACAAAAGAAATCTCTTCGAACTCTGACAACCTTGTTGGAGCATACGACCAACCCTGGTCATACCCGTCATCCCACACTTGCCGAGGACCTTTTTTAAACAAGTGCCTTAACCGAGTAGCGTCCCTCTAGAGCCCAGCAGAAATCACATACGCCGGTTGAACATCGTCACGAAGCTCTTACATTTCTCTTGTTGAACCCATGGTGTTCCTGCGATCTCGCGGAATGATCGAAAGAGAAGGACCCTGCAATGCAGGAGGCATATCACTCTGACCAGTTCTAGATCGCGATTGCGAGGAACCCTGCAATAATGTTAGAGAAGTGCTCGGTGCATGCTCCCTAAGCCGTGTGACCTCTCTCCTCAGAGCCTCATTCTCCTGCTGGAGAACTTCCCCAACTTGGTTGATCTCAGAGGCCTCTAATAACTTCGTTCTCAGCACGTTTACCTCTTCTTGGACTGAGGCACCAATGTACTCCATCTCTTCAAGCCTATCCTTCAACTTGATGACAATCTCTATTTGCTCTAAAAAGCGCTTGTTCCTCAGTCACAGAGACTTACAGATCCTCATAAAAGTGTGACGAACTTCAGAGCTCACATTGGGCCCTAACATTCTTCACAATTGGGAAGTAGCAGGAATGTAATCATCAACATCAATCAACTACAAGCAATAAAAAGGCAAGGGAGAGAAGGAGACAAATCAGTGCGATGAGAAAAAGGAGCCTTTTCATTAATAAAGGTTGAAATTACATCGAACAGCAAAAATAAAGTTTACAGACAGAAAAAGCAAAAATATAAAGAAAACCTAGATGATAGCTAGTTAGTAACCTCAGGTTGCCCAGAGGTCGATGGTTGTTTCCCTTTGTCGGCATCAGCAGGAGCACCGCCCTCAACAGGAGTAATCTCTGTCGCCACAACGAGAGAAACGTCAGCAGGGGTCGTCTGGGGGACAGGGTCAGCGCCTTCGACAACTGGGCTAGGGGCTTCATCCACAACTGGCCTCGACCCTGGGTCGTGTTCATCAAACAGAGGAGATGCAACATCCACTCCGACAGCTATGAGGTCCTTGTTCCATCCCTTTTTGAAGTTCAGACGACTAATATAACCTATTTGAACTTCTGCGTCCTCGTAGGCTGCAGTCCAACCAGAATTATATGAGTCTTCCTTGGTAGTGACCGCCTTAGACTCCTTCTTCTTCAGCTCCTCAGAGAGCACTCTGTTCTCCTCCACGACGGCTAGCTTGCTCAAGCAAACCAGGTCACAGGCTTATCGCAGCTCCTTCAAATCTTCAACTGCTGCGTCCTTCTCCTGGTTAGTTATAGCAAGAGCCAGGTCGGATGATATCCGAGCAGCGTTAATAGCTTTAAAACCGGCCTCGAGCTCTGTACCTTTCAGCTTCAAGGCAACATTTTCTTTCTCTAACTCGCTATTTTTCTTTACCAGCTCATCGCGTGAATGATATAGCGAAGTCAGTCATAAACTGCAAGAAGAAGAAAACATTAAAAGAAGTAAATGATGGAATACGTAAAAATATGGGATAAAAGAAAAAATCTTACCAAAGCTAGCCTCTGGCTAGCCTGAAGGGCCATTTGAAAGACCCCAGCGCCCTTTGGCGATCAGCAGGGAGAACTTCCCTCTCGAGCAGTGCGGGGGCCAGCTGAGGGGAACTTGCAACCGAAGCTCCCTCAGGTAGGGCAAATACCGGGACCAAGGCTTGTCCAGCCTTCATCCTAGCCTCCATCTTCCTCCTCTCTTCCTCCTTCTCCCTATATATCCTTCTCCTCTCTTCCGACCTCTTCTTCTCCTCTACCTTCTATCTCTCCTCCTCCTTCTTTCTCTCTTTCTCTCTCTTACTTTCTCTTTTTCTTTCCTCTTCTTCTCCTCTACTTTCTTTCTCTCCTCTGTCTCTCTCTCTCTGTCTCTCTCTGTCTCTCTCTCTCTCTGTCTCTCTCTCTCTCTCTCTCTCTCTCTCTCTCTCTCTTACTTACTCTTCTTCTTTCCTCTTCATTTGTTGCTCCTAATCAGAAGAGCGAGAACCCATAGCCACGGCACCAGAGCTAGACTTCTTCTTCTTCGACCTCTGTGCGAGAAGCATATGGTCTTCATCATCATTGTCCCGAATTAAGTTCTTCCTTAGAGGAGCCATTTCCTCGCTCGAGCTGCTAGATGTGCTCGATAACTCTCGAGTTTCAGAGACCTCCCCACGATCAGAGAACTGCTACTACTAGAGCACCCTCCACTAAAATTTCTTACAACACCTACGATGTCACTTTCAGAGCTGCTCTCCTCCTCGTCCAACTGGATAGGATCCGCAGCAGTCTCTTCGGAGGTATTAAACTCTGGGATACTGTCCACAGGCCTTGCTATGAAACTGGAGCCAATGTTCTTGTACTCAAGCAGAAAAGCAGCAGACCTAGGATGCTCCCCGTAACCCAAAGGCTCCCTGATGTTCCAAGACTTAACCAGTTAAGAGAGACGAACCTCGCTGAGAGAAGGCTCCAAGTTCTTTGAACTCGCTATAGAAGAAGAACAAAGAATAATCAAAAAAATCACAAATCAGCAAAAATTGAAACAACAGAGCAAAGTTTACCTATGTATTATTCCCCAAAAAAGGGAATAGAGAACCTCTCTGACCTCAGCCCTTCAAATTGGGGAGAAAACTGCCAGATTTTAACAAGGAAACCTTCTTGCCAATAGTCCTTATGGGAATCAGGTAAATTTACTACCAATACCCTGTCAGGGCTCCTAGCTTTGAGATAGAGGACACCAGAGCTAGTTCGAGAAAAGGAATAGCAAAAATAGACCTCGACGAGCCCTAACCTAGTACCATACAACTGATTTACCCTATGTACGCCATTAACTATTTTCCACACATTGGGCGAGCATTGCGTAGGAACAATATTAAAATAGCTAAAGAAATGCAAGAACAAATCGTTGGGAGGAAAAGTGAGTCCCCCCTAGGAAAGCAATAAAACATGGATCCAGTGGGATTCATCTATATCTCTAACATTTCGAGGAGGGGAAGCGTAGCACTCAATATCTACCCACTCAGGGATGTTATAAAACTTCCTAAATTCAGAGACCGATCTATTCCCAATCTTCGCCATTGGAAAACCCTAGAAAGCTACAAACTCAAAGAGAAAGTACAAAGAAAAGGCATAGGAAACTTACAAAATAGAAGATCGATTCGAACAATGAAGAAGCACGGACCCAAACAACAAGGAAGCAGTGAGAATGGAGATTGAGAGAAGAAGATACGAAGTGCTAGAGCTCACAGAGAATGGAAAAGTGCCGGAAAGATTGAAATGACGGTAGAAAAGTGGCTATTCTAGACAATCTTTAAATTTTACTAATCATTGTGCACAAAATACGAAGCGGATGCCGCCAAAATCAGCTTCACAACCTTCGAAGAGTTGCACAATAAAAAAAAAAGCCATTATGGCTAATCATTTAAATTTATTGAGCCCAAAACATGGACTAACAAACTCAGGGGAAATTGTGGGTACCCAAAATCATGATCGTGGGCCTGGACGAGTAGCCCAATTCCGGCGGCCCAAAGTCCAGACCCCCTATCCCTTATTTCATTGTGATCCGTTCTCTTCCCACATTCCCATTAAAGGAGGTTATATGGAGAGATGGAAGACGTGGGGGAATCCAACACCCCCACTCACCTAAATGTACATATATATATTGAACCCTAGGTCCGGGTAAAAAAACAAGTTGTTTTCTCTGTAATTACTCTCCGGAGTATATAGAAATAACATCGACTGCACCACCGTGGACATAGGCACATCTTTGTTGAACCACGTACATCCTTTGTTGTGTGATTGTCATTTTATATTCCTCGTTCTTATTTGGTGCTTGCCTTTCCCTTATTTGTTTGTGTTGCACAATAATTGTCACAACATATACTATTCCATTTTTACTGTTATTTTCCTTATGAGGAACTCATAATCACAAACTTTATGCTCTTTCTAGCATTCCATTCCTTATCAGGAATATTATCGTTATCATATGCTATTTACGGCATTTATCATACATCAAGTCCCACTTGATTCAGAATGGTTATATTCTTATGCATATAATGATTCTAAGACCGCCCCTCTGAGTTTCCCCACTGGGTGCGCCCCTAAATGACCATCATCTTCCAGGGGCCTATCAAACAAGGCAGCCTGGGCATCTATAACGCAAGACGTCGGGAAGCGGCCATATGCCTGCGAGAGAGTCAAGACCACACCCGGAATCTCTTCACCAGCGCAAAAAACATAACATAATCTTGCATATGGCCTAGGACTATGTCCACCCTACATTCATTAGCCAGGGGGCATCACCAAGAGCACGAACTTCCCTTATGATGTCATTTAGAGAGGTGTGTTTAAGTGACTTACCATTTACCATATTCATGATTAAGTAAATTATCATTTACCATCATTATTACCATTTCCATTTCATTTTCTTTCCATATATATGTTTCATTTTATCCGAAACCATAATCGTTTACATTTTTGTAAACACCTCATATTATACCCGGAGCCATACTTAATACATCTTATCGTTGTAACCTCGGTGAATAAAGACACTTTCAATTTATTCTCCAAAGATTCGTTTGTGGTGTTATTGTAAACCATAAAGACTAACATAGCTCCATTGAGATTCTAAAGTCTCCCAAACATGACCCTACACTCCTAGCCTCATAATGATCAACTAAACGAAAAGAATGCCCTAACATCAATTGGCATATCCTCGAAAAAGCCCCCACGTAATACATTTCTAATCTAGGTTGGCTAACTAACTCATCTAGGACTCATAGTTTACTTCATACAAGAAGGTTTCTAAGTCCTAAGCCTAAGAAAAATGGTTAAAATTGAACTAAGAAAAATCACTCAAAATTGTAGGATTTTTGAATCGATTCGGCCTGGCCGAATCGATTCGGTCAGAAAAGCGAATCGATTCAGACCATTAAAATCGATTTGGTCAGGAAAACCTGACTTCTGCATAACTGCTGAATCGATTCAGACCTACCGAATATATTCGGCCCACTCAGACCTGGACACTGCCCCACTAGGGAATCGATTGGGCCAGGTCGAATCGATTCGCCCCTGCGAATTTTCTAAGTTTTATTTTAAGGGTTATGAACCCTAGATTTGTCCCAAACTCAAATTCTCTTCCATTTTAAACACAACCAACAACATTTATCTACCCAAAATCATTCTACATGATTTATAACAACTATAAACCACAATTTCCTCATCAAAATAAGATTAGGGTTTAAATCCCATAAATTTCCATTTTTGATCCACAAATGATAATACACAACTATCACACAAATTATTCATCTTAAATCACATATTAGCAAGTAGAAAACTTGCCTTGAAGTTGAAATCTCAAATTTCTTGGTGGTAGAAGCAATCCCAAATCTTCAATCTTCAAATCTCTCTTCTTTCTCCACTTTTCTCTTCCTCTCTCTTTCTCTCCTTTTCTCTCTAAGTTTAAGAAATAAAATGAGGAAATTAGGGGATTTGGAAGACTAAAATCGGGGCTTGAGTCTAAAGTTCCCAACTTAAGTGGTTAATACCACTTTAAAATGACTCGCAGATACGCATTTAAGTAAAAAATAGGTACAAGTGTCCGGAATATGAAAATGCAATATGGCACTTATTTTGACTGTCTCGCACATTCCAGGACTGACTACGCCCTCTAAACTGGCATCCGGTAATTTTATAATCCATTTCAAGTTCTGTTTTCATTTAATCCACAGTGTCATTCAAAACATATGACACCATATGACATACAACTAAATAATATTTACTTAAACATATAGTAAAGACGCAACAATCTAGTATATACTAACTTTCAACTCCTTAAATTAATATTTACTCCAGTTCCCACATTTAATATAATTACCTTATGCGGTAAAATTTATTTAAAATTAGCCTCCTAAAAGTGAGGGTTGTTACATACTCCCCCCTTATGAGGAAATTTTTCCCTCAAAATTCAGGCAAACCCTACTCCTATAAAGGGTATACTACTCTAAACTATCATTCTATCACCCTTATATACACCTCGTTATTGCGGCGTTACAAATGGATTCGGACTAAGGTCATCACTATCGATCTCAGTCTACATTCTTTGTGCTCTGGCATAGCACCAAATTTCTCATCACGAACTATTGATCCTAGCTTCCTACGGTGGAAGACGATGCCCACATGACTTGGCGCAATTTACCTTGCCTCCTGAATCAAGTTACATCTCACCTCGGGGATACCTACACCAGCGCTAAATGGCTTAATCCCAATCACTACTCAACTTCTCTTCGCATATGCGTAACCCTTCCAAACATATGGCTCAAAAGCCCAATCTTTAAAGAAATGTTCCAGAACTATTCCAAGTCCAAGAAATATATTATCCGCTGGTTCCATCCAACAAGTGTGCGAATTACTCAATCGGCTACACTAGGCCACTCACGGTGCCATAATTTTGGAAATGATCCATAAGGCCACTCAAAAAGCCCAATTATTGTTATGAAATTTTCATTCCCTCCATATAGCCTAAGGTGTACATTCGAGGTATACCTCTCGGCATAAAGTCAACTTCCTTCATTCATCCATCCACTTTAAGGTGGTAAAATATCCAACATTTTTATACGGTTCCCATTTCTTCATTGAAACTTTACCACGCCTTCGACATGAACATCTAATCTCGGTCCACCACCAGTGGTAGGTGCTTCATACGGTTCTACCATTTCTTTCATAAAGAGCGGGGCGTGCGCCTCTATATATAGTCCACCCATAATGGTAAAAAAGCAACGATTAGGTCGAACGATCAACAATTTTCTCCAATAGGATCACGACCAGTTTAGTGCCGGCGATTCAATGAAGACATCTATGAACATACCCTTCTTCATTCCACCACTACTCTTCTTCGTACGAGTAGATGAAATGGTCAGTCCCAAACGTGAATGCTCATTCTACTTGGTATTCCTTGCCTTCACAACTTTCCCCGACGGGTTTTCTACTCGACACATCTACTACCCCAATCGCATTCCCTTAGCGAGGGGAAATTTCCCATCGATAGTCCTTTATGAACTTCGTACACCAACTCGATTCCTCCGATAGCATATTGTAATAACTTGTTGCTCGCGCAAAAAACTAAATTTCCTACCCAGGAAGTAGTGCCTCATTTCTTTAAGGCGATCACTACCGTAATGAATTTTAAATCAAGCGTGGAATAATACTTCCCATAAAATTAAAGCTTGCGAGACGCATAAATAATGGGTCCGTGCTCTAGTATTATTACTCCCCATTCCTGGCAGAGACTTATTCATTAAATCCACCTTCAAGCTTAACAACACAGACTCGGGAGTAAAGGTCAACTCATCCTTGTAACTCCCCGTGAGTTAAGTTACCAACGTAACACTCTATCTAAGAAAGGCCTCATCTCATTTGGAATAACCTTCCAAATCTCTTGAGATTCCATATTTCTCATTCCTAGGAATCTAATCCCTCTTAGAGTTAACCTGCAACCTATACGTGGTCAACTCCGTATAGCCTTCCTAAATCAACGTCACATGCCCTAAAGGCCTTACGTCCTAATAATCCTAAGGTATATCTATATATGTCCTATCTAAGTCGTATACGTATAGTACTAAATATATCCCTAGTGCCTAAGACCTTTCTCAACTTTCGACATTTGCTCGGTTTCATGCATGGGACGTCTTGCCGAAGCGAAATCCATATAAGGAACCCTCCCATTACACTACTACCTCGCATCGTCGGTCATCAAGATATAACGGTCTAAGACACATAATCAGGAGTGATAAAAATTCTAACTCGTAACCCTACTAATAAGATTCTACTTCTATGTCTTACCATTCTAATAATTAAGGATTTCAACAAATCGAGCCTTTATTTTCTGTAAAGTCTTACCAATATTTATCCCACTATACGTATCTTACTAAATGGCCTTCTCATCAAGGCATAACCATAAGTCTCAATTCGACTTCATATCTCAGTCTCCCTTATATCGATCAGAGGAGAAAACTATATACAATGCCTCTATCTTGCATTTTAATAGCCCTTAATCACTCAACTACGTGATTCTTGGCTAACTCTTCCAATTCAGCTTCTAATAATAAAATAAAACAAAATAAAATAAAAGAAGAATAAGAACAACATCTCTCCACTCCCAACGTCGTTAAGTGTTCATGCGCAGAGTATCTCGCAAAGCGAAATCCAAACAAGGAACCCCGCCGACACATGCCCACTTAACTAGTTGGTCGTGGAGATAAGGCATAACAAACACAAACAAAGTAAACAAACCATCAAACACTCAAGCAAGATAACTAAATAAATAACAAAAATCTCCTACCTACCTCGATCCACCTCTACAAGGTCTCAACCTGTATCCAAGAGAGATATTATAGAACAACTAGTTCCATTTTGAAACTAGAAGTGAGATAGCCTGGCAATTTATTCGCTTGTTATCACCCCAAACAAGCCGAAATATCTCTACTCGCATATTGTACATAATACTAGTACATAACACACATAATACTCTTAAAAAGTGTCATCACTAGCCTTATAACGAGTGAAGGAAAAGATAGAACTTCCATACCATGGAAGTCATATAATTACTCTATTTCCAATAGCGTAGATACTATTACAAGCTCGATATACACACCCGAATCTAGAGCAAACACAATACTACTCTATCTTATTGTGGGGGATGTACCACCCACTAGAAAGGTGGAATTCCCACCAACATTCTTGCTAATCACTCCCGGTTAATACTAATGGTTCTTAGACACCGTATTCGAGTCTTATTCGAACCAATATTACTTCCATCAACTCCCCAACTAGGCACTTTATCTTTGCCCTAGTCCTTCAATCAACAGAATCAAAAAGAGTAGTTCTACACTCCACGTCATAACCATTGTTCCGACCCTGGCTGACAACAATTGCCCATGCAGTCCCCTTTTCTTCTTCAACCAAAGAGAGCATGTTACTGGCCTCCCCTTCTTTAGTTCAGTGAATCCTCCCGGAGTCGATGTCCGCTGATGAGGTTTCATTAACACTGTTCCTTTTGAAGTGTTAACGACACTCATTCTGGAGCCTATCATTCCACTTAAGGGCTCCATTTTTCGTATACCTACCTTACTTTGGTGTACGGCCTCCTTACCGTATAAATCTTTATTCACCGTTGGCCTCTGACCGAACCTCGTGTGAACATTTGAGAATCCACCTTATCATCAGCCCAGTTATCCCAGAGAAACTCGATGTTGCAAGTGTTCACCGGGATTCTCCATGGGCAAAACTTCCTATACCTACTATTTATTGCAACTACGTTCCCACCATTTCAACACTACTCCTATGGGTTAAGGATTTTCCTCCATCCTTATAATATGGGCACTTCTATACCCCTCCTATAGGCCAAACTCCTAAACCTTGTGCATCCACCAGATGAGGACGCATCTCTTCCATCTTACATTAACAGGTGGCCCTTACCATGGGCTCTTCTCCACTTCGATGTAATATCTCTTGGAATCCCAAGCTTAATACCACTCTCTGCTTCTAGCGGTACTTGAAAAACTATGTCTACTGTATTTAGTAGTCGCAGTAGCAAGATAAGAAAATGCTACAAAAGGGAGCGACCTCCAAAGCAGTCCTCATCCCCGACCACAACTTACAGTTCTTAGTACTTCCATATAATGACGCCTTCACAATGACCTTCCCTGGCGCCCTTTTTCTATCGACTTACTAATCTTACACGAATGCGCAAAAGATTCTATGGGTTCTACCTCATGGAAGAAGCACGAAATCTCACAGGAGATATCAATGATCTTAATCCTAAGGCTCTATGTCAAATCAAAAGCAACGCTGAAGATGTATTGTGTTCACATAGATTCCTAAGGATTCTAGAACCTGATGTTCTGATACCATCTGTGATAACTCGCTCACCAAAATATGGGGTGGCCAACCCGATACTCCAATATAACAGGAATCATGGATGGAACCATTCTTAGCATCACAAGAAAATAAAAAGTATAGAGGATAACCACTCAATAATTTAGAAAAATGGGTTGCCAAAAATTTTGTTTTAAAGTTAAAGAAAGAAATTAAACAACCCAATACTGAAAATAAAGTGGGAACCCCTAGATTATATAATACAATAACGACAAGTAAACAATAAGAGGACCGAATGTTCTGTCGGTCAACACGCTCTAGAACATTATTAAACAAATTCAATAAATTATATAATACATTACATTAGACAATTACAAAAGCTTAGGCCTCACGCCCGAGTAAAAGACCTGATCTTAACGAGAGTACAAGGATGACGACGTCTATTTTAATACGTTCTGTAATACCCATAAAGCATCACGGCTCCCAAAAACACCGGAATAGGAAATTCAAAACAGGCGTCTTTGCGGCGAGGCACCAGAGCGAATACAAGATGCATGCACAACAAGAAATATGAACGAGTCAGGGCCCGATTTTATATGATCACCAGATGAATAAAAAGTATGACAGTCATGAAAAGTAATCATGCTAGAAAAGATAATAATCTAACTACACAGTTTTAAAGCATTAACTAAGGGAATCAAATGATTATATCATTAAATTTAAACTATGCATCAGAATATGATTAACATTAATTAAAAACTTCCATCATTTTAGACTATTCCATTTTTACTTTTATTTTCCTTATCAGGAACTCATAATCACAAACTTTATGCTCTTCTAGCATTCCATTCCTTATCAGGAATATTATCGTTATCATATGCTATTTACGGAATTTATCATACATCAAGTCCCACTTGATTCAGAATGGTTATATTCTTATGCAAATAACGATTCTAAGATCGCCCCTTCGAGTTTCCCCACTGGACGAGCCCCTAAATGACCATCATTTTCCAGGGGCCTATCAAACAAGGCAGCCTGGGCACCTATAACGCAAGACGTCGGGAAGTGGCCATATGCCTGTGGGAGAGTCAAAGCCACACCCGAAATCTCCTCACCAGCGCAGAAAACATAACATAATCGCGCATATGGCCTAGGACTATATCCAACCTACATTCATTAGCCAGGGGGCATCACCAAGCGCGCGAACTTCCCTTATGATGTCATTTAGAGAGGTGTGTTTAAGTGAAGTAGCATTTACCATATTCATGATTAAGTAAATTATCATTTACCATCATTATTACCATTTCCACTTCATTTTCTTTCCATATATATATTTCATTTTATCCGAAACCATAATCGTTTGCATTTTTGTAAACACCTCATATTATACCCGGAGCCATACTTAATACATCTTATCATTGTAACCTCGATGAATAAATACACTTTCAATTTATTCTCCAAAGATTCGTTTGTGGTGTTATTGTAAACCATCAAGACTAACATATCTCCATTGATCTTCTAAAGTCTCCCAAACATGACCCTACACTCCTAGTCTCATAATGATCAACTAAAAGAAAAGAATGCCCTAACATAAATTGGCATATCCCCAAAAAAGCCCCCACGTAATGCATTTCTAATCTAGGGTAGATAACTAACTCATCTAGGACTCTAGGACTCATAGTTTACTTCATACAAGAAGGTTCCTATGTCCTAAGCCTAAGAAAAAGGGTTAAAATTGAACTAAGAAAAATCACTCAAAATTGTAGGATTTTCGAATCTATTCGGCCTGGCCGAATCGATAAGGTCAGAAAAGAGAATCGATTCGGACCATTAAAATCGATTCGGTCAGGAAAACCTGACTTCTGCATAACTGCCGAATCGATTCAGACCTACCGAATATATTCGGCCCACTTAGACCTGGACACTGCCCCACTAGGGAATCGATTCGGCCAGGTCGAATCGATTTGCCCCTGCGAATTTTCAAGTTTTATTTTAAGGGTTATGAACCCTAGATTTGTCCCAAACTCAAATTCTCTTCCATTTTAAACACAACCAACAACATTTATCTACCCAAAATCATCCTACATGATTTATAACAACTATAATCCACAATTTCCTCATCAAAATAAGATTAGGGTTTAAATCCCATAAATTTCCATTTTTGATCCATAAATGATAATACACAACTATCACACAAATTATTCATCTTAAATCACATATTAGCAAGTAGAAAACTTGCCTTGAAGTTGAAATCTCAGATTTCTTGGTGGTAGAAGCAATCCCAAATCTTCAATCTTCAAATCTCTCTTCTTTCTCCACTTTTCTCTTCCTCTCTCTTCCTCTCCTTTTCTCTCTAAGTTTAAGACATAAAATGAGGAAATTAGGGGATTTGTAAGACTAAAATCGGGGCTTGAGTCTAAAGTTCCCAACTTAAGTGGTTAATACCACATTAAAATGACTCGCAAATACGCATTTAAGTCAAAAACAGGTAAAAGTGCCCGAAATATGAAAATGCAATATGACACTTATTTTGATTGTCTCGCACATTCCAGGACTGACTATGTCCTCTAAACTGGCATCCGGTAATTTTATAATCCATTTTAAGTCTCGTTTTCATTTAATCCACGGTGTCATTCAAAACATATGACACTATATGACATACAACCAAATAATATTTACTTAAACATACAGTAAATACGCAACAATCCAGTAAATACTAACTTTCAACTCCTTTAATTAATATTTACTCAAGTTCCCACATTTAATATAATTACCTTATGCGGTAAAATTTATTTAAAATTAGCCTCCTAAAAGCGAGGGTTGTTACATGAATTCATCATGATCAAGCTCAATAATTAGAGGACCTCTGAATCCATCATGATCAAGCTGATTTTGTCCCAAGAGGCCCATTACAGGTGTCGCTCCAGCCAAAACCGTTAATTAAGCCTTTGAATCAATTTTTTATCAAGCTCATTCTCATCTAAAACACCTAATTTTTTTATGAAGGTAAGTATCGACATCTACCTCAATGAAAATTATATGGATTTTTTTTATTCTTAAGATTTTTTTTGTGACAGTGGAGATCTTCTCACTCAATTCGATCACACCATAACTAAACCTCTCTACTCAACATTTTCAATATCTACACTCCAATCTCAGTGTGTGCCGTGCACCACACCTTCTCTTGTGGGGGAGCATTGAGAAATAGAAGGAACCGAATTAACCCAACTGAATGGCTTGCTTAAAACTCCGCCAACCTCAGTTTAAATAGTTGTTATGATTAGCTGATTAGTTCCTACTATGTTGTTAGTTAGTTCCTACTGTTAAGGAAGTGTAGCAGCTATAAACCCCAATTTGGTCTTACGTTGCAAATCATGAAAGATGGAATAAAAGTCTTCTTCATCTCTTTTAAAAATTGTTTCATTTTCTTCATTTCTACACTATTTTGTTCAAACAACGTTACATCTCGTTCGAATGAAGGTCAATTCTCATTCGAACGACGTTCGAACAAGATTGATGGAAATAATGCAGAAACCCAGATTTTTTCCTACCTTTCAATACATGATTCGTAGTTTCAACCCAAACTTTCATCCCTACGCTTTACCCATATTTACTTCCATTAATTGAAAATGTCGCGTGATACTGATTTAAATAACTTCGCAAATTTCCATATTAACCTTGTTTAATCAGTGTCAAATTTCAAACCAAATTAATTCAGCCCCTAAACATGCAACTTCATGTGTGTGTGTGTCAAACCATCACAAATAAAATTGTTAACTCACAGATTTCAGGAAAAATCCCTTATGGGCAAAACCTTTATTTCACTATAAAATAGTAAATCGCAACTTACAAAGATTACAATGAAATCTGCAATGATCACTCCTCAGAATAATCACATAGAAGCGTAGCGTAGAGATAGAAATGGAACAACCTCGGCAGTCCAACTCAACTAGGAATACCCTTGAGCACTCCCGATCGACATGCAGTCGTCAGCTGTAGATTTACCCTCTCTATAAGAGAAATAAATTCACCAAAGTTGTATCTTGGGTTCCAAAACAATTCACATAAACATTGGGATGTTTTGTGAATTGAAAACAAAAAGGATTAGACCCTTAAATGAATAAGAGAAAGTGTTCTACCGATTTGTAGTATTTGCAAAAACTAAAACGTCAGATTTTCTTAACGAAAACTGAGTGGTTTAACATTATTTATATAAAAAAAACTTAAGGCAGTGCGTCGCTCAAATGTGGTTGCTCTTTCGCTCGAACAATGCCACATATTGCTTGAACAAGCTTCGCGCGAGATCATCCTATCGCTCGAACGAGACAAAAAAATTTATTTCGCCAGAAAATACTCTACCTCAATATTTTAAAAAATACTTTCGAGGAAAAACTCAATTCCAACACTTAGAAAATATTTTAGAAAAATTATCCCAATACTCTAAGTGAATTGTTAAGGTGTAAAAATACAACCTTACCAAAATTAATCTTGCGAAGGCTTGAATGTTGAAGAACTTTGATATTTGGATCCGTCTTGACGCATGATTGAATTTGAATAAGTCTTTGACGGTTGTAGTTGTATACAATATACACTAATACAAATAGGACTTATAAAATATGTCCTCAAAAATATTCCTCTATGTTTATGCCGGTACAAAATAAAAACATATGAATTATCAAACCAAAATCCCTATACAAATTTAATACCCACCTATGAACCGAAAACTGAAAAGGGTACTAAAGATGTAAGTCTGAAACTTATCTTCAAAAAATCTTCAAGCTTTTCTCATCAGGGTGTAAAACATAATGATCTTCAATTTTGTACCTACACACATGAGACAAAGCAAATACCTTTATGACGTATCGAGTTTGAAATTAGATAAACATAAATCAAATCTAAGATCAAAATATCAATTCTCCCCCATAATGTAAACTCCCTTATAATACGTTCTCCCCCTTTTATTTGTCCGAAATAGTAAAGGAAAAGAATAAATAAAATAAACATGGAGTTGTCATGACAAACAAGGCAAACAACTACGATCATCAAGATATACTCAAAGATGACCACAAACTATTTTTTGATTTTTTAAACAAAAATGCAAAATAAATTTACAAAAATCACCCGCCATGAATTTTCAGTAAGATAACCAAATCATGGAAACGAAATGAATGGGTGTGAACAATTTGATAGGAAAATCAATGCAATCACGCATAACATATGTGCACGATGAATATGTGTACTCCTAATGAACGAATCTCAAAATCATCCTTAGGTGTCGAAAAATGAGAATTCAGATGACATCGTCTTAATCTAATTGACAAATCAAAGTCAAACATGATTTTCACATGAATAACATCTAAAACTATGAAACACTTTTTCATGACTTTGTTCCGATGTGCAAACCCATTTTATATTCCATCCAAACTCCCTAGTAAATAATAATGTATTTTATTTTTCTTTTGAGGTGATGAAACTACACTAAATTGCCCCACTTGTGGCATATTTTTCTTTTTATTGCCTTTAAATTTTTTTCGAGCTCTTTTTCAACCTCATTGGACCATGGCTTCTGTTTTTGCTCCATACAATTTCAAGGTCCGATTTAAATTGTGGCTTAATCGCAAAGGATAAATGAGTACCATTCATAACCCTTCCCCATGCTTTAAATAAATCACACAAACTCACAAACAACGATTCTTACATGCAGTACTTTCATCGCCAAGTTTTATCATATTTGGTTCATTTTAAAGAGAGGATTGAGATGAAAACACACCGACCAAGATGTAATAGACAAGAAAAATAGTCAAACAAATCCATGCAAGTGTACAATAAAGGAACTCATGAGTCAAACATGTAGGTAGTAACAACTATTCACATCTCAATGACTCCAAACATTATAACACATAAATGAAATGATGATGCATATCAAAACACTATCAAACAGTCACATTGATATGGAATGAAATTTTGACTCGATCATCCTAAATGTCCATTCATAAACGGTGCAAAACAAAGTACAAAAATATTTTTGTCTTTTTCCAAAAAATTTATCAAAATAAAATTGGTTTTTCAATTATTTTCTCACAAAACATGAAAATATTTTTATATTTCTCTTAAATTTTTAAAAACAAAAACCTAATACAAAAAATGCACGAGTCATAACACTGGCAAACACATACCATGAAGCACAATTAGTGTATGACAAACAAGCAAACATAATCATATATATGATATGGCAAGAGAAGAATCATGTGCAAGCAACAGAGAATCAACTAGTCTAATATCTAGTGCCTCTAAAAGTGATTTTCTAACCCAAATAAGTGTGAAATGACACATGGGGGTTTTGAGAACCACGAAAACACTAGATTTAAACTTCCTAGGACTTCTTCGAAGATCGAAACAAAAACGCCTGAGGTGACCATTCATATCACAATGTGAACATGTGTCAACGGATGGAATGACACCTATGGTTAACCTTTTCTAACATCCTTAGGATTGATTGACCCTCTAAAATAATTAGTAGTCTTGGCTTTAACACTATAAATATGAGAACACGATGAGCCACTGCCATTACTACCAACACTACTTGATTCTATCAAATCATTTTTCAACTCCAAAATTTTTTACTCAAGAAAAGAATTAGAATCTTCCAATTTTAGGGACTCCTTTTCTAAATTTTCAATTATTCCAAGAAGGTTATTACGTTCTCCCTTAAAATACGCACACTTATCCTTAAGAGTCTCTTCATGTGTCACAAACTCATCGATTAAAATATTTTAATCCTCATTGGCACAAACACAAATCCTAGAGTTTTTAAAGTCCTCCAATTCTTTTTCGAAAAATAGGACTCTGTCATCACTCTCCTTTTTGGACAATTTTAAAGAATTTAAGTCACGGTCCAAAGAAATAAATTTCCCATGATAAAAATCTATTTAATTTTGAACCGTTTGCAAAAGATCCATCGCGGATTTAAAAAGAGAAATTTCTTTTTCCAAAAAATCAATTCATTTCGCAAACGTCATATTCAAACTATTTAAATCATCAAAACTCTAGCTCGTGTCATCAAAGGGGACCATCCAATTACATAAGTTCTCCATCGAAAAAATTGTGATTTTTCACAAAATAAATTCTTCAAAAAAACTCAATACCACACAATTTTTGCGAAAATAGGAATACACAACAAATTTGTGTAACCTGTTATGATACCGATTTGAAAATTCCGTGTGATACTGATTTAAATAAATTCGCAAATTTTCATGTTAACCTTATTTAATCAGTGTCAAATATCAAACGAAAATAATTCAACCCCTAAACATGCAACTACGTTTTTGTGTATATGTGTGCCAAACCATCACAAATAAAACTAATAACTCAGATATTTCAGGAAAAATCCCTTACGGCCAAAACATTTATTTCACTACAAAATAGTAAATCGCAACTTATGAAGATTACAATGAAATCTGCAATGTTCACCCCTCAGAATAATCACCTACGGGAGAAGCCTATAGTCAACAATGGAACAACCGTAGTAGTCCACATGAGCACGCAGTCCAAATCAGCCAAGAACACCCTCGAGCACTCCTAATCAACACCCAGTTGTTAGCCGTAGATATAATCTCTCTACAAGAGAAATAAATTAACCAAAGTTGTATCTTGGGTTCCAAAACAATTCACATCAAAATTGGGACATTTTTTGAATTCAAAACAAAATGGATTCAACCCTTAAATGAAGAAGACAAAGTGTTCTGCCAATTTGCAGTGTTTGTAGAAACTAACACGTCAGGTATCCTTAACGGAAATGGAGTGATTTATCATGCTTTATATAAAACACTTAAGGCGGCACATCGCTCGAATGAGATTGCTCTATTGCTCAGACGATGCCATGTGTCACTCGAATGGGCTTTGCATGACATCATACCGTCACTCGAATGAGATAGAAAAAAATAAAAAATTTATTTCGCCAAAAAATACTCCGCCTCAATATTTTAAAAAATACTCTTAACGAAAAACTTTGCTCCAGCACTTAGAAAATATTTTAGAAAAATTTTCCCAATACTCTAAATGAATCGTTAAGGTATAAAAACCCAACCTTACCAAAATTAATCTCACGGAGGCTTGAATATTGAAGAACTTTCATATTCGGATCCGTCTTGATGCATGATTGAACTTGAATAAGTCTTTGATAGTTGTAGCAGTATACGCCATACATTAATGTAAAAATGACTTATAAAATACGTCCTTGCATTAATATAAGTTTCCCATGTTTAACTAACACTTTTTGGAGGATCATTTACACAAATTAACACAAGGTTATCCCCCAAACTCCCATAAATTAACTCAACTTTTGAGTTTATCCAACCCCATCTTAATTACATATACTTACTCAATTACTCTAAGATTTAAGGTGCTACACTAGAATGGTCAAATGAAAATACTACAAGATGGGTTCTTAGATCCAATTTAAGATTTACACGATTCCCACTTTTGGGTTTGACACCAAATAGTTTATTCATTAAACATCAAAAATTAAAATTTTTTTCTTTAACATGCATTAAGTTTATTCCATTCATATAAACATCAATTTATCAACTTTAACCCAGAAATTCATATAAGACAATACACAAATGAATTAAGAAATATATTGGAAATTAATTTAGCAAGAGAATTCTTGCCTTAGTTTTATGATTTTGGATCTCATTCTCTTGGATCTTGGTCTTCCTCCCTTCTTTAACCTTAGTAACCTCTATAATTGGATATGGGGCTGTTAGGGTTTAGCTGTGGTGGATAGAAAATATTTTCTTAATAGTTAATTAACTTAATATGACCCCCACATTTATACCAACAAATAAGCCATAAATCATACCCGGATTAGCCTAATAACTCCCCGAATGGTATTCCTATACACGATCCTAATGTTTTATGTCTAAAACATCAAACCGAGTTCCCAAATCATCCTGAAACATGCCCAAACTATAACTACCCAATTTACCACTTTTATATTAGATTGAACATCACATACATATTATTTAAATAATAGGAAAATTTATTTCTACTAGCATACATAACATGCATAAATCAAGTCAATAAACATTCGATTACAACTAAGTAATTTATGCATGGATTTATTTAACTAAATTCTACAAAATTAGTTTAGTTACTACCGATTTAATTTTATTATAAAGATACGAGGAATTATAGTTCATTTTTTCGGCCCAAGTCATGCCCCGCATTGCATAAACGGAACACCTATTTTTTGAGAGGCACGAAACATCGTGGGTGTCCACCATTAATCCCACAATGTCAATATGTTTTTTGGGTGGACAGCCAAAAAGAATTTCTTAAAGTTTATAGTAAATTAGATGATATATTTAATTTTTTACATATTTTAATAATATATAAAAAAAATTATTTTACTTGTTACTAGCATATTTTGTAGGATTATTGAGCTTGATATCGAGGATCGCCCCATATTGAATAACATCACTTCATAACTTGAATTGAATATTGTTTTTAAAGTATATTAAGGACAATGTAACATTTTAGTCATAATGTATTTTCACACATCAGGTTCATTTTCATTTATTAAAAGATAAATAAAATAAAATAAAATAAAAAAATAAATCATTAAATGATTACCGACAAAAATTTCTCGATGAAACCAACTCTAATCATTTAAATTAAAGAAAATGATTTTTTTAAAAATAAAAAATATTTTCTTTGTTTTTAGGCTTTTTGCTTAAATTTTTATTTTTCTTAGGTTTTACTCCGTAAGTTACATCATTCGTTTAGTTTATTTACCATTATTATTATGATATATTAATTTATATTATTTTTGTATTGACACCTTATGCACAACACGAATTATACTTGCATAATTGTTAAAGGTTAAAAATGACTCGATAAATTTAAATATTCATAGGTATACCTACCATCTGAGATTTGTATTTTCTTTCATATTCTCAGTGATGTTTAAACTTATTCATTAGTCTTTTGAAAAATGTTGTAAGTCTTTGGTAATCTCAAATATTTTTATTTTGACTGTCGATTAAAGAATGGTAATACGATCTTTTACGGAACAATATTCGAAAATTATGTTTTAACCTAACTTTTGATCAAAGGTAATTTGTTTCATCATTTCACTTGTTTCACACCTTGAAAATTGATTCAAAAAGAAACGCAAAGTGAAATAGGGGCTAAACATATATAAAGGAAGCGAAAAAAAAGGGGGAAATAAAAAAAATACAAATAAAGGAATTAAAAGAGAGCAAATAATTCCAAAGAAATGAAAAGAAAAGAAAAAATAAGTTACTCTTCAAAAGTTCACCCTTTCTTCAAATATACAAAATCATTTCAATGTTTTGACCATTACCATCCATGTTCACATTTCTATCCTGAAAAGTCCTTAAATGATCATAGGGTCAACATGATTTTCTTAATATTTAAAAATTATATTTTCACGTTCTTTAAAAATAGTATCCTAGCGTGAGATTACATTTTACCGGTTTATATATAAACGTGTTTCATCACTAGCAGGTTCAAGGATTTGTCTCCAATTACATTTAATATATATGCCTACATGTCCCGAGTGACTTACACCAATTCAGATTGTTTTTATTTTTTGAGTGTAATCCCCGACGATAATTGAACTAGTTCCTTATATTATAAATATCGGGTCATGAAAATGCCGAAAATAATACTGCTTATAAATTCAGATTGTTTATATATAAATGTGTTTCATCACTAGCAGGTTCAAGGATTTGTCTCCAATTACATTTAATATATATGCCTACATGTCCCGAGTGACTTACACAAATTCAGATTGTTTTTATTTTTTGAGTGTAATCCCCAACGATAATTGAACTAGTTCCTTATATTATAAATATCGGGTCATGAAAATGCCGAAAATAATACTGCTTGTAAATGTCGAAACCCACACACACACTCAGTCAATACATATAAATCTCATGAATTTCTTTAACATAATAGTTATAGTAAATGAATTATTGGATAAACATGTTAGTCATTACTATTTACTTGTTAAAAATCAAGATTGTGTAACAACTTTTTTTATTAGAAAATGGGTAACTATTGTGAAAAATTATGATGTTTGTGATTATCATCACTGTAAACTCTCACTAAACAAAACTCGTAAACTAGGGTAACTTAGGTTTTTAACGACTTGTTGCATAAGCTAAATGCAATGACGCATCCTGTGAAAGTGGATCTCTATCCTTTTTTATAATTATTTAATAAAATTGCAAATTACACATCAAGAAATATTTTACTATGTCTCTAGGTACTAGCAACATGTTAGTTAGGGCATGTGATTAGTGTCAAATATTGCATTTTATTACCCATTTCACTACACAATATTGCAATCTTGTGCTCAATAAATTCACATTTTATACCCATTTACTGTATAACCATAAATATTCATCGTTAGTCACTTGCGCAAGGTTTGCTTGACTATTTACAGGGTTTATGATGCAAATGGAAAAGTCGGAAAGCAATCAAAGACATAAATAATCACATATGCACTTTCAAGGGGAAAATGGTAAAGTCAAATAACTAAATTATGGCTCAGAAAAATCACGAAAGTTCTCGGCCTCGAATCAAGGAATATTTGGGTTCAAGCGGCATGTCAGTCCAATCTCAAATGAAGAAATTATGACCATGGAAAGTTAAAAACTGAAAGAGAGTCAAAGTCAAAGCCCCAGGTCAAAGCCAAATTCAAATCCCCTGTTGAAATATTATTGACCTCTAAATAAGGGTCATTTCAGCTCTTGCATAAAATCGATCTGAAGTCATATAAAGAAGTTATAAAGTTTTGGGGGTTATTTATAATTAATGAAATATGGAAATGTAACTAAGGATTATTTATTTATTAGTGTATTATTCTTAGTTAAACCACACTTGGTTCAGTGGTAGCAATGGGTTTTGCACAGAGAAGTGGTCGCGAGTTCGAGCCTGGGAAAAAGTTGGTTTTATTGAAAATTCTCAATACACCACATGGCAGGGCCATGTGGCAGCACAACGACCCTTCGATCTAAATCAAATTCCTTACTTTGTCCGTGTATAGCCCCCTGTTGCCGACATTCATATTCTATTTTTATTCTTTTTACCTCCACTAACTTCTTTATTTAATCATTTATCTATTTCTCTCTTAAACTTCATTTCTTTTTTATTTTTCTTGTAAAAGGAAGCAAATTTTAAATTTTTTTCTCCCACACTCCCTTGATCAATAGCCGACACAAAATTATATACTCCTTGCCATACACACCTTTTACTATTTAATTAAATGTACGCCCAAGCCCTTCTTTCTACCTATAAAAGGGCCATTGGGTTTCATTATTTAGGACCCTATTTTAGACATAATTTTAAGAGTAGTGCAGTTTTAGTCTCATTTTAGTTTTGTAATTGGTAATTATAGACATTAGTAAATTGTTATCTTTTTTTATTTCATTTTCATTAATTAGCTTAAATGCTTTCACAATTAGTTATTCGCTTTCAAAATTACTCTTTTACACATTTTTTATTTAATTATTTAAAAATATTTTTATGAGTTTAAATTAGGTTGAGATTTATGAACTCATCTCGTGTGTGTAGTTGCTTCGCTATGGTATAATGGTACTGACCTATTTTAACTGGTTAATTATTTTTGAAATTACACTTATGGACTTTAATGGGATATATCACGTATGAACCATATTTGTGACACTGCGCGTGCTATTTTAGGATTATTGTTGATGCCAAAATCTTATTTAAATATTTTTGAAAATTTGGGGAGTAACATTGGGGCTTAAATAATTGTTCAAATTAAAATTAATCATGTTCTTAAGCATGTCTAACCATGTAACTATTTATATCACGTGTCTAAAAAGAGGGATTTAACTATCAACCTATACTTTTCGTAGTTGTAAATTAATTTAGTTTAAATATTTGCCAAGATATATTGTAGTGTCAAAATATTAAAAACTAAAGGTCATCTTTTACACTTTCTTTTAGAAGTAATAAATCTGCAAATGCTAATGTGCGGTGTGATATCGATTTAAACAAATTTGCAAATTTCCAATTTTAAACTTATTTAGTTGGAGTCAATCTTTCAACCAATTTTAATTGAACTCTAAAACACGTATCTATGTGGATTAAATAAACCATGCAAATCCAACAAACACAAGTCGAGATTTAAGAAAAAACCCTTGTTCGGGTAAAACCTTTTATTTCACTATGATTAATAAATCGCAACTTACATATGCACAATGAAATCTGTAATGAATCTCATGCAGTAGATCCATATAGACACGCAACCTAGATCCGCAATGGATTGAACACAGCATACCCATAAGAAGCACAGTTTTGTCTTCAGTAAGGAACACCCACAAGCACTCCCAATGATTGTAGTCGTAGTAAGCTGTAGAGATAACTTCCCTACAAGATAAACTCTAGAAAAATTGTATCTTGGGTTCCAAATTGATTCACTAAAGCTATTGAGATGATTTTTTAATCAAAACAAAGTTAAAACACCATAAAAAGTGAGAAGACAAAAATTTTGCAAAAGTAGTTTTCGTATAATAAAACACGCAGGTCTTTTGAAGCAAAAAAAGACTCAAACCGAACTATTTAGAAAAATCTTGAGTCGGTGACTTCGATCGAACGAGAACATCATGTCGCTCGAACGACATCGGATTGCACTTGAAGAGACTTCGCGTGACCTATCAAACGAGGTTATATAATGATAACAGTAGCTAGTCGTTTGATAAAACTCTTCAAAAGCAAGTTTTGAACGAGGTATTTCGCGAGATACATTGTCGCTTGAAGAAGTCATTTGAACGACATCAGCGTAAAATAAATTTCATTAAAACTCCGCCTCAAGAATTAGAAAAATTATTTTGATGAAAAATGACGCCTCAAATGTTTAAAAAAAATTAGAAAAATTATCCTAACACTTTAAATGAAACATTAAGGGACTTAAACACAACCTTACCAAACTCTATCTCGTAGAGGATTTTTTGTTGAAGAATGTTTATATTCGAATCCATCTTGATGCATGATTGAACTTGAACTTTTCTTCGACGGTTGCAGGGGTATACAACATAATCTAATGTAAAATGGACTACGCAAAATTGTCCTTACAAATCTCCCTTATGTCTACGCCGGTACAAAATAAAAACATTTGAATTATCAAATCAAGTGTCCTATACAAATCCAATACCCTCCTATTAACCCCAAAGTGAAAAGGTACTTAAGATGGAAGTCTATAAAGTTTCTTCAAAACTCTTGTAAATCTTCATATCTCCAACTTTTCTTTGTCATCATCAGGGTGTGCACTATAATCTTCAAACTTTTGTACCTACACACATGAGACAAGAAACAAATACCTTCGTGACGTATCGAGTTGAAATGAGATAAACATAAATCAAAACAAAGATCAAATCTCAATTCTCCGCCATAATTTAAACTCCCCCATGAATCCTAATTCGTTCTCCACCTTTTTATTTGTCTGAAATAGATAAGGAAAAGAATAAACAAAATAACCATGGATTGTCACGACAAGCAAATCAAAAAAACTACAATCATCAAGGAAAATCTTGAAAGCTTCCACCAACTATTTTTTATTTTTTCAAAAAAAAATGCAAAAATAATTTTACAAAAATTACACACCATGAATTTTCACTAAGATAACCAAATCGTGGAAACATTACGAATGGGTGTGAACAAATTCGATAGGAAAATCAATGCAATCAAGCATAACATATGTGCACAATGAATACTGATAATCCTAACGAATGAACTCAAAATCGTCCTTACGTGTCAAATGTGAATTTAGATGACAACGACTCAATATAATCGGCACATCAAAGTCTAAAATAATTTCAACACCAATAATATCTTAAACTATGTAACGCTTTTTCGAGATCGTGTCAGGACGTCAAAACCCATTTATTTATTTCCAACCAATCTCCCTCATAAATAATAAATGTTTTATTTTTCTAATGAGGTGATCTCAAACCTAATAACCCATTTTTGTCATATTTATCTTTTTATTGCCTTTAAAAAATTTTGGGATCTTTCAACCTCTTTGGATCTTGGCTACTTTTTACAATGCCACACTTTTTATGTCCGAATTAAATTGTGGCTTAATTGCAAAGGATAAATGAGTACCTTTCATAAGCCTTCCCCATTTTTCACACACACACACACACACACACACACACACACACCACACACACACACACACACACACACACATATATATATATATATATATATATATATATATATATAAATAATAAATCCTCACGAGCAATGGTTCTTAGATGCACCACTTTCATTGTCAAGTTTTATCGCATTTGGTTATTTTTAAAGACAGGATTGAGATAGAAACACTTCCACCAATATGTGATAGACAAGTACAATAATCAAACAAATCTACGCAAGTGTGCATTAAATGAGACTAAGAGTCAAACATGTAGAAAATAATCTCAAATTACGCCTTAATGACTCCAAACATTATAAAAGAAAAAAATAAAATGATAATGCATATCAAAACACTATTGAATAGTCACGTGGATATGGAATGGCATTGTGACTTGGTCATCCTAAATGTCTATTCACAAATGGTATAGAAAAAAGACAAAACTATTTTTGTCTTTATCCAAAACTTCATCAAAATAAAATCTTTTTGGCATTTTCGAAAAATATATCAAAAATCATGAAAATCATCATATGCTAGCAAATCTAAACCTCAACTATTAGGTGCGGTGGATTTTTCCAAAAGGGGTGACATCCTATGAAAAACATCCATCAAATCATGTGCAGTCTTGACCAAAAATTTTACTTTCTCAAAAATATGTGCAAACTCTCTCACGTAATCATCTGGAGAATTATGTGTGGGTGTGGTACCACGTGGCAAAAATTTATGTGACACACTACCAAACTTAAAGAAAAATTCCATAAGGTGTCCTATCTTTTTGCAATGGGTGAAAATATACACGATCCTAGGTACTCCTTTCCTAAAATGTCTATGATGCACTCTCCTCTCTGGTAACATATGCCTGGATGGGTTGGTTTGAGAGCCATATGGATCTATCACAAACTCAGGAACCGGATAGAAATACTCAAACTCCTCTAAATGCAATTTGGAGCTCACTTTCACCCTCACTAGTGAAATCACTCTCACACTCGCTAGAAACACTCAAATTATCATTGGGGCTCTCACGTGCACAAGTATCCCCATCTTCATAGGAAAAACTAGGTGTGCTCACGTGACTAGCTAAAAAGGCAACACACTTCCTATGTGAAGATTGATGCTTGGAATCCTTCACTTCTTCCTCACTATCGCTAAGAGTGGTTGGCGTGTCAATTTTTTAGCCCTTTCTCTTTAGCCTAGTATGACACTCAAAAACGTTATGCCCCTTACCCTTACATTCAAAACATCTTTCTTCTTAGTTTTTCTCTTTCCCTTTCTCTTTATCACCTCTCTCTATGGCCTCTTCTTTCTTTTTATTTTTCTCAAAAAACTTTTTATTGGAAGAATTTTCATTGGAAAATTTGAGAAACTTTTTGAAATTTGTAGCAAGCGTGGCCACATCATCAAAATAAAATTCTCCCTCAAGCTCGAACTCACAAACATTCATATTATTCTTATTATCTCTCTTAGACACTTCCTCACTCTTCCTAGACTGGGCTCTAAGTGTTATCTCTTTATCCTAAGGCTTGATAGTGTCAATAAACATGTCAATTTCATATGTTTAGAGGTCTCCTACTAATTCTTCTAACTTAAGATTTCTCAAATTTCCTAAGGAATTTAAAATAGTCACTTTCAGGATAAAACATTTTGGCAATGATCTCAAAATGTTTTTAACCCCTCGTGCATCCGAAATGTGCTCGCCAAGATTGACATTAGTGTTGAAAATATCAGACAAACATGCATAAAAGTCATCAAAACACTCATATTCAAGCATGGTAACTCCTTCAAATTGAGTAGTTAAAATTTTCAATTTAGACTATTTTACTGCAGTCATGCCTTCATAGGTAAGTTGTAAACATCCCAAGCTTCTTTTGACGTGGTGCACGTCATGATACATTGGAACTCGTCAGGGGTGATGACTCTAGAAATTAAAGTTAGCCCACAAGAATTAAAAGTGCTCAATTTAAACTCATCATCAGTCCAGTCAGTCACAGGTTTAAGATTGGTGACACTATTAGCATTGATAGTGGGATGAGTCCACCCTCTTTCACAAACAACCGAAACTCTCTCGTCGATTGCTTTTAAATGAGCCTTCATGTGAGCTTTCCAATAGGCATAATTTGACCCATCAAAAACTGGCAACTGATTATATAAGTTTTCATTCGAAAACATTGTGAAATTTCAAAAATTAGATTTAATAAAATCAACATCATAAAAATTTTGCAGAAAACATGGATCACTTAATAAATTAGAGAAACCTGCTCTGATACAATTTTGTAAATGATAATGTGCAGTGTGATATCGATTTTAACAAATTCGTAAATTATTAATTTTAAACTTATTTAATTGGAGTCAATTTTTTAACAAATTTTAATTTAACCCTAAAACATGCATCTATGTAAATTACATAAATCATGCAAATCCAATAAACATAAATCGAGATTCAAAATTTTTTTTTGCGTAAAACCGTTTATTTCATTATGATTAGTAAATCGCAGCTTACATATACAAAATGAAATCCGCAATGAATCTCACGCAATGAAACCCCCAATTTATTTCAAGTTGTCTCTCATGTAATGGGGATTAATTATAAATCCACAAATTTCTTAAGCTTTCTTTCTGGACTAATGGGCCCACCCTCTAGAAAATAGTAAATATGGGTTTATTGTAACATCCCGCCTAATTAAATATCGGGTGATCGGTCCTTTATTAAATTAAAAATCAAGGTGAACGGTGTGGTTAATTCTTAGCATCACTATCGAAAAAAATTCCATTTTAATCACCCTAAATAATTAAGCTAAGTATCAAAACAATTTAAATTATTTTATTTATTAAATTATGTTGTAAGAACCTTTTTAAGCATAAACTAATTTATAAATAATACAAATGATAAAGATACCAATCATCCAATGAAACATGACAACTAGATTACTCAAATCCAAAAAAATAACCACAACCACTGACAATGTGATAAATAAAATAATCCCAAATGAAAACAGAATGCTGAAATAATATAAGTGTATGAAATCCCAATTAGGTTTAAAGAAAAGTCTGGAAATGGGCGACACATGCCTTAGCTAAAGGATCTACATAGAAATCTGAGGAGCCAAACGAGGAAGCGTCTACTACAATGACCTATAACTCCCACACAAGCTTCTGAACGTCGAGTCAAATGAATCTACACCTGACGCCCCTATGGTTGGGCACATATAATATATACAAAAGAAGTAAAAATGATAGGAAACGGGTCAGAGCCCGAGTGTAAAACAGTTTTAAAAAAAGTTTCACAAGTATTTAAACTGCTTACAAGCTGATATGACAACCATGTTAGTACGCGACACTCTCTTGAGAATTCTCACCTCTCATATAGTGTTCACGCCTACCGTATTACTAAAATGACTCATAAGTCTATCTAATTTATCTCTCATAAATTCTGATTCGTGAGGTCGTGAGTCTATGATTTGATTTTTGATATCATTCTCTTAAGGATTATTTAAGTCAATTGTGTATTCCTCAATATTGTTATGAAGTTCCCAAACACTTATTATAATTAAGAGCATTTATTCAATTAATTATCTACTTATACGCACAGTAGAAGAATCTCAGGTATTGGTAGATAAATGAATCACTCATAAAATATATATACTAATCGACACCCCACATAAAATCTATGGTGTTGGCATACTCTGCTATCAAGTCCCACTATCTCTCGTACCAAGGGAAATACTAGTTCGGAATCACTCTTAAACTAGATTAACACAATCCACGCATAATGGAGGCGAGACATAGTTCCAAGTCACTAAGAGGTCAACACATACCCTCATGTCTCTTAGTACCATCGGACTATTATTTTTAGATCTCCTGTACCAAGGAATCCTATGTTCTAGGGTACGAGTCAATATCCCCCATAAAGGTCCTATCGAGATAAGACTGTCCCGGCGTGGTAACCTCCGTGGTAGCAAGTAGCTCGGGTATGATTATACACAGATACAACATTATATACACACATGCAATCAGTTATATATATAATTACACATTTCAATTAGGTTCACTCGCGACAACCTATAACAATATTTTTACTGTATGTAGTACAAATTACCTAATTCTTACGCATAATGAACTCATCTCTTTTTATTCTCAGTTATGACCATTTCATACTTACTTCTCGTCCCTAGAAGTGTTTTCTCTTCCTAAAGGTAAATTCAGGAGGTATACCTTAACTCCCATCCTGGTCTAAGTCTTTCTTGAATCTCTCAATACCTTATTTAATGTACGTACGATTTCTAATTAATGTCATACCCCCGTTATCCCACAATTACATCTCGTATAAATTTATATCCATCGAAAACTACTTAGACCCTACTAGTCCCCTTCTTGACCCATTATAATCTTAAAATGACATCTAAGGGCTCCTACGTATTTTAACCGAATTAATTAAAAAGGGAAAAAATAATCAATTTCCATGAGGGGTTGATCGATCGATGAAAAGGGGGTCGATTGATCGATCAGTCGATTGATCGACCAAGCAGTTCTTGCCCAGATTCTGTTATGCCAACCTATGAGTCTCATCACCTTTCAGCCCTTAAATCATGCTTAATTTATCCAAAACTCCAGATAATTAAACTAAGAGTTATGTCAACCTATCTACATGATTTCCTACCTAAAACATGTACAAATTCATCAAAGGCATGGATTTAAAGGGACAATATCAGAAGAATTATCAAGAACCCTGGTTTTATCATAAATTCCAATATTCTCCATCTTTTTTAGATTTCTTTCCATTAAATCATTTCAAATTCGTGGTTGATCCTCTACATATGTCAAAGTCTCCAAACTACATTCATTTCTCCTAAAACATGCGATTAAAATCTCCTAATTGATATAATTCTTCAATAAAACATGTAATTACCAATACTAATTTCACATGAGTGAAATACTAACTAGGAATCAACAAGATAGATACATGACTTAATATTGTAGGTTAGATTCCACGAAATAGGTTGGTATAGGCTTAATCCCCTCGCTTCGACCTATGATTCGGTGGTGGTGGAGGTTCAAATTGGTTAGTTCTTGGCCTTGAATTCTTAGAAAACTTTTTCCTTTCCTCATCTCATTGTCGTTATAAAATTTTGAGAATGTTAACCCCAGAAGTCTCTCCTAACATCTGATGTTAATTACCAATTTTCGTCATTAACTAAGGCCCAAAATGGAAAATGACTAAATTGCCCTCTGGGGATGCCAGTTAGGCCTAAAATCGCTCCGGAACCCAAACTAAACTCCCGAGTATACTTTTCTGACTATCTCGACCCTTCTGAACACATTGGCACACTCGAAATGACCATGCGGGCTTTCATTATAACAATTTAGTCCCAAAATGACACATGCACGTCCCGAAATAATTTTCCATAATTGTCGTATTATTCACCCGCGACAGTTTTTAATAAATTCAATCTCATATATTACTTTACTCATCTAGTAATATTCAACATATAATTACTAACTCTTGTCATGCTAGTAATTAATTATTTATAAATGAATTTTTGGATTAATATTAAATTAATTTATCTCAATTAAATTTAATAAATCCCCAATTTAAAAGCCATAAAAGTAATTTTAAAGCCATAAATATACGGGATATTACATACTTTCCCCTTAATAATTGAATTTTTTTCGAAATTCAGAAATAAGGGGTACCTGGTAAAAATAAATCTGGGTATTTTTCGCGCATATCTGCCTCGTGTTCCCAAGTGGACTCCTCCATGTTATGATGCTCCTACTGGACCCATACAAGTGGAACTACCTTCAACCTCAATCTTCTCTCGCTATGGTCTAGGATAGCCTCTTGTCTCTACTCATAAGAATTGTCGAACTGTAAGTCAATCTCCCCTATCGCGATGTGAATGTGGGCCATATCATCCCGAAGATACCGTCTCAACGACGAGATGTGGAATACATCATGAATACGGTGCAAGTGCTCTGGAAACCCCAATCTTTATGCTACCGGCCCTATCCTCTCGATAATGGGAAATGGTCCTACGTACCTCGAAGCCAACTTCCCCTTCTTCCTGAATCTCATTACTCCTTTTATAGGAGACACATTCAGTAATACTTGGTCCCCCACGCTAAACTCCCATAAGAACTTCTTTGCATTAGCATAGCTTTTTTGTCCGTCCTAGGATACCCGAATGCGACTCCTGATTAACTATATCTTAGATGATGTCTCATGAATTACCTCTGGTCCGAGCAACTTTTTTCCCCACCTCTAGACAAAAAGCGAGAGAATAACAAGGTCTGCCATACAATGCCTCAAATGGGGCCATGCCGATCATGAACTAATAGAAGTTATTATAAGAGAACTCCACCAGTGGAAGATACGGCTCCCAAAACCTCTAAAATCAAGGACACACATGCGTAGCATATCCTTCAGCATCTTATTGGTACGCTTTGTCTGTCCATCTATCTGCGGGTGATAAGCTAAACTCAATCTCAACTCTATACCTATGGCCTCCTGAAATCTCTCTCAGAAGCGCGAGACAAAAATATTATCTCTATTAGACACAATATTCAAGGGTACCCCATGTAGCCTAACTACCTCGGCAATAAACAACTGTGCATACTGGCCCATGGTGTAATCTATCAGCACTGGTAGAAAATGAGCTACCTTAGTCAACTGATCCACTATAACCCATATGGAATCGTGACCCCACTGTGATATAGGAAGCCTAGTGATGAAATCTATAGAAATTCTCTCCCATTTCCTCATAGGTATATCTATGGTGGTCCATCTTTACCATCTGATAGTTAATACATTTGGACATGAACTCCGCAATGCCCTTCTTCATCCCACTTTACCCGCACTATCACCTCATATCCTGGTACATTTTATCCCCTCCGGGATGTATCGCATATATAGACCCGTGTGACTGTGTCATCACTGCATGACGTAAATCATCTCTCTTAGGAACCACCAATCTCCCATTAAACCTCAAACCTCCATCAAAAATCACTTAATAGGACTCAGTACCCTCAGTTAAGAGTCGTACAATCTAATCCTGACAAAATGTATCCGCTGCTTGGGCCTGGATCACCCTCGTAACAATCTCTAGTGTGACTGTCATAATGGATATAAAGGAATGGGCTACCGCATCCTGGTGTCCCAACTCCCTCCACTTATCTTTCCATACTCTCGTTACCTCACCTAACAGTCTATGAATTAATGCATCAGCAACCACGTTCTCCTTCCTCGAATGGTACTGTATCTTGAACTAGTAGTCTTTTAAAAACTCCAGCCACCTGTGCTGATGTATGTTGAAATCCCACTGAGGGAACAAGTATTGCAGTGACTTATGGTCAGTGAACAAACAAAAATTCTCCCCTAACAAGTAATGCCTACAAATCCGCAATGCAAACATGACTATTGCTAGCTCCAAGTCGTGGGTGGGGTAATTCCTTTCATGAGGCTTGAGCTTGCGGGAGGCATAAGCTATAGCTTGCTCCTCCTGATGAAGTACTCCACCGATTCCTTATAGAGAGGCGTCAGTGTACACCAGGTACTCCACTCCCGGATTGGGTAAAGCAAGAACTGGCGTCGAAGTCAACTTATCCTCCAGCCAGTCAAAATCCAATTAACAAGTGTCATCCCATACATACGGTACACCCTTGCAAGTCAGATTCATCAACGGACCCGCTATTTTTTTAAAGCCTCGAATGAACCGTTTGTAGTACCCGGCTAACCCCAATAAACTACGCACCTCTTCCGGTGTCGTGGGATGTCCCCACTCTCTTATTGCCGACACTTTACTCAGGTCCACTGATATTCCTAATTCTGACACAACTTGTCCCAAAAACTTCACCTCCCGTAACCAGATGTCGTATTTCTCATACTTGGCATACAGCTAATGCTCTCATAGAGTCTGAAGAACCCGTCTCAAGTGTTCACCATGCTCCTCCTCAGTCTGGGAATAAATTAGGATGTCATCAATGAAGACGATGACAAACTGATCCAAGAACTGTCTGAACACTCGGTTCATCAAGTCCATGAATGCGGCTAGAGAATTTGTCAGCCCAAACGGCATGACTCTGAACTCATAGTGAAGAGTGCACATATGTTCAAACAATGAAATTATTTATTTAAACTCAGTTTTTAATTAAATCCTAAAACATGCATCTAGTTGTGACTAAAATCAATATGATCATGCAAGAACAGTCAATCACAAACAAAACACACAAGTGAGGAAAAATCCCCCAAAGGGGCAAAACCTTTTATCTTCACTATAATTTATAAAAGACGGTTTACACGGATTACAATGAAAACAAGAGTGACATACGAAATACCCTCAGGTGTCGGTTCTGATGTCGTCGACTGGAATCTCTTGCAAGAACTCCAGATGGGCAGCAATGAAGAAGAGACGAATTCTCCACAAGTTACTCCAGATGAGTAAAAACGATCATCTTGAAGGTTTAAAGATTCACATACATATATGGGAGTGTATGTGAATAAATAAGGTATGAAACCTTAAAACATGAAGTCTATTTTTTGGGTTTTAAAATGTCAAAAACGTGTGCAAAAAAGACTTAGAAAACATGTAGAATGAACCCAAGATATTTATATGAAAATATAGGCGGCGGCGCTCGAACAAGATCGAGCAACATCCTTATGTCGCTTGAAAAAAGAGATATGTCATTCAAACGAGTTCGGGCGACATCCTCATGTCCCTCGAACGACAGTGTGATGTCGTTTGAATGAGCTCGTCGATCGAGGCAACTCCGCTTCTACAGTTAGAAAATTTTCTACTTTTGTGTTAAAAACAAATCAGACTTCCAAAAATATTTTCTAAAAAATTCCCAAATATTTATGCAAATATAAACAACTCTAATAAATCATTTTACCAATAATGCAAAGTGGAGTATTGGGAACGGTTGAGTAGCATGTCGCACGAAGCATGATGCACATGTGAAGATGATGGATGCATAGATTCGGATCAAGGCCATCGAGGATGATCGTGATGACGTGCCAAATGTAGCCGTATCAGACATAAATACTGTGATCTAGGACAAATAGAAAATGCTTAGATTCTACCCTGAACATTTATAAAATTATGTCCTTACAAATCTCCCCCTATGTCTATGCCGGTACATACATAAAAAATCCAAATTATTCAATCTCCATAAAACAAATTACATATAAGATAATATCCCCACGAAACCCTCAAACTGAGAATACTAAATGACATGTCATCAATCAATCTTCAACATCTTCAAATCTTCAGCTCTTAAAACTCAAAAACTCTTAAAGCTTTTCTCATCAGGGTGTGCAATTCAATGAACATCAATTTTGTACCTACACACATGAGATAAATAAGATACTCATGACACACAACAGTTTGAAATATAATGATATGCAAAAATAAAAGATCAATTAAGCTTAAGAAAATCATTGATAAATCAATAAAAATTCTCCCCCATAATTCATTCTCCCCTTTTTATGATGTCACCAACTAGACAGATATGAGAAGAATAAATATGGAAAATGTCACAAGGTAATAAACTTTCTATTTTTGAATTTTTTTTAAATTTTTCACACAAAATATACAACAAAGAATCACACCATGAAATAACACAAAAACAACGAAGTCGATGATTGTGCAAATGTAGGGATGTGATCAAACTCGATACGAAAATCAATGCATACAAACATGACATATGTGCACGATGAATATCGGATACTCCTAACAAATGAACTCAACATCTTCCTTAGGTGTAAAAACATGGAAATATGATACATTGACTCAATTAAATCAGGAAATCAAAGCTCAAAGTGATTTCCATGCCAATAACATCCAAAATGATTTAATGCTTTTTCAGGACTTTCAAGGAAGTGCAAACCCGTTTAAATTATCCAGCCAAACTCCCTCGTATTTATATTTTGAATAGAGGTGATCTAAATTCTCAAACATTCGAGAATTGATGGTGAAACCTAATGGCCCATATTTGCCTTTAAAAATTTTCGGGCTCTTTTAAACCTCTTTGGACCCCGGATAATAAAATTCCTCATTTTTTTTGGTCCAATTAAAGGCTGTCTTAATCTCAAAGGATATATAAGAACCTTCCATAGCCCTTCACCATTGATAAAATACCACACAATCTCACCAAACATTTTTTTTACATGCATTCCAATCTTGTCAAGTTTTATCGCATATGATTTCGTTCTATAGACAGAATTGAGATGGAAACACTCAAGCCAATATGTGATAAACAAGTACAATAATCAAATAAAACTGTGCATGTGTGCAATAAAGGAGATAAGGAGATAAACATGTAGATAGATATCACAAATCACATCTCAAAGACTCCAAACAATGTAAAGCACATGGATGCAATGATGTAGCGTCTCAAATTACTATCAAACAGTCACATGGATAAATGGAATGAAATTTGTGACTCGGCAATCTTAAATGCTCAACCATAAAAGGTGTAAACATAATACAAAAATCTTTTTTGTTCTTTTATAAAAAAATTATAAAAAGAAAATCTTTTTGGTTTTTTCAAAAAATATAAAAAGCAAAAATAAGAATACAAATTATACAAACTTGCAATAGGAATCATATGATATGAACATGACAATGCATCCTATCCTAGACACGGACCAACACCTCAGTCAACTGTGCAAATCCATAAAGACTTCTTAAGACTCTCGAATCTAAGGGCATCTAAAGGTTTCGTGAAAATATCGATAACTGACGGTTAGTGGGTACGAAACTCTAGGATACGACTTTCTCCTCAACTAACTATCATAAAAAGTGCTCGCATATCCTTATGTACTTTATGCGCGAATGTTGGATCGGATTAAGAGATATGTGTATCGCGCTTGTGTTATCACAGGAGATATGCATGGTGTCCTGTGAAATCCCATAATCCACCAACATTTTCTTCGTCCACAAAAGTTACGTGCAATAACTCTTGGCGGCGATATACTCCGCCTCCACAGTGGTCAAAGAGACGGAGTTTTGCTTCTTGTTCAGCCAGGAGATAAGAATATAACCAAAGTAGAAACACCCACTAGAAGTTCTCTGTGACAACCCGCTCACCAAAATAAGGGGTGGCCAGCCCGATACTTCAATAATACAGAATCATTGATGGAATCATTCTCAGCATCGCAATAATATAATGAGTATATGGGATAACCACTCAATATTTCATAAAATGGGTTGCCAAAAATTTTGTTTTATAATTTAATGAAAGCATTTTAAACAACCCATAGTAGAAAAAAAAAGTGGAAACCCTAAGAACATATGTTACATTAACACCAAGTATTCAATAAGAGGACCGAATATGCTGTCGGTCAACAGATACATAACAAATATAACAAGTTCATAGAGTTACATATTACATCCATTAGACAGTTACAAAAGTTTGGGCCACACGCCCGAGTAAAAGACCCGATCATAACTAGAACATAAAAATGAAGGCGTCTATATAAAGTATCCCGTGATAGCCGCAAATTTGTCACGGCTCGTCAAAAGTCACCGAAATGGGAAACTCAGTATGGGCGTCCTTGCGGCCGAGCACCTGAGCGGATATAAGATTCATGCACAACGAGGAATATGAACGAGTCAGAGCCCAATTTTATGTAATCACTAGATGAATAAAAAGTATGACAGTTATGAACAGTTAATCATGAATGATAAAGATGATATTCTAACATGGCAACCTCATATAATAAACTAAGACAAATAAATGATCATAAATTTAAATCAGTTATACAAGAGAATATGAATAATCATCATTAATAAAGAGCTTTTATCATTTTCACTTTTTCATTTTATCTTTTTATTCCTTATTAGGAATACAAGTTCTATCATATGCTATTTGTGGCATTTATCCCAATTGTATGCTCTTTATGGCATTTCATTATGGTCTTTATGGCATTTATAATTCATCAAATCCCACTTGATTTAGAATAGTTATAATCATATATATATATATATATATAACGATTCTAAGACCGCCCGTCCGTGTTTTCCCACTGTGCACGCCCCTAAATGACCATCATCTTCTAGGGCCTATAAATCAAGACCACCTGGGCATCTATAACGCAAGACATCGGGAAGCGTCCATATGCCTGCAAGAGAGTCATAACCACACCCATAATTACTTCACCATCGTAGAAAATATATAACAAGCGCTCATATAGCCTAGGACTATATCCACCCTGCTTTCACTAGCCACAGGAGGCTTCACCTCACGCGCGAACTTCCCTTATGATGCAATTTAAAGAGGGTGTGTTTAAGCCATTTATTAATTAGCATATCATGATTTAGTAAATTATCATTTACTTTATTCATTTCCATTTTAACCAATGCATTAAAGTTATCCGGAGCTATACGTGGTTCACATCATCATAATAACCTCAATGAATGTATAAACTCTTAATTTATTCTCCAAACCTCCTTTTGGGTTTTATAATAGACCCCCAAGACTTTCTTATCTCAAATTAGCCTCTAAAATATCCAAGTACGACCTTACAATCTCCTAGACTCCTACTAATTAAGTAAAGGAAAGAAATGCACTAACATTAATTTATATACCCCCGGAATAACCCCCACATATCCCATTTCTATTGTAGGGTAGTCAACTAACTCATCTAGAACTCTAGGACTCTAAGTTTACTTCATACAAGAAGGTTACTAGGTCCTAATCCTAAAGAAAAGGGTTGAAATTGGAAAAAAAAAACAGCTAAAAAATGCAGGATTTTCGAATTGATTCGGCCTGGCCGAATCGATTCGGTCAGAAAAGCGAATCGATTCGGACCAGCCGAATCGATTCTGTCAGGAAAACTGACTTTATTCATAACTGTCGAATCGATTCAGACTAGCCAAATCGATTCGGTTCACTCAGGCCTGGAAACTGTCCCTATGCGAATCGATTCAGACTAGGGATCGAATCGATACGCCCCTACGAATTTTGCCAAGTTTGGCTATGGAGTCTTGGACTCCTAAATTTCCCCCAAACTCAAATTTCTCCAAACCAAGATCATTTATTATCATCAATACATCATAAATACACTAACCACTACCTTTTACATCAATAAACATACAAATCAACCTCCAACGATTTAAAACCCATTAAACCCAATAAACCCTAACATTGATAAACCATAACTAGTATACAACTATCAATACAAAATATTCATCTTAAATCACATATTAGCAAGTAGAAAACTTGCCTTAAGCTTGCAAATTCATATTTTCCTTTGCTAGCAACACTCTCCAATTTCTTCTCTTTTCTCCCAAGTTCTCTTCCTCTCTCAATCTCTCTAGGTTAACAAATACTCTTAAGGGAAATAAAAGGTTGAGCAAGACTAAATCGTGGAATTAATCTAATTTCCCAACTTAAGTGGTTAATACCACTTTAAA
Source organism: Sambucus nigra (assembly GCA_949130495.1). Classification (NCBI taxonomy): domain Eukaryota; kingdom Viridiplantae; phylum Streptophyta; class Magnoliopsida; order Dipsacales; family Adoxaceae; genus Sambucus; species Sambucus nigra. Next base: position 333,761,906 of record OX422216.1, read on the forward strand.
ATGATTCGCAACTACACATTTAAATTAAAACCAGTCAAAAGTGCCCAAACAATAAAAATGCAATATGGCACTCATTTTGACTATCTCGTACGTTTCGGGACTACTACATTCTCCAAATTATCATTTGGAAATTTCATAACCCATTTCAAGTTCTGATCTCATTTCAAACCATAATCGTCATTTAAATATTATGACACTATAAAACTCAACAGGGGGATATTTACATACACATACAGTAAATATGCAACAATTTAGTAAATATTAACTTTTAACTCATCCCTTAATATTTACTTCATATTCCGACGTATTATATAATTACGTCATGCAGTAAATTAATATAAAATAATTTTTCAAAATCGAGGGTTGTTACATTCTCCTACAACCATCTACATCCTCGGCCAATCGGCATCCAAATAGGCGGACACACAGTCATCGGTATCAAAGGAATACCAAATACTGTAGGAGAGAGTCCAACTCACATATTTGATAATACATTTTAGAGCGAGTAAGTGTGACTCTTTAGGGGACGCCTGATATCGCACATAGACTCCAACATTAAAGGATATGTCGGGATGACTAGCAGTCAAGTAGAGAAGACTACCTATCATACTTCGATATAAGGTTTGCTCTACGTCCCTACTTGAAGTGTCATTACTAAGCTTGGTAGAAGTACTAATAGGTGTACGTGCATGCTTAGTAGAGTCTAAACCAAATTTCTTCACTAGGTCTCTAGCATACTTGGATTGGGAGATGAACATCCCATCCTCTAGCTGACGAACCTGGATACCAAGGAAGAAAGTAAGCTCACCTACTATGCTCATCTCAAACTCACTTTTCATCTCCTCCTCAAAGTGGTGAGCATTATGGAAGCACGTGGATCCAAAGACTATGTCGTCCACATAGAAATGGGCAACCAAAATGGCACCGTCATCTCTCCTAATGAATAACATCATATCAACTCCACCACTCTTGAAACCTCGAGCTAAGAGATAGGAAGTAAGACTCTCATACCAAGCATGGGGTTATTGCTTCAAACCATACAAGTCTTTTCTCAAATAGAAGACATGCTCCGGGTGCTTAGGGTCTTCAAACCCTTTTGGTTGTTCCACGAAAAACTCCTCCTCTAGAATGCCATTTAGAAAGGCACCCTTGACATCCATCTGATATAGCTTGAAGTGAAGATGAAATGTGATGGCGAGTAGTAAGCGGGCGGAATCAAGCCTTTCAACAGGAGCAAATATCTCCCAAAGTCTACACTCTCTATCTATGTGTAGCCTTGAGCAACCAACCTAGCCTTGTTTCTGATTATGGTACCATTTTCATCCATTTTATTCTTAAAAATACACCTGGTACCTATCACATTAGTCTCACTAGGTCGGGGAATAATTTCCTAGACATTTTTCTTTTTAAACTGAAGAAACTCATCCTGCATAGCAGATATCTAGTGTTCATCCTTGAATGTTTCTTTGTGATTCTTGGGCTCGACTGTGAACGTGTAGTAATAATGACTAACAATGTTCTCTAGCTAAGCACAAGTCTTGACCCCTAAGGTTAGATCACCTACAATAGAGGTAGGGTTATAACTCTTACGAATCCAAGCAGTTGTGTCCCCTAACACATGAGTAGGGTCTACAGGGTATGGGTGAAGGAAAAGTAAATCGCTGCCAGAAAAGTTCTCATCCTCACACTGAAGGCTAGTATCAACAAATTTTAGAGGTTCGTCATCTTGCACAGTGACATTTATTGATTCCATAACCTTAGAGATCTTCAGGTCAAAAACCTAGTATGCTCTACTATTTGATGAATATCCTATCAATTTTCCCTCGTCGCTCTGGGAGTCAAACTTTCCTAATTGCTCTCTATCCCATAGGATGTAGCATTTACTCCCAAAGACACAGAAATATGCAAGGTTGGGATTCTTTCCAGTCCACAATTCATAAGGAGTTTTAAGTGTGTGTGGATGAAGGTAAACCCTATTCATTGTATGGCATGCAGTAGACATTACCTCTGCCCAAAATCTCCTAGCAACTTTATGACCTAAAAGTATAGATCTAGCCTTTCCTGTATCTTCCTATTCTTTCTCTCAACAATACCATTTTGTTGAGGAGTCTTCACATTAGAAAATTCATGTTTGATTCCTAGGATATCATAGTAAAGATCTAAATTTTTTTCCTTAAATTTTGTGTCGTTGTCACTACGTATCCTGTTAATAGTGACTCCGTGTTGATTTTGTAAGACACAGCACTTGGTCGTTAAAAACTCTACAGCACCAGATTTCTCTCTTAGAAAACCTACAATCGAATATCTAGAGAAATCATCCACCACCACGAGGATATACCTCTTACCACCCAGACTCTCAGTACGAGTAGGACCCATAAGATCCGTATGAATCAACTCAAGCACACGGGAGATGGTAATGGAATGCAACTTCCTATAGGGGCTACGGATTTGCTTTCCCAACTGACAGGGTCCATAAACCATGGAAGTTGGATTTTCAAATGTTGGTAAGACACATACTAGGTCCTTTTTAGCTAAATGCGTCAAATCTCTAAAGTTCACGTGACCTAGACGTTGGTGCCACATATCCATAGGAGTGATCGTGGCGCTGTTGCAGATAAGTGAGGATTTGGGCATAGTCCCATAGCAGTTGTCTTCTTTACTCACCCCTTGCACTAAAACTTTACCATCTTGATTATAGACATTACACGCATCCCAGTCAAACTTTACGACAAATTCAGTGTCACACAGCTGGCCAATGCTGAGAATGTTTGCTTTTAAACCTTTGACGTACGAAACATTCTCTAGCTTAGGAAATCTTGGTAACTCTAATTTACCTCGTCCTATGATGCTACACCTGCTTCCATCTCCGAAGGTGACTTTACCTTCCTTATAATCCTCTAGGTAGGTAAAAAATGAGACATCACTTGTCATATGTCTAGAGCACCCACTATCAAAATACCACTATGAGGTATTATGTCCTTTGAGAGTGACATGATCAACAAGGTCCTTTTCATCTTTCTTAGGTACCCAAGAAGTGGTAAACTTTTGTTTAGCCTTTGTTGTTGTTGGTTTTAGAGGGGATGCAGGAAGCATTCACTGACGGCAAAGACATCCGTCGGAATTCCTCCATCAAACTCTGTGATGTGGCAGATAAAAACTCAACACACTCTCTTATACTGGTAAAATCACTAATACGATGTGGTGGAGCAGCAGTACATCGTGTCCAACCCAAACTATAGCAGAACTCCCTAAGGTGGCCTTTTCTTTTGAAATACATAAAAAAGAACATAGTCTTAGGCGGACCTTAGTTTGCTTTTCTTGGTCGAACTCTCCTTCGTGTTTTTTTACGATGGCCATATGGAGTTATAGTAAACTCAGGAAATGGTGCAGGTGCTATTTAGGACGTAGAGGCACCATCAAAATCTATTCCCTGACTATCACCAAAACCTATAGCGGGACCGAGGAGCATCTTTCCCATTTTTCCAGATCTGTCCTCGATTTGAACCTTGACTTCCTGTGCTCTCTCAAGATCATGAGTAAGCTGGGCTACAAGGGCTTCAAGTTTCCTCTGAATCTCCAGGGAGGAATGGAGCTCCCTCGTAAGGCTAGCCACTTGTTTAGTCAAGTCCCTTTTCTCTTTCTCAAAACAACTCTCTCTCTCTCTCCAAACAATCTCTCTCTTTCTCTAAACAAACTTTCTCTCTCAATGCAGGCAGAATCTCTCTCTCTCAAGGTAGTGCAGGTGGAGGACTCTCTGTCTCTCACTTCTTCTAAATCTTCCTCTAAGGCGGTGATCCTAAGAACTAATGCTTTGTTACGCTTTTTGGTTTTAAATGACTCATTATAACTCAGTTTAGGCGCATTGAAGATTACTCTCGCTCTCACTTGCATCATCCTCCCCCTTACTCACATCGTTCTCACTATTAAGGTGTCCCTGTGAAGCAGCATCCTCATTGTCGTGAGGAGCACTAAAGGTACTCACGTGACTAGCCATGAATGCGGTGAAGTTACCCTCATGTGGTGACTCGTCTTCAGAGTCCACCGACTCAACCTCACTGTCGTCACTAGGGGTAGCATTAAGGGCAGCTTTACCCTTTTCTTTTTCAAGTCTATTCATCCTAGTAGCACACTCAAAAGCTCTATGAGCCTTACCATCGCACTCATAACATCTCTCACCGTCTTTCTTGTGAGGGTCTTTAAAATCTTTTTAATTTTTCTTTTCAAACTTTTTTTTCTCAAAATTCTTTTTATCTTTGAAATTTCCATTTTTCTTGAATTTGAGAATTTTCTTGAATTTTTTTGCAAACAGAGCCAAATCATATAAATCAAAGTCACACTCAAAATCAGACGTTTCTATGTCCCTTTTTCTAGATGACTCAACTGTCTTTCTTGCCGACCCCTCACTCTTCCTATCCTGAGCATTAAGTGCAATTCCCTTATCTTTAGCTTTGACAAATTTAGGAAACATATCAATTTCATACGTTTGTAAGTCTCCTACAAGTTCCTCTAATTTCAGCGTGTTTAAATTACGCATAGAATTTAGCACAGTAACTTTAGGGATAAAACGCTTAGGCAGTGATCTTAGAATCTTTTCAATAACTCTAGCATTAGGAATGTGCTCACCAAGATTAAAGCTAGTGTTTACAATCAGATAACCTAGCATAAAATTCATCAAAAAATTCCGTCTCAAGCATGGTGATAGTTTCAAATTGAGTTGTTAAGTTTTGTAATTTTGATTTTTTCACGGCATTAGTTCCTTCATTGGTAAGTTGCAAAACATCCCATGCCTCTTTTGACGTGGTACACATCATTATCCGTCGGAACTCATCAGGTGTGACAGATTTAGAAATAGCACTTAAACCCTTAGAATTAAAATATGACCATTTAAATTCCTCTTCAGTCCATGCAGTCACAAATTTTAAATTAGTCACATTATCAATAGTGATAGAGGGAGGTGTCCACCCTCTTTCAACCAAAATCCAAACTCTTTCATCAATGGCTTTTAAAGCAGATTTAATGCGGGGTTTCTAGTAAGCATAATTTGTCCCGTCAAAAACTAGCATTTTATTATATAATTTCTCCATTTTGAACACTCACTTTTTCAAAAATCAATTTTTCAGAAAATTGATATCTTAGAAAAAAATTGCGGAAAATTACACGGTATAATTGTATAATTGGCTCTGATACCAATTTGAAGAGTGTGCATATGTTCAAACAAAGAAATTATTTAATTAAACTCAGTTTTTAATTAAATCCTAAAACATGCATCTAGGTGTAATTAAAATCAATATGATCATGCAAGAACAGCCAATCACAAACAAAACACACAAGTGAGGAAAAATTTACCAAATGGGTAAAACCTTTTATTTTCACTATAATTCGTAAAAGACGATTTACACTGATTACAATTAATACAAGCGTGACATGCGAAATACCCTCAGGTGTCGGTTCCGATGTCGTCGGCTGGAATCTCCCATAAGAACTCGAGATGGGTAGCAATGAAGAAGAGATGTATTCTCCACAAGTTACTCCAGATGAGTAAATACAATTCTCTTAAAGGTTTAAAGATTCACATACACATATGGGAGTGTTTATGTGAATAAAGAAGGTATGAAACCTTAAAACATGAAGTTTGTTTTTTGTGCCTTAAAATGCAAAAATTGTGTGCAAAAAATACTTCGAAAACATGTAGAATGAACCCAGATATTTATACGAAAATCGAGGCGGCGACGTCGCTCAAACGAGATCACGCGAAATCCCTATGTCGCTTGAAAGACAAAGAAATGTCGTTCGAACGAGTTCGCGCAACATCCTCATATCGCTCGAACGACAGTGTGAGGTCGTTAGAACGAGCTCGTCGATCGAGGTAACTCCGCTTCTACACTTAGAAAAAAAATTCTTTTGTGTTAAAAACAAACAAGACTTCCAAAAATATTTTCTGAAAAATTCCCAAATATTTATGCAAATATAAACAACTCCAATAAATTATTTTACCAATAATGCAAAGTGGAGTAGTGGGAACGGTTGAGCAGCACCTCACATGAAGCATGATGCACATGTGAAGATGATGGATGCATGGATTCGGATCAAGGCCTTCGAGGATGATCATGTTGACGTGCCGAATTTAGCGGTATCAAACATACATACTGTGATCTTGGACAAATAGAAAATTCCTAGATTTTACCCCATACATTTATAAAATTATTGTAACAGACTGAGACTTTAGAAATGATAATTTATTTATTTTGGGAGAAATAAGTATTATTTTAATTGGAGAATTATTAAATTGGCATTTGAAGTCAAAATCTGAAGTCGTTAAAAAGTTGTTCAGATGGTAATTCTGAGGGTGCCATTGTTTTCGGAAGGATCGAGATAGTCGAAATGACTGTACTTGGGGTTTATTTAGGTTTCGAAATAATTTAAGCTCGTTTGTCTCGAATTAAAGTTACCGAGTCATTTAATGTGTGTATTATCATTTAAAGTTGAGTATATTGGGAGTTAGGTCTTAAAAGCCTACGGGAGATTTATTTCTCCAAAGAGAGAAAGAGAAATATAAATAAACAAAGAGAGAGGAAGAAAGAAGAAGAGAAAGTGTAATACCCGCCCCTTTTATTTTGTACTCATCATCCAGTGGTAATCAAATTATTCGGAAAAATTAATTCGTTGCACTCTATCTGCACGTTGCACGAGTTCATATGATTATTTATTCGTATTTCCCGCATTATTCTAAAACTATTAGAATTGTCTGAACAAGTATTGGTTAGATGTAACACAAGCTGTAGAATTGTGACATGAATAGTACCGACGCGTAAACTGCAACTTGCCCGATTTTTATAGAATGTTTTATAAGGGTTAAAAATAATTTGATCATAGTTATGGGATGCTAAAAATAGGCTTACGAGTTCCATGGGGTCAAAAGTCAAAAAAAGGAATAAATGAATACAATATTATTATTTTCGTCAAAAAATAAAACTGCTCAGAAAATTCTGAAAAATTCATGATTGACTTAAACTTTAATTTTGAGCAACTTTCTCTTCTTGGACATCTCCAAAAAAAATCATTTGGAGTTGTTATAAATAGACCTTTAATTCTCTCATTGTAAACACACCAAAACATCAAACACTAATAAGAGTTAGAGAGTGAGAAAGAGTTCATTTGGAAGCTTGGAGCTTAATATTGAAAGTCTCGGAGCTTATATTTTGGAGATAGAGTTAGAGTTTTGGAGCTTACTTTGGAGTTATTTTTGGAGCTTATTCTTGGACTTATTTCTTGATTATATTCATCCTCTATATTATCCAAGTATGGTTCTCCTCTCAACTCTTTTCTAAAGCTTAAGTTCATGTGTTAAAGTAATTAGAATCATGCTTGAAAATGGAAGTATTTTACTTTTTTTGCTTTGTTGAAAATTACTCTTTATGCTAGAAAGTAGTCTTGAAATTGAAATAACTATAAATGATGTTATTATATTTATAATGAATCATTATAGCATAAAATATTGAGAAAATGATTATGGTGAAAGACTTCATAATTATGAGCATGTTAGTTGCATTTTGAAGGATTTCTTAGGTAGAAATCCATGGAAACTTGCATAAAATGTTGAACTAATTCATGGGTTCACTAATTAAGATGATTAAAAAAAAGAGTATACTGTTTTAACATGTTTTTAAAAGCCTAAAAAATGCAGCGCTAATTTATTAATTTCATAAGTAAAGATTAAAGGCTTAAATATGAGTTTTCTAGCTATTTAAAATGAAAATAAACTCTTTTTGTGAAACTTGAAATTTGTTACTAAAATTATGTTGGAAATGTCATAAATATATTTTGATAAGTTATAAAATGATTTTTGGTGAAATTAGTATGATTGAACTCATTTAAAAGGATAATATTTGTGTAAAACAAATAGTATTGGCATTGTCGTAAATACAGTGAATAGTATGTCGTCTAGAATTCATTTTGCAATTAAATGTTTAAAGTGAGTTTGATAAAAAGAAATTAATGATATATTTTTGCTAAGAGAAAATAATGAGTTCCACGAAAATAATATTCAAAAACGGTGTTGCATTTATGGCCTACTCGGCTGAGTCTAATTGAAGAAATTAAGAAAGTGATAAATAATAAAGTGTGACACAAGTGAAAGTGAAAAGAATAATTAACTTGGAAAATGATGAGAATAATGAAATATATGAAATGTGATAAATGTGAAATACGTGGAAAATATAAGAAATGATACTTGGATGATGCCAAGAATTAAGCAGGGCATGACGTCCCTAGTGGTGAAAGACCCCAAAGCCTGTACAGAAGAGCATATGACAACTGGAGACCGATGGTGTAGATCCCGTGAAGTCCAGTATTGATGATGGCTAGACTCTAAGGCAAAGATTGATAAATCTTGTGATGAATAATTATGAATGAGAATATTCTTAAGTTAAAGGAACTTAAGTCAATGAATTGTTAAGGGCCAATGTTTAATTAAACAAGTCTCTAGCACGAGACATGAAATGGATTAAGTGTGAGTTTGGGCACCTAGCCCGGGAGCATTGCATATAGTTGCATAAATTAAATAAATTGTTTTCTTGAAATATTAAAAGATATTGTATATTTATAGTATTTTAGTACAAAAATTATTACTTAGTATCTCCCACCCTACTGGGCATTCCGCTCATACCTACTTTCCAAAACCCACAGGTACTTTAGGCAAAGACGTAAAGGCTTGTATCGGTAAGGTTCCCGAGAGTTCCGATCGTTGTTAGAGATTTGATTATTGCTATCCCGTAGCGGTAATATTCAATATTTAATTATGTCTCAGTTGTAATATTTAAATTTGGACTTGAACTTGGAACTTTGGTTTGTAATAATACAGGGAATTTTCTATTAATTGTGGTTTAATGATATTTTAGCTGGACTCTTTTACAAAAAAATTAAATGATAATAATTCAAATTAATGAACTGAAATTATTGTTGCATAATTGGATAATTAATGGTTTTTCTTCAATATAAAAATTTTTAATAAACATTTTCTTAAATAAATTAAAAGTAATTTCCCCCTCCCCCTTGACCCTCGGACTTGGATGAGAGTTAAGTCCGACATTTACTCTAAATTCGATTCGGGGCGTCACAAATTGGTATCAGAGCATTAGATTCGACGTGTGTGGCGTTATGAATTAACATTATTTTACCCTAGTACAATTTCCCTGTTACCACTGTACGAAACTCACCGTATCCCTTTAGGATGCCTCCCAAGCGTACTAGCATTGAAGCTGAAAACAGCGGACTTAAACGTATGGAAGATGTCGTACGTCTATTGGCTAACACTTTATCCTAACGTGAAAGGGGTAACCACAATGGTTCCGCTGAAAGTTCTAAAGTGGCATCCATATTGAAGGAGTTCAGGCGGTTAAACCCTCCTACCTTCAATGGTTCTACCTGCCCCGATGCTGCAGAAGAATGGCTGAGGAAGTTAACCGAGTCATGGATGTTCTTGATGTTCCATCTGGACATAAAGTTAAGTTGGCCACGTTCCAACTCACAGAACAGGCTTAACGATGGTGGGCCACTCACCTTGCCAATGTCACCGAGACCGTGGAATGGGATAAGTTCAAAATAGTTTTCCTTGACCGGTATTTTCCCCAAGCGTATAAAGATGCTAAGAAAGATGAGTTCACCCAGCTGATTCGAGGAAAGCTGTCAGTGAACGAACATCAGGCTCAGTTCGAAAGCCTAGTCAAGCACGTAAAGTCTGTCAGATCTGATGACACCGAGAAGACGAGATTATTTGTGAAAGGATTAAATCCTTACATCCGTAAGCTTATGGTGGGTTTTGATCATCTAGATTTCGGGATGGAAGTAAACAAGGTGATCCACCTAGAGCTCGAGGCTGAAGACTCTCGAGTCATTAGGGATAGGAAAAGAACTCCTGGAAGGACCCAACCAAAGCTGAATGGTGGATCTTCTACTAATGGAAAGAAATTCAGATACAGAAACAGGGGTTTCGTTGCCAACATCGGAATAGGCACAAGAGAGAGAAGTAACAACCAGAGCCTAACATCCCCTATGTCTTGCTTTATTTGTGGGTCCACGGATCATATGATGCGAGAGTGTCCTCATTGAGAGAAAAGGGGACATCAGGGAAACTATCAAAATGGTAATATCATGTCTTGAAGAAATCCCAGTCAAACTCGCCCTTCACAGAAGAAACAATAACCCATCTTAGGACCTCGACAACAACCTATGCATAGTTCTAGTATGCCTCATCCGAATCAAGGAAATCGTGGAAAAACTCAGATACACAGTGGCCAGGCCAGCAGATTCAATCATGGTCGTGCTTATGCTCTTACCCATCACTCAACACCTCCCCAGAATCCTTCAGTCATGGAAGGTATTATTTTATTGTTCAGTACATGGGTTAAAGCATTATTCGATTCAGGTGCATCCCATTCCTTTATATCGAGTTCTTTAGCATTCTATTTGGGTCTTGATGTAGAAAATTTTAGTCCCCCGATATTCGTAGGATTACCCATAGGTGGTGGTGTTATTCTGAATAAGATTTGTATAGGTTGCATAGTTGTTACAGGAGATTGTATTCTGGAATATGATTTAATAATAATGGATATGGATGGATTTGAGGTGATACTCGGTATGGATTGGTTGTTGTGGTTCGATGCCATTATTGAGTGCCACCGACATAGTGTCTCAGTATTACTTCTAGAGGGATCTTGTTATCGTTTCAACAGCGAACAAAATGTTGACTATCCATGTAAGTTCTCTATGGTTCGAGAGCAACGACATTTTTTTAGTTAGTTAAGTAGTATTGTCGCTCAAGAAGAGCGTAGTCACATGTTATCAGACCTTTTAGTTGTCCAAGAATTTCCCAATGTTTTTCCTGAAGACCTCTCTAGTTTACCTCTGTGTCGAGAGATTGATTTCACCACTGATGATCATCACGGAGTTTCACCCATTTCTATTCCTCCTCATAGAATGGCTCCGGCAGAGTTACGAGAATTGAAGAACCAGTTAGAAGAATTATCGAGCAAAGGGTTTATACGGCCAAGTGTGTCTCTATGGGGAGCACCAGTATTATTTGCTAAGAAGAAAGATAATTCTCTTCGACTTTGCATCGATTACAGATAACTGAATAAGTTAACTATACAGAATAAGTATCCTATGCCACGGATTGATGACTTATTTGACCAACTCCAAGGAGCAAGCAGATTTTCTAAGATCGACCTTCGATTTGGTTACCATCAGTTACGAGTCAAGGAGGAAGATATTCCCAAAATAGCTTTTCGCACTCGATATGGTCATTACGAGTTTTTAGTTATGCCTTTTGGCCTAACTAATGCCCCAGTAGCTTTCATGGACCTTATGAACCATATCTAACGTTCGTACTTAGATCGGTTTGTAGTGGTCTTTGTTGATGACATTTTAGTGTACTCATCATCTGATGTCGATCACGAGGAGCATCTTCGCACTACTCTTCAGGTGCTTAGAGAGAATCAGTTATTTGCAAAATTCAGCAAGTGCAAGTTTTGGATGGATGAAGTTAGATTCCTCGGCCACGTGGTATCTGAAGCAGGCATTTCAGTCGACCCATCCAAGGTTGAATCAGTTCTTAGTTGGGATAGGCCTAAGTCAATTACAAAGGTGAGAAGTTTCCTCGGATTAGCCGATTATTATCGAAGATTCATTCAGGACTTCTCCAGTATTGCCTTGCCTCTTACTTAGCTGACACAAAAGGATGTTTGCTTCGAGTGGTCAGGTGAATGTGAAGCTGACTTTTAAGAGTTAAAATTTAGACTCACATCGGCACCAGTTCTCATTCTTCCCGAGCAGTGGAAAGGCTATACAGTGTATTGCGATGCTTCTAGAACAGGACTTAGCGCAGTGCTAATGCAATTGGGTCAAGTAATTTCTTATGCATCCCGACAGCTCAAGATACATGAAAGGAACTATCCCACCCATGAATTGGAGTTAGCAGCTATAGTGTTTGCTCTTAAGATTTGGAGATACTATCTCTATGGTGAACAATTCGGAGTATTCTCAGATCACAAGAGCCTCAAGTACATCTTCACATAGGGAGATCTCAATCTGCGACAACGGAGATGGATTGAACTCCTGGAAGATTATGACTTTACCTTAGAGTATCATCCCAGAAAGGCCAACGTAGTGGCAGATGCTCTAATTATGAAGTCAGAACCTTCCTTAGCTGCGATGAAGTGCTATTGACGATGGATGTAAAGTGAACTTCAAAATTTTGGATTACATGCTCAAAGGATGATCGATAGGGCTTACTTGTGGGGAATAATATCCAGGCCACTTGCTCACCAAAAAGTCCTCGATGCTCAATCACTCGACGAAGAGATTGTGCAGTTTAAGGATCGCATTTGGGTCAATGGTGAGTTTAATACTCTCATGATGGGCAAGGATGGTGGCGTACATCGTAAAGGAAGGTTGATTATTCCGGCCATTAGAGAACTACGAGAAGAGGTTTTGGTAGAATTCCACCAGTCACAGTTTAGTATACACCTCAGGGCAACAAAGATGTATAAGGACCTTTGTAGGGATTTCTGGTGGTCCGGTATGAAGAGAGATGTGGCTGAATTTGTTGCAAGGTGCTATACTTGTCAGCAAGTAAAAGCTGAGCACAAGAAACCATTAGGGTTTCTACAACCATTCCCTATAGCCAAGTGGAAATGGGAACATATCATGATGAACAGTTTGGGTTATTGTAGGCCGCCTCACTAAGTCGGCTCATTTCCTCCCAATGAAGGTTACGGATAATATAACAAAATTATCAAGGTTATATATTCAAGAAATAATCAGACTTCATGGAATCCCTCTGACGATTATTTCAGATAGAGATACACGATTTGTTTCTCAATTCTGGAAAAAGGTTCAGCAGGAGTTGGGTACAGAATTGAATTTGAGTACGGCATATCATCCTGAGATAGACGGGAAGTCAGAACGTACGATCCAGACTTTAGAAGACTTGTTGAGAGCTTGTGCGCTAGATTTCCAAGGGAGTTGGGATGAGAATTTACATCTGGCAGAGTTCTCTTACAATAACAGTTATCATGTCAACATTGAGATGGATCCTTTTGACGCTTTGTATGGAAGGCCATGTCGTTCTCCCGTATGTTGGGCAGAGGTTGGCGAGAAGCACCTCACTAGTTCTGATTTAATCAAGGAGATGAAAGACAAGGTCCAGTTGATCCGACAGAGACTTGTCATGGCTCAGGATCGACAAAAGAATTATGCAGATAATCGACGCATACCTTTGGAGTTTTCGGTAGGTGACCATGTGTCGTTGAAAGTTCGGGCACGAACTGGAAGCCAAAGATTTTGGAAGAAGGGTAAACTTGCCCGATGTTTTATTGGTCCTTTTGAGATTTTGGAACGAATTGGGAACGTCTCCTATCGTTTAGCATTACCTCCGCAGTTAGCTCATGTTCATAATGTATTCCATGTTTCGATGCTGAAGAATTATCTTCACGATCCATGACATGTCATCAACTAGAATAACATCGAGCTGGAAGAAGTTATCACTTTTTTGACATGACCTATATCCATCTTGGATCGTGAGGGCAGGGTCCTATGTAACAAGGTCATCCCGTTGGTGAAAGTCATTTAGGAATCCCATGGTGTCGAAGGAGCAAGTTGGGAACACAAAGCCGAAATGCGAGCAGAACATCCTCATCTTTTCGAATGATTTGATTTTTATTTCGGTGACAAAATCTCCTGAGGGGAGAATGTAATACCCGCCCCTTTCGTTTTGTACTCATCATCCAGTGGTAATCAAATTATTCGGAAAAATTAATTCGTTGTGCTCTATTTGCACGTTGCACGAGTTCATATGATTATTTATTTGTATTCCCCGTATTATTCTAAAACTATTAGAATTGTCTGAACAAATATTGATTATATGTAACACAAGTTGTAGAATTGTGACATGAATACTACCGATGCGTAAACTGCAACTTGCGTGATTTTTATAGAATGTTTTATTAGGGTTAAAAATAATTTGATCATAGTTATGGGATGATAAAATTAGGCTTAAGAGTTCCATGAGGTCAAAAGTCAAAAAAATGAATAAATAAATAAAATATTATTATTTTCGTCAAAAAATAAAACTGCTCAGAAAATTATGAAAAATTCATGATTGACTTAAACTTTAATTCTGAGCAACTTTCTCTTCTTGGACATCTCCAAAAAAAGTCATTTAGACTTGTTTTAGAGCTATTTTAAGTTGTGAAAATAGTAAAAATATAAAATAAAATAAGAAATAATTGAGTGGTTGGTGGGTTGCAATAATGGAGTGGTTGGTGGGTTGAATTAATGGAGTAGTTGGTGGGAGTGAGAGTGATTGGTGGGAGTGGTTGGTGGCAATTAATCTCAACCATCCAATCATGTTTTGATCCAACGGTCATGGTGACTCCCAAACAACTATAAATAGACCTTTAACTCTCTCATTGTAAACACACCAAAACATCAAACACTAATAAGAGTTAGAGAGTGAGAAAGAGTTCATTTGGAAGCTTGGAGCTTAATATTGAAAGTTTTGGAGCTTATATTTTGGAGATAGAGTTGGAGTTTTGGAGCTTACTTTGGAGTTATTTTTGGAGCTTATTCTTGGACTTCTTTCTTGATTATATTCATCCTCCATATTATCCAATTATGGTTATCCCCTTAACTCTTTTCTAAAGCTTAAGTTCATGTGTTAAAGTAATGAGAATCATGCTTGAAAATGGAAGTATTTTACTTTTTTTGCTTTGTTGAAAATTACTCTTCATGCTAGAAAGTAGTCTTGAAATTGAAATAACTATAAATGATGTTATTATATTTATAATGAATCATTATAGCATGAAATATTGAGAAAATGATTATGGTGAAAGACTTCATAATTATGAGCATGTTAGTGGCATTTTGAAGGATTTCTTAGGTAGAAATCCATGGAAACTTGCGTAAAATGTTGAAGTAATTCATGGGTTCACTAATTAAGATGCTTAAAAAAAAGAGTATACTGTTTTAACACGTTTTTAAAACCTGAAAAATGCAGCGCTAATTTATTAATTTCATAAATAAAGATTAAAGGCTTAAATATGAGTTTTCTAGCTATTTAAAATGAAAATAAACTCTTTTTGTGAAATTTGAAATTTTTACTAAAATTATGTTGAAAATATCATAAATATATTTTGGGAAGTTATAAAATGATTTTTGGTGAAATTGGTATGATTAAACTCATTTAAAAGGATAATATTAGTGTAAAACAAATAGTAGTGGCATTTTCGTAAATACAGTGAACAGTATGTTGTCTAGAATTTATTTTGCAATTAAATGTTTAAAGTGAGTTTGATAAAAAGAGATTAATGATATATCTTTGCTAAGAGAAAATAATGAGTTCCATGGAAATAATATTCAAAAATGGTGTTGCATTTATGGCCTCCTCGGCCGAGTCTAATTGAAGAAATTAAGAAAGTGATAAACAATAAAGTGTGACACAAGTGAAAGTAAAAAGAATAATGAACTTGAAAAATTATGAGAATAATGAAATATATTAAATGTGATAAATGTGAAGTACGTGGAAAATATAAGAAATGATACTTGGATGATGCCAAGAATTAAGCAGGGCATGACGTCCCTAGTGGTGAAAGACCCCAAAGCCTGTACAGAAGAGCATATGGCAATTGGAGACCGATGGTGTAGATCCCGTGAAGTCCAGTATTGATGATGGCTAGACTCTAAGGCAAAGATTGATAAATCTTGCGATGAATAATTATAAATGAGAATATTCTTAAGTTAAAGGCACTTAAGTCAATGAATTGTTAAGGACCAATGTTTAATTAAACAAGTCTCTGGCACGAGACATGAAATGGCTTAAGTGTGAGTTTGGGCACCTAGCCCGGGAGCATTGCATATAGTTTCATTCATTTGCATAAATTAAATAAATTGTTTTCTTGAAATATTAAAAGATATTGTATATTTATAGTATTTTAGTACAAAAATTATTACTTAGTATCTCCCACCCTACTGGGCATTCCGCTCATACCTACTTTCCAAAACCCACAGGTACTTCAGGCAAAGATGTAAAGGCTTGTATCGGTAAGGTTCCCGAGAGTTTCGATCGTTGTTAGAGCTTTGATTACCGTTATCCCGTAGCGGCAATATTCGATATTTAATTATGTCTCAGTTGTAATAATTAAATTTGGACTTGAACTTGGAACTTTGGTTTGTAATAATACAGGGCATTTTCTATTAATTGTGGTTTACTGATATTTTAGATGGACTCTTTTACAAAATGATTAAATGAGAATAATTCAAATTAATGGACTGAAATTATTGTTGAATAATTGGATAATTAATGGTTTTTCTTCAATATGACAATTTTTAATAAACATTTTCTTAAATAAATTAAAAGTAATTTCCCCCTCCCCCTTGACCCTCGGACTTGGATGAGAGTTAAGTCCGACATTTACTCTAAATTAGGTTCGGGGCATCACATAAAGAAGGAGAAAAATAGAGAGAAAGTGGAGATTTTCGGCATCTACACGATTTCGAGGACGAATCAGACCCTACGAACCGAGGCAAGTGATTAAACTTGCTAAATAATTGTTGTGTACCATTTGTTGCATGATTTGTCGATAAAATCTTTGGATTTTTGGTTTAGTTTATCAAATCCTAACTTTTGGGTATAATCTTAGATTTGATATGTATATCATGGATTTGAGGATAGAAATTAGTTTATAAGTATTCTAGGATGAATATTAATGTTATATATGTGATTAGGTTGAAGAAAAATGAAGATAAGATGATTAAAACAAATTTTGGGATTTTTGGCTTACTAAAAAGTAGCCATTTTCGAGCCTCCAGGTTGGCCGAATCGATTCGTCCCCCTAGCCGAATCGATTCGAAAAATTGCAGGTGCCCAAGTTTAAGTGATCGAATCGATTCGAACCCCAGCCGAATTAATTCGGACTGAGACAGAGTCCCAGGTCTGATGACTCGAATCGATTCACCTTGGAGGCCAAATCGATTCGCAGGGACGAATCGATTCGGAATTGGCCCAAATCGACTCAAAAATAGGGTTTTAAAGGGACGTTTTTCTAGGGAGAATTTCATTCCGTTTTGTTCGAGGTTATCGATTGGGAACCTCTATAGGGATCGTATGGAGTACGTTTTGGAGACTTTTGGAGAGTTTCCCTTATAAGAAATTATTGGAATCGTATTGACTTAGATTGAGGAATACCGATTAGGAATTATGGTATATTCTAAGTTGGGAAGCCCACCTTAATTGGAGATTCTAGTTGGAGACAATAATTAGATTCATATGAAAGAATGAGAATAACTTAGAGATATTGGATCTTAGGATCAAATCCCAAATGGGATACCTTTAAAGGTTCATAAAATAAATTGAACCCTGTTATGGATGGAGAATTATAAATGCTAATTGATGTGCATACGGATATAAAAATATCCTTAATGATGATTGGTTTGGGAGATGTCTCACACAATGAGAAATGCTAAATGAAGTGCATTAGGATATAGATAATATCCTTAACATGAATAGAATGGAGAGATGATTCTTAAATAGAATCGACACGTGAGCTTCAAGTGAGAAATAGTATAGTGTATACTAAGTGGTGAAGATGTGTGAGAATTGACGATTAGTATATCAAGAGGGAAATATACTAAACAATGACATTAATTCTATTGCGCCTAAGAGGGTATTATAAATATGAAAACTATGAGATAGATATACCTTATATGATGGTATATCTTTATACGATGTGATGATGTATGTATGCCTTATGTGATGGTATATATATATATATATATATATATTGTGAAGCATACCCCCTCCTTGCTATCATTGGGAAGTTGCATTTGATGAGGGTGAGCACTCTGGCTCAAAGAGCAGTGTGTAGAGTTCCCAAGGTCATATTCGTCCATGGTGATTATTATATGATATACATTTATTATTTTTGGGGGTGAGCAGTCATGGGTATGTGTCGTTCTCACTTGCCGGTTAGGAACAATGACCGCTTCCCGAACGTTGTGTACGTGAGTTAATCACGAGGTGGGTGTCGTTTAGCCCCACTAGGTGGTTCCCAGATTTGCTAGGTGGTATGGTAACTGGAAGATGATATCATAGTGAGCCTGCGTCCTCGAGTTATAGCTCATTTGTATGGTTATTTTATTATGGATGTGATTGGTCATTCGGGTATCGAGGGCATAATGGACCTCAACGACCAACATTGCCAATAAGTAATGTATCGAGGGGGTTCCTTGTTTGGATTTCTCTTCGACGAGATGTCCCATGCACGAAGTTCAGTGTAATGTTGGAAAGTGAGGAGAAGTTAGTCCTTAATGCTCATATATATATAATATATATACTTCTCGACGATCGACAGTGCCAGAAGTAGTCTATTTGGGGGGCTCCTTGTTTGGATTTCGCTTCGGCGAGACATCCCACGCACGAACCGCAGTGCACTGATGACAATTAAGAATAATAATTTATTTAAAATTGGAATAATAAGAATTTGGGTTACATGCATCATGCATTGAGGGCATAATGAATCTCGAAAATCAATACTGTCAGAAGTAGTGTAACGGGGGGGTTCCCTGTTTGGATTTTGCTTCGGTGAGACATCCCACGCATGAAACACATTGCAGTATTGAGACTTGGGGGTAAGTTTAGTCCTTAGCACTTAGATGCTAATAACTCATCTATAAAATTGAATATTGTTGGCATAACTAGAATATATGAAATTCTAGTAAATAAGATGTTTATGTTTATTGTATGGTTGGATTGATAACGGGTATGTAAACCCTATACGTTAATTAAGTGAACGGATCATAGAGATCCATAAATATTGAAATTGAAGTATGTGATTTAGATGATAATTAATTAAATGAAATTGTAAGATAATTTAGATAATCTTAAACAAGGTTTAATTTGGGTTTTAAATTAGATTACTCTAACCCCTTAGATTGGGAATTTATTTGGAGATCACGTTCACACGTTTAGTTGCACTCTTTAGTTGAGGGGTGAGTTGGATTATTATGGAGAGTGCGATTATATATAATCATGTCATATTTCATTTACAATTTTTATGCATTTTAATGAACTTGCTATAAAATATTTTCAACTCGGGCTCTGACCCATTTATATTTTCTCCTGCTATGTATACATTGTATTAATTTAGGTGTTCCTCCGCAAGGACTCCATTGATGTTTATCCATCCAGTCTAATCATGGAGTTGTAGCAGTAGCGGACTGTTGCAGCACTTTGTTTTAGTCGATTCCTATCCATTGTATATCTAGATTAGGACTCAGTTTGTACATCGGGTTTATACCCAAGTGTTGTATATTAGCATATATGTATTTTCTCTCTTAGATCTCTGTATTGTCTGTGACCCGACAGCATATTCGGGTAATTCTTTGTAGAGATTTTGTTGTACATTGTATTTTACTCTTTTATATTATTGGAGTTTACACATATCACTCATCATAGTTGGATGTAGTCTTGTTGGTAAATGGTTGTATGATTTGTTTTGTTTTGGCGTTAAAGTTTTAAAATTTTTGACAACCACTTTAATAGTTTCGGGTAGTTAGCCTTATATTATTTAGTATTGTCGGTTGATGTTGAGACTGATCCATATGAGATACCTGATTTAATGTAGTATAGGGTTGGCCACCCGTTATTATTTTGAGCGGGTTGTCACAATTATGTCCTTACACATAGGACCCATATCTCGTCAAGAAAGGAGTCTTTAACACATCCTGCTCCCTAATCCGTTGTTGATGGTATCCCAATCTCAAATCTATGTTCCAAAAGAAGGCATATCCCCTTAATTGGTGGAACAGGTCATCGATTTAAGGCAACAAATACTTATTTCATATCGGGACCTTGTTCAACTCTCTGTAGTCCATGCACAATCTCAACGAACCATCTCCCTTTTTCACAAACAACATCATATAACACCCCGCCTAATAAAATACCGTGTGATCAATCATATACCAAATTAAAAAAGGAGTCTCATGTGGTTCATTCTTAGCATCACTGTCGAAAACCAATTTAATTACTAATAACTTATTGGGCTGGCATCAAAATTTTATTTAACTAATCTTTTTATCCAAACCAACCAAGTAAAACATCCACATAATTTATATATACGCAACTGAAATAAAATAAAATAACCGAACACTCAGTAACATAATATAATAAAATCGAATACCGCACAAAAAGACGGTAAAAGAATAAATGAATATTGTTGGTCCATCAGCCCGAATGTTTCTACAATACCTCCCATCTAGATCTCAAGGATAGAAGCGTTACAATAAACCTGCATGAATTTTCAGCTGCTGCAACAAACGTCTGACTCGAAAGAATCATCATCCAGGCTCCCATGTGTCTGGACACCTGATATATATACATATATATCAAGAGAGGGGAAAATCGAGAAACGGATCAGAGCCCGAGTTTTGAAAATATTTAGCAAGTGCATAAAGCCATATTTTTTTAAAATATGAAGTCTCTCATATTTAAACTGGTATCGCACTCTCATAAGATACACCTCACCCCTCTTATAATAGTGCACACCTATAGCATACCTTTTTAAACAACCTAGTTAAGCTACCCTCCTTAACTAATCTGTTTCACCCATCTACTAAAATCCTTATAAACCCAGGTACTAAGGGTTAACTTCTCCCCATTACCAACATTACACTACGTTTCCTGCGTGGGGTGTATCGCAAAGCGAAATCCAAACAAGGAAACCCTCGCCCCCCCGATACACTATTACATGACCATGTTTATTGTCGAGATCCATTAATCCCTCAGCACATAACACATTTTATAAAATCCCATATATATATAGTTCTCACTAGAACCTATGATTCATATTCACATAAATTCGGATATAACACCCTATTCATTCTTTTCACTTTATACTAGTTTACTTTATATGATGTCATTTTCATATACAAGCAATATACTATACGCAACAAGTATATTTATACCTATTACAATCATAACTATAATAACTATCCCACCGAGCTATAACTCGAGGATGCAGTCTCATAGTCCCTATCCGCATTCGGGTCTACTCAATCAACCACGCTACTAAGTCAGCTCACTCATTGTCATGGTAAAAATACACAATGGTGGAGGCGATCATATTCCCTCCTGAAAGTGGAATACAAACATCACACTTGTATACGGGACGGTATGCCTGGGGATATACGCTCCCTGCTCCTCAAGCTAGGGGATTCACCCACATCGTGCAACCTCTCTGGATAGCACTAGAGAAAATATATAATCTGGTTGTCCATCCCTATTCCCGGGGAAGCCTGTGGAACCAGCCTCTAAAATAAAAATATACCAATCACATACAGATATATTTAATTACGTATTATATCATATATATCAAGGTTTTAAAAAATGCGGGGCGTGATCGATGCGTGGAGGCCAAGCCTTAAGCCTTAGAAACCTAGGCGGGCTTTAGGCGTAAAAAGGCATGAAAAGGCGTTTAGGCCTTTTTAATATATTTTAATATTTTTTAACCATAACAAAACTATTAAAATACTAAAATTGTACATAGCATAAAAATATGTTTGACTATTTGCAAATTAAAATATTATTTGATTATTTTGGATGAGATAATGGTCCGGTTTGTAAAAAAATCTTTAAAAGGTGATATTGTTTCACTAAAGCATTGTTGTTTTTAGATAAAAAGTGGTACTGAATAGTTTTAGCAATCATAAGGCGTCAAAAACTTTAGGCGGGGCGTTTCTCCCAAGCCTCAAGCCTAGGCGGGTTTTTTAGAATAGTGATATTTATATACAGTAACAACTCCCGTAAATAATATATATCACTTCTCATTATATATGGCTATAATTGCCAAACTCTTATAGCCATAGCCAATAACCCCGAATGTTCCCATTCATAATAGTATATAAGTATTTACGCACTTACAATACTAATCCTATAAGTATTTTCTTACTTAAAATATAACTCGCACCTTAATCACTTTTAAGGATTTATATATAATCCCGAATATACCAATTCACAGTAATTAAATAAGTATACAAACTACCTATCTTAAGTCCATAGGTATCGCATCACCTATAATAATAGTCGTCAATAGACGTACAGGATAACCGCTCAATTCTCTTTAGCCCCTATCCTAAATTCCATCCAAATCGCGTCCTAGGATTTACTCAATTATAATTGGCCTATATTTATAATAACCGCATAAATATATCTACATACGCTTGATGAATTATTTTCTCAAATGACTCTCATCCTAAACATTCATTAATTCCATACCCCGGATTGTACACGTAAATGATCCAAGGTTCCCTCTTCTTTACCCAAGGTTTACTCACCCCTAATTCCAATATCTAGGAGTCCTAATATTACATTTAGAATCCCCTAGAATAATCTCCATTTTACAATTTAGCTCCCCCTAAACTCAAAGAAGGAAAACTGTCAAATTAAGAAAAGGAGAATTGATTCTCCCCAAATGTGAATCGATTCGGGCTAGAGAATCGATTCGCCCCAAATGTGAATAGATTCGAGCTAGAGAATCAATTCAGACTCAATCCGAATCGATACGGAAAGTTCTCTGCAAGCAAGTCCTCAAAGGAGAATCGATTCAATTTTAATCCGAATCGATTCGGCCTGAGACAGCCTTATAGATCCCCTTATGCGAATCAATTCAGTCTACACCTGAATCGATTCGCCCTGTTCGAAGGGCACTGTTTGGACGATTTCTCAATCTCCAAAAATCATAAATATCAACCCATTCTCCATTTTTTGGTTTCCAATCTCAACCAACATCGTTATAATCATCCTAAGACTGATTTCTAGCTAACGCCTCAATTAATTTGTGGTATTAAACCATTTCTTTTAGATTTAAACCTTAAAACCATTAAAGCCCTAGTTTTATCATTTCTAACCATTTCTACACTCCATTATCATGGGTTTAACACAAGAAATCATTAAGAGTTTACAGTACATCCATTGATAAACATAAACTCAAATTTCCCAAATTTATTTTAAGGGTTCTAACACAAAAATCATATAGTTTACCAACTCTCGTGGATGGAATCCGACGACCTCGAGTCGAATCCCGCGGAGTTTGACACGGAATCCCTTTTTCTCTCTTCCTTTCTCCTCTTCCTTTATTTCTCTCTTTTTATTTCTTCTCTTTCTCTCTCTTAGGGCTTATAAGAGGGAGATAAGGGTTTATCCCTTACAAAAAAAACCCAGTTTTGACTCGTATACTCAATTGCGAGTCCCTACTAGTCCAAAAGTCCCTGAAACCTAAACACTACCCCCGGATACTCTATTTTGACTATCTTGGCCATTCCAAAACCAATCGTGCACTCAAAATCTCCATCTGAGTCGCTTAACTAAAATTCACTATTCAAACCAAACACTTTCAAAATGTATTTTCTTCAAAGTGAAATATTATCCGTCACTTTAGCCAGTTACGATATGACATAAAAATATTCCGACTTATGTACTTAGTCCCAAAAGTAAATGTAACACACATCGATGAACATCTACCACTCATGAACTCCAAAAATTATTATTCAGAGTAATTCCTCAAATTTCCAAATTACACCCACTTATGTAATTTAAATATCCATAAATGTACGGGGTATTACGTTCTCCCCCTTCCAATGGAATTTCATCACCAAAATTTGGATATGATCGGTACTACCAACCTAGGATCGCTAATCACACTACATCCTAGTATACCATAGTCGAGTGGTACTAACACAATGGTACCCTACCATATACCTGTTCGCGGTACCCACCTATCTCAAGGCTTATCACTACAAGAAAAAGTACTTTTCACGACATATGTTTTACGACACTTTGTAAAAATGTGTCGTGAAAAGTAGATAAAGACGACACCTTATAAAAATGTGTCATGAAAAATAGATAAAGACAACATAATTTTGAAAAGTGTCGTAAATAATTCAATTATAATAAAGATCACGACATCTAAAATAAATATGTCGTCCTTTTTTAAAGACGACACATTGTTAGGTGTTGTCAATTTCTTTCCATGATTTTTTGAGGGGCGTGTCGTGATTGACGTGTCGTGATTGTTAGAAAAATATTTTTTTCCGCCACTTTTGGCACTAAAAGTTTTAGTCTTCATATGAAAAAAAATAAAAAAAAATAGTTTGGCCCTAGAAAGAGAAAAAAGAAAAAAAAAAGAAAAAAAAATACTTCGGCGCTGAAAAGAGAAAGAGAAACAGAAGGAGAAGTAGTCACATATGGAAAAAAAAAGAAAAAAAAATTAGGGATAATATCCCAACGGCTTCACCGCACGATACCCTAAAAAACTCCCCCTAATCCCATTCAACAAACTCTCCACCTCGTATACAAAACCTCCATCGTCGTTTTCGTCCTACATTGACAGCGGTACGAACTCCATTGACACACCTCTCCTCCATTGAAACAGAGATGGTGCATTAATATAAGGTAATCTTTCTCTCTTGCAAGAAATATTTATCTAAGTGTTTATATGAATCAAGATTTCACCTGTTTTTTTCTTTTTTATATCTTCAAATCCAACTCTCTTCACCTGACTGTGTGCGTGAGACGAAACTAAATGGGCCAAAGATTTTGAAATTTTTTGTTGTCATCTGTAATTTATACCCAGTTAAGACGTTAGGAGTGGTGGCCACTAACCCAAATTCTATTTGGAGTAAACGGTTTTCCTATAAGGCTCTGACAATTACCTAATACTTAATTTAATTCTAGAGTAATCCTAAATTTAATTCTTACTATTACCTAATACAAATTTAATTTTATATCTACTTATATATTATAATTAAATACAAACATTGAATCTTAATTAATTGTAATTGCAGATTTTTTATTTTCACATTGTTTATACTTTTTTGTGGATGAATATATATATATATCTATGAACATAGGAAAATTGAAAATCTTGGGAAAAGATAATTTATTTTTAAGTTAGTATCATCACATTCTCCGAATTAATATTCATTTTTTCCTATGTAGTCATCCCAAATTAATAACTGTGTTTCAAGTAAGCTAGAGTTGGATTTGCAATTTAGGAGCTTTAAAAATATTAAGGGGTAAATTTTCTAATCGTGGATAATTAGTTTAACACACCTTTATGGAAATCAAATTTTCTAATCGTGGATATTAAATTACCCATTGCTACCCACATTTGGGAGATGGAAATCAAATTTGGTTAGAGAACATCAATGCTTGCGATGGGCATGGGTGAAAGCAAATTGGGTGGGAATGGGTAATTTAATTGTTGGTGTTGATTATTCGGGATGGGTAATTTGATTTCTTTGTTGCTTTGGACTAAATTGTTATTGGTTTAATTGTTGTTGTTGATTATTTGGGATCAAATAAACAAATGCATCTATCATATGCACGCAAGAACAAGGTTGGATGCTAATATATATGGCATTGTTATTGGTTTAATTGTTGTTGTTGATCATTGTTCTATTTTGCAGGTGATTGTTTTGGGCAGTATTCAGACACTACAAATCAGATTTAATATAGGTATCTTTATCTTGCTTCATTTATGTATCTCCTACTTTGAAATTATTAAGTGAATATACCCACATTGATATTTTTGAACATATGTATATTACAATAAGTCAACTTGATTTAGGTGTATGAATATGTATTGTTGAGTGTGGGTGTTTATATTACTTCTATACTCAAGGAAACCATAAATAAGGCAAAAATGTCTATAGTCCATTCGTGTTAATTTGTATCCTCGATGATCTAACTACATATCTATTTCAATCTACCTTTGTAGATAGTGACTAATCTAACGTTCTTTAGTAGAATGTGACTAAATTTGAGATTATGTAGAATGTAAATATATTTGAAAAGAACATGACATTTTATCCGTTAATTGTTGACATTTTACCTCTTTTTCAATATTAATGTTTGATGGTGCAAACAGACTAGAAAATAGCAAGTGGCCAACCCAAGATGGAAAAAGATTGGTTGAGATTTCCAAGGTTTTTTTTTATTATTATTACACGCATGCATATACGTTTACATATATTAGAAAAACCTAAAGTATTTTTTTAAATGAACACTGTTCAAAAATTGAGATGTGATTATGATTTCATGCTTTTTTTTGTTATCTGTAGACATACCGAGGAGTACCAAAATGGCGTGTACAAATTTATTGAATCTGCCAAGAAAACTGCTAGAAATCCTGATATGATAATATGTCCTTGTAGAAAATGTAAAAACCTTTGCCAACAAGATCCGGAAGAACTATTTGAACACCTAGTCATTCATGGCTTTGATCCTACGTACAAGAAGTGGGTATTTCATGGAGAACATTTGACTTCTTCATACTCAAATGATATTGATATTGAATTATCAGATTTACATAGGATGTATAGAGATGCTTATGTTCAAGATGCAGTTTTTGCTAATGATAGTTTTGAAAGAGGAGATGAAAGTATTAAACCAAAGTTAAAAGATGCCGACACTCCTTTATATCCAGGGTGTACAAAGTATACAAAGATGTCAGCAATTACATCTTTATACAAGCATAAACCTACACACGGACTTTCTGATAAAGGATTTAATGAACTTCTTGAGTCTCTACATGAAATGTTGCCTGGGGATAACTTTCTTCCTAAGTATTTATATGAAATGAAGAAGTTTCCAAAGGAATTTGATCTTGGCTATGAGATGACAGATGCATGCATTAATGATTGTTGTTTATTTAGAAAAGAGTATGAACATTTGGACAAATGCCCTAAATGTGGCTCCTCGCGGTGGAAAGTCGACGAACGCACAAAGAAGGTTAAGAAGGGAGTATCTGCAAAAGTATTGTGGTACTTTCCAATAATCCCAAGATTTTGAAGGATGTTTTTATCATCAGATAGAGCAGAGCAGTTGCAGTGGCACTCAACTCACATAAGCAAAGATGGCAAGATGCGACATCCAGTTGATTCATTAGCATGGGACATGATTGATAAAAAATGGCCTCATTTCACATCTGATCCAAGAAATCTTAGGCTTGGACTTGCATCGGATGGATTTAATCCCTTTAATAATCTTAGCTCGAGCTATAGTTGTTGGCCCGTAATTTTAACTGTGTACAATCTTCCCCCATGGTTATGCATGCTACAGGAAAATTTGATGTTGACTTTGCTTATACCGGAGCCAAAGCAACCGGGAAATGACATAGATGTATATCTGCAACCACTTATAGATGACTTAATCGAGTTGTGGAATAATGGGGTGGAGATGTACGATGCATCTAGCCAATCTACTTTTAATTTGAAATCTATTTTGATGTGGACAATAAATGACTTTCCCGCATATGGTAATTTAGCCGCATATACCACAAAAGGGGAACTTGCATGTCCAGTTTGTGGTCCTAACACATCCTCACTACGGTTATCAAAAAGTATGAAATCGGTGTATATGGGCCATAAACGTTTTCTTTCAATGAACCATCCATGGAGGGTTACCAAAAAGAGTTGGTTTGACGGATATGAAGAATTGAGGAGGCCACCAAAACCTTTGAATGCAGAAGAAATTTTAGATGCTCTGAAGGGTGTTGAAAATGATTTCGATAAAGGGAAGAAGCGTAAGAGGAAGAAGGCGTTCTTGAAAAAGAAGTCAATATTTTTTTATTTACGGTATTGGCATGTACGTATATTTTAACTCATAATCTAAGACACTAACTTAATGAAATTCTATTAAAAGTTTTAGGATATTTATTTTTCATATTAATCCTCCCTCATTTTTTTTCTCTAGGCATTAGATTTGCGTCATAATTTGGACGTGATGCACATCGAGAAGAATATAAGTGATAGCCTAATTTCCACATTGTTAGATTTGAAGGGAAAATCGAAAGATGGCCTCCAGTCTCGTGATGATTTGCAAGAATTGGGCATTAGAAAGGAATTGCATCCTCAACCAAAAGGGAATAAATTTTACCTGCCGGCAGCACCTTACACACTCTCAAAGAAAGAAAAGAAAGTTTTTTGTCAAAGACTATATGATTTAAAGTTACCTGATGGTTATAGCTCCAACATCAGTCATTGTGTTTCAATGGAAGAATGTAAGTTATTGGGATTGAAATCCCATGATCATCATGTTTTAATGCAACAATTGTTGTCAGTTGCTATACGGGGATTGCTACCAAAGGGGCCAAGACGAGTGATTTTTCGCTTATATTCATTTTTTAATGAGTTATGTCAAAGAGTGATCGATAAAAGAAGAATGGAAAAATTAGAGGAAGATATCGTAGAGATTATATGCATGTTGGAGAGGTACTTCCCTCCCTCTTTTTTGACATTATGATTCACTTACCAATTCACTTAGCTCGAGAAGCTCGATTATGTGGGCCTGTACAATTTCGATGGATGTACCCATTTGAGAGGTAATTTATAATGTATTTTACTTTTTTCTTATTAACAAGTTAAATATGTAGTAAATAGATGTTATATTCCTATTCTTTTGCTACGGTTTGTCACTAGGTTTATGAAGGTACTTAAGGGTTATGTTAGAACCGTGCGCGACCTGAAGGATGCATAGCAGAAAATTATTTGGCTGATGAGTGTGTAAGGTTTTGTAGCATGTATCTAAAAAAAACAGCAGAAATAGGTGTCCCGCAATCTCAAAATGAAGAGTTCGAAGATGAGACAATACTGGGAGGTCAACCTATCTCTAAGGGGAAGCCAATAACATTGTCCGATGACATATTAAAAATTGCCCATCGTTATGTGTTGTTTAACAATCTTGAAGTTGAGCCATATATAGAGTGAGTAAAATTATGCTCGTCATATAAAATTTATAACTTTTGTTATCGTTAATATTGTTATTAAAATTCCTCTACGTTCATATTAGAATGCATTTGAGAGAGCTAAAATTCCTCACACCTTGCAGTTGCATACCATACGACTAGTATTGAAAATTCTTCTCTTGCTATTGTACTAGTGTTATTTAGAGCATCTCGAATGGTAGTGTATAATTTAGTGTGTGTTTGGTATCCCCAATTCCAAAATCTCATCAAAATCTCATCACATAACTGATATATATATATATATATATATATATATATATATATATAAATTGTTAGCTGAAAACAGAACATTACAAGAAAACAAAACATACATCATAAAAATGCAGTCCCTTCATTACTAATCAAGCCTACAAAACAGAGTCTAATTAAAATACATATGAAATTCACATTTCTTTCATTCACTAAACTAAATCTATGCATTCCTTGATCCCCTCCACTCGTTGTAATTTGAGTAGCTAAGTTTGGACAAAAATTAGTCCATTCGTCACAGGTTTCAATATAAGTGATTGGTTCACCAATTGGTTCGTAGAAATTTGGGGAATCCTCCTCGTCTGAGTCACTATCCAATGGATCATGTGCCATTTCTTGCCTTATAAGATTGTGAATGAGGCAACATGCAATGATTATCCGATTATGAGTTCTCACGGGATACCATGACGGACTCCTTAGGATCCCCCACCTAAGCTTAAGTTTTGCAAAGCATCTTTCGATAATATTCCTCGCTTGAGAATGCTTCATATTGAAAAACTCTTCCGGATTTTGAGGTTGATAGTCATTACTCCACTCATTCAAGTGATACCGTTGACCTCGAAATGGAGCTAGGTATCCGGTACCATTTGGATATCCGGCATCAACAAGGTAATAGAAACCTATAATCATACTAAAGATTAGTAGATAATACCCTTTGGAGTATTTATTGAAATAATGTAATTAATCTATAAACATACCCCTAGGAACTTTCAAACCATTTGGGCGACTGACTGCATCCCTAAGTATTCGCGAATCTTGTGCGGATCCCTCCCATCCCGGTAATACATAATTAATTTGCATGTCATGAGAGCAAACGCACAAGACATTTGTTGCAACATCATGCTTCCTTGTACGATATCTAGGTTTATCAACTTCTGACACCTTAATCTGAATATAAGTTCCATCTAATGCCCCTATGCAATTCTACAAGAATTAATAGAATTTTAAGTTTCATTCCCACAAATATCATATGAGAATTAAAATGAAGTGTGTTTATATACCTTGAACCATTTCCATCTAGAATCGTCCGACGCCTCAGAGACTGCAACTGGTGTGTTGAGTAAGTTCCCTTGCAATAATATAACTCCTTGTAACACCTTATTGAAAGATCTACTGATGGTCTCTCCTGAATGTTTGAATTCTCTAATGCATACTCGATTCTTAGTATAGTGAGCAAGTATGTACAAGAAAATCGCGGCCATCTCTTCAAATTTGATATTTCTCGTGTCCACTAACATACCATGGGTACGGAGCATATAACAAAGCTTGGAAAAAGTGTGCCTATCCATCCGAAGGTTATCAATGCAAGTTTTATCACTCACGTACACCATGGCATGCATGTTTAATAAACGACTTATTCTCCTACTAAATACGTCTCTTATAAAACTATTTCTTTTACGATATATCACCACATTAACATATATCAAAATGTAAAACATCCCTACAACATTGACTATACTCGTAATAGTCTCACACAAACTTATGGTCTTTCGCTTCCTTTCCAACACTACACGATTCATATCTACATATGCATATTGAGAAAGTACATTAGGCTTAAACAAATAATTGCTAATTGAAACAAAAACACCCCAATAAATAATTGCAATATTTGTACTTTTTGATGTACAAAATCAAAAAAGTGAGAACATGTACACATCAAACTACACATATAGAATGCATGGGAGAAAAATCAATTTACATAGCTTGAAAGGATTTTTATGTTGTATAAATCAATTGGTTAGGGATCCAAATCAATCAAATTAGGGCTCCGAATAAATCAATTGATTAGGGCTCCAAATCAATCAAATTAGGGCTCCGAATAGATCAATTGATTAGGGCTCCAAATCAATCAAATTAGGGGTTGAAATAAATCAATTGATTAGGGCTCCAAATCAAACAAATTAGGTTATATATATATATAGATAGATAGATAGATAGATAGAGAGAGAGAGAGAGAGAGAGAGAGAGAGAGAGAGAGAGAGAGAGAGAGAGAGAGAGATGATCTTACCTATGTGTTCGGTTTGCTCCTCTACAGGTTTGTGTCATACCATAAAAATAAGTGAGGATTCCTAGGAATTCTAATTTATTCCCCCCATTTTTGGTGGGAAAGAAAAGTATCAAAGTTGTGGGAATTTTAAGTTCCTGGAATTCTAATTTCCTCCCCAAAACTCCAACCAAACATAGTAATTCTAAATGAGGGGAATTTTATATTCCAGGAATCCAAAGTTCCCCTCCCAAATCTCTAACCAAACGAGTCCTAAAGGTCACTTTTACACTTGGAAACATATGGGGTCCTACCATTGTGGGACACCCCATGTTCATTCTCCAAAGTAAACTTCAGCTTCTGAAAAATGCCCTCAAAGACTGGAACAAAAATGTTTTTGGAAACATTCATCAAAAAGTCATTGATGCTAGATCTAAGTTGGACTCCATACAAAAACTCTTGGCAGATAATATTTCTGATACTCATTCAATCTGTCCAACAGGTCACCATTTCTCACAATAAATGTCTCATTTCTTTTGTCTATGCTAAAACTGACTATGTCAGGAGAAAATTACTTTGGAGATCTCTCTCTCAAATCCCTAATCTCACTTCTGATCCTTGGCTCATAATTGGAGATTTCAATGCTGTGCTAGGTGCACATGAAAGGCTTGGATGTAACCCCCCCTTAGTGCTTCATGTTATGATTTTCAGCAATTCATTGATGGCAATAGCTTCATTGATATGCCCTCTAAAGGTCACTTTTACACTTGGAAACATATGGGGTCCTACCATTGTGGGACACCCCATGTTCATTCTCCAAAGTAAACTTAAGCTTCTGAAAAATGCCCTCAAAGACTGGAACAAAAGTGTTTTTGGAAACATTCATCAAAAAGTCATTGATGCTAGATCCAAGTTGGACTCCATACAAAAACACTTGGCAAAATGACTGTAACATTTTGGATGCCATTCCTTTTGACCTTGAAATTAAAACTGCAGTGTTTTCTCTTAGTAGCAAATCCTCTCCAGGGCCTGATGGCTTCACTGGTTCCTTTTACCAGCACTGCTGGGACATCATTGCTGATGATATCTGCGAAGCCATCAAAGCCTTCTTTGTACAAAATTGGATACTCCCCACTTTTAATTCCAACTTTATCACTCTCCTTCCCAAGACCAATAAAGCCATATCTCTGAACCAATTCAGACCCATAGCTATTTTGAATGTATGCATCAATTTAATTCATATAGCTTCAAGACACATAATTAAATCACATACATCACAGCGAGGAATAAGAAAAAGTTTGAAGTTTGTGGCTCTAAGTGAATATATGATTTGTACTGATTTAATAGTTGCCTCTATGTAAGAATATAGTGTTGATATGAATAAAATTCATAAGCTATGAGATAAGTACATGTACAATAGCGGTAATGAAGAATGAGTACTCATTATGTTTGGCCTGATAATTTTTTTTTCCCAAATTTGCTATCAAATTTTTTGTTATAAGATTGTTTCAGACCCAACATTTTTTGTCTGTTCAAATACATGGACACAATCTGATATTCATTCTAATCACCATTATAAAAATGAGAAACAGATAAATAAAAATAGCGAAGTCGCAGTGGGTATAAGGGCCGCCTCTACTTTTTTCATATGCGGATATGATTATCTTAGTCATAGGAAGAAGTAAAGTCAGGAAAGAAACGTTTGAAAACGTTTAGAAACTTATGGACAATTTGCAATTTTGATTTCTCCTAATCAAAAACCCATTATTCTTTATAGATAATGACAAAAGATTTTTTTAATTGAATTGTGAGAATATAAGAGAGAAAGTCACCCAAAGATTAGTGAATTTGATCCTCTTCTGCGCTTCTAAGGAGTTGCTTGTTGTGGTTGTGGTGTAAGGGAAAGTTTTGATGTGAGAATATCTGAGTTTTGAGAGTGCAGAAGTTTTTACACGCAGAGAGAGAAGGAAAAAAATCGCAGGTTAGTGATGGGAGTGGGTGGTTTTTAATTTACTGGGCATTTGAAAGTTGTTGATTAAGAATATATACTGTTAGTTGGGGTTTTATATGTGGAGTTAGTTATAGGGAGTTAGAAGTAGACGTGAACGCGAACATTTCTCCGGATTGTACATCAACGTGGGTTAGAAGAGTTACATATATGACACGTAGGTTTTTTTTGGTTAAAAAAAGTCAAAAATCGGACAAAATTAGATTTGATGTTTGGGGGCTTCTCAGCGTTCAGACTACATACCTATATATAAGCAAAACTAAATCCTTGGTGTACCTTGGTAAATGAGCTCTCACATATAAAAATAACATCCTTAGAACTCTTGGCATTAGAGAGGGATCCAACACTCTTCACTATCTTGGACTTCCCATCTTCATAGGTCAACCCAAAGTAAAGCATCTCCAGTTTTATGCTATATAAATGGCCTATGAGTCTTCTAAAAAAGATACAAACTTGCATTATGAATTTCCTCTGGACTGGCTGTGTCACTCAGTAACCCTCCATTACTGTTGCATGGCAAACTGTTTGTACCCCCAAGGCTAATGGTGGATTGGGTCTTAGAAATGTAATATCTCTTAACAAAGTTGCTTGTCTTAAGAAGGCTTGGAATATTCTCTGCTCCTCTAACCCTTGGAGCTCCTTCTTCAAAGCTAGATTCAACTTTATTGAGTATAATCCCTACAAGATTTCATCTGTTTGGCCCAGTCTCAAAGAGTCCCTACACATCATTCAGCTTCATTTTAGGTGGACTGAGAAATGGCAATCTTATTGACCTTTGGAATGACAACTGGCTTGGAGAACCTCTCAGTTGCACTACTGGACTGAATCTTTCTTCTTTTAAAGTCAACACTCTCATTTCCAATAATCAATGGCAAATCCCCCATATCTTTACCCAACACTTTCCTGAGATTGCTGCTAATATCTCCTCAAATATGTTGGAGAACCAATGATTCACTTAGAATCAATTTCTTCTTATGCGGTACGTGCTTCCATTAAGGTGAAGGCATCTGTAATAATTTGTTTCACTTCGTCTGGCAGGGCTGCAAGATTGATTGCAAAGTACAGGCCAGCGATGCCAGTTCTTTCACTATCACACATATACAAACAATCAAATCCATATATGTAATGAATCATCTTCTAACTTCATTTATGTATCTATAATAATATTTTCTATGTATTGAATTACGAAATTAATCCCTATACTAATCAGTAGTTGATGAATGGTAACAGTTATAAATTTAATTTCTTGTTTTCGTAAATTATCAATTTCTTAATACCATAAAATAAGGAGGTTGATTTCATACTGATAACAGCAATTTCAAACATAAGCAAACAAACACATTGGTTGAGCTTAAAGACAATTATCCATTGAATCAAACAACTGAGAATCAGTTGGCATTATTCATGTCGCTTGATGAATGCTACAGTACTTATCGACCTTAACAGACTATAAATGTGATCATCTAATGCTTTCTTCAAAATCAGAGATGTATTTCAATTAGTTTGGATACCTTCCAACAGCTTAAGCTGTTAATCGAACTCCATTCAAATAATCAACCCCATATATGTAATTATTCATCACCTCACTTCATTTATGTATCTATAATAACAATTTTTATGCATTCAATTACAAATATAATGCCTATACTGATCAGTATTTGATGAATGTTAACATTTATAAATTGAAGTCAGTGTTTTCTCAAATTGTCAATTTCTTAATAACATAAAAGAATGAAGTTAATTTCTTACTGATAAGATCAATTTCAAACGTAAGCTAATAACTACATTGGTTGAGATTAAAAACACTTATCCAATGAAGCAAACAACTGACACAAACAATTGTGAATCAGGTTGCATTATTCATCTTGCTTGATGAATACTACAATAATTATCGACCTTAACACACTATAAATTTGGTAATCTAACACTTTCTTCAACATTAGAGTTGTATTTCAAGTAGTTTGCCTCCCTTTCAACATCTTGATCTCTTATTCCAAGTCCTCTAATGTTTCTAAAATCAATTAACTGCCTTTGCAAAATTCTTTAAGAAGTTCTAACGCATTACATTACCCATTCGATTTATTTTTCTCGGTCATGGAATCAACAGGACATCCTGTGTATTAAGAAAGTTATTTACTCTTATGAGGAGCCTTATTTATTCTATCTCATCTCTTGCCTATTGTTCCTTACTTTTTCGTTCGCAATGTTTTTTTGCCTTACGTGTTTTGTCAATTCTTCTCTCTCTATTACATATAAATACACACACACTATTACATATAAATACACACATACACACACATTCTCTCTCTCTCTCTCTCTCTCACACACACACACACACATGCACACACTATCACACATATAAATACACACATACACACACACTCTATCTCTCTCTCACGCACATACACTCACACATATAACCCATGGAATGATTGGCGCCACTTTTAAGTTGCTCTTATAATGTGTTATGAACAGAACACCTATAATGTGTTGCTAAATCACACATGTATATTAGAAAAAAATATGTATACAATATAATATTATAATCGTACATTACAAGTGAATATATATCTTACTAGTAATGTTACTGTGTTTGTACCGAGTTGTACTAACTTTTCTAATTTTTTGCCTGTCGAGTGGAGTG
The DNA here is from genome assembly GCA_949130495.1 of Sambucus nigra. Lineage (NCBI taxonomy): Eukaryota > Viridiplantae > Streptophyta > Magnoliopsida > Dipsacales > Adoxaceae > Sambucus > Sambucus nigra. The sequence goes on from OX422216.1 coordinate 333,797,644, forward strand.
AATAGAAAAAAATATACTTTTTGAGAATATGGTGGATATGTTTAAAGAGGTGAGTTATGAGTCCATTATCTCTTCAATTTAAACTTTGTAATATGTGTTATTGAAGTCCATATAATTTACACTACATTCCATGTATATTGTGTGTATCCAAAACAGGTTGTTAGGGGAAAGAGATCGAGATGAACTACAAGTAATGAGAATGAGGATGCAAGAATATCATGCGAAATCTATAACTCACATGCGGAGGAAGAAATTTATGCGGATGAAGTACCCAACATTGATTCTGTTGATAAGGGCAAAAAAAAGAAGCGGGGGGCATCAAAATTGAATGTAATTGCAACTGGGATAAAAGACCGTAAAGAGGTAGAATTCAATGAGTTTGGGCAACCAATTGGACTCAATTCCATCCAACTTAGTTCTATGATTGGGATTTTAGCACGAGAATGCGTACCAGTAACACATGAAGGTTGGGATAAGGTGACAAGTGACACCAAGGATCAAATATGGGAGTTTATTACTGTGAGTGTTTTATTTCTCTACCCTTTGCACAATTATGTAATATTTTGAATGTAACTTTGTACATATTGAATTGTAACTAATATAGTGTATTTGTTTTTAATGATGCAGCAAAAATATAACCTTGAAGAATGTCGAAAGGCCATTGTTTTGGGTCAGACGGGCAGAGCTTGAAAAGATTATAAGTCAAAATTATCAACACAGATACGAGAAGAAGCTAAAGGACCAAATTCCACTCGTCATCTTACATTACTCAAGCCCCCTGGAATGAAGTCAAATGAATGGGATGCATTTGTTAAATCTCGTTTGTCACCTGAATTTGAAGCAAGTGAATTTGATTATTTATTTTTTATTGTTATTAATAGACTAAAGTCCACTTTTAGTATTCTTGTATTTCTCGCAATTATATATGATTTCTCTTATTTTAATAGGAAATAAGTGAAAAGCATAAGGAGGCTAGAGCAAAGCAAATCCATCCACACACAACTAGTCGTAGAGGCTATGCAAGACTTAAGGAAAACATGGTATGTTTCCCCTTTAAAGTTGTATACTTCATAAGTAGCTTACATTATTTCGTGATTCTATACTTTAAAATTTTGTAGAAAGCTGAAGACCCAAATAAAACTATACGCCGTGTTGATTTTTGGATAAGGGGACATAGGAGAGAAAATGGCAATCCGGTTAATCAAGTTGTTGGTGAAGCGATAGTAACGACTTAAACACTTACACAACACTTTACAATTTTTTTAAAATCTACAATGTGTTTATTATATTTTTTAAATATGTTGAATTCTTGTATTTATTTTAGGAAAAGATGGAAAAAATTCCGTCTCATGATTCAACATCGTTGAGAGATGATGCATTAGTAAAGGTGCTTGGTCCTGAACGTCCGGGTCATGTCCGAGGTCTTGGATTTGGGGTGACGCCTATGAAGGTAGATGCATCGTTACATAGTAATGCAAGGGTAATGACTCTTGAAACTCAAATTCAACAACTTTTGGAATGGAAGATGCACATGGAAAGTCGAATGACACAAGGAAATGAAAGAAATATGGTAATTTTTTAAAATTAAATATGATTCAATACATATAGTTTTTCCCTTGTTTTGTTTTTATATACTTCACTTGCATTTTCTATAGGGTCAACATGAGGGTGGTGGGGATGACATGCATAATCATGCACATACTCTACAGGTTATTGTTAATGAATTATCTAAGTCTAAATTGTTTTACTAATTGCATTAATAATTTTTTTTTAATTGTTTTCTTTGTACTATTTATTAGTGTAATCGTGAAAGTTCATGCGCACAAAGTGCTCCACAAAGAAATTCTCCTTGCAAATTGTTGCATTGGTTGGGGACCGGAGAAGAAGTGGCAAGCGCAGAACTTGATTCTACAGACCCAAACTCACTACTGCACCACCAAATCCTTAGGCCTGATTGCTATAAAGTATGGGTTGTTGAAATTTTAGTGCCCAAAGTGCCAGTTTTTCGATACTCGGATGCATTTTCCATACTTGATGATGCAAAAGGAAGTACCATAGCATGGCCACATCGATACATTCGTTTTGACTAATAATGTGAGTGGAATAGTTACAGTTCTTGGATTTTACTCTAAGAATTTTTCTTTGACATTCTCTCGTATCGATTTCAGAAAAATATAAGGAATCAAGTGGGTATGGAGTTTCTTCGTTGCTTTTTGGATTGAAGGTATACTTTGATTTTTTATTTTTTATTTTTTTATTACAAGTGTGTTGTTAATTTACGAGACTATTTAATAAAATTGTTTTCTGAACAGGTACCTATTTTTGGATGATGTTGAAGGCATTTTGGGAGGAATATTTTTGAAGAATGCTATTAGTTATTTTTTTAGGGAAGATTGCATTTTAACTTGTTAGGCTAATGCTCGTTTCATTATAATCCCATGTTTTTATGTGGCTTGTAACACCCAAATATATATTCATTCAACAATTTTGGGCATGACTTTGATATTATGGTTATGAGTACATACTATGAGTTCCTCTTAATTATATAAGTTTGGTTTAAATTTTATGAATTGTGGAATTGTTAATTGTGATGTTATCATATATGTGGAAGCAACATGCATTTGAGAAGTAGGTTTTTATAAAAAAAAAATTATACCCTTTTAACCACATCTTTTATACATCGTAAAATGATAATAACGACGCTTATATTTAGTCGTGTACAATATGAACGACACGTACCTTCAGTCGTAAAATAACATTCACGACACAATAAATAGTCGTGGAAGGTTTTTTTGGGTAATGACTTTTGCGACACATATCAGGTGTCATGGATATTATTTTCAACAATAATTGGCAGGTGTCGTGAAAGTAGTTTTACGACACCACAAAGGTGTCGTGGCTATTTACGACTAGTAACTATGTGTCGTGGATAATTGTTTCAACGACAATTGGCAGGTGTCGTGAAAGTATTTTTACGACACCACAAAGGTGTCGTGGCTATTTACGACTAGTAACTAGGTGTCGTGGATAATTGTTTCAACGACAATTGGCAGGTGTCGTGAAATAGTTTTACGACACCACAAAGGTGTGGTGGCTATTTACGACTAGTAACTAGGTGTCGTGGATATTTGTTCAACGACACTTGGCAGGTGTCGTGAAATAGTTTTACGACACCACAAATGTGTCGATATAGAAGGTAACTTTCTACGACACCCCTCTTCAACGACTACATAAAATGTGTCATGAAAACAGTTTCACGACACATATCAGGTGTCGTGGAAAAGACTTTTTCTTATAGTGTATGCTCTAACAAACTAGCTTAACAACAAGTTTGACTAAGTCTATACAAGCTGAAAATGATGACACATCGCACCTAGTGTTTCTATAACTGTATTTAAAGATAATGAGCCTCTAATCATAGCTCTAACTTATAGATCTAATCGGAGAAACACGACTGTAAGAGTTCGTTGATCTATAGCAGGACATCGAATTTCCCTTAAAAGGAAACTACACAAGCGCTTGACTATTCCTGTCAGTCTTCTCACTTATCTTAGGTGTACTAACTCTTGTTTCACCTACACAATTGGGTTATCACGTGCCTCCTACGACATTCAATCCAACCCATAACAGCTCCAAAGTATATTATCCAGCTTTATATACTATGTCGCTTCTATTTCAGACGATATATAAAACCAACTTACCAAGGTGTCTATACACGTTTTAACTCATGCCTATCTGTGCAAGCATTGTAAATGTCATAGGCGTAACACTCATTCTAAAATGGACCTCACTTTCTTTTTGGCCTGGTACCCCGAGTTACTTAAGATTCCATTCTTCCAATTCCTGGAAACGCATCCTTCTTAAATTTAACCCACCAATATTCTCATGGTTAACTCACTACAATCCTCCTAAAATAATGACACATGCACCACTGGACTTACTTCCTAATAACCCTAAGATCGATGTGTTTCCTACACACGTAAAATAAGTATTATACTAACTATATCCCTAGTGCCTAAAACCTCTCTCAATTTTTGACATTCGCTCGGTTTCAAGAGTGGGACGTCTCGCAAAGATAAATCCATACAAGGAACCCTCCCATTACACTAATTACTTGCATCGTTGGTCATCAAGATATAACGACCTAAGGCACACCATCGGGACGTTCTAAATCTTACCTCGTTAACCTACTAATGTACTTCTACCATTATGTCCTTCCATCTTAGTGAAATGAAAAGTCTAAGTAATCGGGGCGTCTATACCCTACACATATGTTACGATAATCATAACCAAAACATATTTCCTCTGAATTTTCCTTCTATTCAAGGTGTGACTATAAGCCTCAAATAAATTTCCTTTAGCTTGCCTCACCCACATACTTGCAGTGAGAGAAACATTTCTAGTGCTTTTCCACATCACATTTACGTCCATTAGCCTTTAATCATCACATGACCCTCAACTAATTTATCATCAAAACCAACATCCTAGCATACAGTAACATCTCTCCACTCCCGGCATCGTTAAGGTTCGTGCATTGAGTGTCTCGCAAGCGAAATCCAATTAAGGAACCCCTCTAATACACTACTACTTAATTTTATCGGTCGTGGAGGTCCGTTAGCTTCAAATATGCAACCAGGATACTCCCATCCCATCAATCAAAAAAATGTGTTCTGAACTCCTACTTCTTTTAAGGATCCATATCGCAAGTGCTTGTACTAACATTAAGTCCTTTACGCGAACAATAACGAGCTTAAACTCACAACTTAATTATAAATCCTTCATACCTTAAATCATATATATAAGGTCTCCATGCATTAAAATCATGGTAATGGAACATCTACTCATCGAAGTTCCATCTAAACATATAACAAAAAGCGAGCTTAACTTGTATCCAGTTGAGATATCGCAAAGCAACCAGTTCCTCCCTCGAACCCTGGATACGATAGCCTTGCAATCATTAGCCTACTATTGCTACGATCATACAAGAACATAATATACTCAGGATAGTACTATATTCGTATAACACAAAGAAAACGAGAAGTGAAAATCAAGTAGTATCTCAATATACCAACACCTTCTTTCACAACGAATGAAGACAAATAGAACCCCTCTATCGTGAAAAAAAAACATATTGGTATACCTTCTATAATATTGTCGATACTGCCACAAAACTCGAACCATACACGAATCTAGGGCTAACAAAATACTGTGACTCAATCTTGCCACAGAATATATACCTCATTCATCCGAGGTGAAATTCATAATAATAACTTCACCAATCTCCCTAACTGCTCCAATTGGTTCCCGGACATAGTACACTTGCCTTAACCGAACCAAAATTACTTTAATCAATGCCCCCCACTCGGTACCCTATTCTTGTCCTTCAACTTATACCGGGCGAGATCAAAGCGTGTGGTTGTACCCTCCATATCATCATATTCCCCCTCGCTAGCCACCCTGACCATGTTAAGTTATCAGTATCTCAGACTCTATAGCCTCGATCCTGATAATCACCCTCATAGTTCCCTTAACTTCTTCGCCAAAAGGAAACTGCACCACCTTCCTCAACAGCCCTGTTTCAATGAGTCCCTAGGCGGATTTCCACCTGTGGGGTCTCACGAATACAAACAATTTTAGTCTTTACCCTTGGACTTAATTCTTCAACTCCTCCAGCTCCACTCTCTTGGAAGCAATTAACATTCCATGTATAAGAGGTACGGCATTGCCCTCACACATATAAGAAGTTCGGGTAAAATCTCCGTAAGCGTTAGCAACAGTTATGAGTGAGCCTTTCATTCCACTAAAGGACTATTTCTTCATTGTACGTACTTTAATTCGGTACAAAGTTCATTTATCCTTGTAACTCTTTATTCAGTATCGGCCTCTGACCGATCCTCATGTGAATAATTAAGAAACTACGTTCTCTTCATTCCTAATATCCCAAAGGAACTAATGGTTAAATCCATCCGTAAGATTCCTCTGTGAGGCCAAACATTCTTCTCCCCCAAACATGGTGATCACCGTTCCCACCATTTCAACATTGCTCGCACGGGTGAAAATTTTTCCTTAATTTTCACATCTGGGCATTCCTATACCCCACTCTAAGACAAAGCTTCTGATCCCTATACTTCCATCAGATAAGGCTACACCTCCTTTGCATAACTTAACTTCAACTCATGGTCCTTATCAAAGACCCTTTAAAAAAATTTCCCAAATTACTTCACTGGGTAATTCAAGTTAAGCACCACTCTTTATTATAGCGTTACGTGGATAGTTATAATTACTATACCTGAGTATTCGTTGTAACAATCCTTGACAATTCCACAAGGGGAGTGCCTTATATTGCGGTTCTCGTCCCCGACTTCAACTTATAACTCCAACTAAGCCACACCTCCTACTTCCCTCATAACGGCCTTCCTTGGTCGTCCTTCGTCGATCAGCACATGAATCTCACCCAAACGTACAAAAGATTTACTATAATCTTACAAAATAGCAGGAGAACGAAATCTCACAAGAGGAATCAATAATCCTAATCATAAGGCTCTATATCAAATCGAAAGCAACGCTGAAAGCGTAGTACATCTGCACAGATTCCTAAGGACACTAGAACCGGATGCTCTGATACCAACTTTAATACCCCGCCTAATAAAATACCGAGTGATCAATCCTATACCAAATTAAATCAGGAGTCTCATATGGTTCATTCTTAGCATCACAGTCGAAAACCAATTTAATTACTAATAACTTATTAGGGTGGCATCAAAATTTTATTTAACTAATCTTTTTATCCAAACCAACCAAGTAAATCATCCACATCGTTTATATATATGCAATTGAAATGAAATAAAATACTTGAACACTCGGTAACATAATACAACCAAATCGAATTCTGCACAAAAAGGCGGTAAAAGAATAAATAATTACAGTTGGGCCATCAGCCCGAATGTTTCTTCAATACCTCCTATCTATATCTCAAGGATAGAAGCGTCTACAATAAACCTGCATGCATCCACAGCTGCTGCAATGAACGTCTGACTTGAAAGAATCGCCATCCAAGCATCCCTGTGTCTGGACAAATAATATATATATATATATATATATATATATATATATATATACAGTTGGTGCATCATCCCGAATGTTTCTACAATACCTCCTATCTAGATCTAAAGGATAGAAGCGTCTACAATAAACCTGTATGCATCCACAGCTGCTGCAACGAACGTCAGACTCGAAAGAATCATCATCCATGCATCCCTGTGCCTAGCCTAGACACATAATATATATATATATATATATATAATAAAGGAGGAGGTCTTTTTTTATCTCTCCCAACTAACGGTTGAGATTAAATCTTAAGGGGTTTGGTCTTTATCTTCTGGTAGCTCAGATTAACTCTTATGATTTTGAATCCAACGGTGTGAATAATTTCCATATGGAGAAGATTATTTTGTCAAAAATCTCATTTACACCATAGAGGACAAGGTTCGAGGTATTTACAGAGCACAAAGCTCGAGACTCTTTTATGTTGTTTGTACCCAGTCAGCTCGAGGTAACCAAACGTGTCTCTCTTTCTTTAAGATCCTCACTATTCATCCCATACTCTCTCTCTCTCTCTCTCTCCCTCGGCCTCTCTCACCTTCCACAGCTTCAGATACTCACTAACCATCACAGGATTCTTCGTTCTACAAAATGAGGCTGGAGGTATTCATCCCATACTCACTCTCTCTATTACCATCGGCCTCTCTCACCCTCCACAGCTTCAGATCCTCACTATTCATCACTGGATTCTTCGTTCTACAAACAAGGCTCGAGGTATTCATCCCATACTCACTCTCTCTCTTCCCCTCGGCCTCCCTCACCCTCCACATCTTCAGATCCTCACTATTAAAACCGGGGCATTTGTTGTTACTTCACAATCCAATTTTATTTGTTATTGCTTCACAATCCAGTCAGTGCTTCACAAGTCGGAGTATTAGTGAATCAGTTGGTGCTTCACCAGATTTGGTTTGCTGGGTTGTTACGGGTTAGAGAGAATATCGGGTTATGTATGGGTTTGAGTGATGAGAGAGAGAGAAAGGTGTTGGGTGGTTTTGAGTATCAGACTAACAATCATATCTCCTAATCGGTTCAACTCAATATAGGCTTTGGCCGATTCCGATTACACCACCACCTAATCTTTTTCAAAGACGAATATTTGTCTAATGCGATCTTCAGGTCGGAGAATTATTAGGTATTCACCTTTATTGTTACTGATGTGGGTGTAGTACACGTATTGGGTCTGGTTGCAGTTGTGGGTCATGGAAGAGGTGGCCTTGATTAGGGCCGATATCCAAGAGGTCATAAGGAGTTCCATCGCTATCAAGATTCTTATCTGTGGGGTTCTCCCTCTTTGGGCTGGTGTTATTGTCACAGCTTCTGATTAAATCAGGTATGCTACGGACTCCTCTTTTTTGCACCAACTAGCAGCAAAGGCAAGGCAATATCTCAACCATCGAATTTATATCAACAAAAAATCCAGTGTTTAAATCAGGTATGCTATTATTTCAAGAGAAAGGAAAAAGGCTATGTTTGATTGATTGTATATATATTACTCTATAAGATTTTAGTTTATGGTTTTGGAATATATGAGTTGATTTATGTTTGGATGATACAAACCCACTATTGTTGAATAACTATTTAAATCTTTATTTTACAGTTTCCACGCGTTGAAGTTGCGCCGAGGATTGAACCTCCATACCATATCTAATGTTACTATGAGCTTTAACTTTATTAGTTTCTATATCTCCTCAAAACTAATTTTTATTTTAGGGTTTATACTTTCTATTCTTTAGAATTTTTTAGAATATTTGTTCAATGCTAACTGTCAAATGGTGGTGGAATTTTTATTTTTAACGCTTTGTTTTTCTTTGTTACAATTTTGTTCATTTCAGAGGTGCTTTGTTGGATGTGTGACGCGACTAAGAATTTGTCTCAGAAATGCGTTCACTCTAGGCTCAAGTGCAAGCCTGTCGCTCAAGTAATAAACCCGGTAAGTCGGGATCGTATCCACAGGGATCGAGATTGCCAAATAGTAATAAGAAAAATTATTAAATCTTGAAATGATTTCTTAAAAGAAACGAAAAGATGATTAATAATTGGGAAAATTTAACAAACTGAAAATTGCAAAAGAAATTAGATCTGACAAATGGGAGAAAATAGGGTAGGGTACAATCCCTCAATCCTTAACAAATTACCGTATAGAATACTAGAATTGTAAATTAAAATTATTGACTAGATCCGGTCTTTATACATTCTAAGCATTACATATATGAGGGATCTAGCCCGCATCATATGAAATCAAAGATAGATATAAAGCAGTGAATGAATCCAGTCTTTATATATTCTAAGCATTACGTATATGAGGTTCAAGCCCGCACCATACGAAATCAAAGATAAATATAAAGCTGTGCTTTCACGATTCAATCAATATTTTAATTTAACCACTATTTTTTACATAAATAATTTGCCTTGGATTGAGTTCATGTACCCCAACCCTTGGGAATTTAGCTACTCATGATTTGGTTCAAGAATAAATTCACACACAAAATTATGGATCTACAAGACATGGGAAATAATTTGCAAATAATAAAAATAGAGAATGGAAAGATATTACTTGAATTCAGCAACAAAAAATGGAATTGGAATCCAGAATTTCTTACAAACTAGGGTTCATGAAAACTCTTGAAGGAATAGAAAATTTTCTCTCAAAATCTAACCCTAAAATTCAATCTAGCACTTCTAACCTAGCCTCTCTCTAGCAACTCTACTCCTTTCGAAAATGAGGTAGGGTTTGGTATTTTATAGCACCAAGTTGCACGAATTTGACATCAAATTTCGCTTGTGGCACAAGTTTTCCAAGAGTTGCACTGCATTAAATGCATAATTAATGACAGAAATCCGCACATCCAGACTCTTCATTATCGCGCAACTTCAAAACATCGTAACTTCTTCACCGTAGCTCGGATTGAGGTGCCGTTTTTTCCAGTATTCTTTTAATTTAGAGCTCTTCAACTTTATAGTTGGCCCCACCTTCGGACTAAAGCTGAAAAATTACGAAAATGCCCTTGAACTCCCCATTTTTGGTTTCTTTCACTGTTTTGAGTTCTCCTTCGCACTAACTTGCATGAAATACCTGTAAAACACATGAGAAATACACAAAACATGAAATAATTACCAAAAAAGGTTAGTAGCATAAATAATAGACAAATCAAAGCTAATTACACTGCACGGGATCATAAAAATACCTAAATTAAGGGGATAAATGTGAAGAATATGTGCCTAAACACACCCCCTAACTTTGAACTTTGCGCGTCCCGAGCAATGTAAATGAAATTAGCCAAAATTCGACTCTTGAAAATTCTTTTATTAAAATAAAATTCCACTTTCGCAGGCAAGCGATTGCATTTAGCGTATGCAACAAGCCTTTAAACCCCTAGGTTACCCTAGTAGGACGAGTTTTGTCTCGTGAGAGTTTGCAGTGAATACACCCACAAAATTCTTTATTGACTCAAATAAAGATCAAAATACTTAAAAATTGTACAATTTAAACTTTTTGAAAAATAATCACTATAAATTCATATTCAAATGTCTCAAACCATAGTGTGTGCGAAGCCAAAAATTAAACCTCAAATTTCCACCGATTGAGCATTACGTTACTTTTCGAAAATTCGTTTTGATTCAAATTCTTACGGATGCACTCATAAACGAATCACTCGGATTGTGGTTATTTTCTCTCGGTATGCATGATATAAAGAGTAAATATAATGGACACAAATTCATGCATACAAAATTGAAAAGAAGGAAATTTATGGTGAAAAGATCTCATCATCGGATTACAGTTATTAGGAAACGGGAACATCACCTCTAGTTCACACCATTTAATCTCTCATATTATCTTTTCATGTCTTAGCTCTCCATGCGGTAATTAATTTCGCCATTCGGACTCAGTTAGGACTTTTTGGGTTAAAAGGTGTAAAGGGTAAAAATGGGAATAAACGGAATGTTCGGAATTGGAAAATGTCCTCATGATGTCCATTTGTGCTTTTTCGGGCATTTGCTCATTTTTCTCTTTCTTTTTCAATTTTCATTTTTTTTTCACTATATTTTTTTTTTAACATTTTTTTTTCTTGCCCCTTTTTATTGCACAATTTGGACTTACTTGATGAATTTTCTCAATTTTCACAATTCCGAGCTAATTGGGTTTTTCGGGTTATCAAACGAAAAGAAAATATTTTATTTGGCTCAAATTGGGTTATCAAAGGGATGATTTTTTTTTTTTTACAACTTTTTGTGGCTAATATTTTTGGGTAACAAATGAGGGCCTACTTCATTGTCCAAATCGCTAATCACAGTACCATATGCATCTCGAGATTAATTAAGTTTAGAGATATATTTAACACGAATTTCGAGATAACATTTCACACATTTCCCATAACCGATCAAAACAAAGGATTGAGATCATCAACGACTTATTAAAACGCTGAAAAGGACTTTGAGTTAATCATAAACTCGGATTGATTTAAAAACTCATAAAAAATTGAAAGGCTCAAAATCTCACCGGGTTTGATCAATCTCCACACTTATTCGTTAAGTCATCAATTTTCTTTCAATTTCCATCTTCGGTCAATTTTGGCTTAGTGCATTATGAATTGTACAATTTGAGACTTTAAATAGAATAAAGGTGATATTTTTGAAAATTTTAAATTCCAAATTTTATTTATTTTGAAGAAAAATATTTTTGATTTTTTTTTCAAAATTTTTCAATTTTTTTTTATTTTCTAAAAAAAACACACTTGGAAAGAACATGTGATCGAATCAATGAATCTAAACAATAAATGGGAAGAATATCCCACACCCCCTAACTTAAATGTTGAATTGTCCTCAATGCAAATCAAGAACACAACATAAAGAGAGGAAAAGAAAGATATTACCCAAATGGAGCGATCCCCGATGAGTGCGAGTCCATTGAATCTACAAAACATGTTAGAACCAAGCATAGCAAAAAGAATAACAAAAACTATAACTCTCAAAACTAGACTATAATAAAAGAGAAAAAGAAAAAGAAAAAAAAAACTAACTATTTACAACCTAACATTTGAACAACTAATAAATCATACACTAAAAGTCGAAAAATTTGAGGGTCCACCCAAAATACAATTTGACTTTGAGGGATTAATGGTGTACCCTCATTAGGATGCATGCCTCCCGAAAAGTAAGAATTCCGTTTGAAAAACGAAAGGCGTGTGAAAAGTTTAAAAAATGAACCATCACCAATTATAAAATTTAGGGGGATAATGAAGGATTTTGGTGCATAAGAGGACAAGTCCCATTGGGATCCAAGAAATATAGAATCACGTTCCAAAGATTTTGCAAGTAGTATGGGGAGAGGGGCACACAAAAAAGAACAATCCATATTAGAAAACAATTTAAGCATAGAGTGCTTGTCCTTATAAACCGGAAAATGATCCTCTTGTTGCATAGCACGTGTGTTGGTCTCTAAGTCGGACGATATTTGAGTCGTATCTTCAAGTACCTCCGAAGACTCAAATGGTATGGGTGGAGGTTTAGGAAGGAGAAATTCATCAATTCTATTGTCCCACTCGCTTTCGTCTAAATGACGAAATGAGGCCCAGAAAGATTGGACTTCATCATTTAGGCTCGCATCGACCGGTCCGAACTCGCGCTCAAACTCTGCTAGGCTCAACTCCTCTAGCTCTCTCTCTTGCTTGGTGTCCTCAAAATTTTTTCCCTCAAAATTTTCAATTGGATCTGGTGGAGTGACACGTCTAAGTGTGTGGCCCGTAAGATGAAGCATCTCAAAATAACATTCCCATACAAGAAGCAGATCAACATCCTTAAGACATTCATCCAATTCTTGTGATGGATTTAATGGTTCGATAATAGTGGGGACATAAGGAGACAAATGATCCTCAACCTCAGTAGATTTTGCAATATTTATAATAGGTTGAGATTCAAAAGAACTTGGATCAATTTCAATGATTTCATTCTCAAAAGTATTAGGTGAAGCGCAAGTCTCGACCTTTTCTAAGTTGTCCAAATAATCATTCAACTCCTTGCAAGTTGCTATAATTTTTTACTCGAGAACAGCACGGTCCTCAGATTGCTTTTTTAGATCAAGTAAGAGTTCTTCCAAAGTAGGCTTTCTTGGTTCTAGCACCTAGAATTCCTCATTTGGTTGAAAACTTACTTCATCTTCAAAACTATCGGAAAAAAAAATCCTCATTGGGTTCAAATAATGCATCTAACTCTTGCTCCCAATAACGATTTTTTTCGCGATATTCTTTTTCAAGTCTTTCTTCTTCAAGCAATTGATTTTGATAAATTTGGAGTTTCTCAGCACTAGGCTTGTATTTAATATAATCAGCTTTAGTGATATTGATCCAATGGTCATAAGTCTTGAGTGCCTCCTCTTCCTCACTATTAGCATAACAATTAAAGCCACAAAAAGAGTTAAAATAATACATTTCAAATTGGGCAATTCAAGAACGTGACACCCATTTTTTTTTCAATTTTTGTTATATTTTTTTTTTCGAAATCACTTGTAGATAAAAATAACTTTCTTAAAAATTTAACAATTTCAATCCCCGGCAACGGCGCCAAAAACTTGACGCGACTAAGAATTTGTCTCAGAAATGCGTTCACTCTAGACTCAAGTGCAAGCCTGTCGCTCAAGTAATAAACCCGGTAAGTCGGGATCGTATCCACAGGGATCGAGATTGCCAAATAGTAATAAGAAAAATTATTAAATCTTGAAATGATTTATTAAAAGAAACGAAAAGATGATTAATAATTGGGAAAATTTAACAAACTAAAAAGTGCAAAAGAAATTAGATCTGACAAATGGGAGAAAATAGGGTAGGGTACAATCCCTCAATCCTTAATAAATTACCGTATAGAATACTAGAATTGTAAATTAAAATTATTGACTAGATCCGGTCTTTATACATTCTAAGCATTACATATATGAGGGATATATCCCGCATCATATGAAATCAAAGATAGATATAAAGCGGTGAATGAATCCAGTCTTTATATATTCTAAGCATTACGTATATGAGGTTCAAGCCCGCACCATACGAAATCAAAGATAAATATAAAGCAGTGCTTTCACGATTCAATCAATATTTTAATTTAACCTCTATTTTTTACATAAATAATTTGCCTTGGATTGAGTTCATGTACCCCAACGCTTGGGAATTTAGCTACTCATGATTTGGTTCAAGAATAAATTCACACACAAAATTATGGATCTACAAGACATGGGAAATAATTTGCAAATAATAAAAATAGAGAATGGAAATATATTACTTGAATTCAGCAACAAAAAATGGAATTGGAATCCAGAATTTCTTACAAACTAGGGCTCATGAAAACTCTTGAAGGAATAGAAAATTTGCTCTCAAAATCTAACCCTAAAATTCAATCTAGCACTTCTAACCTACTCCTAACCTAGCCTCTCTCTATCAACTCTACTCCTTTCGAAAATGAGGTAGGGCTTGGTCTTTTATAGCACCAAGTTGCACGAATTTGACATCAAATTTCGCTTGTGGCACAAGTTTTCCAAGAGTTGCACTGCATTAAATGCATAATTAATGACAGAAATCCGCACATCCAGACTCTTCATTATCGCGCAACTTCAAAACATCGTAACTTCTTCACCGTAGCTCGGATTGAGGTACCGTTTTTTCCAGTATTCTTGTAATTTAGAGATCTTCAACTTTATAGTTGTCCTTACCTTCGGACTAAGGCTGAAAAATTACGAAAATGCCCTTGAACTCCCCATTTCTTGGTTTCTTTCACTGTTTTGAGTTCTCCTTCGCACTAACTTGCATGAAATACCTGTAAAACACATGAGAAATACACAAAACATGAAATACTTGCCAAAAAAGGTTAGTAGCATAAATAAGAGACAAATCCAATCTAATTACACTGCACGGGATCATAAAAATACTGAAATTAAGGGGATAAATGTGAAGAATATGTGCCTAAACAATGTGAATGTATG
Source organism: Sambucus nigra (assembly GCA_949130495.1). Lineage (NCBI taxonomy): Eukaryota > Viridiplantae > Streptophyta > Magnoliopsida > Dipsacales > Adoxaceae > Sambucus > Sambucus nigra. The sequence continues at coordinate 333,812,711 of OX422216.1, forward strand.
CCACTCTGCTTTGGTATAAAAAAAGAGGTGTGTGAGACAAGCATGGGTGAGGAAAATATGGGGCTCTGCTTTGGTGCAGAGAAACAAGACAGCACAATGGAAGTACAATACCTCTGGTAACTCGGTAAAGAGGTTTTAGTTAGTTGGGAGGTAAAAAACATGTAGGATAGCCTCAACCTCCTCACATGTTTTAGCTGTTAGTTGGAAGGTAAAAAACAGGTTCACTAGTGTTTTAGGTGTTAGTATGTAAGATACTTATTAATTTTCTATTTATGAATTTCCTTTTTTATTTCTAATTTATTTTTTATTAATGATCCCAACTTTTTTTAGTTCTTCATGCATATTGTTATGTATAATAGAGGCAGGAAAAAAAATAGACAAATAATGTTTGTTATGTGTAGATCCCAACTTTCAATTTGTGTCTGGCTTGACAATCTTGAGCCAAAACAGAGCGTATTTGTGGTATACAGTTGGTGCGGATGGTACTTTTTGGCCCGATATTAATATTTGTTATCTCAACTATTACGCAACCACTAACTCAGTTAATTAACATGAAGATAAAAAATTAATTATCAGTGTTTATTTTCCTTTAGATTGGGATTGAAATTCTTTTGAAGTAGATTCATATGTAGAACTAGACCAATTGCATTGTTTGCTTCTCATTTTTTTGATTTTTTATTGCTTAATCATGTATTCATTTGTTTTTTGTTAATGTAAATCTAATAATTTGGGATACTCGAGTTAGATACTCGATCAAATCATATCTAAGATGAGTTTTCTACGGCGACATGGGTTTCAGACTTAATTTCGCGACCTGTACACGTGTCAGTGTGTCATTAGTACATTTTGACTGGAGACACCTTGATTTGGTGTGGTCTATTCAAAATGCACCAATGACACCTTGAAGCGGGTGTTCTTTGAATTTGCAGAATATTTTTTATGTTTGAAGTGTAAACCCTCATAATATTTTTTGTTCCAACTATAAATTAATAGTTTGTAATTTGTACTAAACCTCTAATTGGTATCTTTTTATTATACTCAGCTTGCAATATAAATTATTAAGAGTTCACAAATATAAACCTGTTCGTATAATGTTATCGCGTGAGTCTTATTTTATTAGACCCAATGCACCGTATTAAAATCGTAATCATTGGATCAATATGTTAACGATGCCATCGACACGATTACAATATTTATATTTTCACTATTGGCGACACGTTTAAAATACAAAATATCACGGGAGCAAATTTATCACCTTGCCATCGGCACGGGTACACCCTAGTATATATATATATATATATATATATATCAAGAGAGGGAAAAATAGAGAAACGGGTCCGAGCCCGGGTTTTAAAAATATTTAGCAAGTGCGTAAAGCCATATTTTTTTAAAATATGAACTCTCTCATATTTAAACTGGTACCACACTCTCATGAGATAAACCTCACCCATCTTCTAATAGTGCACACCTATCGCATACCTTTTTAAACAACCTAGTTAAGCTATCCTGCCTAACTAATCTATTTCACCCATCTACTAAAATCCTTATAAACCCGAGTACTAACGGATAAACTTCTCCCCATTCCCAACATTGCGCTACGTTTCGTGCGTGGGGTGTCTCGCGAAGCGACATCCAAACAAGGAACCCCCCCCCCCCCCCCCCGATACACAATTACATGACAATGTTGATCGTCGAGATCCATTAAGCCTTCAGCACATAATACATTTTATAAAATCCCGTATATATATAGTTCTCACTAGAACCTATGATTCATATTCAAATAAATTCGGATATAAATCTACCGGAAGGGGAATAATAGCCTATTCAATTTTTTCACTTTATACAAGTTTACTTTATATGATATCTCATTTTTATATACAAACAATATACTATACGCAACAAGTATAATTATACTTATTACAATCATAAGTATAATATCCATCCCACCAAGCTATAAGTCGAGGATGAAATCTCATAGTGCCTATCCGCATTCGGGTTTACTCAATCAACCACGGTACCAAGACAGACTCACTCATGGTCATGGTAAAAATACACAACGGTGGAGCCGATCATATTCCCTCCTGAAAGTGGAATACAAACATCTCACTTGTATATGGGATGGTATGACCTAGGGATATACTCTCCCTGCTCCTCAAGCTAGGGGATTCACCCACATCGCGCAACCTCCCTAGATAGCACTAGAGAAAATATATAATTTGGCTATCCATCCCTATGCCTGGGGAAGCCTATGGAACTAGCCTCTAAGATACAAATATATCAATCACATACAGATATATTTAATTCTGTGTCATATCATATGTATATACACTAACAACTCCCTTATATAATATATATTAATTTATAAGGACATTTTTGTCCATTATCAATTTGTATGTCGTATGCCGTTACACCGTTGAAGAAACTCAAGATCGCATCTACATCAATGGATCCGAATATCAAAGCGTCTTCAACATCATAACCTCTGCGAGAATGAACTTGGTAAAGTTTTGTTTTTAAGTTCCTTAAAGTTCATACTTAGTATTGGGAAATTTTCATAAAATGTTTTTTATAAAAATAAGAAGTAAGTTTTTTCAAGCAAAATGAGGCTTTTAGAAGGATTTTATTTTTCTAGGAAACCGGACCGGTCTGCCCTTTTTAAACGAACCGATCCCCCCTGGACCAGTCCGCCCCTCTACTGGACCGATCCGCCTTGCTGAAGATCCAGTAGACCCCGGACCGCTAGCGAACCGATAAAGTCTTTTAAAAAGGAACCGATCCGAGGTCGGACCGATCCGCCTCCTAGCCGGACCGGTCCGCCTGGGATAAATTCGAACAGTTTCGTGTAATGTTTTTCCACCGACTCTTATTTTCTATATATATTTCTACTTCATTGGTGTATTTTTTTCAAGTCTTTGAGAAAAAGTTTCTAAGAGTACAAACACAACAAGACTTCAATTTTTGATGTGCCAAACATCTTTTTTATTCACACACAAAAATCCCAATTACTTTTGTGAATCTTTTGGAACCCTAGAACACAAACACTTTTGTTGTTCATCTTTGTGGAGAGATCTTTGCAACAGAGGGTTGCGTGTCATTGCTGAGTGAGTCTCTACAAAGTGTTATGGTTGTGTGTCATTGAGGAGAGTTGCGGTTCTTCCTTTAATGTTTGGGCTGCGAGTCCTTAGAGGGTGCTGCGTGTATTCTCTTGCTGAGTTCAAGACTGCGTGTCTTTGTGGGTTGGCTGCGCGTTGATCCATTGCAGATTTCTCTATGTAATTGTAAGCTGCGACTTATATATTCATAGTGAAATAAAGGTTTTACCCAAAAGGGTTTTTTCCCTGAAATCTGTGTCTTAGCATATTTTTGCGGTGCATGCTTTATTTTTGATGGGTTGATTTAGCTGTATGTTTAGGGGCTGTATTTATTTTATTCAAAAGTAGACTCTAATTAAATAAGGGTTACTTGGAAACTTGCGAATTTAATTTAATCAATTGTCACACAGTCGCACTTTTCACACTTCTCAATATATATGGCTATAATTGCCAAACTCTTATAGTGATAGCCAATAACCCCGAATGTTCCCATTTATAATAGTATATAAGTTTTTACACACTTACAATACTAATCTTATAAGTATTTTCTCTCTTTTTCTCTCTTCAAACTCCGCGGGTTACCTCTTCTTTACCCAAGGTTTACTCACCCCTAATTCCAATATCTAGGAGTCCTAATATTACATTTAGAATCCCCTACAATAATCTCCATTTTACAATTTAACTCCCCCTAAACTCAAAGAAGGAAAATTGTCAAATTAAGCAAAGGAGAGTCGAATCCCGCGGAGTTTGACCCGGAATCCCTTTTTCTCTCTTCATTTCTCCTCTTCCTTTCTTTATCTCTTTTTATTTCTTCTCTTTCCATCTCTTAGGAATTATAAGAGGGAGATAAGGGTTTATCCCTTATAAAACCCAGTTTTGACTCGTATACTCAATTACGAGTTCCTACTAGTCCAAAAGTCCCCGGACCCTAAACACTACCCTCGGATACTCTATTCTGACTATCTCGACCATTCCAAAACCAACCGTGCACTCAAAATCTCCATCTGAGTCACTTAACTAAAATTCACTTTTCGGACCAAACACTTCTCAACACGCATTTTCTTCAAAGTGAAATATTACCTGTCGTTTTACCCAGTTACGACATGACATAAAAAATATTCCGCCTCATTTATTTAGTTACAAAAGTAAATGTAACACACATCAATAAACATCTAACACTCATAAACTCCAAAAGTTATTATTCAGAGTAATTCCTTAAATTTCCAAATTACACCCATTTATGTAATTTAAATATCCATAAAAGTACGGGGTATTATACACCGGAGCTCCCCAAGGTGAGGTGCTCCTATGAATGAAGCCCTGACCTAACAATTGGTCTATCTTATCCCGTAAATCCCTCATCTCTGCTGGAGCCATATAGTACAGTGCACGTGCTATCGGCCGAGTGCCCAGCATCAAGTTTATGACAAAATCTATCTCTCAACTGGGAGGTAGGCCCCATATCTCTTGGAACACATATGAAACCTCACAAACAATTGGAATAAAATTTAGGGGAATCACAATCTCCTTAGAGATCTCCTCCTCTATGTAATAAAAATGGGTGGAAGATCCTCCCTCTGGACGAGGCATCACAACCAAAAACATCTCCTGACCATGAATGGCAAATAGAATACTCCTACCAAAATAATGTATCATGGCCCTATACGTCGCTAGACAATCCATGCCAATAATGGCGTCGTTCTCATGCATATCTATAACTAGCATGTCCCGCATGTAAAATCAAGCTACCAATCTCTATGCCTACTCCCTGGCATATAAAGAAAATTAAGGACCCATTTCCCAGTGGTGAATCTATTCATGTCACTATACTCTCTGCCGTGTTTAATAACCCTGTGGCCCCTATAAAGTAAGTAGCTATAAAATAGTGTGATGCCCAAGTATCAAATAATACTCGACCCATAGTTCCATAGATAGGAAATATACCGTCTATCGCAGGTGGCACCTGCGGTGCTGCTGACTAGTGGACGTTATATACACATCCATACTGTAATTGCCCCTATTGGACGGGATGGATGGTAGAGCTGGCGCTGGGAGGGAGACTGGAAAGAGTGGCCTCTACGGCTCATGACGGGAACCCTACTACTGTGAGGCCTTATCCCACTCTGGGAAATCTTGGCGCCTATTGACATTCTTACCACATCTAAAACACCTGCCCCTAAATTTTCCTCCACTCTGTCCCTGCTGACCACAGCCCTGATGGCTACTACCACCCCGCCACTGGCCTTACTGAAAATGCTACTGTCCCTGATGGCCCTACTACTGATGATGTTGGCCCTACTGGCCATGTTGACTAGACTAGACCTATTGGACTTATCTGAATCCCTCATATCCTTGCATGGAATCACCAGATTAGATTCGCTTGGAAGGGTCCCCTGATGGGAACTCTTCTCACTATGACGGGTCTATCCCTGGGCTACTGGTGCCCACCGGCACTACCACAACCTGTTCGGCCCTGTTGGCTGGACTCCCCTGCTCACTTTCTTCCCTGCTGATGGAAACGATGATCATGGCAAGGAAATAGAGCGGCATTGAGTACATCAGTGAAATTACCTAACGACAGATTACTTATGAGATGCTGACGAATCCTCTAGGCTAATCTGTCCAAGAACAGTAAAATATTCTTCTCCTCAGTGGGTGCCTCATCTGGCACTATAGTGATAAGTCTCATGAACTCCTCCTCATACTCTGCAACTATCATGCTCTCCTACTTAATATTCATCAACCTCCACCTCATCTCAGTATGCATGGTGGATGGGAAATATTTACGGTCAAACTGCACCCAAAATGACTGAATCGACATGTTGTTCGTCTCCTTCAAGGTGGTGGTGAACTCCCACCACTATAAAATGGCTCCCACTAGCTTGAAGGATGCCAGTAACTTCCTTTGCACGTCAGTTAACTCATACATGTGCAAATTCCTCTGAATGTCCTTCTTCCATTAGCTGGCGATGACAATATCGAAACCACCTGAGAATTCTGAGGGATGGGCCTTATAAAAGGCATCCTTGACCATCTCCCATGCCGTGGGAAGTTGTGCTAGCATAGGCACTATTGCCTAAACCTGGTGCGGATCCTGATGTACCACCGTTAATGCGGCATCCACTGCCTAAGCAACTATAGCAGCTACTTCAGTTTCATTCATCATTCTTTGAGCCGGAGCTACTGGCTGCTCGGGCTGGGAATTTTTATCTCGGGGTGCTTGTCTCGGAGGCATCTGAAACGAGAAGGAATTTTATTAGTCTACAGTTTTATTATCAATCTCAAATAGCTGAAGACGTAAATTGTATAGACAAGAATGCAACAGTCCTAAAAATAGGGCTCTATATCAAGGACGCTAAGCTGAAAGGGCACTAAGCCGTACAGATCCTAAAGGACACTAGAACCTGATGCTTTGATACCACCTGTAACACCCGACCTAATTAAATACCAGGTGATCAGTCCTTTATTAAATTAAAAATCAAGGTGAACGGTGTGGTTCATTCTTAGCTTCACTGTCGAAAATAATTTTCCATTTTAATCACCCTAAATAATTAAGCTAAGTGTCAAAACAATTTAAATTATTTTATTTATTAAATTCCGTTGTAAGAACCTTTTTAAGCATAAACTAATTTATGAATAATACAAATGATAAATATACCAATCATCCAATGAAACTTGCCAACTAGATTACTCAAACCCAAATAAATAACCACAACCTTTGACAATGTGATAGATAAAATAATCCCAAATGAAAACAGACTGAAATAATATAAGTGTATGAAATCCCTATTAGGTCTAAACAAGAGTCTAGAAATGGGTGACACATGCCCTAGCTAAAGGATCTAATAAGAAATCTGATGAGCCAAAAGAGGAAGTGTTTATTGCAATGACCTGCAACTTCCACACAAGCTGCATCACGTCCAGTCAAATGAATCTACACCTGAGGCCCCTATGGCTGGGCACCTGTAATATATATATATATATATATAAGAAGGAAAAATGATAGGAAACGGGTCAGAGCCCGAGTGTAAAACAGTTTTAAAAATAGTTTAGCAAGTATTTAAAATGCTTACTATCTGATAGGACAACCATGTTAGTACGCGACACTCTCTTGAGAATTCTAACCTCTCATCTAGTGTGCACGTGTACCGTACTACTAAAATGACTCATAAGTCTATATAATTCATCTCCCATAAATTCTGATTCGTGAGATCGTGAGTCTATGATTTGATTTTAGATATCATTCTCTTAAGGATGATTTAAGTCGATTGTGTATTCCTCAATTACAGTTATAAAGTTTCCGAACACTTATAATAAAGTTAAAGCATTTATTCGATTACTTATCTGCTTATACGCATGGTAGAATAATCCCAGGTATAGGTCTACATATTAATCACTCATAAAAAAAAAAATATATATATATATATATATATATATATATATATATATATATATATATATATACTAATCGGCACCCCACATAAAATCTATGGTGCTTGCATACTCTTCTATCAAATATCCGTATCTCTCGTACCAAGGGAAATATTAGTTCGGAATAACTCTCGAACTGTATTAACACAATACACACGTAATGGAGGCGAAGCATAGTTCCAAGTCACTAAGAGGTCAGCACATGCCCTCACGTCTCTTAGGACCGTCTGACTATCATTCTCAAATAGCTTGTACCAAGGAATTCAATGTTCTAGGGTACGAGTCAATATCCCCCATAAAGGTCCCATTGAGATAATACTGTCCCGACGCGGTAACCTCCGTGATAGCATGTAGTGGGGATATGATTATACACAGATAAAACATTATATATACACATGCACTCGGTTATATATATAATTACATATTTCAATTAGGTTCGCTCGTGACCTATAATAATATTTTAACCGTACGTAGTACAAATTACCTAATTCTTACGCAAAATGAACTCATCTCTTTTTATTCTCAGTTATGACCATTTCATACTTCCTTCTCGTCCCTAGAAGTGTTTTCTCTTCCTAAAGGTAAATTCGGTAGGTATACCTTCACTCTCATTTTATTCTAAGTATTTCTTGAATCTCTCAATACCTAACTTAATGTACGCACGATTTCTAATAAATGTCATACCCCCGTTATCCCATAATTACATCTCGTATAAAATTATATTCACCGAAAACTATTTAGGCCCTACTGGTCCCCTTTTTGACCCATTATAATCTTTAAATGACATCCAAGGGCTCCTATGTATTTTAACCGAATTAATTAAAAAGGGTAAAAATAATCAATTTCCAAGAGGGGTCGATCAATCAAGCAGTCGATCGATCGATCAAGTAGTTCTTTCCCAGATTATGCTATTCCAACCTACGGGTTTCATCACCTTTCAACCTCTAAATCATGCTTAATTCATCCCAAACTCCCAAACAATTAAACGAAGAGTTATTTCAACCTATCTGCATGATTTCCTATGTAAAACATGTACGAATTCATCAAAGGAATGGATTTAAAGGGACAATTTTAGAAGAATTATCAAGAACCCTATTTTTATCGTAAATTCCAATATTCTCAATCTTTCTCCATATTTCTTTCTAATAAATCATTTCAAATTCTTTTTTGATCCTCTACATATTTTAAAGGCTCCAAACTACATGCATTTCTCCTAAAACATGTGATTAAAATCTCCTAATTCATATAATTCTTCAATAAAACATGTAATTACCAATCCTAATCTAACATGGGGGAAATATTAACTAGGAATCAGGAAGATAGATAGTTTCCTTAATATTGTAGGTCTGATTCCACGAAATAGGCTGGTATAGGCTTAATCCCCTCGCTCTGATCTACGCTTTAATGGTGGGGTGGAGGTTCAAGCTGGTTAGTTATTGGCCTTGAATTCTTGGAAAGCTTTTTCCTTTCTTCCTCTCACTGCCGTTCTAAACTTTTGAGAATGTTAATCCTAGAAGTCTCTCCTAACATATGATATTAATTCCCAATTTTCCTCATATGATATTAATTCCCAATTTTCCTCATTAACTAAGTTCTAAAATGGAAAATGCCTAATTTCCCTCCCGAGATACCAGTTAGGCCTAAAATCGTGCCGGGACCAAAACTAAACCCCCGAGTATACTTTTCTGTCTATCTAGACCCTTCCGGATACATTAGCGTGCTCGAAATGACCATACGAGTGACTTATAATTTATTCATTTTTATTATAATAACTTAGTCCCAACACGACACATGCGCGTCCCGACTTAATTTTCTAGTCATATTATTCACTCGCGAAAGTTTTTAATAAATTCAAAATCTTATATTACTTTACTCATCTAGTAATATTCAGCATATAATTACTAACTTTTGTCACGCTAGTAATTAATTATTTAAAAATAATTTTTTAGATTAATATTATATTAATTTATCTCAATTAAATTTAATAAATTCCCAATTTAAAAGCCATAAAAATAATTTAAAAGACATAAAAATATGGGGTATTACATTTGTAAGCTACGGAGATGCTTGTTCTCTATTATTTATAAATAAAACGTGTGGTGGTTTTGTCCCTCTTTGAAAATAAAAAAAATCTCGCACGGTAGATCCACATAAACACGCAGTTAAGATCAACAATGGATTGACCGAAGCAAACCCACAAGACCCACAGTTTTGTCTTCAACAAGGAACACTCACAAACACTCCCAATGATCGCAGTCATAGTTACCCGTAGAGATAACTTTCCTATAAGAGAAACCCCATAAAAATTGTATCTTGGGTTCCAAGTTGATTCACTAAAGCCATTGGGTTGATTTGTGAATCAAAACAAAGTTAAAACACCTCAAAAAGTGAGAAGAGAAAAATTTTGCAAAAGCAGTTTTCGTAGAAGAAAACACTTAGGTCTTTTGAAGCAAAAAGGATAAAAAAACAAACTATTTATAAAAATCTTGAGTCGGTGACTTCGCTTGAATGAGAATATCATGTCGCTCGAATGACATCTGATGTCGCTTGTAGAGACTTCGCGTGACCTATCAAACGAGGTTATAAAATTAAAATAGTAGCATCTTATTTGATAAAACACTTCAAGCGAGCTTTGAGTGAGGTATCTCGTGAGATATACTGTCGCTTGAAGAATTCATTTAAATGAATTTGTCATGTCATTTGAACGACATTGACATGTCGTTTGAACGACATCAACATAAAATAAATTTCATTAAAACTCTACCTCGGGACTTAGAAAAAATTATTTTGACAAAAAATGAGGCCTCATATATTTAGAAACATATTAGAAAATTTATCCCAACATTTTAAATGAAACATTAAGGGACTTAAACACAACCTTAATAAAATCAATCTCACAGAGGCTTCTTTGTTGAAGAATGTTCATATATGGATCCGTCTTGATGCATGATTGAAATTCAACTTTTCTTCAACAGTTGTAGCGGTATACGACATACTCTAATGTAAAACGGACTATGCATAATATGTCCTTACAAAATCAAGTAAATTTTAAACGATACTCCATGTGGATTCGATACCTGAACTCGTCGTTATACATATAAACATGTGTAGTTAAAGTTTAACTTTTTTGTATTAAGGTGAAAAACCGATGACAATGACTAGTGTCTTAACATGACACTCGATTTTCTCATCCATCAAGTAACAATGACACCATTTTTCAAAACATCACTTAAAAATTTTACTTTATGGTGCAAGTTGAAAACAAATCCCTTCATATTATTTTCATGAAAATTGCTCAAGTTATAGTGCGGTATAACTTCCATGAATTATATAAATACTTTAAAATAGCAAGCTTAATTTACGAAGGCAATTCAATCTATAAAATTCTAAGCATGGAGTATAAAAGTCATAAATAAAACCATTTATGCAATAACTAAGAATATAGGTTGGAATTAAGAACGTGTGATAAAATTATATCTGCAAACATATAAGACCAATATTGTACAAGGCAAAAAGAAATATTTTGGTATGAACAACACAAAGAACGTCACCTAAGGAATAAAAAAGATGGAATTGAGAACAATATTGGTCTATATACTGTATAGAATTGAAAACATGTCACATGTCATGGTAGGCTATAACATAATAATTTTACAATTTAAATAATAGTACAAAAAAAGGGGTATTATAGCCCAAACTAAGGTCTATATACTGTAGTGAGCGAGAGTGTGGTGTAATACGTGAGTAGATGATCTACCTATGGGTATTGAGGCGATACCACATCATATGCGCATCACGATATATGGAGGCATATTGCACTTTATATTGTTATACATGAGCAGCGAGGAGAGACCATGCATGTTGTACTTGAGCCTCGAGTCAGGGTCTTGTATTGGGTGAGCAAAGTGTATTATCGATTATTTTATGTATTGCAGTTGAGTCACGAGTGAGGATATGTATAATATATATGGTATTGATGTCGCAACCTGTTACATGTACGTTTAGTGATATTCATGTATTTCAAATGTGATATAACTGACTTTGGGTAAATGGGCAAGAACAAAATAAGATACATAAACATGAATCAGAATCCATAATTATATTTAATGTGAATTCGATGATGACACTATCATTATAATTTTCTTGTGAGTAATCACCTAAATACGATAAGATAGAATGGCATTATTCTATTGTGTGGAATATGACTAATGTCTTACATAATGTATATTAACGCAAAATTATGATGTGGTACAATTAAATTATGTGAGTAACAAGATGATTTTGATATCAAAAGGTTATCGAATACATTCAAATCATTTCATGCCTTAGCTACAAGAGTTTATTATGAGAAAATAATAAAAAAGATAATTTTAATTAAGAGTTTTTTATAACTTTTACGTCTAAGGATAAAGATATATCCTTTAAATTGTGAAATTTAGGTAACAAATTGTTAGGGGTTGCAATTATGATAAGTGAAACTATTTAGTAGGATATATGGCATTTGTATGGGAGTTATAGTTAAACTCCCTCAGGCGTAAAAGGACAATATATTTACCGTTAATTCTTTAGGAAATAGGTCATATTTTTGGAAAGGTTGTCAATGTTAAGATTAAGATCTAGCAACTGTTAGCTCTCGGTGACTACTTGATCTAGATGAAAGTGTATCGAAAGGTTTACTTTTTGGATTTTATTTATGAGACGTCCCATTATGGATTCAACTGAAAGTTGGGAGTTCAGAGAGAACATACTCCTATGATATCAAATTTAGTAACTTAATAATAGTTTAGCTTTAGATGCCTAGGATGGCGTGGGAGTTGGTTTGTTATATTTGAGTGTACTAAGTCGTGATGTATCTGTAAAATTAGTTGAGAATATTATAGAGAATAATTCTTATCTAGTGTTGAGATATACCATAGTAACTATTGTACTTTCGAAGTATTGAAATCACATGATACTACTTAGAGTTCACTGCCTATATATACTGGAGTCTCATATTTAAGGCTATTGAGGATTGCATGTTTCTCTATTATTATCTTCTCTAATCACTATTGGGTTATATAGAGGATTTCTTGTAGGGGTTTAACCCTATTTCGTTGATTAATATTTTTTCCAGATTATATATCGAGAGCTTTGATCACTTTATAGTAGATACCACGTATAAAGATTTCTCAACCCTATAAGTGTAGAACTTTATAAATTTATTCATGTTTAGTCCATTCAGTTATGAAATTATATCTTATTTCAGTTGATCTTATTATTGTTGGAGTAGTTTTATAAAACTGAGATATATAACATTTATTCACATTCAGGTTTTTTATTATTGGCCTATTCGTATTGTTTAGTTATTTCATATTTATGGAACTCTTATGTTATTCCACTTTCTTAGACTGGTATTAATTGTTCGGCTCTAGTAAAGTTTATATTTAGAATTTATAAACCTAAATAAGGAATTTCTGGGCCATCACACTATCTCTCATATATCTCTCAGCCTTCCACCATTATCAACATCTTTAAAGCATAATTGATAGTATTCTGAAGAAAAGTTCAAAATTAAGTCAAGAATTAAAGTGGATCAATAAGTCTTGAAGTTCAATCCTAAGAATTTTATTTTTGAAAATTCATTAATAAGGTAAGTAAAATAATAATGTTTTCCTTTAGCTTTATAGTTTTGATTAATCAACTAAACACGTTTGTAAATTATAAAATTTTATTAGACAGGTTTAAGATTATTTATTTAGCATAAATATTATATTTAGAAATCTAAAGAATGAAACCTATTAAATTGTTTTGGAAAATTGAATAGTGAATTCTATTTGTAGAAATGTAAATAATTGTTTATTACTTTTCAATTAATGGCAAGTATTTAAAATTGAGAAGTTTTACATACCTACTATGATATTTGAAATTACCTTATGATAAGTTAGAAATTCATATATTTGTAGTATTACCTTAACTTTATTTCGTAGTAGAAATGGAAAATTATAAATATGAGTTATTGAATATGCTATAATTTGAATTAGAATTCCGAAATATAAACTATTAAATATGCATGTATGAACTTTAGAACTGGCTAGTATAAAAATAATATGTTGTCTCCTTCTTAATTTCTTGGAATAAATAAAAATTTGGAATTATTAAAGATAACTAGTCTAATAATTGTAATGGAAAATTCTCTAGTATGCTAAAATATAAATCACGAATACAAATTTTTTTAGATTAGAAATTTGATCACATATAGTATATATATCAAGTTAATTGAAATTAGAAATTATGATTCCATACATGTTAGTCTAGTATGTGATTAATTCACATGTATATCTTAAGGATTTCAGTGAAAACTTTAGGTAGAGAATGTTCAACTTAGATGTTGATGAGGATGATGTTGGGAAGATTTATGGATATATATTGGGAAAACTATAAATTTTAGATGATAAACTAGGGTTAATACGTAAAAAACTAACTTAAGTAGATGTCAATGCGTAAATATATAAAGAATTATTATTTTATATCATGTAACCATGAGGATAATGAAACATGTGAACAATATTATGAGTAGATTTATATAGAGAGAGGGACACACACACACACACACACACACATATATATATATATATATATACTCACGTGCACACACACACTAGGGTTAATCCGAGTAATGCACAGGATAATGTAACATGTTTTTATTATTGGATATCCATTTATGGATTTATGTACAATAGTAAAATTTATGTGATGTTACTTATATCCATACACATAAAATATTGAATAGTATGATCTCGAGAAGCACATGCAAAAATATTTTTTTAAGTCACGGAATCTCCAAAAAACATATATTGCTAATGCACACTCTAAAAATTAAAGTAAATAAAAAATATCTTTACGGAAAAATAGTTAATCACATTGAGATATAGTTGCAACGACAAAGCAATTATTGCTCGTTAGAATGACAACTATACACATAGGACTGAAAATTTCCAACAAAAAATTGGAACGAAATTAACACAGTGTGTATTTTGGCCCGATAGCGGGTCGTGTTGTGTTCATGTCATAGTTTTGACACGAAATTAGCGTGAAACTAGCCTGTTCTCACCCAATTGCAACACGAATAAGCAAACGGATTTGGCCCAATTACAACACCTTTACAATTAATATATATCATGCAATATAAAATGAAAAAAAAAATATTTATATATAAACCGAATGAAAGTGCAGGAGGCATGAATATATCATTTGAGCTCCCTTTATTTAATTATAAATTTTTTAATGTAATGACATGTGGCAAACCTATATGAAGAGACTCCGTTTTAAATATTAGACAAGTTCGCGGGTGCTTTCCAGTTCTTATTATACAATGCAATGCAAACATACTTACAAAAATAGAGGTAAAATATATAACGTTAAAAGACATATTTCACATTTGGTTGATACATGTTGTTAACACAGAAAAATTTATAAAATGATAACAAATATATGTATTTCATTAATAGAATATTTGATGCCCAACAAATACTTGCATGTAAAATTGAAATGCAAAAAGGAGAATATTTAATGACAAAACTTTTTTTATAAAATATAAATATATAATCATTTTTTTATAAAAGTATAGTGTTAAAACTTTTTTGTAATTTTTTAATAAAACCTAATTTTATAAAGATACATAAAAAATATTTTATTATATATAAAAAATTTATTTTTATAAAATGGTTTTCTAAAATTTTAGTTTTTAACTTCATTTCTTTATATAAATTGTGTTTCAAAAAGATATATTATAAACCTAAATACAAATTGTTTTGAGAAAAAAATATTTTTATAAAGCAATGCTAATGTTCAGAATTTATAAACTGTTTAGAAAAGGGTACATTTAAAAAAAAATTAAGTTATATATAAAAAATTATTTATCATATAAATATTAAAATTTATTAATTGAGGGAAAACTGCTTTATATAAAAAAAACTTTTATATGGGGAGACACCATTTGTAATATAACTCTTTGCATTTAATGTGGATAGGTTACACAATAACACGAGGAAACACCAAATATATATATATATATATATTATACTTCTCTTGTGCGGATCAGTCCGCATTTTAAAAGTGTGGACCGAACATTTGTCACCTGGAGGTGAGCCTCGAAATTATCAGCTAAATTATAGCACACTCTCTATCTTTTATGGGTTCACTGCCAGGTGACACATATCCGGTCCTCAATCCGCACAAGAGCAGTACGATATATATATATATATAGGGAGAGGTTCAAAAGTAAACATAAAAGATGAACATTGTAATGAACCTTAACAAAAACATCTTAACAACCCATTAATTTTAATTATTATGTTGTAATTAGTCCATGCCAGTGGCAACAGACACGTGTGTGACACGCAAGTGGGGGGTGAGAGGGGGTAAGGTGTGTGTATTAAAAAACATGCGTGCCCATTGTCGTTGGCGCGGACTAATTACTGTTGGAAATAATTTATGCAGAATATTTGAAAAAACCCAAATTCAAAATAGATAAAATTGAAAGAATTTATCGATTGAGGTTTGTGTTTGACACAAAGTCCTAAACGTGAAATTTTTCGGTTATATTGATGCGGTCAGCCTCTTGAACAAACACCTCCCATGATTCAACGATCAGATTCCATCACCAGCAACTATGCAGAATCTTGAACTCTCTAGTTACTCTAGTACCAAAAATAATTAAATAAAAAAATAACGTAACAGAGCGATAATATATTTTTTCTTTTCTGTAATGGGAGATAGAGAGAAAGACGTTTTTTGAGATACTGTTTTGCAGGGAAGAGGAGTCTTTTTTTATAGGAATAAAGCAAAACCTTTTTGCCCACTAACCCACTTATTTCTCCACTAACGGGTAGTTGAGTCAGAATTAAAGACGTAGTCAAAAATTAAAAACGGATTTAAAAATGAGTTAAAAAATGAAATAGTAAATGGGTAAAAAATCTGGGCACTCAAGAGAAGCCCAAAGTCCCAAATCCCTAAGGCCCAACCAAAGACTATTAACGTTTAGTGTGCCTCCTAGGGAATGAACCCATTACCTCAAGCACAAAACCCCACAAACTTACCACTTGGCCACTTACTCCAAATCATTTATTTCATTCAAAATAAATATATATAGTAATGTACCCAACAATCCCCCACATTAATGAAATAAACAAATAAATATAAAAAGATGCTCTGGAGTATCATAAGGACTGACGTAGAAGGCGAAGGTATCATTCGACTTGAACCTTTATTTTTTTTATCTATTGAGTTTACTGATTGATAGTGAACTAATGTCTTGAACTATTTCACCGTTACTGTAAACTTAAGTCAATAGAACACACATGTGACTCATAAAATTCATCATCGAGTTCCCACGGTTGTGCTCGTTTCGTCCATGAGCATGCCCAGGTTTCTTGAGTGCTTCAAAGAATCAACCTTAATTCTCATAGGAAGTGGATCCACTACCACACTAATATAGGTGATTCTATCAAGAGTGTATTGTATCTCACACCCCACTGAATAATAGTTATAGAAAGCATTAAGATATTAAATATCATCCTCCATCGATATAGAGGTACTACATCATAGCAATGGGTTTGAAGTAAAACTTACATTTGTACCCTTACAAATCAATCGTATAACTTTGTTATCCCATTGTACCCATATCTTGGGATCTCCAGTCATATGGGTTGGGTTTCCATTATAGGTTATTTAGATATTAACAGGCTTTAGGCACATTCCCTTCGATGTTTGATAAACTAGCTCTCTACCTAGCCCTTTAGTTAATGGATCTGCCAGGTTTTCCTTTGACTTAACATAGTCGATTGTTATATCTCCATCTTTAAATAGTTGTCTCACTGTGTTGTGTCTTCTCCTGATATGTCTAGAATTTCCATTATAGGAGTTTGTGTGCTCTTGCGATCGCTGCTTAACTGTCACAGTGAGTGGACAAAGCGGGAACTGGTTTTGGCCACAAATGAATGTCTAATATGAAGTTCCTTTAACCATTCAACCTCTTCGCTTTCTTTATCCAATGGAATGAATTCTGATTCCATAGTGGATCTTGATATTCAATTTTGTTTGTTAGATTTCCAAGATACAATGCCTCCTGCCAAGGAAAAAACATATCCACTCGTAGATTTACATTCGTCATTATCAGAAATCCAATTGGCATCACAAAGACCTTCTATTACAGCAGGATATCTAACATAATGAATACCATAATTTATTGTTTACTTTTAGATATCTTAAAACTCTAATAAGAGCATCCTAATGTTAATTAATAGGATTACAAGTATATCTACTAAGTCTATCCACAGTATATGTAATATCTGGTCTAGTGCAATTCATAAGATACATTAGACTACAAATAACTCTCGAATATTCTAACAATGATACACCAGGACCCGAACATAAGGTGTTTTAGCAGGAATACAATTAAATTGTTCAAATTTTCTAAGAACTTTATCTACATAACGAGACTGGGCTAAAATAATCCCTTGAGAATTTTTAATGATTTTATTTCCAAGTATAACATTAGCAACACCCAAATCTTTCATATCAATTTGCTTATTAAGGTAAATGCCTAAAAGGCCGTGTGTGATACTGATTCAAATCAACTCGCAAAATTCCACTCACAGCCTTATTTAATTACAGTCAATTTATGAATAAAATTAATTCATGCCTTAACATTAACTAGCTGCGTGTGTGCAGTGTTAAACCAACATAAATAAAATATGCGACAAAAATTTCAGGAAAAATCCCCTCAAGGCTAAACCTTTTTATTTCACTACAATTATAAATCGCAACTTAAATGGCTATAATGAAATATAGTGAGTTAACACATAAATACCCACTGGCATTGGTCGGCGTCGTCAGTAATGAATTACGAGCAGTAATCATCAAGAACCGCGGTCATATCTTCAGCAAAGATCCACAAGCATCGAACCTCAAAGACCTTAGTCTTAAATCAGCGAAGGAACTCCCTCAAGTTCTCCTCAATGACATGCAACCATATGATGTATAAAATCTCTCCACAAATATATGAACACTAGGAAGATTGTGTTCTTGGGTTCCAAAAGATTCACAAAACTATATGAGAATTTTGGTGAATCAAAACTGATTTTTGGACTAAAAAAATATGAAGACTTGTTGAATATGGACTCTCAAAAACGTATCTCAAAGTCTTAAACAAATACACCACCGAAATAGGTATATATAGGGTTTTAGAAAATCTGAGGCGGCGTAAAATTTTATCAGGTCCGGACCGGTTCGTTTTTTATCATTATCGGATTGGTCCAGACAGATTGAATTCTTTGTATAAAAATGACAGTCGGATCGGTTCGTTTTTCTTCTTAAACGGATCGGTCCGGTCTGTAAAAAATTATTTCTTCCTTAACTTACCTCATTTTTATAAAAACATTTTAGTAAAAATTTCCCAATACTAAACTGAAACTTTAAAGAACTTAAAACCCAACCTACCAATGTTATTTTGTCGAGGCTTCATTGAATATTTCTTGACATTCGGATCCATCTTGTTGCGTGTGTTCTCTTGAACATTCCATCGAGGGTTGTAACGATATACTAAGTGGGCATGACAAAAATGTCCTTAGAAATATCCCCCTATGTTTATGCCGGTACAAACTAAAAACTTACGAATTATCAATCTATAAAATGACATATACAAATCTATCCTCCCAAGAACAAAAGTGGAAAGATAAACTGTCAAGTCTTCAACCTTTGCTTTAACAATCAAATCTTCAAAACTTAAATCTTTTCTCATTATGGTGTGTAACATAATGATCTTCAATTGTTCCTACACACGCGACATAAAGAAAATACCTCGTGACATATTGAGTTTGAAATGATATAAGCATAAACATGAAAGCATAATCAATTCTCCCCCATACTTAAACTCCCCCATAAAGTCATAATTCGTTCTCTCCCTTTTATTTGTCCTAAATAGACAACGAAAAGAATAAATCAAATATATCAAATCGGGGTGTCACGGTAAACCAAGGCAAACAAACTATTTTTTATTTTTCAGATTTTTCATACAAAAAATGTAAAAATGATTTTACAAAAATCACACACCGTGAATTTTTACTAAGACAACCAAATCGTGGAAACGGAATGAAGGGGTGTGAACAAATTTGATAGGAAAATCGACTCAATCATGACATGTGTGCACGATGCATAAGTGTACTCCTAACGAAAGAACATCAAAATAGTCCTTAGGTGTAAAATCGTTGAATTTAGATGACATCGTCTTAATCATATCAACAAATCAAAGTATAAATGATTTCCACACCAATAACGTCCAAAACTATGTAATGATTTTTCATGACTTTCAAGGACATGTAAACCGTTGTAAATTCCATCCCAAATCTCTCATTAAAAAGATAATGGTTTTTGTTTTTCTTATGAGGTGATGAAACTAAAATCTACTGGCCCATTTTTGGCATATTTTTCTTTTTATTGCCTTTTAATTTTTTTTGAGCTCTTTTAAACCTCATTGGACCCCGGATAATTTTCAATTCCTCACCTTTTTAGATCCATTTAAACGGTGGCTTTATCGAAAAGGAAAAAATTGTAACAACCCAGGTTTTTGAGCAACTATTTTATACTATTTTGCCTGTTGGGCTAATTTTATAAAATAGGGGATGTTGGAGTAAATATTATTTTCCGTGAGACTTCGGGATAATATTTACTATGTTTTGTCTATTTACCGTTATGAGAAGGTAAATGGCAATTATATTGTGTATTATTGCGTCATTATATGTAAAACGACGGTTATGACTCAGAAATAAAAATTGGGTAAAATTAATGAATTAAAATGAAATTGGAACACAAAATAGTTCACATTTTCCCAAATGCCAAAATAGGGGGTGCGGTTGTTTTTAGAATAGTCAAGATAGTCGAAATAAGTGCCCAGTTGTAATTTTTGGGTTCGGGCATTTTAAGGGGTTATGACTCAATTAAGTGGTTACGAGTCATTTTAATAATGTATTAGCAATTAAATGTGGGGATTTATATTTTTAGACCCGTATAAATTCTCCCACCCCCTTTCTTTTTCTTCATTCTTTGTGAGAGAAGCCAAAGTATAGAGAGAGAGAAGAGAGAGTTGGGAGAAAGAGAGAGAAAGAGAGAAAATGGAAGATTTGGGCCGGATTTCGTCACTACCGGAGGTGTTCCGAGACTACGAACCTCGAGGAAAGTTTCTTACTCGCTAGTTATTGATTTAATGTGATAAATTTGCATGTGTAGTTAAGTTTTGGGAGGTTTAAAACATAAATGGGTTTTTGTAGATTTTGGTGTTTAATCCCTTAATCTTGTGTTTTAATTTGATTTGAGGTGAAATAATTAATTGTATGATGTTTAGAAGTGATTGGGTAGCATTATTTGTTGTTGTGGTTCGGTGAAATAACGGGTAGAAGCTTGGATGGCTCGTTAATGGGCGAAACAGCTTCTCGGAGAAGAAGCTGTCCGCCAGGATCGATCGATCGAGCCTGGGGGATCGATCGGTCGAGGCCTTCGATCGATCGACGGCCAGGGGTCGATCGATCGACCCCTTCTGAAAAGGTGAGGTTTTTCTAGTTTTATTTTAGCCCTTTTCTTTTAGGTTCGAGGTTTAGGAACCTTCCTTTGGGAAGTAATGGGGAGTCCTAGAGGGTTGTATTGGGTTGAATAATGTCCTAGGCTAAGAGTGGATATTTTGGTTTACCCGAGGGCTAGTTTGTATAGGTTAATGTCCAAATGATATAGGAGGTTAACCTAAAGATAAATTGAAAGTTAAAAATATTAATGTTGAGCTTTTGGGAGACACTCCTTCATGGAGACTCACTTTGAGGGTTTATGAAATTATATGAACTCTTCGAGGTTATTTTGAGGTTAATGGCACTCTGGGTCTTAGGTCATTAATAAAAATATGACTTAATAAGAATGAATTGCACATTCTAAAACTTGGTGCTTAATGGCTAAATGAATGATTTTTGGAAAAGTAAAATTGGAAGTTTTCAAAATGGAAAAAGTAAAGTTTTCATAAGTGTTAACTTATGGTTACACGCCTCCCTAAATCACTATCATAAGGGAAGTTGCGTACATGTGGTGAAGCCCCCTAGCTAATGAATGCAGGGTGGATATAGTCCCTAGGCCATATGGACATTTGTATTACTGCGCTGGTTAGGGGATTCTGGGTGTGGTCCTGACTTTCCCGCAGGCAATATGGCCGCTTCCCGACGTTGGTAGGTTCCCAGGTTGTCTTGTATAGATAGGCCCTGGAAGATGATAGCCATTTAGGGGCGCGTCCAGTGGGGAAACCCGGAGGGACGGTCTTAGATTTGTTAAAGCAATTCATGATAATGTATTGGCTTTAATTACATTTCTCGGATGGAAGAAGGGAAATGGGATATGGTTTGGCTTCGGTAACACTCCCGAATGGAAGAAGGGATGTGGAAGCATATAGTATACAAAAGTATTTTTATGATAATAAAAATGAATTTTGATTACACTTCCTGGATGAAAGAAGGGAAGTGGGGTTTTATGAAAAAGGATAAAGCACTTTTTATGATAATAAAAACTTGCTTTAAATTATATATTCTTCCTGGAGGGAAGAAAGGAAATAAAATTGGTAAATAAGTTTGATTTGGTAAACATTTGATAAAATGTTGTACATTTATGTATATTCCTAAAGAAAGAAATTAGGAATTATGCCATTTGATGATGGATGGGTTTATTATTATATTTTCTTTGTGTAGCTGTAAATGTGACCTCCCACACATATGCACACACGTTTACATTTATTGATTATTTCGTGCTAAGGATCTAATGGATCTCGAAGATCAACCTTGCCTAAGTAGTAGTGTATCGGGGGGGTTCCTTGTTTGGATTTCGCTTTGTGAGACACCCCACGCACGAATAGGGCATAGTGTTGAGAATGGGGAGAAGTTAGCCCTTAGTACTTAGGGTTAACTAGAACATCTCACGATATTGCGCTAGGTTACTGCTAGATTGAGAGGTGAGAAATATTATTGTTATCTGCGAGAGAATACGCACTTAACTGTCATGCATTTTTAGTCACATGGTAATCATATCAAACCGGGCCCTGGCCCGTATCTATATTTCTTTGTTTCTGCATGTATTCCTTGTCGTACAGGTGCTCTTCCGCATGGACACCCGTATTTACATATTCCATTCCTGTTGTCATGGAGCTACAGCATATTGCGGATGTTGTAGGATACTTGTAGTAGACGCTCCTTTCAACTGTACTCTAGTTATGTTCAGTATATTTATTCGGGCGTGTTTGCCCAAGGTATTGCACTCATCTATTATATTGTAAATATTGAATTGAAATACTCAATGTATTATTTGTATTGATCTGTGCACCGACAGCTTATTCGGTGATATTTTTTATTGTCATTCTTTATTCATTCATCGATTTTGATACCCACCGTTTTTACAAATGGGATTGTCTAAGTGTTTTTCTTTTCTTTTCAACATTTTAAATTTGACAATCTGTTTTTTAAAATGATTGGTGGTTATCTCATACTGTTATTTTAATCGACAGTGATGCTAAGAATGGACCATCTATGATTCCTGTGATTATTGGAGTATTGGGCTGGCCACCTATTATTTTAGTAGGCGGGTTGTCACAAAAATGAAATACATTTCGCAGCCCTTTTCCGTTTTTCAAAGTAAAACACACAAACTCACAAACGGTTTATATCATGCACTAGTTTTTTTCAAGTTTTATCTAATTTGGTTCATTGTATAGACAGAATTAAGATGGAAACACTTAACCAACATGTTATAGGTAAGCACAAAAGTCAAATAAATCCGTGCATGTGCGCAATAAATGACAAAGAGTCAAACATGTAGGAAGCAACACTATATGTCATCTCAAAGACTCCAAACTTTATAAAGCAAATGAATGACACAACATATTGTCTCAAAGCACTATTAAATAGTCACATGGATATGGAACAAAGTTGTGACTCGGTCATCCTAAATGTCTATCCATAAACAGTGTAAAATAAAATACAAAACTCTTTTTGTATTTTTTCAAAAAAAAATTAAAAACAAATGAAAATCTTTTTTTATTTATCAAAAATGACCCCTAAAAAAATATATGAATGGACATACAAAAAGTATACATGTCATAACACTAGCAAGAATATATCAAGAAGCATAAGTAGCGTATGACAAACATGCAAACATAATCATCTATAAGATATAGCAAGAGAAGAATCATGTGCAAGCAATGGAGAATCAACAAGTCTCACATCTAGTGCCTCTAAAAGTGATTTTCTAACCCAAAAAGGTGTGCAACGATGCATGGGGGTTACAAGAACCAAGGGAACACTATACTTTAACTTTCTAGCCCCTTTTCAAATATTTAAACAAAAATACCTAAGGTGGCCTTTCCTACCACACTATGAACATGTGTAAACGGGTGGAACGACACCTATAGGTTGACCTTTTCTAATGTCCTTGGAAATGGTTGACCCTCTAAAAAAATATGTTTTTGGCTATAACACTCGAAGCATAAGAACAAGATGATCCATTACCATTACTACACAAACTACTTGAGTCTTTCAAATCATTTTTTAACTTCAAAATTTTATACTCAAGAAAAGAATTAGACTCTTCCAATTTGAGGGAATCCTTCTTCAAATCATCTACCAACCCTAGAAGGTTATCTCTCTCCCCCTGAGTTAAAACAAATTTATCCATAAGAGTCTTTTCACGCCCCTTAAAATCATCGATTAAAATGTTCTCCTTAATGGCACAAACGGGAATCTAGAATTTTTTAAGTCCTCCAACTCTTTTTCTAGAAATAAGACTTTATCATCACTAGCCTTTTTTGCAACTTTTAAAGAATCAAAGTCATTACACAAATTACCAAAGGTCTCACGTGTAACACCTCGTAATTTCTGGGTTATTATTTTAATTAATTAATTCAATAATTAGTAAATTACGTGTGTCATAAATTAATGAGAATTAATTAATGGAAATTTTTAAAAGGGAATATATATAAATAAGTTAACAGGGTGAGAGTTAATTTTAGAAATTTATTATGGATGGAGATTTTAAGCTCGCGGTTGAGTCCGGTAGGGTCGAAATAGCCCGAAATGAGTAGTTATATGCATATAATGGGTATTGGGGCCTAATTAGACATATGTGAGCTCCATAAAGAGAGTATGGACCCCTGTTATAAGGCTCATAGGCCCAAAAATGTGAATAGGGTTTTTAATCCCAAATATGTAAGGGTTAGGCAATATTAAATCACATTAGAGGACTAAAGAGGCGAAAAAGCTAAAGGGAGAGCCAAAGGGAAAAGGAACTTTGGAATCTTGGAGAGATTGTTTCAATTGAAATTCAACACCTTCATCAAAGCCCTAGATCTTCATTGTTGAGGCAAGTTGTTTAAATTGTGTTTATTAAATTACATATATCTTTTCATATTAAAAGAGGCGGAATCCAATTGAATTCTAGGGTTTGTTCTTGAGTAAATTGGGGATTTCCTTTTAATGAGAGTTATAAATCTATAGGAGTTTTGATAGTTCATGAAATTAATGATTGAATTGGTAAAATTATTAGGGATATAATTGTTATAATGAAAGAATGAATTTAGGATCGATTTGGGGACATTTTAATGCAGAAACCTATTCAGAACAGAGGCTTAAAACTTATTAATGATGGACTAGGTTTTTAGCAGAAAAGAGAGAAGGAGAAATACCAACGTCGTTCGAATGACATGTTATTTCGTTCAAAAGAGATCCACTATCGTTCGAATGACAGGGCTCTTTGTTTGAACCATCTCTAATGTCTGCCAGATTTCTGCAGGCCCCCTGATTCATACCTATTATGTTGGAAATTTGCAGTTCCTGCCCTACTGAATTATGAAATTTAATATTGAATTAGGTTTAATTTGGGAATACTTAACCTTGAAATTTATTTGACTAAATCGCATGCAATTGGAGATGTAAGTTCATGATTTAGCATATTGTAATCTTGTTGTTTAAGTGATTAAACTTGATTGCATGATATTGAAGGTTGGATTGAAACAATTGGATATTTTGGGCCAAGAGAGAGAGTCCGGGAAAAATTGGTAGGGTGAAACCAAATTAATGATAAATTTAAATAAAGTCGAACTATAGACTTCCTTGTTTTAGGCTTGGGTATGGGTATAATACACCAGTAGCCCTGGTTTTATATATATACGATGATGTGCTATATATATATATATATGTATGTATATGTTTTATAAATAATGATGTGAATTATATTTATAGTATACTCAGTCTAGTGTTATCGAGGAGGTTGCGCGATGTGGGTGAATCCCCTTCTTGAGAACCAGGGTGCGTATAGTCCCCAAGTCATAGCGTTTGGGTTCAGGAGTGAGACGAATGGTGCCTAATTCAAACTCACTATCGTGGGAAACTATGGCTACCTCCACAGCATTTGTATGTTTGCTCTGTAACGGGGAGCTAACCGTATCAGAGTTTCGGGTGGATGAGAATACCCGGTTATGATAGCATCTAGAGAATACCCGATGAGTGCCTACTCTAGGGAATATATATATATATATATATATATATATATATATACGGTATTAAATGGGAAATTATGCTTTTTGTAAGTTAATGTGAATAATAACTCGTAAAGAAATGTACTATATTCACTAGGGGGTGTAACAATGGGATAATTAGTATAGTATTTTTTAGATAAGGCTAGTTACGGGGAAAGTGGCTACATGCATTATGTATGATTCATTAGGTGTACACATTAGTTGAGGGGTGAGGTAAAGTCAAAGGAGTGCGCGACACTAATTTAAATATGCAGAGCATTTGCATATTTATTTCTTGCATTTAAATTTACTTGCTAAATATTTTCAAATGTTTTGGGTTCTAACCTTTGCGATAAAATATTTTTAAAAACCTTTTAGGTGTCCTACCACAGGGCGCCAAGCCTGATTCCTTCCTATAGGGTGCACGACTGCAGCTTATGTGGATCGTTGCGGGTTCTTTGTGTAGACGATTATTTCATTATATTCTAGATAGGGACTTGTTCAGTTGTACTTTTATATTCAGACGTGGCATGTAACAATATACTTTTATACTTTCACTTTGTGGATGGCTTGTAGTCGATGTTATTCGACTTGTACTTACTTTATGGCATGTTTAGTTTCATTATTTTATTACTTTATTTGCTTTCCTAGTATGTTGGTTGGGTTGGATTAATAAAGATAAAATTTGGCATCAGCTTAATGAAAGACAAGGTGGCTAGTAATTAATGATTTAACGACAGTGATGCTAAGAATGAACCAGAAGAGATTCCTATTTAATTTGATATAGGACTGATCACCCGGTATTTTATTAGGCGGAGTGTCACATCACGACAAATATCTCTTTGAGTTTGAAACATTTCCAAATAATCAATCTTATTTTTAAAAAGAGAATTTTCTTCTTCCAAAATTCTAATTCTTTTGCAAAGCTTCAAATTCAAAAGATTTAATTTTTCAGCACGGTATTGAACTTTTTCAAACGCGTCTGGACTAACAACATCAACAATATGAGAATCCATCAAGAAAACAAAATCAGGAGAGGAAACCAAATGACCACCAAAAAGAAGGCTAACAAGATCAAACGCATTAATTTAGCACAACCCGCTTTGATACCAATTTGTAAATGCCTGAAAGGCCGTGTGTGATATTGATTCATATCAACTTGAAAAATTCATATCACAACCTTATTTAATTACAGTCAATTTATGAATAAAATTAATTCATCCCTTAATATCAACTAGCTACGTGCGTGCAGTGTCAACCCAACATAAAGAAAATATACGACACAAATTTTAGGAAAAATCCCCTCAGGGCAAAACCTTTTTATTTCACTATAATAATAAATCAACTTTCACAATTATAATGAAATACATTTGGTTGACACATGAATACCCGCATACATCGTTCGACATTGTCAGCAATGAATTACGCACAGCAATCCATAAGAACCACAATCCTATCTTCAGCAAAGATCCACACGCAGCAAACCTAAAAGACCTCAGTCTTAAATTAGCAAAGTAACTTCCTCAATTGCTCCTCAATGACACGCAGCCATATGATGTATAAGATATCATCACAAATATATGAACACCAGCAAGATTGTGTTCTAGGGTTTCAAAAGATTCACAAAAGTATATGGGAATTTTGGTGAATCAAAACTGATTTTTTGGACTAAAAAAATAAGAAGACTTAACGTATCTCAAAGTCTTAAACAAATACACCACAAAAATAGGTATATATAGGATTTTAGAAAATTTGAGGCGGCGTAAAATTTTATCAGGTCCGGGCCGGTTCATTTTTTTTCATTATCGGATCAGTTCGGTCAGACATAATTCTCTGCATAAAAATGTCAACCGGATCGGTTCATTTTTCTTCTTAAACGGATCGGTCTGGCCTGTAAAAAAATATTTCTTCCTTAACTTGCCTCGTTTTTATAAAAATATTTCAATAAAAAATTCCCAATACTAAAGTGAAACTTTAAAGAACTTAAAACCCAACCTTACCATCGTTATTTTGTCGAGTCTTCGTTGAATATTTCTTGACATTCGGATCAATCTTTATGCGTGTATGCTCTTGAACATTCCATTGACGGTTGTAATGATATACGACATACTAACATGTAAGTGGACATGAGAGAAATGTCCTTACAAAATTTTATTTTTATTAACTACGTCCATATCAGTTCCAAAAATTAGCATATCATCCACATAGAAGCAAATAATCACACCAGAATTATCTTTGAATTTGCTATAAATACATTTATCCACTTCATTAATGTTAAAATCACTAGAGATCATTACTTGATCAAATTCTTCATGCCATCGTTTAGGAGCTAGTTTTAGTAGATATAAAGATTTTTAAGCCTACACATTTTTTTATCTAGGCCCTAGACTACAAACCCCTTGGGGTGATTAATATAAATTTCTTTTTCAAGATCTCCATTCAAAAAAGATGTTTTAACATCGATGTGATGAATTATTAGATTATGTAATGAAGCAATAGCAATTAATAACCTAATAGATGTAATTCTAGTAACAAGAGAGTAAGTGTCAAAGAAATCAATTGCTTTCTTTTGCATATAGCCTTTAGCTACCAATCTTGCCTTAAATTTATCATTAGAACCATCCTCTTTTAATTTCTTTTTAAAAATCCATTTGCATCCAATAGTTTTACAACCTTTAGGCAAGTCAACTAACTCCCATGTGTTGTTAGAAATAATAGAATTGTATTCACTATTTATGGCTTCTTTCCAAAAAATAGAAACGGGTGAGGACATTGCCTCACTAAAAGTGACGGGGTCATTTTCCATTAAGTATGTTAAAAATTCAGGTCCAAAAGAAGTATTTATCCTATGTCTTTTAATTTTTCTAATTTCAATTTCTTTTGAATCCGAAGATTCATTTCTAATACTAGGACCCACGAGAACAGAACCACTAGTTCCCTCACTTCTCACTTTAAAAGGAAATTTGTTCTCATAAAATTCATCATCTCTTGACTCAAAAATAATGTTTTTATCTATATATTGATTTTTAGAATCAATTACAAGAAACCTATATGCATTATTGTTTTTAGAATTACCTATAAAAACATAATCAATAGTCTTTGGGCCAAGTTTTGTTCTCTCAGGTACAGATATTGAAACCTTAGGAAGACACCCCCACACTTTAAGGTGTTTATAAGAAGGTTTTCTATTTTTCCACATTCCATAAGGAGTTTTATCATTTTTTCTTATAAGGTATTTTTTTAAGAATATAACAAGCAGTAAGAAGTGCCTCACCCCACATATTATAAGGTAATCCCGAAGTGCTTAACATAGAATTTACCATATCCTTAAGAGTTTTATTTTGTCTTTCAACCACACCATTAGATTGGGGTGAATAAGGAGGAGTAACTTGATGAATTATTCCATTTTCTTTACAATATTTATCAAGATCACCAGTGTATTCTCCTCCCCTATCGGATCTTAATGTTTTAATGGATTTTTCCAATTGTTTTTCAACTTCTAATTTAAAAGAAATAGTTTTTTTAGAAACTCTCATCTTTACTCGTAAGAAGATAAATATAACATTAACGAGAGTAATCATCAATAAAAGTAATGAAGTATTTATTTCCACCGCGTGTCACGATCCTTGTAAATCACAAAGATCATAATGTATTAAACTTAGAATAGTTGAACTTCTTTCGACACTCGAAAAGGGTTTTTAGCATATTTTGATTCAACACATATTTCACATTTAGAGTTGGTAGAAATATCATATTTTGGTATGTTTCCCAAAGCATCAACTTTTTAATAGATGCCTTATTTACATGACCAAGTCTAAAGTGCCACATATCACAAGAGTCAATCAAATAAGCAGAAGAAGTAGATGTTTTATTATTATCAACCACGGCTACATTTAGTTTGAAAAGACCGTCATGAACATAGCTCTTACCCACAAAAGCACCTCCCTTAGTCACAACTACTTTGTCACTCTCTAGAACAATTTTCAAACCCTTCTTAACTAAGACAAAATCGGACACCAGATTCTTCCTAACCTCACGGACATACAAAATATCTTTCAAGGTAAGAATATTTCTTGAAGTGAACTTTAAAACTACAGCTCCCTTTCCTTCAACCTTATACTAAGAGGAGTTTCTAATGTACAGACGTCCATCCTCACCCACAACAGTGAAGGTAGTGAAGGCACCTCTCATGCCACAAATATGTTTGGTAGCGCCTAGATCAAGCCACCAGTCTATCATGCTACTCACAATGTTTACCTTGGTCACCATAGCAGAATAGTTTTCCTCCTCAATTACATTTTCTTCAGGCTACACATTCAGACTCTTCCTAAAATTACAATCTTTAGCGTAATGACCTGGTTTTTCACATACAAAGCATTGACCTGTAGGTTTAGATTTAAATTGAGGTTTAGAATTTTTATTTTGATCATTAGGTTTGAATTTATGGTTGGACCTCGAATTCTGGTTTGGTTTATGATGCCCATGTTTGTGGTTTGAATGGTTAGGCTTAAACTGGTTCTGTTTTTGGTTTCCATTTGATTTTCCCTAAACCAAATTAGCCTTATAACTAAATTCAGAATTTTTCTCCTTAAGTTCTGCAATCCTATTATCTTCCTCAATTCTCAAACGAACTATGAAATCTTCTAGTGTCATCTCTTTTTCTTATGTTTAAGACCATTTTTATAATCTTTCCAAGAAGGTGACAGTTTTTCAATTATAGACAGCACTTAAAATCACTCACATATACTATAATCTCGACTAGAATTTCATGAATAATAATTTGTAGTTCTTCAAGTTGTGACACAACAGATTTATTATCTTCCATTTTGAAATCTAAAAATTTTCCAACTACAAATTTTTTAGACCCAGCATCTTCAGTTGCATATTTTTTATCCAGTGTGTTCCATAATTCTTTAGCAGTGGGACAGGACCAATAGACACCATACAGTTCAAGGAAGAGATAATTCAGAATATAATTCCTACACATATAATCCCTTTGTTTTATAAACAACTAGTCTTCAGTTATAGAAGGTCTATCAGATGCAATCAAGTCAACGACCTTAAGAGTTGTTCGGTAAAATTGTTGTTTTATTTTCCATCTCTTAAAATTCTGTCCATCAAACAGTTCAATTTTTTCACAGTATTTTTCATTAGGATTTTACATAGTAGGTTGTAGAATAATAAAAGAATTTCACCTTTACATTGTTGTAGATAATATATGCAGAATATATGACAAAACCCAAATTCGACATAGATAAAATTGGAAGAATTTATCGGTTGAGGTTTGTATTTGACACAAGGTCCTAAATGTGAAATTGCCCACTGATATTGATGATGTCATCCTCTTGAACAAACACCTCCTAGGATTCAACAATCAGATTACATCACCAGCAACTATGCTAAATCTTGAAATCTCAGGGTACTCCATTACCAAAAATAATTAAATAAAAAAATAGCGTAACAGAGAGATAATATATTTTTTCTTTTAGAGAATGGGTGATAGAGAGAAAGACGTTTTTTGAGATACTATTTTGCAGGGAAGAGGAGTCTTTTTTTATAGTAATAGAGCAAAAAGGTTTTGCCCACTAACCCATTTATTTCTCCACTAACGGGTAATTGAGTCAGAATTAAAGACTTAGTCAAAAATTAAAAACGGGTTTAAAAATGAGTTAAAAAACAAAATAGTAAATGGGTAAAATATTTGGGCACTCAAGAGAGGCTTAAAGTCCCCAAGACCCCAAGGCCCAATCAAAGACTATTAATGTTTAGTGTTCCTCCTAGAGATTGAACCCATGACCTCGAGCGCAAAATCCCACAAACTTACCACTTGGCCACTTACTCCAAATCATTTATTTCATTCAATATATATATATATATATATATATATATATACTAGCAGAATGCCCGTGCCTAAAGGCACGAAGAAAAAAAATTCAAAGAATTGAAGCGTGTATAATTAAAATCAAAAAGATTTTTTACAACAAAAATAACTATAAATTATTCAAATAATTTGGACAAAGCGTCATTGGTTTATACACTACACGAAACTAAAAATTAAATATAATGAAAACTAAAAATTCTTAGAAAATGTCTTATTCGTTTTGAGACTTTAAAACAAAAAGTAGTTTTGTGTTGTTAAATTTATGACTCCATAAAATATAATGAGAACCAACAAAGAAAGGAGCATGAACAAAATATATAAAAATAATTAGTTAATATATTTATAATAAAAGTTTTGTTAACAAAATCAAATGAGTGAGTTGCTTTCACGGTCACACTTGCAAGTTGGGTTTTGTAACCAGAATAGTTTTTATTAAATTATTTAAACGTGGTTGCCCATTCCACAACCCTCACTTTCAGGTGCAACCACCTTTGTTTATTCTTGGATTAATGGGCATCCATCAAAATCATTCTTTTTAGACTACCTAGAGCCACACTCATTATTCTTAGGGTGAACAGTACCATTGGTGCGTAAAATTTTCTTCAAATCATGCACCTTTACCATTTCTATTGCAACTTGAGAAAATTTCAAATTAAAGTCTTGTACTATCCAAAAGTGATCAATATTTCATGTGGATTAAGTAACAGTCTCCGATTATCGCCTCTACATGGATTTTATAACATTTAAGACTCAGAATAGGAATGTGACTTAATACAGATACTGAAAAAAAAATCAATTTGAGAACCAATATTACATATAGCATCATAGTCTTAAAGAACAACAATAAATTGCAACATAATCTGATGACTTGAAATTTGAAATACTTAATACTGATTTTTCACACTTCATTTCTCCTCACACTTGCACATTTGTGCAGATGTAAATATTCTAGTAAATCTAACAAAGAAGTATCAACATAACCATTCAACAATTATTATATCAAACAAACAAATAAACGAAACCAAAACCAATCTCCAAAAGAGAGGGCAAGCCTTAAATGAACAAAACCAAACTCCAAAAGAGGGTTTCATAAACCCTTACTTTAAGAATATGATGCTGAGAGGGGGAATAAGCATTGTACCTGAGTATGAACAGTTATTGCTCTGCAAAATAGTAGGATAAACAACAAAAGTCAATGAAAAAATTATTCTATGAAACAGAACATAAAGTAAACAGAACTTTTTGATATGCAAAATTGTACATAAATAAAAAATCATAGAGAAAAAAAGCGTATGCTACGAAACAAAACATATAGTAAACACAAAAATTATAACTATTAAAAAAATAGAGATGATGCGAGTATTTGTATGCAAAGACAGGGGAGAGAAAAAAACTTATGCAGAGATAGATAAATTTATCTCCAAAACTAAGCAAACACAAAATGAAAATATGAAAATTCCAAAAAATAGCTTCAACAAACCATTTCTTTGAAGTGGCATGTGTGTTTTTAAAAGATAAGTAAAGATAGCACAACAAAAAGACAGCCCCTAGTTAGTAACACAACATTTGAATATGTTTAACACCATTTTATACTTGCAAGTTCAACAAAATAGAAAAGCAATAAGAACATTTAACAAAACTACTCACCACTATAAAACGCCATGAAACCACAAATTTCGAACTTTTATTCTAACACAATATATCAGTCATTATCTATTATTTGGTTTCACTATTTTGTTCACCACATACACTTGGTTTTGTATAATACATGCTACTGTCCTGATGTTCTTCACCTTCACATATATAAATATGTGCCTATTTTGTTTTGTGTTTGTTTCGCTCTTTCAGGTCTGTCCCCACAATCCAAGCCAACCTTCCTCAACATTGGAAGCTGACCCACTCGAAGAAAGATCTCAGCGGGAATCGGGCATCATCATGACATCACATGGATACTTGAATGGACCCAAACAAGATTCATTCTCCCCCATTGTCTTGGAGTTGGCTAGTGAGTTAATAAAATATTAGGAATTTGGAATACTTCTTTGAACATCCCAGAACTTAATAATAGCCCTGCACAAACACAGCACACTAAACATCAAACACTCGCACATATAAGATCAATAACATATAACAAACGATATTGAGAATAACTATTTACGCAAACTTGGCACTATTTACGTAAATATTAAATCTCAAATGATGAACTTTCACATGACACTTTCATCAATGACATAATATAAAGGCGAAAATTGAGCCATGGGTACTGTCATAAACCATCACACTTGTTTATCATGGTAGAAAAATGAGCAAAAAAATGAGCCTCGAACAACACCACCAGGAACTAAATAAAGAGTGCCTACTGAAAAAAATCACTTCACTTTAGTAAATGGAAAACCCAATAAGGGAAAAAGAAAAGGGAACAATTGTTCCACCTCGAACAACACCACCTCCTCTGGTTCACCCATAATCGTTTTGTTTAGTATTCCATTAGTCTCATTTATGATACAATTCAGTTATCATCCAGTCCTGTGAGAAATAAAAATGGAATTTAGCCATAAACTCAACATATTACAAAAAACACATTGTTCATAGGCATCTAAAACATAACGTTCACACTTCAACTCACCAAACTCCACCATTCGCATGGGAGGTTCCAATGAATAAATGGCTTAATTGAATGATTCACCCAAAAGACTTGAATGTACTAAAAGACATTAATTATTAAAACTTGACTTAAATATACCTGCTTTCTCTTTTTTAAGGATCACCATCCTTAAACATGAATTATTAAAACTTGACTTGAATGTACTAAGTGAGTTTTGTAAAAACATGTACATACTTTAAAGTGTCTCCAATCTGAAATCTCAGGAAGAACAAAAATAATGTATCATGACATGCGGGTGAGTATATTCACTTGCATAAACTACACATATATTGAAGCCTTAGTGTACATACATACCAGTATATAAATTTCAAATTATAAGGTTAAAGAATATTTATATTGAAAAGACCAAGTTTTTTATTAAATATAAAAAAGGCCAAGTCTAAACTTTAGCAGACAACTAATATTATTTGTAAAACTACATTTTGCATCCATGTCCTTGGGATTAACACAATCATCCCAGTATTTAAAGTTGACAACCATTATTGTATAGTAGCCTGATATTTTTATGGCATCTACCAACACATGGAAGACCGATTTTAAAATGAAGTATCAAGAACCAACATTGGGAGTTTAAGTTTACACTAAAACAACAGATACTATGTATAGCCAAACTCCAAGAACGATTACTGTGACAAAAGTAGTACATAAATACTCAATAACGAAAATAGTAAGTGTCGTTCTTATTTTAGACGAAATTCCATATGGTCCACAAAAAAGTAACTCGGCATAAATGATCTTAAGTTACCTGAAATATATGCAAAGACATTTTATCCCAAATTGTGTAACATTATAATAGGGAACACGCCTCTTTACCTAACAAACAGTAAGAAATCATTTTTAGGTATAATTAAGTCTTATTACTTATGTATGCATCTCTAAATATATAGGACCTTCAATTTCATCTTCCAAATCCTTACTTGTGTAACAATGAAACGCACTACTTCAACCATTGGTAAAGTAGAAATACCCAAAACCAAGCAATTCCATCTAACGAAAATGACCTCTTGCACATTTTAATGACGAAAACAACGTGGAACTACTAAATAAGAAGTGGGAGGTGAAACATGGAACTTTTTTTTATTACCCAATAATACTAAGATCGCAAAACACCAAAAATACATTCTACACCATAAAGTTGAAAATGTATATATATTACCCCAAAATGACCAAAGTCAAAAAGAAGAA
This sequence comes from Sambucus nigra, assembly GCA_949130495.1. Taxonomy (NCBI): domain Eukaryota; kingdom Viridiplantae; phylum Streptophyta; class Magnoliopsida; order Dipsacales; family Adoxaceae; genus Sambucus; species Sambucus nigra. The sequence goes on from OX422216.1 coordinate 333,848,530, forward strand.
CGAAAAAATAACAATCCATAAGATCGCCACCAAATATTCAACATATAAAAAGTGAACACGCACCAAACAAATACAATATCCTACACTAAGAGTATAATGATACCTCAACTGAAATTGCATAAGTATTTGTACTCCATTAACCTGGAAATTTAAAATGTTATATATTAAAAACTAAGTTGAAACAAAAATCATACCGGTTACTCGAGTATTTCAAGATCCTCAGTCTTTGTAATGGACCTAGGTTTCGTAACTGCAAAAATGAAAAATAACATCATTAGATGAACATTGAATGAAATACCTATAAGCATTGGAAATCATTAAAAAGGCTGTAAAATTGGAAAACAACAGTTAACTTTACATTAATCTCACTTTCTAACCAAAATAATGTGATGCCTAGATAAAAAAAGAAAACTGTAATAGTATATCAAAATGACAAAATGATAAAAGTGAACAAAGCATATATCAAAATGAAAATTATTCAGTCTAAACAATATGATGAAACTGAAGAAAATAAAAACTTCATTTTTATTCCTTTATTTCAAGCTTCAAGCCCTAATATCTAGAATCTGCAAAACAAACAAAAAAATAAATTGAAAGAGGAAAGAGAAATAAATAGTAATCTAAATCAAATGGCAGATTCGGTGGTGCATTGTGTGGTGATGAAACTGAAGAGTAAAGTAGTACAATACATATGTATAAACAAAAATACCACATCCAAGATTCAAAGTTATCCTCGAACACCACACCCTTATTTTGAATCCAACAAAACAAACATTGGTCAGACAAATCAAAATGACATTAAAAATGAACATCAAGAACGTGTTAGGAAATAACTATAATAAGCTAAAGTATATAACAATCTATGGTAGGAATAAAATCCGGAGCTCCAAATAAGTGTGTCATTCAAAAAACTTTTAACTCAAAATCAAGAACATGTTAAGAAATAACTATAATAATCTTTGAACTTATAATGATTATATAATATAACTATAATATCAAGAGGCAGCATCAGTGATATTAATTTAACTCAAATTCTTATAACATCACTTCAAAAAATAACAAAATTATACCAAACATCACGCTAGTAGCCTCACGCTTTCTGCTACCTTGCTCTGAGCTTTGTACTACCTTTTTTCTTCCAAACAACAAAATTATACCAACGAAATACCTGAGTTTCTACTACCTTTTTTCTTCCACTTGCTCTGACCTTTAGAAGTATACTCAGGCTAGTTTGGTTGAGAGACCTAGTGCATATATGTACAGGTAAATAAAAAAAGTAATTTGCAAATTTTTGACTTTATAAAGACAGACATTGAGGAAGCACTTTATGTTTTAGTGTTTTTTCTTTTTTCTTTCCGGTCCAGTACCTGAATAGTTGAGCGAGTAATTCCTTCTCTCAAATTGTAACTTAATCTGCTAGAAAGAAGCTAAAACCTTGGAGTGGTTATACGATTGTGGAGCAAAAAAGAAGCTAAAACCATGTTTAGAAGTGATGGACTTGAATTAAAATGGCCAGAGAAGTGATGGACTTGAATTGAATGCATTACCACATAATATACCTGATTCCAATGTGTACTCCTCTATGTACCTTGAACACTGGAGTATTCACAAAGCCCCAACAAACATTGAAAATCCTGTGAGAAATATGCAAATAAGTTATAAAACCACATTACCAAATCATATGAGAAATCTCCATAACTTAAAACATTCAGAAGAGATATACAGAAAATGAAAAGTAAGTCAATCAATTTTAAAATGGATTCCAAGTACACTGCAAGGAAACCATATACCCAAACCTAATCTATTGGAACCAACATTTATTTGAAAAAACATATACCCAAAGATGCACAAATCCCAACTCTATATGTATCAAATTAGAATAAAAAATACAGATCCCAACTCTATAAACCCTATGTATCCAAGAACTGGTATGGAAAATTAAATGAAGTACATCACAAAACCCTGAAGAATCAGATCTGCAAAAACAAACTCTAGATAATGGAAAATCAAAGATCCCTAATTTTTAAACCTTACTCCATCATAGGTACCATTGAGTATTTCAATAAACAACAAAGATCACACATTTTCCCCATTTTCCATCATTTTGTCTATTAATGCATCAGTTCGGGGGTGATGGTCTTACCCGTGAGGGTTTTGATGAAGATATGCATGCCTCCTCTCAAATGGAGGGTGGACTCCTTTTGAATGTTGTAGTCAGGCAAGGGTTCTTCCGTCCTCAAACTGTTTACCGACGAAGATCTAAAAGTGATGTTGTCAGAGCTTTCCACCTCTAGGATGATGGTGTTCCCGATTAGGGTTTTCACGAAGATCTAAAAGCGCTATATCTTTTACCGATGAAGATGAGTCTTTGCTGGTCAGTGGGATGAACTTCCTCCTTAAGCTTGTGCGGTGAGAAATGATGCATGTTAGAAAGAGGAATGGGAGTTTTGATGTTTGGCCATTAAAATTAACGTAGGAGAGGGGCGATATCATTATGGACGGGTTGTTGAAAGGTAATAAATGAAACTATGTTTCCTTTTTCATTTTTTTGTTAGATTACAAAACTAACCCTTATATTTGAATTCCAGTAAAAAAATTAGGAGTAAAATGAGGGGGAAAGTAAATTTTAGTGGGATAAAATTGTAATTATAGTTAAAGTATAAACTAAGGTGTGGGGAGGTACATAATATTATTATGTAAATATTGATCTCACCTTCTATTTAGTGCTTTGTTGGCACAATCGAGACCCTACTTAGCTTATATGTTTATGGAATAGTAAAACTATTCTACTCCTTATTATATATATATATATATATATATATATATATCAATGTTCTAAAAGCCCCGCCTAGGCTTGAGTCTTGGGAGAAACGTCCTGCCTTAAGATTTTGACGCCTTATGCTTCGTAAAACCCTTCGGGCACACTTTTTTTTTCTAAAAACAACCATGCTTTAGTGAAACGATATCGCCTTTTAAAGATTGTTTTACAAACCGGGCCATTATCTCATCCAAAATAATAAAATAGTATTTTAATATGCAAATATTCAAACATATTTTTATGATATGTACAATTTTAGTATTTTAATAGCCTTGTTATGGTTAAAAAATAAATATATTAAAAAGGCCTAAGCGTTTTTTTACTCCTAAGGCCTACCTAGGCTTCTAAGGCTTGGCATCCACGCCTCGATCACGCCCGCGTTTTTTAGAACCTTGATATATATATATATATTCATTAATTTCACAACATAAAATATCACTTTGTTAGTAGTGTACTACAAAGTCAAATATATCATTGTACAATTTTTTTTGCCGTTTATGTACGTAATTTAAAAAATCTATTTAGGATCATGAAATACAGTGTTGTAAACTGTTTTAACTATTAAAAAAGCAATATTTTTAATATTTTTTTAATACAAGACATGTAGCAAAAACTGTTTGTTTTATAAAAAAAAATTGCTTTTTAAAAACAAATAATGTTTTCTACAGAAAAACTGTCTTTTTTTATAATAAAAAAACGACAAGTTTTTTTCCAAAAAATGATTTCTTCGAAAAACATTTTTTCTTCCAAAAATGGCAAAAAAATGTTTTCTATACATCATTTAATAGATGTGGGTTCGCCCCAGCACCACAAACCACATCAATTTTGTTTTCACAAAAGTGTACAAGTATTTAAAAATTAATTTATATAAAAAAAACATTCTTACATTGTTTTTTGTAAATATATATAAAAATTGGGAAAATATATTTTTTTTAAATTATAATGAAAACAGTATCTTAAGAGCAATCCTTACGGGTAGTTCAAATTTAGATTGTACTAGGGAAAAAACAGGTGACGAAAATGGAAGAATTTGTTACGGGTAAAAACGAGAAAGGGCAAATATACAATAGGCAGTCAAAAAGAGAGTTAAACGGCGTCGTTTTGGGGACGAAAATTGAAACCCTTTGGCAGAACATGATGTTCCGCTTAAGGCTCTTTCACTATTGATTTTCCACCCCAAATATTTTAACATATTACGTTTTCCCCCTATTTATTACCTCAACTACCCCACAAATATTTTTAAGCAAATATAGATTTTTTGAAATTATTTATGGGTAAATAAATAATTTTTATTGCACCTAAAAAAATAATTTTTAGTAATAATTATAATGAAGATACTAGAGAGTGTTTTGAATAAAAATATAAATGAAAATTGAGAGTGTTTAAAATAAAAATATAAAAGAAAATGAAGATTGTGTTCGTATTTATATATAACAAAAAAATAACCGTTGGATATAGCCGTTGAACTATTTAAAAAATTTGGGGGTCGAAAACGGAAATGAGGCAAATATGATAAGGCTTGCGCGGAACATGATGTTCCGCTTAAGCTATTTTCTTTTCCTCCTTGCGCGGAACAAGATGTTCCGTTTTGGGTATGGGTCCCACAAAAAACCAACTAGTGCAATTGCATCTTTGTTATTTTTTGCCCTACCAATGGTTAAATATACCCTTCTACCTTACACATAGCATCCGTATATACCGCATATATACCGCTTTAGCATACCCATAAGGGTTGCTCTAATGGTTAAAACAATTTGTTATATATAAAAAAATAACATTGTTTTTTTTTAAGTTACAATTTTTATTTTTGTGATTTTTCTTTTCACAACGTTAAGAGTTTTTGTGCGTTTAATTTCTTAATACAATAAATATTAGCATTTTACATTTTAGAGTTTTATTTCTAAACTTATATTATGCTTTCACTCCACCACATAAACATAGAGAAGTGAAAGATTTGCTAACCCCAAAACAGTGAGTTATGGGAATTTCACCTATTTGTAAAAAGTTATTTCTAAAACATAAAAAGTTATTTATGAAAATACATTTTTTTTTTAAAAACAATGTTATTTTTTTTATATAACAAACTGTTTTAATCGTTAAGAAATTGTTTTCTTTATAAAAAAAATGTTTTTTTAAAAACAACTGTTTTCCTAGTTTTTATATATATTTATAGAAAACAATGTAAGAATGTGTTTTATAAATTAAATTTTAAAAACTTGTACAGTTTTTGTAGAAAAAAAATTGATGTGGTTTGTTGGCGTAGACCCACATCCATTAAATGATGTATAGAATTTTTTTTTGCCTTTTTTAGAAAAAACATTTTTTGGAAAAAAAAACTTGCAGTTTTTTTGTTTAAATAAAATCTACTTTTCTATAGAAAACATTTTTTGTTTTTAAAAAATAGTTTTTCCCTCATAAAACACATTTTTTATTTAAAAAATACTGTTCTTTTTTTTTTATATAAAAACTAAGTTTTTAATACCGGTCAATTATTAGAAAAGATATTACAAACACTGTTTTTAATAGTTAAAGCAGTTATAACATTTTATTTCATGTTTCTAATTAGATTTATTTAATTCGGTATATAAATAAGAAAAAAACTGTACAAAGATATATTTAACTTTGTAGTACACTACTAACAAAAATGGTATTTTATGTTGGGTAATTAATGATAAAAGATGATAAAAATAGAGTATTTTTGTCTTAAAACAATTAAAGGTGTGAAGGAAGCTAAAAAGGGTGTGAGAATAGCCTCTCTCTCTCTCTCTCTCTCTCTATATATATATATATATATATATATATATATATGAAGAGGTTCAAAAGTGAACCTAAAGTATGGGGTGTGTCTGTGTGAGGGGGGGGGGGGGGGGAATCGATCGACATGCGTGTTTTGTTGTCGCGGGTGCAGACCAATTATAATATAGAAATTAAAATTAATGAGTTGTTAGGTGTTATTTTGTTAAGGTTCAATAAAAAGTTTATATATATATATATATATATATATATATATATATATATATATATATATATATATATGTAATCACAAGTGGACCTAAAAAACGTACTTTTTAGTGGATCTTAAGAAAAAAACATAACAACCCATTAATTTTATTTCCTACGTTGTAATTGGTCCGCGTCTGTGGCAACGGATACACGTGTCGATCGAATATTTTTTTTACAACCCCCGAAACCCCCACCCCCACCATGGGAGCACTTACCCCTGAGTAAACATTCCAACAACTAATTTTGTTTTAACTAGTGGTCTCCCATGGTTGGTGTAGGGGGGAGTGGGGTGGGGGGTAGGGGGTAAGGGGTCTAGGGTCACATGCGTGTCCGTTGTTGCTGGCGCGGACCGATTACACTTTAGAAGTTAAAATTAATGGATTGCTAGACATTTTTTGTTAAGATCCATTAAATGTTCGTTTTTAGGTCCATGTGATTCACTCCATATATATATATATATATATATATATATATATATATATATTCATTAAAATTAATGAATCAAAACATGTGTTTGGGCTTTAAAAATTGAAGACTTGTTGTAGTAGGTCTCTAAAAAACGTTCTCCCAAAGTCTTAATAAAAAACCCTTCCGAAATAAGTATTTATATAGAAAAAACATATCTGAATCGGCGCGTCGAACATGTTCGATTTGGCCTTTATGAGAGGCGAACCGGTTCGCTTATTTAGTATGACCAAGCCTTTTAGTAAATCGAACCGGTTCAGACTAGCCTTCATAAATAGGTGAACCGGTTCGCACCATGTTTTTCCTACCTTTAAATTTCCTAATCTTCATATGTTCATGACATGGTATGTTGAAGTCGTGGAGTAAATGAAATTGCTTGATAATTGGATCTGTCTTCTTGAAAGTGTGGATGTGAGCTGCTCTCGACGGTTGTAACTATATACGACAGACTTTATGTAAAATCCGGATTATTAAAATAATGTCTTTACATGTATTTTCAAAAAATAGTTTTCTATAAATTGTAGTTTTTAACTTCATTGCTTTATATAAATTGTGTTTTAAAAGAATGTCCTATAAATATAAATACAATTTTTTTTAAGAATTTTTTTTATAAAGCAATGTTAATATTCATAATTTATAAACTGTTTTAGAAAAATGTACATTTTTTCATAGAAAAATATTTTTCAGTTATATATAAAGAAATTCTTTATTATATAAATATTAACATTTATTAATTGGGGGAAAAATGTTTCATATAAAAAAAACTTTTATATGGGAAGACGCCATTTTGTAACATAACTTTTTTGCATTTAATGTGGATAGATGATACAATAACACGAGAAAACACATTATATATATATATATATATATATATATAGAGAGAGAGAGAGAGAGAGAGAGAGAGTTTTGTCCAACGGGGGCAGACATTTGGGGTGGTGACGGAGGTTCGGGGGCGGGAGCCCCCGAGGCAAATTTTTTTTAGGACTAATTCAAGTTTAATTTGAATTTTATACAAATTTTTAGAATTATTTTTTTTCCAACAATTTTTCATCCCTTATAAGTATATACCAAAATTAACAATAAGTTAATTTTTAATATTAATAACAATAAGTTAATAAAAATAAGTTATTTTTTTAATGTTATGCCTAAAAATACATTTAACATTTATTCTAACCTAAAAATACATTTAACATTTATTCTTACAGGAATTAACAACAAAATATGTATGTTATCACAAAATATAAATTAACAACAAAATTTTAATTTGACTATATTTATTTTATATATGTACTCTACATTATTAAAGTCCACAACAGTTAAAAGGTATAAAAGGTGTAGTATATAAAGTAAAATCCACAAACAAATCTTGGTTTTTTCCGGCGATTGATAGCAGGGTCGTTTGGTCCGGTTGACAACAGCAAGGGGCGGTGGACTCCGACGACCGGCAATGGAGAAAGGGAGAGAATATTTCTTTTCTTATAAAAGAAATATGTCTGTGTGAGAAAGAAAAGATGTCACCTAAGTTGGAATAAGTGGAGGGACGTTAGGTAGGGTTTATTTTTTTAAAGTATTTATGATTTTGACCCTAAACTTCACAATATCCTATGAACTTTACCTTTACCTTTCTACTTTTACATATACCACCCCTAAACTTTATTTATTTTTTGAAATCTGAACTCGGGCGGCCGTCCCAGTTGGTCTCCACGTACGTCTGCCCTTGCTAATGAGGTCCCTCGAGGTCCATTTTTTTAAAATAGTAAAAAACATATTTTTGAGTTGATTTTTTTATGGTTTTTAAACATTTCACTAGAGCGATATAAAAAAAATCAACTCAAAATAAATTTTCTTACTATTTTAAAAAAATCGATCAAACTTTGTGAGTTAAAAACGACACAATTTGACCGATTTTTTTAAAATAGCAAAAAAATGCATTTTGAGTTGATTCTTTTGATATAATCCGACTGAGATGTTTAAAAACTATAAAAAAAAAAATCAGCCAAAAAATATATTTTTTTACAATTTTAAAAAATGAACCTTATTCAGGGATCTCAAACCGAAACCACACTTGAACCTTCTCTCTCTCTCTCTCTCTCTCTCTGTATATATATAGTCGCTGACGAGGAGCCATATTTATAAAACGTCAACCAATTACAGCATATCATGTCAGTCAATAATTTGAAAATTGGACTAAACCTAAAAGGAAAATATTTATTATTCTATATTCATAATTAACATTATTTTAAATCCTAAAATTGCATTATCTATTATAAGTTTCCATAGAAGTTGTCAATCGATGAGTACTTAAAAAAGAAGATAATTCTTATTCCGCAAAGTATACTGAGCATTCAACTTGCAATTTGTCCGTGTAACTTTTGACGAAGAACTTGGCTTGTTTGTTTTGCGGTCAACAACGAGATAGTGTTACATATATGACATATCATGTTACAAGTCAACCGTCAAACTACTATCTAGATGAAAAGAACCCATTTGGTCAGTTCATTATTGGTAACATGGTCTAAAAAAGAGGAGTCTTACCTTGTCTGCACAGTCTTTTGTCAATGCAATGCACTGTTCAACTTTTGTCAAATCATGATCATTTAAAAAGTCAAAGTCGAAGCAATATACCCTTTTCCAATTCGACCGTACGGGAGATTTTATGGTGTTTGATTGGGCTTGTGAAAAAAGTTTGATTACGTCAAATAGAAAAAAAATTCCTAAAATAATTGAAATGTGTATCATTATATATGTAAGAAAATCTACTAAAAAAAATTATAGCTTTTTTTTTTATTTAATCGAATATTCACTTTATGTTTATTAATATGATATATTTGATTAAACTATTCTTTTAGGGATCTGTTGAAGCAAAAAATGATCTAAGACATTTGGGACCACATCTTTAATAATCTGACCAAATCGGTTCATTTTCTTAAATTCTATTAAGTCACATAATCACTTAAAATCATCATCAACCACCTTATAAATTATAGCCTTTTTTTTTTATTTAGTCGAATATTTACTGTATGTTTATGAATAGAATATTCACTGTATGTTTATAAATAGGATATAGTAGCCCAACATACAAACATCTTTGATCCGAACCCCATGTATATTTTTTATTAGGTAAGTTGTCGAAAATTAGGGGTGGCAATTCGGATTAATCGTGTCGTTTTCGGGTCGCGTTGATTTTTATTTTAGTTTAATTTTTGGGTACTCTTAAATCTATACAAGCTAATCGGGTCATGTCCAGATCATGTTCGGGGTATTACTGTAAACGGGTTATCGGGTCAAAAATTGCCAGCTCTATCGAAAATACCCATCGTAAGTTTATTGGTTCATAATGTGGCGCGATTGGCGTGTTTACAATTTCAAGCGAGGTGTCCCATACTGTTTTTTATCCAAAAATGATCTCAATCTGCCATATGATATTATAGGCATAAATGTAGAGGAATTATTGAATTTTTGAGATATTTTTCTACTCACAAGACCTTTTCATTTTCCATTTATACGGACGTGTTAGGGTTCTTATAATTTGAATCTATAAAAATTGATAGTTGTAAACCATGTTAAAGATGGAAAAAAATTAGTGACATGTTTCGTTGAGTTTGGTCAAATGAGTGTTGTAGTTATATTTTTTAATTGTTCATATGAAGATTTTGTTGAAAAAATATGTGGAATGGGAGAAATTCAAACAACCTTCATTTTATATGAGTTATGAAGTAACTGAGAATCCATGTTGCGTACTTGATACTTAAACATATATATACTAGTGAAATGTCCGTGCCTGAAGGCATGGCGAAAATTTTCAAAATACGAAATCGCAAAACGACAAAAATTTCCCAAGTACATAACTGCAAAACTGTCGAGTCGTATAGCCTCAAAAATAAAATTCCGTTTTGCGATTTCCAAACCCAGGTGTCGACTGAATCTTATAGCCTCAAATAGAATTTTACCAAATTATAATTTTTCGTAAGAACACATATTCACTATATTTGAGAAAAATGACACCATGGGTTATCATGTAATGCTCGTTGTCGCCTAACGCTTAACGGTTGTTCCATGCCCATGGAACTATGCTTTTGAAAAAGGGTACTAAGATAAAAATTGGTATTAAGTACTTTGGAAATGTTAGGCACAACACTACACATCTGTCATGCTTATGTTAAGTTCTTTTTAAACAATTGTCATGTAACATTTATGTCAAAATTTTAACTGATGTTGTGTCTTAACATGTTATTCATGTTTTTGTCCTCATAGTTTCGTGTATTACTATGCCTAATTGACTATATATATTATTATATTTCCCCTTGGATTACCATCCCACCACTGTTGATATATCAAAATAAATAACAAACGTAACTATAAAAAAATGGACTTGATATTATTCAAAACAAATAATAGACAAATAAAATATGGACAAAATGAAATCTAAATTCATAAATCCCTATAAGTTCATTTATTATGATTTTATCATTGTTTAATTTGTTATTCAAAGAAAATAAGTTCCTTTAAACAGAGTACTTGATAAGTTTCCATATAAGTTCATTTGAAAAGAGGACTTGATAATATTTAGATAAAACAAAACAAAAATCAAATATAGACAAAATGAATTCTAAATTCATAAATCCATTAAGCACATAAAATATACATTTGATGAATCTACTTTGTTTGGTAGTATATGTGAGAAGTAATAATTGCATTACAACCCTTGTTATAAACTCCAGCACCAACCTCCCCAAATCCCCCTCTCGTAAGCCCACTTGTTCAAGTGCAAATTTTACCTTGCAATAACAATTATTGCTTAAATAAGGATCTTCAACCACATCTGCATTTTCAACCTCGATGCCCAGGTCTTTTGGTATTCCACAACTATCATAAAAATCATATCCTTTTACTCTGCATAAGATTAGGAAAAATATAATGTAAAATCTATAAATACAGATAAGTAAAGCATATGAATCTACTGTGAACACAAAGAATAATTATGCGTTGGTATGTGCCATCAACTTTGATGTCCCAAAGTAAAGTTGGATATCGTTTGTTTCAAAAAAGGAAATGTCATAACAATTTGAGATTTATTTAGACATTAAAGCAATTATTGAAATTGGACTACCAATTGTAACTGATCGAGCGCGAAAAGTAGCGTCGCGTCAGAACGCTAATCGTTGTTTTCATTCCGCCTACTCAATACAAAAACCTAAACTACGAATGAACTTGGGAGGCAAGCACAGCGATAAGTCGGGTATCGTAAGAAATCCGCAGGGAGTGATTGAAGTTTAGATGTTAATTGCTTTAAAACTTCAGGAATAAGAGTGTAAAAGGTGATGGGTTGAAAATAAAGAAAAGGGAAAAATTAAGAAATTAAGTCTAAACTAGAATTAATAAAACGAGAGTCGGGATCGCGTCCCCACCATGTGCTAAACAACTAATAATTAGAATTTCGTTTCGAAAACATTTAATCGAGCATTTTCAATTAAGCATCAACATCACACAATAAGGAATTTAACCCAAAGTTGCGAGATTAAACATTTAATCAAAAATGGTCACACGCGGATTAAATTCGAATTATCGCTATAAACACTAAAGTTGCGTGACAAATAAAGTTAAACGCATAACAATCCAACTTTAATACACGCGGTTTCAATTAAACACAATTTTACACAAAACCTAATTTTCGGAGTTCGGGGCCCGAAAATGACGGAAATGAAATCCCGACCCTATTTATCTAAGGGTGCATGATGAATTTAAAATAATTATGTTAATTAAACTAGGAAAGCAAGAATTAAAGCATGTAAACTAATTAGAAAGCATGGAAACTAAATTACAAAGCAAAGAAAGAATGAAGAACAAAGCTATATTAAAGGAGATGGCAATGAATAGTTCAATCTTAAAAAACCCATGGGTTGTCAATCCAAGAAGAAGAGAAAACAAAATCTCCAAACCAAACCCTAACTAAACTATCTATATCAGAATATGAGAGTCTAAGTATGTCTTATTACAACAAAAATTGGCTTAAGTAGTAAGTTAGAATAAAAGAAAATAAGAAAGAAAATGAAAAGAAAATATCTGCATGAAAAAATAGGGGATCGATCGATCGGCCCCTGTGGTCGATCGATCGACTGTTAAATACGTGGCAAAATTCTGAAGGGTCGATCTATCGACCCCCAGGCTCGATCGATCGATCAAGCATGGCAGTATGCAGAATCCCCTGTTTTGGCATTTAATTCTTCTCCGCTCAAATTGCCGTAACTTTGTCATAAGAACTCGGAATCGTGCATCGTTCATGGCCACGCGAAGCTTGCGAGGAGGGATACAACTTCCGTGTAGATGTCGGGCCAGGTGACCAAGCTGTGAGATGACCGAATTTCCCTTGAACGTGCGATTGTGTACGAAAATTGCGCGAAATGCATCCGAATCCCATACTTGGTACCTAAATACCTACAAAAGCCCAATTATACCTCATATAGCATGTTAACAATATAAACATAGGTTGTCTGGTTAACGAACTTAAATATAGAGATTAAGGCACCCGAGGGGGCTAAAATGCGTAGGTTCGACGGATGAAATACGCAATATTTGCGTATTATCACACCTCCTAACTTACACATTGCTACTCCCTAGCAATGAAATAGGATGCAACAAGAACAACAAGCACCAAAAGCAAAATAAGTACAAAAATATGGTATAAAAGCATAATGCCACTTTCGCGGGCGATTAGATTGCATTTAGCGTAAGCAATAAGCCGTTAAATCCCTAGGTTACCCTAGCGGACGAGTGTCGTCTCGTGAGGGTTTTCAGAGATGGTACCCACAAACATTATAAAGTTTCCTCAAAATATGCCCAATCAAGTACGACAAACTCATCAATGCGAACAAGATTTCAACATGTTATTAGCATAGCAAACGAATTCGCGTGAGAAGTCTGTAGTCATTAACACTATCGAATGCACCTCAATGAATTGAAACTCTAACATGTGGGAGGGGAGTGAGCATATGCAAAGTATGATTTGGCAAAAAACTTAAATAACTTGGATACTAAAATCAAAGCATGCATAAAAGTCAATCCTCACGGGCATTACACTCATCAAATGAATTCACTTGAAACAGGGAGGTGACACACGGGACATACGGGCATAAGGAGTAAATGTAAAGGAAAACTAGGTCGCGCACATGTCACAATTGAAGAACGCTATATAGGAAATAAAAATTGCAATCTCAGTGAAAGGATACCGCACATAAAAAAGAGGTAAAATGCATTTTCACGGATTATCAACACTATTTAAACATTTGAATTACATCAACCTAAGATCACATAGGACTTTAATATGGTTGTAATGTAGGCTAGGTTAAGGTATGAAATGAAAGGGATGTATATACGGATTTAAAGTGTTTAAGGATGAAACTCGGAAAAATAGGAAAAAGTGGGCAATTTCAAAATTGGACAAATGATTTCCAAACGAGCATTAGATATAACAATCGAGAGAGTAAAAAGGATTATTGAATCACATACAAACACTACAAACAACTTTATCTTTCTTTTTCTTTTCTTCTTTTTCTCACTTTTTTTTTTCTTTTTTTTCCTTTTGTTTTTAACTTTCTCTTTTTCACTCTTGTGCACTTTTTTTCTTTTCACTTCTTACTCTTTTCATACTCAAATTGCAACCACAACACAATAATAACATTTAAATCCAAGTAACAATCCAAACAAGGGTATGTAAGGTAATATGTATTGTATAAAACTCCAATTTGGAGTTGGATATGGGATTTTGGGTAATGAAAAGAAAGGCTAGTATTTAGGCTCAAGTGGGTTGATTAGGGAACATATAAAGGGTGAGGTCAAGGTCATATGGGTGATATACAAAGATGGACTATGATTATTTCAAAAAGTATACGCAATTCTCGAGTCAAACAACATATGAAAATCATGCTCAAGTAACACATTTCAAGTATGAACTCAATTAATGAACGGCCAATGAAAGAATAAAGAGATTACCAACGACTGTAACATTTTTAAATAGTAAAGAAAAGTGTATACACTCACAAATGAAGATAAGTCTCTAATCTCACTCGGTGTAAGTATATACAATGCAAAAAAAGCATACCGAGTTATAAAAATCTTAAACCAAATCGATATAACAAGAATGGTGCATGTGCTCACAGATTAAAGTTTATTCATAATATTAATGATTTAGGACTAAAGTCTAATCACTTCTAAAATCGAGAACATGTATCATTGAATTGTCTATTTGATCGGGCAATTATTAAAATTTATCATCGGAAACAAGGGCAAAATGCCCAATAAAGGAGAAAAAAGAAAGAAAATATTTTTGAAAATTTTAACAAAAACATGCTTTGTAACTAAATTGTAATCAAATTCAAGGACTAATCAGCAAAATGGATAGAATATCCTACACCCCCTCACTTAAATGTTGCATTGTCCCCAATGCGTCCATTAAAAACACAACACAAAGATAGGAAAAGAATTATATTACCCAAATTTGGAGCGATCTCCATAAGTACAAGTCCAAATGAAGCTGCAAAATAAGTTAGTACAATTCATAGGAAGAATATGTACCGATGTATTAAGTTAAGAGAAACTATGTCACAAGTCACAATAATATAGAGGGGCTGAAGTGCAAATACTAGATAAATTGATGGTGAACTTTTTGATTTTATAAAATGGAAGGTCACACACATCAAAATCCAATAAACAACCACAAACTACATTTTCATTTCCCATTCCATAAGTTCAATACAAAATCACTTAATACATTACAACTAGTGAAATAAAAGAAATACAAATAAAAATAAAAAGTACAATATAATATTCAATCCCAGAATGCCAAAAACGACCCAGTACAACAGTAGCCTAGTGGCCAGAACCACTCGGATCAGAAGGGTCTTGAAAATGAGGAGGTAAAGGTGTGTCGGAATCACTACGCTGCAAATAAATATCTCTCATCATTTGCTGCATCATCCGATACTCATGTCTGTGCTGCGCTCTAGCCTGCCTCTGCTGGGCCCACTCCTGCCGCTGCTCGGCCTGAAATTGCTCCTGTTGGGCCTGCTGCTGTGCCCACTGTTGCCGCTGCTCGGCCTGTTACTGTGCCCACTGTTGTCGCTGCTCGGCCTGCTGCTCGTCCAGGCGGAACTCCCATGTAGCCCACCTGAGCTGGGTCTCCTCCCAGCGCTGGTCCTGCACGCAGGGGTGGAATTTCGGGTTAGTCGTGTCATTTTCAGGTCGCGTTGATTTTAATTTGAGTATAAGTTTTGGGTACTCTTAAATCTATATAATCTAATTGTGTCATGTTCGGGTTATTACCATAAACGGGTTATCGTGTCAAAAATTGCCAGCCCTACCTGTACGACCTGGAATGTCTCAAAGCGGGCATGATAATCAGTGTGTGGCGCGTGAGAACCCTCACCCATATCTATCTCCCTAATCTCGTCCTCCTCATCATCGGGCTCATCAGCCACCTCTTCCCTCTGTCTCTTGCTGCCCGGTTTCCCCCACTCGTGCTTTAGCATCTTTGAAATATTATCCTTGGAGAGAAGCACGAGTGGCTCGTGCTTGCGGTCAACGTTAAACTCTGGGCAACCGTGCGATATACAAATCTTTGTAATGAGAGAAGGAAAAGGAAGGGAATACCTCCAGGAAATCTCCTTTGCGGTCGCGCACATCATGTCCAGAAAGATATTGGGCAAGCTGATATTGCCTAAACCATTAATCAACGCGTAGATCAATGCGGCGTGCTTGTGACAAACCTCTGATCGGTTGTTCGTCACCATAAAAGAGTGGACATTAATGTAGTGAAGTGACCTCGGTAAGTCCTCCATTGCAGACGAGAGAAAAGTACCCTTTTTCTATGCCTCCCCCGGTGCAAGAGCCTCTATCAATGTCCCACGGCCGAAGATATTCCCATCCAGGAAACTGACAGAATCCGTGGGGTTTGTCACACCCATGTAGTCTGCCAAATCTGAAATGCTGAAAGGTATCCTCACCCCACGGACCATCGCCTCATAAGTAGTCGGCCCATCCCCTTTCACCTCTATCAACGTCGCATAAAATATCCGGACTAGCTCTTCATTGATGCGCCCGTTAGTAGCGAGAAAGGGCTCCCATCCCTGACAGCGCAGAAGAACACGCGCCTCCTTCGGTATATACTCAATGGTCCACGCAAAATGATACCCAAGTGGACGCTTGGATGTGTGAAAGTGGGCGCGGAACCAATCCCGCTCCTGATCACAGCGGAACCCCTCAACGCCCCCGGCGGGCAAGCACCTAGTATATTTGTATTTCTTCTATTATTCCATATCAACCTACAAAACAAGAATTGAGCAATACGGGAAAAAAATGTAAGCAAAATTAATGGTTAGTTAGTGTACAAGTTGAAATGGGGGTGCAAGTGCGCAAAACCGAGGTAAAAATTGCAACATTGCGATAAAAAATGTCGGAATGCGACAAGGAGTGAAAATCACCCAAGTGTGCGCCAAAATAGGATTGAAAACTGTTTTAGGCATTTTGACGAACACTTGGCGTGCGCAATGTGCGGTGAGGGTGCGAAAATGCGATTTGAACCAATAAAAAGCCCCACTCATGAACAAAACAACAATGCAACAATATAAAAGTGTTCTTGAGTGGATTATACAAAAGAAATTAGTGAAATCAACACAAATCAGGGAGATAATCAACCACATTCAAACAATGTCAACAAAGGACCAAAAACTACAAAAACATGTTAAAGTAGTAAGGATTATACCTTTGTAGCGTAGAGAATGGAAGAAATTGAAAGAAATGCGGTGGGGGGGAAATTTAGGGCAAAATCATGTAGGAGAAGAGTAGAGAAAATAAGAGGAAAGGGTAAAACAGTAGCCGAAATAGGGCTTTTACTGGTCGATCAATCGATCGAGCTAGGGCCTTCGATCGATCGATTGAGCAGCAACCAGCACACTGCTTCTGTTTTAAATAGGGGGAATTTTGCAATTATGGGATAATTAGGGAGTTTAAGTATAATATAAATATATATATATGAAATAAAAATATAAAAATAAAAATAAAATTAAGTAGACATAGGCTAAAATATACATATACATAGGCCTATGCTAACCAAAAAATAAAAAATATGCACAACGAGAAACACACACGCATGTTCACGACAAAAAATGAAAAATAAAATAAAATAAAAAAGAGAAACAAATGCAAATGCGTGAGGATGCGTGTGTGAAAAACAAATGAAAAATGTTTTTGTGACTTTTTTTATTGCTTTCTTAACATATGTGTGCCGGGGCGCATATCTCCGCAAATTCAAGTCCGTTGAACCTACAAAAGAGTTAGAACCAAGCATACAAAAAGAAATAAAAAGAGATTAACTAATTACACTAGGCTACTATTAAGAAAAAATAAAAATGAAGAAGTTAGTATATACAACCTACACTTAGGATGTGTAATTAACTATATACTAAAAGTTAAAACTTTTGAGGGTCCATTCAAAACACAATTTGAATTTGGCGGATCAATGGTGGACCCTCCCGAACATGCATACCTCCCGGAAAATAGGAATTCCGTTCGAATGATGGAAGGCATGTGTAAGGCGGTAAAAGTAAACCATCCCCAATTGAAACTTTGGGAGGGAGGATGGGGGATTTGGATAGGACGGGCAACAAATACACATGCGGGCCGAGAAAACATGAATCATCTCCCAAGTATTTTAAAGTTGGAATGGGAGGCGGCACACATGAGGGCGAAAATGCCGTTATGGAAAGCGGCTCGAGCGAGTACTCCTCATCGGTGAAACGGTTTGGAATTGTAAAGTTTGGCATCGATTCATCGGGTACTAGAATTGGTGTGACAGTATATAATGAAGACATGGATGAAAGAAATTAAATCTCAGGCGATGAGTGATCATCGCTTGAAAATTGAATTTCGGAAGAAATTGGATCATTTACAATGAAACTTTCTTCTTTGAAAATCAAAGATGAAACGAATTCATTGCAAACGGATACTATTTCTTTTTAATCCTCATTCTCATTCTCTTCTATACCATGGGTCAAGTCAAGGATGATTTGTTCCAAAGTAGGAACGAAATCCTCATTTGGTTAAAAAAAGTCCTCGACTTCGGAAATCTCTAAAGAAAAGTCGTCGTCGAATTCAAATAGTAAATCCAACTCGTGTTCCCAACAACGGTTTTCTTCCCGATAACGTTCTTCAATCCTCTCATTTTCAAGCATACGCAATCCCTCACCGAAAGTCATCGGGCGAGGAGCGGATGCTTGGAAATGGGAGGTTTGGAAATTATTGTCGGGACTACACTCAAAATCATTAACATAAGAATTTTGAAAATGATTATAATTGGTTTCAAAATTCTTATCATAAGGATCTTGCGACCCAAAATCAGAATGATCATGTACAAAATTGTTGTAATCCAAACTTTGACTTTCGTAATACTCACCCAATGTCATTTTAGATGTTGCAACTTTTTGGGATTGCAAGTATTGACCAAAAGTCAAAGGTTTACCAGAATTTTGAGAATTATCATTAGGATTACAAGAAAAGTTAGAATAAGACATGCTTACCCCAACGAAGGCTTGAGAGGACGACTTCCACAAAGAAGATGTGCGGCGGTGAATTCAAGCGTTCCTAGGCGCTCAAATGTAGAAGTCCTGCAAAAAAGGGTTAAAAGAAAGAATACAAATACAAAGAAAAGAATACTATGAACTAATAAGTCAATTACAATCTATAACAAAATAGTCCCCGGCAACGACGCCATTTTGATCGAGCGCGAAAAGTAGCGTCACGTTAGAACGCTAATCGTTGTTTTCGTTTCGCCTACTCAATAAAAAATCTAAACAACGACTGAACTTGCGAGGCAAGCACATCGATAAGTCGGGTATCGTAAGAAATCCATAGGGAGTGATTGAATTTTAGATGTTAATTGCTTTAAAACTTCAGGAATAACAGTGTAAAAGGTGATGGGTTGAAAATAAAGAAAAGGGAAAAATTAAGAAATTAAGTCTAAACTAGAATTAATAAAACGAGAGTCGGGATCGCGTCCCCACCATGGGCTAAACAACTAATAATTAGAATTTCATTTCGAAAACATTTAATCGAGCATTTTCAATTAAGCATAAACATCACACAATAAGGAATTTAACCCAAAGTTGCGAGATTAAACATTTAATCAAAAATGATCACACGCGGATTAAATTCGGATTGTCGCTATAAACACTAAAGTTACGTGACAAATAAAGTTAAACGCATAACAATCCAACATTAATACAAGCGGTTTCAATTAAACACAATTTTACACAAAACCTAATTTTCGGAGCTCGGGGCCCGAAAATGGCGGAAATGAAATCCCGACCTTATTTATCTAAGGGTGCGTGATGAATTTAAACTAATTATGTTAATTAAACTAGGAATGCAATAATTAAAGCATGTAAACTAGTTAGAAAGCATGGAAACTAAATTACAAAGCAAAGAAAGAATGAAGAACAAAGCTATATTAAAGGAGATGGCAATGAATAGTTCAATCTTACAAGACCCATGGGTTGTCAATCCAAGAAGAAGAGAAAATGAAATATCCAAACCAAACCCTAACTAAACTATCTATATCAGAATATGAGAGTCTAAGTATGTCTTATTACAACAGAAATTGTCTTAAGTAGTAAGTTAGAATAAAAGAAAAGAAGAAAGAAAATGAAAAGAAAATATCTGCATGAAAAAATAGGGGATCGATCGATCGACCCCTATGGTCGATCGATCGACTGTTAAATTTGTGGCAAAATTCTGAAGGGTCGATTGATCGACCCCCAGGCTCGATCGATCGATCAAGCAGGGCAGTATGCAGAATCCCTTGTTTTGGCATCTAATTCTTCTCCGCTTAAATCGCTGTAACTTTGTCATACGGACTCAGAATCGCGCACCGTTTGTGGCCACGCGAAGCTTGCGAGGAGGGATACAACTTTCGCGTAGATGTCGGGACAGGTGCCCAAGCTGTGAGATGACCGAATTGCCCTTGAAAGTACGATTGTGTACGGAAATTTTGCGGAATGCATCCGAATCCCATACTTGGTACCTAAATACCTACAAAAGCCCAATTATACCTCATATAACATGTTAACAATATAAGCAAAGGTTGTCTGGTTAACGAGCTTAAATATAGAGATTAAGGCACCCGAGGGGGCTAAAATGCGTAGGTTCGACGGATGAAATACGCAATATTTGCGTATTATCAGTAATACGGTTATTGAAACACATTTATTGAACCCAGGCAGTCATTGAAATTGGATAACCAATTGGACTCAAGAAGTTATGGTATTCCAATAACACATAACTGTTGGGACTCAAGCAGTTATAAAGCTAGAAAACTAAGCCTGGTTTTAGATAACACATAATTGTTGGGATTCTCGAATTGTTTAAACCACAACTACCATAAAAAAATCTACTCAAAGAAACAAAAATAGTATTGGCTCACACAGCTAATTGTCGTGTCATAGTCATAATTAAACTTCTCAATGTGGATTGTGAAGTGGTCAAAAGAGGCAAACAACACCTACATATAACATTCCTAGTTTCAACTGTGACATGTTCCTCTGTCATGTAATAGTTGTTGCACAATTTATAGTGAGACAACTTATCCAAGGCAACTACGCTATTAAAAGAAACCGAAAAGTAAAAATATAACTGCAAGTTATGTGATAACTACACTTGAAATATGTATCTAATTGCTGCGCATAACTGTATCACAAACCTAGTATAATTCGTACCTATGACATGAAGCAAATATAAAAATGTATAGTATGATTAATAATGAATGTCTATAATATTATGTAGATCTCATACAAAGAATGACTGAAGTTACCTCATTATGAATGATGTTAAGTTCTTGAAACGGCGTGACGAAATCACCGAAACATTATACATATTAAACACCAATATGGTCCAAAGAGCTGGAAGGAAAACAACTTAGTTGAAAAATCAACTTCCTTACACACCTAAAGAGCTAAAATGTGAACTAAATAATAGATTATTAAATGTGAACATGATAATAGATTCAAAATAGAAATGATCTGCAATATGTTTAAAATAGTACAAAATTAGAAAAATAGACAGAGTTGCTCAAGATTCTTGCCACTTCTACTGCATAAAGTGGGCATTTACCTGAAAGCCTGTGATGAACATAACTCGTATTTAACCTTTCGGTGAGGTATTCTGGGTGAGATGTCTTATCGTGGGTTATAATTCTATTATATTACTAGTGCGACACCGTGTTCTCATACATACGTCCTTATCTAACCTTAAATGGATGGCAAGGTAGGGACCTTCAATCAACATTCTCTTCTTGCAATCCGTTTACTAAGTTCTCAAATTGGCCTCGCAAATATTAGTGCATGGAAGGCTACCTTACACCGTAGCTTATGAAATTAGTTATTCAACAAATAGTTAATTCAATTAAATAAATGACAGAGAAAATTAACTGAATCTAAAGAAAAAATTAATCACATCAGAGTACATATTTAAGAGGTTATAATCACAACATAAGCATATATATGATTTAATCAAATCATATATATTAATTTAACTAAATAAGATTTTTCATTATGTTAATGAATTAATTGATCGAATTGTGTTTAATATTTGGTTAATGTGTCAACTTAGATATGGTTTAAAATTATTTATCATATCAATTGGTAATGATGGTTGAACCTAACATAATTGGTCGGGTTTGATTAATTGTAATAACCCTCTCTTCTGATAGCCCACTTTATATTTATTTACAATGTGTAGTAACTAATTTTAAAATGATAGATGTTGAGTAAATATTAATTTGTTATGACAAGGACAATATTTACTAAAATGTTGCATAGTTACCCCGTGAGTGAATAAAATGTTCATGTGGTGATTTTTAATGTCATAAGGATTTAAAATGATATTTTGGTTTATTATGAAACCGGAAGTAAAATGAGTTATAAAATCTCCAAATGATAATTTGGATAGTGTAGTTAGTCCCGGTAGGTGTGAGACAGTCAAAATAAGTGCCATATTGTATTTTGGCATTTCGGGCACTTTTGACTGATTTTGGCTTAAATAGTGATATCGCGTATTATTTTATCGCGCATTAGTTATTAGAATTGGGCATTTTAGACTTATGGCCCGATTTAGTCTTGCTAAGACTTACTATTCCTTTTATGCCCCAAATTGTTAACTTAGAGAGAGAGGAAGAAAGCTTTGGAGAAAGAGAGAGATTGGAGATTGGAGCTTGGATTGTTGCTTCCTTCTTCATCAAATCAGATTCTTACACTTGAGGCAAGTAATCTACTTGCAAATTTATGATTTAAGTAGAATAATTAGTCTTGATATTTATGAATTTGTTATGATTTAGAATTGTTAGGGTTTTGATTGGATTTTTGGGTATTAACCACTAAAAATGGATTTGGATGATAAATGATGTTTAAGGTTGGTAGATAGATGGATTTAGGATGTAGAAATTGCAGCCAATGATTTCGGTTGGGCTTGATTTTGGAGTTGGATAAATTTTGGAGTTCAAGACTCCATAGCCATTCTTGGCATTTTCGCAGGGGCGAATCGATTCGGCCCCTTGGGCGAATCGATTCGCATAGATGCAGAATCCCGGTCTTGTTGTCCGAATCGATTCGGCATTTGCAGAAACTTAATTTTGTTGTCCGAACCGATTCGCTTTCAGAGCGAATCGATTCGCTGGTGCGAATCGATTCGGCCCTAGGGGCGAATCGATTAGGTTCCAGCAGTTTTGGGGTCTTTTTCCTTTTAATTTTCATCCTTATTCTTTAGGATTAGGACCTAGGAAACTTCTTTAAAGAAGTAAACTTAGAGTCCTAGAGTAGTTATGGAGTTTGGTCGTTGCCCTGGATTAGAAATGGGTTCATCTGGGGTTTATTTCGGGGAGGTTTAAAGTAATGTTAAGGCATTACTTCTTTTATTCAACTTTTAGAGGTGAGGAAGTTAAATGCCCTAACTTGGAGACTTATGGGCGTATCAATTTACATGAACTTTGGGAATTTCTAGGATCATAATGATCATTTGGAGACCTAGCCTGGAATTGTAATTTGAGGTAAAATAAATGATAATGTTCGATGGGAATTAGGCTCGCATAAAATGAACCCATAGGTGTTTAAAGATGATAGGTTCAACTAGAATGAACCCCGTTGTTTAATGATGTTAGGTTTAAATAAAAAGAACCAACCTCATGATTAATGGAAATGGAATTGGTAATGAATATGATGATAAAATGTAAATGTTAATTTACTGTTACACACCTCTCTAAATGACATCATAAGGGAAGTTCGCTCGTGAGGTGAAGCCCCCTGGCTAATGAATGCAGGGTGGATATAGTCCTAGGCCATGGGAGCGCTTATTGTTATATTTTTCTGCGATGGGTAGGAGATTCCGGGTGTGGTCTTGACTATCCCGCAGGCTCATGGCCGCTTCTCGACATATTGCGATAGGTGCCCAG
Organism: Sambucus nigra; assembly: GCA_949130495.1. Classification (NCBI taxonomy): domain Eukaryota; kingdom Viridiplantae; phylum Streptophyta; class Magnoliopsida; order Dipsacales; family Adoxaceae; genus Sambucus; species Sambucus nigra. The sequence goes on from OX422216.1 coordinate 333,872,304, forward strand.
GTTGTCTTATGTTAGGCCCTGGAAGATGATGGTCATTTAGGGGCGCGTACAGTGGAGAAACCCGGGCGGGCGGTCTTAGATATCGTTATATGTATATGAATATAACTATATTTTCATCAAGTTGGACTTGATGGTTGATAAACGCCACAAAGAGCGTATGATGAATGCCATAAAGAGCATAGATATGTGCCATGAAGAGCACGGGAATAATATATGTGCCATAAAGAGCACTTGATGTACATGATATTCCTAATAAGGAATGGAAAGATAAAATGGGAAGTTTTAATAAATGAATAGAAATTATAACTTCTTGACTTAACCGAATATATGGTTTTAGTCCTAATAAGGAATGTCTGAAGGAAATGGAAATTTTATTAATAAGGAAGGGTTTTAAATTAAATTGCTTTACCTTCAATTCCTGCATGTAATTGTAGATAGCATGTCATTTTATCATCCTCATCATTCATGTGTAACTATTCATACCTATCATGCTTTTTATTCTTCTAGAAATCATATAGAACCCGGCCCTGACCGGTTTACTTCTTTGTTGTATATATTATTGTATCCGCTCAGGTGCTCCACCGCAAGGACGCCCGACTTGACTTTCCCAAGTTCCCTGCACTTTCAACGAGCTGTAAGATTTTGCGGGTTATTACAGGATGTTGTTTTAGACGCTTTCATTCTTGTTATTCTAGATATGATCGGGTCTTGTCCCTCGGGCGTGTGGCCCAAAACGTTTGTATTTGATTAATGATTGTACTATGTAAGATATTTTATATTGTTGTACGTTGTCTTGTGTAGCTGTGGACCGACAGCTTATTCGGTCCATTTGTGTACATTCGTTTTGGTTATATTATATGCTATCTTTTGGAATTACACTTGCTTGTCAGATTGGGTTGTAGTTTAAATTTTCATAACCGCATTTTTAAAATTTTACACTTTTTGGCAACCCGTCTTCTGATTTATTGGGTGGTTTTCCCGTATTCTCAGTTTATATTTGTGATGCTGAGAATGATATCCATCCATGATTCCTGTTACGTTTGAGTATCGGGATGGCCACCCCTTATTTCGGATTGCGGGTTGTCACAGATGGTATCAGAGCATCAGGTTCTAGAGTACTAGGATCTGTGTGGACTTGTCTCGTTCTACCGTAGCGTTCTTTGATGTAGGGCCCTATGTTAGGACTTCTTGTTGTTGATGTTTGCGATCTTCTGCAAGATAGATTGTTTTAACTAGTATTCTAATACTATTGTTCTTCCATCTCAGATGCCGCCTAAGAGAGGTCGCCCAGCGAGACGCATTAAGGTCGTAGAGAAGGAAGTAGGTCCTCCACCGCCACGACAAGGGACTGTTAATGTTGCGGATGTAGCAAGCATAGTGGCTGGAGCTATTAATGCAGCTATGACCGTAGTGATCCAACAATTGCCATGGGCTCCAGGTGTTCAAGCTCCTACGGGACTTACTCCGTGGGAAAGGGTTCGGGAGTCCTCTCTAAAGGGCAATCCCCCAGAATTCGAGGGAGGCACGGATGCGGTTAAATCCGATCAATGGAAGAAAAACATGCAACGCCGCCTTCGAAGGATAGAATGCAGTGAGGATAAGAAACAAGTCCTTACCAACTTTAAGCTTGTCGGATCTGCGTTACACTGGTGGGAGACGATGACCACCCCAGAGCAAAGAGACACCATGTCAATCACTGAGTTCTGGGCCTTGTTTGACCTTAAGTATTTTCCTCCCGCGGTTCAGAGGGAGATGAAGAGGAAGTTACAAGATGTAGTGCAAGGGGAGATATCTGTAGCGGAGTATGAAGAGGAGTTCACCCAGTTGGCAAGTTTTGTACCAGATGAGGTGACTCCGGAAGAGAGGAAGATCTCGAAGTTTATGGGAGGTCTAAACTGGAGAATCCGAAAACACTTATTGGGTAACCCAGCTTTCCAGACTTTTGGTGAGGTTATGAATGCAGCCTTACTCCATTGCCAGGAGCATCGATTATATATGCAGGGTAGCAAGAAAGCTACTGAAATGAGGCAAGTAGGGAAGCTTGGAGAGTTTATTGCGAGTGGCAATAATAATAGGCACGGACAAGGTGCTTTGCATCAGGAAGATCGGGGTGGCACTGGAGGTAGAGGTCATCCGGACCGAGGCATTTCACAATTTAGGAATAACAGGGGTCGAGGTCGGGAGGACATGAAGGGACGGTGCTTCCATTGTGGGGAGGCAGGTCATTACAAGAAGGAATGTCCTCAGATGATTGGGGGTCAGTTTCCTAGGGCTCCGCAGCAGCCAGATGTTCAGTATCCACCTCCGGTACCAATTATGGTTGTTCCTCCGCATCAGGGACAACTACAGTATGGGCGTGTTTGTTATGATCAGGAGGCTATGCTTCCTCCAGCTCTGCCGGCACCGCCCGTTATTGAGGGTAAGTTTACTCAGAGATACGTGAGTTATATGTTATTCAATGCGGGTGTTACGCGCTCATTTGTTTTACGAGCTTTTCTCAGATCACAGATTTCATAATATCTGCTAAGAGTATCTTCATTAGTATCGAGTTCTATGGGTAATGGTTCGCTCATTTCTTTTGTTTGTAGGTATGTAGAAATTTCTCTTATTAAATTTTGCTTGAGGCCGATTTACTCGTCCTTAACATGGTCGAGTATGATGTGATATTAGTATGTGGTTGTTATGCCTTATCTCCACAACCAACAAGTTGAGTGGTAGCGTATAGGAGGGGTTCCTTGTCTGGATTCCGCTTCTGCGGGACGCTCCACGCGCGAACCTTAACGACGTTGGGAGTGGGGATATACCACCTTTCCTTTCTCTTATTTATGTGCATTACACTCTATCTCCATGATCAACGAGTTAAGTGGGCATGTGTCGGAGGGGTTCCTTGTTTGGATTTCACTTTGCGAGACACTCTGCCGCATGAACACTTAACGATGTTGTGAGTGAAGATATGCTATTCTTCCCTTTGTTTTATTTTGTTTTATTAAATTATTGTTAAAAGTGGGATTGGAAAGTTTAGCCGAGAATCATGTAGAAGGGTGATTAATGGCTATTAAAGTGCGACGTAGAAGCGCTGCATGTAGTTTTCTCCTCTGATCGATGTGAGGGAGACCGAGGTACGAAGTCGAATTGAGACTTCGGGTTATACCTTGATAAGAAGGCTATTTAATGAGATGTATATATGTTATAGGACATATAACCCTAGGGTTTCACGAAGGGTGAGCGTTGGGTTGTTATAGATTTATTTTTATTTAATTGATAGTGTGTAGCTGTAGAATCTTTTCGGTCCCGAACATGTGTCTTAGACCTGTACCCCTCGATGACGGACAACGCGAGGTAGTAGTGTAACATGAGGGTTCCTTGTTTGGACTTCGCTTCGGCGAGACGTCCCACGCACGAAACCGAGCAAATGTCGGTGGTTGAGAAAGGTATTGGGCACTAGGGATATACTCAGCAATAGGTGTACGACTTAGATAGGGTATAGGTAAATAGACTTTAGGATTGTTTGGACGTAGGGTCTTTAAGTATGGGACGTAAGTTTAGGAAGGTTGTTGGGAGTTGACCATGACTAAGTCATGCGTAACCTCTGGAAAGGGATTGGCTCCATGTTATGAGAAGTGGGAGGATTTTGAGAAGTAGGTAGTTGAGGCCGAAGGAGATGAGGCCTCTCAAAGTAGAGTGTTACAAAGGTAACGAAGGGGTGAATTGATTCGCACCCCTGAGCCAGGTGGTTAAGCTCGAAGGTAGATTCCATTAGCAAGTCTCTGCCATGATGGGGAGTGATAATACTGGAGTATCGATTTATTGTTGATGCGCCTCACAAGTTTAAACTTGTAAGGAGTATTATCCCCTATTTAAGTTGAAGTCCATCTTGGGGGTGATCGCTGTATAGGAAGATAGAATGCTACTTCCTGGGCAGAATTTAGTCTTTCGTGCGAACAATATTTCATTGCAAGATGTCGCAGGAGGAAACAAGGGCGGTTAAAACCATAAATAAGTTTTGCTCTTTTGACACTGATGGTGGGGTGCGTCCCCGTAAGAGAATTTTGTCCCGAACAAAAGGGACTTAAGTAAAGCAAATATGGAGAAATCACGCGGTTCTAACGTTTCGGTTCATCAAGGTAATGACGAAATGTGCTAAGTTGTACGTCGCTAGTATTATTGGCTGGGCATAGTAAGGTTGTTGTACTGCGAGGGGTGCCCTTGATTATAGTCCTGACTAGAATAAGACTTCCGTTTCTCATTCTTGGCGAGTTCCCAAGAAGTCATGGGAATCGAATTATGGTTAATCACTTCTTGTCATTTTTCCAGATGGCCAGACCAATAGAATAACCGTATGTTGGGGCATATACTCCTTATATGCGTGCCTAACTTTAAGAGTAGTTGGGAACAATGCTTTCCACTCGTTGAATTCGCCTATATAGAATTCGTGTCGATTCACTATTAGGACGGAGCTTTAGAAGAAGCCTTGTATGGTAGGCCTTATCGATTCCCCACTTGTTGGTTAGAAGTGCGAGATGATGAGTCTCTCGTATAACCAAGACCGACGAAAGAGATCAGTCGATGCGAGAAGAAGGCATCTGGAGTTTGAGGTCATTAGACCAAATGTTGTGGTGAGTATCGCCTGTGAAGGGCGTTATGCGTTTCGAGGAGAAAAGAAAAACTTGCACCGCATGATGTTGTACCTTTCCTAGAAATGTTGCGGTGGGTCCGGTGACCTATTAGCTCGCTTTATCGAAACATTTTGCGGCAAGTTCATAATTTGTTCCTTGTCTCTCATGCAAGGGAGTACGAGAGATACGACGGTGCCTTTAGGCACATTCCTTTTTTTTAGAAGGTGCAACGTGACGGTTCTTATTAGATGTAGTCGGTTACTATCTTAGAGCGTAGAGTTACGTTTGGGATCACTGGTAGTACCTTGGGGGATGAGTTCTATATAGTCAGCGTAGTGTCGAGAAATCGGCATAGGGTCGCAAGGATGACTTGCGGGAATAGCATCCGCACTTCTTGTGAGGTATACCTGAATTTTGGGGGAAAAATTCCCTCTTAAGGGGGGGAGTATGTAATAACCCTCTCTTCTGATAGCCCACTTTATATTTATTTACAATGTGTAGTAACTAATTTTAAAATGATAGATGTTGAGTAAATATTAATTTGTTATGACAAGGACAATATTTACTAAAATGTTGCATAGTTACCCCGTGAGTGAATAAAATGTTCATGTGGTGATTTTTAATGTCATAAGGATTTAAAATGATATTTTGGTTTATTATGAAACCGGAAGTAAAATGAGTTATAAAATCTCCAAATGATAATTTGGATAGTGTAGTTAGTCCCGGTAGGTGTGAGACAGTCAAAATAAGTGCCATATTGTATTTTGGCATTTCGGGCACTTTTGACTGGTTTTGGCTTAAATAGTGATATCGCGCATTATTTTATCGCGCATTAGTTATTAGAATTGGGCATTTTAGACTTATGGCCCGATTTAGTCTTGCTAAGACTTACTATTCCTTTTATGCCCCAAATTGTTAACTTAGAGAGAGAGGAAGAAAGCTTTGGAGAAAGAGAGAGATTGGAGATTGGAGCTTGGATTGTTGCTTCCTTCTTCATCAAATCAGATTCTTACACTTGAGGCAAGTAATCTACTTGCAAATTTATGATTTAAGTAGAATAATTAGTCTTGATATTTATGAATTTGTTATGATTTAGAATTGTTAGGGTTTTGATTGGATTTTTGGGTATTAACCACTAAAAATGGATTTGGATGATAAATGATGTTTAAGGTTGGTAGATAGATGGATTTAGGATGTAGAAATTGCAGCCAATGATTTCGGTTGGGCTTGATTTTGGAGTTGGATAAATTTTGGAGTTCAAGACTCCATAGCCATTCTTGGCATTTTCGCAGGGGCGAATCGATTCGGCCCCTTGGGCGAATCGATTCGCATAGATGCAGAATCCCGGTCTTGTTGTCCGAATCGATTCGGCATTTGCAGAAACTTAATTTTGTTGTCCGAACCGATTCGCTTTCAGAGCGAATCGATTCGCTGGTGCGAATCGATTCGGCCCTAGGGGCGAATCGATTAGGTTCCAGCAGTTTTGGGGTCTTTTTCCTTTTAATTTTCATCCTTATTCTTTAGGATTAGGACCTAGGAAACTTCTTTAAAGAAGTAAACTTAGAGTCCTAGAGTAGTTATGGAGTTTGGTTGTTGCCCTGGATTAGAAATGGGTTCATCTGGGGTTTATTTCGGGGAGGTTTAAAGTAATGTTAAGGCATTACTTCTTTTATTCAACTTTTAGAGGTTAGGAAGTTAAATGCCCTAACTTGGAGACTTATGGGCGTATCAATTTACATGAACTTTGGGAATTTCTAGGATCATAATGATCATTTGGAGACCTAGCCTGGAATTGTAATTTGAGGTAAAATAAATGATAATGTTCGATGGGAATTAGGCTCGCATAAAATGAACCCATAGGTGTTTAAAGATGATAGGTTCAACTAGAATGAACCCCGTTGTTTAATGATGTTAGGTTTAAATAAAAAGAACCAACCTCATGATTAATGGAAATGGAATTGGTAATGAATATGATGATAAAATGTAAATGTTAATTTACTGTTACACACCTCTCTAAATGACATCATAAGGGAAGTTCGCTCGTGAGGTGAAGCCCCCTGGCTAATGAATGCAGGGTGGATATAGTCCTAGGCAATGGGAGCGCTTATTGTTATATTTTTCTGCGATGGGTAGGAGATTCCGGGTGTGGTCTTGACTATCCCGCAGGCTCATGGCCGCTTCTCGACGTATTGCGATAGGTGCCCAGGTTGTCTTATGTTAGGCCCTGGAAGATGATGGTCATTTAGGGGCGCGTACAGTGGGGAAACCCGGGCGGGCGGTCTTAGATATCGTTATATGTATATGAATATAACTATATTTTCATCAAGTTGGACTTGATGGTTGATAAACGCCACAAAGAGCGTATGATGAATGCCATAAAGAGCATAGATATGTGCCATGAAGAGCACGGGAATAATATATGTGCCATAAAGAGCACTTGATGTACATGATATTCCTAATAAGGAATGGAAAGATAAAATGGGAAGTTTTAATAAATGAATAGAAATTATAACTTCTTGACTTAACCGAATATATGGTTTTAGTCCTAATAAGGAATGTCTGAAGGAAATGGAAATTTTATTAATAAGGAAGGGTTTTAAATTAAATTGCTTTACCTTCAATTCCTGCATGTAATTGTAGATAGCATGTCCTTTTATCATCCTCATCATTCATGTGTAACTATTCATACCTATCATGCTTTTTATTCTTCTAGAAATCATATAGAACCCGGCCCTGACCGGTTTACTTCTTTGTTGTATATATTATTGTATCCGCTCAGGTGCTCCACCGAAAGGACGCCCGACTTGACTTTCCAAAGTTCCCTGCACTTTCGACGAGCTGTAAGATTTTGCGGGTTATTACAGGATGTTGTTTTAGACGCTTTCATTCTTGTTATTCTAGATATGATCGGGTCTTGTCCCTCGGGCGTGTGGCCCAAAACGTTTGTATTTGATTAATGATTGTACTATGTAAGATATTTTATATTGTTGTACGTTGTCTTGTGTAGCTGTGGACCGACAGCTTATTCGGTCCATTTGTGTACATTCGTTTTGGTTATATTATATGTTATCTTTTGGAATTCCACTTGCTTGTCAGATTGGGTTGTAGTTTAAATTTTCATAACCGCATTTTTAAAATTTTACACTTTTTGGCAACCCGTCTTCTGATTTATTGGGTGGTTTTCCCGTATACTCAGTTTATATTTGTGATGCTGAGAATGATATCCATCCATGATTCCTGTTACGTTTGAGTATCGGGCTGGCCACCCCTTATTTCGGATTGCGGGTTGTCACATTAATATTTTTTCACACAATAAAAAATCACAATTTTAGAGATGAACCTGATAATATTCGAATGCAACCTTATTTATTTCAGCAGTGGAGTTGCATCCAGTATTTATTATATTCCCGTGAATGGTAAATAGTTGATGTCTTAATACTTCAAAAATTTTAATGGACGCTTTGGATATAACTTAAAATGAAAAATGTTTTTGGCACCATCTGTGACACCCCGCCTAATAAAATACCGGGTGATTAGTCCTATATCAAATTAAACAGGAATTTCATATGGTTCATTTTTAGCATCACTGTCGAAAACTTTTTAAAACTTAATAACCACCTAGTATTCAAAAGACATGGTGCCAAATTTTATCTTTTTATTTAAGCCCAACCCAACAACATAATACGAATCCAAATAACCAACGTAACAAGGAATATTCATCATACCAAAATTCCAATAAAAAATAATCAATATAAAGAGTAAAGGAAGTGTAGAAACCACATTTTAGGACCCCCTAAGTCTCTCCTTAGGCTCCTAACGCTTCCCCCTTCCACCGCAAGCCTATGTCGCACTTCGAGTGCCCATCAGGCGCTCCCGGGCCCCGAATCGACCCCATTTGACTCCGGTCAACTTCACCATCAGAGCGAAAGATCTTTGAATCTTCGAAGGCCACTGAAACCCCTTTCTAATGGTCCACCCCGTGCATAAAATAGCATAACCATTCGGACGAACGATCAACTTTCCCTCAAAAATCGATCTGGAGGCCACTGGGTGCTCCTGGACTCTGTTTGACCAAAGTTAACTCTTAAACTCAAATGAGACTGAATGAATCTTCGAAGGGCACTGAATACCATTTCTAACGATCTGCCCCATGCGCGATTCTGACCTACAGTACGGACGAACGATCCGTTTGGCCCTGGTTGACCAAGGTCAAATTCCTAAACCGAGCAAAACTCTTTGAAATGTCGAATTACATCTCCTAACCTTTCCAATGGTCCTCCACGTATGTGATTCTGGCTCACCATGCGGACGAACGATCCATTTGCATCCGATGATCTCCCATCCAAAGGACCTACATGCACCTTCGAGCCATATTTGACCCAAAGTCAACTCCCGAACTCGGGAGTGGTCCAAAGGACTCTCATAGGCCTATGAAATACCTTTCTAACGGTATGTTGTATGCACAATTTGAATCAATGGTTTGTACTTTATTGTCATTTTTTTATAAAAGTCTGCACGGGACTGCCAATTGGCAAGTCCTGAACCCCGCCTATCGGCACAGTGTCAAGGGTGACTGTGACACCCCGACTAATTAAATACTGGGTAGCTACTCCTTTATTAAATTAAATCAAAATGCCAAGTTGGCTCAGTTAATAGCATCACTATCGAAAACATTTTTATTATTACTAACCACCTAGTATTTAAAAAGTAAGTTGTCAAATTTTAATTAAAGCCTGATTAACATGCAGTAAAAGGTTTAAAGCAAGAATAATATCACCATTAACCATAACGAAATAATAGAATAACCAACACATGATATAAATAAATCTGGAGGAAAAACTCCTCGCAAAAAAATCCCGCAACTGAAGTAAGTAACGAAATACTGAATACTAAATCAATACATGCTAAAGTCGGAAAAACTGAAATGGAAAATGTCTCTAATAGAAATTGGGCAACATGCCCTACAACTGAGGAATACTGAGTATGGAATCCAAATGATATAAGCGTCTAAAAGCAAATCCCTGTAGCTTCCAGAAGCAGCTACAGCTCGTCATCTGAGTGAGAATCCTATGCATGGTGTCCTTGTGGCTGGGCACCTAAAAATGGTTTTACAAAAAAAAATAGATTTGAAAGCAAACGGGTCAGAGCCCGAATGTGGAGATATTTTAAAAACCTGCAAGTGCTTTAAAAACATTTAAAACAGTATATGCAAAATACATGTTAGGACGTGCTCTCACATGAGATACTCACCTCTCGTCTAACTGTGCACTCCTAACGTTCCTGTACCCATTCATGTGTTATCTCATAACTATCTAATTCTGAAGAGTTTCTAACACTACTACTCGGTTCACGTTTAATTTCCAACCTTAACAATTAAATAAAGAGTTCTACTTTAATTCTCGGATTCCCAATTATTAACAAAAACCATTTATAGATATAAGTTCCCTTTTTATCTACATAACATTACCATAACTATACTCACAATTTAACATAGTAAATTCCTTCTCGTTTAACCGTATATGTTCACATCATAAATATACAATACAAGCACCCAAAGGCTAAGCTGCGGTGCACACATACTCTGCTATCCATCCCGGTACATCACGTACATAAGGATCACGCATTCCGAATCTCTCAGGAATCGTTCAGATAACAACATCACAAATAGTGGAGGCGAACACAGTCACATCACATGGGTCACGCACATACCTACGCTCCCACGATCAGCAAACTTATTAATATCCCAATAAGTCCTTCTATGACCTATGTTCATCGAGGTAACCAATCTAAATCCGGGCAACACAAGGATAAGAAGGCCCTAAGCGAACGTAAACCTACCGTGATAGCAAGTATGGTAGGTATGTCATACACATACAATTATATACTAAGCATTCACACATCTTAGATATCTCAATATTAATAAAGGTATACTCTACATCTTTATACCATTATTCCAAATTCATATATTTCAAGTATCCTGATAATATAGAAATTAAATTGTCGACACGTCTCACGTCGTAGTTTCTGAAACTTAAAATCTATCTCGAATAGACTATTAAGTTCCTCTTATTCCCCCATATAACATCTTTACACCTAAGGTTTTTACTTCTGCCCCAAACCTTATTTCATCAACTTATTCAAATTTACACTATTAACCCAAATATTATCTCAATTATCGAATTTCATTAATTTAGAATAATTCCTCAAATTGAATTCCAATTAAGGTCAAATCTCATAATCATGCCTACTGGTCTTCCTTAAGGTTAAGGGTATTCATAAGGTCTCCAATAATATCATTCAAGGATTAACACCATTAAAATTTAATTAGGGAAAAACTTTACTCATGCTGGGAAGGTCGATCGATCGACCTTTACCTTCGATCGATCGATGGTGGTCGATCGATCGACTGAAGAACATCGATCGATCGAACGCACCAGGTATGGTTACGGACTGCTTTGTTTTGCAGTTACCAAATCGTCCCAAAACACCATTTTCAAGCATGAAACTCTAAGACAAGGTTACAATATCATTATACTATCATTCTACAACAGTATTAACATTCTAAAACCCATAATTCATCATTCAAAGGCTTTGTTTAGATCAAAACTACATCAAAAATTTCCAGATTTCTTCCCCATTCAAGAACATCAATAAACTACTTCTAAACTCCATTTTTAGATCATCAATGGTTCTGTTTAGAACATATAATTCGTCCAGAATATTACTACATGCAATCCCTAACATAATTCATAACTTTTAACTTCCAATATATGGGTCTAAATCATCTTCCAAGATCAATTTCGAAAATTCCTAAACATGGAAAAGCATAGCTTGAATCAAATGAATTTAAACAACTTGCCTTAATCTTTCTCTGAATTTGATGTTGAATTTGAAGGTTGAATCTGTCCTCTATCTTTCTTTCTGCAGAATTCTTTCCTTTCTCTCTCTCTCTACAAGTTCTTCCCAAGGATGATGACAATGGAGGTGTGTTTGGTTTTTGGTAAGTTGGGACTATATTTCAACTTCTCCCGTAGTCCATTAAGTCTCTTAGTGTAGTTAGTGGGTTTAGTGGGTTAAAGAAGAAGTCAGATTTCCATTTCTAATTTTCGTCACTTTTAATTCCCAAAAAATGCAAAATTACCAAAATACCCTTTATGATGCCGGTATGGCCTAAAAATACCCCGGGACCCAAACTAAACTCCCGGCTAGTGTTTTCTGACTATCTCGACCCTTCTGGACACATTGGCGCACTCAAAATGAACATACGGGTGATAAAAATAAAATTCACTTTTTAATTCAAATAATTATATTCCTGACGCGACTGTCACGCGCGTCCCAACAAAGTTTCCCAAATTGCCGTATTTCAATCTCGTGACAATTTCCATATTTACCAATATTCATATAATGCCGAGTATACACATTATAATAAAATACTAACTCACATCTCGTTAATATTATTATCCGTATTAATTTCTAATTAATAAACATTTAATTCAATTAATCCCCAAAAATAAATATCATAGAAAATACGGGGTATTACAGTGACCTACCGATAGGCAGCCTCTTGGGTACACTGATTGTCACCCCCTTTACCACTATAAATAAGGGCCAATACCTCATTGTAAAAGAGGCACAAATCCATCAGCATCAATGATTTGAGCAACATTCTCTCGAAGTCAGTGAAGTTCCATATGAGAAATCTCATTCAAGCCTAAATACCCATCCTTTTCACACCCAATTTGGCAAATATCCTTCTCTCTCATCAACATCCATCAACATTCAAAGGAGTTCATCCAAGATCCAAGTTCAAACTCCAAAAGAAGGTCCAATTCCTTCTCCCTCTCTTTCAAACCTCTTGTTTTGCATAAATTACTTTAGATTCATAATTTAGTTTCATTCTAGTTCATACATATTAATATCTACGCTTTTATTAGTATATCACACATACTCTATTTTTCATAAAAAGCCCAAAAAATAAATGAAAGAGGGTTACACCTGTAAATTTCGAACGGAATTATCCACCACACTTTTTCCAAAACTAGAAACACATTTTCTACATGCACACACCTAATAAAATTCCATTCGAATCTATGGGATAAACCTCACCCCTATTCTACATTCGAACTACATAGACTTTGATGCCTTTATAGGCTACGTAGGCGTCTCGGAGAAAAATCCAAGACTCAACTCCAATTTTCTAATTTTCCAACTTCTCTTATTTTTTATAATCCTCAAAATTACTCATTATCATCATAAATATATATAACATATTTTGTTCGCGTCTCATCCCACACATATTATCATTTCCCAATAAGGATCAATATCACGATGAATGCTTATATTATATCTTCTACATTTATTACTATTTTGGGAATATTCCTATGGATGGCCTCACCCTATCTTTTCCATGATATGGGTCTAACAATTCTAATCTCCATTATATAAACGAGCCTTTCTATAGGAATCGACAAAATGACTTAAAGTTTGTTTACCGAATGATGTGTAAAGTAACATTGTAAAAAGAAGAAACTTTGTTGGGGGTAAATCGGCTATAGCAGGTATACATTAAAAAGAATTAAAACAATATAAATGTTATCATAATGTAGCAATAACTATTATCAAACAAGACACAATCTCTAAAATAGGTCCTTCAAAACAGAGTCTTCAACAGGTCCTTCAAAACAGAGCCAATAACTGTTATCGCATCTTCATTAAATATTATCACATCTAAGATTAAATAGAACCCTAAAAAATTATAAAATTCCAAAATATCACACAAATAAATTAAAAACAGTGTTGATATACTTAATAAAAACACAACAACTAAATTTAAAATTTTGGCAAGTCATTGCTTTGCCAATTTGCATTTAAACTTGAGTCAATTCTCATTTGCATTCCATTGTTCCTCTCATTGATGCCATCCCAAAATAGATAATATAAATCCTGAAATAATATTTAATCCATTAATAGAATTTGACAAAAATAATAAAATAAAAATTTATTTTGTGAAGCCACAAATTACCTGCATAAATACATCATGATTTCGTAAAGCCTCAAATTGATAAGGTATCACTTGGAGAACATTTTATTAGCTTGGAATTTGAGTAGTACCTTCTTTCTGTTATGATAGTAAATATTAAATAACATTAAATAATAATAATAATAACAATAAAACTTTAAAAAATTACAATAAAATTGAACTCGTTTAATTAACTAACCCTTTTTTTCTTCTTATGGACAAATTTTTTCGCCATTCCATGTTGTCTTATACAACGGGGTCGGCCTTTTTTATTAACGGCTAATGGAGATTGAATAGTTGCACCTTCTTTGACATTAACATCTTCCCCATGTGATGAGGTTTTGAGTTGTTCAATTGCAAATGGAGTAGGTTGACTAGTTGTACAAATTTCTGCATTATCCAACTCATTAGATAACTATTTTTCCAATTCATCACCAATTTCGTGCGGTCTTCACTTTTCGTTGCCTTTTCCACAACCTTATTAAAATGAATTACACATTCTATCATTACGCTCATTCTCAGGATTCATTGTCCAATCCGAGTAAATAATTTTAATCTTAGAGTGGCACCTTTTGACATCTTTTCTCCACCTCCGAAGAATGTATTTTTCAAGTACAAAGTCATACTTTTTTTTAATTAAGACTTTGAGGCAATGTCTACACGAGATACCCCGTGACTCAAATAAGCGACAATTACACTTGACATCACAATCAATAGGGTTGAAAGTGACCATAAATGTGATGTCTCATTCTCTAATTCCGACCAAATTCTCATTTACTCCATACAACTCAATCCCACCACCATCTCTAATTTGAGTCAAATTACAATATAATTTCTCTTTCATCTCCTCTTAAACATCCATAAATTTTGCATTAGTGTAACAATATTATAATTGTTTCTCGATTTTATATCTAGTAACACATGGAATTGAGGCTTTGAAGGTATCAACGTCTTGTTGGCTCTCTGATTCGTATCGAATATTGCACTTTATACCCTTTTAACTTGGGCATTTTAGCCCCCCTCGGGTACCGTAATTGCTATAATTATACTCGATAACCAGACAACCTCCGTTTTATATGCTAACATGTTAATTGAGGTATTATTGAGATTTTATAGGTGTTACAGTGCTTAGTATGAAGTTTGGTCGCATTTTGGCTAAGTTTCGTCGCGATTCGCACGTTCGGGGGCATTTTCGTAATTTTATACTTTAGGATTTTTGCCTGAAGTATTCACGAAAGTTGTAGATCTTGGGCCAAGATTTGTGTGGCCATGAACGGTGCTCGAATCGGAGTCCGAACGAAAAAAACACGAGCCTTTAGTCGGAGGAAAAATAATAAAAAAATAACAATTTACATAATTACCCTTGTGTCCCTTTTCTTCTTTATTAACAAATTCATAAATGACATCCATGTCCCTAACATGATTTTGGTAGCAAACTCCACGAGCGATTTTGGTTCTTGGCTCGGATTTGGTTTCGCCCAAAATTCGGAGATTTCGTCTAAAATTGAGCACGAATTATGAATGTATAACGTTTTGGGACACGGATTTGCATTTCGGGGTATACCCATTTTGAGTTTTGTTCATCAATGGAGGTATTTGACACATAGGTGGAGGTCTCGATTTTAACCATTTTTTGGCCTCGATTTTCACACAAATAAATGGCAGTAGCGTGGTGGTGGCTTGCTGCGTTTGTGGCTCTCCAAAAATAATAGCGCGATTTGGTCTTTGGTTGTGGGATTTGGGTTGTACGTAAAGTTGCTGATGTGAGGGAAGTGCGTGGGTTGCTGCTATGGTCAGTCGACCTGTGATTGATTTTTTCCCTTGGTGCTTTGACAGTGTGCCCCTCCTATTACACGCAGTCGACCGGCCCATGCGCGGTCAACCCGGGCCCTATTTTTGTTCGTGCCGAGACCTGTTGCCCATTTTCTTTCAATTTTTTATCTTTTATTTTCTTTTTCTTTCTTTAGTTAATTACAACATAGCCATTTGTCATTTCTTTTTCCTTTTCTTTTCTTTTTCTTTTTGCCACTTAGTATAAAAAGAACACTTTATTTATTTTTGGAATTCTCTTCATTTTACTTAGTTTTTAGGTTAGGGTTTGAGAAATATTAGGGATTTTTGTGGAGTGTTTCCTCTCTCCTCATTTTTGTTGTGTAATACCCATCATTAATGTAAGTTTACTATTTATTATCATCTTCCTCTACTTTAAGCTTTGTTCTTTATTTATTTCATGCTTTATTATGTCTTGCCTAGATTAATTGTGTAGTTAATTTAATTAGTGTTAATTTAATTAGTTATGCTTTAATTAATTAGTTAATTTATTTGATGTCATTTAATATGCTTAGGGGATAATTTAAATTAGGTTGTGTCGGATTGAACTCACCTAGGGTTGACGTGTTGCTTTGCTTTGGTGATGGAGTTTTACGTGTTTATTTTGAGTGTGTTGTCCTAGTTATTACGCCTAGAAGATTTAACAGGGTATATCATCTATGCTCCGTATTTACGACCTTGCGTGCGTAATTTTTGGGGTATTTGTTGACGCCAAAATCTTATTACTCTTTTATGCGAATTTAAGGGGTGTGACAACTCTTGATTTAATTAATTGACGAAACGAGACGCAATCTTAATAATCCGTGAATCCATGTAACCATTTTATACTAATTAACTTGGGGTGAGGGATATCCAACACAACCTATAGTTTTTATTCCTTTGTTAACTTTAGTTTAAATACACTCATGCCTAATTTATCTTTTATTTCTTTTTAGTTAGAAAAAATATCTTTTACACTTTTATTTTAGGAATATTAAACCCAATTAAATTCTAGCAACCCGTCTCTGTGGATTTTCGATACCCGGACTTGCCGTGATACTCCCTTAAAAGAGTGTAGTCATAGTTTAGGTTTTTGTATAGAGTGGTGAGCTGAACATAAAACGACCGGCGCGTAGGTGACTCTCGTGCTGCGGCCAAACCCTATTGATCAAAATGGCGCCATTTCCGGGGATGAGTTTGCTTGAGAATTTATTTGATTTTATATTTCGTAGTATTTTCTTTCTATTTGTATTTTTTGGATAACCTTTTTGCAGGTCTTCTACATTTGAGCACTTAGAAATGCTCAAATTTCTCGCACATGCATTTACTTTGTGGAATTCGCCACTTCGAGCCATTTTTTGGGTAAGCATGTCTTATTTCAATTCTTTTGGTAATCATTATGATAATTCTCAAAATCTCCATACTCCTTTGACTTTTGGTCAATATTTGGAGTCCTAAAAAATTGCAACATCTAAAGTGACTTTGGGCGAGTATTACAAAAATCATGCTTTGGAGTGTGTGTATTTTGATGATGTTAATTGTTTTGGGCCTTTACCTCCTTATAATAGGAATTTTGAAACGAATTGCAATAGTTTTCAAAATTCCTGTAATAATGAGTTTAACTTTAGTGCCGATAATGATTTTCAAACTCTTCATTTTCAAGAATCCGCACCTCGACCTATGACTTTCGGTGAGGTTTTGCTCATGCTTGCGAATAAGAGGTATGAAGAACGTTATCGGGAAGAAAATCGTTGTTGGGAGCAAGCCTTGGATTTATTATTCGAATCTGACGACGATTTCTCTTCCGAGACTTTTGAAGTCGATGAATGTTTTGAACCAATTGAGGACTTTGTGCCTAAATTGGAACAAACCATTCGTCACTTTCCCCATCTTTTAATAGAGAATGAAAGTGAGGATGAAATGGATGTAGTATCCATTTGCAATGAGATGATTTCTTCTTTGGATCCCAAAGAAGAAAGTTTCATTGAAAATGATCCTATCTCTTTTGAAATTCCAACTTTGAGTGATGATAACTCATCTCTTGAGTTTGAATTTCTTTCCTCCCCATTTTTATTTTCTGTTATCACACCGTCATAAGTCCTACGTTCAACCCTTTCACCGACGAGGAGTACTTGCCCGAGTTGCTTTCCATGAAGGTATCTTCGCCCTCGTGTGTGCCACCTCCCATTCCGCTTGCTAAATCCTTGGGAGGATATTCTATTTTTCTCGGTTCCCACATGTTTTTATCACCCATCACTACACCAAAATGGGCAAATTGTCACCTTTCAGCCGGCCAGCCTTGTCAAGGTCATTGACCGTGACAAAAAAACACGCGTTTTATGTCACGGTCATTGACCTTGACACGACCGTGACAACTAATTGTCACGGTCATTGACCGTGACAATGCGTGTCACGGTCAAAGACCTTGACACGACCGTGACAATGTTCGCAGCAAAAACCCTATCCCCCTTCTTTTTTCCCTCCCGCGCCGTTCCCTCCATTTCTCTCTCTCTCTCTCTCTCGACGCTGCTCTCTCTCTCTCTCTCTCTCTCTCTACTTTCAGGTCCATTTTCTCTCTCTCTCTCTCTCTCTTTCATTTATATATATATTTGTGTGTATATTTGTGTGTATGTGTATATATATATGTGTGTATGTGTGTGCGTGGAGGTGGGCAGGGGGTGGGGGGTGGGGCGGGGTGGGGCAGGGTGGGGGAGGGGGTGGTGGAGGGTGGGGTGGTGTGTGTGTGTGTGTGTGTGTGCGTGTGGTGGTGTGTGGTGGGGGAGGGGGTGTGGTGGGGTGGGGTGGGGTGTGTGTGTGTGTGTGTGGTGGTGTGTGGTGGGGGAGGGGGTGGTGGAGGGGTGGGGCAGGGGGTGGGGTGGGGTGGGGTGTGTGTGTGTGTGTGGTGGTGTGTGGTGGGGGGAGGGGGTGGGGTGGGGTGGGGTGTGTGTGTGTGGTGGTGTGTGGTGGTGGAGGGGGGCAGGGGGTGGGGTGGGGTGGGGTGTGTGTGTGTGTGGTGGTGTGTGGTGGAGGAGGGGGTGGTGGAGGGGTGGGGTGGGGTGGGAAATCATATGAAATGAATTCAAATTATTGTTGTAGCACTAAGGGAATAAATGAAAATGAATTGGAACTATTGTCTTTTCAACCATCCAATAAAAGTTTTCCTTCATGGAATGTTAGAATTGTTTCTAGGATAATAATCCTACTATAAGATAATTGCTCAAAATAAATATTAAATAATAATTACTAAGATATCAATTCAAATAAAGTCTTAATAACCTAACCAAAAGAAATAAAATAAAATATCAAATAAATTATCATCCACCTCATAGACATTCCCTACCAATCATTTTAAGATAATTTTATCCTTATAAAGATAAATACCTTTGATTGCAAAGCATGCACTTGTATTATTATTATACAACATGTATTATTTCGACGTGTAATTCTAAAATCTCACCTAGTTTTGTATACTATTTTTAAAATCATACTATCAATTCACGAGACACTAAACAAGAAAGAGGACATATTAATTTGGAAATGCTTGTTTTTCTTTCTAGAGACCCGTGTCGTCAAAACTTGGTAGTGTTCGAGTGTGTTTTTATCACTAAATTATTATTTCACTAACAAATACTCCTTATATCCTATATTAAGAGTCCATATTTAATTTTTGTACTTACTAATAATACACTTAATCAATGGCTAGGATTAACCCTTATTCACTATTATGAAATTTGGTTAATTGATTATTTAAAAAAAAAAGCAAAAGTAGACTAACATATATACACAACACTAAAAGTAGACATCGATTTTATAAATAATTGATATTTTCATTCAAAATAAATATTTCATTCAAAAATATTGGATAATAATTGATGTTTTCATTTAAATTGATAATAATTTTATTCATGAAATTAATTCAATTAGGTAAAACCCATGATAATGAAATTTATGCTACAATTATCTCATGTCATAATTTTATGTAGTTGTCACGGTCGTGGTGGGGGGAGGGGGAGGGGGTGGGGGTGGGGTGGGTAGGGGTGGTGTGTGTGTGTGTGTGTGTGTGTGCGTGTGGTGGGGGTGGTATTGACGGAACTTACACATAAGTTATAATATAGACGAAACATTTTTTTATCTGTACTAATAACATTTTTTTTATCTGTACTAATAACATTTTTTTTACAGCAAAAATGTCTCCTTCAGATGTTAGGGCGAAGATGATGATGCTGTTTATGATGATGTCGTCGTCTGGGTTCGGTGGTAGCGGAGGCGACGAGGGCTCCTCCGCCCCTAGGCTCCCCAAATATGGAAAATTTGGGATTACCGTCGAAAACAAGTCGGAGCTTTTAGCGAGATCCCTCGAGCTGCTAAAGACGGTCATCGGCCCGGGGTTTATGAGTTGGAAGGAGGTGCCGTATGAGCTCAAGTTAGCTGTTTGGGCGGCACTACAGGTAATATTTATATGAATATTTCAATTTCAATTTCAATTTATATTTATATTTATATTTATATTTATATTTATATTTATATTTATATTTATATTTATATTTATATTTATATTTATATTTATATTTATATTTATATTTATATTTATATTTATTCGCAACTAACATTGTATTTGTTGGACAGGAACAATTCAACTTGGATCCAAAGCTACGCGATTCCGTCTTCGAGCAGTTGAGGGAGCAACACAAGACGTGGAAAAAAAATATGCGGACACGGTACTTTGGAAAAACACGAGAGACCATGGACGTGTGCTTCAACAGATGGAGTCTAGGGTGGAATCGTCCATGGACGTGTGCTTCAACAGATGGAGTCGAGGGTGCTCGTCACGCATGTCATACCCGGGAAGGAGAACTCCCTATTGTGGTTGCGCGAACAATGCGGCACGACGTATATTAGTGGGTGCGTCAATTCGTATGTCGTGTGGCCTACTCACCTCCTCAGTTTTATCTAAGACATGTAGTAACATTATTTTTAAGTTTGTCCATTTTAATTATATTTGGATTATATCGTCATGTATATTATTTTTACTTTGAAGATTTGGATTATACTGTCATGAATATATATTTGCATTATCTTTAGTTTGTGTTGGATATATAATGTTTGGAACAGGTACAACGTTGCTATAACAGGTACAAATATACTGCTGGGCAGTGGCGGTGGCCATACTGCCCAGCAGATTTTTTTTAAATTCTGCCCAGAATTGTCACGGTCATTGACCGTGACAATTTTTTAAAAAAAAAGGGTCACGGCTTTGTCACGGTTTATAACCGTGACAAACGTGTCACGGTCATTGACCTTGACACGACCGTGACACAAAACGCGAGTTTTGTGTCAAGGTCAATGATCGTGACACGACCGTGACAAAAAAAGTTGTCTCGCCTCGAAATGTCACGGTCATTGACCTTGACAAGGTGAATTTTTCAAGGTCAATGACCTTGAAAAATGGGCAGATTTGGTGTAGTGCATTCAATCCAAATCCCCCATCGTCCCTCCAAAACTTTTAATTGACGATGGTTCATTTCTTCCGCCTTACACATGCCTTCCATTGTTAAAACGGAATCCATATTTTTCGAAAGGCATGCTTTAGTGTGAGGGTACAACGGTTATCCTCCAAAGTAAAATCATTTTTTCAATGGTCCCTCAACTATTTAGACTTCTAGCGTATAGTTAGTGTGAAGCCTAATTACTAGGTTGTATATAGTTAGCTTTTTATTCTTTCTTTCTTTTTAATTTAGAGTAGTGTAATTAGTTAACTTTTCGTTATTCATTTTTGCTACTAACTTGTTTTGTAGATTCTTTGGACTTGTTCTTATGGGAATCGCTCCAATTTTGGGTAATATCGTTATTTTCCTCTCTTTAACTTGATTCTTAATTCACATTGAGGACAATGTAAGGTTTTAAGTTAGGGGGTGTGGGATATTATATCCATTTCTTTATTTAGTCCATATTTTTGCTCACATGTTAGTTACTTAGTACGCTTTTCTTAGAAAATTCAAAAATTTCAAAAAGATTTTCTTTCTTTTTTCTCCTTTATTGGGCGTTTTGCCTTTGTTTCCGATTATAAATTTCAATAATTGCCCTATCCAATAGACAACCCAATGATGCATGTTCTCGATTTTAGAAGCCATTAGACTTTAGTCCTAATCATTGATATTATGAATAACTTCATGAATTAAACTTTAATCCCATGAGCACATGCACTTTTCTTGCTTTATTGGTTTGGTTTAAGATTTTTATAACTCGGTAATCTTTTGTTGCATTCTATATACTTACACCGAGTAAGCTTTGTACCTTTCGTCGTTTGTGAGTGTTATACACTATTCTTTCCTCTTCGAAAACGTTGAATTCGTCGGTAATCTCTCTATTCTTTCATTGATCGTTCATTAATTGAGTTTATATCTTGAAATGTGTTACTTGATCATGATTTTCATATATTTTCTTGACTCGAGAATTACGTAAACTTTATGAAATGATCATAGGCCATCTTTGTCATATCATCCATATTAGTCTTGACCTCACCTGATATGTTTTCCCTCGTCAACCCCTTTGAGCCTTATTATAGCCTTTTGTTTCATACCCCAAAATCCCAGAACCAACTCCACATTGGAGTTATAATCCATACATATTACCTTCCGTACCTTTGTTTGGAATGATATTGGGGATTGAATGATGTTGTGTTGCGGTTGCAATTTAGGCATGTGAGAGTGAAAAGTAAAGAAAAAAAACGAGAAGTGAAAAAGAGAGAAAAAGAGAAAGTAGAAAACAACAGAAAATAAAAGAAAAGTGAAAAAAAAAAGAAAAGAAAAGAGAAAATTGTATATTGTGTATATAGTGTTCGAATACGCTTTGTTTACTCTCCCGATTGTTATATTCAATGCCTTTTATGGAACTTATTTTCCAATTTTGGAATTACCCGCATTTTCCCATTATCCCGAGTTTTCATCCCGAACACTTTGAATCCGTATATACATTCCTTAATTTCGTACCCTAGTCAAACCTACATTATAACCCTATTAAAGTCCCATATGGTCTTAAGTATATTTAATTTAAAAGTTGAAATAGTTTTGATAATCGGTGAAAATTCATTTCGCCTCCTTTAATGTGCGGTATCTTTCATTGAGATTACAGTTTTTCATTATATATATAGTGTTCTTCATTTGTGACATGTGTGTGGCATAGTTTCCATTTACATTTACTCTTTATGCCCTCGTGTTCCGTGTGTTACCTCCATGTTTTGAGTGATTTCACTTAATGAGTGTAATGCCCGTGAGGATTAAATGTATGCTTGCTTTAACCTTTATCCAATTTATTTAAGTTTTTTCCAAATCACACTTTGCATGTGCTCTCTCCCCTCCCACATTTTAAGGTTTCAATTCTATGAGGTGCATTCTATAATGCTAATGATTTGGACTTTTGCTTGAATTCTTTCAATGTGCTAATAATGCGTATGAAATCTTGTTCGCTATTGTTGGGCTTGTCGCATGTTAGGTTGGACATATTTTGAGTAAACCATGTGATGTTTGTGGGTATCATCCCTGAAAACTCTCACGAGACGACACTCGTCCACTAGGGTAACCTAGGGGTTTAACGGCTTATTGCATATGCTAAATGCAATCGTGCTCCCTACGAAAGTGGCATTTATATTTCGATGCATATATACATGTTGTGATTTTCTTATAGTTCTTCTTGCTTTAAATTTCATTACTAGGGACTAGCAATGTGTAAGTTAGGGGGTGTGATTCGTATCGAATATTGCACTTTATACCCTTTTAACTTGGGCATTTTAGCCCCTCGGGTACCGTAATTGCTATAATTATGCTCGATAACTAGAAAATGTACGTTTTATATGATAACATGTATTATTGAGCTTTTATAGGTGTTATGGTGCTTAGTATGAAGTTTGGTCGCATTTCGGCTAAGTTTCGTTGCGATTCGCACGTTCGGAGGCATTTTCGTAATTCTACACTTTGGAGTTTTTTCCCGAAGTATTCACGAAAGTTGTAGCCCTCGGGCCAAGCTTTGCATGGACGCGAATGGTGATCGAATCGGAGTCTGAACGAAGAAAACACGGACCTTTAATCTGAGGAAAAATAATAAAAAATAACAATTTACATAATTCCCCTTGTGTCCCTTTTCTTCTTTATTAACAAATTCATAAATGACATCCATGTCCCTAACACAATTTTCTCCATGGGCGATTTTGGTTCTTGGCTCGGGTTTTGGTTTAGCCTAAAATTCGGAGCTTTCGTCCGAAATTGAGCATGGATTTTGAATGTATAACGTTTTGGAACACGGATTTGCATTTCGGGGTATACCCCATTTTGAGTTTTGTTCATCAATCGAGGTATTTGGCACATAGGTGGAGGTCTTGGTTTTAGCCATTTTTTGGCCTCAATTTTCACACAAACAAATGGCAGTAGCGTGGTGGTGGCTTGCTGCGTTTGTGGCTCTCCAAAAACAACAACGCGATTTGGTCTTTGGTTGTGGGATTTGGGTTGTGCGTAAAGTTGTTGATGTGAGGGAAGTACGTGGGTTGCTGCTATTGCCGGTCGACCGGTGATTGTTTTTTTCCCTTGGTTCTTTGATAATGTGCCCCTCCTATTACACGCGGTTGACCGGGGCCCTATTTTTGTTTGTGCCGAGACCTGTTGCCCATTTTCTTTCTATTTTTTATTTTTTTTTTATTTTTTTTTCTTTAGTTAATTACAACTTAGCCATTTGTCATTTCTTTTTCCTTTTCTTTTTTCCACTTAGTATAAAAAGAACACTTTATTTATTTTTGGAACTCTCTTCATTTTACTTAGTTTTTAGGTTAGGGTTTGAGAAATATTAGGGATTTTTTTGGAGTGTTTCCCCTCTCCTCATTTTTGTTGTGTATGACCCATCATTAATGTAAGTTGACTATTCATTATCATCTTCCTGTACTTTAAGCTTTGTTCTTTATTTATTTCATGCTTTATTATTTCTTTCCTAGATTAATTGTGTAGTTAATTTAATTAGTGTTAATTTAATTAGTTGTGCTTTAATTAATTAGTTAATTTATTTGATGTCATTTAATATGCTTAGGGATAATTTAAATTAGGTCGTGTCGGATTGAACTTACCTAGGGTTGGCATGTTGCTTTGCTTTGGTGATGGAGTTTTACGTGTTTATTTCGAGTGTGTTATCTTAGTTATTACGCTTAGGAGATTTAACGGGATATATCATGTATGCTCCGCATTTACGATCTTGCGTGCTTAATTTTTGGGGTATTTGTTGACACCAAAATCTTATTAGTCTTTTATGCGAATTTATGGGGTGTGACAACTCTTGATTTAATTAATTGACGAAACAAGACGCAATCTTAATAATCCGTGAACCCATGTAATCATTTTATACTAATTAACTCGGGGTGAGGGATATCCAATGCAACCTATAGTTTTTATTCCTTTGTTAACTTTAGTTTATATATACTCATGCCTAATTTATCTCTTATTTCTTTTTAGTTAGAAAAAATATCTTTTACACTTTTATTTTAGGAATATTAAACCCAATTAAATTCTAGCAACTCGTCACTGTGGATTTTTGGTACCCGAACTTGTCTCTATACTCCCGTAAAAGAGTGTAGTCATAGTTTAGGTTTTTGTATAGAGTGGTGAGCCGAACATAAAACGACCTGCGCGTAGGTGACTCTCGCGCCGCGGTAAAACCCTATAGATCACTCTCCTTCTCAACCTTACTTCGCAACGCATTCTTGTATTGTTCAACAAATTGTTTGAGGTTGGTCTTTGAATTTACATAACCATCAAAGAAGGTATTCATACTCTCATTTCTTTTAGTGGTAGACATTCCCGCCCAAAATGAATCTTTAACACAAGCGGGAACCCATCGATGCCTTTCGCTATATAGCCCTCCCAACCACTCATTCTCTTCGAGGTTAAAATTTTCAATTATTTTATGCCTTCTTCAAAATCAATGATAGTGAGAGAGTCATAAATCACATATTTTAAAGAATTCTTCATGAATTCATATTGGTCACACCCTTTTAATTTTTCCGATAATTTCTTCATAATGTGCCATAAGCACATTATCAACTCTTATTTATCTAACAAAAAAAAAATACTTATTTACCTTTTTACTTTTTCTTAAAAAAAATACTTATTTTGATCCACATAATCCATAAAAAATAGTTTTGATAAGTAAAGAATATAAATTATTAACTCTTATAAAATTCTAAATGAGATTTTAAAAAAAATATATATATTAAATGAACCAAATAAAAAATAGTTTTAATAATTTTAATATTTAAACAAATACATAAATGAGATGAACCAAATTAAAACTTACTTGGATAAGTCTTGGTGATGTTGTACAAGAACCTTAAAAGTCCACCTTTCGATGTTGTATTTAAATGTTGTACAGGAACCTTAAAAGCTTAAGAAGAAAATGAAAGGTTTGAAAAAAAAAAGCTTAAAAACTGGACACTTTTTTTCCCATCTGGTGAAGCCAAAATGTATATTGGCGCTACTTTTCTCTGCCAACTGTATGCCACATATTTCGGTAATATCACTTTCTGTCAAAGCAACGTGCACAATAGATTTTTTCTATATAAACACATGAATACACTTTACGGGGATAAAAAAGGAAAATATAAACATTTGCCTATGAGAGATGGGAAGGGCGGGATGGGTGCCTAACACCTTCCCATTCCGTAATTTAGCCCCCGAACCTCTGATCTATTAGTTTTACACGCATCAGTTTTGTCCTTGATGCCGCTCTCTTGAGGTGGCAACATATTCGTTTGCCTGTTTTGAGCAAAATAAGTTGGCGACTCTATATCTTTACATTCATCCCACACCGACGACGGCCGAAACCCCCTTTTCGAAGAGAAGGGTGTGAGATCCCAACGCAATTTTCTTACTCGTGATACTTGTACTTTGCTCCCTGTTTGGAATGATCAAGAAAGATATTCTTACCATAAGATAATAATAAGAGAATCATGCATGATTCACACGACATCACCAAAGAGCATTGTTGTTTACCAAATTTTGTCCAGTAACTGGAGGGTCACTTCGTGATGGGCGCTGGTCCACCAAGGCACAGTTAGCCTGAGCAATATGACTCTCACCTTCCATTGACCAAGTACCTTCGACGTATATCGAACGGTTCCCCCGCATCATACTGCTTGAATGGAGGTATATCACAGGGAACTCGTTCATGTATGTCGAGTATATCGAATTCGCTCTCACACGTATCATCCCCATGAGGTATATAGTGAGACAACTCACGTACACTTAGGTATATCAAATGGCTTGTCCACACGTACCGATTGCCCTAAAAAAGCAAGACGTATATCGTGGAAGTCACGCCAAAGGAGGGAACCCTTTCCGATTCACCCAACCAAACTGCATACCCTCATATAGGTCTCAAACCTAGGACACACATTAGATTGCCGATTTCGACCCGAAACTCAATCGAAATTTCGGGTAGTCCCACCGCCCAAATTTTCGCACATTATTAAAATGAGACCCTGCCCGTGAGCCTAATTAAAAGTCCAATCCTAGCTTTACATGTGTTGCAAACCCAATTTTTCCAGGCTTGGGTCCCGTCCGACATTTCATTTTGCATTTAGCAGAATTTAATATAAGTGAGAACCTAATAAACATAATTAATCATGCTGAGACCCATTTCTAGTCTTTTCCTCTCCCTTTTTCCTATAAAGCGTCCAAAAATATATTTTTTTCTCTTTTATTAAAAATACCAAAAACATTTTCGTTCTTATCTTTTCCTAAAATATCAAAAATATCTTCCTCCATTTTTTTTCCAAAAAATAATGAATTCCCCTTCTCTTTTCCGAAAATAAATTCCAAATTTTCCCAATTCTCAGGTCGATCACAAACCCTTGGCCTGGCTCCCTATTGGCTTCGGTCTTCAGTTGAACTACCCCAAAGTTCTATCAGTTCCTTTACTTCCCCCAAGTCCGAGACTCTCCCGCCTTCCATGGAGAAAGAGGATCAAGTGCCAAATGTACAACCGGATTTGTTGACGGTTTTGGTTCAGCTCACTGCCAAAATTAAGAACCTTCAAACCGAGGTTCATGAGATGCAAAGAAATCGGGTCCCTGTCCCCGAAGATACTGAGGTCATTTTCCCTCGTGCCATGGGTCCGCCCGCACCCGAACCTATTTAGATCTCTGAAGAATACCACCATGCGCCGCATGCTCCTCCTGCTAATGGGCTACCACCAGCCCAAGCTTCCTATGCCAAACCTTGCTCAGACTGGGGCTAATTTACCCGTAACTGTTGATCCGAAAGAGGAAGAACTGAACAAGGTCAAGGAAGACCTTAAGATGCTAACTAAGAAATTTGACCAGGTCCGAATCTATGGGGAATTACATGCACTATACCCACACGTCTCCCTATCCTAAAGTCAGGCTACAAGAAAAATTCAAGATGCCCAATATAAAAAACAAACACCTCTTGAACAAGGTCCTAAAGGTGAAATTTCCCAATATCCTAATATCCCAAGAAATTCGATCGAGGTTTGTGTTTGACACAAGGTTCTATAGGTGAAATTGCCCGCTGATATTGATGATGTCAGCCTCTTGAACAAACACCTCCTAGGATTCAATGATCAAATTCCATCACAAGCAACTATGCAAAATCTTGAACTCTCAGGGTACTCCAGTACCTAAAACAATTAAATAAAAAAATAGCGTAACAGAGAGATAATATATTTATTCTTTTCTATAATGAGTGATAGAGAGAAAGATGTTTTTTGTGATACTGTTTTGCAGGGAAGAGGAGTCTTTTTTTATAGGAATAAAGCAAAAAAAAATTGCCCACTAACCTAATTATTTCTCCAGTAACGGGTAGTTGAGTCAGAATTAAAGACTTAGTCAAAAATTAAAAATGGGTTTAAAAAAGAGTTAAAAAATGAAATAATAAATGGGTAAAAAATTTGGGCACTCAAGAGAAGCTCAAATTCACCAAGACCCCAAGGCCCAATAAAAGACTATTAATCTTTGGTGTGCCTCCTAGGGATTGAACCCATGACCTCAAGTACAAAATCCCACAAACTTACCACTTGGCCACTTACTCCAAATCATTATATATATATATATATATATATGAAGAGGTTCAAAAGTGAATCTAAAAGATGAACATTTTAATGAACCTTCACAACCTATTAATTTTAATTCCTATGTACCTTCACAACCTATTAATTTTAATTCCTATGTTGTAATTATTAGGTACATCAATATATATATATATATATAGGGAGAGGTTATTCACACACCCCTTTTAGCTTCCCCCACACCTTTTATTGTTTCAAGATAAAAATACTCTCATTTTCATCATCTTTTATCATTAATTTCACAACATAAAATATCACTTTGTTAGTAGTGTACTACAAAGTCAAATATATCATTGTACAATTTTTTTTGCCGTTTATGTACGTAATTTAAAAAATCTATTTAGGATCATGCAATACAGTGTTGTAAACTGTTTTAACTATTAAAAAAACAATATTTTTAATATTTTTTTAATAAAAGACATGTAGCAAAAACTGTTTGTTTTATAAAAAAAATTGCTTTTTAAAAACAAATAATGTTTTCTACAGAAAAACTGTCTTTTTTTATAATAAAAAAACGACAAGTTTTTTTCCAAAAAATGTTTTCTTCGAAAAACATTTTTTTTTCCAAAAATGGCAAAAAATATTTTCTATACATCATTTAATAGATGTGGGTTCGCCCCAGCACCACAAACCACATCAATTTTGTTTTCACAAAAGTGTACAAGTATTTAAAAATTAATTTATATAAAAAAAACATTCTTACATTATTTTTTGTAAATATATATAAAAATTGGGAAAATAATTTTTTTTAAATTATAATGAAAACAGTATCTTAAGAGCAATCCTTACGGGTAGTTCAAATTTAGATTGTACTAGGGCAAAAACAGGTGACGAAAATGGAAGAATTTGTTACGGGTAAAAACGAGAAAGGGCAAATATACAATAGGCAGTCAAAAAGAGAGTTAAACGGCATCGTTTTTGGGACGAAAATTGAAACCCTTGGGCAGAACATGATGTTCCGCTTAAGGCTCTTTCACTATTGATTTTCCACCTCAAATATTTTAACATATTACGTTTTTCCCCTATTTATTACCTCAACTACCCCACAAATATTTTTAAGCAAATATAAATTTTTTGAAATTATTTATGGGTAAATAAATAATTTTTATTGCACCTAAAAAAATAATTTTTAGTAATAATTATAATGAAGATACTAGAGAGTGTTTTGAATAAAAATATAAATGAAAATTGAGAGTGTTTAGAATAAAAATATAAAAGAAAATGAAGATTGTGTTCGTATTTATATATATAAAAAAAATAACCATTGGATATAGCCGTTGAACTATTTACAAAATTTGGGGGTCGAAAACGGAAATGAGGCAAATATGATAAGGCTTGCGCGGAACATGATGTTCCGCTTAAGCTATTTTTTTTTCTCCTTGCGCGGAACAAGATGTTCCGTTTTGGGTATGGGTCCCACAAAAAACCAACTAGTGCAATTGCATCTTTGTTATTTTTTGCCCTACCAATGGTTAAATATACCCTTCTACCTTACCCATAGCATCCGTATATACCGCATATATACCACTTTAGCATACCCATAAGGGTTGCTCTAATGGTTAAAACAATTTGTTATATATAAAAAAATAACAATGTTTTTTTTTAAGTTACAATTTTTATTTTTGTGATTTTTCTTTTCACAACGTTAAGAGTTTTTGTGCGTTTAATTTCTTAATACAATAAATATTAGCATTTTATATTTTAGAGTTTTTTTTCTAAACTTATATTATGCTTTCATTCCACCACATAAACTTAGAGAAGTGAAAGATTTGCTAACCCCAAAACAGTGAGTTATGGGAATTTCACCTATTTGTAAAAAGTTCTTTCTAAAACATAAAAAGTTATTTATGAAAATACATGTTTTTTTAAAAACAATGTTATTTTTTTTATATAACAAACTGTTTTAATCGTTAAGAAATTATTTTCTTTATAAAAAAAATGTTTTTTTAAAAACAACTGTTTTCCTAGTTTTTATATATATTTATAGAAAACAATGTAAGAATGTGTTTTATAAATTAGTTTTTAAAAACTTGTACAGTTTTTGTAGAAAAAAAATTGATGTGGTTTGTTGGCGTAGACCCACATCCATTAAATGATGTATATAATTTTTTTTTGCCTTTTTTAGAAGAAAACATTTTTTGGAAAAAAAAACTTGCAGTTTTTTTGTTTAAAAAAAATCTACTTTTCTATAGAAAACATTTTTTGTTTTAAAAAAATAGTTTTTCCCTCATAAAACACATTTTTTATTTAAAAAATACTGTTCTTTTTTTTTTATATAAAACTAAGTTTTTAATACCGGTCAGTTTTTAGAAAAGATATTACAAACATTGTTTTTAATAGTTAAAGCAGTTATAACATTTTATTTCATGTTTCTAATTAGATTTATTTAGTTCGGTATATAAACAAGAAAAAAACTGTACAAAGATATATTTGACTTGTAGTACACTACTAACAAAAATGGTATTTTATGTTGGGTAATTAATGATAAAAATGGAGTATTTTTGTCTTAAAACAATTAAAGGTGTGAAGGAAGCTAAAAAGGGTGTGAGAATAGCCTCTCTCTCTCTCTCTCTCTCTCTCTCTCTCTCTATATATATATATATATATATATATATATATATATATATATATATATATATATATATATGAAGAGGTTCAAAAGTGGACCTAAAGTATGGGGTGTGTGTGTGTGAGGGGGGGGGGGGGGGGGGGGGGAATCGATCGACATGCGTGTTTTGTTGTCGCGGGTGCAGACCAATTATAACATAGAAATTAAAATTAATGAGTTGCTAGGTGTTATTTTGTTAAGGTTCAATAAAAAGTTTTTATATATATATATATATATATATATATATATATATATATATATATAAATAATCACAAGTGGACCTAAAAAACGGACTTTTTAGTGGATCTTAAGAAAAAAACGTAACAACCCATTAATTTTATTTCCTACGTTGTAATTGGTCCGCGCCTGTGGCAACGGATACACGTGTCGATCGAATATTTTTTTTACAACCCCCGAAACCCCCACCCCCACCCCCACCCCCACCATGGGAGCACTTACCCCTGAGTAAACATTCCAACAACTAATTTTGTTTTAACTAGTGGTCTTCCATGGTTGGTGTAGGGGAGAGTGGGGTGGGGGGTAGGGGGTATGGGGTCTAGGGTCACATGCGTGTCCGTTGCCGCTGGCGCGGACCGATTACACTTTAGAAATTAAAATTAATGGATTGCTAGATATTTTTTGTTAAGATCCATTAAATGTTCGTTTTTAGGTCCATGTGATTCACTCCATATATATATATATATATATATATATATATATATATTCATTAAAATTAATGAATCAAAACATGTGTTTGGGCTTTAAAAATTGAAGACTTGTTGTAGTAGGTCTCTAAAAAACGTTCTCCCAAAGTCTTAATAAAAAACCCTTCCGAAATAAGTATTTATATAGAAAAAAACATATCTGAATCGGCGTGTCGAACATGTTCGATTTGGCCTTAATGAGAGGCGAACCGGTTCGCTTATTTAGTATGACCAAGCCTTTTAGTAAATCGAACCGGTTCAGACTAGCCTTCATAAATAGGTGAACTGGTTCGCACCATGTTTTTCCTACCTTTAAATTTCCTAATCTTCATATGTTCATGACATGGTATGTTGAAGTCGTGGAGTAAATGAAATTGCTTGATAATTGGATCTGTCTTCTTGAAAGTGTGGATGTGAGCTGCTCTCGACGGTTGTAACTATATACGACAGACATTATGTAAAATCCGGATTATTAAAATAATGTCTTTACATGTATTTTCAAAAAATAGTTTTCTATAAATTGTAGTTTTTAACTTCATTGCTTTATATAAATTGTGTTTTAAAAGAATGTCCTATAAATATAAATACAATTTTTTTTAAGAATTTTTTTTATAAAGCAATGTTAATATTCATAATTTATAAACTGTTTTAGAAAAATGTACATTTTTTCATAGAAAAATATTTTTCAGTTATATATAAAGAAATTCTTTATTATATAAATATTAACATTTATTAATTGGGGGGAAAATGTTTCATATAAAAAAAACTTTTATATGGGAAGACGCCATTTTGTAACATAACTTTTTGCATTTAATGTGGATAGATGATACAATAACACGAGAAAACACATTATATATATATATATATATATATATATATATATATATATATATATATATATATAGAGAGAGAGAGAGAGAGAGAGAGAGAGAGAGAGAGAGATTTTTGTCCAACGGGGGCAGACATTTGTGGTGGTGACGGAGGTTCGGGGGCGGGAGCCCCCGAGGAAATTTTTTTTTGGGACTAATTCAAGTTTAATTTGAATTTTATACAAATTTTTAGAATTATTTTTTTTCCAACAATTTTTCATCCCTAATAAGTATATACCAAAATTAACAATAAGTTAATTTTTAATATTAATAACAATAAGTTAATAAAAATAAGTTATTTTTTTAATGTTATGCCTAAAAATACATTTAACATTTATTCTAACCTAAAAATACATTTAACATTTATTCTAACAGGAATTAACAACAAAATATGTATGTTATCACAAAATATAAATTAACAACAAAATTTTAATTTGACTATATTTATTTTATATATGTACTCTACTTTATTAAAGTCCACAACAGTTAAAAGGTATAAAAGGTGTAGTATATAAAGTAAAATCCACAAACAAATCTTGATTTTTTCCGGCGATTGATAGCAGGGTCGTTTGGTCCGGTTGACAACAGCAAGGGGCGGTGGACTCCGACGACCGGCAATGGAGAAAGGGAGAGAATATTTCTTTTCTTATAAAAGAGATATGTGTGTGTGAGAAAGAAAAGATGTCACCTAAGTTGGAATAAGTGGAGGGACGTTAGGTAGGATTTTTTTTTTTTAAAGTATTTACGATTTTGACCCTAAACTTCACAATATCCTATTAACTTTACCTTTAACTTTCTACTTTTACATATAACACCCCTAAACTTTATTTATTTTTTGAAATCTGAACTCGGGCGGCCGTCCCA
This sequence comes from Sambucus nigra, assembly GCA_949130495.1. Lineage (NCBI taxonomy): Eukaryota > Viridiplantae > Streptophyta > Magnoliopsida > Dipsacales > Adoxaceae > Sambucus > Sambucus nigra. The sequence goes on from OX422216.1 coordinate 333,905,912, forward strand.
GTTGGTCTCCACGTGCGTCTGCCCTTGCTAATGAGGTCCCTCGAGGTCCATTTTTTTAAAATAGTAAAAAACATATTTTTGAGTTGATTTTTTTATGGTTTTTAAACATTTCACTAGAGCGATATAAAAAAAATCAACTCAAAATAAATTTTCTTACTATTTTAAAAAAATCGATCAAACTTTGTGAGTTAAAAACGACACAATTTGACCGATTTTTTTAAAATAGCAAAAAAATGCATTTTGAGTTGATTCTTTTTATATAATCCGACTGAGATGTTTAAAAACTATAAAAAAAAAAAATCAGCCAAAAAATATATTTTTTTACAATTTTAAAAAATGAACCTTATTCAGGGATCTCAAACCGAAACCACACTTGAACCTTCTCTCTCTCTCTCTCTCTCTCTCTCTCTCTCTCTCTCTCTGTATATATATATATATATATATATATATATATATATATATATATATATATATATATATATATATATATATATATATATATAGTCGCTGAGGAGGAGCCATATTTATAAAACGTCAACCAATTACAGCATATCATGTCAGTCAATAATTTGAAAATTGGACTAAACCTAAAAGGAAAATATTTATTATTCTATATTCATAATTAACATTATTTTAAATCCTAAAATTGCATTATCTATTATAAGTTTCCATAGAAGTTGTCAATCGATGAGTACTTAAAAAAGAAGATAATTCTTATTCCGCAAAGTAGGGGTGGCCGTGGGCCGGGCCTGGGCAGGCCCGGTCGGGCTCGGGCCGGGCTTGAAAAATTAAATGCTATCCCAAGCCCGCTCGGGCCTAGATCGGGCCTTATTATGTAATCCCAAGCCCGCCCAGATTTAAAAGCTCTTTACCCAGGCCCGCCCGATCGGGCCATATTATGTTAATTAAAAGATTTTTTTTTTAAAATTAAAATACCTATTTTTTTATTTAAAGACCAATTTTTTTAATTAAAAATCTGTTTTAAACTCCATATATTACAAAATCCATATATAAAGTTTTTCACTTTACATGAAAAGACTAGGCATACGTTTTTATATTTATAGAAGTCCCCCCCTCCCCAACACACACACACACACACACACACACACACACACACACACACATATATATATATATATATATATATATATATATTTCAGGCCTTGGGCCGGGGACGGGCCTCATCGGGCTTAAGAACTCATGCCCAAGTCCGCCCGAAAAAAAATCGGCCCTATAAAATTTTGCCAAACCCGCTTTGCGGGCCTATTTACCTTACCCAACCCCTATTTTTTTATTGGGCGGATTGGACGAGCTTGGCGGGCGTCGAACCTATGGCCACCCCTACCGCAAAGTATACTGAGCATTCAACTTGCAATTTGTCCGTGTAACTTTTGACGAAGAACTTGGCTTGTTTGTTTTGCGGTCAGCAACGAGATAGTGTTACATATATGACATATCGTGTTACAAGTCAACGGTCAAACTACTATCTAGATGAAAAGAACCCATTTGGTCAGTTCATTATTGGTAACATGGTCTAAAAAAGAGGAGTCTTACCTTGTCTGCACAGTCTTTTGTCAATGCAATGCACTGTTCAACTTTTGTCAAATCATGATCATTTAAAAAGTCAAAGTCGAAGCAATATACCCTTTTCCAATTCGACCGTACGGGAGATTTTATGGTGTTTGATTGGGCTTGTGAAAAAAGTTTGATTACGTCAAACAGAAAAAAAATTCCTAAAATAATTGAAATGTGTATCATTATATATGTAAGAAAATCTACTAAAAAAAATTATAGCTTTTTTTTTTAATTTAATAGAATATTCACTTTATGTTTATTAATATGATATATTTGATTAAACTATTCTTTTAGGGATCTGTTGAAGCAAAAAATGATCTAAGACGTTTTGGACCACATCTTTAATAAACTGACCAAATCGGTTCATTTTTTAAAATTCTATTAAGTCACATAATCACTTAAAATCATCATCAACCACCTTGTAATCACCTCTAAGACCATCCAAATGGGACAATCTGAAAAAATGGATATCTATACATTTAGACTCCCATTTCCATTGGTAAACCCCAAAGTGGAAAATGCATTTTTTACAAAAAATAATTTCAGTTTTTACTCTCTCTTCACCTTCATTGTTCGTTTTTACTTTCTCCTTCATCTTCTTCATCTTATTTATCCGCCATGTCCAGGCATTTTGGAAAGTATGAAGTTTCTCCAGCCAATATCATCCAGGATTTTCGTGATAAATACGAAATTCCCGATAACGTTGTCTTAAGGGTCTCCCCTGTGCAGGAGGGCATCTTCAATATTTCTCATGGGCAAGTGACCTTCTTGACTTTGGCGATACTTGTGGGGGGGGGGGGGGGGGGGAGAGTATGGTTTCCCCTCCACCCATTACTGGTAAGGGTACTCCGTTGTTATGGAATACTCCATGCTTAAGCAAACAATAGTTTTTACCGTATTGTAATGGGGAGAGTGGGCATAAATCAAATTTGCGGGACTAACCTAGGTGTTGAGGAGATTAGTTATTGTTACAACTTGAGGTCTTCCCCAAGTACCGGACTTTACCATTTACAGGCCAAGGACAAGGCTCGTAATTTGGTCACTTACTTGCCCAGATACCAAAAAGACAATGATAAAAATGTCATTATGATTTCTGGGGCAATTTATGGTTAAGGCTATGATGGTCTTGGGGTTCCTGCCACAAGGGGGCTCCTAGTAGGTCGCCCATTAGTTTGTTTCAATTTTTCTGTTTGGCTTATCACTGACCGATCTGTCTTTTTGCCTGCGGATCGATTTTCGAATGCCAAGCCTTCAGACTATCAAGTAAATATCAAAGATCTAGATAAAGTTTAGAGAAGACCGACCCAAGTAGTAGTTCACCCATACTGGAGAGCATCCCAGGTCCTCCTCAATCACAAACCTTCCTACCATTCCCTCTCCAACTTTACAGACATCCAGTGTAACACCCAGTAAATTTGAGGACTTTTAATTTAATTATTTTTGGGAGAAATTAAATTTATCATTTTTAGTAAATTATTTGATTCAGAGAAATTATTTTAAATCGGAGGATTTAATTAACTTGAGAAATTGAGGTTTAATTATTCGAATTTTTTTGGTGTCTCATTTTTTAGGTTAAAATTAGAGGATGTTATAAATTAATCCGGATGGCAATTCTGAGTGCATGTTTGAGTCCGGATGGATCAAAATAGTTGAAAAAGAGTACCCATGGGTAGTAAATGGGTCTCGAGGTATTTTTAAGCATATTTGAGCCCACATAAGAGTGTTTGAGCCATTTTTATAAAGCTCACAAGCCTAAAAATAGAATTGAGTTATTAAACCCTAAATGTGAGATGGTGTGGCATCCATTACACATTTTTAGAAAACCCAAATGAGAGAGACATGAGTGGGTGGAAGTGGGAGAAGCCATGGAAGCCAAAAATCAAGAACGAGTGTGCAGATTCACCATCAAATCATTATCCACATAAAAGGATTCAGACTCTACGAACCTTGAGGCAAGTGGTTAAACTTGCTTTTGATTAATTGAATTTTTATTGTTCATATCATAGCGGGTGTGGGATAAATGCCATGTTCTTGGGTTAGTTTAGTATCTGATTTGGATTAGATATAGTCACGTGACACCTCACTTAAATTAATAACTGGTGGTCAACACTATACTAAAATGAAACAGGAATCTCAAGTGGATCATTTTTAGCATCGACTGATAAATCTAAATAAAACGTAACTAACCACCCGATAATAAAATAAACGGATGCCAAAATTCAAAAACATACAAGAACTGTAAACCAAAATTTATAATAATTACAAAACATGATAATATATACACGAGTACAACAAAGGATATACCCGAATATGTTGCCGGGTCACAGATAATACAACATCCAGTGATAAAAACATAAAAGAGCTACATATACATGACCCTTGGTTACACACACCCAATAAATAAAAATGGATCCTGAACTAAATTTACTAAATTAGGAAGTGGCTACAACAAAATCCTGTAACATTCCGCCTCTGCTACAGCTCCAAAGACTCCGGACGAAAAGGCATCATTGGCGTCCTTGCGGAGGGACACCTATAATATATATATAGAAAGTGAAAGGATATAAACGGGTCAGAACGGGTCAGAGCCCGAGGTTTGAATATAATTTAGCAAATGAATTAAAAGGCATAATAATTATGAATGCACAAATTTCTTAATTAAAGTGGTGTCTCACTCTCTTGGGACTTAACCTCACCCCTCAACTATAACGCACAATTAAACGTAAGAATGTGAACCTCAATTACGCTACCCAATACATTCTAGGGATAATTCGTCTTAAATCTACGCATAATCCTCATTTGCGTAACTAACTATCTAAAACACAACCATATATCTACTTCTTATATCTCCTCGTAAGTTTACACCCAAACTTATACATAAATATGTCAATTATATTTTCTCAGTTTCTAACTATTAACTTGCACAAGTTATTAGCATAATATATCACACGTCATCCTTAATGCTTGTAATTTTCTCCCACTATAACACATATACCCGAAGACTAAGGACCAAACATCTCCCCACGCCCAACATTATGCTAAGTTTCATGTGTGGGACGTCTCGCAAGAGAAATCCAAACAAGTAACCCCCTGATACACTACCACTTAACATTGTTGGTTGTGGGAATCCGTTATGCACTCAGTCCATAGTAAATACCCCTTAATCCCGTCTATCGGTATAAGAGTATGATCATTCACTCTCTTGCTACAAAAGATAAAACATAATACATATCTTTGTAACTTTCTCTTGTTATAATATTAAGATATCACACACTATGTATAAAGCTTTTATATATTACTTGCACATATTATCTATGATTTATCATTCTCTATAAAGTACACATACATAACACACATAATATATGTACAATAATAGTCTCTATAATACTATCAACTTCCAAGGAGTCGCTTACATGTCCCTGGGTTATTAATAGTCGGACTAGCTCACACCTTGGTAGAAACCTAATCGTAGCGAATGGAAAGCGACCATAGTTCCTAACTTGAGAGTAAGACGAATCATACCCAAGATGTCTTACCCCCATCTCACACACGGTAAAATAATAGACGTTATGGCTTAGGGACTATACTCTCCCTGCTCCTCAAGCCTGGGGGATTCACCCACATCGCGCAACTTTCCTTGATAACATTAGAGGGGTATGAATCATATAATATATATCATACACACTAGATATATACGTACGATCACACCATATATACAAATCATCATGCAAGGTATATACATTCATGGCATATGCATATATATATACACTATTTTACGTCCGCATATAAAAAGTAGTGAATCCGACTATATGTATATAACTCTCCTATACTAACCAATACACTCTCTCATATCTTCCCAAATCATTTTATCATTCAATCCCCCACTTGAAACTTCCTAATCCAACACACCTATGGTATGAATAGTCACCCAATTTAATTAACACTAAGGACCCACGACCTCTCTCATATAGTCCATATCCATCATTAAGTCAATTCCCATGACCCAGAGTATCTATGAAAGGATTCGACATATTAATCTCCTAAATATACCTCCCTAATAACCATAAACCATCCTCAAAAGAATCCTCATTCTTTGGAGGATTTATCAAAAGAAAACAACACAATTTACTCGTATATATACCTCTATTATAGCCGCCAAAGTGGACCCTCTATTATATCCAAATATGAACCCTCATAATATCTTAATAACATATTTATTACACTATAATAGAAGGTCCCTAAGTAATAAAACCAATTAAAAAGGGTTAAAGCAATAACTGACAAAGTGTAGTGACCGGACTCGACCGAGGGTCCCCAAAAACGAACATGTCCGGGTCCTTAAAACCAACAGAAAACTTTTGATGGATGGATGGGACCGATATCCTCTGAAAATGAATCGGTTTGAACTTCTAAAATGAATCGATCCGATGGTCTTCTACCCAGACCAGCCTAGTGATTACTGATATATTCCCACGAGATTTATACCCCAAAACCTTACTATACACTTCACAAGATTTACCCTACATTTCTAAAACCCAATTCTGCTTCACCCCAATAATATCCTCACACCAAAACCCATCCCAAATATTGTCCCCATCATTTTCATCATCAAATCCACAAATATACACTAATTGCAAGATTTACTCATCAAATTCTAGGATTTAACCATTAAATCTCAAAATTAACTAAATCAGCACCAGAAATTATGAGATAACCCCCACACGCAATTATTTAGCTAGTTTAATCACTTCCCTAAAAGTTGTAGAGGTTGAATCTTCCTTGAAATCACGGATTTGAGCCGAAAATCTCCAAAGCTCCAAGTTTTCTACTCTTCTCTTCTCTTTCTATTCTTCCTTTGCGTTATCTATCTCTAGGGTTTCAAGCTTAAATAACCCTTATCTTTAACTAGTCCCAACTTTAAATGATAACACACATTTAAAATGACTCGTCTACTCATATTTGGGTCAAACTAGAACAAAAAACTCTGAAACCCAAATTAAACCCCCGAACAGTCATTTTGACTTTCTCGACCCATCCCGGATTAACCGTGCACTCTAATTTTCATTCGAGACTCCTAAAAAAATAAATAAATTTATTCCACGGTAAAAATTAAATTCCTTTGTCCTCGAACACACGAGGTGTTACAATCTCCCCTCCTTATAAAGAATTTCGTCCCCGAAATTTGAAGAAGTCCATTTATTCAAATATCAAATTTACCTACATGATTGCCATACCGATCTCTACCACTTACCAATAGTGGATTCATTAAAACAATATACAACTAGGGCACCCATACACCCTATAACCGTGCTCAACTACGCAATCTTTACCCAGCTCCACTAGCCTTAAATTGTAACACAACCTCCACTCACAGTTATAACTAGATGCGTGAAATAACCAAGGCACCAACCCATAAGCTAATATCAGTCCCATAACACCATAGGGATATGCTAACTCCCAACAATTTAATCCATTAAATCCTACTAAAAATAATAATAATTTATTTTTTTATATAAAAAAATGCCCGAAGATCTAACCTTTCTCAATTATCGACATTAGCTACTTTCATGCGGGAGAGGTCTCGCAAGCGAAATCCAAACAGCGAACCCTCCCAATACACTACTGTGCAACTCTGTCGGGGGAGGAGATCAGTCAGACCAGGACTAAAATTTTAAAAATATTTTTAAATAAATTTATATGGCTCCATAGGCCTAATATATAGTATAGAAAATAATTTTATGAATGCCGACACACACAAATTTAACAATATGCCCAGGACACAAGGCCTCGATCAAAGAGATGTTCTCACCAACATTAAGTTCTTAACATGCAACAAAACCATGAGCTAAAACTCTTCCTTCAACAATGAACCCGCTAAACCCTGAATCTCATCAGTAAAAACCCATTATGCCACACCAAATCCTATCTCGTCTATCATTAGTCAAAATAGTCAATTCTTCCAAAATATATCTTCCTAGGGCTATTCCTGTTCCCACGCCGATAAAGACCCTCTACGCAAGGGTGAATATTTATACTCCAAAATTACACATCATCGTCATCCTGCTAGACATAAAAAAATAGCGACCCTACTCTTAAAACTCCCGAAAGTAGACATCTCACAAGTAACGCAACCATCTAAAATACATATTGGCTCTCATGCACATGACTCTAACGTGCCCCATTACCCAATGGTACTACATATAATATGGCTATACAACCAACCACCCATTAAATTCAGCAAACTTAAAAATCCCGTCGTACGGGCGAAACGAACATCTTTAAGTAAATGAAACACTCTTGAAAGAAATAATACCCAACCCATAAATCCAGTGATAAGAAATGTACTAGACTAAGCTAATGGAGGTTGTGGCACTCGTGATAGCATCTCATTTTAAGCATGGTAATCTCGCCCATACAACATCAGTTCCTATGGAGGCAGGATAACTGGAACAGGTGGAGGAGGTGGTAAAGATGCCTGCTAAACCTGCTGAACTCCCGATGCCTGTACTATATTCCAATATGGGCACTCTATTTTCCTATGACCAACCTCCCCACACTGATAACATCACCCTATAAATTTTGATATATGGCTCTAACGACCTCGGCCCAGTTAGCCTCCCTCATTGTTCCCTCAACCTACTTAGTCTTGAGGAACATTCTGGTATTGCTGTTGACCTTGAAAATTCTGTCTAAAGATTACTGAACGCTATCTCTTAATTGCCTCCCCTAGGTAAAAATCTCGCTTCCTCTGACGTCTACTATGCTGCTGAGATGAATATGATCCACCTACACCCTTTTCTACTGACTTAGTAGACTGACCCCAATCTCTAAACCCAATACTCCCCGATAGTTGAGGACGATGATCCTGACGATGAACTAAAGAAGCGGTCATAGCTACATTGGATGCTTGAGCCATAATATTAACGACCTCAACTGCAGTCATCGTCCCCTGAGACAATTGGGGTTCCACATTCCCAGCCTCAACATTTTCTTTAGTAGGACAGTGTTTTCTAGGCAGCATCTGAAATGAGAGAAAATTGTATCAGCACACAGTTCAAGCAATTGATCCAAGCAAAAGATCGTAAATGCAAAGTGAACGTAAAAAGCCTTCGCAGATCCTAAGACACTAGAACCTAATTCTCTGATACCACCTGTGACATCCCACTTAAATTAATAACGGGTGGCCAACCCTATACTAAGATGAAATAGGAATCTCAAGTGGATCATTCTCAACATCGACTGATAAATCTAAATAAAACATAACTAACCACCCGATAATAAAATAAACGGATGCCAAAATTCAAAAACATACAAGAACTATAACCAACATTTATAATAATTACAAAATAAGATAATATATACACGAGTACAACAAAAGGATATACCCGAATATGTTGTTGGGTCACAGACAATACAAAATCCAGTGATAAAAACATAAAAGAGCAACATATACATGACCCTTGGGTACACACACCCGATAAACAAAAATGGATGCTTAATTAGATTTACAAAAATAGGAAGTGGCTACAACAAAATCCTGTAACACTCCGCATCTGCTACAGCTCCAAGGACTCTGGACGAAAAAGTCATAATTGGCGTCATTGCAGAGGGACGCCTATAATATATATAGAAAGTGAAAGGATATAAATGGGTCAGAGCCTGAGGTTTGAAAATAATTTAGCAAGTTAATTAAAAGGTATAATAATTATGAATGCACAAATTTTATAATTAAATTGGTGTCGCACTCTCTTGGGACTTAACCTCACCCCTCAACTATAGCGTGCACCTAAACGTAAGCATGTGAACCTCAATTATGCTACACGATGCATTCTAGGGATAATTCATCTTAAATCTACGCATAATCCTCGTTCGCGTAACTCACTATCTAAAACATAACCATATATCTACTTTTTCTATCTCCTCCTAAGTATATGCCCAAACTTATACATAAATATCTCAATTATATTTTCTCAGTTTCTAACTATTAACTTGCACAAGTTATTAGCATAATATATCACACGTCATCCTTAATACTAGTAATTTTCTCCCACTATAACACATATACCCGAGGACTAAGGACCAAACATCTCCCCATGCCCAACATTACGCTATGTTTCATGTGTGGGACGTCTCACAAGTGAAATCCAAACAAGGAACCCCCTCGATATACTACCACCTAACATTATTGGTCGTGGGAATCCGTTAGGCCCTCGGTCCATAGTACATACCCCTTACTTCCCATCTATCGGCATAAAAGTATGCTCATTCACTCTCTTGCTATAAAAGATAAAAATAAAACATATCTTTGTAACTTTATCTAGTTATAATATTAAGATATCACACACTATCTATAAAGCTTGTATAATATTACTCTCACGCATTATACATAAGTTATCATTCTCTAGCAAGTACATATACATAACACACATAATATATGTACACTAATAGTCTCTACAACGCTATCAACTTCCAAAGAGTCGCTCACATGTCCCTAGGTTTCCACTAGTCGGACTAGCTCACACTGAACTTGGTAAAAACCTAATCATAGCGAATGGGAAGCGAACATAGTTCCTCACTTGAGATTAAGACGAATCATACCCAAGACATCTTACCCCCACCTCACACATGGTAAAATACTGGATGCTATGACCTGGGGACTATACTCTCCCTGTTCCTCAAGCCAGGGGGATTCACCCATATCGCGGAACTTCCTTTGATAGCACTAGAGGGTTATGATATATATATATATATACACACACACACACACACACACACACATAATATCATACGTGTGCATATAAAAAGTAGTGAATCCAGTATATGTATATAACTCTACTATTGTAATACCCCGCATTTTTGATTGAATTGAAATTGAAAAAAAAAAAAAAACTATTCCAGTGTGTATATTCAAAATGTTTGGAAATGAAACTATATCAGTATATATATTTAAAATGATTGGAAATAAAAAGTTAAAATGAATTCATTGAGATACGAATGTGCGACTTAAATATTAGAAGCGAATTAACGCGTAAAAGAATCGAGAGAGTTAAATTTGGGGCAATGGCATTTTTGTAAATAAACTAACCCTAGGTATAAATAGAAAAGAAGAGAAGAAGTATTCATTTTATCATTTCACAATGGGGGCTAGGGTTTCTTAGAGAGAGAGAGTAAGAAGAGAACAAATCTAAGAGGATTTCAAGAAGATTCAACTGCCGACGAAGATTCTAAAAGTGATGAAGATATGAATCATTTAGAGTATATTAATTCAAGTGACGAGTTATCCCATGTTAATCCTATTAGTACTCGAATTCACGACGATCACGACATTGATTTATTGGTGGATCTCCCCAAACTTGATTCAACATCTGGGATGGATTTCGATCTTATTTCGAATGACATAAACTGTACTGCGGGTAATGCCAATTGGAACGTCGTCCGCAAAAGAACGCGATCTAGAAAACGTAGGACCTAAATGTTTTTCAATTGGCTTTAGATTGTTATTTTTGCAAGTCTTGTTTTAGCGATTGTAAGTGCCCTAGGAGAGGCTTTTCTCCATCTATTAATAAAATTTCGAGTTAAAAAAAAAGGATTCAACTTCTCCATACAATCCAAGGCAAGTTAATAACCTATATGTGTATATTATGTATCTATAACGAAATTTCACATGAACATGTTTTTGGATCCCTAAATTGATATGAAATTGATGTTAAATATGCAATGTATTAGGACCATCATCCATGTAGATTTAAATGCAATAACATCATTATAGGGATTGAGATGTAGAACAATCTCTTGAATTTTAGAAATCTATGAAATTAAGTAAATCGTCATATTAAAAGCTGTTTTGAACTGTTTTGGTTCCGAAAATGGATTTTTGTCCGCGTTGCCCGATAGAAAATCATATTCTGAACAACTTTGTAGTTTTAAGTTTTTCCGAAAACGGATCGGAAAAGTCTCGAATCGGCGTTTTAAAATTCTGCGCAGAAAGTTGTTGTGAACAGGTCCGAACTGTATATGTTAGTTTCGGGTCTGTTTTAAGCAGGCTACGGTAGCGTCCTCGCGATTCCTTGTAAAAAATCATATTCCGAACAACTTTGTAGTTTTTCCAAAAACGGATCGAAAAAGCCTCAAATCGGTGTTTTAAAATTCTGGTTAGAAAGTTGTCGAAAACAGGGGTGAATATTATATATTAGTTTTCGGTCTGTTTTATGCAGACTATGGAAACGTGCCCACGTGTCCTTATAGAAAATCACGTTCCGAACAACTTTGTAGTTTTAAGTTTTTCCAAAAACGGATCGAAAGAGCCTCGAATCTGCATTTTAAATTCTGGGCAGCGTGTTGTTGAAATAAGAGTGATATATTTTTCATGTTGTTAGTAAGATAATTGTGGTGTTGTGCCTAATATCCTAACTTGATCACATACTTAAGGTTATTAGGGATATATAACCTTGAAATGATTTTATGTTGAATTAGTAAATTAATGATGTAAATTATGTTATATTATAAATAAAGACTATTGTATAACTCGAGTAAGAGACTTGACATGATTGTATATATACATAAGCGTGAGATTGTTTTACATGTATATTATCGAGTATACACTAGACTAGTCCTCCGGTCGACGTAGGCACATGTTGAATGCGATTTTTTATGATTGATCCGGTTAGGTTCCGCTCAAGTTCCGTGCCGGAGATAAACCACCGGAACCGGACACATGGTTGTAATGCGGGTGGGATAAGAAAGACCTTGAAACGTCATGTGATTTAGGACTTAGTACGATTGCCCTTGCCACGTAATATTGGGGAGTATTTGTGTGTAGTCCTAATGTTACGACTTGTTCCCCTGGGTAACGATAATGACCCGATATGACTTGTTGTGTGAGATATTATACTTGTGTCTTAAAATAATATCCCAAATCGATGCATTTGATATTATACTTGAAGGAAATATTTTGATATGTTAAATACTGAAATGAGATTAATAATAATTAATCATGATATGATATGAGACTACACGTTACTCGAGTTTGGGTTGGGTAGTCACGACATAGGAACATTAGTTGGGTAATTGAACAACTTAATTACTGGAGACGAGTAATGACTAGTGTGCTTTCATTATAAGTACATCTTATAATCTTATAGCTTATTTTCTTCCTTTGACGTTCGTCTATCTTGCTTCTTTCTCCTCTCATATATATATAATATATGACAGGTCCTCGTCCCGATGGACAATAGACTATGGAGCTTGATGAGATCATATCAATCTTAGGATTCGTGTAGCTGTGGAGTTATTCTATTTTAATTTATGTCACTTGTTTCCCTTTTCTTGTGGGTGGTATCAGAGATTAATATCACGTTGTTGATACTTGGTATTTGAGAGAATTATCGTATTATTCTTTCCCGTTTTGTGTTGGGCTGTATGTATTGGCATTTTATATTTTCAGTTTGAGATTACTGATGAATTATTGTAGTTAATAGTTATGAGTTGGTTTCACTTGTTATAGTTGTTATTATATGATTTGGTTACACATATGCGAGTGTACATGTTTACTTTATTGCATTTATTTAAATTTTGTGTCTAATGCCAACATATTGACGCTCCGCTTTAATTTAATTGGGCATAGCTAATCGAATTAGATATAAAAACAGTGTTGTCACAGTTGGTATCAGAGCACGACTTTAGAGCCTTTAAGGATCTGAGGGCGTACGTTACGTTTTTCGTACATCATTTCCTTGATACGTAGAGCCTTACGATTAGGTATTGTATTCGATGACTTGGAAGATCTTCACGCTACGAGTTTAACGGGCGATTCGGAGCTAGCCTTGTGTATAGGGAGGGTTCCTTATTTGGATTTCATTTGTGAGACGTCCCACGCATGAGGTGAATCTTCGATCGACCACAGGATAGTACGCGTGAGGTCTTTGTGTGAGTACTTGTTATTATTATGACTAGTGCTCCACTTGAATAATTTTTTTAGGATACGTGTTCACTTACTATCTTTTAAGATGGTGATTTGATGAGACGTGGACTCTGGGAGAGTAAAGGGTCCAAGAATTTTAAGAGACCGCAATTCGCGTGCAACTATCGTAGTTTCATCACCCACCAGTAGGCGAGAAAACCGATGTTGAACTCAATGATTGAGTTGACTTTTGGTGCTTTAAGGGGAGGAAACACCTGTGTATTTGCTGTGCATCCTTAACTTTGAATATCATCGCTCTTATGGCTATAAAGAAGTTGGTATAAGTTATAGCCCACCCTGTAGTACCACTGAGTTGTTGGTACGACTTGCGCATGTAGTTATCTGAAGTTGTTTTCAATATGTAAGGGTAGAGCTTTAGATATGGCACACCTCAAAATGATGTGGTCCAGTTGTTGTTGTGACATTTTCCTGAGAAGAAATTATCGCGCTCCTCCCGTAATGGACAGACTGTTGAGGCATTAGATGACGTATTAATAAGTGAATGGTTAACGAAGTAAGTCTTGTGATAATAAGAGCATATTATTACTCGTGAACATGTAAAGGAAGGGTTGTGATTTGAGAGAGGACTACTCCAAATCGGTGTATGTCCCACACCATCAAAGGATGACCTGAGGGGTCCAATTTTGGGTTACGCAAGAGTGTTATCATACTTGTGAAAAACACAAACTAGATTCATCCGTTTGATGATGTTCAATGGGAGATTCATGAGTTTGAATCTGGAATGGATAAGTGATTATCCTTGAAGTATTGTGTTGGTATCAGGGAAGTTTGGTAGGCATGTAAACCTACACGTTGTCCACATAAGCGATAGATGTCGCATTGGGGTGGCATAGTGGTTTTTAGTGTTCTGATCGTATAAAATACATAATGGAATCAACTTAAGGATGATTGGGTGTGTGTTCGGTCATGCACAAGATATATTAGTGGATTGGGTACTCACTTGTTCCGAGTATATTGTTTCAGCGAGTTATCTTAAACAAGTTCGTGAGAATGTATCTGTAATGTTACGATATCTTAGCCATGGACACTAGGGATGAGGAAGTCCGTATCGCAAGGTCATACGAGGATTGACATTGGAAAAGTCCAGAATTTGTTTTAGTAGTTTTATTTTCATATTTGGCAATGAATGGAGTTCAGTGTTCTTCATAAATCCCTAGATTATAATTGGTGTTCGATAAGATGTGGTTATCTTGCTTTGTAGCACCGGTATATTTGTTAAAAAATATCGAGAGAGGAACATGAATATGGGTATGCTAAGGGATGGACTTGAGTTGGAGTTATCAGTTGTGAACCTTACGATGAGTAGCGAATCTCTAGGGACGATTTGTCGAGTGAGAACATCACGAGGGAGTGTTCAATAGGAGTTTCATTTTATGCGAGTGTGATTGCTTGAGTTAGTGATATATCCATGAGTTCGATTTTATGTTATCACCCGGTGATTAGGGGTACTAATTTGTTGCACTGTGATAATGGTGGTTCTTGATTTTGAATCCATCAGATATGGGAATGTGGCTATATTGTGGCCCTCGTTATGTATTAATTTGAATTATAGCACGAGTGAGTAGTTAGTGACATGATGTTTACTTAGATCGTGTGTGATTAAAGATGCGTTCCGAAATCAGTGTAAGATATTCGATTTTGGTGATGTCTAGACTAGTGAATAGTCATAGAATGGTCTTGATGGTCTTTTGATAATGGTAGAGTCGTGTGTAGCTGAGTCAATTTTCGGTTGACTGATGATAGTGTTACCAACTAAGTATCGTCATTAATGGCAAGGATTGAGACATTTTGGGATTCCAAATGTTGGACCATTCATTGAAATGGTTGTCATAACCTCCACTGTAGGGGGCAACAAAAGAGTGCTTTCGACCGTTGTTGAGAAGTTTTGTAAGGAGGGTGTATACTCTTGGGCAAACACCCGCGAATGGGTTCGTAAGATATTTAATTTTTACTTCAGTTATGTGTGGATTACTGAGTGTTAATTGGTGTCACGGTACGTGAAGGTACTCGCTACCTTATATTTATGACCCTTGGCATGTTGGATAGCACACTTTTTTCATAAAGATCAAGTAGCGTTAGTGTGCTGGAAGATGAGTATTCGGATGGTGAGTGTGCCAAATCCTATATTCTGATTTGGTAGGATAAGTGGAAATTTTTGGTCTTACCTCGTTGCTTGGAAAATGTACAAGCCTTATACGTGGTTTGAAGAACCAATTTCATTTCATGTTCGGTGAGAAAATTCTAATATATTCACAATCCAAGGAAAATCCTGTCGGATAGGTTGAATTCCTAGACGTGTTTTTAACAAAAGTACGGTATATCGAATCTAGCGAGGGTCTATAACCTTGGGTTAAAGCTACTAAACTGTGAGAAGTGGGGGTGTGCAATGGGGAATATTGCATCTTGGGTTAGTTCAAAAACTTTGTGTAAGGGATCGTTAACCGCCGAGAATGCAACTTTATCGGTGTTGTCTTGTGTTGGGCCGCATGTATTGGCATTTTATATTTTCAGTTTGAGATTACTGATGAATTATTGCAGTTAATAGTTATGAATTGGTTTCATTTGTTATAGTTGTTATTATATGATTTGGTTACACATATGAGAGTGTACATGTTTACTTTACTGCATTTATTTAAATTTTGTTTCTAATGCTAACATATTGACGCTCCGCTTTAATTTAATTGGGCGTAGCTAACCGAATTAGATATAAAAACAGTGTTGTCACAACTATACTAACCAATACACTCTTGAATACCTTCCCAACTCGTTTTATTATTCAATACCTCACTTGAAACGTTCTAATCCAACACACTCTTGGTATGAATAGTCACCCAATTTAATTTGACACCAATGACACACGACCTCTCTCATGTAGTCCACATCCATCGTTAAGTTAATTCCCACGACCCAGAGAATATATGAAAGGATTAGACATATTAAACTCCCAAATATACCTCCCTAATATCCCGAAACCATCCTCAAATGAATCCTCATTCCTTGGAGGATTTATCAAAAGAAAACAACACAATTTACTCGTATCTATACCTCTATTATAGCCCCCAAAGTGTCCCCTCTATTATATCCAAACATGAACCCTCATACATAATAACATATTTACTACAGTATACTAGAAGAGGTACCTAAGTAATAAAACGAATTAAAAATGGTTAAAACAAGAACTGGCAAAGTGTAGTGACCGGATCGGACCGAGGGTCTCCCAAAACGAACCGGTCCAGGTCCTTAAAACCAACATAAAATTTTTGATGGTCGGGCCCTCCATATTCTCTGAAAACAAATCGATCCAGACTTCTAAAATGCACCGATCCGATGGTCTTCTACCCGGACCGATCCGGTGCTGTACTGATATATTCCCACGAGATTTATACCCCAAAACCTTACTCTACACTTCACAATATTTACCATACATTTCTAAAACCCAATTCTACTTCACCCCAATAATATCCTCGCACCAAAATGCATCCCAAATATTATCCCCACCATTTTCATCATCAAATCCATAAATATACACTAAATGCAAGATTTACTCATCAAATTCTAGGATTTAACCATTAAAGCTCAAAATTAACTAAATCACCAACAAAAATTTTGAGATAACCCACACACACAATTATTTAGCAAGTTTAATCACTTGCCTAAAAAATTTGTAGAGGTTGAATCTTCAATGAAATCACGAATTTGAGCCGAAAATCTCCAAAGCTCCAAGTTTTCTACTATTTTCTTCTCTTCCTCTTCTTCCTTTGCTTCTCTCTCTGAGGTTTCTTTCTCTAGGGTTTTCTCATAAAAAAATGAGATTAACCTAACTCTTCCGAGCCTAAATAACCCCTATCTTAACAACTCCCAAATATAAATGATAATACACATTTAAAATGACTCGTTTACTTATATTCAGGTTAAACTAGAACAAAATACTCCGAAACCCAAATTAAACCCCCGAATAGTCATTTTGACTTTCTTGACCCATCTCGGATCAACCGTGCACTCTAAATTTTCATTCGAGACTCCTAATAAAATAAATAAATAAATATATTTTATCACAAAAATTAAATTCTTATGTCCTCGAACACACGGGGTGTTACAAGTCAGTGTTTTAATCGGTAAAGAAATTGAGGAATGGAAAGTATCTCAAATCTGTGGGGGGTTTATGATTATGGTTTGGGGGTTTGAAATTGTAATACCCCGAGATTTTTGGGACAATAATTTATTTATTTTGGGAGGAATAAATATTATTTTAATTGGAGACTTATTAAATTGGCTTTTGAGGTCAAAATTTGAAGATGTTAGAAAGTGATTCGAATGACAATTCCGAGGGTGCGGTTGTTTTCGGAAGGGTCGAGATAGTTGAAATGACTGTACTTGGGGTTTATTTGGGTTCCGAAATATTTTAAGTTCGTTTCACTCGAATTAAAGTGACCGAGTCATTTAAATTGTGTATTATCATTTAAAATTGGGACTTATGTTTTAAGGGTTTTTATGAGGCTTACGGATCAGCCCATCTCATTTGTGAGAAAGAGAGAAAGAGAAAGAGAGAGAAACAAGAAGAAAGAAGAAGAAAAAAAGGGAGAGAAAGAAGAGAAAACTTGGGTTTTTCGGCCAAATCCGTGATTTCGAGGGAGAATCAGACCCTACAAACTAGAGGCAAGTGATTAAACTTGCTAAATAATTGTTGTGTGTCATTTATTTCATGATTTGTGGATGAATTTGTGAAATTTGGGATAAATATGTTAAAACCTAGATTTTGAGTAAAATCTTATAATTGATGTGTAGATGATGAATTTGAGGTTGGAAATTAGTTGGGTTGAGTTATATAATGAATTTTGATGTTATATATATGTTTCGGTTGAAGAGAAATGGTTGGAAGGTGATAAAAATGAATTTTGGATTTTGGGGAAGATGATGAATAGTAATACTGTAGCTTGTGGGGTAAATTCGGATAGGAATAGAATGATTTATCTCTCGGTGAAAACCTAAAAGTTGTAGATCTTTTCGATACGACCGCGTGAGCGCTAACCGCGTATTTTTCTGATTTTGTTTGGAGTTTTAATGGATTTTATACTGAAGCAGTTCTGAGATGGAAACTTGGACTGACATAACGGAACCGATTCGTTTTCTGGGGGGATTCGGTTCCATTTTTTTTAATGGATTTAGTTTTTGTGCAGATTTTTAGTGCTGCTGCAGAATTTTGTATAAACCCTTAGAATCCTAAATTATGAAATTTGAGGAGGAAAATACCTTGGATCGGTAGAGTATCAGAACCTTATCTACTGTCTCGATATGTGAGTGTAGTAGTACCCTTCGAGTGAGGAGAATACGTATGAATAAAGTATGAGAATACGTATTGGGGTAGTATTTTAAGTATGTGACGGTTTGTATTATTGCGAATGGGAATATTCGAGGCTATTGATTATCGCTATAAGAGTTTGGAGATTTTAGCCATAAAATATTAAGAAGATGTATAAATAATATATACGGTGTTGTTAAAGTATATATATTATGAGACGAATGATTATATATCGGGGTTGTGGATATTATCATCGTGCGGTGAGAAAAGCTCGAAAGTAATATATTAAGGATTAGTCAAAAAATCGTTAAATGCGTAGGATGTTCGAGACAAAAATATACTATGTAGGGGATTTATTATACGGGTTGTGCGTATTCCCGGATATTATTATATACACGGGTTAAATAATTACCTATGGGAAATTATGTATAGGTGAGACGAATACTTATCATTATAATATGGTTGTGTGAATACCTAATTGATATATTTATATAGGTGGAGTGTGTACCTATATCTTTGTTTATTATGTGTATGACATACCTAGCTGCTAGCTATCGAGTGGGGGTTAGCGCGTTGTGGACGACCATATCTTGTGATCCTTCGGGGGGATTTTTGAGTCGTGCCACTAGAGAATGGAACCTAGACACGGCCTATCTGTGAGAACGATAGAGTTGACGGTCATATGGGTGCGTAGGTATGTGCGTAGCCCATAGGCTTGGGACCATGTTCGCCTCCAATATGTGTATATGTTTTATTGGTTCGTGAGAGATTGAACCTATTGTCCTCTGAGCGTGAGCGAAACAATTGGACCGGATAGCCGAGTATGCATAGCACAAGGGGTTTCGCAACCATTATGCAGTAATGATATATCTATATACGAAGTGATATGTATACGCAAAGAGAATAATGTGTTTATACCGAAATCTCGTTTGGTGACTTATGTGAATGGATCATTATACTTGTTGCGTATAGTATAATGAAAATATATGAGAGAAGATATCATATATTTGTCTCTAGAGTAAAGAGATATAAGAATGTTGATTGAATGTCATTCCGGGAGATCAAATTCGGATTAAATTATGATGAATATGTTAGAGTGAAAGTATATAGATTACTTTGGGTATCGAGGACATAATGAACCTCAGCGACCAACATTACCAAGGAGTAGTGTATCGAGGGGGTTCCTTATTTGGATTTTGCTTGCGAGACATCCCACGCATGAAACGCAGTGCAATGTTGGAAGTGAGGAGAAGTTAGTCCTTAGTTCTCATATTATATATTGGTATATATATCTCTATAATCAACAGTGCCTAGGAGTAGTGTATCGAGGGGGTTCCTTGTTTGGATTTCGCTTGCGAGACGTCCCACGCACGAAATGTCGTGCACTGTTGAGAATTGAGAATAGTAAAATTAATTAGTGATAATAATTTAAATTGATTAGTGATAATAATTTGGGTTACATGCGTCACGCATTGTGGGCATAATGAATCTTGACAATCAATACTGCCAAGGAGTAGTGTATCGGGGGGGTTCCTTATTTTGATTTCGCTTGCGAGACATCCCACGCACGAAACAGTGTAGTATTGAGAATTGGGAGAAGTTTAATCCTTAGCACTTAGATGCTATTAACTCACACACACACACACATATATATATCTATATATATATATATAGAGAGAGAGAGGCAGGCTCCTGTGCACACTAAGTTTGCACATTACCTTTTTAAAGTAGTAAAAAAAATATTTTTGAGTTGATTTTTTTTGTGTGATATTTAAACATTTCAAGGAACCCATATAAAAAAAATCAGCTCAAAAAAACTTTTTTTGCTAGTTTTAAAAAATCGGTCAAACTTTCTATGCTTTTAAGCCCTTTAAAAACTACGAAAGTTTGACCAATTTTTTAAAAATAGCAAAAAAAGTTTTTTTGAGCTAATTTTTTTTATGTGAGTCCGTTGAAATGTTAAAATATCACATAAAAAAATTGGTGTGCGCCAGCACTCAAAAATATTTTTTTTACTACTTTAAAAACTTAATGTGCAAACTTAGTGTGCAAACTTAGTGTGCACAGGAGCCTGCCTCTCTCTCTCTCTCTCTATATATATATATATATATATATGTCAATGACTAGAATATGAGAAATTCTAGTAAGAAAATGTTTACGTACATTTTATATGTTTAGAAAGTGGGTGAATAATTGAGATTGGGATTAGTAGAAGTTAAGGGTTATGATTTAAGAGCGAATATTAAATGAGTATGAATTGGGAGTAAGTTAGATTACTTTGCCTCAAGATAGATTTGGGCAATTATTTGGAGATCATGTGCATATGTTTAGTGCACGCTTTAGTTGAGAGGTGAGTTGGATTTTCTGGAGAGTGCGACTCCACCTTAATCATGTTATAATGCATTTATAATTATTATGCATTTTAATGCACTTGCTAAAAATATTTTCACACCTCGGGCTCTGACCCGTTTATATTTTCTCTTGCTATGTATATATTGTATTATATTTTAGGTGTCCCGCCGCAATGATACCTATGATGCTTATCTATCCAGTGTATTCGTGGAGCTGCAATAGTTGTGGATTGTTGCGAGATTTTGTTATAGCCGATTCCTATCTTTGTTGTATCTAGATTAGGATTCAGTGTGTACATCGGGTTTATACCCAAGTGTTGTAGACGTAACACTTTTATTATTCATTCTCAGACTGTTGTATTTCCTGTGACCCGACAACATATTCGGGTATATTATTTCGTACATTATGTTATACTTTTTTATTAGTCTCGTTTTTATCATTTGAGCAGTTGTGTGTCTCTTATCATATTTAGTAGTTGTTATATTGTTGATTAGTTGTTGCATAGTTTGTTTTAATAAAAGTTTAAAAAAAAGAAAATTTTGACACCCTCTTTTTGTAGTAATGGGTTGTTAGCCGAGTTTATTTTAGAATCGTTAGTAGATGCTGAGAATGATCCACTTGAGATTCCTGATTATTTTAGTATAGGGCTGGCCACCCGTTATTATTTTGAGCGGGGTGTCACAGAAATCGTGCGTTATATATATTTGTTTGTGGCTGAACTAAGTGAATTTTGGGAACTAAAGAAGTGCAAATGGCGAATTGTCTGATTGGAGACTGAGGGAAAAGAGAAACCTAGAGTTCGTTTGAATGACATGGGTAGCCGTTCAAACGAGAACCATTGTCGTTCGAATGACATATGGTTATGTTCAAACCACGGGTCAGGTCCAGCCACTTCACCCTCCCCTGCTTTCGGCCCTGTATACTATTTTCCTTGGTTTAGGTGTATTGTTCTCTCTGGAATATTCAATTGGCTACAATTATGGGTTTAGGCCTCTTATGATAATTAAATGGAACAATTAGAGAAATAGTTACGAAGGGGATAAGGTTTATATATACTGGTTTAAGAAGCTTAAGATTAATCGGCTTTCAAGGCTTTTAGAAAGAATTTGAATAATAATTCGGGATATTTTTATTTTTGGGCCAAGCAAGTGAGTCCAAGTATGTTGGTTGAGTGACGCCAAAATAATAAAAATTTCTTAGTACATGGTTAATTGAATTTGAGTCGGGATATTGACTCGATTCTACTTTGGGGCTAGTGATACGAGGGATTAGTCACAACTGTAGTTGGATTAATTTATTATAGGACTGTATAATAAATTACGGATTATTCAAGATAAAAAGGGTGTTAACCTTAATATGTAGGATTTGAGGAATGAGTTCTACAGGACGAGATTTCGGGATGAGGGTGCAAGTCCAAGTAATTTAGTTGGGTGGCACAACTTATGTAATAAATTAATAATTGCGAGAATTATTTAAATATCAAGTCGGTGTATAGACTTGGGACTATTAGGCTCGTGTTATGGTAATTGTGCACGGGTAGCCTGGATATATATATATATATATATATATATATGCAGTGATGCGTAGTATATATATTTTTGTGTGATTTATAAATATTTTTGTGAATAATATTTATAGAAAAGCATACCCCTCTAGTGCTATAGTGAGAGGTTGCGCAATGTGGGTGAATCCATTGTCTTAAGGAGAATGGTGAGTATAGTCCCCAGGTCATAGCGTTCGAAATCAAGAATGAGACGCTTTGGGTATGATTCGATGTCATTTCGGGGGAAACTATGACCGCCTCCAATGCGTTTATTTGTTTTTACTGATTCGGAGAGCTAACCGTGTGAAGGTGTCCGGGTGGATGAGTATACCTGGAAATGATAACATTTTAGAGAATATCTTATGAGTGCCAACTCGGGAGGATGGTTATATATATTTACTACATGTGCGTGAATGTTGTATATAGTTGATACGTATATATGGTGCGAATAAATATACGGATAAAATACATGTGTTGAGTTTTATTGATGATATATAAACTAGGAGAATCTTATATGGATCCAAATGAGTGTTGACTAGTTAAGTTAATGTGATAAACAACTTATAAAAACATATAGAAAACATACTCGGACTAGAGTAGTGTGATGGGAAGGACGTCATCAAGAACTAGTTACGGGGTGTAACACCCCGTATTTTTAATGAATTTTAAATAGAGGATTAATTATTTTTGATGAATTTTAAATATAGGATTAAATAAATTAAATATGGGAAATTAATTTATAATTAATCTACAGTAAGATAAATATTAACTAGGGAGACGAGGATTAGTATTTATTGATGTGAATTATATTGATTATTACTTGGCTAATAAAGTAATATGTGACTATGAATTTATTAAAATTCTCGCGTGTGAAAAATACAACAATTACAATAATTAAGTCGAGATGCGTGTGTTAGTCGTGTCAGAACTCAATTTAATGAAATAAAAAATAATTTATTTTTAAGTCATCCAAAGGTCATTTTTAGTGCGCCAAGTATCCGTAAGGGTCGAGATAGTCAGAAACGTCTACCCGGGAGTTTAGTTTGGCACTCGGGGCAGTTTTAGGCCAAACCGACATCCCGGGAGGGCATTTTGGTCATTTGCATTTCTGGGAGAATAACACCTACGAATTTTTAAGTGCCATATATCTGATTAGAGAAGGGGGTCATAGATAATTACATGAGAAACAAAGAGAAGCCATAGAGGGGCCATAGGAGGAAGAGGAGAGGAGTTCCAAGGCTAGAACCACCTTCTTGCACCACAACCACCGTCGGATTATAGATCGAGGGGAGGAGAACATCAATATACTCATCAACTTCAACGGATCAGACCTACCAAAAGAGGCTGTAAGGACAAAAATTTCCAATTGAGTCATTTGTTGCTTTGGCTCAATTCCGGACAAAAACGTTTGAGTCATAGGATAGAGTTACTGACCATCCTTCAAGCCTATGACATACAAACGTTGAAGACGTAGCGGCCAAGAGTATAAAGTTTCATCAAATGCGGAGTTTAATGTGCCTCGTTTCTACGTCAATTGGTTCCATTGCTCCTAAGGCATGAATGCATTGTAATTATATATATAGGAGCTTGGAACATTTTTCATTGGGTGTAGTTTTATTTTTAAACTGTTGTTTATTTTCAGAAAGTCTTTATAAAACTTCAAAATAAAGTTTCTAGGCTAAAAATAGAATTTTTAGCTTTCTGGCATTTCGTTCGATATCGAACAAGTTTTTCGTTCGAACGAGAATGTCGTTCGAACGAGGTTTACCAAGAGTTACCCTATTGGCCACTGGAATGCCATTCGAACGAGAATGATGTTCGAACGAGAATTCCAACGAGAATTTTAATGAGTTCAACTTTTATACACTGGAACTTCGTTAGAAGGCTCGTTCGAACGAGATTTGGCGGGAACAGTTTATTTGGCAGTTTTGAGCAGTTTTTCCCACTTTCCCACTTCCTTTCCCCACTAACTTTTCACAGAATTTATGTAGTGCGGGAACAATCTTTTTGCACTTAACTTTTTCATACTATTCCATCTCTAAGAGAGAGTTTGAGAGAAAAACTGCAAAAGGAAAAAGTTCATTGTTTGAGTGTTTATTTTTTCAAGAAAAATCCTTTAAACACCTTTGTTTCATCCATTGGTTTAGTTTATTCTAAGTTCCTTTAAATATATACATTGCTTGGAGTTTGGGCACCGGTTTACTCTACCTATTGAAGAGTTCGTTTGGGTTTTCTTCTACATCCCTCAAAGAAGAAGAAGTTTATTTTGCTAAGGCATTCTCACACGGTGAAAGGCACCTTGTGTGGTTGACGGTGTAACTATTGTCTCATTGGTGTCCGAGATTCTCAACTAAGCGGAGGTCAGTACAAGAAGGATCATCGGGGCTTGAAGGGAGTCAAGTCGAGTGTTGTAAGTCTTTTTGCTTGTACTTGTAAAATACCATACTTAGTGGACTTAAGGCTAGGGCTGTCCGAGGTTTTTTCCCGTTGTGAGTTTTTCCTCGTACATCGCGACGTAGTGATTAATTGTTCATTTTATCTTTTACAAAACTCACCTAGACCGCATGCTTAGGTAAAAAGATAAAATTTGATGTAACTCACTACTTATTTAATTTGGTGCTAACATGAACTTGGGTAAATGTTAATTTAATTCAAGTCATCACTTAATTTGTTAAACTTGGTTTGGCCTAATTTGGTAATATTGAAAATATGACTTAGGAAAATTTCTAGGACTTGGGTTAAATTGGTTTAAGTGAAAAATGTATTAATTGTTTAACTTTAATTTCACTTGGTTTAATTTTAATTTGAAAAGAAATTAAAATTAGGTAATTTCTTCAAGTTGAACCATCTCTCGCTTCCGCATCTTTTAAAAGGAAATTGAAATTACTTTTTGTAATATGATTTTAAAAATTGGGGGTCCTATCCTATTTAGAGGCAAGTTTTTAATCTTGCAAATTTATAGCATATATGATATCCATGTTAGTGTAGGTTGAATTAACTATGAAATTCATTTGATTTGAATGAACTTTTTAAGACATATATCATTGTCTTGGGTGAAATTGATATAGAATAGGATCCTCCATGTAGGTAGAATGAAGCCCATGAAATTATATTTAATCTTGATGAAGAAATCTGGGTTTTGATGGGTATAATTGAACTGTAGAACAATTTCTGAAATTTGAAGAAGTCTATGAAATTTGGTAAACTAAATCGTCATTTTAGAAACCATTTTGAGACATTTTGGTGCCCAAAATGGATATTCTATCCTCGCTACCTCGTAATTTTTTTTTTGCATTTTGTTCTCTAATGCGTTTTTTCCAAAACGACTCCGAAATGCCTCAAAACTACATTTTAAAAATCGGGGCAGATTCGGGAGGGAAATTTTAAGAAATGTTATTTTTAGTTATTATTCCGTTGGAGGTTACCTAGATTGATTGATTGTGATTGTTGTTATATAATAAGGACATTAGACCTAAAGTGGAGATTATATTTACATAAAGTGAGACGAATAAATATTGGGATAATTGAGAAAATTATTCTGTTTGAGTTAAAACCTTGCGACGTTGTTAATTCGAGGGAAATGGAATAACCCATGATGATTATTAGGGTAAATTAATAGTGGGAGGATTGTGTTAATTACGTTAAAATATTATTGGGTAGTGAATCATCCTTGGGGAAAATATGATGGGGAGATTATTTGTAAGTTTATAAATATGTCGGTAGTATTAGTAATAAAACTATAATACTACGTATGAATTATAATATTTGGGTTGTTTGTATACCAACATTTTTGTAGGTTGTGTGAATACTTATTGCTTGATTTATTATGTGTATGACATACCTACGCTGCTTGCTATCACGACAGGTTTACGCATCGGGACAGTTATATCCTACTGAGCCATCGGGGGGATTTTTGACTTGTACCTCAGAACATGGAACCTAGGTATGGGCTATCTGTGATAATGATAATGATGACAGTCATATGTTCGCCTCCAATATATGTGATTTGTATTTATGGTTCGTGAGAGATATGGAACCGAAAATCCTTTATACAGTGCGTGATGTACCAGGACATGATAGTAGAGTATGCATGCACCACAGCTGAGTCTAGGGGTGTCGTATTAGTATATATATATATGGCATAGTGATGGATATATACTGTAATACCCTGTAAATTCAAGGACCTTTAATTTAATTATATGTGGGGGAAAATAAATTTATTTTATTGTGAGGAATTGAATTTGTGATTTGGGAGATTTTTAAATGTGAGGAATTTATTAATTTGACGAATTGAGGATTAATAATTTAGACTTTTTTGTGCCTTTTAAGGTCAAGAATTTGGATAATGTTATAAATTAATTCAGATGGAAATTCGGAGTGCACGGTTATGTTCGGATGGGTCGAAATAGTTGGAAAAGAGTCTTCGTAGGTATTATATGGATTTCAGGATTTTCTAAACATATTTGAGCTCCCAATTAAGTGTTTGGGCCCTTTTTAGAAGGTCCATAAGCCCCAAAATGAGATTAGAGTTAATAACCCTAATTGTGAAAGCATAAGGGGACTTTAATTCATCTTAGAAGAACAAAATTGGGGAGAGCCTTAGAGGAGAACAGTTAGAAGAGATTTTGGAGATTTTGGGAGATTACTTAAAGAACAAGAGGAGATCCTTGTATCCATCCCATCATCTTCATCAAAGGACTTGATTCTACAACCCTAAGGAAAGTGGTTTAATTTGTATTTTTTATTCATACTAAAGAAGGTGTGAATTAATTAATATGTTAGGGTTTATTCTACATTTGAATTTGGGGATTTCATTTTTGTGATTTAAAAATCTATAGAGATGATAAGATTTTGTGGATCTGATGCCCCAATTAGTGTGGATGATGTAGATAGATTAAGTAAATCTCATGGTTGGATTTAGGATGAATCTTGGAAGGTTTTGGGGGGTGAAATCTCTACAGAATTAAAGGTTTTACAGTTTTAATGGCAGACTAGGTTTTTCTGGGTAGAATGGAAAAGAGAGAGAACACCAAGGTCGTTTGAAGGACTTGGTGTCTCGTTCAAACGACATGGATTGTCGCTTGAACGATGAAGTTTAATCTGTCAGATTCCTTCCCTTCTTTAATTCAGACCTAATAGTTATTTTGTGCTTTACAATTCCTGTGTTGGTTGAATCTGAAATTTATCGTTATAATTTAGGGTTTGAATATGTGAAAATCACCCTTGTATTAAGTAGAGGATAAATCCGATTAGAGAATTAAGGATATGATTGAGTGATTTGAAAACTTATTAATTAAGTGATTAAACTTAATTGAATGAAATAGAATAATGAATGGGGAATTTTGAATTTCGAGCCAAGAGAGAGATAGCCCGGGTATATTTGGTAGAGAGACTCTAAGATAATGAAATTAATTAGTGTATGATTAATTGAAATTAAGTCGGATAGTAGGCTTTCATGTTTTAGGCTTGTGTATGGATGTAGTACACCGTTTACCTTGATTTATTATATATATATACGGTGATGTGTAGTATATATCTATATATATGATTTATAAATATTTTTGTGAATAATATTTATAGTAAAGTATAAGGCTGGTTGTGACACCCCGACTAATTAAATTCCGGGTAGCTACTCCTTTATTAAATCAATACAAATTGCCAAGTTGGTCCAGTTAATAGCATCACTGTCGAAAACATTTTAATGATTTCTAACCACCTAGTATTTAAAAAGTAAGTTGTCAAATTTTAAATTAAATCTGATTAACATGCAATGAAAGAATTATGAGAGAATAATATAACCATTCACCATAAAGAAGCAATAGAATAACCAACGGATAATAATAAGTCTAGAGGAAATACTCCTCACCACAATCCCAATATGGAAATAAATAAAACAAGTCTGCATCCTGAATTAAATACAAACCAAAGTCTGAATAACTAAAATATAAACTGTCTCTAAAGAAATGGGCGACATGCCCTACAATGATGAAACTGAATATGGAATCAAGACTAGAAAAGAGGCGTCTACTAGCAAAGCCCTGTAACTTCCACAACAGCTACAGCTCGTCACCTGAATAAAGATCCTATGCATGGTGTCCTTGTGGCTGGGCACCTAAAAAGGTTTTTACAAAAAAATAGATTTGAAAGCAAACGGGTCAGAGCCCGAAAGTGGAGAGTATTTTAAAAACAGCAAGTGCTTTAATAACATTTAAAACAATGAATGCAAAATACATGTTAGGACGTGCTCTCACATGAAATACTCAACTCTCGTCTAACTGTGCACTCCTAACGTCCCTGTACCCATTCATGTGTTATATATATCTAACTAAACCGTCATAAGTTCTAACCCCACTACTTGATTCACAATATGAATTCCCAATGTTATCACTTAAATAAATTGCTTTACGTAAACTCGGATTCTCAATTATTAACATTTCCGTTTACTGGAGGTTATCCCCTTATTTATGTTTTCAAGGAGTTACTATAAATTATACTCATAATTAAACATAACAATTTCTTTTCATTTAACCGTATATTATTCACATCATAAATATACAATACAAGCACCCCGAGGCTAAGCTGCGGTGCACACATACTCTGCTATCCATCCCGGTACATCACGTACATAAGGATTACAAATTCCGAATCTCTCAGTAATTGTTAGAATAAGCACAACACACAAAAGTGGAGGCGAACATAATTCAACATATCCATGGGTCACGTACATACCTACGCTCCATAGTCAGCTGACTTAATAACTCACAATTAAGTCATTCCCTTGAACTATGTCCTCTAGGTACCACTCTAAATCCGAGCACACAAGGATTAAATGGCCCTAAGCGAACGTAAACCTCCCGTGATAGCAAGTATGGTAGGTATGTCATACACATAAGATCATATACTAAGCATTCACACATCTTAGATGTCTCAATATTAATAAAGGTACATTCTACATCCTTATACCCTTATTCCAATTTTGTACATTTTAAGTCTTTCGGTAATATAAAAATGTAGACTGTCGGCACATCTCACGTCATAGTTTCTTGTACATAAAACCTATCTCAAAGGGATTATTAAGTTTCCTATTATTCCCACATATAACATCATTATTCTTAAGGTCCTTATTTCTGCCCCAAACCTCATTTCATCAATTTATTCAAATTTACTCTTTTAACCCTAATATTATCTCACTCATCGAGTTTCATTAGCTTATAGAATGATTCCTCAAATTGAATTCTAATTAAGGTCCAAACTTTATAACCATACCTACTGGTCTTCCTTAAGTCTAAGGATATTCATAAAGTCTCCAATAATATTTTCTAAGGGTTAACATCATTAAAATTTAACTAGGAAAATTTTACTCATTCTGGTAAGGTCGATCGATCGACCTTTACCTTCGATCGATCGATGGTGGTCGATCGATCGACTGATGTATGTCGATCGATCGAACGCACCAGGTAGGCTACGGACTGCTTCGTTTTGCAGTTTTCAAATCATCCCAAAACACTATTATAATGCAAGAAACTCTAATCTAACGTTATAATATCATCATACAACCATCCTACAACATTGTTAACGTTCTAAAACCAATAATTCATCAACTAAAGGCTTTATTTGGATCAAAACTTCATCAAGAACCCTAGTTCTCTATTTCTTTCAAGAACATTAATAAATCTCTTCTTAAATCCGTTTTTATATCATCAAGGGTTATAATTTGAATTCTTAATTCGTCCAGAATATGTCTACATGGAATTCCTAACATAATTCATAGTATTAAATCCTCAAATTCATGGGTCTAATCAATCTTCCTAGATAAATTTGATAATTACCCTAAACATGGAAAATCATAGCATTGAATCAATTGTTATTAAACAACTTGCCTTAATCGTTCTTCAGATTTGTTGTAGATTGAAGATGGTTGAATTCCTCTCTCTATCTCTCTGCAGAATTCTCCTCTTTCTCTCTCTCTCTACAAGTTCTTTTCAAGATGACAATGGAGGTGGGGGTTGGTTTTTGGCAAGTTTAAGGTTTCTAAACTTCTCCCGTAGCCCACTACCTAGATTGGGGTTGGAAATGGTTTAGTGGATTAGGACTAAGTCATATTTTTAACTCTAATTTTCGTGGGTTTTAATTACCCAATTTTCGAAATTACCAAACTACCCTTTTGGGTTGCCGGTATGGCCTAAAAATGCCCCGGGACCCAAACTAAACCCCCGACTAGTGTTTTCTGACTATTTCGACCCTTCTGGATTCGTTGGCGCACACAAAATGACCATACGAGTGATAAAAATAAAATTCACTTTTTAATTCAAATAATTATATTCCTGACGCGATTGTCACGCGCGTCCCAACAAAATTTCCCAAATTGTCGTATTTCAATCTCGCGACAATTTTAATAGTTTCAATGTTCATATATTGCCATATATACATATTATAATCAAATACCAACTCACATCTCGTTAGTATTTTTTCCGAATTAATTCACATATTATTTAATTAATCCCATAAATAAATATCGATAAAAATGCGGGGTATTACATACTCCCCCCTAATAACAGAATTTCGTCTAGAAATTCGGAACTAGAAGTTACCTGGTAAAAATAACTCTGGATAACATTCACGCATCTCATCCTCGCACTCCCATGTGGACTCCTCGACATTATGATGCCTCCACTGAACACGTACTAACGGAACTATCTTTGACCGCAGTTTTCGCTCACTTCGGTCCAAAATAGCAATCGGCCCCTCCTCGTAGGAGCTATCGGGCTGGAGATCGATGTCCTACAAAGCAATGTGAGAATGAGCCAAATCATCTCTAAGATATTTCCTTAGCGAGAAAATATGAAACACATCATGAATCCTGTGCAAATGCTCCGGTAACCCAAGTCTATACGCAATAGACCCAATCCGCTCGATGATAGGAAATGGTCCCACATATCTCGGTGCCAACTTACCCTTCTTCCCAAATCGCACAATCCCCTTCATAGGAGATACTCTGAGTAAAACCTGGTCCCCCACTTGGAATTTCCTAAAGAACCTCTTCGCATAGGCATAGCTCTTCTACCGATCCTGAGCTACCCGAATGCGACTCCGTATCAATTCTATCCTCGCCGAAGTATCCTGAATCACTTCCGGCCCAAGTAGTTTGTTGTCCCCCATCTCCAACCAACATGCTGGGGAACGAAAAGGTCTACCGTACAACGCCTCAAATGGAGCCATGCCAATGGTAAACTGGTAGGAGTTGTTGTAAGCAAACTCCACCAGTGGAAGGTACTGCTCCCATCCACCCTCGAAATCAATTATGCACATACGCAACATGTCATCCAACATCTGATTGGTACGCTCGGTTTGCCCATCGGTCTGCGGATGATAAGCCGTACTCAACCGCAATTTCGTGCCCATGGCCTCCTGAAAACTCTCCCAAAACCGTAAAATAAATATCTTGTCCCTGTCAGACACGATATTTAGGGGCACTGACGCGAGGGAAACCGAGTGTTCGTGTAGGGACACTATCGTTGATTTCGGCTCCCGCTCGACATGCAAAAGAACCTAAGCTACGGCTACACTTGACAAGCAAGTAGAGCGGTAAGTCGGGTATCGAGAATCCACAGGGAGTGATTGAATTTTAGACTTTAATTGTTTTAGTTACTTCAGGAATAAAAGGGTGTAAAATAAATAAACGAAAAGGTGAAAGGGTGGTTATCGTCAATAAAGAGAATAATAAGTTAACGCTAAATAAAGTAAAGCGAGGATCGGGATCGCATCCAACCAAACGGATCGAAACAACTACTAATTAGAATTGAGGCTCGAAAGCAATTTAATCGAGCATTTACAATTAAGCATAAACATCACGCAAGAAGGAATTTAACCCAAAGTTGCGAGATAAAACATTTAACTGAAAAATGGTCACACGCGGATTAAATTCGGATAATCGCTATAAACACTAACGTTGCATGACAAAGAAAGTTAAACGCATAATAATCCGACTTTAATACGCGCGGTTTCAATTAAATGCGATTTTACACGGAACCCTAAATTTCGAGGTCCGAACCCGAAAATGGCGAAAATGCAATCCCGAACCTATTTATCTACGGACTAAGCATGAAATTAACTAAATTAAACTAATTAACTAAGAAAGCAATAAATTAAAGCAAGAAAACCTAATTATAAAGCATGGAAATTATCTAGAAAGCAAGGAAAGAATGAAAACAAGCTATATTAAAGGAGAGGGAAGATGAATAGTCAATCTTACAACCAATTTGTGTGTCAATCCAAGAGAGATTGAAGAAGAACCAAGCAAAAACCCAAACCCTAACTACGGCTAAAAACGTTCACCCCTGTTTATTACATCAACAAAACTTTATATAGTAAGTGGGAATAAAAGAAAAGAAGAAAGAAAAGAAAATGCAAAATATCTGCCAAAAAAAACAGGGGGTCGATCGATCTACCATTTTGGTCGATCGATCGATCATATAAGACGGGGCAAAAATGGGAAGGGTCGATCGATCTACCACTTTGGTCGATCGATCGATCAAGCAGGGGCAGACTGCATTTTCCCCTGTTTTGGCTTGCATTTCTCCTCCGCTAAAATCGCCGTAACTTCTTCGTTCTGAATCGGAATCGCGCACCGTTTGCGGCCACGCGAAGCTTGCAAGGAGGGCTACAACTTCCATGAAGATGTTGGGCCAGGTGCCCAATCTGTAAAATGACTAAAATGCCCTTGAACGTGCGATTGTGTACGGGAATCGAGCGGAACGCGTCCGAACTTCATACTTAGTACCTAAATACCTACAAAAGCTCAATTAACCCCTGCAAAACATGTTAACATAGAAATCCGAGGTTGTCTGGTTAATGATCATAAGTATAGGGATTAAGATACCCGAGGGGGCTAATAACGCGTAGGTTAACGGGTGAAATACGCAATATTTGCATCGTATCACACCCCCTAACTTACACATTGCTAGTCCTTAGCAATGAAATAGGATGCAACAAGAACTACAAGCAAACCAAAAGCAGGAGAAGTACAAAAGTATGGTATAAAAGAAATAAAAAGATAAGGCCACTTTCGCGGGCGATTCGATTGCATTTAGCGTATGCAATAAGCCGTTAAACCCCTAGGTTACCCTAGTGGACGAGTGTCGTCTCGTGAGGGTTTTAAGGGATGAAACCCACAAACATCATAAAGTTTCCTCCAAATATGCCCAACCCAACATGCGACAAACTCAACAACAACGGAAAAGATTTCAAACATGTTATTAGCAAATTGAATGAATTCAAGCTAAAGTCCGTCGTTATTAACAAGTTGAATGCACCTCATAGAATTGAAACTTTAAAAGTGGGAGGGGAGTGAGCATATGCAAAGTATGATTTGGCGAAAAACTTAAATAACTCGGATACTAAAAATCAAAGCATGCATATATTCAATCCTCACGGGCATTACGCTCATCAAATGAATTCACTATGAAAAGGGAGGTAACACACGGAACATGCGGGCTAAAGAGTAAATGTAAATGGAAACTAGGCCGCACACATGTCACAAATGAAGAACGCTATATATAAACTGAAAAACTGTAATCTCAATGAAAGGATACCGCACACTAAAAGAGGCGAAATGCATTTTCACAGATTATCACAACTATTATGACTTTTGAATTACATCAACCTAAGATCACATAGGACTTTAATAGGGTTATGATGTAGGTATGGCTAGGGTACGAAATGAAGGAATGTATGTACGGATTCAAAGTGTTCGGGATGAAAACTCGGGATAATGGGAGAATGCGTGCAATATCAAAAATTGGAAAACAAGTTCCAAAACAAGCATTAGATATATCATCGGGGAGAGTAATCAAAGCTTATTGAACTACTACAAACACTATAAACAACTTTCTCTTTCTTTTTCTTTTCTCTTTTTCTTCACTTTTTCTCTTTTGTTTTCTATTGCTTTTTGCTTTCTCTTTTTCTTCACTTTTTTTCACATCACTTTTCTTTACTTTTCAAACTCTCATATGCCTAAATTGCAACCGACATCATAAAAACATCATTCAATCCCAAGTAACATTCCAAACAAAGGTATGGAAAGTGTATGTATGGTTTATAACTCCAATTTAGAGTTGGTTATGGGATTTTGGGTAATGAAACGAAAGGCTAGTATATAGGCTCAAAGGGGTTAACGTGGGTAAACATATAAGGGTGAGGTCAAGGCTAATATGGGTGATATATCAAAGAGGGCCTATGATCATTTCACAAAGTTTATGCAATTCTCGAGTCAAAACAATATATGAAAATCATGCTCAAGTAACACATTTCAAGTATGGACTCAATTAATGAACGATCAATGAAAGAATAGTGAGATTACCAACGAATTCAACGTTTTCAATGAGAAAAGAATAGTGTATAACACTCACAAACGACGAAAGGTACAAAGCTTACTCGGTGTAAGTATATACAATGCAACAAGAGATTACCGAGTTATAAAAATCTTAAACCAAATCAATATAACAAGGAAAGTGCATGTGCTCATGGGATAAAGTTTAATTCATGAAGTTATTCACAATATCAATGATTTGAGGACTAAAGTCTAATAACTTCTAAAATCGAGAACATGCATCATTGAGTTGTCTATTGGATCGGGCAATTATTGAAATTTATCATCGAAAACAAGGCAAAATGCCCAACAAAGGGAAAAAAAAGAAAGAAAATATTTTTGAAATTTTTCAAATTTTTCACAAAAAGGTATACTTAGTAACTAAAAGTGAGCAAATCCATGGACTACACATGAAATGGATAGAATATCCTACACCCCCTAACTTAAATGTTGCATTGTCCTCAATGCGCATTAAGAACACAACACAAAGAGAGGAAAAGAACGATATTACCCAAAATTGGAGCGATCTCCATAAGCACGAGTCCAATGAAATCTACAAAACAAGTTAGTACCGAGCATAGAAAAAACAAATAACAAAAAGTTAACTAATTAAACTAGACTAAATTAAAAGGAAAGAAAAATAGGAAAGAAAGAAAATTAAAAAGCTAACAATTTACAACCTACTATTTAGGCTTCACACTAACTATACACTAGAAGTCTAAATAGTTGAGGGTCCACCCAAAAAGGGATTTGACTTTGAAAGATCAACGGTGGACCCTCCAAAGAGAACATGCCTCCCGGAAAATAAGAATTCCGTTTGAACAACGGAAGGCATGTGGGTGGTGAAAAAAGTGAACCATCGCCAATTTGAAATTTTGGGCGGACGATGGGGGATTTGGATAATAAGGGGGAAAGGTACACTAGAGATCCAAGAAAAGTCGATTCATCTCCCAAAGGTTTTTCAAGTGGAATGGGAGATAGTGCACACACGGGGATATGATCCATCGAAAACAAGTCCGGTAAAGAGTCCTCGTCGGAAAAAAGTGTAGAAGTTTTAAAAGTTTCTACCGACTCATAGGAATCAACCGGTAATTCTAATGGTTCAATGACGGAAAATGTATATGGTGATGAAACAAATTCAATCTCAATCGACTCATCGTCAGAAGGAGATTGAATTTCGGAGGAGAAAGATTCACATTCGATGAGAAATTCTCTGAAAAAGTGAGGTGAAACACAAGTTTCCACCTCCTCGTTGTTTTGTGCAAAAGAATTCATCTCATCGCAAAGTGCACCGAGTCTCATTCCAGCATCATTTAAGCTTTCCAAACCTTGGGAGTAAAGAAGCAAAGTCTCTTCCAAAGTAGGCTTCCTCGGCTCAAGAGCCTCGGACTCCTCATTTGGTTGAAACTCGTCTTCGAAAGTAATGAAATGATAATCGTCATTGGATTCGAATAATGAATCCAACTCAAGCTCCCAATAACGATTTTCATTCCGATAAATGTTTTCAAGTCTCTCATTTTCAAGAAAATATTGAAAATGGAAAACTTGAAAACTATCCCCAAAGTATGAATCATTAGAATAACCGTAATAACTATAATAATAGGACATGATTACCTCGTTGTTTGTAGATGGAGAATCCGAGCAAGAAAGTGAGCAACTGCGAATCAAAGTTTCTTAGCGCTCAAGTATGCTATCCTGCAAAAAAGGTTAAAACAAAGAATACAAATACAAAAGGAAGAATACTACGAAATAATAAAATAATTACTATCTAAAACACACTCCCCGACAACGGCGCCATTTTGACGCGAGGGAAACCGAGTGTTCGTGTAGGGACACTCTCGTTGATTTCGGCTCCCGCTCGACATGCAAAAGAACCTAAGCTACGGATACACTTGACAAGCAAGTAGAGCGGTAAGTCGGGTATCGAGAATCCACAGGGAGTGATTGAATTTTAGACTTTAATTGTTTTAGTTACTTCAGGAATAAAAGGGTGTAAAATAAATAAACGAAAAGGTGAAAGGGTGGTTATCGTCAATAAAGAGAATAATAAGTTAACGCTAAATAAAGTAAAGCGAGGATCGGGATCGCATCCAACCAAACGGATCGAAACAACTACTAATTAGAATTGAGGCTCGAAAGCAATTTAATCGAGCATTTACAATTAAGCATAAACATCACGCAAGAAGGAATTTAACCCAAAGTTGCGAGATAAAACATTTAACTGAAAAATGGTCACACGCGGATTAAATTCGGATAATCGCTATAAACACTAACGTTGCATGACAAAGAAAGTTAAACGCATAATAATCCGACTTTAATACGCGCGGTTTCAATTAAATGCGATTTTACACGGAACCCTAAATTTCGAGGTCCGAACCCGAAAATGGCGGAAATGCAATCCCGAACCTATTTATCTACGGACTAAGCATGAAATTAACTAAATTAAACTAATTAACTAAGAAAGCAATAAATTAAAGCAAGAAAACCTAATTATAAAGCATGGAAATTATCTAGATAGCAAGGAAAGAATGAAAACAAGCTATATTAAAGGAGAGGGAAGATGAATAGTCAATCTTACAACCAATTTGTGTGTCAATCCAAGAGAGATTGAAGAAGAACCAAGCAAAAACCCAAACCCTAACTACGGCTAAAAACGTTCACCCCTGTTTATTACATCAACAAAACTTTATATAGTAAATGGGAATAAAAGAAAAGAAGAAAGAAAAGAAAATGCAAAATATCTGCCAAAAAAAACAGGGGGTCGATCAATCTACCATTTTGGTCGATCGATCGATCATATAAGACGGGGCAAAAATGGGAAGGGTCGATCGATCTACCACTTTGGTCGATCGATCGATCAAGCAGGGGTAGACTGCATTTTCCCCTGTTTTGGCTTGCATTTCTCCTCCGCTAAAATCGCCGTAACTTCTTCGTTCTGAATCGGAATCGCGCACCGTTTGCGGCCACGCGAAGCTTGCAAGGAGGGCTACAACTTCCATGAAGATGTTGGGCCAGGTGCCCAATCTGTAAAATGACTAAAATGCCCTTGAACGTGCGATTGTGTACTGGAATCGAGCGGAACGCGTCCGAACTTCATACTTAGTACCTAAATACCTACAAAAGCTCAATTAACCCCTGCAAAACATGTTAACATAGAAATCCGAGGTTGTCTGGTTAACGAGCATAAGTATAGGGATTAAGATACCCGAGGGGGCTAATAACGCGTAGGTTAACGGGTGAAATACGCAATATTTGCGTCGTATCAGGCACACCGTGAAGTCTCACTATTTCTGTAATAAAGAGCTAGGCATACTGTCCCGTAGTGTAGTCGGTCCTTACGGGTAGAAAATGAGCGACTTTGGTCAACCTGTCCACAATTACCCAAATGGAGTCGTGACCTCTCTGTGACGTAGGCAACCCCATGATAAAGTCCATGGAGATGCTCTCCCACATCCACATCGGGACCTCTAATGGCTGTAGAAGTCCTGCCGGTCTCTGATGATCCACTTTTACCAGCTGACAAGTGGCGCATTTAGAAACAAACACGACAATATCTCTCTTCATCCTGCTCCACCAATACTGGCGTCTCATATCTTGTTACATTTTGTCCCCACCGGGATGTACCGCGAATCGTGAGCCGTGTGACTCTGCCATCAGCTCGTGTCGCAACTCCTCCCCTTCCGGAACTACCAGTCTGCCATTGAAGTGTAATCCCTCGTCTGAGCTAACGGTGTGGGACTCGGCTCCCTCTGCTAATAATGGAACTATCTGCTCCTGACAGAACGAGTCATCTGCTTGTGCCTTTACCACTCTCGTGACAATTTGCGGTGTAACAGTCATCACCGACATGAATGATCGGGCCACTGCATCTTGGTGTCCCAACTCCTTCCACTTTTCCTTCCACACCCCTGCCACTTCATTTACTGGCCTACGACTCAACGCGTCTGCTACCACGTTAGCCTTCCCCGGGTGATATTGGATATCAAACTGATAGTCCTTCACAAACTCAAGCCACCTCTGTTGCAGCATATTCAACTCCTTTTGCGTGAATAGGTACTGTAGGGACTTGTGGTCCGTGAACAATCGAAACTTCTCCCCCAAAAGGTAATGTCTCCAATTCTGAAGGGCAAATACTAATGCCGCTAACTCCAAATCATGAGTGGGGTAATTCTTCTCGCGAGGCTTAAGCTTACGGGAAGCATAAGCTATGGCCTGATTCTCCTGCTGTAATACACCTCCAAGTCCTTGCAAGGACGCATCAGTGTAAACTAAATACTCAACTCCCGGTCTCGTCAATGTTAGCACAGGTGCTGAGGTCAACTTGTCCTTCAACTCATCGAATGCCAACTGACAGGCATCACTCCAAATAAACGACACATTTTTACGAGTCAGTTGTGTCAAAGGACCTACTATCTTCGAAAATCCCCGAATAAACCTCATGTAGTATCCTGCTAGGCCCAAGAAACTACGGATCTCTGTCTGTGTCGTGGGCTGTCCCCACTCCCTCAATGCGAATACCTTCCCCGGATCAACAGATATCCCCCGGTCAGAAATAATATGCCCCAAAAAATGGACCTCTTTCAGCCAAAACCCGCACTTCTTATACTTTGCATACAGCTCGTTCTGACGTAGCATCTGCAAAACCTGCCTCAAATGCTCGGCGTGATCCTCCTCTATCTGGGAGTAAACCAGAATGTCATCAATGAAGACAATGACGAACTGGTCCAGGAACTCTCTGAACACCCTATTCATCAAGTCCATAAACACGGCTGGAGCATTGGTCAAACCAAAAGGCATAACCCGAAGCTCGTAGGAACCATATCTCGTTAAGAAAGCAGTCTTCGAGATGTCCTCTTCCCTGATACGCAACTGATGGTAACCAGATCGCAAATCAATCTTTGAGAAGAAATAAGCTCCTCTCAACTGGTCGAATAAGTCATCGATTCGGGGCAACAGATACTTATTCCATATCGTAACCTTATTCAACTCCCGGTAATCCGCACACAACCTCAATGATCCATCCCTCTTCTTCACGAACAACACAGGGGCACCCCACGGCGAAGTACTCCTTCGAATAAACCCCTGACCCAACAACTGCTCAATCTGATCCCGTAACTCTCTCATCTCAGCTGGATCCATACGGTAAGGTGCGCGGGCAATAGGCCGAGTGCCCGGCGTCAAATCAATCACAAAATCTATCTCCCTACTTGGAGGTAATCCAGGTATATCCTGAAATACATCGGCGAACTCACTAACAACGGGTATCGAATCAAGTGGTATCACCACTTCCTTAGAGGTCTCCTTCTCTATGTATTACAAATGAGTGGACGATCCTTCCTCAGGGCGAGGCATCACCACCAAAAACATCTCCTGCCCGGGAATGGAAAAGATAATACTCCTACTAAAACAGTCAATCATGGCTCGGTATGCAACTAGCCAATCTATACCAATAATGGCATCATACTCGGTTATCTCTAACACTAACATATCAGCGGGTAAAGTAAACCTCTCGATCTCTATACCCACACCTCTACATATAAGCGAAATCATGGAGCCCCTACTCAACGGTGAGTCTACACAAGTAGCGGTGTTCTCTGCGGTGTCTAACAACCCAATGGTGTGTGCAAATCTCATAGAAATAAAATAGTGTGTAGCCCCCGTGTCAAACAAAATATGCCCCATAGTCCCCTGAATAGAGAACATACCCTCAATGGCTGGTGGATCCTGTGGGGCTGCGACCTGCTGGAGCTGATACACTCTCCCATAATGAAGCTTCCCCGGCTGAACTGGGACAGCTGGAATGGGTGGTAATGCTGCCATCTGTGGTGGTGCCGAGAGGGCGACGGGAAACATAGGCCTCTGTGGCTCGTGCCGAGCACCCTGCTGCTGCTGCTGTGGGGCCCTGCCCCTATCAGGACACTCCTGACGTTTGTGGCCAATCTTACCACAAATGAAACACTTCCCCTGGAAGTTTCCCCCTCGCTGTTCCTGCTGACCACGGCCCTGGTGACCATTACAATTTCTGCCCTGGCCTTGCTGGCCCTAGTGAAACTACTGCTGTTGACTATTTTGACCCTCCTGGCCCTGATGGCCGTTCGAACCCTGATGGTTCTGCCTGAAACCTCCATGTCCACTTCTGAATCCCCCAGATCTGAATCTCTTAGGATCCCCCTGCTGGGAACCCTGATCACCCTGCCTATACTGACCCTGAGCTGATTGTGCCCCGCTGGCACCATTTCCCCCTGTCCCGCCCTGATGGATGGACTCTCCTGATCGCTTCCCCTCTGTCAAGTGAAATCGGTGGTCCTAGAAATGGAGCAATGCAGTGTTAACCACGTCAGAATTAGTGGCCAACGATAAATTCCCCAACAAGTGCTGACGGATCCTCCAAGTCAATCCATCTGTGAATTTCTGAATCTTCTTCTCTTCCGTCGGTATCTCATCCGGTACAATGTTCACCAAATTTTTGAATTTGGCCTCATACTCGGCCACAGTCTTACCTTCCTGTCTAAGGTTCATCAACTTCCTCCTCATTTCCGTATGAACAGCTGACGGAAAATATTTGCGGTCGAAGCGCACCCAAAACTCTTGTATAGAAATAGTATCTCTCTCCTCTGCGGTGGTAATAGACTCCCACCACTGCAATGCAGAAACCACTAGCTTGAAAGTAGCTAGTATCTGCTTCTCAACCTCTGTGCACTCATACATCCTCAGGTCCCTCTGAATATCCTTCCTCCACTGACTAGATACCACAACATCGGAGCTACCTGCGAACTCCGGAGGGTGTGCTTTCTGAAAAGCATCACGAACGCGTTCCCAAGAAGACGGGAATGCATGTGCCTGAACTGGCGTGGCTACTGGCGCCTGGGGTGGTGCCTCCTGTACAACGGCAAGAGAGGCATTTATCGCTTAGGCTACAATGGCTGCAACCTCAGCGGCATTCATGGTGCCCTGTACTGGAGCAGGCTGTGGCTCGGGCTGTGAATTCCTAGGAACCCGTGGTGCACGTCGTGGAGGCATCTAAAATAAGAGTAAAGTCTATAAGTTCGCAGTTATAAATTTAAAACAGCTGAAGAGTGAAGCATACATAAATGAATACAACAGTCCTAAAATATAGGGCTCTACATCAAAGAAAGCTCAGCGAAAACATAATAAGCTGTACAGATCCTAAAGGACACTAGAACCTGATGCTCTGATACCACCTGTGACACCCCGACTAATTAAATACAGGGTAGCTACTCCTTTATTAAATCAATACAAAATTCCAAGTTGGTCCAGTTAATAGCATCACTGTCGAAAACATTTTAATGATTTCTAACCACCTAGTATTTAAAAAGTAAGTTGCCAAATTTTAAATTAAATCTGATTAACATGCAATGAAAGAATTATGAGAGAATAATATAACCATTCACCATAAAGAAGCAATAGAATAACCAACGGATAATAATAAGTCTGGAGGAAATACTCCTCATCACAATCCCAATATGGAAATAAATAAAACAAGTCTGCATCCTGAATTAAATACAAGCCAAAGTCTGAATAACTGAAATATAAACTGTCTCTAAATAAATGGGCGACATGCCCTACAATGATGAAACTGAATATGGAATCAAGACTAGAAAAGAGGCGTCTACTAGCAAAGCCCTGTAACTTCCACAACAGCTACAGCTCGTCACCTGAATAAAGATCCTATGCATGGTGTCCTTGTGGCTGGGCACCTAAAAAGGTTTTTACAAAAAAATAGATTTGAAAGCAAACGGGTCAGAGCCCGAAAGTGGAGAGTATTTTAAAAACAGCAAGTGCTTTAATAATATTTAAAACAATGAATGCAGAATACATGTTAGGACGTGCTCTCACATGAAATACTCACCTCTCGTCTAACTGTGCACTCCTAACGTCCATGTACCCATTCATGTGTTATATATATCTAACTAAACCGTCATAAGTTCTAACCCCACTACTTGATTCACAATATGAATTCCCAATGTTATCACTTAAATAAATAGCTTTACTTAAACTCGAATTCTCAATTATTAGCATTTCCGTTTACTGGAGGTTATCCCCTTATTTATCTTCTCAAGGAGTTACTATAAATTATACTCATAATTAAACATAACAATTTCTTTTCATTTAACCGTATATTATTCACATCATAAATATACAATACAAGCACCCCGAGGCTAAGCTGCGGTGCACACATACTCTGCTATCCATCCCGGTACATCACGTACATAAGGATTACAAATTCCGAATCTCTCAGGAATTGTTAGAATAAGCACAACACACAAAAGTGGAGGCGAACATAATTCAACATATCCATGGGTCACGTACATACCTACTCTCCATAGTCAGCTGACTTAATAACTCACAATTAAGTCATTCCCTTGAACTATGTCCTCTAGGTACCACTCTAAATTCGGGCACACAAGGATTAAATGGCCTTAAGCGAACGTAAACCTCCCGTGATAGCAAGTATGGTAGGTATGTCATACACATAAGATCATATACTAAGCATTCACACATCTTAGATGTCTCAATATTAATAAAGGTACATTCTACATCCTTATACCCTTATTCCAATTTTGTACATTTTAAGTAGGGGTGGCAATTCGTGTGCGTCGTGTCGTGTTCGGGTCGTGTCATATCGGGTTCGTGTAAAGTATTAGTCAACCCTAACCCGACCCATTTAACTAATCGTGTCAGATGAGCAAACACTAACCCGACCTATTTATTATCGTGTCGTGTTCGGGTTGACCCGCATAACCCATTAAGTAAAATATAAAATAATTTTTTTCTTCTCTCTTAACCAATCATATGTCTACAATAACTTAAATTTAATTAATTTCAACTTCTTTCAACACATAAATAATTTATCATCTTATTCTCCATGAATTTTATAGAATGCCTATCAAGATATATAAATTATCTAATATATTCTCCATAAAATATGAGTTAAGCGGGTCTATTTCTGTCATTTTCGAGTTATACGTGTTTGACACTAACCCAACCCGTTTATTATTCGTGTTAGCGGGTCGTGTCATATTCGGGTTCGTGTCAAGAAATCGTCAACCCTAACCCGCTAACTTCGTGTCGAGTTCGTGTCGGGTTATCGTGTCGTGTCAAAAATT
This sequence comes from Sambucus nigra, assembly GCA_949130495.1. Classification (NCBI taxonomy): domain Eukaryota; kingdom Viridiplantae; phylum Streptophyta; class Magnoliopsida; order Dipsacales; family Adoxaceae; genus Sambucus; species Sambucus nigra. Next base: position 333,950,156 of record OX422216.1, read on the forward strand.
TCCACCCCTAATTTTAAGTCTTTCGGTAATATAAAAATGTAGACTGTCGGCACATCTCACGTCATAGTTTCTTGTACATAAAACCTATCTCAAAGGGATTATTAAGTTTCCTATTATTCCCACATATAACATCATTATTCTTAAGGTCCTTACTTCTGCCCCAAACCTCATTTCATCAATTTATTCAAATTTACTCTTTTAACCCTAATATTATCTCACTCATCGAGTTTCATTAGCTTATAGAATTATTCCTCAAATTGAATTCTAATTAAGGTCCAAACTTTATAACCATACCTACTGGTCTTCCTTAAGTCTAAGGATATTCATAAAGTCTCCAATAATATTTTCTAAGGGTTAACATCATTAAAATTTAACTATGGAAATTTTACTCATTCTGGGAAGGTCGATCGATCGACCTTTACCTTCGATCGATCGATGGTGGTCGATCGATCGACTGATGTATGTCGATCGATCGAACGCACCAGGTAGGCTACGGACTGCTTCGTTTTGCAGTTTTCAAATCATCCCAAAACACCATTATAATGCAAGAAACTCTAATCTAACGTTATAATATCATCATACAACCATCCTACAACATTGTTAACGTTCTAAAACCAATAATTCATCAACTAAGGGCTTTATTTGGATCAAAACTTCATCAAGAACCCTAGTTCTCTATTTCTTTCAAGAACATTAATAAATCTCTTCTTAAATCCGTTTTTATATCATCAAGGTTTATAATTTTAATTCATAATTCGTCCAGAATATGTCTACATGCAATTCCTAACATAATTCATAGTATTAAATCCTCAAATTCATGGGTTTAATCAATCTTCCAAGATAAATTTGATAATTACCCTAAACATGGAAAAGTATAGCATTGAATCAATTGTTATTAAACCACTTGCCTTAATCGTTCTCAAATTTGTTGTAGATTGAAGATGGTTGAATTCCTCTCTCTCTCTCTCTGCAGAATTCTCCTCTTTCTCTCTCTCTACAAGTTCTTCTCAAGATGACAATGGAGGTGGGGGTTGGTTTTTGGCAAGTTTAAGTTTTCTAAACTTCTCCCGTAGCCCACTACCTAGATTGGGGTTGGAAATGGTTTAGTGGGTTAGGACTAAGTCAGATTTTTAACTCTAATTTTCGTGGGTTTTAATTACCCAATTTCCGAAATTACCAAACTACCCTTTTGGGTTGCCGGTATGGCCTAAAAATGCCCCGGGACACAAACTAAACCGTCGGCTAGTGTTTTTTGACTATTTCGACCCTTTCGGATTCGTTGGCGCACTCAAAATGACCATGGTGATAAAAATAAAATTCACTTTTTAATTCAAATAATTATATTCCTGACGCGATTGTCACGCGCGTCCCAACAAAATTTCCCAAATTGTCGTATTTCAATCTTGCGACAATTTCAATAGTTTCAATGTTCATATATTGCCATATATACATATTATAATCAAATACCAACTCACATCTCGTTAGTATTTTATCCGGATTAATTCTCAATTAATTCACATATTATTTAGTTAATCCCATAAATAAATATCGATAAAAATGCGGGGTATTACACTGGTGTATGGGTGTAGTACAGAGGTAGCCTAGATTTAATATATATATATATATATATATATATATATATATATATATATATAGAGAGAGAGAGAGAGAGAGAGAGAGAGAGAGAGAGGAAGGCTCACCTACATCATGCACTATACATCACACCTAATTCTAGGCCCTAGAAAACGTTTTTTTCAAATTTATATTTTTCCCTTCAAATTAACCTTCCAATCAACCCATATGCAAAAAATTAGGTCAAAATACATTTTGTAGCTATTTTTAAAAAATTCTCAAAAAAACTGTTGGCGCAGGCCCTTATAAATAAGGTATTTTTAACAGTTTTTTGTGGATTTTTTAAAAATACCTACAAAATGTATTTTGACCTTTTTTTTGCATACGGGTTGATTGGAAGGTTAATTTAAAAGGAAAAGATAAAATTTGAAAAAAACGTTTTTTGGGGCCTAGAATTAGGTGTGATGCATGGGTGATGTATAGAGCATGATGTACTATACTCTGGCTCTCTCTCTCTATATATATACACGGTGATGTGTAGTATATATGATTTATAAATATTTGTGTAAATAATATTTATAGTAAAGCATACCAATATTAATGCTATCTTATGAGGTTGCGCGATGTGAGTGAGTTCCTTAGCTAGTGAATGCAGGGTGAGTATAGTCTCCATGTCATAGTGTCTAGTATTTGGGATGAGCCATTATGGTATGGAACAATCACTTTTGGGGGGAACTATGGACAACTCCTCCGCGTTTGTGATAGCATTTATATATCTACGACATGCGCGTGAATGTTGTGATATAGTGATACGTATATATGGTGCAAATTTATATATGGGTGAATATATGATGTGAAATGTATAATTATATAACTTGAGAGATAGTTATCTGATATCAAATGAGAAATGATTTAAATAATTTAATGTGAATAATAACTTAAAAAGCGTATACAAAAACTCACTTGGATTAGAGTAGCGGGAAAAGTGGACTGTGGATATATATATAAAACAAGACTAGTTACGGGGTTGATAACTAGATGGGTCATGTATAGTTACGTTAGGCATGCACATTAGTCGAGGGGTGAGGTGTCCTCAAGAGAGTGTGCGGCACTAACTTAAAAATGAAAAGCATTCATGTATTTAAATTTATTTCATTTAAATTCACTTGCTAAATAGTTTCAAAATATCTTGGGTTCTAACCGTTGCTATAAAATATTTTCAAAACCTTTTAGGTGTCCAGCCACAGGGATGCCAGAATTATTCTAATCTAGGGTTACGCAGCTACAACACATGTGGATATTGCAGGACTTTGACTTAGCCACTTCAGTCATTTTATTTCTAGAGTAGGATGCAGTCAGTATTCCATTTGGGCATGTTAGCCTAGTTGTCCCATTTTATTTCAGTTAGTTGATGTATTCAGTTATTCCTCTTGTGGTTTATTTTTGGTATTTGATTTGTAGTCTGTGGTTGTTTCGACAAGGATTATATTTATTCCTTATTTGTATTACTGATTTAGTGATTTCGTGAATGGTTAATTATACATTCTTTCTCATGTTACTAGAGATGTTAAATAAAAAGATAAAATTTGGCACTATGTCTTTTGAATACTAGGTGGCTAGTAAGTTCTAAAAAGTTTTCGACTGTGATGCTAACAATGAACCAGATGAGATTCCTTTTTAATTTGGTATAGGACTGATCACCCGGTATTTTATTAGGCAGGGTGTCACATATATATGCTTTTTATATTATCTACTATGTGAAATTTGTAGATAAGAAAGATAATGAAATATTAAATAACTTAAGTATGTGAACACTTATCGTTATTGTGAACACTCTTACTCGAGATAGTAAATTTGTGAAACATTTAATAATATATATTATATGGGAAATACGGGACATTGCTACAAGTGATAGTTTTGAAGATTTATGACTACAATTTAGTTGGGTGTGATATCAATAACTAGAATGACCTAGAGGTACATTAGGTGTGCACAATAGTTGAGGGGTGAGAATCTCAAGTGAGAGCTCAAAAAGCTAACATGTATATAATATTTACTTTACTGCATTTTAAATACTTGCTAAAATATTTTAAAATATTTTACACTCGGGATCTGACCCCTCTCTTACAAATCTATTTTCTCTTGTGCAACTATTTTAGGTGTCCCGCAACATTGACGCCAGGCTTAGACCGTCGGACCATTTGATGCACTGCAGCTAGTGTGGGAGTTGCTGGTCCTCATATTTAGACGCCTCCATCCTAATCATCTCAGTTTCATGCTTAGTCATTTCAGTTAGGGCATGTGTCTCCCATTCCCTGTTTCTATTTATGTCAGAGAGATATTCACTACACCAAAATGACAAAATTGTGACCTTTTAGCCGGCCACCTTTGTCAAGGTCATTGACCCTGATAAAAAAATACGCGTTTTGTGTCACGGTCATTGACCTTGACACGACCGTGACAGAGAATTGTCACAGTCATTGACCGTGACAAGTCCGTGATAAATTAACTTGTCGCGGACTTGTCACGGTCAATGACCGTGATAATTCTTTAAATAATTATCACGGTCAATGACCTTGATACGACCGTGACAACTTCTTCAGCAAAACCCTTACCCCTTTCTTTTTTCCCTCGCGCCATTCCCTCCCTCTCTCTCTTTCTACGATGCCCTCTCTCTCTCTCTCTCTCTCTCTCTCTCTCTCTTCCATTTATATATATGTTTGTGTATATATATATATATGTGTGTGTGTGTGTATATGTGCGTGTGTGTGCATGTGCCTGTGCATGCGTGGGGGGTGGGGCAAGGTGGGGGTAGGGGGTGGGGCAGGGGGCTGTTGTGTGTGTGTGTGTGTGTATATGTGTGGTGGGTGGGGGTGTGGAGGAAGGATGGGCAGGGTGGGGGGCTATTGTGTGTGTGTGTGTGTATGTGGTGAGTGGGGTGTGTGGAGGGAGGTGTGTGTGTGTGTGTGTGTGTATTTGAATTAATCCATGAATTTGTATTTTTGTATTTGAATTAACCCATGAATTTGTATTTTTGAATTTGAATTAACCCATGAATTTATTTTTGTATTTGAATTAACCCATGAATTTGTCAATTTGTTTGTGTGTGTGTGTGTGTGTGGGGGGGGGGGGGGGGGGGTAAGTCAAGGTACCATTGTAATTCTCTTAATATCGTGAAAGTACCATATGAAAGTAGGATTGCCCCTCAGTGTAAATTAGTAAATTAATAATTCTATACGTTAATTGTTAGTTTAATTGATGAAATAAATAAATTGAGTAGATGAATTAGAAGGAGTACGGGATACACATTTGTTGTTGACATTACTGTTGGATTATTTTGTTTAGTAAATGTTTGGTTGGTTAGTTTTAAAAGTGGCATGACCACGGGATTATTGTCCATATGGGGGTGGGATTTTTCAACTTTTTTTAAAAATTACTCTGTATATCGAGCAATATATATATATATATATATATATAGTATGATAATTAAATGAAACATACTTGAAATTAAATATAGTGCGCATAGATACTAGCCTTCTAGTTCTTATGCGTACGCATTCAATAGCCCTTAGACCCGTTCGAGAGTCATTACCCCTATAATGAGATCTCTCGAATTGTCCCGTTTGGACAGTTTGAGACTGTATAATTTCTGTATAATATTCTTATTGGCTTACAGTTGTTACTTTTGGAGGAAGTTGTACAGCCGTATCTTAATGTTCTCTGGGTACATACTAGATTGACAAGTGTGACTGTTATTTCAATTGATCAATTGAAATAACACTCACACCTGCTAATCTACGTCGTGTACTTGGAGAACTACGGGGATATGCTGTCGAATGTTTTTCAAATCGTAACAATGTGCATGAGCTGTTAAGTATATTACAGAAAAACGCAGTCTTGAATGGGATAGGACCACTCACCCTTTAATAGGATAATTAAATGATGGGATAATTAAATAAAACATACTATAAATCTAAGTTTTGTTTAACTTTAATAGGTGTTTAGTTGTGGTAGCTGTGATGGGATATCCAAAATACAAAGAGTGGATGGGTGAGACTAATAAAATGGGGGATGTGTTTCGCAGAGGTGCTAACAAATTTGTGAAATATGCAAAGAGATATCATAATGATGAAGAGTCTCCGTGTGCTAGGTGTAAGAATGGTAAGGTGTTTGAGTGGAAAATAGTTGAACTACATTTGTTAAGATCGGGTATGCAAGATAGTTATCGATTTTGGAGTTTTCACGATGAATTGAAAGTTCCTTTTGTCCCCGACCAACCTTCACAACATCCTTCAACAAGTAGAATATATGTAGAAGGGGACGACGTAGATCATAATATGTTAGAGGATTTAGTTGATGATGCGTACGAAGTTTCGTAGATCATAATATGTTAGAGGATTTAGTTGATGATGCGTACGAAGTTTATAAAGCAGAGGAGAATGATGTTACTGATGATGTAGAAGATTCAAGTGCTCATGAAGATAGCACGATAAAACTTGACGATGACTACCAAAGTTTAAAATTTAAGGCGACCCAACCATTATACTCTGGCTGTGAGAAAGATCAAACAACTTTACATGCCATGGTTGGTTTGCACAGTTTGAAGACGCAGTACGGTTTGTGTGGCAATAGCGTGACGGGAATTTTGAAATGGGTGAAGAAGAACAGTTTGAAAGGTTTGGGAATGAAGTATAAATCGATTCATGCTTGTGTGTATGACTGCATACTATACCGAAAGGAGTATGAAAATCTCGATCGTTGTTCGGTATGCGATGAATCTAGATATTTCCAATCTAATAGTAAGGAAGGCACAAGCTCAAAAGTGCCTAAAAAAGTATTGAAATATTTTCCCGTTGGACCTAGATTAAAGCGATTTTTCACAGTACCATGGATTGCAGAGGCAATGACTTGGCATGCTAGGGCAGAAGTAGGGGGTAATATCATGCGTCATCCTATTGATTCTACTGCCTGACGGAGGATGAATTTTGAGTATCCCGATTTTTCTCGAGAACAACGCAACATTCGTTTGGCTATATCAACAGATGGTTTCAATACAGTTGGAAATCTAAGCACCAATCAGAGTGTATGGCCAGTGATCCTAGCCCCACTCAACCTCCCTCCTTCACAGTGTATGAGACCTCAATTTTCAATGATGGCTTTGTTGATACCTGGGCCAAAGACACCAAGTGATGACATTGATGTCTACCTGGATCCTTTGGTAAAAGAATTAAATGAGTTATGGGAAGAGGGTGTGCAATCATTTGACTCTTTTAGAAAAGAATAGTTTACGCTGAAAGCTATGTTGATGTGGGCAATTCATGATTTTCCAACTTATGGGACATTATCCGGTTGTGTAGTACATGGTTATTTGGGGTGTCCTATTTGTGGAGAGGAGACTGAATCTCTTGGTCTATCCTCTAGCTTAAAAAATGTATACCATCGCCACAGGAGGTTTTTACCCCCAACTCATAGTTTCAGATTTGAGAAAGGTTCTAATTTTTTATTGGGCGGAGTTAAACATAGGCTACCGTCGAGACAACTTTCGGGTTTAGAAATTGAAAGTAAATCTTCTGAATGTGGCCCTAATATGCCAGATAAGAATCCCAAATTTAAGAATATCAAGCATAAGAAGACCCCAAATGGGAATGAAACTGAGATAAGAAAGGCATGGTCTCGGAGGTCAATTTTATTTGACTTGCCTTATTGGAAGAATAACCCGGTGCGCCATGTATTGGATGTGATGCATGTAGAGAAGAACTTCGCTGAAAATATTGTGGGTACTTGCCTTGGGGGGAGTCATTCAAAGGAGGGAGAAAATGCACGAAAAGACCTTAAAACGTTAAAACTTAAGCCACAACTATGATCGAAAGAAGATAGTAGGGGAAGGACAATAATTCCCCCCGGTGTGTTTACTTTGACGAGTGGGGAAAGGAAGGTGCTTCTAGACACAACATATAATTTGAATGACCCATCTACTTTTTCGTCCAACTTGCAAAGGATTGTGAATTATGCTACTCATGATTTACATAAGTGTAAGTCCCACGATTGGCATGTGATCATGCAATTGGTTCCTCTATTGTTTAAGCACTGTTTCTCAAAGCACAAGGATTTACATAGGGCTATTATGAAAATTAGTATTACTTTCTCCCTCTTGTGTGAGAAGGTAGTGAATCGAGAACACATAGTGGCTGCGAAATTGGCTGTGATCGAAGCGATTTGAGAATTGGAGAAGTACTTTCTCCCAGCATTCTTTGACATAAGTGTTCACTTGTTGGTACACCTATGTGACGAGGAACTTCTTTATGGTCCAGTTAGATATTGGTGGATGTATCCGTTTGAAAGATTGATGAATTTTGTTAAAGATTACGTCAAGAATACGCGATACATTGCAGGATCAATTGCAGAGGAATACATCACCGTGGAGTCATCAATATATACTCGGGAATATATGCCTGACTCGACCAGTGTTGATGACACTGATGAATTCATCGATGATGGTGGTCATGTGATGAGAAAACGAGTGAAATTAACGAGTTGGCAACATGAACAAGTAGCTCGTTATCTATTTGACACACATGAAGATGTCGAAGAATGGAAAAAGTAAGTTTCGATTATTATAATGTTTAACATTATTTTAAATTATTTTATACATGATTAATTTTGTAATGTGCAGAAAATATGAAGCCTGTGAGAACAATAAAAGACGAAAAACAATGGTACAATCAGATAACGAATTTAGGCTGTGGTTGACACAAGAGGTAATTATAATGAAAACAGTAGTTATATAACTTTACATTACACTCAAATTTTACCACTAATATAATTAATTTATCTATATTCTCAGCTCCTAAAGACGGGTGATGCGACATCAAGGCTTGCTCGTCTAGCCACTGGACCCTTATTCGTGGTACAAGAGTACAAAAAGTATCGATTGAACGGTTACATTTTCGGCGCTAAAGTGTACGAGGAAAGTACAAATGTATAGAACTCGGGAATTTCATACAAAGCTCTTACTATCTTTTGAGCGAGCGCAAAAGATAAAAATCTCGTTGAAGCTGAAATGACTTACTATGGTGTAATCCAAAATATATTTGAATTGGATTATATAAGCTTCAAAGAGGTTGTATTTTACTGTGACTGGGTAAGAGTTGAGGATAAAAATGCTTGTAAAGTTGATCCTGTCACCAATTTGATCATGGTTGACTTGTCCAAGTTGAAGAGCAACGACCATATGAGCGATGAGCCGTTTGTTTGTGCATTTCAAAAGGTTAAGCAAGTGTTTTATTCGGAGTATATCAACAACGAGCCATGGTCAATTGTCCAACACGCTCCAAGGCGTCTAAATAATAGTGTGGATGACTTGGCTGCTCCTACCGAATATCAATCCATTTTTGATGATAACCCGAATTTGAAATAATTTTTTAATTTGTAATAAGTATTTCAATTTGTACTGAAACATCCATTTTTAATGCTTTTAATTGATTTGCACTTTATCATTTTCACTCTTGTGTGGTGTGAGTGTGTGGAGAGGAGATTAATACATAAATATTCCAACTACATCTAAGTTTTCTTTATACTAATCCATGAATATACGCTTCTTATCTTTAATAGGTGATTAGTACATAGTTATTTGAGGTGTCCTATTTGTGGAGAGGAGACTGAATCTCTTCGTCTATCCGAACACTAAGAAATGCCATAATCCTATGGAGTTATGCTCTACAAATTCCTCCCAACCGTTATGTAGCCAAACATCACCAGTTGAAGTTGTCAATTCCATTAAAAGGTGGAATTGACAACTTCAACAGCTAATTTTTGGCTACACAACGGTTGGAAGGAATTTGCAGCGCATTCGCATAACTCCATAGGATTATGGCATTTCTTAGTGTTTATATATGAAGAGAATTATATTTGACACGATTTCTCGGGGTACATTAGTTGGAAGGAGGTGCCATACGAGCTCAAGTTAGCTGTTTGGGTGACACTACAGGTAATGTATTTATATTTAAATGTCAATTTTGATTTCGATTTCGATTTCAATTTCAATTTCAATTTATATATATTTGCGAGGCGGATACTAATTTTACTTTATTTCAATTCAGGGGACAGGGAGTGGACCTGAGGTTAGGCCACATATACTCGATAGTTATGTGGCTATTCGCGGTACAAAATCTCTTTTCCAGCTAAATAGTTTGTAGATTTGAGATAATTGATGGTGATGTTGTTTCTTCTTAAATAGTTTCTATTTTGTATATATATTTGCATTATCTTTAGTTTGTTTGGATATATGATGTTTGAACAGGTACAACGTTGCTATAACAGGTACAAATATACTGCTGGGCAGTGGTAGTGGCCATATTGCCTAGAAGATTTTTTTTAAATTCTACCCAGAATTGTCACGGTCATTGATCGTGACAAGTCCTTGACAAATATTGGCACGAACTTATCACGGTCAATGACCATGACAATTTTTTTAAATATTGTCACGGGTTTGTCATGGTTATTAACCATAACTAAACTTGTCACGGTCCATGACCTTGACACGACCGTGACAATTCTAACGGACTTATCAAGGTCAATGACCGTGACACGTCCGTGACAAAAAAAATTGTCTCGCCCCGAATTGTCACGGTCATTGACCTTGACAAGTCCAACATGTCAAGGTCAATGACCGTGACAATAGTGCAGATTTTGTGTAGTGATTGTACTCATTTTATTTCAGTTTTCAGTTGAATTTAGTATTATTACGATTAGATGGTTTTAGAGTTATTTAACTCAGACGTTTATTCAGTTTCATTTCATTTAGTTAGATGGTGTATTATTCATTATTTATTTATCCTTGAGAATGGTGAATGTTGTTAATGATTTAAATTATCATATAATAATAAAACGTTTAAAATTTTTTGACATTAGCTTAATTAATTTATTAGGTGATTAATGAAGTAAATGTTTTCGACAGTGATGCTAAGAATGAACCAACTGAATATTGTGATTTAATTTAATAAAGGAATGATAACCCAGTATTTAATTGAGCGGGGTGTCACATATGGTATCAGAGCATCAGGTTCTAGAATCTTTTAGGATCTATGCTGCTTATTATGTTTCAACTTAGCATTATTTGATGTAGAGCCCTACTATAGGATTGTTGTATTCCTCTATGCATACGACTTACGTTCTCTTGCTATTAAAAATAGTTGATGTGATTCATATACGAGTTTGGGTGGGCTTGGTACAACGAATAATATGGGACAACTAATAAAGGGTCGTTAGACGAACTGTCGGAGGAGAGGCTCAGTAAGCCATGGAGTATTCGGGTAACGGTGATCGCAATAGAAGTCACCAAAATTGTGGTCTAGGTAAATGATAAAAGGATAAGCACTCGGGACAATAACTTCCTAAACAATGTCATAGATAACGGTAGTGCAAATTTAGACTCACCTAGCATAGTCAACAAAGGAGAGAGTCGGAGGAACTATTTCGAAGAATCACCTATAGGATTTAAAGAAAACATTAAGTGTGATGGGCCAATGGAAGTAGATAATCCAAAGGCAATAGTATAGGGTGGAGTGCAGTGACACTCAAAATTTAATTTTGGATATAATTTTTATCTCATAGGAGTAGCATAGAACAATGATAGCTAGTCGCCGCATATAAAGTAGTGTATATGGAGTTAAACGAGATATTAGGTGCAGTTTGACCGTAAGATCTTCCATATACTATTTAGACAGAGATACGAATGGGATTACAAACTTATCACAAGTAGGTTAAGTAGAGACCGACTATGAAAGAGAAGTTAACTTAGTTAACGAACTTCGTAGCCAAAGAACGGGGTCACGGAGAATAACAAGGGTTCGTAAGTTGAGAATGGACTCGTAGGTGAAATACCTAAACATGAATGGGAGATACGACTAAGGTGAGTAGTGTCGGTGTTGTCAAAGACATACATTTACAAGAGTACATCAACGCTTCTAGGAGAAGGGAGCCAAGAGGATTGGAGGATATAATCAAAGAGTAACACTGAAGTTAATGGTACCAGTGAGTTACCACAAGAGGTTATACCCGGTAGGGGACCCACTTAAATGCTGTAGATCATTTTAATTCATACCAAGTGATGGTAGATTCAGTCAGGGCCGTCAAGGCCACCAACAAGTTCCATAAGGACCAGTGGAGCCAAAGGAAAAATGAGGATAGCAATCGGGATTAAGACTACTAGGTCCGAGAGGGTGACACACCGACATGGCCCGTGAGGCCAGAGATAGAGGATGGGCACATGAAAGTTTCCTATAGGTGATGAGTAGGACCACCGATATTAAATTGATACACGACAAGAAAGTGAGAACAGTCAGACTGGAAAAGTAAATGAAAATGATGCCAGTAGAGCATAGTAGCAGCATGAGAGAAATTCCCTTCAGGAGAACCAAGCGAAGAGATTTCGACCCAGAGGTTATCAACCTGAGAAATCATTGAGTTCAGGATGGACCAACAAGGTCCTCAACAGTAATAGCAACATTCCCATTCCTCAAACCTGTCAGGACAGAGGAGATATTGAGGGAGGCCAGTAGGGATAGGGCTTGAAGCAAGAAAGTTCCTCTGGTAAGTTGTTACGATCATAAAGTGATGGGCCATATGAAGAAGTATTGCCCACAGTGGGACAGAGGAGAACCGCAAGATGAGATCTTGGATATGCAACCCTTACAGTTGAACAAGGCGTCAGTTCCGGCACGAGAGTTATGCTCAAGGACCTGTTGACCATACAAGGTAGGTGGAAAATAGAGATAGAATAGTTGCCTTACCTTTATAAGTAAGCGATGACGTTTCAGGTGATATGAGTGAGTCACAGTAATTGATTAGTAATACTTCAATTTGAGTGTGCATCGAGTTTAGTGGGTGTGCTGGCGATAGTAGCCTTATTATGTATATGATTATCGTTGGGTAGCGAGACTATTAGTGTTGCCAGTGGGGGAGGAGTAGGAGTAGGAGTGGACACTAAGAAATTTTGTATATTACGTAATAATTCCCCCCCCCCCCTTTTAGGTGTTATAATAGTAAAACATATATTATTATTATTATTATTATTATTATTATTATTATTATTATTATTATTATTATTATTATTATTATTATTATTATTATTATTATTATTATTATTATTATTATTATATTGTGTAGTGACTGGATACCGATGGTTTGAGCGGTAGTAAATTGTTAGTAAGACTATCATACTCTTTATTTCAGGGTACAATATATGGTTTTCCGAGGCATCATCTGAAAGACGGTTGAGCCTGCATATATATATATATTGTATTGTATCGTAGACTTTGGTGAGTATTTTGTCTTACTATATTCGATCCCGGTGAGTAGGGAAATTTACTGATGTGTTTTAGAGTATATTGATTTATTATCGAGCGGAGAGATATAGATCGTTATATATATATATATATATATATATATATAGCGCTGAGAACTTTGTGATAGTGAGGGAGATATGTTAGATATCATCTTAGAGACATGAGAGTGGACGAGTAAACCTTTTGTCCTCACACGGAAATTCGGGGGTACATGTTATGGACTAAGGGCTTAACGGATCTCGATGACCATCAATGTTAGATAGTAGCGTATCGGGGGGTTCCATGTTTGGATTTTGCATTGCGAGACATCCCACGCATGAAACTTAGCAAACGTTGGAAGTTGGGAGATGTTCTGTCTTTAGTACATGGGTTTAGTACCATAGTGATTACACGCATATGTAGTTATAATTGTGAGTTAATAGTTATATTACGAATTAAGGCCGGTAGAGCCATATTATGTTATTATGCAAAAATGTTATTAATCGTTGACACCACGAGCAAATCGGTGGGACAAATAGGATATAATTAAGTGGAAAATGTAGGGTGGTTTAGTATGACTTTACCATATAGTTATGCCAAATATGTGAGGCATAGTTTGAGATGAATGTAACATGTCTAGTATGGTTGTGCAGAAATGCACAGAGTATAGGGTGTATGGGCGCCCTAGTTAAGCGTATCTTCAATAACATTTACGGGGAGTAGACGTGGAAATGTGATAATACATGTAGACGTATGGATAGATTTGAAGTAGAATTAGAATGAGGCAAAGGGGAACGAAATTTCTTACTGGGTGAGGGAATCACTAGAGATCGAAGAGTAGAAGGATAAGGAATGTTATAGTGGTGTAAAGTGCAAGAAATGTACGATGTAGATGCTCGAATATAATCAACTGTCGCTCGGTATAGAGGAGTAATATGACGAGAGCTACGTCATAAAAAATTTAGAAGATTTTAAAGTCTATCACAAGTAGTTAAGTATGATTACAAATATCTCGCACGAACAGAGGGATCACTAGTTTGAATGGTAGTGTATAAACCGTCAGACTAAAAAGTACCATTAATGAAGAGACACGAGGAACAACGTAATGTTCGAAAAATGTAAAAATAAGTGGAAATATATGTGTGATGAGCACTAATGACTAAAGGAGTTGACACATGGAGATGTTGGAAAATAATCAGTAGCGGAAATACTTTGGCCGTGCGCAGAGAGATCATATTAGTGACAAAACGGAATCAAAATTGCAGAGTGTCGTGTTAGCACCAAGGTGAATTGTTAGACTTAAATGATGGAATAATTTTATATGTGATGACTAAAGAGAATTAGTCACTAGAATGGAATGGTAAGGGAAGACCGTTCGACTGAAGGGTGTCGTTAGTAAAGTGACACTCAGATAATGAAAATTTCATGGGGTGCCACTCGATAGTGTATCCGACAGGGACAAGATTTTCATGTCGTAATTTTTGGGAGAGTTTCCAATAGGCTATGGGTACTAAGTTGCGGTTGAGTACATCGTATCAACACCAGATGGATAGGCACATAGAGAGGACCAATCAGATGTTAGAGGAAATGTTGTGGAGGTGTATCCTTGATTTTGGAGGAGGTTGGGAGCAGTATCTTCCACTGGTGGAGTTGGCGTACAACAACTCCTATAAGTGTACTATTGGCATGGACCCATTTGAGGCATTGTACGAAGACCATGTAGTTCTTATACTTATTGATTAGAGGTGGGGGACAATAACCTATTCGGACCAGAGTTGATTCAGTGTACTTCATCCAGAATTGAGATGATTCGGAGTCGCATACGGATAGCTCAAGATAGACAAAAGAGTTATGCCAATGCCAAGTGGTTCTTACGAGAGTTTAGTGTGGGGAACCAGATGTTTCCACGTGTATCACATATGAAGGTCATAATGAGATTTGGGAAAAAAGGGGAAATTGGCGCCAAGGTACGTTGGGCCATTTCCTATTATCGAGCGAATTGGGCCAGTTGCTTATAAACTTGGGTTTTCGGAACACTTAAATATGATTCATGATGTGTTCCATAATTCTTCATTGAGGAGGTATCTCCGGAATGAGTTGGATTACTCTCACATCGCGATGGAACAAATTGACTTATAACCTGATAGTTCATATGAGGAGAGACCGGTGGCTATCCTAGATCGTAGCGAGAGGCGATTGAGGTCGGAGGTAGTTCCAGTTGTGCATGTCCAGTGGGAGCATCATAATGTCGAGGAATCCACATAGGAGCGTGAGGCAAAGATGCGCAAAGAATATCCAGATTTGTTCTTACCAGATATACTTTTATTTTTTGAATTTCGGGATAAAATTCCGTTGTAAGAGGGGAAGTATGTAACACCCCGTATTTTTAATGAATTTTAAATATAGGATTAAATAAATTAAATATGGGAAATTAATTTATAATTAATCTGGATTATCATAAATATCAACTAGCGAGATGAGGATTAGTATTTATTAATGTGAATTATATTGATTATTACTTGGATAATAAAGTAATACGTGACTACAAATTTATTAAATTTATCGCGAGTAAAAAGTACGACAACTACAGTAATTAAGTCGGGACGCACATGTTAGTCGTGCCGGGATTCAATTTAATGGAACAAAAAGTAATTTATTTTTAAGTCATCCAAATGGTCATTTCAAGTGCGCCAAAGTATCAGAAAGGGTCTAGATAGTCAGAAAAGTCTACCCGAGAGCTTAGTTTGGGTCTTGGCATAGTTTTAGGCCAAACCGACAACCCGAGAGGGCATTTTGGTTATTTGCATTTTTTGGGGAATAACACTTACGAATTTTTAAGTGCAATATATCTGATTAGAGAAGGGGGGAGGTTAGGGCTAGTTACATGAGAAACAAAGAGAAGTCACAGCGAAGCCATAGGAGGAAGATGAGAGGAGTTCCTGGGCTAAAACCATCTTCTTGCACCACCACCAACGCCGGATTGTAGATCGAGGAGAAGATAACACCAATATACCCATCATCTTCAAAGGGATCAAACCTACCAAAAGGGGAAAGTGTTTAATCTTGCAAACTTATAGCATATATGATATCCATGTTAGTGTAGGTTGAATTAATTATGAAATTCATTTGATTTGAATGAACTTTTGAAGATATATATCATCATGATATCCTCATAAAAAATATCATTTTTTGCATTTTTTCTCGATGCGTTTTTCCCAAAATGACTCCAAAATGCCCAAAGCTGTATTTTAAAAATCGGGGCAGATTCGTGAGGGAAATTTTAAGAAATGTTATTTTTAGTTGTTATTTCGTTGGAAGTTGCCTAGATTGATTGATTGTGATTGTGGTTCTATAATAAGGACATTAGACCTAAAGTGGAGATTAGATTTACATAAAGTGAGACGAATAAATATTGGGATAATTGAGAAAATTTCTCTGTTTGAGTTAAAACCTTGCGATGTAGTTAATTCGAGGGAAAAGGGAATAACCCACGATGGTTATTCAAGTAAATTAATAGTGGGAGATTTGGATTAATTACGTTAAAATATTCTTAGGTAGTTAATCATCCTTGGAGAAAATACGATGGGGAGAATATTTGTAAGTTAATAAATATGCCGATAGTATTAGTGAGAAAAAAATAATACTACGTATGAATTATAATATTTGGGTTGTGTGTATACCTACATTTTTATAAGTTGTGTGAATACCTATTGCTTGATTTATTATGTGTATGACATATCTACGCTGCTTTCTATCACGGGAGGTTTACGCGTCGGGACAGTCATATCCTGATGAGCCTTTAGGCAGATTTTTGACTTGTACACCAGAACATGAAACCTAGGTACGGGATATATGTGATAATGATAGTGATGACGGTCATATGGGTGCATAGGTATGTGCATAAACCATAGGCTTGGAACTATGTTCCCCTCCAATATATGTGATTTGTATTTATGGTTCGTGAGAGATACCAAAACGACAGTCCTTTATACAGAGCGTGATGTACCAGGACATGAAAGCAGAGTATGCATGCACCGCAAATGAGTCTAGGGGTGCTGTATTATACATATACATATATATATATATATATATATATATATATATATATATATATATATATATATATATATATATAGAGAGAGAGAGAGAGAGAGAGAGAGAGAGAGAGAGAGGCCCTCTCCTGTAAGGACTCCTTATGGTGCAGACTCCCGTACAAACCATTTTTTTAAAATAGTAAAAAAATGAATTTTTCAATGAAACTTAATGGATATGATTTTCATGGTTTGAAGATCATCTCCAATTTTTTTCTTCAAAAAATTCAATAAAAAAACCTTTGAGATGAAGTGATATGTAAAAAAATGGTATAAATATGCATTTTCGACCGTTGAAATGTTGGCAATCATCTCACCCACTTTTTGATTGAATTTATTTATGAAACTACATGGATATGATCTCGATAGTGAGAAGATCATATCCATGAAGTTTAATAAAAAAAATTCAATCAATAAAGCGGCTGGCGCTGACCCAACATTTCAACGGTTGAAAATGCATATTTATACCATTTTTTACATATCACATCATCTCAACGGTTTTTTTATTGAATTTTTTGACGAAAAAAATTGGAGATGATCTTCTCACTATGGAGATTTTATCCATGAAGTTTCATCAAAAAATTCATTTTTTAACTATTAAAAAAAATGGTACGTACCGGGGTCTGCACCATAAGACCTCCTTACATGAGACTTCTCTCTCTCTCTCTCTCTCTATATATATATATATATATATATATATATATATGTATTGTAATGGATATATATGTACTTGTTATATTATCTACTGTGTGAAATTTTTAGATAAAAAAGATAATGAAATCTTAAATAACTTAAGTATGTGAACACTAAACCCTAGTGTGAACACTCTTACTTAGGATAGTAAATGTGGAAACATTTAATAATATATATTATGTGGGAAATACGGGACATTTCTACGAGTGATAGTTTAGAAGGTTTATGAATACGATCTAGTTCGGTGTGATAACGATAACTAGAATGGCCAAGAGGCACGTTAGGTGTGTACAATAGTTGAGAGGTGAGAATGTCAAGTGAGAGATGGAAAATCTAACATGTATGTAATATTTTCTTTACCCCATTTTAAAACTTGATAAAATGTTTTAAAATATTTTACACTTGGGCTCTGACCCGTCTCTTGCAAATCTATTTTCTCTTGTGCAACTATTTTAGGTGTCCAGCCACAGGGACACCATGCTTAGACTGTTAGACCATTTGGCGCGTTGTAACTAGCGTGGGAGGTGCAGGTCCTCATATTTAGATGCATCCATCCTTATCATCACAGTTTCATGTTTAGTCATTTAAGTTAGGGAATGTGTTGCCCATTATCAGTTTTTATTTATGTCAGAGAGTTAATGTACTCATTTTATTTCAATATTAAGTTGAATTTAGTATTATTAAGATTGGGTGGTTTTAGAGTTATTTAACTGGGATGTTTATTCCAGTTTCATTTCATTCAGTTAGATGTTGTATTATTCATTATTTAATTATCCCTAAGAATGGTTAATGTTCTTAATGATTGAAATTGGCATATAATAATAAAACAGTTAAAAGTTTTTGACACTAACTTAATTAATTTATTAGGTGATTAATGAAGTAAATTTTTTTGATAGTGATGCTAAGAATGAACCAACTTGATATTCTGATTTAATTTAATAAAGGATTGACCACTCGGTATTTAATTGAGTGGGGTGTCACATGGGGTAGGTGACGATGTGGGTTATTTAGAAAAGCGTTAGGCATGCACAATAGTTGAGGGGTGAGCTTGTCCTCAAGAGAGTGCGACACTAGCTTAAATATGAAGAGCATTCATTCATTTTAAATTAACTGCAATTTAATTCACTTGCTAAATATTTTCAAAATATTGTGGGTTTTAACCCTTGTTATAAAAAAAAATTCAAAACCTTTTAGGTGTCTAGCCATAGGGATGCCGAAATTGTTTTATTTCTGGGTTACGCAGCTACGATATATGTGGATGTTACAGGACTTTGACTTAGCCGCTTCAGTCATTTCATTCCTAGTGTAGGATGCCATCTGTATTTCATCTGGGCATATCGCCTTAGTTATTGCTTTTGTTCCATCTAGACGAAGTACTCATTTTACCATTCTTGTAGTTATATTTTTGTATTGGTTTGTAGCTGGTGGTTTTCTCAGCAAAGATTGTAATCATTCATTTTTAGTATTGTTCGAATCAGTGATTGTGTGAATGGGTTTTTATATATTATTTCGCTTATTGTGAGTGATGTTTAATAAAGAGATCAAATTTGACACCATGTATTTTAAATACTAGGTGGTTAGTAAGTTTTAAAAAGTTTCCGACAGTGATGCTAAGAATGAGCCAGATGAGATTTCTGTTTAATTTTATATAGGACTAATCACCCAGTATTTTATTAGACGGGGTGTCACATCCAGTCAGTACACGGATCGCCCACATCTCCGAACAAATCACCCATGGAAGTCCAACCCCTGTCACTCCGTAAGTTATATCTTCTGAATTTGATTCTAGTGAGAGCGAAGAGGAAGGAGAGGAAAAAGAAACAGAGGGGGAGGAAGAAGGATAAGAAGAAGAAGGCGAGGAAGAGGATTTTGGTTCACTTTTGGTTAATTTTGACCATCTCATCTCTTACGAGGCGAGTGTAGTACCCTGCCCTAATATTTCATTTAAAATTTTGTAAAGATGGTAATGAATTGAGGTTTGATGGATTATGGGAAGTTTGTGGGTAAGAATTGGAATTTTGCAAAAATAATAAGAAATGTGGGTTCGAACTAGAGTGACGTCGCTCGAACGAGGTTTAGACCTCATAACAAATTGGTAAATATCTTACTTAAGACCTTGAACAAACCAAATAAGAAAAGCATATTATATTTTACTTGAGGGGTCGAACGAGAGTGACGTCGCTCGAAAGAGGTTTAGACCTCGTAACAAATTAGCCCAAATATTACTAAAGACATCTAACAAACCTAATAAGAATAACATATTATATTTTACTTGAGGGTTCTAATGAGAGTGATATCGCTAGAACGAGGTTTAGACCTCGTAACAAATGAGGGTATTTCTTGCATTTTGCTTTTATATTACTTAAGACGAGGTTCTCTTCTTAGATTTAATTGTCCCAAATCACCCTAAGTGACCAAATCTGTCATTAAGTAACATATAATACCCAAGACAATTGATGAATGCCAGCCTGGGTGATTACCTTAATTAACCTACGTAACAATAAGTAATTTGAGTGGTCAGCCAAGGTCGTCTTAAGTGACTGACCAAATCAAACTTTAGGTAATTTTTAACCAATGAAGCAGTTGGCCGAAGTCATTACAAGTGATTGACTTAATTATCCTTAAGTAGTTAATCTTTTAATAGTTAGCCAATACCATTTCAATTGGTTAAAGTCATTTCAAGTGATCGGTTTGATTCTCAATCAATAAAGCTTTTGGCTAAAGACATTTCAAATGATTGGTTGGATTAACCATTCTTAATCAATAAAGCAGTTGGTTAGTCATTCTAAGTGTTATACTGGAGGGTTCTATCTTTTCTTTAATCCAATCTGCTTTAAGTCACAATTAATGGGTTTTAACCTTTCGCAAGTTAGTCCAATTGCACCATCGGATTTTGTAAATTCAAAGTCGATCTAACTTAGATCATACCACTCATAAGAATTTATTTTAACCGTCATTTCCAAGATCGTATCACTTATACAAGTTGGTTTTTTGCCTTTTCTAGACCGACCTAATTTATATCATACCACTCATAATAATGTGTTCTAATTGACCTTTCTCAGATCGTAACACTTATACAAGTGGGTTTCTTGCCTTTTCTAGGCCGATCTAATTTAAATCATACTACTCATAAGAATGGGTTTTAATTGACCTTTCCCAGATCGTACCACTTATACAAGTGTTTTTTTTTGCCTTTTTTAGGCCGATCTAATTTAGGTTTGACCACTTATAAGAATGGATTTTAACCGACCTTTCCCAAATTATACCACTTATAGAAGTGGGTTTCTTTCCTCTTCTAGGCCGATCTAATTTAGACCCTACCACTCATAAGAATGGGTTTTAACTAACCTTTCCTTGATCGTAACATTTAAACAAGTGGGCTTCTTGGCTAAGGAATTTTATACAATTCAATATCATTTAATGATAATTGTTTTATTGTGTATACAAGAATTTAGCTGACTGTTCATCTAATAAATTTTTTTTCTAAGGATCATGTCATTCCATGACCTGAGGACTACCCTCCCATCTATTTTTTCTAAGTGATATGAACCCCCACCCCCTTTGAAGCTATTCAGCACGGTCCCTGTCAGTTCGGCGCCAAATTTCCATCTGATGGTTTCTTTACGGTGGGAAGCAATTTTTAGAAAACTAAGTCACCGACTTGAAATTATATGACTTTGACTTTCTTATTGTGTTACTTTCCTAGTTTCTACTCATAGGTAGCCAAATGTATCAGGGCTTGCTTCCTCTTTTCTTCGGCTACGTCTAGCTTGTGGGATATTCATTCGATATTTCAACCATCTTCAAATATATTTGATCTGAGTATTGGAAAATCGATCTCCAAAGGAATTACTGTCTCCATGCCATAGGCAAGATAGTAGTGAGTTTCCTTTCTCGACTTCCTTGGGGTTGTCCTGTACACCCACGGAATGCATGTAAGTTCATCTACCTATCGTCCCTTGGTATTTTTCAGTATCTTCTTGATGCCTGATAGAAGGGTTTTATTAATGATATCTTCATTCCTATTGTATTGAGGGAATACTAGTGATGCATAGTGAATCTTGATTCTGTATTCAACACAAAATATCAAAATTTATCATTATCAAATTGGGTTCCATTGTCTGTTACCAAAGATCTTAGAATGCTGAATCTTGCGATGATTTTTCTCCAGAAAAATCTCATGGCATCTGACAATCTAATATGGGTGAGAGGTTTGGCCTCAACCTATTTGTTAAAGTAACCAGCCACCTTTATCAGATGCCTCTAATTTTTTAGGAGCAACTGATAGCGGTCCTAAAATATCCATAAACCATTAGGAGAATGACCATGGACTTGTGAGAGGATTAAGGTATTTGGCATGTTGTTTGATTATTGGAGAGAAAGTTTTTACACTTTGGAAATTTTTAGCGAATTGTGATGAATCCTTCTACGTGTATGGCCATAAGTATCCTTAAGAGATTGCTCTACAATAGAGCAATCTCCCACCCGCGTGTTCTCTACAATTACCTCCATACATGTCCTTCAAAATCCCATTGACTTGATTCGGATGGACGTATTTCAATGGCTTGTAAACAACCTTGGATAGAGTTTTTCATCTAATCTGTGGCAGAATTTGGTTGCGGTGATTTTCAACTTTTGTGCTTCTTTGTTGTCCGATGGTAGCTCGACGATTTTAAAAAAGGACATGATAGCATCCATCCATGATGGGGATAATTGCACTTGAAAGATATTGAGCCCTCCCACTACTTTTTCAATGCTCGATTGTTCCACATATTCTACCTTAGTCATTCTCTTCAGGTCAGTTTCGATGGCAGAGGTCAAAGTAGCCAAAGCATCCGCATGACTATTTTCATTCATTGGCAGTTACTCTAGTGAGGTCGACTTGTACTGTTGGAGTAGTTTTCTGGACTTATTTTTGTAGGCTATCATCTCGGGGTCTCTTACTTCATATTATCCATTGAGATGATTTGCGACCAGTTTGGAATCATAAAACATAATGATATGGAAAGAACCCATGTTTATCGCCCTTTGCAGATCATGCACAACAACTTTATATTCACCTTCGTTGTTTGAAATTTTGAATCCCAATCTGATGTCTTGCTCAATCAGGCCACCTTGTCGGGTCAATAAGAATATCCAACTCCTGTGCCTTTTTTATTTGATGAGCCATCCATAAATATTTTCCACTGCAGCTCATTCTCGGTGGCTAGTAATGTTTAACGAATTGGTAGTGGTTGCTTTTCTCTTAGGGATGCTGAGAATTCTATCAAAAAATTTGCCAAAACTTAACCTTTGATCATTGTTATGTGATCAAACCTGATGTCAAATTGGTCCAGTTCAAGTGGCCACTAAGTCATTTTATTAGAGAGGCCAACCTTTCTGAGGGCATCCTTCAAACGATAGGTCGTCAAGAAGACTATAGTGTAGGCATCAAAGTAATGCCTCAACTTCCTTGAGGCGATTACTAGTGCAGGAGCCATATTTTCTATGGGAAAATATATGTTTTCTGCTTCAAAAAGAGTGTGGCTCACATAGTAAATCAACTTTTGCTCCCAATCGTGTAAATGAATTATTGTTGCACTCGTTGAATGATATGAAATGACCAAGTAGAGATGCATGTCTTACCCATCTTCAGGCTTTGATAGCAAGGGATGAGATCCTAAGAATTGTCGAATCCCCTACAGGGCTTGTTCTCATTCCTTTGTCCAAATTATAGGTCCTATCTTATTCAAGGCTTAAAAAAAGGGGTGGCAGTTGTTAGAGGATATTAAAATGAATTGATTAAGGGTCGTCATCATTCTAGTGGTAACATGAATATCTCTAATGGTGGTTGGCCTTCTGATGTCCTAAAGAGCTTTAATCCGATCAGGATTTTCTTTGATGTCCTCTGAGTAACCATGTATCCCAAGAAGTTATCGAAGCCTACTCTGAACTCACATTTTGATTCGTTAAGCATCATCTTGTACTCTATGAAGATGTCGAATGTCTTTATAAAGTCTTTTATATGATCAAAGAAATAACTTATCTTGACGATCATATCATCTTTATAAATCTCCATAGTAGAGTCGATGAACTTCTTGAACATCTTGGTCACCAGTCGTTGATATGTTACCCATACGTTCTTTAAATCTAAGGGTATTACCCTATAGCAGTAAAGTCCTAAGGTTGTGATGAAAGAGATCTTCTCTTAATCTGGGCCAAATATGGGTATCTGGTGGTAGCCTGAATACGTGTCCATGAAGATCATTTTTTAATGCCCCGCTGTGAAATCTACCAACTAATTTATTTGAGACATAAAAAGCTTATTCTTTGGACAGTGTTTATTGAGGTCAGTGAAATCAACGTAGAACCTCCATTTTCCACTTTTTCTGGTGTCAAATTCCTGGGTTATTATTTGATCAGTTTGATGTTTGGATACACATTCAATCGGTAGTAAGCGATCTCTGGGTCTATTCCTAGGAGATTATAAGGCTACCAAGCAAAAATGTATACGTTTGCTATGAGGAACCATACCAGTTATTTAACTTCATATTTGGGCATTTTTGATCCAATGACATACATCTTCCTGGTTATGAGGTATCTAGAGGAATAAAAACTAGTTCCTCTAACACTCGTTCGGTAGGGGATAATCGTGTTTCTTTGACCCCTAACCGAATTCCCTTTCGTTTCTACTTGGGCTGATCATTCTCAAAATTGTCTTCACTTTGATTGTTCTTGGCCTGATATTGCCTTATCATGATATCTGAAATAAAACATCTTTATACCGCTGCTTGATCTCCCTGAATATCTATCACCTCTTGATCTGTCAAAAATTTCAAGTTTCTTTTGAAGTGATGAGGGAGTGACCATCATATCCTGCAACCAACCTCTGCCTAGAATAACATTATATGGTGACTCTGACTGGATTACATGGAACTCAACCTCTTTATTAGATGACTTGATTTTTCCCTGAGGTGATTCCAGTGCCCATAAAGCCGATCAACGGGCCGATGTCAGTATCTAGATCCTTGAAGCGGTAGGCAAGCTTGTAGAGCACAACTAGGTACATGATCTCATTGGTTCTTTCTTGGTCTATCAGTACTCTTCTCACGTAAAATTTTACATTTCACATAGTAAGCACCATGGCATCTTTGTGGGAGCAATTTATTCTGACTAGATTACCGCAGATGAACACGATAGCTCGATCAGTATCCAAGTCCTTCATTTTCTTCTTGACCAAGACAGGTTTTGTTAGGTCCACTTGGAATGCTTATTGAACAATGACTGCTACTATGACCTTATCCCTTAGCTTCTTGCTAGTGTGCTGGCCTGGGTTGGTATAATCGTGAATGACAACGACCAATCCTTCTAGTGGTGGATCCTCCTCCCCCTATTGAACTATAGTGATCCTGGCATGTAATCTCCCGTGGGTAAAAAGGATATCCAAAGATTGGCAGCACGAGTCGCAGCACTAAACAAATTTGTGTATAGAGCCACTGTAAAGTATCTCTAATTTTTTAAAGTGTTAAGAAAGACCTTCGAATGAAATGATGAATGCGAAACAAACTTTTTAGAATTGAAGGGATACTTAAGATCTTCACCACTGTTGTCCAGGCCCATCCAAGGGGCAAAACTTTATTTGTACTTGGAAATTTCCAAATACTTTATTAGTTCGACACCGGTACAAAAAGAAGCTAAGGTTCAAAGGCCGATCTGCAGCACTAGCAAGGCATACCGTGGAATAGAAATACACTACCCTAGGCTGGAGAAGTTAGCCTTATCTTTAATTCAGGCCTATATAAGAACGAAACTGTATTTCTAAGCGCATACTATCGTCGTTTACACAAACCTTCATATACACCAAGGCGTTGACAAACCTGAGAAGTTAGACAGATTGATGGCTTGGGCAGTGGAACTAGGAGAGTATGATATTCAGTATGTACCCAGTACAACAATTAATAGCCAAGGAATGGCCTATTTTTTATAAGAGTTGAATTATAAAGAAACATCACACCAAAACTTCCCACTTGTCAAGGTCTAAAATCGTGAAAAGTCAAACTTCTCAAGGTCTAAGATCGTGACATGTTTGGTGGTGATAAAGAAACTTGTGATGGACCTATCACGCTCAAAGTCCATGAAAAGTTTAAAATTTGTCATGGACTTTGATTGTAACAAGTCCATGACAGAGAAAACTTGTCATGATCACAAACTTTTACAGTGACATGTTTTCTTTATCACAAACTTATGACAGACAAAGTCCATGACAAATCTAGGCAGATTTAAAAAAAAAAATTACTGGGTAGCATGGCCAGTGCCACTGCCGAACAATATATTTGTACCTTAGAAAAATTTAACATTTCCAAACAACATATATATCAACCAACCAATCCAAAATGAAAATATCCATAACCAAATACAAATATCCATGTCCAAACCAACATGTATTAATGTAATACCCCGTATTTTTATGCTATATTAATTTGGGGATTTATTAATATTAATGTGAATTAATTATTTAATAAAAATCCAAAAATTAATTATGTTATAATTATTAACGTGATGAGAGTTAGTAATTAGGGGAAAATTTGTTGAATATTACTAATGAGCAAAGTAATATATAATAGTGGCCATATTAAATGTCACGAGTGAATAAAATGACAATTTTTGAAATTTGAGTCGGGACGCACCCGTGTCGCGTCGAGACTAAATATTGATAAATAAAAATAAATATTTAATAAGTTATTCGTATGGTCATTTTGAGTGCACCAACGCGTCCGGAAGGGTCGAGATAGTTAGAAAAGTATACCCGAGAGTTTGATTTGGGTCTCGGGGCATTTTTAGGCCTAATTAGTACCCCGGGAGGGCATTTTAGTCATTTTGTATTTTTGGATAATTAAACCCATGAAAATTAAAGGGGTCATATCAGATGTTTAGGTTAACTCGTAGGTTTAGATAACTCAAAACACTAGAACGGCTATTGGAGAGGAGAGGAGAGAGCTCTCAAGGCATTCCAAGGCTCAAAACTCACCCGTTCGCACCGCCGCCACCGCCAACGTGTAGATCGCGAGACGGGGAACACAACCACACCAAATTCAACACCAAACCAGATTTCTGAAAATCCCAGGCAAGTGTTTATCTTTCTTATTTCGTTGATGCATCATCCATATTAGTTTAGGAGTTATTAAGATGAGATTTATGGAAGAAAAACCCAATTTGAGATGGGAAATTTTCATGTAGTGATGATTTATATGATATTCTGGAAACCCTTTGTCATGTAAAGGATTAAGAGTTTGATTAAGAAAAGAGTTCTAATTAGATACAAACACTAAAAAAAATTATTCCGGACGATCGGACCGTTGGAATTGGATGAAATTTTAAGAGAATTAGCTGAAGACGAGAGGAATCTATAGAAAAAAATTCAGCTCGATCGGACCGTTCAATATTTTTTAATATTTTTTTTGCTAGACAATTTTATGTTTTGAGGACTCTTAGAGATAATAAAAATTCAATTAAAACTCCATTTTAATTCCGATTTCGAAACCGTTTGAAATTCTCATCTTTGAAAATAAAATTCAAAATCCTTTAATGTAAGGCAAAATCTATATTTTTGGGATATTTTGCATAAGGGATAATGTAAGTATATATCAAAGGGGAGAGACACTTAAGAGAGAGTTACGTTGGAACATAATTGGATATCTACTGAATTGTACATTTGGAAGAATAGAGTCCATGAGGGTTACGTAATAAGTTGGAAAAACCCTTCGAATTAAAGTTAGAAACGAACCATTATACTTGATAAATAATAATGGGAAAATAAGGATAAATGTTGTGAATGTGGGTTATTGGATAAACCTAAATAGATATAATAAAAGTGGCATATTTATATGATTGTGTATGCATATATTATATACTTATGAAAATCATGCCCGCGCTACTTGCTATCCCTGAGGTTTTCGCACTGGGACGATCTTATCTCGTGTGCCTTATGGGGGATATTAACTCGTACCCTAGAAGATAGAAATCCTAGGTACAGGTTATCGAATCGGTAGTCACGGTCCTAAGGGACGTGAGGGTATGTACTGACCTCTTGGACTTGGAAATATGCTTCGCCTCAATATTATTTGTGTATGTATTTATACAGTTCGAGAGTGATTCCGAACTTGTATTCCCTTTAGTACTATTGATACGGGAATTGGATAGCAGAGTATGCCCACACCATAAAATTTTATGTGGGGTGCTGTTAGAATATATATATTATACGAGTATTTAATATATATATGAACTTCTGAAATATGGGAAACTGCCTACTGTGTTATGGTAAGTAAGACATGTATAATGACTCAAATTGGAAATACTTGTTTTGAAAAGTATAATATGATATTGAAAAAGCTTTATGAATCAATAAAGTTAAAATGAGCGTTTTGTACTAAATGAAATTATCCTTTTTAAACCATGATGTTGTAAAATCTTAAATTTTGAGAGTCACCTAAGATAAGTTAAATCCTTGGGGAAGGATAGTATGCTATATGATGAGATAAACCATTGGGAAGGTTAGTGCGATAGGAGTGCACATTAGAAGAGAGGCGAGAATTTCTCAAGAGAGTGTCGCACTAATATGTTGTTGCATTGGCCTGTATCAATTTAAATACTTGCTAAATGAATTTTTAAATCATATACACTATCGGGCTCTAACCCGTTTCTATTCCTCTTTCTCTCTGGTATATATATGTATATATTACAGGTGCCCAACCATAGGGGCGTCTTGTTTAGGATCCCTTGGAAGGAACGTGCTGCAGCTTAGGTGGGAGTTGCAGGCCACTTGCTTAGACGATTTCATTTACTTGATTCCACTTCTATCATTCTCCTTATTGGGCATGTGTCGCCCTTTCCACTATTTATCTGTTTTATTGGGACATTTGTATTTCAGTTATTTCTAGTACTGTTACTTTGGGATTTATTCAGCATGTATGTTTTACTTTAAGTTTTAAATGCTGGGGCTGGGTTGTTAAATGTTAAATTATTGGATTGATTGTTTAATAAAATAAATAAATAAAATTGGAAAGTAATGTTTAAAAAATGGTTTTGACACTTAGCTAAATTATATAGGGTGTTAAATTTGGAAAAGTTATTTTTACGACAGTGATGCTAAAAATGAACCAACTGTTCAACTTGATTTTAATTTAATAAAGGAGTGATCGCCCGGTATTTAATTAGGCGGGGTGTCACAGGTGGTATCAGAGCGCCTGTGACACCCCGCCTAATTAAATACCGGGCGATCACTCCTTTATTAAATTAAAATCAAGGTGAACAGTTGGTTCATTCTTAGCATCATTGTCGTAAAAATAACTTTTCCAAATCTAACACCCTATTTAATTTAGCTAAGTGTCAAAACCATTTTTTAAACATTAGAGAGAAGGATGTTTCAAAGACTGCCTTCTTGACGAGATATGGGTCTTACGAGTTCAGAGTGATGCCATTTGGTCTCACAAATGCTCCAGCCGTGTTCATGGACTTAATGAACCGAGTATTCAGAGAGTTATTGGATCAGTTTGTCATCGTCTTCATAGATGACATTTTGATATATTCACATTTCGAGGAGGAGCATGCCGAGCACTCGAGGCAGGCTCTTCAGACTTTACGAGAGCATCAGTTGTATGCTAAGTACGAGAAGTGTGGATTGTGGTTGCGAGAGGTACAGTTCTTGGGGCATGTTATTTCTGAATAGGGGATAGCAGTTGACCCGAGTAAAGTGTCAGCGGTGAGGGAGTGGGGACAGCCCACGACACCGACGGAAGTGTGTAGTTTCTTGGGGTTAGCCGGATACTATAGGAGATTCATTCGGGGATTCTCCAAAATAGCGGGTCCATTGACGAACCTGACTCGCAAAGGGGTACCATATGTTTGGGATGATGCTTGTCAATTGGATTTCGACGAGCTGAAAGACAAGCTTACTTCAGCACCAGTCCTTGCTTTACCGAATCCAGGTGTGGAGTACCAGGTTTACACCGATGCCTCTTTACGGGGACTTGGGGGAGTACTTCAACAGGAAGAGAAGGCTATAGCTTTTGCCTCCCGCAAACTTAAGACGCATGAGAAGAATTACCCCACCCACGACTTGGAGTTAACAGCGGTCGTCTTTGCATTGAGGATATGGAGACACTATTTATTCGGGGAGAAGTTCCATTTGTTCACAGATCACAAATCACTGAAGTACCTGTTCACTCAGCGAGAGCTGAATATGCGTCAGCACAGATGGTTAGAGTTTGTGAAGGACTATCAGTTCGACATACAGTATCATCCGGGGAAAGACAACGTAGTTGCTGATGCGTTGAGCCGTAGACCGGTAAATGAGGTAGCGAACGTCTGAAAAGCGAAGTGGAAGGAGTTGGGTCACCAGGACGATGTAGCCCGTTCCTTCATATCTGTTATGACAGTCACACTCGAGATTGTTACGAGGGTAATACAGGCCCAAACCACAGACCCGTTTTTCCAGGAACAGATTGTACGACTTTTAGCTAAGGGTGCTGAGTCCTATTCTATTATTTCTGATGGGGTTTTGAGGTTTAATGGGAGGTTAGTGGTTCCAGAAGGGGCATAATTGCGTCATGCAGTGATGACCCAATCTCACGGGTCCCGATTTGAGGTACATCCTGGAAGAGATAAGATGTACCAGGATATGAGGAGGCAATACTGGTGGAGTGGGATGAAGAAGGATATTGCTGAGTTCGTGTCCAAGTGTTCTACCTGCCAGCTGGTGAAGGTGGACCATCAGAAACTGTCAGGATTGCTTCAGCCATTGGAAGTACCCGCGTGGAAGTGGGAGAGTATTTCCATGGATTTTATTACAGGGTTGCCTACATCACAGCGGGGCCATGACTCTATCTGGGTGATTGTAGACCGTTTGACCAAGGTGGCTCATTTTCTGCCGATGCAGACAGATTATACCACAGGTCAGTATGCTCAGTTGTTCATTGCTGAGATTGTCAGATTACATGGGGTGCCCCTGAATATTGTGTCAGATAGAGACAAGATTTTCGTTTCACATTTTTGGGAAAGCTTTCAGGAGGCTACGGGTACTGAGTTGAGGTTGAGTTAAGCTTATCACCCACAGACAGATGGACATACAGAGCATACTAATCAGATGTTAGAGGATATGCTACGCATGTGTGTTCTTGATTTTGGAGGAGGTTGGGAACCACATCTTCCACTGGTAGAGTTTGCTTATAATAACTCTTATCAGTTTACAATTGGTATGGCTCCATTTGAGGCTTTGTATGGACGGCCTTGTCGTTCTCCAACTTGTTGGCTCGAGGTGGGGGATAACAAATCGCTAGGACCAGAGGTGATTCAAGAAACCTCCGCGAGGATTGAGATGATCAGCAGTCGCATTCGAGTAGCCCAGGACAGGCAGAAGAGCTACGCCGATGCGAAACGGTTCTTCTGGGAGTTTAATGTGGGGGACCAAGTGTTACTGCGTGTATCTCCTATGAAGGGAGTGATGAGGTTCGGGAAGAAAGGGAAATTGGCCCCGAGGTACGTGAGACCATTTCCCATTATCGAGAGGATTGGGCTGGTGGCATACAGATTGGGACTACCAGAGCATTTACATCGCATTCACGTTGTATTCCACATCTCGTCGTTGAGACGGTATCTTCGGGATGATATGGACCATACTCACATCGCGATAGATGAGATAGACTTGCAGCCTGACAGCTCTTACGAGGAGCGACCGGTGGCTATCCTAGACTATAGTGAGAGGAGATTGAGGTCGAAGATAGTTCCACTTGTACGGGTCCTGTGGGGGCATCATAGTGTGGAGGAATCCACTTGGGAGCGCGAGGCCGATATGCGCGAGAGATATCCAGATTTGTTCTTACCAGGTATGCCTTATTTTCCGAATTTCGGGACGAAATTCCATTATTAGGGGGGAAGTATGTAATACCTCGTATTTTTAATCATATTAATTTGGGGATTTATTAATATTAATGTGAATTAATTATTTAATAAAAATTCAGAAATTAATTATGTTATAATTATTAACGTGATGAGAGTTAGTAATTATGGGAAAATTTATTGAATATTAATATTGAGCAAAGTAATATATAATAGTGACCATATTAAATGTCACGAGTGAATAAAATGACAATTTTAAAAATTTGAGTCGGGACGCGCCCGTGTCGCGTCGGGACTAAATATTGATAAATAAAAGTAAATATTTTATAAGTTGTTCGTATGGTCATTTTGAGTGCGCCAACGCATCCGGAAGGGTCGAGATAGTCAGAAAAGTATACCCGGGATTTTGATTTGGGTCTCGGGGCATTTTTAGGCCTAATTAGTACCCCGGGAGGGCGTTTTAGTCATTTTGTATTTTTGGGTAATTAAACCCATGAAAATTAAAGGGGTTATATAAGATGTTTAGGTTATCTCGTAGGGTTAGATAACTCAAAACACTAGAACGGCCATTGGAGAGGAGAGGAGAGGAGAGAGCTCTCAAGGCATTCCAAGGCTCAAAACTCACCCGTTTGCACCGCCGCCACCGCCAACGTGTAGATCGCGAGACGGGGAACACAACCACACCAAATTCAACACCAAACTAGATTTCTAAAAATCCCAGGCAAGTGTTTATCTTGCTTATTTCGTTGATGCATCATCCATATTAGTTTAGGAGTTATTAAGATGAGATTTATGGAAGAAAAACCCAATTTGAGATGGGAAATTTTCATGTAGTGATGATTTATATGATATTCTGGAAACCCTTTGTCATGTAAAGGATTAAGAGTTTGATTAAGAAAAGAGTTCTAATTAGATACAAACACTAAAAAAAATTATTCCGGACGATCAGACCATTGGAATTGGATGAAATTTTAAGAGAATTAGCTGAAGACGAGAGGAATCTATAGAAAAAAAATTCAGCTCGATCGGACCGTTCAATATTTTTTAATATTTTTTTTTGCTAGACAGTTTTATGTTTTGAGGACTCTTAGAGATAATAAAAATTCAATTAAAACTCCATTTTCATTCCGATTTCGAAACCGTTTGAAATTTTCATCTTTGAAAATAAAATTCAAAATCCTTTAATGTAAGGCAAAATCTATATTTTTGGGATATTTTGCATAAGGGATAATGTAAGTATATATTAAAGGGGAGAGACACGTAAGAGAGAGTTACGTTGGAACATAAATGGATATCTACTGAATTGTACATTTGGAAGAATAGAGTCCATGAGGGTTACGTAGTAAGTTGGAAAAACCCTTCGAATTAAAGTTAGAAACGAACCATTATACTTGATAAATAATAATGGGAAAATAAGGATAAATGTTGTGAATGTGGATTATTGGATAAACCTAAATTGATATAATAAAAGTGGTATATTTATATGATTGTGTATGCATATATTATATACTTGTGAAAATCATGCCCGTGCTACTTGCTATCCCTGAGGTTTCCGCGCTGGGACGATCTTATCTCGTGTGCCTTATGGGGGATATTGACTCGTACCCTAGAAGATAGAAATCCTAGGTACAGGCTATCGAATCGGTAGTCACGGTCCTAAGAGACGTGAGGGTATGTACTGACCTCTTGGAATTGGAAACTATACTTCGCCTCAATATTGTTTGTGTATGTATTAATACAGTTCGAGAGTGATTCCGAACTTGTATTCCCTTTAGTACTATTGATACGGGAATTGGATAGCAGAGTATGCCCACACCATAAAATTTTATGTGGGGTGCTGTTAGAAGATATATATTATACGAGAATTTAATATATATATGAACTTCTGAAATATGGGAAACTGCCTACTCTGTTATGGTAAGTAAGACATGTATAATGACTCAAATTGGAAATACTTGTTTTGAAAAGTATAATATGATATTGAAAAAAGTTTATGAATCAATAAAGTTAAAATGAGCGTTTTGTACTAAATGAAATTATCCTTTTTAAACCATGATGTTGTTAAATCTTAAATTTTGAGAGTCACCTAAGATAAGTTAAATCCTTGGGGAAGGATAGTGTGCTATATGATGAGATAAACCATTGGGAAGGTTAGTGCGATAGGAGTGCACATTAGAAGAGAGGCGAGAATTTCTCAAGAGAGTGTCGCACTAATATGTTGTTGCATTGGCCTGTATCAATTTAAATACTTGATAAACGAATTTTCAAATCATATACATTATCGGGCTCTGACGCGTTTCTATTCCTCTTTCTCTCTTGTATATATATGTATATATTACAGGTGCCCAGCCATAGGGGCGTCTTGTTTAGGATCCCTTGGAAGGAATGTGCTGCAGCTTAGGTGGGAGTTGCAGGCCACTTGCTTAGACGATTTCATTTACTTGATTCCACTTCTATCATTCTCCTTATTGGGCATGTGTCGCCCTTTCCACTATTTATCTGTTTTATTGGGACATTTGTATTTCAGTTATTTCTAGTACTGTTACTTTGGGATTTATTCAGCATGTATGTTTTACTTTAAGTTTTAAATGCTGGGATTGGGTTGTTAAATGTTAAATTATTGGATTGATTGTTTAATAAAATAAATAAATAAAATTGGAAAGTAATGTTTAAAAAATGGTTTTGACACTTAGCTAAATTAAATTGGGTGTTAAATTTGGAAAAGTTATTTTTACGACAGTGATGCTAAGAATGAACCAACTGTTCACCTTGATTTTAATTTAATAAAGGAGTGATCGCCCACCCCGCCTAATTAAATACCGGGCGATCACTCCTTTATTAAATTAAAAGCAAGGTGAACAGTTGGTTCATTCTTAGCATCACCGTCGTAAAAATAATTTTCCCAAATCTAACACCCTATTTAATTTAGCTAAGTGTCAAAACCATTTTTTAAACATTAGAGAGCAGGATGTTTCAAAGACTGCCTTCTTGACGAGATATGGGTCTTACGAGTTCAGAGTGATGCCATTTGGTCTCACAAATGCTCCAGCCGTGTTCATGGACTTAATGAACCGAGTATTCAGAGAGTTCTTGGATCGGTTTGTCATCGTCTTCATAGATGACATTTTGATATATTCACACTCCAAGGAGGAGCATGTTGAACACTTGAGGCAGGTTCTTCAGACTTTACGAGAGCATCAGTTGTATGCTAAGTACGAGAAGTGTGGATTCTAGTTGCGAGAGGTACAGTTCTTGGGGCATGTTGTTTCTGAATAGGGGATAGCAGTTGACCCGAGTAAAGTGTCAGCGGTGAGGGAGTGGGGACAGCCCACGACACCGACAGAAGTGCGTAGTTTCTTGGGGTTAGCCGGATACTACAGGATATTCATTCGGGGATTCTCCAAAATAGCGGGTCCATTGACGAACCTGACTCGCAAAGGGGTACCATATGTTTGGGATGATGCTTGTCAATTGGCTTTCGACGAGCTAAAAGACAAGCTTACTTCAGCACCAGTCCTTACTTTACCGAAGCCGGGTGTGGAGTACGTGGCTTACACCGATGCCTCTTTACGGGGACTTAGGGGAGTACTTCAGCAGGAAGAGAAGGCTATAGCTTTTGCCTCCAGCAAACTTAAGCCGCATGAGAAGAATTACCCCACCCACGACCTGGAGTTAGCAGCGGTCGTGTTTGCATTGAGGATATGGAGACACTATTTATTGGGGGATAAGTTCCGTTTGTTCATAGATCACAAATCACTGCAGTACCTGTTCACTCAGTGAGAGCTGAATATGCGTCAGCGCAGATGGTTAGAGTTTATGAAGGACTATCAGTTCGACATACAGTATCATCCGGGGAAAGCCAATGTAGTTGCTGATGCATTAAGCCGTAGACCGATAACTGAGGTAGCGGGCGTCTGAAAAGCGAAGTGAAAGGAGTTGGGTCACCAGGACACAGTAACCCATTCCTTCATATCTGTTATGACAGTCACACTCGAGATTGTTACGAGTGTAATACAGGCCCAAACCACAGACCCGTTTTGCCAGGAACAGATTGTACGACTTTTAGCTAAGGGTGCTGAGTCCTATTCTGTTAGTTCTGATGGGGGTTTGAGATTTAATGGGAGGTTAGTGGTTCCAGAAGGGGCATAATTGCGTCATGCAGTGATGACCCATTCTCACGGGTCCCGATTTGCGGTACATCCTGGAAGAGATAAGATGTACCAGGATATGAGGAGGCAATACTGGTGGAGTGGGATGAAGAAGGATATTGCTGAGTTCGTGTCCAAGTGTTCTACCTGCCAGCTGGTGAAGGTGGACCATCAGAAACCGTCAGGGTTGCTTCAGCCATTGGAAGTACCCGCGTGGAAGTGGGAGAGTATTTCCATGGATTTTATTACAGGGTTGCCTACATCACAGCGGGGCCATGACTCTATCTGGATGATTGTAGACCGTTTGACCAAGGTGTCTCATTTTCTGCCGGTGCGGACAGATTATACCACAGGTCAGTATGCTCAGTTGTTCGTTGCTGAGATTGTCAGATTACATGGGGTGCCCCTGAATATTGTGTCAGATAGAGACGAGATTTTCGTTTCACGTTTTTGGGAAAGCTTTCAGGAGGCTACGGGTACTGAGTTGAGGTTGAGTTAAGCTTATCACCCACAGACAGATGGACATACAGAGCGTACTAATCAGATGTTAGAGGATATGCTACGCATGTGTGTTCTTGATTTTGGAGGAGGTTGGGAGCCACATCTTCCACTGGTAGAGTTTGCTTATAATAACTCTTATCAGTTTACGATTGGTATGGCTCCATTTGAGGCTTTGTATGGACGGCCTTGTCGTTCTCCAACTTGTTGGCTCGAGGTGGGGGATAACAAGTCGCTAGGACCAGAGGTGATTCAGGAAACCTCCGCGAGGATTGAGATGATCAGGAGTCGCATTCGAGTAGCCCAGGACAGGCAGAAGAGCTACGTGTGACACCCCGCCTAATTAAATACCGGGCGATCACTCCTTTTGAAATTAAATCAAGGTAAACAGTTGGTTCATTCTCAGCATCACTGTCGATAAAAATAATTTTTCCAATTTAACACCCTAAATAATTAAGCTAAGTGTCAAAAACATTTTTCATACGAACTTCCAAATTTTAATTAAAGAAAAGATTTTTATTAATTCATAACAACATTTCTACAATAGAGAATCACACCACGAAATTTAAATAAAACCATACATTCACCAAACGAATCACAATAATATAAAACTAAAATCATAAACCATCCTGAAACAAATCCCATAAACAATACCGGAATAACTGAAATATAAAAATCCCCAACAATAAATGAAATGATGAAAAGGGCGACACGTGCCCCATAAATGAGAGTAATAAGAGTGGAGTCAATGTCGGAAGCCGTCTACTCAAGGGACCTGCAACTCCCACCTAAGCTGCAGCTCGTTCTTCTCAAAGAATCCTAAGCAAGACGCCCCTGTGGCTGGGCACCTGAAAATATACATATATATACACAAGAGAGAGAGAGAGAAAAGGAAACGGGTCAGGGCCCGAAAGTGTGTTTGATTTTAAAATACGTTAAGCAAGTATTTAAATTGATACAGGCCAATGCAACATCATATTAGTTCATCTCTCTCTTGAGAATTACTCACCTTTCTTCTAATGTGCACTCCTATCGTACTAAACTTCCCAATGGTTCGTTTATCTTAACTTACTCATATGTTTTCAAAACTGAACGATGACAATGTTATAAAAAGGTTACTTTCAATTTGTAGTATTCCTCTCGTTTTAGCTTCATTAAATTATAAGATTTCCCCGTGCCTTTTCATTTTTTTCACAAAACAAGTATTTAATAATTTGAATCAACAACCATGTTATACTTATCAAATCACAGTAGGCAGTTCAAAGTTTATAACCTTATATATATATTAACTACTCGAATAAATATATATATATAATGGCACCCCAACTAAACTATGGTGCGGGCATACTCTGCAATCCAATCCCCGTATCGCTCACATAAAGGGAAATAGAAGTTCGGAATCACTCTCGAACTGTATTAACATATACAAAACAACGTTGAGGCGAAGCATAGATTCCAAGTCCAAGAGGTCAGTACATACCCACACGTCTCTTAGGACCGTCTGACTATCAATTTAATAGCCCGTACCTAGGATCTCTATCTTCTAGGGTACGATTCAATATCCCCATAAAGCAACACAGGATACGATCGTCCCAGCGCGGTAACCTCAGGGATAGCAAGTAGCGCGGGTACGTTTTTCACATGTATATAATATATGTACACACATTCATATAAATATACCAATTTTATCATATTAATATAGGTCACTCTCATTACCCATAATTACAACCTTTGTCCTAAATTTCACCTTATTAGTATAACGTATAAGGTTTCGCCTCTAACCTTAATTCGAAGGGGTTTTCTCACTAGTTATGGGACACTCGTGGGTTCTATCCATCCAAGTAATATATTCAGTAGGTAGACGTCTATTCACTAACGTAGGTATTCGCTGAATTCTCTCATGTGAAATACGTAGTTCGTCGTTCCTTAATTAACTATTCCTTAAACCCAATTATCATTTCATAATAAAGTTCTCAACACTTAATCATATGTCCTACTGGTCTTTCTTATATCCCAAAACATTTTATTTGAAATACCCAAGAATTCTTTCATGATAAATTAATTCAACTAATTAAACAAGTGAAATAATAGGCTGCCAGGAAGGGTCGATCGATCGACTACTGGGGTTCGATCGATCGATGCTATAGGGTCGATCGATCGATCAAACAGGTATTTCGATTTCTGCAGAAGTGCAGTTACGAGTTTAACTAATATTCTTCATTAAAATCCATGATTTCCAACACTAATCGTCCCAAAACTTATACTACAATCATAGTAATATATTTCCAGATGTTTCTAACGTTAAGCATGCATATAACCATCATTAAACATGATTAAACAACCTAAAATCTCATCTAATCATCAAGAACCCTAAGTTTTCTTAATCTTTTGTTCTAATCAGTTTTCTCCAGAATTTTCTTCTACAATAACATCAAAAATTCATAGGTTTATCATCTACATTACATAAGACTTCCAGAATATAATTTTAATCTTGTCTACATGCAAATTCCTATCACAAAGTGGGGTTTTCTTCCATAAATTATACTCCTAATCATTCCTACACTAACATGATTATTGCACCAACGAAAATACGCAAGTTAAACACTTGCCTGGAATTTCAGAGGTCTGGTTTCCTGCTGATATTGGTGTGGTTGCGTTCTCCTCCTCGCGATCTACGCGTTGGTGGTGGCGGTGGTGCAAAAGGTGGTGTTTTTGGCCTTGAATCACCTAGCAAGGTCTCTCCTCTCTTCTCCACTATCCGTCTTAGGATTCTGAATGATATAACCCTAAAAGGCTGACTTAAATGGCTGCTAAGGATGGCTGAAATTCGTGGGTTTAATTACCCTAGTTTGTAAAATGACCAAAGCGCCCTCCCGGGTCACTAATTAAGCCTAAAAACATCCCGAGACCCAAACTAAACCCCCGGGTACACTTTTCTGACTATCTCGACCCTTCCGGACGCGTTGGCGCACTCAAAACGACCATACGGACAACTCATAAAATATTTACTTTTATATCTCAATAATTAGTCCCGACGCGACACGGGCGCGTCCCGACTAAAATTACCAAAATTGTCATTTTCATTCACTCGTGACATTTACCATATATTACTATGATCCTAAGTAATATTCAACAATTTCATATTATTACTAACTCACGTCACGTTAATAATTATAACATAATTAATTTCCGGATTTTTATTAAATAAATCCCCAAATTAATTATAGCATAAAAATACGGGGTATTACATACTTCCCCCCTAATAACGAAATTTCGTCCCGAAATTCGGAAAATAAGGCATACCTGGTAAAAACAACTCTGGATATCTCTCACGCATATCTGCCTCACGCTCCCAAGTGGATTCCTCCACATTATGATGTTCCCACTGGACCCGCACGAGTGGAACTATCTTCGACCTCAATCTCCTCTCACTGTAGTCTAGAATAGCCACCGGTCTCTCCTCGTAAGAGCTATCCGACTGCATGTCGATTTCATCTATCGCAATGTGAGTATGGGCCATATCATCCCGAAGGTATCATCTCAACGACGAGATGTGGAATACATCGTGGATGCGATGTAAATGTTCTGGAAAACCCAACCTGTATGCTACTGGCCCAATTCTCTCGATGATGGGAAATGGTCCTACGTACCTCGGAGCCAACTTTCCCTTCTTCCCGAACCTCATCACTCCTTTCATAGGAGATACACGTAACAACACTTGGTCTCCCACATTAAACTCCCGGAAGAATCGTTTCGCATCGGCGTAGCTCTTCTGTCTGTCTTGGGCTACCCGAATACGACTCCTGATCATCTCAATCCTTGTGGAGGTCTCCTGTTGTCCCCCACCTCGAACCAACAGGTTGGAGAGCGACAAGGCCTGCCGTACAAAGCCTCAAATGGAGCCATGCCAATCGTAAACTGATAGGAGTTATTATAAGCAAACTCGACTAGTGGAAGATGTGGCTCCCAACCTCCCCCGAAATCGAGGATACACATGCGTAGCATATCTTCTAACATCTGATTAGTACGCTCTGTCTGTCCATCTGTCTGTGGGTGGTAAGCTGAACTCAGTCTCAACTCTGTACCCATAGCCTCCTGAAAGCTTTCCCAGAAACGCGACACAAAAATCTTGTCTCTATCTGACACAATATTCAGGGGCACCCCATGTAATCTGACAATCTCAGCTATGAACAACTGGGCATGCTGACCCGTGGTATAATCTATCCTTACTGGCAGAAAATGAGCCACCTTGGTCAGACGGTCTACAATCACCCAGATAGAATCGTGGCCTCGCTGTGATGTAGGCAACCTTGTAATGAAGTCCATGGAAATACTTTCCCACTTCCACGCAGGTACTTCCAACGGCTGAAGTAATCCCGACGGTTTCTGGTGGTCCACCTTCACCAGCTGGCAAGTAGAACATTTGGACACAAATTCAGCGATGTCCTTCTTCATCCCACTCCACCAGTACTGACGTCTCATATCCTGGTACATCTTATCGCCTCCCGGATGTACTGTGAATCGGGACCCATGAGAATGAGTCATTACCTCATGACTTAGCTCTGCTCCTTCTGGAACCACTAGTCTCCCATTAAACCGCAACCCTCCATCCGAACTAACAGAATAGGACTCATCACCCTTGGCTAGAAGTCGTACAATCTGCTCCTGACAAAACGGATCTGTGGTCTGTGCCTGTATCACCCTCGTAACAATCTCAGGTGTGACTGTCATCACGGATATGAAAGAACGTGCTACCGCATCCTGGTGACCCAACTCCTTCCATTTTGCTTTCCAGATGTCCGCTACATCGTCAACCGGTCTACGACTCAACGCATTAGCAACTACGTTGGCTTTCCCCGGATGATACTGTATATCGAACTGGTAATCTTTCACAAACTCTAACCATCTGCGCTGACGCATATTTAGCTCTCGCTGAGTGAACAAGTACTGCAGTGACTTATGGTCTGTGAACAAACAGAATTTCTCGCCCAATAAATAGTGCCTCTAAATTCTCAATGCAAAGACGATCGCAGCTAACTCCAGGTCGTGGGTGGGGTAGTTCTTCTCATGCGGCTTAAGCTTGTGGGAAGCAAAAGCTATAGCCTTCTCTTCCTGCTGAAGTACTCCCCCAAGTCCTCGTAAGGACGCATCTGTGTAAACCAGGTACTCTACACCCGGCTTCGGTAAAGCAAGGACTGGTGCCGAAGTAAGCTTGTCCTTCAGCTCATCGAAAGCCAACTGACAAGCGTCATCCCAAACATATGGTACCCCCTTGCGAGTCAGATTCGTCAATGGACCCGCTATTTTGGAGAATCCCCGAATGAACCTCCTGTAGTATCCGGCTAACCCCAAGAAACTACGTACTTCCGTCGGTGTCGTGGGCTTCCCCCACTCCCTCACCGCTGACACCTTGCTCGGGTCAACTGCTATCCCCTGCTCAGAAACAACATGGCCCAAGAATTGTACCTCTCGCAACCAGAATCCACACTTCTCGTACTTAGCATACAACTGATGCTCTCGTAGGGTCTGGAGAACCTGCCTCAAGTGTTCGGCATGCTCCTCCTCGGAGTGTGAATATATCAAGATATCATCTATGAAGACGATGACGAACTGATCCAAGAACTCTCTGAATACTCGGTTCATCAAGTCCATGAAACGGCTGGGGCATTTGTGAGTCCGAACGGCATCACCCTGAACTCATAGGACCCATATCTCGACAAGAAGGCAGTCTTCGAAACATCCTGCTCCCTAATCCGTAACTGATGGTATCCCGACCTCAGATCTATCTTCGAAAAGAAAGTTGCTCCCCTTAACTGGTCGAACAGATCATCGATTCGAGGCAACGGATACTTATTCCGTATCGTGACCTTGTTCAACTCCCGGTAGTCCACACACAATCTCAGTGAGCCATCTCTCTTCTTTACAAATAAGACTGGAGCGCCCCACGGTGAGGTACTCCTACGAATGAAACCCTGACCTAATAGCTGCTCAATCTGATCTCGTAGCTCTCGCATTTCTGCCGGAGCCATACGGTTCGGTGTGCATGCTATAGGTCTCGTATCCGGCAATAAATCTATAACGAAGTCTATCTCACGACTGGGCGGTAGGCCTGGTATCTCCTGAAACACATCGGAATACTCCCTAACAACTGGGATCGAATCCAAAGGAATCACAACCTCCTTAGAGGTATCCTCCTCAATGTAATATAAATGAGCGGTCGAACCTCCCTCTGGGCGAGGCATCGCTACTACAAACATCTCTTGCCCCGGAATGGCAAAAACAATGCTCCCACCGAAGCAATCAATCATGGCTCTATAAGATGCGAGCCAATCCATACCAA
The DNA here is from genome assembly GCA_949130495.1 of Sambucus nigra. Classification (NCBI taxonomy): domain Eukaryota; kingdom Viridiplantae; phylum Streptophyta; class Magnoliopsida; order Dipsacales; family Adoxaceae; genus Sambucus; species Sambucus nigra. Next base: position 333,992,694 of record OX422216.1, read on the forward strand.
TAATCACGTCATGCTCGTGCATGTCTAAGACTAGCATGTCTGCAGGCAGTACCAAGCTACCAATCTCTATTCCTACTCCTCGGCATATAAAGAATATAAGCGACCCACTCCCCAAAGGTGAGTCAACACACGTCACGGTGCTCTCTGCTGTGGCTAATAATCCTAAGGACTTCGCAAAATGCGTAGCTATAAAATAGTGCGTTGCCCCCGTATCAAACAAAACTTTACCCATAGTACCATGGATAGGAAACATACCCTCAATCGCGGGTGGTGCCTGTGGAGCTGCTGCCTGGTGGACGTTATAGACACGTCCATACTGTAATTGCCCCTGCTGCACTGGAGCTGCTGGAATGGCTGGTAGGGCTGGCACCTGGGCTGGGGCTGGAAGGGCAGGTGGAAAGAGTGGTCTTTGTGGCTCATTACGGGCTCCCTGCTGCTGTGGGGCCCTATCGCCCTCTGGGAAATCCTGACGCTTATGGCCGTGCTTGCCACACACAAAACACCGGCCTCTGAAATTACCTCCCCTCTGTCCCTGCTGACCACGGCCCTGCTGGCCGTTACCTCCACGCCATTGGCCCTGTTGGACCTGATGTGCACGCTGTTAGCCTTGCTGGCCCTGCTGCTGTCCCTGCGATCGGTGTTGGCCCTGCTGCTGTCCCTGCTGATTAGGCTGACCCTGATGGCCCTGCCTGAATCCCCCGAATCCCTGCCTAGAATCACCTGAACGGAATCACTTAGCAGGGTCCCCCTGATGGGAACTCTGCTCGTGCTGACGAGTCTGCCCCTGAGTTGGTGCCCCACTGGCACTATTACCCCCGGTCCTGCCCTGCTGGCTGGACTCTCCTGCTTCCCTAAGCGGTGATCCTGGCAATGTAGTAGCGCTGCATTGAGTACGTCAGTGAAAGTACTCAGGGATAGATTCCCAATAAGGTGCTGACGGATCCTCCAAGCTAACCCGTCGACGAACATAAAAATTTTCTTGCTCTCAGTGGATGCCTCATCCGGTACAATAATGAGAAGTCTCGTGAACTCCTCCTCATACTCGGCTATAGTAAGGTTCTCCTGCTTCAGATTTAGCAATTTCCGCCTCATCTCAGTCTGCACTGCGGGTGGAAAGTACTTGCGGTCAAACCGCTCCCAGAACATCTGAATAGGGATCGTGTCCCTCTCCTCCAAAGTAGTATTGGACTCCCACCACTGTAATGCGGCTCCCACCAGTTTAAAAGAGGCCAATAGCTGCTTCTGCACTTCGGTGCACTCATACATACGGAGGTGCCGCTGGATGTCCTTCTTCCATTGGCTGACAGTAATAATATCGGAGCTACCAGAAAACTCTGGGGGATGTGCTTTCTGAAAAGCATCCCGAACCCTCTCCCATGCAGATGGAAGCTGTGCTGGTACTGGCGCCACTGCCTGGACCTGTGGTGGAGCCTGCTGAATCACCTCTATCGCGGCATTTACCGCCTGAGCAACGATGGCGGCTACCTCATTCGCATTCATAGTGCCTGGTGCCGGAGCTGCTGGCTGGTCGGCTTGGGCACGCCTATCTTTCGGAGCACGTCTCGGAGGCATCTGAAACGTGAACAAGTTTATTAGTCTACAGTTATCAACAAATCTCGAATAGCTGAAGACTTAAACGTAAAAGCAAGAATACAATAGTCCTAAAAATAGGGCTCTATGGCAAGCAACGTTAAGCTGAAAGCGAAATAAGCCGTACAGATCCTATGGACACTAGAACCTGATGCTCTGATACCACCTGTGACACCCCGCCTAATTAAATACCGGGCGATCACTCCTTTATTAAATTAAATCAAGGTAAACAGTTGGTTCATTCTCAGCATCACTGTCGATAAAAATAATTTTTCCAATTTAACACCCTAAATAATTAAGCTAAGTGTCAAAAACATTTTTCATACGAACTTCCAAATTTTAATTAAAGAAAAGATTTTTATTAATTCAAAACAACATTTCTACAATAGAGAATCACACCACGAAATTTAAATAAAACCATACATTCACCAAACGAATGACAATAATATAAAACTAAAATCATAAACCATCCTGATACAAATCCCATAAACAATACCGGAATAACTGAAATATAAAAATCCCCAACAATAAATGAAATAATGAAAAGGGCGACACGTGCCCCATAAATGAGAGTAATAAGAGTGGAGTCAATGTCGGAAGCCGTCTACTCAAGGGACCTGCAACTCCCACCTAAGCTGCAGCTCGTTCTTCTCAAAGAATCCTAAGCAAGACGCCCCTGTGGCTGGGCACCTGAAAATATACATATATATACACAAGAGAGAGAGAGAGAAAAGGAAACGGGTCAGGGCCCGAAAGTGTGTTTGATTTTAAAATACGTTAAGCAAGTATTTAAATTGATACATGCCAATGCAACATCATATTAGTTCGTCTCTCTCTTGAGAATTACTCACCTCTCTTCTAATGTGCACTCCTATCGTACTAACCTTCCCAATGGTTCGTTTATCTTAACTTACTCATATGTTTTCAAAACTGAACGATGACAATGTTATAAAAAGGTTACTTTCAATTTGTAGTATTCCTCTCGTTTTAGCTTCATTAAATTATAAGATTTCCCCGTGCCTTTTCATTTTTTTCACAAAACAAGTATTTAATAATTTGAATCAACAACCATGTTCTACTTATCAAATCACAGTAGGCAGTTCAAAGTTTATAACCTTATATATATATTAACTACTCGAATAAATATATATATATAATGGCACCCCAACTAAACTATGGTGCGGGCATACTCTGCAATCCAATCCCCGTATCGCTCACATAAAGGGAAATAGAAGTTCGGAATCACTCTCGAACTGTATTAACATATACAAAACAACGTTGAGGCGAAGCATAGATTCCAAGTCCAAGAGGTCAGTACATACCCACACGTCTCTTAGGACCGTCCGACTATCAATTTAATAGCCCGTACCTAGGATCTCTATCTTCTAGGGTACGATTCAATATCCCCATAAAGCAACACAGGATACGATCGTCCCAGCGCGGTAACCTCAGGGATAGCAAGTAGCGCGGGTACGTTTTTCACATGTATATAATATATGTACACACATTCATATAAATATACCAATTTTATCATATTAATATAGGTCACTCTCATTACCCATAATTACAACCTTTGTCCTAAATTTCACCTTATTAGTATAACGTATAAGGTTTCGCCTCTAACCTTAATTCGAAGGGGTTTTCTCACTAGTTATGGGACACTCGTGGGTTCTATCCATCCAAGTAATATATTCAGTAGGTAGACGTCTATTCACTAACGTAGGTATTCGTTGAATTCTCTCATGTGAAATACGTAGTTCGTCGTTCCTTAATTAACTATTCCTTAAACCCAATTATCATTTCATAATAAAGTTCTCAACACTTAATCATATGTCCTACTGGTCTTTCTTATATCCCAAAACATTTTATTTGAAATACCCAAGAATTCTTTCATGATAAATTAATTCAACTAATTAAACAAGGGAAATAATAGGCTGCCAGGAAGGATCGATCGATCGACTACTTGGGTTCGATCGATCGAACCTTCGATTGATCGATGCTATAGGGTCGATCGATCGATCAAACAGGTATTTCGATTTCTGCAGAAGTGCAGTTACGGGTTTAACTAATATTCTTCATTAAAATCCATGATTTCCAACACTAATCGTCCCAAAACTTATACTACAATCATAGTAATATATTTCCAGATGTTTCTAACGTTAAGCATGCATATAACCATCATTAAACATGATTAAACAACCTAAAATCTCATCTAATCATCAAGAACCCTAAGTTTTCTTAATCTTTTGTTCTAATCAGTTTTCTCCAGAATTTTCTTCTACAATAACATCAAAAATTCGTAGGTTTATCATCTACATTACATAAGACTTCCAGAATATAATTTTAATCTTGTCTACATGCAAATTCCTATCACAAAGTGGGGTTTTCTTCCATAAATTATACTCCTAATCATTCCTACACTAACATGATTATTGCACCAACGAAAATACGCAAGTTAAACACTTGCCTGGAATTTCAGAGGTCTGGTTTCCTGCTGATATTGGTGTGGTTGCGTTCTCCTCCTCGCGATCTACGCGTTGGTGGTGGCGGTGGTGCAAAAGGTGGTGTTTTTGGCCTTGAATCACCTAGCAAGGTCTCTCCTCTCTTCTCCACTATCCGTCTTAGGGTTCTGAATGATCTAACCCTAAAAGGCTGACTTAAATGGCTGCTAAGGATGGCTGAAATTCGTGGGTTTAATTACCCTAGTTTGTAAAATGACCAAAGCGCCCTCCCGGGTCACTAATTAAGCCTAAAAACATCCCGAGACCCAAACTAAACCCCCGGGTACACTTTTCTGACTATCTCGACCCTTCCGGACGCGTTGGCGCACTCAAAATGACCATACGGACAACTCATAAAATATTCACTTTTATATCTCAATAATTAGTCCCGACGCGACACGGGCGCGTCCCGACTAAAATTACCAAAATTGTCATTTTCATTCACTCGTGACATTTACCATATATTACTATGCTCCTAAGTAATATTCAACAATTTCATATTATTACTAACTCACGTCACGTTAATAATTATAACATAATTAATTTCCGGATTTTTATTAAATAAATCCCCAAATTAATTATAGCATAAAAATACGGGGTATTACACTACGCCGATGCGAAATGGTTCTTCCGGGAGTTTAATGTGGGGGACCAAGTGTTACTGCGTGTATCTCCTATGAAGGGAGTGATGAGGTTCGGGAAGAAAGGAAAATTGGCCCCGAGGTACGTGAGACCATTTCCCATTATCGGTAGGATTGGGCTGATGGCATACAGATTGGGACTACCAGAGCATTTACATCGCATTCAGGTTGTATTCCACATCTCGTCGTTGAGACGGTATCTTCGGGATGATATGGACCATACTCACATCGCAATAGATGAGATAGACTTGCAGCCTGACAGCTCTTACGAGGAGAGACCGGTGGCTATCCTAGACTATAGTGATAGGAGATTGAGGTCGAAGATAGTTCCACTTGTACGGGTCCAGTAGGAGCATCATAGTGTGGAGGAATCCACATGGGAGCACGAGGCCGATATGCGCGAGAGATATCCAGATTTGTTCTTACCAGGTATGCCTTATTTTTCGGATTTCGGGACGAAATTCTGTTATTAGGGGGGAAGTATGTAATACCCCGTATTTTTATGCTATATTAATTTGGGGATTTATTAATATTAATGTGAATTAATTATTTAATAAAAATCCGGAAATTAATTATGTTATAATTATTAACGTGATGAGAGTTAGTAATTATGGGAAAATTTGTTGATTATTAATATTGAGCAAAGTAATATATAATAGTGGCCATATTAAATGTCACGAGTGAATAAAATGACAATTTTAGAAATTTGAGTCGGGACGCGCCCGTGTCTCGTCGGGACTAAATATTGATAAATAAAAGTAAATATTTTATAAGTTGTCCGTATAGTCGTTTTGAGTGCGCCAACGCGTCCGGAAGGGTCGAGATAGTCAGAAAAGTATACCCGGGAGTTTGATTTCCGTCTCGGGGCATTTTTAGGCCTAATTAGTACTCCGGGAGGGCATTTTAGTCATTTTGTATTTTTGGGTAATTAAACCCACGAAAATTAAAGGGGTTATATCAGATGTTTAGGTTATCTCCTAGGGTTAGATAACTCAAAATACTAGAACAGCCATTGGAGAGGAGAGGAGAGAGCTCTCAAGGCATTCCAAGGCTCAAAACTCACCCGTTTGCACCGCCACCACCGCCAACGTGTAGATCGCGAGACGGGGAACGCAATCACACCAAATTCAACACCAAACAAGATTTCTGAAAATCCCAGGCAACTGTTTATCTTGCTTATTTCGTTGATGCATCATCCATATTAGTTTAGGAGTTATTAGGATGAGATTTATGGAAGAAAATCCCAATTTGAGATGGAAAATATTCATATAGTGATGATTTATATGATATTCTGGAAACCCTTTGACATGTAAAGGATTAAGAGTTTGATTAAGAAAAGAGTTCTAATCAGATACAAACACTAAAAAAAATTTATTCCGGACGATCGGACCGTTGGCATTGGATGAAATTTTACAGAGAATTAGCTGAAGACGAGAGAAAGCTACAGAAAAAAATTCAGCTCGATCGGAGTGTTCAATATTTTTTAATATTTTTTTTTGCTAGACAGTTTTATGTTTTGAGGACTCTTAGAGATGATAAAATTCAATTAAAACTCCATTTTAATTCCGATTTCGAAACCGTTTGAAATTCTCATCTTTGAAAATAAAATTTAAAATCCTTTAATGTAAGGCGAAATCTATATTTTTGGGATATTTGTCATAAGGGATAATGTAAGTATATATTAAAGGGGAGAGACACGTAAGAGAGAGTTACGTTGGAACATAAATGGATATCTACTGAATTGTACATTTGGAAGAATAAAATCCATGAGGGTTACGTAGTAAGTTGGAAAACCCTTCGAATTAAAGTTAGAAACGAACCATTATACTTGATAAATAATAATGGGAAAATAAGGATAAATGTTGTGAATGTGGGTTATTGGATAAACCTAAATTGATATAATAAAAATGGTATATTTATATGATTGTGTATGCATATATTATATACTTGTGAAAATCATGCCCGCACTACTTGTTATCCCTGAGGTTTCCGCGCTGGGACGATCTTATCTCGTGTGCCTTATGGGGGATATTGACTCGTACCCTAGAAGATAGAAATCCTAGGTACAGGCTATCGAATCGGCGTTCATCGTCCTAAGAGGCGTGAGGGTATGTACTGACCTCTTGGACTTGGAAACTATGCTTCGCCTAAATATTGTTTGTGTATGTATTTATACAGTTCGAGAGTGATTCCGAACTTGTATTCCCTTTAGTACGAATGATACGGGGATTGGATAGCAGAGTATGCCCGCACCATAAAATTTTTTGTGCGGTGCTGTTAGAATATATATATATATTATACGAGTATTTAATATATATATGAACTTCTGAAATATGAGAAACTGCCTATTGTGTTATGGTAAGTAAGACATGTATAATGACTCAAATTGGAAATACTTATTTTGAAAAGTATAATATGATATTGAAAAAACTTTATGAATCAATAAAGTTAAAATGAGCGTTTTGTACTAAATGAAATTATCCTTTTTAAACTATGATGTTGTTAAATCTTAAATTTTGAGAGTCACCTAAGATATGTTAAATCCTTGGGGAAGGATAGTATGCTATATGATGAGATAAACCATTGGGAAGGTTAGTGCGATAGGAGTGCACATTAGAAGAGAGGCGAGAATTTCTCAAGAGAGTGTCGCTTTAATATGTTATTGCATTGGCCTGTATCAATTTAAATACTTGCTAAACGGATTTTTAAATCATATACACTATCGGGCTCTGACCCGTTTCTATTCCTCGTTCTCTCTTGTATATATATGTATATATTACAGGTGCCCAGCCACAGGGGCGTCTTGTTTAGGATCCCTTGGATGGAACGTGCTGCAGCTTTTGTGGGAGTTGCAGGCCACTTGCTTAGACGATTTCATTTACTTGATTCCACTTCTATCATTCTCCTTATTGGGCATGTGTCGCCCTTTCCACTATTTATCTGTTTTATTGGGACATTTGTATTTCAGTTATTTCTAGTACTGTTACTTTGGGATTTATTCAGCATATATGTTTTACTCTAAGTTTTAAATGATGGGATTGGGTTGTTAAATATTAAATTATTGGATTGATTGTTTAATAAAATAAATAAATAAAATTGGAAAGTAATGTTTAAAAAATGGTTTTGACACTTAGCTAAATTAAATAGGGTGTTAAATTTGGAAAAGTTATTTTTATGACAGTGATGCTAAAAATGAACCAACTGTTCACCTGGATTTTAATTTAATAAAGGAGTGATTTCCCGATATTTAATTAGGCGGGGTGTCACAACTTAATCTAAAAAATACAAATAATATCCAATATCCAAATAAAAGAAATACAAATAGTGTCATAGAGTATTGTCTATAGTAGATTGGAGGAGGAAGGAAGACCAAACAACATATGCATTGAGACACCCATCAATTCGTTGAACGCCGCATTTTTCTTACAACCACAAAGGTCAATTCTCCTTTCCGACCAAAATATGCATGATGAGAACCTTTGCCTCAATGTCTTCTAGGGGACATCCATGAACCACCATCCCGGGTGGGTGCCCGGGTACCTCAACCCCCTTACTATAGGCTTCCCACCAAATACGTCAATTAAAAACACGCTCGGCCAATCGATTGTTAACATAGGCCGTTCGACGGGGTTCAATATGGGAAATGAATCATATATGGGCGACGAGTCCATGCGTATTGATAATGAAGCAGTGACTTCCTCTTTGACCTCTTTCCCATTACCCTTGACCTAATCGGAGATTCCCTCATCGAAGCTGGACCCCCATTGACACTTCATGAATGCATACATATCTAGGACCGTCGCCTCCAACCTTGATAGCTTATCATCATGGGTGTCCACCTTATGAGCCAATCCGGTGTTGCTCATCTCCATCCCGATGATCCTCAACTTTCTCGCTCGAGAGCTCACCCATAGTCCTCTCCTTGTGATCCGCCCCGAGCATTTGGCTGAGTGCATGTGTAGCCAAAGAAGCTTTTTTGGCATGAAACTGGTTTTCATGCACTTCCTTAAGATTTGCCTAGAATGACAAAAGTACACAACTAGTTAATTAAGCTAATAAAAAATTATAATGTAATTAAAAAATTGAATGATTGTAGCTTATAATCGTGGCTGTGATGCTCGGGGAGCCCTCATTATCCTTGCCTTTCTTCGTTCGAATTGCCATATAGGCATCGAGCCTATATGGTCTACCACCAGGGCCACTCCCCATCTCCTGAAATAAAATAATGTAGAATTAGTAAGTAATAGAAAGTAATGCTAAATTACAATAACATGAAACTAAAATTAATGGAAAATAAAAACTTACCCTCATGTGCTCCACCTCGGTGTAAGTCGTCCACCTGGAGTGGTGCACGTCCACCTTTTTCGCCTGGTTTTCCCTTCCTAATTGATGAGATGCCAATTTTTGCTCATTGATCTCATTGTCGACAAACTACTACCACTGTGCCAATGAGATCGTCTCCTTCAAGGGGACAATATCACACACTCTCAGAATGGACTCTAAGGTCTTCCCAAAGTACCATGCCCGCATGTTTTTATTCCACTTTTTATACTGATAAATACAGGTGCCCATATTGAGCTCATTTGGCACGAACCTCCAATCAGTGAACCCCGGGTCGATGATCAACTTCAACAACTCTAGGAATCTAGCCAGTAATTCCGTCTTGTTCTCAACGATGAACCCCATTTGCACCATTTTGGGGGCCTAATGGACGAAGATCCCTCGCTGCCTCCCCTACCGTGCAGGGATGAAGACATTTTTTGTAAAAATTATTATTAGTAGTACAAACATGTATATGGACTTTTAATTAATTCTCAAATACGATAATAACAAAGAACTAGAAGAATACAGGTTAACGACATTATAAATCTAAATATTGTTTCAAAATCGGGTCATGTCATGGACTTTGAATTAATGCTTAAATTTATTAAAATCCAAATTAGCATATTCACTAACCATAAAACCAATTTTGATTCAAATCCAACAATAACAAAGACCTAGAAGAATGAAAGTTAAAAAAATTATAAATCTGAAAATTGTTTCAATATCGTGTCATGTCATGTATTTAGAATTAATGATTAAATTAATTAAAACTCCAAATTAACATATTCACTAACCATAAAATCAATTTTGATTCAAATTCGATACTAACAAAGTATTAGAAGAATAGAAGTTAGCAACATTATAAATCTAAATATTCTTTCAATATCGGGTCATGTCATGGACTTTGAATTAATGCTTAAATTGGTTAAAATTCAAATTAACATTTTCACTCACCATAAAACCAATTTTGATTCAAATACGATAATAACAAAGCACTAGAAGAATACAAGTACAAATGAATTAAAAGTATTAAATTGTTGTTCGATAACAATAAATCATTAGAATAATACAACCAGTGGTCATTACAAATAATTGGGATACTTATTAAAAATCTAAGAATTATTTCAAATTCGGGTTATCATAAAAAATGGATTGATATTCGATAGGAGCAGCCAAGTCATCCACACTAATGTTTAGATGCTTTGGCGAATATAAGACGATTGACCATGTATCGTTGTTGATATACGCCGAGTAAAACACTTGCTTGACCTTTTTAAAGGCATAAACAAACGGCTCATCGTTCACGTGTTCGTTCCTCTTCAACTTGAACAAGTCAACCATGATCAAATTTATAGCATTTTCATCTCCAACTCTTACCCAATCACAGTAAAAAACAACCTCTTTGAATCTTACAAAGTCCAATTCAAATATATTTTGAATTATACCATAGTAAGTCATTTCAACTTCAATGAGGTTTTTATCTTTCGTGCTCGCTCGAAAATAGGTAAGAGCCTTGTATGAAATCCTAGAGTTCTTTACGTTTGTATTTTTCTCGTATGCCTTGCACTGAATACGTAACCGTTCAATCGATACTTTTTGTACTCTTATGCCACGAACAATGGTCTAGTGGCTAGACGAGCAAGCCTTGATGTCGCATCACCCGTCTTTAAGAGTTGAGAATATAGATAAATTAATTAGGTTAGTTGTAAAACTTTCTTGTAATGTGGAATTTAATAAAATACATTTTCATTATAATTACCTCGTGTGACAACCACATCCTAAATTCGTTGTTTGATTGTGCCATTATTTTTCATCTTTTATTGTTCTCACACGCTTCATATTTTCTACATAGATTGTGATGAATGTATTACAAAATTGATCATGAATAAAAGATAAAATAATTTAAACTTATTTTTTCCATTCTTTGACATCTTCATGTGTGTCAAATAGAAAACGAGCTACTTGTTCCTCTTGTAAACTTGTTAATTTCACTCGTTTACGCATCGCATGACCACCCTCATCGACGAACTCATCATTGTCATCCACGCTGCTCGAGTCAAGCATATATTAATGAGTGTAGATTAATGACTCCACGGTAATGTATTCCTCTGCAATTTATCCTTCAATATATCATGTATTCTTGACGTAATCTTTGAAAACTTTCATCAATCTTTTAAATGGATATATCCACCAATATCTAACTGGGCCGTAAAGAAGTTCCTCATCGCATAGGTGTACCAATAAGTGAACAATTATATCAAAGAATGATGGGGGAAAGTACTTCTAAAAAACAAATCGCTTCGGTCACCACAAATTTTGTGGCTGTTACATGATCTTAATTGACTACCTTCTCACATAAAAGTGAGAAGCAAGATGCTAATTTGCATAATAGCACTCCACAAATCCTTGTGCTTGGAGAAACATTTCTTAAACAATAGAGGAACCAATTGCATGATCACATGATAATCACGGGACTTACACTTATGTATATTACGGGTAGCATAATTCATAATCCTTTGCAAGTTGGACAAAAAATTAGATGGAACCTTCAAATTCTATATTGTGTCTAAAAGCACCTTCCTTTTCTTACTCGTCAAACTAAACGCACTAGGGGGAATTATTTTCCTTACCCTACTATCTTCTTTCAACAATATTTGTGGATTGAGTTTCAACGATTTAAGGTCTTTTCGTGCATTTTCTCCATCCTTCTAATGACTCCCTCAAGGCATGTGCCCACAATATGTTCAGTGATTTTCTTCTCTACGTGCATCAAATCAAATACATGGCACACGGGGTTATTCTTCTAATAAGGCAAGTAAAATAAAATTGACCTTCTGGACCAATCCTTTCTTATCTCAGTTTTATTCCCAGTTGGGGTCTTCTAATGCTTGACATTCTTAAATGTAGGATTCTTAAATGGTATATTAGGGCCACAATCAGAAGATTTACTTTCAATTTCTAAACCTGAATGTTTTGTCGGAAGTAACCTATGTTCAACCCCACCCGGTAAAAAAATGTAACCTTTCTCAAATCTAAAACTATGAGCCGGGAGGGGGGGGGGGGGGACATCCTATATAAATGGTACACATTTTGTTAGCTAGTGAGGAGATGAAGAGATTCATTATCCTCTCCATAATTAGGAAACCCCAAATAACCATGTACTACATAACCGGATAATGTCCCATAAGCTAGAAAATCATGAATTGCCCACATCAACATAGCTTTCAGTGTAATCTCTTCTTTTTTAAAAGAGTCAAATGCTTGCACACCCTCTTCACACAACTCATTTAATTCTTTTACCAAAGGATCCAGGTAGTCATTGATTTCCTCACTTAGTGACTTTGGCCCAAGTATTAACAAAGACAACATCAAAAATTCAGGTCTCATACACTATTAAGGAGGGAGGTTGAGTGGGGGCTATGATCACTGGCCATACACTATGATTGGTTCTTAGATTTCCAAATGGATTGAAACCATGTGTTGATATTTCTAAACGATTGTTACGCTTTTCTCGAGCAAAATCGGGATGCTCATAACTCATCCTCTTCCAAGTTGTAGAGTCAATAGGATGACACATGAGATTATCCCCTACCTCTACCCTGGCATGCTGAGTCATTGCCTCCGCTATCCATGGTACTGTGAAAAATTTCTTTAATCTAAGCCCAATGGGAAAACATTTCAACACTTTTTGAGTCACTTTTGAGCTTGTACCTTCCATGCTAGTAGATTGGACATATCTAGGTTCATCACATACCAGGCATGGATTGAGATTTTCATACTCCTTTCGGTATAGTATGCAGTCATACACACAAGCATGAATTGATTTATACTTCATTACCAAACCTTATAAACTTCTCTTTATAGTAGGATAACTATTTGGAAGCGTATTCTTCTTGGGTAGCAAGCCCTTCGCCCAATTCAAAATTCCTATCACACTATTGCCAGGCAAACCATATTGGGTCTTTAAACTATGCAAACCAACCATGGCATATAAATTTGTTTGATCTTTCTCACAGCCAGAGTACTATGACTGGGTCACCTTCAATTTTGCACTTTGATAGGCATCATCAAGGTTTATCTCGATATTTTCATGAGCACCTGAACCTTGTACATATTCAGTAACCTCATTTTCTTCCACTTTGTAAACTCCATACGCGTCATCAACAAAATACGTTAGCATATTATGATTTATGTTGTCCTTCTTCCATTGTATGTCTATCCTACTTGTTGAAAGTTGTTGTAATGGTTGCTTGGGGACAAAAGGAACTTTCCATTCCCCGTGAAAAATTCAAAATTGATAACTATCTTACATACCCCATATTAACCAATGTAGTTCAACTGTTTTCCACTCAAACACCTTACCATTATTACACTTAGCACATGGACATGAGAACTCTTCATCATTACGGTATCTTTTTGTGTATTTCACAAATTCATTCGCACCACGGTGAAACACATCCCCTAATCTATTTGTCTCACCATCCATTCTATGTATTTAGGATATCCCATCACAGTTACTACAAATAATCACCTATTGTAGGTAAGAAGCATATATTCATGGATTAGTATAAACAAAAGTGTGAATATTTAGTTCCCATTAAAGAATTTACTACAAGATTGACATTTCATCTTTCGGTGTTATATTATAAAAACAATATAATTCCTATTTCCTCTATCTCATCTAAAGGGTGAGTGGTCCTAATCCATTCAAGACCTCATATTTCTGTAATATACTTAACAGCTCATGAACATTGTTCCACTTTGAGGAAAATTCGACAGCATACCCCCATAGTTCTCCAAGTACACGACATAGATTCATAAGTGTAAGTATTATTTCAATTTATCAATTGAAATAATACTTAGCATCACATCATCTAGTATGTACCTAGAGAACATTAAGATATGACATCAGAACTTTCCCCCAAAGTAACAAGTTTAAATCACTAAGAATGTTGTTATATAGAAACTATACAGTCCTAAACTTTCCAAACTGGACAATTTGAGAGATCTCATTACATGGGTAATGAATCTCGAACGGGTCTAATGTCTATTGAATGTGTACGCATAAGAACTTGAAGTCTAGTATCTATGCACACTATATGTAATTTAAATTGGTTATAAATGTTACATAACCATTATTTCATGCATTCAAATGAGAATACACGCAGGCATGCACCCCCCGAAGCAAGTGTTATATTAGAAGTTGACTTAATGTAAATTTACACATGCATGCCTAGATTATAGTAACGAGAACCGCAATAGATAGCCAATGGCTATCTATTGCGATTCCCATAATCACCTTTTACCCTCGTTACTTGTTATATAACGCTTGCTTTGCTGGCTACATGCATGCATGTATTCTCATGTGAATGCATGATTACATATTACTTGTTATATAAAATTTATAGTATGCTTAATTTAATTATGTATTATTATATTCGATTTTCACATACTTATGTTTCATTTCGCATCAAAACCCTAAATATTAGACAATGCCTAGGGCCAACCAACTCAATGGCCACCTAAGTGTTCAAATCCACCATTTAACAACAATTCAAGGATTCAAAACAACAATGCAAATAATAATTCCTTTTATTAGAAATTCCTAGGGCCAACAAACTCAATGGACATCTAAATGTTCAAATCCACCAGTCAGCAACAATTCAAGAATCCCAAACAATTCAATAATTCAACAATCTCTACACACACACACACACACACACACACACACACACACACACACACACATACATATATATATATATATATATAAAGAGAGATAGATAGAGAGATGTACTGAAATGTGTGTAGAGAGAGAGAGAGATGGCAATCGCTGCTGCAATTAGAAAGAGAAACAAAATTTCAATTTCAGAATTGGATACCAAAAATCAAATAAACACTATACCAAAAATCAAATACCAAATACCAATTTCAATTTATAATATTAATTCCAATTTCAATTTCAATTTATAATACCAATTTCAATTTCAATTTTAAATTCAATTTTAATTTGAAATACTAATTCCAATTTACACACACAATTTAAATTTCAATACACACAGTTTCAATACATAAAATTTTAAAAAACCAATACCACACACACACACACTAAGCCACATACGCACTCACCGACCCACACACACATACCCATATACCCACACACATAGACCTATATACACGCACACATACATTAAAGATTATATATATATATATATATATATATATATATATATTGATCGAGTGGAAAAATCGAGCGTCCGTGTAATACGCTAGTCGTTGTTATTGGCTTCCAACCTCAATACAAAAAAAACCTAAACTTGTAATTACACTCTTAAGGAGTATAGTGACGAGTCTGGGTATCGAATCCACAGGGAGTTAGGACGAGTGAACGTGACGACAAATGTAAGGTAGTTTAATCCTAAAGTTGATGTTAAAAGAAAAGAAAATAAAAAGATGATTAATTTTTGGATTTTATTTATGAATTAACTAAATTCAATTAAATTAACCTACGCATGAAAAATTAACTAATTAAGAAGGAATTAATATGAATGAAGAAATGGGTTAAGAACACACTCCCTCAAACCCTAGTGTGTATGCCAGTACAAAATTAGTCATAAATTAGATAATTGATCAGACCCAGTCTTTAGTACTCCAAAGCATTACATATATGAGTTCAAGCCCGCATCATACATAATCAAAGAATGAGTAAACCAGTGTCGCAATAATTCACGCGCGTTGCATCCTTAAGCACCCCAGTTACCTAGGGAAAACGAGGTCAAAAGTTCTACGATGGTTGTGAAACTATACAACACGATCTAATTATTTATTTAATTTAGAGGACAAATTTTATAGCTATGAATACCACATCGGGTTGGGTTCATGCATCCCAACACTAGAAAATTTAGCTAGACATGATTTTATTAGAAAACAAATTCATAACAATATATGGAATTATGGATCTAACAAACATTGTTAACAAATTGTAAAACAATTGAGAATTGAATTGGAAATAAAGTAAAGAATAAATAAGAGAATGAAAAAATTGATACTTGTATTCAGCAATAGGGAAAAGAGATGAACTTGAATCCAGAAAAATTCTTCTTCTTCAACCTTACAAACTACGGTTTATGAAAATTTCTATGTAAAGAAAAACTAAGAAAACTCTCTAAAATCTGACTTTCTCTCTCTAAAATTCCATTCTACTCTCTAGAATTAGTCTCCTCTTGGAATGAGGTAGGGCTTGGTCTTTTATAGCACCAAGTAGCACGAATTTGACAGCTAGAATCGCTTGTTGCGCAAGATTTGACCAGCTATGCACCTCATGATCTGCATAATTAATGCCAGCAATTCGCACAGCCAGACCGGTCCGGACCCGGATCCATTTGGTACCGGATCGGTTCTTTTTTTCTAACCGGATCGGTCCTGTTCCATCCGGATCGGTTTGGTTTCTAGTCCATTTCTCTTCATTATCGCGCAACTTCAAAACATCGTAACTTCTTCACCGTAGCTCGGATTGAGGTGACGATTTTTCCAGTGTTCTTGTAATTTAGAGCTCTTCAATTTTCTAGTTGGCCCCACCTCCGGACTAAGGCTGAAAATTATGAAAATGCCCTTCAACTCTCCATTTCTTGGTTTCTTTCACTGTTTTGTGTTTTCCTTCGTACTAACTTGCATGAAATACCTATAAAGCACACGAGAAATACAAAAAACACAAAATACTTTCCAAAATAGGTTAGTATCATAAATACGAGACAAATCCAATCTATTTACACTACACGGGATCATAAAAATACCAAAATTAAGGAGATAAATATGAATAATATGTGCCTAATCACACCCCCTAACTTAGAACTTTGCGCGTCCTGAGCAATATAAAAGAAATTAGTTTAAAGTCAACTCTCGAAAATTCTTTTATTGGGATATAATACCTTTTTCGCGGGCAAGCGATTGCATTTAGCGTATGCAACAAGCCTTTAAACCCCTAGGTTACCCTAGTAGGACGAGTTTTGTCTCGTGAGGGTTTGCAGTGAATACTCCCACAAAATTCTTTATTGACTAAAATAAATATCAAAATATTTAAAAATTGTACAATTTAAACTTTTCGAAAAATAATCACCATGAATTCATATTCAAATGTCTCAAACCATAGTGTGTGTGTGCAAAGCCAGAAATTAAACCTCAAATTTCCACGGATTGAGCATTACGTTACTTTCCGAAAATTCATTTTGATTCCAATTCTTACGGATACACTCACAAACGAATCACTTGGATTGCGGCTATTTTCTCTCGGTATGCCTGATATAAAGAGTAAATATAATGGACACAAATTCACGCATACAAAATTGAAAAGAAGGAAGTTTATGGTGAAAAGATCTCATCATCGGAGTACGGTTATTAGGAAACGGGAACATCACCTCTAGTTCACACCATTTTATCTCTCATATTATCTTTTTGTATCTTAGCTCTCCACGCGGTAACCAATTTTGCAATTTGGACTCGGTTAGGACTTTTGGGGTTAAAAAGTGTAAAGGGTAAAATTGGGAATAGACGGATTGTTTAGAATTGGAAAATGTCCCGATGACGTCCATTTGTGCTTTTCGGGCATTTGCTCATTTTTCTATTTCTTTTTCTCTTTTCATTTTTTTCTTTTATTTCATTTTATTTCATTTTTTTTTCACTATTTTTTTGTTGAACATTTTTTTTCCTGTTTTTCTCTTGCCCCTTTTTATTGCACAAATAGGAGTTACTTGATGAATTTTCTCAATTTTCACAATTCTGGGTTATTTGGGTTTTTCGGGTTATCAAACGAAAGGGAAATATTATATTAGGCTTAACTTGGGTTGCAAAGGGATAATTTTGTTTTTCACAACTTTTTATGGCTAATATTTTTGGGTTAAACAAAAGAGGGCCTACTTCATTGTCCAAATTTCTAATCACATTACCATATGCATCTCGAGATTAATTAAGTTTAGAGATATATTTAGCACGAATTTTGAGACAACATTTCACACATTTTCCATAACCGATCAAAACAAAGGATTGAGATCATCAACGACTTATTAAAACGCTGAAAAGAGCTTTGAGTTAATCATAAACTCGGATTGATTTAAAAACTCATAAAAAATTGAAAGGCTCAAAATCTCATCGGGTTTGATCAATCTCCACACTTATTCGTTAAGTCGTCAATTTTCTTTCAATTTCCATCTTCGGTCAATTTTGGCTTAGTGCATTTTGATTGTTAACAATTTGAGACTTTAAATAGAATAAAGGTGATATTTTTGAAAAATTTAAATTCCAATTCTTATTTATTTTGAACAAAAATATTTTTGGCTTTTTTGAAAAATTTTCATTTTTTTTTGGGAATTTTTGAATTTTTTTTTGGCATTTTAAAAATTTGTGAAGTTTTAGAAAGACGCACTTATCACCCCTCCCCCCCCCAACTTAGACTTTTTCATTGTCCTCAATCAAAAGGATTAAAATCTAAAGAGGAAAAAAATAAGTGCGACAAATAAAACAAGCAAATTATTAAAATGCAACAAGACACTATATGACACTTATACATGACTAAAAAATACAACAAAAATCACCCCATGCACATCGGGGGTGCGACGACCTCTCATCTCTCTCCACAATTCACCTGACCCCTTTCACTGGGTACGATGCGCTCCTCGTCTCTCCCGTCTTACCATCATACGTGAATAGCCGGAACAAATTGGGCCCGTGCCCATAGATAAAGGAAAGACCGGGAGATGCATTGTGATAAACCGAAAAAGGATCCTCTTGTTGCGTAGCACGTGGGTTGGTCTCTAAGTCGGACGAGATTTGAGTCTTATCTTCAAGTACCTCCGAAGACTCAAATGGTATGGGTGGAGGTTTAGGAAGGAGAAATGCATTAATTCTATTTTCCCACTCGCTTTCGTCTAAATGACGAAATGAGGCCCAGAAAGATTGGACTTCATCATTTAGGCGTGCATCCACCTGTCCGAACTCGCTCTCAAACTCTGCTAGGCTCAACTCCTCTAGCTCTCTCTCTTTCTTGGTGTCCTCAACCTGCCTTTCGTGCTCACTCGCCGAATTATAGGGTGGTGTGGGTGGGTGGTAATCGAGGAGAAATGTATCGATAGTGTCCTGCCGTTCACTTTCCTCTAAGTATTTCGACGAGACTCTCCCGACACACTCTAAATCTCCTCTTTCATTCTTGTTCATGGGCTCACTCATTCTCTCGAATGCATTAACTAAACATACATCCCCTACCTTTCTCTCGATGTTGCAACCACTCCTCTCACTGTGCGTAACACAACCTTCCCCTAATGGCTCTTCCTTGTAAGTTATTTCTTGCTTGTGTGTTTCCCCCAAAAGATCCAACCCTCACGGTTCCCCTTTATCACCCTCTCTCTTTGAATTATTAAAAATATTTGTTTCGAGGGTCGTGTTCCAGAAAGTTAATTGCATACACCCACTTCGGGTATTGATAAGAGCATTAGCTGTAGCTAAAAATGGGCGGCCAAGGATAACGGGAACATGATTACTTGGGAGAACGGAGGGTTCTTCGTCCCAAATGAAAAAATCCACCGGGAAGTAGAAAGTGTCTATTTGGACAATCACATCCTCAACAATTCCTCGAGGAAGCTTCACAGAACGATCCGCGAGATGGAGAGTCATATTTGTGGGCTTAAGTGCCCCCAGTTCTTATTGCCTATAGATGGAATAGGGCATAATGTTAACACTTGCCCCTAGATCTATTAGAACTCTATCAATTCGGTTCTTCCCCATGATACATGAAATAGTGGGTGCACCCGGATCTTTATATTTTAATGGAAAGTCACTCGACAAAACTGCACTGACATTTTGGGTTAAAGAGACGTTCTAGTTTACCTTTAGCTTGCGTTTCACCTTGAGTAAGTCCTTAATAAACTTAGCATACGCGGGAATTCTCTGTATAGTCTCGAGAAAAGGTAAATTAATTTTTACTTGCTTAAGGACTTCCAGAACTTCATCACGGGAGGTCAGTTTGGAGTGAGAGACCAACCGTTGAGGTTATGGGGCAGCGGTGGGGGTGATGGCCTTGGGTCCACTAGTATTTTCCTCCCCCTCACTCTCAATTAAAGGGGCATCTTCGGCCTCTCTTGTCTCGTGCGAAACCTCTTTATCTTTAGATGCATTGCGCGGGGGAGGTGACAAATCAACTACTTTCCCACTACGTAGAGTGGTAGTAGCGCTACATTGCTCTCGATGGTCGTGGGATGTAGTGCAACACTGGTTTGTCCATGGGGAGGTCGTTGTCTTTGAGCAGGAAATTTTCCCTTCTCTTGGACATTCGATGCAGTTTGCAACCTTGAGATGCTAGTATGTATTTCATTGAACATTCGATCATACTTTGCACTGTTCTCCTTTTGAGATTGGATGAGGTGATTTAAGTTGTCCTCAAGAGATCTCCTCGGTGGGGTAACATATGAACCAGGAGATGGTGATTGCATGGGGGCTGCATATGTGTTAAACCAGGATGATTCCTCCAAGATGAATTGTACGCGTTTCCCTAGGGTGTACTAAAATGTCTGATAACCCCTCCTATAGCTTCCACTTGCTCAGTGTATATTGCCTTCTAAGCGGGTATTGCTGGACATCCTTTGGTAGAATGACCCGCCCCACAAATGGCACACATCTCTTCTTTTTCAGCTGAGATATGTTCAGTAGCTTCTCTAAACCGAACCTCAAGGATGTCTCTTATCCTCTTTTCGAACTGATCAAGCCGACGGTCTAACAAAGTGTCCTTGTCCAATTGATAAATACCGGAAGCAGCAGGAGTGTTGGACACTTGTCGATATCTGTTTTGGCTGTTGGGGTCAGAAACATCCCATGATTGCGTAGTCTCTGCTACGTATTTCGAATGAGCCTCAGCATCGCTCGAGTCTAATTCCCAAAATGGTCTTTCGCACATTATCTGCACGAGTTGTTTAGACGCCAAAGTAAGCCCTTGATGAAAGAACGAAATGAGATGATGTTTCTCAAACCCATGATATGGGCAAGCGCTAACTAACTCCTAAAAACGTTCCCAACACTTATCAAAGGCTTCATTGTCATTTTGGCAAAAACCATGGATTTGAGCCTTGACAGAATTGGTTTTGTGTTGCAGAAAGAACTTTGAGAGAAACTTAGTCTGCATATCTCTCCAGGACATAACAGAATTCGGGGGTAGCGACCATAACCAAGTTTTAGCTTTATCCTTTAAGGAAAAAGGGAAAAGCTTTAATCGGATAACATCTTTTGGGCAGGCTTGATCACCAAACGTCTCATATGTATCTTCGAATTCTCGAATATGGAGATATGGCTTTTCAGAATCCATACCATGAAATGTGGGAAGAATTTGAATCATCCCATTTTGAAAGTGAAACTGACCGGCATTATACGGGAGTAAAATGCAACCAGGGGTAACAATTCGCTCCGGAAATAAAAGATCTTTCATGGGAAGATATGGTATCTCTTCCTCTCCAGCACCAACACCAACATTACCGTGCTCAGACATATTGCTACCCAATGATTCAGAACCCTCACTCAGTGTTTGACTCAAAAGTGTGGAACGTCGGTAGTATGAGAATTGTCAGAGTTAGCTTCAGCAAGGGGATTTTCGTGAAATTAGGTTGGTGACAACATGGGAGTTTGCATGAACAACTTATGAAAGATGAGATGAGATTTTTTTTTTACTTTTTTTTAAGGTCAAATTCGGGATTAACCAACCTAACCTAAAGTCTACCTAATTCCCTGGCAATGGCGCCATTTTTGATCGAGTGGAAAAATCGAGTGTCCGTGTAATACGCTAGTCGTTGTTATCGGCTTCCAACCTCAATACAAAAAAAACCTAAACTTGTAACTACACTCTTAAGGAGTATAGTGGCGAGTCTGGGTATCGGATCCACAGGGAGTTAGGACGTGTGAACGTGACGACAAAGGTAAGGTAGTTTAATCCTAAAGTTGATGTTAAAAGAAAAGAAAAGAAAAAGATGATTAATTTTTGGATTTTATTTATAAATTAACTAAATTCAATTAAATTAACCTACGCATGCAAAATTAACTAATTAAGAAGGTTCCCCCAAACCCTAGTGTGTATGCCAGTACAAAATTAGTCATAAATTAGATAATTGATCAGACCCAGTCTTTAGTACTCCAAAGCATTACATATATGAGGTTCAAGCCCGCATCATACATAATCAAAGAATGAGTAAAGCAGTGTTGCAATAATTCACGCGCGTTGCATCCTTAAGCACCCCAGTTACCTAGGGCAAACGAGGTCAAAAGGTCGACGATGGTTGTGAAATTATACAACATGATCTAATAATTTATTTAATTTAGAGGACAAATTTTATATCTATGCATACCACATCGGGTTGGGTTCATGCAACCCAACCCTTGAAAATTTAGCTAGACATGGTTTTATTAGAAAACAAATTTATAACAATATATGTAATTATGGATCTAACAAACATTGTTAACAAATTGCAAAACAATTGAGAATTGAATTGGAAATAAAGTAAAGAATAAATAAGAGAATGAAAAAATTGATACTTGTATTCAGCAATAGGGAAAAGAGATGAACTTGAATCCAGAAAAATTCTTCTTCTTCAACCTCACAAACTAGGGTTTATGAAAATTTCTATGTAAAGAAAACTAAGAAAACTCTCTAAAATCTGAATTTCTCTCTCTAAAATTCTATTCTACTCTCTAGAATTCATCTCCCCTTGGAATGAGGTAGGGCTTGGTCTTTTATAGCACCAAGTAGCACGAATTTGACCGCTAGAATCGCTTGTTGCGCAAGATTTGACCAGCTATGCACCTCATGATCTGCATAATTAATGCCAGCAATTCGCACAGCCGGACCGGTCCGAACCCGGATCCATTTGTTATCGGATCGGTTCTTTTTTTTTTTGACCAGTTCGGTCCTGTTCCATCCGGATCGGTCCCGTTCCATCCGGAGCGGTTGGGTTTCTGGTCCATTTCTCTTCATTATCGCGCAACTTCAAAACATCGTAACTTCTTCACCGTAGCTCGGATTCAGGTACCGTTTTTTCCAGTGTTCTTGTAATTTAGAGATATTCAATTTTCTAGTTGGACCCACCTTCGGAATAAGGCTGAAAAATTACGAAAATGCCCTTCAACTCTCCATTTCTTGGTTTCTTTCACTGTTTTGTGTTTTCCTTCGCACTAACTTGCATGAAATACCTATAAAGCACATGAGAAATACACAAAACACAAAATACTTTCCAAAATAGGCTAGTAGCATAAATACGAGACAAATCCAATCTATTTACACTGCACGGGATCATAAAAATACCGAAATTAAGGGGATAAATATGAATAATATGTGCCTAATCATATATATATATATATATATATATATATATATATATATATATATATCAAGGTTCTAAAAAACGCGGGGAGTGATTGAGGCGTGGAGGCCAAGCCTTAAGCCTTAGAAGCCTAGGCAGGCCTAGGTGTGAAAAGATGTTTAGGCATTCTTAATATATTTTAATATTTTTTAACTAAACCAAGGCTATTAAATTACAAAAATTGCACAGATCATAAAAATATGTCTGAATATATGCAAATTAAAATACTATTTGATTATTTTAGATGAGATAATGGTCTGGTTTGTGAACAAATTCTTTAAAAGGCGACATCGTTTCACTAAATCATTGTTGTTTTTAGAAAAAAGTGCACCTTAAGGGTTTTACCAAGAATAAGGCGTGAAAAGCGTAAGGCGAGGCATTTCTCCCAAGCCTTAAGCCTAGGCGGGTTTTTTAGAACAGTGATATATATATATATATATATATATATATATATATATATATATATAGAGAGAGAGAGATAATCACAAGTTAGACATAGAGATAATCGAGGGAAATAAAAGGAGGGAAGGGGAAATGCGGGAAAGAAAAGCTGAAGTGATAAGTTTTTTTTTAATGTTTTCACGGACGTGTCATGATCTTTGATCGTGATAAATTTATAAGGTTGTCACGGTCAAAGACTTTGATAAAAAATGCGTATTATTTTTGTCACGATCTTTGACTATGACAAGGTTAGTCGGGTGAAGGGTGCTATTTAGCCTTCTTGGTATAGTGAAAACCCATCGGGCATAATTATATGGAAGAGAGGTCAATAGAAATATCTAAAAAGATGACTTTTATGAAAGAGATCTCAACCAAAAATAAAACCTAGCATACTTTTTCGGAAGAGAGATCAATAATTTATCTTACCAAGTAGACTTCTACAGAAGGGAGCTCAATAATTCATCCTACCAAGAAAATCTGTACGGATGATAGCTCATTAACCAATGTAGCCGACTAAGTCATGGACATACCTGAGTCATTGGGTCGGGAAGACCAAAGGACTAGGGTTTTGGGCAAATGAAAAAATTATTCAAAAATGGGCTTTTAGTGGATGGAAGTTTTGAAGAAGAGCCCCCAATTTGGAAATTGTTCGTAGATGTCTCATCATGTGCCAACGGTAGGGGAAGGGACTCATAATCACAACTCCAGATGAGGGTGATGTGGAATATGACCTTAAGTTCCACTTTGAGGCCTTTAGTAATAATGGAGAGTGCGAAGCCCTCATAATAGGTCTGGGATTAGCATCGTCACTAGGTGCCGAGTAGTTGTCAGGGCATAACTATTACCAACTTATAGTTAATCAAGTCCTTGGAATATATTAGGAAAGAGAAGAATACACGATGAAATACTTGACAAAGGTGAGGGCATTATTATCAAAATTATCGGTTGTCTAAATGATTAAAATACAAATAGTCAAAAACACATGAGCAAATGCGCTCACCTGCCTGACATCAGCCACCATAACTGAGCTATGCAAAAGAGTACTAATAGAAGTCTTGATGCACCATAATACCGATGAGGAATTTGTACTAGTGATGGAGTTAAACTTGGGACCCTCTCATATGGATCCCTTCCAGTCATATTTTGAGGTTGGAACAATTCCAACAGATCCCAAAGAGGCACAAAGACTCCAATACAAGGCATCGACTTACATGTTGGAAGGAAAAATTTTGTTCAGAAGAGGATTCATTGTATGATTACTCAGATATGTTCACATTGACAAAGTAAATGACTTGATAAAGGAGGTGCATGGGGGCTCGTGTGGACCCCACTTGGTGGGAATATCATTAGTTAAACGAGTGGCTACTTAAGGGTATTATTGGCCCAATATGAAAGAAGACTGTACAAATTATGTAAAGTATTCCGATAGGTGCCAAAAGTACATCGTGATCCATAAAAATCGAGGAGCAACATTAACACCGATCACATCCCCTTAGCCTTTCTCTATGTGGGGGAGTGACTTGGTTGGTCCATTATCGTAGATAAGGAGTAGATTTAAATATCTGGTTATAGCGATGGATTATTTCACTAAGTAGTGGAGGCCGAGCCTTTGGTTGAGATGACATATGAATTTTTTTTCCACTTCATATGGAGAGCATCATCTATCACTGTGGAATGACATTGCCTTCATCAAAGATCGTGATACCTAGTTTGACAACAAAGAATTTAAATACTATTGTATACGTTCAATGATCTAGAAACTACACTCAGCATATGATTACCCGCAGTGCAATGGGCATACAAAGATAACAAACATAACCATGTTCAACAGAATGAAGAAAAGACTATATGATGCTAGAAAAATTGGATCAATGAGCTATATAGAGTGTTTTGGGCATATAAAATGATACTGAGAATAACGACAAGAAAACCTCCATTAATGTCAGCATTTGGCACTGAAGTAGTAGTGCCACCTAAGAGCGGCCAGCCCAGCCATCGGGTGATCAAATTTGACTCACCAAAGATCGATCTAATGAAAAGACTATATCTAGACCTACTAGAGGTCACAAACTGCACATAACTATAGGTCGCTGCTTGTTAACAGAGTATTTCTCAATTTTACAATAAAAAGTAAAATTGATAACTTTAAAGGATGGAGACTATGTGCTAAGAAAGGTAATTCAGAAAATGAATAAGCTCGAACCCAACTAGCACGACTCAGATAGATTATCTGCTATCGTACGATCGGGAATTTACTAGATTGAGACTCTAGAAGGTGAGCACATTAAGAATACTTGGAACTCCGAGCACCTGAAGAGGTACTACCAATATTAGTGATAACATATGTCACATTGAGGAGTGAATCACATCTAAATCCTATTTTTCACTCTTTTTTAATACATCTCAACGAATAATGAAAACTATAAATTCATCCTATACATATGTAAGCATTTCAAGCTTTTATTCAAATGATCATTTCATCTATATGAAAGGTGTGTAAGAAGCCTAGGTTGAAGTTAGATTAGAGCTGACCACCTCAAGGTTCATAATAAAAAAGTTTCTTCATATATGACCTCGCCTCTGGATGGGTTATGATCATGAAGTTTTAACCAAGTCTAGGAAATCAAGTGTGGTCTTATGGATGATAAGATCCGATTATAATCAACTAATGCAAGGATAAATCCTAGTATATTTGGTCAACTCTGGTAACCATTTATGAAATTTGGTCAGAACAATGAGATCTGTTTATACAACTAGTAAGCTAGCATAATCACTGGTAGATCCTAAGTCAGGACAACTCAAGTTCATCCAAAATTGGTAGCTAGTACGGAAATTAGGTTAATAAGATTTGTCAACATGATCACTAGTCTAAACTACTAGTAGGACTATCCAAAAACTTCATGTATGACCTCGTCTGTGAAATGGACTAAGATCAATAAGTCTTGCCAAGTCTAGGAAATCCAGTGCAATCTTTTGGATTAAAAGATACAACCATAATCAACAAAAATAAGGATAGATTCTAGTAAATTTGGTCGACTCTGGCAACCAATGCTAATACTTGGTCAGGATGACAAGATCCATCCATATGACTAGTAAACGGGCATTGGCATTAGTAAATCCTAAGCCAGGACAACTCAAGTTTGTCCAAAACTAGTAGCAAGTAAGGGAGATCAAATTCAAAACAATAAGCATGAGCGTGCAAAGAAAATAATAAATATGATAAAGGATAGATCATTACAACAAAGGGCATAATTGTTTTGTTATAGATTACAAAGTGTCTATGACAAAACTAGGGGAGAAGGTATAAAAGCTTCACAAAAATATCTAAGTAAGGAGATTTATTCCTTAGGAGCATGCCTAACCTTAAAATCTATCATCTGAACATCCTCAATAATGGCAGTAAAGGCATTGGAGCAACTGGTTTGGTTATGAGCTATGTCAACTTGGTTGTCTACAACATATTCTACATCAACCTCCTCTTCCATGGCCTTGCATTTGGCAGCTAGGGCTTTGCCCTCATCATTATTGCTCTCCTATGACTGAACCACCTCAGCGATGCCAGGAAAGTGCTTGATAATCCTCTTTTTAAACTTATCATGGCCCTCCATAAAGATGGTCACTAGATCGATATTGTATTCACCAGAGTTCTTAAACTTCCTGACTCCCTCCTCTTTAGCAAGTACAAGGACGGCAGTGGACTTCTCCAGATCTTCAGTGTCCTTCGTTAAATCTTATGCTTCCTTAGAAATTTCCTCATCCGAGTACTTGATCTTAGCTTTATCTATTTTCACCTGCTCCTTCAATTTTTCAATCTCCTCCTCTGCTTGGCTGAAGGCACTCACATTAGCACCCAGTTGACCGTCCTTCTCTTTTGTCTCAAAACAGACTTTATCATGATGAATTTTAGTACTCTTCATCTCATTGAATAAGGACTTGTAATGGCCAATGAAATCATTATGATCGCCCTTCAGTTCTTTGTACACATTCTGGTGTGAGGACACCTGCTCCCTCATAATAGTGGCAACATAGCACCTTAAAATGAATAAGTCAACATAAAATTAAACACAACATGGATAAATTGGGAAAATAAGAGTCTAGTTTAAAGCTTATCACCATTATAAAGTGTTGAGTTATGCTCCAGAGCTAGTCAACATTGAACTGCTGGAGATATTGGAAATTACCAGTATAGCTGTCGTACCCGAGCACATCAGTGGCATTTTCCTAATAGCAGAGAATAGGATCCTTCTCCATCCTCAGCTCCTCCTTAGTATCTGAATTATCGGAGTCCTAGGTAAACTTATCCACCTCTCCATAGGGGTTAGAATAATCAATACCTCAGACAGTCATCGAGAAGGTGCCCCTAGAATTTGAACTCTTTCTCCTAGCTCTAATTCTCTATTGTTTGAGGCTAGGCTAGATTTTTTTTCTTCTTTGGACTTTTTTGGCAAAATACTGGCCCGTTATTAGAAGCAATAACGTTGACTTTGCATGTGGATTTAATGGAGGAAAGCCTCGGCCTTAGCTTGCCTCTAAGTTGCATACTTATCATTTTATTGACCTCTACATTGGCCCTTTTCTCTTCCTCAATTCTCTTCTTCTCCTTGGCTTCAGTATTGGAAACAACCTTTATTTTCTTGGCCTTAACATCCATCTTTCTTTTACTAGAAATCTCCATTGCCGCTCGATCAAGAACTAGAGGCGCTATCATATCTGCTGAGTTAGAAGAACTAGTAGAAGAGGCTACATAGAAAGAAGTATGATCAGAACTTTGGATAATGAATAAACCAAGTGAAAGTTCTAATCTAAGGTGACCACAAGTTAAACATCATACCTTTTCGATCTCCTCAATGATAAAGACCTCATGGAACTCTCAACAAATAGCTAAGTTAACCTTCTTGTTCCCTGGAGGAACACCACCTGGATGGACGTAGTATCCAAATTCAATGAACTCCTTATTAGGAAATAGATTCTCAAAGTCTATGGGATTAGGGGTACAAGTAATCCTAACCAACTCTTTTGGGGCAGGTGGAAGTTTTGGGCTTTTTTCACTACAAAAATATGAATATAAATTGTGGTTAATAAGTATAAAAGAAAGAAAGTATAGTAGAATGAAGTGTAAAATGTGCACTAATATGGCGGGGGAAGCTCTAATCGCGAGGAATACTGCAAGACGTATCTTTCTTGTTCAAACGAAACTCCGAGTCGCCATTTATAAAGATGAACTATTTTTTCTAACTATAATTCCTCGTCTGAACGAACTATACCATCTTATGACTGCACTTCCAATTAAAAAACAACAGTAGTTATTTCCTTTGGCGTTATTTTTTATGTTATATACCAACTTAAAGATATCGCCAATTAGGTCGACACTCATGTGAAGCTACCGACCTAAAGATGAATCTATGGGCAATGGGTGGAATTTGAGTAAGGTTCACGCCATAAGCCCTCAGAATTGATCTGATGATGGGTGAGGGGGAAGCCGATTTACCACCAGTAAAGCCCAAACTAGGAAGAAAATCTCATAAGTATTAAGCCGATCATAGGCCCTTTTATCATAATCTGGAAGCTATATAGAGATGCTTATTAAGATATTATATTTATCCCTAAAATTCTCCAATTCATCCTCCGAGATATCATAGCCGTGATTTATAACATCAGTGTTGGCTAGATATGAGGATTCAGAGGCCCTAAAAATACACTCATCCATGAGGGGTATAATAAAAGGAGATGTGGAGACCATATAGTCATTAGGATCAGTATGAGAAGGGTAAGAATCCAGGTCAATTATAGACATGGAAATAATGTTAAAAAGTCTTTATTCATGGAGAGGACGGTCCACCATTGTGATGTCTACAGTAATGGAAGACTTAGGTCCAACTACTGGAGGTTGGGAGGCAGACCTTATGGACGGGGCAATAATAGGGGTAAATTTAGGGTATTCTAGATCAACTTCAGGATGGATAACCTAAAGAGGCCTAGGGAACCCACTTTCAAAATTCCTTGGTGCAATCGTTCTAAGTCAGGCAAGTACTAAAACCACCTCCGTACATGGGGTCCATAACTCATCAAGGGGTAAAACCAAAGAGAGGATGAAAGGAAAATTTGGGAAAGGATGATGACTTAGCTAAAAGAAAACCGTAACTAAATTAGAATTCTAGACCAAACTGCTCAATGGCCATCTAAATACCAATGCTCCTCTAATAAATGAACAAATTATCAGCAAATAATTTAATCATAATAAAGGCAAGGTGGAAAAAATGGCTAGGAAATAGGTGGAAAAGCGCTAAAAATGCAAAGAAAGAAAAGAGGGCATACTTGAAAAACCCTAAAGAGTTTCAAATATAACTAGAGCTACCTCAACTCCAAAAAAAAGTAAAGAAAATTCAAGAGATTGTTGCTTATGGTAGAAATGATAAGGGCCTCTGAGATTGAAAAAGAAGGGTTTTTGAAAAGTTTAAGCTTTCTCTCCCTAAAAATGGCTTGAAACAATATGATTGATTGGAAAAAGGTAAATATATTTTAAAATAAGAATTTATAATCCAAAAGGGTAGCAACATTAAATGATGAAATGTTACGTCACTTCTGGAAAAGTGGACAGTCAGTATCAAAATAAACGATCACGCTACCCCATGCGCGCGTGATGATTACTCCAGGCGTCAAACCCAACTAGTGACATGCGTGAAGTTCAACCTTAATGATAAAAATTTTAGAAGTTTATTTATTCAGTGAGCTCTAAGAAGATATCAAGATGATCAAAATTGCTGAGGCCGGTAATATTCTCATCGATTAACACTTCACTAGCTCAATCAACTCAGCAGATACTCCCAAGGCACAACGCTTCATACAATGCACTTTATTCATCAATCATTAGAGAAGTCTTAGAAGATTTGTTTCTACCACAAATATGGTGTTGTCAGGGAACTAATTACATAACAATAGCTAGTTCTTCCAGGACCAGGAAAATGCCGGCTCGACCTATTACCTTATCATCCTATATAATTTTTCTCGGTGCTAGTGTCACACATAATTACCTTAACTCACCTAGCCTATATCTATTAATAGTGTCAATTAATACCGTAAGAAGGCTAGAACCATGTAGTGGGGGTGACATCATCAGCACTAATCAAACATGCATCTAGGGTTTGAGGTATTATATTCCCACACTATTGATGGGGAACGTGTACCCATCTTATTTTCTCAACTGGGCATGTAAAGGTGTACCTTCCTCACCAATAAAGGCATGCCACCAGTCCCACTCTCTTCTCACTCACATCACATATAAATATGACACATAATCCCTCATGCAAGGGATCGAGAGATGATTTTTCCTACTATCATGCTATCCATTTTTAGAGCGAACTAGAGAGTTTGTAATCATCCATTCATTTACGGATTTTGCCCACAGAAACTAATACAATCACTACTACACCTGTGGACATATGAAGCATTATGGGTTGAACCAAATAAACACGATTTCCATTTTTTTCTCTCTAATCTTTTCTTTATACTACTTTCTCTAGAATATTATAACTTGGATATACCTATCTTTCTCTCTCATACTGTGTACAAAATTTGAAGGGTAATCTGCAAAATTTATTTAGTGGTTTCCATTAATACTCATAGATACTACATGATACAGTGGTACACAAATTCAAAGATGAATCAGATGCACCAATAAGAGAGTTATATGACAAGAGAATGAGTCAACAAAGAAAATATGGGATTAAAGCATTAAGAGTTTCCTAGATGATTGGGATAAAAAAATTAGGCGGATGTCATTTTTATGGGTAAAAAATATTGGGATATGTGTTCTAATGTAGCTAAATCATTGAATTCATGGATATGGGATGCTCAAAATTTACTGATTACTAGGATAGTGACACTATTCATATAGAAATGATGAGTATGATGTCAAAAAGGTGCATTAAATCTACAAAGTTTATTAGTCTATTGTAACTTAACATGGAAAAAGGCTCCAATTGAATATAAATGAGCGCCATACTTAGGGTGTTATACAGTCAATTGATGGAAGAAAGAGCAACACCCTGTGGACCTAGACACTTTACCATGTACATACTCTGTCAATTATGTGATTGTGATCATTGTTTTTTTCTCGTCGTAATTGTTATGAATTTATAGTAGTAGGATTTTACCACCTATAATTCATGCCTTTTGTGGGAATAAATTTATTTTCCTCAACTAAGAAAAGTCAATAAGAAGTTATGTCTCATTCACATAGCGAACATCTGTCGTCCAATGATGATCGTTACAATGAACAAAATGAACTTCCATCACCTATAGTCATGTCTGAATTCCACCCAATGGGAGCCATGACATTACGAGATAACATTACCATCCCCATAAGGAACAAATTATGGAGAGTAACGAACCTCCACGATCAAACCATATTTTATAGCTTGTGAATACCTATTTATCTAGTAGGAGGATGCCACGTGCCACCAATAAGAAGAAAATGTTTGGCTTCAGTGTCGTTTGGGAAGAATGAAACAATGTCTCCATAGGGACAAACATACACGACATGCTCAAACCCCTAGCCCTAAGGCCAGAAAAACTCACAGCTAAAAAAGGAGTTAGTGGAGTGATCAGGAGAGCTCCAAGCATAAGAGCCCACTGGAAAGAAAAACTAGGAAGGAGTTCATCGTAAGAGATATCTTCGCAAGAAATATCTTCGTGGCCTCATTCGATATAAGATCGACGAGTACCCTTCTCATCGAGGGGAAAATCCATTAAGTAATTTTCCAGGAAGGACCTCATCAATCATACGATGTCTCATTTCTCTAGATTAGTAGAAGAACAAGAACCTACCAAGAAGTTCTCCACCCCTAGGTATAAAATCTATCATGGGAAGATAGATCTCATCGATTATCTTCACTAGTACTGGAAAGCTATGAATCTTTAGAGCAATAATGATGCCCTCATATGCCTCATATTCCCTTCCATCCTGGGGGATATCGCCCATAAATGATTTAAAAAGTTACCACATTGATCGGTTAATAGCTTCAAGTAGATAACGTTGGCTTTCACTTAAAACTTTATCATCATTAGTTCTCATCTAAAGAGGATGGACTTATTCCTCACCATGATGAATTAACCTAAGAAAACTTTGAAGGAGTATTCTCGATGGTACTAGGAAAATTGTGATGAACTGGAGCATTGCTTGGAGTAGGTAGTTGAAGATTCCTTTAAGATTGACCCGAGGAGCAACTCTATTTTCACCAGTCTCTCAGGAAGAAAGAGGATAATATAATTGACGACCTTATTTCCAGGATTGAGAATATGCCAAAGTGGAAGACATGGTGGCTAGCACCAACATGATAATGGTTGACAAAAGAGAGTCAGGAGTAGAGAAAAAGAGAACATCCCCAAGAAGGGGGCAAGAAACAAAATGGATGATAAAAGGCAATGACAAGTTGAATAATACCGAGGCCCACTAGGCGATCAATATTATCTTTAAAGAGACGATCTACAGAATATTAAATAATATTAATGATAAAAAATATTTCTAGTGGCCGATGAATATATCAGGAGATCCAAACAAAAAACACTACCCTCAGGCATTCCTAGCACAAGGAGAATGGACACAAAATAGAGAAGTGTAAAGCACTGAAATCCCACCTGGAAGAGTTGGCCTAGACAGGACACCTTGAGTACAAGTTGGAAATAGCTGAAATCTCATCAAATTTTTAGTTTTAAAAATTGAGTACCCCTACAATGCGATCTTTGGACAAGGATGGATTCACGCCAAAGTGGATGTACCCTCCACTTATCACGAAAAGCTCAAATGCCTCACCAAACAAGGGATAATTGAGATCTGGAGGAATTAAGAAAATTCAATGAATAAATAGAGTTAATGGTATGAAAGACAACGCTACCTACACAAAAATTAGCTTCCAAAGTCGATAAATCTCAATTTCACTATAAGATTTGTGAATGAGTGCGGACTGGGCCACCTCGAATGGCATGAATCGCATGCGGGGAGACTCGCACGCATAATTTTTTGGGGATCTAGTTGAAAGACCGGCCGACGCTTCGTCCTTGTATTAACTAAAGTATGGAACACCAGGGGTGGAAGAAACAAAGGTTCCCCACAAAAAGAGTCATGGAACCATTATAAGAAGTCATGTTCAATGACTTACACCCAAAAAAGAAGTTTCTGATCGACAACTCTCTGACCGATTATGAAAAGGAAGAGCTTATCTCTCTTTTTAAAGAGAATAAAGATTTATTTGCTTGATAGTCGTATGACATGCCTAGGATTGATCCCAAAGTCTTGCTCCATCTACTTCACATAGATCCGAAATTCTCGTTAATCACACGAAGGGCATGCCAAACAACTTCAAATAAGGTAAAAGCCATGGAAGATGAAGTGGGGGAAACTTATGGAGGCAATGTCCATTAAATAAGTCCAATTCCCTATGCGTCTCTCTAACGTATTCATCGTTATAAATAGTAATGGATAGTGGAGAGTCAACATAGACTTCACTGACCTGAACAAAGTGTGTCCTAAAGACAAATTTTCTTTATCGAAGATTAACCAGCCTATCATTGCCATGGCCAACCATGAGCGTATGATCTTCTTGGATTCTTAGTTAGGGTATCATTATATCCCTCTGTTCAAACCCAACCAAGAAAAGATTTCATTCATTACTACCTCCGTCTTATAGTGTTACGCATTCAACCCATTTAGGATCAAGAATATAGGAGTGACCTACCAATGTTTCATCACCAAGATGTTCAATAATTAGTTGGGTGACAATATGTAAGTCTACATAGATAACATGTCATCAAAACTAAGCGTAAAAATGATCTATAGTACTTGACAAAGACGTTAAAGGTCCTCAAATACTATATGATCAAGCTCAACGCAACCAAATGATCTTTTGGAGTACACTTCAGGAAGTTCCTAGGATACCTAGTTAGCCAAATGGGGATCAACGAAAACTTAGACCAGATGGAGGCGATCAATAATATCCGTCCACCTAAAATATTTAGGGACATGTAGAAGACAATCAGACTGTTTGCATCACTTAACCGTTTCATCTCTAAGTCCTCTGAGAAGTGTCGACCATTCTTTTAGCTTTTGAAAAAAGAGAAGGTCCAGGTCTAGAATGAATAATTCTTAAACTTACTTGAAAAAATTTAGTGTTACTTAATCCAACCACCACTACTCGCGGTCGTCCCGAATCCGGGTGATCTAGTTTATCTATATCTCGCGGTGTCCAATGATGCAGTTAACTCGACCTTAATTTTTGATAAAGGGGAGCACCAAACCGTAATCTATTATGTCAGGAGTATGATATTAGTCGTAGAGAAATTAAAGCATTATTTTGATGCCTACTCAATCATAGTTATCACCCCTTTCCACTCAAATCAGTCCTAAAAAATGGTGATATCTCTGGATGGATATCTAGATGTTCAGTAGAGCTGGGGTGCTTTAATATCCATTGTCAACCAAGAATTACAACCAATGTACATATGCTAGCTTATTTTATCACTGAATTCATTGAAAGTAATGAGCTCGATAAAAAGGAATGCATTGACTAAGTCAACACCGAAGGGTTTGACAAGCTCAATAATTGGAAACTCTATATTGATGGGGCTTCCAATTTTGAAGGGAAAAGAGTAGGAATTATTCTTTTAACTCCAATTCAAATCATGCTCAAATAAGGGGTCACGATTGGATTTAAAGCATCCAACAATGAGGTTGAACATGAAGTAGTTATCATCAGTTTGGAGAAATCCCCATCCCTTAATGCAAATCACCTTGAGATTTTCTACGATTCAAGGCTGGTATCCAATTAAATATTAGGAGACTATAATGCCATGTATGGATACATGTCAGTGTAATTACATGTCATCCACGACCTGGTCTCCAAGTTTAAGAAAGTTCAGATTCAGTAGTTTCCCTAAGGATAAAATAACCACGTGGATGCCATGGAAGCTTTAGCCTCAGTCATTGGCTTCGATTTTAGGAGAACCATTGAGGTGGAATACCTTGCTCAACTAATAATTACAAAGTGAAAGATTTTTGAATAAGTCCTCACCATTCTGATGGCTCCCAACTATATGGACCCATTCATAGTGTATGTATAAGATGATAGTATGCCTACCAATAAGAAGCAAGCACGTCAAATTGATGTGAAAATTACTCAACTCTACCTATACAATGAGGTTAATCTTTACAGGTTGTGTTCCATAGGTATATATAGCTAACGTGTCCATCCTAGAGACATCGACCAAGTCCTTTATGAGTTATATAAAGAAATATATTAGAGTCACGTTGGGGGAAGATCTTTGGCATTTAGGCCCATAAAGGAGGGTTACCGTTGGCACTACATATAAAATATTGTAGTCTAATATGTTAAGAAGTGAGAAATTTCAATTATTATTTCCCATGATTTACCATACAATTAGCGACCTTAAATAGCTGACTGGTCAATGACCTTTTCCTCAATGGGGATTGGACATTGTTGGTCCCCTACTTACAACACCAATAAATAAAAAATATCTCCTGGTCATCACATACTACTTCACCAAATGGATAAAGGCTGAACCTTTTCCAAACATAAGGGATGCTGATATAATCATATTTATCTAGAAGAACATCGTGACCCATTTTGGCATCCCATGGATGATCATTACTGAAAATGAAATAAAATTTGAAAGTGAACCATTCCAATACTTCTACAACAATCACAACATCAAGCACTATTATAGTTCAGTGTCATACCCTCGAAGCAGTGGGCAAACCAAGGCATCCAACAAGACAATGCTAAATAGAACACAAAAAGGTTGGAGAGAGAGAAAGGTAGTTGGGTGGATAATCTTCCCCATATTCCCCGGGCATACTGAACAATGCCTAGGAGGTCGACTAGGAAAAATCCCTTTGCCTTAGCTTATGTAATGAAAGTCATAATTCTCCTAGAAGTTGAATTACCAACCATGATGACGACCATTGTCGATTAAATCTTGAACGAAGAAATCATAAGGATTGAGATTGACCTAGCAGAAGAAAAAAGATAATAAGCCTTGATGAAACTAGATTCCTACTAACAAGAGTTGTCCAAGGAGTACAACAAAGTCTTCAATCCTAGGAAGCTTCATTTCGGAGACTATGTGCTGAGGAAGGTTATCCTCAACATGAGGAAGACATCAGATGGAAAATTGGATCATAAAAAAGAAGGGTCATTAAAAATCATTAGGGATGACTTACAAGGATGATTTTATTTATTATTTATTATGTAAGAAATAAATTAATAAATGGAGTTAATTGTGAGATTTGGTAATAACAAAACGAACAATTTAGATGGTAATTAAATTTTCATGTGATGTGATTTTGTGCCACATATTGTAAATAATTAACTGATGACATTAATAATATATTATTGAACTATACGTTAAGCGTAAAATAATCATATGTGTATTTAGCTATGCCGTGAGGTATTACCATATGTGCGCCATGTATTACCATTGGGATTGGACTTTGGAGTGTGACAGATGCCCAAATATGTGTTTTTAGTAGTTTGGATTGCGCATATGGGCAACGTATACCTTTGGGCTAAATTTGGAAATGGGTTGGGTAGTATTTTGGGCTCATTTAGAGGCTCAAAATTAGGAATTTTGTTGGCCAACATATTTAGACTTATTTCGAGGGTGTTAACCCTCATTAATTGAACATTTTACACACAAAACACACATCCTATCTACTCTAGAGATTTGGGAGAACTTGGGATGGACTTTAAGGAGGAAAAATAAGGGATCAATAAAAAGAATCACTCGTTCGTACCCTTCGTACAAGAAATATCTTGCTTTATCACTACATTAGAGTCTAATATAGTAATCATATTTAAATAATTGGGATTAGTATTAGTCAGAGTCAAATTAGAAATGCTTACCTTTAAAGAGAAATTTTAAATTGAATGGTTTTGATGTATGATTATGTGATTAGAACTCATGTTTATAATTTAGTTTCATTTATAAGTTGAGTTGTGGCCATACCTCTTTGGTTCTTCCTCCCATCTCGGGGGTTTAGATGCTTGTGCGCTCACACTCGGAGAGGGAGAGAAGGTCTCACACCCTTTTCTAGGAGCGATTCAGCCGTCGTCGATGTGGGATGATGTCAAGAGGTGGAGTCACCGACCTATTTTGTACAAAACAGGCAAAAGAACATGTCGTCACCTCGAGAGAGCGTCATCAAAGATAAACTGATGCTTATGAAAGTAATAGTTTAGAGTTTTGGGGGCTAAGATACGGAGTGGAAAATTGTTAGGCACCCATCCCGCCCTATCGATCTCTTGTGGGATTATTTTACTATTTTCGTTAAGTTCTCCACGAAGTGTGTGTATGTATATATAAATGGAGATCGGAATCGCTCGACTAATATCATGGGAAAGATAGAGTGAGGTCATCTAAAGGAATGTTACCAAAAGAATAATTAAAAAATATAATGTGGGCACTTTATCGAGATATTAATCATTATAATGGAACAGTAATATATATAAGATAAAAAGCGCAAGTATGAATCAAAAGTATGAAATCTGTGAATAATATGCATATGGATAAAATAGGA
The DNA here is from genome assembly GCA_949130495.1 of Sambucus nigra. Classification (NCBI taxonomy): domain Eukaryota; kingdom Viridiplantae; phylum Streptophyta; class Magnoliopsida; order Dipsacales; family Adoxaceae; genus Sambucus; species Sambucus nigra. The sequence continues at coordinate 334,031,164 of OX422216.1, forward strand.
AAAAGATAAAAATATGAAAATTGAAAAATAAGACTCGAGTCTCGGGTTTTATCCCAAAACACTGACGTAGCCTATAAAGGCATCAAAGTCCACGTAGTTCGCATGAAGCACAAGGGTGGTGTTTATTCCATAGATTCAAACGGGAGTTTATTGTACGTGTGTGTGTAGAAAATACATTTTAGTTTTGAGAAAATGTTATGAATAATCCTGTTGGGATTTATAGGTGTAACCCTTTTTTTTATAGAAAATAAAGTATGTGAAATATAACAGATAATAATGCGATATTAATGTGTATGAACTAAATTAAAAGCTAAATTAAGAATTTATTTAACTAATGAAAAAATAAAGAAATTTAAAGAGGGAAGGATATTTGGACCTTTTTGAAGAGTTGAGTGTTGATTTTGATCCTTGATGAGCTTTCATGTAAGTAGGGATGAATGTTGTATGGGAGAGAATGAGATTTTTTCTAAAATGGGTATTAAAATGATGGTAATGAAATATGGAAAATAATTTCACACAAGAAAAATTCGTTGATCTCAGGAGAATGATGCTGAGATCACTAATATTGATAGATATGAGGTGTGTTGAGAGTGACCTCATGCTCTTTATATATAGGGTAGGGGGACTAACAATCATCATACCCCTAGCCCTACCAATCGGTAGGTGATCCTAGACACACTGCCGATTGGAAGGGAACTGGACTTACCAATCGACAGTCTCGTGCAGATTTTTCTAGAAAAATGGTCATAGAATGCAATTAGTAAATCCAAATTGTGCATGGGGCATACCATTAGAAATTTAATTCAGAGACCATCTATAGTCCTTGGGGCCACTCCCAATTTCAGGAGTTGACTTTGGGTCAAATGGGGCTCAGAATCACCTGTTGGTCCTTTAGATGAGAGATCGTCGAAATGTAATGGATCATTCACTCGGTTTAGAGAGTTAGCTTTGGTTAAATGGGGCCAAAAAACTATTTGGTAAACTTTTAGAGTAAAATGGGTCGTTCGTCCGTAGCTTAAGGATGATTCGCGCATAGGTAGGACCATTGGAAAGGGTATTCGATACCCTTCGAATATTCATTCAGTCTCATTTCATTTGAATTGTTGACCTTGGTCAAAGGGAGCTCCGGGGCGCTTGGTGGAATTCAAATCAATTTTTAGGGGAAAATGAATCGTTGTTCCGAATGGTTATGTTATTTTATGCATGGGGTAGACCGTTGGAAATGATTTTTAGTTCCCTTAGAAGATTCATTGAGCTTTTTGTCTGACGATGAAGTTGAATAGGATCAAATCGGGCCCCTGGATCATCTACTCGCCTCCAAATCGATTTTTGGTATTAAAATGGTCCATTCATTTGAACCGTTATACTGATTCGTGAACAGGGCAGACCATTGGAAAGGGGATTAAAGGTTCTTCAAAGATTCATTGAGTTTTCTCCCTAAAGATAGAGTTTATCAGAGTAAAATTTGGCTCGAGATCGCCTGATGGCCTCTAGATCGGTACTCGAAGTATGACCTAGTGTTTGTAGTGAATGAGGTGGTGCTAGGGACCTAAGGAGAGACTTAGGGGGTCCTAGAATGTGATGTCTATATAAGTCCTTACATTAATTAGCTGTTGATCTGATTTGTATGAGAAATTGATTGTATAGTGTGTAAAAGATGAACTAGGGTTTAAATTATGAAATTTATGAAATTAAATGTTAAATGATGTTTTGGATCTTAAAAAATCATTGAGGACCATTTAGGATAATGAACTAGTAGTAGAATTAGATTTTAGTAGAGTTGTAATGATGAATTAAAATCTCAGTAATCATTAATGGAGTTTGGAGTGAGAGAAAACTTAAATCTGGAAGATGAACCCAAACTAGACGCCTTGGATCGATCAGATTCCAGGGCTGGATAGTTCTGGATTACAGAAGGTTCTGGGGATTGGTCAATGGTTGGTTTCCTTGGGTTTTTGGGGAATAGTTTGATTTTGGGAGTCGATATATGATCGTTTAAATTAGTTTAGTGAGAGAATAAATTTAAAGTTATTGATTAGAGTTAACACAGGTTCTTGCAATTATAGTTTTGGAGTAAAAAACTAAAATATTTGGGATGCTAATTTGGGTTTCGAGAGATTATAAGCCATTAATTAACTTGGTCATCCAAGAGGGTGATATATATGTATTAACGTATAAAGTATATATAAGTAATGTTATATTCTCATTGTTTAGAGACATAATAAATTAGGAGTTGAATTCAATAAGGATTGAGAGTTAATAAACATAATAACGTAATGAACAATACGATGATAGGGATTGAGATAGTTTGGGGTACACCTGAGAGTACGTGTAATCCGACTTTGCAGTACATGTTTGATAGGTTGTAAGGTTGGACTTAATTAAGGTTTCAAGAGATAGTGAACTTGTAATTAAATATACAATCTGACTCTTTAGGAATTAGAATGTTTTGGACACTCTTGAGAGTATGCGTTATTTCGTATTATATATATATATATATATATATATATATTATTTACTTACATGGACATATAAGTTACTCGTGGTGAATATATCAGTCAAGATTTTAGATTCAAGTAGTTATGACTATATATCGCATGCCTGGATGTTGATGCAAGATTTTTGTGGAGGCTTATGTATTGTGATCACACGTTTAGGACGACCACGTTCTTATGAGGAGAGATGCAGATAGTTCGATCCATTAGGATATTTAGGCGATAATGCTATTGTGTGTTGACAAGTTTGGATCATACCTTTAGTGAGTTTATGATTTATGATGAGAGAGGCGAATGATCCGGTACATCCTGTGGGCTCTAGTATGGGGCCACATGATGGTGTAATTCTGTAGTGATCCTCCATTCTCATATTTGTGTGTATGTTTTCTAAAGCCATTAGGTTTGGGACTCCTACAAATTCCTCCAATGTAGATGCCTTTGTGTGGTTAATATGGGACTTTTATACATGTAAATGGTATTAGCCTAGCGATCGGCACTTTGTTTTAAAGATCAATGTCACATGTGTGTAATCTGTTTGGGATTATGTGTATCTTACTATGCAAGTGACATGAGTAGGGGTTTATTTGGGATCGTATTATGTGCATATGTTATAGTCCAGTGACGGGCACATTTAATTGAAAATATGTAAAAACAAGGATAGTGTTTCATTTTTGAGATAGTGAGAATCTTAATGAGTATATATATGTGGGTATTGGGCTGAACTCTACATGGGTAGTTAGTTGCATCCTACATTAGTATTTCATTTTGTTTTAGTAACTGGAAGTCTTGTAATAGATAATTCTTAGATTAATTATGCCTTGAATTCGAACACTCATGTAGTATTTTAATTAATATGAGGGGTGAGGTATCTCTTACATGTGGGTGTCATCGGGATGGCATTCTTATAGTAAATGTGCTACACGATTATTACTATTTTGATACTGTAATTTATTTCTTACAACTTTCGTGCTCTGAACCAAATCCGTAAATATTTTTCCCCCCAAAATTTATTATTTTTATATAATGGTTTTGTAGGGATGACCACTCGAACTTGCATTTGTGGAGATTCCTCTTGATATCCTTAGAGTAGGAGTGACTCTTTCCTCATAATAATAATAATTTATATTAAGGAGTTTTGATCAAAGGTGGTTATCATTGTATTATCTTTTATTTCACTTGAGACATTTGTATCAAAAAGTTTGTATTATAATGGACTCAGTATTATTGGAGTTTCAGTTTATCTCAGTTCAGTTATTTTTGTCATCATTAATTCATTTTTTTTATTATGGATGGTTTTTATTTACTGTCATTTTTATATTTACTTTGATGCTGAGGATGATATCATTTATTTATTTCTCCCTACATTTTGTATTCGGCCTGATCAAGTAGGCATGGAATTTTATGTGCATAATCAAATTATATGTGTATTCCCCATATATATTGATAGTTATGGACATGTTAGCATCCCCTACATTGTGTTACTTAACTATGGATTATAGGAAGGTCCTAGAGATTTACAGGTTCCGCGAATGCTTTATGTGTTTCGTTAGTCATTCTTGGGTAGTGAAAATGCCTTAATAGGAATTTACAGAGTGAATGTGATAATGAGATTTTGATTGTGGGCGTGCGAGTTCTTATTGGATGTGATGTGCTAGTGGGTTCATACTTTATAGGCTATGCGTTTAGGATAAAAAATTATGGATTTCTTTTAGCGTATGAGTATATGCATGATGGGAAGCGTTTATGACATTCAAAATTAATTTATTTTTAGGATTTTATGTTTAGGTAAGGCATCGATTACATGAAGTGGCTTATAATCACGTGTGGTGTGAACATAGTGACACTTTCAGGGTGACTGGAAATAGTAGGCCTTTATTGGACATATTAGGTGTTCAAATGTAAATGAGGGTTTAAAACACTTTACGGGTTTGAAGATGGGCTAATTATGCTCTATCGGATGTTTGGAAAAAATGATGTTTTTTGGACATTATTGAATAAATTAACTAAGGGATTTTTGGGTATCCAAGGGATTCTGGGGTATCCCCTATTTTAGACGATTTTAAGGTAGATTTTTTCGCTCCTCTTTCTCCTCATGTTAATCCTGTGAACACTGTTTTTATGTCCTCCATAAACCATGAATCCATTTCTAATGAGGTTAGTTCAGATATAGCTGAGGATATGAGGCCTGATAGTGTGATTCCCCTTACGTATATATCCCCAACAAATGAGTCTTTGGCTGACGTGGCAGGGAAGGAGGAAGAGGATTCTTTCGGGACATCTGACTCTTATGATCTTGCCCTAACCAATGCCAGATGGTATCCTAGTACCGTTAATGAAGACGATCTTGATAACTTAATGGAGAAATATGACTTCCCAATAGCCCTTCGGACAAGGATCCCTCGACCTAAAGAGAGATGCTACACTGTGTCTTTCCCCTTTGTGTAAAATGCCATGTGATACTTAATTAAACCAAATTCATAAATTTTAGGTTAACCTTATTTAATCGGAGTCAATTTCCAAATCAAATTAACTCAACCCCTAAACATGCAACTATGTGTGTGTGTGTGTGTGTCAAACTATCACAAATAAAATTGCTAACTCACAGATTTTAGGATGAAAACCCTTTCGAGTAAAACCTTTATTTCACAATAAAGTTGTAAATCACAACTTACAATAAGTATAATAAAATCAGTAATTAACTCCCGCAAGAAGTCACAAATGCACGTAGTCTTGAGTCAGCAATGGATCAACCGCAATAGTCCACATGAACACGCAATCGCAATCATCCATGAACACCCACGAGCACTCCTAATTGACACACAATTGTAGTCAACCAACACCTCCCTCAAGTATTACCAAATCAACAGTAGAGATAACACTCCACAAAGACAAAGATCACTATAAGTGATTTGGGTTTCACCAAAGATTCAAAAAAGATTGGGATGTATTTCGTGAGAAACAAAACATGTGTTTGTCCTAAAAAAATTGAATACTTGTAGTAGTAAGTATCTTAAAAACGTTTTCTCAAAGTCTTAATGAAAAAGGACTCCAAAACATATATCTATAGAAAAACACAAAACGTTGAGGCGATGTGTCAGATCGGTCCAATTTTTCCTTTTAAAAAAATCGAATCAGTCCAGCTAGTTGTTAAACACGATTCCTAATGCGAACCTATCTGATTTTTCCTTCATAAAGAGGTGGACCGGTCCAGAAGTTTGTTACAAATATTGCCTCCTTGTTTTTTCAAAACAAACGCCTCATTTTTTTATGAAACATTTTATCAAAAATATCCCAACACTTGAAGTAAATCCTTTTAGAAACTTAAACACATTCTATGAAATTTATACCTCATGTTGTACAAAAGTTGAAGATGATTAAAATTTGAATCCTTCGACTTGTATGAATAATCTTGAATTTCTTCGACGCTGTAACGGTATACGACATATCCGATGTAAGCTATAGATAATGGAAATAATGTCCTTACGAATCTCCCCCTATGTCTATGCCGGTAAAAAATAAAAACATCTGAATTATCAAACCAAAATGCCTATAAAAATATAATACCCTCCCATGAACCCAAAACTAAAATGGTACTAAAATTATAGAGATAAACTTTTTCGTTAAAAAATCTTCAACTTCAAATCTTCAAATCTTCATTCTTTTCTCATCAGGGTGTGAAACATATAATCTTCAATTTTGTACCGACACACATGAGACAAAACAAATACCTTTGTGATGCATTGAGTTTGAAATGATATAAGAATAAATCAATCATTAATAATCAAATCTATTAATTCTCCCCCATAATTCGTTCTGCTCCTTTTTATTTGTCCGAAATAGACAAGTAGATGAATAAAATAAATAAACATGGAGTTGTGACAACAAACAAGCATATCAAATATGGATAAAACTATGCTCATAAAAATAAGTAACCCAAAATCTTCCACAAACTATTTTTTGCCTTTTCTTATAAAAATGCAAAAATAATTTTACAAAAATCACACGCTATGAATTCACACTTAGACAAGCAGTTCATGGAAACAGAATGAATGGATGTGAACATATTCGATAGGAACATCAATGCAATCATGCATAACATATGTGCAAAATGAATATGTTTACTCCTAATGCATGAATCTCAAAATCGTCCTTAGGTGTCCAAAATTTGAATATAAATGACACCATCTTAATCAAATTGACAAATAAAAGTCAAACATGATTTTCACACCAATAACGTCTAAAACTATGTAATGCTTTTTCATGACTTTTCAAGGACGTGCAAACCCATTTTATATTCCATCCAAACTCCCTCTTAAATAATAATTCTATTTATTTTTCTTTTGAGGTGATGAAACTAAACTAAATTGGCTCACTTTTGGCATTTTTTTCTTTTTATTGCCTTGAAATTTTTCGGTCTATTTTTGCAACCTCTTTGGAAATTGGAAAATAATTATTGTAATATACTTTTTCTAGGTCCAATTTAAATGATGGCTTAATCGCAAAGGATAAATGAGTACCTTTCGTAGCCCTTCCCCATTTTTCATAAATATCACACAAACAAACAACATGTGTTTCACATGCACTACTTTTATTGTCAAGTTTCATCGCATTTGGTTCGTTTTATAGACAAAATTGATATGAAAACACAATGACCAACATGTTATAAACAAGAAAAATAGTAAAAACAATTCGTGCAAGTGTGCAATAAAGGAAATCATGAGTCAAACATGCAAGTAGTAACAAGTAATCACATTTCAATGACTCCAAACATTGTAAAGCACATAAATGGAATGATGACGCATATCAAAACACTATCAAATGGTCACTTGGATATGGAATAAAATCGTGACCTGGTCATATTAAATGTCCATCCATAAACGGTGCAAAACAAAATACAAATATCTTTTTGGATTTTATGAAAAAATCATCAAAATAAAATATTTTTGCTTATTTCAAGTTTTGTCAAAAAGTAAAAATCTAATACAATAAATACATGCGTCATCACACTCGTAAGCATATATCATGAAGCACAACTACTGTATAAAAATCAAATCATGCAAGCAACTATCCATAAGAAATAATAAGTGACGCATCATGTGCAAGCAAGTGAGAATAACCTGGTTTACCATCTAGCTCCTCTAAAAGTGATTTCCTAACCCAAATAGATGTAAAACGTCGAATAGGGGTTTTGGGAACCAATGGAACTCTAGACTTCCACTTACTAGGACCTCTTCCAATATCAAAATAAAAACGCCTAAGTTGACATTTCCTACCACAATGCGAACATGTGTAAACAGGTGGAACGACACCTATGCATTGAACCTTTTCTAACGCCATTGGGATTGATTGACCCTCTAAAATAAATAATGGTCTTGGCTATAACAACAGAAGCATTAGAACTCGACGAGCTACTACCATTGCTTCCAATACTACTCGAGTCTGTCAAATCATTTTTCAACTCCAAAATTTTTAACTCAAGCAAAGAATTAGATTCTTCCAATTTTAGGGACTGATTCTCTAAATTTTTAATTATTCCTAGAAGCTTATCACATTCTCCTTTAAAATAGACACAGTTATCCCTAACAGTCTCCTCACGTGACAAAAACTCATTGATTAAAATATTTTTATCCACTTTGTTTCAAACACAAATCTTAGAATTTTTAAAGTCATCCACTTCTTTTTCTAAAAATAGGACTCTATCGTCACTCTCCTTTTTGGAAAATTCTAAAGCTTTAAAGTCGTGGTCCAAAGAAACAAATTTCTCATGATAAAAATCTCTTTGATTTTGAACCGTTTGCAAAAGATCCGTAGAGAATTTAAAACGATAATTTTCTTTTTCCAAAAGATTAATTCTTTCTGCAAACGTCAAATTCAAACTATTTAAATAATCACAATTATGACTCGTCTCATCAAAGGGGAGTATCCAATTACATAAGTGCTCCATAAAAAAAGTTGCGATTTTTCACAAAACAGATTTTTCAAAAAAATCATTATCACACAATTTTGCGAAAAATAAGGACAACTCGATAAATTGTAGAAACCTGCTATGATACCAATTTGTAAAATTCCGTGTAATACTTGAATAAACAAAATTTGCAAATTTCCATGTTAACCTTATTTAATCGGAGTCAATTTCCAAAGCAAATTAATTTAGCCCCTAAACATGCAACTACGTGTGTGTATGTGTGTGTGTGTGAAACCATCATAAATAACATTGTTAACTCGCATATTTCAGGAAAAAATCCCCTTCAGGTAAAACCTTTATTTCACTATAAACATGTAATGCGCAACTTACAGTAATTATAATGAAATCTGTAATGAACTCCGACAAGAATCCACAAAGACACACAGTCTTGAGTTAGTAATGGATCAACCGCAGCAGTATACATGAACACGCAGTCGCAATCAGTAAGGAACACCCACCAGCACTCCCAATCGACATGCAGTCGTAGTCAGCCAGCACCTCCTACAAGTGGTACCAAATCAACAGTAGAGATATCACTCCAGAAAGATAAAGTTCACTAGAAGTGATTTGGGTTTCGCCAAAGATTCACAAAAGATTGGGATGTATCTGGTGTGAATCAAAACATATGTTTGGCCTCAAAAAATTAAAGACTTGTAGTAGTAGGTCTCTCAAAAATGTTTTCTCAAAGTCTTCATGAAAAAGGACTCCAAAACTTGTATTTATAGAAAAAACAAAAAGTTAAGGCGATGCGTCAAATCGGTTTCGTTAACTGTTAAACACGATTCTTAATGTGAACTGATTTGGTTTGTCCTTCATAAAGAGGCGAATCGGTCCAACAGTTTGTTACAAATATTGCCTCCTTGTTTTTTTAAAACAAACACCTCATTTTTTATAAGAATATTTTATAAAAAATATCCCAACTCTTAATGTAAATTCGTTTAGAAACTTAAACACATTCTATGAAATTTATACCTCATGTTGTGCAAAAGTTGAAGATGCTTGAAATTCGGATCCTTCGGCTTATATGAATAATCTTTAACTTCTTCGATGATATAATGATATACGACCTATCCTATGTAAGCTACGGATAGTGGAAATAATGTCCTTAGACTTTGGGCTCTACAAGTGGAATTGAGGTTACCTCTTTATCCCGTGTTACCTTCAATATTAAAGGCTTTGGGGGTCACTTTGACACAGTTACCTCCCAATGCTTATAAGACTATTTTGGGGTCCATGATGATCTGGAAAATTAGACAGTGTTTGACCTTACTGGGGATATTTTTAGATATGTTCATGGGTTTATGAGATAATTCCAAAGCCCTGGGATATTACTATATTTCTCCTAGAAAATCCCAATATCAAATGGTAATTATTATTCTGACTAGAAATCACAGTTAGAAGATGTATTTGCTAAGGGTGAGTAGGAGTTTAAACATCATGAGAAGGATAAAGCGTGTGGGGTTCCTAGGGAGTGGGATGAACCATATCAAATAGGTACAAATTTTTCAGTCTCTTTGTTCAATGTCTTGGTTTGGCTCATTTCATCATTTAGATGCTTTGTATGTTGATCATTTTAGTGAAGAAATCCCCCAGGCTAGTTGCATCCATGGTGGATCTGGTTAGGACTTACTGTGAGAGGAAACCCCCAAAGTTTGAGGAGATAATCTCAATAAAGAATTTTACTATGGTTGGCTATCACAACTTTCTAGGTAGTCATCCTCTAGTAGAACTTTAGGTTCCTTGGAATAGGTGCATGTTGCGAGAGACTATTCTTGACGCAGCCGGGCAAATGGTTGAGGAAAAATAAGAAGGTGTTGGAGTAGGTAGTACAATACCTACCATTTTAATTATTTTCTTATATTTGAGCTATCGTTTAAATATCTTGTTCGTCATTTACCAAGTTTTGTGGAGCATCCTTCTAAAGAAACATCTGAAATGGCTCCTCGTAAGATAGATTATATGGTGATGGCACTGGCTAGAAAGAATAAAATTAAAGATGGTCATAGTTAGACCTCCTCTTCATAGGTTGGTGAGGGGTCAGGGTACTACTTATCATTATTGAGATGCACTGTAGTTCAAATATGACCCTACTCACAAGATCATACCTGAGGAGCTAATGGTCGATCTAGACTCAATTTTCTATCATGCTAGTAATGCTACTAATATTCTCGGATACCATGGACACAACAAGGATTTTGAATTGGTGAGAGGTTATCCTGATTCCTTATGGAGGTTGACCCGTCATAGAATGTGAGTGACAAGTTATCCTTTTATTCAACATTTTTTCTTCTTATGTTGACTTATAGTTCTCATGACTTATCTTTTTCTCATTGCCAGGCTGCCATGACATGTACAACGTTAAGGGAGATGGCATTGGTGAACCATTACACTTTTGAGGAGAAATTTGAGGAGAACAAGAAGCTGAAAGTTGAATTGGAGCAGGTGTCTAGGAATTTGAAAAAGACCACTGATGAGCTAGTGGAGAGAGATGATCAACTAATGGAAAAAATGGTTGAGCTGGGCAAGGCAGTGGATGAGATCACCAATCTCAAGGATAAGTCCCAGATTGGTGATGCTACGATCAAGAGCTTGAATGAGTCTCTCACTGCTTCCTAGGAAGCCTTAAAAAAGGTAGAGCAGGATACGACAGTCATGTATGTCAATCTGTAGAGTGCTCATGATGCCCTTACTTTTGTGAGGTGGTGGGCATCCAAAAATACGAGTCCTCTGCTGACTATAATGTGGATTGTGTTAGTTTCTTCTTGAATGGATATGAGGAGTTATAAAAGAGGGTTATGATCCATTATCCCGATATTGTCGAGGAAGTGAGTAAATGGCAAGGGGATGATGAGGAAGCTACTACCTTAGCTGAGGAAGATGGCGATGACGCCCCTTAAAATAATGCTCATGTGAATGCCTCCGTTACAGGGAGCTATTTTTTTGTTCATTATCCTTTTTATTTAATGATACCATACAATTTATGTTTATAACTTGTTTATTCAATGAATTCATACAGATTGTGTTTGCCTTGTTCGTGACTTATTTGTTCAATGAAGTCATACAAATGTTGTTCAATCAGTTCGTGACTTATTTATTCAATAAAGTCATACAGGTTATGTTGGTCCTATTTGTGACTTGTTTATTCAATGAAGTCATACATGTTTTGTTTGTGACCTATGAGGTCATATAATAAGTTTGTACAATTTTTATTCTGCATATATGTGTGCCTATATCTTATTCTCAAAAAGAAAAAATGAAAGAAAAACATGGAGGTTAAAACATATTATTAATATGAAGCTACGAAATACATAACTAAGAGAGACAATTTTACTAACAATACTTTCTCAGATGCTCAGAATTCAATGAAATCTTGAACTGCTCACCCTCTAGCATTTCGATGCAATAAGTTCCATGCCTTACCACTCTTGTCACTTTGGGATCAAGATTAGTGGTCTTATATATCACCTTCTTTAGGACTTAGTCTCCTTTCTTTAAACTGTTTGAATATACATGCCGATTGTAGTAGCAATTACTCTTCTCCTTGTTGTAGTCACATTCAGTATTGCATTCTCCCTAATTTCTTTAATCAAATTGAGATCCAACCTCCTCATCAGATCACTTTGGGGGGAATCAAAATTGAGAACCCTATGGCTGGGCACCCTATCTCAGTGGGGACCACAACCTCCGTGCCAAAGGCGAGTATATACGACATCTCTCCTGTTGCCATTCACGAAGTGGTTCTGTAATCCCAAAGTACACTATGTAACTCGTTAATCCAATTTCCCTTTGCATCATCCAGTCTTTTCTTGATTCCATTAAGTAGCATTTTATTAGTGACTTTAGTTCGGCTGTTGCACTGGAATGTCCCGGGGCAGAGTGTAGCTTCCGAATGTTGGATCGGGTGTAGTAGTCCTCAATGTCTTGATTATCGAACTACATACCATGATTTATGATGAATGCATAAGGCATGCCATAATGGAAGATGATATTCTTCCAGATGAATTGGAAGATCCTTTCATAGGGCATCAAAATCAATGTCTCAGTCTCTACCATTTTTGTGAAGTAGTCCACTAACACTACTAAGTATTTGAATCATCGTTTCATCCTTGATAATGATCCAACCAAATCGATTCCCCATATCGCGAACGGCCAATACGATGTGATCGGTGCTAGCGGCGCTCCTGGTGTGCAGTGGATTTTGGCATATTTTTAACACTTATCACATTTCCACCCATAATTAGCACAATCTGTCTTCATCATTGATTAATACTAGCCCTGGGTTGCAATGAGCTTCACTAGTGATCTTATGGTAGAATGTGCTCCGCAACATCCCCCATGCACTTCCTTAATTATATTTTTGACTTATGTGGGATGGACACACCTCAATAATGAGATGATTTATCCCCTCCTGTACAACACCCCGGCCTCTGTTACATAGTGAACTGCTCTGTAGCCAGATGGGAGTTTACCAACCATAATATATGGCCGTATAAGATCCATCCATCCTTGTTTTGAGCTCACTCCCATCACCTTTAAGATCCTCACATCCATGCTTCTATGGGTTAATATTTCAATTGGTACTGTTCTCCTCAAATCTACCCAGGTGGCAGGGTCTAATCTGGCCAAGGCATCCTCTCGAGCATTTTTTGATCTAGGTATCCTCATGACCTTTACTTTTATAATTTTTTCTAACCACTGCCTCACTATGCTCAAGTACTTTTCCATAGAATCCTCCCTTTCTTTGTAGAGCCTTAGTAGCTGGTTCACCAGTAGCTGAGAGTCAGAGTGTGTGATAATATGGTTGACCCCTAAGGATGAGGTTAATCTAAACCCAGTAATTGAGGCTTTAAACTCTGCCTTATTTTTGGAAGATCCAAACTGAAAATATAGGTAATACTCCAAATATCTTTCATCTGGACTAGTGATAATACCCACACTACTACCCGTTTAGCAAGATGATCCATTAACAAACAACTTCTTGATAACGCTATCCTGACCAAAATCTACTTCTTTAAGTTTTCCAAATCTGAACATCTTCTTTTCATATTCATCGTGCTGATCCTTGTCACCCTTTATTTAAGGGATCTCTTCAAGAGGAGTCTACTCTATTTCATCTGGAATTAAGCTCTCTTCCAGATAATTCAACTTGTATTTATGAATGGAACTATCTCCCGGATGATTCTGCTCAAATTTTTTTCTTTGTAAGTGAACTCAACAATGAAATCTGCTAATGCTTATGCCTTGATGGTTCAATGTTTGATATTGTTTCAAACTACATATTCCAAATGAAAAATTAGAATCCTTAATATATTTTGCAACCCAAATAACTCTACTCATGTAAAGTATATAGATATTGTTTCAAGTTTGGGTTGTTATCCCAAATGGATTGATATTTTGTAGGGGCAAGTAGGGGATCCACACTACTAGTTAGAAACTTTAGCACATGCAAGATGACATACCATGGTTCGTTGCTGATTACTCCAAGTAAAACACTTTATTGACAATTTCTCGTTCACAAACAAATGACTCATTATTCATATGATCCCCTCTCTTCATCATGGACAAGTCTACCATTATCAAATTTCTACCCGAATCGACTTTATAAGAATTTGTTTCCTCAGATCTCACCCAATCTTAGTAAAGTAAAACCTATTTAAAATAAATATAGTCCAATTCAAAAATGTTTTGAGTGACACCATAGTATGTCATTTATGCTTCAATATTTTTTTTTATCTTTAGCATTCTACTTGAAATATGTAAGAGACTTATATAAAATTTCGCTGTTTTGTAACATTGTATTTCGTTCGTACAATCTCGATGAGAATGAATAACTATTCAGTCGATGCTTTTTATGCTCATGTGAGATTAAATTGGTCTCAATCGCGAGACAAGCAAACCTTGACATGACATCAGCTGTCTCCAACAACTGAAATTATGGATCACATTATTTATCATGTAATAAAGGACGTTTTATTTAATAATTACCTCTTGTGACACCTAAAGTCTAAATTCACTATCTGAATGTGAAACCATCAGTTGTTTTTTGTTATGCCTGTATGTATTATATTTTCTACATTGAATGAAAAAATTAATCAAGAAGGTGAATAAATATATAAGATAACAACACGAAGTAAAATTATAATATGAAATTACTCTCTCCAATTGTCAACATCGTCATGGGTTTCAAACATATAACGAGTCACTTCCTCATATTATACACTTGTCAATTTAAATCTTTTTCCCATAACTTGACCACCCTCGTTGGCAAACTCATCTACAAGGATAGGGTTGGGCATATATTCCCCAGCTAAGATGGATGCCTCTACATTAATTTATTCATCCACAATGGATATTTTAATGTACCTAACATTCTCAACATACTCTTTGAAAACTTTCATAAACCTTTCAAATGGGTGCATCCATCCCTATCTTACTGGGTTGCAAAGAAGTGACTCATCTTATAAGTGCATCAACAAGTGAATACTTATGTTAAAGAATTTCAGGTGGAACTACTTCTCCAACACATAAGTTCCTTCAGCTAGGGTTGATTTTATAGCCATGATGTGTTTTCTGTTGACTACTTTTATGCACAAAAGTATGAAGGAAAGACTAATCTGCATAATGGACATCCACAAATCCTTACACTTAGAGAAAAGTTGCTTAAACAACAAAGGGACCAATTGTACGATCACATGTAAATTGTGAGACTTGCACTTTTGTAGTTCATGTGAGGCATAACTCACAATCCTCTGCAAATTTGATGCAAAATTAAAAAGAACTTTCAAATTATTCAATGTGTCTAAAGCACCTTTCTATCTTTGCTTGTTAAAGTATATGCCTCAAGGGGATTATATTACTCCTGCTACTGTCTTCTTTCAACCATAATCGCGACCTAATTTTTATCATTTTAGGACCACTTTGTTCCTTTTCTTCATCTTTCGAATGACATCCACCTAAACATGTGCTGATAAGATTTTCGATGATGTTCATCATGAATGGTATCTGGTACATCGGGAATGAGTTTACCCTACTACTATAGAAAGTAAAATAATATTTCCCTCCTAGACCGAACCTTCCCTTTCTCGGCTTCAATATCAACAAGGGTCTTTTTATGCTTGACATTCTTTAATTTATGATTCTTCCTTGGCGTATTTTGTCCACATCTAGAAGACCTCCTTTCAATTCTCGAACCTAAAATCCTTTTAGGAGGTAGCCTCAGTTCGACCCCACCCGAAAAAAAAAGAACCTTTATTAAATCTAAACTTATGATTAGGAGGTAAGACTCTCTTATGATAATGACATATAATTTTTCCACACACTCGATTAATTAATTTAATTAAATGCCCCATCATAAAAAACCAAATTTTAACCACATTTTAATTATGGTGTGCATGCGAGATGGGTCCAAATATTGATTTACTATTTTCAATCCGAACATGCAGAAACAATCAAGATGAGAAAAAATCCTTTTGGAGGGCAAAACCTTTTATTCATCACTATTGACAGTTTTGAATACAATTGACTTACAAAACACTAAGATACACTAAGTTAGATGCATAGAGTCTTTAAAATGCCCCGATCAGTCTACAGGTAGTGGTCAACCCTCAGTATCCACCAATTCATCCTTCTTCCTTCTTCAGTAATGAAACCTCATTTCACAAAATCAACTATAGAGAAAGGTCTCTACAAAGGTGTATCACAAGAAAACTTCTTGATGTAGGTAAATGTGATCTTGAACAATTCCCGGGGGTGAGGAATATGATATGAGGTGTTTGATGAAGAAAAGAGAACTCAAAAAAAGTGTTTCTTTATGAAAAAGAGTTCTTGGAGTATCTGATCCCGTTTATCCTTTTTATAAGAAGGGAGGATAAAAAGGATAAATAAAAAAGATAATGGGAAGATATTCTTTAAGAAACAAAACTTGTTCCAATCGTTCGAACAAAGGGGCAGGTCATTTGAACGACACTGCTCTTTTTCGAACTATAGTTGAACGAAATCATCGAACGAGATTACAGTGAAAACAAAAGAGGATCTCATTTGAAACTTCGTTAAACTTGTTTGAATGACACTTCGAACAAGCTGTCACTATGACCCAAAAGGAAATATCGTTCGAATGAGGGAGGGCTTCATTCAAACGAAGCAACGAAAATTAAAAAAAAAATTATAAATTTTTTTGAGTTCTTTTAAGAAAATTATTGCCTTATAAAAAATGAACAAACCCCAGAAAACACTCAGAACCTTTTTACCAACCAAAATGCGTACTTCTTCCAAGTTCTTGAGATGAACAAATCTTGAAATATTGGACGATCTTGAACGAAGTCTTCAAGTACCGAGAAGTAATAACAGAGATGTGTTTAGGTGTCGTATTTTTGTAACGGGATACGCCAAACCAAAATAAATAAAAAATTGAGCAATTGTAAATTTTGCTCTTATAAATCTCCCCCTTTGGCTATTCTAGTGCAAAACACCATCCTACGCCAAATTGAATCCCCTATGACTTAATATAATAATTTAACCCCCCCCAAAATATAAATGAAAATGGAACGTAGAATATGTTCAAGTCTTCAATCATGAAACTATATCTTTCATTATCTGAACATTGCCTTCAATTTATATGGGTCCAAATGATAATCATCCAAGCAAAATGTCCTACACATATGAGACAAATAAAGATACCGTTATGCATAGAGTTGTAAACAAAAAATAAAAATATCCCCTCAATTTGTTCTCCCCTTTTTTGTCTATAGTAGTGAAAGAGGTCAAAACTAAGCTTGAAATATCGTCATCACATGAAGAAGTAAGATATCAACACGAGTATAATCAAGTAAGCATAGGTGATGATAATCTCAAAGGCATATCCAAACCAACTACTTTGAAAAATTTCAATTTTTATGAATAAAAAAAGGTATAAAATGTATAGAGTACAACACACCATGGATTAACACTAAAATATCAAAATCGTGAACACGGAATATAGGGGTGTAAACATTTGCCATAGGTTAATAAACATATATAGTCATAACATGTGTGCATGAAGTATTGAAATACTTCTAACGAAAGAGCTAAAATTCTACCTTAGGTGTAAAAATTGTGAACTCAATTGAAATTGACTCAACTTAATCAACAAGTCATGGACATAATTTATTCTCACACCCATGATGCCAAACTATGTAATGTTTTTTGAAGACATTATAATCATGCAAGCCCAATGATTTTTTACTTTAACTCCCTAAAAATCTCACATATATGATGATAAAATCTCAATTTTTAATGAAATTAATGCTCTATGTAGCAAAGCATCAATGTATCAAAAATTGGCCCGACACTTATGTTTTTATGTGCCTCTAATCTTTTTAGGATCTTTTATGAAAATGGCAGATTTTCACGAAAATAATATTTTTATCTTTTATAGCCTCTTTCCATTGCTTAAATATATAACAATATTTTTCGAAAAGATGATTTAAATCCGGGCAATGGTTATTACATGCACAACTTTATCTCTTTTTACATTTCATTTCTTACAAATAAAAATTGAGATGAGAACATTATATCCAACAAGTGACAAGTAAGTGCAATGTTCAAACAAGTTGGTGCACGTGTGCGTTAAAGGTGACTAGGAGTCAAACATCTAGAGAGTAATCATCAAATATCAACGTAATGAATCGATACATTATTCAGCACATTATAGAAACGATGTCATGTATCAAAACACTAAGAAAAAGTCGTGTGGAAATATGGAATGAATGGGGATCCTCATATCTTAAATGTTCATCCATATATGGGTATAAAATAAAAAACTCTCTTTGGATTTTTCCAAAAAAATTATTAAAAGAAAATATTTTAGCCTTTTCCATCTTTTTCAAAAAAATCAAAAATCTTTTTGTATTTTTCAATTTTTTTTCTAGAAAACAAAACTCTTTTTTGATTTTTCTACAAATATCAAAATTAAAATATAGATTCAATGATAACACAACGTGTAGGAATAAGAGATATAATCACGAAAATCATCCTATATTAGATACAAGTCTCAACCCCAATCATTAGGCCCAGAGGAGTTCTTAAAAGGAGAAGTCATCCTATGAAATTCTGCAATAGAACATTATGAAGTTTTCACTAAAAAATCTATTTGCTCTCAAAAACTCTTAAAATCTTTATGGTGATGTGTGGGAGCATGGGGAGTAACATGTGTGAAAGTGCATGTGGGAACATGTGTAGGAACTTATGGGGAAGCATACCGGGGAAAATGCATATGAGAAACTCTCCTTAGATTACAATAAAACTCTCTAAGGTGACCTCTTTGTTTGCAATGGGTACAAACATAAAAGGGGTTGGTTCCACCTTTATCGAAACATTTATGACGAGCTCTTTTACATGGGTTTGGTCGCATTGGAGGATTAGATTAAGGGCCATTGGACCCATCACAAACTCAGGAACTGGCTCGGGTACGGCTTTAGAAATGGATATACCGTCATAACCTATTCCTTGCCTCTTAATATTACCTAACGCGGGACCGAGGATAATCTTTCCAACCCTTCTAGATGTGTCCTCTAAAGTATCCATGACCTCTTGGGCACACTAGAGATTAATCTGAAGTTGGGATACACGAGCTTCATGTTTCTCACGAGTCTCTAATGAAGATTGGAGATCTTTCATCAGACTTGACACGGTGTTGGTCAAATCGATCTTTTCCCTGCCTAAAATAATTAACTGCTCACATATAGAAATTTTCATCTTCTCGAGTAGACTCATCGACGCCTCACACTCTCTTAAAACTTTTACCTCTTTCACCAAATCTAACACCCTCATAGAAAAATAGTTATTTATCTTTTTCATTTTTAAAGTCTCAGTGAAAATATCACTAAACATTTTTTGGAGACCTCCTTTTCCCTCACTCAAAATCTCATCCTCAATCTCACTATCTCCAAATGTCTCAAAAAAAATCGTGGATTTCACGTTTAGAGATGTCCTCATCCGTGTGGGTTAAACTCAAAGTGATAAAGTGATTAGACGGGAACGCAACAGATGGTTCATGTGGTGATTCTATCCCTGAATACACCGACTCGATGTCACTATCGCTTAGAATGGATTTATTTGTAACTTTCTTGCCTTTTCTCTTCACCCAAGTGGGATACTCATATGACTTGTTCCCTTTTCTCTTACATTCATAACACCTAATTCTTCTTGCTCGCAAACCTTCTCACCCTCACCCTCATTCTAATTTTTATTTTTCTAAAAAAACTTTTCTCTGGAAGGATTTTCTTGAGAAATTTGAAAAACTTTTTGAATTTTTTTTGCAAAAAGGGATAAGTAATCCAATTCAAAATCAAATTCATGTTCAAAATCACAAACTTTTTATCTCTTCTTTTTCTTAGTTTGAGTTTTCAAAGTAGTCCCTATTTCCTTTGGTTTAATATTTTAGGAAACTTATTTAATATATTTGGAGATCTCTTACAAGTTCTTCTAACCAAAGAGTATCTAATATTCCTTAAGAATTTAGCACAGTGACCTTATCAGTGCGAAGCTACCTCAAAATATTTTTCACGACTCTCATTTTAGGAATCTTCTAACCCAAATTAAAACTAGAATTAATTATGTCCGACAAACGTGCATAAAACTCATCAAAAGACTCGAACCGTAGCATGGTAATAATCACAAATTAGGTAATTAAATTTTGAAGCTTAGATGCCTTTACAACGGTTGTTCTTTCGTGTGTGAGCGAGAAGGTATCACATGCTTCTTTAGACGTGGTGCACATCATGATGAGGCGAGTGATGGTTCCAAAAGTAGCGCTTAAGCTGCAAGAGTTGTAAGTACTCCATTTAAATTCATCCTCAGTCCATAAAGAAACATGTTTAGGACTGGCAACATTGTCAACAGTCACTGTGGGTGGTGTCCACCCTCTTTCACAAACAAAACAAACACTTTAATCAATTTCTTTAAAGGATGACCTCACCCTAGATTTCCAATAACCATAATTTGAACCATGAAAAAGGGCATTCGATTATACAAATTATTCCCGCGGGTGAGGAATATGATATTATGTGTTCGATCATGAAAAGATCACTCAAAAGATGTTTATCTTTATGAAAAAGAGTTCTTAGAATATCTAATCCCATTCATTCTTTTTTATAAGAAGGGAAGAAAAAAAGTATAAACATAAAATATAATGGGAACATATTCTTTGAAAAAACAAAAATTTCTCCGATCGTTCGAACGACAATGCATCTCGTTCGAACGACAGTCGAACGAAATAAGCTAACTAGATTACAACGAAAACAAAAGAGGATCTCATTTGAAACTTCATTGAACTCGTTCGAAATGAAACTTCGAACGAGATGTTAGTATGACCCAAAAGGAAATATCATTCGAACAAGGGAGAGCTTCGTTCAAACGAAGCAACGACATTTCAATAAAAAATTCTTATAATTTTTTTTAGTTATTTTAAGAAAATTATTGCCTCATAAAAAAAGCAGAAAATACTCAGAATCTTTTTACCAATCAAAACACAAACTTATTCCAAGTTTTTGAGATGAACAAATCTTCAAATCTTTGACGATCTTCAACTAAGTCTTCAAGCACCAACAAGTACTGACGTAGATGTGTTTAGGTGTCTTATTTGTGTAACGGGATACACCAAACCAAAATAATTAAAAAATGTTTGAAATCATAAATTTTTCTCTTACATCCTTGATATGTTGAGATCTAGTTTTCTTTCCCAAAGTGGGACACCCAAAGTAACTGTGAACATTAAACCTGATAAAGTCCCATATGTAGGGAAATCATGAATTCCCCTGATCAACATAGTTTTTAATGTGAACTTTTCCTATGTGCTAGAGTCAAATTCTTTCACACCCCCTATCACCTACTCATTCAATTATTCTACCAATTGTGAGTATTGGACATCAATGTCGTCACTTGGTGCCTTTGGCCCAAGTATCAACAAAGACAACATTGATAATTCTCGTCTCATTCAGAATGAAGGATGGGGATTTAGGGGTGTTAAGATCACCGACCATACACTTTGATTGTTGCTTTAATTTTCGAATGGTTTGAACCCATCTGCTGATACTGACAAATAAATCGAATCTAATTTTGAAAACCTAGGTCGAAACCCTAACCTACACAGACATACGAAATTAAAAATTATAGTATAACTTTTATTATGTTCTTGATTACATTTTTAAATAAACCCACAAATTAGTCATATTATACATACAAATTATATATAGCAAATCTCAAAACCCTTCACATTTTTAAACAAACCAATAATTTTTTTTTGAACCAAAATGATTAAATTTACAACAAATAAAAACATATATTCAAGCCCAAACAAATATCAAAGTCAGATTGATCAAACCTTCAAATCTAGGTGTTGCAAAAGTTATTTTCTCACAATATCAAGCTATACATGTAAATACAACTATTTTATAACAAACAAACACATATATTCAATCCCAAGCAAATATCAAATTCAAATTGATCAAACCTTCAAACCTAGGTGTTGCACAGTTTGTTTTCTAACAATATCAAGCTATACATGTAAATACAACTACTTTATAACAAACAAACATGCGAATTCAAGCCGAGAGAAATATCAAAGCCAAACTGTTGAAACCTAAGTTTTGCAAAAGTTATTTTCTAACAATATCAAAGCCAAACATGTAAATATAACTATTTTACAACAAATAAACACATGTATTCAATAACTACAACTATATATATAATCCAAGTAAAAATGTGCAAACCATACATTTTGGTTGAAAAAAAAGGTGGGATTTTTTACCTAGGAGAGAGAGGAGGGAAATAGTGTGTTTGGTTGGAGGGTTATAGAATTTGTATATGTTTTATTTTGGCTATTTTTGGTGTCAAAATGTTTGTGTCAGACGAGTCTTATTAACTTTTTCTGAACGAGTGAGGCGTGATTTTGATTATAGAATTGAACTTTCAAAGTATTTTAATATTGTTGAAGCCATTATCGAAATTTTGCATGCCATTAAATTCATATCAAGATCAATATTGCAGATGTATAATTTTGGATTTTTTTTATTAAAGATCTTTGGCTATACACATGAGCTAATTTTTTTTTCTAAAATGCATAAGGATTTTTCCGTGAGGAATAAGTATTTTTGTTAAAATGTTTTTGATAGAGTCTCGATGAATATCTTTGAAATACAACTATTTTATAAAAAGGTTTTGGCGGAAGTTTTTGTCTTTACCGTCTACACGTCTTATTCGGATATTCATGTGGATGAAAACATTAACATGATGTCACTTTATGATCGTGTGCACGACTCAGATGAAATGGCCATGCTAATTTTTAGCATTAGAATGCTTAAATATAACTATGTGCACAGTGCGGTCAGATTTTTGAAAATTCTATAAATACGAGCCATTTGTCTTCCATTAAGGGAAATCTCAATTTTTAAGAAGTGAAATATGTTTCTGAACGTCTTTTGAGAGTTATGAACTCTTCATTTTCCCTTTATACTAAAATTTAACATGTTCCTCATATTGTATCTAAACTTTTTAGATCTTATCATGGATCTATGAAAATGTTGAATGAATTTTTTTAGAGATCAACACTATTCCAATTCAATTCATATACTTATTTTAAATTGCTAGGATCAATTACTCCACAATCTTAAATTGGAGGTGCTTTAGTTCATTAGAGGAATTGAAGCATGGCATGATTCCAAGGAGAAGATTGGAGTTTCTCAATCTGTTCATGACGCTCAAAGTTGACTTCTATTCATCTATGGAGGAAAGTACGAAGTTCATAGGTAATTGTAAGGATAAATTTTCAATTGAGTCAATTTTTTTATATTGTCTCAATTTCGAACAAAAAAATTTGAGTCATAGTTTAAGCTTTTTGTTAATGACCTTTCAAGCCTATGACGTGTTTGATTGAAAACGTAGTTGCAAAGCTTCAGAAATTGCATTATCATGAAGTGTTTTGTCCCACATTTTGTCTTCATGTTTCTGAGGGTATCTCAGGTATGAATTCATATACATTTTGATCCTTGAAATTTTATTTTGGGTGTTTTCTTTTATAAAATATTTGAGGTCTATTGGTAAAAGAAAAATATTTTGGTTTTAAGTCATTCAAGCGAGTTTATGTTGTTCATTCGAAAAAGATGTGAATGAATGACCTTCCAACGAACATCAAATGAGAATTTTCTATTATTTAAACAAATGTCGTTCAAACTGTGGTCGAACAAGATTATCATGCTTGTTAGAACCAGTTTGTAGTTGGTCCGAACGAGACAACATTTTTTCTTAAATGAGATTTCTCAGTAAATGTGCCGCCTCAAAATATGTGTTTTTTTATATAAAGGGGCTTTGACATTTGCTTTTAGAGTGAATTTTGGTAAAAAAAATCATTTTACCATACATATCCAAAAGCTCCCAAACCATAGATTCACCCAAACTCTTGAAGATCCAAGTTTCATTATAATATAAGCTTTGAGATCTTGTTTGTGGGCACCAAGAAGTTTATTCTCTTCATCTTGTTGTGAATCATTATGTACGGTGTATTCCATATTCAATTTTCTATTTACACATGGTGGACCTCGGGGTGTGGTGTTGCAGTGAAGAAGTGGTGGATTTCGTGTTCCATATCCATATAAGGTTGTTAAGCCTTATTGATGGAAATCAAGGCATGCCTGGACATACATGTTTTGGCACTTACGTGGGTGGAATCATACATTGTCATTATAGAGGAAGGGTTAAATATTGAAGATGTATCAAAGCTTAAGTCATTAAGTAAGTCATCTTTCAGCTATTGTAAAACCATATTATAGTGAATTTACATTGATGTGTCGTCCGAGTTTTTTTTTTCTTTCATTTTGGGCTTTTCTTGAACATAGGTGTGTTGTGGTTTATTTCTCTATGTTCTTCTGATTCACACCTATATGCATTTTTTGGATCAAAATAAAATTTATCAAATCATTTATCATAACAATCAGTTTAAAATTGGTGCAAAGTTTTTATTTGGGTAAACTTGTTTAAGTTTTATATTTAATTTTAAAAAAGCGAAAAGTAACTATTGTTTAGCCCACCCTCCGTATATACCCCAATTTTTTGAAACTTTAAATTGGTATCAGAGCGGGTATCAATATTTACGTGTTATGTTAAGGTCATTTGGGTATTTCTATCCCCGTCTAGTTTTTTTTATTTCTCTCGATAGATCATCATAGGGATAAGTTGTCCGACGATGACAATGATTTTGATATTCGAGACGAGTTTAATGATCTTCATAACCTTACTAAAAAATTAGCTATTGTAAATTTGAAGTTTACGAAAAGAATTAAATTTCTTGAAAAATAAAATTTTCATTTTAAAGTTGAAATTGATTTTTTGCGAACTGTTCAAACTCAATGAGATATGCTTCGTGAGAATCTCATGGACATAAATCATGATTTTAAACCTTCAGAAGTGTCCAAGAAAGAGAGCTAGGAGAGATTACAAGTTTTAGAAAATGAATTAGAGGACTCTAAAATTTCTAGGCTTAGTTTACGTGCCATTTAGGATAATGATAAATTGTTTAAAAATTTAAAGGCACGTAATAAAAGTCATAAGCATAAGTTCACTTGCATCAAGGGGTAGGGAAATAAACCTTCCAGGGCTTATCGAAAATTTATAGAATTACTCCAAAAACTTTGAGGGGTCTAAGTTTTTGTTTGAGTCTAGGATTTTGAGGTTAAGAGATGATTTGAGAGACTCAAGTTATTTTGGTGGTGATGGTACTAGATGAAATAGTTCGAATTATTCCGTTGCGAAACCCATGATAATTATTTGTTTTAGAGAGTTAACCACAAACCAAGGTGTTAAAAATGGCCAAGCTAAAGGTCCTATTACTCATTGCATCTACACGTGCACACACTATGATAGGAAAGGTCACCTTAGACATTTATTCTATGATCTTACAAAAGACCCTAGAAATTTAGAGTCCATTGTCCCCATGGTTCCCAAAACTCTACGCGTTAAGTATTCATCTACTTGGGTTAGAAAATACATTTTGGAGGCATTGAATGTTATAATGGTTGATTATCGTATGCTTTTACATAACTCTTCACATGTTATATCTTATGGGTGATTCCTTGCATTTTTTCTCACACACTAAGTTTTGTACTTGATGATATATATGTTTACTAGTTGTATGATGTAATGACATAAGTTTATAAATGTTTTCTATGAATTAGTATGTCGTATACCGCTGCAACCGTCGAAGAATGTTCAAGATCGCATATGCAACAAGACGAATCCGAATATCAAGTTTTTTCCACAATCAGGCCTCTGCGAGATGAATTTGGTATAGGTTGTGTTTTTATCCCTTATCATTTCACTTAGAATATTGGAATATTTTTCATCAAAATTTTTTTAAGTGTTGGATCGGGGCTCTTTAGGTTTTTCATCAAAATTATTTTTGGAAGTTTTAAGGCACTACATTTTTTGGGAAAAGAAAAAGATTTTTTATTTATTTATAGGCTCATTCGAGAGACATCCCCTGCCGTTCAAACGACATGCCATCTCGAATAAAGATCGTTCGAGTGAAGCGTGTCATCGTTCAAACGAGATGTGATCTCGTTCGAGCGATCTGTCGCCTTAAAGTTTTATATAAATACACATTAAACGAGGTGTATTTTGTCAACAAGACTTTTTGTTTTTCATTCTACAAACGGTGCACATTGGCATTACACTTTTGGCTTCTTCATTGAGGGTTTAAATCTTTATTTTTCAATTCACAAAAAATCCCAATATTTAGGTGAATTATTTTGGAACCCAAGAACATACTTTGCTATTGTTAAACCATTGTGGAGTGCATCTCTACACCTTCATTAATTTTTGCTTCATATGGATGTTTGCTAGAAACTGGACTGCGATTCATGTGGGTTCGTTACGTGGAATCCATTGCTGACTCTAGACCGCGTGTCTATGTAGATTTGCTGAGGTAAACTTACTGCATATTTCATTGTGATTGTAAATTGCGATTTAATTCATAGTGAAATAAAAGGTTTTGTCATTAGGGGATTTTTCTGAAATCTATGAGTTTGCATATTTGTGTTTATGTTAGTTTGACACACGCACACAGGTAGATTTTTGTTTAAGGGTTGAATTAATTTGATTAAAAAATTGGCTCTAATTAAAAAAGTGTGTAATTGGAATTTGTGCATTTATTTAAATCAGAATTACTCATGACACTCTACAAATTGGTATCAGAGCAGGTTTCACTAATTTATTACGAATTCCTATTTTTTTTGAAAAATTGTGTGATATTGATTTTTTTTAAATTCATATTTTTAAAAATTGTCGTAATGTTTTCAAGTGAAAACTTTTATAATCGGTTGCCAATTTTTGACGGGTTTGATTATGCTTACGAAATGCCCACATGAGATCTCATTTAAAATCAATTGATGAGAGATTTCTGGACACGTTACCCCTGATGCGTTCTGACGTATTATGACGTGCACCACGTCTAAAGAAGCATGGGATGTTTTACAACTCACCCAAGAAGTCACTAACGTGGTCAAAGAGTATAAAATTCCAAATTTACTACTCAATTTAAAACGATTACCATGCTTGAGACTAAGTGTTTTGATAATTTTTGTGCACGTTTGCCTGACATTGTCAACACCAATTTTAATCTTGGTGAGCCTATACCTGATGCTCGAGTGGTTAAAAAGATATTAATATCTGTCCCAAAATATTTTATCCCTCAAGTGACCGTTTTAAATACCTTGTTAAATTTGGGCAATTCAAAATTAGAAGAGGTGGTAGGAGACCTCTAGACATGTGAGATTAACATGTTTCCTGACACTGTCAAGACTAAGGATAGAGGGATATCACTTAAATCCCAGTCTAAGAAGAAAAAGAAAATGAGTTTTTTATGATTTTAAGTCTGAGGGTGAGTCTGATTATGATATGTCCATTCTTGAAAATAATTTTAAAAAAATTCTCAAGATTTTAAAACAAAATCCTTCTAATAAAAAGTTTTTTGAGAAAAACAAAGACAAGGCCAAAGAAAACGGCGAGAAAGAGAAAGAGGGTTGGGGAGATTTAGAAAAAGAAACATGTTTTGAGTGTGAGAGAAAACATCATAAGTCGTTTGAGTGTCCTACTAGACATAGGAGACAGGGTAAGAAAGTTGTTATGCTAGTCACCCTTAGTGATAGTGAGGATGATGTAAAAGATTCCAGGGATGAGTCTTATAAGGAAAGTTTTTTTCCATTTTATCTAGTAATGTGATCAAACCCATTTTGTCCCCCGACGATGAGGATACTTGTGCACGTGAGACCTCCCATGAGGATTTGAGTGTTTCTAGTGATGTAGAAAGTGAGTGCGCTAGTCAAGGTGATAGTGAGCTACAGATCTCTTTTAGGGATTTTTACGCCGAGTCTTTGAAGACTAAATAATTGAATAAAGAGTTAAGTCTTCTGTTGTGAGATTTGGAGACAGAGTTAGAGAGTTTGAGGGAGTTTGAGGCAAAAGTGCGTTAACTAGAGAAGGTGAAGATTTCTTTGAGTGAACAATTGATAGCTTTAGGCCGGGAAAAGAGTGAACTTATAACCCGCGTGTCACAATTAGAGAGAGATATTAAGCATGCCTTGGAGGTTAAAGTCAATTTAGAGAACACATCTAAGAAGGAAGGACAGTTGGTTCTCAATCCCATTTTGGGTAGTGATGAGAGTTTAAGAATATGTCATGATGGTGCGTCCACTTCACTTGTTGCACCCAAGTCGATTCCTATTTTAGTGTTTGATTCACATAGCTCTCAACCCAAACCACCTAGGCATCATGTACCTAATAGCAGAGCGCGTAGGAGATGATTTGAGAGAGGAGTACCTAGGTCTTTTATGTTTGCATGCATTGGAAGAAAAGAGGACACCTTAGGGAGTTTTGTTTTAAGTTGGGTCATGTGTCATGTTTTGTTACTACACGTGTTCGCACACATGCACCCACACCTTACGCTCTGGATGATTACACGAGAGAGTTTTCACATATTAGGGAGCAGGTAAAATTTTTAGTTAAGACTTCACATGATTTGATGAAGGTTTTTCATAGGATGTCACCACCTTTGGAAAACTCCATCGTACCTAACAATTAAGATTTAAATTTTCTTACTATCATAGGTTGATTTGCATGATGATATAATTTTCCTATTGCGAGTGTCTATTTTTTTGTGTTAGAGTTTTTGGTTTTGAAATTTTTTGAAAAATACAAAAAGAGTCATTTAAATTGTGTATTAACATTTAAAATTGGGTTTATTGTTTTAAGGTTTAAAAGGCTTACGGATCAAGCCTTCTCATTTGAGAGAAAGAGAGAAAGAGAAAGGAAGAAAGAAATAAGGAGAAAAGAAGAGAGAGAGAGGAAGAAAAGCTTGGAAACTCTGGCCAAAACGCGACATCGAGGACGATCCAACCTCAACAAAATTGAGGCAAGTGTTTAATCTTGCTAATTAGTCATTTGTGTATTTTATTTCATAAATTGTGGGTTAAAGAAATGGTTTTTGGGTATAAACATCAAAACCTAGATTTTGGGTTTAAATCTTGAAATCAATGTTTGAAAATGGGTTTAATGATGTATAATTTGTTGGGATGAAATGTAGGATGAGTTTACATGTTAAGAGTATTATTGGGTTAAAGATTTGGGGAGTTTGGTGATGGTATTTGGGAGTTTGAGGATTTAGGGTTTGTTGAGAAATGGAAATCGGCCAAGATATCTGGTATGGCCGGTAGACCGCAGTCTGGGGACCGATCCACCGCGCCCCAAGGGAAAAGCTTAATGCATTTCTTCATAGGCAAAATTTGGACCCGCGGTCGACCCGGGGTCTAGGACCGATCTACCGGTCCCCTGTTTTTAGCCCAAGAATGGGAAATTCTTTTACCCTTTTCTTTTGGAGTTTTATTCTTATGGGCTTTTTTAATGGGCTTATTATATAGGGTTATGACATTAGATCTAGTGAATAGGGCCCTAGGTCGAATAGGGGCTTGTGGGCATATGTTAAATTGATTTAGGAGGATGGGATACCTCTTTTAGTAATGAAAGGAATGTGGGACTTAAGTGTTAGGCGGATTGTTTTATCATGATAGAAGCGAATTATCATGAAATGGTTGTAAATGGTATGGGGATAGTCCTTTTTTGCCTAGGTGTATTAAAAATGGATAAACTTAGGTATAGTGTGGGATCTCAATGAGGACGGGAGTTCTAGTTTGAGGTCCTAAGTGAGTTTTAGATATGATTGAGGACCGACGAGAGAAGATGTCGTGTATCCTTGAGAAGTATAGACTTGAGGAATAAATTGTAAATGTAATAAGATTTAGGGTTTATTAGAGATATTAAACCTTAGATGGGATTTTGAGAATTATTTGTTTTGGCTACCAACTAGATTAGAGTGGGTTCCCAATCTAGTGGGGATAGTGGTTGTATGTCCGGGTGTGATTAATATTGAGGTTTCCAATAAGTAATGGGACCAAGAAATGAATTTAGAATTGAGCTTGAAGCTCATCGATTATTAATTACATAATTTCCTATGATAGAGATAAGTATCGTGGGTTGATGTACTTTCAGACATTGATGAAATGTACAGTAATGGTTATATATACATTAAACCTTTGGGTGATAACCCTAATGTTGGACATATGCATGTATTATTGGGAGACTATTCATCATAGGAAAATGGATTAATATGCTTCGAGTGAGGGATTGTATTCACATATTGAGTTAAATTAAATGAGTTTGTGGAGACGGCTTGTATATTGAGGATTATGTATACTTATAGCCAAGTTTATATATATCTTATACTTACGAACGAGAAATAGTTTGTATATATAGATATATTGATATGTGAATATGTGTATATATCTGTATAGATATGAATATATGGATATATTTATGTTGTGAATATACATGATATGGATATGTAAACCGTATATGATGGTTTAATGTTTGATCATATGATGGGATCATATAGATGTGTATATATTGTGCATGTGAACGATATATATACTTATGTGGTTAAACATACCCCGCTCATGATATCATTGGGAAGTTGCGCGCGTAGAGGGTGAGCATCCTGGCATATAGAGCAGGGTGTGGATATTCCCCAGGTCATAGTCGTCCAGTGTGTTATTATGTGATATATATTTTGGGTGGGACGTGGTGGGTATGTCTCATCTCATTGACCAGTTAGGAGCTATGACCGCTTCCCAGAACGTCGTGTGTGTGTGTTACGATGATATGGGTGTCGTTGAGCCCCACCAGGGTGGTCCCCAGTTGCTACGTGAGTCGGGCACTGGGAAGATGATAGCATAGTGCAGTTTTATTGATGATATATATAGCCGGGTGGATTATGTGCATGTCCATTGTACATCAGATATGATATGTACACTTGGTCATGGGTATGGATGATGGTATATATATATATGGTTGGAATAAAATGACTATATATATATTTATATATCCTATAGATGAAAGTATATGGACTCTTAGTGTAGTACATCTTGGATGATTATGGTGTACTAGATTGATGGGGGTTGATGTATCGCATTTAAGTAATATTTCGGTTATATCATCCCAAGGATATTATTGTAGTCTAAAAATTTAGTAGTATAGAATGGCATTACGGATCTCTAGGATCGACATTGTCAAGGAGTAGTGTAACGGGGTGGTTCCTTGTTTGGATTTCGCTTTGCGAGACACCCCACGCATGAAACGTAGTGCAGTGTTGAGATTAGAGAAAAATTCTGTCAATATTTATGTGTGACATGATGGATCTCTAGGATCAACGTTGTCAAGGAGTAGTGTAATGGGGTGGTTCCTTGTTTGGATTTCGCTTTGCGAGACACCCCACGCACGAAACGTAGTGCAGCGTTGAGATTGGAGAGAAGTTTTGTCAATAATAATCTTATATGCCTATTATTTAAATATTTGATCATATGATTTAACCCAAAGGTATATGGGTAACTTATTAAGAATTATAATTGATTAAATTATAATCCGGAATCCATTAAGCCTAATATGACATATGCGTTTGTAAAAAAAATACATAATTTATAGTGTGTTTTAAAAGAGTGGGTTCTGGGGTTACAATAGTAAGGCAGATCTCGTGGGTATCGGATGGGCCTATGGTAAGTTAGGTTGTCCTTATAATTGGGGTAATTTAACTAAAAGTTAAGGACGCGAATAGGTGCGCGCCATTAGATGAGAGGTGAGTTGGTGTTTCAAGAGAGTGCGATTCCACTTTAATTTTGAAATAAGCGCATTGATATTTATTATGCACGGTTAACACACTTGCTAAATATTTTCACAACTTGGGCTCTGAACCGTTTATTTTTCTCCTTCCTATATACATATATATACTATTACAGGTGTCCTACCGCATGGATGCCGGATGTCTTTCTCTCCAGAGTCTTGGGAGCTGTGACAGGTGCGAACTGTTGCGGGATGTAGAATGTAGTCGCTTCCTACTCCTTTACAATTATAGGTAGGATTCATGTTGTATATCGAGTTTTTACCCAAGGGATTTGTATATAGATGATCATACTTATTCCATTTCAGTTATTGTATTGGCTGTGACCCGACAACTTATTTGGGCTTATTTCTTTATGGCATATTCATTAGTAGTTATTCATTTCATTCATCATAACTCTAGTATGCATCTTTCTTTTCTTTACTATTAGTTTAGTGTTGGTTTGTTGTCTGTTGCATATTTGTTTAATTTTAACATCTCGCTTATATGATATCGGGTAGTTTGTCGTATATTATGTTACGGACAGTTGATGTTGAGACTGAGCCATCTGAGACTCTTGATTTAATATAGTATAGGGCTGGCCACCCATTATTATTTTAAGCGGGGTGTTATAGATGGTATCAGAGCATCATGTTCTAGAGTCTTTAGGATCTGTGCGAGTTTTCTGCGTTCTTCTGTTAATGTTCTTGATATAAAGCCCTACTATTAGGACTGTTGTGTTCACTACGCTTACCTTCTTCTGTGAAGTGTATTCACTTGATAGACGTTCTGATAACAGTTGTTCTCATTTCAGATGTCATCTAGAGTATGTCGTCTAGGAAAGGACAAGATTAGAAATACGATACCCAGAACAGATTTTTGGTACGCTTTGATCGGGGGTATTTGTTTCTCCCGATTCCGGCGGAGATATAGAAAGAGAACTCTAGCGGTGGTTCAGGGTGACCTATCGGTGATTGAGTAAGAACGGTAAATTTACTTGAATGGCGAAGTTTGGACTTGGTAAGGTAAGTCTGAGGAGAAGTATATAGTGTAGTCTTTGGGAGGTTTAGATTGAGAAACCTGTCAACCTTTGTTAGGAAACCTGGTATTGGTGACTTTTCCCGGCGCGAGGTGCGTGGAGTCGTCCCAGTATCGGGAGTATTGCCTTCTGGGAAGAGGGAGTAAGAAATTGGAGACTCGGATTTGTTGCGTTGGACTGAGGGAGTTTTCGGTAGTCGCAATTGCATTTTTTCCTTCGAATAGTTAGGAAGTATTTATGCGGAAGATATTTCTTTGAGGAGAATTAGGCCTTGGGGAGGAGTGAGCAAGTGTGGTCTTTATACCACGTCTTTTGGGATATTAAACCGTCTTGAAATGATCTAGTAGAGAGTTTCTCTATTGATTTCGGGAATGTGAATTGTTAAGGTTATTGGTTTATGGATAGGCTAGGGCAGGAAATTTTAGTGTACCAATTAGGGACGTATTCATTTTGTGGAAAGGTGTGGATGTAATATAAAGGAATTACATATCTAAGAGGTTCAAAGTTTGGTAGATTTATTTTGAACGGAGAGTTTAGCCCATAGTTGTGCTAGTCTTAAGAAATAGGTATTGGTTAGAGTGTTGTATTTATTGAGACCTTGTGTCTTGAGCAT
Organism: Sambucus nigra; assembly: GCA_949130495.1. NCBI lineage: Eukaryota > Viridiplantae > Streptophyta > Magnoliopsida > Dipsacales > Adoxaceae > Sambucus > Sambucus nigra. The sequence goes on from OX422216.1 coordinate 334,064,503, forward strand.
AAGGTGTTTGTTTGGCGTGTCGAAAGACACGGAATTAATTTATATTATATTGTTACATAGGCCTTCGGGCCATATCTTAAATATGAAAACCTTTTATAAAACCTTAACCCTGGTTCAACTAATCTCAATCCCCAACCTAGATACACAATAATGTATTGGTAGGGTTCTTTATTTGGATTTCGCTTGCGAGACCTCCCCCACACGAAGGTAGCTAGTATCATGAATTGAGGAGAGTTCAACCATTGGGAATTTTCAAACTTTTATATATTTAGTATGTTGTTATAGATTATAATGCCAAGGGTTATATTACGATTTGAGGCTATTGGAGCCTGAGTATAATCCTACGAGTGGAAGCTCGGGTACGGGGTGTATGGGCGCACTGGGTAGCCAACTTGTTCAAAAATTTATATGGTTCGACGTAAGAACTAGGATGGATCGGTGTAGTGATCCTAAGAATTGATGTTAGGACTAGATGATATTGAGGTCCTATGCATATCTTAAATTTCGCGGGCGAAATTTTTGTAAGGGGGGAAGATTGTAACACCCCATGACTTTTGAGACTGGGAAATTAAATTTTTGGGAAAATAAAATTTAATTTAATTGGAAAATTTTAAAATTTGGAATTGAGGCCCAAAAATAGAGAACATTTTAAAGTATTCCAGATGATGATTTTGAGTGCACCATTGATCCCGGAAGGGTCGAGATAGTCAAAATGGTTGTCATTGGGTTTTATTTCGGCTCCGGAATGTTTTTAAGTCAGTTTGACTCGAATTGGAGTAAACGAGTCATTTAAATTGTTATTAACATTTAAAATTGGATTTATTGTTTTAAGGTTTAAAAGGCTTACGGATCAAGCCTTCTCATTTGAGAGAAAGAGAGAAAGAGAAAGGAAGAAAGAAAGAAGGAGAAAAGAAGAGAGAGAGAGAGAGGAAGAAAAGCTTGGAAACTCCGGCCAAAACGCGACATCGAGGACGATCCAACCTCTACAAAATTGAGGCAAGTGTTTAATCTTGCTAAATAAGTCATTTGTGTATTTTATTTCATAAATTGTGTGTTAAAGAAATGGTTTTTGGGTATAAACATCAAAACCTAGATTTTGGGTTTAAATCTTGAAATCAATGTTTAAAAATGGGTTTAATGATGTATAATTTGTTGGGATGAAATGTAGGATGAGTTTACATGTTAAGAGAATTATTGGGTTAAATATTTGGGGCGTTTGAGGATTTACTGTTTGTTGAGAAATGGAAATCGGCCAGGATATCTGGTATGGCCGGTCGACCGCGGTCTGGGGATCGGTCCACCGCGCCTCAAGGGAAAAGCTTAATGCATTTCTTCATAGGCAAAATTTGGACCCGCGGTCGACCGGGGGTCTAGGACCAGTCGACCGGTCCCCTGTTTTTATCCCAAGAATGGGAAATTCTTTTACCCTTTTCTTTTGGAGTTTTATTCTTAGGGGATTTCTTAATGGGCTTGTTATGGAGGGTTATGACATTAGATATAGGGAATAGGGCCCTAGGTCGAATAGGGGCTTGCGGGCCTATGTTAAATTGATTTAGAAGGATGGGATACCTATTTTAGTAATGAAAGGAATGTGGGACTTAAGTGATAGGCAGATTGTTTTATCATAATAGAGGCGAATTATCATGAAATGGTTGTAAATGGTATAGGGATAGCCCTCTTTTGCCTAGGTGTATTAAAAATGGACACCCTTAGGTATAGTGTGGGATCTCAATGAGGACGGGAGTTCTAGTTTGAGGTCCTAAGTGAGTTTTAGATATGATTGGGGATCGACGAGATAAGATGTCGTGTATCCTTGAGGAGTATAGACTTGAGGAATAAATTGTGAATGTAATAAGATTTAGGGTTTATTAGAGCTATTAAACCTTAGATGGGATTTTGAGAATTATTTGTTTTGGCTACCAACTAGGTTAGAGTGGGTTCCCAATCTAGTGGGGATAGTGGTTGTATGTCGGGATGTGATTAATATTGAGGTTTCCAATAAGTAATGGGACCAATAAATGAATTTAGGATTGAGCTTGAGTCTCATCGATTATTAGTTACGTAATTTCCTATGATAGAGATAAGTATCGTGGGTTGTTGTACTTTCAGACATTGATGAAATGTACAGTAATGGTTATATATACATTAAACCTTTGGGTGATAACCCTAATGTTGGACATATGCATGTATTATTGGGAGACTATTCATCATAGGAAAATGGATGAATATTCTTCGAGTGAGGGATTGTATTCACATATTGAGTTAAATTAAATGAGTTTGTTGAGACGGCTTGTATATTGAGGATTATGTATACTTATAGCCAAGTTTATATATATCTTATACTTACGAATGAGAATTAGGTTGTATATATAGATATATGGATATGTGTATATATCTGTATAGATATGAATATATGGATATATTTATGTTATGAATATACATGATATGGATATTTAAACCGTATATGATGGTTTAATGTTTGATCATATGATGGGATCATATGAATTTGTATATATTGTGCATGTGAACGATATATATACTTATGTGGTTAAGCATACCCCGCTCATGCTATCATTGGGAAGTTGCGCGCGTAGAGGGTGAGCATCCTGGTATATAGAGCAGGGTGTGGATATTCCCCAGGTCATAGTCGTCCAGTGTGTTATTATGTGATATATATTTTTGGGTGGGACGTGGTGGGTATGTCTCATCTCATTGATCGGTTAGGAGCTATGATCGCTTCCCAGGACGTCGTGTGTGTGAGTTACCATGATATGGGTGTCGTTGAGCCCCACCAGGGTGGTCCCCAGTTGCTACGTGAGTCGGGCACTGGGAAGATGATAGCATAGTGCAGTTTTATTGATGATATATATAGCCGGGTGGATTATGTGCATGTCCATTGTACATCAGATATGATATGTACACTTGGTCATGGGTATGGATGATGGTATATATATATATGGTTGGAATAAAATGACTATATATATATTTATATATCCTATAGATGAAAGTATATGGACTCTTAGTGTAGTACATCTTGGATGATTATGGTGTACTAGATTGATGGGGGTTGATGTATCGCATTTAAGTAATATTTCGGTTATATCATCCCAAGGATATTATTGTAGTCTAAAAATTTAGTAGTATAGAATGGCATTACGGATCTCTAGGATCAACATTGTCAAGGAGTAGTGTAACGGGGTGGTTCCTTGTTTGGATTTCGCTTTGCGAGACACTCCACGCATGAAACGTAGTGCAGTGTTGAGATTTGAGAAAACTTGTCAATATTTATTTGTGACACGATGGATCTCTAAGATCAACGTTGTCAAGGAGTAGTGTAACGGGGTGGTTCCTTATTTGGATTTCGCTTTGTGAGACACCCTACGCACGAAACGTAGGGCAACGTTTTAGATTGGAGAGAAGTTTTGTCAATAATAATCTTGTATGCTTATTATTTAAATATTTGATCATATGATTTAACCCAAAGGTATATGGGTAACTTATTAAGAACTATAATTGATTAAATTATAAACCGGAATCCATTAAAGCCTAATATGGCATATGTGTTTGTAAAAAAATACATAATTTATAGTGTGTTTAGAAAGAGTGGGTTTTGGGCTTACAATAGTAAGGCAGATCTCGTGGGTATAGGCTGGGCCTATGGTAAGTTAGGTTGTCCTTACAATTGGGGTAATTTAACTAAAAGTTGAGGGCACGAATAGGTGCGCGCCATTAGATGAGAGGTGAGTTGGGGTTTCACGAGAGTGCGATTTCACTTTAATTATGAAATAAGTGCATCGATATTTATTATGCACGGTTAACACACTTGCTAAATATTTTCACAACTCGGGCTCTGACCCGTTTATTTTTCTCCTGCCTGTATACTTATATATATATACTATTACAGGTGTCTTACCGCATGGATGTCGGATGACTTTCTCCCCAGAGTCTTGGGAGTCGTGATAAGTGCGAACTGTTGCGGGATGTAGAATGTAGTCGCTTCCTACTTCTTTATTATTCTAGGTAGGATTCATGTTGTATATCGGGTTTTTACCCAAGGGATTTGTATATAGATGATCATACTTATTCCATTTCAGTTATTGTATTGGCTGTGACCCGACAGCTTATTCGGGTTTATTTCTTTATGGAATTAGGGGTGGCAAATCGGGTCAGTGGGTCGTGTTTTGGCCCGACACGACACGACACGACAAGGTTTTTTCGGACACGAACACGACACGACACGACTTCGTGTTTTTTTTAGCTGACACGAACACGACCCGAATAAAAAATAACACGACACGACACGACACGACAACCATAATTTCTTAAATTTTAGGCCTAAAAGACACGATAACACGACACGACAAGACTCATAATTAAGACACGAACACGACACGACACGACTTCGTGTAAAAAAAACACGACACGAACACGAAATATCGTGTCAATTTCGGGTCAATTTCGTGTCGTTCCGTGTCGTTTTTTCGTGTCGTTTCTAAAATTGCCACCCCTATATGGCATATGCATTAGTAGTTATTCATTTCATTCATCACAACTCTAGTATGCATCTTTCTTTTCTTTACAAGTAGTTTAGTGTTGGTTTGTTGTCTATTGCATATTTGTTTAATTTTAACATCTCGCTTATATGATATCGGGTAGTTAGTCGTATATTATGTTACGGACAGTTGATGTTGAGACTGATCCATCTGAGACTCCTGATTTAATATAGTACAGGGCTGGTCACCCGTTATTATTTTAAGCGGGGTGTTACCCTAGGTTAATAGGGATAATTTCACATTAACTTTGGTCTTTATCCCACTTAGCAAAGGGATTTTCTCTTAAAGTAGGCACTGATAATTGCCTAATCTTTCCTTTTTCTTCTTCAATATCCATTTTCTTTTGTTTGGATATAGCTTGGGACTTAAAAAGGGCGTGTTGGGATTGATCTAGAATTTCTTATTGTATAAGTGCTATTTGTTTATAACACTTTTGGTTTGGACATTTACATTATTTTTGTAAGGGTGTAGTTATTTATTAGACTTCTTGGTGGTTTGTATGTCTAAGTCCACCATGCTCAATTGAAGAACTCTAATGGGTTATTATTTTATAATTAGGCTTGACCTGTATAAAGTCGAAAGTAGTCTTGTGATCAATTAGAGGGGTGATAATATTAAACTCCTATTTATTGCAAAGTAATATCTTATCATTATATTGGGTATAAGGATGATATTTACTAATAAATCCTTGGCCTAAAGTAATGTTTCCTATGAAACTAGGTCGGGGATCCCTGAAGAATTTGAAGAGTTCCCAATATGTGTGTTTTAAACAAAACTAATTTTTTCTCTGAAAAATTATCCAACTTTTAATTATGCTCCAAACCAAGTTGTGAAAACCCAATTCTTACTTTAAACCAATTTTATCTTGATTAATCCTAAACATGCATCTAGTGATTAAAGTAAGTAAAGTAAAGTAAAGAATAATCACAATGTTGGATGTATGAGGGAAAAACCCAAAACGGGAAAACAACCTCGGACGACCCAAGCCAGACAATCACTATGAACAATGGTTTTACAAAGACAATACACTAAGGCTCGATCCCCACGGGTCTTGATGGTCCTTCTGATCTTCGACCGTTATTCATTAGTGCCGACGCAGAAATTTTTTCTTCCACGATACCTATCCACAACACTCGACTCCACGAATGTCTCGATGTCCATCGATTGGTTTTGATTCGTCTACGATGTCGAACAAGAAGTCCTTCTATTTTCTTCACCATAAAACCCTTTGATGTTCATTGATAGAACAAACTTCTTTGGTGCAACAAGATCACGTAAACATATAAGAATGATATCTCGGGTCTTTGCAAACTCTAAGGATGTGTTTAATATTTTAAACCTTAGAAAACATGTGCAAACAAGTTTTTGGTTCGTAAACAGTTTTCCAGAATGCACACCCACGAAACTCTGATAGAAACACGCTTTAAATAACAATTTAGCGCCACCTCAAAAAATGTGTCGTTCGAACGACAAGGCCATGTCGTTCGCGTGACTTAGGCATCTCGTTCGAGCGAGATCCCTATGTAGTTTTAACGAGATGATGTGGCAGTTTGACTTTTTGATTTTTTGTTCAAAACGTCTCTTGCAAAGGAGATCCAAATTAGTCAAACTCTATTTTGAGTATATCAGAATAAAACGTAGTGTAAACTTTTAAAACATTTTAAAATATTTTTCTTTGTAAAAAACATCCTTATCTTTTATAAAAATAATTCCGAGCACCATTAATTATATACATTCATACTTTAGTGATCTCGGAATGCAATTAACTTTGAAGACAATTAAACTCGCACCAATTAAACGTCGGCATGATAAATTCTTTGAATCTTTGCCGCAACATCTTCAATTTTCTTCAATATGTCATAGACCAAGTGGGATCATGACAAAATAAAAATCTCCCTATGACATATTACGAACACAGTTTTGTTCATGGATTTAAGTAAAAAACAATACAGGGACTTAATTGGAAATTTATGTCCTTACAATCCATAATCCAAAACTGATGACTTACAGTTTTGTTTGCATGGTTTCCTGTTTTGAAGAAAATAGGAATAGCCTGATTATATAAGGTAAATGGTTCTCCATTATCTGCCTTACATGGTATCTCATGCTTAGTGTCTTGAAAATATTCTTTAGGGAATTCATTAACCTTATAAATACTCTGTGAGGATCCTATATCTATAAAAGCTGAAAGTCTTTTAGTATAATCTTTGGGTTGTATAAATAATTCTAGAAAATAAGAATTAGGTTTAGTGGAATTTTCTAAATTATTCTTTTCTAGACTAGATATTCCTTTTTTAGATTTATCTATAATTTCTATTGGTGTTAAGTGTTCTGTAATGATTTCTGAGTACCTTTCTTTTAGATCATACGAAATTCCCTATCCTTTTAGGTCTTCATTTTCTTGTAATCTCTTAGCTATATTTTTATCAATATCTTGATAATTGAGTTTAATATCCTAATCTATTTGAGCATCATATTGGATAGTGTAGTTTGCTCAAAATCTAGGTCTTCATCAACCATCATCGTAGTGTAATTGACAAAAAATAGAAACCATAAATAGTTATGTTTGTATAGTCTCAAAACACTCTACACAACTAAAGTATTTCTTGCTACTATTAAGTTCAAATGTGAAATAATGTTCTTCATCGTACAAACATTTAGGTATATATGTTAGTAACTCAGGATTGCCAACTATCCATCTTTTCTTTAATAGGGGCTTAATATACATTTATACCGAGATTCTTTAAAATCTATATAATCATCTTGTTGATCAATTTGCGTCATATATAAATCTAGAGTATCTTATGAGTCTTCATACTAATTAGTATAACTATTAGAGTCTTTTGAATAACTATCTGTATATGCATTAGAGATACTGGTATTATCATCATTTTCTATGTCTGATATTTCTATAGCATATAATATATCTAATTCTTATTTATCTGCAAAATTTAATATTGTATTAGTATTCTTCATACTCTCTTTATATTTCTTGGCAAGACAATCTTTAGCAAAGTGTCCTTCTTTGGTACAAGTCTTAGAATGTGGAACTTCTTTTTCCTTCCTGTAATTAGGAATATGTTTGCTGGTATTCTCATTAAAATACCATCTTTGGTTAAATATATTTTTCTTAGCTGGAAAATTCCTTCTCTAAAGGTAGTAGATGGTATGAATTTATATTTCTTTAAAAAAACCTAAACTCCTAGCCTTTTTTTTTTCCAAACTGGTTTATTCTTTATGAATGTCCTTTCTATAAATTCATTACGACATCCCCATTAGATTGGAGCAATGTCTCTTTTATATTTAATTGGATGAATCTATTTGAAAGGTTCTTCAATTAATTTTTCTTGAGTTATATCTTATCTTTTAGATATGATATAGTCTTTGGCAAAAATAATTCTTTCACCAAGGGAGTTATTTAACTCCTGGCTAATTCATGTATTCCTTAACTAGGATTTATCAAATAGCTAGTATTTTTCTAAAATATTCATCTTTTAAGGTCTTGCCAAATTCTTTAATTTGGTAATATACGCGTTCATAATTGTTGTTATATGCTTTGATCTTATTTAATTTGCAAATACTAAGAAGATCTAGCTTATTTTTTTGCTAAGTCTTGTTCCTTAATTTGAGCTAAATGCCCAGATCCAATGAATTTGGTTGTAAATAATTGAATATATTGTTCAATTGATCTTTGTTCTTGATGTTCTTTCATTTTTTTCAAATCTAACTATGGATTCTGCATCTGTAGCTTTTCTTAGGCTATTTAAATAGTTCGTAGCAATTCCTCCAATGGATTGCTCAGTGAATTATTTACATGAACTTGCATCCCATTGTTCATTAGATGCAAAACACATATTCATTTGATTACGCCATTCATATAAGAATTTTTTTGTATCTTATACATTACCTAAATTAAGGTATATTCCTACTAGGTTTATGGCTTGACTTGTCGTTGAAAAATCTTTTATGTATTCAAGTTTGGTCTTTACCAAAGTATTTGAATATATGGAAATTTTTATTCCTATAGGTTTCCTAAAGAGTCTAGGGGCATCGTTTAGTCTACTATTGGTTTCAATTTCCTGCTTAGAAGGACCTACATGTGTAGCTAGCGTTAATGTTTGTTCTACTTTTCAATTAATCTAAGGTTTTTAAGAAGTGCTTTGCTATTCTTAGATTCTTTTAATTTTAATATAAGTTCTTGGGATATCATATTAAATATATCCTTGTCTTGGAATATAACATAATGACTTGAATTAAGATGTTCCTTAAATGTCTCCATGTCTAATTCTGAGGGTTCCTGCCCAAAGTTCCGGATTCTATCCTTTTCTCACTAAACTTTTTTGTTCAAATTATCTTTTAGGTATAATTACTAGAGATTATTGTAATACGTTAGAGTTAGCTTTACTACTACATTATCCTTTTGAGGGATCACTAAGTATGGAGTCTCCTATATTTCTAAAGCTAATTTCTTCACTATGGAGACTCTTACTAATAGTATTAGGGGGACGAAACTAGATAGTAATGTTTCTAGTGACATCGTCTTGATTAATGATCAAAGGATTTATTTTGTCAAGTCATTCTTTCTTGAAATTTTGGCAAGTGCCATCGTCTTTCTTAATGACCAAAGGATTAATAACCAAAGTAAGATTGTAGTCTGAATTATTAGCTCTAACTAATATTTCTTCAATAAGTCTACCGCTAGGAATTATTGATTGCATTCCCTCATAGGTGTGGCCATCACAATCAAAGACATGCGCCACTTCCTCTTCTACCTCTTCTACCTCCCGAAGGGGGGATGGGAAATAAAGGGGGATTAATAGGTCTCACACCTTACTTAGGAACACTTTGTCCATCATCGGTATGGGGTAAATACAAAGACGTGAAGATGCCAACCTATTTTTCATAAAACAGGAAAAAGAACATGTTGCCACCTCGAGAGAACGTCATTAAAGATAAACTGATGCATACAAAACCAATAGTTAAGGTTTGGGGGCCAAGTTATGGAATGGGAAGGTGTTAGGCACCCATCCCACCCTTTTGGTCTCTTATCGGCTAGTGTTATTGTTTTACTTTATTTCTTCATGAAGTGTGTCTACTTGTATTTATAATGGAGATCAAAATCACCCAACTCATACCATGGAAGAGATAGAGTGAGGTCATCCATAGAAATGTTCCCAAAATAATGTATAGAAAATGTGATTTATGCATTTAACACGATATTAATTGTTATGATGGAATAGTAATATGTGTTGGAAGAATGATAACAAACATAATATGTATACTAATGCAAGAATATGGAAATGGGGGATTTAGAAAATTGGAGGATTTAGAAAAAATGGGAATTTTAGAAAAAAATTAAAAATTGGGAAGTTTGAAAATTGGAAAATTCAAAAATTCAAAAATTGGACTCGAGTCTCGGGTTTTAATCTAAAACACCTACATAGCCTATAAAGGCATCAAAGTCCACTTAGTTCTCATGAAGCATAAGGGTGGGGTTTATTCCATAGATTCGAACGGGATTTAATTATATATATGTGTGTAGAAAAATGTTTTTCGTTTTGAAAAGGTGTGATGGATAATCCCGTTCGAAATTTATGGGTGTAACGCTTTTTTTTAATAGACGATAAATCATGTGCAATATACTAATACAAATGTAGATATTAATGTGTTTGAACTAAAGTAAGGACTAACTTATGAATCTAATGAAATTTAAGCAAAATAAGAAATTTAAAGAGAGGGAGAAGGATATGGACCTTCTTTAAAGCTTGATCTTTGATCTTGGTTGAAATCCCTTGAATGTGAGATGAAGGTTGGATGATAGGGAATGTGATTATACGAAATTGGGTATGCAAAATATGGGAAAGTAAGCTTGAATGGTCCTTCACAAGGAGGAACTTTGCTGATTTTGAGAGACTGTTGCTGAGATCACTTATGTTGATGGATCTCTCGTGTGATTTTGGAGTGAAGTGAGGGGTGATTCCAATCCCCATGGACCTAGACCTACCCATCGATAGATGACCCTAGGCACACTACCGATAGGTAGGAAACTGGACATGACAATTGGCAGTCTCATGCAGATTTGTTTTAGAAAAATGAGCGTAGAACATAATGTGTTAATTAGAATTATACATGGGTCATACCATTATAAACTTAATTCAAATACCTTCAAGAGTCATTTGTACCGCTCCCAGGTACGGGAGTCGGCTTTGGGTCAAATATGGCTCGAAAGCACACGTCGGTCCTTTAGACGGGGGATCGACAGACAGAAATGGATCGTTCATCCGCATGGCAAGTCAAAATCACGAACGGGGTGGACCATTGGAAACATTAGGAGATTTAATTAGAAATTATGAAGATTTTTGCTTGGTTCGAAAAGTTAACCTTTGCCAATGGGGGCCCTGAAGCGCCCGATGACTTCTTGACGTAAAACGGATCATTCGTCCGTATCGGAAGTCAGAATCGTGCATGGGGTGGACCATTGGAAAGGGAATTATATGAACTTCAGATATTCATTTTGTCTTATTTGATTTAAAGAGCTGACTTTGGTTAAATGGAGCTTAGGAGAACCCGACGGCCTTCCGATAATTTTTTAGGGGAAAATGATCTTTTTGTTTAAATGGTTATGCTGTTTCGTGCATGGGGTGGACCGTTGGAAAGGGGTTTAAGTGAAATTTGAGGATTCAAAGAGATTTCCCTTTGATGATAGATTTGATTGGAGTCAAACTGGGCCGGGAGCGCTCGATGGTCTCTCGATCGGTACTCAGAGTATGACCTAGGGTTTGTAGGGAAATGGGGAGGTGCTAGGGACCTAAGGAGATACTTAGGGGGTCCTATAATGTGGCATCTATATAGACCCTCGACGGGTGAGATTAGAATAAGTTAAAGACATTAAATAGAAATCACATGATGTTTTGGAAAGAGGTCAATTCTGCGGAACTAAGGGATGAAAAAAACAAGTTCAGAGGGTCGAGGTTGATTCTGAGGACCTAGGGTGATGATGGGGATGGAAGATTCTAGGAGACGAGGTCAATTACTAGGACCTAAGTTATAACGAACAATTTTGCCGGTCAAAGCCGATTCTAATGGATTAAGTAAAAGAGACCAATTCTACCGGTTGAAATTAAGTATGAGGGCTGAAGATAGAGATGACCAATTCTGAGGTCTTAAGTAGAGGTGACCAATTATGCAGGTCAAAGCCAATTCTGAGGGCTTAAGTAGAGGTGACCAATTCTGCGGGTCAAAGCCAATTTTGAGGGCTTATGCAGGGATGACCAATTCTACAGGTCGAAGCCAATTATAAGTGCTTAAGTGGAGATGACCAATTTTGAGGGTCAAAGCCAATTTTGAGGGCTTAAGTAGAGGCGACAAATTCTATGGGACAAAGCGAATTCTGAGGGATTAAGTGGGGATGATAATTCTAAGGGTCGAATCCAATTCCGAGGGCTTAAGTTTTTCTTGGGGAAATTTGGGGACTCCACTAGGGATATGTATCTTGTTCTTCTTTTGGGGATATGAATGTGGGAAAAATGTTTTTCTTGGCGAAAAAGGGTTCTAAAATTCGTTTGGTATTTTTAGGAATTTTGTAAGGACTTTTCGAGATTTTTAATCATTTTTTGTACAAAATTTTAGAGAGAGTGCCGACTGGTATTGTTTGAAAGGTGCTAAACAGTAATGGCATGGTCTTTTGGGGTACCTCGAGCAGTTGGAGGGGCAGTGTCGATCGGTGGGTGGCGGGGAGATGCAGATTGACATGCCCCTTAGCCTCTTATAAAAAGGGGCGGGTTCTGCTCATTTTTCATAGTTTTCAAACTTACCTTCTTCTACAATTACCTTTTACGAAGCATTTTAGAGTTCCAAAATCAAGATATGGTTGATTTCTCAAGCATTGTGTCACATATGGCGTGTCTTAATGTTGAGGATTGGGCAAACTTGGAATGGAGGGCTAGTACGCCCTTTACACTGGACAACGAGAACTCCTTAGACTCATTCGATCCCGTTGCGGATAACCAGACTCATTAGTTAATTCCTTAAACTCATTATAAGGTGGTTAACCCTGTTGGCTATGTAGGTATTTATGACATTCAGTATTCTTTGCTTTTTTCTTGATGGCATTTCCTTATTTCTTGCATTTTGACAATTTTTTTTTCTTTTTACTTTTGACAGTTTGATGTCCCTATGTCGACCCTGCATGCTCGTGGGATGACAGGGATTAGGGACATTTGCGATCACCTTTATTTGGTGGTTCATTGGGCAGTGTCATCAATCTATGTTGGGAGACTAGTGTCGGCGCTGGATGAGACACCTCGTTCTACGACCGTTCTTTGTGCTTAGGGGGAGAAGTGGCGGGACATCACTAACACCTTTCACTTTGGCTTTGGGGAGATAACGGTGACTCCCATTAATGTGAAGAACATGCTAGGGATGGACTATAATGGATTAAAAATTGAGGTGGATTGGACTTTAAGGGTGACACCAGCGATGGTGACGATGGCGTTAGGTTATGTGGAGAGGGTAGTCTTAGGGTAATCTCTTAGTTTTTCTCTTCTGAGGGAGTTATTATTGAGTAGGAGGATTGATGATGAGGATGGGTTGTAGGTGCGGAAGATGTCTCATATGTTTATACTTCTGGTGTTGGGGAGTTTCTTAGTTGCAACGAGTGGAGAAATCGTCCACTTGTGTTTTTTTCTTTTTCTAAGGGTGTTTTCGAACATATCTCTTTATGACTAGGGGAGTCTAACTTTGGTGACCCTTTATTCTTCTCTTGATGCGTTCAGCTCGTGCTGTCGGCTAACTTTTACTGGGGCCACGTACCTTCTTGAGGTATTCTTTATATTACGTATTTTCCATTATGCATTCACATTTTTCCTTTAAGCGTTTTATTCTTGATTTCTTAGTTTCTAACCTTTTTCCATTTGTAGACGTGGTTCTATAAGGTGATTGAGTTTAACACCCAATTGATATCTTTGAATGGCGGACTTCCTTCGTATGTACCGGTGGCAGAGGTCGAGCCCACATTCGAAGAAGTGTCTCTCTCTGAAGACAGTGCGTCAGGTCTTGAATGACCGGACGAGTGAGTAGGTAAATCCATCTTTCTCTTTTGAGATCTTTTTCCTTCATGATCTTTTTCGATATTGATCTAGTGGGGTCTTACCACAAAGCAGATCTTTATCTACTAGTGACCTTGGAGGTAATACATGAATAACAAATATGATTTTCAAGGCTTACTCGACCTATACGAGTCCCCTGGTTGGGTTCAAGTCAGCTAGTGGGGTCTTACCACAAAGTAGATGGTGCATCGGCATCGACGACGTCGATGACCTTGGAGGTTTCAATTGTGTGGCTGGCCCTCCTTCTTATAACAACTGGCTGGATGATGGGAGGTTAGTGCATTATCTCCATCATCCTAATGCGATGGATCCAGAGGAATCGATTTTGACTGAGGAGGCCCTTGAGCCACGAGTATACTTTTCATCACTTTCACTTTTTGGTTTTTTTATTTCTTCCTTTGCACAGATTGACCAGTTTATCTTTTTATGTTTCTCTTTACAGCATATTTGGGTCTTCAACACCTGACTAAAGGATGTTTGGGATTGGATATCTTTCATGACCACTCATATTTGGGATGCGATTTCGGTTACTTCTTATCTGCTTCCATCTGCCTCGTCTGAGGAAGGGTCTGGTTCGGGGAGTGGTGGTGCATCATCTTGTCGCCGGGGGAAGATAACGCACCGCAGGGAAGAAGGTTCCTAGAGAGAGAGAAAGAACAAAGAGAAATATTGTAGGTTAATAGAGAGAGAAGATGTAAGTGGGTGAGAAAGAGAGAATGTAGGTAGGTTTGGGATGCGTCTAGTTGTTTTTTATTTTCTTCCCGCAAAGTCGATGTAACACAACAAATATTCACGGAAATAAAATGAAGTTTTTGTTTATTTTTGATGACTTAATGCACACGCTTAGTTTTTGATGACTTAATTATTTCGGAGAGAATTTATTTCAAAAACAAGACAAGTAAAAAGCATAAAGAGATGAAAATCTGGGATTCTTTGAGAATATAAATTATTTTTAATGAGTTTTTTGGTTTTGATAAAAAGGGAAAAAGGGAAATTCCTAAAAATAGGGGGTTGTCGATCATCATGACCCCTGTCTTGGATAGTAGCATATTAGCCTAGTCCAATCAACCCAATGATTTAATTTCACTTTCTTCAATTGCTTGGTGTTCGGTGGTGATTATGCATAAATTCTTCACATTTATCCCCTTAATTTAGGGACTTTTATGTTCCCGTATGGTGTAAATATCTTGCATTGGTCTCATATTTATGCTATAACCCCTTTTGGAAAGTATTTCATATTTTGTGTATCTCTTATGTGTTTTACAGGTATGTCATGCAAGTTAGTGCAAAAGAAAACACAAAACAGTGAAAGAAACCAAGAAATGAAGAGTTAAAGGGAATTTTCATAATTTTTAAGCCTTAGTCCAGAGGTGGGGCCAACTGGAAAGTTGTAGAGATTTCAATTACAAGAACACTGAAAAAAACGTTACGTCAATCCGAGCAATGGTGAAGAAGTTATGGTCATTCGAAGTTGAGGAGATAATGAAGAGAAGTTGAGTTTGTGAAGCGGATCGATCCGATCTGCATAAAAAAAGGGATCCATCCGGAGAAGGGGATTGATCTGGGTTAAATAAAAAAGGATCTATCCAGCCTCTATAATTCACTGCATCAGGCATATTTAGGGGATCAATCCGGTCATTAGTCACGCTCAAGATCCGTTAAAAAACCAGTCACGCTTTCTAAGCGTGACAACTTAATATATACGGGATTTTTATTTTGTCCTTATCTTTTAGCCAAAAGAGTTTTATGTTTTGGGGACTCTTCTAAATGACCTCTAGCATATATATGTATCCATTAGGACTCTTTTGATTAAGATTTCATTGATGCAAAAGCTCCATAATAAGTAGTAACATCTAGGAGAAGAATTTACATATTTT
Source organism: Sambucus nigra (assembly GCA_949130495.1). Lineage (NCBI taxonomy): Eukaryota > Viridiplantae > Streptophyta > Magnoliopsida > Dipsacales > Adoxaceae > Sambucus > Sambucus nigra. The sequence goes on from OX422216.1 coordinate 334,080,040, forward strand.
GCACCTTTAATTCAAGAGCTTTTCCAAATTTTCTTCAATCTTTGATTTGTTCTTGCATGTTCTTGTTCTTTAATCTTGGTAAATTTTATTTCCACCACTTTTATTATTATTTCTCATGTTTAATCTCTCTTTCCAAGAAATTATGAGTTCATGCAACGTAGATAACTTAGTTTTCACTAATTTTGCCATTTTAGGCAAGGTTTTTAAGGGTTGGAATGCATGAACCCAACCCGATGTGGTTTGAATGGGTATAAAATTAGTTCTCTAAATTTAATAATTTATTAGACCGTGTGTATGGTGATCACAACCGTTGTAAGACTTTTGATCTCATTTTCCCTAGGTAGCTGGGATACTTATGATTGCAATGCATGTGTAGCTAATACGACACTACTTTACTCGTCCCTTGATTGTGTATGATGCGGGTTACGATCCCTCAGATATGTAATGCTTGGGATTACTAAAGACCGGGTTTGATCAATTAATTAATTTACGACTAGCTTTGTACTGGGCAACAGACTAGGGTTTGGGGGATTGAATTCCTAACCTAGTTTTCCTTAGTCATATTAATTCATTCTTAGTTAGTTAATTAATTTTGCTCACGTATTTAATTTAATAATTTAATCTAGTTCGCATTTAGTCAGTATATTTAATCCTATAATCACATAATCATCTTTTCTTACCTTTTTAAAGTAAACTTCAGGATTAATTAACCTACCTTCTGTCGTCAAAACGAGATCATCCTTTTTCTCCATAGATTCGATACCCAGAATCATTTCTATACTCCATAAGACTGTAGTTAAAGTTGACCTAGAATTAGGTAGCTTGTAGGTTAGGTTGGTTAATCTCAAATCTAAAAAAATAAATAAAAAATAAATCCAAAAATATGGGTGTCACATTTTTGAATTGCCCAATTTGAAATGTCTTACTTTAACTCTTTTGGTGTCTTTAATTGTTATGATAATAGTGAGGAGGAGGCGCTCAAGATTTATGAAGATTTGATCAATATCACAAAAAAAGAGTCTCGTAAATACAAACCCACTGCTAAGGCCATCCAAATTTATCAAAATGAAAGGCTCGAAGAAGAAAGACTTGAAAAACAATATCGGGAAAAAAATCGTTATTGGGAGCAAGAGTTAGATGCATTATTTGAACCCAACGAGGATTTTTCTTCTGATATTTTTGAAGTTGAAAAATGTTGTCAACCAAATGAGAAATCCGAGGTGCTAGAACCAAGGAAGCCTACTTTGGAAGAGAACCTTCTTCTGTTCACCCAAGCCGCGACCAACCATGAAGCTATTTTCTTGGAATTCAACGCAACTTACAGAAGATGAATTCTTATTCGGATAGCTTAGAGGAGGTCGAGACTTGCGTTTACCAAATCATCGAGAGTGATCCAAGTAATTTTGAATCTCAACCTATTATAAAAATATAAAAATCTATTGAGGTGAAGATCCTTCGTTTCCTTGTGTCCCCACTATTATCGAACCGTTAACTCCATCACAAGAATCAGATGAAAGTCTTGAGGACGTTGACTCAATTCTTGAATGAGAATGTTTGTTTGAGATGCTTCATCTTATGGGTTATTCCCTTACACGTGCACTACCTCCCGTTCCAATTGAAAAAAAATTTGGAGATGAATTGAATTTTTATTCCCATGAGTTGGTTCTAACTTTTGAAATAGTTAAAACTTTTACCGATGAGGAATCTTTTCTTGAATTGGTTTCCAAGATAGATTCTTCCTTTTTTTGTTCCCCTCTTCCCATACTACTTGAAAATTCTTTGGGAGGGGATTCTATTTTTCTTGGATCCCAATTATAGTTTTCACCCATCATCCCTTTAAAAATTTTAATTGGTGATGGTCCATTTTTTCCGCCTTACACATGCCTTCCGCAGTTCAAACGATATTCTTATTTTTCGAAAGGCATGCATGGAAATGAGGTTAAACCGATTATCCCTCAAAGTGAAATTTTATTTTGGGTGGACCCTCAAATTTTTCGACTTCTAGTGTATAACTTATTAGAATTTCAAATCATAGGTTGCACAATATTTTTATTTTTTATTTATTTTTCTTTAGTTTAGAGTTTTTGTTATTCTTTTTGCTATGCTTGGTTCTAACATGTTTTGTAGATTCAATGGACTCGTACTTATCGGGGATCACTCCATTTTAGGTAATATCTTTCGTTTCTTCTCATTATGTTGTGTTCTTGATTCGCATTAAGGACAATGCAACATTTAAGTTAGGGGGTGTGGGATATTCTTTCCGTTTATTTTTTAGATTCATTGATTTGATCACATGTTCGTTCCAAAGTATAATTTTTTTAGGAAATTTCCAAAATATTGAAAAAGTTTGAAAAAGCCAAAAATATTTTTCTTCAAAATAAATAAAATTGGAATTTAAAAGCTTCAAAAATGTCACATTTTTTCTCTCTCAAATTGTAAAATTCAAAATGCACAAAGCCAAAATTGACCAAAGATGGAAATTGAGCGAAAATTAACGACTTAACGAATAAATGTGGAAATTATTAACCCGGTGAGATTTCGAGCGTATTTTTTTAGAGTATTTTAAATCAATCCCAAGTTAACGATTAACTCAAAGTTCATTTCACCATTTTAAAAAGTTGTTGAACATCTCTATTTCTTTGTTTTGTTCGGTTATGAGAAATGTGTGAGATGTTGCCTTGAAAAATGCGCTGAAAATATCTCTAAAATTATTTATCTCGAGACGCATATGGTAATGTAACTAGAAATTTGGACAATGAAGTAGGCCCTCATTAGCCATTCAAAGATATTGGCAAGAAAAACTCGTGAAAAATTAACCTTTTTGCAACCCAATTTGAGCCTAATAATTTTTTTCCTTTTCGTTTGATAACCCGAAAAATCCAATTAGCCCGGAATTGTGAAAATCGAATATTCATCAAATAAAGTTCGAAAAGTGCATAAGAAGGGGAACAAAAAAATAGAAGAATGTTCAACAAAAATAGCAAGAAAAAGAAAAATATAAAAATATAAAAAAAGGAGAAGATGAGCAATAGCCCGAAAAAGCACAGATGGACATCATCAACGAATTCTCCAATTTCGAAGTCTCCACCATCTCTTATTACCCAATACACCTTTGACCCGAAAAAGTCCTAACTGAGTTCGAATTGGGAAATTTATTACTGCGTGGAGAGCTAAGATACAAAAAGAAGATATAAGAGATTAAATGGTATGAATAAAAGAGGCGATGTTCCCGTTTTCCAATGACCGTATTCCGCTGATGAGATCTTTTCACCATAAATTTTCGTCTTTCAAAATGGTGTGCGTGAATTTGTTCCCATCATATTTACTCTTTTTTATCATGCATACCAAGAGAAATAGTCACATTTCGAGTGATTTATTTGTGAGATGATCCTGTGAGGTTTTGAAATCAAAGCAAAATTTCAAAAAGTAACGTAGTGATCAATTGGTGGAAGTTAGCGGTTCGATTTTTTGCTTCGCACACACACACACACACATTATGATTTGAGACTCTTGAATATGAAATTGTGGTGACCATTTTTGGGGAGTTTAAATTGTAAAATTTTTAAGTATTTTGATTCTTGTTTGAGTTAATAACGAATTTTGTGGGTATATTCACTACAAACCATCCTGAGACACCACTCGTCCTACCAGGGTAACCTAGGGGTTGAACGACTTGTTGCATACGCTAAATGTAATCGCTTGCCCGCGAAAGATGTATTTTATCCCAATAAAGATTTTGAAGGGTCCTTAACTCATACTCTTATGATTTTACATTACTCAGGATGAGAAAAGTTCTATGTTAGGGGGGTTTGATTAGGCATAAATTCTTCACATTATCCCCTTAATTTCTGTACTTTTATGTTCTCGTGCAGTGTAAATAGCTTGGATTTGTCTCATATTTATGCTAATAACCCTTTTTGTCAAGTATTTCATATTTTGTGTATCTCTTATGTGTTTTAGAGGAATTTCATGCAAGTTAGTGAGAAAGAGAACTTAAAATAGTGAAAGAAACCAAGAAATTAAGAGTTGAAGGGCATTTTCATAATTTTAAGCTTTAGTCCAGAGGTGGGGCCAACTAGAAAGTTGTAGAGCTTTCAATTGCAAGAGCACTGGAATAAACGTAACCTCAATCCGAGCTAAGGTGAAGACGTTATGGTCATTCGAAGTTGAGGAGATAATGAAGAGAAGTTGAGTCTGTGAAGCGGATCGATACGGTCTGCATAAAAAAGGGATCGATCCGGAGAAGGGGATCGATCTGGGTGAAATAAAAAAGGATCTATCTGGCCTCTAGAATTCACTACATCAGGCATATTTAGGGGAGCGATCCGGGTGAAATAGTAAAGGGATCGATCCGGTCATTAGTCACGCTCCAGATTCGTTACAAAATTAGTCATGCTTTCTAAGCGTGACATATTGGCAGATACATGATTTTTATTTCGTCCTTATCTTTTATCCAAAAGGGTTTTATGTTTTGGGGACCCTTTTAAACGACCCCTAGCCTATATATTTAGTCATTAAGACACTTTTTATTCAGATTTCATTGATGTAAAAGCTCCATAATAAGTATGACCATCGAGGAGAAGAATTTACATATTTTACACCTTTAATTCAAGAGTTTTTCAATTTTTCTTCAATCTTTGATTTGTTCTTGCATGTTCTTGTTTTTAAATCTTGGTAACTTTTATTTCCAGCACTTTTATTATTATTTTTCATGTTTAATCTATCTTTCTAAGAAATTATGAGTTCATGCAACGTAGATAACTTAGTTTTCAATAATTTCGCCATGTTAGGCTAGGTATTTAAGGGTTGGGATGCATTAACCCAACCCGATGTGGTTTGCATAGGTATAAAATTAGTTTTATAAATTTAATAATTGATTAGACCGTTTTGTATGGTGATCACAACCGTTGTAAGACTTTTGATCTCATTTTCCTTAGGTAACCGGGATACTTAAGATTGCAATGCGCGTGCAGCTAATACGACACTTCTTTACTCTTCCCTTGGTTATATATGATGCGGGTTACGATCCCTCATATATGTAATGCTTGGGAGTACTAAATACCGGGTTTGATCAATTAATTAATTTACGACTAGTTTTGTACTGGGCAACACACTAGGGTTTGGGGGATTGAATTCCTAACCTATTTTCCCTTAGTCATATTAATTCATTCTTAGTTAGTTAATTTTTGCTCACGTAGTTAATTTAGTAGTTTAATCTAGATTGCATTTAGTTAGTAGATTTAATCCTATAATCACATAATCATCTTTTCTTACCTTTTTAAAGTCAAATTTAGGATTAATTAATCTACCTTCTGTCGTCAAAACGAGATCATCCTTTTTCCCCATGGATTCGATACCCAGACTCGCCGCTATACTCCATAAGAGTGTAGTTAAATTTTAGATTTTTTTGTTTTGCAATGGGAAGCCGATAACAGGAATTCGCATATTTCACGGATGCTCGATTTTTCCAGTCGATCAAAATGGCGCCGTTGCCAGGGAATTAGGTAGAGTGTAGGTTAGGTGGGATAATCTCAAATTTTAAAAGAAATAAAATCCAAAAATATGGGTGTCACGTTTTTGAATTGTCCAATTTGAAATGTCTTAGTTTAACTCTTTTGGTGGCTTTAATTGTTATGAAAATAGTGAGGAGGAGGCGCTCAAGATTTATGAACATTGGATCAATATCACTAAAAATGAGTCTCATAAATACAAGCCCGCTGCTATGTCCATCCAAATTTATCAAAATAATATTCTTGAAGAAGAAAGACATGAAAAAGAATATCGGGAAAAAATCATTATTGAGAGAAAGAGTTGGATGCATTATTTGAACCCAATAATGATTTTTCTTCCGATATTTTTGAAGTTGAAGAATGTTGTCAACCAAATAAGGAATCTGAGGAGCTAGAAACAAGGAACCTACTTTGGAAGAGACCCTTCTTCTGTTCACCCAAGCCACGAACAACCGTGAAGCTATTTTCTTGGAACTCAAAGCAACTTGCAAGAAGATGAATCTTATTTGGATAGCTTAGAGGAGGTCGAGACTTGCGTTTATGAAATCATCGAGAGTGATCCAAGTAATTTTGAATCTCAACCTCTAATAAAAAATCAAAATCTATTGAGGATGAAGATCCTTCGTTTCCTTGTGTCCCCACTATTATCGAATCGTTAACTCCATCACAAGAATCACATGAAAGTCTTGGGGACGTTGAATCGATTATTGAATGAGAATGTTTTTTTGAGATGCTTCATCCTATGGGTTATTCACTTACACATGCACTACCTCTCGTTCCAATTGGAAAAAAATTGGGAGATGAATTGAATTTTGATTCCCATGAGTTGGTTGTAACGTTTAAAATAGTTAAAGCTTTTACCGACGAGGAATCTTTTCTTGAATTGATTTCAAAGATAGATTCTTCCTTTTTTTGTTCACCTCTTCCTATCCTACTTGAAAAACCTTTGGGTAGGGATTCTATTTTTCTTGGATACCAATTGTATTTTTCACCCATCATCCTTTTAAAAAATTTAATTGGTGATGGTCTATTTTTTTCGCCTGACACATGCCTTCCGTTGTTCAAACGAAATTCTTACTTTTCGGAAGGCATGCATGTAAATTAGGGTAAATCTATTATCCCTCAAAGTGAAATTTTATTTTGGGTGGACCCTCAATTTTTTTGACTTCTAATGTATAACTTATTAGAATTTCAAATCGTAGGTTGTACAATATTTTTTTTTCTTTAGTTTAGAGTTTTTGTTATTCTTTTTGTTATGCTTGGTTCCAACAGGTTTTGTAGATTCAATGGACTCGTACTTATCGGGGATCGCTCCATTTTAGGTAATATCATTCTTTTCTTCACTTTATGTTGTGTTCTTGATTCGCATTGAGGACAATGCAACATTTAAGCTAGGAGGTGTGGGATATTCTTCCCGTTTATTGTTTAGATTAATTGATTTGATCACATGTTCGTTCCAAGGTATATATTTTTTAGAAAATTTGAAAAATTTCCAAAATATCGAAAAAGTTTGAAAAAGTCAAAAATATTTTTCTTCAAAATAAATAAAATTGGAATTTAAAAGCTTCAAAAATGTCACATTTTTTTCTCTCTCAAATTGTAGAATTCAAAATGCACAAAGCCGAAATTGACCAAAGATGGAAACTGAGCGAAAATTAACGACTTAACGAATAAATGTGGAAATTATTAACCCGGTGAGATTTCGAGCGTATTTTTTTAGAGTATTTTAAATCAATCCCAAGTTAACGATTAACTCAAAGTTCATTTCACCATTTTAAAAAGTCGTTGAAGATCTCCATTTCTTTGTTTTGATCGGTTATGAGAAATGTGTGAGATGTTGCCTTGAAAAATGCGCTAAAATTTTTTCTAAACTTAATTCATCTCGAGACGCATATGGTAATGTAACTAGAAATTTCAAAAATTAAGTAGGCCCTCGTTAGCCACTAAAAGATATTGGCCCGAAAAAGTCGTGAAAAATTAACCTTTTTGCAACCCCATTTGAGCCTAATAATTTTTTTTCCTTTTCGTTTTGTAACTCGAAAAATTCAATTAGCCTAGAATTGTGAAAATTGAACATTCATCAAATAAAGTCCGAAAAGTGCATAAGAAGGGGAAAAAAGAAGAATGCTCAACAAAAATAGCAAGAAAAAGAAAAATAAGAAAAGATAAAAAATAGAAAAAGAAGAGAAGATGAGAAGATGAGAAATAGTCCATAATAAGCACAAATGGACATCATTAACGAATTCTCCAATTCTGAAGCCTCCACCATCTCCTATTACCCAATACACCTTTAACCCAATAAAGTCCTAACTGAGTTCGAATTGCAAAATTGATTACTGCGTGTAGAGCTAAGATATAAAAAGAAAATATAAGAGATTAAATGGTGTGAATAAAAGAGGCGATGTTCCCATTTCCCAATGACTGTATTCCGATGATGAGATCTTTTCACCATAAATTTTCGTCTTTAAAATGGTGTGCGTGAATTTGTATCCATCATATTTACTCTTTTTATCATGCATACCAAGAAAAATAGTCACATTCCGAGTGATTTATTTGTGAGAGCATCCTGTGAGGTTTTGAAATCAAAGCAAATTTTCTAAAAGTAACGTAGTGATCAATTGGTGGAAGTTAGCGGTTTGATTTTTGACTTCGCACACACACACACTTTGATTTGAGACTTTAGAATATGAATTTGCGGTGACCATTTTTGGGGAGTTTAAATTGTAAAATTTTTAAGTATTTTGATTCATCTTTTTGTTAATAATGAATTTTGTGGGTATAATTCATTGAAAACCCTCATGAGACACCACTTATCCTACTAGGGTAACCTAGGGATTTAAAGACTTGTTGCATTACACTAGATGCAATCCCTTGCCTACGAAAGAGGTATTTTATCCCAATAAAGTTTTTAAAGGGTCCATAACTCATAATGGAGAGTTGAAGGGCATTTTCATAATTTTAAGCCTTATTCCAGAGGTTGGTCCAACTGGAAAGTTGTATATCTTTCAATTACAAGAACACTGGAAGAAACGACACCTCAATCCGAGCTATGATGAAGAAGTTATGGTCATTCGAACTTGAGGAGATAAAGAAGATAAGTTGAATCTGTGAAGGTGATCGATCCGGGTGAAATTAAAAAAGGATCAATCCGGCCTCTAGAATTCACTGCATCAGGCATATTTAGGGGATCGATCTGGCCATTAGTCATGCTCAATATCCGTTACAAAATTAGTCACGCTTTCTAAGCGTGACAAATTGACAGTTACGGGATTTTTATATTGTCTTTATCTTTTAGCCAAAAGATTTTTATATTTTGGGAACTCTTCTAAATGACCTCTAGCTTATATATTTAGTCATTAGGACTCTTTTTATTCAGATTTCATTGATGTAAAAGCTCCATAATAAGTAGGAACATCTAGGAGAAGAATTTACATATTTTGCACCTTTAATTCAACGGTTTTTCTACTTTTTCTTCAATCTTTGATTTTTTCATGTTCTTGTTCTTCAATCTTGGTAACTTTCATTTCCACCACTTTTATTATTAGTTCTCATTATTAATCTCTCTTTTCAAGCAATTATGAGTTCATGCAACATAGATAATGTAGTTTTCACTAATTTCGCCATGTTAGGTTAGTTTTTTTAGGGTTGAGATACATGAACCCAACCTGATGTGGTTTGCATTGGTATAAAATTAGTTATTTAAATTTAATAATTTATTAGATCGTGTTGTATGGTGATCAAAACCATTGTACGATGTTTTATCTCGTTTTCCCTAGGTAACCGGGATGCTTAAGATTGCGACGCACATGTAGCTAATACGACACTGCTTTACTCGTCCCTTGATTATGTATTATGTGGGATACGATCCCTCATATATGTAATGCTTGGGAGTACTAAAGACCGGGTTTGATCAATTAATTAATTTACGACTGTTTTGTACTAGGCAGCGCACTAGGGTTTGGGGGATTGAATTCCTAACCTATTTTTCCTTAGTCATTAGATCATTCTTAGTTAGTTAATTTTGCTCACGTAATTAATTTACTAGTTCATTCTAGTTTGCATTTAGTTACTATATTTAATCCTATAATCACATAATCATCATTCTTCCCTGTGGATTCAATACCCAGACTCGCCTCTATACTCCATAAGAGTGTAGTTAAAGTTTAGATTTTTTTGTATTGCGGTTGGAAGCCGATAACAACGATTAACTTATTACATAAATGCTCGATTTTTTCACTCAATCATGTGGGGTCAAGTTTTCTCCGATTTCTGTAGGGTTCCGTGTCTTTGTTTGAGGGTTTTCAACTATATATAGGAGTGTGGGTGGGGAATTTTCTTCACACCTCCACATTATTTTCCTTTTGAATTCTTCTTTGCCTTATTTGCGAAATGGATCTCCCTGGTAGTGTTGAGTTTGCCAACTACCCCAAAACCTTGGAAGCAATGTGCTCATATAATGTTGACTATGATGATTTCGACATGCGTCGAGTCTCCTTATGGTGTAACCGACCCATAGAGCGGATCATGTTGATAGCAGCGCTGGAGTTCTGGTACCCCGAAGATCATATTTTTCATTTTGGGTCGGACGAGGTCTGTCTGACCTATGAAGAGTTTTCTTCCATGTTGGGGATAAATCCTAGCATTGCGGTAGCTATGCCTGAATTTTTTGGGTCCCCTAGGGAGCTGTTAGTGGGATATCTCCATATCTTGCCGTTGGCATCTTGGTCATTGGTTACGAAATAAATGATCTTTCTTCCTGTTGTGCTACATTCTGTGCATTTGTAGAATGTTGGTGATGCTTGCTAGGATATAGTCATCATTCTGGGCTTGATTTCAAAATTGTTGTTGGTGACTGGTGAACTTCTAATGGACCCATAACTCGCATCCATTTCTTCATGGATGTCATACCGTCTCAATCCTGCAACGGTAATACTGGTGGAGACTCTAAAAGGTCTGGATGCCCGGAAAAAGGTCGTTATGATTTCCTGAGTGGTATCCCTGTAATGCGGTTCATATGGCTATCAAAGAGGTTTCGTATGGTGGTCCCACCCGAGTATCCTTTCTTGGTTGTGCCAAACTTCTTTCACGCTACTTTATCAGTGTAGGCGTGGACATCAAGAGCTGGGAAAATTAGTTTATAGAGCATGGGGCTCGAGGCTTGTGTTGGTCAGTGCCTTGGTGGGGGGATTTGTTTCCTATTCTGGAACTAGGGGAATACCAGTATGGTCGATTAACTGGCTCTAGCAGACCTCTTTCTACTTTCCTTGGTAGGTTCTATGTCAATTTAGTTGGGAACAGTTTGTGCCACCTTGGACACTAGACTTATTTCGGGTGGAGAATTTGACAGAGTGATTGCGCATGCAGATTATCTCTTTGTGGGAGAATCATTGAACACTCCATCCCAGTATTTTCATAGAGTTTGGCATATCTAAGGGAACTACATGAAGTGGTTGTGGAGAAAAGTAGTTTCTAAGATGCTAGTTGTGGAGACTAGTCAAAGTTGGTTCACTGTATCTGATACCATACAAGAAGGTGTTGTGGTTTTCCCTAGGCTAGTTTAGGATTATCATTATATAAAGAATCTGCGACACTCTATTCAGGCATGGGAAGTATGGGAACCTCAGGATGTGGGTGATAATGGGGGCAGCTCTTCTGGCAGCTACGGGTAGGATCCATGGGAGTTTATCTGTAAAGCTTTTGTAATGGTTTATTTTGTATTTCTGGTTATTCTAGTTGTGAGAATAAATTTGGGAGGGTTATTTTAGTTGTAGTGGTACTTGTTTTTGGTTTTGTTTTTGGTACGTAGGAGTAGGCTGACAAGGGACGTCGTTTATCTCCCTACGTCGATGTAAGCGAAACAAAATTTTAATAATGAATAAAGAAAATTTTAATTACATTGTTGTGCCTCTTATTGAATTTTTCTTTTGAATTATCTATAGTAATCGCTAAGGCATACATAATCCTTTTGCCCATGTATATGATAAAATGAACTTTCATTTTTAGGAATAAGAAAAGAATAGCATTTTGTGAAAAAGAAAGGGGTCGTGCTCATGTAAGGGGTATGAGTTGCCTACATACCTTTGAGGGTTTTAATTTTTTTTTTGAAATTCATTTATTAGAGGATCAGGCCCTACCTAGTTTTGAGTAGAGGGAAATGATTTTTTTTCTTTTTTTAGAATAAAAGGGATATGATAAGAGTTGTAGCGCGTCGAGATTTTGGACTAGGGCTGTTGACGCAAAAATTCTCCATCTACGAGAACCAGTCAGAAAAGGACACTTGTCATCCTACGTGGCAATATTTATACTTGTTCGGCACCTGAGGAGAGTTAGTCGGCACCCGAGGAGAGTTGGTCGGCAAGATCAACCATCCTAGAAGACCAACAGTTAGATTCATTCTATATAGATATAAATGTCTGAATGTATAAAGACATTGTATCTCTTTAACTCCCATCACTATAAATACATGTATTCCCTTAGCCAAAGGGGGAGGATGGATGAACAACTAAGAAACACCATACACAAGATACACACTCTTTCTCTCTCTACGCCATAGTGTGCTATTGTACACCCCTGGGAATAAATTAACAGTGGGCGTAGGCTTTATTCATAGATGAACCAATATAAAAACCTTTGTCTCTTATGTGTTTGATGTGATCACTGTTTCATCTTCAATCATCATCTTCATACCTTCATTTTTATCTATTGTTGATGCCGATAAGATAACATAGATGATATTTCTAGTCATCAATAGATTGGCGCCGTCTGTGGGAACGTGTTACAAGCATTGTTCTCGATCAAAAGTTAAGTTTTTATTATCTCTATGTATAATCAATTATATATTATACATACATCTTTTGATTCAATCATGATTTTTATGTTTATATACATAAATTAATTGTCCAATTTTTATCTGCAAAATATTGCATATCATGATTTTAAAATCATAACTGTTAGATTAATTCTTATTTAGAAATCTGAAAAATAGTGGATTTCATAAATCATAACTTTTTTCTTGATTCTCAAGTTTCAATTTTATATCATGGAATAAATAATTTAAATGATTACATATACCAATATATACGACGATGGTATGATTTGATAATTTCATTATAAATTTTGTAAGATATTTGATGTCTATTCAAATTACCATCACATTTTTAATCAGAATAGGCAAGGTTAAAGACAATAAAAAGTTTTCTCATGGAAATCATGACTCAGATCTATTTTCTCTCTCTTCAAGTTTGAGTCTTTTGGCATTCATTTTTATGAGCTATACACTTAATTTGGTTCGCATGCCATCCAGGTTAATAAAGTCTCATTGATTGATTTTGATATAAATTTGGATTCGAGATATTCTGGTCAGCTATCCATGTTATTGGTCGGCAACTATCCAACTATCCACTTCTTGGTTGGTGACATCTAATGTTGTTCGGTGACCATCCAACAGCTGGTTGGCAATATTAATGCACCATTTTTGTTGATTGGTGAAATCGCTCTACTGGTCGGGGACCATTTGCTTCTTGGTCGGCACCATATATTCTACAACCTAAGATGTCCCCAAATGTTGGTCGGAAGCAGTAGAATCTTGGGGGCTCGGATAGCTTATTAAAATTCCATAGGGATGAGATTCAATCCCGATAAAAGCTCATCCACAATCGTAAACCTCTGGAAATAATTATTGCTCGACATCAGGAAATTTGGCCTCGACATATTAGCCAACATATATTATTTCATTTTTTGAAATTAATATTTTTATTTCTCAAGAATATACATATCATATATTGATTGGATGAGTAAATTATTCTCATGACTAATCAATTCAGCCTATACATATGGTAGGGCAAGTTATTAATTTTACAGGTACAAGATTTAGTGCCGACGAATGCTTAGAAATAATCTTAAACTTCTGGAGAATATTATCATTGCTTGGCATTGTGAAATTTTACCTCAAGGAGGCACTATTGATCGTATTATTGCTCGGATATCTACTCAGCATGGACCTCAAAAAATTTCTTCTCTCTATATATATTCAGCTCCGAGGAGGTCTCCAGCATTTATTATATCTTATTCCCAACAATCTGTTGAGGAGGTCTCCAGCATTTATTATATCTTATTCCCAACAATCTGTTGGTCAGCGCCGAGGAGGTCTCCAACATTTATTATATCTTATTCCCAACAATCTATTGAGAAGGTCTCCAGCATTTATTATATTTTATTCCCAACAATCTGCTGGTCAGAGCCGAGGAGGTCTCCAACATTTATTATATCTTATTCCAACAATCTGTTGAGAAGGTCTCCAGCATTTATTATATTATATTCCCAACAATCTGTTGGTCAGCTCCAAGGAGGTCTCCAGCATTTATTATATCTTATTCCCAACAATCTATTTGTCAGCTCTGAGAATGTCTCCAGCATTTATTATATTTTATTCCCAACAATCTGTTGGTCAGTGCCAAGGAAGTCTCTAGCATTTATTATCAATTACCACCAACTTTGGTTGGTAGGGAACTCAATTACCACCAACTCCGGTTGGTCGGGAACTCAATTACCACCAACTTCAGTTGGTCGGGAATTCATTAACTACCAACTCCGGTTGGTTGGTACCAAACTAGGCAAGAAGATGAATGAACTCCCGGGGCATCCATTGTCTAGGCAACAAGGTAATCCTAATAAGATTACTACAACTAAGTAGGAACATGGGATGAAATTCATTCCATTGCTTAGGCCCAAAGAGTGATAAGTCACTATAATTAAACAGCAGGTGGAGCAAGTTTCATTGTCTATACAAAATAGGAAAATTTTTCCTTCTACATATATATTCATTAGCAAATAACAAGGAAAGCATCTTACAAAGTATTTCCAAGAAAATGAAAATGCAAACATGCAAAGATCTCAGGGAATCATTTCAGGGAACATTTCTTCGGCCTTATTTTTCTAGCAAGACCAACGTACTTCAAGGACAAAAAAATCACTCAAAGTTCATATTCCACACTTGGGGGCTTCTATTACAAATTCACTTGTTCTTTTGGTGGCACATTTTCATAACATCATGCAGTCGAGCATCAAATTCAACTCCACAAACTTACATAGTCGGGGCCCCGACAAATCATCATTCAGGATTTGTTTTCTTTCTCAAGAATTAGTTTTGATATTGAAGTTCATGAGGTATATTGACATTCAGGAGGCTATTAAAGTTCAGGAGGCATATTCATGCGTTATTATGCACATGTTATTGAAGTTCAGGAATCAGATTCAACATCTATAGCACTGAGATCTTTATTACTACTATCCCGACCTACACTGAAGAAGAAGTTGTACTTATATGTAAATGTTTCAAAAGCTAGTATGCTACTAGACAAAGTATTCAGAGGAGCATAAGTCAGAAGAATCAAGCATGTGAAGTTAGCACTCAGTTGCTCGGCACAGGAGGCATTTGGTCGGCTAGCAAACTAAACAACATACTTGAAGATTATGACAAGCTACAAGCTGCATACTATGGCATGGATGTATACAAATTTCAAGGGGTGATACATAGCATACGTTCGGTTGATGACTAGAGTTCCTCAAAAGAAAGATTAGCAACCATCGATCAGCCTGCATCATATGAAATCCAGGAGACAATGCACTTTATGTTGAATAAATCAAGAAGGAAGATCAAGAATTTCATGAGCACTGAGTAACACTGCTGAATAAATACTCCATCCTTTCAGTGAATCATCAAGCATGGAGCATTGGGGGCTTCTTTTGATGAAAAAATTCTCCATTTACAAGGACCAGTCAAAAAGGACACTTGTTATCCTACGTGGCGATATTTATACTTGTTCGACACTCGAGGAGAGTTGGTCGGCACCCGAGGAGAGTTGGTCGGCATACCAACCAACACATGGCTTACCAAGAAACTCAAGGAAGATCATACCAAGTGGTACTTGTTTTTGGTTTTGTTTTTGGTAGGTAGGAGTAGGCTGACAAGGGACGTCGTTTATCTCCCTACGCCGATGTAAGCGAAACAAAATTTTAATAATGAATAAAGAAAATTTTAATTACATTGTTGTGCCTCTTATTGAATTTTTCTTTTGAATTATCTATAGTAATTGCTAAGGCATACATAATCCTTTTGCCCATGTATATGATAAAATGAACTTTCATTTTTAGGAATAAGAAAAGAATAGCATTTTGTGAAAAAGAAAGGGGCCGTGCTCATGTAAGGGGTATGAGTTGCCTACGTACCTTTGAGGGTTTTAATTTTTTTTTTGAAATTCATTTATTAGAGGATCAGGCCCTACGTAGTTTTGAGTAGAGGGAAATGGGTTTTTTTCTTTTTTTAGAATAGAAGGTATATGAGAAGAGTCGTAGCGTGTCGAGATTTTGGACTAGGGCTGTTGACGCAAAAATTCTCCATCTACGAGAACCAGTAAGAAAAGGACACTTGTCATCCTACGTGGCAATATTTATACTTGTTCGGCACCCGAGGAGAGTTAGTCGGCACCCGAGGAGAGTTGGTCGGCAAGATCAACCATCCTAGAAGACCAACAGTTAGATTCATTCTATATAGATATAAATGTCTGAATGTATAAAGACATTGTATCTCTTTAACTCCCATCACTATAAATATATGTATTCCCTTAGCCAAAGGGGGAGGATGGACGGACAACTAAGAAACACCATACACAAGATACACACTCTTTCTCTCTCTACGCCATATTGTGCTATTGTACACCCCTGGGAATAAAATAACAGTGGACGTGGTCTTTATTCATAGTCCAACCACTTTAAAAACCTTTGTCTCTTATGTGTTTGATGTGATAACTGTTTCATCTTCAATCATCATCTTCATACCTTCATTTTTTTATGTTATCGGCATCAACAAGGGCTAAAATTTCTTCGAACGGTTCAAGTTAACTGAAGGGTACATATCTTTTGCATCAAGTTCAATGAGCATGGTGGCACCACATGATAGGATCTTCGTCACAATGAGGGGCCGCTCCAGTTGGGTTTGGATTTCCATTTAGGGTCCCAAATGATCTCAATAATTTCCATAAGGGCTACGTCCCCTTCTCGGATACCACGATCCTTGACTTTCTTATTGAATGGTCATGTTATTTGGCGATGATACCCTTGTATGTGATAGAGAGCTTTCAGTCTTGGTTCGTCCAAAAGTGAAATATCGTCGAGACGTCTTTGATGCTAGTCTTCCTCATTGACTTTGCTTTCAAGCATGACGCGCAACTAAGGGATTTTTAGCTCCATGGGTAGGACTTCTTCCATGTCGTATATTAGAGAGTAAGGGGTAGCCCTAGTAGAGGCTCGAACTGAAGTTTTATAGCCCTAGAGAGCATAGGAGTTCTGATTGGCCCAATCTTGGTAACTCATGGTCATCTTGATGATGAGCGCTTTAAGGTTTTTATTAGAGACTTCAGCTGCTCCATTGGTTTGAGGTTAGTAGGGAGAAGATTTGTTTCTCTGAATCCTATATTCATCGACCACCTCTGTGACTTCTACCTCAAAATGTAACCCGTTATTTGATACCAGCTCATGTGGGACCCTATATTGGCAAATGATGTTTTCCTTAATGAACTTGGCACTTTCTTAGCATTCAGAACTACGTATGATTGGCTTCGACCAATTTGGTGAAGTAATCAATGGCAACCAAGATGAATTCATTTATGTTACATGCTTTGGGTTTAACTTTCCCTATGATGTCGATGACCCATGTGGAGAACGGCTAGGGAGAAGTCATGTTATACAATTCCCAAATTAGCAAGTGTTGTAGGTTGGAAAACTATTGGCATTTAAGGTATCTTCGAATGTAGGCCATGAAATCTTGAACCAAGATAGTCTAATAGTAACCTGTCAAATTATTTTCTTGGTTATTATATGGCCATGTGGGGTTCGTACTCCCCTCTGTGGATTTTTTACATCATCTCTTCAATGCCATCCCCTGTGTTGTAGTGCAAATGGTTCCATAAAATTTCTCTTAAATAGTTCTTTATCATATACGATATACTGGACAACCAATCTGCGAAGGGTTCCATAAACTTTGTTGTCTTTCTTGTCAGAACATTGGGGATACCTACTATACTCGAGGAGGCGCCAAATATCATAGTACCAACAGTCAACTATATCAAGATCATGTTCTGTGATGAGCTCAATGTTGTGGCAGTGGGTTGGCTTGTCTTTCTTTTGGACTAGGAAAGGGGCCATTGTTATTCCTTCGGGCATGTCAACTGTAGAGGCATGTAGTGGAAGGCGATTTCTTGGTATTCGAAGGCTAACTCTTCTAGGTGGGCATAGAAGGGTAAGAGTTTCCCATCCTTATATTTTCATCTTCTGAGTACGTGATCGGTGATGAGGGCCGAATCCCCATTAACATCTAGGTATCAAATTCCTTTCTTAAGGGCAACTTTAAGGTCTATCGGGCACGCCTCGTATTCAGTCATGCTGTTGGTGCAGGGAAAATCCAGTTTGATGGCAATGGGTGTGTGAGATTCATCAGGGGAGATTATGAGGATCCCAATTACATACTCTTTCTTGTCAGCGGCAGCGTCAAAGAATATTTGTCATTGGAGTCCTTATTGGGAGATAAAATGGATATTCTCATCTGGTAACTAGGAAATCCAGATATCGTTTTGTTCTATAGGGTAGTCGGCGAGGAATTTAGAGATAGATCTTCCTTTGATGGATTTTTATGTGACATAGATGATATTAAACTCAGATAAAAGTATCAACCATCAGGCCATTGGTCCAGATAGGGAAGGTTTTTTTGAGTAGGTGCTTTATAGGATCCATTCGGGACACAAGTTTAATGGAAAAGGCAAGCATGTAGTGTTCTAGTTTTTGGGTTACCCAGACAATGGTGACACATGATTTCTCTAAAGAAGTGTAGTTAACTTCATACCCATCCAACTTGCGACTACCATAGTAGATGTCTCCTTATTTTCAGGATTCTTCAAGGTATTGGGCTAGAAAATCTCCAGCTGAGATATCTGTTATGGTTAGGTATAGGATTAGGGGAAGATCAGGCTGCAGCGACATGAGTATCGGAGGTCGGGTTGGGTATTGCTTGATTCTGTCAAATTCCTCTTGGCAGGCTTTGTTCCAAACCTTGGTGGAATCCTTTCGGAGGAGTTTAAAGATGGGCTCACCGATGGAAGTCAATTGGCTGATGAACCGGATGATATACTATAACTTTCCAAGGAATCCCCAAATTTATTTCTCCATTCGGGGTGGTGGCATCCCGAGTATGGATTTTATCTTGCCAGGATCTTCTTCCATCCCTTTCTCACTAACCATGAATCCCAAGGGCTTTTCTTTGATAGCGTCAAAGACATATTTTTGTGGGTTAAGTCGAATATGATATTACAATAGTCCATCGAAAAACTTTCGAAGCGGGAACATGACCTTCCCTAGTCTTAGACGTGATATTCATATCATCCACGTAGACCTCGACTTCCTTGTGTATCAAATCACGCAATATGGTTGTGGTAGCCCTCTGGTAGGTAGTCCCAGCATTTTTTTAGAACAAATGGCATAACGGTGTTGTAAAAGGTCCCCCAAGGGTTGATGAATGCGATTTTCTCTTGATGGTTCGGGTGCATCTTGATCTGATTATATTCAACAAACCCATCATCGAATGACTTGAGCACATGACTGGTTGTGTTTTCTATAATCATGTCAATATTGGGTAAAGGGAAATCATCCTTCAGAAAGTCATTGTTCAAGTCTTGGTAGTCGATGAACATGTGAACCTTCCCTTCTAATTTTGGCACGAGTACGATATTGGCTAACTATGTGGGATATTCGATCACACGAATGAAACCCACATTCAACTATTTGATAACTTCTTCCTTAAACTTGAGTGACCATTCAGTGTAGAACTTTCTCAGTTTTTGCTTGACCAGTTTACATTATGGGAGAGTTATAATCTCATGCCAAGCTATTTTGGGATCAATATCAGGCTTATAGACATCCATAAATTCCTTTAGTAATTATTCGAGTTCCATGCGCTCCTGCTCATTAAGGGTGGCCCATATCCTAATCTCGTGCAGTTGGCTACTAGAACCGAGATTAATAACAACATTTTCATCTTCATTAACTTGAATGCGGTTATGTTGTTTGTTATTAACTTTATTAATAGTAGTTAAGAGTTATTCATGTTCATAATCATCATCATCAAGAGTTTGACTAGAATCAATACAATTAATGTAAGGAACAACAAGGAACTCAAAATCTTCATTTATTTCATTAATAGGAAAAATAGCATTGAAAACATCATCAAAGGAGGTCTCGATTACATCAGAGTAAGGAGGAACAACAAGATAATAGGAAAGGGGATAATCATCAGTGTTAGGTTTAACAACAACAGGTGGAACAAGTCGAACAGGTGGAGCGTGACAGTTGAGGAGAGGTATATCTGTAGCTTTGATCAAACAGGATGGATCCGATGATGTATCTCCTAAGAGGATCATGTAATGTGCCAGCCCCAGTATGTGTAAGTTGAAACAATCCTCGGAGTCACTTCCCTCTGAATCTCCGATATCGTCTATGGTGTATTCTATGACTGGTTGCATGTGATACTGGGAACATTTGGCCCATGAGTATTTGTCTTGGAAAAAGATCTCCATTCCTAAGTTCACTACACCAAAATGGTAAAATTGGCACCCTTCAACCGGACAGCCTTGTCACGGTCAATGACCATGATAAAAAAACACGCATTTTTTTATCATGATCATTGACCGTGACAAGGCTGTGACAAGGTCTTGTCACGATCAATGACCGTGACAATTATATAAAGTTGTCATGGTCAATGATCGTGACATTTCCGTGATAATTCTGTCAGTAAAAAAACCCTCCCTCTTCTTTTTTCCCACCGATTCTAATTCCCTCCATTTCTCTCTCTCTCTAGCAACTGCACAGTCTCTCTCTCGACAACTTTGGTACATTTTCTCTCTCTATTCCCTCCAATTATGTATATGTGTATGTATATGTGTGAGTAAATATGTGTATGTGTGTGTGTGTGTGGTGTATATATGTGCATGTGTGTGTGTGGGGGGGGGGGGGCTAGGGGGAGGGGAGGGGTGCATGTGCATGTGTGTGTGTGTGTGTTTGTGTGTGTATATGTGCATGTGTATATGTCTGTGTGTGTGTTCATGTGGTGGGCAGCGGCAGTGGGGGAGGGGGCACGGGGCACGGGGCAGGGGGTGACCGAGGGGGAGGGGGCTATGTGTGTATATGTGCGTGTGTGTGTGTTTTTTAATTAAATTTTTATTGGTTTATTAGATATTGCCCCTCATATTGTAGTGCCCCTTGTAATAGAATTGATTGATTTAATATTGATTAGTTGTTAATTTTTTTTGTAAATTAGTAATTAGTGCCCCTTTCATATGCAGGTAGGATTGCCCCTCATTGTAAATTAGTAAATTAATAATTGTATACTTTAATAGTTAGTTTAATTGATGAAAATAATTAATTGTGTAGATGAATTAAAAGGAGTCTCGGATACACATTTGTTGTTGCCATTGCGGTTGGATTATAGTGGATAGATGTTGGGTTGGTTAATTTTAAAAGTGGCATGACCACTGGACTATTGTCCATATGGGGGTGGGATTTTTCAACTTTTTCTGAAAATTACTTTCTATAACGAACAATATATATATATATAGTATGATAATTACATGAAAGATACTTGAAATTACATATAGCGCGCATAGATACTAGCCTTATAGTTCTTATGCGTACACATTAAATAGTCCTTAGACCCGTTTGAGAGTCATTACCCCTGTAATGAGATCTTTTGAATTGTTCTATTTGGACAGTTTGGGACTGCATAATTTCTGTATAATAATATTCTTAGTGGATCAAAGTTGTTACTTTTGGAGGAAGTTCTGCAGTCGTATCCTAATGTTCTGTGGGTACATACTAGATTGACAAGTTTGTGACACCCCGACTAATTAAATACCGGGTAGCTACTCCTTTATTAAATTAATACAAAATGCCAAGTTGGTTCAGCTAATAGCATCACTGTCGAAACAATTTTAATGATTACTAATCACCTAGTATTTAAAAAGTAAGTTGTCAAATTTTAAATTAAATCAGATTAACATGCAATAAAAGAATTATGAAAGAATAACATAACCATTCACCATAAAGAAGCAATAGAATAACCAACAAATAATAAGTCTGGAGGAAATACTCCTCACAACAATCCCACAACTGAAATAAATAGAACATTGTACCCTCAATTAATTACATGCCAAAATCTGAATAACTCAAATATGAAATGTCTCTAAATAGACATGGGCAATATTCCCTACAAATGATGGAACTGAATATGGAGTCAAGACTAGAAAAGTAGGCGTCTACTATCAAGGCCTTGTAACTTCCACAACAGCTACAGCTCGTCACCTGAATGGAAATCCTATGCATGGTGTCCTTGTGGCTGGGCACCTAAAAAGGTTTTTACAAAAAAAAAATAGATTTGAAAGAAAATGGGTCAGAGCCCGAAAGTGGAGAGTATTTTAAAAATAGCAAGTGTTTTAATAACATTAAAACAATGAATGCAAAATACATGTTAGGACGTGCTCTCACATGAAATACTCGCCTCTCGACTAATTGTGCACTCCTAACGTACCGTACCCATACACGTGATATCCATATCTAACTAAAACGACATAAGTTGTAACCTTTCTACTCGATTCATAATATAAATTCCCAACGTCATCACTTAAATAGATAGCTTTACTCAAACTCGGATTCGCAATTATTAACATTACAATTCACAACAAGTTATCCCTTTTTAGCTTTCTCGAGGCGTTACTATAATTATTCTCGCAATGAAACATAATAATTCCTTTTCATTTAACCGTATATTATTCACATCATAAATATACAATATGAGCACCCCGAGGCTAAGCTGCGGTGCACACATACTCTGCTATCCATCCCGGTACATCACCTACATAAGGATAACGCATTCCGAATCTCTCAGGAATCGTTCTCAGATAACAAAAATTACAATCAATGGAGGCGAACACAGTCACATCACATGGGTCACGCACATACCTACGCTCCCATGATCAGCAGACTTATTAACTTCCCAATAAGTCCTTCTCTGACCTATGTTCTCGAGCTACCAATCTATATCCCCCCCGTAGGCACACAAAGATTAGATGGTCCTAAACGAACGCAAACCTCCAGTGATAGCAAGTATGGTAGGTATGTCATACACATAAGTCATATACTAAGCATTCACACATCTTAGATATCTCAATATTAATAAAGGTATATTCTACATCCTTATACCATTATTCCAAATTTTATACATTTTTAAGTCTTTCGATAATATATAATGTAGACTGTCGACAGATTTCACGTCATAGTTTCTTGTACTTAAAACCTATCTCAAAGGGATTACTAAGTCTCCTATTATTCCCACATATAACATCATTATTCTTAAGATCCTTACTTCCGCCCCAAACCTCATTTCATCAAATTATTCGAAT
Source organism: Sambucus nigra (assembly GCA_949130495.1). Lineage (NCBI taxonomy): Eukaryota > Viridiplantae > Streptophyta > Magnoliopsida > Dipsacales > Adoxaceae > Sambucus > Sambucus nigra. The sequence goes on from OX422216.1 coordinate 334,103,048, forward strand.
TTACTCTTTTAACCCTAATATTATCTCACTCATCGAATTTTATTAGATTTCATAATAATTCCCCAAATTGAATTCTAACTCAGGTCCAAATTTTATAACCATACCTACTAGTCTTCCTTAAGTCTAAGGATATTCATAAAATCTCCATTAATAATTTTCTAAGGGTTAACATCATTAAAATTTAACTAGGGAAATTATTTCTCATTCTGGGAAGGTCGATCGATCGACCTTGAACATCAATCGATCGATGGTGGCCGATCGATCGACTGATGAATGTCGATCGATCGATTGCACCAGATAAGTTACGGACTGCTTAGTTTTGTAGTCCTCAAATCGTCCCAAAAATTCATTACAATGCATGAAACTTCATTCCAACGTTATAATACATCAAATAATCATCCTACAACATTGTTAACGTTCTAAAACTAATTAATCATCACCCAAAGGCCTTATTTAGATCAAAATATCATCAAGAACCCTAGTTTTCTATTTCTTTCAAAATCAACAATAATCCTCTTCTTAAATCCGTTTTTGAATTATCAAGGGCTATAGTATGAATTCATAATTCATCCAGAATATGTCTACATGCAAATCCTAACATGGTTTATAGTTTTAATCCTCAAATTTCATGGGTTTTTATAAGTCTCCCAATACAATGCGATTATATAAATTTCTAAGCATAGAAGAAACATTCGCTTGAAATTAGCGTAATTAAACCACTTGCCTCGGATTGTTCTCTGAATTTGATGTTGGATGTTGGATGTTGCTCTCTTTTCCTCTACAATTTCTCCCAAGGTTGAAGGTTGAAGGTTGGATCCCAAACTTGTTGTGAATTGTAATGTTAAATAGTCCTTAGACCCGTTCGAGAGTCATTACCCCTGTAATGAGATCTTTTGAATTGTTCTATTTGGACAGTTTGGGACTGCATAATTTCTGTATAATAATATTCTTAGTGGATCAAAGTTGTTACTTTTGGAGGAAGTTCTGCAGTCGTATCCTAATGTTCTGTGGGTACATACTAGATTGACAAGTTTGTGACACCCCGACTAATTAAATACCGGGTAGCTACTCCTTTATTAAATTAATACAAAATGCCAAGTTGGTTCAGCTAATAGCATCACTGTCGAAACAATTTTAATGATTACTAATCACCTAGTATTTAAAAAGTAAGTTGTCAAATTTTAAATTAAATCAGATTAACATGCAATAAAAGAATTGTGAAAGAATAACATAACCATTCACCATAAAGAAGCAATATAATAACCAACAAATAATAAGTCTGGAGGAAATACTCCTCACAACAATCCCACAACTGAAATAAATAGAACATTGTACCCTCAATTAATTACATGCCAAAATCTGAATAACTCAAATATGAAATGTCTCTAAATAGACATGGGCAATATGCCCTACAAATGATGGAACTGAATATGGAGTCAAGACTAGAAAAGTAGGCGTCTACTATCAAGGCCCTGTAACTTCCACAACAGCTACAGCTCGTCACCTGAATGGAAATCCTATGCATGGTGTCCTTGTGGCTGGGCACCTAAAAAGGTTTTTACAAAAAAAAAATAGATTTGAAAGAAAATGGGTCAGAGCCCGAAAGTGGAGAGTATTTTAAAAACAGCAAGTGTTTTAATAACATTAAAACAATGAATGCAAAATACATGTTAGGACGTGCTCTCACATGAAATACTCGCCTCTCGACTAATTGTGCACTCCTAACGTACCATACCCATACACGTGATATCCATATCTAACTAAAACGACATAAGTTGTAAACTTTCTACTCGATTCATAATATAAATTCCCAACGTCATCACTTAAATAGATAGCTTTACTCAAACTCGGATTCGCAATTATTAACATTACAATTCACAACAAGTTATCCCTTTTTAGCTTTATCGAGGCGTTACTATAATTATTCTCGCAATGAAACATAACAATTCCTTTTCATTTAACCGTATATTATTCACATCATAAATATACAATACGAGCACCCCGAGGCTAAGCTGCGGTGCACACATACTCTACTATCCATCCCGGTACATCACCTACATCAGGATAACGCATTCCGAATCTCTCAGGAATCGTTCTCAGATAACAAAAATCACAATCAATGGAGGCGAACACAGTCACATCACATGGGTCACGCACATACCTACGCTCCCATGATCAGCAGACTTATTAACTTCCCAATAAGTCCTTCTCTGACCTATGTTCTCGAGCTACCAATCTATATCCCCCCCGTAGGCACACAAAGATTAGATGGTCCTAAACGAACGCAAACCTCCAGTGATAGCAAGTATGGTAGGTATGTCATACAGATAAGTCATATACTAAGCATTCACACATCTTAGATATCTCAATATTAATAAAGGTATATTTTACATCCTTATACCATTATTCCAAATTTTATACATTTTTAAGTCTTTCGATAATATATAATGTAGACTGTCGACACATTTCACGTCATAGTTTCTTGTACTTAAAACCTATCTCAAAGGGATTACTAAGTCTCCTATTATTCCCACATATAACATCATTATTCTTAAGATCCTTACTTCCGCCCCAAACCTCATTTCATCAAATTATTCGAATTTACTCTTTTAACCATAATATTATCTCACTCATCGAATTTTATTAGATTTCATAATAATTCCCCAAATTGAATTCTAACTCAGGTCCAAATTTTATAACCATACCTACTAGTCTTCCTTAAGTCTAAGGATATTCATAAAATCTCCATTAATAATTTTCTAAGGGTTAACATCATTAAAATTTAACTAGGGAAATTATTTCTCATTCTGGGAAGGTCGATCGATCGACCTTGAACATCAATCGATCGATGGTGGCCGATCGATCGACTGATGAATGTCGATCGATCGATTGCACCAGATAAGTTACGGACTGCTTAGTTTTGGAGTCCTCAAATCGTCCCAAAAATTCATTACAATGCATGAAACTTCATTCCAACGTTATAATACATCAAATAATCATCCTACAACATTGTTAACGTTCTAAAACTAATTAATCATCACCCAAAGGCCTTATTTAGATCAAAATATCATCAAGAACCCTAGTTTTCTATTTCTTTCAAAATCAACAATAATCCTCTTCTTAAATCCATTTTTGAATTATCAAGGGCTATAGTATGAATTCGTAATTCATCCAGAATATGTCTACATGCAAATCCTAACATGGTTTATAGTTTTAATCCTCAAATTTCATGGGTTTTTATAAGTCTCCCAATATAATGTGATTATATAAATTTCTAAGCATAGAAGAAACATTCGCTTGAAATTAACGTAATTAAACCACTTGCCTCAGATTGTTCTCTGAATTTGATGTTGGATGTTGCTCTCTTTTCCTCTACAATTTCTCCCAAGGTTGAAGGTTGAAGATGATGGTTATGGTTTTTCTCTTTTGGGAACCTCTCCTAACTTCTCCTATAACTCCCGTAGCCCTCTAATTAGTTAAGTGATGGTAATGGGTTAGTGGGTTCCTAAATACCCTATTTTTAATTCCCAAAATTCGTTAGTTATAAATCCCAAAATTCCAAAATTACCAAAATACCCTTTTAAGTTGCCGGTATGGCCCAAAAATGCCCCGGGACCCAAACTAAACCCTCGGCTAGTGTTTTCTGACTATTTCGACCCTTCCGCACTCGTTGGCGCACTCAAAATGACCCCACGGTTGATAAAAATAAAATTCACTTTTTAATTTAAATAATTACATTCCTGACGCGACTGTCACGCGCGTCCCAACAAAATTTCCCAAATTATCGTATTTTAGTCTCGCGATAATTTTAATATTTTCAATATTCATATACTACCATATATGCACATTATGATCAAATACCAACTCACATCTCGTTAGTATTTTATCCGGATTAATTCTCAATTAATTCACATTTAATTTAATTAATCCCGTAAATAAATATCAATAAAAGTACGGGGTATTACAAAGTGTGACTATTATTTTAATTGATCAATTGAAATAACAGTCAAACTTGCTAATCTACGTCATGTACATGGATAACTATGGGGATATGCTTCTGAATGTTTCTCAAATTGTAACAATGTGCATGAGTTGTTAAGTATATTACAGAAATATGCGGTCTTGAATGGGATCACCCTTTAGAGGAGATGGAGAAAATAGGAATTTCTATTATAATTTGAATTTGAATTTGAAATTTAAAAATCGAATATAAATAAGACATAATTATATGAAACATACTATAAATCTAAGTTTTGTTTATACTAATCCATGAATATACGCTTCTTACATTTATTAGGTGATTAGTTGTGGTAGCTGTGATGGGATATCCGAAATACAAAGAGTGGATGGGTGAGACAAATAGAATGGGGGATGTGTTTCGTAGAGGTGCTAATGAATTTTTGAAATACGCAAAGAGATGTCATAATTATGAAGAGTTTATGTGTCCGTGTGCTAGGTGTAAGAATGGTAAGGTGTTTGAGTGGAAAACAGTTGAACTACATTTGTTAAGATCATGTATGCAAGATATTTATCGATTTTGGAGTTTTTAAATATTACGTCAAGAATACGCGATACATTACAGGATCAATTGTAAAGGAATACATCACCGTGGAGTCATCAATATATACTCAGGAATATATGCCTGACTCGACCAGCGTTGATGACACTAATGAGTTCGTCGATGATGGTGGTTATGTAATGGGAAAACGAGTTAAATTAACGAGTTTGCAACATGAACAAGTAGCTTGTTATCTATTTAACACACATGAAGATGTCGAAGAATGGAAAAAGTAAGTTTAAATTATTTTAATGTTTAACATTATTTTAGAATATTTTATATTATTTTATACATGATTATTTTTGTAATATGCAGAAAATATAAAGCCTGTGAGAACAATTACAATTAGATAGTGAAATTAGGCCGTGGTTGTCATAAGAGGTAATTATAATGAAAATGACCATTATATAACGTTACATTACACTCAAACCTTACAACTAATCTAATTAATTTATCTATATTCTCAGCTCTTAAAGACGGGAGATGCGACATTAAGGGTTGCTCGTCTAGGCACTGGACCCTTATTCCTGGCACAAGAGTACAAAAAGTATCGATTGAAAGGTTACGTATTCGGCGCCAAAGTATCCGAGGAAAGTACAAATATACAGAACTCGGGCATTTCATACAAGGCTCTTACTTTCTTTTGAGCGAGCGCAAAAGATAAAAACCTCAATGAAGATGAAATGACTTACTATAGTGTAATTTGAAATATATTTGAATTGGATTATATAAGCCTCAAAGAGGTTGAATTTTACTATAACTGGGTAAGAGTTGAGGATAAAAATGCTTGTAAAGTTGATCTTGTCACCAATTTTATCATGGTTTACTTGTCCAAGTTGAAGAGTAATGACCAAGTGAGCGATGAGCCATTTGTTTGTGCATTTCAAAAGGTTAACCAAGTGTTTTACTTGGAGTATATCAATAACGAGCCGTGGTCAATTGTCCTACCCGCGCCAAAGCGTCTAAATAGTTGTGTGGATGACTTGGCTACTCCTACCGAATATCAATTCATTTTTTATGATAACCCGAATTTGAAACAATTTTCCAATTTTTAATAAATATTCCAATTTGTAATTTATCAATCCATTTTTAATGTTTTTAATTGATTTGCACTTTACCATTTTCACTCTTTTGTAGTGTACGTGTGTGTTGGCAGTAGGGGTGGGGGTGGGGATGTTTCGAATTCTTAGTAACTGTACATATTATGAGCTAGATGCTGTTGTTTTGGAATTCAGAATTGAGGTGTTAAACAGTAACAATTCATTTGCATTTGCAGTAATTGTACATATTTGCAAGTCTTCTTTTAATTTATTTTGATTTGTACTAATAACAACATTTTTTTTATAGAAAATGTCTCCTTCAGGTATTAAGATGAGGATGATGATGCTGATTATGATGATGTCATCTGAGCTCGGTGGTAGCGGAGGCGATGAGGGCTCCTCGGCCCTTAGGCTCCCCAAATATGGCAAATTAGGGATGGTCATCGAAAACAAGACGGGGATATTAGCGAGATCCCTTGAGCTGGTAAAGACGATCATCGACCCGAGGTACACTAGTTGGAGGGAGGTGCCAAATGAGCTCAAGTTAGCTATTTGAGTGGCACTACAGGTAATGTATTTGTCTTTATATCTATATGAATATTTCAATTTCAATTTCAATTTCGATTTCGATTTTGATTTCAATTTCGATTTCGATTTCGATTTATATTTATATTTATATTTATATTTATATTTATATTTATATTTATATTTATATTTATATTTATATTTATATTTATATTTATATTTATATTTATATTTATATTTATATTTATATTTATATTTATATTTAGTCGCAACTAACATTGTATTATTGGATAGGAACAATTCAGCCTGGATCCAAAGCTACGCGATTCCGTCTTAGAGCAGTTGAGGGAGAAAAATAAGACGTGGAAGAAAAATATACAGACCCGGTACATTGGGAAGACCCAAGAGTCCATTATTAGAATGCGTGAATCCGTTCCGCCGAAGGATCCGATCTCATTGGCACAATGGCAAAAGTTCATTAACAATGAGATCGGGGAGCGACAATTGGCATCTCGCCAATCGGGGAGGGAAAATCGGGCAAAAATACGGAGGGGCACTACTACGACCGGACGTCTTATGCCGAGGTGGAGCATAGGATGATGGTATGATTTAATTTTTCTAGAACTACAGAAATATATTATTCTGCTTTATTTTACTTTGCGGGGCCGATACTAATTTTTCTTTATTTTATTTCAGGAGACAGGGAGTGGCCCTGGGGTAGTCCACAGAGGCTCGATACTTATGTGGCTATTCGGGAGAAGAAGGGGAAGGATAAGGAGGTGTACCCGAGCGTCACGGCCATGATTTTAAGTAATCCGACAGTTTACTTTTTTTAATCACGTTATAATTTTTTTATTTACTTATTTTACTGATCATGTGCTTTTTGTCGTTTCAGGCAAAGCTTAAGAAAGTGCACGAGTCGCAGTCTGATGCCGACAAGGCATCTTTGTCCACAAACGCACTCATCCAAGTGCTTGGCACTAATCGCAAGGGGAGGACAAGGGGTTTAGCTCGCGGGTGTCCAAATCTAGGATCATCGGATTGGAGACAAGTGACATCGGGTTGGCTCAAATGGTGCTCTCGCATGACGCCAAGTTATCCTGTTTGGAGGTGACGGTCCTAGATATGTTCTCATTCATGAACCGTTTGTTGGGTGAAAATCGTAAGGGGAAAGAGAAGGAGAAGGTGGTGGAGGAGGAGGTACAAGATGATGATAATGTGGACCTCGCTGCTATATCACCGACACGTGTGGACTTTAATGATCCAGTCCTCTATTTGGCTCCCTTCAACAGACCGATGTTGACACTTGGTTAATCGAGCATGTTTATACTGGACATGTTTGATGGCCAGCGGATATGTCGGGGATTGAGGGACCCGAATACCGTGCAGGGTATGCCAGTTCATGGACGTTAGCTTCAAGACATCGAGTCCAAGGTGCTCGTCATGCATGTGATCCCTGGGAAGAAGATCTCCCTATTATGGTTGCGGGAATAATGCGGCATGATGTATATTGCTGGGTGTTTCAATTCGTATATCGTGTGGCCTACTCACCACCTCAGAGCTAACCTTAGCCCAGACATGTAATGACATTATTTGAATTGAATTTTTTTAAGTTGTTACATTTGAATTATATCGTGATGCATATTGTTTTCAATGTATATTTGCATTATCTCTATTTTATTTGGATATATGATGTTTGAACAGGTACAACGTTGCTATAACATGTACAAATATACTGTTGGGCAGTGGCAGTGGCCATACTGCCCATTAGATTTTTTTTAATTCTGCCTAGAATTATCACGGTCAATGATCGTGATAATTTTTTATTAAATGTCATGGGTCACGGTCCTTAATCATGAAAAAATTTGCCAAGGTCAAGGATCGTGACATGATCGTGACAAGTCTAACGAACTTAGCACGGTCAATGATCGTGACAAGTCTGTGACAACAAACGTTATCACCCCTAGAATTATCACAGTCGTTGACCTTGACAAGTCCAACTTATCAAGGTCAATGGACAATTCGACAGATTTGGTGAAGTGATTTCATCTTCTTGTCTACATCATCATTCCATGATCAAGGAAAGTCGTAAAAGGGGAAATATTCACCCTTTATGATGAAGCTTTTGTTTAAGGAATCTCTTGAGAAAGTCTTAGTGCATTCTATCTTTCTCTTCAATCGAGGTTGGCGGATCATTCAGAGGTCTTCTGCTGGTGGTTGATAGCCCAAACCGCAAGAAGGAAAAGATTTATATAACATAATGGGCTCAAGTATCCATTTTTGTCACCGTCCAAGACCCAGTCCAAGTATAAAGTGAATGTTCTTTAATATCTATATCACATTGACATTGCCATGAGGGTTATACTCCTAGAAGACCTTATCTTTCAAATCATCCCCTACTTGGAGTAGAAGTGGTTCAAACCGAAAGCCTAAAAAAATAATATCATTTACCCCGTGTTGTATCTCAAGTAGTGGATTTCTAGTGCTTGCATTCTCGATATTTTCACCGTCTTCCAAGATGGTGATAACCTGCTCATTGGCGAAGAACTTAAGATTTTGATGAAGAGAGGAAGGCACACCCTTGATACTGTGGAACCACGATCGTTCAAGAAATAAATTGAAACAAGTTGGGATATCAATGACTTAGAATTCAATAATCAGATTTATAGGATCAACCCCTATTACGAGTTTTATGGATCCCATCACTTATCGATGGGTATTATTATAAGCGCGTACATGGACAGAGGTTGGAGCATGGACACTCACTTTAGTCTGAAATAATTGAGGGTCCATAATGGGTCGACATTAAGAGTTGATCCATTATCAATAAGAGATCACCAAACAGTCTTTCCCATAGCTTTGATAAAGATATTAAGAGAATAAGTATGGTTTGGCCCAATCTTAGGAAAATCTTCTTTGGTGAAAGAGATCATTCTAGTAGAGGTTAAACATCCAACTAGATTCACTAATTCTTCTGGTGTGGTGGAAGGAGGGACTGTGGATCTTGTGAGTAGCTTGTTCAAGGAATTTCAGTGCAGCTGGGAAGACATAAAGAGTTCTTGCAGAGTGATTCTTACGTCTTCTTCAATTGATCAATGATCTTGCTCTCCTTAAGGGTCATTTCTGGCATAGGAAGATTCTCAACACCCGTTCCTTTGTTCCTTATTGATGGTAAGTGGTTTGGGACTTGGTAATGCCTCCCTGACCGGGTCATATGGTTTACAGAAGAGGGAAAAAATAGAAAACCCATCTCCTCATCGATCTTGGGTTGTTCATCGACCTTGTTGATTTCTTCTAGTAGCTCCTTAAATGATATCATCCCACATATGCTGACTATTGGGCTAGTCTTTTTTGACTTTACTCTTCATCTGAATCACCAAATTTTCCCCCCCATTCGGTGATAACAACATCATATTTCCATGAAAATTCAATAAATTCTATAACATCAATGGATACTTCCTATAAAACCTCCCATTTGATGGGGAGATGTAGAAGTGAAAGGACCAGGCACCGTTGTAGTTTCAGAGCATCAAGAATCTTGGATATACTATAAATTTTACTGGTCTATCAGAATAAGTATGCTATAATATAGAACATATCATCGATACTGACTTCATCTATAGGTACCACCCAATTGTCTGACTTCTGGGCCCATTTCCAAGCTTTTAAGGACAGTATGATGAATCGATGGCAGTTAATGGTCATTTGAGAGGGAAATTTCATCCCAAACTCTATAAGTTGATTCAAAACTTCTGATAATTCCATATATTTACCTTCCTAACGGGTAGGGACAGCGATGCATGCTCCGGTAAGGAGTGACAGGGCCTGATCCACAAAGCTAGTAGGGTGTAGGAGAAAATAAGGGCAAGTTTGGAGAGGTTTAGGGGAGTATATGGGTATGATTGGTTATTTTCTTGGTATGATCTAGGTAAATGGGTCAAACTCTGGGTCTTATTTTAGGAAGATGGCATTTGTATGATTTAGGATTGGATTATGGGTGGTGCTTGGTTTAGGATTGGATGGTGGGGTGATGACACACCGGTCAATCAGACCTTAGATCACATTTTGAAGGTGGAAACCGTAGTCGGTGGTATGGCCGATAATTTAATAAAAATCACAATAGGCATCTGGTTTGGAATTTTTGGTAATTGAGTTTGGTAATGGATGAGGGTCCAATGTCTTAATGAGGTTTTAGCTCAAGAGGTCCTGGTAAACTTCGAATAGGGGATCGTAAAGCTCGGTGTACTCCTTTCGGACTAGGTTAGGGTGACTTTTTTAGTGCCCATAAAGTGGCAGGCTGAGAGGTGTTGTTGATGGTTAAAAGTGCAGTAGTGGTTGGGTTTTCAAACTTTCTGGGAGTGAACTGTCCACATACTTTCTTCGGTTTAACTTTAGTCTTGGAAAGACCTTCTTTGACTTCAACTCCTGCTTCTCAAAGGGATCTAAAATTAGGGTAGTATTTTCCTCCTATCGTCGCTCAAATATGGGGTAAGAAGCTCTTCTTCATAATACTGACTTACTCCACTTTTAAAAGTCGGTTAGTCATGGTGGATGCTTTATCTATCTACCTTGCTATGAAATTACTGAATGATTCCCTAGGGTTCTGTTTAAGTAGATCTAAATCATGGCGGGTGACTGGAAACTCTTCGTTGTACTTGTACTATGATATGAAATCATGGGCAACATCCTCCCAACTGCGGATCCTAGACTCTTCAAGGGATAAGAACCATCATAGAGTGATATCCTTCAAGTTTTGTTAGAAAATTTGGTTCATCATTTCCACAGAGGCACCTAGGAGAGTCATGGCTAGGTGGTAACTATAGAGATGAACAATCGAAGGTCCACTAACTTCAAATTTCTCGATATTGGGCATCTTGAATTTTTCTGGTAACCTTACTTTAGGATAGGGAGACATCTGTGTGTAGTCCATGTAATTTTTAGATATTCTGACTTGATCAAATTTCTTGGTTAACATCTTGAGGTCTTCCTTGATCTTGTTCAATTCTTCCTCCTTCAAATCAACAGTCAAGGGTAAGTTATCCCCTGATTGGGCAAGATTCGATATAGGGAGATGGGCTGGTAGAGGCCCATTAATAGGAGGGGCACGTGGAGTGTGCTCATATTCCCTGAGAACCCAAATAAGCTCGAGTGAAGGTGGACCCATAGTGCGAGGGAAGAGGACTTCGGGCTCTTTGAGAATAGGGACTTGATTTTGCTACATCTCATGAACCTCGATTTGAAGGTTGTTAATCTTGGCAGTGAGCTGAGCTAGAACCATCATCAAATCTAGTTGCACATTCAGTGCTTAATTAGTGTTCTCCATGGAAAGAAAATGAATTCAGGACTCAGAGGAAGTAGTGAGGGAATTGACAGAGCTTCGGGGCGGTTCGATGGGAGACCGAAGCTAATAGGGAGCCATGTCAAGGGTATGCGATTGACTTGAGGATGAGAAAAATACGAATTTATTTTTAAAAGAGAAGGAGGGAATGAAATGTTTTTGGGTAAAAGAAAAGAAAAATATTTTGGTATAAGGAAAGGAAAAATGCTTTTGGTATTTTTTTTAAAAGAGGGAAAACATGTTTTTGACACTTTTCAATAAAGAAAGAGGAAACACGAGAGATGATTCTCATCATGATTCTTATTATGTTTATTGGGTTCTCAGTTGTATTAGGTTTCCCTAAAATGGAAATGTCGGACGGGATCCGATCCTGGAAAAATTGCGTTTGAAAAATATGTAAAAACTATGGTTGGAATTGTTACCATGCTCAAGGGCGGGGTCCCCTTTTAAACATTGCATGAAAATTTGGGCGGCATGCCAAACCGTTATTTTGGTAGAGTTTCAGGTGGAAAACTGCAAACTAAATATGAGTGACCTCGGTTTGACACCTGTATGAGGGTATGCAGTTGTTGGGTTAATTGCAAGGTGTTCCCCCTTTGGCAAGACTTCCAGAGTATACGCCTTGATTTTGAGGGCAATCGGTACGTGTGGACAAGACATTTGATACACTTGAGTGCATGTGAATTGCCACACTATATACCTCATGGGGACAGTATGTGTGAGAGAAAATTCAATATACTCGACGTACGTGAACGAGTTCCCTGCGATATACCTCTCGTTATGACTTCGGTGAAGTAATAAGATGCGGGGAGAACCGTTCGATATATGTCGAAGGTACTTGGCCAATGGAAGGTGAGAGTTATATCGCTCAGGCTAAGTGCGACTTATCGAACCAGCGCCCGTCACTAAGTGACCCCCAATTACGGGAAAAAAATTGGTCAATAGCAATTCTCTTTGGTGATGTAGGGTGAAAAATGTGTGATCTTTGATTAGTACATTATGGAGAGAATATATTTATTGATGAGAATTATGCCAAGCAGGGGATAATGTACAAGTATAAAAAATAAATCTATAGTAAGCATGGATTATGTGAGGGTGTAACTATCTATAAGTGAGTGTGTGGTAGTGAACCTAAGCATGTATCAACTACAAGTGGTGTGTAATAAGTGTGAGTAAACATGCATATATACAAGTATGATAAGTGGACGTATATGTTAGTGACACCTAAGAATGGATATTCTAAGTGGTGTGTGCAACATGTGGATATAAATGATCATAGGTGCACGTGGTGTGAAGTGTACATGGAGAGTATCTACAAGTGTGTGAGTGAGTAGTGATATAAGCATGATGTATATACGTATAAGAAATAATAGAGGAGAAAAGGGTACCTACAGATAGGTGCATATACACATAATAAAACAAAACACCCATTCAAACAGAGTTTAGCCCTTTTGTGAAAAGTTATCACCAATAGAGCCACCATTGTGGCCATCCCGGTCAAAGATGTGCGTCGCTTCCTCTTCTACCTCCTGAAGGGGGGATAGGAAAGGAAGGGGGTTGAAAGGTCTCACGCCCTACTTAGGAATGCTTCGGCCATCATCGGTTTGGGTTAAATGTAAAGAGATGCAGTCATCAGGCTATTTTGCACAAAACAGGTAAAAGAACATGTCGTCGCCTCAAGAGAATGGCATTAAAGACAAACTGATGCATACAAATCCAATAGTTTAAAGGTTCAGGAGCTAAGTTACAAAATAAGAAGGTGTTGGGCACCCATCCATCCCTTTCGATATCTCCTGTGCTAGTGTTATTGGTTTCCTTTATTTCTCCATGAAGTGTGTGTGCATGTATATAAAATGGAGATCGAAATCACCGAACTCATACCATGGAAGAGATAGAGTGAGGTCATCTACAGGAATGTTCCCAAAATAATATATAAAAATATGATTTATTCATTTATCACGATATTAATCGTTATAATGGAACGATAATATGTGTTGGATGAATGCTAACAAACATAATATGTATACTAATGCAAGAATATGGAAATAGGGGATTTAGAAAAAATGGGAATTTTAGAAAAAGTTGAATTGGGAAATTGGAAAATTAGAAAATTGAAAAATTAAAAAATTGGACTCGAGTCTCGGGATTTAATCTGAAATGCCTACGTAGCATATAATGGCATCAAATTCCACGTAGTTCGAATGAAGCATAAAGGTGGGGTTTATCCCATAGATTCGAAGAGGATTTTGTTATGTTTGTGTAGAAAAATGTTTTTAGCTTTGAAAAGGTGTGATGGATAATCCCGTTCGAAATTTACAGGTGTAACCCTATTTTTTTTTTTTTTTTTATAGAAAATAAAGTATGTGCAATTTACTAATAAACATGTAGATATAAATGTATATGAACTAAAGTAATTTGATATAGAAAACAGGTGGTGGCTAGAATTCATGAAGGATTGCCAATTTGATATAGAGTATCATCCGTGTAAGGCTAATGTGGTGGACGATGCGTTGAGCCGATGACCTACTGGGGATGTAGCTGAGGTATGGAAAGCAAAGTGGAGTGATCTCCAATAGTATGATGAGGTGGCTAGGGAGTACATGGCAGTTATGACTATTACTCCCAAGATCTTTATATGGGTGGTGAAGGCTCAGGCAAAGGACCAGTTCTGTCAGGACAGGGTGCAGCAGTTACTAACTGAGGGTGCAGAGTCTTACTCATTCATCTCAGATAGAGGCATGCACTTTAATGGGAGATTGTTAGTGCCCGTGGATGAGGAGTTGAGGTAGGCAATGATGATCGAGTCTCACTGTTCTAGGTTTGTGGTACATCTCGGTGGACATAAGATGTACCAGGACTTAAGGAGACAGTATTAGTTGGCCGAAATGAAGAGATAAATATTAAAGTTTGTCTCAAAGTGTGTTACTTATCAGCTGGTAAAAGTTGACCATCAAAGACCTTCGGGGATGTTACAACCACTTGAGATTCCCGTGCGGAAGTGGGAGAATATCTCAATGGATTTTATTACTAGGATACCTACTTCGCAGTGAGATCACGATTAGATATGGGTGATAGTAGATAGATTGACCAAGGTGGCTCACTTCTTTCCAATTCTCACCGACTATGACACGATGCAGTACGCGCAGCTATTCATTTCGAATATTGTTAAGGTTCACAGAGTCCCGATTAGTGTTGTCTGATAGAGACAAATTTTTTGTGTTGCATTTTTGGAAGAGCTTTTAGGAGGCCATGGCCACAAACTTATGGTTGAGTACGGTGTACCACCCACAAACTGACGGTCAAATCGAGACGGTGAATCTGATGCTTGAGGATATGCTGAGGATGGCATCCTAGATTTTTGGGGAGGATGGGAGAGATACCATCCATTGGTAGAGTTTGTGTATAACAAATCTTTTCAATTTACTATCGGTATGGAAACATTCAAGGAATTATATGGGAAGCCATGTCTTTCACACGCATGTTGGTTTGAGGTGGGGGATAACAAGTTGTTAGGCCCCGAGATGATTCAAGAGACTACTGCCAAGATTGAGCTGATTCGAAGACGCATTCAGATAGATCAGGATAGGCTAAAAAGTTATGCAAATGCCGACAGGAGACATGTGGAGTTAGAGGTTTGCAACCAGGTGTTAGTATGAGTATCTCCTATGAAGGGGATTTTGAGATTTGGCAAAAAAGGGAAGTTTGCACCGAGATATGTAGTGTTGTTTCCTATTATAAAGAGAGTGGGATCGGTAGCATACAGACTGGGACTTCCAGAGCATCTTCAGCAGATATACAATGTGTTCCATGTGTCATCACTGAAGAAATACAGGGGGAACGAGAGGGCTTCCTTGCATGTTCCAGTTGAGTAGATCGACTTATAGCCAGACGTCTCATATGAGGAGAGGCCCATGACTATTTTAGATCGTGGTGAGCGTAATCTATGGTCCAAGGTGGTACCACTAGTGCGAGTTCAGTGGGGACACCATAATTCTGATGAGTCGACTTAGGAGCGAGAGGTTGACATGTGGGAGCAGTATCCCGAGTTATTCACTACAGGTATGCCCTAATTTCGTGGACAAAATTCCTCTGTAAGGGTGGAAGTAGGTAATACCCCATATTTCTGTGTATATTTTTATTTAATTAATTCAAAAATTGATTAGGAAAATACATTTTATTTAAATTACGCGAGTGAAGAAATTTAATGTCATTTAAATAAATATTTATCGAGAGATAGATACTGATTAATATTTTGATGAAATTTACTGAGTGTGAATAGTAAATAATAAGTGGTTATTATTATATGACATAGTGAGTGATATGTGCGTATTTTAATTTATCTCACCGGAAGTCAAGTGTAGACTAATTAGAGGTGAGAAATTAGAAATATATTTTTAGTAACTCCTATGATGATTTATAGGCCACGGGTGACTCCGATTAGGTCGAAATAATCGGAATAGTGTACCCATGGGATCAGTTTGGGTCCCGAGTCGATTTTAGACCAAATCGGCATTTGTTAGGGGCATTTTGGTCATTTTAAAAATAGAAGACAAATTACCTACGAAACTTAAAGCCTATATCTGATGGTTGGGATCATGTTTTAGGGTTCATAACTCACAAAACCTATAGAGGCCATTAGAGAGAAGAGAAGAACCATTCCCAAAATCCTTAAGGATAATTCTTGGAGTTTGGAAGGCATTCTTGCACCCTAAGCACCTAAGGAATGGAGATTTGAAGAAGAAACATATAGATTCATTACCTTCTTCACAAAATTAGACTCTACAACAATCAAGGTAATTTTTTTATTGCAATTATTCTAAAGTTATAATGCCCATGTGTAGGAATTGATAGATAACTTGATCTTTGAATAAATTATTGGGAGAAAATAATGAAATTTATGCATGTGGGATAGGATTGCATGTAGATTATATTATGTCAATAGAGAACTTTGAATCGAATGATATTATGATTGCTTTTACAATATTAAATCTGATTTTGTGGTTAAATATATGGGAAGAACATAAAACCTAGGGTCTTGATGATTAAATGATTTAATTCCAACTTGGTAAGGATTTGTTATAATTTGATGATAAAATCACGTTAGAAATAGTCCTAATGCATGTTGAAATCGTTGGTAACATTTGGTATGAAGTTTCATGAAGTATCAAGGGGGTTATAGGTGTGTTAATGGTGGAAAAATTTACTAGCGAGTTGGTGAATACGAATTATAGACCAGCGAACTGGTTCGGTTCAAGGAGCGAACCGGTTCGATCTCCCAGAATACTTAGAATTTCCCTTTTTGGCCTAGTTTCTCTAAACGGTTATTGAGGAATTTTTTTTTAACTTTGTTAGGATATAATGAGGGGATTATTTATACTATAATAGGCCTATATGGGATTTGTAATTGAGTCTAATTGAAGGAAATTAATATGAGAGTGAATTGGTATGAATCGTGTCATAAATTTTATCGGAGAGAAAGATGACAAATCAAGAAAATACAAATGAATAGATTAGTAAAACTGTAGGGTAAGTTAGGCTTAACTACTAAAACTTACAAAGGGGTAACTAGGACCCTTAGAGTTATGTGAATACTCAAATGAATGTGATAGTGGGATAAATCTAAAGTAAATAGTATTGTAAGTATGAGAGCGAAATATACTATGTACTAACATAGATAATCGGGTTATGTTGACACCTATTGATGGATATAAATACATAGGTTCTGTGAGTACCTAATGTATACTAATTGTATTGGGCTCGATGGAATATCTGGACCAATACACACATAGGTTGTGTGATTACCTAAAGTATACTAATTTTATTGGGGTCGTTGGAACATTCGGACGAGTACATACATAGGTTGTGTGAATACCTAAAGTACACTGAATGTAGTGGCATCTAAGGAATCTCCTAACTAGTATATCAGAGTTCAATTTTGGGTCGATGGCTATCTGGACCAATATCGAATATAAATAAATTGGGTTCGAAAGAACATCCGAATTAATGAATCCTTAAGGTGTGATACGAGGATATTATAATGAAATATATATTTACCTATATATATTGTGTGGGTACCGTGCATTGCATCTACTTATGTGAGACAGTAGACAATTATATAGTGTATATCTAAAAAGAACGAATTGGGTCAAGAAACTTAATATTATGATTCAGCTAATAACAGATGTGAACATTATTTAAAGTTGTGTATATCGGAATGATAAATTATGTGGAGAAACATAATGTAGTGATTTAAAGAATAACATGTGAGGAATGTTATATATGTTGGAAATTAACACATGAGAGATGTTAATAAAATTAATGTACTGTATGGGTAGTACGGGAACTTAAACGTATAGATAAGTTCGGTTGAATACCTTAGTCTTGTTATCTTGGGAAGCATAGATAGGTGGGCTAAGTATAGAACGTTAGGCGTGCACTTTAGATAAGAGGAGAGGAGAACTCAGTAGAGAGAGTACGTGAACATGTGTAATCAATAACTGATTTTTATTGCGCTAAAGTCATATTTTCAAAATATTTTGTGTACTAACATTTGCTATAAAATATTTTGAAAACCTTATAGGTGTCCAACCACCGGGACGCCAGGCATGACTTCTTCTGGGGATTCAGAGTTGTACTAGTGTGGATTGTTGACAGAACTTATTTTATTAGACTATTCCCTCATTCTAATCTAGTGTAGGATTTCATTTCCATCTTTCATGTATGGACATGTTGTCAAGTCACAGTTCATTTATTAAGATTTGTTATCATTTTGATGCAATTGTTTTGGATTTTTGCTGATGGTTTATTCGGCAAAACCTTTATTCATTTATATACTATGATGGCTTGATTTTATTATTTTGTTAATAGTCAATTTAAGTTCAGTATAGTAATATTATCTGCTATTAAAGAAAGATAAAATTTGGCAGCGATCTGATTTCACTTATTAATTACAAAGTTTTCGGCAGTGATGCTAAGAATGAACCACATGAGAAACCTATTTTAATTTAATAAAGGCCTGATCAACCGATGTTTAATTATATGGGGTGTCACAATAATTAGGACTTTTGGGAATGGCGCATTCTTTAAACAAGTCTATGTGTCTAATTGTTGGAAGCTGTCCATTAATCTTCTAGAATTTTCCTGTCAACTTCATCCCATTTTTCCATTGAAGAGGGTTGGTGAAATTTCTTTATGTCGACCATGTTCTAACATTGGAGGATGAGTCTTTAATTCGTTGGATCATAAAATATTATGTCCAATATTTGGGATAGGGCTAGCTATCTTACTTATCCTATCTAATCCATCGTTTATTATTATTCTAGCTATGGTTTTTCCTTCCTTATTTTCTATATAACGAGATTATATATATTTACAGGTGATTACATGTTTTTAATCAAGTCTTTTTTCAATTCTTTCTAAAGAGTCTGAATAATCCTTTTATCCTTATATCTGGCTGAGGATTTCTTCTTTAAGGAGTTTATGTTTTATTCTTGCATTTTCATCAATATCTTCATTATGCTTAGTAAGATGATTAGAAATATTTTCAATATAGTTTTTTACTTCATCATATTTTTCTTATTTTTTCACAGATTCTTTGGTTATTATTGCTTATATAGATTCTATGAATTTTTCTATTTTATCTAGATGTGTTAGAATAAAGGGAGAGTCTAATTTTGCTTGGGAAGGTTTATCATATATAAACTTAATTCCCTTTATAACTTCTTCATTTTTTATTTATACTTGAGCTATATTAAGTCTAATTTCATTTACAATACTATCTATTCTATATAGGTTATGGTTTTCCATATTATTAAGGCAACTCGCTAAATTCTGTTGAAATTTAACAAAGCTTGTATAGAGGGTAGTTTACCCTTCTATCTTAGCTTTTAAATTTAATTGCAAGTCTTTAACAAAACTACTATTGTAGTATTGTATTGTTTTTATAGATTTTGAGATTAAATTTAATCTCTTAAGTATAAGTCTTGATGCTTTAGCAACATTCGCAATCTCATTTTCATTTATATGGTAGTAAAATCTTTCGTCACTTATCTTTTGTAAAAATATTCTGTAGTCTAAACGGAGATGTTTCTAGGTACCTTTTTCCAGTGTGGCCTAACTATTTCCATTAGGAAGATAATAGTCGAATTTTGGAATAAGTTGGACTTATTTTTTGATAGGTTTGACTAACTTACTTTCTTGATTTCTTGTCAGAATTTTAAGTGCTGAAATTTCCTTGCTAAGGAATTCTATGTGATTAGCCTTAATGTTTATATATTGAAATTCTTGTGCAAGGTCTATTGGGATTTGGTTGTCTATTTCTTATATTTTCTTTGATATTTTTTTTATCTCTCTTTCTAGGTATTGGAAGTCTACAAATAATTGTCTGAAAAGAAGGAGGATGCACTTATTTTGGTCAAGTATGCTATTGAGAACACTAGTAGTAACTTGCCTACTGTTTGCGTGTTTGGCAGGGATGTGTTCAACGTGCCAACAACCGTCTTTGTTAGAGGTTAATAAACCTTTTGGGTCTAAATCCATTGTAGGAATGGGTTGGTAGTCAGGATGGGCTCCAAAAATATCTTTGTAAATGCGGAGGATAAATGCCAAGGGCATTAAGTCTTTTACCAATGTAGGCCTGAAATGAGCATCTTGGCTTTGATACCAGATTTTGGTTCACTATACTTTCTTAAATTTTTGTTGGTATAAAATATAAATATATCATATATATAGCCATGAAATGGAATTTCACTATAAGATAAGAGGGGACCACCAGGGGTAGATGATAAATTTGACTTTAGGACCACAAGGGAACCATATTAGGAAAAAGACAAATTTTGCATCGTGTGCGCATAGAGGTGTCCGTACCTGAGATTAATACTATATATATATATATATACACACAAAATAGAAAGTAAATAATTAAAATAAGATAGTAGACCAAACTTTCCAAAAGCAATAAGTCGTCTCCTTAGAAGAAAGTAAACCAGAAGCTGAACAAGAACCTAAAATAGTAACAAGGGAAGAAACTGATCAGCAATTAAATATCATAAACCAAATAAATTTGCAAAAATGGCATGTACAAGTAACTTTAATTATTAACAAAGAATATGAGCTAAAAGTCATAGCATTAATTGATTCAGGTCTTGATTCATTTGGATTGGTCTTGCTTTGGTATGGATAAATTTTTCACTAAAATCTTTAGTGTATGGAAAGGTTACTATATGTTTCTTTCTATGTAAAAAGGCATTTGGTAGATCGAAACAGATTTCATTTGTGATTTTTAATTTTCTATTTTATCTTGTAGAATCTTGTTAGTAAGTTGGTCTTCAATCCTCTTATATCTTACTTCTTCATTTAAAAAATTTAATTGTCTTCTCTTGTATTAAAGACAGTTTACTGATAGAAGCTATTTTTATAATTTTTCTCTTCGGCTTCAGCTTGAAGAAGAATTTGTTTTGCTAAATCTTTGAGCTGCTGGGACTTTTTTGACTTGGCTAATGCTGTATCCAAAGAACTTTGACTAGATTTCTTAACTTCTTGGATTGCTTGGACTGGAATGAGTAGTTGGGAAGAAAACTCCATTTGGACAACATTAATAATCATTTGTTGATTGAAAGAGTCCCACCATTTAACATAAAATTTCTGAACAATTGTTGACTGTTGTATTGCATATATCCATTTGAATATCCATGGAACTTTGTATTTACTACAGAACAAAATTAAAACTGGGAACTAGGAATTATATTCATTTACTTTAAAGACCGTGGAAAACTGTTTAGCTTGTTCTTGGAGGTCTGCAGGTAAGATTTCTGGGATAGAACCATTTGTGTCCACCACTGGTAAAACAAAGAAGAAATTTGACTTTTAAATTTTTGATCAAACCAAAGAAACCAATAATGAGTGAATGACTCATTTTGGTAAAGCAGTTTACCCAAAGTTAAAGCCAGTTTCTCAAGGTTAAAGAAGTTCATCCGAAGTTAAATTCAGTTACCAAGGTTAAAGCAGTTCACCCGAAGTAAAAGCAAAGGAGTTTTCAACTATAAATAGAGTATTCAGTGATCATCGTCTTTTCTTGTTGAATAACTCGTTTGGGAATTACTATCATCTCTAATATGGATATTTTAAATTGTGGTTGATCAAAACTTATTCTAACTGATCCGTCAAGGTATTCTTGGATTCGTTCAAGATTAATAGCATTGTTTTGTACTTTTTGGGGATGATTTTCATTTTCTAATAACCAATAGTTTTGTAAATTAATATCTTACCAATTTATTGACCCAGAGACTTGAATATTAGCATCATTTGTACTGCTTTGTATGAGTAGAGCTTTGTCTTTTGGAGTTTTTACTAAAGCGTGGACATTTAAATTTGTCCTTAAACATTTTTAATGAATTCTGTAATTAAAGCAAGTGGTTTACTTCCTTCTACAATTTCATATCTAGATGTTTTAATATTTAGTGTCATGGTTTTTCATATGTGAGGGTCGGTTAAACTTAATGTAAAATCAGGCAAACAATCAAAATGTATTGGACCATTAAAAAGGCTTTATTGCTTCATTCCTAAAATACTAGTGTTGTAGTTAGTATGTCTAACATTTCTATGACATAAGAGGATAAACGCATTTATTCCTTTACTAGTTAATGGTTTGACTGCTACTTGTATTAATCCTATATGTAGGAAATTGAATCCATTTTTTCTTTGTTTTTTAATAGCTTCAGTAGTTAATAGTTGAATTCTATCGTGTTCTTTATTTAAAGCATAAGCATGTTCAACAGTTTTAACATTGTAATTAGTACTAAAGGATGACTTTAGGAAACTAGTTTTGTAAATTTCTTTTGTTGGGACTTTTTGGGAATATTCCAATCATTTAAATTTAAATTTACTTCTTCATAAACATGTTCTTATTCGTTTATTTTGTCTAGGGGAAAATCTAAAGAAGACCTAGAGCTAGAATTACCCAAAGAATTTGATCTAAATAATCTATTCATTTTAGGAAACTCAATTTGGACAACATTAATAATCTTTATTGATTGAAAGAATCCCACCATTTAACATAAAATTATCGGATAGTTATTGACTGATGTATTGCATATTACCATTTGAATATTCGTTGAACTTTGTACTTACTATAAAACAAAAGTAAAGCTGGGAACTGGGAATTATGTTCATTTACTTTAAAGATTTTGGAAAAATATTTAACTTGTTCTTGGAGGTCTGCAGGTAGGATTTCTGGGATAGAACCGTGATGTGTCCACCATCGGTAAAACCAAGAAACAATTTGACTTTTAAATTTTTTATCAAAGCAAAGAAACCAAGAATGAGTGAATGACTCATTTTGGTAAAAGAGAGCTTTAAACCATGATTCAATATAATCATAATAACTAAACTTAGTTTGATGACATAGGAGTGTTTTAGAATGGAGGGATGGGATCCCCAATCTTGAAGAGAGATTATATTATTAATGTGCAAGGAATGGCAAAGAATCCTTGATGAATCATTGGGATCGGTGATTACTTTAATATGAACTGATTCCGAGGAATAAAGAATATCGATGCAAAATTTTAATGTCTTGGCAGGATGGTAGGGAGTGAAGTGCCAAGAGGGAGGAAAATAGTTTTTTACTAAATCAATGGGATTTTTAATATGGCTATGGTATATCAAAGCTGATTCATCAAAGACTATTACAACTATCAACAAAAATACCTATATTAACCAAAGAAACTCATCCCAAGGATCTACTATAAATGAAGATATCTATACTATTGAAAAATAATTTACTAATGTTGAATTAAATAAAATAAAAAACTCCAGAGAAACTCCAACCACCTTAAAAAAAATTGGTATAAAAGACCAACACCTCCAGATATGCAATATGAAGAAAGAAACATACACACTCAATTCTCAGTTTCATCGGATCGACTTTATGAATGGAATATAGATGGATTATCTCAATAAGAAATTTTAAATAAAATGCAACACATATCTATGGTTGCCAACAATTACCTAAACAATCAAAACATTCCTCAAACAAAAATAATTGAGATTTTAACAACAGGATTCACCGGAACATTAAAATCTTGGTGGGATAAACATCTTACCGAAGAATCAAAGGAACAAATTAAATATGGTGCCCAACAAGATGCTAATGGCCTCCCAATTTTTGATGAAAGCATTGGAATGGGAATTCGAGATGGAGTTATCAGTCCGTTTTTCACAATAATAAAACATTTTTTAGGAACACCGAGTAATATAATCTCAAGAATTCATTATCAACTAAGTAACCTTAGATGCTCAACTCTAAACGATTTTAGATGGTACAAATATGTTTTCAAATCACGGGTAATGGTTAGGGACGATAGTAATGAACCATTTTGGAAAGAAA
Source organism: Sambucus nigra (assembly GCA_949130495.1). Classification (NCBI taxonomy): domain Eukaryota; kingdom Viridiplantae; phylum Streptophyta; class Magnoliopsida; order Dipsacales; family Adoxaceae; genus Sambucus; species Sambucus nigra. The sequence goes on from OX422216.1 coordinate 334,126,891, forward strand.
AAATTTCTAATGGTTTACCAAGTTTATTTTCTTATAAAATATGAGAAGTTCTAAGTAAAAAAAATGGAAACATTGATTATAACAATCTTACATATGGAGACATAATAACTACAATCCAGACATAGGGATTAAAAATGTATATAGATATGAAAATAAGGAACAAGGCTAATAAAGAAACATTAAAGGCAAAATATGAGATGGGAGATTTTTGTGAACAATATGGTTTGAAACCTGTTGCACCATAAAGAAATAAAAATTACAAGTCATGCCCAAAACAATACAAGAGACATAGAAAAAACTATTTAAAAAATAACAAATTTTACAATAAAGAAAATAAGAAAATTTGTAAAAAAAACATAAAAAACCACAAACTAATCCACAATATAAGAAAAATGACAAAAGTAAAGTCAAATGTTATAAATGTGGAAAAATAGGTCATTACAAATCGAAATGTAAAGTAAAATCCAAAATTAACTAGTTACAACTATCATCTGAAGTAGCATAAGAAATATACAAAAATTTTGAACTACAAATTTTTCTAGTGAATGTGAACAAAACACTGAGTACGAATCATCAAGTTACTATGAATCAGGTACAAACTCTAGTTCTCCATATATAAAATTAGGTTGCAAAGACAACTGCTATAAGACTATCAATGTTCTCACTAAACAAGAAGAACGGGAAGAATTATTAATTGATTTAATTAAAAAAATAGAAAATCGAGAATTAAAATCACAATACCTTTCAAAATTTGAAAAATTATCATCCAAAGAAGAAAGTGGTATATGTAGTACAAATGATGGATTTAATCTCATCTCTAATACTGAAAGGAGATGCAGCGCATATATTCCCAAAGTCATAAGACATAAGAGGACTCTTTTAATTGTCTGGTAATTTTATGTCAAATAGTGGGGCTCTTTCAATCAACAAAGGATTATTGATACTTTACCAATGGAGTTTCCTTGCCAACCAGTCATTCTAGTCCAAGAAGTTCATAAATCTAGTCAAAGTTCTATGGATACAACATTAGCCAAGTCAAAAAAGTTCCAGCAGCTCAAAGATTTAGCAAAATAGCTTCTTCTTCAAGCTGAAGCCGAAGAGGAAAATTATTGTTTAACCTAAAGTAGTAACAATGGAAGAAACTAATCACCAATTAAATATCATAAACCAAATTAATTTGCAAAAAATGGTATGTACAAGTAACTTTAATTATTAACAAAGAATATGAGATAAAAGTCATAGAATTAATTGATTCAGGTGCAGATTTAAATTGTCTACAAGAAGGATTAATTCCAACTATGTATTATCATAAAAGATCTGAGTGATTAAACTCAGCCAATGGAAGTAAAATGCAAATAAAATACAAATTACCTAAGGCACATATTTGTCAAAATAATGTATGTTACAAAACTCCTTTTATTTTAGTAAACAATATGACTGACAAAGTAATCTTAGGAATCCCTTTTCTTTGCCTTCTATATCCATTCACATCTAGTGATACTGGAACAACCTCCCTAGCCTTAGGTCAACAAGTATTATTTTAGTTTCTTTCAAAACTAAAAGTCAGAGATTTAAAAATGCTCAAAGATTTTTCAATATCACTAAACTGTCTTCAATACAAGAAAAGACAATTAAATTTTTTAAATGAAGGAGTAAAATACAATAGGATTGAAGACCAACTTACTAACAAGATGATAGTAAATCCTAAATGAATTAATGATTAAAGCAGTTAACTCAAAGTTAAATTCAGTTACACAAGGTTAAAGGAGTTCACCCGAAGTAAAAGCAAAGGAGTTCTCAACTATAAATAGATCATTCAGTCTTCCATTCAAGGCAGAGTCCAATTTATAATCTCACTTTGCAAACTCTTTCTCTCTCTCTCTCTCTCCATCTCTCTATTATTCTCTCAGTTTTCATTCTTATCTTGTATTAAACATTATGCTTTCAAGTTCACCCGGTTCAACCAATTGTATTAATCAGTAATCTTTGTAAGTTTACTTTCAGTTATTGTAGTTTCAGTTTTCAATTTTTAGTATTAATTTTTGTTTTTATTATATGTGCTGCTTCCTCTTCCCTTTTTGTTTGCCTTCTATATCCGTTCGCAACTAATGATACTGGAATAATCTCCCTAGCCTTAGGTCAACAAGTAAAATTTGAATTTCTTTCAAAATAATAAGTCAGAGATTTGGAAACGCTCAAAGATTTTTCAATATCAGTAAACCGTCTTCAATACAAGAGAATAAATTAAAAACATTAAATGAAGAAGTAATATACAAGAGGATTGAAGACAATCTTACTAACAAGATTCTATAAGATAAAATAGAAAATTAAAAATCACAAATGAAATATGTTCTGATCTACCAAATGCCTTTTTACATAGAAACAAACATATAGTAATCTTGCCATACACAAAGGATTTTAGTGAAAAATTTATCCCTACCAAAGCAAGACCAGTCCAAATGAATCAAGAAGATATGGAACTATGTAAAGATGAAATTAATGATTTATTAGAAAAAGTAATTATAAGAAAAAGTAAATCTCCTTGGTTATGCCCTGCATTCTATATCAGAAAAATTGCCAAATTAGAACGCGGAGCACCCAGGCTAGTTCATTATTCCAAGATGCCCAAGACCCTTACAGCTTGTAATAAGATTTTTAAAATTTTACAAGATAATATTTGGTCAAAATTTAATGATGAGTTACTATTCATGAGCAATAAAAATATTCCTCGACATGTTATTATTCATGAACGTGTCGAATGATTAACATATTCCCCAAATGATTAAAATAGTACCCGAAGTTAAAATCAGTTACCCACGATCCCAACAAAAGAAATTTACAAAACTAGTTTTCTAAAGTCATCTTTTAGTACTAATTACAATGTTAAAACTGTTGAACATGTTTATGCTTTAAATAAAGAACACGATAGAATTCAACTATTAACTAGTGAAGCTTTTACAAAATAAAGAAAAAAAGGATTCAATTTTCTACACATAGGATTAATACAAGTATCAGTCAAACCATTAACCAGTAAAGGAATAAATGCCTCTATACTCTTATGTCTTAGAGGATAAAAGTAGTCCAAGCAGTTTTAACATTGCAATTAGTATAATAACTAGTTATATATATATATATATATATATAGAGAGAGAGAGAGAGAGAGTCTTAAACTGTATTTTCTTACATCCGTCGCTAATTTTTTTACTTATAAGATTGAACATAAACGACAATAATAAACTAAATAGCAAAACACCACCAAATGGGCTCTCTCCTACACCCCAAGATCATTTTTCAACTCCTTCGTGATATTAATAATCTACTCCACCGGAGATTTATTCTACTCCATCTCCGAGTGTTCAAAGTTAAGAAAATCCTAATAATCCGACACCCCCAACTTCTGTTGCTAAGGGGGGTTTCCCAAGCAAACCTTAAGAAGCGCATCATTTTCTCTATTTAAGGGGATAAGCCAATCGCTAATAATGGCTACCTTCGGCTTTTTAAAAGTCATTGTCTATCTCTGGGAGAGATGATTCTGGGAGTCCAGGGTGCAGACAACTAGAAGAAGGTTGCTGCTTCCTTAAAGGATGAGATTTGGGAGAAACTCAACACAAATTTTTCATTCCCAACTGGTTCGAAGCCAAAGCTTTCCAAGGTAGCTGATAATTTGAAAACTTATCAGAAGAATCTTTGAAAGAATTTTTTAACCAAGGAGGCAACGAGTTATAATATTTTGGGGATGAAGGAAAATTTCCCCAATATATTGAAATGTTCACTGACTAATGGAACGATTTCTTCGAGAATGAGTTCAAGGAGGGAAAATTGAATGAGAGGGTAAGAAATAAGCTGAACATATAAAAACAAGTTGATGCCCACAGACGTAACGAAATATATTATGATGATATTAAGTGTGAATGGGAGGAACAGACAAGGGAAGTTTGGAAGAAGGTAAAGAATCTAATCGGGCCAACTTGTACTTGCATATCCAACGGGAAAAAGGGACCAATAAATTCCCAGACAAACTGGTGCAAACTTTAGTGAGTTTTAATTTAGTTATCATATATATACATGTAATTATATTGTAATTATTAAAATCGCAGTCATAAATATAATATTATATTACAAGAAATGTTAGAGGGCATTTCCAAGAGTCACTCTAAGTGCAACCCCAATGACATTTAATTAGATGTCATAACCAAGGTGTTAGGGATGGACCATAAGGGTAGAACAAGAGGAGTGGGATAACGTATGCTAAGTAAAAAATTATACTACAGTGAACCATTATTAGAAGAGATCTCTTCAGTGAGGGGTGAGCTAGTGAGGGGGTTGGAGGAAGGTGCCAAGATGAAAGGAGATGTGTTTGAGCTACGGAAAGACATGACACTCCTGAAGAATGAAGTCCATGAGTTGGTCAAACTCTTACATCAATAGCAAGATTACCCCCTTAGATGCTTCAAACATTCCCCTATCCTCCTCCTAGAACACTCCCTTCCCAAATGCCTCCTACTAGAATATTTCTTTCCAAAATTCCTCATATTAATACCAAAAATTACCCACTTACGTGGACTAACCAGAGAAGGACACGTGTCAACCTACATGGAAAGAATCCTAGTCAGGAAGTCATAGAAATGAAGACCAAGACCTACGAGGCCGACCAATATGCAGAATACCGACCAACCCTAGAAAGGTCGGTCAATAGTGGGAAGGTCAACCAGCTTGATCTATAAAATAACAACATCCAAGAGCATTATGGACGTTATAAACTGATGAAATACCTAATTTACAAAGGCATTCCATCCATTAATATTCCATCTCTCTATCTCCTTACTTGGATATAAATACATTGTAATCCTTTCATCAAGGGTACGTTCAAGTCATTCATAACAAGAGAGGCATGACAAAATACAAGGCAATAAGAAATAAAGTGGACGTAGGCTTTCCCTTATAGCCAAACCACTTTAAAAACCATTTGCCTCTCTTTTTTATTTACATATATTTATCTCTGATTAAATAATAAGACCTAATATAGTTTTTTACATCAATAGATTAATGCCATCAGTGGGAACGTATTTCTAAATGTTTTCACTCTCATTCACTTATAATAACTCAAAGATGACTAACATTCCTGAGTCCAGCACCAAAAATGATGGAAATCCTCCTATTTTGTCTAGTCCTCCAACAAATAATGATCTGATCAGAATCTTGGCTAGTCTCGCTAAAGGACAGAAGGTCATGAAAGATACGATCAGGCAATTAGCCCAAACAATATAGGATAGATCTTCTTCTTTGTATACTCCCAAAAATATGCCACCGTAACCTCCAAGAACCAACATGTATATCCACTCTAGGACTTGCAGAGATACATCCAATCATCCAGGAGAAAGTTCTTCCCTCAGGGCTTCAAAGCCATATGATGAACATTCTTTTTCTCTTAAAAGGATAAGTGCCTTTAAAAGGTTGATTCGAGCATCGTCCTTTGATCACATGAGGCCCATAAAGAATAGAAATATTCCCAGGCCATTATCGAGGCATACTCAATGACCAGCCAACTAACATGAGGCCTCAGCCCAATCCAAATCATGTGCCCAAAGATTTATCTATACCGAGAAAACCTCTCAGGAGGAGAACTGAGCACAAATAATTGGTCAGAACAGTCGAGCTGCATCGGATAAATAAGATTCGAGTAATCATGCATGGTAAGGATCAATATAGAGGTTAGAAGATAGGTTGGGAGAAATGGTTAAGGCAAAGAACCCTTTACAATGAAGCTTTGTGAAAGGGTCTCCTATTGTTCAAGCTATCGTGGATTTTTCTACTCCGTCGAAGTTAAAATATCCTGTTGTTACTCCCAAGTATGATGGGAAAACTGACCCTATTCTGCATATAGAACAGTACCAAGAAGAAATAGACATTTATGTTGTCCCGACGAGATGAGATGTAGGGCATTCTCAGGTGCCATAACAAGTTCTGCCCAAATATGGTACAATAGCCTACCTCGAGGGTAAATTATTAATTTTAAACGACTTATCGAGCTATTCATTGGTAGTTTCTTCTTCGGGGAAAAGCCAAAAAAGAGAGTAGCTCACCTGCTAAGCGTGAGATAACGAGTAGGATAAAGAACCGTGAACTACATCACTCACTTCAATAATGAGAAGTTAGAGGTGATTGATTATGAGGATAAGATGACCATCAAGCTCTTATGAGTGGATTACTTACAAAAAAGATTTATTAAACTCTTACCGAAGATCCTCCAAAGACTATGACTGAATTGATGGCCAAAGCAGTTAAGATAATGAATGTCGAGGAAGCAATGGCAGCGAAGCGGAGATCGGTCACAAAGCCTGAGGTTAAAACTGAGAAGAAGGATTAAGAAGAGAAAAATGAATAAAAAAAGGTTGATAGGCTCAGGAAGTATAATAATTACATTGCATTAAATATGGGCATTCATCATAGTTTGGAGGAAATCAAGCATAACAAGGAGATACGATAGCCTAAGAAGTTAAGAGCACCTACTGGGAAGAAGGACATGCCTAACTACTATGAGTTTCATAAAGACCATGGACATGCGATAGATCGTTGTATTGCTCTACATAAAAAGATATAAATCCTCATCCACCGAGGAAAACTGGATAAGTTTTTTGATCGAGAGGACGATGGAGAAGCTCAACAAAGGTCAAAATCTCCATGCAAGCCCAGAGATGAGAAAAAGATAATTCATGAAGATGATCCTGATCTACCCAAGAAACCTAGGAAAATAGAACGTGAGGTATTTATGCTTTGTTGTGGTTTCTTTCACTTTCAGATGATTATAGGTGGAAACACTAGAGGAGGAGATCATACTGCTTAAAAAAAGCTTACCTCAATGAGTATCAAGCTTATTCTTATATTCATAGGATCAATATGGCTGAGGAAGATCATCTGAGGAAGGTAAATAAAGACAAATTAGTGATTGGTTTTTCTTAGAACGACCTTTCCGGAGTCCTTTATACCCATGATGATCCCCTAGTATTAAAGTTTAGAATCCAAGATGTAATGATCTCTAGGGTGTTGATTGATAACGTGAGCTTGACAGACATCATGCTCTACTCCTGTTTCAAAAATTGGACTTGAAGCTTAGATAATTAGATCCTTATCAGAGTCCCCTGATAGGCTTCTCTGGTGAAAAAGTATATCCTTGGGCATAATTAAGTTGTAAGTGGTGTTCGGCACCTGGCTGGCAAGTCGAACCGAGAAAGAACATTTCTTTATGATGGACAATAATGTTTAATCCGCCTATAATGTGATCATGGGCAGGGTAGGATTGAAGAAGTTTGATGTTGTTTCTTCCACAATCCATCAATGATTGAAGTTCCTGACTAACTTTGGAGTAGGTTTTGTAAAGGGTTATTAGAATGTAGCCAGGGAATATTATTAATCCTCTGCTAAGAAAAAAGATCTGGAAGAACTGAAGAAGAAGACCACTACTTACCAAGGGGATATTACAGATCCCAATAGTGAATTTGAGGTAGAAACCTTAGATCCAAGAGAGGAAATAGAGTTAGTTAAAGGCCAGATTGTGAAAGCTACCGAGAGCATCGTACTAGATGACGACAAGACAAAAAGGACTACTCAGATCGTCTAGACATTGGATCCTATTCTTAAACAGGAGCTGGTGACATCTGAGGCAGAGGAAGAATGTGTTTGCATGGAGTCGTGAGGATATGAATGATATTAATCCCAATTTCCTCTGTCACAAGATCACTATCAGCAAGGATGCCAAGCTGATCAAGTAGAGATGAAAAGTGTTCCGTCCCGAAAAAAATCAAGCTATCCAGGACGAGGTCGAAAAGCTTTAAAAAAAATTATATCATTTAAATTGTGAAGTACCTAGAATGGTTGGCCAATTTTATTATAGTCAAAAAGAAAAATGACAAGTGGAGAATGTGCGTGGATTTCACAGATCTGAATAAAGGTTGCCTAAAGGATCACTTTTCTTTGCCTAGGATTGATCAGCTAGTGGATGTTACATCGGGGAATAAATTATTAATCTTTATGGATGCCTACTCTGATTATAACCAGATAAAAATGAAACTTGAAGATAGGGAAAGTACAACTTTCATTACTCCCTGAGGAACTTATTATTATAATGTGATTCCCTTTGGTCTTAAAAATGTAGGTGCAACATATCTAAGGCTAGTGAACAAAGTATATAAAGACCAAATAAGAAAAAATATGGAGGTTTACATGGATGATATGCTAACAAAGTGCAAGAAAGCCTCTAATTATATTGTTAACCTTAGTCAGACTTTTGACCAGTTGGAGAAACATCAAATGAAGCTAAATCCGACCAAATGTGTGTTCAACATGCAAGAAGGGATGTTCCTCAGCTACATAGTCAATCAGAGGGGAATTGAGTCCAATCTAGATAAAATAGAGGTTTTGATTGAAATACAGTCCCTGGCTAGCGAGAAGGAAGTTTAAAGGCTCACTAGGAGAGTAGCTGCTTTGAACATATTTGTGCCTCGAGAAACAATCATATGTCTTTTATTCTTCAAGGTGCTAAAGAAGACCTTTGAATGGAATGAAGAATGCGAGAAAGCTTTTCATTAATTGAAGAAGTATTTGGGATCATCCCTGATGCTCTCCTGAATAGTTTTGGGGGAGAAATTATATTTGTACTTAGTTGTCTCTAAGTCGGCTGCGAGCTCGACTTTAATATGACAAGATAATAAGGTCCAGAAGCTAGTCTACTACACCAGTAAGGCCTTTCGAGGAGCTAAAATTAGATATCCAGGCTTGGATAAATTAACCTTGGCACTTATTGAGGCGTTCAGACATATGAAATCTTATTTCCAAGCACATACCATAGTGGTGTATACTAACATGCAACTTTGACAAGCCCTCCACAAACTTGAGAAGTCGGGGAAGATTAATGTATTAGGCAGTATAGCTAGGAGAATACAAAATTGTATATGAGACGAGATCCTCATTAAAGGGACAAGTTGTACCTTATTTTATTATAGAGTTTACTTATCTAGAGGTTACTGAGCAAGAAGGCTTTCAGGCAAAGCAAACCCTTATAGGGGAGAGATCAGTTGTATTCATTGCAGACCAATTAGTCGAGTATACCCCAACAGGGGAGAGCTTAGCCAAAATAACTACAGACCAACTGGAATCATCAAGGATACATGAGGTGGCCCAAAGATATTAGTAGACAAGCAAGAAGGTATTATATTATGGGACCGTGACAAACCAAGGCTTTGACAGCAACATCCCAGTATGTAATTTATATGTGGATGGATATTCATGCGATACAAGAATGGAGCAGGTACATACTTAATACCCCGGATAGAATTGATATCGAGTATGCTTTAAAATTCCAATTCCAAAACTCTAATAATGAAGCAGAGTATGAAGCCCTAATAGTGGGATTAAGTTTGGATCATTCCTTAAGCGTCGAGAAAGTGGTGGCACACATTGACTCACAATCGGTGGTCAACTAGGTATTGAATTCGTATAGAGCTAAAGGAGAATTGATGACCAGGTACCTTGATAAAGTAGTGGAGGTCATATCTAAATTTCCAACTATTAGGTTCAGCAAAATTCTAAGGATAAAGAATGCCCAAGATGATGAACTTACTCGGCTAGCATCAACCACCAGGATTGAACACAGAACAACCATCATATTATAAATTCTTGCTAATCAGAGCATTGATGAAGATTTTATGGTCCATTTCATTGCAGTAGATATGGGAGCATCATGGATGGATCATATAAGAGCATATATTGAGGAAGGAACTTTTCCAGCAGATCCAATAATTTCCAAGAGGCTAAAGTATAAAGCAATGATGTACGTATTAGACAAGGGAATTATGTATAGAAGAGGGTTAACATCCACTTTGCAGTGCTATGTTCACCCAACAGAGGTTCAAGACCTTATCGAAGAAGTTCATAAGGGGTCCTGCGGAGCTCATATGGAAGTAAGTCACTAGTGCAATGAATCAACACCCAGGGATACTACTGGCCAACCATGAGGGAAGATTTTATAACTTTTAAAAAGAAGTATGATAAATGCTAGAGGTTCTCTAACACACTACACCAAAAACATCATTTTGGCACACCCTGATATTAAAAATCTGGCACGGTTTAAAACTGTGCCAGATTTTGGCACGGTTTAATAGAAATTTGGCACACTTTAAAACAGAGCCAAAATTTGGCACTGCTTTAAAGTGTGCCAAAATTGAGTACACTTTACTAGGATATAAAATACCTCAAAATTTTGGGACCTTTTAATTTCCCTCTTCTCTCTCCTTCGTCTTCTCCCCCGCTCTCCCCTCTCCCTCCACCAAAAACCCAAGCCCTACCATCCACTCTCCCCCGCTCTCCCCCTCTCTCCCCTGCTGCGTCGCCTTCCCCTCTCCCCCTGATGCGTCGCCTCCCCCTCTCTCCCCTGCTGCGTCGCCTCCCTCTCTCCCCTACTGCGTCGCCTCCTCCTCTCTCCCCTGCTGCGTCGCCTCCCCCCTTGGGTTTATCCCTGCCGTCGCCCCTATTTTCCGGGTTTATCCTCCTCGGGTCACCTCCCCCGCTCCCCTGGTTCCGGGTTTTTGATATTCCGGTGTCGGGGTGTCCCTTCCGGCGACCTTGTGTTTTCTCGGTTTGAGGTATTTTATCTGGTGTCGTAATTTCTTTCCTTTATAAGTATTATATATATATATATATATATATATATATATATATATATATCAGTATATAAATCAATATATATATAATATAAATATAAATATGATTTTATAATTTATATTTATATACTGATATATTTATATTTATATTATAAAACCATATTTATATTTATATTATATATATACTGATTTATATACTGATATATAAATATAAAATCATATATACTAATTTATATATATATATATATATATATATACTGAGGTGGAATTAAATCTAATATATACTGATTTTTGGAATGTGGAGATAACTTTTCAATAGTCCAGTTTAGGAAAGAGAAAGCCATGTGCAGCTAACATTTTCAGTCTTGAGGTGGGTGATATAGGAGGTCATTGTGTTCTCTTGGCAAGATCTGATGGGGGTGATGGGATTTCCAAGCACTTGAGGTGATTGTGTTCTCAAAGGCCCAGTCAGGGCACACTCCCTCCAAGGCTGTTGTCGCCCCTCTATGGTATTTCTCATATTAATTTTTTGAATGGGTTTTTTGTTTTGCAACAAAATGCATTTTTTTGGCACAAAAATGGTTCAATGTGCACAAAATGCATTTTAGGGCATAATAATCTCATATTAATATTTAAGTGTTTAAATGCTAATTGTGCCCGTTCATGTTTGTGACAATGTTAATGTGCACATAGAGGGGTAAAGCTTGGATAGTCCAATTGTTAGCTGTGGCCTGTTTCTCGCTAGCAACAAAAATGGTGGAGATTGAAGTACCTCCCATTGTTGATTTACAGGTGAGAGAAAAATTAATGTGAATATTTATTTATTTCATTATATATTGATCCATTTTCCTTTCTGATATGTTCTTATATGTAATGGACATATGGATTTTTGTGAGTAGGTAGGAGATCCCAAATTTTTATTTGAAGGCAAAACCATACAAAGAATGGCACTACTTGTTTTGAGAACCTTGAATGGAGATCCCAAGTTCTTTCATAGACTACTTTCTTAAAAAGATTAACCCTGATCATCTTCCATCACAATCTTTGATCTCCAGATCAATTCAATACATCTTAAGCACAATCAAAGGTAGATTATTCACTATATATATAATAAAGCACAATATAACGCGTGTCCTAATGGCACATAATGATACCTAATTATACTCATAAAAGGGACATGTTATCAATTTCACACACGTGTGTGTATAATCATATATGGGTACTGTAATATTAAAGAGTTTGATCCAGTGCTCGGTGGGAATTGAATGCAGGTATTGGGGAGGTTTGGAGATCAAAAGGCCACCATAGGCTGCCAGTGATTTGTTTGGTTTTGTTTTACAAATGTTCAACTCAGGCCAGTTCCATCCAATCTTAATCAAGTTACTACAGGTCACTATTATTTAGTACCCATTCATTAACCTTTTAAAATGCAATAAATTATTTCTACTCAATATTTATAGTTTATCTTTTTCATTCTATATCTGATCATTCCTTTTAAAGTTTGAAAATCACTTCATGGCTTACTTTATGAGCTTATTTAGTTAAATTGGTGGAAGGGACTTGCTGGTGGTTTGGTTTTGGAATTTGCTGTTGCTGTTGAGTTTATATTAAATGTTAAAACATGTTGGATTTAACGAATAAACAAATGAAACTATGTCAAAATTTTCTAAAATCCATAAACGTTCAAAATTGATTAAAAACATACCGTTAGAGAATATGACGATATAGGAGGCACGAACACCTCGCACGGGACCAATGTAACTTGTAGGAACTGACCGCGTAGCCCCGGGTCTCCCGGTTTGGGAGTATGACGATAATCTGGAAAAATCACACTTAGAGTTAAAAACATGCCATTAAAGGGTGAAAACCCAAACCAACACCCAAACGATCCTGTAGGAGGCACAAACACCTCGTACGGGACCAATGTAACCTGTAGGAACTGATCGCATAGTCCCGGGTCTCCTGGTTTGAGAGTATGACGATGATTTGCAAAAAGCACACTTAAGACTTAAAAGCAAGCTGTTAAAGGGTGAAAACCAAAACCAGCCCCCCAAACAATCCCGTAGGAGGCACGAACACCTCGCACGGGACCAATGTAACTTGTAGGAACTGACTGTGTAGTCCCAGGTCGCTCGGTTTGAGAGTATGATGATAATCTGCAAAAATCACACTTGAGTTAAAAACATGCCGTTAAAGGGTGGAAACCCAAACCAGCCCCCCAACGACCCCGTAGGAGGCACGAACACGTCGCATGGGACCAATGTAACTTGTAGGAGCTCGCCGCGTAGCCCCGGGTCTCCCGGTTTGAGAGTATGACGATAATATGGAAAAATCACACTTAGAGTTAAAAACATGCCATTATAGGGTGAAAAACCAAACCAGCCCCCAAACAACCCCGTAGGAGGCACGAACACCTCGCACGGGACCAATGTAACTTGTAGGAACTGACCGCGTAATCCCGGGTATCCCGGTATGAAAGTATAACGATAATTTGCAAAAATCACACCTAGACTTAAAAACAAGCCATTAAAGGGTGAAAACCCAAACCAGCACCCAAACGACCCCGTAGGAGGCACAAACACCTCGCACGGGACCAATGTAACTTGTAGGAACTGACCGCGTAGTCTCGGGTCGATCGGTTTGAGAGTATGACGATAATCTGCAAAAATCACACTTAGAGTTAAAAACATGCCGTTAAAGGGTGAAAACCCAAACCAGCCCCCAAACGACCCCGTAGGAGGCATGAACACCTCACACGGGACCAATGTAACTTGTAGGAACTGACCGCGTAGTCCCGAGCCGCTCGGTTTGAGAGTATGACGATAATTTGCAAAAATCACAATTAGACTTAAAAATAAGCCGTTAAAGGATGAAAACCCAAACCAGCCCCCAAACGACCCCGTGGGAGGCACGAACACCTCGCACGGGACCAATGTAACTTGTAGGAACGGATCGCGTAATCCCGGGTATCCCGGTTTGAGAGTATGACGATAATTTGCAAAAATCACACTTAGACTTAAAAACAAGCCATTAAAGGGTGAAAACCCAAACCAGCCCCAAACGACCCCGTAGGAGGCACGAACACCTCGTACGGGACCAATGTAACTTGTAGGAACTGACCGCGTAGTCCCGGGTCGCTCGGTTTGAAAGTATGACGATAATCTGCAAAAATCACACTTAGAGTTAAAAACATGCCGTTAAAGGGTGAAAACCCAAACCAGTCCCAAACGACCCCGTAGGAGGCACGAACACCTCGCACGGGTCCAATGTAACTTGTAGGAACTGACCGCCTAGTCCCGGGTCGCTCGGTCTGAGAGTATGACGATAATTTGCAAAAATTACCCTTAGACTTAAAAACAAGCCGTTAAAGGGTGAAAACCAAACCAACCCCCGATCGACCCTGTAGGAGGCACAAATACCTCGCACGGGACCAATGTAACTTGTAGGAACTGACCACATAGTCCCGGGTCTCACGGTTTGAGAGTATGACCATAATTTGCGAAAATCACACTAACACTTGAAAACAAGCCATTAAAGGGTGAAAACCCAAACCAGCCCCCAAACGACCCCGAAGGAGGCACGAACACCTCGCACGGGACCAATGTAACTTGTAGGAATTGACCGCGTAATCTCGGGTATCCCGGTTTGAGAGTATGACGATAATTTGCAAAAATTACACTTAGACTTAAAAAATGCTGTTAATGAGTGACAACCCTAAATAGCCCCCAAACGACCCCGTAGGAGGCACGAACACCTCGCACGGGACCAATGTAACTTGTAGGAACTGACCGCGTAGTCCAGGGTCGCTCGGTTTGAGAGTATGACGATAATTTGCAAAAATCACACTTAGACTTAAAAACAAGCCGTTAAAGGGTGAAAACCCAAACCAACCCCCGATCGACCCTGCAGGAGGCACAAATACCTCGCACGGGACCAATGTAACTTGTAGGAACTGACCGTGTAGTCCCGAGTCTCACGGTTTGAGAGTATGACGATAATCTGGAAAAATCACACTTAGAGTTAAAAACATGCCGTTAAAGGGTGAAAACGCAAACCAGCCCCCAAACAATCCCGTAGGAGGCACGAACACCTCGCACGGGACCAATGTAACTTGTAGGAACTGACCGCGTAGTGCCGGGTCGCTCGATTTGAGAGTATGATGATAATCTGCAAAAATCACACTTAGAGTTAAAAACATGCCGTTAAAGGGTGAAAACCCAATCCAGCCCCCAAACGACCCCGTAGGAGGCACGAACACCTCGCACGGGACCAATGTAACTTGTAGGAACTGACCGCCTAGTCCCGGGTCGCTCGGTTTGAGACTATGATGATAATTTGCAAAAATCACACTTAGACTTAAAAACAAGCCGTTAAAGGGTGAAAACCAAACCAACCCCCGATCGACTCTGTAGGAGGCACAAATACCTCAGACGGGACCAATGTAACTTGTAGGAACTGACCGCGTAGTCCCGGGTCTCACGGTTTGAGAGTATGACGATAATTTGCGAAAATCACACTCACACTTGAAAACAAGCCATTAAAGGGTGAAAACCCAAACCAGCCCCCAAACGACCCCGTAGGAGGCACGAACACCTCGCACGGGACCAATGTAACTTGTAGGAACTGACCGTGTAATCCCGGGTATCCCGGTTTGAGAGTATGACGATAATTTGCAAAAATCACACTTAGACTTAAAAACATGCCGTTAAAGGGTGAAAACCTAAACCTGCCCCCAAACGACCCCGTAGGAGGCACGAACAGCTCGCACGGGACCAATGTAACTTGTAGGAACTGACCGCGTAGTTCCGGGTCGCTCGGTTTGAGAGTATGACGATAATCTGCAAAAATCACACTTAGAGTTAAAAACATGCCGTTAAAGGGTGAAAACCCAAACCAGCCCCTAAACGACCCCGTAGGAGGCACGAACACCTCGCACGGGACCAATGTAACTTGTAGGAACTGGCCGCCTAGTCTCGGGTCGCTCGGTTTGAGAGTATGACGATAATTTGCAAAAATCACACTTAGACTTAAAAACAAGCCGTTAAAGGGTGAAAACCAAACCAACCCCCGATCGACCCTGTAGGAGGTACAAATACCTCGCACGGGACCAATGTAACTTGTAGGAACTGACCGCGTAGTCCTGGGTCTCACGGTTTGAGAGTATGACGATAATTTGCGAAAATCACACTCACACTTGAAAACAAGCCATTAAAGGGTGAAAACCCAAACCAGCCCCCAAATGACCCCTTAGGAGGCACGAACACCTCGCATGGGACCAATGTAACTTGTAGGAACTGACCATGTAATCCCGGGTATCCCGGTTTGAGAGTATGACGATAATTTGCAAAAATCACACTTAGACTTAAAAACATGCTGTTAAAGGGTGAAAACCCAAACCAGCCCCCAAACGACCCCGTAGGAGGCACGAACACCTCGCACGGGACCAATATAACTTGTAGGAACTGACCGCGTAGTCCCGGGTCGTTCGGTTTGAGAGTATGACAATAATCTGCAAAAATCACACTTAGAGTTAAAAACATGCCGTTAAAGGGTGAAAACCCAAACCAGCCCCCAAACGACCCCGTAGGAGGCACGAACACCTCGCACGGGACCAATGTAACTTGTAGGAACTGACCGCCTAATCCCGGGTCGCTCAGTTTGAGAGTATCACAATAATTTGCAAAAATTACACTTAGACTTGAAAACAATCCGTTAAAGGGTGAAAACCAAACCAACCCCCGATCGACCCTGTAGGAGGCAAAAATACCTCGCACGGGACCAATGTAACTTGTAGGAACTGACCGCGTAGTCCCGGGTCTCACGGTTTGAGAGTATGACGATAATTTACGAAAATCACACTCACACTTGAAAACAAGCCATTAAAGGGTGAAAACCCAAACCAGCCCCCAAACGACCCCGTAGGAGGCACGAACACCTCGCACGGGACCAATGTAACTTGTAGGAACTGACCGCGTAGTCCCGGGTCGCTCGATTTGAGAGTATGACGATAATTTGCAAAAATCACACTTAGACTTAAAAACAAGCCGTTAAAGGGTGAAAACCCAAACCAGCCCCCGATCGACCCTGCAGGAGGAACAAATACCTCGCACGGGACCAATGTAACTTGTAGGAACTGACCGTGTAGTCCCGGGTCTCATGGTTTGAGAGTATGACGATAATATGGAAAAATCACACTTAGAGTTAAAAACATGCCGTTAAAGGGTGAAAACCCAAACCAGCCCCAAAACGACCCCGTAGGAGGCACGAACACCTCGCACGGGAACAATGTAACTTGTAGGAACTGACCGCGTAGTCCCGAGTCTCCTGGTTTGATAGTAAACCCGCCCCCAAACGACCCCGTAGGAGGCACGAACACCTCGCACGGGACCAATGTAACTTGTAGGAACTGACCGTGTAATCCCGGGTATCCCAGTTTGAGAGTATGACGATAATTTGCAAAAATCACACTTAGACTTAAAAACTTGCTGTTAAAGAGTGACAACCCTAACCAGCCCCCAAACGACCCCGTAGGAGGCACGAACACCTCGCACGTGACCAATGTAACTTGTAGGAACTGACCGCGTAGTCCCGGGTCGCTCAGTTTGAGAGTATGACGATAATTTGCAAAAATCACACTTAGACTTAAAAACGCAAAAATCACACTTAGACTTAAAAACAAGCCGTTAAAGGGTGAAAACCCAAACCAGCCCCCAAACGACCCCGTAGGAGGCACGAACACCTCGCACGGGACCATTGTAACTTGTAGGAACTGACCGCGTAATCCCGGGTATCCCGGTTTGAGAGTATGATGATAATTTGCAAAAATCACACTTAGACTTAAAAACAAGCCATTAAAGGGTGAAAACCCAAACCTGCTCCCAAACGACCCCGTAGGAGGCACGAACAACTCGCACGGGACCAATGTAACTTGTAGGAAATTACCGCGTAATTCCGGTTATCCCGGTTTGAGAGTATGACGATAATTTGCAAAAATCACACTTAGACTTAAAAACAAGTCGTTAAAGGGTGAAAACCCAAACCAGCTCCCAAACAACCCCGTAGGAGGCACGAACAACTCGCACGGGACCAATGTAACTTGTAGGAACTTACCGCGTAATTCCGGTTATCCTGGTTTGAGAGTATGACGATAATTTGCAAAAATTACACTTAGACTTAAAAACATGCTGTTAAAGAGTGAAAACCCTAACCGGCCCCCAAACGACGCCGTAGGAGGCACGAACACCTCGCACGGGACCAATGTAACTTGTAGGAACTGACAGCGTAGTCCTGGGTCGCTCGGTTTGAGAGTATGATGATAATCTGTAAAAATCACACTTAGAGTTAAAAACATGCCGTTAAAGGGTGAAAACCCAAACCAGGCCCCAAACGACCCCGTAGGAGGCACGAACACCTCGCACGGGACCAATGTAACTTGTAGGAACTGACCGCCTAGTCCCGGGTCGCTCGGTTTGACAGTATGACGATAATTTGCAAAAATTACACTTAGACTTAAAAACAAGCCGTTAAAGGGTGAAAACCAAACCAACCCCCGATCGACCCTGTAGAAGGCACAAATATACCTCGCACGGGACTAATGTAACTTGTAGGAACTGACCGCGTAGTCCCGGGTCTCACGGTTTGAGAGTATGACGATAATTTGTAAAAATCACACTTAGAATTAAAAACAAGCCGTTAAAGGGTGAAAACCCAAACCAACCCCCAAACGACCCCGTAGGAGGCACGAACACCTCGCACGGGACCAATGTAACTTACAGGAACTGACCACGTAGTCCCGGGTATCCCGGTTTGAGAGTATGACGATAATTTGCAAAAATCACACTTAGACTTAAAAACATGCTGTTAAAGAGTGACAACCCTAACTAGCCCCCAAACGACCCCGTAGGAGGCACGAACACCTCGCACGGGACCAATGTAACTTGTAGGAACTGACCGCGTAGTCCCGGATCGCTCGGTTTGAGAGTATGACGATAATTTGCAAAAATCACACTTGGACTTAAAAACAAGTTGTTAAAGGGTGAAAACCCCAACCAGCCCCCAAACGACCCCGTAGGAGGCACGAACACCTCGCACGGGACCAATGTAACTTGTAGGAACTGACCGCGTAATCCCGGGTATCCCGGTTTGAGAGTATGACGATAATTTGCAAAAATCACACTTAGACTTAAAAACAAGCCGTTAAAGGGTGAAAACCCAAACCAGCTCCCAAACGACCCCGTAGGAGGCACGAACACCTCGCACGGGACCAATGTAACTTGTAGGAACTGATCGCGTAATTCCGGGTATCCCGGTTTGAGAGTATGACGATAATTTGCAAAAATCACACTTAGACTTAAAAACATGCTGTTAAAGAGTGAAAACCCTAACCGGCCCCCAAACGACCCCGTAGGAGGCACGAGCACCTCGCACGGGACCAATGTAACTTGTAGGAACTGACCGCGTAGTCCCGGGTCGCTCAGTTTAAGAGTATGACGATAATGTGCAAAAATCACACTTATAGTTAAAAACATGCCGTTAAAGGGTGAAAACCCAAACCAGCCCCCAAACGACCCCGTAGGAGGCACGAACACCTTGCACGGGACCAATGTAACTAGTAGGAACTGACCGCGTAGTCCCGGGTCGCTCGGTTTGAGAGTATGACGATAATCTGCAAAAATCACACTTAGAGTTAAAAACATGCCGTTAAAGGGTGAAAACCCAAACTAGCCCCCCAACGACCCCGTAGGAGGCACGAACACCTCGTACGGGACCAATGCAACTTATAGGAACTGATCGCGTAGTTCCGGGTCTCCTGGTTTGATAGTATGACGATAATTTGCAAAAATCACACTTAGACTTAAAAACAAGCCGTTAAAGGGTGAAAACCCAAACCAACCCCCCATCGATCCCGTAGGAGGCACTAACACCTCGCACGGGACCAATGTAACTTGTAGAAACTGGGCGCGTAGTCCCGGGTCTCTCGGTTTAAGAGAATGATGATAATTTGCAAAAATCACACTTAGACTTAAAAACAAGCCGTTAAAGTGTGAAAACCCAAACCAGCCCCCCATCGACCCCGTAGGAGGCACGAACACCTCGCACGGGACCAATGTAACTTGTAGGAACTGACCACGTAGTCCCGGGTCTCCCGATTTGAGAGGATGACGATAATTTGCAAAAATCACACTTAGAGGTAAAAACATGCCGTTAAAGGGTGAAAACCCAAACCATCCCCCCAACGACCTCGTAGGAGGCATGAACACCTCGCACAGGACTGATGTAACTCGTAGGAACTGACCCCGTAGTCTCGGGTCTCCCAATTTGAGAGTATGATGATAATTTCCACTCATATATGTAATTTTATAGTTTAAGTAAAAAAAAAATTTTTGCAAATTATTGGGTTACTAATATCGTATCTTTTTTCTATCCTATTTTTTTTGCAGGATAATAGTTTATCGTTGGCATTTATTCACGTGGAACACACAGAGAACTCAATGGTTTACAACAAGGGATTTATTCATGATTCCATTTTTTTGTGTCATGGCCGTGCGGTTTTTTGTTGTTTTATTGTTGAGTTTTATGGCCGTGCAGGCTTTTGTAAGTTAATTATTATATTTTGTGGCCGTGCGGGCTTTATATTAGGCAGGTTTTGTATTAACAGGTTTTGGAATGTCCAAAAAATAGAGGAAGCTCTGCCCAATTTTTTTTGGGCATGTGAACTATAAAGACTTGTAATATTTTGAAGTTTGTATGTACATTTATTTATTAATAACGTGCAATTTTTTTAATTTGTGAATTTTGTGCTTTCAAATAATTTTTTTTTATAAAAAATTTGGCACAGTTCAAAACCGTGGCAAAAGTGTATCATATTTTGGCACGATTTTGAACTGTGCCAAAAAAATTTAAACTGTTCTGAATCTGGCACAGTTAAAAACTGTGCCAAAAGTGTGCCAGAAATATCAAATCCAGGCACGGTTTAAAAGTGTGCCAGAAGTGTTCCTATTTGCCCAAATCTGGCACAGTTAAAAACTGTGCCAAAAGTGTGCCAGAAATATCAAATTCTTGCACGGTTTAAAAGTGTGCCAGAAGTGTTCCTATTTGACCAAATCTGGCACACTTTTGAGCCGTGCCAGAAAAAAATTGCCATTTTGGAACACCTGATTCTGGCACAGATCAAAACCGTGCCAGATTTGATCTGGCACAGTTTTAAACCGTGCCAGATTCCTGTTTTTGGTGTAGTGACGTTCACAAAACCCCACATGCTTCTCTGGATCCAATCACTTCACCTTATCCATTTGCTATATGGGGGATAAACTTGGTCGGGCCATTGCCGATCACCAGAGGAAGGTTCAAATACTTGGTCGTTGCTGTGGATTATTTTACCAAATGGGTTTAGGCTGAACCATTGGTGGACATGCCATATGAGAAGGTGTATCAGTTTATCTGGAAGAACATCATTTGAATATATAGTTTACCATATGCTTTTATCACTGACCATGGCCCGTAGTTCGATAATGAAGAGTTTGAAGTGTATTGTGCCCACTCCAAGATTCAGAAACTATATTCTGCTCCAGGTCATCCTCAAAGAAATGGGAAGACAGAGGTGACAAATAGAACTTTGCTCAACGGTTTGAAGAAAATACTTGATGATTCCAAGGGAAATTCAATCAATGAATTGCTCTCAATTCAATGGGCACACCGAATAACTCTAAGAGTTGATACATGAGAAACATCACAAATGCTAGCGTTTGGGACATAAGAAATTATACCAGTTGAGGTCGGCCTACCAACTCATACAATGTTCTATTTTGACTCCCCTATTAGTGATTTAATGCGAAGGATACACCTTGATATGTTTGAAGAGGTATGTGTAAATGTTGCTCTAAGGAATGTTGCCTATCAACAAAGGACTGCACATTTTTACAACAAAGGGTGAAGTCGATCAACTTGAAAGAGAGGGATTATGTCCTTAAAAAGATGATTCATAATCACAACAAGATTGAAGCAAATTGGCATGGACCTTATCGTATCTCGGTAGTCATCCGACTAGGAACATATAGGATTGAAATTCTGGAGGGAGGAGAATTTAAAAATCCTTGGAATGCCGAGCATCTCAGAAAGTACTACTAGTGATCTAATGTTTAAAAACTTTTGTAATCCTTTATTTCAGTATTAATAAAGATTTGGTTTCTTCCATTTGTTCAATTTTTGTTGCAGTATGGTGATCTGGATCCCCACAACACAAGATTTTAATCAATAGTACTTGGTCGTCAAAGGCAATACTTGATCGGTAAAGTAATCAAACCCAAGTCAAAATAGGATTTTAGTCCTCAGTACTTGGTTAAGAAAAATCAAGGATAAAACTCTGTATAAAAATCAACAAGTTTTATCCGAACTGAGAAAAATAGAGAAAGAAAGTTGTGAAAATTACTAAATAGGAATATAGGCACATATTCCACATACGCTTGGTCACCACTTGTAACTAATGCTAAACCTAAAAATTTAGATGCATTCGTAGAACCTATCGCAATACCACTGTTAACTAGTGCTAAACTTGGATCTAAATCTAGGTGCATTAAGAGAACCTATGGCAGCATCAATGGTAACTGGTGCTAAACTTAGAAATCTAAGTTCATCAGTAGAACCTATGATAACATCATTGGTAACTGGTACTAAATTTAGTCAAATTTCAAAGTGTATAAGTAGAAGTAATGGCACAACAAGTTCATTCAGACATTCAAAAATTAACGGGATAAGTTAATAAAGAATATAACACATTTCATTTATATGAATGATGATTACATGCAAATGTTGTTTTACAAATGAAATACAAGACAACTGCTCTACTGGATGTTTTCCTTCAGACTTGGAGGAATTCGGCTTCTCTTCCACGCCTATAGGAGGATCATCCAAGGTATAGGTAGAGTTAATGAAATTAAAGTCATGAAGCATTCTCCTATTACTACTGCTCGACGTGTCCAATAAATGAAGAAGTTGAACTACCTATAACTCATCATGCAGTCCATAGTCCCCTAAATATTTGGATATGAGGCACTAGGGAATGGATTCTATATGGATCCTGATGATGTCAAGATTGAAGATACATTTTTCACAATCTAAGAACCCAGGATCAGCCTAGTACCAAATCCTACTGTTCTGATCAACCTTCATAATAATCAAGCAATTGGTCCAGCCCCACTTATAACCTTCATGTTGAGATTGACTTAAATGTTCGTCAAAATTCCTAAGAGCCACATTATATCCTTCCATCCATACCTCTCTAGGCTGCTTGTGAAACTAGAAAGTCAATTTCTCGACCTGATGCTGAAGTTTCTTCAACACTCCATCTTTAGCCTACAACAAATAGAATTTCTTGGAAAGTGTTTTATCTTGAGTCTTGAGTTTCTAGGAAAACTCAATAATTGGTCGGTTCTTGGCCTTTAGTTGTACAACTTGGTCGGCTAGGGTTTTTTAGGTTCTAGTCTCATCAGTCATTGGTCGGTTGACCTTTTGTCTGGAAGATGAGAAAGGCTTAGACTTCTTCATAGTTTCCAACTCTTCTCTCAATTTGGCACTCTCACTCTCTAGGAAAGATGCATCTTCATCGATAGCAGCAACAGGAGGATTCTTTAAGGGGCTAAGATCACTCCTCAATTTATTGTTTTTTTCTTTCAAAAGCTTGGCAATAGCCCTAGCCTCATCAACTTCACATTTTAACATAAATTACTTCTTCCTAAATAGAGAAGAAAATCTCTCCAATTTATCTTCAAAACCCCAAGCTTCACTTAAAGACTTATACTTAGCTTCATAATCATTATGAAGCAAAGCCTTTGCATCAATATGCTCCTCTTGAAGTTCTTCAATCATTTTAAAGTAATCCACGTTATTGGACATAACTCAATTAAGAATAAACTTAAGATAAATATATTCATCCTTAGATCGGTGAGTAGCCTCTGCTCCGAGCAAGTCTGATAATTCTTCTTCAGTTGAAGTCATGTGACCAGCCTTGAATAAACTATTGTAGCGCTTGAGTAGATTACAGTCATTCGAAGAAATTTTTTCCATCTTAGCCATAAACTAGAAAAATCAAGTAACATTCAATCAATAACAGATGAGGATATAACAATAGCCGAGAAATAACAAACAGTATCAAGAAAATTTTCTTTTATTGATATATAGATGGAAGTTACAAGTAGAGTGGAGAAAAAATAAAAGAAAGAGAAAAAGGCCAAATGTCGAGCAAGTATACACCTTCTCTCTATCATCTTTAACACTTCCACCGTAGTACGCAGAAGGGGAAGCTGGATTATCTTGCTCGGTAGAGGGATGGTTAACAACGTTCTTAAGTTGGTCAAATGAAGACTCAACCACAAGAGAAGACTCCCTAGAATTAACATCGTCTTTAACTTCATCATCCCTGTTGGTGGGAGAGACATGATCATGTCTTTAAAAGAGTTCAAAGTCTTCTGCTATGCTGACCTCCTTCAATGTAGCTGACTAACCATCATAAAAAAAATTCTCTTTCCATAGTCACTTTGAGCAGAGGCAACAACAATGGCCTTATTCCATCCTTTGTTGAAGGAATCGTCATTTGATTTCTTCCTCTTAGCCTTCTCAGCATTCACGCCCTTGGTCATCTCAGTCACCTACTTTTCTATGGCCTTTACCCCGCGCTTAGCTTGACCAACAGTGGATTAAGCCATATGCTGAGCTTCTTCTGCATCCTTAATTTTCTTCTCCCAAGTCTTCTTCTTCGTTGCCAAGGCCTATTGTTACTCCAGTAAATATCTTTTGATACCAATAATAGCCTCTTCCACATCTTCTAAAGAAGAATGATGAGCATCATCCTTCTCCAAATCTGGTTGAAATTAACCAGGAACTATAAGGAAAACAAACAAATTTAGCACAGGAAGTAAAAGATAATGCACAATAAAAGAGGTCTCGTAAGGGAAAGGCTTTGAGAAACACTCTCAGTTATCTTTAGTCGGGGCATGGAAGCAAAAACACCTTTGTGGTCTGGAAGGGTACCAGAATTAATTAATTTCCTGGCCAAGACGGGACCCATCGCCCCATAGGATCCAGTAATAGAAGGAGTAATACCTGCCATGGACTATTGGTCGGCCTCAATAACTTTCTCAAAAATGCTTGCTAGAAGAACCTCTTCTCAGTCATTTAAGAAGAGATTCATCATCCTTATTGGCTGGGGGTTTCTTGCCAACGTCATGTTTCTTCTTTAACACACCACTGTCAATAGGCTTAGTGGTTCCAGCAGCAGAAACATGTCCTAAGAGATTGGGAATTTTTTTCCCCATAATTATTAAAAAGGGAAGGTCGGAATCAAAAGAGGAGGAGGTGCCAACAACAAGTTCAGCACCACCAGATGTAGTGGCAGATGAAGTAGATATTGGGTCTTTCTCTATGTCAATTACAATGGAAGGAAAAGTAGTTGGAGGTTAGGCTATAAAAGAAGTAACAGAGCTCTTGTACTTCAATAAGTATGAAGATGACCTAATATACTCCTTGCATATCTTTTAATGGATGTACCATAAAAACTTAAGTTCATCAAGCTTGATGTCACTTTCTTTATGATTCTGCTTCTTTTTATCAACTACCACTAAGTAAACAACAAAGATTAATTATCATATGAGCAGGTAATTCATCAGTATGAATATACAAAATATATTTATTGAAAATTACGCCACAACCCTCTTAAGGGTATCTTGGTCCATCATATACTTCATCCCCTTTAAGAGGGATATATTGCCAATTCTTGTCAATAACCCTATGATCAAAGTAGTCCCTATTGTAGTCATGCAAATTAATGACTAAAGATTTGTTGGCAAACCTAGTCTTCAAATAATATTTTACTATCACTAGTGACCCAATTGTAATAGAACATCATCTCAAGGATACCGATATGGGTCCCATGGATTTAATTAAGCCTATCGACACCATTAAATATTCTTCAGGTGTTAGGGGATACTCTAGGAGGCACAACATCAAAGTATTGATAAAACTCTAGGATAATATGCTTTGGAGGAAAAGTGAAGCCACATTCAGATATGCATAAGGAAGGAATCTAATGACCTTTTGACAAAGATAAAACATCTATAGGGGGACTAGAGAACTCTCAGTCTACCCAGTATGGTATATTCCATTCCTTTATAAACTCGTATAGAGATACAACAATGTGAACCATCATTCAATATAAAGAAAAGAAGAAAAGGAAGGGATTCTTACAGAAGATTAAGGATTCAACAAGAACTAAAAGAGATGAAGAACGATTGCACGAAAGCTCAAGGGTTGCAGTAACACTTAGAAGGTTTGGAGAAAAGACACGATAGGGAAATTTACCACCTTTTATAGATTGCCTCAAAAATCGGTGAACGTGATGATTAAAGTGAGATAACGATTGAAATTGTGGCTGCGATACGAAAAAGACGTATTTACCCTAAGGCGGTTCACTGTAATTCAGGATATTTATAAAAATACCATTAGCAACATACACCACCAGCAATACTGATAAAATTTTATAAGTGTGGGAAGTCGACAACTGATCAAACATCATAAATGTATCTCGAGCGTCGACCAAGACTTGGGAGTCCGACCAACTTGCATAATGTCGACCAACTCCCGAAAGGCCGACCAACTTGATCAGCAAAATGCTAATAACCAAGAGCATTATGGATTTTATGTACTGATGTAAATGCCTAATTTATAAAGGCATTCCATCCATTGATATTCCATCTCTCTATCTCCTGACTTGTCTATAATTATATTGTAATCCCTTCATCAAGGGTACGTTCAAGTCATTCGAAACACAAGAGGAAAAACAGAATACAAGGAAATAAGAAACACAGTGGATGTAAGATTTACCTTATAGTCGAATCACTTTAAAAACCTTTCCCCTCTCGCTTTTATTTACATATATTTATTTGTGATTAAATAATTAGACCTAGTTTATTTTTTTTACATAATCCCTCTCCCAGAACATTCCTCTCCCAAATGACAACATCTAGAAAATTTCACGCATCATCATCATCATCCACGCACGCTGACTTTGGTGAGGCGCATTATATACAGAACTTGATTGATACCAAGATTATTGGCACGTGCACTCTCATTTCCATAATGGACGAAACACATTTCCACAATCGGACTTTGATGATTGGTGAAGATCAAATTTTGGTCGATAGAATATATTATAGTTATAAAGATGAGCCTGTGTACATTGACCATAGCGTAGGGCCATTGTTCTCAAATTATGAAAATTGTTCTATTACTTAGCCATTTAATTTGTTGGTCAAGCCTACGTGTTGAATAATGCTTTTTTTTAAGGAAATTTGTAATATTTTAATTAACTTGGTTGCAATATCTGTTTCTTTTGAATGAATTTTCTTATAATATTTCTTCTTCACCGAGTTTAATGAATTTTCTTTGAATTTGTTTTGAATTTTGAAGACTACTAAATGTCTTTTCCACAATACAAATAGTGGATGGGAAAGAGTAAAAAAGTATGTGATCATCATGTGAATGGTGTTTGGAAATTTATGAAATATTAAAATAGAATTTTTAATATTGATAAGATTTTGTGTTCGTCCAACCGTTGTATAAACGAAAAATATAAGTATTTGGAAGACTTTGATTTTCATTTACTAATGTGGGGTATGATGCAAGAATATAAGATATGGACATTCCATGGGAAAAATAATGTACAATATGTTTCGAAATAATTATCGATACATGATGGCGTGATGGTACCCCACTAGGTGGAAGTGGTGAACAATTCCCCAGCACATTGTCCTTTGGCCAACCTAATAGATGCTTATGGAGTCCACCATGATGAGAACCACCAACCTATGGATACGAATAATGTTCATTATGACCAATTCAATGAACAAGTTGATGCTAAATTACCCGAAGATTAGGAATATATATGATTAAAAGCCGATGCAACTAGACCTGTATTAAAAATTAAGAAGAAGGTCACTCGGTATTGTACATAATGATCTGTTTGCATAATTTGAAGAGTCAGTTTGGTTTGTCGAGAAATAATGTAACCGAAATTCTTAAGTGGTCTAAAGACATTCTCCCAAAAGAGAACACGTAATCAGACAATTAACCTAGCATGGAGAAGAGCTTGAAGGGTTTAGGTTTGAAGTAAAAATATATTCATGCATGCATTTTTTATTTCATATTGTATAGTAACGAACATGAAGAGAAGGTCAGGTGTCTTATATGTAGTGAGCCTCAATATGTGATTTTTGAGAATTCAAAAACCAAGTCTACAAAATATCGCAAGTGCTCGCAAGTTCCATAAAATCTTTTGAAGTATTTTCCCCTCGAGCCACGATCAAAATGGTTTTTCACTGTGTCGTGGATAGCAGAGGTCATGACATGGCACATTCAATGCGAGCCTGGTGGGAAATATATGCATCATTTGGTTGATTCAATCATTTGGAAAAATTTAAATGCAAGACACCGTGAATTCGTAAAGGAACCACACAATATCCGTTTGTCATTATCAACTAATCGGTTTAATCCTTTTTGTAATTTAAATACTAATATGAGTTATTGTCAAGTTATCATGGCACATTTAAGTCTCCCTTAGATACTATGCATGAGAAAGGAGTTCACATTATTATCTTTATTTATATGCAAGCCGAGGGCTCCCGAAGATGAAATGTATATATTATCAGCCCCATTAATTGAAGAACTTAAAGAGTTATGGGATAAAGGTGTGATGACATTTGACCCTCATAAGGGTGAAGGGTTCACACTTAATGCAATGGTGATGTGGGAGATCCACGACCATCCTTCTTATGGGACCTTGTCTGGTTGCATTGTTCAAGGTTATTATCGATTTCCTGTATATGGGGAGGAAACTAAAGCTAGTTAGCTAACTCATTGGGGTAAGATGAGTTATTTGGGTCATCGTAGGCTTCTTGCAACCAATCACCCTTTTAATCATGTCAAGTCTAACTTTTTCCTATCGATCACGAGTAAAGGACGAAACCTACTAGGCTTTATGGTTAGCAGATTGAGGAGAAGGCAAAGGTCATGATGGTGGGGAATATGTATGTAAGGAAACACCCTCAGTTTGTAAACCTGAAGCATAAAGCTATTGGGATCCGAACGACCCTAGTAAAATAAAGGCATGGTCAAAATGATTAAATATTGTTTGACTTGATGTATTAAAAATATCATCATGTAAGGCATGTAATTGATGTGATTAACATAGAGAAGAATATTATGGAACATCTGATAGGAACATGTATCAATGGATATCATTTAAAAGATGGAGAACGAGCGCGCTACGATCGACAGGATATGAAAATAAAAATAAAAATTGTGGTTAAAAAGTGATCCTATGACAAGAAGAATTTCTATCCCCCAGGCTACTTTCACTTTGATTACTAGTGAGAAAATAATTCTCTTAGACATGTTCAACTTGAAGACTCCAACTGATTATTCTGGTAATTTGCGCAGGATAGTAAACTACCAAATAAATGACCTGAAACAACACAAGTCTCAATATTTACATGTCATTATTTATTGGAAAATTATGCAAATCATTTTATGCATTACAACCCCAAATGGCCCTGCAAGCTTGTGCAGGACAAAAGTAAAACATAGCAACTGATCATATAATCATGGGACTCTCGATTCGAGAATATGACCAAAACTTGAAAATAGTTAGACTTAGGCTTGAAAATATGACATTGAAGGGTGAAAGCGAAAAACATCTCCCAAACGGCACCGCAAGAGGAACGAAGACCTCGCATAGGACCAACGTAACACATTACAAGTGATCGTGTTGTCACGGGACTCCCGGTTTGAGAATATGACCAAAACTTATAAATATTTATACTTAGACTTAGAAATATGACCCCATAGTCGTGGGGTACCACACGTTTTATTATCATATATGCATTCACATATATTTTCACAAATAAAAAACAAAAAAAATGGGGGCTTATACCATTATTCCCAATTTAGAGTGTTCTCATAATTTTCTACACTTTCAACACATTTGACATAAATTTTAATAAATAAAAAGAGAGGCCCTAGATTCGAATTATGGGTTAGACCTCAACGTTATTCATACAAACTATGTGAACTTTGATGCCATTTTTGGATACATAAGCATTTCAAAGTAATTTTGGGATTCAAATCCTTTGTTACTTACCACTTGGGACATGTTGAACTTTTGTTTGTAGGCCTCATTGGAGAAGGAAAATTTGGAACGTATTTATGCAAGCGTCCAATGTATTTTGATTTGTGTTGTACATATTCATGCAAACATGTGTTGTATTTTTTTGTCGTACATATTCACGCAAGCATGAATTATATTTTCTAACATACTGACGCAAACACGCGCTAGTTAATTTCTATTGTATTATTACATATTCACGCACGCATGCATTAGTTAATTTTTATTAGATATTAGTTAAATATTAATTTCCGTAAATGTAAATAGGTTTGAAAAATGTACAGATTTTTTGGGACGCAGAAAAATAAATTTTATCTCTCTTTTAATTTTTTTTTCGTCAAGGTCCACAACCGTGACCAAATATATTTTTTAAATTAAAATAAATTGTTGTTCAAGGTCCAAAATTGTGTTTCCTAATTTATTTAAATTTTAAACAATATATCTGGTCACGATTTTGGACTGTGACTAATTTTTTTTTAAAATTAAAAATAAATAAGGGATCACGGTTTTGGACCATGACCCCCCATAATATGGTGGTTGCGGCTTTGGACTTTGGCCCATATTCTCCCCTCTAGGTCATGATTTTAGATCGTGACCCCTGTGATATAATGGTCAAAGGTTTGGATCGTGACCCACATTTTCCCCTCTGGATCACGGGTTTGGACCGTGACCCTCGTCGTATAGTGGTCACAGGTTTGGACTATGACCTAAGTTCTCCCCAATGGGACACGAGTTTGGACCGTCACCTTCAGTTTTATCACGTTTAATATTGTCACAATTTTAGTTTTAAATCGTGACCCATAGAGGTGGTCATAGGTCCAAAAGATGACATTTGGCGATATATGGTGTAGTGTTTTTGTATTTTTATTTTTATTTTTGGGTCTTATTGAAAAAAGAAAAATATTTTGTTTGTCTTTTGAGTTATTTTTTAAATTGGTATCATTTTGTAACATGTTTAAAAACTCAAAATGATTTTGAGTTTATGTATAATTTCGTTTTACACATTTTGTATGGCATATTGGTGTATTTGAATCCCCTTCATTCAATGTATCCATGTGGCTAGGACATTTGATTATGATTTTCAATACTTATTGTTCTTAATCATGATTGCATTGAGTTGTTAAAGTTTGATTTGCTTAATGTATTCACTCTGTATATGCCACCACACACATGCACGAGCTCTTTTAAAGTTTAACTTCACCATACTTATAGTCATTTATATATTAGTTGAGTATGGAGGATTTGTTCATGTAAGAATCACTGACCATAAGTATGTTGACTTTTATTTATATGAGGGAGCATAAAAAAGGGCTACGAAAGGATCAAATCCCCTTTGTGATAAAGCCACCTTTGGAAAGAGACTAAAAAATGAGAGGCAAAAAGAAAAAAATTAAAGGCCAACATAGTTGTTTGATTGGGTTTCAAAAATGGTATCTTTAAACGAATTTAGTGAAAAAATATATGACATATGTTTATCTTTTGAGGGTGTTATAGTTGATGATCAACGTGTTTTCACAATGAATCCTAGTTATACTTATCATGTCATGATGCTATTGATTTGTAAAATTGTCAAAATTCTAAGCTTATGTGCATTGTGCTGGTTTGTTCTTTGATTACACTTTATCTATCATTTGAGCATAAATATTAGTTTGATAATGTTTTTCGGTCAAATAGAACTCCGGACATTTTTGAGTGATTGGGGCATAATTCATTTGTATCTAGTTCACGTTCCTTTTCTCCATTCCACATATTTAGGCACATCAATACTATGCTAGTGTGTAAATTTTATGTGTTTTGTGATGTTTATACTTGTATATGTGGTTGTGTGTCATTGGTATATTTTGCATATTTATATACATGGTATCGTTTTGTTTTGAGTCTTTGCATTTGCATTTAATTCATGTTTTCTATATGCTTTATCTTTGGATCAATTTAGCATGTTAGGTGATAATATTGGTATCTCTTATTGCTTGTTTACACTAGTATCTCATACTTCATTGCGTATTCTAGTTGGCATTATATTAGCATCAATATTGGTATTAATTTATCATTATTTGGTTTATTTATATTTGTATTTCCATATTGTGCTTGCTGCACTTCACAACGTTGCATGATATTATTCTTTTCTATATATTTCCTATTAATATCACATGTTCTCACATTTTGGGGGAGATGTGATTTATGGCGGAGAAATAGTTATTATGCATTCTTACATTGTTTATTCCTAAACAAAAAGGGAGTGAAATGGTATATTTCACTTTAGTTTTAGGAGGAGACCTTTATCTTAGGTAGAGACGTCTTACCTAGGTGGGGATTATTAGATATATATATATATATATATATATATATATATATATATATATATATATATATATATATATATATATATAAAACTTATTTTTATACAATTTATAATATTATATATGCAAGTTTCATTTGAAGTTGTATTTAAGTGTTTAGGTTGGCAACATGAGAAAAAGTTTACAAGCCTGCAAAGCTACTAAACATACATGTCTCTTATGCCCATACTTTTTTCTTTTGGGTTGGGGATTGAGTCTTTTGGAGAGATTGATGACCCATGGGAGTTTTTCTTTTGTGGTTTGTCACGAAATAGTCAAAAGGAGATATTTTTAAGGATGAATTTCCAATTGGTTCAATTGGTATGCATTGTCTTAATTCTGAACAAAATATTTTGAGTCATTGGTTAGGATTTGTGTTGTTGACCTTTCAAGCCTATGACGCGATTGATTGAAGATGAAGCGATAAAGTTTTAGAGATATCTTTATCGTGTCGTGTTTAGTACCATGTTTCATCTTTGTATTATGAGGATCTCTCAGCTATGAATGTATATACATTTTGATCCTTGGAATTTTATTTTGGGTGCTTGTTTTTATTAAATACTTAAGGGTTGTTTTTACAGGAAATATTATTAATGTTTTAAGCCATTCAAACGAGTTTATGTTCATTCAAATGAGATGTGAATGTATTTAGAAGTAATTTCCAACGAACATCAAATGATTTTTCTGTTAGTAGAACACATGTTGTTTGAAGCTCGTTCGAATAAGATTGTCTTGTTCATTCGAACAAGATTTTATTTCGTTCAAATGAGACAACGTTTTCATTTGAACGAACCCTTATTTTCATTCGAATGATATTTCTTAAAAAACATGCCACATCGATAAATGATTTATATATATATAAAAGGGTTCTCACATATATTTTTAGAGTGACTTTTGATGAAAATTGTTTTTCCATAGTTATCCAAAAGCTCTCAAACCATGGTTTTAACCAAACTCTTTAAGATTCAAGTTTCATTATATTGTATTCTTTGGGATCTTGTTTATAAGCACTAAGAAGTTTATTCTCTTAATTTTGTTAAGAATAATTTATTGCGGACAATTCCATATTTGGATTGTTGTTTACACACAGATGATACCTTGGTGTGGTGTTGCAGTTCAGAAGCGGTGGATTTCGTGTTCCATATCCATAGACGACTGTTGGGAATTATCGATGGATACTTTGGGATGTGTGTACTCACACGTTGCGGCACTTACGTTGTTTGAGTTTATTATTGTTGCTGTGGAGGAAAGGTTAAATATCAAAGTCATGTTAGGGCTTGTGAGGGTGTCAAGTCACTAGTTCTGATCATTGAAAATTTGCGTGGATGGCCTTCCGAGATTTTTCCCATTGTGGTTTTTTCTCATACATTGACGTCCTGTGATTTATTTCCTTATGTTATTATTGTTCACACCTGGATGCATGTTTTAGGACTAGATAAAATTTAGTAATTCGTTTATCACAACAATCAGTTTAAAATTGGTGCAAAGGTTTTATATGAATTAACGTATTTAAGTTTTATATTTAATTTAAAAATTAGAAATTGATTGTTGTTTAGACCACCCTCCATATATAACTTAGTCTTCTGCATATTTAGTAACTAATCATGAGTGCATGAGTGAGATTTACCTTCTTGTTATGTACAAAACTCTTTTCAAGTTGAAGTAGAAAATTGGAGTGCATCTGACTTTTTTTACCCTCAGGTGGGGGGTTTTTCCTCATTAAATATGTCTTGTGGTGTGTTTATTTTTGTTTATTCTCATATCAAGCACACTACACTTTTGTATATTTAGATTGTTAGAATTATTTTAAATAATAATTCAACATAATGTGCTCCATAATTATATTAATACTAAGAGTCACTTAGGTTAATGAAAGGGTACTCCAAATACCAAGAGTCAAGAAGGACTCTTGGATATCTACCTTGATGAATGGTTGAGATTAAGATATTGTTGAAGATTTAGGTCCCATCTCTGCCTATAAATAAGTGAATGATTTTCCATCATTCAAAGACACTAAGAGACAATGTAATGAAATTATAGGATAAGAGACAACATAATTGAATAAGAGACAACATATAAACTTATGTTAGTTTCCCATCAATGGTATTTTAAGAATACTATATGTATTTTGATCAGTATATATATACCTTGAAGTCGGTGGGATGAAATTTATATATTTCTTGGATTTCTCTTAGTAATGAATGATAGATTAGAGAAATAAAATATTTTAAGAATATGAAGTAATGAGATGACTAAAATATTATATCCTGACACTTAGGATAATTGTTCTTTCTTCATTACATAGGTTTGTTTTGGCCTAGTAGTCAATATTATGAAAGAGTGACAAATAAATAAATATATTATGTAATATGCTTTGGGGATAGAATTTATGGATTATGGTTATAAAAAACTTATTTCGGGATTAGAATTGTCGACACTATTACCAAATCTTTGAAATATTATGATAATACCATTGTAATATTCGTTATGAAGAACTGATAGGTATTTTAAAGAACCTGGGCACATTAGGATATCATACCATTATGTGAACGAAGAAGTTCATAAACAACAAGTGTTAGTCGAACACATTAATATAAAAGTGTTAATGTAGCATATCCACTCCTAAATGGGTTATCACCAAAGGACATTCATGAAACATGCCTAATATATGAGCCTTGCATATAAACAATTAAGTATAAGTGTTGTGGATTGTTTAGTGCTTAATTTTTGACACTATACTTAATACCAATTAAGTTTTATTCTGAACATTTCAATTTTTATCTATCAATATAAGTTTACATGCATGTGAATTGATGAATGTGACAAAAACAGTCTTTTATATAAGATATTGTTAGACCGTTATTGAATATCCCAATATATAGACCATGTTGGATGAGTTGTTAATGTTGTAGTATATGGAAGTGATCATGCTCTTGAATTAATATATGAGTGCCATGATTCGCATTAATGGTTTGCTTAATTAAGGTATTTATGAAAACCCATTTAAGGATGACACAAAAATTATTTTGCGCCTAATGATAATTATAGACCTAGGGGGGAATGTTACAATTATTTAAAATAATAATTCTACATAATGTGCCCCATAATTATATTAATATTAAGAGTCATTTTTGTTAATGAAAGGGTACTCCAATACCAAGATTCAAAACAACTCTTTGGTATCTACCTTGATGGACAATTGAGATTAACTGACCGTTGGAGATTTTTATCCTATCACTGCCTATATATAAGTGACTGATTTTCCGTCATTCAGGAACACTAAGATACAAAATAATGAAATTATAGGATAAGGGAGAGAAATCTAAATTCTTAATGAGAGTTAATTTTGAATAGGGTTTTAACAATAAAAGAAGAACTAATCATTAAAATCTGCTGAAATTAGAATATGTTCTTGTCGTATAAAAGAGGAAGCAGTGATATGAAATTTAGTTTGATCGAACATCGTTAAGGTATGTGTGACACCCCGCCTAATAAATTACTGGGTGATCAATCCTATATCAAATTAAAATAAGAGTCTCATGCGGTTTCATTCCCAACATCACTGTCGAAAATCATTTAATTACTAATAACCTATTAGGCCTAACGTCAAATTTTAAACTTTCTAATCTTTTTAACTAAAATACACAAGTAAATCCATTCACACAGGAATATAAATAACAATAAGAATGAATAAATAAATAACCGATAACTATAAGTAAAATAATATATACATCCATATCGAATAGGCATAACAAAACTGCAAAAAAAAAATTAAAACACAACAGTTAGGCAATATCCCCGAATATTACAATAGTACCTCTTATGTAGATCATAGGGATAGAAGCGTCTAAACAATTTCCTGCCAACATCTACGGCAGCAACGTCTGACTCGAAAGAATAGTCATTCAGGCGTCCCTATGTCTGGACACCTAAAACGGTTTAGAAGAAGAGAGAGAAAATATAAAAAGGGGTCATAGCCAGAGGTTTAAAAATAATTTTAGCAAGTGCTTAAAATACTTTA
This sequence comes from Sambucus nigra, assembly GCA_949130495.1. NCBI lineage: Eukaryota > Viridiplantae > Streptophyta > Magnoliopsida > Dipsacales > Adoxaceae > Sambucus > Sambucus nigra. The sequence goes on from OX422216.1 coordinate 334,163,116, forward strand.
ATCTTTAAGAATATGATATTCTCCATATTTAAACTGGTGTCGCACTCCCATGAGATACCCCTAACCTTTCATTTAATAGTGCACACCTAATGCATGTATTTTAAACACCCTAGTTACGCTACCCAACCTAACTAGTATCTCGCCAAATTATCTAACATCACACGTTATCGCAACAACCCTCTTATGTAATACCCTAATATTCCTCCCGCTTATACGTCTTCCGATCATAAATAACTCTCACTTAATTAGTTAACCAGGGCTCACAACCATGTACTAAAGACCAAACATCTCCCCACCTCCAACGTTGCGTTAAGTTCATGCATGGGACGTCTCGTAAAGCGACATCCAAACAAGGGACCATCCCAATACACTAATATTTAACGTTTACGATCGTTGAGAATCGTTTGGACCTCTGTCCATAGCACGTACCCTTATATTTCCATATTTCATCATAAAAGTATACACATAAAAATTCAAACTCTTTCCAATATCGATTTAAGTCTCATATCGTCAAAGGGATACACTAAATCCCATCAAATTATTCATTTAATTATACAAAGAATAATCATCCAAAATATCCTAGCATCTAACATCTCTCAGCTCCTGACACTTGCTAATTTTGCACGTGGGACATCTCGCAAAGCGAAATCCAAACAATGAACCCTCCGGATACACTACTACATAGCTCCGTCGGTTGTTGAGATCTATCGGCTCAGGACCTAAGTCTATTACTCAATTAATCTAGAATAACTTCCACTAGTTATTACACTTTCCACATCTTAGTGTTATTTATCCCATAAGTAGTAATCTCATCATATATACGAATACCACATATTTTATTTCGAACTTTATACTCCCGAATGATAAAGAAATTTACTCACATTTTATTCTTTGTCTTGGTCAATGTATATATATATATATATATACATATATATATATATATATATATATATATATATATATATATATATATATATATATATATATATATATATATATATATGTGTGTGTGTGTGTGTGTGTGTATAATATACACATCAGGTATATCTATACTTATCTATCATACGCTATAAGTATCATAACCATCCCTTAGAGCTATAACTCAATGGATGTCGTCTCTACAATCATCTTCCAGGGAATTTCTCACATATCATCCTAGGTACCAGCGGTCAGACTATCACACTGACTTGGTAAAAACCAAATCACAACGTAACAGAAGTGGTCATAGCTCCTCACCGGAAAGTGATATCGAATCATACCCAAGACATCTCACACAGAATAAAATAATACAATATAAATAATGGATGACTACGACCTGGGGACTATACACTCCTTGCACCTCAAGCCAGGGGCCTCAACCACATCGCGCAACGTCCTATTATAATACTAGAGGGGTATTCTGAACATAAATATATCAATCACACATAGATATAATTAAAATCACTTCAAATATATACTTTATCTATCTATCTATCTATCTATATATATATATCAACAAATCCATATATTCATGCCTATCGCTCACGGCATTAGCCTAAAATCCAAATATATCAATTCATATTACTTTATAAGTATTAAACAAACATATTTTAATCCCATAAGTAAACACTCACTTAAGATATAGTTGTTTCATACTTAAATTCCCGAATATTAGCTTATCACCACTAACTAATATTCTAATTTCATCCTACCCGCATGTTTGGATTTACCCACACACACAGAGATATATAGCTCCATAGGCCTAATATATAGTACATAAAATAATTTTATGAATGCTGACACACACAAATTTAAAAATATGCCCAAGACACAAGGCCTCAATCAAAGAGATGTTCGCACCAACATTAAGTTCTTAACATGCAACAAAACCATGAGCTAAAACTCTTCCTTTAATAATGAACCCGCTAAACCCTGAATCTCATCAGTAAAAACCCATTATGCCACACCAAATCCTATCTCGACTATCATTAGTCAAAATAGTCAATTCTTCCAAAATATATCTTCTTAAGGCTATTCCTGTTCCCACGCTGATAAAGACCCTCTACGCAAGGGTGAATATTTATACTCCAAAATTACACATCATCGTCATCCCGCTAGACATAGAAAATAGCCACCCTACTCTCATAACTCCCAAAAGTAGACATCTCACAAGTAACGCAACCATCTAAAATACATATTGTTTCTCATGCACATGACTCTAATGTGCCCCTCTACCCAATGGTACTACATATAATATGGTTATACAACCAACCACCCATTTATTTCAGCAAACTTAAAAATCCCGCCGTACGGGCTAAACGAACATCTTTAAGTAAATGAAACACTCTTGAAACAAATAATACCGAACCCATAAATCCAGTGATAAGAAATGTACTAGACTAAGCTAATGGAGGTTGTGGCACTCGTGATAGCATCGCATTTTAAGCATGGTAATCTCGCCCATATAACATCAGTTTCAATGGAGGCAGGATAACTGGAACAGGTGGAGGAGGTGGTAAAGATGCTTGCTAAACTTGCTGAACTCCCGGTGCCTGTACCATATTCCAATATGGGAACTCTATTTTCCTATGACCAACCTCCCCAAACTTATAACATCACCCTATAAATTTTGATATATGGCTCTAACGACCTCGGCCCAGTTAGCCTCCCTCGTTGTTCCCTCGGCCTACTTAGTCCTGAGGAACATTCTGGTATTGCTGTTGGCCTTGAAAATACTGTCTAAAGTTTCCTGAACGCTATCTCTTAGTTGCCTCCCCTAGGTAAAAATATCGCTTCCTCTAATGTCTACGATGCTGCTGAGACGACTATACTCCACCTACACCCTTTTCTAATGGCTTACTAGACTGACCCCAATCTCTAAACCCAATACTCCCCGATAGTTGAGGACGATGATCCTGACGATGAACTAAAGAAGCGGTCATAGCTACATTGGTTGCTTGAGCCATAATATTAATGACCTCAACTGCAGTCATCACCCCCTGAGACAATTGGGGTTCCACATTCCCAGCCTCAACATTTTCTTTAGTAGGACAGTGTTTTCTAGGCAGCATCTGAAATGAGAGAAAATTGTATCAGCACACAGTTCAAGCAATTGATCCAAGAAAAAGATCGTAAATGCATAGTGAACACAACAATCCTAACAGGAGGGCTCTATATCAAAAACACTATGGTAGAGTGTAAAAAGCCTTCGCAGATCCCAAGAAACTAGAACCTGATGCTCTGATACCACCTGTGACATCCCGCATAAATTAATAACGGGTGGCCAACCCTATACTAAGATGAAATAGGAATCTCAAGTGGATCATTCTCAACATCGACTGATAAATCTAAATAAAACATAACTAACCACCCGATAATAAAATAAACGGATGCCAAAATTGAAAAACATACAAGAACTTTAACCAACATTTATAATAATTACAAAATAAGATAATATATACACGAGTACCACAAAAGGATATAGCCGAATATATTGTTGGGTCACAGACAATACAAAATTCAGTGATAAAAACATAAAAGAGCAACATATACATAACCCTTGGGTACATACACTCGATAAACAAAAATAAATCCTTAATTAAATTTACAAAAATAGGAAGTGGCTACAACAAAATCCTGTAACATTCCGCATCTGCTACAGCTCCAAGGACTCTGGACGAAAAAGGCATAATTGGCGTCCTTGCAGAGGGACACCTATAATATATATAGAAAGTGAAAGGATATAAACGAGTCAGAGCCTGAGGTTTGAAAATAATTTAGCAAGTTAATTAAAAGGCATAATAATTATGAATGCACAAATTTCATAATTAAAGTGGTATTGCGCTCTCTTGGGACTTAACCTCACCCCTCAACTATAGCGCGCACCTAAACGTAAGCATGTGAACCTCAATTATGCTACCCGATACATTCTAGGGATAATTCATCTTAAATCTACGCATAATCCTCGTTCGCATAACTCACTATCTAAAACATAACCATATATCTACTTTTTCTATCTCCTCCTAAGTATATGCCCAAACTTATACATAAATATCTCAATTATATTTTCTCAGTTTCTAACTATTAATTTGCACAAGTTATTAGCATAATATATCACACGTCATCCTTAATACTAGTAATTTTCTCCCATTATAACACATATACCCGAGGACTAAGGACCAAACATCTCCCCATGCCCAACATTACGCTTAGTTTCATGTGTGGGACGTCTCGCAAAGTGAAATCCAAACAAGGAACCCCCTCGTTACACTACCACTTAACATTGTTGGTCGTGGGAATACGTTAGGCCCTCGGTCCATAGTTCATACCCCTTACTTCCCATATATCATCATATGAGTATGCTCATTCACTCTCTTGCTATAAAAGATAAAAATAAAACATATCTTTGTAACTTTATCTAGTTATAATATTAAGATATCACACACTATCTATAAATCTTGTATAATATTACTCTCACGCATTATACATAAGTTATCATTCTCTAGCAAGTACATACACATAACACACATAATATATGTACACTAACAGTCTTTATAACTCTATCAACTTCCAAAGAGTCGCTCATATGTCCCTAGGTTACCATTAGTCGGACTAGCTCACACTGAACTTGGTAAAAACCTAATCATAGCGAATGGGAAGCGAACATATTTCCTCGCTTGAGAGTAAGACGAATCATACCCAAGACGTCTTACCCCCACCTCACACATGGGGATTCACCTATATCGCGCAACTTCCTTTGATAGCACTAGAGGGTTATGAAGCACATAATATATATATATATATATATCCCCTGAAATACTTTCCTGAGTGTCGTTTGTCCGAAACACTCCTAAATTTCATAACCTAGATCTTATTCCCACTAACCCGAGACTCATACATCACTCACATGATCCTATAGAGATTCTCAAACTCTATTTAGGATTCTCTAATGTTTATGTCCAAAGAGGAATTCTTCTTCAATCCAATTTGTCTAAGAAAACTTTCAAATTTGAACTGTTATAATCGGATCGAACCGGAGGTTCCATAAACGAACTGATTTGGTTCCTAAAAACAAATCGATCAGGTGACCAATATACGAACCGATTCGATCAAAAATGAATCGATCCGACCATCTCCAAAAATAAACCGGTTCGACGACCTCAGTTTGAGAGTTCATCTTCTCCAACTCCAAAAGTCTATTTCAACCCAAAATCCATGGTTGCCAACATAACCAACCATAAATACACTCATCTACACTCTTTGATACACCCAAAAACACCCTTTTATTCATGGGATTCATCAATTTCTTAAGAGCTAAACCCTAATTCTTAATTAATCAATTCTTCAAATTCCTCACAAATTTTTACACCATTTACATGAATTCAAGCTTAGATTTCATCTCGCATTAACATCACATCAATTTCTTATGAAATCTTCTTCCAAAGACAATTTTTTTGTTCAAGAATCCTAACACAAATCATATAGTTTTCATCACCAACTACAATATAAAGAATAAACACACTTAAATCATTAAATCAAGTTAAACACTTGCTTGGTTTGATAAATCCGACGACCTAGTGTTGTGAATCCATTGGAGCTTGGCTCGAGCATCCTTTTTTCCCCCTTTTCTTCCTTATATCTTTTATTTATTTCCTTTCTTTCCTTCTTTCTATCTTTCTCACGACTTAAATGAGAGAATTAAGGCTTATCCCTTTATTAAACCCAGAATTGACTCATGTACACAATTGTGAGTCCCTACTAGTCCAAAACGTCCCTGAAACCCAAACACTACCCCCGGAGTAGTGCACGTGGAGACAACTCACTATGTCCTGCTCAACACTGACTTCCAGTTATAACGTCTCATATCTAGTCATACTTAATACTCCCCTTCTTCTCTGGGGTACCAAAATTCTTGGCCTGTGTACTTTCCACCATAATATGCAATTACGAGATCTTATACCTTATTGGCATCCATTTTCCATTTATGTGCAAGTCACTCTTGACATAAAAATCTCAAACACATAATCGGGGCCCTCAAAATTCTTTCCTCAAACATATAAATATAAATCTCATCTCCCACATCTCTAAAGGAGTGATATGACAGCGTGCTCTTCCTATCACCAAGTCCTAAGTGCTAAACATAATAACAAGCTAAATCTCTACGATCGACAGAAAACCCAATGCACACCCGGAACAAACATTTCGAGACAACTGTACTCTCTGAAGTCTCTATAATAATATAATATAAATGCGATCTCGACCCTCTCGCATGTGGGTCATCACCAAAATAACACATCCTGCCATCGAGAAGCAACCTCGATAGACTTGCGATATCCACCCACTATCGGTTTAACCATTTTTATAAAGCCATATCCCGGATGATATCATACTCGTATAACACATCACTAAAATGAGTAATTCTCAATAAAAATATATGCCACTATCAATAAACCCACCCATCCTCCACTGATGACACCAAAGATAACCCCACTATACCAAGGAAAAATATAAGCATAATAATAATGTTCTCTATATACACATTAAACTCGTCTCATGCGCTAATCTAGCGATGATAAAAGTATCGTGACTCATTCGTGTCACGCAAAAAATGCCTCATTCTTCCATGGTTAAAACTCATATGTCCACCTTGATAATCACCTTGGCTTCTCAAATGGTTCCCGTACATATCACGCTTATCCGAACAAAACCAAAAACTACTTTAATCTTTGCCCTTGCTAGGAACAATACTCTTATCCATTTACTCGCTTCAAGAAAAACTAGTGTTTGTGGTCCTATTCTCCATAAAAAAAATACTTCTATATATAATCCACTTATCTTCGGCCATACTGACCATATTAAGGTTGTCCTTCTCTCAGAATCTGGTAGTCTCAACTTTGATGGCTACTCCCATTGTTCCTTTAGCTCCATTGGCCCTAGGGTCACACTACTGGCCTCTACAGACCTGACTGCTTTTACCATCACCCGATAAGAATTCAGCTATCAGAATCGTTTAAATGAGTTCCCTGATGGGTCTCCCCCTCACGGTGATTCGTTAAAACCATTTCATCGAGTCTTACTACCTGAGTAAATCCTTAAACTCTTTTAGATCCTTTCCCATGGAAGCATTAACATCCTTTTTCTCCAAATACGACATATTCGACATCTGCCTCGATCGCCCAAGCAGAAACTCCTATAAGCACTGCCGACTCTTCTAATGAGTCCACCACCCCTTAAGGACTCTTTTATCCATTATACCTACCTCATAGGTTCCAAAGTTCACTAGATAATAAAATTCATTTTCACAAATGGACCTCTGCCCATCCCTCCTGTGATAATTTCAGAACAATATTCACATCTCATCCTGAACATCTGATAAAAAAACTTGTAGTCAAACCGTACCTAAGATCCTTCCATTGACACAACATCTCACTTTTAAAATGTGGTGGTTAACTTCCACCACTTTTCTCCTACGAGCCAAAAAAAATTTACCATAAATTTTTACTTTTGGGTATACTACACTCCACCATGTGCAAAAGCCTCTGTATATCTAACTTCCATTGGCTAAGACACCATCTTCACACTTTCTAAAATTCCCAAGTATGATCCTCTTCAAAGACTCGTCGAACTCTCTCCCATTCTAACCATGTTGAGTGAGTCTAATTTGGCTCCACTGCCTGCTATAGAGGTACTTGGAAATCATATGATGCACTCTAGCAGTCCTTACATCCCCATCTTCCTAGAAACATTAGGGGTGACCTTGACTACAGTCACCATCGCAAAAATATTCTTCAACTTCAACTGAGACCTGCCTCATGTTGTTCTCCGAATTATCCTCAATGGTCTTCCTTTATTGTTCTGCATAGGTAGCACACCTGAACGAATATAAGATTCACTATAATAATACTATAGCAGGAGAACAACATCTCACCATAGGAATCAACAATCCTAAGCATAGTTCTCTACATCAAATAGAAGGCAACGCTGAAAACGTCGCACGTCCGCATAGATTCCTAAGGACACTGGAACTTGATGCTTGGATACCACCTCTAACACCCCACCTAATAAAATACCGGGTGATCAGTTATATGTCAAATTAAAATAGAGTCTCATGTGGTTTCATTCTCAACAGCACTGTCGAAAATTATTTAATTACTAATAACCTATTAGGCCTGGCATCAAATTTTAAACTTTCTAATTTTTTAACTAAAATACACAATTAAATCCACTCACACAGGAATATAAATAATAATAAGAATGAATAACTAAAAAAATGATAAGTTTCGATAAAACAATATATATCCATATCGAATAGGCGTAATGAAAAAGTAGAGAAATAAAATAAAAGACAAGATTTAGGCAATATGCCCGAATATGACAACATTACCCCCTATCTAGATCACAGGGATAGAAGCGTCTAAAAAAATTCCTGCCAACATCCACAACTTCGGAAGCAACGTCAGACTCAAAAGAATAGTCATTAAGGCGTTCTTGTGTCTGGACACCTACAAAGGTTTTGAAGAAGAGAGAGAAAATATACAAGCGGGTCAGAGCCTGAGGTTTAAGAATAATTTTAGCAAGTACTTAAAGTACTTTAATATCTAAAAAGATGATATTCTCCATATTTGAACGGGTGTCGCACTCCCACAAGATACCCCTCACCTCTCATCTAATAGTGCACACCTAACGCATCACGCTACCCAGCCTAACTAGTATCTTTCCAAACCATCAAACATCACACGCCATCGCAATAACCCGCGTATGTAATACCCTAAGATTATGTCCTCTTATACTTATTTTGATCATAAATAACTCTCACTTAATTAGCTAACCAGGGTGCACACCATGTATAAAAGACCAAACACTTCCCCACTTCTAATGTTGCCTTAAGCTTCATGCGTTGGATGTCTCGCAGAGCAAAATCCAAACAAGGAACTCTCCCTATGCACTATTACTTAACGTTTATAGTCGTTGATATTCGTTTGGCCCTCTGTCCATAGCATGTACCCCTAAATTCCCATCTCTCCTCATAAAAGTATACTCATAAAAATTCTATCTCTTTCCAATATCGATTTAAGGCTCATATCGTCAAAGGGATACGCAAAATTCCATCATATTATTCATTAAAAAATCCTAAGAACAATCATCCAAAATATCCTAGGGTCTAACATGTCTCATCTCTCGAACTTTTCTACTTTTTTTCGTGGGATGTCTTGTAAAGCAAAATACAAATAAGTAACCCTCCCGATACACTACTACGTAGCTTCATCGATTGTTATGATCTGTTGGTCCAGGACCTAAGTCTATTACTCAATTAATCTAGAATAACTTCCACTAGTTATTAAACTATCCACGTCTCAGTGTTATTTATCCCGTAAGTACTAATCTCATCATATATACAAATACCACATATTTATTCCATATTTTATATTCCCGAATGATTTAGAAATTTACTCACATTTCATTCTTTGTCTTTATCCATGTGTAGATATAAACGTTTTCACATCTCATATATATATATATATATAATAGACACATCAAGTATATCTATACTTATATACCACACACTATATGTATAACAACCATCCCTCAGAGCTATAAGTCCATGGATGCAGTCTTCATAATAATATCATCTTTCAGGGAACTTCACATTTCATCTAGGGTACCAATGGTCAGACTCTCACACTGAATTGGTAAAAACCATCCTCACCTCAAAATGAGATCAAATCATACCCAAGACATCTCACCTAGTATAAAATCACACAATATAAATAACGGACGACTATGACATGTTGACTATATGCTCCCTACTCCTCAAGCCAGGGGCCTCACCCACATCGCAAAACTTTTCATGATAGCACTAGAGTGGTATTCTTAACACAAATATATTAATTACATAAAGATATATTTAAAATCACTTCATATATATATTTCTTCTATACCTGTATATATATATATATATATATATATATATATATATATATATATATATATATATATATATATATATAATATGGGAGCTTGGTTTTTGAAAATGTACACATTTTTAACGGTCCGGATGAGCGCCACGTCCTTACATATTTTAATGGATGAGATCAGTTGTACTTTCTTTTTACAATCCTACCCTTTAACTATTTGGTTCCCCCCCCCCCCCCCCCCCCATTTTTGTACTTAACAATCTTACCCTTTAATTCAAAAATTAGGGCTTTTAGGTAAAATCACGTAGTGTGTTGGTTTCCCCTACTTTTCTACCAAAACACTCTCACATTCTCTTAACTCGCTCTCTCTTTCGTTTTTCTCTTCGGTTTCTCCCTTCCCCAAAGAATACCCACCCCTATGGCCTCCTGCTCCCGCCGCCCCCTACTGCCGCAAGGTAAGATCCCTCCCCCTCCCCTTCCCCACTCACACACGCACACACAAATGCACATACAAACGCATAAATATGCACACACACGCAGTCCACACACAGAAACACACACACGCAGTCCACACACATAAATGCACAAACGCAGTCACACAGCACACACACACGCACTTACTTTTGGGTTTGGGGTTTTTTGAAGTTTGGATTTGGGTTTTTTTGAAGTTTTGATTTGGGGTTTTCTGAACTTGCAACATTTGAAAAGATCAATTGAAACCATTAGTTTCATCCTGAACGGACCAAAATTACAGAACTCAAAGGGTATGTTGATGTACATTTTTGGTTACATTTTTTGGGTTTGGGGTTTTTTTAGGTTACATTTTTGGTTACAGAACCCAAAATTACAGAACGGATAAAACCATTACTTTTGGGTTTGGTTTTTTTTTCTGTGCACTGATTCTGCAATTTTTGGTTATATTTTTTTTGTGTGTACAGAACTCAAAGGGTATGTTGATGTACAGAACTTCAAAGGGTATGTTTTTTTTTCTGTGTACAGAACTCAAAGGGTATGTTTTTTTTCTGTGTACAAAACTTCATATTTCAAATTGATTTGTTGTTATATGTTTTTTATTACTGATTTGGGGTTTAATGTGGACTCCATACTGAAAATACTGCATGAATTGGAGGAAAATACTGATGTGGACTCCAAGCTGAATTCATGGACTCCAAACTTAATTGAAAATACTGAATTGATGGACTCCATACTGATGTGGTCCATCAATTCAGTATGAAAACACTGCATACTGATGTGGAAAATACTTAATTCCATGGAATTGGAATCCATATTGAATTGAAAATACCATCAAACCCTCTTTCAAGGTGATTTCAATGGTGAAACTCTTAGAGAGCAAGAGTATGATTAAGAGATATTGGGTGCTTATTTTCTTCTTCTGAATGCATATCTCACATATTATTTTCATTTGGTTTAAGATCTATTTATGTTCATGTTTATGTTCATATTTTGGGATCTAATTATTTTTTATTTTTTATTGTTTTCTCTTTTTAAGATCAAGATATGTTTATGCATGTTTCTATTTATATAAGGTATACACATTCTCTCTAATTTAAGACATTGGTTTGATATTGCGCACCAACACATGTAGTATATAGGTTAGGATGTTGTTGGACAGATGTTCGACAAAATGCTTAAATGAATGTTAACACATGGTAAGATACCTGTTCGGTCTCCTCAGTTATTTTTTCTATGTTGTTTTTGGTTTTCTATTATAGCTCACTAATGAGTAGGCTTTTCTTCTCCCCATTTAGCAGGCGATTCCTCATTTAGAAGGATTGGTATGAGTAAGCACTTATGTCGACAAATCAATTTAGGTGTTTACTTCAAGTGTTTATCTAATTCTTGCACATCTTGAAATTACAGGAGCCTATGGTGTACAATACTAAACAACAAAGAAATTCAGTGTTACAGATTTATGTTTTTTATTTTTTCTCTTAAAGGAGTTCCAGTTATTGCATATTTTAACTTTCTATTTTGGTTTGGGATTTTTACGATGTTGTCGAATTAAGTGTTTGCTTGAGTTGTGTAAATAAGATTCGAGCGTTGCAAAAAAGCGATATAGAATCAACTAATATGGATCTGAATTTTTATCAAGGTTCTAGTACAAATTAGCTTGAGCTGTGTTCTAAATCCGAAGATTTTGTTTATTATATTTACCCAAATTGATAGTTTATTAGTATTTATTATGGGGGTAGAAGGCGCACTGAGACTTATGGTATGTTACATTTTGCTGTAGAGAAGTGAGCAGAACATATGGTTCATATAGTTTTTGGTTTGTAACCTACATGTTTGTTTCTCTAAAGAAATTGATTGGAACCTACTAAATTAATAAGCACCACGACTCGCAGGGTTTCATGTATTATTTCTTTAGTCGGGTTTTATTCATTTGTGACACTAAGACTTGAAACAAAATATACTATGTTGCATATTTTTTATGCACATAACCATTATGGGTGGGAGCTAATATTTCGCTTTGGTTTTTGGTGCTTTCTCAGGAAAGTATGGTTGCTAATAATAAAGTTTGTTGGATTCATAAGGTAATAATAATTATGTCGTATGGATTATTGTGAGATAATTTTAATATGTTTGATTCCAATTCGTAGTTCTATTTCGTGATAATTTATATTTTCTGGTGTTGGCTTAAGGTGATTATAGCCATTTAAAGAACATACTTAAATTGAAAATGATTGCTCCCTCTTTTCTCAAACTTGGGAATATAGTCTTATATGGTTTGTAACCATTATTGTGATGTTGAAAATCAGGTGTACTATTTGTTTTTTTTTCTTTTGTTTAATTTACGATCTGAAAAAAAACTACTTACCAAGTCTCCAAGAACCGGTGGTATTCGTTTGTTTAAATCACTTTTTAGTAAATGTAGAACTCATATTTTAACTATTCTACTTATCTATTTCAGGTGGACTTTAGCCATGTTCTGGGATTGATTAGGTTTACTCTCATTTCTACTTCATCTGCTCTATTTTGAGGTTATAAGTTTGTGTTCATTTATGTTCATTCCCCACTCACACATGCACACACGCGCACACACACAAATACACACACAGACACACAGATCTCTCCCTCATCTTCACCACCTCCTCTGCCCCCCGCCCCGCCCCCTCCCCCCTTCCCCACTCACACATACAGAGCATATATATTGCATATATGCAGCCCCCTCCCCTGCCCCCTCCGTAACCCCCTCTTGCCCTGATAAAATCCATCCCCCCTCCCCCCTTCTCCACTCCCACACACGCACACATGCACACGCACACACACACACATACACACACACACACAACTCTCCCTCATCTTCTCCCCCGCCCCCTCCACTGCCTCCTGTCCCCCCCCCCTCCCCCTTTCCCCACTCACACACCCATACAAACATGCACACACAAACATGCACAACTCTCCTTCATGTTATAGGAAGTAATCTATGAGCAAGATCATATATAATAATTAATTAATTTTAATTTAATTTTAACTAACTTATCAATTGATTTGAACCATTCATATACGTAGATATATTATACTTGCAAAGTTTTGGACTCATGTCGTGTCAATTTTGGATTAATGTCGTGTCGTTTCATGCTATCGTATTGTTTCTAAAAATTGAAAATTGCCACCCCATGGAGGTATAACAACTCAAAAGCACATATTTAGGAAGTTATGTGAATTTGAGGTGATATATTTAGATGCTAAAAACATTTCTAAAGAGTGTAAGATGAGCTAAACAGACCATATCGAGTTAAAATTGCTGATTTCGCTACGGCTATAAATTGTCCTCGATTTAATATTGCATGTACACTAATTTCCTGTAGTTGCATCACGGTGGATGTTACGTGTACACTAATATTGCATATCATCCATGTCTGCAGCGATGTTTAGCGAAGAGTTTTTTTGCAGCGATGTTCAGCGATGATGGCATCCACGTGCGTGGGTAATACAAAGGTATGAATTTTTTGTCTATTGAGGAGGTATTTACCTGACTACAATTTCTTTGCCTATTTTGCCCATTTATTTCCCATTTGAACATACCGTTTAACCACTAGAATTACAGTGTATTGATTTAATTTTACTTCTGTTGGGTATCAGTTTCTTTTTGATAAAATTTAGCAGCAACTGAAATGATAAAATTGCTCGCACTGAAATGATGGTCATAGATTAGGACGGCTGCATATGTATGCAGTGCATATATATATGCAGGTGCATATATATGCGCATATATATTCATATGCATATATATATATGCAGTGCATATATATGCAATCTGCATATATATGCAGGGCATATATATGCATACACATATACGTAACTGCATATATATGTGTCCATATGTGATGGTCGTAGATTAGGACGGCTGCATAGGTATGCAGTGCATATATATATGCAATTTGCATATATATACAGGGCATATATATGCATATGCATATATATATGCAGTGCATATATATGCAGGGCATATATATGCTGATTGCATATATATGCAGTGCATATATATGCATATGCTAATTATGTATATATATGCAGCATATATATGCGTATGTATATATATACTGATTGTATATATATAGAGAGAGAGGCAGGCTCCTGTGCACACTAAGTTTGCACATTACCTTTTAAAAGTAGTAAAAAAAATATTTTTGAGTTGATTTTTTTTGTGTGATATTTAAACATTTCAAAGAACCCATATAAAAAAAATCAGCTCAAAAAAAGTTTATTTGAGCTGATTTTTTTTATATGGGTTCCTTGAAATGTTTAAATATCACATAAAAAAATTGGTGTGCGCCAGCACTAAGTTTGCCTACTTTTAAAAGGTAATGTGCAAACTTAGTGTGCACAGGAGCCTGCCTATATATATATATATATATATATATATATATGTATGTATGTATTAAGTTCCTCATGTTTTGAGTATTTCCATCTTTACAATGCTTCAAATGAAGCTATGGGTTATTATGGAAGTGTTGGTCTGTTAATTAGTTTGTTTTATAGGGGTTTGTGTTAATGTTGGTTGACACATAACTGTTTTGATAACTAACTTTTCACTTTTTTATTTAATAAATAAATTTGCATAATATTATGCTGAATATCAAGTCATATATGTTATACTATGCTGAAAATCTGTTATACTGAATATTAAGATGAAATTTACATCAACACAAATAGGGTCTCGATTGGTTGGATTATCTTATTACGTTTCACCTTCCGTTTTGATCTATAAATATGGGATCGGTTAATATTCAAACACACACACACACATGCACACATGCTCCCCCTTCCCGTCCCCTCCCCCCTTCCCCACTCACACATACACATGTGGGCACAAACATACGCGCCCCTGCCCGTCCCCTCCCCCCTTTCCCACACGCACACGGGCACACAAACACACGCACGCACACACTCACACTACATAGATGCATATGCATATATGCATACCTGCCCCGTCCACTCCCCCCTTCCCCACTCACACACGCAGACACAAACACACACAAACACGCACACATGCAACCCCTGTCTGTCCCCTCCCCCTTCCCCCCTCACACACGCACACACACGCACACAAACAGACACAAACATGCACACACGCGCACTGGCATATATGCATACACGCAAACACGCGCACACATGTGCATGCACGCACACGCCCCCTGCCTCTTCCCTCCCTTCCCCACTCACACGGACACGCGCACACAAACACACGCACCCCCTCCCCCTTCCCCACTCACAAGCACACACACGGACACAAACACACACGCCCCCTGCCCGTCCCCTCCCCCCTTTCCCACTCACACGCGCGCACACAAACACACGCACGCAGACACGCACACAATCTCACTACATATATGCATATGCATATATGCATACCTTCCCCGTCCCATACCCCCTTCCCCACTCACACATGCGGACACAAACACACACATAAACACACACACATGCACCACCTGCCCGTCCCCTCCCCCCTTCCGCACTCACAACGCACATGCGGACACAAACATGAACACACGCGCACTGCATATATGCACTGGCATATATGCATATGCATACATGCAAACACGCGCACACACGTCCCCTCCCCCCTTCCCCACTCACACGCGCACACAAACACATGCACAACCCATGCACACATGCGCTCCCTGCCCGTCCCCTCCCCCTTCCCCACTCACACATGCACACACACACACACACGCGCCCCCTTCCCATCCCCTCCCCCTTTCCCACTCAAACGCACACACGCGCGCGCGCACACAAACACGCGCACACGCATTGTATATATGCACTCGCATATATGCATATGCACTTATTCAAATAGTTCCTTTTTCCTAATATTGTTATTTGTTTTATTTGTAGACCAAATATGATGGTATCAAACTCGAAACTGCATTTTTGTATAAAAGAGGTAATCCAATTGGATCCGGCTGAATCAATCTCGAATTTAGACAATTTGGATGTGATTGTATATTTCATTTTACTGATTTTATATTTACTTGTGTGACTGTATCTTTGTCCGAGAAACTGATTAATTATGTTTATTGTTTGTCAAATCGTACAGAAAACCGAGAGAGAGAGTGATCACGGCTAGAGGTGGGAAGAAGGATGGGAAGACAGCAGTCGTAGCACCTAATCCAGATGCACCATGGCACATACATTTTGAGGAAGTCCCACATATTCTCCTTCCCCTGCCTTCTAGCTCCCATCTCTGAATTTGGGATTTTTTTTTTTTAATTTGTTGGATTTGTTGTTACCCCTTAAATAGGGTGGATAGTCCAATAAACAAGGGAGACTATGCCCATTTTTTTTTTAAAATTGACACTTTGTTTTTTTGAGACACAGTTGATTGGTGAATATTGTATATTTTATTTTATATGTGAATTTGTTTGAAGAATTTTGACAATTTGGATGTTGGACTATTTGTTATTTGTTAAGCAGGGTGAATAGTTCCATAAACAAAGGAGATTATGTCCAATTTTTTTAAAATTTGACACTTTGTTTTTTTTAGACAATGTAAATTCGATGGATGAATATTGTATATTTCGTATTATATGTGAATTTATTTGATGAATGTAGACTATTTGAATGTTATTGGACTATTTGACATTATTTTAAAATTACACTTCAAAATTTTTGCGCTTCGCTATTACGTACTTTGAATAATTATCGTCGTTTCGCGATTACGTACTTTGAAAAATTTCGCCGTGTCTTCAAGCACGGGCATACGCTAGTGTATATATATATATATATATATATCAGCAAATTTGTCTATTCATGCCTATCTCTCATGGCATTAGCCTAAAATCTAAATATATCAATTCATATTAATTTATAAGTATTCACGCAACTTATTTTAATCTCATAAGTATACACTCACTTATGATATAGTTGTTCCATACTTAAATTCCAGAATATTAGCTTATCACCACTAACTAATATTCTAATTTCATCCTACTCGCATGTTCGGATTTACTCACAAACACATACACACACGAGTAGGATGTGTGTTTGTGAGTAAGCTAATATTAGTTAGTTATCACCACTAACTATATCTGTGTGTGTTTGTGAGTAAATCCGAACATGCGAGTAGGATGAAATTAGAATATTAGTTAGTGGTGATAAGCTAATATTCTGGAATTTAAGTATGGAACAACTATATCATAAGTATATTTTAATCTCATAAGTATACACTCACTTATGATATAGTTGTTCCATACTTAAATTCCAGAATATTAGCTTATCACCACTAACTAATATTCTAATTTCATCCTACTCGCATGTTCGGATTTACTCACACACACAGACAGATATATATACACATAAATATTTTCCCGAGTGTCGTTCATCCAAAACACTCCTAAATTTCATAACCCGAATCTTATTCTCATTAACCCGAGACTCATACATCACTCATATAATATTATAGAGGTTTTTTCACTCTATTTAGGATTCCTTAATGTTATGTCCAAACAAGAATTATTTCTCTAATCCTATTTGTCTAAGAAAAGTTTTAAATCTGAACTGCTATAACTGGACTGAACCAGAGGTTTCGTAAATGAACCGATCTGGTTCCTAAAAACAAATCGATCCGGTGAACAATAAATGAACAGATCCAGTAAAAAGCGAACCGATCCAACAATCTCCAAAAGTGAACCGGTCCTACGACCTCAGTTCAGGAGTTCATCTGCTCCAACTCCAAAAATCAATTTCAACTCTATTCCAACCCAAAATCCATGGTTTCTAACATCACCAACCATTAATACACTCATATACACTCTTAGATACACCCAAACACGCCCTTTTATTCATGGGATTCATCAATTTCTTAAGAATTAAACCCTAATTCTTAATTTTTCAATTCTACAAATTCCTTACCAAATTTTAGACCTTTTACATGGATTTAAGCTTTGATTTCATCTAGCATTAACATCACATCAATTTCTTATGAAATCTTCTTCCAAAAACCCATTTTTGTATAATAATCCCAAACAAAATCATATAATTTTCATCACCAATTATAATATAAAGAATAAACACACTTAAATCATTAAAGCAAGTTGAACACTTGCCTAGTTAGATAAATTCGACGACCTCGTGCAGGGAATCTGCCGTAGCTTGGACTCAGCCTCCTCTTTTCCACCTTTCTTACTTATCTATATTATTTCTTTCCTTTATTTCCTTTCTTTCCTTATTTCTCTCTTTCTCACGATTTTAATGAGAGAATTAAGTCTTATCCCCTTATTAAACCCAAAATTAACTCGTGTACACAATTGCGCGTCCCTAGTTGTCCAAAAAGTTCCCCAAACCCACACACTAACCCCGGGTACTCTATTCTAACTATCTCGTCCCTTCTTAGATCAACCGTGCACTCGAAATTCCCATCCAAGTTACTTATAAAAAAATCACCTTTTAAAATCCAATTCAACTTCACTCGTATTTTTTCGAATAATATATTGATCCTTGTCTCTTTGCCCAACCTCTATCTGAAATAAAAACAATTCAACATCATTTACTTATTCTCATAAATAAATATAACACACATCAATATTAATCCATAACTCGTCAAATAAATATTTAGTCCACACCTCAGATTTTCTTTCACTTGAAATTTCTCAATTTATTAAATTACAATACTTATATAATTTAAATGTCCATAAAAGTACAGGGTATTACAGTCAGCTGCTTTGTTAATCTTTCTAATCGTGATTTGATGGAGGTAAGTGATTATCATATCATTTTATGTTCCTCATAATGATTATATGTGATAATCATGTTGATCTAAGTTCCTAGTGTTAATTATGTAATGCATAATATTTTGTATTATTAAAGAGTGAATAACATGTAGAATTGGATACTCATGCGTTACATTTTATATATCCATATCATACTATTAATTACGCGTTCTTTTTATTATGTTCATATAGATCTATCATGTTAGATTGATTATGAGTTAGGTGTGTTTGTCTAATCACTCTCACTTGGATTTAATTGGATACCATGTTTATGTGGTTTTAATAAATCCTCTATTTTGTTGTCCTTTGAATTTGGGATTGTGAAAGAAACTTTTTGATATTTTAAATATGGGCATGTTGTCTTAACACACATATTCCCCCCTATATGTTGTGTTTTAGAAATTAACACATTATTCTCATTTGGTATTAGAGCATTGCTTCCCATTTGTGTTAGCATTTAACGTTCTAGAGGTAAATCCTTATTTTTATGAATATTTGATTATGCCTATTTGCTTCGATTCATGAATTTTTCAAAAATTTATGCATTAGGCGTTAGCATGGATAACTTAGGCACTTCATATTACGTATAGTGACTCTAGTTATGAGGGTGGTGAAAATCCTAACAATGAAAGTGATGATAAAGAATTGAGTGACTTAATTCATGCCTACAACAAATTGTTTCACGAATTTTTAAAATTGAAAACGTTGGATATCAAATTGAGAAACAAGATAAAGTTTTTTGAAGATGAAAATGTTTCTTTAAAAGAGAAAGATGATATGGTTTTTCAACTCAAATGTGACTTAAACAGAGTTAATTAACAAAACTTGTCTCTTGAGAAAGCGAAATAGGATTTCCTTAAAATGAACAGTAAACTTGAAATGGAACGAAAAATGTTTGAACTCAAGGAACGTGAGTATACAAAAGAAATTATTTCTTTTCAAAGTGAATTGAAAAATACTTTGAAAGTTAAACTTTCTTTGGAAAATGGAGTGGAAAAATTAATAAAACCCTTTTGAAAAATAAATAATTCCAAATGGTCTTAAGGGAGTTGGGTTTGATCTTATTGATTTTCCTTCAAATGATATTGTGAACTCTTTACATGAAAAGAAAAATTATGAACAAGACATTTCATCTTAAGCTAACAAAGAGTTATTTACAAACCTCAAAAGAAATGTTTTGAAAGAAAAGTGTTTCAAAACAAAGTTTCTAGTTTTAGACATCTTCCAAACCTTTATAGGAGGGAAAATGTTTTTCAAAATTATCGAGCTCAACATTTTAAATCAGGGAATGAAAAATTTTCTCCCAAACCTTTTTAAATGTGCAAGTGCTCATATTGCTACATGAGGGTAACTTAAGCCAATATTGTTATAAATTACAAAGAGATGAGAAATTTTCATTTCCAAAGATCCAAAGGAAAAATAATTTTCAAGGAAAGAATTTGAGACTTGAGAATGAAATTAGAAAACTTCAAAAAAAGGTGACTGAGTTGAAGAAAAGTGAGAGTATGAAGTCAAAATGAGTGATGAAAGGGAAATACTTGTGTCTTGTTGTTACTGCAGTATTTAAGGCATCAAATTCATTAAATTGGTACTTTGATAGTGGTTGACCTTATCATATGATGGGTATGAAATCACTCTTCATCGCACTTAATGATTATATTGGCGGAATGGTTGCATTTGGGAATGGTAAGAAATCATGCGTCGGTGGTAAAGGTTCGATAAAGGCTACCGAAAGCACTACCTTTAAAAATGTACTTTATGTTGAAGTACTTATCGCTACTCTCATTAGAATAAGTCAAACTTGTGATGATGGTCATCATGTAGGCATATCTAAAGGTGGATGTTTATATCTAAAAGAGGAGAATAAAGAATTGATGTGAGGCGTGCAATCTAGTGAGAATTGTTACATTCTGATGAGTGGATCTGACATTGTATGTCAAGACGATAAAGTTGAACTAATTGACTTGTGGAATGAGAGACTAGGGCATATAAATTTTAGAGATCTTGAGAGTTTGTAAAAATAAGGAGAGAGTGAAAGGATTTCCAATGTTAGGGAATCCCATTACCAAAGTGTGCGAGACGTGCCAAAAATGGAAACAAACAAAGAATTACCACAAGAATCTCACTAAGATAACTACATCTAGGCCTGTAGAGTTAGTTCACATCGATTTTGGGAGTCCCTCAAAAAGAAAAAGTATAGGCGACAAGAGATATTGTAATATGATGGTCGTTGATTACTTTAGATTCATATTGTTTGGTTTTATGGCAAAAAAATGATTCTTTTGAAGTCATTATTTTAGAGTGCTAGAATATTCAAAATGAACAATCACTTCCGATTGCTAGGTTGGGAATTTATCAGGGTACCGAGTTTAAGGATTTGAAGGCTGAGAAATATTGTGATGAGGTGGGTATTGTCCTTGATTTTTTTACTATTTTAACTCCGTAATTAGATGGGGTAGTTGAGAGTTGTATGCTTGAAGGAAAAATATGTGACAAAAAGGTTTCGGGCCAAATCATTAGAAACGCCTTGTCACAGCTCAAACCGTGTATTTTTAGACCTTTTCCTAAGAAAACCATGAGCTTTGGAAAAGTAAAAATCCTACTATCAAGTACTTTAAAGTGTTTTTTCGCAAGTCCTACATATTTAAAGATAGGGAATACTTGACCGAATATGATTCAATAAATGAGAAAGGCGTGTTTCTGAGTTATTCTCAAAATACTCATGCCTATAGAGTCAACACTTTGGAGAGTAAAAAGGTGATGGAGACATTCAATGTTGTCATTGATGATGATGTTTCAAATGTCGTGACTCTTGATGGCGACATTGAAGGTGAGACTTTTGATCCAAATGTTATTGAGTTCAGGAATGTCAAGATAGTAGAGTCCAGTTCTCTTAGAAGAAAAATTTATTAAACTTATTCTAGAAATGTTTCTAATGGTTTTAAAGGTGAGAGAGAGAGGGGGGGGAGTTTAAATTTGGATTCAACATGGTAAAACACCATCTAAAATCATAGAGTGGTTCCTAAACACGTAATAAATTATTGAATGAACTCGATTTTCATTGCTTTACATCCAAGATTGAGGCTAATACACCAAAGAGGCTTTGTTAGATGAGATTTGTAAGAGGAGATTAGTGAATTCGAGCAGTTAAATGTTTTTAAGTTAGTACCACATCAAAAAGTATTCAATGTCATTGGCACTAAATGGGATTATAAGAACAAGTTGGATAAGAATGGCATAATTGTGAGAAATAAGGCATGCCTTGTAGCTCAAGGATTTTCTCAAATTAAGGTAATTGACTTTGATGAAACATTTTCACTCGTTGATACATTAGATAGTGTTAGACTTTTACTTGTTATTTCTTATTTTTTAAAATTCAAACTTTATCGAATGGATGTAAAAAGTGATTTTCTAAATAGAATGTTTAATAAAGAGATGTATGTGTAACAACCAAAAGTTTTTGAAAATCCAAAAATGCCAAACCATGTTTTTAAACTTTACAAAGATTTTTATGATTTTAAACAAGCCCTCAGATCTTGGTATGAGAGATTGGTATCATATTTCTTGAAAAATGGTTTCAAATGTGATGGTGTTAATATAACTCTTTTTGAGAGGGGTGTCAAAAATCACATCTTGTGACTCAAATTTATGGAGATGACATCATTTTTCGTTCAACAATATAGAAGTATGCTTTGATTTTTTCATAGGAAATAAAAACCAAATCTGAAATGAGCATGGTTGAAGAACTAACTTTCTTTCTGGGTTTTTAAGGGAGGAAAATGTCTAATGGGATATTCATATCTCAAAAAATATGCCAATGTGTTAGCAAAGAAGTTTGGAATGGAATGAAAAAACACGCCAATACGCCGATGAGGATAGATTCAAAATTGACTAAGGATGAACATGGAAGGGATGTTGAGGAAGGAGTTTATAGGATTATGATTGGGAGTTTGTTATACTTGACCACAAGTAAACCTCACATATCCTATAGTGTAGATGTCTGTGCTCAATCAATTGAAACAAATATAATCACATCTTCAAGGGGTGAAAAAAATTATTAGGTACGTGAGTGGAACTCAAAATATTGGGTTATGGTATCCCTTTTATATAAATGACTCATTGTATGCTTACTTGTGACATCCCGCCCAATTAAATATCGGGTGATCAGTCCTTTATAAAATTTAAAACAGAATGTTCGGTTGGTTAATTCTTAGCATCACTGTCGAAAACACAATAACTTATCTAATCACCTAATATAATTAAGCTAAGTTTCAAAATATTTTTCTTATTAAGTAGAAAACATTTAATTAAACCAAGTAATTTAATATAAAGCATCCACGCATAATTAATTAATACAAATATTGAATCAGAATCGCATGCTGAAATAGATAAGACTAGATAAAACATCCTAGTTCAAACTCTAAACCAAAACAATAGTAGCCATTAATCCAAATGAAAATGAACGAGAAATAGAGGAAACATAATCTTTGAAACTGTCTAAGGAAGGGGTGACACATGCCCTAGAGAAAATTTCATAACGAATAGGAATGAAATAATCGAGGCGTCTAAACAAACTCCAGCAGCTCCCACAACAACTATAGCACGCCACGCAATTCGAAACTCTAAGCCTGATGTCCCTATGGCTGAGCACCTGATATAATACATACATATAGAAAAAGAGAGAGGAGATGCAAGAAACGAGTCAGAGCCCGATGTGTAAAAATATTTGTTTAAGAAAGTATTTAAAATTTGCAGTAAAGCAAGTATCAAGTACATGTTAGTTCAAGCTCTCACATGAGATTCTCACCCTTCTTCTATTGTGCACGCCTAACGCGTATCTAAATTTTCTCCTTAGCTATACCTCCCCATGTAACTAGTCTGAATCCATCCTAATAGTATTTACCCTCACTATTAATAAACCCGTATTGCCCATACAATACGTTATTCAATTAGCCTATGTCGAAAAGCTAATTAATATATTTTCCATTTTCATAATAAATGAAGTATACGATTAGAATTTTCTTAACAAATTTCCATGCCCATATTTATCACTATACACATTAGATTGATTATATATATATATATATATATATATATAACATTATACTGTACACCCAAGCTATATCCCATTAGCGCACCCAAATTAACATACTGTACCTCCGGGTTATCACCCTTTAGTACACTTATAAAAATAAGATTCTCACACCCCCGGGTTATCACCCATTAGTGCATTTAATAATAATAATACATAATAGGAATACACACATCCTATTATAATAAATAGGTATTTCCCTCACCTACATATATGCTTCTTTTACGTATTTTGATTTCAACATTTTCGTAATAGTTATTGGGATTATTATCCCTCTCATAATCTCTATGGTATATCCTCTCCATACCGAATTCATTAAAGTATTTATTCCCTCATACTTCTTCCGAAATTCTGCCTTGCTTAAGTTTATTAATTGAAAATATTTCTCTCATTCCTGAACTAATAAACTCAAAATTGGGTCCTAAATGACATTATCAAAATTTCACTTTGTCGCTCGAACGAGATTGGCATGTCATTTGAACGACTACCACATGTCGCTCGAACGACTTCGCGTGAGATGCAATCTCGCTCGAACGACTTCGAGCGACTTCGCGCGAGATTTCGCTGTTCGTATCCTACCCAGATTTTTGAACGTTTTCTACCATTTTTAACCTCAAATCTTCTCATTCAACACCCCAAACTCCATACAAACAGTTCTACATCGAACCCCATCAATAATACATGGATTCTAACATCCTAAAATCATCAATTCATTATAATTCATTCATAAAACACGAAATCCCCAATTTAAATTTATCAAAACCCTAGTTCTTCCAATTCATATTCAAGAAGACATAATTTACAGATTTATTCTACACATAGATTCCTCAAAACATGATTTCTAATCTACATACATGAAGGGTTTCAATTTAATAAATCTCAGAATCAATTTACACATTCAAATTCCTCAATTTCACCATTTTTATAACCTATAACATATTCCCAACAATCCTGAACTAACATGAATATAATCAATACCAAAATACAGCAAGTTATAAACACTTACCTTGAGTGAGTCGTCTGATTTCTTGATGTTGTTGGTATGGGTGTGTTCCCCTTGTCCCGATCTACATGGTGGTGGTGGTGGTGGTGGTTGTGCAAGGTGATGTCGATTTAGCCCTCTTCTCTTGGCAAAAGCTCTCCCTCACACTTCCTATGGCCGTTCCTTCTTTATGTAGCTTTCTAACCCTAATGCAATTGCTTTGGTTGATAAATTAACTCCTAATTTTCGTCCATTAATTAGGCCTAAAAATCCAATTTACCATAATGCCCTCTTGGGGTGCCGGTTAGGCCTAAAATTACCACGGGACCCAAACTAACCACCCGAGTATACTTTTTCGACTATGTCGGCCCTTCCGGACTCAACGGTACACTCGAAATCATCATAAGAGTTACTAAAAATAATTGATGTATTTATTCCACCAATTTAGTCCCGACACGACTCACACGCGCGTCTGACTTAATTCACTAAACTGTCATATTATTATCTGTCCGAAATTTATCAAATTGTATAGTTCCATATTACATGTCGCACAGTAATATTAAATTAATGAGTATTAACCCTTAGCACGCTAGTTAATATTTATTTTTTTATTAGATCCGGATTAATTAACAATTTAATTCTCACATTTAAATTCAATTAATCCCTCTATATTAAACACTGTTCTAAAAAACCCGCCTAGGCTCCGCCTAGGCACGCCTAGGCTTAAGGTTTGGGAGAAATGCCTCGCCTTACGTTTTTCACGCCTTATTCTTGGTAAAACCCTTAAGGCACACTTTTTTTCTAAAAACAACAATGTTTTAGTGAAACGATGTTGCCTTTTAAAGAATTTGTTTACAAACTGGACCATTATCTCATCCAAAATAATCAAATAGTATTTTAATTTGCATATATTCAGACATATTTTTATGATATGCGCAATTTTTGTATTTTAATAGCCTTGTTATGGTTAAAAAATATTAAAATATGTTAAGAAGGTCTAAACGCATTTTCACGCCTAGGCCCGCCTACGCTTCTAAGGCTTAAGGTTTGGCCTCCACGCCTCAATCACGCCCCGCGTTTTTTAGAACCTTGGTAATAAATAATCCCTTAATTATTTAAATCATCAAAAATGTGGGGTATTACATTACACTAAATCCAATTAAGATGGAAATGTCGTTGATCAGAAGAGTACCTCCAGCGGTATCATGGTTGTCAAAAAACAAAATTCCCTTTAATTTTCCACGGCTGAGGTCGAATACATTACCGCCGAGAGTTGTTACACTCAACTATTACGGATGAAGAAATTTTTTCATGATTACGGGATGGATTAAGAGACGATGAAAATCTATTGCGATATTATAAGTTCCACTGAAATTTCTAATAATTTCGTGAAACACTCAAGGACCAAACACATCAAGTTACGTCACCATTTTATTACGAACTTAGTTAAGAAAAATGTGATGTCCATGAGCTATGTTCCTCTGGAAAACCAATAGGATGATATCTTTAATAAACTTTTAGACATAATTAAGTTTTGTTACCTTAGGGGGTGTTTAGGGCTATTTTTGATTGAGTAATTTGATTGTGAGTGGTTAGGTGCAAGTTAATTTTCATATTTACACATTTGAGATTGATTTGAGGATTGCAAAATGTTTTTCTTATGCTTCTTTTATAAAAATTCAAAAAGATTTTTTTATTTTTTTTTTGGTTAAATCCCAGGCTTGAAATGTTGATAAATCTACATGATTACATAATTTGGGGTCATGTTTTTAAATTGGTTGTTCTTAATAGAATTTTTAAATGTGTTGTGTCAAAGTAAACATTTCAATAACATCATAGTAAACATTGACTTTAATTTGACTTTGATAACGTGAAAATTTGCACTCACTTTACACCGCATGAATTCACAAATGGTGTTAGTTATTGTCATTTTTATAAAGCATTTGGTACTTCAAAAGTGAAAATAATATTTCATAAGTTTGATAACACTTCCAAGATCTATATGTAAGAAAAGTGAGATATTTTACATTGCAGTTGAATATGGACCATTTTGATAGTGTTGATAAGGGCTACCTTTAATGTGCTAACATCTGATTTGAATTTTAGTATCATTGGGTAGGTGTAAACTAGGTGTGTGAAAATCCAAACAACGAAAAAATCCAATGTGTTGGAAAGAGCCACAAGTAAAGTGCTTAAGCGGAATTAAAAACAAGATAGGGCTTTATCATTTCAAAAATGCAATTTCTATTTTAATTAGCTTAAAAAGATATATCAACACTTGTCGATGGATTTCATAGATGGAGATGATCTTTAAAGAAAAACTTAGGATCGTATTGCAATTTCCTATAAAAACTTTGTTAAATGTGTCAAAAATGCAATTTGTGATGATTTTTTGATTTTCTATCTCTATGCACTTACAAGTTCATACGATTCTTGCTTAATTTTGTATCATTTTGATTGTGACTTGAAAACGTTTATTTTGCATAATCTTAGTAAGAAAATTTGATTTTGCAAATTTCTTTGACATTAGACTCTAGACTATGTGATTTTGTATGATTTGCATGATTGTTTGGTTTCATGATTTAATCTTGTTCTTGTCATATCTATTAGTATTTTTGGTTTCAGCTATTGATCGTTCTTTGATCTTTAGTATTTTCTCATTTTGATGGTTGCATGTGTTGGTTGAGATGAGTAGGTTTTTTGTGGTAGTTTGTGTTTAATGGAGCTAAAAGGTGTTTTTGAGAAGGTTTGTAGACAAGGTTGGAAATTGATTTGAGAAGAATTTCATTCGTTTCTAAAATCTTTGTTTTCAAAGGGTGTTACACATTTTAAAGGAGATATAAGGTTGGTTTTTAACCCGTTTTCTCAGAGGTTCAGGGTAATTTGTCTCACATTGATTTTCTAGAGGTATTGGCAAAGTTAACTGTTCGCATGGACTATATCCGTACCCGTGCTCATGGTTGTCAATAGTTTGTGAAATATCTTATTCTGCTATGTTTCTATCACATAATAAAAAAAATCTTGAACACAACCTCCGTTCGCAGAACCTAAAAATCTAGGCGGGCACACGGACTCTATTTTTCTCCTAATATTTATGAATTTCCTATGTTTCATGCTCTAATATATTATGTTTTATGTTTATATTCTTCATGGCGTTCTTTTTTTCATTGTTATTCCTTGACAAAAAGGAGGATAAACTATTTGAATGATTGGTTTATGGGGGAGACTTATTAGGGATATGATATGAGATTGAGGGGAAGATGCATGATTCGGATATGTTGTTTTCTCTTGATGTTATATCTTTTTGAGTAAGCATTATCATTCATCATAATAGTAGATGTTGATTTTATATATGATTAATTTATTCTAAATCATTGATCATTTATTAGAGGATTCCCAATTAAGAGGAGTTTATTTTTGTGCATGTTTGCCTGCATGATGTTGCTTGTTGTTTCATGTGTTTCATGCATAGTTTCGGTGATTAATTTTCTTAAACTCAAGTTTAGACTCAACAGTTCTTTTATGCCAATGACTTATGGATGTTTGTACATTACTTCTAATGACATTCAGTATATGGCTACTGAAGTATATGTCCTATAGGAGTAATAATTGTTTGTGGTTGTGGCAGTTTTATCATGAAATAGCCAAACAGAGAGATTGAAAAAGTAAATTTTGTGGAGAGTTTATTTTGGATATTTCTCGTTTCAAAATTTTTGCATCATACAAGTCATATTAACTTGTTCCAAATGAGTGAGTTTGGTTTTGAGTCTGGCAGTGAACTTTGAAAGTCTTTGAAGATTATTGAAACCATTCTCGAAAGTTTTCATGCCATCAAGTTCACATCATGATTAATATTAAAGATGTATACTTTTGGAGGGTTTTTTGTGAAGGATCTTTCGCTATACACAAGTAAGCTAAAATCATTTTTTTCTAAAATGTGTGATGAGTTTTCTTTGAGGGATAAGTACCTTTGTTAAAATGTTTTTTATATAGTCCGGGGGATATCTTTGAAATAAATTATTTTTAAAAAAGGTTTTTGAGGATCTTTTTATCTTTACCATCCGCACGACTTGTTTGGGTATCCATGCACGCAAAAGCATTCATATGGTGTTATTTTGTGACCGTACAAATGGCTTAGATGAAATGGTCATACGGGATGCGAATGGTTAAATATAACCGTGCGTATGGTGCGATCAGATTTTCAAAAACTCTATAAATATATCTATTTATCTTCCATTTGGGGAAATTTAAATTTTCCATAAGTGAAATATGTTTTTAAACATCTTTTGAGAGTTGGCAGATCTTCATTTTCCATTTATACTAAAATTTCACAAGTTCCTCATATTTTATATAAATATGTTAGATCATATCATGGATTTACAAAAATTATAAGTGAATTTTTTTAGAGATCAACTCTAGCCCAATTCAGTTCATATACCTATTTTGAATTTCTATGACCAAGTACTCTCTGATCTAAAATTAGAGACCATTAATTTTTTTAGAGGAATTAAATCATGGAATGATTCCAAGGATAAGAGTGGAGTTTCTCATTCTCTTTATGGATATTTAAGTGAATTTCAATTCGTATATGGAGGAAAGTTCGAAGTTCATAGGTAACTACTTGTGAGTGCATGAGTGAGAAGTACCTTATTACATTGTAAAAACTCTTTTCAAGTAGAAATGGAAAGTGGAGTGTGTCTGAGGCTTTTTACCCTTAGGGGGGGTGTTGGGGGGGGGGGGGGGGGGGGCTCATTAAATGTGTCTTGAGGTGTTTTTTTATTCTCATATCAAACACGCTAAATCACACACTTCACATTTCTTTGTTTAGATCTCTCATATTTGATCAATTTATTAATTAGATGTAGTTATTTGATCATTCTCATTTAGATTTAATTGGATAACATGTGTATGTGGTTTTAATAAGTCATTTGGTTTTCGGTGTCCTTTGAATTTGAAATTATGAAAGAAATTTTTAGAAATTTTAAATTTAGGCATGTTGTCTTAGCAACCCTATTCACCCCCATCTAGGTTGTGTTTTACACATTCAGACATTACTCTCACATCTGCTGATTTTGATGTTTAACTTTCATTTGTACTCTCAACTGTGGTGATAATCTTCTTCATTTCATGGTGCTAAGGTTCCTATGCACGGGCTTTCTAGATGGAGCTCAAGCATTAGTGATGGTGGATGTAAAACCTCTGGTCAGCTCAGAGCTCTTTTCGAGCTTTGATGGATCCCCTGCCAAGATTTTTGGTGAGCTGAGAAACTATTTTATTTTCGTCATGGAAGTGATGTACCACTCCCAAGTTGTTTTTTGGTACCCAAATACCTCTTCCACTCCCTTCAAGGTTGGAAATATCATTACCAGCCGACGGATTGAGATCATAACTTTTAAGTCATTGAGAGAGGGTTTACCTAGGATGACATTGTAGTAAGAGGGGAGGTCCATCATTATGAATTTATCCCAAATGGTGGTGCAATAATATTTGGATCCAAGCGTGAGGGGATAATGACATACCCCAGGGAGTAGGTCCTCTCCCCGTTGAATCTAGTGAGAGCGGTAGTGGTCGGTTGTATGTTTTTGTCACCAAGGATCATAGCCTCAAAGGCATTTAAGAATAAAATATTCGTAGAGCTTCCTATATCAATTAAGATCCTTCTCATGTTGGCATTACCCATTCTTGGTGTCACAAAAGGATCATCCTAAGGTTGTCAGACCCTTATTAGGTATTTTTCCAGAAAGACCATATGTGGAACCTCGTTGGAGGTTTGATGTGGGAGAGAAGCATAGTTTACTTTCACTTTATTGCGATGTAAACTTTTGAGGTGGGCCTTTCTGGTTGTGGCGGAGAGACCAACTTCATCAAAACCTCTAGATATGCTTTAGATGTCAAATAGAGAGACACCATCCTTATTCCCATTGTTGTTGTTATTATTGTTGCTATTGTTGTTGTTGTTGTTGTTATTGTTATTGTTATTGTTGTTGTTGTTTTTAATATTACGTTAACCTCCACCAACGTCATTGACTAAAAATTCTTTGAGGTATACAATATTGATTGCCTCCTTCACTCTAAAATAATCATTGGTGTTGTGTCCATGATCTTTGTGGAACCGAAAATACTTAATCTGTCATTCTCAGTTTTCATAGTCTTTGGCTTAGGTATAAGATCTTATATTTTTATAAATGCAAAGACCTCTTCCATTGTGTTTGTGAGGGGAGTGAAGTGTTTGGCCTCTGGACGTCGACTCTTCTTGGCCTTGGCCTTCTTTCTCTTGGCCTTAGGTTCTTTAGGGGTCCCCCAAAAGTAGGAGAGGTTGTCTTTTCACTCTCCCTACTGGGGGAAGTTGTAGCCTTCCTTGCTGAGATAGCATCCTCAGTTTTTATATACTTTTAAACTCATTAAAGCAGCTAAACCATGGTCTTGGTAGGCTTCTTGTTGAAGGACTTTAGTAAATCCTCAGACGTAAGGCATGAGATGATGGTGGCGTGTATTTTAAGTCGTCAACCTTGAGATATTCCTGGTTGAACCACTTGGCGTAATCTATGAGGGATTCTCCAGCCTTCTTTCTGAAGTGGAAAAAGGAAGTGATATGCTTTCTAATTTTTTGAGCTCCAATTAAATGGCTAGCGAAGGATTAGATCTTGGATAACCAATGCCTAGACATCCCCCTCATGGTAGCAGGAGAAGCTTAACCTAAGACCTAATCTGGGGTGTCTTAGAGGAGAATTAGTGATTTGTAATTTTCCCAGTGATCGATGGGGTCCTTGGACACATCGAATGGTTCAATATTAGGCATCTTCCACTTTAGGGGAAGGGATTAATGTTGGACAACATTAGAGAATGGAAAAAATCTCTTCTGTAGGGTCAACTATATGGTGTTAGGAGTTTAAGTCTTGTAGTGGTCGAGAAAATTCCCCAACTAATCTTTCATCTTCATTAGTTGTCCATCCCATGCCCTGGTTGCCTTGGAACTTCCTTGAGACTAGTCTCTAGGGAGTGATATCCTCTCCTTGATACGTATGCGAGTTACCAGTCATTTGGGGGCCCTTGGAATGCCTTTCGTATCATTTTTTCCCTATAATTGGGTCATGTGGTATACCTTAGTGTCGATGTGCTCCGGTACCGTAGGTTCTTCTACCACTGGTGGTACAAGAAGCCTACTGAGGATGGTGGATATTTGATCCTAGAGAATTTTTCATCGGGCATCCTTCTCCTTCAAAGAGAAAGCTAAGGCACTAGTAGTCACTATTTAAAAAGGGGCTAAGCTATGTGCTTGAAATTAATGGAACTTGTCATTCCCACAAGAGGTGTAAAACTTATGGGAGTTAAAATTATATGTGACTTTGGACCCATAGGTTCTCCATTCTAGACCTCAGACGTGTAAGATAAGAGAAGTGTCAAAGCGATAGATAAAGGTTTAAAGTAGTTCGGACCTCAAGAAATGGTCTTACTTCTACTGTATAAAGTTTTTATGCATGTTTATTAGAATTTAGTTGAGTATTATAGTCTTAGAGACCACTTGAGCGGAGTTTGAGGTCTTGCGGCCTTTGTTAACGGTACAAAGGACCTTAGCAAGTAAATGAATGACTTCTCTAATGGTACCTAGGTACTATTTAAGGTCCCTCGAAAGATATATGAAGTGTATTAACAATAGAAGTGGTCCAAGTACAAATATAAACATCGCAATAGTTAGTTACGATGTGGGAACACTTGTGAAATGCTATAAATTTTATGAGTTTGATTATTTAATTTCTTTAATATCTTGGAATTCTATAACTCGATCCCCTTCCATATTCTTCCATCCTTTTATTTATAGGATAACTATTAGAAAGAGAGGATGAATGAGCTATCACAGCATGGTTATGATAACTGTCTGCTAGTGTCAGTGAAAATATGGAGTGTTGGGAAAAGTATTTGTAGGTGGCGTAGGGAAGACTCAATGCATGTCGAATCGAGTAATGGGGATAGGTGGAATAATGTTATGCTTTGAACCAACTCTGCCAGACTGGTTGTGGAAGCTCTGTCGAGGTCCTCTAAGCTTAGAACCCATCATAGGCTGGTCTTATTATTGGGACACTTTGGGATGATATCCCTTATTGCTAAGGGTTGAACAATGGAGTAAGGTCATTGTTCTCCAGACTGATGTCTAGTTTGGTCGTCAACCTTGATGAAGCCTTATTCATGTGGTCTCTGGAATTCTTGGAAGAGGTATGATAGAACCACTGATTATTCTAGGAGGAAGAAATCCAAACATAGGTCCACCGTGGCACTATGGCCTTTCCCTGGAAGCAGTTGAGGTCTCTGATGTAATATATCATGTTTACTGAGGTTCGAGCTGAGCAAGGTAGACACTTTCATTGCCTAACGGGTTTGGACCTTTGGAGGTCTAATGTTTGAGAGGGTGTTATCAGTTGTTGTCACTAATCTTCAGTCACATATAAAAATATTGAATATCTAGGATCCCTAACTGAGATTCATACAGCTTATTTATCATATTTACCTCATTAACAATCATCCTAGTATTTAGGGTTCATTAAGAAGGGACTACATATAAATATTCATATAACTCTAAGAAGATTTGTTTTGGAGGAAAGGCTATATTAGCTTCAACAATAAATTGGGAGAACATCCAATGTTGTCCCTAACTTCTGTAATAATCCTGGGGGTTTTCCCCAAAATCAACACTACAGACTCACGAATGGAAAAACACTTCCTAAACTCCTTTATGGACCCCTCACTGACCAGATAAATCATTTTCACAACTATAGGAACAATGAAAATGGATGAAATAGAGAAAATAAATATAATCATTTTAAGAAAATTATAAAGAAATAATGAAAGGAAGAGAGAGAAATTTATTATGAGAAGTGAAGGCAAACAAGCTCAAATTTGTGTTTGAAATATTGATGAAAAAATCCGCTTCAAATGATTGTACATTAATGATTAAACTGCCTTGGTCCAACTACCAAGTTAAAAGTCATCATTAGCCAACATATCCCCGAATGATGTCTAGCACACTACCACCATTTGACTAAAAGGCGCAGGATTATCAACATACCCTTAAGACATTGGGGAATATTAAAAGCATGCCCCTTTGAGCCTAATGAGCATAAAAAGTCATTTTTCATCTAAAAAAGGTCAAGTGTTGACAGCTACCAACAATAGCTTCCATGGAAGATCAAATTCCAATGCTTACAATGATTAAGACTGCCTCCAATAAGTGAGCGAATATCCTCACCTCGATTATCCTGTAAACCATTAGGGGAAATTGTGGCAGGTTTATTTAAAAATATTTGAACGCATGACATGTCTCTGAAAGACTTTATAAGTGATCACATCTCGGAGATAAGAACAAAGAGAGGGTGAATGGTCAAGAACTCAAAATTGAATGTACTTGATCAAATTATAACTACAATTAAAGGTCATGGAGTCCCACGGGACTCAGTCTGTTTTTCTTCTCTATAAATGTAACCCACATTCCTGCAAAAAGAGGCATGTAATCTTTATTATCAAGAATCGATGAAAAAAGAAATAGCAACCCCTCGTGGACATAGGAACATTAGTGAACCATCTACATACCGTGTCAATTATGTGATTGTGACTTATGCTTTCTATCCGACTTAATTGTGTTAAACTCATAATAGTAGAATTTTACCTCTTAAAATTATATATCTCAACATAATATTGTACTTTGAAATTTTAATGTTTCATAATAACTACATTTTTCAATTAAGCACGTGAATGGGATATAACATAAATATAGCGAATATTTATTTTTAATATTCATATACGGGAATGCATGAACTCAAAAATTGAGATGGAGGGTGAAAAATCGAAACAACCCCTGAACGGCCCCGTGGGTGGCACCAACACCTCCCAAGGGACCAATATAACTCGTAGAAACTAATCGTGCAGCCGCGACCCTCCCGGTTTGAGAATACGACAGTAATTTGCATATTTCTAGACTTAAGAAAAACATAGCGTTAGAGGGTGAAAACTAGAAACAACCCCCGAACGGCCCCGTGGGTGGCACCAACACCTCCCACGGGACCAATGTAACTCGTAGGAACTGACCCCACATTCGCGGGTCTCCCGATTTGAGAATACGATGGTAATTTGCATATATTTAGACTTAGGGTTTAAAACATGGTGTTAGAGGGTGAAGCCCCCGAACGGCCCCGTGGATGGCACCAACACCTCCCACGGGACCAATGTAACTCGTAGGAACTGACCGCGCAGCCGTGGAACTCCCGGTTTGAGAATACGATGATAATTTGCATTTTCTAGACTTAGGCATAAAAACATGGCGTTAGAGGGTGAAAACTCGAAACAACCCCCGAATGGCCCCGTGGGTGGCACCAACACCTCCCGCGGGACTAATGTAACTCGTAGGAACTGATCGCGTAGCCGGGAGACTCCCGGATTGAGAATACGACGATAATTTGTATATTTATAGACTTAGGCTTAAAAACATGGCGTTATAGGGTGAAAACTCGAAACAACCCCCGAACGGCCCCGTGGGTGGCACCAACACCTCCCACGGGTCCAATGTAACTCGTAGGAACTGACTCCACAGTCGCGGATCTCCTGGTTTGAGAATATGACAGTAATTTGCATATATCTAGACTTAGGCTTAAAAACATGGTGTTAGAGGGTGAAAACTCGAAACAACCCCCGAACGGCCCCGTGGGTGGCACGAACACCTCCCACGGGACCAATGTAACTCGTAGGAACTGACCCGACAGTCGCGGGTCTCTCGGTTTGAGAATACGATGGGAATTTGCATATATCTAGGCTTAGGCTTAAAAACATGGCGTTAGAGGGTGAAAACTCGAAACAAACCCCGAACGGCCCCGTGGGTGGCACCAACACCTCCCACGAGACCAATGTAACTCGTAGAAACAGACTGCGCAGTAGCGACACTCCCAGTTTGAGAATACGACAGTAATTTGCATATTTTTAGACTTAAGCAAAACATGGCGTTAGATGGTGAAAACTTGAAACAACCCCCGAACGGCTCCGTAGGTGGCACCAACACCTCTCACGGGACCAATATAACTCGTAGGAACTGACTGTGCAGCCGTGAGACTCCCGGTTTGAGAATACGTGATAATTTGTATATTTATAGACTTAGTCTTAAAAACATGGCGTTAGAGGGTGAAAACCCCGAACAGCCCACGAACGGCCCCGTGTATGGAACCAACACCTCCCACGGGACCATTGTAACCCGTAGGAACTGACCGCGCAGCCGCGGCACTCCTAGTTTGAGAATACGACAGTAATTTGCATATATCTAGACTTAGGGTTAAAAACATGGCGTTAGAGGGTGAAAACCCCGAATAGCCCCCGAACGGCCCCGTGGATGGCACCAACACCTCCCACGGGACCAATGTAACTCGTAGGAACTAACCGCGCAGTCGTGGAACTCCCGATTTGAGAATACGACGATAATTTGCATATATCTAGACTTAGGCTTAAAAACATGGCGTTAGAGGGTGAAAACTCGAAACAACCCCCCGAAAGGTCCCGTGGGTGGCACCAACACCTCCCACGGGACTAATATGACTCGTAGGAACTGACCGCGCAGCCTCGAGACTCCCGGTTTGAGAATAAGACGATAATTTGTATATTTATTGACTTAGGCTTAAAAACATGGCGTTAGAGGGTGAAAACCCCAAACAGCCCTCGAACGTCCCCGCGGGTAGCACCAACACCTCCCACGGGACCAATGTAACTCGTAGGAACTGATCGCGCAGCCGCGGCACTCCCGGTTTGAGAATACGAAGATAATTTGTATATTTATAGACTTAGGCTTAAAAATATGGCATTAGAGTGTGAAAACCCCAAACAGCCCCCGAACGGCCCCGTGGGTGGCACCAATACCTCCCACAGGAACAATGTAACTCGTAGGAACTGACCGCGCAGTCGCGGCACTCCCAGTTTGAGAATACGATGGTAATTTGCATACATCTAGACTTAGGCATAAAAACATGGCGTTAGAGGGTGAAAACTCGAAACAACCCTGGAACGGCCCTGTGGGTGGCACCAACACCTCCCACGGGACCAATATAACTCGTAGAAACTGACCGCGCAGTCGCAGGTCCCCGGTTTGAGAATATGACGGTAATTTTCATATTTCTAAACTTAGGATTAAAAACATGGCGTTGGAGGGTGAAAACTCGAAACAACCCCCGAACGGCCCCGTGGGTGGCACCAACACCTCCCAGGGGACCAATGTAACTCGTAGGAACTGACCCCACATTCGCGGGTCTCTCGGTTTGAGAATTCGATGATAATTTGCATATTTGTAGACTTACGGTTAAAAACATGGCGTTAGAGGGTGAAAACCCAAAACAGCCCCCGAACGGCCCCGATGGTGGCACCAACACCTCCCACGGGACCAATATAACTCGTAGGAATTGACCGCGTAGTCGCGAGACTCCCGGTTTGAGAATACGACGGTAATTTGCATAATTCTATACTAAAGCAAAACATCGCGATAGAGGGTGAAAACTCGAAACAACCCCTGAACGGCCCCGTGGGTGGCACCAACATCTCCCACGGGACCAATGTAACTCGTAGGAACTGACCCCGCATCCGCGGGTCTTTCAGTTTGAGAATACGGCGATAATTTACATATTTCTAGACTTAGGCTAAAAAACATGGCGTTAGAGGGTGAAAACTCAAAACAACCCTCGAACATCCCCGTGGGTGGCACCAACACCTCCCACGGGACCAATGTAACTCGTAGAAACTGACCACGCAGCCGCGGGACTCCCGGTTCGAGAATACGACGATAATTTTATTATTTCTAGTCTTAGGCATAAAAATATTGATATGTTGATAATTTTAACTCATATATGCAATTTTTCAGCTTGATTAATTTTTTTGTAAAACTACTTGGTTACTGATATTTTTTTTATGTATCCTATCATTTGTAGGATTTTTGCACGCGGAACAAATGAAGGAGGCAGTGGTTTACAACATGAAGATTGTTTATATGTAGTGGACATTCAGGATTTTGTTTTTTTATGTGTTACAGCCGTGCGGGCTTTTATTGTTTAGTTTTATGGCCATGCGGGCTTTTATAATTCGATTGTTGAATTTTATGGCCGTGTGGGCTTTATAGTAAGTAGGTTTTACATTTACAGGTTTTGGAATGTCAAGAAAATAGGGAAAACTCTGCCCAATTTTTTTTTTTTGGTATGTGAATTATAGGGACGTGTAATATTTTTAAGTTTGTATATATATTTGTTTATTAACAACGTTCTCGATTCGCAATTTGTGATTTTTTTTATTATTTTGCCAATAATAAATATTTGTAACACCTGGTACGCGTCCAACGTTACACGTAGGAACTGACGGTGCACTCACAGGACCCCCAATTTTAGGATTGGACCAAAAAAATATATTTTTTTTAAAATTATAGTTAAATATGGTCATGGACTTTGTCCATGACCATTTTTATTTTTTTCGTCACGCATAAAAATGGTCCCGGCCAAAGTCCGGGACCATTTTTTTCCTCACGGTTGTGGGTCACGGACTTGGGCTGTGACCATTTTTTTTATATTTTTGGTCACGGTTATGGGTCACGGTCAAAGTCCGCAACCATTTTTTTCCTTTTTTTCGTCACGGTCCTGCGTCACGAACTTCAACCGCGACGATTTTTTTTATTTGTTTTGGTCACGATTGTGGGTCGCGGCCAAAGTCCGCGACCAATTTGTCACGGTTGTGGGTCACGCACTTGGACCACGACCAATTTTTATTTTATTTTTTTTATCACGGTCGTGGGTCGCGGACTTTGGCCGCAATCAATTTGTCACGGTTGTGGGTCACGGTTGAGGGCCGCGACCCCTCATGGCATGGGTCACGGCCCAAGTCCGCGACCATCTGTCATGACCCCTCTCGACCGTGACCATTTTTTGGTCACGGACTTGGGCCACGACCCACGAAAATGGTCACTCCCGAAATGGTCACGGTCCAAGTCTGCGACCCACAGTTTTGGTCAGGGATTTTGGCCGTGACCAATCGCCAGTTTTGGTGTAGTGCATCGGCTATAACCAAACCAAATAAAATCCAATAATAACAACGAAATCTAGTACAAGCCTGAACTGGGATAATAAATCTGAAAGAGGCAACAAGCCCAACTGAAACTATAACTGAAATAGATTCCTTCACTAGGAATGAAGAATAGATGCGTCTAATCAAAAACTCTGTAGGCATCCACCTGTGTCGTAGTAGTGTATCCCTATAGCAGAATATCAAGTCTGGCGTCCATATGGCTGGACACGTAAAAGGTTTTGAAAATATTTTTATAGCAAGAGTTAGTACTCAAAACATATTTAAAATATTTAGCAAGAGTTTATCATAGTTCAAAGTTCGATTATTGATTACTCATGTTAGGTTCACGTTCACTCACTTGAGTTTCCTCACCCTTCAACTATTGTGCATGCCTAACATTATCTACTTAGCCCACCTAGCTATACTACCCAAGCTAACTAGACATAAGTATATATCTGAACTAATATCATCTAAGTTCCCATACTGCCCATACAGTACGTTAATCGAATTAACATTTCTCGTATGTTAAGCATTGAAATTATCATTTCACTTATCTCCTCATTTATTTAATTAATTAAGTTTCAATACTTAATTCATTCTTTTAAATATACATTATCTAACTGTCTACTGTCACGCATAAGTAGAATATTCACACATACACACACACACACACATACACACACACACACATATATATATTCTTCTTATAGATATATATTACTAGTGTCTCTCCAATGACCACCAAGAATATAAGGGAATTGACATTACTATATGTTTTCACTTTCTTAATTATTTATGTTTCTCTTCTTAATTTATTTTTGGATACCATGTCTACTTTCACTCACAACTAGTATATTCTCATTTGAATATATTTTACACACTAATATATACCATTACGGTGTTTCTTATAATGACCACCATTGATAAAAGGCATACTCTGCTATTAAGGTCATGTATCACTCACTACATTAAGACCATTGGCTCAGAATATCACCTCAATCCCAAAATCAAATATCAAATGGTGGAGGCGAACATAGTTCTAAGACTTTGGGCTACGCACATACCTAAAGTACCCAAATGACACGCCACACGTCACATACCGAGCCGCCATAATTTCTATGTTCCGGGGAACCAATCCAGACCTCATTGGAATCGTCAAGGTGGGATTGCCCACTCCGCGAGAACCTCTGGTGATAGCAAGCAGCGTGGGTATTCTAACTCATAACATCAATCATATAGGTACACACACAATCTATATATATATATATATATATATATATTCGGTAGGTATTCACACAAACTAATTATCATCATTCCTATGTAGTATATAACACTCATATACTCACCGTGCTATCAAGTTATGACTTTTCTTACTATCATATTTAATTGAGTATTAATGTCTACTCTAAGGGCCCTAGTTAACCTTTTTATGATTTCAGTAGCTAAGTCTTTCTTACCCTACTGGTTCATCCCATAAGCTCGTTCACGCTTTCATATAATTACATTCTCATTCTCGTGAATTAATTACTTTTTCGTTCAATTTTGTTTAATCATTGTCTTAATTCTCTCGATACGACTAAACTCCCATAACCATATCATGGCCTACTGCAAAATAATAGATCCCTCATCATATTCTAACAATATCAAAAAAGTTTTCCCGACAAAAATTTAGGAGTTCTAGGCAAAAAGGAAGATTTTTATATTTTTCTAGGAACCGAACAGGTTCACCTCTGAACCGAACTAGTTCGCCTCTCTGAACCTTGTCTTCTTCGTTTCGTAGATGCATTTTTCACCATTAACACACCTATAGCTTCCATGTTCCTCCACAAAAATCTAAACCAATTGTCCCAAACCCTTCCCACATGTATTAGGATAGTTTCTAACGTAATTTTTGCATTAAAACATTACGAATAACATTCAAGAATGGATTTAATCATCTAATCCTCAAAACCCTAGGTTTTATGTTCTTTCACCATAATACATCAAAAATTCAGATTTAATTCATGGATAATCATACAAAATCTCTACTTTATTATCCTCTACCAATATCAAATCTTTCTACATGCAATCTCTGCCCAAATGGGTATTTAAATCAATATTTTCTTCCATGAATCATCAAAATAATCAATATAATTGAAACCCTAGTCACATGGTTATTATAACTTCATATTGATTAAAATAAACACTTGCATCTTGATCAGTAGGCTCGTGGCTTGGTGATGGATGTGATTGTTTTCTTTATCAATCCTCACTCCTAGGTTGTTTGTGGTGCAAGTTTGAGATGAAAAGCTCCAAGAATCACCTTAAAATATCCAAGGATGGTCTCTCCTTCTTCTCTAAGGACTCCTCTTTGTTCTTGGTGTTTCTACTTTAACACCTGATATGAGGCTACAAATTTCGTAGGTGTTTAAACCTCCTTTTGACAAATGACCAAAACGTTCTCAATAGGTGCCGGTTTGGTCTAAAATTGACCCGGGAAACAAACTATACCCCCGGGTATACTATTTTGACCCTTTCGAAACCATCTGTAACCTAAAATTCATCATT
This sequence comes from Sambucus nigra, assembly GCA_949130495.1. Taxonomy (NCBI): domain Eukaryota; kingdom Viridiplantae; phylum Streptophyta; class Magnoliopsida; order Dipsacales; family Adoxaceae; genus Sambucus; species Sambucus nigra. The sequence continues at coordinate 334,204,930 of OX422216.1, forward strand.
CGATTCACTATAAATATATTTCCTATCTCGAACCCACTTTAGTCTACACACAACTTCCGATTGAGATAAAATCAAATACGTCCATATCACTCGTTATGATGTAAATCAGTAATAATCAATTATTTACTATTCACTTAGTAAATATAATTCACAATATTAATAATTATCTCACTCTCAATTAATATATAATATTCACATTATTATACAATTCAATTAAATTATATCTCTCGCGTAATTTAAAATAAGACAATTTAATTACCGAATTAATTAAATCTCAAATGTGCAGTAATACTGGTATTACGTTTCCCTTAGAAATAACTATGTGTATTACTTTTCTTACAAATTTGTGTCTATTTTTCATTTGTTAATAAATTTTGTTCAATATATATCTGGTATGTTGACAATGATGTCGTAATTGTACTATGTTTTGTTACTAAAGCAATGTAATACAAATTTAATTCAAAATAAGCGATATTTTTTTTTTACATTATTGTATCGCATTTTAATTATATTATGGTTGCAATGGATCCCCTGTTTAATTTATGTGAGTGGAGACATTACTTCTATCATTTGTTTGTTATATTCCCATACATACGACATGTATAAGTTGTTATTTAGAAGAAATGACCAAATATTTGTATTGCAAAAAAGTAAAATGTTAATCATTCTAATTTTCATAATGTTGTTAAATTTATCTATAGTTTATTCGTAGGTGGAATATAAAGAAAGATGTAAACTACCTAGAATGCATAGGTGACTCTTGTGTTATACAGCATATTATCGGGCAAGAAACTCCCATATAAACACTTCTTCTTCTACTACATCCCATTTCAATACACTTATACCATCGACATACTCACATACTAGTTTAAACGTTACCGGATCCCCATCGATGACAAAACATATGAAATTCATTTCTTCAAGATCAAATGTTAATGCTGATGGTGATGGTTTTATTACCACCAATACTTCAATAGATAATTGTGAACTTTATACAGCCGTAGGCATTTACTATGGATACGCATTAGAGTGTGCAACACGTGTCGTGGCAGAGGTCACTTCCTCAGCCGTCGTAATCAACCGACCCGTGATGAATATCGAAAAAATTTGGCCGGTATGATTTCTAATATTTAAAAATAATTTTACACTCTTAAAAAAACTATGGATAATTTTAATAAGATATTTATGTATATAATAAATGATTGTGTTCATTACAATAGGTAAACATAAAGGATCTACATATACTACCCATCAACCGCACGCAAGAATAGTAAGAATAGTAAGACAATATAAATTTGTGACATTGAATTGTTATAACTCTTAAAGGATCTTCTCATAGTTATATAATAAAAAATTATCTGCTTTACAACTGGTAATCAGTGTTAGTTTAGATATAATGCCTTTCATAAGACTCTTGCATCAATAGTATGCAAGCATAGTAAGACTATATAAAGTACAAAAATTTTAACTTATAATAATACAAAATTTTAAACAATTTTATTTGATTCATTCCTTTGAATAATATATTATAGGTACGAAGTCCGTTCCTTGGACATTTGGACCTCTTTCAAAGCAATGTAGCTTTTGTTCCACTATTATATGGTATGAAGAATGTACTGGAAAAATAAGAAAAAATTTATTCTTAAATTCTCCCTTTGTTGTCTAGAAGGGAAATTTAGACTACCACTCACCAAGGAGCCACCTACCTTCCTTATGGATTTTCTATCATATAACGGAGGTGTGCACTCTATAAAATTAAGGACTAGCATCCGTGAACACAACTTTATGTTTGTCTTCACGTACATAGGAGAAAAAGTATACAATAGTTACAATAATGGTTGTGGACCATACGTATATCGAATAAGTGGACAAAATCATCATAAAATTGGGTCGTTACTACCGATTTATGGCTAGCATCCAAAATTTGCCCAATTGTACATCTACGACACTGAATTTGAGATCTCAAATCATATATGGGCTATACAATCATAATACAGTCTCGATAACATTGACTCAATCATTGTAAATGGACAAATAAAAATGTTTGATGAAAGCAACGAACTAGAGAAAGTGTTTAGAATGTCCCGTGATCGTTTCAAACAATCTGATTTTGCAGACATTTGCCTAAGGTTGTTGGGTATAAGACATGGTGACCCCCCATAGTTGGGAACATGTCGGATACTAATAACATGCGTGATATTACCATTGATCATAAGTGTACCGGATTTTAACTTATAAGAGAGCTACGTCCTTCCTTTATGACCGCACAATATCCAATACTTTTTCCATATGGTGAAGATGGATACCACACAGATATTCGATACGCTAATAATATGGGTAATCTTCATACAAATAGTGAACGCGTAACTATGGGAGAGTTTTACTCCTACAATATACACAAAGATTAAATAAATCGGATGTGTTACACCTTTCTAGGCGCTTATTTCAACAATACATTGTTAATGCATACACATGTATAGAGGAAGAGAGGTTGTGATGGATATGTCTAAATCAATCTTAATTGCGCTCAGATATTTACAAAAGTCTTAAAGATGTAGTCTTAAGAGGTGACACAACACCTACATCCATTGGTAAACCCATTGTTCTCCCCTCTACTTTCACAGGCGACCCAAGATACATGGCTCAAAGCTTTCAGGATGCCATGAAAATTTGTAGATGGTTTGGCAACCTAGACCTCTTCATCACTTTCACAGCGAATCTCATGTGGATCGAAATTAGCAATTTTCTATCACTAATTCCTGGACAACAACCTGATGAACGGTCGGACATTGTTACGAGATCCTTCAAAATATAGCTTGATCATTTCATGAAAGATATAAAAGAGGGAAAGAAATTTGGCATTATTTCAGCTGGTAACAACATTTTTATTACACTTTATTACTAACACAATTACAACATAATCTACCTTCATTTCTTTTTATTTTCTTTAAAGTTATTTACACAATTGAATTAAAAAAAAGGATTGACTCATGCTCATATCATATTATTACTGCATCCTGACAATAAAACTTGAACATCGGCCCAAATAGATGCAATTATTTTAGTTGAATTACCAAATAAAGAAGACAATCCTACTGGTTTCAAAGTTGTGTCACAATTTATGATACACGGTCCCTATGGTGAAGAAAATTATAACTCACTACGTATATCTAACGGAATTTGTTCAAAAAAAAATCCTAATCCATTCCTATGTGCATCGTATGTATTGATCAAATCCTTGTTATGAGGTACACCAAATCTATTATCGAGTTTAATAACCTGATTATGGGGTTGTTGTTGGGAAAAATGTTATTAAACTCGATAATAGATTTGGTGTACCTTATAATAAGGATTTGATCAATAGATACGATGCACATATTAACATTGAGATTTATACTAAATCTGGAGCTATTAAGTATCTCTTTAAGTATGTCAACAAGGGTAGTGACAAAGCAAGGGTTGTGCTACAAGAAAATGTCATTCAGAATGACAAGACGGACAGTGATGATGTTATAACTATTGATGGGATTAGATCATTTCTTAAATGTGGGTATGTATCTACCTTTGTGTCTTATTGGAGGATATTTAATTTTGATATTCAACACCTTAGCGTAGAAGTCGAGGGATTAACGTTACACTTACCAAATGAACAACATGTAACATTTAGGGATTTGGAAAGATTGGACAATGTTGTCAACATAACTGATGTAAAAATCGATGTTCACTGAATGGATGAGGATGAATTTTGAAGATTTGGATGCCTATGAACTTATATGTGCTGAATTCCCTACAAAACGGGTATGGAAATCAAAGTACAAATAGTGGAAAAGATGAGAAAGACAAGATTGCATAGGTAGGACCGTCTAGGCACATCTAGCCTCTAGGGAGAGATTTTACTTGCGAATGATACTTAACATTATTTGGGTACCCCAAAATTATGAAGAAATCCAAACAGTAAATGGTGGTACGTATCCGATATTCAAGCGAGCGTGTTATGCATTAGGCCAATTAAATGGAGATAAAGAATGGCACGATGCACGGTCTCATGCTTTGAACTGGTCATTCGGTAATCAACTTCATGAATTATTTATTATAACGATCATTTTCTACGAGGTATGTGATCCATTATCTCTTTGGGAACAAAATTGACATATTCTTTATGAGGATGTTCTATAATGCAGTGCTCTTAACTAATTCTTAGCTCCAAAATTATGCACTTTACGAAATTAAACAAATCATGCGTCGTAACAATAGAAGTTTGAAAGATTTTCCACCCCTATCACTTCCTGATACTTCTTTGTTAAGGGATATGATAAATCGATTGATTCGTGAGGAGACATTATACAATATTGATGAAATGGCTTTCGAACACGAAAAACTATGCGCCGGATTAAATAAAGAGCGGTTATTGGTATATAACAATGTCATTAATCTAATTAATGAGTAGAAGGGAGGATTGAATTTTGTTTATGGGGCAGGAGAAACTGGAAAAACTTATTTATACAAGCCTATCATTACCCGATTAAGATCTACTACCGAACGAAAGAATAGCTCATTCACGTTTCGCAATTTCGATTGACATATATGAATCATCCACATGTGACATACGAAAAGGCACCAACCTCTCTGAACTAATCAGTAAATATTCACTAATTATTTGGGATGAATCTCCTACGGATCATAGCCATACATTTGAAGAAGTTGATTGAACACTATGCAATATCCTCCTCTTTGACGATCCAAACTATAATAATAAAAAAAATTGTGGCAAAACTGTGCTTCTTGGAGGATATTTTAGGCAAACCTTACCAGTTATCTAGAGAGGAACAAGACAAGATATCGTTTGGGCTTTATTAAACATGTCATCAATTTGGAAAATGTGTCAAGTCTTTGTCCTCAAACAAAATTTGCAAATACAAGGCATATCTTAATTTTCATATTGGATTCTTAGAATAGGAGAATGGATGATATGTTCTGCTTCTTTTAATGACGAGTTGAATAAGACATGGATTGAAATTCCCAATGATTTGCTAATTTAACCCATTGATAATCCAATTGCAACGATTCTGGAAGGCACATACCCTGATTTGGTTGAAAACATTCAGAACGAAGAGTACTTGAGATAATCATCAATTCGACAACAAACGATGTGGTCGATGATATAAACCACTTTGTTCTTAATAAAATTCCAGATGAGGAACGTACATACCTAAATTCTGACTCTATCTATAAGGCATCTGCAAAAACAACCGATGAGGATATGCAAATCCCTGTGTAGTTTCTAAACAATTTAAATTTCAATAGGTTACCTAGCCACAATCTTCGTCTAAAAGTTGGAGTCTCGGTGATCCTATTGCATAGCATTAATCAAAGTGCAGGCCTGGGTAATGGAACATGCTTAATAATGACTCAACTGAGTGAGTGGATCATTGATCTAGAGTTCTTAATGGATCACACGTTGAGACTAAAGTTTACATTCCAAGAATTATGATGACGTCAACAAATAATAAATGGCTATTCATATTAAAACGGAGACAATTCCCATTTTGTTTATGTTTTGATATGACAAGTGTCAAGGACAAATTTTGTCAAATGTTTTAATTTACTTGCCCCAACCAGTATACTGCCATGGACAACTCTATGTAGCTATGTCAAGAGTAAAATCAAGATTAGGTTTAAAACTACTAATAATAAATGATGATTACATGCCTAAAAATTACATTAAGAATATAGCGTTAAAGGAGATATTTTAATACTTACAATCTGGTAAATAAATATTACTATTCTTACACACATTACAATTTAAATTATAATCTCGTGTCATTAATAAAGACATGACCATTACACCATTATTTATACCATTAATGTATTTTTCTAATCTGAATGAAGATCAATAAGAATGATAGTCATGAATTGGTGTTAGAATTAACCACTGAATCACAAAGTTGCGCAATTATTCAATGAGTAATAAGAAAGTGGGATGTCATCAATTTTAAGAAGAACAACGAGCTTATATATGTCGACTACGTTCTTCTAATTGAAAAGGTACACATTCCTAACTATGTTTTTCCTTAACATTGTTATACTATATACCATTTGACTTCTCAATCCTACAAACAAACTATATTCTAATTGAGTAATCAATCATCTACTTTCTTTATTTACTTTGAAATTAATTACAAAATGTTATGTCTTATGAAAGGATAATGTACCCTCTATTATATAGTTTATTCAATTTTACTAAATGAATAACCGATATGTTTACAGTTACTAGGAGATCAATAAAGCATTATTTTATTTTCATATATAATAATGGATGGATATTCCATATAACTAAGTAATGTTACAGATATAGAAATTGGGATATAGAAAAATCAACATTAGCGACTGGGAATTAAGAATAAACATGTTGTATGAAGACTAAAATGAATGGAAAGAAACAATATCACATTATGAAAAATATAGATTTCTTAAAACTGTGTGTGTATATATATATATATATATATATATATATATATTTGTTTATTTATTTATACTTACTTTGAGAATCAAGTCACTATCTACCAATAGGAAAAAAATATAAAAGAATCCATTTATAAGAAGTATTTATTTCTCTTGGTTACAATTGTTCAGAAGAATGGGTCCAAAAAACTTCTATAATTTCATGAAAAATTATGAATCTCATGACATAGACAACTAGGCCCTTAAAACACATGACGTTCAATTCAAATGTAACACTGATAAGATTCAATTACCCAAAAAAAACTAATATTTGAGATTCCTTACTTCTATATCCCAAATTATCACCATTAGGATAAAGCTAAAAAGGGTATATAAATTCTCATGAGTCTTTATCCTTCTAATGAGCCTTGGATTGTAGGTAAAAAATATGATGTCAGCCCTTCTAATTTTCCCCAACTGAGTATCATTTATCTAGTACTGTTGCCACAACTTTTATCTGCATTTACTTGATATTTGCATTTTTATTTTCTTTTAATTCTTCTTCCATTATTCATGATTAGCAAAATTCGTTATATTCATATGATATAAAAAACAGTTACATGTATTCCCAACTGGTTTATCCTTTAAATCATGTGTTTAGAAGCCCAGATACCTTTATATATGGTTGTATGTTTTCTTACATTAACATTTCCACTGTACTTGGACCATTCTATATATTAATTTAAAAGAAACTACCATTGTTTCATACTAAATGCGAAAGTGTTCCTCAATCTATGTCGCACTTCATATTTCTTCCGAACCAATTGCATTTACATCATTAACCAAATGTTGTTTTATTCATTTAAACCTTACTATTCAATCCGCACACTCCATCACGAAAATTCCAACCTTAGTAAAACATTGCATGAATAAACATGGTTTAATTCTTTAATCAACATTAGAATCGTATCAAAAATTTTAAACTATTTCAATTAAATATACTCAACAACCTACATTGTCCTTTCTCCCAACATTCTACTTTTAAAACAGCTTGATTCGATATTTTTTTCAAAATCAAGAATATCGTTCGGCCAACTTAAAACAAAAGGTTCAATGTCGATCATACCATACTTACGTTAATGAACAATGATCAATATCAGCTAATAATCTTCTCATCTTCAGTCACAGAGTAATAATGTCAAAATATTCTTCTGAATGCAAATTGTGACCTTAAAGTTTTGCACTTTGGCATTCCAATGACCTATTCAGAAACATATTTCATTCCTTAGTAGTTTGCACAACATTTTTAACACATTATACATACATAATCTTATGACACTTACTCTTTTATCTATTTAGTAGTTTTATTCATTTAACATTACAATAAAAACCATGTTTACAGGATACATTTTTAAATTCTTACATTTATTATTTAATCGTTTTACCATTTTCTACCTGCTTAATGGTTATATCATCATATTATGCCCAAAATATTTTGAAAAAAACAACAAAATGATTCAATCATCATAAACGACCATGCAACCTGAAACACGAGGGCTGCTGAATGGTCCATGCATTAGATCTAACCACTATGCCATATGGACCCCAACTTTTTTAGGGAAATCAATAAGATCATCCGGCCACCTTAAAACACAAAGTTCAATGCTTGGATGAAAACAATGTTCTATTGACTTGACATAAAAATGATAGAATTTGGGGTTCTTTTTGTCTTAGTCTTCTATAGTGCCATTGCGCATTTCTGCAATATATCTCCTCCCACGCCTGTTGAGGACACCTTTCATATCCAAATAGGTTGTCTACCCACCTTTGAAGAATTACTCATGACTATGACTTTCAAAACATGGAAATGGTCCATAACTTTTTCAGGGCTGCATTAACCGTTCTTCGTACTACATATATCATTGTCTAATGCAAAAAAAATTATAACACAAAATCTGAAATTAAAATAACCAAAACAGAATGCATTACAACTCAGGATTCTTGCTAAACAGATCACACCTACGATCTAGCTCAACTGCCATATGGACAACGGTGATTTTATAATAGATTACACTTTTAGTCTAGAAATATATGAAATATTTCTTCAAGAATTTCATTCTTATGAATTGTTACCTTAAAAAAGTCATACATACCTCCCCTATTTATTTCACAACTGTTCAAATAAATTCTTCATCAATGATATTTACTATCAATACAAATTCACATCACCCCTGTCTATTCTATGAATTTCGTACTATAATATGATATATATTTATAATGCTAGTAGGATGACAACATTAACGCAATTATTTAGAATGGCGAAGTTACTGAATATGCTCCATTGATTGAAGAAGGAAAAATGTAAAAAATCTCAAATTTCAAGGTCGTTGCTAACAATAGAGGATACAAACCCATTACACATTCATGTGTACTAAATTTCAAGCCTGGCACATCTATACAAGAACTGAAGGACGACGTACATAATATTTCATTACATAAATTTGAATTCGTTGACTATGACACAATGAAAAATAGAGTTATTAACAAGGACAAGCTAATAGGTAAACTATTACCCATTATCATGTCTTCTATAAACTTATTATTCATTACAAAAACATATATCATATACAATTAAATAATTATAATAGCCATATGTATTTGGTGTTTTAAGAGAAAGAGGAGAACAATAATATATGAATCTCAATGGAAACAATATCAAGAAATTAGACATTCAAATTTATGATCCAAGGTAATAAATTATTACATTGACATTCTTATCCCACTACACAAAAAATAGCAATCTAGTATGGTTTAAAACTGTACCACATCAAGTATGGCACAGTTTTAAACTGTGCCAGAATCATGTGTTCCAAAATGGTCATTTTTTTCTAGCATGGTTTAAAAGTGTGCTAGATTTGGCCAAATAGGAACACTTCTGGCACACTTTTAAACTATGCCAGAATTTGATATTTCTGGCTCACATTTGGTACAGTTTATGACTATGCCAAATTGAGTACATTTTAGTACAAATTTGACACAGTTCAAAATCATGCCAAAATTTGATACACTTTTGGAACGGTTTTGAACTGTGTCAAATTTTTGGATCAAAGAAAAGAAATTAATTATTGAAAAACAAGAAACTTCACAAATTGCGAATCTCGCACGTTGTTGATAAACTAACGTATATACAAACTTCAAAATATTACAAGTCTTAATAGTTCACATGCCAAAAAAAAATTGGGCGGAGTTTCCTCTATTTTAGGGGCATTCTAAAACCCGCTAATACAAAACCTGGGTAATGTAAAGCCCGTACGATGATAAAATATAACAAGAAAATTATAAAAGCTCGCACAACCATAAAACTACAAAATCCCGCACGACCATAACACAAAAAATAGAATGTTGAATATTAACGATATTAAATAAATAATCCCCTTGTTGTAAAACATTGACTTCGTCTTGTGTTCCACATGGATAAAAGCTAATGATAAAATGTTATCCTCTAAAAAATAGGATACAAAAAAGAAATGATTTTAGTAACCAAGTAATTTTTAAAAAAAAATCATGTTCAAGATGAAAAATTACATATACGAGTTACAATTATGATTATATTCTCAAAGTGGGAGACTTGTGACTATGCGATCAGTTCCTACAAGTTATATTGGTCCCGTGTGAGGTGTTCATGTCTCTCACAATGTTGTTTAGAGGCTAGTTTGGGTTTCACCCCTTAACGGCTTGTTTTGAAGCCTAATCTATATATTTTCAAATTATCATTATATTCTCAAATCGGAAGACCTATGACTATGCAGCCAGTTCCTACGAGTTACATTGGTCTTGTGCGAGGTGTTCATGCATCTTACAAGGCCGTTTGGGGGCTAGTTTGGGTTTTCACCCTTTAATGGCTTTTTTTTAGCCTAATTTATATATTTTTAAATTATTGTCATATTCTTAAATCAGGAGACCCGTGACTACGAGGTCAGTTCCTGAGAATTACATTGGCCCCGTGTGAGGTGTTCATGCCTCTTACGGAGCCGTTTAGGAGGTAATTTGGGTTTTCACCCTTTATGGTCTTATTTTTAAGCCTAATCTAGATATTTCCAAATTATCATCATATTCTCACATAGGGAGACTTCTAACTACGAGGTCAGTTCCTAAGATTTACCTTGGTCCCGTGGGAGGTGTTAGTGCCTCTTACGGGAACGTTTGAGGGTTGGTTTAGGTTTTCACCCTATAACGACATGTTTTTAAGCCTAATCTAGATATTTTCAAATTAGAATCATACTCTCAAATTGGGAGACCCGTGACTATGCGCTCAATTCCTACAAGTTACATTAGTCTCATGCCAGGTGTTCATGTCTCTAACCGTGTTGTTTGGGGGATAGTTTGGGTTTTCACCCTTTAATGGATTGTTTTCAAGCCTAATCTATATATTATCAAATTAACTTCATATTATCAAATGGGTAGACTCGTGACTACGCAGTCAGTTCCTACAAGTTACATTGGTCCCGTGCAAGGTGTTCATGCCTCTTACAACGCTAGTTTCGATTTTCACCCTTTAGCGGTTTGTTTTTAAGCCTAATCTAGATATTTATAAATTATCATCATATTCTCAAACTGGGAGACCCGTGACTATACGATCAGTTCTTACACGTTACATATGTCCCATGCGAGGTGTCCATGCCTCTTACGGGGCCATTTTGGGGCTAATTTGCACCCTTTAATGGCTTACTTTTAAGCCTAATCTAAATATTTTCAAATTATCATCATATTCTCAAATCGAGAGACTGGTGACTACGAGATCAGATCTTATGAGTTACATTAGTCCCGTTCAACGTGTTAGTGCCTCTTATGGGATTATTTGAGGGTTGCTTTAGGTTTCCACCCTCTAACGGCCTGTTTTTAAGCTTAATCTAAATATTTTTAAATTATCATCATATTCTCAAATCAGGATACCCATGACTATGTCATCAGTTCCTATAAGTTACTTTTTCCCGTGTGAGGTGTCCATGCCTCTTACGGAGCCATTTGGGACCTAGTTTGTGTTTTCACCCTTTAACGACTTATTTTTAAGCTTGATCTATATATTTTCAAATGATCATCATATTCTTAAGCTGGGAGACCCGTGACTTCACGGGCAATTCCTAGAGTTACATTTGTCCCGTGCGAGGTGTTAATTCCTCTTGCGGGGCAGTTTGGGGGCTTGCTTTGGTTTTCACCCTTTAACGACTTGTTTTTAATCCTAATCTATATAATTTCAAATTATCATCATATTCTCAAATCAGGGGACCCGTGACTATGGATTCAGTTCCTATGAGTTACATTGGTCCCGTGTGAGGTGCCTCTTACGGGATCGTTTGTGGGTTGGTTTAGGTTTTCACCCTCTAACAACATGTTTCTAAGCCTAACCTAGATATTTTCAAATTATTGTCATATTCACAAACCTAGAGAACTTTGATTATGTGATCAGTTCCTACAAGTTACATTGATCCTTTGCGAGGTGTCCATGCCTCTTATGGTTAGTTTGGGTTTTCACCCTTTTAACTACTTGTTTGTGAATAATAGTGACCATTAAACACACTTTCCTGTGTTTGCAAAGTTCCTGACTTGTGTATGTTCATATCCTTGTGTGATCCATACGTGGACACTTCACATCCAATGAAGTGTTTATCTTCCTAATTAAACATTATGCATGTATATTTTAAGGTTAATGTAGTCCTCCCCTAGTTATGCTTGTGGAATCATAAATTTTATTTTAGTACTTAAAACTCATACCATTCTAAAATATCTATCCAGATCAAACCTAAAAGTTTGAGTTAAAACCTAAGCCTTCGATTAGAAGCATACACCATTACATCAAAGCATATTCAACTACCCTATTAATAAATAATAACTACTATCCTGGATAGTAATGTGTCCTAATAAATAAAGAGATAAAAAAGGAAAGTAAAGTGATCAACCTTCGTGTATGCACGCATTGAAATCAAACTAGTACTTGGCTAAGAAGTCAATTGAGGTTGATCCTGGAGAGATTTGACTTGAGAAATTTTACAATGGCTTGATATATGCTCTTTTTTTTCTTCCATATTCTTTTTGATAATCTAGAAAGCATATCACCAAATGCATCAATTACCCTCATTTGTTAACCAATAACTACATTATCATATTCAAATAACTAAAATTATTGTCAGTTAACTAGTAAAAATAATTTTCACTATGAGATCTCAATGATATTTTTTTATCATGATTTAGTTGTGAGAAATAATTGAATGAGTAATTTCGACACTCACAACACATGACACCTCATCCTTATTTATCAGGTGATATATGTCATCAATACACACAGGTGAAGCTCCACATCTCCACATTATTGACATGTCATAGGATCAAAATAAAGTTAGTAGCACAATTCAAAAACTTAATGTAACGAAAAAAAATATTTTAATGATACTTATGCTTACTCTTTTTCACTCAATGACATAGTTTTTTTAAAGTTGCTTGTGAGCATATATCAAGCCGTTGTAAATATTTTTGGAAAATGGAGAGATTCTTACTTGAGAAATTTTACAAAGAGCATCGTAGTGTGTCTTTTCTTTCCGGACAACACCCTTTTTCCAACTAATCAAAATGAGGAAAATCCAGCGTCCTTTCCATAAGAAAACTATTTCAACACCTCTAGATTCCCTTATAATTTTACATTACTCATATCAAACTAACTTTTAGTGAATATTTTTAAACCTTTGCCAAGTTATTAGGTTAGGCCACAATCATCAGAGTTTCAACACATGCACTTATCATATCAAGTGATGTTTATATTGAGCTTTTAAGGCTTTATACAGATAAAGTGTCGATTGGAATTCAAAACAAAGCATAAAATATGTTGTGGAGAAAAGATGAGAGGATTTCACCAATCTGTCATATGAATCATGAAGCGTTTTAGTCTTTGTATCTACTATTTGATGTTGTTATTATAATTCATCAAATAAATTAAGGGTTTGATCCACTGGAATAATGGGGTAATTGCCAATTGTTCAGTTAACTAAAATATAAACAACAAAAGTAATACGATTTGGCCCCACTAGACAAATTAGGAAAGCAACAAGGCATGTGTGAGAAAAACATTATTCACTTATTAAAGTATGCCATCACATGTCTCTATACGCTCTGTTAAAGTGTTCACGTAGTGCTGCACCAATTTTCACTTATTTTATGTTTCAAGGCATGTCAAAACAGTCACGCATGACTTTCTGGAGCATAGATCTATAGTTCAAGGGTAAAAAAATCAACAATCAAGGGGGGTCGCCAATGTATGCTAAGAACATCGTTTTAAATCCTAATGGGTGTACTTTGGATCATAATCCTTTGATTGTGGCCCTGACATTAATTATGAACTTAAAAACCAGCCATTTATTTTTTCAAAACATGTTCAATGATGAGGTGAAGAATTATTGGTGGCTTAATAGGCAAGTAATTTTTGCAAATTGTCATACACTCACACAAAGGGAACAAATATCTCATGTCCTATGAGGGAAGTGTTATTGTGGAACCAACTAGCCTATGAAGAAAATAGATTGGGGAAAGCATTATTGTTGTTTATTACTATACAACTTGGAAGATAAAGGAAGGTTACTTGATGATCTAATAATATTGAATATTCCTAAGTTTGTATTGTGGAAGATAATGTTTTGGGTCATTTTGCACTTAACCCCCTCTTTTATGACCTGTTTTTATACACTCCCATCGATTTACTGACGAATTAGTGATGTATTTTGAGACAATTTGTTTGCTTTTACAACTCTTGGGGAGGGGGTGTAGGGGGATCAAACCTCGAGTGTAACTCTCAAAATTAGTCATAAAAGTGTGGGATATGGTTATAATAATCCTAACGTTTTTCTCGATACTTGGCATGAAAGGGAAGAAGTAACTGGTTGGATCATATGGTCATTTGGGATTACTTAAAGCATTATTTGAATTTCCTGAAACAAGACATTGTTGTTAGGAAGAAATAGTTTTTTTTTGGTGGTTCATAGTTTATGCATAATTAGATGACTCGATTGTTCTTATTTGAAGGTCCGTTAACAATTATCGTGTTCTGATTTTTGAACCATTAGTTTGGGTTATTATATTAACATGATTGTTCAATAAATTTGTCTTCTAAACTGAGTTTTGTTAGTCCTAAATTTAATGCTCCCTAATAATCTAATTTTGTGAAAGTAATAAATATAGTTGATCATTTTTGTTGGCTCGTGAGATAATTTTTGTTATCTAGTTAATTAATTCTACTAATTTTTACAATTTCTGCTAGGTGGTCATTACTTCTCCCAAGTGCCAAGCAGATGATGAAAAATGTGCATAATACTTGGTACCGGTAACCAGTACCAATTCCCACATCAATTGGGAGTAAATAGTTCTCGAACATGTGTAGCTATTTAAAGAGGGTCAATTGTTCTACTTGTTGATCAACTCCTTCGACCTGAAATTCGGCCCATGACTATTCGGACAATAGTAGTGTTTAGGGACAACAATAATGTCTAGTCGGGACAATAGTAGTGTCTTTTCGGACACCACTGTAATATCAACTGGACAATGACAAAGGTCAAACCCCATTTATAAAACTAAAGTGCTCACCTAAAGTCATTAATTGGAATGTGATTCCAGTATCTCCGATCATCAATCCATGCAATCATCATTGCCATAAAAGAAATCTCCAGGCAAACCCCTCTCGTGTTCTTGTCCAGCCAAATAATCTTATGCTCTTATCCAGCTAAATTTTCTAAACACCCATAAAATTCATACACACATACAAATAAACATAATCACGGTTTGAGAAAGTATTGATACATAGATACAAATGAAGAGTACGAATTACAAATGATAGCGAGAGAGAGAAACATGATTTTATAAATTCTAATGCGTTATTTGATTAGTGATCTACTATATAAAGGTGCTTTTGGAATTTCCAAGGAAGCACTTTCTTCACCGGGTGGATAAGAAATGTTTTCCATGAGAAATGATAAAAGTATAAAGCAATTCCATGTTTATACTTTTGGTTTTCAAATAATGTATTTGAAATCAAGTAATAAAAAGGTAAAAAATCAATAATGTAGATATATACCTGTTGCAGGAAGGTTAAGGTCCCTAGTAATCCATCCGAATACGTTTTGAGAACTACCCCCCCCCCCCCACACACACACACATAAGAAGCTACAAATGGCACGCTTCCCTTCAACAAAATTGTTGTTACTGCAGCTCGACCCTCTACAGTTTGAGAAAATTAACTCACTATAATAAAACTAATATGATATTCACTTACACACATCATATACGGATTTAAAAGTATCAAACAAAACTAAGATATCTACAAAAAACAAAGTAGCATAACTTATATTAAGCTATAAAATTAATACCCGAATGTCAACAAACCAAACTCATATAACTATTACTACCTATATGCCCCCAAGAGTTACAACCCATTGCTATCATATCAACTTAGTAACAATATTATGTTTTATTTAAAATGATAGATATTTCAGAAAAGGTCAAATTTCATAATCACAACCCCCTTATTTATTCTACATCAATGATATTTAATGAGTCCGTGAACAAACAATTACTGTTTTTAGTTTTATTCTTCTATCGTCAAATTGGCAGGATTACTATCCAAAAGCTGACTTGGACTGCGATTAGTCTTTAGAGTAGTTATAAGGACACCACGCGCCAATATGATTTAAACTCAAAAGACATCGAATCTAAACCACAAACACGGGATAAGAGATTTTGTGTTACGCCACACCAATCTATTCAAGAGTGTAGGGGCACGTGAGTTGATGTAAAGTTCTCATTTGATTCAGTTCTAACCCAAAATCATTATAATCATATTCACACCCATTCTTGGATCAAATATTAAGGCCAAAAATACTAGGGGCACGATACATATGGAAAATATAATTGTATCTAGTATGCTCAAACAGTTCACAAACCTGACATTGAAAGTTGTGCTCTTTATAACTCAAAGACTGAAACAATAAAAATGGATATTAAAATTTCAATCATCAAACGATCATCCCATGGACTCAAAGTTTATAAAGGAGTATGTCATAGTAAATAGAAACAGAAAGAATAAAATCTTCAAAAATTAATGTTGGTGGTGGTGATGGAGGTGTCTACCCAAAGTAATAGAGACGATCACGCTCTTTAAAAGACAATGGTCTCGTAAGAATAACTCCACACTGGAGATTTTGAAGGCGACTAATGGGTAAAATATCAATGGGAAATTGAAGTGCATAAAGGAAATTTGATAAAGTAATATTAGGAGATAGAAACACATCACCCTTGAAGTTCTGTAGATCTGACGACTCATCTTCGATCAAACACAAAAATGAACTAGGATAAATGATAACGAGAGAGATAAATGAGAGACGAGCGTGATAGAGGGGGAGAGAGCGAAAGACCAAAAAAATTGGAAAGATTGGTATTTTAAAGGCATTTTATATTTTAGTTAAGTGTGCTCAATTTTTGCACACTTTTAAAGTGTGTCAGATTGTCTTCAAACCGTGCGAGAATTTGGCACTGTGCCAGATTTTTAGTATCAAGATGTGCCAAATTATTGGTTTTGGTGTAGTGTTCATATAGAGTCTAAATGTCTACAATATACATTACATTCAAAATATATATAATACAGCAACAAGAAGCTCAAAATTACTTTATGGGCATGTTGATACAAAAATTAGTCAGCAGACGTGGATCAATTATATGAAGACACGTGTCATCCTGCATGGCGTAAAATATATTCATCGAACAACTCATAGTGCCGAGCTACTCAACGTATCGAGCTACTCAACATACAGAACATCTAGCCAAGAAGATCAAGAGATAAAAACATATTCAATGAACATTCTTATTATGTACAGATGTATATGTCTATTAAATAACGACATATTGTCTATTCATATTGATAGCCCAAGGGCTATAAATATATTGTAACCCCCTCCATAACGGGGTAATCGATCACTTGCGATCATAATTGAGATCAAGGCAAAATACCCAGCAATACAAGACAGTGAGCGTAGGTCATTTTCATTAAGGCTGAACCACTTTAAAAATCATTTGTCTTATTTCTTTATTCAAATTTATCTGTGATTAATTAATTAGATCAAGTCTAGTTTTTTACATCGACGGGGGATATTTCACAATTAAGCTCAATGATGATCACAACATGTTGGACAATTTTCGATAACAATTGTTAGTACGTCACTCAATGTCAAATTGTTCAGAGGTACAAAAATATTTAAGCTCATATAAATTTTCTTCTATCAAGTTCATACATTTTTTAATGGCAAATATATATGTCAACCACAAATGCAACAAAGACCTACACAAATATCACAATACTAGAGTTTCAGGCATTAATAGACAGGAAAATAATTAAATTATTAAATCCAATTCTAGTTGTATTCACTAAATATCTTTATTCTCTAAACACTTCATATCAGAAAGATAAAATCCTTCTTAATTTCAATCAATTGAGCACCTAAGCTCAACTCAGAATTTGACATCAAGTTCGACAAGCCCTAATATGGATAATATTTTGTCTACTAAAAAATGCACTTAACATCTGAGGATGAGGAATTGTGGGTTAATATTCAATATTTTATACTATTATTTTACATAAAAGAAGTTTATAACTTACATTACTTTTAATAGTGAAGATTGTATCAGTTCAAGCAACTATTATTCATGTAAACGATAAGTTTTGTTGGTCTTACGTCTCATACAAAGTTTGTTGGTCTTAACATCTGAAGATTGGAACACGAACAATGCGTTTCAAGTGATTTGATTTTTTCCAAGTCGGTGTGAGAGTCCGACCCTGGTACCTAGGGTGGTATGTGAGTAATTACCTGGAAGATGATAGTATTGAGAGACTACATCCATTGAGTTATAGCTCTGAGGGATGCTTATTATACTTATATAGTGTGTGATATATAAGTATGGTTATACTTGATGTGTATAGTGTATTGTATATATATATATATATATATATATATATATATATATATCTGAACTTGTGAATCATGCTACTGTGTGCAATTAGTAGATATGAGAAGTGAAAAATATATATACGGACAAAATAAAGAATGGAATGTGAGATAAATTATGGATGAGAATCCAGAATAACATATGTGATATACGTATATAATAAGATGAGAATATTATATACGTGGCTAATAACACTAAAATACGAATAGTGTATAACTAGTGAAAGTTGTTCAAAATGAAGGAATGTATAAAAAGTGAGAGTTGGTAATGTATAAGCTCGGGAAATAGCATAGAATATTTTATATTATGCGGGGTACGTGTTATCGTAGGGTGACTTAGGAGTTTTGCAAGGTGCTAGTTAGGCTAGGTAGCTAACTATGGCGTTTTAAAATATATTCGTTAGGTGAGAGGTGAGGGATATCTCATGTGAGTGCGACACCGGTTTAAATATGGAGAGTAAAATGAAAAATGTTAAAGTAATTTAAGCAATTGCTAAAATATTTTCAAAACCTGGGCTTTGACATGTATCTATTTTTTCTTCTTCCTCTTTGTTATACTTTTTAGGTGTCCAGACATAGGGACGCCTGGATGACTATTCTTTCGAGTGAGACGTTTCTACCGCAGTTGTGGATGTTGATGGGATATTATTTAGATGATTCTATCTTTGTGATCTAGATAGGTGGTATTGTTGTAATATTCAGGCTTATTGCACAACTGATGTCTTTTATTTTATTTCGTGCATCTTTACTTTTCGCCCATTCGATATGGTTGTATATATGTTTTACTGAGAGCTATCGATTATTATTTATTCATTCAGTTGTTATTCATATCTTTATATGGATGGATTCACTTGTGTGTTTTACTTAAAAAGATTAGAAAAATTAATATTTCACACCCAGCATAGTAGGTTATTAGTAATAAAATGATTTTCGACGGTGATGCTGAGAATGAAACCATATGAGATTCCTATTTAATTTGATATAGGACTGATCACCTAGTATTTTATTAGGCGGGGTGTCACAAACACTTAAGAAATTAATGTGGTTAACTTAATAGTATTTTGAAAAAATTAGCACTTACATAAATAAAGTAAAAGGTGAGTTTGAAAATAAATAGGTAAAAATATAATTTTACTTAAAGTGGAACATTTTTATGAAATAAAAATTTTCGAAAATGTGTTATACGAATTGGTTCTAAATGAATATGATTTTTGGAATAAAGTCAAGGTTAAAGCGTAAAGGATAGGAAATGATAAATTTCATAGTGTAACACAAGTTGGGATGTAACCCCGGGTTTTGGCTTCGGAAGGATAAAAAAGAAAGGTGAAATAATGTGGACATTTGTAAATTGGTAAAACACACGTTAAGGAACTCAGATGACACCGAACAAATTAAGGCGGGCCCGGAGTCTTGTGAAAAAAATTCAAAATAAATGACCAGAGCATATGGTGCGCATAGTTGGTAGCGTTGAGCCCATTGAAGTATGGAGCTAGTGGAAAATTTTGAGAAAAGATAAAGGAATAAAGAACATGTCAAGAAATGGGTTCTGTGATGAAATGTGGCAATACAACCTAACTTGAATGAATTAATGAATATTCCGGTAAATGTAAAATGGAAAAGTAAAGTTCAAAATTGATTAATGTCCATGAGGTAAGAAAAAAGGGTAAAGTAAGTGAGTAAATGGTCGGTTAAGCAATCTAAGTGGTTAAACCTATAATTAACACAAGAATATATTGTAAAAGATTTTCAAGGACTAAATAATTATTTTCTAACACGGTGAACGCGTGTGATGAGCGTGATTTTCAATGAAAATACTTATGTCGATCGAAAATAAAAGGGTAATTTTGGTAAAGAAAGGATTTTCGATCAAATCAAGTGTAGTTGTTTCAAGTATTTAATCGTGTGTGTTAAGTAAAGTGAGAAATGCTAAAAGGAAAAAAAAAAGTCTTTTATAAGATTAAAGTGAATTAATCTAGATGAATAAATTTTTTGGCATGCATTAAGTATATATATATATATATATATATATATATATATATATATATATATATATATATATATATATATATATAGAGAGAGAGAGAGAGAGAGAGAGAGAGACTATAGTACATCACCCGTGCATCACATTTAATTCTAGGCCCTAAAAAACTTTTTTTTTCAAATCTTATATTTTTTTCCTTTAAAATTAACCTCCCAATCAAACCATATGCAAAGAATTAGGTCAAAATACATTTTGTAGCTATTTTTAAAAAATTCACAAAAAACAGCTAAAAATACGTTATTTATAAGGATTTGCGCTAACTGGTTTTTGTGGATTTTTTAAAAATGGCTACAAAATGTATTTTGACCCAATTTTTTGCATATGGGTTGATTGGAAGGTTAATTTCGAGGGAAAATTATAAAATTTTAAAAAAAGTTTTCTAAGCCCTAGAATTAGGTATGATGTATAGTGCATGATGTAAGTGAGCATCTCTCTCTCTCTCTCTCTCTCTCTCTCTCTCTCTCTCTATATATATATATATATATATATATATATATATATATATATATATATATATATATACAGTCCTGCTATTGTGCGGACTAGTTCGCATTTTAAGAATGCGGACCAGACATGTGTCACTTGGCGGTGAGCCCAAAAAAGAGAGAGAATGTGCCTATAATTTAGGCGATAATTTCTAGGGCACCGTTAGATAACACATGTCCGGTCTTCATTCTTAAAATATGGACTAGTTCGCACAAGAGCATTAATATATATATATATACAAGGTAGTTGCATGTGCATGTAGGTATAACGTTTTTATACTGCATTCATATATCATTACCTTATTTTAAAAATAAAGAATATATGTACTCTTAGCAAAGTATAATTTTTTGGTACGCTGTATAATTAAATAAATTATATAATTTTAGGACTTAAAATAATATTGATTATGGATATAGAACAACAAACATTTCGTTTTCATTTTTAGTCCCTATTTTCAAATTAAAGGGACATGTGACATGCTGTGATTAGTTAACGTTTTATGAATATGGATCCGCGCCAGCGACTTTATTAAAAAATAAGGACCAAAATTATAAATACAATATTTATTATCCTATTTTTAAAATGCATATTACAATATTACAATAAATCCTAAATATACAAAATCTCATAATTAAATTAATAATGTCAACACTAAAGCACTCCTTTTTCCAAGATTGTGGAACAAGTTTTGTTTACGAGTCCCAAATGGGACCAAAGGCAGGAATGCCTTGAGCTTTGCACGCATCCACAACATCCCTACTCCCTTGGGGATTACTAGTCACAATCACCACTTCCGCTTTCCACTTCCTGGCAGTCTCAACGCTCATCTCCGACACGTTAGGCCTTCCAAACACGGCCGTGTCATGTACAATCACCTTCTCTTTTGGAAACCCACTCACCATCTGCTTTATCTCTTTCCCAAAATTCTCCTCAATCCCTTTCGCCACCCAAAGCAAACAAACATTAGCGGAACACGGTTGCAATAGAAACGATAAGAAGACACATATCCCGGATCCCGTTGCCACCACTAACACCCTATCGTACATGTTCACTAGATAAGGCAGGCCAGCAAAATGCACACTTCGAACCCATAAATGGCTCGGTGGGTTCGACACTAATGATTTTGTGAAATCTCCAACTGCACCAGCGAGCATCATGTGCTCATCTTTCCCATCAGAAATAATCCCAAATGCATGCCATTCTGACAGAGGTGATGGGCTAATCCGTCCCAATATTCCAGCTTTCACACCTCCCTCAAACTTTATAATAGAGGCATGACCTGAGGGAGCCGAAGTTTTAACAGGCACACGCCTCACTGTCACCCATGGGATGATTATTAGTACAGTTATGGCTACTGTTAACCAGAACTCTTGCTGCTTTATTATCCTCTCACCAATTTTGTTGCTGTAGGATTTTGTAATGGGGTCATAAGCTAATGTGAGAATAATGAAAGCCCATAGCAAACCCAAAGCTGCCCACCCAAAAAAACGATGACTCCTTTCAAACACGTTGTGGTGGAGATGACGGACAAGTGGAAATGCTGCAAGTGAAGATAAACAGAGAAGAGAGAGAATAGAGGAGGCAACTGCTATTATTTCAGAAGATGTGTTTTCTCTTTCTTTTAAAGTTAAGACCAAGGCATATGTGAGCCATGCAATTGAGGAGACTCCACAACCACTATGTATGCCACCTAGAGATTGCAAAAGAGCAGTTGCGGCTGTTTTGAGGCGTAAAGGCACCCAAGACCACCCCAAGAGGTTCACCGCTACCCAAAACACAACTCTTAAGAAGGCCTCACTTCGGCAAAGTGTTAAAGCAAGAATGTTTATAATAGAGAAAAGGGTGGCTTTGTTTCTTGCGTACGGAAAGTTTCCGGTAGCAGCAAGAACTAAACCGGTGATGTTTAAAGCCAAGCAAACTACAAAGAGCCGTTTGTAGACTGTAAACAAGCCTTGATCAAGCAATATGATTGATAATCTGGATTCATTCGGTTTTTTTAGCTTAGGTGGTTGTTCACGTTTACTGAAAGATGGTGGCAGTGGTAATTGCCTTGTCTTTTCATCAAAATGGCCTTCTTCAATATTTGGCAAAGTGTCAAACTCATCATTTTCGTTTTCTTCGGGGTCCAGATCACAAAAATGGCTACTGGGTCGGCTCATGGACCTTTGGACAAGGCTTGATGATGGGACTACTTTGGAAGAGCTTAGCCATGGGAGCCAGTATCTATTGCTAGGACGAGGTTCATCTATAGGGGGACTGGTGATGGCAAATGGATCCAAATGAGGTTTGATCTCAAAAGCCACGCCTCGGCAACTTGAAAACCTCTCGAGTATTTTCTCTTGGGTTTTCATGCTTGACATGAAGGAGTAAGCAACAGGCAGATTTGTTGTTAGAGAAGGGAGAGGTTGAGAGAAGATTGTGCTCTTGTGCTGAAGAGGTTCCTGATATTTATAAGGAAAAATAAACGATAGCAGTTGACCGCTTAATTGAATGAAAGAGATGACTTTTAAACATATTCTAAAATTAATTTATTAAGAGCACTTTTGGCCACGCAAATCTTGGAGGCTCAGACTTATTAGAAGGAAGCCTAACATTAAATTTTAAAGCTGACTCGGTATATAATTTGAAATTTCTTACTCAACCGTGTCAACTTTGACAATAATTGGATTGACATCTTCTCTCCTACTTTCACAAAAAATGAGGTTTTTTTTTTTTTTTTTTTTTTTTTGTGTGTGTGTTGATAGGAAGACTCATTTTTATGATTTTTTTTTTGTTATTTTTAGTTTTAAAGTGTTATATATTGTTTTGTCTTTATTTGTATGAATCTCGTTAATACATAAAAAACAAAGCAATGTACAACACTTTAAAACTATAAATAACAAAAAGGATTTTCCTGACATTACTCTTTTTTTTTTACTAACTCTCACGAACAGCTAAAGGGTTGTTCTCCAAAATATGATGTTCATCTCATTCATCTTTATTACTTATAAAGAGGAAAGTTCCTCTTCAAATCTCAAAGTAATAAACTATCCTCATTAAATTAAAATTTCCTATCATACCCTTAATATTAATCTCACACATTTATTAAATTAAAATCATTCATTGAATCTTAACTTCATACGTTTTCTCTCCTATTACATTCATCTAACAAAACTTTCAAATACATTTATCTTAAAACCCTATAAATCAAAAATCAGCTGCCCAAGTTCATTCATCTTCCCATCAGATTCATATTGTATTGTTTCTTCGTTGTTGTTGTTTCTTGTCCAAAAAAATAAGGTCAATACTCCTAATTTCCTTCCTAATTTTTTACTCATTTTTCATTTGCCATCAAAAGTATGCATTTGTTAATTTGAAAGCAAATACATAATTTTTGTAATTATATTTATCTCATTCATGAATGTTATCTCTCTTTTGTGATCAGATTTTGTATTTTCAATTTTACTGTTGTTCTATTCATGTTTTATAATCACTCTAAATTCAATGTTAATTTCAGAAAAAATTATATGTACATTTTAAGTTAAGGAATTACCAAGTTCACACCTTCTAAGATTATTATTTTCTATGCCTTCATATGTATTTTCCAGTTGGACATGTTTATTTCTTAAAAATTCTAAAAATTCTTTAAACACTCTATTTACTTTTTAAAAGACAAACTTGCCCTTTGCTCTAAAGATCAAATAAATATATTTTTATTTGTTAATTTTTTTCAATAAAAAATAGTATTTTAAATTGATTTTCAAAACATTTTTTAATTTTTGAAATTAAAAAATAACTGTTTTTTAAAAAAACTATTATGATAGTTTTAAAAACCCTCTATTATTTAAAAAACTGTTATGATACTTTTACAGAATGGAGGGGTTGAGAGAAGATTGTGCTCTTGTGCTGGAGAGGTTCCTGATATTTATAAGGAAAAATAAAACGATAGCAGTTGACCGCATAATTGAATGATCGAGCTGACTTTTAAACATATATTAAAATTAATTTATTAAGAGCACTTTTCCAGAGGACTTACATGCAATAGAAAATTAATTTGGCTATGCAAATCTTGGAGGCTTAGACTTATTAGAAGGAAGCCTAACATTAAATTTTAAAGCTGAAAAGTCAAAAAAGAAAAATCTTTTTTTTTTCGTTAGCACAATTCGGTATTAAATCTGGAATTTCTTCTTCAACCGTGTCAACTTTGAAAATAATTGGAGTGACAACTTCTCTTCTACGTTTAAAAAAAAATGAGTTTTTATTTTTTTTAGTGTTACTAAAGAAACTTTTTTTTGTGATTCCTTTTTGTTATTCATAATTTTAAAGTGTTGTACATTGTTTTGTCTTTTATGCCCTGACATCCATACAAATAAAGACAAAGTAAGGTACAAGACTTTAAAACTAAGGGTAACAAAAGAGGTCTCCCTAACATTATTCATTTTTTGTTTTTGAGGAACTCTAACGAACAACTAAAGGGTTGTTCTCCAAAATATGATGTTCATCTCATTCATTAATATAAATGTAATGTTGGGGATAGACAAAGTTGAACTCTTCTTATTTTCCTTTAGAGTTGATGGCTTATTCAAACTTTTAGTATTCTCACTTTGTGAAACTTTAGGTAGAGTTCTTGGATAAAAATTCATTTTTTCAATCCCTTGAGGATGATTCTTGTCCAAATCTCATCTTCCTCAAATAAGTTATTGAATTCTCTGCTAAAATTTTGCACTTACTCCCCAAGTTCACAATG
Source organism: Sambucus nigra (assembly GCA_949130495.1). Lineage (NCBI taxonomy): Eukaryota > Viridiplantae > Streptophyta > Magnoliopsida > Dipsacales > Adoxaceae > Sambucus > Sambucus nigra. The sequence goes on from OX422216.1 coordinate 334,230,656, forward strand.
ATCAAGTTTATACCCATTGAGAGAAATACCCCCACCATGTTTTGCACCATTTGTCTCATCACCCTTATATTTTGCAACATGTTTTGCTTTCTCAAAAGCAATATCACATTGCACTGCTTTCTCCACCAACCCCCCCCCCCCCCCAACCCCCTTATTAGAGTTGACATTATGAGAATCCACATTAGTGTTTATAATAATTATTTTCTCTTCACGATGTTGCACTTTACTCCTAATGTCTTTTTTTTCCACACTATTATTTGTGAACGTTTCTTTGGACCCAAATTTTTGTCCCCCCCCCCCCCCCCCTCTTTTTTATCTCATTATCAATCTTCTTATGGACATTTGGTTGAACATCTAGATTGCCTTCGATTTTACCCTCCAAAAATTTCTTCTCGAAAACTTTCATTATTCATCATCATTTCTAAACAACATTATAAAATTTGACGACGATGCTTCTCACATAATCGAAACTAACGAGGTGACTCTTCATATTCAATGTATTGCCAAAAACCATTATCCTCACCCCTTGACCAATCCAGAATTACTTGGCTTCTCGTTAATAATATCGATTTCTACGCAAACTGTTACAAGACTTGGCCTTGCCAATGAAGTAGTCGATGCATCTAATTTCAATGGGTTTCCCACTGCAATTGCAAAGGAAAAAAAATACTCACTTGCTTATAAAGATGAATAGGGCTCAATAGTAATGAAATCCATGATGGTGCTAAAGATAAGTGACAATCAGTTCTAAATTCAGGAGTCCACTTAAATACGTTCATTGGAAATTTTTTAATAAACTATTTATCTGATGATGTTAGGAATTACCACTTAAATTTGTAAGATACTCAAGCTTTAATTTAGTTAACAATGGAGTAATATAGGAATGGAGGATAAAAATAACAAGAAGGAGATGAGAAATGGAAAAGACACAGGAATATAAAGTGGTTCCGCAAATAGGACTACTCCACCGTGCAAGGATTTTGGTATAAGTATTGTTATAAGAATCTAATGGCCATGGATATAATCTCTCAAGCAGTCTCTCTCTTCTAGTTACAATTTGACAGAGCTTAGCTAGGGTTGCCAATTACTCGATCAGTGTAAATTAAAAAAAATAAGGCCTATATAGTCTTGGGGGTGCACAGTGCACTTCCAAGCACAAAATGTATGTGCATGAGATAAATGACCAATAAGATCCAACCACTTGTCTCTGACATATGTATGTCATGATGATGAAATATTCCCCCACATATGCTGAAAAGTTGTTGTAATGTTATGGTCCAGTGGACTAGTGATGCACAAGCCACATGTGCCATATGAAATGTTGATGTCGGTTCTAATGGTCTCAAACGAGACGAGACTGAAGAAGGTGGTCCAAAGAGGCAGGCAACTACGAGGCTGAGAAGATCGCCTCAAAATGGGCAACATGGTCTTGGCTTGTCAGTGTGGTATGAGGCTGACACATTATAGTCCAAGACTTAGAGATAATGGTGGACTAGAAAGTGAGCCTGACGGGGTGACTGTAAAGAGATCTCGAGGGTTGAGACTGCTGGAGATGGGCCTATGTTGTACCAGCACATGAGCAGGTGATCCTGACGGATGCTGAACTGGGCTGATGAGTCGGGATGAGTCTTGTCCAAAACGACACCACACTTATGTATATCAATCACCCCCTAACACTTAGTCTTCAATGTGAATTGATGGCCTAGGGTATAGTTAGTTGACCCTCTATGATAACAAAACCTCCCAGTCTCAAAAGGTGTTATTAGGACATGAACCATCTTGGCAGAGATTGAGACGTCCTTTTAATATCCCGGGCATAGGTGCAAGATAGGTACACTTGAGGTAACACATGCTACCAATCACATACGTTGGCATGTTGGACAAGCTATGGCAGCTACAAGCCTACCTAGGGCTTTGCACCCTAATGATTACCTCGTGAGAAAATGTTCGCAATCATTAGTTCAATTAAATACCAAAACAAATTCATTTTCTCTTTCTTCTTCCCAAACTTTCTAGCTTCAAGAGTTTTGTGAAACTATCAATCCTTCATTCTCTCTCCCTCCTTCGACTAGTTCTTTTCGATGAGCTTTAGAGCTTAATTCTTCTCCCTAAGCATCCGTTCATTCTCAAGTAACCCTTCACTTGCTTTCTTTTCCATACTCTAGTTTTGATCTGCCTATTTTTACACTTTTAATAAACATCAGGCTTAATAGGTTATTAGTAATCAAATAGTTTTCGAAAGTGATGCTGAGAATGAAATCATATGAGATTCCTGTTTAATTTGATATAGGACTGATCACCCGGTATTTTATTAAGAGAGGTGTCGAGACTGCTATCAGAACATCAGGTTCTAGTGTCCTTAGGAATATGTGCGAACGCGCTACGTTTTCAACGTTGCCTTCTATTTGATATAGATCCCTATATTTAGGACTGTTGATTCCTATTGTGAGATTTCGTTATCCTGCTATAGCGTATAATTTTAGTGAATCTTATATGGATTTGGGTGTACACCATATGTCGAATACGCAGAAGATAACCAGTGAGGGCAGTTGGGAGAGTAGGAGGAGGCAGGGCTCAGTCGGAGTTGAGGAATATGTCAGGTACGATGATCGTATTTGAGGTCACCCCTATTTTTTCTTGGGAAGATGGGACTGTAAGGAATGCTAGGGTACAATATATACTTTCAAGTACTGCTATTGCAAAAAGTGGGGCCAAAAAAAAAATTATACTCACCCAGTGTGGTGAGAATGGGAGAGAGTCGAAGAAGTCTTTGAAGAGGACCATCCGTTGGAATTTTTTTAGATCCAGAGATTATGCGTATAACCAATAGATGTAGAATACCCAGAGGCTTTAACATATAACAGGAAGTAATATATACTCAGGAGTGAATTGGGGTAAGATTTTTCTTGGCCCATGGGAGCAGTGTTAGAATAGTGGGAGTAAATCACCACATTTGGTATAATGGAGAGAAGAATCCTTAAGTGGGTAATAGACTCATGAGTGGAGTCATCAGTACTTGATGAAAATTCTGCTTCGAAGATCGAAGAAGATAGCGACTTTGTCTTATTTTGACAACGACATTATGAATGCTTCTTTATGAAGGGAGCAAAAAGGAAAGGAGAATTTAGTCAGGGAGTAAGACTAGATGTAACGGTGCTAGTGAAACACCGTAAGGGAGACCCATCAAGGGACCCATTTAAATGATTCACATAGCTAAATTCATACCAAGTGACGGTGGATTCAATCAGGGGTATTAAAAATAATAAACGATAGCAGTTGACCGCTTAATTGAATGAAAGAGATGACTTTTAAACATATTCTAAAATTAATTTATTAAGAGAACTTTTCCAGAGGACTTACATGCAATAGAAAATTAATTTGGCTACGCAAATCTTGGAGGCTCAGACTTATTAGAAGGAAGCCTAACTTTAAATTTTAAAGCTGACTTCCTCCTCTACGCGAGAAGCCAAAAAAGAAAGTTGTTTTTTTTCATTAGCACAATTCGGTATTAAATTTGAAATTTCTTACTCAACCGTGTCAACTTTGACAATAATTGGATTGACATCTTCTCTCCTACTTTCACAAAAAATGAGGTTTTTACTTTTTTTTTATTTTTGTGTTGATAGAAAGACTCATTTTTATGAATTTTTTTTGTTATTTTTAGTTTTAAAGTGTTATATATTCCTTTGTCTTTATTTGTATGAATCTCGTTAATACATAAAAAACAAAGCAATGTACAACACTTTAAAACTACAAGTAACAAAAAGGATTTTCCTAACATTACTCTTTTTTTTTTACTAACTCTCACGAAGAGCTTAAGGGTTGTTCTACAAAATATGATGTTCATCTCATTCATCTTTATTACTTATAAAGAGGGAAGTTCCTCTTCAAATCTCAAAGTAATAAACTATCCTCATTAAATTAAAATTTCCTATCATACCCTTAATATTAATCTCACACATTTATTAAATTAAAATCATTCATTGAATCTTAACTTCATACGTTTTCTCTCCTATTACATTCATCTAACAAAACTTTCAAATACATTTATCTTAAAACCCTATAAATCAAAAATCAGCTGCCCAAGTTCATTCATCTTCCCATCAGATTCATATTGTATTGTTTCTTCGTTGTTGTTGTTTCTTGTCTAAAAAAATAAGGTCAATACTCCTAATTTCCTTCCTAATTTTTTACTCATTTTTCATTTGCCATCAAAAGTATGCATTTGTTAATTTGAAAGCAAATACATAATTTTTGTAATTATATTTATCTCATTCATGAATGTTATCTCTCTTTTGTGATCAGATTGTGTATTTTCAATTTTACTGTTGTTCTATTCATGTTTTATAATCACTCTAAATTCAATGTTAATTTCAGAAAAAATTATATGTACATTTTAAGTTAAGGAATTACCAAGTTCACACCTTCTAAGATTATTATTTTTTATGCCTTTATATGTATTTCCCAGTTGGACATGTTTATTTCTTAAAGATTCTAAAAATTCTTAAAACACTCTATTTACTTTTTAAAAGACAAACTTGCCCTTTGCTCTAAAGATCAAATAAATATATTTTTATTTGTTAATTTTTTTCAATAAAAAATAGTATTTTAAATTGATTTTCAAAACATTTTTTAATTTTTGAAATTAAAAAATAACTGTTTTTAAAAAAAATGTTATGATAATTTTAAAAACCCTCTATTATTTAAAAAACTATTATGATACTTTTACAGAAGGGAGAGGTTGAGAGAAGATTGTGCTCTTGTGCTGGAGAGGTTCCTGATATTTATAAGGAAAAATAAAACGATAGCAGTTGACCGCATAATTGAATGATCGAGCTGACTTTTAAACATATTCTAAAATTAATTTATTAAGAGCACTTTTCCAGAGGACTTACATGCAATAGAAAATTAATTTGGCTACGCAAATCTTGGAGGCTTAGACTTATTAGAAGGAAGCCTAACATTAAATTTTAAAGCTGACTCGGTATAAAATTTGAAATTTCTTACTCAACCGTGTCAACTTTGACAATAATTGGATTGACATCTTCTCTCCTACTTTCACAAAAAATGAGGTTTTTTTTTTTTTTTTTTTTTTGTGTGTGTGTTGATAGGAAGACTCATTTTTATGATTTTTTTTTTGTTATTTTTAGTTTTAAAGTGTTATATATTGCTTTGTCTTTATTTGTATGAATCTCGTTAATACATAAAAAACAAAGCAATGTACAACACTTTAAAACTATAAATAACAAAAAGGATTTTCCTGACATTACTCTTTTTTTTTTACTAACTCTCACGAACAGCTAAAGGGTTGTTCTCCAAAATATGATGTTCATCTCATTCATCTTTATTACTTATAAAGAGGAAAGTTCCTCTTCAAATCTCAAAGTAATAAACTATCCTCATTAAATTAAAATTTCCTATCATACCCTTAATATTAATCTCACACATTTATTAAATTAAAATCATTCATTGAATCTTAACTTCATACGTTTTCTCTCCTATTACATTCATCTAACAAAACTTTCAAATACATTTATCTTAAAACCCTATAAATCAAAAATCAGCTGCCCAAGTTCATTCATCTTCCCATCAGATTCATATTGTATTGTTTCTTCGTTGTTGTTGTTTCTTGTCCAAAAAAATAAGGTCAATACTCCTAATTTCCTTCCTAATTTTTTACTCATTTTTCATTTGCCATCAAAAGTATGCATTTGTTAATTTGAAAGCAAATACATAATTTTTGTAATTATATTTATCTCATTCATGAATGTTATCTCTCTTTTGTGATCAGATTTTGTATTTTCAATTTTACTGTTGTTCTATTCATGTTTTATAATCACTCTAAATTCAATGTTAATTTCAGAAAAAATTATATGTACATTTTAAGTTAAGGAATTACCAAGTTCACAACTTCTAAGATTATTATTTTCTATGCCTTCATATGTATTTTCCAGTTGGACATGTTTATTTCTTAAAAATTCTAAAAATTCTTTAAACACTCTATTTACTTTTTAAAAGACAAACTTGCCCTTTGCTCTAAAGATCAAATAAATATATTTTTATTTGTTAATTTTTTTCAATAAAAAATAGTATTTTAAATTGATTTTCAAAACATTTTTTAATTTTTGAAATTAAAAAATAACTGTTTTTAAAAAAAATGTTATGATAATTTTAAAAACTCTCTATTATTTAAAAAACTGTTATGATACTTTTACAGAAGGGAGAGGTTGAGAGAAGATTGTGCTCTTGTGCTGGAGAGGTTCCTGATATTTATAAGGAAAAATAAAACGATAGCAGTTGACCGCATAATTGAATGATCGAGCTGACTTTTAAACATATTCTAAAATTAATTTATTAAGAGCACTTTTCCAGAGGACTTACATGCAATAGAAAATTAATTTGGCTACGCAAATCTTGGAGGCTTAGACTTATTAGAAGGAAGCCTAACATTAAATTTTAAAGTTGAAAAGCCAAAAAAGAAAAATCTTTTTTTTTCGTTAGCACAATTCGGTATTAAATCTGGAATTTCTTCTTCAACCGTGTCAGCTTTGAAAATAATTGGAGTTACAACTTCTCTTCTACGTTTAAAAAAAATGAGTTTTTATTTTTTTTAGTTTTACTAAAGAGACTTTTTTTTTGTGATTCCTTTTTGTTATTCATAATTTTAAAGTGTTGTACATTTTTTTGTCTTTTATGCCCTGACATCCATACAAATAAAGACAAAGTAAGGTACAAGACTTTAAAACTAAGGGTAACAAAAGAGGTCTCCCTAACATTATTCATTTTTTGTTTTTGAGGAAATCTAATGAACAACTAAAGGGTTGTTCTCCAAAATATGATGTTCATCTCATTCATTAATATAAATGTAATGTTGGGGATAGACAAAGTTAAACTCTTCTTATTTTCCTTCAGAGTTGATGGCTTATTCAAACTTTTAGTATTCTCACTTTGTGAAACTTTATGTAGAGTTCTTGGATAAAAATTCATTTTTTCAATCCCTTGAGGATGATTCTTGTCCAAATCTCATCTTCCTCAAATAAGTTATTGAATTCTCTGCTAAAATTTTGCACTTACTCCCCAAGTTCACAATGATCAAGTTTATACCCATTGAGAGAAATACCCCCACCATGTTTTGCACCATTTGTCTCATCACCCTTATATTTTGCAACATGTTTTGCTTTCTCAAAAGCAATATCACATTGCACTGCTTTCTCCACCAGCCCCCCCCCCCCCCTTATTAGAGTTGACATTATGAGAATCCACATTAGTGTTTTGGATATTTATTTTCTCTTCACGATGTTGCACTTTACTCCTAATGTCTTTTTTTTCCACACTATTATTTGTGAACGTTTCTTTGGACCCAAATTTTTGTCCCCCCCCCCCCCTTTTTTTTTATCTCATTATCAATATTCTTATGGACATTTGGTTGAACATCTAGATTGCCTTCGATTTTACCCTCCAAAAATTTCTTCTCGAAAACTTTCATTATTCATCTTCATTTCTAAACAACATTATAAGATTTGACGACGATGCTTCTCACATAATCGAAACTAATGAGGTGACTCCTCATATTCAATGTATTACCAAAAACCATTATCCTCACCCCTTGACCAATCCAGAATTACTTGGCTTCTCGTTAATAATATCGATTTCTATGCAAACTCTTACAAGACTTGGCCTTGCCAATGAAGCAGTCGATGCATCTAATTTCAATGGGCTTCCCACTGCCATTGCAAAGGAAAAAAAATACTCACTTGCTTATAAAGATGAATAGGGCTCAATAGTAATGAAATCCATGATGGTGTTAAAGATGAGTGACAATCAGTTCTAAATTCAGGAATCCACTTAAATACGTTCATTGGAAATTTTTTAATAAAGTATTTTTCTGATGATGTTAGGAATTACCACTTAAATTTGTAAGATACTCAAGCTTTAATTTAGTTAACAATGGAGTAATATAGGAATGCAGGATAAAAATAACAAGAAGGAGATGAGAAAATGGAAAAGACACAGGAATATAAAGTGGTTCCGCAAATAGGACTACTCCACCGTGCAAGGATTTTGGTATAAGTATTGTTATAAGAATCTAATGGCCATGGATATAATCTCTTAAGCATTCTCTCTCTTCTGGTTACAATTTGACAGAGCTTAGCTAGGGTTGCCAATTACTCGATCAGTGTAAATTATAAAAAATAAGGCCTATATAGTCTTGGAGGTGCACAGTGCACTTCCAAGCACAAAATGTATGTGCATGAGATAAATGACCAATAAGATCCAACCACTTGTCTTTGACATATGTATGTCATGATGATGAAATATTCCCCCACATAGGCTGAAAAGTTGTTGTAATGTTATGGTCCAGTGGACTAATGATGCACAAGCCACATGTGCCATAGAAATGTTGATGTCGGTCTAATGGTCTCAAACAAGACGAGACTGAAGAAGGTGGTCCAAAGAAGCAGGCAACTACGAGGCTGAGAAGATCGCCTCAAAATGGGCAACATGGTCTTGGCTTGTCAGTGTGGTACGAGGCTGACACATTATAGTCCAAGAATTAGAGATAATGGAGGACTAGAAAGTGGGCCTGACTGGGTGACTGTAAAGTGATCTCGAGGGTTGAGACTACTGGAGATGGGCCTATGTTGTACCGGCACATGAGCAGGTGATCCTGACGGATGCTGAACTGGGCTGATGAGTCGGGACGTGTCTTGTCCAAGATGACACCACACTTATGTATATCAATCACCCCCTAACACTTAGTCTTCAATGTGAATTGATGGCCTAGGGTATAGTTAGTTGACCCTCTATGATAACAAAACCTCCCAGTCTCAAAAGGTGTTATTAGGACATGAACCATCTTGGCAGAGATTGAGACGTCCTTTTAATATCCCAGGCATAGGTGCAAGATAGGTACACTTGAGGTAACACATGCTACCAATCATATACATTGGCATGTTGGACAAGATATGGCAGCTACAAGCCTACCCAGGGCTTTGCACCATAATGATTACCTCGTGAGAAAATGTGCGCAATCATTAGTTCAATTATAAACCAAAACAAATTCATTTTCTCTTTCTTCTTCCCAAACTTTCTAGCTTCAAGAGTTTTGTGCAACTATCAATCCTTCATTCTCTCTCCCTCCTTCGACTAGTTCTTTTCGATGAGCTTTAGAGCTTCATTCTTCTCCCTAAGCATCCGTTCATTCTCAAGTAACCCTTCACTTGCTTTCTTTTCCATACTCTAGTTTTGATCTGCCTATTTTTACACTTTTAATAAACATCAGGCTTAATAGGTTATTAGTAATCAAATAGTTTTCGAAAGTGATGCTGAGAATGAAATCATATGAGATTCCTGTTTAATTTGATATAGGACTGATCACCCGATATTTTATTAAGAGAGGTGTCGAGACTGCTATCAGAACATCAGGTTCTAGTGTCCTTAGGAATATGTGCGAACGCGCTACGTTTTCAACCTTGCCTTCTATTTGATATAGATCCCTATATTTAGGATTGTTGATTCCTATTGTGAGATTTCGTTATCCTGCTATAGCATATAATTTTAGTGAATCTTATATGCATTCGGGTGTACACCATATGTCGAATACGCAGAAGATAACTAGTGAGGGCAGTTGGGAGAGTAGGAGGAGGCAGGGCTCAGTCGGAGTTGAGGAATATGTCAGGTACGATGATCGTATTTGAGGTCACCCCTATTTTTTCTTGGGAAGATGGGACTGTAAGGAATGCTAGGGTACAATATATACTTTCAAGTACTGCTATTGCAAAAAGTGGGGCCAAAAAAAAATTATACTCACCCAGTGTGGTGAGAATGGGAGAGAGTCGGAGAAGTCTTTGAAGAGGACCATCCGTTGAAATTTTGTTAGATGCGGAGATTATGCGTATAGCCAATAGATGTAGAATACCCAGAGGCTTTAACATATAACAGGAAGTAATATATACTCAAGTGAATTGGGGTAAGATTTTTCTTGGCCCGTGGGAGCAGTGTTAAAATAGTGGGAGTAAATCACCACATTTGGTATAATGGAGAGAAGAATCCTTAAGTGGGTAATAGACTCATGAGTGGAGTCATTAGTACTTGATGAAAATTCTGCTTCGAAGATCGAAGAAGATAGCGACTTTGTCTTATTTTGACAACGACATTATGAATGCTTCTTTGTGAAGGGAGCAAAAAGGAAAGGAGAATTTAGTCACGGAGTAAGACTAGATGTAACGGTGCTAGTGAAACACCGTAAGGGAGACCCATCAAGGGACCCATTTAAATGATTCACATAGCTAAATTCATACCAAGTGACGGTGGATTCAATCAGGGGTATTAAAAACAATAGTGTGTTCCTTAGTACCAGCGCAACTAAAGGAATAATGAGAATGGACATCGGGGTCGAGGCTACTAGGGTCCGAGAGAAGGACAACCCTAATATGGTCAGTATGGCCAAGAATAGTGGATTATATGAAGAGGTATTTTTATGTGAGGAGTAGGACCACATACATTATTCGGACAAGCGTGACATGTTCGAGAACCGTTGGAGCAACCAGGTTGATTGGAAAGGTAGAAAAATGAGTTTCAACCTCGGTCATATGAGGTATGCCTTATGTGACACAAGCGGGTCAAGGTATCTTGATTTGCACTAGATTCGCATGTGAGACGAGTTTAGTGTGTATATCGATAACATTATTATGTTTTTATATTTCTATTGTATAGTGGGGTTATTTTTCATTTCATCTGCGGGGAGCGGGTGTAGTGATAGTGATATATATATATATATATATATATATATATATATATATATATTATTGAGATTACTCATTCTAGTGATGGCTTATACGAGTATAATGTTATCCTTAGTATAGACGGGTTTAAACGATAGTGGGATGATATTGTAAGGCTATCGTGTTTGCTGCTCTAGGGTAGGGTTTGTGGTTTGAAAGTTTTGAGTGGCCTGATATGTGTGTTTCAAACAAAACCAATTTTTCTCAGAAAAAAATCCAACTTTTAATTATGCATCAAACCAAGTTGTGAAAAACTCAATTCTTACTTTAAACCAGTTTTATCTTGATTAATCCTAAACATGCATCTAGTGATTAAAGCAAGTAAAATATAGTAAAGAATACTCACAACGCCGGATGTACAAGAAAAAACCCAAAATGGGAAAACAACCTCGGACGGGCCAAGAGAGACAATCACTATGAACAATGGTTTTACAAAGACAGATTAGCCTTACACTAAGACTCAATCCCCACGGGTCTTGACGCTCCTTATGATCTTCAACCGTTCTTTAATAGTGCCCACACAGAAATTCCGTCTTCCACGATACCTGTCCACAACACACATGTTCGCGTATGTCTCGGTGTCCACCGAATGGCTTTGATTCGTCTACGATGTCGAACAAGAAGTCCTTCTCTTTTCTTCACCTCGAAACCCTTTAAGTTCAATGTGTAAAACAAACAACTTTGGTGCAGCAAGATCACATAAACATATAAGAATGATAACTCTGATCTTTGCGAACTCTAAGGATGTGTTTAAGACTTTTAAACCTTAGAAAACATGTGCAAACAAGGTTCCGGTTCGTAAAACTGTTTTTCAAAAAGCACACCCACGAAACTATAATGAAAACACTATTTAAATAGGATTTGAATGCCACCTCAAAAAATGTGTCGTTCAAACGACTTGAGGAACTCGTTCGAGCGATATCCTATCTCGTTCGAATGAAATTGGATGTCATTTGAACGACAACGCGAAATTTTGAATTTTACTTTTTGTTTAAAACGTCTCTTCCAATGAGAGATCCAAAAATGTCAAACTCTTTTATGAGCTTATCATCATGAAATGAAGTGTAAACATTTTAAAACACTATAAACCACTTTAAAACATTTTTCTTTATAAAAATTACATCATTATCTTTTATAAAATAATTTCGAGCACCATTAATTATACGCATTCATACCTGAATAATCTCAGAATGAAATTAACTTTGAAAACGATTAAACTTGCACCAATTAAACTTCGGTATGATTAATTCTTTGAACCTTTGTCGTAACGTCTTCAATTTCTTCAATACGTCATACACCAAGTGGGATCATGACAAAATAAAATTCTCCCTATGACATATTACGAGCACAGTTTTGTTCACGAAATTTAGTCAAAATAATACGAGGACTCAATTGGAAATTTATGTCCTTACAAATCTCTCCCTTTTAATATTTCGGGAAAAAACTAAACCAGTGAAATGCCTAACCGGGCCGTTAAGCCGTATGATGCCTAAATCCCATCCCATAAACCCAAAAATCAAAAATACAAGAACTGTCTGAATGTGATGTAGACTTGAAATCTCGAATCGCTGAAGCATACCTACACACATGAAATAGACAAACAGATACCCAGTGAAGTATGGAGGAACATATGATACCAATTTATATTTCTAATAAGAATAGATCATTTGAAACATGTAAGTAATTATTTGATACCAATTTGAAACAAATATAATCAAACAATGTGTAACAGATATCAATAGAAGCTCAATTGAAGCGCTCAACAAATCTCCCCCTACATCACATACATCTCTCCCCCTTTTTGTCTCGAATAGACAATCCGGTGAAAAGAGAAACCAATTTTGAAATATCTAGCATGAGAATTTGATACCAAGTTGATACCAATCTTAAAAAAATGAAAAATGCTAGATAAACATGAAACAATCAGCTAAATAAGATCATGTAATGACAAATTAGTAGCTAGTAAACCAAGGAATCACACAAAGAATATTGCAAATTAATTAGGTGTGATAAACGGACTCATATGCAAAATACAAATTTGGAACATAAAAGAACCTGCATATAAACCTGTCAATAAAAAAAATGCTTCCTGCAGTACTAAAAATATACCAATTTGAACCTGAGAATTGCAAACCAATCAGAAGCCATTTTTAATTATGTCGTTCGAATGAGCCAGGGACATCGCTCAAACGAGATAAGGATGTCGCTCGAACGAATTCAAAAGTCGTTCGCGCCAGATGAGTTGTCGTTTGAACGACTTCGCGCGACCTGCCAAAATTTCCCAGTTTCTCAGAAATATTATAAAGTATTTCCCAGTGAAAAAATTTCCACAAAAAAATTCCAGGAAGGACCTGACAGATACAAAACAGTAAGCTTTTCGTACAAAATGCAAAAACTCATAAAAACTAAAAATTCGAGTTACATGCAAACATGGTACCGATGTGCTCAAACATGGACATGGAATGAATGGGCGCGAAACTAAAACAAATGAGTCACAATTTTAACACATCAAAACGATCAAGAAGTTCTAATTGATAGCGATAAGTCATCAAACCTTATCATATCCATATGACAATTAAAGTGTGAGCTTAATCAACTAAACATACTACATGCACACAAATCCAGAATTTTGATGACTCTACAAATAATAGCGTCAAATTGCAATGTTTCAACATTAGGATTTATTGTGCAAACCCGTTTTAAATTTTCTCCAACCAAAACTCCCTCAGAAATATATACTTTTTCAAGTTCTTTTGAGGTTTCTAGTATTCTCAACTTAGAGAAAATCTTATTGGCCCTTTTCTTAGCATTTTCCATTTTCTTTTGGGCTCTTTTAAACGATGGCTTTCACGATGAGTCAATTGTGAAATCTCGCAGCCCTTTCGCATGAATCACTCATCATTTTTATCAATTTTAAATCCTCACGGTAAACGGTTATTACATGGACACTTCTCCTTAAGTCTACTTACACATAGATGACAAGATTGAGATAAGAACGCCTCACCAAATTCAAATATGCAGGAGAAGTCAAACATCCGTATAAACTCGTGCATGTGTGCAATGTTTGCATATTTACAAAGTCGAATCAAAATTCATATCAACTTCGAAACAAACCCATATAAACAATGGTTAAGATCATTTTAAGCATCGATAATAATGACTAAATGTCCTAGTCATATGGATAATGAAACGATGGGGGGGGGGGTCCAAGCACAGCAATATGCCACATCAAACATGTAATCTCAAAAAAAAAAACCTAAAATCTTTTTGGCTTTTCAAAAGTTTTCTCAAAAATAAAATCTTTTTGTAATTTTCAAATAAGACTCAAACAAATGAAAAATAAAATACAAAGAGATAAACGTGTCATATCACTAGCAAATAATAAATCATGATGCAAGGGCTAGCATATGACAATGTATGCAAGCTACTATCCATAATAAATAGCAAAAGATGAATCATGTACATGCATGTGAGAATCAACCAACGAAGTATTTAGCATCTCCAAAATGGATTTCCTAACCCAAATGAATGTATACCTAACAAAACGGGTTTTGGGAACCAATGGGTCACTACGTTTAATCTTCCTAGGGTCTTTTCTAAAATCAAAACAAAAACTCCTAAGGTGACCTTTCCTACCACAATGCGAACAAGTGAAAACACGACAAGGAACGGGACCTTTAGGATGACCTTTTCTAATACCCTCGGATGTGATTGACGCTCTAAAACAAACTATGGTTTTGGACTTTACAATCGAACCACTAGAACAAGATAAGCCGCTACCATCACTACTCGAGTCATTTAAATCATTTTTTAACTTCAAAACTTTCGACTCAAGCAAACGATTAGATTCCTCAAACTTTAGGGACTCCTTATGTAAATTTTTAATTACCCCTACAAGGTTATCTCGCTCCCCCTCAATGTGAGCAAACTTATCCCTAAGAGCCTTTTCTCGTGCCACAAAATCATTAATCAAAATATTTTCCTCAACGGCACAAACTCTAGATTTTTTTAAATTCTCTAACTCTTTTTCCAAAATGAGGACTCTATCATCACTCTCCTTTTTTCCTAATTTTAATATATTAAAATCTTTAAACAGGGAACTAAAGTTCTCGTGGCAAATATCTTTTTGAATTTGAAAGCTTTGCAAATATTCAATCCTATTTTTGAGACCATAATTTTCTTTCTCCAAAACTTTAATATAATTTGCAAACTTTGAATTCAAACGATGTAGATCGTCAACGCTTAGAGAATCCATCGAGAGAAAACAAACACAGGAGAGATAAACAAACACACGGGATCACAAACCAAATAAAAATGTCTTCTAGCTCTGATCCCAATTTGAAAGTTTTGAGTAGCCCGATATGTGTGTTTCAAACAAAACCATTTTTTCTCCGAAAAAGATCCAACTTTTAATTATGCACCAAACCAAGTTGGTAAAAACTCAATTCTTACTTTAAACCAGTTTTATCTTGATTAATCCTAAACATGCATCTAGTGATTAAAGCAAGTAAAATATAGTAAAGAACACTCACAACGCCGGAAGTACGAGAAAAAACCCAAAACGGAAAAACAACCTCGGACGTCTCAAGCCAGACAAACACTATGAATAACGTTTTTACAAAGACAGATTAGCCTTACGCTAAGACTCGATCCCACGGGTCTTGATGCTCCTTATGATCTTCAACCGTTCTTCAATAGTTCCCATGCAGAAATTTCATCTTCCACGATACCTGTCCACAACACACGTGTCCATGTATATCTCGGTGTCCACCGAATGGTTTTGATTCGTCTACGATGTCGAACAAGAAGTCCTTCTCTTTTCTTCACCTTAAAACCCTTTGTGTTCAATGTGTAGAACAAACAACTTTGGTGCAACAAGATCACGTAAACATATAAGAATGATAACTCGGATCTTTGCAAACTCTAAGGATGTGTTTAAGACTTTTAAACCTTAGAAAACATGTGCAAACAAGGTTCTGGTTCGTAAAACTATTTTTCAAAAAGCACACCCACGAAACTATGATGAAAATACTATTTAAATAGGATGTAAATGCTGTCTCGAAAAACATGCCGTTCGAACGACTTGAGGAACTCGTTCGAGCGACATCCCATCTCGTTCGAACGAGATTGGATGTCGTTTGAACGACAGCGCGAAAGTTTGACTTTTTGTTTAAAACGTCTCTTCCAATGAGAGATCCAAAATTGTCAAACTCTTTTACGAGGTTATCATCATAAAACGAAGTGTAAACATTTTAAAACACTATAAACCATTTTAAAACACTTTTATTTAAAAAAATTACATCCTTATCTTTTATAAAATAATTTCGAGCACCATTAATTATACGCATTCATACCTAAGTGATCTCGGAATGAAATTAACTTTGAAGACGATTAAACTTGCACCAATTAAACTTAGGCCTGATTAATTCTTTGAAGCTTTGTCGCAACATCTTCAATTTCTTCAATACGTCATAGACCAAGTGGGATCGTGACAAAATAAAATTCTCCCTATGACATATTACAAACACTATTTTATTCACGGAATTATGTCAAAACAATACAGGGACTCAATTGGAAATTTATGTCCTTACATGGTTTTAGAGACGTCTCACATGCGAAAGGGTTGAGCTCGCATTTATGTTATTTGATGATAGAGACTTCGGAGAGTATAGTTGTCTCGAGATTATTGATCCCATTGTATAGGGACTTTATTGATGTTATTTGAGGTATACTGGGTTTGCTATCGAGCGAAGAGATTTATCTCGTTATTATGTTAAGCGCTCAAAACTTGGTGATATGGAGAGGGAATTGTTATATCACTCCTTTAGAGATGTGAGGGTTAAGGTTTATATTTATACTTCCGGGGATAGGATTTTGAGAGTCCTAGTCACGTGTTTGAGGTTTATGGAATTTGATTACCGCCAATGCCGAATGATAGTGTATTGGGGAAAATTCCTTAATTGAGTGTTATTGTGGGATGAGATATGCATGGATCTTGGTAAACGTAGTGAGTAGAGAGATATTAATGGATGATAAGGCAATAGTTTTGTATGTTAATCAAAGAAAGTGTGGAGAAAACAATCTGAGCTGAGAACTATTATATTATATAAGGACAGTGGAGCCGGTAGTGCTGTGAGAGAGGACTCAAAAATTTTCTTTCTCGCCATGAGTTGAAGGGTGGAACGATGCCGAGGAGAATTAAATTTTGATTTATGGTGTGATTGAGAAAACCCATGTGTTATAGCCACATCAAGAATGCGAGGTCAATTTTGAGGAAAGTGTGTGACGTTTCCAGTGTTGTGCAAAAATGCACGCCTTATATGATGTATGGGGGCCCTGGCTTGCTGATTTCAAATCGTTCGAGATAGAACGAAGTGGGAATAAATGTGTGGAATATATGCTTGCATGGAAATTATTAATAAGATGGCATGGTATGAGGGATTGAACGTCGTGTGAGGATAACGATGATCCAAGTATATGTGTGCAATGAGAGTTAGCACACCTGAGATGGGTTGAAAGGCCGTGGGAAGCCATTTTTTTCGATATCTCTTGAGAAAAGGAAAAATCCAATTATTGTGTGAAAGTTGAGAAGAGCCTTGCTCGGTTGAATGTTGAGAGTGGCTTGTGCATAAATAAAAGGTTGATTCCTATAAGGAAAAAGTACCCAGAAGTGCACGTTGTGACGAGAGTGCACGGGTCGAGACTTTCGATACCCTGGGGTAAAAAGGGGAGTATAAAGTAACACTTAATGCGAGACATTATAAGTAGAAATTGGTGTTAGGTGAGATGTAGTGAGATTGTCTCCGGATGCACCACTCATAGATAAAAATAGGTTGGTTCGGGATAGCCAACCAGAAATTTTGTATCAAGCTAATAATTCCAGTGATGGAATGGGCAAACGGTCTAGTAAAGAAGGATTGCATTGGTGCAAGGTGTTGCCTAATATGGTTGTAAATTGAGATGAGATCCTTGAACCCCTCCTCCGTTAGGGATTTTTGGGAAGTAGTAGGAATGGCATTTTATTTTGGGCAAGTCGTGTCACGTATGGATTGATGAGTAAACGGGAGGTGATTAACGACTAGTAAGGTGGTATAAAGGTGATTCTGGAGTCACTTCGATTAGTATACTTTTGTAACTGACCTAATTTGTAATTGAAGTAAAGCTTGGTACGATAATTGGGAGTGAAATTACTGATTAGTAGAGTTGTGTGGAGACACTCGTACTTGTTTATTATAGATAAGGTGCCTATTAACATTTTGTATGGGAAAGCCTGGTCATTCTATCTCTCGTTGTTTAGAGGTGAGCAAATAAAGAGACTTTTGGGTCTAACGTGATTTAGAGTCCATTTTCGAGAGGGGAATTAAACACAAACTATTTTGGGGTGATTGTTGAGCGTCGTAAGAGTTACATTGCCATGAAATGAGATTTGAAGGACTGACATGAGTGGCCCGATGTTCTTGTGTTTTCTCTCATGATGTTGGTATTGACATGGGAAGCTAGCACTTAGTGATGTGAGGCCTTCCAATAGTATTAAGGCAATAGATCCAGTGATGTATATGCTCTTCTTATTCGGATGTAGTTGGTAGAGCACAATGGGTGATGTGCCATTATTATAGTGAAACTTATGACTGATGGAGTTTATCAGTATGAAGAGAATTAAATAAGCTTCTCGTAAAACTATCACTATAGTGAGTAATCCTCTAGACAGGTGGGTGCCACTAGAGGGTGTAAAGTGGAGTGAACCTTATGTTAGTACGATATGCTATTGGGTACTAGAGCATGTGTGTTGTTGAAATCCAAAGTCTTTCATTTATCCGAATTTTGAGGATGAAATTCCGTTGTAAGGGGGGAGTATGTAATACCCAGTAATTTACTAATTTGATAATTATAGGTAAATGAGATGGATTATTTTTATTTTATGTCGCAGGTGAACAAAAGCGACAGATGATGTTATTTTATGCGAAAAACACATGTGGAGATGTGTTGGGTATAAGACGTGAATTTTTTATAAGTGACTCGAATGAGAATTTAGAGTGCACAGTTGATCTCAAAAGGGCCGAGAAAGTCATAACAGAGCACCCGGGGGTAGTGTTTGAATTTCAGGGACTCTTTGGATTAGTAGAGACTCGCATTTGTGTATATGAGTCAATTTTTAGGGTTAATAAGGGATAATCCTTATTTCTCTCTTAAAAATTCACGAGAGAAAGAGGAAAAGAAAGAAAGAAAGAATAAAGAGAAAGATGGAAGAAAGAGGAGATTTTTGGCCAAACTCCGGCAGATTATGGGATGAGATCGTCAAATTTATCCAACCAGGCAAGTGTTTAACTGGCTTTAATGATTAAATGTGTTTATTGTTCATATTATAGATTGTGTGAAAACTATAAGATTCGGGATTTGGGATTTTTGCAAAAAAATGGGTTTGGGGGAGATGATTTCATATGACTTTGAAATAATAAAAATAATCCTACATGAAATCTGAGTTAAAAATCCTTGTTAATGGTTTGTGAGAAATTGGAAGAAATGAAAGTTAGGGTTTAAATAACAAAAAGGGTTGATTTTCTTGGTTTAGTTGATGAATCCTAAGAATAAATTAGTGTCTTGGGTATATCTAAGAGTGTAAGGACATTTTTGTCCATTATCAATGTATTATGTCGCACGCCGTTACACCGTTGAAGAAATTCAAGATTCAAGATTCAACGGATCCGAATATCAAAAGAAGAAGAGGAATCATAGTCTGACAGTCGGACCGATCCGCTGAAATAAAAGAACCGATCCGGCTAACCGGACCGGTCTGCCTAAAGACCCGTACCGATACGCTTATTTGTAAGAAGGCCAGTATACCCCGGACCGCAAGCGAACCGATGAAGCATGGAAACGAACCGATCCGATCATCAACGGACCGATCCGCCTCAGAATAAAAGAACCGATTCGGTCAAATCGGACCGATCCGCCTCAAACCCGGACCGGTCCGCCTGGGATAAACTTCAACAGATCGTGTTCAGATTTTTAAGGCCCGAGACTTCTTATGTAATCCTACTACGGGAAGTGGTTTTCTAAGACTTACACACACGATTTTCAGAGTACAGAAAGCCCTAAGTCTTCACCTATTGAGCATCTAGACTCTAGGTTTTTTATTCACACAATTGCCAATCCTTTGTGAATCACTTTGCAACCCAGGAACGCACTTTTGCTGTTCAACCCTTGTGAAGAAGCCGTTCTCTTCTTCATTGCAGCCCTACTGAAAAGGGATAATTCCATCCGCGACTACAGAATCCGACACCTGAGGGTAATTCTTAGTCACTTGTATTTTCATTGTAATCTGAAATTGTATAGCCTACAATATTATAATGAAAATAAATAGTTTTGCCCCTTTGGGGGATTTTTCCTCAATTGCATGTGTTTGAATGTTCTTGCTTAGATTATCATCTTATTCAATCACATATTGTTGCATGTTTAGGGTTTGTTTGGGTTAAAAGGGGTTTAATATATAATTTGCTCATTTGAACGCAAGCACATACGTTCTCAAATTGGTATCAGAGCAGGTTACGCTAATCTATTGCGTATTCCTATTTTCCGCAAAAAATTTCTAAGATATCAATTTTCTGAAAAAATTGATTTTTGAAAAAGTCCGTGTTCAAATGGAGAAGTTATATAATAAAATGCCTATTTTTTACGGGACAAATTATGCTTATTGGAAAGCCCGAATGAGGTCATCTTTAAAAGCCATTGATGAACGTGTCTGGATCTTAGTTGAAAGAGGGTGGACTCCTCCCTCCGCGACTGTTGATAATGTGATCAACTTGAAACCTGACACTTCTTGGACTGATGAAGAATTTAAATGGTCATCTTTTAATTCTAAGGGTCTAAGTGCTATTTCTGGGTCTGTCACACCTGATGAGTTCAAACGCATAATGACGTGAACCACGTCAAAAGAGGCATGGGATGTTTTACAACTCACCCATGAAGGAACTAATGCTGTGGAATAATCTAAGTTGCAAAATTTGACAACTCAATTTGAAACCATCACCATGCATGAATCTGAATGCTTTGATGAATTTTATGCTAGACTTTCTAACATTGTGAATACTAGCTTTAATCTTGGTGAACATATTCCTAATGCTAGAGTTGTTAAAAAGATTCTTCGTTCTTTACCTAAGCGTTTTATCCCTAAAGTCACTGTGCTAAATTCTATGGGTAATTTAAATAAGCTAAAATTGGAAGAACTTGTAGGAGATTTGCAAACTTATGAAATTGATATGTTCCCTAAAACTGCTAAATCTAAAGATAAGGGAATTGCACTTAAAGCCCAAGAGAGAAGGAGTGAGGGGTCGGCTAGAAAAAGGGTAGAGTCGTCTAGAAAGAGAGAGACTGACACGTCAGATTCTGAGTGTGATTTTGACCTAGATGATTTGGCTCTTTTTGCAAAAAATTTCAAGAGGATTCTCAAATTTAAGAAAAATGGCAATTTTAAAGATAAAAAGAAATTTGAGAAAAATAAGTTTGAAAAGAAAAATGAAAAAGACTCCAAAAATCCTCCTAAGAAAGAAAGTGAGAGGTGTTTTGAGTGCGATGGTAGGGGTCATGGAGCATTTGAGTGTGCCAATCGTCTGAATAGAGAGAAAGGGAAAGATGTCCTTAATGCTACCCTTAGTGACAACAGTGAGGTCGAGACGGTGGATTCAGGAGATGAGTCACCGCATGAGTGTAACTTCATCGCATTCATGGCCAGTCAAGTTAGCACTACTAGTTCTCTTCACAACGATGAAGATGATGCTTCACAGGGACACCTCGATAGTGAGATCGATGTGAGTGAGGAGGAGGATGACTCAAGTGAGAGAGAGAGTGATATTCAACACGCCTACGCTGAGTTATATTTTGAGTCATTTAAAACTAAGAAACGTAACAAAGCGCTAGTTCTTAAGATCACCGGCTTAGAGGAAGATTTAAAAAAGGTGAGAGAAAGAGAGTCCTCCACCGTCGCCGCTCTGAGAGAGAGAGAATCTGCCTGTGTCGAGAAAGAGATTCTGTTTAGAGAGAGAGAGTGGTTTAGAGAAAGAGAGAGGGGACTTGACTAAACAAGTGGCTAGTCTTACGAGTCAGCTCCATTCCTCCGTGGAGACTAGGAAGAAACTTGAAGCCCTTGTTGCCCAGCTGACTCATGATCTTGAGAAAGCACGAGAAGTCAAGGTACAAATCGAGGACAGATCTGGGAAGATGGGAAAGATGATCCTCGGCCCCGCTTTAGGTTTTGGTGATCGGAAAGGAATGGGATATGATGGTGCCTCCACGTCCCAAATTGCACTTGGACCAGTTCCTGAGTTTACAACGAATCCTTATGGCCGTCGTCAAAAACCTCGAAGGAAAGTTCGACCAAGAAAAGAAAACCAAGGTCCGCCTTTAACTGTGCTCTTTTGTACTTATTGCAAAAGAAAAGGCCACCTTAGGAAGTCTTGATATAGCAGTGGTAGGACACGACGTACTATTGCTCCACGACGTCATACTGGTGAGTTTTCTAGTCTGAGAGAGCGAGTTGAGTTCTTAGCTTCCACGACCTAGAGTTTAATGGAAGAATTCCGACGGATGTCTTTGCCGTTAGTGAATGCTTCTCACATTCCAGCTAAAACCAACAACAACAAAGGAAAACAAAAGGTCATCCTGACTTGGGTACCTAAGAAAGATAAAAAGGCTTTTGTTGTTCATGTTGCTCTCAAAGCACATAATACCTCACAGTGGTATTTTGTTAGTGGGTGCTCCAGACACATGACATGTGATGCCTCATTTTTTACGACTCTTGAGGACTATCAGGATGGCAGAGTCACCTTTGGAGATGGTAGCAAGTCTAACATTATAGGACGTGGTACTATCGAGTTACTTGGATTTTTGAAGCTAGAAAATGTTTTGTACGTCAAAGGTTTAAAAGCAAACCTTCTCAGCATTAGCCAGCTGTGCGACACTGACTTTGCAGTAAAGTTTGATCGGGACGCGTGTAAAATCTATAATCAAGCCGGTAAACTTTTGATGCAAGGGGTGAGGACCGAGGATAATTGCTATGGGACTGAGACCACGTCCTCACTTGTCTGCAACAGCGCCACGATCACTCCTATGGATCTTTGGCATCAACGTCTAGGTCACGTGAACGTTAGAGATCTAAATCGCTTAACTAAAAAGGACCTAGTACGTGGCTTACCATCTCTTGGAAAGTCAACTTCGACCATTTGTGGACCCTATCAGTTGGGAAAACAAATTCGTAGTTCCCATAGGAAGTTGCATTCCATTACCACTTCTCGTGTTCTTGAGTTGATTCACATGGATCTTATGGGTCCCACTCGTATTGAGAGTCTAGGTGGTAAGAGGTACATCCTCGTGATGGTAGATGATTTCTCCAGGTACTCCATTGTAGGTTTTCTGAGAGAGAAATTCGATGTTGTAGAATTTTTAACGACCAAGTGTCGTGTCCTGTAAAATCAAAACGGTGTCACTATTAATAGGATGCGTAGTGACAATGGCACTGAATTCACAGAAGCAAAGGTAGACCTTTACTGTGAGAGCCTCGGGATCAAACATGAGTTTTCTGCTGTGAGAACTCCTCAGCAAAATGGTATTGTTGAGAGAAAGAATAGAACGATCCAAGAGATGGCTAGATCTATGCTTCTAGGTCATAAAGTTTCTAGGAGATTTTGGGCAGAGGCAGTATCTACTGCATGCCACACGGTGAATAGGGTTTATTTACGTCTACACACACTTCAGACTCCTTATGAGTTGTGACTGGAAAGAAGCCCAACCTGGCATATTTTCGTGTTTTTGGTAGTAAATGCTACATCCTACGGGATAGAGAGCAATTAGGAAAGTTCGACTCCCAGAGCGACGAGGGAATATTTCTAGGATATTCATCGAATAGTAGAGCGTACCGGGTTTTTAACCTGAAGAGCTCTAAGGTTATGGAATCAATAAACGTCACCGTGCAAGATGACGAACCTACGACGGTTATTGATCCTAAACTTCAGTGTGAGGATGAGAATTGTTCTGATAGTGATTTACCTGTTCCTCTCTCACACTCTGTGGACCCTACTCCTGCGCTAGGGGACACACCTGCTTGGGTTCGCAAGAGTCATGACCCGTCTGCCATTGTTGGCGATCCCACTCTAGGGTTCAAGACTCGTGCTCAGCTAGAGAACATTGTTAGCCATCTTTGCTACACGTCCAAAGTCGAGCCCAAGAATCATAAAGAAGCACTCAAGGATGAACACTGGATATTTGCTATGCAGGATGAGTTGCTTCAGTTTAAAAAGAATAATGTCTGGGAACTTGTCCCCCGACCTAGTGAGACTAACGTGATAGGTACCTGGTGGATTTTCAAGAACAAAATGGATGAAAATGGTACCATAATCAGAAATAAGGCTAGGTTGGTCGCTCAAGGCTACACACAGATAGAGGGTGTAGACTTTGGGGAGACATTTTCTCCTGTTGCGAGGCTTGAGTCCGTCCGTCTTCTGCTCCCCATCGCATGTCATCTGCGCTTCAAGGTATATCAGATGGATGTCAAGAGTGCCTTTCTGAATGGCATTCTACAAGAGGAGGTTTATGTGGAACAACCAAAAGGGTTTGAAGACCCTCAACACCCAGAGCACGTCTACTATCTGAGGAAAGCCTTGTATGGTTTGAAGAAAGCACCCCGTGCTTGGTACGAGAGGCTTACTTCCTATCTCTTAGCTCGTGGCTTCAAGAGAGGGGGAGTAGATATGACGTTGTTCGTTAGAAGAGATGACGATGCTATTTTGGTTGCCCAGGTCTATGTGGACGACATAGTCTTTAGATCCACATGCTCCCAGTATGCTCACCACTTTGAGGAGGAGATAAAAAGTGAGTTTGAGATGAGCATGGTTGGTGAGCTTACATTCTTCCTTGGTCTCCAGGTTTGTCAGCGAGAGGATGGGATGTTCATCTCCCAATCCAAGTATGCTAGAGACCTAGTGAAGAAATTTGGTTTAGACTCCGCTAAGCATGCATGTACACCTATGAGTACCACTACCAAGCTTAGTAAGGACACTTCAGGCAAGGACGTAGAGCAAACCTTATATCGGAGTATGATAGGTAGTCTTCTCTACTTGACTGCCAGTCGTCCCGACATCGCCTTTAGTGTTGGAGTCTGTGCGCGATATCAGGCGTCCCCAAAAGAGTCACATTTACTTGCTATAAAACGTATTATTAAATACGTAAGTGGGACTCTCTCATACGGTATTTGATATTCCTTTGATATCGATGACCGTCTGTCCGCCTATTCGGATGCTGATTGGGCTGGGGATGTAGATGGTTATAGAAGCACTTCTGGTGGGTGTTTCCATTTTGGTTCTGCTCTTGTCTCCTGGTTAAGCAAGAAGCAAAATTCCATCTCTTTGTCCATTGCGGAGGCTGAGTACATAGCCGTCGGGAGTTGTTGCACACAACTCTTGTGGATGAAGCAAATGCTGGAGGATTATGGGATTTCAAAGGACACCATGACCATTTCCTGTGACAACACGAGCGCGATACACATATCCCGCAATCCAGTTCAGCATTCGCGCACAAAACACATCAGTATACGTGAGCACTTTATTCGTCAGTTAGTTGAGGAGAACACTGTATCCCTGAGTTTTGTTCCCACCGACCGTCAGTTAGCCGACATTTTCACGAAACCTTTAGATGCCCTTAGATTTGAGAGTCTTAAGAAGTCTTTGGGGATTTTCACAGTTGACTGAGGGGTTGGTCTATGTCTAGAATAGGTTGCTTCTTCATGTTCATATCATTTGCTTCCTATTGCTAGTTTGTTTTATATGTACCATTGCTTAGTTGTACAGCTTTTATTTAATCTTTTTGCTTTTCATATTTCTTTTCAAAAATACAAAAAGATTTTCCTTTAAGAAAATCCAAAAAGATTTCTGTTTTTGCTTCTTTTATGGATGAGCATTTAAGATAGCCAAGTCACAACTTCATTCCATTTATCCATGTGACTGTTTGATAGAGATTTGAGAGGCTACATCATTTCATCCATGTGCTTTACATTGGTTGGAGTCTTTGAGATGTAATTAGTGATATCTTCCTACATGTTTGACTCCTATATCCTTTATTGCACACATGCACGGCTATATTTGATTATTACACTTGTCTATCTCATATTGGCTTGAGTGTTTCCATCTCAATTCTGTCTATACAATGTACAATATGCGATAAAACTTGACAAGATTAGAATGCATGTAAAAACCGTTTTGGTGAGACTGTGTGTTTTTATATAACGGGGAGGGGCTGCGAAAGGTAATCATCTATCCTTTGCGCAAAAGCCACCGTTAAAAAGGACCTAAAAAATGGAGGAATTTTAATATCCGAGGTCCAAAGAGGTTAAAAGAGCCCGAAAAAAATTAAAGGCAATAAAAAGCACTTAATGGGTCACTTAGGTTTCACCATCAATTCTCTAAAGTTTGAGAATTTAGAATGCCTCTATTCAAAATTATATCTAAGGGAGTTTGGTTGGAGAATCTTTAAACGGGTTTGCACTTCCTTGAAAGTCCTGAAAAAGCATAAAATCATTTTGGACGTTATTGGTGTGAAAATCACTTTGAGATTTGATTTGTTGATTCGATTGAGTCAATATCTTATATTGTCATTCTTTTACACCAAAGGAAGCATTTGAGTTCATTCGCTAGGAATATCCAATATTCATCGTGCACATATGTCATGTTTGTATGCATTGATTTTCCTATCGAATTTGATCACACCACCTCATTTACGCTATCATCGACTTGGTTGCTTTGTATTCATTCATGGTGTGATTTTATCCTAGTGACACCCCGCACTTGCTTATTTGATTTATTTCTCTCATTTGTCTATTTGGTGACATCATAAAAAAGGGGAGAATGAATTATCTTATTATTTGGGAGATTTGAAAGTTTGAGTTTGTTCATAAATTAGTATATATGTTTATCTCATTTCCAACTCGATATGTCACTTGGTATTTTTGCTTTTTCTCATGTGTGTAGGTACTACATGGATTATCATTGGATTGCACACCCTGATGAGAAAAGTGTTGAGATTCCTGCAGAATTGAAGAAGCAAACGATGTAGTCTTATTCAATTGTATCTTTCCAGTTTTGGGTTCATGGAAGGGTAGATTTGTATCGGCATTTTTAGTTATTTTGATAATTCGGATGTTTGTTTTTATGTATGTACCGCCATAGACATAGGGGGAGATTTGTAAGGACATTTTTGTCCATTATCAATGTATTATGTCGCACGCCGTTACACCGTTGAAGAAATTCAAGATTCAAGATTCAACGGATCCGAATATCAAAAGAAGAAGAGGAATCATAGTCTGACATCCAGACCGATCCGCTGAAATAAAAGAACCGATCCGGCTAACCGGACCGGTCCGCCTAAAGACCCGGACCGATCCGCTTGTTTGTCAGAAGGTCAGTATACCCCGGACCGCAAGCGAACCGATGAAGCATGGAAACGAACCGATCCGATCATCAACGGACCAATCCGCCTCAGAATAAAAGAACCGATCCGGTCAAATCGGACCGATCCGCCTCAAACCCGGACCGGTCCGCCTGGGATAAACTTCAACAGATCGTGTTCAGATCGTGTTCAGATTTTTAAGACCCGAGACTTCTTATTTAATCCCGCTATGGGAAGTGGTTTTCTAAGACTTACACACACGATTTTCAGAGTACAGAAAGCCCTAAGTCTTCACCTATTGAGCATCTAGACTCTAGGTTTTTGATTCACACAATTGCTAATCCTTTGTGAATCACTTTGCAACCCAGGAACGCACTTTTGTTGTTCAACCCTTGTGAAGAAGCCGTTCTCTTCTTCATTGCAGCCCTACTGGAAAGGGATAATTCCAGCCGCGACTACAAAATCCTACACCTGAGGGTAATTCTTAGTCACTTGTATTTTCATTGTAATCCGAAATTGTATAGCCTATAATATTATAATGAAAATAAATGGTTTTTCCCCTTTGGGGGACTTTTCCTCAATTGCATGTGTTTGAATGTTCTTGCTTAGATTATCATCTTATTCAATCACATATTGTTGCATGTTTAGGGTTTGTTTGGGTTAAAAGGTGTTTAATATATAATTTGCTCATTTAAACGCAAGCACATACGTTCTCAAAGAGTGTAGATGATTATAGTATTGGTTGGTGAGAGTAAAAACCACAAATTTCGGAGTTGGAGAAGAAGAGAAACTCTCGAACTGATCATGTCCGGATTAGTTCGTTTTATTGAACATCGATTTAGTTCATTTCTGGGGCACCGGATCGGTTCGTTTTAGGGTCATGGGTTCGGTTCAGTTTTAGAAGAAAATTTTGAGAGGTTTTCCTGGCCTGAAAAGGATTGGAGAAGAATTCCTTTTGGAGATAAATCGTAGGAGATCCAATATCGAGTGTGAGGACCTCTAAAGGATGAAGTGAGCGATGTATAAATCTCAGGTTAGTGTGAATAAGATCCGGGGTATGAATTTAAGGGGAGTTTTTGGGATGAATAACACTCGGGAGATTATTCGGCGGGTTTGCATATATATATTTATACGTGTAGAATATATAACCTGATTATATATATATATATATATATATATATATATATATATATATATATATATATATATATGTGTGTGTGTGTGTGTGTGTGTGTGTGTGTGTGTGTGTGTGTGTGTGTGTGTGTAGAATATATATATAATCTAAGGTGTGAATAGGATGATTTAAAAATACTAGCTAGTGGTGATAAGTTAATACTTAGGATTATATTTATGTGAGAATTTTATTATAAGTGAGTGAATACTTATGGGATTAAAATAAATTGTGTGTACACTTAATAATCTATAGAAATTGATATATTCGGGATTATAGGCTAACGCCACGATAGATAGGTATATATATATATATATATATACACGGGTATAGAGATAGTATATATATGATATGATTATAAATACATCTGTGTGTGAATGATATATTTGCGTGAAGCATACCCCTCTAGTGCTATGATGGAAAGTTGCGTGATGTGGGTGAGGCCCCTGGCTTGAGACGTAGGGCGCGTATAGTCCCCAGGTCATAGCGTCCATTTTCATATTGTGTGACATTTTTATAAGGGGTGAGACGTGGTGGTATGTTTTGTTCTCATTTCCAGTGAGGAACTATGACCACTTACCATACGTTGTGATTTGATTTTTACCAAATCGGTGTGAGAGTTCGACCCTGGTACATAGGATGGTATGTGAGTAATTCCCTGAAAGATGATAGCATTGAGAGACTGCATCCATTGAGTTATAGCTATGAGGGATGCTTATTATACTTATATAGCGTGTGATATATAAATATAGTTGTACTTGATCTGTATAGTGTATTGCATATATATATATATATATATATATATATATATATATAAGATGTGAAACATATATATATACAAACAAAATAAAGAATGGAATGTGAGATAAATTATGGGTCATCCGGAAGTATAAAATTCGGAATAAAATATGTGATGTACGTATAGAATAAGATGAGAATATTATATACGTGGCTAATAACACTAAAATACGAATAGTGTATAACTAGTGAAACTTATTCAAAATGAAGGAATGTATAAAAAGTGAGAGTTTATAGTGTATAAGCTCGGGCGATAGCTTGGAATGTTTTATATTACGCGGGGTACATGTTGTTAAACGAAAATGTATTTATCCCATAATTAATATTTAATTTAGTTTAATTGTAATTAAGGTACATTTTAATTTAACGTAATATATTGATTTTGATGATTCCAAATATTTTTGTTTACTATATCTTCCTTGATTAAGTTGTGTTTTATTTGTCTCTATATATGTTATCTATTATTATTTGTACAATATATCTTTAGTTAGTTTATATAATTATATATTTATGTGTTCATATAATATCTATAAAAACTTGTTTTCTTTACATAGATAATTATATACGTTTTTTTTTAAGTTTCGTTCAATTATATATTATATATGTTCGTTTGATTTTTCATGCCAGTTTGCTAGGTTAAAATTAAGTAGTCATGCCACGGTATGAGAGTTAACTGCCTAGTGCAGTTTTATTATTTACTAGTTTTAAACCCCGCGCGATGCGCGAGCGTGGTATAATTTTATTCGTAAAATATATGTCACATAAATAATATTATCATTACAATTAAACTAATGTTAATATGAGATGAAAAATGAATAAAAAATTTGGGACATATGAACATGCCTCTATTTTAAAATTACAAATCAACTACATATTTATATTTTTTAGTAGAAATGGTAGTTCTATGATTAGTATACACTAAACACCGAGATACTTTTTTTATTTAAGACATAATTATATTTTTATGTCTATTTGACACATTATATAAGTATTAATTAATAATAGATGGAAAGAAAATGGACACTCATATATAATCACGATAATTACTATATATATATATATATATATATATATATATATATATATATATATATATATATATATATATATATATATATATATATATATTTCATAATATTTTACTTAGGCACTTAATCAACTTTACATAAATTATACTTTAACCCCTAATTTTTGAAAAATATAATGAATAGTATCATGAACATGATAGACAGAAATGACAAACAATTAGAACTTGTGTGTTATGAAAATAAAGCATAAAGGTTATAATTTGTATAAAAAAAATCTGAAAATGAGTCAAAATAAAAATAGCAAACCTTATAACAAAGCACAAAAATAATTGTCCAATCACAATATAAAAAGAGAAAAATCCAAAAAGAAATATTATATATTTTATTTAAAAAACAATGTTATTAAACATGGAAGGATACCTCACTTCCTTTAAAATAGAGCAACATACACCATATGTTTTTAACTAACTAAATTCACATAATATGCTTCCAACTAATTAAACTCACATTTCTATATAAAGATTCAATCGAAATTATCTTAAGAAAAATGCTATTTCAATCCTCACATAACACATTCTACTTAAACAAAATCACAGTCTATTCTATGGCTCCTTGTCAATTTTGTCTTTTAATATTTGGGGTCCAATAGTTATTTGGAGTTTTATTCCATTTGTTTACATTCTACTCGTTTACGATTCAAAATCGATAAAAAACGTTAGTTAGCTAGTTTGATGGTCAGTTGGCTCATTTTCCAATCAAAAAGAATATTTTACCCATTAGTATAAGTATTTATTAGTGTATTAAAACAAATTTTACATTATATTTTATTGTTTTAAATAGTAAAATTTTTTTACTAACACTTTTTTATAAAATGAGAAAGTTTTATAAAATGAAAAAGTTTTATACACTTTTTTTATTAAGTATTTTTTTTTAAATCAAAAAGTTTTACAAAATCAAAAGGTTTTTTTATAAACTTTTTTTAGCCCTTTTTTTTACAAACATTAAAAAATATTGTTTTTAACTGTTTTTATAAACGTTGAAAAAACTTTATATAAAAAAAATCTTATAAAAAACAGTTTATGAATGTCAAAAGTTTTTTTGTAAATTGTTTTCAACTTTTTTCATAAAACCAATTATTTATATGAATAAATTAAAAACGTAAAAAACACTTAATATAAAAACATTAAAAACACTGTTTTTTTAACAGTTTTTTGTATAAATGTTAAAAAAAATTATGTGAAAACATTGTTCTTAAAAAAAAGAACTCTTTAAAAAAATATTAAAAAATGGTTTATATAAAAACAACCTTTTTTTTAAAGAGAATTATAAAACTGTTTTTGAATGTTTATAAAAAACAGTTAAAAATTCAGTGTTTTGTAACGTTTTTTAAAAACAGTGTTTTTTCCTTAAAAAATAGTGGTTTATATAAACAATTTTTTAACATTTATAAAAAAATAGTGTTTTTAACATTTTTATGTCAACTGTTTTTGAATGTTTTACGTAAAAAAATAATTTTATAAAAAAAGTTAAAAAAATTGTTTATAAAAAAACCGTTTAACGATTATAAACTGATTTTTTAAAAAATATTGATTTTATATAAATTGTTTTTTGATGTTTATAAAAAACAGTGTTTTTTTAACGTTTAAAAAAATAATTCAAAAAAGAGAGAAAGTAAGAATAAGAGAGATAAGAAAGAGAAAAGCTCTTATAGTTTATATAAAAACACTTTTTGTTAAAAACACTGTTTTTTAAAAAGGTTAAAAAAACACTATTTTTTTTACTGTTTTTTATATACGTTAAAAAACTGCTTATACAAAACCCCTTTTTTTTAAACAGTTATAAACATCAAAAGGTTTTCTAATAAACTCTTTTTAACTGTTTTTTTATAAAATCAAATTTTTTTTTATAAAAAGACATCAAAAATGTTTAAAAAAAAAGTTTTTATCAACTATTAAAAACAACTTTTTATATGAACAGTTTTCATATAAAATGTTTAAAACGTTAAAAAAACAGTATTTTTCAGCGTTATTATATAAACTGTTTTTTAACATGTTTATAAAAAAAATTGATTTATAAAAAAAACGTTAAAAAAGTTTTATAAAAAACCATTTCACGTTTATAAAAAAAAATAAAAACATTATTTTTATATAAACTATTTTTTTTAAAAAAGTGTTTTTATAAAAAAAAAAAATTAAGTTTATTAAAAAGAGTGTTTTTAATGTTTTTAGTAAAAAGTGTTTTTAAAAAAAAAAGAAGCGTTTTTATATAAAATGTTTTTAACCATTTGTAAAAAGCAATTAAAAAATCAATGTTTTGTAACGTTTTTAAAAGCGGCGTTTTTAAAAAAAGTAGTGGTTTATATAAACTATTTTTTAACGTTTATAAAAAAAGCAGCTAAATATAGTGTTTTGAACGTTTTTATATCAACTTTTTTTTTAATGTTTTTAACGTTTTATGTAAAAAAATAATTTTATAGAAAAGTTAAAAAAAACAGTTTATAAAAGAACCTTTTAACAATTATAAACTGTTTTTTTTTTTTTAAAAACATTGCTTTTATATAATTTAATGGTTATAAAAAACAGTGTTAAAGAAATAACCCAAAAAAGAGAGAAAGCAAATGGTTTATCAATGGAAACCTCCAAACCTTACTACTCTCAACTAACAAATTAATCAATGAAAGAAAAGAAGGAAATTACCTGCCGAAAATTTTGGCGGCG
Organism: Sambucus nigra; assembly: GCA_949130495.1. Lineage (NCBI taxonomy): Eukaryota > Viridiplantae > Streptophyta > Magnoliopsida > Dipsacales > Adoxaceae > Sambucus > Sambucus nigra. Next base: position 334,263,582 of record OX422216.1, read on the forward strand.
ATTTAACATACGTGCAACCCTTTGTTCAGGAGAAGGTTTGGGATATTTGGGGAAGTTTATGGTGATGACCATGGTGATTGACAGCAGTTAAAAATAATATTTATATATTGAGACGAAAGAAATGTATCATTTTTAATTGCTTTTGACTTGCTCTCGTAGTTGGATTAAATTGAAGGAGAGAGAGAGAAAACTCAATAGTTCAATGCATCTATTAAATTGTTTGTATAATATTTTATAAAAATATAAAATATAGAGTGTCACGTAGATACTCATAATGAAAAGGAATCTTAAATATCTATAAATATCTTATTTTATATTTTATAGTATATAGAGATACAACCATTGTCTTGTCCCATCCGCCTATAAACCATCTCTCTAGGGTGCGCTATGGTACTTCTATCTCATTACATGCCTATAGATTATGTACCTGTTTGGTACTATTCATCCCAGAGTTGACAATTCGACCGCCTATACTCTTAGACGTGTCAGGTGTACAAGTCATGGTCATCCGTGTTTTACTCAACTCTACAAGCAAAACATATACAAACCTTTACGATTGAAATTTCAAAAGCCTTTACAGAAGGTCTGTCAACTACTAGTCCACTGTTGCGGCCCATGGGAGACCCAAATGGGTTAACCTTTTACATGTTAAGTTGTCTCAATGTTGATCAGTCCATGACCTCATAGTCTACATACATGTTGGACGAAAAAAACCACGCCATAACTGTCATTTAGTTGTAGGTTTATTATTATTGTTAAAAACCACAAAATACTTGCTACATCTCCTAGCTTTCGGTCATAAGACCAGTTGAAAGTTCATTTTTTTTTTTGGGAAAACTATATATGTACCGGACTGTTTTATCGGAATATTACCGGATCATTATTATTATTTTTTTTAAGTTTCTATTATTTTATTTTTAACAATTGAAATAAAAACGGTTTTTTGTAGATAAAAAAAACAGTTTTCCTAATGATATAAAAAAAAGTTTTTTTTATATTAACCAAACATTTTTTTTAAATTAAAAAATATTTCTTTCATAAATAAAAAAATTATGTTTATTGACATGATATCGCGATTGATTAGTATTGCTGACGCGGACCCACATTTGCACACCCACGTCATTTGTTGGATGTGGAACCGGGGTAGCGGCACTAATCAAACTGTGTGTTGAATATGGTATGGTATATTTTTTTTTATATTATTTTTAACTCATTTACTCCCTCAAATACCCATTTAGACAATATTATCTTATTTTTAAAGGTCCGCGCTAGCGGCACCCCTTATTTTTTAACTTTTTTTTTTTAATTTTACAGCATTTCAAATAATTTTTGTATATCTTAAAACTGTTTAAAGGTTCGCCCTCCTTTTTTTTACTGGATGCCAACTCATTTTGACCTTAAATACCCATTTACTCAATATTCTCTTATTTTTAAAGGTCCGCACCCGCAACATCCATTATTTTTCATTTCTTAAACTGTTTTAAAATGTGGAAAAAAAGTATTTATTTATTTATATTAAACTAACTTTTATTTTCTGATAATTTTTTATTAAAATTAAAATTAAATTTATTTGTTGAATATGGATCTGGGAACGTGGATCCGTGTCAACGGCACTAACTAATCGCGATGTCAATTGCGTTAATGATGTGGGTCCGCGTCGACGGCACTAACCAATCGCAATACGTCATTTCAGTGTGTCGCCCGGATAAATATTTTCTTATTTTTAAAGGTCCGCGTTAGCGGCACTCCCCCCTCCCCCTCCAATATTCTCTTATGCATCTGACTGACGTTTCGTGTCGTGATTGGTTCGTTTTCAGGGATCCTATGATGTGGATCCCCTCAGGGCTCAAAAATGAATCCATGCAGATGCGACACATCAGTGCACATATTTAATCGAATTTGTTTGTCGTTGATTTTAATTTTTTTTATAAAATCATTTTATAAACAGTTTACAAAAATAGTTCAAAACTATTTTAAAAAAGGGTTTTTTTTATTAATAGAAAACTTTTTTTTTATAGATAAAAACTGTTTTTAAAAATAAAAGAATAAGAAATTTAAAAAAAAAAAGAAAAAAAAAGAAAAAAAAGGTATCCGGTAAAATGCCGGTAAGCATATCACCACTCTTTTTTTTAACCTCAGTTGGTTTCGTCAGGTATTGAATTGTGATTTAACCAAGATTGAGTAGACCAGCTATGTCGGAAGAATTGAGTTTCTATACTTGTTGGTTAGTGACTTTTAGTACCGAGATGTGACTATACCTTACCTGCTGTGATAGTTTGTCAGACAGAGGTTTATATACCCACAATACTCAACTTCGAAACATCTTTACACGCTATGTTCAATATATATATTTCGGTCAAAATCATATCAACATATCTATTCTTCTATTACAAGATTTTATATATCTGTCATTTTTTTAGGACTTGTGTCCATTGGTTATAAGATTTTGGCTTTTACAGTTTTTGTCTAAACTTCTATCAATAGGGCTATGTCAATTATATTATTACGTTTTTTTTGGTATTGCACTTCAAAGCTTCTTTATTTATGATACACCACTTTCTAGCAAGTAATCTCCTGTGTAGGGACTTATCTATCAAAATTTCTTTTTGATGCTACCTCCAATATCAGTATAATTTTTCCATATGCATCCGTCATTCAGAGTTGTAAATTTCTTTTGGTTAGTCACCATCTTATTTTTTATGACCATTTCGTGACATGAGTCATCTTTTTTTAATTCACACTGACATTTTACATTTATATATCATATTTGCATATTATCTCTTTGACTTTTTATATCAATTTGCTATTATCTCTTGGACTAACATTTTGCATAAAATATATGGGTCATCTAGTAGCTCTTTCAATCACACATATTTTCAGATTGCCATTTTTGTGCTACAACAGCTATATTTTTATGGAGAAGATAAAAATAAAGATTTGCATATCAAATTTGGAGATTATTTTTAGCTACTTCATCTCAGCAAAATCAGGAGCATTGAATGCTCCAAATGCACATGTCTAACAACTAGTTTTTGGAAGACACATTTAAAGCTTTGAAAAGCTGCATTTATTTTACTACATATTCATTATTGTACCTTGTACTACAAAAATTCAGATTTGTTATGAAGCTTTGTTGAAGCTTCGGTTTGTACCGGTGATTGGTTCCTACTCGCAAGTGGGCCACGGGGTTTGAAGCTCGGAGTTAGCTTGCAAACAGTTGTGCGTGGTGGTTTGATTCTACCCGCAAGTGGATGAGATTTAGTGAAGCGCAAAGGAGATGGGGGCTTTAGGCGCGAGGACGTAGGCCGAAATTTGGCCGAACGACGTTAAATTTCGATGTCATTTATTTTCTACACTTTTATTTATTTATTTGCACATGCTTGCCTGAGATAATATTTTCAGCACACTATCTTGCAAATAAATTAATTCCGAAATTTGACTTAATTAATTTTATGGTTAAAATAATTATTTTTGAATTAAATAATAAATTTTAGAATATCACTTAATATTAAATACAAAAATTAATTTAATATTTTCTAGTGTGTTAAAATCTGCATTTCTAGTTGTTTAAATTAGTTGGTTGCATTTATTTGATTTTGTTGGATTTATTCTTTATAGTTTTATTAATCTGAAAATTGCCAGTGTTATAAATTAAAAAAAAAATCTGAAATTTTAATTTGACTAAAAGTTTGTAAAATCTCAATTCACCCCCTCTTGAGTATAATATGGGCAACAATTGGTATTAGTGCTAGTGCTCTTCTTGTTTTTAGATTTAACAATCTTAGAGTTAAAGATCATGGCATATGTTACTACATCCCTTGGTGAAGGCCAATCCATCTTTAAACATCCTCTATTTTCTGGAAAAGATTATAGTTTGGAAAAATATAATTAAATATTTTATTCAGTCAAATGATTATAAAGTTTGGAGAGTTGTTATGAATGGTCCCTTTATTCCTATTAAAATGGAAAATAATGCTTATGTCCCTAAAGAAGAAAATGAATGGAATGAAGTTGATAGTAGGAAAATTCAAATAAATGCTAAAGCTATGAATATTTTGCATTATGCACTTGATGTAAATGAGTATAATAGAATTTGTTATTGTGAATCTGCTAAATAAATTTGGGATAGACTAGAAGTCACATATAAAGGAACTAGTCAAGTTAAAGAAGATAAAATCAGCATGCTTGTTCATAGTTATGAATTATTTAAGATGAAATCTGATGAATATATTTCTGATATGTTTACTACGTTTACAAATATTAGTAATGGTCTTAAATCTCTTAGAAAAACCTATACTAAGAATGAGTTGGTGAGCAAAATTCTCAGGTCATTACAGGCGAATTGGATGACCAAAAAGTTAGCTATCAAAGAAGCAATTAGAGAAAGACTTACCTCTCTTGATGAGCTTTTGGGTTCTCTAATCACTCATGAGATGGAAATCAAGGAATTTGTTGACGAAGAGAAACCTAAAGAAACCAAAATTATTGCTTTCAAATCTTAAAGCAAAAATGTAGAAAGTGAAGATGACGATGATGACGATATTTCCTTAATGGCTAAAGATTTCAAAAAAAAATCTTACTTCCAAAAAGAAAGCCAAAGAAAAAAGAAGGAAAAATTATTCAAAAGAGTTCAATGATGATCATCAATCCAAATCTGAACCAAGATGTTATCATTGTGATGAAGTTGGACATATTAAGCCTAATTGTCCAAAGTATAAGAAAGGAAAGAATGCATTGAAGGCCACAACATGGAGTGACTCCGACACTAGTTCTTCCGATGATGATTCAAATGCAAATGAAGTTTCTCCTCTTTGTTTCATGGCTATGGAAAATAGGGTACACTTTAACTCTAACTCTAGTGATAGTGATAATGATGATGTTGATGATTATGAAGCTTTACAAAATCTTTTTGATGAATTATGTGAGAGTTTTGAAGAACTTAAAAATATATATATTAAACTTAAAAAGTCTCATTCATTACTTTCATCTAAATATAATTCCATGTCAAATGATTTTGATGATTTGAAATTGGAAAATGAATCTTTGAAAATTAAAATTAAATCTTTGAAAAAGGAAAAATTTGTTATTGTCACTACTCCTCGTGAAATTGAAAATATTGAGTTAAAAAGGGAGATTGAATATTTAAAGAAATCATTAGATACCTTTACAAATGAAAATGAATATTTTCATAAAATTGTTGAAAATCAAAGAATCCGATTCAATAATAATGGTATAGGATATGATGAAGGAAATGAGAGAAAGACTCGTTCTAATTTATTGAAAAATGATGCCTCACTTAATCATACTAACTATTTATGCACTTATCGTGCTAGACACACATATTTTTCAGATTTGTGTCGATATAAATTTAGAAAAAGGAAATTAGCTTGGATTCCTAAAGAAACCAAGATGTATACTAACCCCTGTGAACATAACACATTTTGGGTACCAAAAGAGAAATTTTTCAAAGTTGTGTAATTTGTATTTTGAGATGGAATGTGGATTTTTAAGGCATATGATTCGGTCATATTACAAATCTCAAGTATCATTGCCTAAATGTTGGAAATGCCACACTTGGAGAAGTTTCATGAATATATCTTTGGTACTGGTAAGGTGGTAAGGAACACCATTTTTGAATTTAATATCATATATTTATTGATGATTTATTTTATGATATATCTCCATGAGTTTGTTGTTGAATATTTAGACTTCACGTGTAAATTTGTATATTTATTATTTTTTATGATTCTATGTTGTATGACATATTTGATTTTGATGATAATTATTTTTTTTGAAAATTCATATATTTTTTGTGATTACATCTTGATATATTTTTTGTGAATAATAATATTGGATCAATTCATGATTTTATTGAATATTAATTTGAAACGAAAATGTCATTTTAAAATTTGCTAGTCATATGTGCTACATGTTGAAATTGTGATATGCTTTTATTGATTTTTTGATGATATGAGCACATTAATATTTATGATTTATGTCATGCTACATGTTTAGTGTCATTATTTAAATATTTGTGACATTCTTGAATTTTTTTATTTTTGAATGGAAATTATACTTATGATATGTTTGTGCTTAAATCGAATACTCTCATGATTATTGATTTTATAGATGATTATTGAATATATTGAAATTTATTGGAAATTGTATGCTTAAAATATTTTATTTCATGAAAAGATGCACTTTAAGTTTTATATGCATATATGCCATCTTTGGTATCCCTTAGGGGGAGATAAATGGTTATTGAAATTTATTTTGAGATAAATGTATATTGATTATAATTTTATGGTATTGATAATCTCGAGAAATTTTTTTTGGCCCGTATCTCGAAAATAGAAAATTTATGAACTACGCGATAAAATTTTATTCCTTTAAATACCTCTATCTTCTAGTCCATTTGTGCATTTCACATACTCTCTCTTATCTATCTCTTAAGATGTCAAAGAGTTTTTATGTTATGTGGGTTGGAAAATTCTCCGGAATTTATACTACTTGGGGAGAGTGTGAATCCCAAATTAAGGGAGTTAGAGGTTCTCAATATAAAAAATAAGCTTCATTTGATGCCGCAATGCATGTTATTCTCTCATCTCCACCACATGCCCCTTGGGTGAAGACTCCTTCATGGACATTTGTTTTACCTCCCAATATGCACTCACATGCTCCTACTCCTACTAATGAAAATGTTGCTTGCTCATCTTCTCAAAACAGTGCTGAAATTTCTATTAAAGTTCTTTTGAGAAAATCACGATCGAGAGAAACACTAAAGATGTGTACCATCTTGTTAACAACCTTAAGTTGTAATCTTTTATGAATATGTTGTTGTTTTTCAATTTAATGTCTTGCGCATTTTTTGATGATATTATTGTCTATCTACAAAATCAAATATATGCTATGTGAGAATATTATGTTGAATATACGGTTAATGAAAAATTCTTAGTATTCACACATGTCCCTTACAATTTATGGTTGAATCCCATGCATGAAGTATTTTTTATATGCGGAGATATGTTTTTAACCCTTGACACTCGATTTATATTGAAAAATCATTTTGATAATGTCAAAAGGGGGAGAAGATTGCATGATTCACTCATTTGTGCTTAATTTATTCTTTTTACGGATTAGTGTGAATCATTATTTGTCATCATAAAAAGGGAGATATTGTTAAACAAAAATGTATTTATCCTTTAATTAATATTTAATTTAGTTTAATTGTAATTAATGTACATTTTAGTTTAATGTAATATATTGATTTTGATGATTCCAAACATTTTTGTTTATTATATCTTCCTTGATTAAGTTGTGTTCTATTTGTCTCTATATATGTAACCTATTATTATTTGTACAATATATCTTTAGTTGGTTTATATAGTTATAAATTTATATATTTATATGTTCATATAATATCTATAAAAACTTGTTCTCTTTACATAGATAAATATATGCATTTTTTTATGTTCCGTTCAATTATATATTATATATGTTCGTTTGGTTTTTCATGCCTATTTGGAAGGTTAAAATTAAGTAGGTCATGCCACGGTATGAAACTTAACAGCCTAGTGGAGTTTTACTGTTTATAATCCCATTGTCTTGCCCCATCCGCCTATAAACAATCTCTCTAAGGGTTGCGCTATGGTACTTCTATCTCATTACATGCCTATAGGTAATGTACCTATTTGGTACTATTCATCCTAGAGTTGACAACTCAACCGCCTATACTCTTAAACGTGTCAGGTGTACAGGTCATGGCCATCCGTGTTTTACTCAACTCTACAAGAAAAACATATACAAACCTTTATGACAGAATTTTTTAAAAGCCTTTACATAAGGTCATGTCAACTACTAGTCCACTGTTGCGTCCCATTGAGAGACCCAAATGGGTTAACCTTTTACATGCTAAGTTGTCTTACTGTTGATTAGTCCATGACCTCATAGTCTACATACCAGTTGGATGGAAAGAACCATGCCATAACTGTCATTTAGTTGTAGGTTTATTATTATTGTTAAAAACCACAATATACTTGCTACATCTCTTAGCTTTCGGTCATAAGACCGGTTGAAAGTTCATTTTTTTTAACCTCAATTGGTTTTATCAAGTTTTGATTTGTGATTTAAACAAGATTGAGTAGACCAACTATTTCGAAAGAATTGAGTTTTTATACCTGTTGCTTAGTGACTTTTAGTATCGAGATGTGACCATACCTTACCTACTGTGATAGCTTGTCAGACAGAGGTTTATATACCCACAATACTCAACTTCGAAACGTCATTGCACGCTATGTTCAATATATATTTCGGTCAAAATCATACCAGAATATTTATTCTTCTATTACAAGATTTTATATATCTGTCCTTTTTTTCGGACTTGCGTCCATTGGTTATAAGATTTCGGCTTTTACAGTTTTTGTCTAAACTTCTATCAATAGGACTGTGTTAATTATATTATTACGTTTTTTTTTGGTATTGCACTTCAAAGGTTCTTCATTTATGATACACCATTTTCTAGCATGTAATCTCTTGTGTACGGACTTATCTATCAAAATTTCTTTTTGATGCTACCTCCAATGTCAGTATAATTTTTCCATACGCATCCGTTATTCAGAGTTGTAAATTTCTTTTTGTCAGTCACCATCTTATTTTTTTTATGACCATTTCGTGATATGTCTCCTCTTCTTTTAATTCAGACTAACACTTTGCATTTATATATCAGATTTTCATATTATCTCTTGGACTCTTTATATCAATTTTTTATCATCTCTTGGACTAACACTACACCAATTCTGGAGAATTATCACGGTCATTGACCCTGACAAGTTCAACTTGTGATGGCTAATGATCGTGAAAATTATGGGCGAGACAACTTTGTTTGTCACAGACGTGTCACGGTCATAGACCGTGACAAGTTCATTAGAACAGTCACAGTCGTGTCACGATCCTTAACAACGACAAGTTTTGTCACAGGTAAGGACCGTGAGAAGACCATGACATTCTATAAAAATTTATCACGGTCAATGACCGTGACAATTCCGTGATAACTTTCTTTGTCAAGGACTTATCACGGTCATTGGCCGTGACAATTCTGGGTAGAATTGAAAAAAATTCCGCTGGGCAGTATGGCCACTGCCACTACCCAGCAGTATATTTATACCTGTTATAGTAACGATGTACCTGTTCAAACATCATATATCCAAATGAAATAGAGATAATGCAAATATACATTCAAAATAGAGAGAATATGCACCACTATATAATCCAAATATAATTCAAATGTAACAACTTAAAACAATTCAATTCAACCTTAAAATAATTCAATTCAAACTTAAAACAATGTCACTAAATGTTTGGGGTATGGTTAACTCTAAGAAGGTGAGTAGGCCACACGATATACGAATTAACACACCCACTAATATACATCATGCCGCATTGTTCGCGTAACCACAATAGGGAGTTCTCTTTCTCGGGCATCACATGCGTGACGAGCACCTTGGACTCGATGTATTGAATCTCACGTCTATGAACTAGTGAACCCTGGACGATATTCAGGTCCCTCAACCCCCGTCCTATTTGTTGGTCATCAAATATTCCATTATAAACACGCTCAGCCAACCAAGTGTCGACATTGGTCTGTTGAAGGGAGCCAAAAAGGGAAGTGGATCATCAAAGTTCGCACGTGTCGGTGATGAAGCAGCGAGGTCCACATCCTCATCCTTCCGCACCTCCTCCTCCATCGCCTTCTCCTTCTCCTTCCCTTTCCCCTAACGGTTTTCTCCCAATGAACGCTTCACGAATGAGAACATATCATGGACCATCACCTCCAAATGAGATAGCTTCGCGTCATGTGAATCCACCGTTCGAGCCAACCCGATGTTGCTTGTCTCCAATTCGATGATCCCAGATTTGGCCACCTGCGGGCTCACCCCCTTGTCCTCCCTTTGCGATCAGAGTCAAGCACTTGGCTGAGTGCGTCTGTGGACAAAGATGCGTTGTCGGCATCATACTGCGACTCATTCACTTTCTTAAGCTTTTCCTGAAAGGGCAAAAAGCACATGATTAATAAAATAAGTAAATTAAAAAATTATAACGTAATGAACAAAAATTAAACTGACGGATTACTTACAATGGTGGCCGCGACGCTTGGGGACACCTCCTTATCCTTCCCCTTCTTCATTCGAAGAGCCATATAAGTATCGAATCTATGTGGCCTACCCCTAGGGCCACTCCATGTCCCCTGAAATAAAATAAAGTAAAATTAGTATCAGCCCCACAAAGTAAAATAATGCAGAATAATATATTTTATGTAGTTATAGAAAAATAATATCTTACCATCATCCTATGCTCGACCTCGGCGTAAAACGTCCATCCGAAGTAGTGCACGTCCGTCTTTTTCGCTCGATTTTTCCTTCCTGATTTGCGAGATGCCAATTGTCGCTCTCCGATCTCATTGTCAATGAACCTTTGCCATTGTTCCAATGAGATCAGCTCCTTCGGCAGGACGGATTCACGCCTTTGGATAATGGACTCTCGTGTCTTGCCAAAGTACCGGGTCTACATATTTTTCTTCCACGTCTTGTGTTGCACCCTCAACTGCTCCAAGACAGAATCGCGTAGCTTTGGATCCAGGATGAATTGTTCCTGTCCAACAAATACAATGTTGGTTGCAAATAAATATAAATATAAATATAAATGAAATTGAAATCGAATTCGAAATTGAAATTGAAATATTCATATTCATATAAATATAAATATAAATATAAATATAAATATAAATATAAATATAAATATAAATACATTACCTATAGTGCCATCCAAACAGCTAACTTGATCTCATATGGAACCTCCTTCCAACTAATGTACCCCAGGCTGATGATCGTCTTTACTATCTCAAGGGATCTCTCTAATAGCCCCGTATTGTTCTCGATGGCCATCCCCAATTTTCCATATTTGGGGAGCCTAGGGGCCGAGGAGCTCTCATCGCCTCCGCTACTACCGAGCCCAGACGACATCATCATAACCAACATCGTCATCCTTGCCTTAATACCTGAAGGAGACATTTGCTATAAAAAAATGTTATTAGTACATATCAAACTCAATTAAAAGAAGACATGCAAATATGTATAATTACTACAAATAAAAATGAATTGTTACTGTCAAACACCTCAATTATGAATTCCAAAACAACGACATCTAGCTCATAATATGTACAAGAGTGAAACATGCCCACCCCATACCTACTGCCCACACACACGCACACTACACAAGAGTGAAAATGATAAAGTGCAAATCAATTAAAAACATTAAAAATGGATGTTTCGATACAAATTGGAATATTTATTACAAATTGAAAAATTGTTTAAAATTCGGGTTATCATAAAAAATGGATTGATATTCGGTAGGAGCATCTAAGTCATCCACACTACTATCTAGACGCTTTGGCGCGTGTTGAACAATTGACCACGAATCATTTTTTATATACTCTGAGTAAAACACTTGGTTAACCTTTTGAAATGCACAAACAAATGGCTCATCACGTATGCTTGATGTAATCTTTAAAAACTTTCATCAATCTTTCAAATGGATAGATTCACCGATATCTAGCTGGACCACAAAGAAGTGCCTCGTCGCATAGGTGTACCAACAAGTGAACACTTATGTCAAAGAATGCTGGGGGAAAGTACTTCTCCAACATATAAATCGCTTCGGTCACCGCCAATTTTGCGGTCACTATGTGTTCTCGATTGACTACCTTCTCACACAAGAGTGAGAAGGTAATACTAATTTGCATAATAGCTCTCTGTAAATCCTTGTGCATGGAGAAACAGTGCTTAAACAATAGAGGAACCAATTGCATGATCACATGCCAATTATGGGACTTACACTTATGTAAATCATGAGTAGCATAATTCACAATCCTTTGCAAGTTGGAAGAAAAAGTTGATGGGCCCTTCAAATTATATATTGTGTTTAAAAGCACCTTCCTTTCCCCACTCGTCAAAGTAAACGCATCAGGGGGAATTATTGCCCTTCCCCTACTATCTTCTTTCAACCATAGTTGTGGCTTAAGTTTCAACGATTTAAGGTCTTTTCGTGCATTTTCTCCATCCTTCGAATGACTCCAGCTAAGGTAAGTGTCCATAATATGTTCAGAAAAGTTCTTCTCTGCATGCATCACATCCAATATACATGGCGCACCGGGTTATTCTTCTAATAAGGCAAGTCAAATAAAATTGACCTCCTAGACCATGCCTTTCTTGTCTCAGTTTCATTCCCAGTTGTGGTCTTCTTATGCTTGACATTCTTAAATTTGGTATTCCTACCTGGCATATTAGGTCCGCATTCAGAGGATTTACTTTCAATTTATCAACCCGAAAGTCGTCTCGGTGGTAGCTTATGTTCAACCCTGCCCAATAAAAAATTAGAACCTTTCTCAGATTTAAAACTATGAGTCGGGGGTAAAAACCTCATGTGGCAATGGGATACTCATAATTCCTCCTCCTCCAGGCAGTAGAATCAATAGGATGACACATGATATTACCCCCTACTTCTTCCCTAGCATGCCAAGTCATTGCCTCTGCTATCCATGGTACTGTGAAAAATCGCTTTAATCTAGGCCCAACAGGAAAATATTTCAATACTTTTTAAGGCACTTTTGAGCATGTGCCTTCCTTACTAGTAGATTGGACATATCTAGGTTCATCGCATACTGGACAATGATCGAGCTTTTAATACTCCTTTCGGTATAGTATGCAGTCATAAACACAAGCATGAATCGATTTATACTTCATTCCCAATCCTTTCAAACTATTCTTAATGACAGGATAACTATTTGGAAGTGTATTCTCCTAAGGTAATAAGCTCTTCACCCATTTCAGAATTCTTGTCATGCTATTGCCAGACAAACCGTACTGCGTCTTCAAACTGCGCAAACCAACCATGGCATGTAAAGTTGTTTGATCTTTCTCACAGCCAGAGTATATAGGTTGGGTCGCCTTAAATTTTAAATTTTGGTAGTCATCGTCAAGTTTTATCGTGATATCTTCACGAGCACTTAAACCCTATACATCATCAGTAACCTCATTCTCCTCTGGTTCCTAAACTCCGTACGCATCATCAACTAAATCCTCTAACATATTATGATCTACGTCGTCCCCTTCTACATCTATCCTACTTGTTGATGGTTGTTGTGAAGATTGGTCGGGTACAAAAAGAACTTTCAATTCATCGTGAAAACTCCAAAATTGATAACTATCTTGCATACCGGATCTTAACAAATGTAGTTCAACTATTTTCCACTCAAACACCTTACCATTCTTACACCTAGCAAACGGACACGGAAACTCTTCATCATTATGACATCTTTTTGCATATTTCACAAATTCGTTAGCACCTCTGCGAAACACATCCCCCATTCTATTTGTCTCACCCATCCACTCTTTGTATTTCGGATATCCCATCAGAGCTACCACAACTAATCACCTATTAAAGGTACGAAGCATATATTCATGGATTAGTATAGAACAAAATTTAAATTTATAGTATGTTTCATTTAATTATGTCTTATTTATATTCAAATTTAATTTATAATAGAAATTTCTGTTTCCTCCATCTCCTTTAAAGGGTGAGTGGTCTTATCCCATTCAAGACCGCATTTTTCTGTAATATACTTAACAACTTATGCACATTGTTACAATTTTAAAAAAATTCAGCAGCATATCCTCGTAGTTCTCCAAGTACATGACGTATATTCGCAACTGTGAGTGTTATTTCAATTGATCAATTGAAATAAGAGTCACACTTGTCAATCTAGTATGTACCCAGAGAACATTAGGATACGGCTGCACAACTTCCTCCAAAAGTAACAACTTTAAGCCACTAAGAATATTATACAGAAATAATGCAGTCTCAAACTGTCCAAACGGGACAATTCGAGAGATCTCATTACAGGGGTAATGACTCTCAAACAGGTCTAAGGGCTATTGAATATGTACGCATAAGAACTAGAAGGCTAGTATCTATGCGCACTATATGTAATTTCAAGTATGTTTCATTTAATTATCATACTATATATATATATATATATATATATATATATATATATATATATATATATATATATATATATATATATATATATATATATATATAAGGGTATATATATATATATTGTTTGTGATACAAAATAATTTTTTAAAAAAAGTAGAAAAATCCCACCCCCATATGGACATTAATCCAATGGTCATACCACTTCTAAAATTAACCAACCCAACATCGATCCACTATAATCCAACCGCAACAACAAATGTGTATCCCATACTCCTTCTAATTCATCTACTCAATTAATTCATTTCATAAATTAAACTAACAATTAAAGTATACAATTATTAATTTACTAATTTACAATGAGGGGCAATCCTACTTTCATATGAAATGGGCACTAATTATTAATTTACTTTCATATAAAACTATACAATTAAAGTTAAAATTAAATCAATACAATTTATTTTATTAAAGCTATACAATTAAAGTTATTTCGAATCTTAACAATTATCTGTTAATGAGGGGCAATCCTACTTTCATATGAAAGGGGCAATACATATTTTGTTAATCAATTTGTGCGTTTCAATTATTGAGATTGCCCCACCACCCCCATACCCCACCCCACCACCATACACACACACACAACACCTCACCCCCTCCCCCACCACACACACGTGCACGTGCATGCACCCCCCCACACCCTGTGCCCCCTCCCCCCACCACACACACATGCACACACCTGCACACACACACACACATACACCCCACCACCCCCTGTCCCCTTCACCCCTCTACACACACCTTCACACACCTTCACACACACACACACACACACACCACCCCCAGCCCCCTGCCCCTCCCCTCCCTAGACCCTATCCCTCCCCTCCCCCCACCACACACGCGCACACACACACACACACGTACACACACACCCCACCCCATGCCAACCCCTGCCCCCTCCCCCCACTACACACCACCACACACATATATACACACACATATAGAAATGAAAGAGAAAGATAGGAAAAAAACATACCTTAGAGAGAGAGAGGGAGAGAGAGAGAGAGCACGAAATCGCTTAGATAGAGAAAGAGAGGGGAAACCAAAACGGGGGGAAAAAAGAAAGCATAGGATTTTTTTACTGAAGAAATTATCACGGACGTGCACGACCCTTGATCGTGACAATATTATAAGGATTGTCACGGTCAATGACCGTGATAAGTCCGTGACAAGTACATTTGTCACAGCCTTGTCTCTGTCATTGACCGTGACAAGTCTTTGTCATGGTCTTATCACGGTCAATGACCGTGACAAGCCTGGACGGCTAAAGGGTGTAAATTTAGCCTTTTGGTGTAGTGTAACATTTTGCATAAAATATACGGGTCATCTAGTAGTTCTTTCAATCACACATATTTTCAGATTGCCATTTTTGTGCTACAACAACTATATTTTTATGGAGAAGATAAAAATGAAGACTTGCATATCAGATTTGGAGATTATTTTCCTGCTACTTCATCTGAGCAAAATCAGGGGCATTGAATGCTTAAAATGCATTTGTCTAACATCTAGTTTTTGGAAGACACATTTAAACTTTGAAGAGCTGCATTGAAGAAACACTTGAATGAGAATATGATCAAGAGCTAGAGAAATTATTGTGAGCATTTATTTTACTACTCAGCTACACATTCAAGAGAGCAATTAATTTTATTATTTGCTCAATTATTGAAGAAGAAGACTTGTGCCTACTTCAACATCATTTATTGAAGTCTCTTTAAAGAAGTAGAAACTCAGATTATAAATTGTACTTTAAGGAGTTTCATTATTGTACCTTGTACTACAAAAATTCATATTTGTTATGAAGCTTTGTTGAAGCTTCGATTTGTACCGATGATTGGTCCCTACCCGCAAGTGGGCCACGGGTTTAAAGCTCGGAGTTAGCTTGTAAACAGTTGTACGTGGTGGTTTGATCCTACCCGCAAGTGGATCAGGTTTAGTGAAGCGCAAAGAAGACGGGGGCTCTAGGCACGTGGACGTAGGCCGGGATTTGGCCGAACCACATTAAATTTTGGTGTCATTTATTTTTCACACTTTTATTTATTTATTTGCACATGCTTGCTTGAGATAATATTTTCAGCACACTGTCTTGCAAATAAATTAATTTGAAAATTTGAGTTAATTAATTTTAAGGTTAAAATAAGTATTTTTGAATTAAATAATCAATTTCAGAATATCACTTAATATTAAATACGAAAATTAATTTAATATTCCTAGTGTGTTAAAATCTGCATTTATAGTTGTTTAAATTAGTTGGTTGCATTTATTTGATACTGTTGGATTTATTCTTTATAGTTTTATTAATCTGAAAATTGTCAAAGTGTTATAAATTAAATATTTTTCTAAAATTTTAATTTGACTGAAAGTTTGTAAAAACTCAATTCACCCCCTCTTGAGTATAATCTGGGAAACACGTGTTATCGTAGGGTGACTTGGGAGTTTTGCAAGGTGCTAGTTGGGCTAGGTAGCTAACTAGGATGTTTTAAAATATATTCGTTAGGTGTGAACTGAGGGATATCTCAGTGAGTGCGACACCAGTTTAAATATGGAGAGTATCATATGAAAAATGTTAAAGTGATTTAAGCAATTGCTAAAATATTTTCAAAATTCGTGCTTTGACCTGTATCTATTTTCTATTCTTCTCCTTTGTTATACTTTTTAGGTGTCCAAACATAGGGACGCCTGAATGACTATTCTTTCGAGTCAGACGTTGCTGCCGCAGTTATGGATGTTGGCGGGATATTGTTTAAAGGATTATATCTTTGTGATCTAGATAGGGGGTATTATTGTAATATTCGTGCTTATTGCACAACTGATGTATTTTATTTTATTCCGTGCATCTTTACTTTTCGTCCATTCGATATGATTGTATATATGTTTTACCGAGAGTTATCGATTATTATTTATTCATTCACTTGTTATTCATATCTTTATATGGATGGATTCATTTGTGTGTTTTAGTTAAAAAGATAGAAAATTTAATATTTCACACTGAGCTTAGTAGGTTATTAGCAATTAAATGATTTTTGACAGTGATGCTGAGAATGAAACCATATGAGATTCCTATTTAATTTGATATAGGGCTGATCACCCGGTATTTTATTAGGCGGGGTTTCACAAACACTTAAGAAGTTAATGTGGTTAACTTAATAGTATTTTGGAAAAATTAGCACTTCCATAAATAAAGTCAAAGGTGAGTTTGAAAACAAATAGGTAAAAATGCAATTTTACTTAAAGTGGAACATTAGTATGAAATACAAATGTTCGAAAATGTGTTATACGAATTGGTCCTAAATGAATATGCTATTTGGAATAAAGTCAAGGTTAAAGCGTAAAGGATAGGAAACAGTAAATTTCGTAGTGTAACACAAGTTGGGATGTAACCACGGATTTTGATTTCGGACGGATAAAAAAGAAAGGTGAAATAATGTGGACATCTGTAAATTGGTAAAACACATGTTAAGGAACTCAGATGACAATGAAAAAATTAAGGCGGGCCAGGAGACTTGTGGTGAAAATCCAAAATAAATGGCTTGAGCATATGGTGCGCACAGTTGGTAGTGTGGAGCCCATTGAAGTATGCAGTTAGTGGAAATTTTTGAGAAAAGATAAAGGAATAAAGAACATGACAAGAAATGGGTTATGTGGTGAAATGTGGCAATAAAGCATAACTTGAATGAATTAATGAATATTACGGTAAAGGTAAAATGGAAAAGTAAAGTTCTAAATTGATTAATGTCCATAAGGTAAGAAAAAATGGTAAAGTAAGTGAGTAAATGGGCGGATATGCAATCTAAGTGGTTAAACCTATAATTAACACAAGAGTATATTGTAAAAGATTTTCAAAGACTAAATAAGTATTTTCTAACACGGTGAACGCATGTGTTGAAAGGGTGATTTTCAATGAAAATACTTATATTGATCGAAAATAAAAGGGTAATTTCGGTAAAGAAAGGATTTTCGGTCAAACCAACTGTAGTTGTTTCAAGTATTTAACCATGTGTGTTAAGTAAACTGAGAAATGCTAAAAGGAGAAAAAGAAAGTCTTTTATAAGATTAAAGTGAATTAATCTGGATGAATAAATTTTTCGGCATGAATTATATATATATATTTACAAGGTAGTTGCATGTGCATGTAGGTATAACGTGTTAGAAATCATCTTTTTATCGTTCGATTTTATACTGTATTCGTATATTTTTCACGAGCATTTGGCTCACACCCTCGCTTTGTTACGGCAAGTTGGGAGCGATTTTGTATTTTTAGAGCGTTATACAGGTAAGTGCTTTCCTTTATATTACATTAGTGGCTCTGTATACTTGGACTTCGAGGTGCTCCCCATGGGTCCCTCACGTAGTTTATTTTGAAACGGGAATTGCATGGTAAACAAGTGAAACGTTAATTAAAATAAAATCGGAATAACAATATTAGATAGGTTGTTTCATTGTACTAGACACCTAACACTCGAGTCGAACAGGGTTGACCACGGATAAACCATAAATAACATACCGGGACGTTACAGGCTTATCGCTAATATAACATTTAAAACTTTTTATTCGTTCTATCTCCTTTCTCTCACATAGAAATTCAAATTACTAAAGCTCAATTTTTCAGTGAACCATAATCTCATTCCATCACCCAACCTAAGGAGAAAATTAACCACCTCTCTCTCTCTCTCTCTCTCTCTCTCTCTCTCTCTCTCTCTCTCTCTCCATGTTATTCCTAAGTATAATAAACTTTAATTTATGTATTCACTTTAAAAAATTTACATATTTGAATAAATTATCAAAATATATTAAAATTTACATGTATAACTAATGTAAATATATACCTGCTACAGGAAGGGCAAGGGCCCCAGTAATCCATCCTGACACGTTTTGAGAACTAGCCCCCCCCCCCCCCCCCCCCCTAAGAAGCTACAGATGGCACATTTCCCCTCAACAAAACTGTTGTTGCTGCAGCTCAACCCACTACAGTTTGACGAAATTAACTCAGTATAATAAAACTAATATGATCTTCACTTACATACATCATATGTGGATTTAAAAGAATCAAACAAAACTATGAGATCTACAAAAAAGAATGCAGCATAACTTATATTAAGCTATAAAATTAATACCCAAATGTCGACAGACCAAACTCGTATAACTATTACTACCTAGATGCCCCGAAGAGTTACAAACCATTTGCAAACCTATCAACTTAGTAACGAAATTGTGTTTTCTTTAAAATGAGAAATATTTCAGAAAAGATCATATTTCATAATCACAACCCCCTTCTTTATTCTACATCTATGATATTATATAAGTCCATGAACAAAAAATTATTGTTTTTAGTTTTATTGTTCTATCATCAAATTAGCAGGATTACAGCCCAAAAGCCGACTTGGGGTACGATTAATCTATAGAGTAGTTTTAAGGACACCATGTGCCAATAGGATTTAAACTCAAACGACATCGAATATAAAACACAAACACGGGATAAGAGATTTTTTGTTGCGCCACACCAATCTATTCAAGAGTGTAGGGGCACATGAGTTGATGTAAAGTTCCCATTTGATTCAGTTCTAACCCAAAATCATTAAAGTCATATTGACACCCATTCTTGGATCAAATATTAAGGCCAAAAATACTAGGAGCACGATACATATGGAAAATATAACTGTATCTAGTATGCTTAAAAAGTTCATAAACCTGACATTGAAAGTTGTGCTCTTTATAACTCAAAGACTAGAACAATAAAAATGGATCTTAAAATTTCAATTGCCCAAACGATCATGCCATGGACTCAAAGTTTATAAAAGAGCATGTCATAATAAATGGAAATAGAAAAAGAAAAATCTTTAAAAATCAATGTTGGTGGTAGTGACAGAGGTGTCTACCCACAGTAGGAGAAACAATCACTCTCTCCAAGAGACAATGGTCTCGTAACAATAACTCTATACTCGAGATTTTGAAGGCGACCAACGGGTAAAATATCAATGGAAAATAGAAGTACATAAAGGAAAATTGATAAAGTAATATTAGGAGATGGAAACACATCACCCTTGTAGTTCTGTAGATCCGACGACTCATCTTGGATCAAACACAAAGACGAAGCTAGGATAAATGATAGCGAGAGAGAGAGAGAGAAAGGAGAGACGAGCGTGAGAAAGGGAGGAAGAGGGAGACCTAAGAATGAGAGAGGAGAGAGCAGGAGACCAAAAAAATTGAAAAGATTGGTATTTTTTAGGGAATTATATATTTTAGTTAAGTGTGCTCAGTTTCGACACACTTTAAAATGGTGCCAAATTTTGGCACAGTTTTAAAGTGTGTCAGATTTTCTTTAAACCGTGTGAGAATTTGGCATAGTTTTAAACTGTGCCAAATTTTTAATATCAATGTGTGCCAAATTGCTGTTTTTGGTGTAGTGTTAATATACACTCTAAATGTTTACAATATACATTAAATTCAATATATATATATAATACAACAACAAAAAACTCAAAATAATTTTACGGGGGTATTACGCAATTAATCTCAATAAAGATCACAACATGTTGGATAATTTTAGATAACAATTTCTAGTACGTCACTCAATGTCAAATTGTTCAGAGGTACAAAAATATTTAAACTCATATAAAATTGCTTATATCAAGTTCATAAATTTTTAATATATATATATATACTAGAAGAATGCCCGTGCCTGAAGGCACGGTGAAAATTTCCAAAGTATATAATCCCGAAATGGCAAAAATTTCGAAAGTACATAATCGCAACCGATAAAAATTTCCAATAAAGTCACGGTTATAATTTTGAAAAGTATAAAGTTGTGTATAATATAAAATAATAAATGGTTTGTGTAGAATTAGACTTTTACAACACAAATGCGTAAATAATTTTAAGAAATTTGAGCAAAATTCCCTTTGTTTATAGGACTATCCACCCTATTAAAGAAATAAATAAAATTAATCCAACAAAACAAATAGTCCGTTTTGGACCTCATATAAGCTACATAATCAAAATATACCCAATTACATAGAATTAGATCAATATAAATTTTAAAAAAATTCGACATAATCTCCTTTGTTTAATTGACTTTCCACCCTACTTAAGGGATAACAATTAATTCAACAAAATTTAAAAAGTCTAAATTCATCGAACAAATACATCATCTTTGCTTTCATAATACATCATCCTTCGCCTTCATATTACCCCCTTCCAAGTTATTTACCCCTTCTTTCAGATTAATGATTTTCCTCATCCTTCCACTCGTTCCCCTTCAATTACTGAGTATTATAGCCCTGCATTTGAGCTAAAAGTTAAAAGTAAGCACTTCAAAAAAAAAAATGCTTGTGCAAAAAGAATCAAACTGAAAGGATCACCTTGATTCTACACTTTATGAATTTGACCAAGCGATGTGTGTTATATGAATCATGAAAGCTAAACACATGTGATTGATATGTGTTATGTATTATACGCAGGGAAATTGGAAAATTAAAATCATATGATTAACATACGATTCTGTTAAAAATTAAAATTGAATCTTACCAAACAATTGATAACTGTGACTATTTCTTTTGGTAAAAGTTCTACCCGATGTGGATGGAAGAAAAAATAATAAAATTTGGAAGAGTGGAGTTTACAATTCGTGGAAGTAGAAAATACCCCACCCTAACATGTACAGGCCAGTTTAGTGGATGGAGCAAGCATTATAATCTATCTGCTAATGCTGCTACTTCTACTCACATGCAAGTATGGTGTGTTTATAGGGATTGGAACAAAAAATATAGTTTCAACTGAGAGTACCTATTTGGCAGCCTTTTAAGTCGACCATCGCCCTCGGAAGTTTTGCTGACAGCTACTGAAATTGCTCTAACGCGTTGCCGGTAGATCAACTCTATACACCTGAGTGTTAATTGAGTAACAATTCCTTTTCATAACATCTCCTATTTTCAAATGAGCACCGGCTTTAATCACTTTGGATCTGCAATCATTTCAAAGATATAACTTCAAATGGAAATATAATTCATATGTGAAGACGGGATAACCCAAAAGCACAACACATGATTCAAATGGTGCCGTAAATGTACTTGCATCAAAGAAATTGAATATTAATAACCAAATAAGAAATGTTTTAATGAATAAGAACGTACTAATCAAAGCTTCATGCCATTTCTAATAAATAAAAAAAAATATTATTAATTAGGTGCTTACATCATATAAAAAACTGCCACTTTAATTAAACACCATGTCTTTTATTATGGTAACGCTCTCCAGTTGCATCCATTACCTGCTGTTTTTAACTCGGTTTGCTTTTTAGTACAATCATGTATGCTCAATTTTAAGTGAGACTTGAATAGAGATATTACAGTCTTCAGTGTTCATTATTGCGTGGAAGTAATCATATAAACAACTATAAAATGTTGAGACAAACATGGCAGACTACATTATCTAATATTAATACTGAATTATATGCATCTTCCACAGTGAACATATCTGTCATAATATACTATAAGCTATTAAAATGTGAGCTACAAAGGGAATTTACTGGTTATTCATTTAACAGAACTAAATACTACAACATATTTATATAAAAATGTGACCTCAACATACCATTAATCAATGATGAAGCATAGAAAACATCAAATACAGGTCTATTTCTTTGATGGTTGCATTATTCTTATCAAGAAAGAACCCATCCATTTCAATTGACTATTTTTGGGCACAGAACATGGACATTATTACTTTTTCTTTTAGTTGTTCAGTACATATATTAAATGTTAATTGGCAAAGCTTTCAACTCTCATAAGACTGGAAAAATAAGAAATTGTATTGTTAGTAAAAATAATATTAAACAATGCTTCTGAGATAGTTTAAATCTATAATTTAAGAACTTAAAACACATGTAATAAAGTCAAATCGCGTATTGAAAGTTTCTTTCATGTATCACCGATGCTATTTGGCTGGATTCGTGATATTACATCCAAATCCCACCAAAATATATTAAACCAAAAAGAGAATGGTGAGTAAAGAGAAAGGGGCCCTGACCTCGTCGATAAGGAAGAAGTGGTATGAATCATTGTCGTCCGGGATAGGGGTCTTATTTATGAAAAGAAAGAGCTCTTTCTGAACGGGGGGTTAAAATGAAGGAGATGATTGTGTTTTTGAGTTTTAATGGGCTTCTTTCTCCCATAAAGTCGAACCTAGTTAGGAGTGAGTCTTTCCTAACCCAAAACGTTGATGGATATTTCTAGGTAGTAATATAGATCGCTCCAAGGGTGGAGTGGAGACTTCATTTCCCATATCGTCTTTCATCCATTGGGATGATGTGAGCGACCATTGTGATGATTCATGCTTAAATATCCCTTTTCACTTGTTTAACTACCAAATAGGGTGAAAAGTATTGAAATTGTGTTGATTGAAAGTGACCCACAAAAATTAACTGAACAGCGTGTAGTTTCAACACCCTAAATTACAGATATCCTTATTTACTTGAACAAATTATATATACAAATACATTAATTGAATCTAAATACACCTCCAACAAATAGAACCCACGTATGTTTCATCATATAATTATGCGGCAAAGCATTTAATTATAATAAATTTCGAGCCAAAGAATTTTATATTTCATCATACAACTAATAATCAAATAAGAGAGTACACTACTAATTAATGGGGTATAGTTTATCAAACATGGTATATGTTTGTGGAAACATAGTATACTCTGCCACAGCTGTTTGGTGTATATACTCTGCCACAAATATATACAAAAATGATTAATCTTTAAACTAAACAATAGTATATAAGTATATGTATAATAAAACATAGTACAACAAAACACATAAACCATGAAAAATATGAAAATAAATTATCGATTAGAGAACGCCTCAAACATACTTCACATTCCAACAATAAAAGAAAAGGAAAAAGAACTTTAGTTGTCAATATGTAAGCACAATAATTTGGAGGAACACCATTGTCGAAATACATATCCCGTGGTCCATGTACATATGGACAATATGATATGGACAAAGGTACACGTGTAATAAATCAAAATATATAAATAACGTATAAACCTATATATCAAATTGTGTAATTACAATAATTATAATAATTTTTTGTTTAAGTTAAATACCTGAAACAGTTAGCTCAAGCCACTACTAGCCTTGAACTTAGGTGGCCCCCTGTTTTCGACATCGTATAAACTGATCTCTTATCGTAGTTCATTTTCTAAATTCCCAAGATCCTGTGTAAAGATATCATGAAAACCATTTAAAAATATTATATGTTCTCACAATATGGAGAAACAAAAAGGAAGAATGGATTGTAGTTGTACATATACATAAAGATTTTTCATTTGGGTTGGATGATTAAAAGTATCCAAGATTGGAGTGTTGCTATCTCTATCATTGGCAATGATAAGTTTCATACCAATAGATCTCCCAAAGTAATGGGGAATAGAAGAAAAACTTGTCACGGGTTCAACTAAGCATAAGAAATCCGGTCTATGAATAGCACAGACTTTTAATGGCCAATTAAGTAGGGGAATTGTCAATCCTTCTAACATTTTAATATATAACTAACATTAAGAAATGGGAGAACTTATTAGATACTAACCTACCTGTCTTGAACGAAAACATTCAAACATTCAAAGTAAAAGAAAAAACTAAAATTATATCATAAGCAGTCTAGTAAAACTAAAAACCCTCTACAATAAACTAAATGATAAGAGACTTTCAGATATAATGCTTCACACCGAACCATAAGTGCATATAGTTTAGTCTAAGAGACTAAATAAACCACTGAAGCTTATTTCTCATCCTTTTTCTCTTCTTTCTTGGGCTCAGATATAGTAGGTGCAACTGTACCACCCCATCGGCAAGTGCAGCCATCGCGACACCACAACCGCCAAGAAGAAACGGAAGCCAATTCCTCCATTCCAATTATAATCAACTCAGTCATGTCCTTCCCCTTGATTACACAAAAGAATGTCCCTATGATGAAACCAAAAAAACAAATTCAGATTTAGTACCAACTCGAACAACTTTAAAAATCATAAATTGATTTGAGATTTGAAGCAAAACGAACGCAAAAAAATATAATAAAGGAGTTTGTAAAAAAAATTCTTCACTTTACGAATGATACATTAGAACATATAGAATCCCATTAGCTAGCTTTAACACCTACTATTTGGAAATGAACGTAGTTCAACAGCTTTTATTTGGGCTTCAATTTTACTTTACCATCGCAGCACGGAGAACCTTTCTCGGGGACAGCTGAAAGATCATTGATAAGCGGAGTCCAACGTTCCCCAGATGCAGCATTTGTAGGAGGACTTGAGGGTTGAACGGTAAAATAATCATTTTCTTCGTCCAAAGTACTTACAGCTCTGTTAAAATTTGGATCTGACTTGTTTGAACAGGATTTTAGTATGGTTTACCTCGCTATTCGTTTTGGAAGCACCACGGTCATGTTCCAATACTCTTTCTAAAGATAAATCAGTTGAGGATGCAAGGGCATAATCATTTCTAAGGCTGCATTGGCATCTCACATTGCCACATGAACCACATTTGAGGGCGATCACATATGTTTACACATTAAGTGATGGAATCTCATGAGTGTAGCAGTGTGAGAACGTATAGATCCAACTGCAATAGTAACCAAAAGAAAGAAAGTCAATAAAAAAATAAACATTCCAATAAAATCCAAGTTTCAAATATGTCAGTACCTATCTTATGTTGTTATTTTGACCTCTGTACCTAATCCGTGAAAAATTATACAATGTATCGCTTCAAAGCCTGCAATGTTTGATCAGTTATATAGAATCTTATGTAAGTAGTACCGGTGTAACTTTAAAGAGTTTCAACACTATGGAGTCACAATTCACAAAAAATGAAAATAAATGTAACATCAAAAGGTTAGAGAATATTGATACACCTTGTAAATCTCAAAAGGTTCTAAAAAATATAAATCATATAAAGTGCCTTCAAGTTTAATTCATATAAATTTCAAAAGTTTTCCACACAAATATTCATTTTAAGAGATGTGACTTCAAGTATGATTCAAGTATGATTAATGTAGTATACGGTGAACATTCAATATCCCATTACATAGATAACATTTCATTTCTAGTGCACCAAAAGCATTGAATTCATCTTTACAAAAAAATAAAGTTTAAAAAATGTAAATATAGCATACACAATTATAACACATATAGCTTCTTCATGATTTATTATTTCCTCTGCCAATATAACATGCCAATTGGGATGCCATAGAATACTATTCTCATAATTAGTGTTCTTAGTTTTAGCATCATGGTTAAAAAATGACAACATGGTGATACCAAAAATGACAACACGGTATAAAGCTTCTTAGTTTTAGCATCATGTGTAGAGCATCATGATGTGTCATAACATCATAATGATATAAATTTTTTTGGTAAATAAAAATCCTTTATGTAAATCACGGGTCCTATCAATTTAGCCGGTATTTGAAATCATTGACAGAACATTGTGATACCATATAGTGATGTCGCTTTAGGGATCTGCAATAGAGTTGCATGAAAAAAGTACATTTATAATCAATGAAGTAGCTCCAGATGTAACATTTATGTGAATCAACTAATTAGAGATAGAAGAGATTAAAGAGCAAATTGCATACTCATAAGTGTGATCTCATTAGGTGGGCCATTTTCTCAAACACCCTAATTAAAAAAGCAACAAAATAGTTAATAAAATGCAAAAAAAATCATAATATTGTAACTTACCTTAACATTTGAAGACCAAATTGTTCTTCATACATTTTAAACAATTATCTTTCCCAAGTGGAAACCCCCGTAAAATTTGCAAAAAAATAAAACCAAAAACACTTGCAATTTTAGGATTAACGTAGCCCAGATTCATGGAGATCCATATAAATAGTCATAAGTTCAACCATTTTCTATGTTTAAAAAATTTAATTAAGGAAACACCCTGGCAGACTTCATTCACATTCATCTATAAGTGAGATCAAAATTTCAAATAAATAGACTTAGAGGAGATACAATCACATGAATACATAATTTTTTTTCAAAAAGAAAAACTCAACTCTATAACTAAAAGCTAATGCTTACAGTAGCCTCTGTTTCTCTTAAAAACTTAAACCATCCTTGACCCCTGTAAAGTAGTCTTTGTTCAACAAATTTTCATAGTTAATGAATTCAGGATGACCATATCAAATATATCATTCAAACAACATTTAAACAAATTTAGTTGAACAATAATTAAGAACACTCATAGAACGAAAAGAACACTTAAACACTTCAAACTTAAGTGGAATCCAAATCACCATGAGTTTGAAACTAACAATAAACGTACTACAAACCCAAACATCCATACAAAATAGAGAACATATAGGTGCCAAGGCACCAACAATAGCTTGATATCACTTATTTTTTTGTTGTTACTAAAACTTTATTTAATGCAAGAAAAACATCATAAGCCCGTTGTCACTTATTTAACCCACAAAATAAAGTATGCATCATAAGCCTGGGAATGTTGATTCTAAAACATCATCAAACTCATCTATTGACTACAGATCACTCAAAAAACCACACAATCAATTTTCAAAATGAAATATTTATGTATGCCGAAAATACATCAATACCTAACACCATGGGTTGAAAAGAATCACACATAAATAATATAATCAAATGCATTATCCATCAAGCAAGAACATGAAGTAATTAATTTTACCATCATTGAATTACAGTCTATAATAACACTCTAAACAGAGAGAGAGAAAAAGGGCACCTCACGTTCAACCATAAAATGTTAAACAAAAAGAAACAAAATATGAATTCCTCTATAAAGAGAATTAAAAAACATAGTGTTTTAAAGATTCCACGAAAAAATAAATCTGAATTCCATCTTACATATCACAAAATATTTACAGTGCAAACCAAATTCGAACTCCAGCTTACAGAACATATAGATTATACCTTAGGTGGTTTGAAGAGTTAGATATTCAAAACAACCAACGATTCCAGCCAAACAAATAGAATCAAAATTAAGGCAAAAAATAGATGTAAACAACAAAAATAAACACAAATTACCTAAAGATTTGGGTTTAAAAACCTAAATAGAGATTGAGAGATATCAGTGGTAAAAAAAAAAAAACTAAATACCCACAAAGTTCCAATAAGATATGAAAAAAGTTAGATCTAAAAAAAAGTAGATTTGGATGAGGTCAGGGTCAGTGTCCGATCTGTGCAGGCCGAAGGTGTTATCGAATTTTGGGTATTGCAATCCAAACAAAACCCATTTCGGTTTTAGAAAAAAAATATGATTAATGTGTATTGCAATTGATAGAAAATGAAAAAGAAGATACCTATGTTTCATCCCTTTCTTCAAATCCTCACCTGAGAGAGAGAGAGAGAAGACGAAGAGAGGAAGGGGGTAAATATTCGAGGGTTGTGGGTTGCGTGTGATAGGAGAGAGACAGTCGGGTGGTAGTGAGCGCAAGAGGTTGAATAGTAGGATCAAAATGGGTATAAGACCCTCTTACCCTTGATTTTGAATTTTGAAGATAGAAAAAAAGAATTAGGGTGTGTTAAAAGAGGGGGAACTCAAATATTGAAGGGGTAATGATGGTAAGAAGGGCATTTTAATTTCAACCATTAGATCCTTGTCTTGGTGGCTTCATCCTAGCCTCTAATTAAGTTGTCAACTTATTGAATAGTAAAACTATTTTTCTCCTTATTTTATATATATATATATATATATATATATATATATGTCATCCACATATGCAACAAATACCTACACAAATATCACAATACTAGAGGTTCAGGCATTAATAGATAGGAAAATAATTAAATTATTAAATCCAATTCTAACTGTATTCACTAAATATCTTTATTTTCTAAACACTTCATATCAGAAATATAACATCCTTCGTAATTTCAATCAATTGATCATCTAAGCTCAACTCAGAATTTGACATCAAGTTCGGCAAGCCCTAATATGGATAATATTTTGGCTACTAAAAAAATGCGCTTAACATCTCACGACGAGGAATTGTGGGTTAATATTAATACTCTATACTTTTATTTTACATAAAATAAATTTATCTTGCATAGACACCGTTGAAGCAGACGATTGAATCAGATAACAATTGACAAATACATATTTTTAAATATGTTATACATACAATCAAAGTTAAAAACTAATAACATATTACTCCACAACATCCCTACTCCCTTGGGGATTACTAGTCACAATCACCACTTCCGCTTTCCACTTCCTGGCAGTCTCAACGCTCATCTCCGACACGTTAGGCCTTCCAAGCACGGCCGTGTCATGTACAATCACCTTCTCTTTTGGAAACCCACTCACCATCTGCTTTATCTCTTTCCCAAAATTCTCCTCAATCCCTTTCGCCACCCAAAGCAAACAAACATTAGCGGAACACGGTTGCAATAGAAACGATAAGAAGACACATATCCCGGATCTCGTTGCCACCACTAACACCCTATCGTACATGTTCACTAGATAAGGCAAGCCAGCAAAATGCACACTCCTCAAAATCTTATTTTCACCAATAAAAGTAATATGAGACAACACGAAATTTAATTTTTTTAACAAATACTAACACAACCCACTTAAAATGCAACACATCAAGTGGGCCGTGTTCGCATTTCGTAAAAAAAATGATTTTGTATCGTGTCATGTCACTTTCATATATGCCATATTCATTTTACGTAAAATTATGAATTTGAGGTGTGTTGTGCCATGTCATGTTAATTTTATTTTTGTCACGTATTATAAAACATTTTAAATAAAATGTACAAAAAAATGGTTTTAAATAAACAGTTTAAAACAATTTTTTAAGTGCCTAAACATTTTATTTTAAAAAAATTAAGATTCTAATAGTTACTGTTTTGGAACTACTGACTTTTTATTTTTATAAAACAATTTTTGTAACTATTAGAATTTTTATAACAATTTTTGTAACTATTAGAATTTTTGTAACAATTTTCTTAAAACACTCCCATGCTTGGATTTTACTTAAAACAATTTTTTTTTTAAATAAAATCTTTGGGTACTTGAAAAATTGTTTAAAACTATTTTTTTTGTACATTTTATTTAACATATTTTATAATAACGCCTCTACATACCGCTGACGCGTATCAACATACTAAAAAATGGTCCTCGCCAGCGGTATGTATAGGTGGTTGGACCACCTATGCCTACCGCTGGCGCGGATTTTTTTTTAAACAGTAAAAATATTATTTTTGAAATAATAAATAATGGTCCTCGCTATCGCTATAAAAAAATACGATTCCATGTCACGTCGCGTTTTATTTGGGTCGTGATCGTGTTAATTAAAAAATATAAAAATTACTTTACAATATAAAAAACAGTTATCAATAAAAAGAACTGTTTTTTTATTTGTTAATTTTTTTTCCAATTTTATGTAAAAAACATTTTTTTTGAAAAAAAAACAGTTTTTAAATCAATCTTAAAAAAAAACTTTTTTAAAACTATCATACCAGGTTTTTAAATAAAAAAAAGGTTTTTAAAACTATCATAACAATTTTAATAAAAAAACAACTATTTTTTAATTTTAAAAAATAGAAAAAAATTTAAAACAAAGAGTTTAAAATACTATTCTTTATTAAAAAAAATTAAAAATAAAAAAGTATTTGTTTGATCTTTAGAGCAAAGGGCAAGTTTGTCTTTCAAAATGTTTGTTTGCTTTGAAAATATTTTCTATAATTTATATTCGAAATGGTCATATATTTTCTTTGAAACTTTTTATGATATTGTCAATATTTGTGGTCAAAGCTTGGATTGTCCATCTCATAGTGAAGTAATCTCATTTTGGTTTATGAGGTAATTGCAATTGATTAATATATCAATGCTATTTTACTTATCATTTAGAAACTGATCTATATAAGATTCTCTTATGTTGACAAAAATGAAAAATTAAGGTCCGTCATAACCGTGATGATAATCATTCATACGTTTGCCTAACAATTTTCTAATCTCAAATACCTTTTTGTAAAATAAATAAATGATTATATACATGGTTGGAGTATATGCTTTCATTAAATTATGTATTATTATTATTTTATGAGTGTTGGACAATTAAAATTTGTTAGCATGAATGAAATCCATTGCATATCATGTGTTTGATAATATTCATCTACATCTTTTTTTAACATTTCTATCTCCGTTTTCTGTTTTGGGTATCCGATTTGCGAATTATAAAATACAAATGTATACATACATGGTATCTAATACTGAAAGAAATGCAGGTGATATTGTTTTGTGAAAGGGGTGTATTTAAAAACTATGCGTGTATAACAAATTATAGAGTAGAACCAAGTAGACACCCAAATTTTTATAAAATAAGGAAGAACATAAATGTTTGGATAAATAAAATTACGTCATTGCAATATATATATTAAACTTTTTGATATCATGATAAATGAAACAACCTATGAACCAAAATAATCAAAGACTCTGATGATTCATTATTTAGTGGGCTTTTTTGGAGCAATTGGGTACTCAGTGAGTGGAATTTTGGGTCCACTAAGTTTAAAATGACATTCCCGCACAAATTTACGTGTTGATACATAATTTATTTCATATCAGTCGAATATATATTTTTTTAACCTATATTTTTCAAACTATTTTCATTATGTCATAATTGTTGGATTCGTATGTATGGGAGACTAGATGGATACGTATATAGAGAGAATGGAGATGGGTTTGACATTGATTTTATAGGTTGCGACCTAAATTGTTGAGTATAATGAAGATTTCGCACATATTGTCCCATTTATTTAGTCCTGAAAATTTAGCACTTGGCAAAATACTATCGTCTTTCGCCTACATCAGAGAGAAGATTTTTGTTCCCATGTGATTAGTGTAGGGTACATCTGATTGGTATGTTATAAAAATGGTGAATAACATTTTAATTTTTTATGGTAGTAAGAAAAAGAGATAAATGGTTAGGTACCCAATTAATAAAGTCAATGATGAGAATCCTATTTCTTTGGTACAATAGAAAAGTAGACCAATATCAAGTCGAAAGCGTTAGAAAATAATCCACCAACTTAACAAAAAATAATGCGACCGGTGGTTTCAACTGTAACATCTGCCTAGACATGGTTCAAGACCATGTAACCACCTCTATTGTTGCCCCTGTATTTACAAATGGATTCATTACTCAAGTGTATCTGCTGAAATCCAAGATCACCAATGGACTCAATGCCCTGTGTGCAAGGCTGAAATTACAGAATAAACCTTAGTACGACTCTATGGACATGGTCAAACAGAAAAAGCATCTGAAGATAAAGTCCCAAACGCGGATTTAGTCATACCACGAAGGCCTTCAAGTCCTAAATAGGATTTAGTCATCAGTCGATATCCTCCACATGCATGACAGGCTGGCAACAATAGCAGCTGTTGTTGTTGCTTACAAATACATGTCAGTTGTCTGGCATAGAGCAGTAAGCACGGATGAATGACTAAGCAAGAACAGTAGCTGCTGCTGTAACTAGAATTTTAGTGGGAAAAGATAGGATTCTTTCAGCGAAATCAACCTTAGTGGATGCATAATATAATAATGTGTTGTCTTCTAAGTTGGTTTACTATTGAGCTTAACATCTTTCACTTAATATAATTCATGGTGGCATTCTATACATTTTCCTAGAATTTGTGACAACTTAGTTGTTGTGAATATTTGGAGTAATAATTTAACTGGTGAGATAGAAAATTTCCTTCATGTATGCTCTAATATTCAGTATGTTGATCTGAGCGCTAACAAATTGAATGTAGATTTAGGGTTTGAATTTGAGAAGATGAAAGAGTTTTGGGAATCGGAGAACAAATTAGGTAGCATAGTGTCACTCACGAAAAATTGCACTTTACAAACTCTGGACGCGTTGAAAAATGATTTCAGAGGATAATAACCTAGGGGAATTTCAAACTGCCAAAATTTACTTGTATTAACTTTGTGGGCTTACAGGACCAATTCAACAATAGATTGATTTATTTTCGAATCTCCAGGCGCTTTTGTTGGCTAATAAATCCTTAATTTTAGAGTCATTATTAAGCCTGAGAAAATTACCTTTCCCAGATCTAAGTACAAACAAATTTTATACTCCATATTAACATCCCTTAATTTTTTACCCATTTGATGAGCCACATAAATCGTTTCAACCACTCGGAAGAGGTATTTTTGCTAGAGTTTTTGCAGTACCTGTGTTGCAGTTATAGGGATTCTGATTATATATACATACATATTTGTGTGTTTTTCTTCCTACTTTTGAGTAGGGAGTTCTGAGTTCGTTTGTGATAGATTTAGAGTATTCACAGAAATATCTTGTATAGTTTACAGTTGAATGGAGGTTTGGTTTTTGGGGTAATGATTGATGCTTCGTACTAGGTACTTTATGTTATATTCTAATAAAACAAATTCTACATAATATGCTGCAAGTATATTTATTACTTTGTCCTTCACAGATTTGTAGTGGAAGAAAGATTAATATCTGGAAACGGCCACACATGCATCGCACGTTGGCACAACTAGCTAATATAAATGTTGGGGATAGATAAAGTTGAACTCTTCTCATTTTCCTTTTGAGTTGATGGTTTATTCAGACTTTTAGTATTCTCACTTTGTGAAACTTCATGTAGATTTCTTGGAGAAAAAAACATTTTTTCATTCACTTGAGGATGATTCTTTTCCCAATCTCATCTTCTTCAAATAAGTTATTGAATTCTCTACTAAAATTTTTCACTTACTCCCCAAGTTCACAATAATCAACTTTATACTCGTTGACAAGAATATCCCCACCATATTTTTCACCATTTGCCTCATCACCCTTATATTTTGCAACATGTTTTGCTTTCTCAAAAGTAATATCACACTGCACCGCTTTCTCCACCAGCCCCCCTTTATCAGAGTTGACATTATGAGAATCCACATTGGTGTTTTAGATATTTATTTTCTCTTCACCATGTTCGACCTTAATTCTAATGTCTTTTTTTCCCACACTATTGTTTGTGAAAGTTTCTTTTGGACCCAAATTTTTGTTCCACCCCTTTTTCTATCTCATTGTCAATCTTCTTATGGACATTTGGTTGAACATCTAGATTGCCTGCGATTTTACCCTCTAAAAATTTCTTCTCGAAAACTTTCATTGTTCCTCTTCATTTCTAAACACAATTATAAGATTTGCGACGCTGCTTCTCACATAATCAAAACTAACGAGGTGACTCCTCATATTCAATGTATCGCCAAAAACTAATATCCTCACCCCTTGACCAATCCAGAATTACTTGGGTTCTAGTTAATAATATCGATTTCTACGCAAGCTCTTACAAGACTTATCCTTGCCAATGAAGCAGTCAATGCATCTAATTTCAATGGGTTTCCCACTGCCATTGCAAAGGAAAAAATACTCACTTTCTTATAAAGATGAATAGGGCTCAATAGTAATGAAATCCATGATGTAGCTAAAGATGAGTGAGAATTATTTCTAAATTCAGGAGTCCACTTAAATACGTTCATTAGAAATTTTTGAATAAACTATATATCTGATGATGTTGGGAATTACCACTTAAATTTGTAATATACTCAAGCTCTAGTTTAGTTAACAATGGAGTAATATAGGAATGCAAGAATATAAATAACAAGAAGGATATGAGAAAATGGTAAAGTCACAGGAAAATAAAGTGGTTCCGCAATTAGGACTACTCCACCGTGCAAGGTTTATGGTATATGTATTGCTATAAGACTCTAATGGCCATGGATATAATATCTCAAGCTTTCTCTCTCTTCTGGTTACAATTTGACACAGCTTAGCTAGGGTTGCCAATTACTCCATCCGTGTAAATTAAAAAAATAAGGCTTATATAGTCTTGCGGGTGCATAGTGCACTGCCAAGCACGAAATGTATGTGCATGAGATAAATGACCAATAAGAGCCAAGCACTTGTCTCTAACACATGTATATCATGATGATGAAAGATTCTCCCACATATGATGAAAAGTTATTGTAATGGTATGGTCCAGTGGACTGATGATGCACAAGCCACGTGTGCCATATGAAATATTGATGTCGGTTCTGATGGTCTCAGACGAGACGAGACTGAAGAAGGTGGTCTAAAGAAGCAAGCAACTACGAGGCTGAGAAGATCGCCTCACAATGGGAAACATGGTCTCGGCCTGTCAGTGTTGTACGAGGCTGACACATTGTAGGTCGAGGCGTAGAGATAATGGTGGACTAGAAAGTGAGTCTGGCTGGGTGAATGTAAAGAGATCTCGGAGGCTGAGACTGCTGGAGATAGGCCTATATTATACCGACACCTGAGTAGGTGATCCTGACGGATGCTGAACTGGGATGATGAGCCGGGCCGAGTCTTATCTAAGATGACACCACACTTATGTATATCAATCACCCCCTTACTCTTAGTCTTCAATGTGAATTGATGGCCTAGGGTATAGTTAGCTGACCCTCTATGATGACTGGTCGAGTGGAAAACCGAGCGTCTGTGTAATACGCTAATCATTGTTATCGACTTCCAACCATAATACAAAAACCTAAACTTTGACTACACTCTTATAGAGTATAATGCCTAGTCTGGATATAGAATCCTCTGGGAACTAGGACGAGTGAACGTGACGACAAAGGTAAGACTGTTAACCCTAACTTGACTGTAAAAAGAAACAAAAAGATGTTTGAGATGGGAAATAACTAATTAACTAAACACACACTAAATTAAACTACTGGAATAATTATGTGAGTAAAATTAAGTAAATAAGAATGCTAGAATTTAAAACAGGTTGGAAATACAATCCCCCAAACCCTAGTAAATTTACTGTATAGAATGCTAGAATTTTGAATCAGAAATTTAATTGAACCCAGTCTTTAGTACTCCCAAGCATTACATATATGTGGGATCATAGCCCACATCATACATAATCAAAGGACGAGTAAAGAAGTGTCACAATATCTACACGTGCATCACATCCGAAAACACCATGATTAACTGGGGTCAACCGAGGTAACAAGGTCTATGATGGTTGTGATAACTACACAACATGATTCATTCAAATTTTAATTCAAACCCTAGTTTCTACATGGCTAAATTACATCGGGTTGGGTTCATGCACACCAACCCTTAGAAATCTAGCCTAACATTGTGCAATTGATTAAAAACATGAATCCTACGTTGCATATAATTGAATCAATAAGAAAATTATATCTAAGCGTGTATAAACGAATTGGAAACCCATAAAATAAAGAAAGCGTGTAAATAAATTAACTACAAGATTAAGAAAGAAAGAAACAAACTTTATTTAAAGAAAACTTGTAATTTAAACAATAAAAGCACCTACTTGATGGAGAATTGTTTTCTATGGTTCTAAGCTACTCTCCTACCTTCCTCTCTATGAAAAACTATTCAAAACTCTCTTTTCTAAGTCAACACAATGATACATGTACGTTTTAGAAGAAGTTGTAACATAATAGGACTCTTTGGACCAATCAGCATTAAGGGGAAAATTCGTGCATCAGATACCTCGAACTGGTTCACAGGTACCCCGAACCGGTTCGCCCCTGAACCGATTCCCAGTGTGGTTCGAGAAATATTGCTGGTTTTAGGCCTCTTTCCAACACTTAGAATATTTTCAAGCCTATTTTCCGTTCTTCTATAGATTTGCTTCAGCTTCAAGGGATCATAACTCCTTCACCGTAGCTCGAATTTGGGTGTCGTTTCTTCTTGTGTTATCGTTGTTCCGAGATATTCAACTTTCCAGTGGATTCTACCTCCGGGATCAGGCTACAAAATTATGAAAATTCCCTTGAACTTGTGTTCCTTGCCTTTCTAGCCTTTCGTTCAATGTTTCGATTTCTCTTTCGCACTGTTTGCATAATTTACCTGCAAAACACATAAAAGAGAAAAATAAAATACGAAATATTTGCCAACAAAAGTTAGTAGTATCATTATGAGTTAAATTCATATCAATTGCACCGCTCGGGTTCACAAAGGTACCGAAACTAAGGGGATAAATATACAATATTTATGCCCGATCAAACCCCCCTAACTTAGAACTTTACGTGTCCCGAGCAATGTAAAAGAATAAGAATAATGTCACAACTCTTCTAAACACTTTATTGGGATAAAATACCTTTTTCGCGGGCAAGCGATTGCATTTAGCATATGCAGCAAGCCTTTAAACCTCTGGGTTACCCTAGTAGGACGAGT
This sequence comes from Sambucus nigra, assembly GCA_949130495.1. Lineage (NCBI taxonomy): Eukaryota > Viridiplantae > Streptophyta > Magnoliopsida > Dipsacales > Adoxaceae > Sambucus > Sambucus nigra. The sequence continues at coordinate 334,300,930 of OX422216.1, forward strand.
TGTGTCTCGTGAGGCTTTCCAGTGGATATACCTACAAAATTCGTTATTGACTCAAAGAGAAATCAAAATACTTAAAATTCTACAATTTAAACCTTCCGAAAAATAGTCACCATAAATTCATATTCAAAAGAGTCTCAAATTGTCATGTGTGTGTGAAGCCAAAAATCGAACCACTAATTTTCACCGATTCATCATTATGTTACTTTTCGAAAATTCGCTTTTATTTTAAAATCTCACCGATACACTCACAAATGAATCACTCGGATGTGTGGTTATTCTCCCGGTATGCGTGATTTATAAGAGTAAATGTAATGGAAAGTAAGTTCACGCACACAATTATGAAAAACGGAATTATTTAGCGAAATGATCTCTTCATCGGATTACGATAGTTGGAAAATGGGAAACATCGCCTCAATTCACACCATTTAATCTCTCATATTATCTCTTTGTAACTTAGCTCTCCACGTGATAATCAATTTCGCAATTCGAACTCGATAGGACTTTTTAGGGTTAAAGATGTATTGGGTAATATAGGATGGTTGGGAACTTCAGAAACGAAAAATTTTCTTATGACGTCCGTTAGTGCTTTTTCGGGCATTTGCTCATTTTCTCATCTTTTTCTGGCAATTTTTTTTTGTTGTTGAGAATTTTTCTATCAAATTTTTTACCTTGCTCCTTTTTTAATGCACTATTTGGACTTCCTTGATGACATTACCAATTTTCACAATTCCGGGCTACTTGGGTTTTTCGGGTTTCCAAACGAAAAGAAATTTTTTTATTCGACTCAATTGGGTTAATCAAAAGGATAATTCACATCTTTTTATGGAAAATATTTTTGGGTAACAAACGATGGACTTCTTCATTGTCCGAATTACTTATTAATTTACCATATGCGTCTCGAGATTAATTTAATTTAGAGATTTGTTGCGCGCTTTTCGAAGCAACGTCACAAATGTTTCTCGTAACCGATCAAAATAAAGAATTGAGATCATCAACGACTTATTTAAAACGCTGAATCCGAACTTTGACTTAACCATTAACTCGGATTGATTTAAAAACTCAAAAAGATCGATAGGCTCGAAATCTCACCTGGTTTTGTTAATCTCCACACTTATTCGTTAAGTCGTCAATTTTTGCACAATTTCCATCTTTGGTCAATTTCGGCTTAGTGCAATAGGGATTTAACAATTTGAGACTTCAAAAAGAATAAATGTGGTATTTTTGAAAATTTTAAATTCCCATTTGTTGTTATTTTCAAGAAAAATATTTTTGGATTTTTCAAATTTTTATTAATTTTATTTTGAAATTTTTGGGCTTTTTTGAAAATTTGTGAAGTTTTAGAAAGACGCACTTGTCACCCCCCCAACTTAGACTTTTGCATTGTCCTCAATCAAAAGGACTAAAATCAAACGAAAAAAAAAGAACAAGTGCGACAAATAAAAGAAGCAAATTATTAAAATGCAACACGACAATATATGACACTCATACATAACTAAAAAATACAACAAAAATCACCCCATTTACTTCACGGGTGCGACGTCCTCTCATTTCTCTCCACAAATCACCCAACCCCTTGCACGAGATCCGTTGCTCTCCTAGTCTCTCCCATTTTCCTGTCATACACCAATAACCAAAATAAGTTGTTCCCTTGCCCATAAATAAAGGAAATACTGGGAGACTCATCGTGATTAATCGAAAAAGGATCCTCGTGATGCTATGTGGGTCAGGATCTAAGTCAGACGAGACTTGAGTCTTATCTTCAATTACCTCCGAGGATTCAAGTTGCATGGATGGATGGTCATTACGAAGAAACTCATCAATTCTATCTTTTCACTCGCTCTCTCCGAAATGACTCCATGAGTCCAATAGAGATTGCACTTCGTCGTTAAGGCTCTCATCCACCTGCCCGAATTCTCTCCCAAAATTCGCTAGGCTCAACTCCTATAGCTCTCCCTTGCTTTGTTTCCACATCTTTCCTTCCTCGCTCCATCTCAAAATTATTAGGTGGTGTGGGTGGGTAGTAATCGAGGATAAAAGTATCTATCGTGTCTCTCCATTCGCTCTCCTCTAAGCACTCATACAACCCTCTCTCGATTCCCTTTAAATTGTCACTCTCTCTCACACTCAAGGCTCACTCGCACTCTTCATTTCAATTACTACGCATACCTCCCCTACCCTTCGCTCCATTTTGCAGTCGTCACTCTCACTTGATGTAACAAGACATACCCCTATCGGCTCTCGCGTGTGGATTCTCCCATGCTCGTGTGCTGCCTCTAAATGATCTGTCTCTCGCGGTTCTCCTTCGTCACCCTCATTCTTGATATTATTAAAAATATTTTTCCCGAGGGTTATATTCCCAAATATTAATTGCATTCGTCTACTCTGAGTATTGATGAGTGTTTGAGCCGTAGCTAAGAATGGGCAACCAAGGATAACGGGGACATAATTTCTCGGGAGAATGGAGGGCTCTTCGTCCCAAATGACAAAATCCATCGGGAAGTAGAAAGTGTATATTTGGACAATCACATCCTCAACGATTCCCCGAGGCATCTTCACAGAACGATCCGCGAGCTGGAGAGTCATATTTGTGGGCTTAAGGGCCCCCAAATCTAGTATCTTATAGATGGAATAGGGTAGAATGTTAACACTTGCCCCTAAATCTATCAGTGCCCTTTCGATTCGGTTGTTCCCCAAAATGCACGAGATGGTGGGTTCACCCGGATCTTTATACTTAAACGGAAGGTCACTCGATAGAACCGAACTGAAATTCTGGGCCAAAAAGACGTTCTTATTTACCTTTATCTTGCATTTCACTGTGAGTAAGTTCTTAATGAACTTAGCGTATGCGGGGATTTTCTATATAGTCTCGAGAAAAGGAAAATTAATCTTTACTTTCTTGAGGATGTCAAAAACATCGTCCCAAGAAGTCTCTTTGGAGTGCGGGACCAACCATTGAGGGTATGGGGCAGTGGTGGGTGGTTTCACCATGACCTTGGGTCCGCCAGTTTTATCATTTTTTTACCACTCTCAATTAAAGTGGTGTCTTCGGCCTCTTTCGTGCCGGGCGAAACCTCCTTATTTTTAGGTACATCTTATGGGGGAGGAGAAAAGTCAACTACTCTCCCACTACATAGTGTAGTAATTGCGCTACATTACTCAGCATGGTCATGGAGTGTGGATCTAACATTAGTTTGACCTTGGAGATGTCTTTGGCCCTCGGCAGGAAACTTTCCCTTCTCTTGGATACTCAACGATGATTGCATCTTTGAAATATTCGCATTTATGTTGCTGATCATGCGCTTATGTCTAGCAGTGCTTGCATTCTGGGCAGTGATGAATTTATTTATCGTATCCTTGATATTTCTCTGGGGTGGAGTGATATATGGCCCTGGAGGTGGTGGTTCTTGCACATGTCCCTGCATGTGAGGTGCTTGTTGAAAGTGTGGTGGTGGGGGAGGGGCAACATGTGAATTAGGATTCATCGCAGTATCTTGTTGCCTATAGATAAAACCCGGATGGTTTTTTCATGAAGGGTTGTAAGAATTCCCGTGCGGTGCACCGAAATTATCCTTAAATCCTCCTACACCACTCATTTTCTCTTGAAGCATATCTTTGTAGGTGGGTATCGTCGGGCATTACTCTATTGAATTTCACACCTCATAAATAGCACACACCATATCAATGGGGTTCGGGATGGAGCCAGTTGGTCCTCTTGCACATATCTCAAGTACTTCTCACATTCCTTTCTCAAGTAAATCAAGTCGACTGACCATCATAATATCCTTTTCTACGTGAAATAGGCCATCTACCGATGGAGTGGTGGTTGCTTGGTACGTTCGATTATGAGCAGTAGGGTCAGATGTATCTGATGCTTGGGTAGCTCGACGACATACCTCAGGTGAAGCTCAAAATCGTTGGCGTCTAGGTTGACAAAGGGACCATCACACATGGTTTCAACGAATTGTTTAGAATTTATATTTAGCCCATTATGGATGAATGAAATGATTTTCAATTTATCAAATCCATGAGGAGGGCATGAAGTGATTAACTCGTTAAAACACTTATAACATCGATCAAACGACTCATTTTATGATTGTCAGAAGGTTTGAATTTGTACCTTGATGGAGTTCGTTCGATGTGCGGGAAAGAATTTCTTAAGGAATTTAGATTGCAAGTCGTTCCATGATGCAATCGAGTTTGGAGGTAAAGACCATAGCCAGGTCTTAGCCTTATCCATTAGCGAGAATGGGAAGAGTTTGCGGCGTATCACATCTTTTGTGCAAGTTTGATCACTGAGGGTCTCGCACGCCTCCTCGAATTCCCGGATGTGGAGATATGGATTTTCTGAATCCATTCAATATTAGTTAGGAAGTATCGAAATCATCCGATTCCTAAATCAAAATTTCCCTGCATTATACGGGGGTGAAATACATCCCGGAGTGACTATTCGCTCGGGATATAAGATTTTTCTCAAAGGGAGGTACGGGACCTTTTCCTCACATGCATTAACTAAATGCATACTAAATTAAACTACTGCACTAACTTTGAAAATTTACAATCCCCCAAATCCTAGTAAATTTACCATATAAAATGCTAGAATTTTGAATTAGAAATTTAATTGAACTTGCTCTTTAGTACTCCCAAGCATTACATATATAAGGGATCGTATCCCGCATCATACATAATCAAAGGATGAGTAAAGCAGTGTCGCAATAGCTACACGCGCATCACATTCTTAAACACCACGGTCACCTAGGGTCAGCCGAGGTAAAATGGTCTATGATGGTTGTGACATGGCTCTCTCACTTGATGACTTTGTATCCTCACTTGGTATGCTCGGAGCGCACTCTGTAGTGTGTACTAAGAGATATGTTGGAGTGTAACTTGCAATTGAATGTGGAGGTGTGGGAGATGGAACCCAGAATTGTGGAAAGTTTGGAGTGTGAGGGTTATCGGGGTCGTACTCAACTATCGAGTTTTCGTGAATGTTGGTTGGAGTATTTTGGGGAGTTAGAGTGAGTTCAGGATTTTGCATTAACAGACTTTTAAGAGATGAAGAATCTTTTTGTGATTTTTAATTTTTTTTTAAGGTCAAATTAGGTGTTAACCAACCTAACATAAAGTCTACCTAGTTCCCCGGCAACGGCGCCGTTTTGGTCGAGTGGAAAACCGAGCGTCCGTGTAATACGCTAATCGTTGTTATCATCTTCCAACCACAATAAAAAAACCTAAACTTTTACTACACTCTTGCGAAGTATAATGGCTAGTCTGGGTATCGAATCCTCAGGGAACTAGGACAAGTGAACGTGACGACAAAGGTAAGACTGTTAACCCTAACTTGGCACTAAAAATAAACAAAAAGATGATTGAGATGGGAAATAACTAATTAACTAAATGCACACTAAATTAAACTATTGTAATAACTATGTGAGCAAAATTAACTAAATAAGAATGAAGGAAAAATAGGTTGGGAATACAATCCCCCAAACCCTAGTAAATTTACCGTATAAAATGCTAGAATTTTGAATTAGAAATTTAATTGAACCCGGTATTTAGTACTCCCAAGCATTACATATATGAGGGATCGTAGCCCACATCATACATAATCAAAGGATGAGTAAATCAGTGTCGCAATAGCTACACGTGCATCACATCCTTAAACAACACGGTTACCTAGGGTCAACCGAGGTAAAAATGTCTATAATGGTTGTGACAACTACACAACGCGATTCATTCAAATTTTAATTCAAACCCTTATTTCTACATGTCTAAATTACATCGGGTTGGGTTCATACATACCAATCCATAAAAATCTAGCCTAACATGGTGCAATTAATTAAAAACATGAACACTACGTTGCATGTAATTGAATCAATAAGAAAATTATCTCTAAGCATGTATAAAAGAATTGGAAACCCAGAAAATAAAGAAAGCGTGTAAATAAATTAACTACAAGATTAAGAAAGAAAGGAACAAACTTTATTTAAAGAAAACTTGTAATTCAAACAATAAAAGTACCTACATGATGGAGAATTGTTTTATATGGCTCTAAGCTACTCTCCTAACTTCCTCTCTATGAAAAACCGTTCAAAAGTATATTTTCTAATTCAATACAATGATACATGTACGTTTTAGAAGAAGTTGTAACATAATAGGACTCTTTGGACCAATCAGCATTAAGGGGAAAATTCACGCATCAGATACCTCGAACCGGTTCACAGGTACCCCGAATCGGTTCGCCCCCGAACCGGTTCCCAGTGTGGTTCCGAAAATATTGCTGGTTTTAGGCCTCTTTCCATCACTTAGAATAATTTCGAGCTTCTCTTCCTTTCTTCTATAGATTTTCTTCAACTTCAATGGATCATAACTCCTTCACCGTAGCTCGGATTTGGGTACAATTTCTTCTAGTGTTATCATTGTTTAGAGCTCTTCAACTTTCCAGAGGTTCTACATTCGGGATCATGCTATAAAATTATGAAAATTCCCTTGAACTTGCCTTCTTAGCCTTTCCTTTAATGTTTCAATTTCTCTTTCGCACCTTTTGCATAATTTACCTGTAAAACACATAAGAGAAACACAAAACACAAAATACTTGCCAACGAAAGTTAGTAGTATCATTACGAGTTAAATCCATATCAATTGCACTGCTCGGGTTCACAAAGGTACCGAAATTAAGGGGATAAATGTACAATATTCATGCCCGATCAAAACCTCCTAACTTAGAACTTTGGGCGTCCCGAGCAATGTAAAAGAAAAATAATAACATCACAACTCTTCTAAGCACTTTATTGGGATATAATACCTTTTTCGTGGGCAAGCGATTACGTCTAGCGTATGCAACAAGCCTTTAAACCCCTAGGTTACCCTACTAGGACGAGTTGTGTCTTGTGAGGGTTTGTAGTGAATATACTCATAAAATTCTCTATTGACTCGAAGAAAAATCAAAATACTTAAAAATTTTACAATTTAAACCTTTCAAAAAATAGTCACCATAAATTCATATTCAAAAGAGTCTCAAGTTGTCATGTGTGTGTGCGAAGCCAAAAATCGAACTGTTAATTTTCACCGATTGATCATTACGTTACTTTCCGAAAATTCGCTTTAATTTTAAAATCTCACCGAAACACCCACAAACGAATCATTCGGAAGTGTGGCTATTCTCTCAGTATGCGTGTGATTTATAAGAGAAAATGTAATGGAACGCAAGTTCACGCACACAATTATGAAAAACGAAATTATTTAGCGAAATGATATCTTCATCAGATTACGGTAGTTGGAAAACGGGAAACATCGCCTCAATTCACACCATTTAATCTCTCATATTATCTTTTTGTAACTTAGCTCTCCATGCGGTAATCAATTTCGCAATTCGAACTCGGTAGGACTTTTTCGAGTTAAAGGTGTATTTGGTAATATAGGAATGTTTGGGAACTTCGGAATTGAATTTTTTTCTTAAGATGTCCGTAGTGCTTTTTCGGGCATTTGCTCATTTTCTCATCTTTTTCTTGTGATTTTTTTTTTGTTGTTGACCATTTTTCTGTCAAATTTTTTTTCTTGCCCCTTTTTTAATGCACTATTTGGACTTACTTGATGACATTACCAATTTTCACAATTCCGGACTACTTGGGTTTTTCGAGTTGCCAAACGAAAATAAAATTTTATTCGGCTCAATTGGGTTAGTCAAAAGGATAATTTTTCACATCTTTTTATGGCTAATGTTTTTGGGTAACAAACGATGGCATTCTTCATTATCCGAATTACTTATTAATTTACCATATGCATTTCGAGATTAATTTAATTTAGAGATTTATAGTGCGCTTTTTGAGGCAACGTCACAAATGTTTCCCATAACCGATCAAAACAAAGAATTGAGATCATCAACAGCTAATTTAAAACGTCGAATCCGAACTTTGAGTTAACCATTAACTCGGATTGATTTTAAAACTCAAAAATGTCGATAGGCTGGAAATCTCATCGGGTTTTGTTAATCTCCACACTTATTCGTTAAGTCGTCAATTTTCACACAATTTCCATCTTCGGTCAATTTCGCCTTAGTTCAATAGGGATTTAAATATTTGAGACTTCAAATAGAATAAAGATGATATTTCTGAAAATTTTAATCTCCCATTTTTAGTTATTTTCAAGAAAAATATTTTTGGATTTTTTAAAATTTTATAATTTTTATATGGAAATTTTTGGGCATTTTTGAAAATTTGTGAAGTTTTAGAAAAGACGAACTTGTCACCCCCCCAACTTAAACTTTTGCATTGTCCTCAATCAAAAGGACTAAAATCTAAAGAAGAAAAAGAACAAGTGCGACAAATAAAACAAGCAAATTATTGAATGCAACACGACACTATATGACACTGATAAATGACTAAAAAATACAACAAAAATCACCCCATACGCGTCGGGGGTGCGACGACCTCTCATTTCTCTCCAAAAATCACCCAACCCCTTGCAGAGGATCCGTTGCTCTCCTAGTCTCTCCCATTTTCCTGTCATACGCCAATAACCGAAATAAGTTGGGCCCTTGCCCATAAATAAAGGAAAGACTGGGAGAATCATCATGATTAATAGGAAAAAGATCCTCGTGATGCGTACTATGTGGGTCGGGATCTAAGTCAGACGAGACTTGAGTCTTATCTTTAATTACCTCCAAGGACTCAAGTTGTATGGGTGGATGGTCATTGAGAAGAAACTCATCAATTCTATCTTTCCAGTCGCTCTCCCCTAAATAACTCCATGAGTCCAATAGAGATTGAACTTCGTCGTTAAGTCTCCCATCCACCTGCCTGAATTCCCTCTCAAAATCCGCTAGGCTCAACTCCAATAGCTCTCTCTCTTGCTTTGTTTCCATATCTTTCCTTCCTCTCTCCATCTCAAAATTATTAGGTGGTGTGGGTGGGTAGAAATCGAGGAGAAAAGTATTTATCGTGTCTCGCCATTCTCTCTCCTCTAAGCACTCATACAACCCTCTCCCAATGCCCTCTAAATTGTTTCTCTCTCTCACACTCAAGGGCTCATTCACACTCTTTATTTCAGTTACTACGCATACCTCCCCTACCCTTCGCTCCATGTTGCAACCATTGTTCTCACTTGATGTAACAAGACATACCCCTATCGTCTCTCGCGTGTGGATCCTCCCATGCTCGTGTGCTGCCTCTAAATGATCCGTCTCTCACGGTTATTATTTGTCACCCTCGTTATTGATATTAATAAAAATATTTTTCTCGAGGGTCATATTCCTAAATATTAATTTCATTTTCCCACTCTGAGTACTGATGAGTGCATTAGCCGTAGCTAAGAATGGGCGACCAAGGATAACGGGGACATAATTGTTCGGGAGAATGGAGGGCTCCTCGTCCCAAATGACAAAATCCATCGGGAAGTAGAAAGTGTCTATTTGGACAATCACATCTTCAAATATTCCCCGAGGCATCTTCACAGAACGATCCGCGAGCTGGAGAGTCATATTTGTGGGCTTAAGGGCCCCCAAATCTAGTATCTTATAGATGGAATAGGGTAGAATGTTAACACTTGCCCCTAAATCTATTAGTTCCCTTTCGATTCGTTTGTTCCCTATGATGCACGAGATGGTGGGTTCACCCGGATCTTTATACTTAAACGAAAGGTCACTCGATAGAACCGAACTGAAATTCTGGGCCAAAAAGACGTTCTTATTTACCTTTATCTTGCATTTCACCGTGAGTAAGTCCTTAATGAACTTAGCGTATGCGGGGATTTTCTATATAGTCTCGAGAAAAGGTAAATTAATCTTTACTTTTTTTTGGATGTCAAAAAAATCATCCCAAGAAGTCTCTTTGGAGTGCGGGACCAACCGTTGAGGGTGTGAGGCAGCGGTGGGTGGTTTCACCATGACCTTGGGTCCGCCAGTTTTATCTTTTTTTTACCACTCTCAATTAAAGTGGCATCTTCAGCCTCTTTCGTGGTGGGCGAAATCTCCTTATTTTTAGGTACGTCTTGTGGGGAGGTGACAAGTCAATTACTCTCCCACTACATAGAGTGGTAATTGCACGACATTACTCAGCATGGTCATGGGGTGTGGAGCTAACACTAGTTTGACCTTGGAGATGTCGTTGGCCCTCGGCAATAAAGTTGCCCTTCTCTTGAATACTCTACGATGATTGCATCTTTGAAATATTTGCATTTATGTCGTTGATCATGCTCCCATGTCTAGCAGTGGTTGCATTCTGGGCAGTGATGAATTGATTTATAGTATCCTCGAGATTTCTTTGCCGTGGAGTGATATATGCCCCTAGAGGTGGTGGTTCTTGCACATGTCCCTGCATGTGAGGTTCTTGTTGAAATTTTGGTGGTGGGGGAGGGGAAACATGTGAATTAGGATTCATCGCAGCATCTTGTTGCCTATAGCTAAAACCCGGATGGTTTTTCAAGAAGGGTTGTAAGAATTCCCGTGTGGTGCACCAAAATTACCCTTAAATCCTCCTACGCCACTCACTTTCTCTTGAAGCATATCTTTGTAGGTGGGTATCGTCGGGCATTCCTCTGTTGAATGTCACGCCTAATAAACAGCACACACCTTCTTAATGGGGTTCGGGATGGAGCCAGTTGATCCTCTTGCACAAATCTCAAGTACTTCTCACATTCCTTTCTCAAGTAAATCGAGTCGACTGACCGTCATAGTATCCTTTTTTACGTGAAATAGGCCATCTCCCGATGGAGTGGTGGTTGTTTGGTACATTCAATTATGAGCAGTAGGGTCATATGTATCCGATGCTTGGGTAGCTCGACGACATACCTCAGGTGAAGCTCAAAATCGTTGGCGTTTAGGTCGAAAAAGGGACCATCACACATGGTTTCAACGAATTGTTTGGAATTTATATTTAGCCCATTAAGGAGGAATGAAATGATTTGCAATTTATCAAATCCATGATGAGGGCATGAAGTGATTAACTCGCTAAAATGCTCATAGCATCGATCAAACCACTCATTTTCTGATTGTCAGAAAGTTTGAATTTGAGCCTTGATGGAGTTCGTTCGATGCAGAGGAAAGAATTTTTTAAGTAATTTAGATTGCAAGTCATTCCATAATGCAATCGGCTTTGGAGGTAAATACCATAGCCAGTTCTTAGCCGTATCCTTTAGCGAGAATGGGAAGAATTTGAGGCGTATCACATCTTTTGTACAAGTTTGATCACTGAGGGTCTCGCATGCCTCCTCGAATTCCCGGATGTGGAGATATGGATTTTCTGAATGCATTCCATGGTAGTTGGGAAGTATCTGAATCATCCCATTCCTAAAAAAAATTACCCTGGATTATACGGGAGTAAAATGCATCCCGGAGTGACTGTTCGCTCGGGATATAAGATTTCTCTCAAAGGACGATACGGGACCTCTTCCTTACCTGCATTAATTAAATGCATACTAAATTAAACTAATTTATTAACTATGTGAGAAGAACTAACTAACTAATAATGACTTAATAAGAATGAAGGGAAAACAGGTTGGGAATACAATCCCCCAAACCCTAGTAAATTTACCGTATAGAATGCTAAAATTTTGAATTCGAAATTTAATTGAACCCGGTCTTTAGTACTCCCAAGCATTACGTATTAGAGGGATCATATCCTGCATCATACATAATCAAAGCATGAGTAAAGTAGTGTCAAAATAGCTACACACACATCATATCCTTAAACACCACGGTTACCTAGGGTCAACCGAGGTAAAAAATGTCTATGATGGTTGTGACATGGCTCTCTCACTTGATGACTCTGTATCCTCACTTGGTATGCTCGAATCGTTCTCTGTAGTGTGTCCTAATAAGGATGTCCGAGTGTAACTTGCAATTGAATGTGGAGGTCTAGGAGATGGAACCCATAATTATGGAACGTTTGGAGTGTGAGGGCTATCGGAGTCGTACTCAACTATCGGGTTTTTGTGAATGCTGGTTGGAGTATTTTGGGGAGTTAGAGTGAGTTCAAGATTTTACATTAACAGGCTTTTGAGAGATGAAGTATCTTTTTGTGCATTCTAAATTTTTTTTAAGGTCAAATTCGGGGTTAACCAACCTAACCTAAAGTCTACCTAGTTCCCCGGCAATGATGTCATTTTGGTCTAGTGGAAAATCGAGAGTCCGTATAATACCCTAATCATTGTTATAGGCTTCCAACCACAATACAAAAACCTAAACTTTGACTACTCTTGCGGATTATAATGGCTAGTTTGGGTATTGAATCCTTAGGGAACAAGGATGAGTGAATGTGATGACAAAGGTACGACTGTTAACCCTAACTTTACTCTAAAAAGAAACAAAAAGGTGATTGAGATGTGAAATAAGGAATGAACTAAACGCGCACTAAATTAAACAACTGTAATAACTATGTGACCAAATTTAACTAAATAAGAATGAAGTATAAACAAGTTGGGAATACAATCCCCTAAACCCTAAATTTACCGTATAGAATGCTAGAATTTTGAATTAGAAATTTAATTAAACCCGTTATTTAGTATTCCCAAGCATTACATATATGAGGGATTGTAGCTCGCATTATACATAATCAAATTATGAGTAAAGCAATGTCGGAATAGCTACACACGCATCACATCCTTAAACACCACGGTTACCTAGGGTTAATCGAGGTAAAAAGGTCTATGATGGTTGTGACAACTACACAACACGATTAATTCAAATTTCAATTCAAACCCTAGTTTCTATATGGCTAAATTACATTGGGTTGGGTTCATGCACACCAACACTTAGAAATCTAGCCTAACAGGGTGCAATTAATTAAAAACATGAATCCTACATTGCATGTAATTGAATCAATAAGAAAACTATCTCTAAGCATGTATAAATGAATTGGAAACCCAGAAAATAAAGAAAGCGTGTAAATAAATTAACTACAAGATTAAGAAATAAATGAACAAAATTTATTTAAACAAAACTTATAATTCAAACAATAAAAGTACCTACTTGATGGAGAATTATTTTCAATGGTTCTAAGCTACTCTCCTACCTTCCTCTCTATGAAAAAATATTCAAAACTATATTTTTGAAGTCAATACAATGATAAATGTACATTTTAGAAGAAGTTATAACATAATAGGACTCTTTGGACCAATCAGCAATGAGGGAAAATTCGAGCATCAGACACCTCGAACCGATTCGCAGGTACCCTAAACTGGTTCTCCCCCAAACCTGTTCCCAGTGTGGTTTGGGAAATCTTGCTAGTTTTAGGCCTCTTTTCAACACTTAGAATATTTTCTAGCTTCTCTTCCTTTCTTCTATGGATTTTTTTCAACTTTAAGGTATCATAACTCCTTCATCGTAGCTCTAATTTGGGTGTCGTTTCTTCGAGTGTTATCATTGTTCTGAGATATTCAACTTTCCAGTAGGTTCTACCTCTGAGATTAGGCTGCAGAATTATGAAAATGCCCTTGAACTTGACTTCTTAGCCTTTCCTTCAATGTCTCTTTCTCACCGTTTTCATAATTTACCTGTAAAACACATAAGAGAAAAAAAAACACGAAATACTTAACAACGAAAGTTAGTAGTATCATTACGAGTTAAATCCATATCAATTGCACCACTCGGGTTCACAAAGGTACTGAAATTAAGGTGATAAATATATAATATTTTTGCTCAATCAATGACAAAACCCCCAAGTCTCAAAAGGTGTTAATAGAACATGAACCATCGTGGCGGAGATTGAGACATCCTTTTAATATCCTAGGCGTAGGTTCTAGCTAGGCACACTTGAGGTGACACATGCTACCAGTCACATTCGTTGGCGTGTTGGACAAGCTATGGCGGCTACAGGCCTACCCAGGGCTTTGCACCCTAATGATTACCTTATGAGAAAATGTGTGCAATCATTATTTCAATTAGATACCAAAACAAATTCATTTTCTCTTTCTTCTTCCCAAACTTTCCAGCTTCAAGAGTTTTGTGCAACTATCAATCCTTCATTCTCTCTACCTCATTTGGCTAGTGCTTTTCGATGAGCTTTAGGGATTCATTATTCTCCCTAAGCATCCATTCATTCTCAAGTAACTTGCTTTCTTTTCCATACTCTAGCTTTGATCTGCCTATTTTTATACTCTTAATAGACATAGGATTAATAGGTTATTAGTAATCAAATGGTTTTCGACAGTGATGCTGAGAATGAGACCATATGAGATTACTGTTTAATTTGATATAGGACTGATCACCCGGTATTTTATTAAGCGAGGTGTCACGACTGGTATCAAAGCATCAGGTTCTAGTTTCCTTAGAAATATGTGCTAATGCGCTACGTTTTCAGCGTTGCCTTCTATTTGATATAGATCCCTATATTTAGGATTGTTGATTCCTATGGTGAGATTTCATTCTCCTACTATAGCATATAATTTTAGTGAATCTTATATTCATTAAGGTGTACATCGTATGTCGAATACGTAGAGGATGACCAGTGAGGGCAGTTGGGAGAACAGGAGGAGGCGTGGCTCAGTCGGAGTTGAGGAATATGTCGGGTACGAGGATCGTATTTGAGGTCACCCCTATTATTTCTTGGGAATATAGGAAATTAATGAATGCTAGGGTGCAATATATATTTTTAAGTACTGCTATTGCAGAAAGTGGGGCCAAAAAAAATTGGACTCACCCAGTGTGGTGAGAATGGGAGAGAGTCGGAGAAGTCTTTGAAGAGGACCATCCGTTGGAATTTTGTTAGATGCAGAGATTATGCGTATAGCCAATGGATGTAGAATACCCAGAGGCTTTATCATATAACATGAAGTAATATATACTCGGGAGTGAATTGGGGTAAGATTTTTCTTAGCCCATGAGAGCAGTTTTAGAATATACTCCCGGAGTAAATCACCACATTTGGCACAATGGAGAGAAGAATCCTTAAGTGGGTAATAGACTCACGAGTGGAGTCACCAGTACTTGATGAAAATTCTATTTCAAAGTTTGAAGCAGATGGCAACTTTGTCTTATTTTGACAACGAGGTTATGAATGCTTCTTTGTGAAGGGAGCAAAAAGGAAAGGAGAATTTAGTCAAAGAGTAAGACTAGATGTAACGGTGCTAGTGAAACACCATAAGGGAGACCCATCAGGGGACCAATTTAAATGATTCAGATAGCTAAATTCATATCGAGTGACGGTGGATTCAATCAGGGGTATTAAAGACAATAGTGTGTTCCTTAGTACCAACATAGCTAAAGGAATAATTAGGGGGTCGTTAGGGTATAGGCTACCAGGATCCGAGAGAAGGACAACCCTAATATGGTCAGTAAGGCTAAGAATAGTGGATTATATAAAGCGGTATTTTTATGTGAGGAGTAGGACCACATACATTTTTTTCCCGAAGCGAGAAAATGGGACAAGAGTATAGTGCCTAGTTGGGGAAATAATTAAGATATTTTTTGGTTCAGTTGGGACAACCGTGACATGTTCGGGAACCATTAGAGCAACCAGCGTGATTGGAAAGGTAAAAAAACGAGTTTCAACCTCGGTCATATGAGGTATGCCTTATATGACACGGGCAGGTCAAGGTATATTTATTAGAACTAGATTCGCATGTGAGATAAGTTTAGTTTGTATATCGATAACATTATTATGTTTTTATATTTCTGTGGTATAGTGGTGTTATTTTTTATTTCATTCGTAGGGAGTGAGTGTAGTCATAGTGATATGTATATATTTTATTGAGATTACTCATTCTAGTGATGTCTTATACGAGTATGATATTATCCTGAGTATAGAATAGTTCAAACAATAGTGGGATGATATTGTAAGGCTATCGTGTTTGCTGCTCTAGGGTAGGGTTTGTGGTTTTAGTGACGTCTTACATGCGAAAGGGTCGAGCTCACATTTATGTTATTTGATGATAGATACTTAGGAGAGTATAGTTGTCTCGAGATAATTAATCCCGGTGTATAGGGACTTTATTGATGTTATTTGAGGTATATTGGGTTTGTTATCGAGTGAAGAGATTTAGCTCGTTATTATGTTTAGTGATCAAAACTTGGTGATTTGGAGAGGGCATTGTTATATCACTCCTTTAGAGACATGCGGGTTAAGGTTTATATTTATACTTCTGGGGACAGGATTTTGAGAGTCCTGGTCATGTGTTTGAGGTTTATGGAATTTGATTACCGCCAATTCCGAGTGATAGTGTATTGGGGAAAGTTCCTTATTTGAGTGTTATTGCGGGATGCGATACGCATGGATCTTGTTAAACGTCATGAGTAGAGAGATATTGATGGATTTTAAGGAATTAGTTTTGTATGTTAATCAAAGAAAGTGTGGAGAAAACACTCTGAGTTGAGAACTATTATATAGTATAAGGACAACGAAGCCGGTAGTTCTAGGAGAGAGCACTCAAAATTTTTCTTTCTAGCCACGAGTTGAAGGGTGGAACGATGTCGAGGAGAATTAAATTTCTATTTATGGTGTGATTGAGAAAACCCATGTGTTGTAGCCACATCGATAATGCGAGGCCAGTTTTGAGGAAAGTGTGTGACGTTTCCAGTGTTGTGCAAATATGCACGGATTATATGATGTATGGGCGCCCTTGTTAGCTGATTTCAAATCGTCCGAGAGAGAAGGACGTTGGAATAAATGTGTGGAATATATGCCAGCATGACATTATTATTAAGCTGGCATGGTATGAGGGATTGAACGTCATGTGAGGATAACGATGATCCAAGTATATGTGTGCATTGAGAGTTGGCACACCTGAGATGGGTTGAAAGGTTGTGGGAAGCCATTTTTTTGGATATCTCTTGAGAAGAGGAAAAATCCAATTATTGTGTGAAAGTTGAGCAGAGCCTTCCTCGGTTGAATGTTGAGAGTGGCTTGCGCATAAACAGAAGGTTGATTCCTATAAGGGAAAAGTACCCAGAATTGCACGTTGTGACGAGAGTGCACGGGTCGAGACTTTCGATACCCTGGGGTAAAAAGGGGAGTATAAAGTAGCACTTAATGCGAGACATTATAAGTAGAAATTGGTGTTAGGTGAGATGTAGTGAGATTGCCTCCGAGTGCACCACTCATAGATAGAAATAGGTTGGTTCGGGGTAGCCAACCATAAACTTTGTATCAAGCCGATAATTCCAGTGATGGAATGGGCAAATAGTCTAGTAAAGAAGGATTGAACCGGTGCAAGGTGCCGCCCAATATGGTTGTAAATCGGGATGAGATCCTTGAACCCCACCTCCGTTTGGGATTTTTGGGAAGTAGTGGGAATGGCATTTTATTTTGGTCTAGTTGTGTCACTTATGGACCGATGAGTAGACGAGAGGTGATTAACGACTAGTAAGGTGGTATGAAGGTGATTCTGGAGTCACTGCGGTTAGTATACTTTTGCAACTGAACTAATTTGTAATTAAAGTAAAGCATGGTATGGTAATTGGGAGTGAAATTTTCGATTGGCAGATTTGTGTGGAGCCACTCGTACTTGTTTATTATGGATAAGGTGCCTATTAAGGTTTTGTCTGGGAAAGTCTGGTCATTCTCCCTCTGGTTGTTTAGAGGAGAGAGAATAAAGAGACTTTTGGTACCATGAAATGAGATTTGAAGGACTGACAGGAGTGGCCCGATGTTCTTGTGTTTTCTCTTAGGAAGTTGGGATGGACATGGGAAACTGGCACTTAGTGATGTGCGGCCTTCCAGTAGTGTTAAGGTAATAGAGCCAGTGATGTATAGGCTCTTCTTATTCGGATGTAGTTGGTAGAGCACAATGGGTGATGTGCCATTATTGAAGTGAAGCTTATAACTGATGGAGTTTATCAGTATGAAGAGAATTAAATAAGCTTCTCATAAAATTGTCGCTATAGTGAGTAAGCCTCTAGACAGGTGGGTGCCACTAGCGGGTGTATAGTGGAGTGAAACTTATGTTAGTACGATATGATATTGGGTACTAGAGCATGTGGTTTGGTTGAAATCCAAAGTCTTTGGTACTCGATTTATTCGAATTTTGAGGATGAAATTCCGTTGCAAAGGGGTAGTATGTAATACCATGTAATTTAATAATTTGAGAATTATAGGTATATGAGATGGACTATTTTTATTTTATGTTGCGGGCGAACAAAAGCGACGGGTGATGTTATTTTATGCGAAAAACACATGAGCAGATGTATTGGGTGTAAGACGTGAATTTTTTATAAGTGACTCGAATGAGAATTTAGAGTGCACGGTTGAACTCGGATGGGACGAGATAGTCATAATAGAGTACCCGGGGTAGTATTTGAGTTTCAGGGACTCTTTGGATCAGTAGGGACTCGTATTTGTGTATATGAGTCAATTTTTGGGTTTAATAAGGGATAACCCTTATTTATCTCTTAAAAATTCACGAGAGAAAGAGGAAAGAAAAGAAAGAAAGAAGAAATAAGAGAAAGATGGAAGAAAGAGGAGATTTTCGGCCAAACTCCGGCAGATTACGGGATGAGATCGTCAAATTTATCCAACCAGGCAAGTGTTTAACTGGCGTTAATGATTTAAGTGTGTTTATTGTTCATATTATAGATTGTGTGAAAACTATAAGATTTTGGGTTTGGGATTCTTGCAAAAAAATATTTCTTGGGGAGATGATTTCATATGACTTTGAAATAATAATAATCCTACATGAAATCTGAGTTAAAAATACTTGTTAATGGTTTGTGATAAATTGGAAGAAATGAAAGTTAGGGTTTAAATAAGAAAAAGGGTTGATTTTCTTGGTTTAATTGATGAATCTCAAGAATAAATTAGTGTGCTGGGTATATCTAAGAGTGTAGATGATTATAGTATTGGTTGGTGAGAGTAAATGCCACAAATTTTGGAGTTGGAGGAGAAGAGGAACTCTCGAAGTGATCATGTCCGGATCAGTTCATTTTATTGAACATCGATTCAGTTCATTTTTGGGGCACCGGATTGGTTCGTTTTAGGGTCATGGGTTCGGTTCAGTTTTAGAAGAAAATTTTAAGAGGTTTTCCTGTCCTGAAAAGGATTGGAGACGAATTCCTTTTGGAGATAAATCGTAGGAGATCCAATATCGAGTGTGAGGACCTCTAAAGGACGAAGTGAGTGAAATATAAATCTCGGGTTAGTGTGAATAACAATCGGGGTATGAATTTAAGGGGAGTTTTGGGATGAATAATACTCGGGAGATTATTCGGCGGGTTTGTACATATATATTTATGCGTGTAGAATATATAGCCCAATTATATATATATATATATATATATATATATATATATATATATATATATATGAATAAAACCTAAGGTGTGAATAGGATGATTTAAAAATACTAGCTAGTGGTGATAAGCTAATACTCGGGATTATATTTATGTGAGAATTGTGTAAGGACATAAATTTCCAATTGAGTCCCTGTATTGTTTTGACTTAATTACATGAACAAAACTGTGTTTGTAATATGTCATAGGGAGAATTTTATTTTGTCACGATCCCACTTGGTCTATGATGTATTGAAGAAATTGAAGACGTTACGGCAAAGCTTCAAAGATTTAATCATGCCGATGTTTATTTGGTGCAAGTTTACTCGTCTTCAAAGTTAATTTCATTCTGAGATCACTCAGGTATGAATGCGTATAATTAATGGTGCTCGAAATTATTTTATAAAAGATAAGGATGTAATTTTTATAAAGAAATTTTTTTAAAAATGTTTTAAAGGTGTTTTTACGGTTTAAAATTTGTTTTATGATGATAAGCTCGAAATAGAGTTTGACTAATTTGAATCTCTTTGTGAAGAAACGTTTTTATCAGAAAGTCAAAGAAAGTCAAACTTTCGCGAGGTCGCTTGAACAACATTGGATCTCGTTCGAACAAGATACAATGTCGCGCAAACGACATGCTTAAGTCGTTCGAACGACATATTTTTTGAGGCAGCATTTAAATCCTATTTAAACATTGTTTGCATCATAATTTCGTGAGTGTGCTTTCTGGAAAACAGTTTTACAAACCAGAACCTTGTTTGCACATGTTTTCTAAGGTTTAAAAGTCTTAAACATATCCTTAGAGTTTGCAAAGATCCGAGTTATCATTCTTATATGTTCAAGTGATCTTGCTACACCATAGTTGTTTGCTCTACACATTGAACATAAAGGGTTTTGCGGTGAAGAAGCGACGAACATCGTGTTCGACATCGTAGACGTATCAAAGCCATATCGTAGGACACCGAGACATACGTGGACGCGTGTGTTGTGGACATAGATCGTGAAAGACGAAATTTGTGCATGGGCACTATTGAAGAACGGTTGAAGATCAGAAGGAGCGTCAAGACCCGTGGGGATCGAGTCTTAGTGTAAGGCTAATCTGTCTTTGTAAAACCATTGTTCATAGTGATTGTCTGGCTTGGACCGTCCGATGTTGTTTTCCCGTTTTGGGTTTTTCCCTCGTACATCCGGCGTTGTGAGTATTCTTTACTTTACTTTACTTGCTTTAATCACTAGATGCATGTTTAGGATTAATCAAGATAAAATTGATTTAAAGTAAGAATTGGGATTTCAGAACTTGGTTTGGTGCATTAAAAGTTGGATCTTTTTTAAAGAAAAATTGGTTTTGCTTTGAAAACACACATATCGGTCCACTCACGTTTCACAAATTGGTATCAGAACTAGAAAACATTTTTATTTATTTTGTGATCCCGTGTGTTTTCAAAAAATAAATTCTGGATATAATGAATTTTCTCGTACTCCGGTTTTTTATGGCACTAATTACACTTATTGAAAGATGAGAACGAGATGTGCTTTAAAATCTATTGATGAGGGAGTTTGGCTTGCAGTTGACAAAGGTTGGACACCCCCTATCACTATTGTAGGTGAAATCACTAGTTTAAAGCCTGTTGAGTCATGGACCGAAATTGAACAAAGACTTGCACAATATAATTCTAAGGTTCTAGACGTTATTTCTTCACATGTCACACAGGAAGAATATAATAGAATTATGACTTGTGAAATATCAAAAGAGGCTTGGGATATTTTGGCACTTACTCACGAGGGCACTAGCACGGTTAGGGCGTCAAAACTTCAAAATCTCACTACACAGTTTGAGACCATTAGGATGTTAGAGAGTGAGACCTTTGATGAATTTTATGCTAGGTTATCCAATATTTTCAACTAGTCATTTAACCTAGGTGAGAAAATTCCCGACAACCGTGTCATTAAGAAAATCCTTAGGTCGTTGCCTAGTAGGTTTGATGCGAAAGTGGCCATTTTAAACTCCTTGGGTAGGTTAGAGTCAACGAAACTAGAAGAGATTGTAGGTGACTTACAAACCTATTAAATCGACATGATTACCTCCAAGCAAGTTCCTAAGAAAGAAAAGGGTATTGCTTTGAAAACCCGGAAGGAGGAAATTAAAGTTTTTGATTCCGATTCTGATTTTGAGGATGTTGCTTTGTTGGCAAAGAAATTTAAAAAATTTATTAAGTTTCAAAAGCAATCGAAAGATGCCAAGAAATTTAAAAAATTCAAGAACAACAAAGTGGATCCCACCTCTAAGGATAAGTTTGAAAATCCTAAGAGAGATGAGACGTATAAGTGTTTTGGGTGTGAAGGGTACGGTCACAAGGTTAAGGAGTGTCCCACTAGACTTAAGAAAGAGGGCAAGCAACCCGTTGTCTATAATGCCTCCTTAAGTGATAGTGAATCAGAAGAGGGAGAGAGTTCTCCCATTGAGCGTAACTTGTTGCGTTTATGGCATGTCATGTGAGCGACGATGACAATACTCATGTGAATGACACTTTCGAGAAGGTTTTGAGTTGATCCCATGTTAGTGAGGGTGAAGAGAGTGACGAGGAGGAGATAGATGTGAAAGAATTGCAAAATGCATTTAATGAGTTGTATGCCGAAACGGTGAAGGTGAAAAAGGCTAACTCAAAATTGCAATCTAATTTGAATGAGCATGCCATAGAAAATAATGATAGTTTGATTGAGGATCTTAGGGAACGAGAGAAGAAGTTTAGGGAGAAATTAGAGTTTGTGGAGAAAGAGAGAGATAATCTCTGTGGTTTGATGGAGTCCTTGAAAAAGGAGATTTTAGAGTTTGAGGAGACTAGGCGTTTACTCGAGTCTAGGATTCTTGAGTTGGAGGAAAGGTTGAAAGACTCGTCTAGAGTCAAGTTTGATTTGGAGGCTAGGTCGTAGAAGTTAGATAAGATCCTAGGCACCGTCCAAATTAAGGGATATAGGGGAGGTATAGGTTTTGGTAAGAGAGTTGTTACCATTCCTCCCCCCCCCCCCCCCCCCCCCCCCCCCCCCCCCCCCCGCGTACGTGTGAGAAACACTAGGATGGTTAGAAAAGGTCCACATAAAGGTAATCATCCCCACCACCGCTACACTTGCTCGTTTTGTGGTAGGAAAGGTCACCTTA
Organism: Sambucus nigra; assembly: GCA_949130495.1. Lineage (NCBI taxonomy): Eukaryota > Viridiplantae > Streptophyta > Magnoliopsida > Dipsacales > Adoxaceae > Sambucus > Sambucus nigra. The sequence goes on from OX422216.1 coordinate 334,323,279, forward strand.
GGCGTTATTGTTACGACCTTAGACAAGCTCCTAGGAAGTTTAAGAATAAAGTTGCCCCGGTTACCCAAACCCCCATGCGTCGTTTTACACCTACTTGGGTTAGGAAATTGGATTTAGTGGCTTTAGGAATTAAACTTCATGTTTCTCGTTTGGGTGCACTTGATTCTTCCCATGCTAAATCTAAAGGATGATAGTGTTGCCATGTTTGTCATATGCTAGTTTGCTTGATGATATATTCATTTCTAGGATTATGACATATGTATCATTTTATATTATAATTTTCATTTGTTTGAGCCTTATTTGAAACATACAAAAAGATTTTGTTTTTTTGAGTCAAAATATGTTTGAAAAGCCAAAAAGATTTTCAGTTTTTTGTTTTTGAGTTTACATGATTGATGTGGCATATTGGTGCACTTGGACCCCCCCCCATCGTTTCATTATCCATGTGGATAGGACATTTGGTCATTATTATCGATGCTTAGAATGATCTTAACCATTGTTTATATGGGGTTGTTTCGAAGTTAATATGCATCTTGATTCGACTTTGTATATATGCCAACTTCGTACACATGCATGAATTTATATGGATGTTTGACTTCTCTTGCATATTTGAATTTGGTGAGGCATTCTTATCTCAATCTTGTCATCTATGCGTAAGTAAACTTAAGGAGAAGTGTGTATGTAATAACCGTTTACCGTGAGAATTTGAATTAAAAAAATGATGAGTGATTCATAGGAAAGGGCTGCGAGAGTTCAAAATTAACTCGTCGTGCAAGCCACCGTTTAAAAGAGCCCAAAAGAAAATGCAATATGCTAATAAAAGGGCCGATAAGATTTTCTCTATGTTGAGAATGCTAGAAACCTCAAAAGATCTTGAAAAAGTATTTTTATATGAGGGTGTATGGTTGGAGAAAATTTAAACGGGTTTGCATAACTAATCCTAATGTTGAAACATTGCAATTTGACGCTATTGTTTGTAGAATCATCAAAATTCTGGATTTGTGTGCATGTAGTATGTTTAGTTCATTAAGATCACAATTTAATTGTCATTTGGCTATGATAAAGTTTGATGATTTATCGCTATCAATTAGAGCTTCTTGATCATTTCGATGTGTTGGAATTGTGACTCATTTGTTGTAGTTTCACGCCTATTCATTCTATGTCCATGTTTGAGCACATCGCTACTATGTTTGCATGAAACTCACATTTTTAGTTTTAATGAGTTTTTACGTTTTGTGCGAAAAGCCTACTATTTTAGCACTGTTTTGCTTCTGTCAGTCCCTTCCTGGAATTTTTTTCACTGGGCAATTCTTTATAATATTTCTGGGAAACTGGGAAATTTTGGCAGGTCGCGCGAAGTCTTTCAAACGACATCTCATCTCGCGCGAACGACTTTTGTACTTCGTTCGAGCGACTTCCTTATCTCGTTTGAGCGAAGTCCCTGGCTCATTCGAACGACAGGGTGAAAAATGGCTTCTGATTGGTTTGCAGTCCTCTAGTTATTTTGTTATATTTTTTTGGTACTGCGGGAAGCATTTCTGGATTGTTTGGTTTATATGCAGGTACTTTTATGTTCCAAATTAGTATTTTTCATATAAGACCATTTATCACACTAGATTTGATTGGTATGCTATTTGTGTGATTCCTTGGGTTACTAGCTACTATTCTGTCACTACATAATCTTTTTAGCTGGTTGATTCATGTTTATCTAGCGGTTTTCTTTTCTCAAAATTGGTATCATCTTGATTCTATTTGGTATCATATTCTCATGCTAGATATTTCATATTGGTTTATCTTTTCACCGGACTGTCTACTCGAGACAAAAAGGGGGAGAGATTTGGTATGTGATGTAGGGGGAGATTTGTAGAGCACTTCTTTATGATATTTGTTTCAACTTGGTAACAAATTGGTATCAAATAATTGCTCACATGTTTCAAATGATATGTCCTTATTGAATATATAAATTGGTTTCATTTGTTCCTCCATACTTCACTTGGTATTTGTTTTTCTGTTTCATGTGTGTAGGTATGCTTCACCGATTCGAGATTTCAAAGTCTACATCACATTCCGACAGTTCATGCTTGTCGGTGCTACATATATTTATCCGTGTCCTGTATCTTTGATTTTGGGTTTATGGGATGGGATTTAGGCGTCATACGGCTTGACGACCCAGTTAAGCATTTCACTGGTTTAGTTTTGTCCCGGAATAGTCAAAGGGGGAGATTTGTAAGGACATAAATTTCCAATTGAGTCCCTATATTGTTTTGACTTAATTCCGTGAACAAAACTGTGTTTGTAATATGTCATAGGGAGAATTTTATTTTGTCACGATCCCACTTGGTCTATGACGTATTGAAGAAATTGAAGACGTTGCAGCAAAGTTTCAAAGATTTAATCATGCTGATGTTTATTTGGTGCAAGTTTACTCGTATTCAAAGTTAATTTCATTCCGAGATCACTCAGGTATGAATGCGTATAATTAATGGTGCTCGAAATTATTTTATAAAAGATAAGGATGTAATTTTTATAAAGATTTTTTTTAAAAAATGTTTTAAAGGTGTTTTTATGGTTTAAAATTCGTTTTATGATAATAAGCTCGAAATAGAGTTTGACTAATTTGAATCTCTTTGTTAAGAAACGTTTTTATCAGAAAGTCAAACTTTCGCGAGGTCGCTCAAATGACATTGGATTTTGTTCGAAAGAGATACAATGTCGCGCAAACGACATGCTTAATTGGTTCGAACGACACATTTTTCGAGGCAGCGTTTAAATCCTATTTAAACAGTGTTTGCATCCAAATTTCGTGAGTGTTTTTTCTGGCAAACAGTTTTACAAACCAGAACCTTGTTTGCACATGTTTTCTAAGGTTTAAAAGTCTTAAACACATCCTTAGAGTTTGCAAAGATCCGAGTTATCATTCTTATATGTTCTAGTGATCTTGCTGCACCATAGTTGTTTGTTCTACACATTGAACACAAAGGGTTTTGCGGTGAAGAAGCGACGGACATCGTGTTCGACATCGTAGACGTATCAAAGCCATATCGGAGGACACCGAAACATACGTGGACGCGTGTGTTGTGGACAGAGATTGTGGAAGACGGAATTTCTGCGTGGGCACTATTGACGAACGGTTGAAGATCATAAGGAGCACCAAGACCCGTGGGGATCGAGTCTTAGTGTAAGGCTAATCTGTCTTTGTAAAACCATTATTCATAGTGATTGTCTGGCTTAGGCCGTCCGAGGTTGTTTTTCCGTTTTGGGTTTTTTCCTTGTACATCCGGCATTGTGAGTATTCTTTAATTTACTTTACTTGCTTTAATCACTAGATGCATGTTTAGGATTAATCAATATAAAATTGGTTTAAAGTAAGAATTGGAATTTCACAACTTGGTTTGGTGCATAATTAAAAGTCAGATCTTTTTGAAAGAAAAATTAGTTTTGCTTTGAAAACACACATATCGGGCCACTCACATTTCAGAAATTGTATTATAAGTGAGTGAATACTTATGGGATTAAAATAAATTGTGTGTACACTTATTAATCTATACGAATTGATATATTCGGTATTATAGGCTAACACCATGAGAGATATGTATGATAGCCGAATTTGATGATATATATATATATATATATATATATATATATATATATATATATGATATGATTATAAATACATCTATGTGTGAATGATATATTTGCGTGAAGCATACCCCTCTAGTTCTATCATGGAAAGTTGCGTGATGTGGGTGAAGCCCCTAGTTTGAGGAGCAGGGAGTGTATAGTCCTCCGATGATAACGTCCATTTTCATATTGTGTGACATTTTTATAAGGAGTGAGACGTGGTGGGTTTGTTTCGTTCTCATTTCCGGTGAGGAACTGTGACCACTTTCCATACGTTGTGATTTGATTTTTTCCAAGTCGGTGTGAGAGTCCGACCCTGGTACCTAGGGTGGTATGTGAGTAATTACCTGGAAGATGATAGTATTGAGAGACTACATCCATTGAGTTATAGCTCTGAGGGATGCTTATTATACTTATATAGTGTGTGATATATAAGTATGGTTATACTTGATGTGTATAGTGTATTGTATATATATATATATATATATATATATATCTGAACTTGTGAATCATGCTACTGTGTGCAATTAGTAGATATGAGAAGTGAAAAATATATATACGGACAAAATAAAGAATGGAATGTGAGATAAATTATGGATCATCCGGAAGTATAAAATCCAGAATAACATATGTGATATACGTATATAATAAGATGAGAATATTATATACGTGGCTAATAACACTAAAATACGAATAGTGTATAACTAGTGAAAGTTGTTCAAAATGAAGGAATGTATAAAAAGTGAGAGTTGGTAATGTATAAGCTCGGGAAATAGCATAGAATATTTTATATTATGCGGGGTACGTGTTATCGTAGGGTGACTTAGGAGTTTTGCAAGGTGCTAGTTAGGCTAGGTAGCTAACTATGGCGTTTTAAAATATATTCGTTAGGTGAGAGGTGAGGGATATCTCATGTGAGTGCGACACCGGTTTAAATATGGAGAGTAAAATGAAAAATGTTAAAGTAATTTAAGCAATTGCTAAAATATTTTCAAAACCTGGGCTTTGACATGTATCTATTTTTTCTTCTTCCTCTTTGTTATACTTTTTAGGTGTCCAGACATAGGGACGCCTGGATGACTATTCTTTCGAGTGAGACGTTTCTACCGCAGTTGTGGATGTTGATGGGATATTATTTAGATGATTCTATCTTTGTGATCTAGATAGGTGGTATTGTTGTAATATTCAGGCTTATTGCACAACTGATGTCTTTTATTTTATTTCGTGCATCTTTACTTTTCGCCCATTCGATATGGTTGTATATATGTTTTACTGAGAGCTATCGATTATTATTTATTCATTCAGTTGTTATTCATATCTTTATATGGATGGATTCACTTGTGTGTTTTACTTAAAAAGATTAGAAAAATTAATATTTCACACCCAGCATAGTAGGTTATTAGTAATAAAATGATTTTCGACGGTGATGCTGAGAATGAAACCATATGAGATTCCTATTTAATTTGATATAGGACTGATCACCTAGTATTTTATTAGGCGGGGTGTCACAAACACTTAAGAAATTAATGTGGTTAACTTAATAGTATTTTGAAAAAATTAGCACTTACATAAATAAAGTAAAAGGTGAGTTTGAAAATAAATAGGTAAAAATATAATTTTACTTAAAGTGGAACATTTTTATGAAATAAAAATTTTCGAAAATGTGTTATACGAATTGGTTCTAAATGAATATGATTTTTGGAATAAAGTCAAGGTTAAAGCGTAAAGGATAGGAAATGATAAATTTCATAGTGTAACACAAGTTGGGATGTAACCCCGGGTTTTGGCTTCGGAAGGATAAAAAAGAAAGGTGAAATAATGTGGACATTTGTAAATTGGTAAAACACACGTTAAGGAACTCAGATGACACCGAACAAATTAAGGCGGGCCCGGAGTCTTGTGAAAAAAATTCAAAATAAATGACCAGAGCATATGGTGCGCATAGTTGGTAGCGTTGAGCCCATTGAAGTATGGAGCTAGTGGAAAATTTTGAGAAAAGATAAAGGAATAAAGAACATGTCAAGAAATGGGTTCTGTGATGAAATGTGGCAATACAACCTAACTTGAATGAATTAATGAATATTCCGGTAAATGTAAAATGGAAAAGTAAAGTTCAAAATTGATTAATGTCCATGAGGTAAGAAAAAAGGGTAAAGTAAGTGAGTAAATGGTCGGTTAAGCAATCTAAGTGGTTAAACCTATAATTAACACAAGAATATATTGTAAAAGATTTTCAAGGACTAAATAATTATTTTCTAACACGGTGAACGCGTGTGATGAGCGTGATTTTCAATGAAAATACTTATGTCGATCGAAAATAAAAGGGTAATTTTGGTAAAGAAAGGATTTTCGATCAAATCAAGTGTAGTTGTTTCAAGTATTTAATCGTGTGTGTTAAGTAAAGTGAGAAATGCTAAAAGGAAAAAAAAAAGTCTTTTATAAGATTAAAGTGAATTAATCTAGATGAATAAATTTTTTGGCATGCATTAAGTATATATATATATATATATATATATATATATATATATATATATATATATATATATATATATATATATATATATATAGAGAGAGAGAGAGAGAGAGAGAGAGAGACTATAGTACATCACCCGTGCATCACATTTAATTCTAGGCCCTAAAAAACTTTTTTTTTCAAATCTTATATTTTTTTCCTTTAAAATTAACCTCCCAATCAAACCATATGCAAAGAATTAGGTCAAAATACATTTTGTAGCTATTTTTAAAAAATTCACAAAAAACAGCTAAAAATACGTTATTTATAAGGATTTGCGCTAACTGGTTTTTGTGGATTTTTTAAAAATGGCTACAAAATGTATTTTGACCCAATTTTTTGCATATGGGTTGATTGGAAGGTTAATTTCGAGGGAAAATTATAAAATTTTAAAAAAAGTTTTCTAAGCCCTAGAATTAGGTATGATGTATAGTGCATGATGTAAGTGAGCATCTCTCTCTCTCTCTCTCTCTCTCTCTCTCTCTCTCTCTCTATATATATATATATATATATATATATATATATATATATATATATATATATATATATACAGTCCTGCTATTGTGCGGACTAGTTCGCATTTTAAGAATGCGGACCAGACATGTGTCACTTGGCGGTGAGCCCAAAAAAGAGAGAGAATGTGCCTATAATTTAGGCGATAATTTCTAGGGCACCGTTAGATAACACATGTCCGGTCTTCATTCTTAAAATATGGACTAGTTCGCACAAGAGCATTAATATATATATATATACAAGGTAGTTGCATGTGCATGTAGGTATAACGTTTTTATACTGCATTCATATATCATTACCTTATTTTAAAAATAAAGAATATATGTACTCTTAGCAAAGTATAATTTTTTGGTACGCTGTATAATTAAATAAATTATATAATTTTAGGACTTAAAATAATATTGATTATGGATATAGAACAACAAACATTTCGTTTTCATTTTTAGTCCCTATTTTCAAATTAAAGGGACATGTGACATGCTGTGATTAGTTAACGTTTTATGAATATGGATCCGCGCCAGCGACTTTATTAAAAAATAAGGACCAAAATTATAAATACAATATTTATTATCCTATTTTTAAAATGCATATTACAATATTACAATAAATCCTAAATATACAAAATCTCATAATTAAATTAATAATGTCAACACTAAAGCACTCCTTTTTCCAAGATTGTGGAACAAGTTTTGTTTACGAGTCCCAAATGGGACCAAAGGCAGGAATGCCTTGAGCTTTGCACGCATCCACAACATCCCTACTCCCTTGGGGATTACTAGTCACAATCACCACTTCCGCTTTCCACTTCCTGGCAGTCTCAACGCTCATCTCCGACACGTTAGGCCTTCCAAACACGGCCGTGTCATGTACAATCACCTTCTCTTTTGGAAACCCACTCACCATCTGCTTTATCTCTTTCCCAAAATTCTCCTCAATCCCTTTCGCCACCCAAAGCAAACAAACATTAGCGGAACACGGTTGCAATAGAAACGATAAGAAGACACATATCCCGGATCCCGTTGCCACCACTAACACCCTATCGTACATGTTCACTAGATAAGGCAGGCCAGCAAAATGCACACTTCGAACCCATAAATGGCTCGGTGGGTTCGACACTAATGATTTTGTGAAATCTCCAACTGCACCAGCGAGCATCATGTGCTCATCTTTCCCATCAGAAATAATCCCAAATGCATGCCATTCTGACAGAGGTGATGGGCTAATCCGTCCCAATATTCCAGCTTTCACACCTCCCTCAAACTTTATAATAGAGGCATGACCTGAGGGAGCCGAAGTTTTAACAGGCACACGCCTCACTGTCACCCATGGGATGATTATTAGTACAGTTATGGCTACTGTTAACCAGAACTCTTGCTGCTTTATTATCCTCTCACCAATTTTGTTGCTGTAGGATTTTGTAATGGGGTCATAAGCTAATGTGAGAATAATGAAAGCCCATAGCAAACCCAAAGCTGCCCACCCAAAAAAACGATGACTCCTTTCAAACACGTTGTGGTGGAGATGACGGACAAGTGGAAATGCTGCAAGTGAAGATAAACAGAGAAGAGAGAGAATAGAGGAGGCAACTGCTATTATTTCAGAAGATGTGTTTTCTCTTTCTTTTAAAGTTAAGACCAAGGCATATGTGAGCCATGCAATTGAGGAGACTCCACAACCACTATGTATGCCACCTAGAGATTGCAAAAGAGCAGTTGCGGCTGTTTTGAGGCGTAAAGGCACCCAAGACCACCCCAAGAGGTTCACCGCTACCCAAAACACAACTCTTAAGAAGGCCTCACTTCGGCAAAGTGTTAAAGCAAGAATGTTTATAATAGAGAAAAGGGTGGCTTTGTTTCTTGCGTACGGAAAGTTTCCGGTAGCAGCAAGAACTAAACCGGTGATGTTTAAAGCCAAGCAAACTACAAAGAGCCGTTTGTAGACTGTAAACAAGCCTTGATCAAGCAATATGATTGATAATCTGGATTCATTCGGTTTTTTTAGCTTAGGTGGTTGTTCACGTTTACTGAAAGATGGTGGCAGTGGTAATTGCCTTGTCTTTTCATCAAAATGGCCTTCTTCAATATTTGGCAAAGTGTCAAACTCATCATTTTCGTTTTCTTCGGGGTCCAGATCACAAAAATGGCTACTGGGTCGGCTCATGGACCTTTGGACAAGGCTTGATGATGGGACTACTTTGGAAGAGCTTAGCCATGGGAGCCAGTATCTATTGCTAGGACGAGGTTCATCTATAGGGGGACTGGTGATGGCAAATGGATCCAAATGAGGTTTGATCTCAAAAGCCACGCCTCGGCAACTTGAAAACCTCTCGAGTATTTTCTCTTGGGTTTTCATGCTTGACATGAAGGAGTAAGCAACAGGCAGATTTGTTGTTAGAGAAGGGAGAGGTTGAGAGAAGATTGTGCTCTTGTGCTGAAGAGGTTCCTGATATTTATAAGGAAAAATAAACGATAGCAGTTGACCGCTTAATTGAATGAAAGAGATGACTTTTAAACATATTCTAAAATTAATTTATTAAGAGCACTTTTGGCCACGCAAATCTTGGAGGCTCAGACTTATTAGAAGGAAGCCTAACATTAAATTTTAAAGCTGACTCGGTATATAATTTGAAATTTCTTACTCAACCGTGTCAACTTTGACAATAATTGGATTGACATCTTCTCTCCTACTTTCACAAAAAATGAGGTTTTTTTTTTTTTTTGTGTTGATAGGAAGACTCATTTTTATGATTTTTTTTTGTTATTTTTAGTTTTAAAGTGTTATATATTGCTTTGTCTTTATTTGTATGAATCTCGTTAATACATAAAAAACAAAGCAATGTACAACACTTTAAAACTATAAATAACAAAAAGGATTTTCCAGACATTACTCTTTTTTTTTTACTAACTCTCACGAACATCTAAAGGGTTGTTCTCCAAAATATGATATTCATCTCATTCATCTTTATTATTTATAAAGAGGGAAGTTCCTCTTCAAATCTCAAAGTAATAAACTATCCTCATTAAATTAAAATTTCCTATCATACCCTTAATATTAATCTCACACATTTATTAAATTAAAATCATTCATTGAATCTTAACTTCATACGTTTTCTCTCCTATTACATTCATCTAACAAAACTTTCAAATACATTTATCTTAAAACCCTATAAATCAAAAATCAACTGCCCAAGTTCATTCATCTTCCCATCAGATTCATATTGTATTGTTTATTCGTTGTTGTTGTTTCTTGTCCAAAAAAACAAGGTCAATACTCCTAATTTCCTTCCTAATTTTTTACTCATTTTTCATTTGCCATCAAAAGTATACATTTGTTAATTTGAAAGCAAATACATAATTTTTGTAATTATATTTATCTCATTCATGAATGTTATCTCTCTTTTGTGATCAGATTTCGTATTTTCAATTTTACTGTTGTTCTATTCATGTTTTATAATCGTTCTAAATTCAATGTTAATTTCAGAAAAAATTATATGTACATTTTAAGTTAAGGAATTACCAAGTTCACACCTTCTAAGATTATTATTTTTTATGCCTTCATATGTATTTTCCAGTTGGACATGTTTATTTCTTAAAAATTCTAAAAATTCTTAAAACACTCTATTTACTTTTTAAAAGACAAACTTGCCCTTTGCTCTAAAGATCAAACAAATATATTTTTATTTGTTAATTTTTTTCAATAAAAAATAGTATTTTAAATTGATTTTTAAAACATTTTTTAATTTTTGAAATTAAAAAATAACTGTTTTTTAAAAAAACTGTTATGATAGTTTTAAAAACCCTCTATTATTTAAAAAACTGTTATGATACTTTTACAGAAGGGAGGGGTTGAGAGAAGATTGTGCTCTTGTGCTGGAGAGGTTCCTGATATTTATAAGGAAAAATAAAACGATAGCAGTTGACCGCATAATTGAATGATCGAGCTGACTTTTAAACATATATTAAAATTAATTTATTATGAGCACTTTTCCAGAGGACTTACATGCAATAGAAAATTAATTTGGCTACGCAAATCTTGGAGGCTTAGACTTATTAGAAGGAAGCCTAACATTAAATTTTAAAGCTGAAAAGTCAAAAAAGAAAAATCTTTTTTTTTCGTTAGCACAATTCGGTATTAAATCTGGAATTTCTTCTTCAACCGTGTCAACTTTGAAAATAATTGGAGTGACAACTTCTCTTCTACGTTTAAAAAAAATGAGTTTTTATTTTTTTTAGTGTTACTAAAGAAACTTTTTTTTGTGATTCCTTTTTGTTATTCATAATTTTAAAGTGTTGTACATTGTTTTGTCTTTTATGCCCTGACATCCATACAAATAAAGACAAAGTAAGGTACAAGACTTTAAAACTAAGGGTAACAAAAGAGGTCTCCCTAACATTATTCATTTTTTGTTTTTGAGGAACTCTAACGAACAACTAACGGGTTGTTCTCCAAAATATGATGTTCATCTCATTCATTAATATAAATGTAATGTTGGGGATAGACAAAGTTGAACTCTTCTTATTTTCCTTCTGAGTTGATGGCTTATTCAAACTTTTAGTATTCTCACTTTGTGAAACTTTATGTAGAGTTCTTGGATAAAAATTCATTTTTTCAATCCCTTGAGGATGATTCTTGTCCAAATCTCATCTTCCTCAAATAAGTTATTGAATTCTCTGCTAAAATTTTGCACTTACTCCCCAAGTTCACAATGATCAAGTTTATACCCATTGACAGAAATATCCCCACCATGTTTTGCACCATTTGTCTCATCACCCTTATATTTTGCAACATGTTTTGCTTTCTCAAAAGCAATATCACATTGCACTGCTTTCTCCCCCCCCCCCCTATTAGAGTTGACACATTATGAAAATCCACATTAGTGTTTTGGATATTTATTTTCTCTTCACGATATTGCACTTTACTCCTAATGTCTTTTTTTTCCACACTATTATTTGTGAACGTTTCTTTGGACCCAAATTTTTGCCCCCCCCCCCCTTTTTTTTTTATCTCATTATCAATCTTCTTATGGACATTTGGTTGAACATCTAGATTGCCTTCGATTTTACCCTCCAAAAATTTCTTCTCGAAAACTTTCATTATTCATCATCATTTCTAAACAACATTATAAGATTTGACGACGATGCTTCTCACATAATCGAAACTAACGAGGTGACTCCTCATATTCAATGTATTGCCAAAAACCACTATCCTCACCCCATGACCAATCCAGAATTACTTGGGTTCTAGTTAATAATATCGATTTCTATGCAAACTCTTACAAGACTTGGCCTTGCCAATGAAGTAGTCGATGCATCTAATTTCAATGGGGTTCCCACTGCCATTCCAAAGGAAAAAATACTCACTTTCTTACAAAGATGAATAGGGATCAATAGTAATGAAATCCAAGTTGTGAAAAACTCAATTCTTACTTTAAACCAGTTTTATCTTGATTAATCCTAAACATGCATCTAGTGATTAAAGAAAGTAAAATATAGTAAAGAATACTCACAACGCCGGATGTACAAGAAAAAACCCAAAACGGGAAAACAACCTCGGACGACCCACTATACGCTGGATGAAGGAGTAAGCAACGGGCAGATTTGTTGATAGAGAAGGGAGAGGTTGAGAGAAGATTGTGCTCTTGTGCTGGAGAGGTTCCTGATATTTATAAGGAAAAATAAACGATAGCAGTTGACTGCTTAATTGAATGAAAGAGATGACTTTTAAACATATTCTAAAATTAATTTATTAAGAGCACTTTTCCAGAAGACTTACATGCAATAGACAATTAATTTGGCTACGCAAATCTTGGAGTTTTAGACTTATTAGAGAATCTATAATGGTGGGAGTAAAATTTAACAAAATTTGTAATTTTGTAAATCGAATGAATTGCATTGGTGAGGTTGAAGTAACAAAATTTGTAGAGTAATTTGCATCGATTCTGCAAGTATACAAATCGTGGAGAGAATTTGTCAATGTTTTCTATGAACTTCTGAAGTTCGTAGAAACTCGTATCAAACATAAATAATTAATTTTTATTATATATTTGGGTTCCTATGAATAACATTTGTTCGTAATATTTTCTACGAACAAATGTTAATCGTAAGAAGTGATGTTATTTTTTCCTACGAACAAGTGATCTTCGTGAGAACACTGGGTACAAATTTTCATATTCCACCACTATGCAATCTCACTCCCAAAACAGGTAAAAACTTCCTTTCAATTTGTAATCTACCCTTTCACGAGCATCCACCTCTGTGGATGCTCTTAGAAGTAAGCCTAACATGAGATTTTAAAGCTGACTTTCTCCTCTACGCGAAAAGACAAAAAAGAAAAATCTTTTTTTTTTCGTTAGCACAATTCAGTATTAAATCTGGAATTTCTTCTTCAACCGTGTCAACTTTGACAATAATTGGAGTGACAACTTCTCTTCTACTTCTAAAAAAATGAGTTTTTATTTTTTTAGTGTTAGTAGGGAGACTTTTTTTTTTGTGATTCCTTTTTGTTACCCATAGTTTTAAAGTGTTGTACCTTGTTTTGTCTTTTATGCCCTGACACCCATACAAATAAAGACAAAGTAAGGTACAAGACTTTAAAACTAGGGATAACAAAAGGGGTCTCCCTAACATTATTCTTTTTTTATTTTTGAGGAACTCTCACGAACAACTAAAGGGTTGTTCTTCAAAATATGATGTTCATCTCATTCATTAATATAAATGTTGGGGATAGACAAAGTTGAACTCTTCTTATTTTCATTCAGAGTTGATGGTTTATTCAGACTTTTAGTATTCTCACTTTGTGAAACTTTATGTAGAGTTCTTGGATAAAAAATCATTTTTTCAATTCCTTGAGGATGATTCTTGTCCCAATCTCATCTTATTCAAATAAGTTATTGAATTCTCCGCTAAAATTTTGCACTTACTCCCCAAGTTCACAATGATCAAGTTTATACCCATTGACAGAAATATCCCCACCATGTTTTTGCACGATTTGTCTCACCACCCTTATATTTTGCAACATGTTTTTCTTTCTCAAAAGCAATATCACATTGCACCGCTTTCTCCACCAGCCCCCCCTTATTAGAGTTGACACATTATGAAATCCACATTAGTGCTTGGGATTTTTATTTTCTCTTCACCATGTTGCACTTTAATCCTAATGTCTTTTTTTTCCACACTATTATTTGTGAACGTTTCTTTGGACCCAAATTTTTGTTCCCCCCCCCCCCCCCCTTTTTTTAATCTCATGGTCAATCTTCCTAGGACATTTGGTTGAACATCTAGATTGCCTTCAATTTTACCCTCCAAAAATTTCTTCTCGAAAACTTTCATTGTTCATCTTCATTTCTAAAAAACCTTATAAGATTTGACGACGCTGCTTCTCACATATTCGAAACTAACGAGGTGACTCCTCATATTCAATGCATTGTCAAAAACCACTATCCTCACCCCATGACCAATCCAGAATTACTTGGGTTCTAGTTAATAATATCGATTTCTATGCAAACTCTTACAAGACTTGGCCTTGCCAATGAAGTAGTCGATGCATCTAATTTCAATGGGGTTCCCACTGCCATTCCAAAGGAAAAAATACTCACTTTCTTACAAAGATGAATAGGGATCAATAGTAATGAAATCCATTATGGTGCTAAAGATGTGTGAGAATCAGTTCTAAATTCAAGAGTCCACTTAAATACGTTCATTGGAAATTTTTGAAATAACTATGTATCTGATGATGTTGGGAATTACCACTAAAATTTGTAAGATACTCAAGCTCTAGTTTAGTTAACAATGGAGTAATATAGGAATGCAGGAATATAAATAACAGGAAGGAGATGAGAAAATGGAAAATACATGGGAATATAAAGTGGTTCCGCATATAGGACTACTCCACCGTGCAAGGATTTTGGTATAAGTATTGCTATAAGACTCTAATGGCCATGGATATAATTTCTCAAGGATTCTCTCTCTTCTGGTTATAATTTGACAGAGTTTAGCTAGGGTTGTTAATTACTCAATTCGTGTAAATTAAAAAAGAAAAAGGCTAATATAGTCTTGCAGGGTGCACAGTGCATTCCCAAGGATGAAATGTATGTGCATGAGATAAATGACCAATAAGATCCAACCACCTGTTGTAATGATATGGTCCAGTTGACTGATGATGCACAAGCCACGTGTGCCATATGAAATGTTGATGTCAGTTCTGATGGTCTCAAATGAGCCAAGACTAAAGCAGGTGGTCTAAAGAAGCAGGCGACTACGAGGATGAGAAGATCACCTCAAAATGGGAAACTTGGTCTCGTCCTGTAAGTGTGGTATGAGGTCGACACATTGTAGGTCCGAGACGTAAAGATAGTGTTGGACTGGAAAGTGAACCTGGATGGGTGAGTGTAAAGAGATCTCGGAGGTCGAGACTGCTGGAGATGGTCCTATGTTGTATTGACACATTAGTAGATGATCTTGACGGATGCTGACCATGACGAGTCTTGTCCAAGACGACACCACACTTGTGTATATCAATCACCCACACCAAATGTAAGAGGGTACCTTAGATAAGATGGAGGCGTTACCCCTATTTGAGTATGGTAAAGATAAGCTAATCCTGGCTGAAGCTTTGGATTAATGATAGGACACACAAACACAGACCCAATGAAGATACACTCGGCTTAAACTCACAAAACCCTCGTGTATAACTCAGGAAATAGTAATGAACCTTAGAAGTAATTTAGATAGAGGGAGAGAGAAGTAATCACCCTAGATACACCTTGGTAGGCAGGTAAAAACACACCATATACCCTCAGGAATCTCTGTCAAGTATTAAAAGCTTCACAATAAATGACAATGGTGAGGGGATAAACCCTCTGGCTTGTAATAATCTCTCTTTCTGATGTGTATCTCTAGTAATAACTCCAAGGTTCTCAAAAAGGATCATGCCTCTCCTCTGGGGTGGTTGGGGTCCTTAAATAGCCCCCACACCATCCCCGAGGAAACTCAGTCATTAAAACTATGAAAAGACATCCCTCATACTTTATGTCGCAACATTAAATGCCCGAGGCACTAGTTGTTTCCATGTCATAAACAATAAATGTCAAGACATGCCTTTTGCCTAACAGAGTCGCCAAATTAAGAGAGTAGTCTAATTTTGGGGAAATATCAGATTTTATCACGTGTTTGACTTGAGCAACTTCGGTTGCGCCTACGTATCCGTTATGCTGGGAATCAAAGTCAGCGTAGTTCGTGGGTTCGTACTATTGGTAGAAAAACTCATTGTGGTTGTTTTTAGGAGATTAAGGAGGTGTTGAAACTTATCTCAAAACTCTTTTCCAAAACTCTATTCTCAAACTCTCTAAAAACTCATAAGATAATAAAATGACTCTTCCACTCCCAATAAGCTCTCTCTCAAATGTAAGGGGGTAAGGCTTATTTATAGCAAAACCAACCCAAGTTGGTCTCCATATGTCAAATAACCCGTGGTGACACATGTCCTATTTTAAGCGTCATGTGTCCCATAACATATGTCAAAACTCTTAATACTAGAATATTGTCTAGTTAATATGTAAATAATACATAAATACGCGTGATATGTCCGATGCGCATAATAATACCTCAGTCTCATAAATACATGGACTTTTATCAATATTAATCATCTTTAATATCATTTAATAATTTAATGAGAGGCTTATCCTTAAGTCCCTCCTACACCCTTAGTCTTCAATGTGAATTGAAGGCCTAGGGTATAACTAGTTGACCCTCTATAATGACAAAACCCCTAAGTGTCAAAGGATGTTATTAGGACATGAACTATCTTGGCGGAGATTGAGACATCCTTTTAATATCCCCGACATAGGTGCTATCTAGGCACACTTGAGGTGACACATGCTACCAGTCACATACATTGGCGTGTTGGGAAAGCTATGGCAACTACAACCCTACCAAGGGCTTTGCACCCTAATGATTACCTCATGAGAAAATTCACGATATCATTAGTTCAATTAAATACCAAAACAAATTCATTTTCTCTTTCTTCTTCCCAAAATTTCCATCTTCAAGATTTTTCTGCAACTATCACTCCTTATTTCTCTCTCCCTCCTTAAACTAGTGGTTTTCGGTGATCTTTACGACTTTATTCTTCTCCCTAATAGTCCGTTAATTCACAGGTAACCCTTAACTTGCGTTCTTTTCCATACTATATCTTTGATCTGCCTTATTTTTACACTCTTAGCTTTTTGATAATACTTTGAATTTTTCGACAATCTGCTAAAGAAGTTCTAGGGCTTAGTTAGTGGTTTCGTTGGGTATTCGAGGTGGTAAAGGGTGTGTTTTAATGGATTTTAGGATTAGTGATGCTTTTTTGTCATCGGTTAGGTTTCCTAGTGACACTCCGATCATCTTCTCTGGTGAACCCCGATAACTATTTTTTGATAAAAACCATTTAAAAACATTTAAGTTTCCCTCTTTTGATCCAAAAGTCAAGTTGGTCAAACTCTAATCCTGTTTGAATGTACAAGAGACTCTATGCAACAGTATGCACATCTAAGGCCAATGAACCTTCAAGATATTTGTAAGGTTGAGGCCGAGGCTAAATGTAATGCCACTGCCGAACCAATACTTCCCATAAATCCAATCCCTATTTTTGTAGAACATCCATTTTTTCTGCTTACATACACATACCTAGACGAGTTGAGCATTATGGCGATTAGTAGCGATACAATGTCTGATACCTCTTCTTAGGGGCCCCAGCCCATATCGTTATCTGAGGGCTATAGTCCTTCTGCCTCCCAGGATTTTGAGAGAGCATACTCTTTTAATGAGGCCATACGCGTCCCATCATCTCGTCTTAAGGAGTCTGGAGCAGCCAAATTTAGCTACCATGACAAGTCTCCTATTGCCTCAGACACTGAGAAGTCGAGAGTTGCCATAGTATATCCGCCAACCCAATGGCTATTCTACTATCGGCCATTACTGACCATGAATTTACTGAGAGGTTTCCTCGTGGGATCCTGGTTATTGAAGTTAAGGACGACACTGATACTGAGAATGAGGATTCACTTGATACCTCTTACATTCAAACCTTTTAAAGCACCGTCAGAGAGATTGACCTCCTGACTTGGAGACATCTATAAATGTTTATACCATCTATTTATATGAGAGTCCCGAACGGTGATAAAAGAGCATTTAATGGCTGAGATAGCGAGATAGCAGCTTATAAGCACTACACCAGAAATGCCAAATTGTCACCTTTGGATCGGCCAGAGTAGTCACTCTCATTGTCCGTGATAAAAAAAGATAAGTTTTATTATCATGATCAATGATCGTGACAAGTCTGAGGCAACGATTTGTCACAGTCATTGACTGTGACATGTTCGTGACAAGTACAGTTGTCATGGACTTATCACAGTCAATGATCGTGACAAATTTAGAAAGTTATCACGGTCAAAGACCTTGATGGTCAAATACCTTTAGGTGGTTGTTCACGTTTACTAAAAGATGATGGCAGTGGTAATTGCATTGTCTTTTTTATCGAAATGGCCTTCTTCAAATATCTAGCAAAGTGTCACGTTGCTTTCAAAAGTTGTGCATAGGAGCCTGCCTCTCTCTCTCTCTCTCTCTCTTTATATATATATATATATATATATATATATATATATATATATATATATATATATATATATACTAGAAGAATGCCCGTGTCTGAAGGCACGGTGAAAATTTCCAAAGTATATAATCCCGAAATGGCAAAAATTTCGAAAGTACGTAATCGCAACCGATAAAAATTTCCAATAAAGTCATGGTTATAATTTTGAAAAGTATAAAGTTGTGTATAATATAAAATAATAAATGGTTTGTGTAGAATTAGACTTTTACAATACAAATGCGTAAATAATTTTAAAAAATTTGAGCAAAATTCCCTTTGTTTATAGGACTATCCACCCTATTAAAGAAATAAATAAAATTAATCCAACAAAACAAATAGTCCGTTTTGGACCTCATATAAGCTACATAATCAAAATATACCCAATTACATAGAATTAGATCAATAGAAATTTTAAAAAAATTCGACATAATCTCCTTTGTTTAATTGACTTTCCACCCTACTTAAGGGATAACAATTAATTCAACAAAATTTAAAAAGTCTAAATTCATCGAACAAATACATCATCTTTGCTTTCATAATACATCATCCTTCACCTTCATATTACCCCCTTCCAAGTTATTTACCCCTTCTTTCAGATTACTGATTTTCCTCATCCTTCCACTCGTTCCCCTTCAATTACTGAGTATTATAGCCCTGCATTTGAGCTAAAAGTTAAAAGTAAGCACTTCAAAAAAAAAAATGCTTGTGCAAAAAGAATCAAACTGAAAGGATCACCTTGATTCTACACTTTATGAATTTGACCAAGCGATGTGTGTTATAATAATCATAAAAGCTAAACACATGTGATTGATATGTGTTATGTATTATACGCAGGGAAATTGGAAAATTAAAATCATATGATTAACATACGATTCTGTTAAAAATTAAAATTGAATCTTACCAAACAATTGATAACTGTGACTATTTCTTTTGGTAAAAGTTCTACCCGATGTGGATGGAAGAAAAAATAATAAAATTTGGAAGAGTGGAGTTTACAATTCGTGGAAGTAGAAAATACCCCACCCTAACATGTACAGGTCAGTTTAGTGGATGGAGCAAGCATTATAATCTATCTGCTAATGCTGCTACTTCTACTCACATGCAAGTATGGTGTGTTTATAGGGATTGGAACAAAAAATATAGTTTCAACTGAGAGTACCTGTTTGGCAGCCTTTTAAGTCGACCATCGCCCTCGGAAGTTTTGCTGATAGCTACTGAAATTGCTCTAACGCGTTGCCGGTAGATCAGCTCTATACACCTGAGTGTTAATTGAGTAACAACTCCTTTTCTTAACATCTCCTTTTTTCAAATGAGCACCGTCTTTAATCACTTTGGATCTGCAATCATTTCAAAGATATAACTTCAAATGGAAATATAATTCATATGTGAAGACGGGATAACCCAAAAGCACAACACATGATTCAAATGGTGCCGTAAATGTACTTGCATCAAAGCAATTGAATATTAATAACCAAATAAGAAATGTTTTAATGAATAAGAACGTACTAATCAAAGCTTCATGCCATTTCTAATAAATAAAAAAAAATATTATTAATTAGGTGCTTACATCATATAAAAAACTGCCACTTTAATTAAACACCATGTCTTTTATTATGGTAACGCTCTCCAGTTGCATCCATTACCTGCTGTTTTTAACTCGGTTTGCTTTTTAGTACAATCATGTATGCTCAATTTTAAGTGAGACTTGAATAGAGATATTACAGTCTTCAGTGTTCATTATTGCGTGGAAGTAATCATATAAACAACTATAAAATGTTGAGACAAACATGGCAGACTACATTATCTAATATTAATACTGAATTATATGCATCTTCCACAGTGAACATATCTGTCATAATATACTATAAGCTATTAAAATGTGAGCTACAAAGGGAATTTACTGGTTATTCATTTAACAGAACTAAATACTACAACATATTTATATAAAAATGTGACCTCAACATACCATTAATCAATGATGAAGCATAGAAAACATCAAATACAGGTCTATTTCTTTGATGGTTGCATTATTCTTATCAAGAAAGAACCCATCCATTTCAATTGACTATTTTTGGGCACAGAACATGGACATTATTACTTTTTCTTTTAGTTGTTCAGTACATATATTAAATGTTAATTGGCAAAGCTTTCAACTCTCATAAGACTGGAAAAATAAGAAATTGTATTGTTAGTAAAAATAATATTAAACAATGCTTCTGAGATAGTTTAAATCTATAATTTAAGAACTTAAAACACATGTAATAAAGTCAAATCGCGTATTGAAAGTTTCTTTCATGTATCACCGATGCTATTTGGCTGGATTCGTGATATTACATCCAAATCCCACCAAAATATATTAAACCAAAAAGAGAATGGTGAGTAGAGAGAAAGGGGCCCTGACCTCGTCGATAAGGAAGAAGTGGTATGAATCCTTGTCGTCCGGGATAGGGGTCTTATTTATGAAAAGAAAGAGCTCTTTCTGAACGGGGGGTTAAAATGAAGGAGATGATTGTGTTTTTGAGTTTTAATGGGCTTCTTTCTCCCATAAAGTCGAACCTAGTTAGGAGTGAGTCTTTCCTAACCCAAAACGTTGATGGATATTTCTAGGTAGTAATATAGATCGCTCCAAGGGTGGAGTGGAGACTTCATTTCCCATATCGTCTTTCATCCATTGGGATGATGTGAGCGACCATTGTGATGATTCATGCTTAAATATCCCTTTTCACTTGTTTAACTACCAAATAGGGTGAAAAGTATTGAAATTGTGTTGATTGAAAGTGACCCACAAAAATTAACTGAACAGCGTGTAGTTTCAACACCCTAAATTACAGATATCCTTATTTACTTGAACAAATTATATATACAAATACATTAATTGAATCTAAATACACCTCCAACAAATAGAACTCACGTATGTTTCATCATATAACTATGCGGCAAAGTATTTAATTATAATAAATTTCGAGCCAAGAATTTTATATTTCATCATACAACTAATAATCAAATAAGAGAGTACACTACTAATTAATGGGGTATAGTTTATCAAACATGGTATATGTTTGTGGAAACATAGTATACTCTGCCACAGCTGTTTGGTGTATATACTCTGCCACAAATATATACAAAAATGATTAATCTTTAAACTAAACAATAGTATATAAGTATATGTATAATAAAACATAGTACAACAAAACACATAAACCATGAAAAATATGAAAATAAATTATCGATTAGAGAACGCCTCAAACATACTTCACATTCCAACAATAAAAGAAAAGGAAAAAGAACTTTAGTTGTCAATATGTAAGCACAATAATTTGGAGGAACACCATTGTCGAAATGCATATCCCGTGGTCCATGTACATATGGACAATATGATATGGACAAAGGTACACGTGTAATAAATCAAAATATATAAATAACGTATAAACCTATATATCAAATTGTATAATTACAATAATAATAATAATTTTTTGTTTAAGTTAAATACCTGAAACAGTTAGCTCAAGCCACTCCTAGGCTTGAACTTAGGTGGCCCCCTATTTTCGACATCGTATAAACTGATCTCTTATCGTCGTTCATTTTCTAAATTCCCAAGATCCTGTGTAAAGATATCATGAAAACCATTTAAAAATATTATATGTTCTCACAATATGGAGAAACAAAAAGGAAGAATGGATTGTAGTTGTACATGTACATAAAGATTTTTCATTTGGGTTGGATGATTAAAAGTATCCAAGATTGGAGTGTTGCTATCTCTATCATTGGCAATGATAAGTTTCATACCAATAGATCTCCCAAAGTAATGGGGAATAGAAGAAAAACTTGTCACGGGTTCAACTAAGCATAAGAAATCCGGTTTATGAATAGCACAGACTTTTAATGGCCAATTAAGTAGGGGAATTGTCAATCCTTCTAACATTTTAATATATAACTAACATTAAGAAATGTGAGAACTTATTAGATACTAACCTACCTGTCTTGAACGAAAACATTCAAACATTCAAAGTAAAAGAAAAAACTAAAATTATATCATAAGCAGTCTAGTAAAACTAAAAACCCTCTACAATAAACTAAATGATAAGAGACTTCCAGATATAATGCTTCACACCGAACCATAAGTGCATATAGTTTAGTCTAAGAGACTAAATAAACCACTGAAGCTTATTTCTCATCCTTTTTCTCTTCTTTCTTGGGCTCAGATATAGTAGGTGCAGCTGTACCACCCCATCGGCAAGTGCAGCCATCGCGACACCACAACCGCCAAGAAGAAACGGAAGCCAATTCCTCCATTCCAATTATAATCAACTCAGTCATGTCCTTCCCCTTGATTCCACAAAAGAATGTCCCTATGATGAAACCAAAAAAACAAATTCAGATTTAGTACCAACTCGAACAACTTTAAAAATCATAAATTGATTTGAGATTTGAAGCAAAACGAACACAAAAAAATATAATAAAGGAGTTTGTAAAAAAAATTCTTCACTTTACGAATGATACATTAGAACATATAGAATCCCATTAGCTAGCTTTAACACCTACTATTTGGAAATGAACGTAGTTCAACAGCTTTTATTTGGGCTTCAATTTTACTTTACCATCGCAGCACGGGGAACCTTTCTCGGGGACAGCTGAAAGATCATTGATAAGCGGAGTCCAACGTTCCCCAGATGCAGCATTTGTAGGAGGACTTGAGGGTTGAGCGGTAAAATAATCATTTTCTTCGTCCAAAGTACTTACAGCTCTGTTAAAATTTGGATCTGACTTGTTTGAACAGGATTTTAGTATGGTTTACCTCGCTATTCGTTTTGGAAGCACCACGGTCATGTTCCAATACTCTTTCTAAAGATAAATCAGTTGAGGATGCAAGGGCATAATCATTTCTAAGGCTGCATTGGCATCTCACATTGCCACATGAACCACATTTGAGGGCGATCACATATGTTTACACATTAAGTGATGGAATCTCATGAGTGTAGCAGTGTGAGAACGTATAGATCCAACTGCAATAGTAACCAAAAGAAAGAAAGTAAATAAAAAAATAAACATTCCAATAAAATCCAAGTTTCAAATATGTCAGTACCTATCTTATGTTGTTATTTTGACCTCTGTACCTGATCCGTGAAAAATTATACAATGTATCGCTTCAAAGCCTGCAATGTTTGATCAGTTATATAGAACTCTTATGTAAGTAGTACCAGTGGAACTTTAAAGAGTTTCAACACTATGGAGTCACAATTCACAAAAAATGAAAATAAATGTAACATCAAAAGGTTAGAGAATATTAATACACCTTGTAAATCTCAAAAGGTTCAAAAAAATATAAATCATTCAAGTATGATTCATATAAATTTCAAAAGTTTTCCACACAAATATTCATTTTAAGAGATGTGACTTCAAGTATGATTCAAGTATGATTAATGTAGTATACGGTGAACATTCAATATCCCATTACATAGATAACATTTCATTTCTAGTGCACCAAAAGCATTGAATTCATCTTTACAAAAAAATAAAGTTTAAAAAATGTAAATATAGCATACACAATTATAACACATATAGCTTCTTCATGATTTATTATTTCCTCTGCCAATATAACATGCCAATTGGGATGCCATAGAATACTATTCTCATAATTAGTGTTCTTAGTTTTAGCATCATGGTTAAAAAATGACAACATGGTGATACCAAAAATGACAACACGGTATAAAGCTTCTTAGTTTTAGCATCATGTGTAGAGCATCATGATGTGTCATAACATCATAATGATATAAATTTTTTTGGTAAATAAAAATCCTTTATGTAAATCACGGGTCCTATCAATTTAGCCGGTATTTGAAATCATTGACAGAACATTGTGATACCATATAGTGATGTCGCTTGAGGGATCTGCAATAGAGTTGCATGAAAAAAGTACATTTATAATCAATGAAGTAGCTCCAGATGTAACATTTATGTGAATCAACTAATTAGAGATAGAAGAGATTAAAGAGCAAATTGCATACTCATAAGTGTGATCTCATTAGGTGGGCCATTTTCTCAAACACCCTAATTAAAAAAGCAACAAAATAGTTAATAAAATGCAAAAAAAATCATAATATTGTAACTTACCTTAACATTTGAAGACCAAATTGTTCTTCATACATTTTAAACAATTATTTTTCCCAAGTGGAAACCCCCGTAAAAGTTGCAAAAAAATAAAACCAAAAACACTTGCAATTTTAGGATTAACGTAGCCCAGATTCATGGAGATCCATATAAATAGTCATAAGTTCAACCATTTTCTATGTTTAAAAAATTTAATTAAGGAAACACCCTGGCAGACTTCATTCACATTCATCTATAAGTGAGATCAAAATTTCAAATAAATAGACTTAGAGGAGATACAATCACATGAATACATAAATTTTTTTCAAAAAGAAAAACTCAACTCTATAACTAAAAACTAATGCTTACAGTAGCCTATGTTTCTCTTAAAAACTTAAACCATCCTTGACCCCTGTAAAGTAGTCTTTGTTCAACAAATTTTCATAGTTAATGAATTCAGGATGACCATATCAAATATATCATTCAAACAACATTTAAACAAATTTAGTTGAACAATAATTAAGAACACTCATAGAACGAAAAGAACACTTAAACACTTCAAACTTAAGTGGAATCCAAATCACCATGAGTTTGAAACTAACAATAAACGTACTACAAACCCAAACATCCATACAAAATAGAGAACATATAGGTGCCAAGGCACCAACAATAGCTTGATATCACTTGTTTTTTTTGTTGTTACTAAAACTTTATTTAATGCAAGAAAAACATCATAAGCCCGTTGTCACTTATTTAACCCACAAAATAAAGTATGCATCATAAGCCTGGGAATGTTGATTCTAAAACATCATCAAACTCAGCTATTGACTACAGATCACTCAAAAAACCACACAATCAATTTTCAAAATGAAATATTTATGTATGCCGAAAATACATCAATACCTAACACCATGGGTTGAAAAGAATCACACATAAATAATATAATCAAATGCATTATCCATCAAGCAAGAACATGAAGTAATTAATTTTACCATCATTGAATTACAGTCTATAATAACACTCTAAACAGAGAGAGAGAAAAAGGGCACCTCACGTTCAACCATAAAATGTTAAACAAAAAGAAACAAAATATGAATTCCTCTGTAAAGAGAATTAAAAAACATAGTGTTTTAAAGATTCCACGAAAAAATAAATCTGAATTCCATCTTACATATCACAAAATATTTACAGTGCAAACCAAATTCGAACTCCAGCTTACAGAACATATAGATTATACCTTAGGTGGTTTGAAGAGTTAGATATTCAAAACAACCAACGATTCCTGCCAAACAAATAGAATCAAAATTAAGGCAAAAAATAGATGTAAACAACAAAAATAAACACAAATTACCTAAAGATTTGGGTTTAAAAACCTAAATAGAGATTGAGAGATATCAGTGGTAAAAAAAAAAAAACTAAATACCCACAAAGTTCCAATAAGATATGAAAAAAGTTAGATCTAAAAAAAAGTAGATTTGGATGAGGTCAGGGTCAGTGTCCGATTTGTGCAGGCCGGAGGTGTTATCGAATTTTGGGTATTGCAATCCAAACAAAATCCATTTCGGTTTTAGAAAAAGAATATGATTAATGTGTGTTGCAATTGATAGAAAATGAAAAAGAAGATACCTATGTTTCATCCCTTTCTTCAAATCCTCACCTGAGAGAGAGAGAGAGAAGACGAAGAGAGGAAGGGGGTAAATATTCGAGGGTCGTGGGTTGCGTGTGATAGGAGAGAGACAGTCGGGTGGTAGTGAGCGCAAGAGGTTGAATAGTAGGATCAAAATGGGTATAAGACCCTCTTACCCTTGATTTTGAATTTTGAAGATAGAAAAAAAGAATTAGGGTGTGTTATAAGAGGGGGAACTCAAATATTGAAGGGGCAATGATGGTAAGAAGGGCATTTTAATTTCAACCATTAGATCTTTGTCTTGGTAGCTTCATCCTAACCTCTAATTAAGTTGTCAACTTATTGAATAGTAAAACTATTTTACTCCTTATTATATATATATATATATATACACACACATAAATAAATAAATAATTGTTCTAGCTAAAGTAAGCCTGCCATTTGTGCTTGAACCTTGTATGTGCTTTTCACTATACAACAACTATTCTGATCCCTGATCCCTAACATTTAATTATAAAATGAACTACATAAAAAGTTAATATTACATCAAGGTGTAATAATTAGCAGCCTCATCTTCAAATTCCCATAACCCGTCATAAAAAGAGATTGAAATATCATGGTCAACTTCGTCGACTTTAAGGGGTATCCAAGCTCATCATCAGAGGCGTGTAAAAGTTGTTTAATGAACCTGTCTTTTTTATATTGTTCTTATAAAAATCATTTCGGGTGGTGTTATCTTCTTCGTCTTCTATAATAGAGAGTAAGTGGTTATATGATTTGTGGCGCTTTATATCTTCAAACTCTTATTCATCTCTCTCGCATTTTTATTGTGGTTTGGCATTTAGATATATGGAAAGAGAGAGAAATATAGCTGAGTTGTAGAGAGAGAGATGCTTGGATGAAGTTAATGTTGAGTTGTAGATGGAGAGATTAAGAGATGCAACAAATGCTGGAGGGGAGAGAAAAAGTATAGATGACGATGAGGGCATCCATGGTCGTTTTATAATTTGTACATAAGAGAGAAAAAAACTTAGGGAAGAGAAAAGGGTAAATACTCCTGAGACTGTTGACTTTCCAAGTCATTGTAAACATAGAGACGTGAGAGAGACAATGAATGGGGCTGCAATTAATTCAATGTCACGTAAACCATTAATTGAGTGAATGACAATAAGTACTCATTAAACTCTTTTTACTATCATATTAGAAGAATTATATAGACTAGTTTTAAACCCCGTGCGCGATGCCCGAGCGTGGTATAATTTTATTCGTAAAATATATGCTACATAAATAATATTATCATTACATTTAAACTAATGTTAATATGAGATGAAAAATGAATAAAAAATTTGGGACATATGAACATGCCTCTATTTTAAAATTACAAATCAACTACGTATTTATATTTTTTAGTAGAGATGGTAGTTCTATGATTAATATACACTAAACACCAAAATACATTTTTATTTAAGACATAATTATATTTTTATGTCTATTTGACACATTATATAAGTATTAATTAATAATAGATGGAGAGAAAATGGACACTCATATATAATCACGATAATTATTATCATATATATATATATATATATATATATATATTTCAAAATATTTTACTTAGGCACTTAATCAACTTTACATAAATTATACTTTAACCCCTAATTTTTGAAAAATATAATGAATAGTATCATGGACATGATAGACAGAAATGACAAACAATTAGAACTTGTGTGTTAAGAAAATAAAGCATAAAGGGTATAATTTGTATTAAAAAATGTGAAAATGAGTCAAAATAAAAATATCAAACCTTATAACAAAGCACAAAAATAATTGTGCAATCACAATATAAAAAGAGAAAAATCCAAAAAGGAATATTATATATTTTATTTAAAAAACAATGTTATTAAATATGGAAGCATACCTCACTTCCTTTAAAATAGAACAACATACACCATATGCTTCTAACTAACTAAATTTACATCATATGCTTCTAACTAATTAAACTTACATTTCTATATAAAGATTCAATCGAAATTATCTTAAGAAAAATACTATTTCAATCTTCACATAACACATTCTACTTAAACAAAATCACAGTCTATTCTATGGCTCCTTGTCAATTTTGTAAGGATTTTTTACTATTTGGGGTCCAATAGTTATTTAGAGTTTTATTCCATTTGTTTACATTCTACTCGTTTGGGATTCAAAATCGACAAAAAACGTTAGTTAGCTAGTCTGATGGTCAGTTGACTCATTTTTCAATCAAAAAGACTATTTTACCCATTAGTATAAGTATTTATTAGTGTATTAAAACAAATTTTACATTATATCTTATTGTTTTAAATAGTAACACTTTTTTTACTAACACTTTTTTATAAAATGAGAAAGTTTTATAAAATGAAAAAGTTTTATACACATTTTTTATTAAGTATTTTTTTTTTAAATCAAAAAGTTTTACAAAATCAAAAGGTTTTTTTATAAACTTTTTTTAGCACTTTTTTTTACAAACATTAAAAAATATTGTTTTTAACTGTTTTTATAAACGTTGAAAAAACTTTATATAAAAACAATCTTATAAAAAAACAGTTTATGAATGTCAAAAGTTTTTTTGTAAATTGTTTTCAACTTTTTCCATAAAACCAATTCTTTATATGAATAAATTAAAAACGTAAAAAACACTTAATATAAAAACATTAAAAACACTATTTTTTTAACAGTTTTTTGTATAAACGTTAAAAAAAAAAATTGTAAAAATACTGTTCTTAAAAAAAAGAACTCTTTAAAAAAAATATTAAAAAATGGTTTATATAAAAACAACATTTTTTTAAAGAGAATTATAAAACTGTTTTTGAATGTTATAAAAAACAGTTAAAAGTTCAGTGTTTTGTAACGTTTTTTAAAAACAGTGTTTTTCCTTAAAAAATAGTGGTTTATATAAAAAGTTTTTTAACATTTATAAAAAATAGTGTTTTTAACATTTTTATATCAACGGTTTTTGAATGTTTTACGTAAAAAAATAATTTTATAAAAAAAGTTAAAAAAATTGTTTATAAAAAAACCGTTTAACGATTATAAATTGATTTTTTTTTAAAACATTGATTTTATATAAATTGTTTTTTTATGTTTATAAAAAACAGTGTTTTTTTAACGTTTAAAAAAAGTGTCAAAAAAATAATCCAAAAAAGAGAGAAAGTAAGAATAAGAGAGATAAGAGAGAGAAAAACTCTTATAGTTTATATAAAAACACTTTTTGTTAAAAACACTATTTTTTAAAAAGGTTAAAAAACACTATTTTTTTTTACTGTTTTTTATATACGTTAAAAAACTGCTTATACAAATATCCTTTTTTTTAAACAGTTATTAACATCAAAAGGTTTTCTAATAAACTCTTTTTAACTGTTTTTTATAAAATCATTTTTTTTATAAAAAGACATGAAAAATGTTAAAAAAAAGTTTTTATAAACTATTAAAAACAACTTTTTATATGAACAGTTTTCATATAAAATGTTAAAAACGTTAAAAAAACAGTATTTTTCAACGTTATTATATAAACTATTTTTTAACATGTTTATAAAAAAAATTGATTCATAAAAAAAAAACGTTAAAAAAGTTTTATAAAAAACCATTTCACGTTTATAAAAAAAAAATTAAAAACATTATTTTTATATAAACTGTTTTTTAAAAAAAAGTGTTTTTATATAAAATATTTTTTTAAGTTTATTAAAAAGAGTGTTTTTAATCTTTTTAGTAAACAGTGTTTTTAAATAAAAAAAAGCGTTTTTATATAAAATGTTTTTGACCGTTTGTAAAAAGCAATTAAAAAATCAGTGTTTTGTAACGTTTTTAAAAGCAGTGTTTTTAAAAAAAAATAGTTGTTTATATAAACTATTTTTAACGTTTATAAAAAAAGTAGCTAAATATAGTGCTTTCAACATTTTTATATCAATTTTTTTTTAATGTTTTTAACGTTTTATGTAAAAAATTAATTTTATAGAAAAGTTAAAAAAACAGTTTATAAAAGAGCCTTTTAACAATTATAAACTGTTTTTTTTTATAGAAAAATATTGCTTTTATATAATTTAATGGTTATAAAAAACAGTGTTAAAGAAATAACCCAAAAAAGAGAGAAAGCGAATGGTTTATCAATTGTGGGGAACCTCCAAACCCTACTAATCTTAACTAACAAATCAATCAACGAAAGAAAAGAAGGAAATTACCTGCCGAGAACTTTGGCAGCGATTTAACATATGTGCAACCCTTTGTTCAGGAGAAGGTTTGGGGTCTTTGGGGAAGTCTATGGTGATGACCATGGTGATTGGCAGCAGTTAAAAATAATGTTTATATATTGGGACGAAAGAAATGTATCATTCTCAATTGCTTTTGACTTGGTTTCGTAGATGGATTAAATTGAAGGAGAGCAAGAGAAAACTCAATAGTTCAATGCATCTATTAAATTGCATGTATAGTATTTTATAGAAGTATAAAATATAGAGTGCCACGTGGACACTCTCAATGAGGAGGAGTCTTAAATGCTCATAAATGCCTTGTTTTGCATTTTATAGTATACAAAGATTCCTATAACTAGGAGACATAAGAGATCCTACACTAATAATTTTTGTGTTCTAATGATTTTTTAATCATCAAATAATTTTTATTTTATTTTTTTGAGATTTTTTTACAATTTAATAATGTTAAAATCACTCATCCATAACGTCTATGAACAAGTTAAATAAGTGGTTGAACTTTTTTCTTTCTATTTTTAGTTTTTAAATATGACCTATTTGATGATTGAAAAGTCACTTGGATTTATTTAAGGAAAATCTCTTCATATAGAACCTATATGTAAAAAATACTATAATATTTTTACTTTATTTTGATACATAAATGTGACAAATTATTTTCATGAGCTAATTCTTTGACAGAGGACTTAAAAGTAATAATTATTTGATATACCACATATTTCTAAGTTGAAATGAAATTTTAAATTTATAGATGAATTCAACCATCTATACAGGGTTGAGAATAATTAAATTGCACCTTTTACGATACTTAAATAATGAACATTTTACATAGTTTTTTACCAATATGTTAGACATTTATAACAAATTATTTACTTTACTTTTGAAATGTTTTTTTGAAATGTTTAGGTTAGTTCTTCAACAATAATATTTGGACTCAAAAAATAACAACATATATAATGTTTTAATACAATTTTTAGCCAACGTAAAATTATATTATATTATGAACATAATTATTGGGAAAAATGTAAAAAACAAAATTGATGCAAGGACAGATGGAAGTGAAGTGTGTGATATAAAAAATGTGTTAATAATAATTAATAGAGAAGATTAAGAGTGACAAACTAACTTCAAAGGTCGTTGAAAAAAACTAGAGAAACAGGTTAAATCTATGGCCACCAATGAAGTGCGTAATTTATTTTACATATACAAATTTCGCCAAAAATTCATGTAAACAGAAGACAACTATATATAAAAAACAATCTAATATCAAATGTGACTCTAAAGTTAATTTACAACACTCCCATATTTCGAGAAAAATGAAAGTATGAGAAAATGATGAAAACAAAAGTAATAGTTTTCACACATAAGTAAACAAATTTGATTACCCATTTGAAGAATTTGAGGCACCTTCTAAATGGGTGATGAGGCAGAGATTGGGAATACAGATTGGAGGGAAAAACAAGAGTAGAAATATGTAAAAAAATATATTTTATGTTGTTAATCTAGATGAATAGATGTGGGTACTAATGTATTAAACCAAATGGAGAGGAAGAGTCATAAAGTGAGAGAAGGGGAACTAAATAGATATGGAGTAGTTTTTTTTTTATAGAAGATATGGAGAAAATATAGACGTTTGGTTCTTAACTTTTTGGTTTCCAAGAAACAAGACGTATACAATAAGAGATAAATGGAGATAATTGAGTAGAAATATAAGAAGAGAAAAGGGTTGTACATAAATAAAGAAGATAGTGCCACGTGGAGGCCTAATTGGGTTTAAAAATTGATTATCGTCTTCCATTTTATAGTATATAATAGATAAGGTAAAGATAAAAATAACAACAATAACCGCTTAACCACCCATTCTTTTTTTAAACTAAAATTTATTAAGAGAACAAGGGGGGAAGCCTTTCCCCGGGGGCTTACATACGATAGAAAACTAACTTGTCTACGTAAATATTCTAACCTTTGACCTACTAAAATTAGGCCTAAGATTATATTTAAAGCAACTTTCTCCTCTATGCTGAGAACCGAAAAAGGAAAATCAATTTTCTCGATAAAATAATTCGATCTTGAATCTGAAATTTCTTCTTTAACCGTGCTAACTTTGCAAACAATTGGAGTGACGACTTCTCCATCCATAAAAGTTGAGTTTTTATTTCAAGGAACTTTCACGAACACCTAAATGGTTGTTCTCCAAAACATAATGTCCATCTCCTTCATTAATATAAATTCTAGGGTTAGACAATGTTGAACACTTCTTATTTCCCTTCACAGTTGATGGTTTTTTCAGATTATTACTATTCTCACTTTGAGAAACTTTAGGTAGAGTTCTTGGAGATAAATTCATTGTTGTAATAACCGGAGTATGATCCCCCGTCCCAATCTCATCTTCTTCAAATAGGTTATTGACTTTTTTGATACAATTTTGCACTAACTCCCCAAATTCACAATGATTATGTTTAGACTCCTTGACATAAATAATCTCCCCACCCTGCTTTTCAACTTCTTCTACGTTCTCCAAAGTAATATCATAATCGACCGCTTTCTCCACCAACCCCATTCATTAGAGTTGATATTATGAGGATCCACATTAGTGTTTTGCAGATTCATTTTCTTTTCTCCATGTTGCACCTTACTTTTAATGTGTTTTCTACTTGATTGTTTGTGAAATTTCATTTGGACACAAGTTTTTGTTCACATTTTTTACTCACTTTTGATCTTCTTGTGAACATTTGGTTGAACATATAGATTACCTGTAGTTTTACCCTTTAAGAACTTATTCTTTAAAACTTTCATGTTTTCCTCTTCATTTTGAAACATACATTTTTTAGATTTGGAGACCTTGTTGCTCACAGAATCGACACTAATGAGGTAATTATTCATATTCAATGTATTGTAAAAAGACAATGTCTTCATTCGATTGACCAATCCAAAATTTGTTTGGGTTGTTGTCAATAAGATTGATTTCTATGCAAACTCTTTCAAGGCTTCGCCTTGCCAATAAAATAATTAACACGTCTAATTTCAATGGGTTTCCCACTTCCATTGCAATGGAGTAAATACTCAATTTGTTATGGAGATAAATAAGGAGAAATGGAACTGAAATCAATACCGGTGCTAAAGATGATTCAGAATGAGTTCGAAATTAAGGAGTCCACTTTGAAAATCTTATTAGGAATTTTTTAATAAACCATGTATCTCTAAGCCAATTTATTACAAAATATTCTTTATAAAACATTTGAATATGAATATGTTTTAGGTGAATCAGACGTATACCATATGAAACCTTCAAACGAAATAAAGAAAACACCTCTCTAATTTCTTGTAGAGATGGTCTTCCACGCATAAATTTCCCCACCAATGTGTATTTAAATGGTTCGTCTAGGATTTTTGTAAGGATAAATTACCAATCGAGTCAATTTGTTATAATTGGCTTAATTCTGGACAAAATATTTTAGTCATAGGTTAGGCTTTGTGTGGTGACAATTAAACTCAACACAAAATAATAAGTAAAGGCAATCACCAGAATAAATAAAGAACTTGATTTAATAGCAATCACACAAAACACAAGATATGCTTGGTTTAGCAAGAAGGCCTACGTCCACGATGGTGCTCTCAGTATTTTATATCTCTTTACTCCAAGGGAGTGTTTTCAATTACATGCCCTTTGTCTCGGGCTGAGGGTTTAATATATACATGTTGTTTCTTGAAGAGTGTGGGTGTTGGACTCCTCCACCCTAGCCCATAACTCCTAGAATATCTCGTGAGAGATTTTAGGGGTTGAATGGGTCATAAACGAATTAGTTATGCATGTGGCCTACAGACTTTGGGCTGAACTGAAGCGAGATACTTATCTGGGACAGAATGTTTAATCGAGGTACCCATAATTGCCCCTAAAAATTTTGGGCCACAATTTAGGCTCAATAATTTTAAAAAATAGCCTTAGTGGCATTTTTGTGAATCGCATGACATCTTGGGACTGAAGCCTCTTTCTCGAATCGATTTAGGCGGTAGATTGCTTCTTTCCCTGTGCGTTATGATTACAAAGGTTTAAAACAGCTTGGAGAGGTCATTCCCTGACGTCTCTTTAAATTTCTTTATGCTCTCTAGATTTCTCCAACCTCTCATTGTTGCTTTCTCACTTCCAGGTCTCTTTTTCCATCTTCAAGCTTCTTTCTTATCTTATCATATTCCCTGCTTGCGGCTTTGCATTGTCTCAAGATGATTCTTACTTCGTAAGTTCTTCACACTCCTTCTTTTTTTATTGGAATTTCTTCATATTCGATATTAGGGTTTCTCCTCTCTGATGACGAAAATAGGCAATAGGTCGATAACTGAGTTTAGGAAGTTCTACAATATTCCAAACTGTGTAGACATCGAATGTGTCCCTGTTCCTCATAATGTCAGGGACATTGAGGACGGTCACTGGATACATGTTTGTGACACCCCGCCTAATTAAATACAGGGCCATCACTCCTTTATTAAATTAAATCAAGGTAAACAGTTGGTTCATTCTCAGCACCACTATCGATAAAAATAATTTTTCCAATTTAACACCCTAAATAATTAAGCTAAGTGTCAAAACAATTTTCATACATACTTTCCAAATTTTATTTAAAGAAATCATTTATTTTATTAACAACATTCAATAAGTAAGAATCACACCACATTAAATATCTGCAACATAGTCCAATTAATTCAAAACATTCGTCAACCGAATGTCAACATGCAAAATATAAAGTAACACAATCAACTGAATAAAACCCATAGTAACAATACTGGAAATAACTGAAATACAAATGTCCAATAACAACGGAATAATGGAAAGAGCTACACATGCTCAACTAAATGAAAGTGCTAAGAGTGGATCCGAATGAACGAAGTCGTCTATTCAAAAGACCTGCAACTCCCACCTAAGCTGCAGCGCGTTCCTTCCAAGAGATCCTAAGCAAGACGCCCCTGTGGCTGGGCACCTGTAATACATACATATATATACAAGAGAGAGAGAGAGAGAGAGAGAGAGAGAGAAACGGGTTAGAGCCCGAAAGTGTGTTTGATTTAAAATACGTTTAGCAAGTATTTAAATTGATACAGGCCAATGCAACAACATATTAGAGCGACACTCTCTTGAGAAATTATCACCTCTCTTCTAATGTGCACGCCTATCGTACTAACCTTCCCAACGGGTTATCTTATCATTTATCACACTAATTTTCTCAATGATTTAACTTATCTTAGATTACTCGTAAGATTCAACATTTAACAATTCCATTTCAAAAAGGGTATTTCAATTAGTAACCAAAGTTCTACATTTTAACTTTATAAAATCAATAAAGTTTTCCAGTGTCATATTATACTTTCTCAAAACAAGTATTTACTATTTGAGTCATCAACCATGTCCTACTTATCAAATCACAGTAGGCAGTTTCAAATTTCCAAAAATTATATATATTAACTACTCGTATAATATATATAAAATAACAGCACCCCACATAAAGCTATGGTGCGTGCATACTTCTACTATCCAAATCCCATACCACTCATATCAAGGGGAATACAAATTCGAAATCACTCTCGAATTGTATTAACACATACACAAACAATATCGAGGCGAAGCATAGATTCCAAGTCTCTAAGAGGATGGTACATACTCGCGTCTCTTAGGACCGTCTGAACTATCAATTCCATAGCCTGTACCAAGGATATCTATCTTCTAGGGTACAAGTCAATATCCCCCATAAAGGTCCCATCGAGATAAGACTGTCTCAGCGCGGTAACCTCAAGGATAGCAAGTAGCGCGGTATGTTTTTCACATGTATATAATATATGTACACACAATCATATAAATATACCACTTTCATCATATTAATATAGGTTCCTCTGGTCACCCAATATTACAGCATTTATCCTTAATTTCACATTATTAGTATTACGTATAAGGTTTCATCTCTAACCTTACCTCGAAGGGTTTTCTCACTTATTTAGTGACACTCGTGGACTTTATTCTTCCAAGTAGAAAATTCAGTAGGTGTCATTATTACGTTTCAACGTAACTCTCTTACGCGCCTCACCCTTTAATATATAAATTTACTAACCCTAAAGTAAATATCCCATAAATACCATTCCGGTCGAATATTAATGATCCCAACATTTATTTATACGCCCTACTGGTCCTCCATGTCTCCCAAATCATTATACTAAGAATGCCCATGAGTTATATCACGACAATTCGATTTTTAAATCATTTACAAAGGGAAATAAGAGTCTGCCAGGAGGGGTCGATCGATCGAGGTTTGGGGCTCGATCGATCGAACCTTCGATCGATCGAAGCTCTGGGCTCGATCGATCGATCAAGCAGGTCTACGAAATCTGCAGAAATTGCAGTTACGGGTTTCAGCTCCAAATTTACACCAAATCCATATTTTCAAGTTCCAATCGTCCCAGAATGCTACTACTAACATTATAACAATATATCAGATGTTTCCAACGTAAGGCATGGGTATTTCTATCATTTAATCAAGGATTAACAACCCCAAAAGTTAATTAATTATCAAGAACACTAAAAATTCTCTTAAACAGATTTCTAACCAATTTTCTCCAGAAATTCCTTCTTATAATTATCCAAATTTCGTGGTTACATTCCTCTACATGGCAAGGTTTCCAGAATTTCCATCTAAATCAATACTACATGAGTTTTCCTATCACAAATTGAGTTTTCTTCCATATTTTTCATCTCCAATCATTCCTAAACTAATATGAAAATTGCACCAACGAAAATACGCAAGAAAAATACTTGCCTAGGATTTTCAGAAGTCTGGATTGCGGCTGATTTTGGTGTGGTTGCGTTCCCCTTCTCGCGATCTACGCGTTGGTGGTGGCGGCGGTGCAAACCGGTGACTTTTTGGCCTTGAACTGCCTTGAGGGCTCTCTCCTCTCTTCTCCAATGGCCGTTCTAGGGTTCTGAATATTATAACCCTAAATGACTAACCTAAATGGCTGATATAGGTTGCTGAATTTCGTGGGTTTAATTACCCAAATATGTAAAATGATTAAAATGCCCTCCCGGGGTACTAATTAGGCCTAAAAATGCCCCGAGACCCAAACTACACCCCCGTGTACACTTTTCTGACTATCTCGACCCTTCCGGACGCGTTGGCGCACTCAAAACGACCATACGGGCAACTTATAAAATATTCACTTTTTATTTATCAAAATTTAGTCCCGACGCGACACGAGCGCGTTCCGACTTAAATTTCCGAAATTGTCATTTAACTCACTCATGACATACACTATAACCAATATAGTATATTACTTTGCTCATTAGTAATATTCAACAAATTTCCCATAATTACTAACTCTTGTCACGTTAATAATTATAACATAATTAATTTCTGGATTTTTATTAAATAATTCATTCACATTAACTTTAATAAATCCCCAAATTATTATAGCATAAAAATATGGGGTATTACATACTTCCCCCCTAATAACGGAATTTCGTCCCGAAATTCGGAAAATAATGCATACCTGGTAAAAACAACTCTGGATATCTCTCGCGCCTATCTGCCTCGCGCTCCCATGTGGATTCCTCCACATTATGATGCTCCCACTGGACCCGCACAAGTGGAACTATCTTAGACCTCAATCTCCTCTCACTATAGTCTAGGATAGCCATCGGTCTCTCCTCGTAAGAGATATCAGGCTGTAAGTCGATTTCATCTATCGCAATGTGAGTATGGGCCATATCATCCCGAAGATATCGTCTCAACGACGAGATGTGGAATACATCATGGATGCGATGTAAATGCTTTGGAAGTCCCAACCTGTATGCAACCGGCCCAATCCTCTCGATGATGGGAAATGGTCCCACGTACCTCGAAGCCAACTTCCCCTTCTTCCCGAACCTCATCACTCCCTTCATAGGAGATACGCGCAATAACACTTGGTCCCCCACACTAAACTCCCGGAAGAACCGTTTCGCATCGGCGTAGCTCTTCTGCCTATCCTGGGCTACTCGAATACGACTCCTGATCATCTCAATTCTCGCGGAGGTCTCCTGAATCACTTATGGTCCTAGCAACTTGTTATCCCCCACTTCGAGCCAACAAGCTGGGGAACGACAAGGCCTGCCGTACAAAGCCTCAAATGGAGCCATACCAACCGTAAACTGATAAGAGTTATTATAAGGAAACTCTACCAGTCGAAGATGTTGCTCCCAACCTCCTCCAAAATCTAGAACACACATGCGTAGCATATCCTCTAACATCTGATTAGTACGCTTTGTTTGTCCATCTGTCTATGGGTGGTAAGCTGAACTCAACCTCAACTCAGTACCCATAGCCTCCTGAAAGCTTTCCCAGAAATGTGACACAAAAATCTTGTCTCTATCTGACACAATATTCAGGGGCACCCCATGTAATCTGACAATCTCAGAAATGAACAACTGAGCATACTGACCCGTGGTATAATCTGTCCGCACCGACAGAAAATGAGCCACTTTGGTCAAACAGTCTACAATCACCCAGATAGAATCATGGCCCCGCTGTGATGTAGGCAACCCTGTAATAAAATCCATGGAAATACTCTCCCACTTCTACGCGGGTACTTCCAAAGCTGAAGCAATCCTGACAGTTTCTGGTGGTCCACCTTTACTAGTTGACAGGTAGAACACTTGGACACGAACTTGGCGATGTCCTTCTTCATCCCACTCCACCAGTATTGTCGCCTAATATCCTAGTACATCTTGTCGCCTCCCGGATGTACTACAAATCGGGACC
This sequence comes from Sambucus nigra, assembly GCA_949130495.1. Classification (NCBI taxonomy): domain Eukaryota; kingdom Viridiplantae; phylum Streptophyta; class Magnoliopsida; order Dipsacales; family Adoxaceae; genus Sambucus; species Sambucus nigra. The sequence continues at coordinate 334,362,288 of OX422216.1, forward strand.
CATGAGAATGAGTCATCACTGCATAACGTAATTCTGCTACTTCTGGAACCACCAATCTCCCATTAAACCGCAAACCTCCATCGGAACTAACAGAATAGGACTCAGCGCCCTCGACTAGAAGTCGCACAATCTGCTCTTGGCAAAACGGGTCTGTGGTCTGTGCCTGTATCAACCTCGTAACAATCTCGGGTGTGACTGACATCACGGACATAAAGAATGTGCTACTGCTTCCTGATGACCCAACTCCTTCCACTTTGCTTTCCAGACGTCTGCTACTTTGTCTATCGGTCTACGGCTCAACGCATCAGCAACTACGTTGGCCTTTCTCGGATGATACTGTATATCGAACTGGTAGTCCTTCACAAACTCTAGCCATCTGCGCTGACGCATATTCAACTCTCGCTGAGTGAACAGGTACTGCAACGACTTGTGGTCTGTGAACAAACGGAATTTCTCTCCCAACAAATAGTGCCTCCATATCCTCAATGCAAAGACGACCGCTGCTAACTCCAGGTCGTGGATGGGGTCATTCTTTTCATGCGTCTTAAGCTTGCGGGAGGCAAAAGCTATAGCCTTCTCCTCCTGCTGAAGTACTCCCCCAAGTCCCCGTAAAGAGGCATCGGTGTAAATAAGGTACTCCACACCCGGCTTCGGTAACGCAAGGACTGGCGCTGAAGTAAGCTTGTCTTTCAGCTCGTCGAAAGCCAACTGACAAGCTTCATCCCAAACATATGGTACCCCCTTGCGAGTCAGATTCGTTAATGGACCCACTATTTTGGAGAATCCCCGAATGAATCTCCTGTAGTAACCAGCTAACCCCAAGAAACTACGCACTTCCGTCGGTGTCGTGGGTTGTCCCCATTCCCTCACCGCTGACACTTTACTCGGTTCAACTGTGATTCCCTGCTCAGAAACAACATGCCCCAAGAATTGTACCTCTCGCAACCAGAATCCACACTTCTCGTACTTAGCATACAACTGATGCTCTCGTAGAGTCTGAAGAACCTGCCTCAAGTGCTCGGCATGCTCCTCCTCGGAGTGTGAATATATCAAGATGTCATCTATGAAGACGATGACAAACAGATCCAAGAACTTTCTGAATACTCGGTTCATCAAGTCCATGAAAATGGCTGGGGCATTTGTGAGTCCGAACGGCATCACCCTGAACTCATAGGACCCATATCTCGACAAGAAGGCAGTCTTTGAAACATCCTGCTCTCTAATACGTAACTGATGGTACCCCGAACTCAGATCTATCTTCGAAAAGAAAGTTGCTCCCCTCAACAGGTCGAACAGATCATCGATTCGAGGCAACGGATACTTATTCCGTATCGTGACCTTGTTCAGATCCCGGTAGTCCACACACAATCTCAGTGAACCATCTCTTTTCTTCACAAACAAAACTGGAGCGCCCCAAGGTGAGGTACTCCTGCGAATGAAGCCCTGACCTAACAGCTGCTCTATCTGATCTCGTAGCTCCCGCATCTCTGCCGGAGCCATACGGTACGGTGCGCGTGCTATAGGTCTCGTATCTGGCAATAAATCTATAACAAAGTCTATCTCTCGACTGGTGGGTAGGCCTGGTATCTCCTAGAACACATCGGAATACTCCCTGACAACTGGGATCGAATCTAAGGGAATCACAACCTCCTTAGAGGTATCCTCCTCTATGTAATACAAATGAGCGGTCGAACCTCCCTCTAGGCGAGGCATCGCCACTACAAACATCTCTTGCCCCAGAATGGCAAAAACAATGCTCCCACCGAAGCAATCAATCATGGCTCTATAAGATGCGAGCCAATCCATACCAATAATCACATCATGCTCGTGTATGTCTAAGACTAACATGTTCGCAGGTAATACCAAACTACCGATCTCTACCCACACTACCCGGCATATAAAGAAAATAAGTGACCCACTCCCCAGTGGTGAGTCCACACACATCACTGTGCTCTCTGCTGTGGCTAACAACCCTAAGGCCTTCGCAAAATGCGTAGCTATAAAACAATGTGTTGCCCCCGTATCAAACAAAACCCGACCCATAGTACCATGGATAGGAAACATACCCTAAATCGCGGGTGGTGCCTGTGGAGCTGCTTCCTGGTGGACGTTATAGACACGTCCATACTGTAATTGCCCCTGCTGCACTAGAGCTGCTGGAATGGCTAGTAGGGCTGGCACCTGGGCTGGAGCTGGGAGGGAAGGTGGAAATAGTGGCCTCTGTGGCTCATTACGGGCTCCCTGCTGCTATGGGGCCTTATCGCCCTCTGGACAATCCTGGTGCCTATGGCCGTGCTTACCACACCCAAAACATCGGCCCTTGAAGTTGCCTCCCCTCTGTCCCTGCTGACCACGGCCCTGATGGCCGTTGCCTCCCCGCCATTGGCCCTGTTGGCCCTGATTAGCACGCTGCTGGCCCTGCTGCTGGCCCTGCTGTCGGTGTTGGCCCTGCTGGCCCTGCCTATAGCCCCCATATCCCTGCCTAGAATCACCTGAACGGAATCTCTTAGCAAGGTCCCCCTGATGGGAACTCTTCTCGTGCTGACGAGTCTGTCCATGAGATGGTGCCCCACTGGCACTATTACCCCCGGTCCTGCCCTGCTGGCTGGACTCTCCCGCTCTCTTAATTCCCTGAAGATGGAAGCAGTGATCCTGGCAATGTAGTAACGCTTCATTGAGTACATCGGTGAAAGTACTCAGAGATAAATTCCCAATAAGGTGCTGACGGATCCTCCAAGCTAACCCGTCGATAAACAACATAATCCTCTTACTCTCAATAGGTGCCTCATCTGGAACAATGGTGAGAAGTCTCGTGAATTCCTCCTCATACTCTGCTACGGTAAGGTTCTCTTGCTTCAGATTTAGTAATTTCCGCCTCATCTCAGTCTGAACGGCGGGTGGAAAATACTTGCGGTCAAACCGCTCCCAGAACAACTGAATAGGGATCGTGTCCCTCTCCTCCAAAGTGGTAGTGGATTCCCACCACTACAATGCGGCTCCCACCAGCTTAAAGGAAGCCAATAACTGCTTTTGCACATCAGTGCACTCATACATACGGAGGTGTCGTTGGATGTCTTTCTTCCATTGGCTAACTGTGACAATATCGGAGCTACCAGAGAACTCAGGGGGATGCGCTTTCTGAAAAGCATCCCGAACCCTCTCCCATGCAGATGGAAGCTGTGCTGGTACTGGCGCCACTGCCTGAACCTGGGGTGGAGCCTGCTGAATCACTGCTATCGTGGCATTCACCGCCTGAGCAACAATGGCGGCCACCTCATTTGCATTCATTGTGCCTGGTGCCGGAGCTGCTGGCTGCTCGGCCTGGGCACGCCTATCTTTCGGAGCACGTCTCGGAGGCATCTGAAACGTGAACAAGTTTATTAGTCTACAGTTATTATCAAATCTCAAATAGCAGAAGACTTAAACGTAAAACAAGAGTACAACAATCCTAAAAATAGGGCTCTATAGCAATAACTTTAAGCTGAAAGCGAAAGTAAGCCTTACAGATCCTATGGACACTAGAACTTGATGCTCTGATACCACCTGTGACACCCCGCCTAATTAAATACCGAGAGATCACTCCTTTATTAAATTAAATCAAGGTAAACAGTTGGTTCATTCTCAGCATCACTGTCGATAAAAATAATTTTTCCAATTTAACACCCTAAATAATTAAGCTAAGTGTCAAAACCATTTTCATACACACTTTCCAAATTTTATTTAAATAAAATCATTTATTTTATTAACAACATTCAATAAATAAGAATCACACCACATTAAATATCTGCAACATAGTCCAATTAATTTAAAACATTCGTCAACCGAATGTCAACATACGAAATATAAAGTAACACAATCAACAGAATAAAACCCATAGTAACAATACTGAAAATAACTGAAATACGAATGTCTAATAACAACGGAATAATGGAAAGATCTACACATGCTCAACTAAATGAAAGTGCTAAGAGTGGATCCGAATGAACGAAGTCGTCTATTCAAAAGACCTGCAACTCCCACCTAAGCTGCAACGCGTTCCTTCCAAGAGATCCTAAGCAAGACGCCCCTGTGGATGGGCACCTGTAATACATACATATATATACGAGAGAGAGAGAGAGAGAGAGAGAGAGAGAGAGAGAGAGAGAGAGAGAGAGAGAGAGAGAGAGAGAGAAACGGGTCAGAGCCCGAAAGTGTGTTTGATTTAAAATACGTTTATCAAGTATTTAAATTGATACAGGCCAATGCAACAACATATTAGAGCGACACTCTCTTGAGAAATTCTCACCTCTCTTCTAATGTGCACGCCTATCGTACTAACCTTCCCAACGGGTTATCTTATCATTTATCACACTAATCTTCTCAATGATTTAACTTATCTTAGATTACTCGTAAGATTCAACATCTAACAATTCCATTTCAAAAAGGGTATTTCAATTAGTAACCAAAGTTCTCCATTTTAACTTTATAAAATCAATAAAGTTTTCCAGTGTCATATTATACTATCAACCATGTCCTACTTATCAAATCACAGTAGGCAGTTTCAAATTTCCAAAAATTATATATATTAACTACCCGTATAATATATATAAAATAACAGCACCCTACATAAAGCTATGGTGCGTGCATACTTCTACTATCCAAACCCCATACCACTCATATCAAGGGGAATACAAATTCGGAATCACTCTCGAATTGTATTAACACATACACAAACAATATCGAGGCGAAGCATAGATTCCAAGTCTCTAAGAGGATGGCACATACTCGCGTCTCTTAAGACCGTCTGAACTATCAATTCGATAGCCTGTACCAAGGATATATATCTTCTAGGGTACAAGTCAATATCCCCCATAAAGGTCCCATCGAGATAAGACTGTTCCAGCGCGGTAACATCAAGGATAGCAAGTAGCGCGGTATGTTTTTCACATGTATATAATATATGTACACACAATCATATAAATATACCACTTTCATCATATTAATATAGGTTCCTCTCGTCACCCAATATTACAACATTTATCCTTAATTTCACATTATTAGTATTACGTATAAGGTTTCATCTCTAACCTTACCTCGAAGGGTTTTCTCACTTATTTCGTGACACCCGTGGACTTTATTCTTCCAAGTAGAAAATTCAGTAGGTGTCATTATTACGTTTCAACGTAACTCTCTTACGTGCCTCACCCTTTAATATATAAATTTACTAACCCTAAAGTAAATATCCCATAAATACCATTCTCGTCGAATATTAATGATCCCAACATTTATTTATACGCCCTACTGGTCCTCCATGTCTCCCAAATCATTATACTAAGAATGCCCAAGAATTATATCACGACGATTCTATTTTTAAATCATTTACAAAGGGAAATAAGAGTCTGCCAGGAGGGGTCGATCGATCGAGGTTTGGGTCTCGATCGATCGAACCTTCGATCGATCGAAGCTCTGGGCTCGATCGATCGATCAAGCAGGTCTGCGAAATCTGCAGAAATTGCAGTTACGGGTTTCATCTCCAAATTTACACCAAATCCATATTTTCAAGTTCCAATCGTCCCAGAATGCTACTACTAACATTATAACAATATATCAGATGTTTCCAACGTAAGGCATGGGTATTTCTATCATTTAATCAAGGATTAACAGCCCCAAAAGTTAATTAATTATCAAGAACACTAAAATTCTCTTAAACAGGTTTCTAACCAATTTTCTCCAGAAATTCCTTCTTATAATTATCCAAATTTCGTGGTTACATTCCTCTACATTGCAAGGTTTCCAGAATTTCCATCTAAATCAATACTACATGGGTTTTCCTATCACAAATTGAGTTTTCTTCCATATTTTTCATCTCCAATCATTCCTAAACTAATATGAAAATTGCACCAACGAAAATACGCAAGAAAAATACTTGCCTGGGATTTTCAGAAGTCTGGATTGGGACTGATTTTGGTTTGGTTGCGTTCCCCTTCTCGCGATCTACGCGTTGGTGGTGGCGGCGGTGCAAACCGGTGACTTTTTGGCCTTGAACTGCCTTGAGGGCTCTCTCCTCTCTTCTCCAATGGCCGTTCTAGGGTTCTGAATATTCTAACCCTAAATGACTAACCTAAATGGCTGATATAGGTTGCTGAATTTCGTGGGTTTAATTACCCAAATATGTAAAATGACTAAAATGCCCTCCTGGGGTACTAATTAGGCCTAAAAATGCCCTGAGACCCAAACTACACCCCCGGGTACACTTTTCTGACTATCTCGACCCTTCCGGACTCGTTGGCACACTCAAAACGACCATACGAGCAACTTATAAAATATTCACTTTTTATTTATCAAAATTTAGTCCTGACGCGACACGAGCGCGTTCCGACTTAAATTTCTGAAATTGTCATTTAACTCACTCATGACATACAATATAACCAATATAGTATATTACTTTGCTCATTAGTAATATTCAACAAATTTCCCATAATTACTAACTCTCGTCACGTTAATAATTATAACATAATTAATTTCCAGATTTTTATTAAATAATTCATTCACATTAACTTTAATAAATCCCCAAATTGATATAGCATAAAAATACGGGGTATTACAATGTTCTCTTGTTATCCTAGGGGGTCTTAATTTTCCCCTAAATCACTTATTTTTGCACTTTTTTAGTTACTTCTATATAGTTCCTGCACAGTGCTCGTCAAATGTTTAAAAAATTGTCAATGGTGTGCATAGAATTAACCAGCTATATGTCACCAATCTAGGGCTTGCTGAAATCTACTATTGCTATTATTTTTCTCAAACAAACTCTTGTATTCTTTACCTCAAAGTTAGGAGTCCTGATAGGGTATTGGTAGTAAATCTACCTAATCCCCACAAGGACTACTAGCATGAGAGGTTTATTGCCAGAAACTGGCAGTTCCCTCCCCATACTGAAGGGTCGAGGTCTGGGAGACACGTGATTCCCTTTTATGGGGAGGAATATATAGGTGGGCATAGTTCTTGTTCTTCTCATTGATTCTGTATTAGTGTATGGTCTTTCTCATAGCTTTCTCTCTTTATTTTTTTAGCGAAGTCAAAGAACTCAGAACCCGCTCTTCACGAGATTCGAGCTACTGAGCTGGTTAAGGCTTAAAAAATTAGGGAACTCTTAGCTGACGGTGAGCATCCTCGATTAGTTGTATTTCTTCTGGAATAAAGAACATTAGGTCTAGTTTCATCGCACAACCTGTGGATAGCATTCCTCAGCTAGATATCAAAGAAGAGGTTTTTGCTGACCCAATCCAATTAGATTAGGAGGAAAGAATCTCTAGTGAGGAGAGAGAGGGGGCTAACAGGGGTGGTGCTGAAGCTGATTATAGTGAGGAGAGATCAAGCATCAAAGAATCTTCTAGCTCGGAGGAGGGTTCAGAGGCTCAGGAGTCTTCAGGGGATTTAAGTAGCTCTAGCGAGGAAGACATGGCTCCTCCTATGAAGTATTTGATCCGAGATGATGATAAAGACAACGTGTTTCTTTCTCGCCAGCTGAAGAAGCAAAAATCTGGGAGCAGGGATAGCACCACTGGCTCCCAGACTATTTCTAATGAGCAAGAGAGGAAGAAGAAATAAGAGGAACTGGAAAGAGAGAGAGGAGATAGAGAAAAAAGGATGAGGAGAAGAAGAAGGTGGAAGGGAGAAAGAGGATAGAGAGGGAGAAGAAGGAGAGGGAAGAAGAGAAGAGGTATGGTAAAAGGTAGGGTAGTCTATGGTGCCCGTGTCTGCTCTGGCTGAGGGGGCTTTTGTTGCTCTTAGCTCCGGTAGTTCTTGAGAGGGCAGTGCTTCCATCTGATCGCCAGAGGTCGATAAACATAGGGACCGACCAGTTAGCCCTGAAGGCGAGTCAAGGGCTAGCCTTGGTAAGCCTATTTTCACTTCTTTTCTCTTACAATGCTTCTTTTAGTACTTTCGCTGTTGATGTTTTCCTTTTATCAGTAGTTTGTGTCTGATTTTACTGTCCTCTATTGCAGCCGTGATAAGCTAGCAAGGAAGAATGTCGAGCTGTATAGGAAAAATGCCGAGATGGAGGCCAACTTAAAGACTGCCTGTTCGCTCAAAAGTCTTTTGACCTCACCTTGGCCCAAGTCAACAAAGAGAAAGAGGCAGTGATTAAGGATCTCGAAGAGATGAGGCAGTCCTATGACTTGGTTTGTGCGAGCAAGCTAGCTGTGGTAGAGGAGAACAAGGTGCTTGATGGGAAGGTGAAGAAGGTGGAATATGAGGCCACCACCCTCAAAGAGAGCTCGTAAAATGCTGGATAGGTCATAGCGTACGAGGATGTTGAGGCCCAGATTAGTTATATTAGCCATCTCAGCTTTAAGAAGGGTTGGGACAAGGCCTTACTCACTGCCGAGGTGGATATTAATTCCAGCCTATTTAATGAGCATGACCCTAGTCCCAATCCTATTGTAGATGAGGTGCCTCTCCCTGCTGCTAATAAAGGTGCCCCTGCTGTTCTGACCATCATTGTTGATGTTCCCCTTGTCCAGGGGATAGAGACTGCTCCGTCTAAAGGAGGTGTGCCTGGAGCTGCTGCAGATAAGAGGAAGCAACCAGCGACCTCAGAGCAGACTGAGGTTACCAGCTAGTCTTCTTAAGGGAGCTCTTTGTATTTCAGTTACTCTTTTTATTCATTGATGTACTCAGAAACTTCTTTAAATGAAATGAAATTCAGTTCCCTTCTGTGTACTAATTTATTTGTTTTTTTAATGCTTATATGGTTTATAGCTCATCGATGTTGAGGATTATATTCCTGCTACCTCTCAGTTAGGAAAAATCTTTGGACCTGATGTGAGCAATCAAGTTCGTAGAGCCTTTGTAAGGATCTGCAAGTCTGTTAGATCAAGGAATCGGGAGTATAAGGACCAGTCAGAGCTCGTTGCCAAGCTGAAGGACAGGCTCCATGAGATGGAGGAAATCGACGCTTCTATCCAAGAAGAGGCGATGCTCTGAAGTTTAAGCTCCAGGATGCCTCCGAGGTTAATCAGGTTAGAGAGGCACTTCAGCAAGAGAACGATGCTCTGACGAGAGAAGTATCGTAACTCAGGGAGAATGTGCCTAGCATTTATCTTCGAGTTCTATGTGGTTCCTCTTCTTTGGCTGGACCACGAGCTGGTACTGATGATGACAGAGGTTCAACTAGCGAAATTATCGAGCTTTAAGGCGATATTCAACGGGCATATGTGATAGCTGTCGGTCTTCAAAGAGATGTTACCTTGCTGAGGCATCTATTTAAGAAAGGTCCCCGGTGAGTGTGAGCTGATGGTTACGATCAGGGTTGGACCAATGCTCCGACAAAGTTGGGGGAAAGTTTAAGAGTTATCCTTTATTAGGGAATGGTTGAGTGCCCTTAGGGAGTTGCAATTCCCTAGGAACTCTGTCCTCTGGTATCATCATGATATCTCCCCCTGAACTTTGATTCCTAACCCATTCAGGAGGGATGATTAGTGGGTCCCCATAGATGCTATCCCCAGGAAGCTTTTGGAATCAGATTCAAATGAAGTTGGGAAGGAATTTGCTCCCCACCCAGATGATGATCGAAGAGCGCAAGTGGCTGACTATCTTGCTCGAAGACCTAGTCCTCATTAAGATTTATTTCATTCAGCACATGTAACTCTTTGTATATATAATGATGTAATAAAATAATTATATTTTAGGTGATTCGCCGACTAAACATGTGTTGTGTATTTTTTACTTCATCGATTTCTTATTTGACTATTCTGGGCTCTTCTTAGCCGACTAGATTTGATATAAGTAGAGTTATTTTATTAAGTGACTATCCCCCCAGTCCAGTATGCTTATAAGATACCATTCTGCCTCACTTTACCTTTTAGGTTGTGTCGTCACACTCCCTTAGGCCTAAGTGTGGCAATGGAGAGGACACATTTGGTGTTGGATGTTCTATCCGAGAAGGTTTTTTGAGCCAAACATTATTTGGTGACCAACTTGAGTTGGCCGAGATGCCTAAGTGTCCCAATGGGCAATTCTACGAGGTTATTCGTGTTTCATGACAAAAACCTGAGGAGGGTAATACCCTGCTCTTATATGTTAAGAGGAGAGCCTGTAATTTAGAAAAGGTGCATAAATTATAAAGTATTTGTGAGAAAAAAATCAACGCTTCATAGAATGCCACTTCGAAATAATTTTTTATTGGTCAGAAATGAATTGCAAATTTCAACATTAGGTTAAAAGATCAACATAGAAAACTAGAAGTATAATTTCTTTAAATTCCCTGCATTCCAGGCTTGAGGTATCTCCCTTCCCTCCAGCATTTCTAAGTGATAGGCACCTTATAGGTTGTCCCTTATCACCTTGAATGGTCCCTCCCAGTTTGGTCCTAGCTTGCCATCTGATGGTTTTACTGCACTACTAAGAAATTTCCTTAGGACGTAATCCCCAACTTGGAATGCTCTCGGATTAACCTTCTTATTGTAGTGCTTTGCTAGCTGTTGCTGAAAACCTACTAGTTTCACTAGAGCCATCTCTCTTCGTTCCTCAGCTAGGTCAAGTTCAGCAAGAAATTCTGTATCGTTTTGGCCGTAGTCGACCAGGGAGGACCTCATGGTGGGGAGGACAGCTTCCAAGGGAATGTTTGCCTTTATACCATATGTTAGTGCGAATGGTGTTTCCCCTGTTGCTCATCATGGGGTAGTGTGGTAAGCCCATAGGACGTGTGGAAGCTCGCCCACCCATTCCCCTTTGGCTCGTTCCAATCACTTCTTCAATCCATCAATCACTGTTTTATTGGAAGCTTCAGCTTTTCCATTGCTCTGCGGGTATGCCACCGAGCAAAAAATGGTGCCTGATCCCGTGGTCGTTACAGAAACCCTGGAAGACGCCACTTTTAAACTACGTTCCGTTATTAGTGATTATGGTCCTGGGGATCCCCAAGCGAGTGATAATGTTCTTCCATATGAATCTTATCATATTCACATCTCTGATGTTTGCTAGCGGCTCAGCCTCTATCCATTTACTGAAGTAGTCTATCGCGACCAACAAATACTTGTGATTACCTTCAGCGATAGGAAGAGGGCCTACGATGTCCATTCCCTATTGGGTGAAAGACCATGGTCTAGTAAGTGACTTCAGGTCGCTGGCCAGTTGGTGAACCATAGGAGTGTGAAGTTGACATTTTTTGTACTTGCGAGCATATATACTAGAATCCTTCTGTATGTACGGACACCAGTAGCCTTCCTTAATTTCTCAAAAAGCTAGCGACCTTCCCCCAATATGAGTCCTACAGATTTCCTCATGGAGCTCATGCAGAACTTGCTCGACGTCTTTCGAGTGTAAGCATTGGAGGTAAGGACCGATGAAAGATCTCTTATACAGTTTTCCCTCATGAGATAAGTGAATGCGAGCAGCTTTGACTCTTATTTGATGAGAGGCCTTCTTATCGTCTGGTAGGGCGCCATCTTTCAAATAATCCCTTAAGGGGTCCATCCAACTAGGGGATGATTTAATATGGAGAACATGACCTATGTTTGGAAGTTTCTCGATTTGGGTAATGCTTGGTTGGGTAAGGAAGTCGATCAAAATTATTCTCTTCAAGTCAGAATTGACCGCTGAGCTCAAGGCCGCTAGGGCATCAGCATGGCAATTTTATCCTCTGGGAAACTATTTGACGCTTCCCTATTTGAAGTTAGACATTAATTTCTTCGTTGTGGTGAGGTAGGCCGCCATTCTCTCATCCCTAGCATTGAAGTCTCCACTTATCTGGTTGGAGACCAGATGTGAGTTGCCGAACACTTGTAGTTACTTTTCCCCTAGTGCCTGTGCCTTATGTAGGCTTGCTATCAGTGCTTCATACTCTGCTTCGTTATTGGAGGCTTCAAATTCAAGCTTGATTCCTTGCTCGAGGATTGCATCTTCAGGGGTAACCAGCACGATGCCCACTCCTGCCCCTTTAGATTTGGAGGCTCCGTCGACGAACAACCGCCAAACACCTTGTGCTAAGGGGTTTTCTCTTTGACCAATAGGTTGAGGTTAGTCTCGAGGATGTTCTCCTATAAATTCTATGATGAAGTCGGTGAGGACTTGCCCCTTGATTGCATTACTTGGCAAAAACTGGATGTCAAATCGCTCGAGCTCGACTAACCACTTTGATAGTCTACTGGATAGATCCGCTTTTTATCGAACTGCTTTAAAGGGGTGAGATATAAGGGAGATGATGGAGTGAGCTTAGAAGTAATGTTTCAATTTCCTAGAGGCTACCACTAGTGCAAATGAGAGCTTTTATAGTGGTAGGTACCAATGTTCGACATCTAAGAGAGTCTTGATCGCTTAATAAACTGGGTGTTGGATCCCCTCTCTTTCGCATACCAGTGAAGAACTTATAGCGTGATTGGAAACTGCGAGGTATAGGTATAGAGAGTGATTATCATGAGGGATTACGAGCAGCGATGGTGTACTAAGGTAAGCCTTCAGTCCTTCTAGCACATCGAGAAATCCTCATTCCACTCTACATTTTTTCATTTCCTCAAAAGTTGGAAGAACGATTGGCACCTTTCGGATGATTTTGAGATGAATCGGTTCAGGGTGGCGAGCATTCCTGTGAGCTTTTGCACGTCTCTTAGCGTACGGGGGGGGGGGGGGGGCTGCACCCTGTTGATGGCGTCAATCTGGTCTAGGTTGGCTTCAATGCCTCTCTTGCTAACCAAGTACCCGAGAAATTTTCCTGACTAGACATCGAAGGAACACTTACTTGCGTTAAGTTTCATTCGGTATTTCCTGAGGATTTAAAAGGTCCTTGACAGGTCTAAGAAATATTATTCTTTATGCCTGCTCTTGATGAGCATATCATCGATGTAGACCTCCATGGTGTTTTCCATTTGGTCTTTAAACATTTTGGTGACCAACTGCTAGTAGGTTGCTCCTGCATTTTTTAGCCCAAAGGGCATGGCCTTGTAATAATACAACCCGACGGTGGTGATGAATGATGTCTTGTCTTGATCTGACTCATGTAGAGGAATTTTGTGATACCCGGAGTATGCATCTAGGAAACTCATTCTTTCATGAGCTGCTGTGGCGTCCACCAACTGGTCAATCTTTGGAAGAGGAAAACTGTCTTTAGGGCACGCTCTATTAAGGTCGGTGAAGTCAATACAGACTCTCCATTTTCCATTTCTTTTTGGGACCACTACTGGGTTGGACAGCCACATAGGGAATTGAACTTCCCGTATGGATCCTACATCCAACAGCTTATCCACTTCTTTCTCCATAGCCTTGGCCTTCTTGGGTGCAGTTCATCTTGCCTTTTGCGGGATCGACTTGAAAGTCGGGTCAATGTGCAACTGATGACAAACCACACTGGGATCAATCCCAAGTAGCTCGTAGGGTTCCTACATGAAAATGTCCAAGTTATTCTGCAAAAGTACTGTTACTTCCTTCTTCTCTCGATCTGTGAGAGAGGCTCCCATTAAGAACATCTTATCTTTCTTGTTGCCACCGGCTACGACTTCCTTCAGGTTCTCAATGACCTGCTCAGAGGGGGGAGCCAGGTCTCCTCTACTCCAGGTCTTCCATATTTTAGCTTCTATTTGGAAGGTATCAAACCTTCCTGATCTTCAACCTTCTCCTTGTCCTTCTCGACCTTATTCTCCGGCTTTGGGTGAATGGCTGTTATAAACCACTTTCGCACCATTATCTGATCTCCATGGATCTCCATCACTCCTCGCTCAGTCACATATTTGAGTTTCTGGTACTAGGTAGAGGGGACGGCCTTCATCACATGTAGCCACCCTCTGCTAAGGATGGCCTGGTAGGGTGATTCAATGCTGACCACTAAACATTCGATTATTTTGGAGACACTTCCTGCCCTTACTAGTAGTATAATCTTTCCCAAAGGGATGGTCACTTTACCGACGAAGCCCACTGGAGGAACGATGGATTCCTTTAAGAAAGGGGATTTTATCTAGCTCTTGATAGCTCGCCTGGCTAGGTCGCTGGTTAATCTAGCACCTCGATGCACTGGGAGTTGGGCTATTTCTATCCGAACCAAATTCCATCTGTTATCATTTCCTCGACATGGGCTCCTGTAACGGCGAGTTGGTTATTGTTGCTCGGGTAACTCATCATCTAACCTGTGTTCCTCAAATCTTTGAGATCCACGTCTAGGGATCCTTCCTAGGCTGCGAGACTTGCTTGCCTGAGGGCTAAGGGTACGATATTGGCATTGCTTAGTGCTACAATGGAGTTCGCTCTCCATTTTCTCCAGTCTTCTCTTAAGACGAGCATTCTCATCTTCTTGCTTATGAGTGGCCTCCTCTTGCTCTTAGAGCTTGTCCTCATAGGTGTCGATTAGCCTAGAGACCTGTGTGGACCTGGCTGGTTCTTGGCTTTCCTCCGAAGATTGTCATTCTGGGCGAGCCCTAGGATTTGAACGTTGAACTTCAGATCTAATCCTACGAAGGGCGGGTTATTTTTTAATATCCCCTTCTTGAGGGACATTGCTATTGTGACCAGACATTCCAAATTCTTATGGGTGAAGGCTTTCTAAAAGGAAAACAAACTCTTCCCACAGACAGCGCCAATTGTGGTGACAATTAAACTCAACACAAAATAATAATTGAAGGCAATCACCAGGATAAATAAAGAACTTGAAATAATAGCAATCACACACAACATAACATATACTTGGTTCGATAAGAAGGCCTATGTCCACGGTGGTTCTCTCAGTATTTTATATCTCTTTACTCCAGGGGAGTGTTTTCAATTACATGCCCTTTCCCCGGGCTGAGGGTTTAATATATACATATTATTTCTCGAAGAGTGGGGGTGTTGGAGTCCTCTACGTTAGCCCATAACTCCTAGAATATTTTGTGAGATATTTTAGGGGTTAAATGGGTCATAACCGAATTAGTTATGCATGTGGCCTATAGACTTTGGGCCGGACTAAAGCGGGCTACTTATCTGGGCGGAAATGTTTAATCGAGTTACCCACGCTTTGTATTACTGAACTCATAAGCCTATGACATTTTTAATGAAGATGTAGTGGCTAGGCTTTAATGTTGGATTTACATCATTTCGTGTTTATTGTGATAAGTTTCTTTTCACGTTTATCGAGGATCTCGTAACGTATGGATGCATTTAGAACATGATCCTTGGATATTTTTTTATTGTGGTTTATATTTGAACAAAATTGTTTGGAACTGTTTTAAATTATTTTTTGAAGAAAAATATTTTTTTATTTTTGATCTCATTGGAACGAGTTTTGAATCTTGTTGCAACGAAATTTGGTTTTTATCAAATTGAAATTTGAATTCATTAGAACGATAGTAGGAAGTCATTGAAATGTGCGTCAAACTAACATGCTCTATTTTTCACACACACTCTTGTTGGAAGCTCATTTGAACGAAAAAGTGTTCTCATTCTAATCAATTTTGTTCTGGTTAGAATGAAAACTCATTCTCGTTCGAAAGGACTTTATATTATCACTTGAACGAGTTTGTCGTCTCGAAATTTGTATTTTTATTATTTAAGGCGTGTTGGAATCATATTTTTCAAGAACTTTTGGCAAAAAATATTTTCATATCTGTTCACCAAAGATCCAAAACCCTAGTTTTACCTATATAGTTTAAAGATCCAAGTTTACATATTCATATACTTTGAGATATTTGTGCTGGGCACCAAAGTTTATTCATCTACATCTCGAGAGAACTTGTTTAGTGTGGTGGACTCCGTACTTGCTATTTACACATGTGGACTCCGTGCCTGTGGTACTGCGGTTAAGAACCAGTGGATTATGTCTTCCAATCCATAGACGAATGGTGAGCCTCATCAATGGATACTGAGGCATTTGGGGACTCTTGCATTGTGGAAGCTTTCATGGGTGGACTCATGCATTGCACCATAGTGGAGAGGTTGAAGATAAAAGAGTGTTAAGACTTGCAAGGGAGACAAGTCATTATATAATACCATATTCCAAAATTCAATTAGATTATGTATAAATTATTCTGAAGACGAGTTAATGATAATTATGAGAGAATTGTGGGTCAAAGATTGAATAAATAAAATTATGGAATAAGCGTCATTCGAATGATTGTAAGGGGTCATTCTAATGACATCCCTATTTTTTTAGAAGAGAGATGGATGTCGCAAGAAACAAGCATCGAACAAGGTGGAGAAGTCATTCAAACGACATGGGCTTATCAGTCGAACGACGTAGATCGAAATTTTTTAATTAGATTGCCCTTGTGCGATGTCATATTTTTTCCCATTAAATCATTATGTTGTCAAGCCCAGATCAATTGAGATTGGTAAAACGAGAACTTAGGCTTTAGGAGGGCTTTTTAAGGATGTGTCTGGGCATTTTTTGGGGGGGAATGGAAGAAGAGAGAGAGAGAGAGGGAGAGAGAGATAGAGAGAGATAGAGAGAGAGAGAGAGAGAGAGAGAGAGGTGGGTGGTCTTCCACCTCCTCCCGCCATAAACCACTATCCATCCTCCATTTCACAACCATAAAACGTCATCTTCTTAGTATATTCCACTACCTTTGAATTATTTACATCCATTTCCACCATTGTTAGAGAAGAACTATGAATTTTGCATAAGTGTTGGGAGTTTTTAGAGAAAATGAAGATGGAGCTTCCATGGAGTTTGAAGTGGGTCTTTGAAACATGAAAGGAGCACATTTTGGAGTATTTTTGGAGGATGCATTTGGTAACCCCTTGAGGACACCTTTGGAGGTGGGTGTTGATCATCCTACACCAATATTTCTACCGCCATTAGAGATATTAGATGTGTGAAAACCTTGCTCCTATTATTAAGACTCGATTTTGCATATTAGTAGGCGTGTAGTTAGATTACAATGGTAAGGTAAATTTGAATGAATGATGAAATTGATGTGTAAAATTAATAAACATTTGTACGAAATAAAAATGTTGTAAAAATGATATTTTGTTGAAAATAAAGAATCAATAAATATTTCAAGGGTTTGAAGTATAAAAGTTGGTATTTTATGAAAATGGTGTATTTTCTAGAAAGATTGATGTTAAACATTTTATGAAATAAAGGGTTTGAAAATAATATTTAAAGTTTCGTACAAAAATGAAGATTTTATGAAAAATAGACAATTTTTTAGTTTGAATAAATTAAATGTCTTTTATGCCCTAAAAATGTATTTTTTTCAAGTATGATGAATTTCTAGAATGAAGAATAAGTTTATTCCATTTGATTGAATTTTAAGGCTTAAAACCCATCTTCTTATGCATATAAACTTCTAGTATTTGGATTTTGAATGTATAAACAAGTTTAAGGAAGATTTAGATGCGTTTAAACACGAAATAAAGAAAAAGTAAATTCTAGTCTTCAAAGTGTGAAAATAAGATTAAAGGTATAATGAAAATAAGGTTGTAAGACTACATGTGTTAAATAAAAGAAATGGTATTTTCTCCTAAAAGTAGACTTGAAATGTAATTAGAGTCCTTCAATAAAGAAAACAAAGAAATATGTGGTTTGTAAAATGGTTAATAAAGGTATTGAATAAGTTTAATAGTTAAACATTGGAAAGTTAGTGTATAACTTAGTAATGTTATAAAGAAATTAACACTTATGAAATTGGAAAGGAAATAATTAAATAAAGATGTTTTCAAGAATGTTACTCCAAGGTTAAAAAGTTTTTAAATTTTCAAACACATAGAGTTAGTATGGTTACTTGATAGTGTTTTAAGGAAAATTAACACTTGTGGAAATGGAGTAAAAGAGTGAATTTGGAAACAAATGAGTAAAATGATAAATTTACTTAAAATTAAATATTTTTATGAAATTAAATATGGAAAATGGTGTTACACAAATTGTTCCTAAATGAATATGATTTTTTGAAATAAAATAAAGGTTAAAGTCTAAAGGACAAAAATAGTAAAATTTCAAAGCGTAACACAAGTTGGGCTGCAATACTGGGTGTTGATGTAAAAAACTAGATTGCTCTAATAATTTAATCACAGATAAATAAATGAAAACATAATATTTTTAAAGTGGTTCAGCCTTATGTAAATGGCCTACGTCCACTATTATGTTATTGCTGAGTGTTTGGGAATTCTCGATTACAAGTTCAATCCAGAAATTCCGGTCCCTTTGAATGAGGGTGATACAAGGTATTTATAGCCCTTAGGCTGTACATGAATGGGTTGATACATTAAATGATATACATATGAAAGGGTAATACATTTAATGCAGCATGTGCGTCAAGATGATAAACATTCAATGAATGATTGAACTGTTGATATTCTGGCAATTAATAATACGGCCGAGATGCAGCTCGGACCGCCTTAGTTGCTCGTCGCTCAAGAGTTCCTCGGAGCGCTAGAGTACCTCGGAGCGCTAGAGTATCTCGGGGCGCTGGAGTTCCTCGGTGTATCCTTGTTACTCGGAGAGAACATTAGTTGGTCGGGGAAATGAACTTCCTCGTTGTTATTGTGCCACGTAGATTGACAAGTGTCTTCGTATGATTCGTCCACATCAGCATATTAATTTTGGTATCAACAGAAGCCCCCAATGTTTCATATTTCGAACTTTAAGGAGTATGGAACATTTTTTCTCGGTTTATGGCAATATTGAATGATCTTCCTGGGTTTTAGGAGCGTCGTATTTGAAGTTATTTCCAAATTCAAAGAATCCGCCTTTTTTCGAACTTTTAAGAGCGCTTCGATCTTAGTGCCCTTTTTGTCCTTTTAGCCGCCGGAAGTTCAATAGTTTCTTTCGCGTAATCATTTCTTTCGCCACTTCCCTAGGTAAAGTATTTAAACTTCTTAGGTAACCATATCGTCTTCTTTTTTTTCCAATTCTCTGCATTCAAGCTTTCTATTCTCTCTTTCGCTCTTGTGCGTTCATCCTTGTTTTCGTTCATTGTCAACAGACCTCCTTTCTTCCTGTAAGATCTTCTTCCTTTCTTCTGTATTTCTTTTATTCAGTATGGTTTATATTGTGGAGTCTGTTGAGAAATTTCGTTCTGATTTTTCCATTCCTTCCTGGGTAACTCTGGAGGTTCTTTCTGAACCTTTAGATTATTTTCGATTGGCTGAGGGACATTGGTTCCACAGTCTATTCATTGCTGAATGTGGATTTTCTTTTCCACCAAACCCATTGTGTCTTGAGTTTTGTCAGTATTTTGATCTTGTCCCTGCAAAAATAGCCCCCAATTCATGGAGAATAATTAATGGGGTGTACAAATTAAATCTAACTCATGGGACTCGTATAGGGATCCCTGAAATCATGTATTGCTATAAATGGGCCACTCTAGATAATATTTATTACTTAAAAACTAGGTTTCTGAATAGAGCTCTTGTAGTTAACCTCCCTGATTCAAATAGAGATTATTTTGAACATGGGTTGGTTATTAAAAATTGACAATATGCCCCTTTAGTTGGAGATGGAGTATACAACGGTCCCAGATGCCCCTCATATGGCAATGGGATAGGTTTATTTTTCATTTTATTTTACTTATGAAATTATGCTTTCATCATGTTTGACAAAATGTATGACTGATATCTCGTTATGTATTTATTTGCAGTTGATAGCAAAAGAAAAACTCCAAAAGAATCAGAGGTTAATATCAAGCATCTGAAACTTATCTGGGGTTTGCATAAGAACGTTGCAGACGAGCACATCAGATCTGCATCATATTTTCTACAGTATAAGAGTTATACAACCTCTTATACTGCTCGCTCTGTTGAGCCAGCTTCAACTCCAGAGGACTCTTCTTCAGATTCTCATCTTCCTTTAAGCCAGAGAATGGGCAAGAAAAGAGCTCCTCCTGCTCTATTTGATGACATTACTTCTGCTGCTGGGGCCAAGAAAAGCAAAGTTGATGTCCCAGAAGGGACTAAGAAGGTGGATGTTGCACCTTCCAAAGCTGCCGAGAAGCCCCCAGTGGCTCCGAGCAAGAAAGTTGCTCCAGTAGAAGTGATTACTGTCTCTCCGACCAAGAGTTCTTCCTTGGTTGAAACTGCTGAAGTTCCTTTGAGAAGATTGAGGAAATCATCCTCAGTCAATTTGGCTGAAACTGTCTCTTCTCCACCATCTGGTGTTGTTGGTATTCCAACCATCATTCCTCCGAGCTCTGCAATGAGCTCGGTAAAAACTTGGATCATACCCGAGGTCCAAGGAATTGATGAAAACATTTCTAGGGATATGTTGACATCCCTAGCTACTCGTCACCTTGCTTCGGTAAATTTCTCACATTCTGAATTTCTTTCCTTCTCTTGAATGCTTGCATTTTTGTATTGACTTTACTATTTTTCTCATCTTTCAGCTGGTGAACTGTTTCAATAACATCGTGAAGAAGGACGAGGCAATTAAATCTTCTAGCTCCTCGTCTGGTGTAGAGGACGCTCTGATGGGTTTAACCCAATCATTGAGAGAATCTCGCCAACAGTATAATGAGGACAAGGCTGTTTGGGAGAAAAAATTATCCACAGTTGAGGCCGAGAAGGTGAAAGTGGCTGAGATCTCCAAGAGTTTGGAGAATAAAGTGAAAAGTTTAGAGGTCGAGCATAAAAAATATGACGACAAGCTCAAGAATTTTTGAGAACTTGAGGATAAACTGAGGAAGTCAGAGGAAGAATTATCCACCCTGCGAGAGATCAAGGGTCAAAAAGAAGAATTGGATGCGAAGCTCTCCTCGGAGAAATTGAGAAGAAAGCTTGCAGTTAAAAAATCCTTCAGCGCAGGCTGGGATAAAGGATGGGACAAGGGGATTGCTGCGATGACATCCCAAGTTCAATACGGGAAGTTAAAATATTTCCATGATGGCTGGGTAGCTGCTCTACAGGAATTAAAAATCAAGGATGATTCTGAGCTATTCCAGCTACACCTCCCTGGTCCTCCTCCACCAATTGTGGAAGAAGAAGAAGATGAGCCTATCTCTGATGAATCTTCTATGGCCATAGGTGATCAAGTCCCTGCATCTATACCTTCTGCTAACGAAGACATTTCTTCCATGCCTCCTCCTCCTGAAAAAGTTTTAACTTCTGCAGATCAAGTTGCTGTTACCACCGAGCAACCAAACTCCTCGTCCCAGCCTCCCGAGAAAGTCTTGGGAGACAAGGAAAAGGTGTGAAGTTGTTCGGTATCATTTCTATCTTTTCATTATTTGTAATCCAACAATGTAACCCTTTTGTGATCTAATAAAATACATCTTTGTTCCTTTCTGTTGTTGATGATTTGTTTTTGTTGATTGTTGTCTTTTTCTCATCCTTAGTTTGTTTCTAGAATGGAACTGATATCTACACATGATACGAAGCTGATGCAGCAATGTCACGAATATTATAAGGCTGGTCATACAGACCTTAGTACATCAGAAATTGCTGACATCCTTGGCCATGATGCCTCAGAACAAGCAATTGAGGCTTATCGGTACTTGAAGGATTTACTTGACCGAGCTGTGGCCAACAATGTGGCCTACTATGACTTGATTGAGGAACTTCATTGCTCCTTAGAAGATCTCCAAGGTCAGCACAATGAATCAATGGCTTTGTTGCACAAGGATTATGAAAATAGATATCAACAGCTTTCTTCTGAAACAGGCCATAAAAAGATCCTTGTTGGATATGATGTTAGGGAAAGAAATTTAAAAGGTGAAGTTGAGGCTTGCAGGCAGATTGCTGAGTTGCTGGAACAAGAGAACAATAATTTGCAGAAAAAGTTGGCACAGTATGAATCTGCAGCGTCATCTTCCACTGCTTTAGTGCAAGTTACTGATGAAGGTTTCTCGTTCTTAGAAGTTGAGAATGCCAAATTAAGGCAAGAACTGGATAACTTAAGAAGATCAATTATTCATGTGACTGCTCGGGGACGAGGAAGAGGTTCTCGGGGGCGAGGAAGAGCTGTTCAAAATGTTGTTGAGGAGCAAAGTTCTCCAGTCGCTGCTCGGAGTCGATCAAGAGTTCTTAGCCGCAATGTTGAAGAATCTCCTACCCAGTCTACTTTGGAAACTCAAGCATTCCAATTAAACGCCAAAGATCGGGCTTTATCTGAAATGTCCAAGAAAAATCTATTCTTGGAAGATCAAATTACTGCAACGAAATCTGCTCTACATACTAAGGATCTTTTTGCCAAAAACCTTCTCGAACAATTGGATAGATTAACCTTCCAATTTCATAAGCAACCCAGGGAATTCTGGATGGCAGGATACAATGAAGCCCTTGTTCATTTAGATGCTCATATTGAACATGCCAATAATGAAGGTTATAAACAAGGGTGGTTGAACGCACTGGGTGTGTTAAAATTGGAGCGAGGGCATTATTTATGGGATTATCATGCTCCAGGGTTATTATACTTGCCTGTGCCACCTTTCAAATTGGACATGGCCTGGATCCCAGCTCGTTCTATTCCTCGGAGTTTAATTTCAAAATATCTCGACGACTATAGTCTTCATTCTCAGACTGAATTATCTCGTCCTGAGCATCTCTTGGATACACCTTCTGTGATGAACGTCAGAATGCTCAGAGATATTAATTTCATCAATTCTCCTCTTTGCTTAGAAGATCCTCCTGCCGGCGAGGAACCTGTTTCTAAAGCACAGGGCACGAAACCAATAGAATAGGAATATCAATGTAATAGTTAGTACACTCATGTAACCTGTAATTTATTTTGAATTTAATGAAAGAATTTCACTTTCTGTTTGCAAATTTGTATTGCGATTGTCCTGTGTTTATAAAACATTTATGCATATGTATCTTCTAAAAAGATAACA
This sequence comes from Sambucus nigra, assembly GCA_949130495.1. NCBI lineage: Eukaryota > Viridiplantae > Streptophyta > Magnoliopsida > Dipsacales > Adoxaceae > Sambucus > Sambucus nigra. The sequence continues at coordinate 334,384,994 of OX422216.1, forward strand.
ATATGATGCTGTTCATCAACCAACTTAGTAATCAAAATTACCAATATCAATGCTGCTCAATAAAGTAATGAGTATAAAATGTTTAAACTGTTTCCAACCAACCAAGGTTGTTAAATTGTGTTTGTCGACCAACTACAGTTGATGGGTTTTTATCCCCGACCAACCATACTTGGTAAACTTTTTCCTAAAATGTATCCGACCAACCATGGTCGATAATTTATCCTCGTCGACCAAGTATAATTGATCACCGACCAACTATACTTAGTTCAGTTTGGAATTCTTCGTATTTTCTGGAATGATTTTACCTTCCGACCAACTTGTTGGCTTATTTTCAAATCAAATGATATTGTTCTTCCCTCAACCATAGTTGATTATTGAACTATCAGGTTCTTTCGAACTTTTTGTCCACTAGTTATCTTACCAACCTTAGTTGGTCACACTAGTGTACGCCTCCTAACCAAAGGAGTATATTTTTTTGTTCTTTCGAACTTTTTGTCCACTAGTTATCTTACCAACCTTAGTTGGTCACGCTAGTGTACGCCTCCTAACCAAAGGAGTATATTTTTTGGTTCTTTCGAACTTTTTGTCCACTAGTTATCTTACCAACCTTAGTTGGTCACGCTAGTGTACGCCTCCTAACCAAAGGAGTATATTTTTTTGGTTCTTTCGAACTATTGTCTTCTTTCAGCGTAGTGTACAACACTAGTATTCCCCGAAAAACTTTCAAACAAAGGAGAGGAAAATGGTGAAAATATCATCGTTTTATTCATATTGATGAATCCGTTGTACATTTTACATCATTGATAATACTTGCAAAGGTGTTCAGCATTCCAAGCATTCTTAAATTCTTCTCCTTCTAAAGTTGCTATTCAGTAAGTTCCTGGTCGAACAACTTCTGTAACTCGGTAAGGCCCATGCCAGTTTGCCTCCAATTTATTGTGTTTCTGAATCACCTTCTTTAGCACATAATCTCCTTCTTTTAAATCGCACTTCTTCACCCTTTTGTTGTAGAAAAGAGCTGTTCGTTGTTGATAAGCAGCATTCCTAATGGCTGCCTCTTCTCTGACTTCCTCGAGCATATCCAAATCCAGTCTTCTCATCAAGTCGCTGACTGGGGAATTAAAATTCAGCACTCTGTGTGTTGGGAGACCTAACTCGGCAGGTATTACAGCCTCACTGCCAAATTCCAGCATATATGGTGATTCTCCAGTCGCTGTTCGGGGAGTTGTTCGGTAAGCCCACAATACTGATTGTAGCTCATTTATCCAGTTAGCTTTAGCTTCACTTAGCCTTTTCTTCAAACCATTCAGTAGTGTTCTATTCGTCACTTCAGTCTGTCCATTGCTTTGAGGATGGCCTGGTGCTGAATGGACCTTCAAAATGTTCGACTGATGACAATAAGCAGCAAATTCCTCGTTGTCAAATTGGGTTCCATGGTCTGTGATGAAGTTATGAGGAAGACCATATCGACAGATGATATTCTTCCAGACAAACTGGTATACCTTCTCGTATGTCATATCGATAAGCGGCTCAGCTTCTACCCACTTAGTAAAATAGTCCACTGCAACAACGAGGTACTTGAATCTTCCTCGGGTGGTTGGCAATGGTCCAACCAAATCAATTCCCCACATGGAAAATGGCCAAGGGGAAGTTATGGGTGTCAATAATGCTTGTGGAGTTCGTCGGATGGAGGAAAAATGTTGGCACTTGTCACATTTATTAGCATAGGCTATACAATCATCCCTCATCATCGGCCAATAGTATCCTTGAGTCATTACCCTTTCCAAGAGTGTTCGACCTGCTACATGAGCTCCACAAGACCCTTCATGGATCTCTTCGATCAATTCTTTCACTTCGGAAGGATGTACACATCTCTGTAAACCTGCCATAATTCCTCGTCTATATAAAATACCATTAGTTAATACATACCGAGCAGCTTTATACTTCAATTTCTTGGCAGTAAGCTTATCCTCTGGCAATACTCCCTCTTCAATATATACCCTGATGGGATCCATCCAAGATGGTCATAAATCAAGGGAAATAACATTCATCGTCAAGTCTTCATCTATACTCCGACTTTCCAGTACTTCAATTGGTATTGTTCTTCGCAGGTCGGTACGAGTAGCTGATGCTAGTCGGGCCAGCGCGTCTGCTTGTGCATTTTCTATTCTGGGTATTCTGATCAATTGAATCACATCAAATTCTGCCAATAAATCCATTACCTTGGCATGATATTTGACCATTAATTCTCCTTTAACCGCATACGTTCCCATCATCTGATTCACAATCAATTGAGAATCACTGAATACCATCACTTGTTGCGCTTCCATAATCTTTGATAAATTAAAACCTGCTATAATGGCCTCATACTCAGCCTCATTATTGGAGGCTTTGAATTAGAATCGCAAAGCATATTCCAGGTCAATCTCGTCTGGGGTGTTCAAAACAATTCCTGCCCCACAACCTGCTGTGCAAGATGAGCCATCTACATATAATCTCCATATGGGCAACCCGTCTTCAAATTTCTTATCCGATAGAGTTCCTCGGTGAAATATTTGTTGTTTCTTTTCATTCTCCCCTGGCACTTTTCGCTCCTCGTTGACCATCTCTTCTCGTTCTTCAACCAACCGGGGCTGGTTTGAATTTGAAGTTGATGATCCTTCTACATCCATAGGCCCTTTTATCAACCGGAGTTGGTCTGGACTTATGTCTGTTGATCCTGTAACATCCAGAGGTTTGTCAGTGAGCACCTTTTGCTCCTCAGGGGTATCAGGATATGTAAATTCTACTATAAAATCTGCTACATCTTGTCCTTTCAATGATGCTCTGGGCTCATACACAATATCATATTCACCGAGCTCTATTGCCCAGTACATCAATCTCCCTGACTTTTCTGGCTTATGAAGTGTTTGCCTTAATGGCATGTCGGTATATACGACGATTGTATGAGCCTGGAAATATGGCCTCATTCTTCTACTTGCTTCAATTAATGCCAATGCCAATTTTTCCAGCTTTGGGTACCTGATTTCTGCACCTCGGAAAGCCTTACTTGTGTAATAGATTGGTTTTTGGACTCCATTCTCCAATCTAATTAATGCTGAACTGACTGCATTCTCTGATACTGCCAGATACAAATACAACTTCTCTCCTGTTATTGGCCTGGACAACAATGGAGGTGCTCCCAAATACTTTTCCAAATCTTGAAAGGCTTTCTCACATTCATCAGTCCACTCAAAAGTTTTTCGAAGTGTTTTGAAGAATGGGAGGCATTTGTCAGTTGCTCGGGACACAAATCTGTTGAGCGTTGCAACTCGTCCTGTAAGACTCTGCACTTCTTTCTTGGTCGTTGGAGATCGCAACCCTAAAAGAGCTTTGATCTTATCTGGATTTTCTTCAATGCCTCGTTGGTTGACAATGTATCCGAGAAACATTCCTTCTCATAGTCCAAATGTGCACTTCGTCGGGTTGAGCTTCATCTGATATTTATCCAGTTGATCAAATGTCTGAGTTAAGTCAACTAGATGATCTGCAGCTTTCTTGCTCTTTGTCAGCATATCATTGACATAGACTTCCATGTTGCAACTGATTTGTTCGGTGAAAACCTTGTTCATCAGCCGCTGGTATGTCGCTCCTGCATTTTTCAAACCAAAAGGCATAACATTATAGCAATAAGTTCCCCTAGGGTTAATAAAAGAAGTACTTTCCCTGTCTTCAGGTTTCATTTTGATCTGGTTGTAACTAGAATACGCATCCATAAAGCTGAGGAGCTCATGTCCCGAGGTAGCATCCACTAGTTGGTCAATTCTGGGCAATGGAAAATGATCTTTTGGGCATGCCTTGTTGAGATCAGTGAAATCAACACACATTCTCCATTTATTGTTCTTCTTCTTTACCATCACCACATTTGCCAGCCAGTCTGGATATTTCACATCTTCAATGAATTGGGCTTTCTGGAGTTTCTCAACCTCCTCTTGTATGGCTTAATTCTTCTCGGGGCTAAATACCCTTCTTCTCTGCTTTATAGGCTTGATCTCCTTATTCACATTGAGTTCGTGACATAAGAAGTTTGGATCTATTCCTGGCATGTCCTCATGACTCCATGCGAAATTTTTCTTCCTGTTTCTCAAGAAAATTATCAACTCTTGTTTTATTGAAGCATCCAACGACGAACCTATCTGGGTTATTCGTTCAGGGTGCTCCTCGTCCAGAATAACATTTTCTGTAGATTCTACCACTTGTCCTTTTACAAGTTGAGATTCATCCCTGGGATCAAGAGTTTCAATTTCCGTACCTTCCTCCGCCTGGTAGGTGATAGTCTTTTTCCTTGATTCCTCAAGCTCTTCTTGCTCGGCAGATGTATAATAGCATTCCTGAGCTACTTTTTGATCACCTTTCACAACTCCTACCCCAAAGTTTGTTGGGAATTTTAAGCACTGATGTACTGTAGATGGAACTGCTTCGAATTTCTTCAAACCAACTCTTCCCATGATGATGTTATAGGCTGACTGCACATTCTTATCCATCACGAAGAAGCGTATTCTTTCTGTTCGACAAGCAGGCCAGGTTCCAATGAGTATATCCAACTTGATCGTCCCAAGTGGAAAAACTTTCTCGCCAGCAAAACCCAGAAGGGGTCTATGATAAGGTTCCAATTGAGATAATTTCAAATTCAAGCTATCAAAACATGAATAGTACATGATGTCTGCTGAACTACCATTGTCCACCAACACCCTTGAAATCACCACATCTTTCATCCTCATTTTGATCACCAAAGGATCGTCATGAGAGTAAAGGATACCTGCCAAATCATTTTTTGAAAAACCAATAACTAACTTCTCTTTATTTACCTTCCTCGGACGATCATCCTCGGCAAGATTTATTCGTTGAATATATGAGCAGGCTTGAGCCTCTCCGAGATAGGCCTTTCTTTCTGCAGTAAGGTCTCCCCCTCCAGCATCTCCTCCTGTAATAACATTACAATCAAATGACCCAAAACATATGGAAAATACCTCTCGTTCAGGCTGCCTTGGCTTCTTTGGAAGATCGGGGTCTTCATCTGGATCATCTTCATGATCTCTTTACTTTCTTTCCTCCGTCCGACGAGGAGATCTGGAACGATCTCTAGTTCTATCATCATTCTTCCTTTCACCTCTGCGATCTACATAATTTGACAACTTTCCTCTTCGGATGAGCGTTTTAATCTCGTTCTGAAGGGCTATGCAATTTTTGGTCGTATGGCTATGATCTTTATGGAACTCACAATATTTGGCCCTATTCCTCAATTCAGGATTGGTCCTTAGTTTTTCTGGCCACTTGATTTCTTCGTTATTCTTGATTTCTTCCAAAACATGATTAATACCCATTTTCAATGGAGTATAATGATCATATTTCTTCAGGACTTCCCATGACGTCCTATTATTCTTGGAATGCTTGTCACCACCATTACCTTTTTGCTCTTTCTTCTTAGATTTGTCAACCTCCACCTTGGTTTCTTTATCCATATTCTTCTTCGCGGCCATAGCCTCCTCGGCATTCATGACTTTGGCCGCTTTTGCCATCAACTCCGACATAGTTTTAGGTGGATCTTTGGCCAAAGTGTAGTATAACTTGTTAGGCAACAAGCCACTCATCAAAGCAGTGATCGCTGTCTTTTCTTCATAATCTATGGCTTCCAACTTCTCGTTATTGAAACGAGTTATGTAATCTCTAGTACTTTCACCTGATTTTTGTCTCACACTTAATAAGTGCGCTACTCGCTTTACCGGTTTTGCTCCGACATAGAAATTTCCAATGAACAACTCGGCTAACTGAATAAAAGTCGAAATCTTACCCCGAGGAAGATTATTGTACCATATCTGTTTAGATCCGGTAAGAGTTGCCGAGAATGCTCTACATCTCATCTCGTCGGGGACGGCATATATGTCGGCAGCAGCTTGGTATTGTTCTACATGAAGAATAGGATCTGTCTTTCCATCATACTTAGGGGTCACTACGGGTGCTTTAAATTTAGATGGTGTAGGAAAATTCACAATAGCCTGCACAAAAGGTGTCCCTTGAACAAAAGTTCTCTGTAAGGGATTCCTTTCTTTAGCCATTTCTCCAAGTCTATCCTCCAATCGCTGAATGGAACCCTTCCATGCTTCATTTCCTTCCTCGGGCTGCTTAGTTCGAGCAATTGATTGTTCTGACGTAGCTTCCTGAGATTTATCTCGACGAGTAGCTGGTCTTGATTGTGCTGATCCTTCTCTCAAACCTGATGGTGGTCGAAAGCTTCTCGATGGGGCTCTAGGTGGGCTCATATTTCTCCTTGGTCCTAACCGACTGAAAGGAGATGCCCTGCTTAATCTTTCCAAGGCGCTAGTTCTCTCCGGAGAGAGGGTGATATGTTGATCTGTATCCGTAGCCCGTATCGATGAAGTTCGTCCAGGTTGATAAGAAAAATCATTAGATTCTTCATTATGATATGACTCAGTACGCCTGGATCGCGATTGCCCACGATCATTCCTTTGCCTTGAATGGGCGGGTGCACCGCCGTGAAGAGTTTGAATGAGTCGCCTCATTGTTTCTTGCATGGCGGTTTGTCCCTCAGCCAGATTCGTCATAATTCCAGCCAGATCTGGAGGTGCAGATGGATTTGGAGGATTTCCAGTATTTCCAGCATTTCGATTACTGGATTCTGGATTACCTGCCATTGATGATAAATGATTTTTGGTGAAAAACGATAGCAACAGTCGTTTCCCACAGACGGCGCCAATCTGTTGATGTAAAAAACTAGATTGCTCTAATAATTTAATCACAGATAAATAAATGAAAACAAAATATTTTTAAAGTGGTTCAGCCTTATGTAAATGGCCTACGTCCACTATTATGTTATTGCTGGGTGTTTGGGAATTCTCGATTACAAGTTCAATCCAGAAATTCCGGTCCCTTTGAATGAAGGTGATACAAGGTATTTATAGCCCTTAGGCTGTACATGAATGGGTTGATACATTAAATGATATACATATGAAAGGGTAATACATTTAATGCAGCGTGTGCGTCAAGATGATAAACATTCAATGAATGATTGAACTGTTGATATTCTGGCAATTAATAATACGGCCGAGATGCAGCTCGGACCGCCTTAGTTGCTCGTCGCTCAAGAGTTCCTCGGAGCGCTAGAGTACCTCGGAGCGCTAGAGTACCTCGGGGCGCTGGAGTTCCTCGGTGTATCCTTGTTACTCGGAGAGAACATGAGTTGGTCGGGGAAATGAACTTCCTCGTTGTTATTGTGCCACGTAGATTGACAAGTGTCTTCGTATGATTCGTCCACATCAGCATATTAATTTTGGTATCAACACTGGGTTTTAGCTGCGATTGGGTAAAAGGAACTTTGAAATAATGTGGACATTTGAAAAATGTTAAAATACATAAAAAGGAACTCGAATGACACCGAAATAATTAAGGAGGACCCGGATCCCTGAGGTGAAAGGCCCAAAACAACTGGCCAGAGCATATAATGCGCATAGCTGGTGGTATGGAGCCTGTTAAATTATGAGGTATTTGGAAGATTCCGAGAAAAGATAAAGGAATAAGGAACATGTCACGAAATAGGTTGTGTGGTGAAATGTGTTAATTAAACCTAACTTGAATGAATCAATGAATGTTCCGGTAAAGGTTTAAAAGGACATGTAAATGTGTAATTGATTAATGTCCATAAGGTAAGGAAAAAGGTAAAGTAAGTGGGTAAATGGGTAATTAATCAACCTAAGCGGTTAAGCCTTTAATTTACACAAGAATGTGTTGAAAAGGGTTCTCAAAGATTTATTGAGTATTTTCTAATATAATGTTCGCGTGTGTTGAAAGGGTGGGTTTCAATGAAAATACTAATATATATTAGATAAAATAAAAAGGATGGTTTCGATAAAGAAATGGTTTCGGTTAAATCAAATGTAGTAGTTTCAAGTATTGCATAATGTGTGTTAAATAAAGCAAGAAATGCCAAAATGAGAAAAAGGAAGTCTTTTATAATATTAAGAAAAATTAATGTAGATAAATAAGGTTTTCGAAAGTAAAACTATTTTATGCATTAAGTTTATGTGTGTGTGTGTGTGTGTGTGTGTGTGCGTGCGCGCGTGCATATATATATAGACACACATACACACACACAATATAGTTTCATGCACATGTAGGCATAACATGTTAGAGTCTCCTTTTCATCGTTCAATTCTATACTGCATTTATATATTTCCCACTGAGTATCGACTCACACCCTTGCTTTGTTACGACAAGTTGGGAGCGATTTCATATTTCGAGAGTGTTATACAGGTAAGAACTTTTCTTATTTTATGTTAGAAGCTCTGTATGCTTAGACTTCGGGGTGCTTCCTAGGGGTCCCTCACGTGGTTTATTTTGAAACTGGAATCGCGTGTTAAACAAGTAAAATGTTAATTAAAATTAAATTTGGACTAGAAACATTATATAGGATGTTTCAATCCAGTTCACACCTAACGCTCGGATCGAATATGGTTAACTATGAGTGACTCAAAAATCTGGGTAGGGGCGTTACACGTTGAGTAAGCATATTGTCTATGCTTTGTAAAACCTTATCATACTGATCTGTTTTGTTGGGTTATCCGAGATTTTTCCCTTTGTGGTTTTCTTCATATATTGGTGTGTTGTGGATGATTTATTTATTTTATATTCTCATCACTTATATGCATATTATAGGTTAAAAGGATAAAATTGGATAAATCAGATTTTCACAAAAAAATGGCTTAAAATTAGTGCATAAGTTTTATTGGGTATATTCTATTTAAAGTTTTATCCTTAGAATTTAGAAGATATAAAATATAATTTTCATTTGTTTGTACCATACCTTGTCTATTTATCACATCTTGCATGTACAAATTGGTATCAAAGCTAGAACACTAATTTTTTGTGTTTAGATTGCATGTTTTTGGTCGTTCATTTTTGGGGGTTTTAGTGTATTAGAACCCATGTGTTTAATGGGTTGAATTATGCATACTATTAGAACCCCTATGTTTAATGTTTAATGTTTAATGTTTAATGGGTTGAATTATGCGTATGAAATCAATATTTAAGGCTATAAATGAGCGGGTTTGGTTAGCATTAGTTAAAGGGTGTTATCCAACTATCGCTAAAGATGGTGAAGCTGTTATTTTAAAACCCGTCGAATCAGGGAGTGCAGTTGAACATAAGTTAGAATATTATAACTCTTGAGGTTTAAACTTTGTTTTTCTCCATCACCACGAACGAGTAACGTCGTATTATGACTTTGGAAACGTCAAAAGAGGATGGGAACATACTCCAACTCACCCATGAAGGAACAAGTGATGTTAAGGCTTCCAAAATCCAAAACCTCACCATTTAGTTTAGAACCATTAGGATGTTGGAGAGTGAGTCCTTTGATGAGTTCTACGCCAGACTGTGGGAGATAGTCAACTCTTCTTTTAACTTAGGAGAGAATATACCCGACAACCGAGTAAGCAAGAAGATTTTCAAGACGTTGCCTGAAATATTTAATTCAAAAGTGACAATTTTTAATTCTTCAGGTACTCTAGATTCTAAGAAACCTGAAGAGCTTGTAGGTGACTCACAAACTTATGAGCTTGACATGTAGACCTCTAAGACAGATAAGAAGAACAATAAGGGCATTGATTTGAATGCTCTAAAGAAGGAAACACATGTTTCGAATGATGAGTCTGACGTCGATTCCAAGGATATGACCATGTTGGCAAAGAAATTCAAGAAATTTCTAAAATTATGCTAACAATCGAAAGATCCAAAAAGTTTTGAGAAAAATATGCACAACAAAGACAATCACTTCCCTAAGAGTAGGAAAGAAAATTTTAAGATCAATGGGGTAGAGAGATGTTATGGTTATGAGGGTTATGGCTATAGGGTAGATGATTGACCCACTAAACTAAGGAATGAGGGCAAGACATCGATAATAAATGACACCCTTAGTGATAGTAATCCGGAAGAGGGATCCGATTCCCCCATTGAGTGCAACTTCACCGCGTTCTTGGATAGTCATATGAGTTTTGATCCAGAATCTTCCTATGACGAAATTTCTTTGCATGACACTTCTGAGGCCATTGTTTGTGGATCCCAAGTGAGTGATGTTCGAGAGAGTGGAGTTGAGAGTTAGGATGAAGAAGATAAAGAGGAGAGTGAACTCTAAGTTTCCTTATGTGAATTGTATATGAAAATGTTGAAAGTAAAGAAGGTTAACTTGAAGTTAGAAGATAGGTTGAGGAACGTGCGATATGTAATGATGATAGTTTTCTAATTGAGTTTGTTAGGGAACGTGAGAGGACTCTTTGAGAGAATCTAGAGTGTGTTGAGGGTGAGAGCGATAGGTTTCGTGGTATGATGTAGGTTATGAAGAAGGATCTTATTGAGTTTGAGGAGTTTAGGCATTTACTCGAGTTGAGGATAGTTGAGTTAGAGAAAAAATCTAGAGACTCGAGTTTGGTCAACTTTTATTTGGAGTCTAAGTCGGAAAAATTGGATAAAATATTAGGCACCATACAAATCAAAGATGGCAAGTGTGGTATTTTCTCCGATTATCACAATTCGTTCGCTACTAAATCCAAGACCATGAGTTTGAGAATGTCGACTAGGAATGTTAGGAAAGTTCAACCCTTAGGTGATACACCTCACCACGTTTACATTTTCACTCGTTGCAGTAGGAAAGGTAACCTTAAGATGTTTTGCTATGATCTTAGAAATAGTCCTAGGAAGTATAAGTCTAGAGTCATGAAGGTCATCAAAACTCAAGACTGTCGAGTTACGCGTATGTGGGTTAGGAGATCCGATTTGGAGGCTTTACATGATAAACATCTTAATTCACATTTGCTTAAACATGATACTTCCCATATTATATCTTATGGTTGATTGAGTTCACATGTTTACATACACTAGATTTTATACTTCATGATACATATGCTTTCTAGTTGTATGTTCTTTGAGTCTATTGTAATTTGATTTTTCATTTATTGAGTCATATTAAAAAAATGCAAAAAGATTTTATTTGTCTTTTGAGTTAGTTTTGTTTTCAAGTAGGTATCTTTTGAAATTTTTTATAGAAACTCAAAAACATTTTTGGTTTTTGTGTATTTTAGTTTTAAAAATTTTATGTGGCATTTTTTGTTTTAATCCGATTCATTCCATTCTTTCTATGTGACTATGACATTTGGTTATGATTGTCAATACTTTGATTCTTCTTAATCATGTTTGCAAGGAGTTGTTTCGAATTTGATTCGCTTAATGGATTCACTTTGTATATGCCTCCATAAACACATGCATGAGCTCTTTTGAATGTTAACTTCACATGTTATATTTGATTTATGCAAGATGTTCTCCTGCCAATGTTTCCATCTACATATTTTGTGACTATGGGGGATTTATGTATGTAAGAACCATTGCCCGTGAGATTATTTTATTTTATTGAAAATATAAGGGTGTACCGAAAAGAGCTACAAAAGGAAAAAATCTTCTTTACGGGAAATCCATTGTGGGCGAGAGCCTAATGAAAAGATTAAAGGCAATAAAAATAGAAAAATTTCTAAGGACAACATGTTTATCTTGTTTAATTTTCAATAGTAATAGTTTCAAAATAACTGAGTGAAAAGAACATATGAAATATGTTTATCTATTGAGGGTGTTATAGTTGATAATCAACGGGTTTGCACAACCAGTCCTAGATATGCTTATTTTTTCATGCCACCATTGATTTGAGGAATCATCAATATTCTAGACTTGTGTGCATTGTGCTTGGTTGTTCATAGAGTTAACTTTATCTTGTCACTTGAGGCTAAATCTTATTTTGATAAAGTTTTTCAATCAATTAAAACTCCTTGAACATATTTGAGTTTTGGGATCATAACTCATTTGCATCTAGTTCACACCCATTCATTCCAGCACACATGTTTAGAGAAATGATACTATGCTAGTGTGTATTATGTGTCTTGTATCGATCTTTTATGGTTGTTTATATATATGTACACATATGCCAAGTAATCTTTAGTATATATTTTTCTTATATATATATATATATATATATATATATATATATATATATATATAGAGAGAGAGAGAGAGAGCGACAGGCTCCTGTGCACACTAAGTTTGCACATGTGCTGGCGCACACCAATTTTTTTGAAATATTAAAAAAATATTTTTTAGTTGATTCTTTATATGAGATTTAAAAAATTCAACAGACCCATATAAAAAATTCAATTCAAAAAACTTGTTTGTTATTTCTAAAAAACGGCCAAACTTTCACAGTTTTTAAAGTGCTTAAGAGCAATGAAAGTTTGGACGATTTTTTAAAAAGAGCAAAAAAAAGTTTTTTTAGCTGAATTTTTTAATATGGGTTCCTTGAAATATTTAAATATCACACAAAAAAAATCAGCTCAATTTTTTTTTACTATTTTAAAACAATGATGTGCAAACTTAATGTGCACAGGAGCATCTCCCTCTCTCTCTCTCTCTCTCTCTCTCTCTATATATATATATATATATATATATATATATATATATATATATATATATATATCTTATCATTTTATTTTGAGTCCTTGGTGTTTACATTTAATCCATATTTGCCATATATTTTATCTTTGAATTTTATTTAGCATGCTATATGATCATATTAGATGCATTGAAATTCCTTATCGCAAATTGGTAATTTCAAATTGATATCATTCCTCCTTACTGAATCATATTGGTATGTTTTTGCATCGATATTAATATTATTTTATCATAGTTTGGGTTATTTGTGCTTGGAATTGCCATGTTATGTGCTTGTTACAATTTACACCGTATGCATGATATTAATCCTTTTTTTATCTTCTATTGGTATCATATGTTCACATATTTAATGGGAGATTTAGTTTATGTGGGAGAAATATTTTTTGTTCTTCTTACTTTGTCTATTCTTGAACAAAAGTGGGCAAAAATGGTATCTTTCCTTTCATGATAACGATATCTTTATCTGAGGGGAAGAAGTCTTACCTAGGTTGAGATCGTTTAGACATAGTTACAAATTTATTCATATAAGGATTTATACTTATTATATTTTCATTTCATTTGAAGGAGTGTTTAAGTGTACAAGTTTGCAACATACGAAAATATTTTCATGCGAGCAAAGCCTACTTAGTGTATGTATCTATCGAGCATCTATACTTTTTCTCTTTTGGGGTTGGGGATTGAGTATTTTTAAATAGCTTGATGGCCCAAAGGTTTTTTTTTATGGTTTTGTATCAGAATATCCAAAAGGGAAGATTTGTAAGAACAAATTTCCAATCGAGTCAATTTATTTGTAATTGGCTTAATTACAGACAAAAAATTTGAGTCATAGATTAGGCTTTGTATTGTTGAACTCATAAGCCTATGACATGTTTGATGAAGATGTAGAGGCCATGCTTTAAAGTTGTATATACATCATGCCGTGTTTATGCTGCCAAGTTTATCTTCACGTTTCGAGGATCTCATAAGGCACAAAGGCATTTACATTACGATCCTTGGATATTTTTTATGGATGTTTATTTTTTAACAAAATCATCTCGAACTATTTTTAAATTGTTTTTAAAGAATAATAATATTTTATTTTTTATCTCGTTGGAACGAGTTTTGGACCTCGTTGGAACGAAATTGGGTTCTTAATAGAATGACATTTGAACTCGTTGGAAAGACATTAAAAAGTCATTGGAACGTGCATCAAATGAACACCAAATGAGAATGCTATATTTAGCAGACATGCTCTCATTGGAAGCTCGTTAGAAGATTGTTTGGACAAAAAAGGGTTCTCGTTCGAATGAACTTTGTTCTCATTAGAACGAAAACTCAATCTCATTTGAACGAACTGTGTATTTTTATTCGAAAGATTTTGTCGCCTAGAATTTCATGTTTCCATTATTTAAGGCATGTTAAACTCAGATTTTTCAAGAAATTTTGGCGAAAATGTTTTCCTATTTTTTACCACAGTTTCAAAACCCTTGATTCACCCTTATAGCTTAAAGATCCAAGTTTATATATTCATATGTTTTGTGATCTCTGTGTTGGGCACCAAATTTTTTTTATATACATCTTAAGAGAACTTGTTTAGTGTGGTGGACTCCGTACTTGCTGTCCACACACGGTGGACTTTGTGCTTGTGGTGTTGTAGTGAAGAAGTAGTGTATTCCGTGTCCCAATCCATGGACGGTTGTTGAACTTCATCAGTGGATATTGAGGTGTGCGTGGACTCATGCGTTGTCCAGCTTCGTGGATGGACTCTGACCTTGCATTGTGGAAAAGATGTTGAAGATAGAAGAGCATAAAGGCTTGTACTGATCTCATGATGAGATGATGGTGGTATGAGTAGATACTGAGAATTTACTTAAAAGAGTATGAAAAGTATGGAAGGAATGTAGTAAATTGGCTTTAAAAGGAGGAGCAACTCTGAATTCGACAGAATTCTATCTGAATTTCTAAGAGGGATGTTCAGGGGTGCTTTTAAAAGTGAGATAATGGCATATATTTATAGGGCCAATGGGGTGCTGATCGGAATGCTCCTTGACCTACCTATAGGCATAGAACCCCAAACATAATCCCCATAGGCAGGGTCCTAGGGGTGCCATTTGGCAATTTGAGGCAAGATTTTCGAAAAAATGGTTATAAAAACATGAGCCTTAAGTTATCATCGCACATGGGGAGGATCATTGGAATGGGTATTCAGATACCTTTAAGAAAACATTGAGTCACTCTCGGGTTCAAGAGTTAACCGAAGTCAAATAGGGCCCGATAGCGCCCATTGCTCACTAGATAAGAAATTCCCAAAGGAAAATGGATCGTCCGTCCAAACTGTATGGATGATTCATGCATTGAACAGACCATTGGGAAGGGTATTCAATTCCCTTAGATATTTCATTCATTTTGTTTGGTTGCAAGAGTTGACCATAATCAATCGGAGCCAGGAAGCGCCCAATGACCTTTAGGAGTAAAATAGGACATTCATTCATACCGTAAGGCTGATTTTCACACGGATTGGATCATTGGAAAGGTTATTCAAGGTCCTTCGAATATTCATTCATCTTCATTCAATCTGAAGAGTTGATCGGTGTCGAATGGGGCCCGAGAGCTCCCGTTGGGCTCTGAATTAGTTTTATGGATAAAATGGATCATTTATTTATATCGTATGGCTGATTCATGCATGGGGTGGACCATTGGAAAGGGTATTAATAGGACTTTAAAGATTCAATGAGCTTTCACTCAAGCGAAGAAATTTTTCGAAGTCAAGCAAGGCACGAGATTGCCCAGTGGCCTCCAGATCAATTTTTTATAGTAAAATGAATCGTTCATCCAAATCGTAGTGTCAATTCGCGCATGGGGAAGATAATTCAAATGGTAATTCATATTAGTTTAAAGATTCATTGAGATTTCATTTAGGTAAAAAAGTTTACCACAGTCAAACGGGCCTGGGAGAGGATGGCCTCTAGATCAGTACTCGGAGTACGACCTAGGTTTTGCGGTGAATGAGTGAGTGATAGGGATCTAAGGAAATTATTAAGGGGCCCTAGGATGGGGTTTCTACAGAGATCACCTTGACGAAAGAGCTTGGAACAAGTGAAGGCAGTCGAATGGTAGACACCACATCGACATTTGGGAAGAGTTTTTTAGGTCAATTCTGTGGACCTAGAGTGTGAGGTTGATAGATTCGAAAGGTGGAGGTCATTTCTGAGGACCTAAGGAGACGAAGATGATTGGTTTCAGTGGGTTGAGCTTATCTGTGAGGATCTAAATAGATGAGGATGACCAATTCAACGGGTCGAGGCCATTTCTGAAGATCTAAGGAGACCTGGATGATCGATTCATAGTGTCAAGGATGTGTTATGATTGGTTCTACGGGGTTAGGGAGACCAATTCAGTAGGTCGAGGCTAATTTTGAGGACCTAAGGAGATGAGGATAACTGATTCAGTGGGTTGAGGTCAGTTTTTAGGACCTAAGGAGATGAGGATGATCGATTCTGTGAGTTGATGTCAATTCTGAGAACCTAAAGTTGGGATAACCAATTTTGAGGGCCAATGTTAATATTTAGGACCAAAAGATGTGACAACAAATTCTGATGCCCGAGGTTAAATTTGAGGACCTTAAGTTGTAACGAACAATTTTCAGGGTCGAGGTTAATTCTGAGGACCTAAAGTTGGGACGGCTAATTCTAAGGGTCGAGGTCAGTTTATAAACCTAAAGTTATGATGACCAATTCTAAGGTCCGACGTCAATTTTTAGGACCTTAAAATATAACAACTGATTCTGTGGGCTAAGATAAATTTTGAGGATCTTAACTTGTGATGACCGATACTAAGGGCTGAGGTCAATTCTGAGGACGTAAAATTATGATGAGGTCAATTCTGAGGACCTTAAGTTGAGACGACTAATTCTGCGGGTCGAGGTTAATTCTGAGGACCTTGAGTTGCGATGACCAGTTTAGAGGGCCGAGGTAAATTTTAAGGACCTTAAGTGGTAATGACCAATTATAAGGGCCGAGGTTAATTCTGAGGACCTGAAGTCGTAACGACCAATTCTAAGGGTTGAGGTCAATTTTGAGGGCCTTAAGTGATAATGACCAATCCTGAGGGACGAGATGAATTTCGAGGACCTTAAGTTGTGACGACCAATTCTGAGGGATGAGGTTAGTTATAAGGAACTTAAGTTGTGACGACCAATTCTATGAGTCAAGTTCAATTCTGAGGACCTTAAGTTGTGATGACTAATTCTGTGGGTCAAGGTCAATTCTAAGGACCTTAAGTTGTAGAGACCAATTCTGAGGGCCGAGGTCAATTTTGAGGATCTTAAGTGATAGTATGAGGAATTACTCCCTTGGGGAATTTATGTGACCCTGGAGTGAAGGTGCACTTATGGTTCCACAGGGATTGTGTTGTTTTTTAGACTCCAATAGGGGGATGTCTAACTGGGGAATTATAGTATACTTAGATGCGGGTGCATCATTGGTGACAACTTGTGGAAGACGTAAGGTTAATCCTTTAGGGAATTACGCTAGGGATAAGAGTGTAAGATTAATTCAGCGGGGATGTCAACAGTTTATCGGGAGTTAGTGATTCAAAAAATGATTTTCTTGGAAATTGAGGTTCCATACTTTTCAACAATTTTTGGGAATTTTCTGGGCAATTTCTGGATTTTTCTAGCATTTTGTACAAAATTTGGAATGGGGTGCCGATAAGCAGTCTTGGGAGGGTGAAAATCGATAAGGCATGGATTTCTAGGCTTTTTTGGGAAGAGAAAAAGGCGACCACCGATCAGTATGGTCATGGCATTACCGATCGGTAGGCTGCTTAGCCTTTTATAAAAAGGGGGAGAATCCTCCCCATTTTTCACACCTTCAAGTGTTTCAATCTTCTTCTTTATCTCTCTAAATATCGTTCCTAAGTCCTTTTTTCTCCAAGACTTCAAATTGATGGTTCTTCAAACGAGGGATAAAATAATAAATGGTTGGTCGTCAATGATAGGATGGTCTGGAGTGACAGTTTAGGTTTCCTCTTGATCTAGGCAATGAAAATTCCTTTAATTTATTCGATCCTGTAGATGATGAGCATATCCTACTATGCAAGCTGACATACCGCCGTTCATATAGGGTGAGGAACCCCAGTGGCTATGTAAGTGCAGTGTCCTTTGGTATTCCATTTTATTTTTCTCTTTTTTTGTGCTAATGACGAGTTTTCTTTCTTCTTTTTTTATAGATTGGCATTGCTCCTTCAGGAATTCAGTCCTGAGGGATGATGACGCTGAAGGAGGTTTGGGAGAAGCTCCCTGCTATAGTGCACATGATGGTTTCCTATACGGGTTTTGGCCATCTGGCACAGGCTTTAAATGAGACACCGCATTCTACTGTGGTTTTGTGTGCTCTAGGGGAGATATGGTAGAACACCACCCATACTTTTCGTCTTGTATTTTTGGGGAGATGACGGTAACTCCCATAGAAGTTCTGTAGTTGATGGGCATTGATTGTGAGGGATTTCAAATAGTCGTGGATCGCACATTGAGGGTAACACTAAAGGCAGTGCATGCATCTTTGGGGGATGTCGGTAGGATCGTATCTGAGGATTTGATCTATATTTCTTTTTTTGAAGGGTAATCTCCTGAAGACCATGGAGGATGTGACTGATGGGAGACAGTCGAGATAGACAGTGCATCAGTTTATTTTTCTTCTATTTGGTGGCATTTTGGTGGTGCCGGGTGGCAACGAGTGGAGACGTCATCCATCTTTCGTTCTTGCCAAATTTGAGGACGATTTTCAACGTCTAGCTATATGACTGGGGGAGATTTACCTTGGCATCCCTTTATTCTTCTTTGGATGGTTTCAGTCGGTGCTGTCGGTAAAATTTATAGGGTCCTTAAATCTTTTGGAGGTAATTTTAGATTTATTTTCCATTTTATGGATTTTCTTGCATTCTTCTTTTCTTCTTTTTTTTCTTCTTAATTTATGTCCTTTGCAAACGTGGTTTTATGAGGCGATAAGGTAAAATTTTGGGTTGATAGCCCTGAAGGATGAGGTTTGGGTGGACTTATATCGGATGTTCCAGTGGTGGAAGTCCAAACAACGGTTGAATCAGTATTTATCCTTGGTAGACGTGTGGCGGGCTCTGAATGCCCTAAAGAGTGATCAAGTTATCTTTCTATTTATTCTGACTCCTTTTTGGAATATTCATTTCTTGAGTAGATATTAATTCTCTGTTGGGGATAACAGGTGACCTTCTACTTCGTGACCTTCTACTTCTAGGATACGGGGGTGATGGGCCTACATACGCAGATGCATCGGTTGATTTCGCATGAGTTTGGGTAAGTTTGTACCTATGGGAGAGGGTGGCGAGGCAGATTGAGCCTAGTGATAGTGCATATAGCCCTATATGAACTATACAAATATAACTGCGAGTTATGATCATCTGGATTTTGTGACGAGTTAGTTGATGCCCTCCTGTATCTATGACATGGAGAACATGTCTCCACCCGCCATGGTTTTGGGAGGGAGGACTAGAACACCGCTGGGATTGGCCCATAGCTCAAGTGGTGGAATGTCGGCAGTGGAAGAAGGGGGTCTGATCATTCAGGTTACTCCCCTTTCCTATAAATTTTGACTGAGTAGTGGGGAGTCACTGAGCGTGCCGCACCGTTCTCATGTGTCGGTGTCTGGGTTGATGGGGCTAACGGATGAGGGCCTCCGAGTTGAGGTATATCATTTCTTTCTTATCTTGTTATGATGGGTTTTCATTGCTTCTTTACTGATTGATTTTTCCTTATGCTGTTGTTTCTTTGCTTGCAGCATGTTTGGGTGTCGACCACCTGACTGAGGGATATTAAGGACTGGATGGCCTCTACGTTGGATTATATCGAGAAGTCGGCACCTTCTTTCTTTATGATGTCTGCCACTGCAGATGAGGGTTCAGGGTTCACTGGGAGAGGAGGATCCACCACTTATTACTGAGGCAAGCGTGTTCGCCATCCAGGTTAAGGGTGTAACACCCCGTCCGCCCGGGGAGAGTGAGCGGAGCGCTACTATCGATAAAACTATACTAATTTCACAATATAACAAGGTATAGAGCATCTAAATCCCAATATAAAAAGAATCCACTAAACTTATCTTCAAATTAATACAACAAATCTCTCGAATTAATTACAACGTCTAACTCGAAAATAAAATACAAATCTCCAATGCCTTATACATCAAAAATAAATACAAGTCTTCTCATCTCTTGTATTAAAATTCTTCCCAAATAATCCACGCTAGAATTATCCCAATTGATCCATAGCACTTAAATCCGTGCTCACCTGCCAACTAAGAAAAATATGGAGAAGTACACAATATGACAGGAAGGATGCTCAACAATAATATGTTAGCGATGAACAAAGCGCAACAATACGAATACAAATATTCAAATCAAATGCAAATCTCAATAGCATTTTATCAGTAAATTTCTCAACAACACATTAACCGGGTCACCAGGCCTCATCCCATCCACATATGCTTTATCAAGTCATAGCCCCGGGAAGCAGGAATTTTGGCGGGTGCCCAACCTCCATGCCATATAAAAATCTCATGACAACGTCCTCAACAACAACGTGAATAATTCTACATTAATCGAAATATGATTCCAACAATTATTTTTCCAGAATTCCAATTAATTTAGAAATTCAAATATGAGTCAATAATCACATAAAATCAACAGAATAAACTCTTGAGAGATTTAAATGACCATATTATGTAAAACCACATACCTCAAACCACGGTGAGAAACCAATGATAAATCTGCCCAGAAACGCAGATAACACCATCAAAATCAGTCCTCAAACATCATCAAAACTTCCTCCAAGATCAACCTCAAAACAGACCCAATAACACCTCCAAAAACCTAAGGTTGAATGCATAAATCAAAGGGCTTGTTTGAGTATAAAAGAGAGGAATTAAAAACATGATTGCTGCCAAAAAGTTGTACCAAAAAGGGTCACCCACGACCTTATTTTATAAGGCAAACCAAAAGAGTTGTAAAGAAACAAAACTCTAAAATACTTGTTGTTCACGTTTTCTGGGGTGATCGATCGATCGACCCCCAGGCATTGATCGATTGATCGTGCCTAAAATCTGGCAGTTCGCCCTAAAAAATTTATAAGGGACAAAAATTGTAAAATCAATATAAAATCTGTTTTAACTTCGATTTCGAAACCGTTTAAAATTCTCGGCTTCAAAAATAATAACAAACAATATTTAGCAATAAAAATAATTTTATCTCAAAATTTATTTTTCCTCTTTATTTTGAAAATACCCCAAAAATTACGCGGGTTATTACACTTTCCCACTAATAATGGAATTTCGCCCTCGAAATTCGCCGAATGCCTAACTCTAAGAAAAATCAGGCCAACAATCTCCAAAAATAATTTCGTCTCCAAAATAAATTCATCACATCTAATATAGATGCGTAACGCGAAACGATTCTTTAAAATTTCTATCTCCAAAAATACGCACCACAAAAACGTAACAGACCCAAAACCCAAGACCCGAGGGTGGTCGTATACCTAAGCTCTGATACCATTCTGTAACACCCTGTCCGCCCGGGGAGAGTGAGCGGAGCGCTACTATCGATAAAACTATACTAATTTCACAATATAACAAGGTATAGAGCATCTAAATCCCAATATAAAAAGAATCCACTAAACTTATCTTCAAATTAATACAACAAATCTCTCGAATTAATTACAACGTCTAACTCAAAAATAAAATACAAATCTCCAATGCCTTATACATCTAAAATAAATACAAGTCTTCTTATCTCTTGTATTAAAATTCTTCCCAAATAATCCACGCTAGAATCATCCCAATTGATCCATAGCACACAAATCCGTGCTCACCTGCCAACTAAGAAAAATATGGGGAAGTACACAATACGACAGGAAGGATGCTCAATAATAATATGTTAGCGATGAACAAAGTGAAACAATACGAATACGAATATTCAAATCAAATGCAAATCTCAATAGTATTTTATCAGTAAATTTCTCAACAACAAATTAATCGGGTCACCAGGTCTCATCCCATCCGCATATGCTTTATCAAGTCATAGCCCTGGGAAGCAGGAATTTTGGCGGGTGCCCAACCTCCGTGCCATATAAAAATCTCATGACAACGTGCTCAACACCAACATGAATAATTTTACATGAATCGAAATGTGATTCCAATAATTATTTTTCCAAAATTCCAATGAATTTAGCAATTTAAATATGAGTCAATAATCACATGAAATCAATGGAATAAAATCTCGAGAGATTTAAATGAGCATATTGTGTAAAACCCCATACCTCAAACCACGGTGAGAAACCAATGATAAATCTTCCCAAAAACGCAGATAACACCATCAAAATCAGTCCTCAAACATCATCAAAACTTCCTCCAAGATCAACCTCAAAACAGCCCCAATAACACCTCCAAAAATCTAAGGTTGAATGCATAAATCAAAGGGCTTGTTTGAGTATAAAAGAGAGGAATTAAAAACATGATTGCTGCCAAAAAGTTGTACCAAAAAGGGTACCCACAACCTTATTTTATAAGGCAAAACCAAAAGAGTTGTAAAGAAACAAAAATCTAAAATACTTGTTGTTCACGTTTTCTGGGGTGATCGATCGATCAACCCCCAGGCATCGATCGATCGATCTTGCCTAAAATCTGACAGTTCGCCCTAAAATTTGATAAGGGACAAAAATTGTTAAATCAATATAAAATTTGTTTTAACTCTAATTTCGAAACCGTTTAAAATTCTCGCCGTCAAAAATAATAACCAACAAGATTTATCAATAAAAATAATTTTATCTCAAAATTTATTTTTCCTCTTTATTTTGAAAAATACCCCAAAATTAAGTGGGTTGTTACAAAGGGTTGGAGAGAGAAAGTTGAGGGTTCGAGAGAAGTCCCACTTGTTTTTTTCTTTTTTCTTATCTTCCAAATGTAACTATGTGAAGCAAAATATATGTGAAGAAATATGCATTTTCTTTTTTGCCATTTTTTTTTTATTTAGTGACTTACTCTATATGCACTTTGAATTTTCTACTGAGATTGTTTATTTTATACAAAGATAGAGACAAGCACGGAATTGGAAAGCAAAATGTTTATTATTAGAAAAAAAGGAGTAAAAGTGATTAGCTTAGGGAAAGGATATTTTGAGTAAGAATCTATGTTGATAATTAAAAAAAGAATTTTTTCTTTAGAGAAATGAGTAAATGACTTGGCAGTAATTTTTCAAAATTAGGATTTTTGTGAAATTGATTTTCATAAAAAAGGAAAGATGGAATTTTTGAAAACAGGGGGGTGTCGATCGACATACCCCTTGACTAGCCTATCGGCATGGGGGTCAACTTAAATCATCCTTAGGCTTTGATTGCACTTTTCTTCACATTAGAGTACTCCTACAAGGCTAAAAATTAATACAGTTTCCAGAGCTCTTATCTTTTGCCAAGGGTTTTATTTATATAAGGAGTGGTGTGGGGTGTGCTTTCCCCACCAATACCCACATTTGTCTTCATGTTTCATATTTCTCATTCATAAATGTCTCATCCCATGAATAAAGGATTTTCTTCTTACCTTAATGGTCTGGAGGTCATGTGCTTATACAATGTAGATTATTATGCTTTCAACATGCGCCAAGTTTCTTTGTGGCGTAACAGAGCAATAGACTGGAACCTATCGATAATAGAGCTACAGTTATGGTACCCTGAGGACCATGTCTTCCATTTTGGGGTGCATGTGGTGTGTCCCACCTATGAGGAGTTCTCAACCATATTAGGGGTCAGTCCCAGTGTGGCAGAAACTATGCCTGATTTTTCTCATTTTCCTCGGGTATGTCGGAGTTGCATCATATATCTCCCTCGCCGGATTGATCGTTGGTTCCTAGAGGGTCTGTTTCTCTTTATGCATTTTTGTATTGAATGTTCTTGAAGGGATTTGAAGATGTTAGCTTTGATGGAGCTATCGCCTAAGGCCTTACTGTGATGCTTTTATTGGTAACGGGGAACTTAACAGCGGATCCCCAAATGGCTACGATAACAGCATTGATGTCTTATCATCACAATCCTATTACGGTGGTGCTAGATGAGACCCTCAACGGTCTGGATGTTTGGAAGGAGGGATCTTTTGACTTTATGTGGGGGAGCCCAATGATGCTGTTTATGTGACTTGTAGAGAGGTTTCGTATGGGGGGCCCTCACGATTACCCCTTGGCGGTTGTGCCCAATTTCTTTGTCCGGAATTTCTTCATCTTCGACCCATCTTTAGAGAATTGGGTTCACTTGTTTGTAGAGGACATAGCTCGATGTCTTCGCTGGTCAGTGATATAGTGGGGGACTTACATCATGTCTTGCAGTTTGGAGAGTATCGGTATGTGAGATTGGTGGGCCTTCTGCAGACTTCCTTTTATTTCCCCTGGTGTCTTCAGTGCCAAGTTAGTTGGGAAAAAAAATTCCCCTTCAAATAACAAAATTCTTCTTTATGGAGGATTTTACTGAATCACTGAGGATGATATAGGGTTCTTTGTGTAAGTGTTATCGGCTGTCTATCCACCTGTCACAGTCTACGGGAGGGGCCTGGCATGTGTCTGGAGAGTACCTAAAGTCGATATGGAAGCGTCTTGTAAAGAAAACTATGGCAGAAGATGATAAGCACCCAAAAGTGTTATATTTATACCTCAAATGCATTTTACTTGCTAGTTCTTGGTAAAATCAAACTTATGTTGGTATTTATTTATTTTGTAGGTCAATAAGCAATTGCGGTGTCAAACAAACTTAATTCGAGGCAATTACCATAAATAAGTGATCAAGTACATAAAATGTAGTAGTGATGTGGTTAAAAGAGCCTAACCCAGTCCCCTACCATTTACCCAAACCCATAACCTATAGCCCAGACCATCCCCAACATGTCCTATAATTGCTGAGTGTGTGTGGAATTATTACTATTTTATTTTTTATATAGATATAAATTTTATCTAGGTTGTGTCACTTTTATTTCTTTTTATTTTATTATTTTTTTATTTTAGTTTAGGGTCTTTATTTTGAGTATTTTATTGTTTTATGTAAATATTATATAAACGTACGTGTCATCACATTAGTGTTTGTATATAATTAGGTGTGTGTCTAATATTTTTCTTTATTATATTTTTAGTGTTCTTTGTTTTATATTTTATTTTTTATCTTTTATTTTTTTATGAGTCTTTTTATATTTTATATGTGTGTGTTGGTGTTTTTGTATATTTTTATTTTGTGTGTGTTATAAATATATATTTACATATTTTAGAATTTATATAATAAAATACCTACATGCACAACACATTTCCATAGACTCACTTACACCTAACTAACCCCCCTACACCTACATCCCATACACCCACCAACACTTAATCGTACCTCTCTCTCTCTCTCTCTCTCTCTCTCTCTCCTCAAGCTCATATCCTACCATATCCCAAAACAAGGGAAAACTTGCAAGACCAGTCGACCTGCCAACCTTCTACCCATACCTAAGTTACCCCAAAACTCGATTGCCAACCCGGACCTATCTCAATACCCACACCCATTCTTGTGAGCTACTACCAGCCTTATACCTTCACCGGACCTTCTATGTCCTCAACTCGGAAATCAACCAAATCCGGCCAGAAAACCCACTTTGGCGAACCCGCGTTCAACTGGGAACCCACCTTCGACATAAACTCCGACCCTCCTGAACCATTCCACCTTAAAATCCATTTCCCAATACATCCAAACTCCACATAACCCGCTAGACATGTTTTCTCAAATCCACATTACACTCCGACCCAAAACTACCTGCTTCGATGCATCCAAGCCCAACTCTGCAAACCCATTACCTATCTTCTGATCCCGAGAACCCATGATCGAGAACTGTTACATCCAAAACCCGACCTACATATCCCACCTTATAACATCGAACCAAAAACCCTACGCCCACAGAGCTCCACCCGACTAGCAGATCGCACCCGAGTCCAAACCCTTGTATGCCCGACGACATCTACCTCCAAGCCTAAATCCGTTGACCTATGGCAGAAAACTTCTCATACCTCCAACACATTTATATTAAACCGAAATTTAAACCCTTTCAAAAACCATTCATATTTGACCCAAACACTCTTACCCATTTTGTGCAAAACGCATTACCTATAAAACCCAAGCATCTGCCGTTGTCCAAAAAACAAAGTCACATGTTCTGAATGAATTTTCCCCCCTTTATCCTAAACCTCATCAATTATACCTTCAAATTTCCCCCTAGTTCCATGCCTCTTATAAAAAAAATGTTATGTCTACTATTTATAAATAACAATTGTATAGAATAATGAAAATAATATAATTACAGAATTAAAACAGAATTACAACAAAATTACAGAAATGAAACACTTACTTGATATTGCAGAAATTAAACAAGAATAAAAGAAATAATCCGAGCCCTGTGAATCTCACAGTGTCATTAAGACAATTTATTCTCTCAATGTGCTCCGAGGTTTGTGAATATAGTCTCCCAAGATAGAACGGATTTTCCCAATTAATTATGCAGCACAACAATAATTAATTTTCAACGAACTTAAATCTGTGTTTATACTCAACAACAATGCAACAGATGCTATGCAGAAAAGAATTTTCTGAAGAGAATATGGCAGGAAATTTGAGGAAGGAAAATGGCAGCAATTCTGGAGGAGGGAAAATTTCATTCTTTAAAAACGGAGGGAGGCATCTGTATTTATAGCAAAGTAAGTGACGGTTGACAAATAACTGCCAAAACAGTTAAACAAAATTAACTGTTCACTGTTGGCAATAACTGCCAACAGTTTATTAATTAATTAATTAATTTCGTAATTAATTAATAATTAAAGCCCAGAAAGTTAAATAAAATTCGGCGCAAAAATGTAGGAGATTTTTATAAGCCCGAGCCCGAGCCCGAGCCCGAACCGAACCGAGCCGAGCCGAGCCGGCCGGCCGGACGGACGCGCGCGCGCGCGCGTGTGGACTTTTGACCGAAAGTCAACCCGTGCATAGCTTATGTCATCTCCCCTTCAAAGAGTTAGGATACCCCCAAGGCATCCAAGCCTTAGTCCATACTTGGGGTGTTATTAACTCATCAAATTTCCACTACTCTTCCAATGTGGGATAAGAGTTAAAACACACCCAATTCATTTACTTTCATTGCTTTGTGAGTCACTTTGGGGACATATTTATCATTCATAACTTATTGAAATTGGACATATGAATATACTACGTTAATCTCCTTGCGGAGGTGAACACATTCGTAGAAAATTCTGGACAGCTTTCTTAAAACCCATTTAAGTCCAATTTTTCCAACAATCCCCCACATGAATGATATATCGCTATAAATAAAACAAAACAGATGCTAATGCAGATGCAGACACAAGTTGAGTAAAACTGAAGACTTATTGCATCAGGAGAAGTAGCCTAGTGGCCTTGAACTTTCCTTAGTGATATACTATCGGATTTACTTGGTTAATCAGTAGACTTCACGTCCTTGAACCGTCAACCGTTTTTGTAAACCTAGACAACAGTATTCACACAACAATTCTTCAACACAGTTGGTTCTCACGTTTGTGTTCATTTTGGCCATGAACACCACTTGGTTCCGCAAGTATTTTAGAGAATATACCTTTCATTATTCTCATAGAAGTGCCCCCCTTCTTACTCACGTAGGTGACTTCCATAAAGAGTATTCTGCAATACCCCACTTAGACGTACTAAGATATAGATGTCATTAAAAGAATAACTTATCATAATTTCGCGGCAGATATGCACTGTCTCATCTTTGGAATGGATAGGATTAAATATCCTCCAGTGCTTACTGAATACAATGTAGTTCGGTTTGCCCATTGAACCTAGATCTTGGGATCTCCAGTCAGCTAGGTTGGGTTGCCATTATATTGATTCTTATTTATTTATAGGCTTTAGACCCATTCCTCTCGATGATCTTTCAACTTGCTCTCGGTTTAAACCTTTCGTTAGTGGATCCGATATATTATCTTTTGACTTTACATAGTCAATTGTGATAATTCCGTCTGAGAGAAGTTGTCTAACGGTATTGTGTCGACGACGAATATGTCGTGACTTTCCGTTATACATGTGATTTTGTGCCCTTCCAATCGCTGATTGGCTATCGCAATGTATACATATTGCGGGCACAAGTTTAGACCAATTTGGAACATCCTCTAAGAAATTTCGAAGCCATTCAGCTTCTTCTCCAGCTTTGTCTAGTGCAATGAATTCAGATTCCATTGTCGATCTAGCAATGCACGTTTGTTTTGAGGATTTCCAAGATACGGCTGCACCTCCGAGGGTAAACACATACCCACTCGTAGACTTAGAGTCTTTTGTATCAGATATCCAATTTGCATCGCAATGTCCTTCAAGAACAGCTGGATATTTTGAGTAATGCAATCCATAGTTTTGAGTATATTTTAAATAACCCAAAACTCTCAATATTGCTTTCCAGTGATCTCTTCCTGGATTACTCGTAAATCGACTTAGCTTACTTATTGAGTATGCTATGTCCGGTCGCGTACAGTTCATGACATACATTAAACTGCCGATAATACGAGAATATTCTAGTTGAGATATGCTTTCACCATTATTTCTTGCTAGATGTAAATTTACATCTACAGGTGTCTTGGTAGGACTAATATCATACTTCTTGAATTTTTCAAGTACTTTCTCAATATAATGAGATTGAGATAATATAAGTCCATCCGATGTTCTAGAAATTTTAATTCCTAATATAACATCGGCGATTCCCATATCTTTCATGTCAAATCTACTACTCAACATTTGTTTTGTAGTTTTGACAATTTCCAAGTTACTACCCATGATAAGCATATCATCAACATAGAGACATACAATGACATATCCATTTTGAATGTATTTAAAGTAAACACATTTATCGCATTCATTGATTTTGAAACCATTTGATAACATTGCATTATCAAATTTTTCATGCCATTGTTTAGGTGCTTGTTTTAATCCATATAGTGATTTAACAAGCTTACATACTTTTCCTTCTTGTCCAAGAGCTTTGAACCCTTAAGGTTGCTCCATATAAATTTCCTCGTCTAGTTCACCGTTTAAGAATGCAGTTTTTACATCCATTTGATGTATTTCAAGTCCATTAATAGCAGCTATTGCTATTAACATCCGAATGGACGTTATTCTTGTTACCGGTGAATATGTGTCGAAGTAATCCAACCCTTCCTTTTGCCTATAGCCTTTAGCTACAAGTCTAGCTTTATATTTGTCAATTGATCCATCGGCCTTCAATTTCTTTTTGAAGATCCATTTATAACCTAACGGTTTTGAACCTGGTGGAAGATCCACTAGTTCCCATGTATGATTTTGTAATATGGATTCAATCTCACTATTAATTGCTTCTTTCCAATTGGAAGCATCGGGTAAGGATATAGCTTCTTTATACGATTGAGGTTCATTTTCTAACAAATATGTTAGAAAATCCGGACCAAAAGAAGTCTAGGTTTTTGCTCTTTTACTACGTCTTGGTTCATCCTCTATTGATTCAATAGATTGATGAGTACCACTTGTAGTAGCTTGATTTGTCCTTTTAGGAGGACCAGATTCTCGGGTCATGTTATACGGGAATTCATTTTCAAAAAATGAAGCATCCCTCGATTCAATAACCGTATTTACATGAATGTCCGAAATCTCAGATTTACAAACTAGAAATCGATATGCACTGTTATTAGTAGCATAACCGATGAATACACAATCCACGGTTTTTGGCCCTATTCTTACCTTTTTAGGTTTAGGAACCATCACTTTAGCTAAGCACCCCCACACTCGTAAATATTTATAGGAAGGTCTTCGACCTTTCCATAATTCATAAGGTGTCTTGTGAGTCTTTTTGTGAGGTACTTTATTGAGAATGTAATTACCAGAATGTAAGGCTTCCCCCCACAAATTTTGTGGAGCTCCTGAACTTAATAACATTGAGTTCATCATTTCTTTCAAAGTACGGTTTTTGCGTTCAGCAACACCATTCGATTGAGGAGAATAAGGAGCGGTTGTTTGATGAATAATCTCATTTTCAGAACAAAATTCCTCAAATGGATATTCATATTCACCTCCTCTATCACTTCTAATAGCCTTTATCGTTTTGCTTAATTGATTCTCAACTTCATTCTTATATTGTTTAAATGCATTAATAGCCTCATCTTTACTATGTAACAAATATACATAGCAATATTTTGTGCAATCATCAATAAAAGTAATAAAATACTTTTTCCCACCTCTAGTTTGAACAAATTTTAAATCACAAATATCGGTGTGAATTAAATCTAAAGGTTCAGTTATCCTTTCAATAGAATGGAAAGGTAATCTAGCTAATTTAGATTCCACAAAAATTTCACATTTATGATTTTTATCAATATTGAATTTTGGCAAAAATTTCAAGTTAATTAATCTACGCAATGTATCAAAATTAACATGTCCCAATCTAGCATGCCAAATATTAGATGACTCAATCAAATAAGAAGAACTAGCAACTTCATTCATTGAAACAGATGTTTTAGGGGTTACAGTAAGAACATTCAGTTTAAAGAGCCCCTAATTTAGGTAGCCCTTTCCTACATACATGTCATTATTAGACAACACAAAGCGATCAGATACAAACACAAGCTTGAAACCATTCTTAGTAAGGAGAGACCCAGAAATCAGATTCTTTCGGATATCAGGCACGTGAAGAACATTGTTGAGAGTAAGTTCCTTTCCAGAAGTCATTTTCAAAGAAATCTTTCCTTGTCCCACCACTTTAGAAGTGGAAGAATTTCCCATAAAAAGGTTCTCCTCATTTTCCAAAGGCTTATAAGTGGAGAACATCCATTTGTTTGCACAAATGTGTCGTGTGGCTCCAGTGTCCACCCACCATTCCTTGGTATTTCCAACCAAGTTACATTTAGAGACAATGGCAGAAAGATTCATATCATCCAAATCATTGGTGATATTCTCACCCTCAGTCACATTTGCTTGAGAGTTATTTTTATTTTGCTTCTTAGGCTTACGACACTCACTTGAGCGGTGTCCCGGTTTACCACAATTGTAGCATTTGCCTTTGAACTTTTTCTTGTTATGTTTAGAAGTGCCTTCCCCATCATATTTTCGTTTGTTCTTTTTAGGACCTTCAACGACATGGACCTTTGTTTCCATCGGATTCTTCCCACTTTTCTTTTGAGACTCACGGTTGTCTTCTTCGATTCTTAGCCGGACCACCAACTCCTCCACATTCATCTCCTTACGCTTGTGCTTGAGATAGTTTTTGAACAAAGTCCAAGAAGGTGGCAACTTTTCAACAATTGCAGCAACTTGGAAAGTTTCACTAATTGACATTCCTTCAGCATGAATGTCGTGGAGGATCACTTGGAGTTCTTTCACTTGCGAGATTACAGATTTAGAATCAACCATTTTGAAGTCCAGAAAACGCCCAACGATAAATTTCTTCATCCCAGCATCTTCAGTTTTATACTTCTTTTCCAAAGAATTCCATAATTCCTTGGAAGTTTTGATAGTGCAATAGACATGGTACAAAGTCTTGTCCAAGTATGCCAAAATATAATTTCGGCAAAGGTAGTCCGAGTGCTTCCAAGCATCGACAGCAGCAACCTTTTCAGCGTCATCTCCCTCTTGAATAGAGGGGAAATCTTCATATACAAACCTGCCCAGTTGGCAGGTAGTGAGATAGAAGTACATTTGTCCTTGCCAACGTTTGAAGTCAGCCCCAATGAACTTTTCAGGTTTCTCCCCGTGTGGCATAGATACGGGTGCAGTCACACTTGTGTTGGTGACAATCAGTTTCGTAGGAGTAGTGTTCGTACTTTGTGATTCCATTTCTGTTACAAAAACAGAATTTTTATCAATGATAAAATTCATATATAATGAATTAATCAAAACAGAATACAACATTCTGTGCAACAATTTCCTCGAAATATAATTCACAATAAATGAATTCCAAAAGAATTCCAAATAAAATTCAGAATTAAAGTATAATATAAACAGAATTCCGTACAAAACAGAATTAAATTATAAAATCTGTGTTACACTAATTTTTAATAATAAAAAGAATTCCGTACAAAACAGAATTATAATTTTTTAAGAAAAAATATAGATAAACAGATTTTAACAAGAGTACACAAATAAAATTTATTTTCTAAAACAGAATATAAAAACAGTATAGAATTAATTTCTATATCAAAACTGTTTTACTAATTTCTACAATAAAGCAGTAAATTAATTCATTTTATTCTGTCAAAACAGATTTAATTCCAACAAATAAATTTCTGTAATTAAAGAAAATTCTGTATACTAAAAACAGTAGAATTTAAATTGTCTTAAGATTGTTATGTCTACTATTTATAAATAACAATTGTACAGAATAATGAAAATAATATAATTACAGAATTAAAACAGAATTACAACAAAATTACAGAAATGAAACACTTACTTGATATTGCAGAAATTAAACAAGAATAAAAGAAATAATCCGAGCCCTGTGAATCTCACAGTGTCCTTAAGACAATTTATTCCCTCAATGTGCTCCGAGGTTTGTGAATATCGTCTCCCAAGATAGAACGGATTTTCCCAATTAATTATGCAGCACAACAATAATTAATTTTCAACGAACTCAAATCTGTGTTTATACTCAACAACAATGCAACAGATGCTATGCAGAAAAGAATTTTCTGAAGAGAATATGGCAGGAAATTTGAGGAAGGAAAATGGCAGCAATTCTGGAGGAGGGAAAATTTCATTCTTTAAAAACGGAGGGAGGCATCTGTATTTATAGCAAAGTAAGTGACGGTTGGCAAATAACTGCAAAAACAGTTAAACGAAATTAACTGTTGACTGTTGGCAACAACTGCCAACAGTTTATTAATGAATTAATTAATTAATTTCGTAATTAATTAATAATTAAAGCCCAGAAAGTTAAATAAAATTCGGCCAAAAAATGTAGGAGATTTTTATAAGCCCGAGCCCGACGGACGGACGGACGCGCGCGCTCGTGTGGACTTTTGATCGAAAGTCAACCCGTGCATAGCTTAGGTCATCTCCCCTTCAAAGAGTTGGGATACCCCCAAGGCATCCAAGCCTTAGTCCATACTTGGGGTGTTATTAACTCATCAAATTTCCACTACTCTTCCAATGTGGGACAAGAGTTAAAACACACCCAATTCATTTACTTTCATTGCTTTGTGAGTCACTTTGGGGATATATTTATCATTCATAACTTATTGAAATTGGACATATGAATATACTACGTTAATCTCCTTGCGGAGGTGAACGCGTTCGTAGAAAATTCTGGACAGCTTTCTTAAAACCCATTTAAGTCCAATTTTTCCAACAAAAAAGACCATCTCTTCATTTCAAGGGAGGATAAAAAGAGTAAGAAAAGTATGCAAGGAAGCAAGAAAATGGTGCAAGTGATAAAAAAATTGTTGAGAGAAGTTTTATTAGTTTAGTGAGAGGAAAGAGTGAAAGAATATATATATATATATATATATATATATATAGCATCAAATGAGATTTTGTGTTAAATATTGATTGGTTGAAAACTCTCCATTGTTTATTTTATATCCTGTAATCCATTATGGAGGGCTAATCTACCATTCATGGGATGAAATAAAGCCCCCATGGATCCAATGTATCTAGTTTGCTAATTTTATTTTGGTTTGATTTTCTTTGATTAGTAACTTTAATTCCTACACTTATTTTTGCATTGAGAAATGGAAAAAGAATCCTTCAGAAAGGATTGAAAGTTAGATTTATAATTTAATTTTAAGATTCAAACTATAGATAGGCTTATTTTATTATTAAAATTATATACTAGCATTCTTATACTCTTGTTTTATATTGTTGAATTAAAATTAGGTTTATATAATTTTCCTTAGCGGGTTTTTCATCTAATCGATTGTGATTCTTTTTAGTGAAGAGTTTGTAGGAATTAAAATTACTTTTCTAAAATCATGTTTATGTAATTCATTAGTATGATGAGATCAACTTTTAAATTAAATAAATATGGTAGAAGTTAGCTAATTGGAATATGTCAAATTACTGTTAATTGTGTGAAGTGGGGGTGGATTTGCATCCCTTGATCTATTATTCTTATTTAGTTATATTTCACTCATTTTCATCACACATTTTTTACTTATTTCTATAGACTTTCCTTCTAGTTTAGTAATTTCTTTTATTTACTTTAGTCATTTTCCCATCACATAAAATTGTTTTATTATAAAAACATCATACAAAAAGTACAAAACAAAGAAAAAAGAAAAAAAATAGCTAGAAAATTGGATTACATAGCTTTTCTCGTGTTTCACACCATTAAGTTGAATTGACACCCTTACTTATATTTATAGTTTTGTAGGTAATTGAAGGAATTTTGATTAGATAAGCTTAGCTATAACGACACCTTTTCGATCAAATGGCATCGTTGCCACTTTTGGGAGATCGACGCACTCGAGATGATTTTGGATTGTAATTCATTAGTTATTTCTTTTTTTTTGTATCATTTTCCCCTTTTATTAAAAGAGTTGTATTAGGATTATTGGGGCCTTGTATTTATTTGGGTACGTTTTGACACCAATTTGTTTATAATAATTATTCATAAAAAAGGTGTAAAGGGAAACCGAACAAGGTAGAGAGAGGGCGTCCAAAGGCGAGGAAAACAATCCTCTTTACTTTGGATCGATAGGACTCCCGGGGCCAACAGAGATAGGCGATCTCCCCCCCCCCCCCCACCGGTTGACACAAATCGATCTTCACCCCATGCATGTAACAACTGTGGGACGCACATTACTGAACACTCGTGAATCTCCCGCAAGCGAGTCATTATTGTGTGTGCCTACGTGCTCTTATGTGATTTTTATTCTTGCATTTATTTTTGAATGATGTGATGAATTAATCAACTAAGACATGAGAGTGCGCTTTAAAGCCCTTTATTACGTGCTTTAGGTATAGACACTTTTTCAATATTTGTTAATCCCAATTTAACTTCTTAAACCCTAAACATGCATCTAAGTAATTTAAACCATTAAACGAATAAAGAATACAGGTAAATAAAATAATTTCAGGAAAAAATTCCTTTCGGGTAAAACCTTTTTATTTCACTATGAACTGTAAATCACAACTTACAAATACATAGAGAAATCTTCCATGAATATCCACAGACACTCGCATAGACCTCGGTCTTGAATCAGCAGTGGATCAACTGCAACGAACCCGCAGGAACATGCAGCTCTGTCTTCAGCAAGGAACTCCCGCAAGCATTCCCAATGACCGCAATCGACAAAAGTATAATGAATGAATAACTATCTTTCGGTAAACGCATTAAAGATCACAAGCTTTGGAATTGTGAAATTTGATCTTGAATAAACTCTAGATGATGGAAAACTAATGGGAATTTTTGCAAACTGTTTTTCTGAAAATGTCTTGGCAAAGAGTTATATTTGTTTGTGAGTAAAAAGAGTCCTACAAAACTAAACCAAGAAAATCAAGGCAGTAGGTCGTTCGAGCGACATCCCCGTGTCGTTTGAACGACATGTAAATGTCATTTGAGCGACATTGTATGTCGTTTAAACGACTTCAGAAACTTGATTTTGTTTTTAAAATATTTCCTCGAAATTCCTTAAATTAATTTGACTCGAAAATACTTAAAATACATTTTTGCAAATTTTTTAAATTTATTTCCTAATACATAAAAACCATTTAAATCATCCATTAGTTAAATCGAGATTCTAAATCACACAAATTCACTTAAGCATTCATACCTGAGTGATCTAGAAAGAACTGAATATGAAGAATTCAACTCGGCTGGATATCATCTTCAAAGATTTAATCGCAAATTTATCAACTTGTAATGTCGTAGGCTTCAAGGAATATCAATATAAAAACTATCCTAGACTCAAATTGTTTTGTACGGAATTAAGCCAATTACAAATAATTTAACTTTACGGGATAAGCCAAGCTGAACTGGGCAAATAAATTATAAAAAATGAAATGTGTTAAGCCGGGAAATTAGGCTGTAAAACCATAGGTCCCATCCCATAAACCCAAAAAATTAAAAAATACAAGACACGAGCTGTAGAACCGAAAAGCATGAATTGAATCTATCTCTGAATGTGATGTAGTAAAAAAAATATGAATCTCCAAAAAAATACGTACACGCATGAGACAAATATACATATACCCAAGTGAAGTATGGAGGTACAAAAATATATCAATAAAATCTGAATAAATAATACTCCCCCTACATCACATATCTCTCCCCTTTTTTACCTGGGATAAATAAAAAGTGGGACATACAAACCATTTCTAGCAATCATAAATGAATAATAACATCATGGCTAGATAAATAAATCTCAATATCAGCATAGTAAAAGATCAGGACAGTGGATGGTAAATGGATTGCAGTAAAACAGGATACAACTAAAGTCATAATGGAATGAATAATACCGCATAATCTAATAACATACAACCATGTCTAACATAATTAATATGCTGATATATAAAAAAATCCATAATTGTATGAGTTCACCATATCTGAAAATAAATAGATACATCATGAAATACAATCTCAAATACAATGAATCAGAATAAAATGTCTCAAATAAAACTATTTAACATCATCATCATCATCCCCAATAAAGGTAGGAGCATCATGTTGAAGTCCAGATGATTCAGCACCTCTACTCTACTCCCTACATTGCATCTCCTCAAAATATGTTATCATCTGAGAGTCTCTCATAGCACGGGCCTGAGCCTCTGCCTTAAATTTAGACATCATAGTCTCAAACATTTTGGGCTAAGCAACCACCTATGCTTGTAGAGTATAAAAATACTCCTCTGTATTATGTAAAGACATGGGGCATGACCTAGTATCAATTAAAGTGGGGACCAGTGGGACCATCTAACTAGGATGTGTATCCAGCACCAGAAGAAACTCCCTCAGCAGGTGGAACTCTAGCTCTAGCCTCCTCACTCAGATGACTCTCAGTTCGAGTCAATATGATAGAATCAATGACCGATGCATCGGAGACAAACATATCATCCTCCAAAATAGGAACCCCCGCTGATATACAAATCCTAGTGATGATAATCCCATAGGGAAGAGCAGAATGGACAGGGGTGCGACCAGTGATAGTAACAAACGACATCACCTGAAGCATAACTGCAGGAAGGTCAATGTCCCAGCCCTGGGATACAGCAAACATGAAATAAACTATATCAAATCCGAAATGAGTGTGATTAATCGTAAGATATATCGATGATGACATAAACCTATTAAGTATACGGAAGGCAGGGTGAAGCTGGCAAGGGAACATGGTAGCCCCGGCCTGAGGAATATCCTAGAAATAATGGAGGAGAATATCCTCATAATAGGGACCATCGTTAGAAACAATGGGGAACACGATGTCAGGGAGGCGTGGTATCTGAAGTATCTCTCTAATCAGAGCAATTGTGACGATAACAGGAATTCCATGAATGGATGTCAGAATACCCTCAGATATGTGAGTAGCACGAAAGAAAAACTCACATACTATGCCTGGATAAATAATACCATATGCATCAAACATCGTCTCCCAACCCTGACATGTCAGCCAATGAGGAATGTCAAACTGACCAAAATCAGAAAACCTTAATACCTGCTCTCTAACAATCGATCTAATGTGTACTTCGAGTAAGCAGTAATGCTAACACTCCACTATAGTAGCCCTTCTCACCGCTGAGTAAGGAGGCCTATTAGCCCGAGCTCGTTGGGCTCGAGAAGAGGCAAGATGGTCATCAATATGCCCAGATGGGGTACCTCCATGTCTTGGCGGCATATGTAACGGGACAGAAAAGGATAACGTGTAGTGTGTGAGGTAAAATGGGTGCAACTGAACCTAATCACATAATACTACGAATCCTATCTCCGTAAAAATATCCAACCGAACCACCGCAAGCACCAACCACAACAAAGGAAACAACAATCAGATATAATATAATAACTCCAATATGTCCCCCCAAAAATGACACAAGTGTGGGTATCCCAAAAAAATATGAAAAAATATATATATCAATGAAATTTTTCAAAAAAAAATTCTTTGATATTTTTGAGATACACACGGGGAAAAAAAAATTTAAAATAAGCCCCTAAACAACACTGGCAGCCCCAAACCAAACAAAACATGAAATTTTTGAGGTAAAACAACATAAAACACACTACACACTGATTTTATTTGGGGAAAAAACACTATTAACAATATAGGCTGATCTATGCATTTTAATCCAAAAGATCAAACAAACTAACTCAATTGATGATTTTTTCATCCCAAAAATAGAAATGAGAACTAGGAATACACATCTTGAATATCAAAATCATGTAAACAATGTGTATAATAACTTTAATCATGGTTTGTAATCATAAATCATCAAAAACCAACATAATACTCCATAAACAGCAAGAGAAACACGAGATAATATATGTAAGAGGTGATAACTCAAATAAGGGTAACTCGGATAAACTCGGGAACGAAAGCAATGAGTAGAGATAGCAAATCCAAGCCTCAAACCAGATACTGCAATGGTGGATTGAGATTTTTGTAGCAAGGGAGAATGAAGAGAGAAAGGGTTGGTAAAATATGAAATGACCAAATCGTCTGAACGAGTTGTTAAAGAAACCCTAACTTCGCTTAAAAGGTTCGCTCAAATGACGGACAATGTCATTTGAATGACACAAATTATCGTGCAATGAAAAATATCAAACGACCCAAAAACTCATTCCAGTAGCCTCTCGCTTGAAGATCGCGTGATCAAAACGTCTCGCAACATTGAGATGTCGGGTTGTCGTTTGAACAACATAACAAATTCTTAATTCTAGCGCCAAAAATAATTAAGTTTTGTCCAGTGAAAAAAATTCCAGAAAAAATCAAGTGGAAAGAGCAAACACTATTAAAATCAGACTCAAAACAGAAAAGATAAAATAAGAAATGCTAACATAGTATCAATGTGCTCAAACATAGATATGGGGTGAATGGGCATAAACTACAATAAATGAATCATAACTCCAAACGTTGAAACGATCACGAAGCTCTAATTGATAACAATATGTTATCACACTTTATTTTATCCATATGAGACAATCAATATTGAGCTAAATGAACTAAATAATCAACATACACAAAAATATGGAATATTTACGATTCTATAAATAATAGCATCATGATGCGATGTTTCAACACTAGAATTCGTGGTGCAAACACGTTTAAATTTTCAACCAAACTCCTATATATATATATTTTTTCAATTTTTTTTAGGTTTCTATTTTTCTCAACTTAGAGAAATCCTGTTAGCCCTATTTTGGCATATGATTCTTTTTATTGCCATAATTTTTTCTTTTGGGCTCTTTTAAACGGTGGCTTTCACGACGTGATTATTATTCACTCACAACTCTTTCCATTATTTTTTTCAATGCTATCAATATTAGTCCTCTTGCTAAATGGTTCTTACATGCACACCTTCTCCTACTTCTACATATGCATAGATGACAAAATTAAGATAAGAACATCTCACCAAAATCAAATATGAATGCGATGTCAA